>CM028134.1:507750000-510250000 GCA_016271365.2 Neoceratodus forsteri | reverse complement strand
GATTCTGAATATATGACTTATCTTATGATGCATGATGTAATTAATTTACAGGAGATTTTGGCATACCTTGGAAATGTTAGACACTTTAGTTCTTAAAGGTTATCATCTGTTTCATTTCCCTGCTATTTGAAAACCAAATATGGGTCGCTATGTTGGGGGCCTACTGGCTTATATTAAGATTCATGATGATATCCCTATCAGCAATACTGTTCTTACTCAGAATTATCTTCTGATAGGGGTCAACATTTTGAATGAGATGGTCCTTTTTGTGAATAGTTATAACCCGGTAAAAAATTCTCCTCTTTTGGATGATAGTTTGCTGCCTAAACTTGCAGAGGCCATAGAAGAGATGGATAACCATTTTAATGATTTAGAAATAATATTCATGGGAGATTTTAATATTAGACTGGATCAGGACAGTGAACTGGACAACTCAATGGTCCAATTACAAGAGGAGATATATAGAACTGACCTGAGGAAGTCACAAGATCCAAGAAATACATACTCTAATAATCACTTAACTATTTTTTTTACATTCATTAAATCTAATTGTATTAAATGGTAGATTACCTTTGGATAGGATGGGTGACTTCACATGTTTTACTCATAATGGCCATTCTACAGTTGATTACGTCTTTGTCTCCCCATTTAATTATTACAAATATCTTGATCTTAATATAAATTCTAGGCCTGAGAGTGATCATCTTCCCCTCTGTCTAAGTAGGAAGCTCAGAGCCAGGCTGAGTAGAGATAAATCAGATCAGGTAGAAATCTGTAATAACAAGAACATTATTATATGGAATCAGATTCCTATGGAAAAATTGAAAAAAATATTACAGCTTTTTCTCCAAAATAATAGATGATCTGATCTCTACTGACCCAGACCTTGAGAATTTTTATTGTAAAATAGTTCAGCAATATGACTGTCTTATAGCTGAATATAGATCAACTCATAAATCAGATAAGTTAAGATATCATAACTGGTTCTATAAAACTTGTGCTCAGAAAAAGCAGCTGACCAATCAGGTTAGATATGTAAGAACTCACCCAAAGTGAGAAAATATTAAGAAGTTAAATAAAAGCAGGAAATATATATATATAGAGACCATGTACAGAAACAAAAGCAGAACAATCAGTGATAGTTGTGGAAAGAAATACTGATTGTAACACAGCAAAAAAATGATAGAGCCTTCTGGAAGCTAATTGCTACTGGGATAAATAATTATAAAATGAAGTATGAGGCTTCTATCACTGTAACAACATGGGTAAACATTTTCAGTAAGATCTTTTATAAGCCTAGCAAAACTTCAATTTATCACATGAGTTTAATTTATGACGAGAATATTTGGATCACAATTGAAGTAACCCTTTCTGCTATAAACAGTTGCAAGACAAATAAAGCCATGGGCCCAGATCAAATATCAACTGATTTTTACAAAGCTGATCCAGAGTGGTGGGCAATTACTCTTACGGACTTGTTTAACAAGTTCATAATGTACAGCTTCACCCCAGATTCCTGGAAGGGCAGTTATGTTGCTCCAATTTTCCAGAAAGGAGATATACTGTAGGTATTCCTGCAAATTATTGTCCAATAAGCTTAATAGAAAATATGGCTAAAATATATTCTAAAGTTCTACTAAATCAGTTACAACTATGGATCCTACGCAGTAAGATAATATCCCCTTTACAGGCAGTTTTTCAAAAAAAATAACGGGACGACTAAACAAATATTTATTCTTTTACATATTATTGAAAAGTATTGTAAAGTAAAAAAGCAACCTTTACTCATTGCCTTGATTGATTTTTACGTCAGCTTTTAACTCAATTTCCAGAGATTTTTTATGGATCAGTATGGAAGCTCTAGGCATAGATTCTAATTTAAATCTTATAAAAAGACTTTATGATGATGCTTGGGCCGAGATAAGATACTGTAATAATGGTGATCTCTCGGAAAAAAATTCTACCAATGTTGGCATTTGCCAAGGGTGTGAGTTGGCACTGACACTATTCAATCTTTATATAAACTGTATTTTGATACAATTAATTAATCCATTACACCATATGCCTAAAGTTCTTGAACATTTCATCCCAGTCCTGGCATATGCTGATGACCTTGCGCTTATTGCAACTTCAAGATTGGGTCTACAAAGACATCTCTGTAAACTACAAGCTCTCTGTACTGTGCTAAAATTAACAATTAACAAAACTAAAACAAAAGTTATGGTCATAGGTTCTAGAAAGAAGTATAGAAGTCTGTTTTTGGCCAATCATTTGTTAGAATGTGTTAATCAATATACTTATCTAGGGGTTACAATATTGAATACAATGTCTTGGAATAAGCATATTAGAACTGTTGTGGCAAAAATGAGGATCACATCCTCTGCCTTTCTTTGATTTAATAGAACGTATGGTGGTATGTCAATAGAGCCAATGATTAGGGCTCTAGAGAGCAAATTAATAAATTAAAGCCTTTATGCTATCGAAAACTGGCGAGTTTCTAGTTTACATACTTTAGAATCAATTATCAGTACAAGATGCAAGAAAACCTCAGGATTACCTAGCTCAGCAGCTAATGTATTGGTAAGGGTTCATCTTGGTCAAATTACGTTTACAGCAAAAAGTCATATTAATACATTTCTGGATTAATATGAAGTATGAACCAATTAGCTCTATTATTGCATCCTGTATAAAAGAAAAAATAGCTTACTTTGAGTTGCTAAGTGATGGGTGGTTGTTTATAATTTATTCTTTACTTGAAAGATATGAACTTACCCGTTTACGACACTGGGCTGACCATTCAGTAAAAATACATAAACAAATACACTAAAGTTGTTACTGCAGTGGTTTCAGAAAAGGATAAGGAAAATGACTTACAAAAAATTAAACAATTAAAAGTCTCACAGTGGTTAAAAAGCAACATACAGGAACACTCTCTTAAAGAGTATTTGCTGCTGATAACTAACCCAATACATAGGCAAATTTTGACCCTTTACAGATCTGAGTTATTCCCTAGCAGTATATTGACTGCTAGGTACTGTGGACAAACTTCTACTTCTTCTAATTGTTTATGTTATCTTAGAGAACCTGAAGATTTACATCATATATTCATAAGATGCCAATGGTTCGAAAAAATAAGGAGGAAATACCTAGCTAAATATTTCTCCTCATATATTATACCTTCACGTTACTTTTTTGATCTTCTATTAAATTCTGAAAATCCACAAATTCTTACTGATACAGCAGAATTTTTTATTGCTGCCAAAAAGATAAGATTGAAATATGTCCAACAAAGACTGTAACGAAGGAGCCCTAATTGATCTCTCAGTAGAATCCCTTTTCTCGTTTGTGAGATATGAGATTATGGCTTAACCTGGGGGTGTAGGTAACCAGACCCGAACCCATTTATTCTGTTTACACTCCCTATTCCTATCAAGGATTTAGGAGTTTGTTAGGACTTAAGTGTGTTTGTGTCTTTCATGTCCAAGGTATTTATATATGAATTCAGAATTGGGGTGTACTTCTTGAAACAAGTGTGTTATATATTGATTCTAATTCTTTTATACAGTCAAATCAACTGGAGAATTCTATGGTTAGAAATCTGATGCACTTTATGATAATGGTCTTTAGAGATTAAAAGTCTGTGAAGTACTTACAGCCATTGTGATAAGTAATGTAAATCTGAAAGTATGAACATGTGTGTATTTATTAATCTGTTTTGCCTTTAAATATTAATGTATAAATGATTTTTCTATATTTGTACTGACATTATATTTTTCTTTGTATTCTTGTGTATGCAATGACAATATATGTCGAGCAATAAAAGTAAATTGAAAATTGAGTCTGGCAGTTCATCTAGACATATTCAAGCCTTTGTCATGCTCATTTATCATGTCCTTTGTGGGTCTCTGATGAATAATCACCTAATATCACAAAATAAATTCTGGATTTCATTCAAACCTTTCTTCAACAGCCAGACATAATCCATGGTCATCATCCGGACATTCATTCAGATTGGATCTGCTTCTTCAACTTCAAGAATAGATCTTCCTGTACACATCATCAAAGACTCAGAAGATGTACTTCATCTAGCTAGTAACACTGCGGGCCCAATTTTCAAAGGGAATGCTGTTGCCACAAGCCCCTAGTGTGCTGAACAAACAGCACAAGGGGTTTGCAGCATTCCCCTGACACAAATCAGAATTTACAGTCTCCCGCATCAAAACACACAAATTAGACCAGCTCCCCGCTGGTCTAACTTTGAGCTGATCGGGGACCCCATTTACAGGAAGTGCTCCAATGCTTTGGGAAAAGCTGCTGTGAATTGTGAAAAATATCACAACTGTGCCCGAGGTACTAAAATGGGGTGAAGGTTGTGGCAAACAGTTTGGTGCAGCTGCACCAAACACTGCGGTCGATGCAGGGCTTGACACAAGCCCTGCGTCAACCTTTGAAAATGGGGCCATGCATCTTAAAACCAAAATCAGAACTCAGTTTAAGCATTTAAGATCACCTCTCCTTAAGCTGCCATGAGGACAGGCAAGTCAGTACCTATGGGTCTTCCGAGGTTTCCTCCACAGGGGGTTTCCCTCTCTTGCATGCTACTGGTCATGCTTTCTGTGAGTTGGAGGAGGTAAGCTTTTGAACCACTAATAATATATTTTTGGGCCTTGTATTCCCTACACCCTACCCAGCTTACCTACCAAGGGTGAGACTAGAGAAAAGCCAAATCTCAAAGTTCATAAGTACACACAAGCCCTACACTATGCACCAACCATTGAATGAGAGGGCTGAAGCCTAAGGTTCAATGTGGGAGAATAGCCCCTTCCCACATTCCAAATGAAGGTCAGCCATTCCCAGCAGCTCTCACTTAGTGCATTGTGAAACATCCACCATCCTCCACTGCCTTCTCCACCTCTGGCACTCTGCTTGCCCTTGGTGCTGGGCCTTCTTTTCTCTACACGCTACATGGCTTATGTGTCAAGCATGGGAATAGAGAAAGGCCAAAGCTCAAAATTCATAAGTACACACAAACACTACTCTATGCCTCAAACATTGAACTGATTGTATTCCTAATTAGGTATGGAACGATGGAGTTGATCTTATTGCACCATGGGTATGCAATATTTTTAATAAATCAATGATACCAGGAAAAATGCCTGAACAATGGAAACAAGACAAGAATGGTTCTCCTAGCAAAAGTGCCAAGCCCTAAAGTTCTTGAAAAAAACTTTCTACCTATTTCCCTTATGTGTGTAATATCAAAAATTTGTGAAAGGTTTTTAAGAAACTGGACTGCTGAGTATGTGTCAAGCATTATTGACAAAAAACAGTTTGGTTCATTGAGAGGCCATGCTGGCAGTTTTAAAGTTTTTAGAAATAAGTATGAAAGCATAGCATGAGGGGAAAATGGTATATGCAGCTTTAATAGATTATAGGAAGCATTTGATCTTTTAGATCACAGTATTGTGATTAAAATGTTGGAGGGGTGTGGGGTTCCAAAATGTATTGTAAGATAGGTAGGGGACTTTCAGCAGAAGAGATCCCAATGGATACAATTAGAAGAAAAAATATTAATGCCAGATTTGTTATGTGGAGTGGTTCCTCTGGGTACCAAACTGGGGCCTATGCTATTCCTGTTGATGATAATTTTTTGCCAAACCATAGGCAACTGTATCAAATAGGTGAAAGATACAGTTGGTTTTGACATTTTTGAATGTGAAGGAAACAGTAAAATGCAATTAGGAGAAATAGAAAAATGTTCCAAGGCAAATTGCATGGATATAAATCCTGAAAAAAACAGAGAAAGTCTGATTGGGGGGAAAAGCACATGGGGTACCTCTATTGTTTGGGATGGAGGGATGGAAGTCAAGATCATAAATCAAGTAAAGCTTTTGGGGTTGAAAATTCAGAGTGACTTTTTTTTATTTATTTATTGTAATATTCAGAAAAGACCTTTGAGTCAGAGACTCATTTACAAAGGTCCACGTCATACATAAATGGTACAGGGATGGGACTTGAAATACAGATTACAATACATTACAAATAACATTTAAAAGAGGTTACATAGCTGTTTAGTAGATGGCTAACAGAAATTTAGATACTTTAGCACAGCCAAAAAAGCTACAGAAGGATTCTGTAGGAGGCTGATAGTCATGTTGTTTCATAGGTGCATTTAGGTACAGGGACCCGCTAATAGTTTGTTTGAAGGAGGCAAGGCAGATCAGGTGTCAAGGGCAGTCACATCAGTTTGAGGCCTGAAGGTATTCCCTTAGCTTGGATTTATAAGGGCCCATCCTTATTTCATCTGTTATATGGCTAGGGAGGGAGTTTGTCCAGGAAGGGGGCACTGAAACTGAAGGTGCGTTGGAATTGGGAGGTCCGGCCATGGGGTACCCATAGTAGACGCTTGCTTGTGCTATGGGTTGTTTTGCCTGGTGGTGTTGGGAGGATAATTTGGTCTAGGGAGGGTGGGGTGAGGCCTAGTAATACCTTTTTGGTCATAAGGCAGGAGTGGTACCTGATTCTGCTGTCCAGGTTTAGCCAGTTTGTGCTGCTGTAAAGGGAGCAGGAGTGTGTGAAACGATCACATCCAAGGATGAGACGGCAGGCTTTATTAAGTACGAGTCAGAGTCTGTTTAGGGTTGTGGGGGTGCGGCACTGTATATTAGGATGCCATAGTCTAGCAGGGAGAGGATCGAGGAGTTTATGGTAAGTTGTAATGCTTCAGGGGTGAGGCAGTGTTTGTACCGGTAGAGTACGCCTAGTCTGGAGCTCAGGGCTGTTGATAGGTGTAGGATATGTTGATTAAAGCTGAGGGCAGGGTCTACTGTGATTCCTAAGTATTTAAAGCTGTTTACTTGTTCTAGGGGGGTCTGATTGGCAGTGAGAAGTTAGGGGCAGAGGTTCTTGTGTGGGTTCTGAGGGAGGGTGAATATCATGACTTTAGTCTTATTATAGTTGATAATAAGACGCTGGGTGGTGAGCCAGTCTTCGATTTCACGGAATGAGTGCTGGAAAGATTGGTGGAGTATGAGGAGGGTTGGGTCAGAGGCGAACAAGACTGCATCATCCGCATAAAGGAGCAGATTTCCAGGACATGAGGATGGGAGGGAGTTGAGGTATAGGCTGAAAAGTAGGGGGCCGAGTATGGAGCCTTGTGGGACACCAGAGCGGATTGGGAGGCGGGGTGACAGGACAGGACAGGGCCTACCTTGACTATCTGCATTCTATCGGAGAGATAGCTGGTGAACCAGTTTAGGGTGTCACTGGAGAAACCCATGTAGGCCAGGGTGTTCAGTAAGAGGGTATGGTTTACTGTGACGAATGCTTTAGATAGGTCCACGAAGATGGCGCCAGTGAGGTGGCCATGGTCCAGGGCTGAGTGGACATGGGAGATAAATTCTAGGAGGGCGGTAGTGGTGCTATGGCCCTTTCAAAAACCATGCTGCTGTCTAGATAGAAGGTTATATTTATATAGGTGTTCAGTGAGTTGGTTGGCGACTATGCGTTCTAGTGCCTTAGACAACGTTAAATTAGTAGATCAAGTAAACAATATGTAAGGATGGGTGGGTACTAAAATAAAAACATAGAATTTGACAGCAGATACAGACCACTTGGCCCACCTAGTCTGCCCATTTCCCTACCTAATGGATAAGCTGCAGATCCTAGTTAACCAACAGCCTATCCTCCTACCCCCAACTAGAATTGCCTTATGTCTGTCCCATGCATTCTTGAATTCCTCCACTGTTTTTGACTCTATGACCTCCTCAGGAAGGCTATTCCATGTATCCATAACCCTCTGTGTGAAGAAATACTTCCTCACATTACGTCTGAGCCATCCCCTCTATCTTCAAATTGTGCCCCCTTGTTTTTGCACATCTCTTTTTTTGAAAGATGCTACCCTCTTGGACTTTGTTGATTCCCTTGAGGTATTTGAAAGTTTCTATCATGTCTCCCCTCTCCCTCTTTTCCTCGAGGCTATACATCTTTATGCCCGTCCACCAAGACAATCTGCGGGTACCCCAAAAGTACTGGAAAAAAAACCAGATGAAAACTGAGTAGTTGGGCTGGATCGAGTAGTCACTACCTGATTTGTTCTGCTATCCGATTACCCAACCCTGACCATAACAAAAATCAAATAAAGACTGTTTTTTTGGGACTATTACACTGTCTGTTAGGTGCCCCAATCCATTATACCCATGGGACATTACTGAGGCAGGTACAGGAGGCACAGGCTTTCTTAGCAAGCCTGCTGCTGTTTCCTAAAATTGTACTCATGGCAGGCATTGCTGAGGCAGGTATGCAAGGCACCGCTGCTGTGAGTGAGCCTGCTGCTGTTTTAAAACATTTATTTATTTAGTTTTTGTTGACCAGAAAAGGAGGACTGGACAATTCTGCCTATTTTCAGCCTTGTCCTGGAGGAGGGGGATACAGATGTATGCCAACTGACATTGAACAAGATTAAGCTATTGGTGGTATTTTTAGTGAATAGGGGAAATTTGGCCAGGACACTGGGGAAATTTTCCTGCTCTGACAGTAGGGGGATCCTAAATGTGCTGGATGGACTCTCAGTTTGAGGAGTTGGCTGGTGAACCTGCAGAAGAGCAGATCTCCGCTCCTACAGGTCCAGCACAGGAGATTCACGTATCTGTTTCGAATCCTTCTTTAATTTCAGGTGGTGTGGTTTTGGAGGCAGATATCGCTGAAAAGCATTTACAAGAAAATTTATGTGCAGAAAAATGCTGTTTGACTGAATTATTGTCCTGAGCCGAATTGCAATATAAAACTCAGAGTTTTCTGCTGGAAGAGGAAAAAAAGAAACGAAAATGACTTAGTTCTAGCCCCGATGTGCAAACGGGGAAAAAACTTACATCTGCTGGCCCTTCTACTGATCCTCAGCATCAAGATCTACATATGGATATGGAACCCGATGACGAGCAGCTGAATATTGCCTGGTCTCCAGACTCAGCACTCCAGAAAGCGGGTTGGATTCCTGCATCAGATGGGATTTGGCTGCCGGATCCTGCTATTTTCTTGCCAGGTACGGCTAATATTGTTACGGACTTGCATGACTCTGTTACTACGGGGCCAGTGATTCAAAATGACTCCCAGTCCAAGGCCCTGGATTCTTCTTCTCCGGTACCACCGATTGAGGATGTGGAACCCTGTCTCCCGGTTGCTCACCCTCTTCAGTCTACCTCCCCCTTGACATTTCGGATAGCCAAATTTTGCGAGGTGCTTCTGAGGATCCTTTCATACTGTTTCTGAGACTTCCAATCCACAGCCAGAACCTGTGGGCCACAAACTGAGTTTTGCTAGCCTCTTTCATGACCCCACGACGAATGCAAAATGCAGACATGCCATCCGTATTCACTATAAGAGTGGCTTAGATGAGGTACTGGACTGTAGTTTTGTGGGCATATTTCTCATCAAACAGTCTCTTCACTTTTCTCCTTCTGAAGTTTTTGCATTTCTTAATGCCCCAGGAGAACAGAGTTTTGACGTTAGCTTTTGTTCCAAAGCATTATTGGACAGATTTTGGCAGCAATATACTTTGGTCAAAGACACTGACATTTGGACACATGTTTTTTCAGTACCTCTTTCTAAACCCACACTAAAAACTGTTAGCATTTTGTTCCATAATGGGGGGGTTAATGTTAAGGATATCATATATTGGTTAGGACAAAAGTGTGAAATTCAGGGTTTACCTGATCCAGTTATTGATGGCGAAGGTTTTTGCACTGGGAGGTAGAAATTTAAAGTTCAACTCTGCTCATCGGATGCTGGGATACAGCATCTTCGTAGCAGTTTTTTTTATAGGTAGGGACTGAGGTATTTTATTTTATCCAGGGATGCCTCGTACATGCTTTAAATGTTGATCCCCATGACATGTTAGTAGTAATTGTGAACAAATTAGATGCAACATGTGTGGGATGTTGGGACACCCAGGTATCCATTGTACTTTTACTCCTAGATGTAGTATGTCTTACACTGAAGGTCATACCTTCACCAAATGCCCCTGGGCTTCCCAAAACACCCCCAGATGCTGATTTTGTGGAACATGATTTTTATGTGAATACTGCTGTACATAAGCATGCCAATCTCCGTACTGGTTTGAGTACTTCCTGTCCCAGGTTGTCTGATACCCGACCAGTCTCCCCCCCCCCACCCGGTACTGACTCCAACTACCCCAGTAACATTGAGTGATTGTGATGCCTCTTTACCTAGCAATCACATTCCTGTCTCTCAGGTACCCAGCGACATGGATACACAAGTTCCTATTTTGCTGCCTTCCCCGATTACTATTACCCTGTCGTCAGATGCCGTCCCCATCATGCCCCCTCCCGATTTAAATTCTTTTCATTTGGTGAAACAGGGAAGAGGAAAAATGATACTGAAAAAAGCCCCTACTGATGATATCCCCCTGCAAAATCAGTATGCACCCTTGCAATGGGGTGGCACAGAGATGGAGGATGCGTCTGATGCCTCCTCGAGGTTAGATGCCTCCTCAGGGAATGAGGAACCTGATACGCTCCAGGTTAAAGTCAGGAAGAAAAGGTGGGGTACCCGTTCCAAAGCTAAGCTTGTGCAAGACAAACCTTCCTGAATTGTTCTATGCTGGATTTGACAATTGCCTCTCTGAATACTAATAGTATTCGATCTGATATCAAATGAAAGGTGACTTTTTTGCTTTTTGAAACCCTGCCTCTACAAGTACTTTTCCTTCAAGACACACTCATTTTATTCTCTGGCTGAGGCAAACATTGCTACTTCTGATTGGAAGTGGTGCCCTAGTTTTTGGTCCTTGGGTTTAGACCTTTGTAGTGGTGTAGCCACTTGTTTCTTTCATGACAATGTTAATGCGGTCTCCTACCGCAATGAATGTGGCAGGCACTACCACCCTTGACCCTATGATCATAGCAAACTCCTTAAATGAGACCTCTACCGACCTCAGCGGAGTCCTTGCATCTGATTTCTTCGCCTCTGCAGACCCCTATATCTCTACATCCCCCACTGCCTGTCCAAACACTCCACCTTTCCATCTAAAAATAGTGAAAGCACACGAAGTTTACAAATACATAGAGAAGGCTATATCTAATACAAGGGCAAGCAGTGACTCTCTTGACCTTAAAATTCTATCCCTTACCCTGGATGTAGCTCTACTCCCCCTTACCAGAATATTCAATCTCTCCCTCTGTTCTAGCAAATTCCCTGGAATATGGAAGGCTGTCATAATCACCCCAGTGCACAAAAGTGGGGATAAGTCTCTGCCTAGCAACTATAGACCAATTTCAATACTACCCCCATTATCAAAGGCCCTTGAACGTATGGTAGCTGACCAGCTTACAGACTACTTGGAGAAATATAACATTCTTTGTGACCAGCAACATGGATTCAGACAAAGGCATAGCACCACCACTGCTCTGCTCGAATTCTCAGAAGTAATCCACAAGGCCTTGGATAAAGGACTCCTCACCAGAACTGTGTTTATTGATCTAACAAAGGCATTTGACACTGTCCACCATGGCCTACTAGTCAATCAACTACATACGCTTGGGCTCTCCTTAGGCTCTGGTGCCTGGATAAAAAGCTACCTTGCTCAACGCACCCACGTGGTAAAAATATCTGGAATCCTCTCAGACCCTAAACCTGTCCTCTCAGGAGTTCCACAAGGATCAATTCTAGGCCCACTACTTTTCAGCCTCTTTCTAAACTCCCTCCCTAAATCCTGCCCGGAAAAAATCATACTCTATGCTGATGATGCTGTGATTCTATCCTCACACAAAGACCTTAACTGCTTACGCCACAGCCTACAACAGGCATTTACCAGTGTTGAGGAGTGGTTTGTTGGACACAAGCTAGTCCTAAACCACAAAAAAACAAAATCTATGCTCTTCGCTAGTCCGCAGAACAAAAACAAACAAGCACCACTTACTATCAACACCTCCCTGGGATTTGCTCTTGAACAAGTGGCTATCTTTAAATATCTTGGAATCACATTTGATCAAGGCCTTGTCTTTTCATCACATATTGATGGTATTTCAAAACTATTAATCAGCGGCTTGGAATACTCTACCGTAACAGACAACTTTTCACCCATCCAGTGCTGATGCTAGCTATTCAATCCTCGATCATCTCAGTCATCGACTATGGTTTAGTTATTTATGGGTCCGCCTCTTCAAGCACTTTGAAACGGGTCACAACCTCCCTAAACAAGGCATGTTGGCTGCTTACTGGTACTCAACAACTTACGCATACCTGTGAACTCTATGCTGATACTGGGTGGTTACAGCTATCAAACCGGTTCAAGTTCCTCACCTGCCTAATGGCCAAGAAATCCATCATGGGCCTCACCCTTCCCTGCATACAAGGCCTGCTATGTCAGAACCCAAGTGTACGATCCACGAGAAGATCAGAAACCCAGCTTCTGCTGGTCCCCCACTGTCGGACTACACATGGTCAACGATCTTTTGCCTATCGTGCCCCTAGCTGGCTAAATACCCTCAGCACCTCTATTACTGCCTCTTGCTCGTTAGGTGTTTTCAAATCCAGACTATTCTCTCACCTAGCCACTTCAAACTCCTGTGACTGTATTTGTTAATCTCATAAGCTATTCTCACTCCTCCTCCCTGCCCTACTACTTGACAATGGCCTAGTAATGGGTCTTCATCGCCTACTAAGGTCTGCTCCTGTCCTCCTCACCCTCCACCTTTTTTTTTTTTTTGTTTCTCTTTTCTCCGCTGGTAATTCCTACACTGCCAATTACCTCCCTTTCATATCTTTCCCTCCTCATTTGTTTTCGATACTGATGATAGTGCCTAAGTTATTATTTGCTGTACAGTTATATCAATATTTTAGCTATGTGTGCAACCCTGTACCTCTGTCTGCCTGTAAATGTTTTGACGCGGAACCTTTGTAAAAGAGCCCTGGCTCAAAGGTATTAATTCCTAGATTTTACAATAAACAATAAACAATGTTCTGAAATTAGTAGAAATAATTCAAGGACTAGTACTGTTACTTGATGTTATTATTCAGGGAATTTTATAAAGATTAATTAATTGTTATGCCCCGCAAACTAAGACTGGGTGCATAGACATGTGGAGAGCTATCCAGCCCTTCTTGCATACTTCCAAAACTGTCATTTGGGGAGGTGACTTTAATTGTGGGTTGTTGCTCTCTGATAGAGGGGGGAACACTCGGAAAGTTTACTGTGATGTTGTGGAACTTAACCGCATTTTGGTTCAGACTGCATTGAAGGATGCTCAACATGCGGTTTTGGGAACCCCATTACACACATTCCACAAGGGTACCTTGTCCTCTGGGATAGATTTCTTTTTTATCCCAGTAGATATTAATGTATTGACATCTGACACTAAGATTGTGGCCACTTCTGACCACTGTTTGATTAGTATAAGATTATCTGATGTGGCTTCCAGTGCTTATGGTAAAGGGATTTGGAGGCTTAATTCTGACCTTTTTCTGTCTACCCAGGTTTCTGGTGCATTACAGTTACTGTCTGCCAGACTTTCAGTTTTTTGTTTATATGACAGTTCTGTAGCTTGGTGGCTGGACTCTAAAATTGATTTTGTGCATTATTTTAAACAGTCAGCCCAGGTGTATCATCGTGCTAAAAATAATAGATATAAGGTTTTGCACTCACAACTTCAGTTATTGCAAGGTAAAGGATTGACTACACAACCCCAGGTCACTCATCTGGCAGCAATTAAAACTGAATTACTCTCATTACAATATAATAGATTTACTACACTGGAGGCTGAACAGAAATTTGGTACTCAAGGAAAATCATATATCACTAATCCGTATGAGAATTGTAAATTTAGATGACAAAACAAGCATATTTCCAGACTTGTATCTGACAATGGGGATTCGGTTTCCTCCACTGCTGAAATTTTGATTGAAATTCACAAACATTTGTCCGATAAATTTGGCTCCCCTTCTGTATTCCAGACAAAACTGAGCATTGGTTGAGATCACTTACTTTACGACATATAACTGAGGTTCAGCAGAAACTTTTATTGACACCTATGTCAATGCTAGAACTGGGGGTGGTGATTACTGCTTTATCTACCAATACTGCTCCTGGGATGGATGGTCTCCCCTCTGAATTTTATAGATGGTTGTGGTTACAGTGTTCTACTGAACTGGTTCATGTTTATAATGATCTCTTTTTCTCTACAGAGATTCCCCAAGTCATGAACAACAGTATTTTGTGTTTGCTGCATAAAAAGGGTGATGTGACCCATTTAGCGAATTGGAGACTGATTACACTGTTTAATGTGGACCTTAAAATTCTAGCAAAGATTTTGAATAATCGTTTGTTGAATGTTTTGGGTATATATTATCACCCAGCCCAGACGTGTACAGTTCCAGGTCGGAAAAATTTCAGACACTTTGATTTTATTTTGTGAAATTTTAAGTTACAATCAGGATCCTAACACTGATACTTATTTGTTTAGTCTTGACCAAACCCAGCCATTTGACAGGATTGCTCGTAGTTTTTTGTGGCTGTGTTTATGACTTTTTGGAATCCCTATGTCTTTTATTAAAATTCTACAGGGGTATTATCATACTGCATCTGTTTGCCCTTTGGTAAGGGGTTTCCTTGGTAAAGCCTGCTTGATTGCTCGTGGGGTTTGGCAGGGCTTCCCTTTAAGCCCACTGTTATATGTTCTTACTTTGGATCCTGTTATAAGGGCTGTCTACTCTTCACAGTTGATACATGGGATTTTAGTACCATGTCTCCCAGTGGTTAAAATCTGTGCATGTGCGAATGATCTGGTGGTTATTGTTTCTGCCATTGACTCTGGGTTTGCTGCGTTGGATGTGCTTTCTGTTTTCTTTGAGTTGTCTGGTACACAAATTAATCTGACTAAGAGTTTCTGTCTTTATGTCGGTGTGTCTACTCACCGGCCCACTATTGTTCAAGGGATTCCATTGGTTATTGAACCTCAAAAATTATTGGGAATTTTTTTTGGTCCTGGTAACATGACCACTTATAATTGGTCTCAACACATAGACCTTGCCAACACCAGAATTCAGAAATGGAATAGATGGCATATGCATAAATTGAAATGAGTTTTTATGATCCATACCAATTCGCTACCTCTTTTTCTGCACGTTAGTTATGTTTTTCTGATTCCCAAAAGTCCAGAGTGCAAAATTTTGGGGTGTTTTTTTTCCGGAGTATGGTGTAGCCATTTGAATCCGGTTACAAGAGGAATTACTTACTGCTCACTTGTAGAAGGAGGCTTAGGGATGTTGCACCCCATTGTTTTTTACTTTTGCATATTCTTTTATTCCAGTTGGGTTCCTGTGTTGCGTGGTAACCACCGCATATGGGTACCATGGTTGGCTTTACATTTACAAGAAGTTATTGCCACTTGGGCAAGGTGTGGTATGCTTCCAAGACAATTGCATTCTGCTCGCTTCCCTTCGTACCTTAAAGATAGTATTGTTAAGTTAATATGTTGGGAGATTCAAATGTCTCAATTGCAGACTTTATCTAGGAAGCATTTGTATGTAGGGATTGTTGACACCTATTTCAAAGTGCTGCCCTTTTCCGATCGATCCCAATTGGAACAAAAATACATTTGTGTCATGTTAAATGACAAAAGACTTCCACACAAACTTTGGGATACTGTATGGTTATGTGCTCAGGGGAAATTAAATGTTAAAAATAATTTAAAACATAAAGAATTATCAGAGCGATATTGCCCATGGCCAGGATGTGATACTAGTTTGGAAACGACACAACATTTAATTTTTGATTGTCCATATGTTGTAGATCTTTAGCACATTGTATGTATCAAATGAACTACATTGCCATTTCAATATCTGAATTATGATACTTTTGTTTTAGGCCTCTTATTGGAAAATTGGAATTTACTTAATCTCCCTAGTGTCCTTATTTTTTTCGCTTTTTTTAAATTTTGGATTTGGACTAGTAGGATTTGTTTTTCACTACAAGAGCAAACTACTGTATTTCTCAATTGCAGTTGTTTTGTTTCATTCAAGATGATTTACAGAGATTTATTTCACTTGAAGCTGGTATCACACGACCTGCAGTCCACTCTAAAAATTGATCTTTTTTCCTGTATATGTGATGTTGTCCTTTTTATAATTTCTTCTTTTTTTGAAGGGGTAATAGATGGATTTTGGGGTTTTAGGGTTGTCATGGTTACTTTGCTGACTTTTCTGTATGCTGAAATACTTTTTCATGTTTTCTTTTTCTTTCTTTTTTTTTTGCTCTCCCAACTCTTTTTAGTGGGGAGGGGGAAGGGGGTCTGGTTATAATTTTTCCTTATCTTTGGGGTTACTGTATGAAATAATACATATTTCTTTTTTTTTTTTTTTTTTTTATGGTTTTGCATGATACAATACTGATTTGTCTATAGTTTGTTATGATTTAAAAAAAAAAAAGAAGAAGAAAAAATGTTCTCCCATACTCTTTTAGTGGGGAGGGGGGTTAAGCTTGAGGTTATTGTATGATGAAATACTTATTTATGTTCTTTTGATTTTCCTTATTCTGAGTTTGTATGATGTAATACTGTTTTGTATTATTTGTTTCAATAAAAATTTCCCCTGCTCTTTTCGAGAAGTGCCATGGGATCGTTAACATCCACCTGAACTACCACCAGAACAGGCAGATGGTAACTCAGTCTAATGTCTCATCTGAGAGTTGGCACCTAAGGAGTGCATCACCCCCCTCATGCTGCACCACAGTGTCAGTATTGGGATTTAACCCAAGTGCCTGGTGGGGGATAGAACCCACAGCCTTCTGATCTTCTGGCCTCAGAGGTGAATGTGCAACCTGCTGAACCACTGACACTGATACACGGGTATACCTTATACCCATGGAGGGCATTGCTTTCAAAAGTGCATGGGATAGGGCACGGGGGGGTGTCTGTGTAAGTAGCAATGGGAAACTGCTGGAGGGGGTGAAGGTGAAGGTGGGGTATCTCCAATTTAGGGGCGCTAGTTTCACACTCAAACAGACTTGATAGACCACAAGGCCTGTTTCTGCTGGTATGTGTGTGTGTGTGTGTGTGTGTGTGTGCATGTATGTATGTTTCCAAAAATTATACCCATGGTGGGCATTGCTGGGGTAGGTATGAGAGACACAGCTACTCTGAGTGATCTGCTGCTGTTTCAAAAAACATGGCAGGCATTGTTGAGGTAGATCCGAGAGTCTCAGCTGCTCTGAGTCAGTCTGCTGCTGGTTAAAAAGATTATACCCATGATGGGCATTGCTGAGGCATGTTCAGGAGGTGCAGCTGCTATGAGTGAGACTGCTGCTGTTTCAAAACATTATACCCATGGTGGGCATTGCTGAGGCAGGTACAAGAGGTGCAGCTGCTCTGAGTGATCTGCTGCAGTTTCCAAAAATTATACCCAGGGTGGGCATTGCTGAAGCAGGTACAAGAGGCACGGCTGCTCTGAGTGAGCTTGCTACTGTTTCTAAAAATTATACCCGTGGTGGGAATTGCTGAGGTAGGTACGAGAGGTGCAGGCTCTCTTAGTGAGCCTGCTGCTGTGTCCAAAAATTTTACCCATGGTAGGCATTTCTGAGTATGGTACAATAGGCACAGCTGCTGTGATTGGGCCTGCTGCTGTTTTAGAACAGTATATCTATGGCGGAAATCGATCAAACTTGTATAATATAAACTGATGACTGACAAAAGAAAACTAAGAGTAGTACTAGTGTAGCACATGTGGCTGGCATGGTAGCAGTGAAGATGGTTCAATTTGTTTCATACACAACCTAGTCATCCTAGTCAGTGTCACTGTTTGCAGGCTGTTGTTCATTTTCAGTGTCAGACTTGCATAAATCAGGGTTCATGACAACTGGAAAATTGTCAGCATTAATTCTAAGAAATGTAAGCCGTTCCACATTTGTAGGATTTAGCAGTGTTCTGTGGTCAGTGACTATTCCTCCAGCCGCACTAAATATGCGTTCTGAATATATGCTTGAAGGTGGACAACTAAGGTGCATTATTGCAACATTTGCTAAATCTGGCCATATTGTTGTCTTTTGTTTCCAACAGAGTAATTGATCTTCCTCGAGACCAATCACAGTATGGTCTGCAAAGTATTTGAGGATCTTTGTGCTGTATGAGGCAGTTATCAGTCTGGCAGATGAACCTGCTGCACTTCCTTTACAGGATACCAGTCCATGTTGTTGCAGGTGACTCAAAAGTGATTTACCATTCTGACACTGAATATAGGGGCCTGGATATTCAAAGAGGTTGTGCATGGTGCAACAGAGTTGTGCCGGCACAACCCCACATAGCACCCTGGCAGGATATTGAAAAGGCTGCCCGGCACAGCGCAAAGCCCGATGCTCCAGGGTGCAATGTAATCATATGTGGCACAGATGCAGGGGGTGTGCCCATGCATGTGGGGCACATCCTGATATTCAGCCCAGGATGTGCAGCGCATATGCTGGCACAACCCTGCAGTGCACCGCATAGGGGGCTCAAAGTTGAGCCCATGAAAAGTGGGAACAAATCCCAGCCACCCACAGGTGGGCTGCTGTATTGCAGGGTGCAACACAGCAGCCGCCAGCTTTGAGTGGCCATTAGCTCACCCAGAACACCATCCACAAGCACTGATATACCCCTGGTAGTCTAGTGGTACCCCCCTCCCAATTCCATGATACATGTAAATGACAACACACCCTGGTGGTCTAGTGGTACCCCCAACCTTCCCGTGTCCATAAAGGGAAAAGAAGAATTACTAAAAGCAAAAATCAAGAAAGAGAAGGGGGCGGGCAGGGTAGAGGGGCCATTTTGGGAGGCCCCTTTCCCATGCTTGAGAGTGTCCCCTCTGGGTTTAGTACCCAAGAAACAGGAAGGGGAGTATCAAGTGATACATCACCTATCCTACCCAGAGAGAGAGGATCAGTGAATGACTTAATTGCTGAGGAGGATAGCTAGGTGTCCTATGGGGCCCTGGAAGATGCGGTGGACATTATCAGGACATGGAAGGAAGCATGGCTGGCAAAGACAGCCATTGAGTCAGCCTTTAGGCTCCTGTCAGCCAGGAGGGAGGATTGGGACTTACTGGGATTTCAGGTCAACGGGGAATAATATTTCAATAAAAGCATACCGATGGGGTGTTCGGTGGCATGTGCAAAATTTTAAATGTTCAATACCTGGCTACAATGGGTGTTTAAACAAAGGTATGGGCACGATACAGTTGTCCACTATCTGGACCATTTTTTATTTATAGGGGAGGGGCAAAATGATGTCCAGCAGATGCTAGGGGATTTTCAGGAGCTATGTAGGGAAGTGAGGCTGCCATTGGCGAGAGAGAGAAAGAGAGAGAGAGAGAGAAGACAGAAGGACCCAGCAGGTGTTTAGAATTTCTGGGAATTGAGATTGATGCTGAGAAAGGGGTCTTTAGACCCCCGGACCAGAAAGTAAGGAAACTGAGGGTGATGTTAGGGGAGGTAGGGGTCCAAAAAAGGGTGACTTTACTTAAGGTGCAACAACTGCAGGGTTACTTGAATTTTGCATGCGGGCGATTGTGCTGGGATGTGCATTCACACGATGCCTGGGCAGGGTCATGTCAGGGGGATCAAGACCTCATCACTGGGTCAATTTAGGCATAGAAGTCAAAGAGGACTTGGGCATATGGGAAAAATTCCTAAGTTAATATAATGGGAATGCCATTTGACAAGAGAAGTGGTTATTTAATACAGATTTGGAGCTATACACTGATGCCTCTGGGGGGATTGGGGCAGGGGCCTACTTCAGGGTCGATGGATCTCTGAACCATGGTCTAGCGAGTGGAAGGAGAGGGGGTTGACAAAGGACATCATGTTCCTGGAGATATTCCCCATTTGAGTAGTAACCAAACTATGGGGAGAGTTGCTGGAAAACCAACACGTAGCATTTTAGTGCAACAATAGTGCAGTAGTAGATGTGTTGAACAACAGGGGGACAAAGTCAAGAATGGTACTGAAGGTGCTGTGGCAATTAGTGCTGCAAAGTTTGAGGCTCAACATGAGTTTTAGGGCCAGGCACATCATGGGCGAGAAGAACACCATAGCTGACAGCCTCTCCCGCCTACAGATGGACAGGTTTTGGGCATTTGCACCCAGGGCAGCCCCAGTAGGAGGGAAGATCCCAGAGGACCTGTGGGAGATTGGTTGGAAGGACTAGAGTTTCTCTTTCACAATTCCTGGGCAGACAACACTTTAAAAGTCTGTGAGAGTTTGTGGAGAGCATTCCAAACTTTCAGGGCACGTCAAGCCATGGAGGCAAGTGGGGCAATCACAGAGGAGCAGGTGGGTAAGTTTGTGGTGATGGGCTGGCAAGAAAGGTTGGCCTATGCCACCATGGGGGTCCACCTAGCAGCTATAGGATGGGTGAGTATGATGAAGGGTTGGGGAGATCCTTGCAAGGGGATACTAGTAAAAAAGAATGATGATGGGGTGGCAGGGAGTAAAGGGCAAGGTTAAGGATAAGAGGAAACCCACATCAATCCAGTTACTTAGTCAGCTGCTGGCTGCATTACACAATATTTGTTACTCCAAGTACAAGGAGGTGTTGTTCAAGGCCTTATTTGTGGTGATGCACAAGGGAGCCTTCTGGGTGGGGGAGAAGATGGGGCCAGAAAAACACAAAAGAGGGAGGGGGCTGGAAGAGAAGGATGTGCAATGGGAAGGAGAGACACTCAGGGTCTTCATAACAAAATCTAAGACAGACCAAGAGGGACATGGGTGTTGGGTGTCACTGGAGCCCCACCCATTAACAGAGATTTGCCCTTGCCAGCTGGTGAGAGAGTACCTGGCAGTTAGGCCAGGGATCTCAGTCCTGTTTTTAGGCATGAAAATGGCAAAGAGGTCAGGGGGAGTCAGGTGTCAGGAGTGCTGAAAAAGGACATAAAACTGTTAGGAAGGGACCCGGAGGGGTACTCATCCCATTCATTTTGAATAGGGGCAGCATCAGAGGCAGCAGTACAAGGGAAGCAGGCAGATGAAATTAAGTCCATAGAACGATGGACATCAACATGTTAGAAGAAGTATGTTCGAAATCCCATGCACTAATGCATGTTTTTTTGTTTCCTTCCCACAGGAGAAGGCAAGGGAAAGGGAGGGAGGAGGGGAGGGACAAGAGTGAAAAATACTCACAATGTAATATTATGTATTATAGATAACAGGCAGAGAATGGAGATATGGATTGTGGGGCACTCCTATGTGTACTGGGCAGAAAGGGAGGCAGCACAGAAGTCAGGTGGAAAACAACTAGGTTTTGACCACCATGTAGCACAGATTGTGTGGAAAGGAATAAGAGGGATGAGATGGGGGCAATGCCTGCCATTATTGGATGAGATGAAGAAAACCATCCAGGTGCCAGATCTCATCATTTTACACTTGAGAGGCAATGACCACAGGTCCAGGCCATGGTTGGTCATTTTCAATAACAGCCAGGAGGACATCAGGAAAATTAAGGCATGGTGGCCTAGGGTCACGATGATGTGGTCTGAAATAGTGGCCAGGAGGGTCTGGAGGCAGGCCAAGAAGCAGGTAGCCATAGATAGAGCCAGAAAGTGCATAAACAGGAGGGTGGCAAAATGTTTTTTCCGTTATGGGGGAAGGACCCTACGGCATGAGAAGATAATGGAAACAATTGCCAGCTTGTATAGGTCTGACAGGGTGCATTTACCTACAGTGGGGAATCATATATTTGTCACTGAGTTAGGGAGGGGCATCGATCAATGGATGAAAGAGAAGGCCTAAGGGAAGTAGGACAGGGGAAACCTGCCATCTAACGCAAGCTGGAGGCAGTCTAGTGGGAAAAGGAGGTGAATACTTCCTAGGGGAGGAAGGGGGAGTGAGGGGGGATGGACTTAACTAAGGAAAGAAGAAGAGGAGGTGAGGGAGTATGGACACCCCAGTAAGTGAAAAAGGGGGGCAGGAACTGGAGCTGCCCTGGAAGGAAAAAGTGAAAATAACCCACCCAGGTTTACTCCTGAGGGTGAAAGAAAACGGAAGAGGAGCCCCTCGGTGCTACACCCGGGGGTGAAAAAAAAGGACAGTGATCAAGATACAGTAGATTGTGTCTTGGGAAAATTTATGGCTTTACTAATGAAAGATGTGGAAATATAATAAATAAAGGATGGAAATGTAAACATGTGGAAAAAGGAACTCAGTATTGGTTGTATGTATAAAGATGTGTAGAATGTAAAAGTTTTAATAAAAGATAATGCCGACTGAGCAACCAACATACAATACTGGGTGTTTGGACTCCTTCTTGAGGGCACTGGCTCTGGAACAAGAATATTTGTTATAAGAAGACAGGCTCCTTTGTTCCAGGCCAAAAAGGACCCAAGGAGGAGGCAGGGGGATCAGTCAGAGGGAGGAGCCAAGGAAGGGGGATTTTCCCAGGAATGGTGAGGTCACAAAAGGGGGAGGGTCAACAAGAAAAAGGTGAGGAGGAACAGGGAAGGATGTCACTAGCAGGAGAAAGGGCTACAAGAATAAGAGGAAGGCATTGGTAGGACAGGGAGAAAGAAAGAGAGAGAGAGATCAGAGCAAGGGGAGGGGTTAACAAGGGACTTAAAAGAGCCTGCACAAGAAAACTCTCCCACTTTTTGCCAAACTAAATTGCATTTCATTTCCCACCCACCACCTAAGGCTTTTACAAAGAAAATGAGGAAAAAGGAGGTGAATACTTCCTAGGGGAGGGAGGGGGTGGGGGTGATGTACTTAACAAAGGAAGGAAGGAAGAAGGAGGTGAAGGAGTATAGACATCCTGGTAAGTGAAAAAGGGGGTCAGGAATTGAACCTGCCCTGGAAGGAAAATGAAAATAACCCTCCCGGGTTTACACCTGGGGGTGAAAGAAAATGGAAGATGACCCCCTCGGGTGCTACACCTGGGGGTGAAAGAAAAGGACAGCAATCAAGATACAGTAGATTGTGTCTTGGGAAAATTTATGGTTTAAATAATGAAAGATGGGGAAATATAATAAAGGATGAAAATGTAAATATGTGGAAAAAGGAACTCAGTATTCGTTATATGTATAAAGATGTGTAGAATGTAAAAATTTAATAAAAGGTAATGCTGACTGAGCAACCACAATACAATACTGGGTGTTTGGACTCCTTCTTGAGGGTATGGCCTGTGGAACAAGTGAACTTTCAGGAACAAAACTTGACCACAAACAGTCCGTGACCATAGTACGATAAGTTTTGGTTTTTATTTGCTGGCAATAACTTAACTTATGACGGAATAAAACAAAGGCTATAAAAAATGGAAGTGTGTGTGTGTGGTGGTGGTGGTGGGGGGCACAAGCAAGAAACTTTAGAATTTATGGCCGAGATTTAACAAGCAGCTGTACAGTAACTGTGTGAATGACGTCTAAGACAGTCCTCTTACAGCCGTGATCGTGAAATACCAAAGCTGTGGTTTAGTGTTGCCAACTATTGTACATTTCAAAATGAAACATCTAGCTGCAAATGAACATTTTGAAAATTGTAACTTTGATTCAGGACAAGTGGCGATGAACACCCCGCACTAGTGCGGCATGCTGTCTTGCAAAGTTGCGATTTTCAAATCACTCATTTCAACAGTTAGAAGGCTTATCTGATAAATCATACAGAGTAATATAACCAGGCTTCTTATTACTTTTAGCCCATATAATAATCTCACATACAGTAGCTTGCATCTCCTGTGCTGTATTCACAAGTTCGTTACAGTGCTGTAAACAAAGAACTGCAGCACTGAAAATACATTGCATTAGCATTGGGAAAAAGCTGACAGGAATCTGTCTCGTGGATTGAAGCACACTGCATGTAAGCTGATGATTGGTTGAATTTGAGTTTCTATTTTAAGCAGTTAGATTTGCCAATGCATTGTCAGCACCTAAAAACATGAAAGAGCAGTGACCTGGAGGAACAGACCATACTTTTTCTATGAGAAGTAAATATAAATCCTTCGCAAAGTAAATCCCTGGTTTGAATTTAGGTAAATCTGTGTAAATAGTGTTTAAATTTTGTATGAGTTTTTGTAACTTGTGTTTTGTTAACAATATATAATATGTTTGATAATTAATATGTGTGTTCTTTATTTTGTATTAAACTTCACTGTGTGTTTTAAATAAACTAAACTACACCACATCAAGCTAAACTAAACTATTTATTTATCTATTTGCATTTTGTTTACTGGGTAGGCCCACTGAGACAATGTCCTTTTTTCATGGGCGACCTGGGGTTAATATACACAGGTGTCAACATTGAAATGCAATATATACAGAAGCATAAATATATAATGCATTACAAAAATACAATATGGAGGGTAATATACTGTATATACAATGCAGTTACATAGATTGAATACAGTTTTGTTAATTGCAAAGAGAGTTTTACAGGACAATGCATCAAGTTGACAAGGCTAGAGCATGAGAATGCACAGAGTAAGGTACAAAGGAAAGTGTGGAGCTTTAACTACAAGTGCAATGTGTTACAGGGGAAGGATGGTTCTAAGGAAATTCTTAAATGACTCTGTGGAGTTGCAGTGTTGCAGGGAGGTCAGAAGGCCATTCCACAGCCAGGAAGCCTTATCTGGGAAGGACTACTGGCCAGACAGGGCCAGACAGGGATCTTGTTTTGGGGACTTCCAGAAGTTGCTGCTCCAAGGAGCGGAGAGTTCTGGCAGGGTTTTTTTGCTTCACTAGACCAGAAAGATGAGTTAGAGAACCCATAAGGATTTTGAAAGTAAGGCTTAGGATGGAGTAGTTTAGCCTATCATCCAGTGAGGGCCATTGCAGGGATAGGAGCACCATGCAATGGTGCTCTTTACTGTTGGTTCCAGCTGCGAATCTGCCTATCCTATGATACAGCTGTCTGGCCTTGCTTTGCTCAGATTCCTTTAAGGGGGCCAGAACGGGTGCTCCATATAACAGCAAGGGGGAGGAGAAGGGTACTGGCTATGAAGAGCAGGGGTCTCATTTGTGAGGCAGGTTCTCAGTCGATAAAGTAGGCCAAGTTTTTCAGATAGCTGTCGGGTTGTGCATTTCATATCCAATCTCAAAAAACAGTTCCTGATTAAGTTGGGTACCAAAATATTTGAAGTTATTCACTATCTTAAGTTGAGTTCCCCCTGAGGTGACAATGCGAAGTAGACTGGACCTGTCATTGCCAAGGCTCCAAGACCCAAAGACAATTGCTTTCATTTTTCTAGTGTTTAGGACTAATAGGTTGTCCACAAGCCATTTTTCCAGGATGGTAAAGTCTAGGTTCAGGCCTTCCTTGATCGATTTTGCTTTATTATGAGACCTGTAGAGGACAGCATTGTCAGTGTATAACAGTGCTTGAGCCTGACCGCAGTTAAGTGGCATATCATTAATAAGAGAGAGAAAGGGAGTGGCCCAAATATGGATCCTTGGGGACTCCATTATGTATCAATCTTAGGGATGAGAGGGTACCTCCCCACCTCACAGCCTGGGAGCAGTCCATAAGGTAACTTTCCATCCAGGTAGCAAACAGCGAATCGAGCCCTAGGTTCTTTAGTTTTTACGATAAGAAGTCCATGATTGATGAAGTCAAAAGCCTTCATCAGATCTATAAAGATAGCTCAAGTGGTTTTCGCTGAGCCAATGGGTCAGAAAATGTCGTCGGTGGAGGGTTGTATCTGTGCCATGATTCTTTCGGAATCCACGTTGGGCAAGAGTGAGTAATGAGTGGGTTTTGATGTAGGACACCAGCTGGTTATAGATAAGTTTTTCTTGGATTTTTGATAATGCACTGAATATTGAGATTGGATGATAGTTTTCTGTGTGTTCCTTACCACCTCCTTTATGTACCGGGACTTTATTAGCCACTTTCCACTTATGGGGGACCACGCCTTGGAGAAAAGAGAAAAACTAAACTAAACTAAACTAAACTTTCCACACACACACACACACTACCACTGCAGTGTTACAATTTATAAAATCTCTAATAGTGAAAACCTGACCTATGACAGGATGTTCAGATGTTGCAGTCTTTTTAACGGCAGGACAAAATTTACAATTTTCATATCTGTTACAGCCTGCATGCAGTGTGTGTGTGTGTGTGTGTGTGTGTGTGTGTGTGGAAACCAACCTTACTGTCTCTTGGGAGGGGTGGAGGAGGTTGATAACTAGGTGCTATCTGATTCTGATCACCCAGATTTCTTTGCCTGTCTATACACCATTTGTAGTGGAACCTGTACTACTGATTGTAAAGTAGATTCTGCCTGCAATATATTCCAGTTTTGGTTTATGATGTTCCCTATAGCCTGTGAATGGACAGTGTATGTAATATCATTATTCTGAACCTCATTCTCATTATGTTTTCTATTGGAATTCACTGTTAGCAACTTGTCCCTGGTTTCATTCATAGCCCTTTCTCCAGCTTGCTCAATTACTGTATACGGGTACCTCTGTCACAAAGTCTGTTTGTCAGCTCCTTCACTCTTTTTGTTAAGTTTTCTTTTTGCTTGTATTTATATGTACCTGATTTAACTGGCTCAGTGGAATATTGTCCATTTTATGGCAGGGATGGCAGCTAGAATGATGCAGTGTAGAGTATGGTCTGTGACCTTACAATAAAGGTCAGCTTCCACTTCACACTCTGATTGCTTATAGATTCTTAACCCTTGGACTGCCGACAGACTCAGTACATATTGGAATTTTGGACTGATATTCCAGTCTGTGGCATAGCAAGGGTTAAATGCAGAAATTCAAACAGTATTTTTTTTGGGGGTCCATAGCATTAGGCAAATAAGAGTTGGGGGACAATATCAGAGTTCAGATAATAGGGAGATCTGGATAATCGGGGTTTTGGATAATCAAGGTCACATTGTATTTCACTGTGAATTTCAGGTTTGGGTTGAATGACTCCATATATGATCTAAACTGCATCAATTCTGTGACCATACCCTTCCATAAAATAAATAAGTCATCAGTAAATCTATGAAACAAATCCACCTTGGCAAAAAATGGATTTGTTTGGGGGTTTAACACAAGCTCATTTTCCCAATGGGACAGGTAGATGTTGACATAATTAGGTGACAATGAGGCACCATTCATTGTGCCCTTCTGCTGGAAATACTATTACCCTTCAAATGAAAACAGTTGCATTTGAGCACTAACTCTGTGAGAGTTATCAAAAATTCTACCAGTGATTCTGAATAAAAAAGCAGATGCTTTTAAACTGGATTCCAGGTCATGGAGTCTTCCCTCAAGGGGGATGTTGTTGTGCAAGGACTTCATGTCCATGATGCAAGCCCCCCAATGCTGTTGGGCTTACCTTTATGCCTCCCATTGCCCCCCCTGCATCCTCACCACCACTTGTCCTGAGTTTCCTGGTATTCCAGGGCTCTCCGTTTGGCCCCTGCCATATTCCGTTAGTTTGGGGCTGGAGGAGCAATTGCCACAGAATCACCAAACAGTGCACCTTAAATGTGCAAGTTGGTGGTCCGTGCATGCGTAGTAATGCCTCTTCAGTTTAAGACCAGTGCTATGGCTCAATACAGGCTCCCTTCATGCTCCTGACCCCCGAATAGGTCCGAAGACACAAGGGAGGTGGGTGAGGAACAATGTTCCCTCTAATTTTTAGTCTCTGTGGTTGGGCGACTGATATGTGTGTGCGGCACTTTGTGCAAAAAAAATTATTCATGTGCGCAAATTGGGTGGCCCAAACAAGTGACATATTTTATTGTCAGTAAACAGTAGAAAAAATAACCAAACACTCAAATACTCAGTGCAAAATATAAATATACATTCTGACGCAGTCTGAAGCTTGGATGTGTATTGTGTGCCATAACATTATGAACTGGAAACATGTGTAAATTACGTACATTTTAAAGAGTCTTGCATGCATCTAAAAGGGGTACTGCTGATGATGATGCATTGCTAAGAAATCAACATTTACTGTTTTTCTCTCCTGTCTTTCCCATTCATCCAGTGGACTTATATTTTATTAAGATCCATTTTTCCACCAGATGTTAAAAACAATTTTGTTCACATCAGCATATCTAAATGGCTTTCTTCCAATCAGTTTCTTTGTTTGCTCTTAATGCAGTTCATGAGGCTGAAGCCTCTTTCACAGTTAGCACTAGAAGCTTGGACTGTAGTAGTAGTAGTAGTACAATTTATTGTTCAGCATAAAGCAGTTACAATATACTAAAATCAGGACAAAATACATAGTAAATATAAATAGACAATAAATAAATCAGCAAGGAACTTAAATATATTTACAGTGCAATTCAATTTAACAGAGTACCTTTTCACATAAAAAACCTCCACATGACTTCAAGTCCCCCTAGTAAACTTTACAAATGAGTTGGGATTAAAAATCTTGCAAATATCTCTACCATGTTCTTCTCTTTCATAGTAAACAGTTATTCCAAATGATCCTCCGGGGGAGGCTGAGATCCCCTAACAATCCACCCAGCAGTTTTTTCCTAGTTGATTCATACCTAGGACACAAGAGTACCACATGTTTGAGATCATCTATAGTCCCCACTCCACATTTACAATATGGAGGAAGTACCCCCTCTATTTTGTCTGAAATGAATGCATTGAGCATTATAGTTTTCAGTTCTGAATCTTGTATGGATTCTTCTTTGTTTAGGCAGGTTAGAAAAAGAGATATGGCTCATGCCCCCATGAAGTCTTTACTTTTTTTTTATAAAATCCATATAGCTTAAGCTTGGAGAGTTGAACATAGAAAGAATTGATGTCTTAAGTCAATAATCCTCAATTTGACATCCTGCCTCATCTCCTCAAATGGTCTAGTGTAATTTTTATATAAGAGGTGGCCCAATCCGGCCAGCATTATTGTTTCCTTAATAAGTTGAATAAAGGGATGTACATATCCCATGCTGGCCAATGTGATGGCTTCCACTACACACATTCTGTGGTATTTTTGTTGGGGCAAAAGAAAAAGTTTCAACAGAAAGAGAATCTGTCATTCACAGATGAGATAAGTCAAGGAACATTGTCCTATCTCCAAGGCAAGAATACAGCTTGGAGTTCCATTTAAAAATATTAAGCTGTCTCTATAGAGTTTATTCAGAATTATTTCTAATTCTCTAACCTTAGTATAATCCCAGATTTCAGAGGCATATAACATGCTCATTCTTATTTTGGCATTACCAACTCTTAATACCCCGCTCACTGATGACTTTCCCATCTTGCCATTAAATATTTTTAGGGCATTTACAGAAGATCCCATTTTAAACTGAATAGCCTCCAAATGTTTGGTCCAAGATGGGCTATAGGTAAAATGGGCACCTAAATAGTCATGACACTTAACAGTGTCTATATGGTTACCGTTTAGCCTAAAGCCTACCGTATTCATTGTCTGAGAGCCAAAAACTACAATGTTGGTCTTGCCGAGATTAACTTTTAGTTTCCTTTGAGAACAGAGAGATTCAAAGTGAGCCAATTTTCTTTTAAGACCTAGGACTGAAGTAGAGAGCAAGACTAAATTGTTTGCATATGCTAAACATTCAATCCTTTGATCATTAATTTTTGGAGTATGAAAATCTTGGTTACCTAGCTGATCCAAGACTGTATTAATGTAGATGTTAAATGGAGTGGGGGCCAAAATACAGTACACCCATCTGCCCCCCACATTTGTCACAAATCTGTCAGTAAGATGACCATATTTATTATACTGGACTCTTGCCACATATTTTCATAGAGTCTATTAATAACATCAAGAAGTGAGGCCTCCAACTTCAGATCCCGTAATGTAGCCCAAAGGATTTTTCTACTAATCCTGTCGAAGGCCAAGGAGAAGTCCACAAAACAGCAATATAATCTGTTTTTTCTCACTTTAGTATACTTCCAGATCAGATGCTGAAGCACATAATAATGTTGTGCTGTAGAACAGTCCTTCCAGAAAACGTTCTGTGCCTCATTCAATACTGAGTTCTCCTTGACCCACGACAGCAATCTGCCCAAATTTATCCTAGAGAAAATCTTCTGTGAAACATCGATCAAACTAATAGGCCTATACATCCTTGGGTCATTCAGATCCTCTTTTTTAAAAATTGGGAAGATAACGCTACCTGCCCAACTGGCAGGGTAAGAGTACCCCGAACCAGGCCATTAAACAGCAAAAGAAGAAAAGGAATCCATCAGTTGGTAAAACCTTATAGAGATCACCTAGGAGCCCTGGTGCTTTATTTGCCTTAAGGCCAATCAGTGCCATCTGGATTTCGTCCTCTGTGATTAAGATAGGTCTTGGAAAAATTTCATCCTCCTGTATTTTGAAAGCATCAGGTGTCTCCTGCTCTTCATGAGAATAATAGAGCTTGGAGAAATGAGATGCCCAAACTTCAGGTGTAATATAGGTTTCAATCCTATTGGCATGTCTGTTATATCCCTGGGCAACAATATTCCAAAATCGTCTTCCATCCCTATCCAAAACAGCCTGCCTCAGTTTTTCTCAAAATCCCTGAGTATATTTATGTCTCTCCCGTTCGAGAATTTTCCTATATTTTTCTCTTTCACTGTTTAGCAATTTAAAATCTGCTGCAGATTTATTTCTTTTCTTCTTATGCTGTCTTAGTTTTCCTCCAAACTCTTTCTTTGCCTGTAGGCATACCGAATTAAACTAAGACTTTTTATAAAGGGACCTAGGATGGTACATTGTTTTACATCTAGGTCCATGTAAAGAATGAATAGTGTCCCAATTCTCCAAAATATTAAAGGCCTTACTTTTGTCCAGGACCAACTCGTGAATATCACCTAAGACTCCTGTACTAAGAATTTCTTTGAAACTAGCTTGATGAATCTGCTCCCATCCAATCCTTCTCTTGTTTATGACTTCCAGACTCTCTTCCTGTTGTGCCTCACTCCTTAAAGTTCCAAAAGGGCATTTGATGTTAATTACAATAGCACAGTGTGCTGATTCCAATCTATCGATGACCTCTAACTTTTTGATCAGCTTTACTGCTTCCAAATTGGTCCAGACCTGATCAGTGGTTGAAGAGCCAGTAGGTCCTCTATATGTTAAGGATCCAACTAGATCTCCCTGAGTTCTTCCATTTAAAATACAGAAATTTCTACTGGCCAAGCCCGTTCGCAATTCCCTACCTCTGAGGTTAGATTTTAGATCCTGAGCAGTCCTAGTATATGAGATATTTGGATTAATTATAGATATTGTATGGATCATATCTCAATAAACATCCTCCAAAAAATGAGAAGGAATTCTGACTTTAAAGTCTCCCAAAATAATTATTGGGCAAGGTATACTCTTATCTGACAATTCGTCAAATGCCATTTTCAGAGCCTGTATGAAAAGGTCAGCAGAATCAGTAACTTTATTGCAAGGGGGAAAGTATATATTGCAGAGAATGATCTTCTCTTGTCCCTTGCTAATCATTAGAGCCTGAAAATTTAGCAAAGTTTTGATAAAAAAGGAAATTCCCCTCTTTAAACCTTCCAAACTTTTTATCTTTAGTTGCTGGCAGAGTAAAGACAGAATATCCAGCCAATTTGGGAGTTACATTTTCTGTACACCATGTTTCTTGCAGTCCAATAATATCAAAATTATCCAAAAATCTCACTACTTCATGGTCAATTATTTTAAGATGGATGCCTTCAGTATTCCATGAAAGTATAGCACAGGCATCCACATCTCGATCCCTAGCTCCCTTATCCAAATCTAGCTGGCATTCAGAGTTCATTTGTTTGATATTATCTACAGGCTGCATTTGTCAGGCTGAATCAGTAACTGTCAGCGGAGAGTAGGTATTAGGGTCAATTAGGTTTCCAAAGTCAATCAGGGGGTTATCTGCCTCTAAGATTGATTTTGGACTAACCTTAGTCTGTTTAAACCATGAAAAGACTTCACCCAAGTCTAACGTGTTAACTAAATGTATTTCCAAACAATCCAGCTTGCTGGCCAGAGAAAGCAAGCTGCTAGCTGTATGAGGATTTTTAAATGTAATATCAATTTGTGTTGAGGACTCAGGATCTCCACATAACTTTATGGACTCCAACATGTTTCTGGAGATATAAAATCCTAATGCTCTTTCCAAGAGAAGCAACAAATCTTCCCTAACTTTCCTATGAGAATCCTTGAGTGAAACCTTCTACCCAAAGATAGTTATGGTCCTACTTAACCATACTTCTCTCTGCTTCAGTACATGATCCTCTATCACTCCCAAGATTTTTCTCTGTGCTATCGTAGCCTTCTCACTCTGCACCTCCCTATGGAGAATCTCTTCTTGGGAAGGATAAGACTGTGTAGGAACCTCTTTGCACGATAGCTTCATGTTTAGCTTGGAATGTAGCACACACATCAATAAGTTTATCCACCATGCTGTACTGCACATTAGTCAAAGCAAAGTGGATCATGTCAGTAAAGGATTTTAATGATCCTCCCTTTATTTTTTCAACAACTATAAATCTGAACTCATTGTACTGGCTAACAATTTCTGCCTGGTCTACTGATGAAAATAAATAATCCTGATATTTGCTGTACAGTCTCTCAATATTTGATGAGCCAAACTCAAAGCTGCAATGTGGCATTGCTGCAAAATCAAGGGCAGATCAGTCAGAAAGTTCACCTGCAGGAAATCAGCTGTCCAGATGGTCACATAACAGGCCAATGAATTGCAAAATTGTTGCTGTGCTTACTTCAGCTGTGCAATTAGCCAAAAGCAGTTTTACTGGTTGGCTCCAATAGTTTCACCCAGGTACTGGCTTCTGATCTTTTTTTATTTTTGCTGTAGCAATCTGTACAGCTTCAACTATTGTTAGACCACTTTCTGAAACATCTTAGCCAACTCTGCCAACTCCAAAAATACATTATTTAATACTGTTATGGCAATGTGGTATTCAGGGTTGGACAGCTTCTTAAAGCAGTACTTAGCAATGGGATCTTTGATGGATGCATGCATAATTGTATGTGATGTCATTTACCCTAGGTATGGTTTACAATGACTATGCTGGGTATTGTCAAGCTCAGTGGGGGTTTTAAAATGTATTTTTGCAATGTAGTGAGTGAGTCAGTGTGACATGAGAGAGGAGATGCATTTAGGAGACTGTTTTTCGCTTCCATTCCGGATCCATACTAAGCGCAGTCTGACTTTAAGAAATTAAATGAAAAGAAAATTTTTTGCACTATTTCTTGTTGTCCATTTTAGAATTACTATCCCCATGTAGCCAATATGGGCAACCTTTTACAAGCACTAATTCATTGAATCTCAAATGTGTGTATAATGTGAGACCCTGTTTTAAAGAGAAGCGCAATCTCATCTCTCTAGACATATGTACAGTCAGTGTCTCAGCATGTTAATTGAGAAGGTTATACCCATCCTGGCCCCCAACAAATACATAAAAAAATGACACAAACAGACAGTAGGTTGCTTTGATGTTTTTATTGTAAACAAAAACTATAGTTTTACCATTTTCTTCTACTGAAAAAAAAATGAACACGCTTTCAACGGTGAGGCTTTAAATCCATTATAAACAAATTTTGTATGTAAGACACTGCTTGGGGAAGAGGCAGATTACACTGAAGTTGTGCGACTTTAAAACTGAAATAATATAATATAATATATACCCTATGTCAGAGAATCTCTCGCATTGCTTTGTTGGGGGGACTCTACCAAACAAATAAAACATGCCATTTCTGTGACCAGCAGGGGAATACTGTTCATTATCAAGTACTGTCTTACTGAAGAGAGGTGTCAATCCGAAAACATTGTTGTAACTGCAAAGCCGATTGGTTGGAATTTTGCCGATTGGTTCCATTGTTCAATAAGGGGAGCAAGAGTGAGACTGCTGGCTTGTTAAAGTTAATGGGTTGTGGCCTCAGGGGTGGGCATACAATGTTTCCCATTCACTTTCATGTCCTGCTGTCTGAGTCTTAAATCTGAGTGATGACTGTAGCCACTACTCCATGAACATGAGGATCCCTGTCAGCTGCTTTGTGCACTACTACTGAAGCATAAGTTATTTCTGATTGTTGTATGGTAATATGCACTTAGGGGGAACATAGGTGAGGAACCTTAAAATTATTTATTTTAAGAGCTCCAAGAAGTGCTAGAGTACTGCATTATAAATATTAATTAGGCACAATAAATATTAATGAGGTTCTGCCTTTTGCCTGGGGTCAGTGCTAATTGGCAGCAGTGACAGGCAGGGGGCGTGTGGTATATTTTAATTTTTGCAGTCATTTAATAGGACAAAGGGTCTGCTGCAAAAGTATGGGTCAGATACTAAATAAAAACATTTATGCTGGTTGCAAGCTAACTTTAAAAGTTGGGACCCTATAGAGATTTTTTGTAAAGCAGCCATGATGGCCACTTTTAACCCCTGCTATAGCTAATCGGATGGCAGGATTGTGCAGAGGGCTTTATGGGGCTAAAAAGAGGACTTGTGAGAGAAAAAAGTGAGGCATTTCTTGGTGCCCAAAAGACTAGCAAATAGGGTGTTAAGTGAGGCAAATAAATATTAATTTGTTCAGTGGGACAGCTGCTGCAGCCCATGGGAAGGGGCTGCTGGAAAACTAATAAAAGGGACTGCTTGCCTGCCAAAAGGGGAGTCCTGAGAGATCTGTCAGAGTGTCCAAAGAGGAGAGAGACTGCTATGGGCTTGCTAGCCCTAAAGATCTGCCTGTTTTCCAAAAGGCCTTATCTTGCCCCAGTATTGGACAAGCTGCAGTATGCCTGGAGAAGCAAATAGCTCCTGGTAAAGGGACTGGGCTATGTGTTAGAGATTCCTAGGTTGAGACTTGAACCTACATCTGAGTGAATTTGCTACTGAGAATTAGGAAGTTGCTAATGAGATTTGAACCAGTGGCTGTGAAAGAAAAGCCCTGTTTACACTACAGGAGTGCTTTACTTGCACTCCGCCACCATCCCGCTGCACTCTTACTTAGTCCTGTAATTTTCGGTTTACACCTCTTGATGCTCAAGTGCCACAGATGGCATGGAGAGAAGTGTCCATGTTAAGTGGGCCTGGCATTAGTCAGTGACATGTGTGATGAGTCACTGATGACATGGAACCAACCCCCCCTCTCAGAGTCTCCATCCAAACATCCCAAATCCCAAAACAAGAATCAGTAACATGTCAAGTCCACAAAATAAATACATTGACCTCTGGATGCATAAAAAAAAAAATTGCTCACGGGCTGTGTGCCTGCTTGCGAGACTGGCACAACAACGGCTGTGTCCTAATACTTCCTTGTTCCAGCAAAAAAAAGGATGATGGGAAGGTGGAGGATGCTGGGAGAAATGGGACCACAGTGGATCGAGCGGTTCATCAGTTTACACCATCAGTTGATTCACTCAATGCAGTACATGTCCCCACAATTTCACCGGAGCAGAAACAGGAGTGGAGAGACACTTAAGCCGATGCAGTGAGTGTCCACAATGGAGACTTTGCAGTGCATCAACTAGAATGCATAAGTTCATGCACTGCAAACAGGGAAGTGTAAACAGGGTAAAAGACTCTGCAGCTAGAGTGAGAGACTATTGAGAGTTGCTGACAGAGAGAGGGAGTGGATAGTCCTGCAGTGTAGAAAGAGCCAGCTGAGTTTGGCAGTTGGAAAGAAGAAACTGTAAAGGTCACAAACTAAATCCACAGTGTCTGCAACTGAAACCAAAGTGACCTGCAATCTGTGTTCCTCCTTGGTGGAGTAAGTGAATTACAGACTGCTTTTGTTGCAAGTAAAAGTAACTGTCAGGGCTGGGAATAAAGACTGTGTAAAGCCCAGTTTTCTTTACTGCAGCTGAGACAATTGTGTGCCAGCATCAGTCTGGGGAAACCACCATCCTGCTTTGTACCCAGACCGAAGAGGAGACCACTGAAGAGGAAGACTTCGAGAGGCCTGCCAGGGACTGGATGCTGCATACAAAGGCCCTGGGGGTGAAGATTGAAAAGGTCTGGCCAGTGAAGACCAGCATTCTTCACTTTTTTTGCTGTCTGCTGCTATGGTGCACCAACAAGTCCTGACACCAGTCATGGTACCATGAAGGAAGCATCTGCAAAACCCCCTTTGAACTGCTGAACTGTAAGTACCCTGGGCTGTGACTTTGAGGAGTAATTATTTAGCTAGCTAGCTAGTCAGAATTAAGGGAGTTAAGTCCTGGGCAGGACTGTTAAAGTTTTTCATCTGGTTAAAGTTATTTGAGCCCCAGTGAAAGATCCCCGGCAATTTCTTCATGGTGGTGTGATACCCACCCAAGGGACTTTAGAGACATTTAGAGACATTTTGGGTAGCTGCCATTGGGAAGCTGAGTGCACCTGCAGGTGGCAGGTGGGGACTGTGAGGGGTAAAAATGTTTCAATAGTTGTTACTGTTGTACTGTTTTTCTCCTCTTTTTCTCCCCTTCTCCCCAAATAAAAACAAATTGTTAATTGTTGATGTTATATTCTGGTACTGAGTCTGTGACTCATTGCAAGAAGGGGGATTTGTTATTGGGTGGAGAAGATATGGTGGGGGCCATTACAGTATTTTCCAGGTATTTCCAATCACTACCCCAGGTGGAGGCACCACATGCACTTGTTGTTCCAGTATCACTTGTCTGCCAGAAAACATAGGCTTGCCCCCTCGAGGTGTGTCTAGGGAAGGCTTGAGGGCCCTGGAAACAGCTGAGGTGAGTCAGAGGGCCTTTTACAATGGCTATCAGGAGCCAATCTTTTTCAATGTGCATATCCCTAAGAACACTCAGTATATCCGTGGTACTGCACAAATATTGTGGGAAAGCACTCGCTGCAGATTCAGTATGCTCATCCACGAATTTACTGAATGATTCCCACAGTGAGCCAATATTGGCCACTGTGGGCCTTCCTGGTGACTCACTGAGGTCCTTGTGGATCTTTGGGATCACATAAATAGTAGGTCTGATTGGAAATTTTACTATTAGGTACTCGTACACTTTATTTGAGATGACCTCCTTTTGACATGCTTGTAATAAAATACTGTCAATGTGTTTTAAGTCCATTGTTGGATCCAAGGGCAGAGGTTTGTCAAACTCCATTTTCCAGCTGTCTAAAAATGTTCTTGATGTATTTGTCCATGTCCCACACAACCACTGCCTCCCCATCTGCTAATTTAATTGTTATTTTTGTATTTTCTTTCAATAATTTAATTGCTGCAAATTCTAATGTACGATTGCAATCATTTGGCACTGGTTTGTTCTTAAACAGTTCCTCCATTTGATTTTCACAGGCTGTTTCAATCAAGTTTATTGTTCGACATCAAATGTTATTACACAATAGAAAATAGACTAAACATTAACAGTATAAATACTGACACACTTACATTTAAAAAAGTTAGTAAATCATTTCACTTCACACACTATATATTGTATTACACTAAAATACAAACAGACCTTATTAATGTTTCACTTATAGCAGCACAAATGAGAGCATAATAACAGGGGACATGGAAAGTACATTGGAGGCCAAGATCCCTAACAAACTTTATTTTTTCGTGTTAGAGAAAAAAAGAGTGTAAACAGTTTGGTCGTGTTCGGGTCTAATTACCTACATCCCCTTAAATAAACCGTAATCACAAATATCAAAATTATACAAGAAAAAATTATCCCCAAATGGAGATCAATTAGGGATTATAGAACTCGTACTGATTCTTGAATGATTTTATTTCTAATTTTAATTTTTGCTGCTACTAAAAATCTCACCAAGTCCATCAGAATGTGCTTGCTTTCTGAATTAAACAAAAGATCCAGAAAATAATGAGTTGGAATAATGTAAGATGCAATATGTTTAGCCAAGTATTTCTTCCTTATGGATTCATACCATTGGTATTTCATCACCACGTGATGGAGATTCTCTGGTTCCTTTAAGCAGCTGAAGCAATTGCCAAAAGTATATTGAGATCTGTAAGATCTAGCTGTTAGTATATGACTAGGAAACAATTTGAACCTATGTAATGTTAATATCTGTCTGTGAGTCAGGGCTTTGATCAATAATAAATATTCCTTTAAGAAATGTTCCTGTATGTTATTGATTAACCATTTTGAGACTTTAATTGTTTAATTTTTTTTGTAACTCAAATTCTTTTGCCTTTTTGTGAACCATAAATGTGACCATCTTTACGTAATTGGCATGAATTTGAGTAGATTGTTCTGTCCAAGTTCTTAATCATGAAACATCATATTTCTCTAGTAAAGAATAAACATTGGGCAACCATCCGTCTCACTTTAAATCATAATACTTTGTTTTTTTCCTTTAAACAAGAGGCAAAAATTGTTCCCAGTGGTGCAGCTGTCATTTTAATCCAAAAATTTCTTAGCCCTATAGGGGCTTTTACTGTAAACTTGATTTGTCCAAGATGGGCCCTTACCAGTGAGTTTGCTGCAGATCTTGGTAACCCCAGTGTTTTATTGTAAATTATATTAACTATTGTTTCTAGGGTTTGTAAATTAGTATCACCCCAATTCTCAGTTATGTACAGCCCTTGGTTTATTAACTTACTATATAAAACCCTCATCACTGGTTTTATAGACATACCAGCACATAACCTATTAAAATGAGTAAGCGCAGAAGATGTGTTGGAGCTAGCACACACCCTTGACGGACCTTTGACTGAATATTTTCCGTACTACCTCCATGGTTATTATATCAGACTCTAATCCAAGTTTTGTTATATTTTTTTCATTTTAAACCATAATATATATCTGGATATAGAGCTGAAAGCAAAAGAAAAGTTGATAAATGCTAAAAAAAAGAGTTTGATTTTTGATTTTACAATATTTCTCAGTGATATGCAAGAGTACAAATATTTCTTTAATTGTCCCATTATGTTTTTGAAAACCAGCCTGCAATGGGGATATTTTTCCATTATGTATAATCCATTTCTGTAATCTGTTTAATAATATTTTAGAAAAAAGTTTTGCCATATTGTCAATTAAGCTAATTGGTCAATAATTTGCAGGATTCTTTATTTTCACCTTTTTTATAAATTGAAATAATATAACTGCCTTTCCAAGAATCTGAGGTATAGTCATACATTATAAACTTTTTAAACAAGTTTGTAAGTACAACAGCCCACCATTCTATCTCTGCTTTATAAAAGTCTATTGAAATTTAGTCTGGTCCAGGGGTTTTATTTGTTTTACAACTTTTAATAGCAATAAGTGTTTCATGTACAGTAAACCAATTTTTTTAAGTGTTAGTTAAGCTCACATGATAAATAAGTGTCTCACTAGCTTTATAAAAAATGTTACTGTAGTAATCTACCCACTGTGTAGCAATAATAGATACCTCATATTGATTCTTATAGTTATTTGTCCTGGTTGCAACTAACTTCCAGAAGCTTCTGTCATCCTTTTACCGTATGGTACCTAACATTTTATCCCAGAGTTCAGGTTGACACTTTTTTTTCTGCACATATTCTCTGTATTTTTTCTTACATTTAACATTAAAGTTCCTAGGAGGGGGACAAGTGTTTAATGTCCTAGCTCCTTACAATAACTCATTCATAAAAGCAGAAGGGTGTAAAATAATGCTGGTCAATGCTCAGAGCCTGAACTTACTTAAAAAGCTTGAACTAGAGTCAATTATGTTGAGGGACCAAATTGATTTGGTAGCTGTGTCTGAAACTTGGTAGGATGAGACTAGTGAGTGAGACAAAGAAATAGAAGGGTACAGAATGTTTAACAACAATAGAAGCAACAAATGAGGGGGTGGAGTCTGCATATATGTTTTTCAATTCAATTCATCTTTATAAAAGGTGCACTGATCATAGTGCTTGTACAATAAAACACAATAAATACCATACTTAAAAACATAAAAATACTAATCAGGCATCTTTCAGCAGTAATCAGATAAGACAAGATCAAACAGGTACATTTTTAGAGTGGTTTAAAAGCTCTCCACCTTCAGGCACTCTTGTATCCAATGAAGTAGAGAGTTCCACAGGGTGGGGGCCACAAATACAAATACCAGGGCCCCAGATGTCTTCTACTGAACCCTGAGAATCTCTAGCAATCCCTTGTTGGTGAAGCGGAGTGGTCAAAGGGGGCAGTAGGGATGCAAGAGCTCTTGCAGGTGACTTGGTCCCTGTCTGTGTAGGGCTTTAAAGGCCAGTAAGCTGACCTTGAAGGTGATCCACCACTGAACTGGCAGTCAGTGCAGTTTGTGCAGCACAGGTGTGACATGACTAGATCAAGACAGTCCCATCAACAACCTGGCTGCCACATTCTTCACCAGCTGTAAGCGATGGATATCAATCCCCGGTAGCCCTAAGTAGAGGGAGTTATAGTAGTCAAGGTGGGAGGTCACAAAGGCATGGAGCAAAGTAGGTAGGTCGCAGGGTAGAACAAAGTGCTTAATCCAGGTGAAATTCCTCAGGTGGTAAAAAGAGGACTTGATAATGGCCGACACGTGAGAGTGCAGCATCAGTTCATCATCAAAGATAATGGCCAGATTCTCTGCCCATTCAGAGGTCAACAGCTGGCTACAACCACCAAGCCAAAGTCTGGAGGCAGAACCAGCCACCAACCCCTCTACCCGATGGCCCGAGTCCACTACCAAAGCCTCGGTCTTACCAGGATTCAACCTCAACCAGTTGGCATTCATCCAGTCTTGGATCTCAGTGAGGCAGTTGTTAAACACAGAACCTGCACTATGATGCTCAGGCACAAAGGACAGGTAAAGTTGGGTATCATCTGCATAGCAGTGAAAACCCAACCCATATCACCCTACAATGTCTCCCAATGGCAGCTTGTACACTGTGAACAACATGGGCAACAGCACAGAGCCTTGTGGCACCCCACACAGCAGAGAAAATGAGTCAGAGGAATAAATCCCTTACACCACCCTCTGAGATCTGCCAGTGAGGAAATAATGGAACCATCTGGGAACTGTACCCAACAGGCCACAGATCAACAGCAGATGCTCCAGCAACACCATATGATCCACGGTGTCAAATGCTGCAGAGAGATCAAGAAGAACCAAGATGGAACGGTTCTTCCGATCCCTCGCTATCAGACGATCATCGAGCACTCGAACAAGAACAGCCTCAGTGCTATGCCTCTTCCGAAATCCCAACTGGTGAGGATCATAGATATCATGGATGGTAAGATGACTCTCCAGCTGCAGTGCGGCTGCCTTCTCAATAACCTTACCCACAAAGGGGAGGTTAGAGATTGGCCTGTAATTAGCAGGACAGTCTGGGTCGAGAGTGGGTTTTTGGCTGGCATTATAGCCTAGAGGTTAGAATAATGAGCTGTGAATGAGCTTGGTACATCCAGCAGACCAGATCTGGGTTTGATGCTCACAACCTCCACTTGCATATTGTGTGACTCTGAGCAAGTCGCTTAATTGCCCAGTGCTCCCAGGTCACCCTTGTGCAAAACCTCTTGTGCCTAGTGGGCCTTACTCGGTTACCAAAGACTAAAATAAAATAAATAAATACAAATTTCTTAAGGGGGGCATCACAACTGCCTCCTTCAGGGGGTCCAGAAACTCACCTGTCTCTAATGAACACCGGACAATTTCTGCTAGGACCATCAGATGACTTCAACACACCCAACAAGGAGGTGGGTTGGACCCGGGTCTAAACCACAGCAGGTCAGCCATGTACTCTGGACAATCTGCATGACATCTACAATCTCCAACTGGTGAAAGTTGGATCAGTCAAACCGAGGAACTGTAACCTCCAACCGATCACTGCCACCCCCACTGGAGCAAGCCAGTTGGATCTCGGACTTGATGTCAACCACCTTATCAGCAAAGACTCACATAAACTCATCACATTTTTCCTGTGAAAACACTCTTCAAATCTGCAGGCAGGTTGGATTGCACAGTCTGTCCACAGTACGGAAGAGCTGAGCTGGTCGATTTTGTGCAGCAGCAATGTCACCAGATAGGAACTCTGCCTTCTTACGAGAGCTGGCCAATTGATAGTCTCTACAATGGTCCATCAATTTAAGTTTGTTGGCATTGAGGCTTGATTTGTGCCAACAATGCTCCAACCTTCATCCCACTTGCTGCAACTCCCTCATGGTCCCATGGGGACTGAGGGCGAAGGGTGAGGGGATGAACCCAGACAGGAGCAATGGAATCCAGAGCCCCAATCACAGCCCTATTATACACTAGCAACAGATTGTCTGGACCCTTGTTTGCATTTGGTAATCCCAATTGATCCAGCACTGCCATCAGACCATCAGGGGTCAAACCGCTCAAAAGGCAGTACTGGACCATCTCAACAGGGTCAGGTCTATTGGGGGAGCCTCAGAAATTGAATCTTATAGCGTGATAGTCAGACCACCCTACTGACTCCACAACCATATCGGAGGTCCCCATACCCAGTAGAAAGACTAGGTCCAATGAGTGACCATAGTTATGTGTTGCAGAGACAACCACTTGCTTGAGGCCCAACAAGTTCATAAGCCGGAGAAAATCCTGACCAAATTGTGAGAATTCATCAGTGGCCCAGTCATTGAAATCACCCAGAACCATCAATCTGGGGGACTCCAACACCATGTCAACAACGAAGTTCATGACTTCCTGTAGAAATTGCTTCTTGCCCCCCCCCCGGGTGGACAGTAGATGAGAAGAATCCTGCACCCCACACTTGCAATAATAGTACACTCAAAGGATCGGGTCTCCCCAACTGTCATGGCTACAAGGCCCAATTCCATTCTAAAACAGACTGCTACACCCCCCTGCGATCTAACCTCAGGTGATGTATCACAGAGAAGCTGGCAGGAATGGATGACTCCACAATGGGGCCAGAATTTCCAACCAGCCAGGTCTCGGTGATGCAAGCCAGGTCTGCTGACCCAACAAGATCAGCAATGATAGCTGTCTTGTTTTTAATGGACCTGGCACCACCCGAGTAGGATGAGACACCACGGCTGGCCGAGCCACTGGCCCACTGAGCGTGGAGCCCTTGGAAATGGGTACCAGGCATGGTGGACCATGCTGTGGGACCCATTTCCCCCCAGGGTGTCTCCTGGTCTCCACTAGCCCAATCTGGCCACCCAACTCCCCCCACCCCCAGGTTCTGGGCTGCCTCACTCCTCCTACCCACTATCCCCAGAGCCCGGTAATGTCCATAGATGTCACCAGGCAGTGGTGGGCAGTTAAAGGGGTTGAGATCCCGGAGCTCAGAGGCAGAGTAATGCCTGACTGGGGGGAGCCACCTGCCAACACATTCCAGACACAGCAAAGTCAAATTAAATCAAATAAAATAAAATAAAATAAACAAAACAATAAAATAAATAAAATAATAACCCCCAGTACCTCAGAACCCCAATTAGTAAAACTCAAATCCTACTCCAGCTACTCAAATAATCAAAATTAAATCCCCCAGTCTGATCTGAGAATGGTAGACAAGACAATTTTCCATGGGGCAGTCAATGTATGATGTAGGTTAGCCAAGGCTCTCACTTCCAACCAGCCAGCAATTCCTAATGTCCAATGATGCAGAACTCTCACTCCAGCAATCAACCAAATTCTTAAAGCAAATGAACAGTTTTGGAGGTCCTCTCACCACCTCCACAGAGCATAAAACCAGTTTCTATGTCAGGCTACAATTACAGAGAGGGCACCAGATCTTTCTCCACAGTTCCAGCAAAGGGACCAGAAATCATCCACAGTTCAAGTGAGACACAGGACCAGAACAATTAGCACCATTCTTTGACCCTCAAATAAGCACCCCGGCGAAAGCATCACAAAGCAGGGAGCCCCCTGAAACTAGGGATCTGGGAGAGAAGATCCTAGAGCCTGCACTCCAAGAACATCAGAAGGAAAACTGGGACCCTGCCTCCCTCCAACTGCACGTCCCCAGCACCTCTCCATTGGATCAACACAACCCACATTGCTGCCCACCAGGTTAGCTCTGTGGGTCACAGCCAGCAGTCAGCAGTCACAGTTCAGCAGTCCACAAGTTTTCATATGGCCAGCTACAAAGCCCCCAGCTGCAATGAGCAGGCAGTTCTCAGCCCCCCAGAGGCTCAAAGACTCAGGCCCCAGTAAACACAGCTGTCTTCCAGCAGCGGAATCATGAAGGAGCCCTTCAGCCACAGAGGTCCCCTCCCTCCAGAGGGTAGCACTAACATCAGTCACTCCATAAACCCTGTTGAGCCAAAGATCCACCCCCAACTAGCAGCTTAATGCTCCCCTGGGCAACAGTGATCAAAAGCAGCTTTCCAAACAGTCAATCAGGGAAAGAACGCATCAGGGGCACACCGCTACCACTCACAGACCATCTAACTTCCACTGCTCCTGACTCCTCTAACAGTCAGCTCCTCTGCCACTCCATAGAGTCCTTGCTCCACAGTCTGTCAGAAATCCTCCTCTCCTGTCCGAATGGGACTAAAACAGGCAACAGATGAATAAAATGCCCATTTATCCCACTGTCCTTATTGCAGCCTTTGGAAGAAGTATTTGCGGACTGAAAAGAATGGCTGCCAAAAGTGTAAGTGCCCCTGCTGCTCAATGGCATTAAACAAATTTCATAATATAGACGCCTATGACTCAGCAATTGCAGTTAAAGCACAGATTGATGTTTACTTCAATCCATTTACAAGGCAGCAAAACAAATCAGAGCAAAAATACATGGAATACCAAAAGCCACCTGGTACAGATCTGGCAAGATGCCAGATACACGGTAACCCCCCCAAAAATATGCTTAAAATCTAGTCTACCTCACTAACAACCCTGCCTGTGCTAAGCTAATGAAAGATAAAATGAAAACTGAAAAAATAATACCAAAATAAGTTAAATAAATAACATTTCACACAATGCTGAGCTAGAATTCTGGCCAGCCCATCTTGCCTCCCCTATACCCTGGACAATCTGGACTGTCATCACGTTATACCTCCCAAAAACAATAACATTGGAATAGAGAGTATCTGGATACAGTTACTAATCAAAAATAAGCCCAAGATACTAATTGGCAAGTATTACAGACCACCTAATTCTGGGCCTGAATATTATTCAGCCCTTACTAAGGAAATAGAGTTAATGTGTGATTCAAACTACATCATCTTAGTGGGGGACTTCAATTTTCCAGGAATAAACTGGGATATTCCTTCTGGATCAAATAACCTGGAATGTAACTTTATTAACACCATTACCAGCCTCAGCATGACTCAATTAGTTAAACATTCCACTAGAGGTAAAAATATACTCGATCTAGTGCTCACCAACTTACAGCTTGATTACTCAGATATTTCTGTTGGGTGCCCATTGGGTGGCAGCGACCACAATTCAATTCAATTTTCTATCAGTATTGATAAGAGCACAAGGTCCAGTACTAATACATTTAGAAATTATAATAAGGAAAATTTTGCAGGAATGAATGAAGCCCTAAAACTACTAAATTGGGAGCTCCTAACAAGTGATCCTTCGGTAGCGAATACCTGGCTTGTAGTAAAGGACACAATTACCAATTTAGAGAATGTTTTTGTGCCTAAAATAACCAAATGCAATAAAAGGGAGAAACTACCAAGTTGGTTAACTCCATCAATCAAACAGCAAATCAAAAGGAAAAAAAAAGCTTTTAAAAAAATGAAGAAAGATAATACCACCAGCTAAAATTCATTATAAAACTGAATTAAAGAAACTTAAAAAAATCAAAAGGAGATATAATTCAAGATTGCCCACATGAAGGGGAATAACAAAGCTTTCTTTTCATACATCAGTAGTTTAAAAAATAAGTATGTGGACTAAGTATGTGGACCCTCTGGTAGCAGATGGTATAACAATTATGGAAGACATAACCACAGCAAATCACTTTAATGATTACTTTGCTCTGTCTATAATGACAGGGGTAACAACCCTGTCTTACCACCTCTTAATACAAATTCTAGTATATACTTTACCAAGCAAGAGGTTGAAGATGCTACAAATAAACAAAGGGTTAATACTTCAGCTTGACCAGACAACATCCATGCAAGATTGTTAATTGCCATGTCATCAGCTATACCAACCCCCCTTCTTGTTCTTTTTAACAAATCAATCAAAACTGGTGATGTACCTAGCAACTGGAGAACAGCAATTGTTGTACCAATTCATAACAAGCATTTGTCAATGCCGAACGTTCGCTTGCAGGTATTTGCAGTGGTATTTGGCACTTGGACATGGCTTAAAAAAATCAGTGACAAAGAAGTACAAGCATTTGTCAAAGCTGAATGTTGCTTGCTTCTATGTGCTGTTTAGGTATTTGGAAGTCATTGGAGTGCAAATATTGAAAATTTGCGAACTTACGAGCGTGCGTAGGAACTGCGCAACGCACGCTTGTAAAACAGTAATTTTAGAATTTTTCACCAAATTTTCAACATAGCCATTTTAAGACCTCTGCTAATGAACAGTGTCACTGTGATTTTCTTAATGTGTCCCATACATTGATTTTGCACACCGACTGTGCCATTGTGTGCTAAGTTGGGCGAAACACGCTTGGGCAGGATGTGAAAAATGACAGCTGTACTGCTCATAAGGAGGTGTGGTAAAATGGCAATGTTGAAAATCTGGAGTGAAAATATTGAAAATTCGCGAACTTACGAGCGTGAATAGGAACTGCGCAACGCACACTCGTAAAACAGTCATTTTTAAGAATTTTTTCACCACATTTTCAACACATCCATTTTAAGACCTCTGCTCATGAACAGTGTCACTGTGATTTTCTTAATGTGTCCCATACATTGAGTTCGCACACTGACTGCGCCATTGTGCGCTACATTGGCGGAAACACATTTTGGGCATTATGTGAAAAATGACAGCTGTACTGTTCATGAGGAGGTGTGGTAAAATGGCAATGTTGAAAATCTGGAGTGAAAATATTGAAATTCACAAACGCTACGAGCATCATTAGGAACTAACAGCACAATTGTAAAACAACAGTCATTTTTAAATTTTCACCAAATTTTCAACATAGTCATTTTAAGACCTCTGCTAATGAACAGTGTCATGGTGATTTTTTAATGTGTCCCATACATTGATTTCGCACACCGACTGTGCCATTGGCAATGCTACAAGGGTGGAAACATGTTTGAGCAGGATGTGAAAATGACAGCTGTACTGCTCATAAGAAGATGTGGTAAAATGGCAATGTTGAAAATCTGAGTGAAAATATTGAAAATTCGCGAACTTAGAGTGTGCGTAGGAACTGCATAGCCTAGCTAATAAAACAGTCATTTATGGACTTTTGCACAAATTTTCAACATGGGGTTTTGGGACCTCTTCTCATGAATGATGTCACTGTCCTTGGTATTATTCAGGCCCGAAGGTGATTTCGCACAGTGACTGCGCAGTGACTGCGAAATGACCCTTTGGGCCTGAATAACGCCATAACAGTGCATCATTCATGAGAAGGGGTCCCAAAATTCCCATGTTGAAAATTTGGTGCAAAAATTCCAAAAAATGCCTGAGATATGCAATAAAGTTGAAAACCCCCTATCTAGCCCATTATACAGCTTTTCCTCAGTTCGCGGTCGGCTTTGAAGAGTGCAGACGTGTTTCAGTCCACTGAAGATCATCGCTGAGCTCTGGAGGTAAGTATGGGGTGAGGGGGGGGGGAGGCGGGTGCGCAGTGGTGGGTGCGGGTTGTGAGGGGGGCCTGGGAGAAGCGCCGTGGGACCGCTTTCAATTTACAGGTTTTAAAAAAGATGGCGTGGGATGTTTGCCACACTGGGTGAGCTCCCAGCATGGCAGAAGGATGGCTGGGGACCATGGAGCCGAGCGGGGATTGGGCACCTGCTGATAAGATGATGGGGCAGAGGGATGTTTGCCACGCTGGTGGGCTCCCAGGCGTGGCAGAGAGGATGGCTGGGGGGCCTGGAGCTGATGGGGGATTGGGCACCCCATCAGCAGATGATGTGGGATGTTGGCCACACTGGGGTGGGCTCCCAGCATGGCAGCAAAGATTTGGGGGGGTGGCGTGATGCGGTGCTGTGTATGACAGCGGTGGTTTCTTTGAGCCACCGCTGTCCTCCCCAACACCGTCCGATGGTGCAGGACTGCCATGCCTGCTCAATGGAGCAGGGATTGCAGGGAGGGGCACACCTCCAAAGTGTCCCATTCTCCCAAGATGTTCCTTGCGCATGCGCGCAAGTGAACGTAAAAAGGGCAACAGGGGAAGTGTAGGCAATTACTGTCCTGTTAGTTTAACCTCTCTTTGTTGTAAAATCATGGCATGCTTTTTAAAAGGTAGAATTGAACAAGAGATTAAAACTTTAGGCCTAAATAATATTTACCAACATGGATTTACCAGAGGGTTATCTTGTGCCATCAATTTAGTAAGTTTCTATAATTCAGTCAGCATTAGTCTAGATTCCAATACTCCCTTCACCATCATCTTGTTAGACTTTGCAAAAGTTGTTGACAAAGTTCTGTATTTTGAGTTGATTGGGAAATTATATCAAATGGGTCTCAACCAACACCTGACCAGATGGAACATTAACTGGCTAAAAGACATGAGTCAATATGTGCATGTCAATGGTGTCTTGTCCAAGATGGGCATTGTTAATAGCAATGTACCTTAAGGTTCAGTTCTGGACCTGGTATTATTCAGTTTATTTATATATAATTTAAATACTAATGTCTCTAATCTTCTTTATAAATTTGCCAATGACATCAGACTTGGAGACGAGGTGATGACATACAACAAATACCTTTCCTTGGTATCGCATCTAAAATCAATCAAGCTTTGGGGAAAGGCAAACAAAATTACCTTTAACCACGACAAATGTGTGGTACTGCCATTTGACAGTACCAATCCAAATTATTCATATTCAGTTGACAACATTATTCTTAAAGCAGTTGATAGAGAAAGAGATTTGGGCATTATAATAAATAACAAATTATCATCTGACGATCATTGCTCTAGAATCATCCATACTACCAACAGAATTTTGACTCTTGTCAAGTGGTTGTTTGTAAATAAAAGTGCTTCCTGTATTTTTCCCTTTTACAGGTCATATATTAGACCACATTTGGAAACAGGCTCTCCACTTCTGTAGGCCTTACTTGAGACAGGACATTGAGTTGGTGGAGAGGGTACAACGTAGAGCCACCAAAATGATACCAAATTTAAAACACCTTAGCTACCAGGAGAAACTAGCAGCAACAGGGCTAGTCAGCCTTGAGGAAAGAAGAGATGGGGTGACCTCTTGTTCCTTTTTAAAATCTCCAACAACCGAGATCTTAGTGCACAATGTTCAATATCATTCAACCCCCGCACCCCTTACCTGAGATCTCACAATAAGCAGCTACTGGTATCCAAAGCAAATACTACTAAGAGAGAGAGTTATGTTACTGTTAGAGCTGTTAAAGCATGGAACAAACTTCCCTAGTATGTTGTAGACTCCAACAACTTTGATATGTTCAAATTGAGATTGGACAAGTTCCTCAACTGGGCTCCTAACAAGCAATAATTCACCCATATGGTGTGGGAGACATTCCAGATGGGCAATTGCCTGCATATGTCTGCTAAAATCGAGTAAACCGAGAATTTGTTCAACTTCCTGAAATTATCTCATGTTGGATGTTCTTTAATGTATCTTACCTGCTTAGACAACTGCTTTTTTTGAGAATGTCAGGTCTTATAACAGCAATTGTGATATTTCAATTTATCTTGTTTATTAAAATTTTTATAATGTAGCAAGATATTCTCATATTGTTTAACTATTTCATGATACATATTGGCAGGATCTAACTCTGTGATAATCTGCTGGTCTGCTATCTGACAGAAACTCTTTATATTGGTTTTAAGTTTGTTTTTAGGGATCTGGTTCCACCTGTTTTGTTATTATTAAAAATGTCAACCTGATCTTTCAGTTTTCTGTGAATTTCTTCTTTTAACTTTCTAATTAAACAAATAGGTAAATGATCACTCTCAGTCCTAGATATTACCAAGGAATCCATATATTTATAATAATAATAAAGGGAAATCAGGATGTAATCAATTGTGGATTGTCCATTCTGAGTAATACAAGTGTGAGCTTCTGGTCTATCTGAATAGGGTCATCCAGTAAGTATAATTAAATTCAGTGTGTTAAGGAATGCAGCTAAATACCCACTTATATCTGTGTTTCTAATATCACATGATTTTCTGGACTCTATTCCATACATTGCTGTCAGTAACTGTGTAAAGGATGTATCCATGATATTGTCTTGGCCTGTTCTAATATTAAAATCACCTGTAACTATTACTTCCCTCTCACTGTATATAATAATAATTTCTTCTATGCCTATTATTAGAAATTAACTTGGAATCATATATCAGTGAATTCTTTTGTGGGGTTATAAACACTTGCAAAGAGTACCATCTCATCCCAAATCTCTGCAACCACTAACAAGTAATTTTGTGTTAAAATAGAGTTCTTAATAATTATTTGCTCATGTATCTTGATATAAGTTAACAAATCTTGTGCAAAACATCCAATTTTTGCCTTCCTAGCTGCAGGGGAATGGAAGAGGTGGTACCCATTAATAGCCATAGTATGCACTATGTCCAATGTGTGCCATGATTCTTGAATATTAATCACATCATAATTCATAAAAAAATCAATACATTCCTGTCACAGGCTGTGGGGTAAAGTATGGACTCATGAGGCAAATTGGCAGCAAAATAAAGTATTTATTTACATAAACTTAAAGCGAACTGTTAAGCGGCAAAATAAAAGAGAAGCAAATGCAGCAAAACTTAAAAGAAATTACAGCTAGTAACAGCTAACTACACAGGATGTTCACAGTTTCACATCCTCATGCTGACTGACTACACCCCTGTTTCCTCATTTAAAAAGTATTTTCTTTAATACAGTGCAAATCTTTATTTTACAAGGCACAACCATTTTCAAGTCATAATAACTTGAATGCAGTCAGAGAAATGAATTTTCAGCATTTTAAAGAATAAAAAATAGTCTTTTGGCTCCAAGAAGCACCACCTCCTTTTAGTAACAGCATAAATATGTTTAGTAAGCAGCCAGCTGGCTCTTAGTACATTGCTGAAGCTGAAGGTGGTGTGTTTCAGGAGCACTTAGACACTAACAGCAACAGGAGAGCATTCATTTTTAACAGACCCAGAAAACCCCCAAGAAAACTCACAGGACACACTGTGTCAACAGCCAGGGGTATGTACAGAGTAATTCACTTGGTTTCTGGGAGAAAAAGTAAAATGGGCAGGAATTACAGGTATATTTACCTTCGCGAGCGTGCGCACATTCGTGCAGGCATAAGATTACCAGCACACTGTCGAGAAGGAATGCAGCAACTTATTTCATTACAGAAGCACATTTCTTGGGGAACTTTCACTATTTTAAACATAATGGGGGATAAACAGCTAAACCTAAAGGTTTCCAGCATTATATTTATTTTAACCAACGAAAAGGGAGCAACAGGGCAATTCTATTACAGCGCCCTGCAAACTTTAAAAAATGAAGGGATTTCTTTTTACAGTCCCTTCCAAAAATGGGGCTAACTTGCAGGCATTTTACAGGGGAAGCCTGCAGAGTGAAAACAGCTCAAAATATACATTTGTACAGGGAAACATGAGGGTTTTTATTACAAGGAGCAAAACGAGCTCCAGGCACACAAACTATAGAGAGGACAGGATGCTTTTCATTATTTTAAACAAGCAGGAAGCAGTCCTGACATCCTCAGTCTTTTTAGACTTTACTTTTGTAACCAAGGCTTTTGCAAGCAGGAGTAGTGACTTTAGGATGTACAGAAAAGACAGACAGACAGATGATACTACAACATATAAACAAAGTGGGTGGCCAGCCCAACAAACCAACATAGAGTAATACAAATACCACAAAGACAAAGAAGCAGGAGTACATCCCAGACCACTATCCTATTTACAAAAACAAAAGAGGGGGGGAAGAGTCACTTTCTCACATTCCTCCCCAACCTGAGACCAAACCAGCATGGCTTTGGTTTAAACAATCCTCATACAAGAGTTACAGTATACTTATCATCAGATCTCTCCGGGGGGAGATGGAGCTATAGTCCACCCTCACCTAAGGCTCCACCTTGGGGTCTCTTTTAATACTTAAACAAACAACCATGAAGACTATCTCCTTAATAATTCAGTAACTACATTACCCTAAGGTCTGATGACAAGCATTTGTGTCATCCATTCCATATCTTGACATGAAGTCTGCATTACTGTGAGCCATATCTTTTCAGTGCTTAATAGTGAAGTGGTAGGGCTGTAAAGAGAAGTACCACCGCATGTTGTGGGAGTTTCCTCCCTTCATCACATGTAACCAACATAAGGGGTTGTGATCCATCCACAACTCAAATTCAACTCCCCATAAGTAGAAGCAAAGTGCCTCTATGGCCCATCTGATGGCCAAACATTCTTTTTTGATTACCGAATAATGTGTCTCCCTCTCATGCAGTTTTCTGCTAATAAATTACTGGATGTTCTTCTACATCTAAAATTTGAGTCAGCACAGCTCCTATGCCATAATTTGAAGCATCTGTTTGCAGAACGAATGGCTGTGTGAAATCAGGTGTCTTTAAAATGGGAGAGGAACATAGCTTTGCTTTTATCGAGTGGAAAGCATCCTCACATTCAGCTGACCATTTAACTTTTTCTGGGTTTCTTTTCTTTGTTAAGTCTGTTAAAGGACCAGCTAGTGTTGAAAAATTACGGATAAATCACCGGTAGTAGCCAGCGAGTCCTAGGAAGCACCTCACATCCTTCTTAGTAACAGGCATAGGACTGTTAGCTATGGCAGCCACTGTGTTAATCTCTGGCTTGACAAATCCCTTTCCTATTTGAAAACCAAGATATTTAGTTTCCTGCATGCCTATGACACATTTTTGGGGGTTTATGGTTAATCCTGCCTCAGATATAGTAGCTAGTAACAAGGACAGATGATGAATATGCTCTTCCCATGAGGGGCTAAAGATAATCACATCATCCAGGCAAGGTGCACTATGTGCTGTATGAGGGGTCAGTAGTGTATTCATCACCATCTGGAAGGTTGCAGGGGCACCGTGTAAGCCAAATGGCATTACAGTGAAATGAAGCAGTCCCACAGGAGTGCTGAACGCTGTTTTCTCATTATCTAAGGGATTTAGTGGAATTTGCCAGTACCCTTTGGTTAAATCTAGGGTACTGATGTACCTGGCACTTCCTAGATGGTCTAAAACATTGTCAATGCATGGCATCGGGTAACTGTCAAATTGTGATACTGCATTTAGCCTTCTAAAGTCCAGGCAAATATGTATGCCCCCTTCTTTTTTTTTCTACCACCACCATGGGGAGACACCATTCACTGTGAGATGGCTCAATGATCCCCATCTCCTGCATTTTTCTCTCTTCCTGAATGACTTCCTCTCTAACTCTTTCAGGGAGTCTATATGGCTTTTGTCTAATGGGTTGTTTTTCCACCACTCTAATATGGTGACTAGAACTTCTGATTCTTCCGGGAGTACCTGTGAAGATGTCTTTAAATGTTGACAGGACCTTCTCCAAATCAATTTTCTTTATCTCTGTTAATTCAGGGTTTATGTGTATATCAGTCACCTTCCCTATGCCTTAAAGACGCTGGTATGCAATGTCCAGTTCATTTTTGGATTCAGGAAGTACATAGCTACACAAAGGGGTTGGTCTTTCCAACCAAGCTTTTAATAAGTTAGCATGATAAATGCGTCTCTTATTCTTCTTATCAGGTAACTCAATTTCATAGGTTACTGGTCCAGTTCTTTGAATAACTGTGTGCGGGCCTTGCCACTTCATAAGCAGCTTCTGCTCTGAAGATGGTAACAACAGTAACACTTTATCTCCTTTATTAAATTCTTTATGCCCAATCCCTCTATCATAATATTCTTTCTGTTTTATCTGTTGTTGTGCATTAGTGTTATGAGCTTTCTGGACATAGGAGATTAACCGCCGGCACAGTTTCTGCCAGTACTCTAGGGGGAGAGTTTCAGTTTTCTGTTTAGTGTCTACCCACTCCTCTTTAATGACATCTAGGTGCCCCCTTGGATTATATCCAAATAACAGCTCAAATGGTGAAAAACCTGTGGAAGCTTGTGGGACTTCCCTATAGGCGAATATTATGTAGGTGAGGTAGGTGTCCCATTTGTTTCCTTCATCCGCTACAAACTTTTTTATCATTTGTTTCAAGGTCTGATTGAAACGCTCCACCAGCCAGTCTGTTTGGGGATGGTAAGGCGTGGTGAACAGCGCTTCAATGCCTAGGGCCTGATATAACCATTTTAACAAGGCTGAACAGAAATGTGGACTCCTATCTGTTAAAATTTCTCTCGGTATCCCCATCCTAATAAAGATCTTTATAAGTTCATCAGCAATTCTAGGAGCTGTGACAGTTCTTAATGGGATGGCTTTGGGATATTTTGTAGCATAATCAACCACTACCAAAATTAACCTATTGCCTTTGGAACTCTTAGGCAAGGGACCAATAATATCCATAGCTATACATTCAAAGGGAGTTGTCACTAATGGTAATGGTAGCAGGAGAACCTTATCCTTATGGCCAATCTTTGTTACCCTCTGGCATTCTCCATAACTTTTACAATAGGCTGTGACATGCTTGTGGATGCCAGGGTAGTAAAATCTATATAGAAGGCGACCCAGTGTACAGTCCCTTCCTAGATGTCCAGTCATTGGAATATCATGCGCTATATTCAACAGCTGACTTCTGTAGGACTGGGGCACTAGTAACTGTTCTACAACTTCTCCTGTTTTGGAATTTGTAAATACCCTATGTAACAGACCATTAAGAATTTTAAAGACATACTTTTGAGACCCATCCGTTATTCCCACCTGTGAAAAGAAAGGTGTTAGCGTACTATCATTCACTTGAGCCTCTTTAAATTCTATGCTATTAAAATTCTGTATCTTATCACGAGCAATAGAGTCACATATAGGTTCATGCACAACACCAGTTTTATGTTTAAAAATCCAAAGTTCTTTTTCTTTTCTTTTCTGGTTTTTGGGCTTTCTGTCTTTTTCCAACACTATCATATAGTTCTTCACCAAAAGGGAAGGTTTTTCCCAATGTCTCTTCCTTCTTAGCCTGTGCTCTGGTTGTTACAGCACTGATGTTAGTGGCCAACAATGTGTCAAAATGTGGGTAATCATGTCCAATCCCAACTGCAACAGGAAGATGGAATACCACACTCACCTTCATTCTTTGAGTTTGCCCATTCACTTGTACTACTGTCTCTTTCAAGGGGTACCGGTGTACATCCCCGTGAATACAGGTGACTCCAGTAGTGGGTCCTCTAGAGTCAAGTCAGGTCTCTACTAATGAGGCATGCACTAGTCTTTGTTTGCTTCCAGATTCAATGAGAATTGACACTACTTTCTTCTTGACCTGTACTGGCATGAGATAATGTCCTCAATTGGCAAGGGCCATGTGTGCATCTTCTATTTTCTTTCTAGGGCAAAATCTTGCAATGTGCCCTCTACCATTACACTGATGGCACAGAATGTCCGGATTATACCCCTTCCCGACTTTAGGGTTGTGTCTAGTCCCAGGGTTGCTATTACTTTGTGTATTAGGTGAAATAGTATTAGAAGACTGTCTTACCAGGGTTTGATGACTCACGGAGCTTCCCAAGGGTTGTGTGTAGGAGGTCTTGCTGTTATGTAGTCCTCTGCCAGTCTTATGGTCACATCCGAGGATTCTGGGCCTTGAGTTGCAAAAATGGAGCTTCTACTAAATAGGGACCAGCTGTAGTCTTTATTTCCACTCCTGTATGTACAGATCCCTGTTGCACAGTATTACATGTATGTAATGTCTGCTCTAAACAATTAAAACCTCTGTTTTGTTCCACATGACTGTTCATAGTTCATATTGTGATACAAGTTTAGTGAGCATGTAGCCCTTTAATGAACTCACCACCAACTCATTGGTGGAATAAAAATTTCTTATCTTTCATAAAGTTGTCCAAATTAGTTTTAAAAGTACTTATATTAGGGCTATCAACAACTTGACTTGGAAGCTTATTCCATTTAGATATCACACGTTGTGTGTAGTAGTTACTTCGCTTAACTGTATTATTAGATTCGCCCCTCAATTTCAGTTTATGGGTTCTAGTACTATCAATACCTGGATTCCTCCTGAACCCAAGAGTTTCTGACATGTACACATCCTTTAAGGTTTTATATATTAAACAAAGATCTCCTCTTTCTTGCCTATATTTGGTTGAATAAAGATTCAACTTAAGGAGCCTGTTTCCATAACTCATATTCTTAGTAGATCTTATATTTCTTGTCATTTTCCTTTGTATATTTTTGTATAATTTCTGAGTCCTTTTGGATGTAGGAGCACAAAACTGAGAACAGTACTCCATATGTGGTCTCACCAATGCACTGTACAGGGGAACCACCACCTCCGTCTCTCTACTCTTGATATACCCAAGTATACATCCCATTAGTTTTTGACATTTTTTGGCTGTAACTAACACATGGGTATCAAATTTTAAATCATCCATAACTATTACACCCAGATCTTTTTCTTCTTTAACTGTTAACAAGATGGTACCATTTATTTGATAAGTATACATGTTTTTTTTCCCATGTGCATCACTTTACACTTATCAAGTTTGAAATACATTTCATTCTCTTTAACCCAGTTTGCTATTGCATTCAAGTTAATTTGTAAGAAACTGGCATCTTCTTGATTATTTATCAAACAACCCAATTTACAATCATCAGGGTATTTTCCAACCCATACTCTATTAGAGCATGGTAGGGATGATATTAAAATATTAAACAGTACTGGACCGAGTACAGAGCCCTGAGGAACGCCACTAGTAACACACCCCCAGGCAGATGAATAACCTTTAATGGTTACTCGCTGAATTCTATTATTTAACCATTAAGAGATCCATCTGATGAGACAGTTATGTAACCCTAAGACTTTATGACAGACTTTGTTAAAAGCTTTTGAATAATCAAGGAAAATGATATCGATTGCGACATTTTTATCTAAAGCTGCGCTAACTGGTTCAAAGAAACTAATTAAGTTTGATAAACATGATCTTCCAGGCATAAAGCCATGTTGAGTTGAGTCAACTAACCCATTATTTATTAAATGAGTTGAGCTATGTTTGTATATTAATTTTTCCATGAGCTTTCCAATTACTGAGGTCAAACTTATGAGACAGTAATTTCCCTCTTCTGTGCTTCGACTAGCTTTGAAAATTGGGATCACCTCTGCCATTTTCCATTCTTCAAACATCTTACCCTCCAAGATGGATCTGTTAAATAGGACTGTCAATGGCTCCGCAGGTTGGGAGACTAGTTTCTTTAAGAAGCTTGGTGTAATGCCGTCAGGCCATGTTGAACCATTAGACTTAAGACCATTAAAACCTTCAGTAATATCAGTTATTTGGAATCCTATTTTTTTACTGTTTAATTCAAAATGCCATTGAGTATTAGTTGTGGGGTTGTGCACACTCAGAAAGTATGAATTGAATTCAGTTGCCATATCTTTCTCTCCGGTTAAAACCTTCTCACCAATTTTTAAAGGGCCTATTGATGGTTGTTTGCCTTTGAGACTACCTATATAACTAAAATATTTCTTGCTGTTGTCCTTTATCTTGTTCACCAGGCTAAGTTCAGTGGCTTTCTTAGCTTTCTTAATTAAATTTTTAATGTTTTTAGCTAATGTTTTAAATTTAAGCCACTTGTCTGGAGTCTCATTCTTTTTGTAGGCCATGTAGTATTGTTTCTTTCTCCTTATTAGCTTATTTAACCTGTGAGTCCACCAGACAGGGATTCTCCTGGAACTGGTGTATTTGTGTCTGGAGAGGACCCAAGTTTCAATACAGAAATTAATATAGTTATATATTATTTTCCATGTTTTGTTGAAGCATTTTGCCCTAAGTTCATTTTTCCAATTTATGTTATTCAGGTAATATTTTATCCTTTGGAAATTTGCTTTATTGTAATCCAATATTATAGTTTAACCATTATTTATATAATGTTTAACTTTATATTCCAAAAGGATAGAATTATGATCACTATCAGCCAGAGGAGTCATGATCTCGATGTTTTCTATAGAATCAAGGTTATTAAAAAACACTAGCACTAAAATATTATTCCCTCTAGTTGGACAATTAATAATTTGTTCTAAATTCTGTATTACTGTAGCATCAATAAATTGATTTTCGATTTTGTTGCTACCTGACATTTTATTCCAATCTATGTGGGGGAAGTTAAAATCTCCCATAAGTATCATATCTTCTTTTATATTAAGATTAGTTATCTCAGTTATCAAATTATTGTTCTGTTCCTGGACTGTATTAGGGGCCCGATATATAAGACCAATATTAAGGAAGGACTGGTGTGTCTTTATTTTGGCCCAAATGGACTCATTATTAAGTTCATTGTAATTAAATTCATAGGCCGTAAGGGAATCCTGTATATACAGGGCAACACCACCCCTTTTTTTTGTAGTTCTATTTTTGCATATTTTTAAATAACCAGGTATATCGGTATCCCAGTCCCCATCCTTGAGCCATGTTTTGGTAATGCCACAAATTTGTATATCTTTAGAGACTAACAATTTGTGTTATTCATCTTTTTTATTCTTCAAACTTCTGGCGTTAAGTAACAATATTCTTAGGGAGTTTCCAAAGTTATTTTTCTTCCCATTAGGGTTAGGTTCTACTATATTTGTTTCTTGTTCAGTGCTAGAGTCACTGATGCAGTTTAACCCTCCCCCCCCTGCAAATTAGTTTAAATGTTTGTTGATGGTAGTAGTTAAGTGTTCTCCAAGTAATTTATTTCCTCTGGAATTGAGGTGTAAACCTTCCCATGTGACATGAACTGGCGCAAACTCCAAAAGAAAAAAAAAATTTTAAATCTATAATTTTGTAATTTTTCATCATCAGATATTCTGCTATTAGTTAAATCATATACTGCCCAATAGCATCTTAGAGCTAAAAAGCTCTACAAATGTTACTTAGCAGACAAGACCTGAACAGGCTAAGTTAATAGTTTTAAAGCGTTAACAAAGAAAAAATCTTAGACATTAAAATAAATTATAAAACATTACAAACAAAACTCTTTATACAGTATGTCCCTTCAGGATTATGTTAAATATCTTAGAGGCAAATAGGATCTTCTAACAAACGTCCCTCGGTTTCCCTTTCAAAAATTCTGCAGCATGGAATGCCTTATAATGAAGCTCAGTCAGTATCAGTCCTCAAAGGATAATTTCACTGTTGCCAGATGCTGAATCAACTCATGCAAAGTCCACTTCCAAAGCAGGCAATACTGTGGCCTCTGTTCTCCTCTGTGCCCCTCTGTTCTCCTCATGATTACACGGGCCGTACTCCAGGTACTTTCCAGCCCAAACTCCTAGGGCAAAAGGGAACAGAACACAAGGAGCTACAACAGAATGCAGAAAAAATCCTTCATAACAATAAAGATGTTCTTTCCTGTTAGGGAAATATTGGCATACCTGTTGCTATTAAAGAACCGGGGAGCTATCACTCCATTAGCAATGGGCACCAGAGTGTGGGGGGACATGAACTGATGATGGGGAGTGTGGCCCTGGGTGGGCATGCTCCTTGGAAACAGCCATGTCCCTGAATCTGTTTTGGAAAGGGGGGGAATTGTCCAAAGGGGAGACACAACCATGGGTGGTTCTGTCCAACTGATTGGCCAGAGTTCCCCGGCAGGCAGGTTGTGGAAGGTCAAGGCAAAAAGCCACATGAACTTGCTGCCCTAGGGATCTTAAGGTTTTGATGTTGTAATGTTCTAAATGTTTGATATACATGTTGAAAATGTGAGTTGAATGTTATATATTGTACTTCTATAATACTAGTAAAAGGCTGCGGCCCATTTTTATCCACAAATGGAGTGATGTGTGTTTATTGATGGGGGTCTGCTTGGGCAAATATGTTCTTTCCTGTGAGGGCAATATTGGCATACCTGTTGCTATTAAAAATCATGTATATAGCAAAAGCAAGAACAAGACCTGCTCTGCCGCTCTGATGCCTTTTGAAAAATTGTTACAGCCTGGTTGGGGGGGCAGAAAGTTTACTTTTTTTTTCAAGTTTGAATAATCCACATTTCGATTTTGAACTGCTTGACTCCTAAATTCTACTATTACATAGAAACATAGAATCTGACAGCACTGGGTGTCTCATCCAATTTGCCCATTTCTCCCTATTACACTATTACCATAGATCATACCTGATCTACAGCTCTTTCTCCCTCCCCCTTCTACTATGATTCCCTTATGCTTATTCCATGCATTCTTGAACCTCACCACTGTGTTCTCCCCACAACCTCTGCTGGAAGGCTGTTCCAAGAATCCACCACTCTTTCTGTGAAGAAGGACTTCCTCACATCTCTTATGAATCTGCCCCCTCCAGCTTCATAGCATGCCCCCTTGTTCTTGAGCACCTTTTCTTCTGAAACATACTTCCCTGCAGTAGCATATGTACCCCATTGAGGTATTTAAAGGTCTCTATTATTTCTCTCCCTCTCCTTCCTCTGTTCCTGGGTGCACATATTGAGGTCCTTTAGGCGCTCCTCATAGGGCTTTTGATACAGATCCTGTAACATTTTAGTTGTCTTCTTCTGGACCACCTCCACTTTGTCTATGTCCTTCTGGAGATGTGGTCTCCAGAACTATGCACAATACTCTGGGTAGGGTCTTACCAGTGATCTATACAGAGACAACATGACCATTCTCTTTCTGCTGGTGATACCCTTCCCTATGCACCCCAGCATCCCACTAGCCCTCTCAACTGCCTTGTTGCACTGTTGGGCCACCTTTAGATCATCCAATATGATTACCCAGGTCTCTTTCCTGCTTGGTTGTTGCCTGTACTACTCCACCCATTTTGTACTCTGCCCCTGGGTTTCTGAGCCCTGAGTGCATTATTCTGCACTTTTTCATATTGAAATCCAGCTGCCATATCCTAGACCACTCCTCTAGTTTTCTCAGGTGTCTGCTCATTCTTTCCATCCCCCTGGCTTGTCCACCCTCTTGCAGATTTTGATGTTATTAGCTGGCCCCCTGGCACAGTGGTTAGATTTCCACTCATGATGTTGATGATCTGAGTTCAGGAACAGACCCAGGAAGTCAGAGGGCTGGCCAGGGGACAATGATTGAGCATCCTTGGGACTGCTCTCCTTCTCCGGGGGGAGGGAGGGGAAGAGTGTCTGGCACTTGATGGACCCCTGGCAGAGGCTGGCAGCACCACAAATGACTGGCGCCAATACATTGGGGGCAGGGTGGATGCTGGATGCCATTGCATGTCCCCATCCCAGGGCAGCAAGTACAAAAATATGCCAGTCCCCTGGCATTACCGCATGTTCTGCTCCACCACCCACTGCCTCCGACACTTACCGGGGGGAGTCCCACTCTCATGGCCCTGACCTGAGGGGGCAATCCAGGGCTTTCCCATGATGTTCATTAGGAAGTGGGAAGCCCCTCAGTGGCCCACCCAGGGGTTAAGCCTAGGCATGTAGAGAGGGTGGTCAGATGGGTCCTGAGAAGAGGGGAATCATCCCCCTTAAAAAAGATTTGGTGTCATCCACAAAGAGGCAGACCTTCCTGTTCAGCTTCTCTGCAATGTCACTTATAAAGACATTAAAGTGGGCTGGTCCCAGTACTGATCCATAAGGCACCCCACTGGTCAGGCTTCCTTCCTTGGAGTGCACTCAATTTACCACCACCCTTTGTTGTCTATTCCCTAACCAATTTCCTATCCAGTTTATCACCTTTGGACCCACTCCTAAGCTACCCAGCTTGCTTACTAGTCCCCTATGTGGAATGGTGTTGAAAGCTGTACTGAAATCTAGGTAGGTCATGTCAACCACTCCACCCTGATCTACATCTGTTGTCACCCAGTCAAAGAAATCTGTCAGATTCATTTAACATGACCCCCCCCCACTTTGAACCCATGCTATCTTGGAGCTTGTAACCCCTTGGATTCAAGATATTCTACAATCCTTTCCTTCAGCAGTGATTCGGCAGTGATTACTGATGTTTGAATGTATTAGTCACTCTGAATCTCTGCTGCTGGCCCTTGCCTTCCTGTTGCTGGTAACTCCTGTTTCCTTCTACCCCTCCTACCTCTTCTTCTTTTATGTCCTCTCTGAATCAAGCAATTCTGGAGCACTTTCTTCAATAATGGTCTCTGACATTTGGGTGGCAGCACTTGCCTCTGGGGTTGGGATGGTGCTGGATCTGAGTCATACCCCAAAAAAGCTTTTGAACCTGTCTTGTTACTTTCAGCAGTCTGAGAGACTAGAGGATGAATTGTCAGCCTTTTTCAAAATGGGATGTTTTAATCTGTAGTCCCTATTCTTTTTCCAATCAAAAACCTGCTCCAGTTCATAGTCAATTCTATCATGCTCACATTTCTTCTGTTTTGCACTTTTATCTTCTGGTCTGTTTTGATTAAAACCCCTTTTAGTTATTTTTAATGTTGTGCAAATTGCCTTGAGTCAGAAAAGGAATTAACAGTCTTTCTTTTTTATGGCTGCAGTCGGCAGAGCCTGCAGACATTTTGCACGTACAAAAGGAGTGATGTTGTATTTCTGTCTGTTGAACTGACTGAAGGTGTAAATATTATCCTCCACCTTACCCTCCTCCAAGAAATGTTTTCTGCCCTCAAATAAATATGCTTTCATGTTGGTCAATGGTTGCAGGGTACTATATTCTTTCTTAAATGAGTGGTACAAGAACTGGAACCTGAGTAGTGGGAGGCAGCATTAGTTTTTTGGGGAGAGTTAGATCCACCCCCACCTCCACCCAAGAAGCTCCTAAAGATCCCCCCACCTTTTTTTGATTCATGTGGGAGGGGCATGAAGTGGATCTTCATGTTGGAACAACTGACTATCAGAGCTGCCTGGGGAAGTAATTAAGGAGTGCCTGAAACTGCATCTAGGCATATACTCCCCCCCCACACACACATAAGCTCCTAAAGAGCCATCCCCACCTTTTTTTGATTCATATGAGAGGGGCATGTGGTGGATCTATCATGTTGGAACAAGACACACTAGTTTGGGACCTGGACCAAGCAACATAACAAGTCTGTGGGGTGATCGAGTTGTGGAGCCCCTGCATTTTATTAAGGACTAGAAGAACAGAGGATACTTAATGCCTTCAAATTGACTTAAAAACCCTTAGAACAAATGATTATCAGAGCCACCTGGGGCCTCAGAAGGAAAGAGTAATTAAGGAGTGCCTGAAACTACAGCTCCCAAGGAAAACAATAGACACAGCATTCTGATTCAAGTTGAAAGAGCCACAGGTTTTTCTTAAACATTTATATACTAAAAACATAAAGTTCAGCTTCTGGGATTAACAATATTTGTTTACCATATTCAATTTACATATATAGTTTGTATTATTAGTAGTTTCAAAACTTTGAAAGTATTGGTGTTAGCAATGCATTTAGAAATACATTTTTTAATCATCTTTACAGTTAAACATGCAGTTTCATGTAAGGGCACATTTTTTGGGGAGGGGATTCAAGTTATTTTAATCATGGGCACAGTACTTGGTAAACATAGTCCTTTGACGATAATGTGTATTTTTTTTAAGTTTGAGAAGTATGTATTATATGTATGTGTAGCAGTATTGTAAATGGGACTGGGGAATGGATAATGGTTAAGTGCCTAGAATTTTTTTTTAATATAATTGAGTTTATATGTGGCAAGTAGGTAGAGGATAGTGTTTTGAATGTGGCAGTAGGACAGATTTGTTAGGATAAATATATGCTGTCTTGCAAATAAGAAAAACATTGTAAGGGATACATTTTGCAAAACAGTGATATATACCATAGGGTTTGCTTTCATGTATTGTTGGAAGAAATAACTATGGCTCATTTTGTACTATCGGTAAAAGGAGTGAGGAAAACACTGAGCAAGAAAACAATTGGTGATTTTAAAAGCTATTCTGATCAGAGCTGACATTTAAAAAAGTCTCAACTGTATTTTTTATTTTAGTTTATCAGGGACACTAGAAACAGGGTGTTAACACATCAGTGAGCACTGATGCCATTTGTCTGTGTTAGGGAAGTTGTGGGTGGAGTTGCCTTTCACATGTTAAAATATACCAGCTGCAATTAACTACCTGTAGAAGCAAAAGGCTGGGTGTTTTTTTCCCTACTTTCTTTTCACTGATATTATAAACTGAGCCAGGAAGAAAGTAAGACTGAACAGATCAGAGCTGACATTAAAAAAATGTGATGTTCCTATGGTCTGTTGCATGCACTATGTTTTCATTTTTGTGGGAGGGGCATGAGGTGGCTCTATCATGTTGGAACAACTGACTATCACAGCTGCCTGGGGAAGTAATTAAGGAGTGCCTGAAGCTGCATCTAGGCATATCCCCCTCCTCCAAACATGCACACACATAGACATCATGATTTTTTTTAACTCTATGCAATGTCAATATTTGGCTCTTACAGTATGGGCAAGTTGGGCATAAAAATAAAATAGAAAAAAAAGGATTGAACAAGTGCTTTTTCCTTTGTCAGATACATGCAGATAGAAGGTCATAAATCCTGTATGACAAGTTCATTATATGGATGTTTTCCATGTAAAACAAAAATGTTGTTAATGTGATGTCTGTAGCATCGTTTGTAGCCAGTAAACTATTATTTACATAGGTACTGAAAATGACAGGTTTTAATTCAGAAATCCAGTGTTGATAAATTTGTTTTTTAGCAGTTCTGTAAGATTTATGTCTCTCTGATGTAAGAGTGCATAGCATAGACATGAAAGGGTTTCTGTAATTGATTGTTGTTTGCATGAGAAGTGGGCATGACAGTGGCATGCAAGAGTGAAGTCTAAATTGTTTCTTGGCTATTCTGGGATCTATAGAGTAACACTATTGTGTGAAGAGAATAATGTCTTGTGTTTTTTTGCATTTGAATAGGTTTAGTGCTTTGAAGTTAAAAGATATGAATATATATACACAGGGTGGGATATTCAGACTGCGCCAGGCTGTGGCGCAAGCCTGGGCACAGTGCAACTGGGATGCGCATGGGCGTTGATGGAGTAATATTCAACAGAGCTGCGCCATGGCACAGCATCATTGATGCTGTCCAAAATATACTAGGGGAGCTTGTCTATGATGGCTCTTTATGTCCACAGAACTGCATTTTTCTGGCATCTAAAACTAGGTGAACTCTAGCCTACTTTAGCATAGAGCATGCAGTGATGGGTGGAATATGGTGCTCCTGTAATAAATCTAAGTGCTCGGTGGTAGAGGGTGTCGAGTCTGGACAATGCTGAATTTGGGCCTTGCCCATACAGGAAGTCAGCATAATCCAGTAATGGCATGAAAGTAGATTGGACCAACTTAATTTTTGTATCCTGAGTAAGTAAATGCTTGATCTGAAAAAAGAGACCAAGCCTCTGCTTTTATTTTTTTGACAGCTCCTCTATGTATTCAATGAAGGAGAGCTTTTGGTCAATCCAGAGCCCAGGGTATTTACATTTCAGTACAAACTCCAAAGGCTCTCCCATTAGGGTGGTTATCTGAGGGACCAGGCCAGTAGTACAGGGTTTGAATACATTGACCAATGGCAAAAAGAGCATGGCCTTGTTTTTTTTGGCATTTAGCAAGAGCTTTGGGTTAGCCAGCCTGGTGGCACTAAGGGCTGAGGCACTGGATGTCTTGCCTTGCGTCACGCCGGTGACCTCAGTTTGGGAATGGACTTGGGTACCAGGGATTGGCAGAGGAGGGAGAAGATTGAGCATCCAGTGGACTGCTCTCCTCTCCCTGGGAAGGGATCCAGGACATGTCTGGTGAAGTAGCATTCCCTGGTGGAAGCCAGAGGCACTACGTAAGCTCAGGCTGATGAGTGGAAGTGCGGCGGATGTCTACAGCATCATGCCTCAGTAATGTCATTGCACCACTGCAGTCCTGGGGGGAAACCTAGAAACCCCCCCTCTACTGCACTGTGGAGATTATGGGGGCTCCAGGGGCAGGCTCACATCCCAACACTGGCCCATTGCTCCAGGGGATTCCACAGCTGGCCAGACTCTCAGGTAGGCCTCTCTAACTTCAGACAGGCTGCCACTGGAGGGCAGACCTGCCCCAGGGGGTGATCTGGGGGTGCTAGACCTGCCTGGATGTTTGGGGAGGAAGCTGGTAGTGATGGGTTCAGGCAGGGAGTAGAGGCCTTGCCAAGCAAGCACCCCAGAAGGATGCCTGGGCCATAGAGATGCAAAAAGAAAATATATAAAAAACAAGATGCAAGAGCTTTAGGTGCAAAAAATTATTCTGTAGAAGGTTGAACTTGTTTTGAAGATCCCTGCATGCCAGTTCTGGGGTAGTTCTGTCTATATAAAGAACAGTGTCGTCAGCAAACAGATGAATGTGTGCTGACTTCAGTTCTGTGTCGATGTTATTAATGTAGCTAGTAAACAGTAAGGGGCCTAGAACTGACCCTTGTGGTACACCTCTTAGTAAGGATTTAGGTGGGGAGAGGTCCCCATCAGCCTTGACCTGCTGTTGGCGACCAGTAAGGTGATTAATAAACCATTTCATAGCAGAGAGGTCCAGTCCAATGTTACGTAGGATGGCTAGGAGCAGATCATGATCCTCTGTGTCAAAAGCTTTGCTCAGGTCAAGGAACAATGCACACACATGGTTTTTAATATCCAGTGCATGTTGCTAATCGTTCGAGACCTTAGCGAGTGCTGATAACTGTACTATGTCACGGTCTAATACCTGATTGAACTGGGCTGAGCAGGTTATGAGTTTCCAGATACTGCCTAAGCTAGGAGTTGACCACCTTTTCAAGTAATTTGGATAGGGTAGGTAGCAGAGATATTGATCAGTAATTATTTAGATCACACGGATCTCCAGTCTTAAATAGAGGAATTACATGTGCTGTTTTCCAGATTGAAGGGTGAGTGCCCTGGGCAAGAGACAAATTAAAAATCTGAGTGTTGGGGCAGACAAGACAGTATCCTAATTTTAAGTAGTAGGGCTCAATGTGATCAGCACCCACAATGTTTCTGGTATCCAAGTCCAATAATAGGTCTTCTACTTGTTTCACAGATACAGGGCAGAAGAAGAATGCCATATCTTGTACAGGGTTGTCCGAGGCTAGGTAAGCAGGGTCCTGAGAACACAGCTGGGCCTGAAGGATACAGGCCGGTGAAGAATCAAATGCCAACCCCACTGTGGCAAAACGGTTGTTGAGGAGATCCAGGATTGATTGCTTATCTGTGAAGGAAGAACCACCAGTAGATATTTTAGATGGAACAAGCTAACGGAGCTATGGCCTTTCAAGTCTTTTAATGTCTTCCAAAAAATTTAATGGGCAGTTTGAAGAAGAATCAAGTTTTGTATGAGAATACCTGGGTTTTTCAGCTCTAATCTGTTTAATACACTGATTTCTAACAGCTCTAAAAGTTGCCCAGTCGGCTGATTGCTTAGTTTGCACTTGAAAACATTTTCTAAGTTTTTGTCTGTACTTTGCGCTCCTATTCTATAGTTGATAATTATATGAAACTTGACTTACACTGTTACAAAAATGCTTATGCTCTCTTAACTTTATTTCTGTGTTTCTGTCTACATTCCTCACTCTGTACCCATGGTAATGCTATGCAGTTACATTTACTTGAGCATCTGAATACAATAAATAAAGACAGATCAGAAATGCTTATGTGAAGTTTCCCTTTGTGTCTGTGCATGCAACTTCAAATCCAGGGCTGCCTTTATTACAAACACCAAATTTTTGCCATGGCTATTTTTCAAGGGAGATCTTTAATTGCTGTTCGATTTCAAAATGATGATACCCAGTACAGTATACAAAAACATTACATGTGATTCCACTTAAAAACCAAACCAATAGAACTTAAAAACGTGAGAAACAAAACTAGCTTTTAAAGATTCTCTACAAGCTGTACTTGTACTTTTCATGATGAACTATCAGCTACGTGTAAACCCTAGTGTGTAGCATAGTGTATTGAAGATTATAAAATAGAGAGGATAAATCCTGGAAGCTGATTGGCTGAGCAGACTTTGACCTGTGACCATATCTCACAATATTGTCATGGTCCAAAACTGATTACCAAGATCAGCCATTTACAAATACTTTGGGGTCATTTTATAATCACAATAATACACTCCAGGGTGTAGTATATCATTGGATATTGTCAATTCTCGGGTGCATGAGACACTCGGCCTGTGACCTCATGCCTCATGATGCACCTGAGGCATGACAATATCTCATGATATACCACACCCTGTCGTGTATTATTGCTTAATTAGAAAATGGGCTTCAGAAACTATAAATTCTGATTGGCTGTTACACATTCTAACTGGGTACATTAACTTACAGATAGAGCCCTCTATAAAATAAGTACCAGGTTTGCCAACCCCATCACTGGTATCATGGCGCCAATTTGAACTCGATGTGATGCCATTTTTTTACTTGCTTAGCAGGTGAAATAAGTGATGATGTTGGCACACCCAGTTCTCATATTTTTATGGGACTGTATTACAAACATATCCCCAACAATAACTTTTAGCTGAAAATCAAATTACCTCTTCTTTTTAGTGTCAGTGTTCATCAGTTGAGTTCCATGTTCCCTATCGGAGTGCATCTGAAAGTGCACCATTCTCACTGAGCCGCTCACTCCCCAGTCTGGCAATAAAGAGAAAATATGGACTGCACTGTCACAGTCATTCCGCAGTCCACCACTATCATTGCGCCTGTTCCCGACTGTGTTTGCTTCACTCTTCCCCTGCTGACAAAAGAACTAGAAACTAAAAAAAAAAAGACAAACCGGCTTCAATTTTTTCTAAAGAAGGCTACCCATTTGCAGCTCCATTCCCCTGTGTCCTTTACACAATGGGGGTGAGGTGGGGAAGGTAACAGAGTGATCTTAGCAAATGGAAAAAAAAACGAGGAGGGAGATAAGAGAAGGTTACCTCTTCTCAGCTCTGTTACCTGATTTCTCGATCCAGATATAATCTCTGTGTCCTATACACAGTGGGGTGTGTGTGTGTGTGCTATGGTCCCACATCATATTTTCACTTTCTTGTTCAAAGGAAGGATGGTCGCTCACCTAATAGCTGCATCTAGCCACAAAGGAAAAAAAATGTATTTTTAGCACAAAAACTGTGGCAACAAACTGCTGGTGTGACTATTTACAGACAAGTCCATCTCTTCTTCCACATGTGGGCGGAGGGCAGCTACAATAGAATGGTTCTGGGCAATAGGGGATGCAACAGTACAGAAACAGAGGAGGTATTTTATCCCCAAAAGTTTTTCTTCTGTTTTTTTAAATCAACTCCTCTCTTCTTTTATTAGTTAATTTAATTTTACGCAGAAGCCCATTTTCTAAGCGCAATAATACCCTCCAGGGTGGGTGATATGGGCAATACCGGACCTTCCAGGGGTTATATTGTCCTCTCCGCTATGCCTAGCCTTGTGGCCTCTCCTTCACATTTCTCAAACACCTAATTGTGTTGCCCACCCTCCTGTTATGTGTCCTCTCTGAGGCTTTATCTGTCCCTCGTCTATCTCCTACCACACTGCCTATACCTATCTCACCTCGCCTACCACACACCCCCTTCTACCCTATTACACTGTTTGTTTTTTCCTTTTTAACTCACTGTCTATCTTGCTTCTTATGGCATTGTATGTATTATACCATTACCTAACAATTGTCATCGTTAGTACTTCCAGCTACTGTTACTAGACACATTATACACCACGAAGGAATAGAACCACTGCTTCCAAACTGTTCTCCACTTATGACTATGTTTAACTAATGTATGTCTGTATTGCATAATATTACTGAGATGTTATGTTGTGACTGTTCATATATTGTATATCCTGTGTTCCTATGCTAACAAGGTCCATCTTGTAAATGAGCTATGCTCAATGGCGTTTGCCTGGATAAATAAAGATTTGATTGATTGATAAGGCCCTCCGCTGTGGCATCAGGTCTCATTATACCCCATGGTCAGTCCAGTATTTTCCAATACCGCCCACCCTGTCAGGTATTATTGCCTGCGTATGGTTCCTGACACATAATCACCCTCATTGTTATCTCAACATGTATTAACTTTTTTCTTTCAGGATTTTTTAAATTTCAGCTTTTCACAGCAAGTGAATATTATCTTAATATACTTGCTGCTTTGTTGCTTTTGTGTCACACAAATGTTTCACTTACAAGAAAAGCACATTACACTTGCCTCCAGGGAGCACTTTCTATTGGCCTTGCCTTAAAGAAAGCTGTTTCTAATTACCAGCACAAATAGATGTAGATGTCATATTGAATTAATATATTCAGGTTCAGCTATGGAGACATGGGACTGTTATAAATTTCAGTATTACAAAATAAATCAAAAGCCCCTTGGAAGTCCAGTCATTCACAATCACTGCTAATTTGGCCATTATAATTCTGAAATAAAAATCATGAAAGGTCATAAATATTCCATCCATGTTATTGGTTTAAAAAAAAAAATAATTGATAACCCTTTTTACAGGTGATTGGTCAGACTATGGGATGAGACAGGCATATTATTTTATTTACAAATATTTATTGTGGCTTTGGTTCCAATATCATTTTTAAGGCAATTTACCATAAGCTAGCAGACTTGATGTGGGCACTCTAGAGTAGGTCTGCTGGAAAGAAGCCAGAACAGAATTGTGGACTACTTTTGTGAGTCCCTGTGCCATTGTCTTCTCCCCAGAGAGACATATGTAATAAAGATGCAATCTCTCTGGGTAGGCTGGTGCAACTAAATGTACTGGGGGGAATGTGCTGGTGGTAGCACTGTTTGGAATGCACTTATGGCTGTGCATGAACTGCCCCCCCCCCCGATGAGGTGGCTGAAGAGAATGTCTGCCATACCCGTGTATAAAATGTTCCCCTCTGCTGAAGGGGGCTGGGAGAATGCTAGCTGTATTGGAGGCAGTGCATGAAGTTTTCTCCTCTGCTGAGGGGGACCTAGAGAATGCCTGTTGTACCAGTAGCAGTGCATGAAGCATCCACCTCTGCTGAGGACTACAAGAATGCCCACTGCAGTGATGGCAGGAAGGGGTGGAAGAACTGGGTCAGGTGGCAATGGCCTGAGCTGCAGTCCCTCTGGAGAGTTGCAGGATGGCATTCAGTGGCTGGGATCTCCTACTTGGACACTCATTCTCTGTCCCACTGAGTCATTGTAATTCCAGGGCAGAATTGTTAATATGTTCACCATTTTTCCAGGTAGGGTGAGTTCATTTATCATGCACATTTTGCAAAATAACTTGGAACTGTGGTAGCAAAAGAAAAATATTCCACAGTCCAGCAAACCACTGGTACTAACCCCCCACCCCGCTTCATATTTTCCCTGATACTCATGGCTTGGAGATCTGGGGAAACTACTTGTAATTTCTCTTAAACAAGTAAACCTACTGTATCATTAATTTGTACAGAAAGGGTTGCTCAACCCTCAAACTGGGTTAAACGTGCTTACACCAACCAATACATAAAACAGATAGAAAGTGGGGAGGGAAGCGAATGCACTTTGAAAGTTAGTCAGCAAAAGTTGTGTCTCTGTGGCAGTCTGAAGACCACAGGTCTTGTACAGGTATTTGCCAGTGCCACTTTTTTGGGTGTATTTACAAGACAATAGGAAGGAGGAAGAGGAGGATGGAGGTGGGAGGAGGAAGGAGGTGGGAGGAGGAGGAAGGAGGAGGGGATGGGGTATATGGATGTGAGGGAGGAAGTGTCTAGCAGACAGCAGGGTTGGGGGATTATTACACTGGCTACAAACTAACAATAAATAACTGGGTGTTCTTTTCCTTTACTGTTGAGTTATGCTGCTAGTTTGCTCCCACTGTGGAGCTTTAATACAGTACTGCACGAGTCTATACCCTGAATTTGTATATGTTCACATATACTCAGCACTCAAAGAGCTAATTGTTTTTTGTGTGTTTTAGCAACTGTGGAAGGCTCAGTGTACTGGAAAAGTGAATATTTTCCCTCCTGGCCCCACCTACTGTACATGTACCACTGTGACTGATTTACTTTTATTTATTTATTGAAGTCTTTGATTACCAGGTAAGTGCACTGATCCAAGGGACCATTTTCAGGCACGACCCTGGCCCACAAAGTGGCACAACAATATATTCAATATACAACAACGTATACCGTGAAATATACATACAGGTGCAATCAATGTACAGGCAGAAAATGGTTGAGTACAGTATAGTTTACAAAATCTGTCAGAGTAAAATAAACAGATACATTGTAATTTCAACAGTGTTGAGAGAACAAGAGTACATTACAAAATTATAGGTTCATAGGTTCCTAGGTTCATAGATTGTATGAGTTTGAGGGACATGCCCATATTGAACTTGTCGTTGTTTTAACCTAACAAGGGTAGATGAATTTTTTATCTCTCATGTATTGATCTAGGTTTTTTTTGAACTGTTTGAAGTTTTCACTGGTTACTACCTCCACTGGTAGTGTATTCCATACATGAGGTACTCTCTGAATTACAACGTTTTTTCTGCGCTCAGTTTTACATATCTCTGAATGCAATCTTAATTTATGTGATCTTGTACAACTGAAAGGGATTTGTTTTATCAAACAGTTTGATTCAAGGAATAACTCGTTCTTAGATCCTTGTAGACCCAACATAGTTCACCTCTAGTTATTCTATATTCTAGGGAAAAAGACCTACATTTCTAAGTTTTTCCTCATAGTTTAACAATTTTTGATTCTTGTCATGATTTGCTAATTTACACTGGGGGAACAGGGTAGGGGAAAATACAGTACGAGACAACAGGGGGGAAGAACTGTGCAAATAGCAAATACGAATGAACATGGCATGTTAATTCCAAAAACAGTAGGAAAGACTGGACTATGATGATGATTTTAACACTTCAGGCTGCAGCAATCTGCTATTTGGGTAGGACAGGGAGGGTGTCCAGGAAATGATAGGGGGTTCAGAGATATAATACAGGGGCAAGGAGTTCATTGAACTGATGGAATAGAGTTGCTGGATGCCATATAGGGTTATTATGGCATCTAGCCACAGATGGGCATCAGGGGAAAGATAAAGGGACTAGGAAGATGTTAATTCAGCACATGTAGGGGGTAGGGTAGTCATAAAGTGGCAGGGAGAGTGCCTAGCATCTGTATGTGGGTGTTATGGAGTCAGGTATTTGATACTGGGCCAGGGATTCAAGGATGCTATCCTGCTAATGGGACAAGGCTCAGGGATGTGGTGCAGGAAGCAGGGTAGGTGCCTAGTAGATAGGGGGCAGGGATTTGATATGGGGCAGTGAGGCTGTCCAGCAGATGGGGTTTAGAAGTGTCATAAAGGGGCAGGGAGGTCAACTGTCAGGTGGGAGAAGGTCAGGGAACTGATACAGGGGCATGGTGGATGTCAGCAGATGGGGAAGCAGAGATTAGTACATGGGGCAAAGTAAGTATCAGTAGAAGGAAAGAGGGTCAGGAATGTGTATACTGGGTGGGGCTAGTGCTATGTGTAACCCCCTCTTTTAGAGTTGGAACTGCTGTTTGATCAGATCTAACCCCCAGGACTCCAGGTGTGAAGAGTGGGATCAGTTGTGGAAGCCGGTTTTTGGAACAGTGGGTGCAGGGACAAACTCCTTGGACTCTATGGGCTGATTTTATGACCTCTTAAACTCAGGGAAGGCCAGCTAATAGTATTGCCTGGTTTCAGTACTGCCGCAGGCATACATCTCAGTTGTACCACATTATGAGGAACGTTCCTCATTTTACTTCACAAAAGCTCCTTGTTCCACATTGTGAGGACTTGTTTCACATTCAAAGTCAACATTTTAAAGCAAAAATCCATAGTAAATGATGCAAAATATATATTATTCAATAAATAACAGACTTTCTGAACATAAATACAACAATTTAACAGTGTTTTGAGCTTCTTAGGTAAAGATTTATTAAGTGTTCCACATTTTGCCCATTTGTTCCACATTTTGACAGGCAATGTTCCACATTTGGGGGACAAAGGGTTGAGAGATATGGCTGCAGAGCCTTTGTGAAAGGTACGGCTTTGTGCTGATGCCTTGTGTATTCTTTTCAGGTGTCAATTTAAGTAAGTGGCAAGTTATTTCACTGATTGGAATGATGATTGAGGCATTAGATGTAAGGTGCTCCAGCCAGAAGGAGTCAGATCTAGTTTTTTTAATCAGCTTGCACTGTTTGAAATGTATTTATTTATTTTATTTATTTATTCAAACGTTTAACCAGGAAAGTATACAGAGCAATAAATTGCTTGTTTCCAGATATGTCCTGGAGGATAGGGGAAATTGAAGATACAGGTACAGCAGTGAAAATTGCAATTGAATTAGTTTTAACAATGTGGTAAAACATAAGTCAAATAATACAGTATACAAAATTGTGAACATAAGTGCAATACGAACAGTAAAGTACAAAGAGTACAATTTACAGAGACCAGAAGTAGGAACAAGAGAACATGAGGAGTTGCAGACAAGCAGTGCTCTATGGTTACAAAATCAGGAAACAAAAGAAATATGTAGGAAAAAAAAAAGAAAGAAAAATGGGTACAGCCTGGGTACTGAAATATCAGTTAAAACAGGAGAGTGGAGGGAAATAGTCTTAGTGAGTATTTAGGAGATAATAATATTGAGTGCTAAGTTGGGCATAGCTAATTGGGCATTTGGGGCATAGAGACGGACCAGAAGTTTTAAGTGGTACAGAACTCAGATACGGTCAGGAGGATTGGCATGAGCAGGAATGGGATGAATACACTCGAAGGAGGGAAGAGAGAGCATTGGGTGAAGGTGCATTGCGGATGGCAAAAGGGAGGGCATTCCAATTTTTAGGCAGCGGTATTAAAAGGCGGATTGGCCAATGGTAGTAGAGTGGTGAGGGAATGGCGAATGAATGACAGTCAACATTCTGAAGGGAATAGGGGCTCAGTGAAGAAGCAGAGGTGAGACAGCAAAGACAGGTGGAGAGATTCCCAGATCAAAATTTAGCCATGTAAGTAGCGGTGTGAGCTGACGCCTGAACTCCAGTGAAGGAAAGGACATGGCTATATAAAGATTGCAGTGGTGAGTACAAGGGGGGCAGGATAGTATGACATGGCAGAAGGAATTAAAGAGAGTGTCCACTCTGGCTGAAGTAGCTTTGGGGGCAGCACTGTAGACTATGTTTGCATAGTCAAAGGTAGGAAGGATAATTTTCTGCACAATAGCATGGCGGGCTGATGGAGGAATGCAGTCCCTGTTTCTATATAAGGCTCCAAGCTTGGGGAGTAGGTTCTTTTTGGACTGCATCCACATATGCTGAAAAGTCCAAATGGTGGTCTAGCCAGACCCCGAGGTATCTGAAGGAGGTAACATTCTCAATCAGGGTACCAACCAGTGTGTAGAAAACTGGGGATGCATTAAAGGAAGATAGCCCCTCTCTGTTGCCAAAGGACATGTAGACTGTCTTTTTAGCATTCAGGAAAAGTTGATTCGACTGGAACCATTTCTGAACTGAAGTGAAATCCTGTTGCAGTCTAGACTGGGCATCACCGGGAGATTTGCTAGATATGTACAGGACTGTATCGTCCGCATACATACGGATTTGGTGATGTGGAACAGGCAGAAAGGAGGATGTTAAGGAAAATGGAAAATAATATAGCGCCAAGTACAGAGCACCATGGGACTCCAGTAGTGACTGGAAGTGGTGAGGAGAGGGAGAAGGTAATCTTGACAGATTGGGTTCTACGTGTCAGGCAAGAACTAAATCAAGCTGTAGCATTTGGGTTTAAACCAGACTCAGCAAGTGTCTGGAGAAGAAGAGCCATTTATTTATTAATTTATTTATTTGCTTATGGTAACTGGGTGGGTGCACTAGGCATAGGGATGCCTATTTTCAGGCAAGACCAGGGAGGATGCAAGTGAAAATACATGAGCAGTACAATGTGATGCAGCACATGGAAAAGGTAAACAATGGGAAGAAGGTCAGAAATACAACAACTTGGCAACTGGAGGATATACAGAGTTAGACAATGTCAAAATATAAAAAGTACAGTTAGGAAAAAGTCAAAATATAAACAAGTGCCAGCAAGTCAGTATTGGTACAAACAGGAAAGTACAGAATACAGTAAGTGCCATAGCGAGAATCAAACATAGAGAAGTAAAAGAGGAGGAGGGGAGGAGGAGGAGGAGGGGGTGGTAGGGAACAGGAGAAAAAGGGGGTGAGAAGGATGAAGGCATGCAGGGGGAAGGGAAGAAGGAGAGTGCAAGAAAGCCAAGGGTGAAGATGGAAGGAATGAAAGAGCTAAGGTGGATGGAAGCATGTACAAGGATTTGAAGCCAATAGCTGTTCATGGTGGAGTTTCTTGAAACCCGCATGGTTAGGAGCTAGGAGAATAGTTTGAGGGATAAAATTCCAGTACTTAGGGGCTGTGTAAGAGAAAGCACATGCACCCATAGTGGTTTTGCATTTAGGGATGAAGAGAGGGGCTTGGTCATTAAATCAGAGACCATAGGAGGGGTTTGGGAGTGTAGCAAGGAGGCGAGGGATTGGGGGAGGCCTGATCTAGTTATATCGTCGATTTGAGAGCCACTGGACAGTAGTCAGTGAGCAGCAGGGCTGGGTCATTTTAGGTCAGCATAAAGTTGACAGTGGTGTTTGAACTGTGGTGATGCAGAGGCATAGCAGCAATACATTTCTGTAGTTTAGCTTGGATTAGGAGCAGGGAGATAGGGCAATAGTTCCCAGCAAAGGTGGGGTCACAACCTTTGGGGAGGGAAATGACTGTAGAATGTTTCCAATTAGTGGGAACTGAGGATAGGACAAAAGAAAGGTTAAGGAGGGAGTCCACTGGACCAACTATAGCAGGTGCCAAGAGGTGGAGCAAATTGGGAGCAAGGCCATCTGGGCTCTTGTCTTTGGAGGGCTTTAAGGCTAGGAGGGCCTTGAGGGCATCATTTAAAGTTATGGGAGAAAAAGAAAATTGGTTAAGGGTAACAGGGTGAAGAGCAGCTTGAGGGACAGGGGAGGCAGGAGGTGGGCAAGTGGGAAGGGAGGAGAGTAGTGAGCAGGCACAGGATGTGAAGAAAGTGTTGAAACTGGGTGTGACAGAAGGAGGATCAGAAATAGTTGCATTACCATGGACAAAAGTAGGGATCAGGTGACTAGAGGGTGGCAAAAAAAGAGATTTGACTACCTTCCAGAACTTAGAAGGGTGGTTTAGATTTGTGTGGAAAGATGAGGAGAAGTATTCTGCCTTGGCATATCTGGTGGCTTTTGTACAAGCATTGCGGAGTTGTCTGTAGTGGAGGAGGAGAGTGGGAGTTTTAGAGTGAGTGTAAGCCTTCCAGGCCTGTTCTCTTGCCCGCATACATGCCAGTAGTTCGGCGGTGACCAATGCAAGATGAGAGCCTCTGACCCTGGTTAGCTTAAGTGGAGCATGACAATCCCAAATTTCCATGAATTTAGATTGGAAGTGGCTAAGGGCAGTATCAACAGAGGTCTCCGAGGAGAGGGTGGATCAGTCTGACTGGCATAGTTCATTTAAAAGGGGAGCTAGGTTTAGGGACAGGAAGGAGCAAATATGGATCAATTTAGGAGGGGCTTTAGGCTGATAAACTTTGCAAACACCGTAAATCATGTGGTGGTCACTAAGAGAGTCAGGGAGGATACCAGTGTCATTAACCCAGTGGGGGTGGGAAGTGAAGGCCCAGTCACTAAGAGTATGTTTTGGGGTCTTGCGATTTAGCCTGGTAGGGGAGGTTATTAGTTTAACCAAATTTAGGGATATTACTTTGGAGGGTATGATGGCATTGGTGGGTGAGGTCCAGTCCACATTTAGGTCACCTAACAAGTAAAGCTCACCTGAGGTGGCATGAGAGGGGATAGTAGTAATGAAATCTAAGATGGTAGCTGATGGGAGACCAGGGCGACAATAAACACCTGCAATAAATATAGGCAGTGTAAAGGGGAGAGATAATTTAATTAAGAGGAGTTCATACTGGGAGGGGGACAAGACTGACAGGACATGAGAGTATTGAAGGTTGGATGAGATAAACATTGCAATACCTCCACTCTTGCTAGGTCTGCCCTGCCATAAGAGTGAGTAGCCTGGTGTTGCGAGAGTGGTATCTGATATTTTCTTGGACAGCCAGGTTTCAGACAATAACATGAGATCCAGCTGTAGGTTTAGCATGACTGGCAGGAGGAGAGCGAGTTTGGGGAGAAGACTTCGAATATTGAGGTGGGCAATTTTTAAACTCTTAGGAAGGTGTGGGGTGATAGGAGGGGTTGGACCAGGGTTTGGTTCTACGTCTCCAGCAGAGATCAGAAGCAGGGTGATAAGCAGTTTGGAAAAAGTATAGATTAGTTTGAGAGTTTTAGAATGAGACTCGTGGGTGGGTGTGAAAGGTGACTTTGGAGGAGTGGAGAAAACACTGGGGTAAGTAAGAGTTGCTAAAATAGATGTGGGGGAAGTGTAGTAGCTGAGGGGACCAGGGTATATGGCAGGAAGGGGTCAATGGAAATGTAAATTTCTTGGGACATGGGATGGGTGGATGTGGGGGGCAGGGTATGGAGGGCCCAGGGGAGGGAGGGAGAGCAAACAAAGGGGATGAGTAAGGGTTAGGCAAAAAAGGACAGGCTGGTGCATTATTGATGGGAGCAGAAACTTATATGAGGGGTAGGAGGAGAAGCCAAACTCAGAAATTGTGTACAGCTCAGAGGGAGTCAGGGAGGATACCAGTGTCGATAACACAGTGGGGGTGGGAAGTGAAGGCCCAGTCACTAAGAGTATGTTTTGGGGTTTTGCAATTGAGCCTGGTAGGAGAGGTTATTAGTTAAACCATATTTAGGGATATTACTTTGGAGGGTATGATGGCATTGGTAGGTGAGATCCAGTCCATATTTAGGTCACCTAACAAGTAAAGCTCACCTGAGGTGGTATGAGAGGTGATAGTAGTAATGAGATCTAAGATGGTAGCTGATGGGAGACCAAGGTGACAAAAAACACCTGCAATAAATATAGGCAGTGTAAAGGGGAGAGATAATTTAATTAAGAGGAGTTCATACTGGGTGGGGGAGAAGACTGACAGAACAGGAGAGTATTGAAGGTTGGATGAGATAAACATTGCAATACCTCCACCCTTGCTAGGTCTGTTCTGCCTTAAGAGCGAGTAGCCTGGCATTGCGAGAGTGGTGTCTGATGTTTTCTTGGACAGCCAGGTTTCAGACAACAACATGACATTCAGCTGTAGGTTTAGCATGATTGGCAGGAGGAGAGTGAGTTTGGGGAGAAAACTTTGAATTTTGAGGTGGGCAATTTTTAAACTCTTAGGAAGGTGTGGGGTGATAGAAGGGGTTGGACCAGGGTTTGGGTCTATGTCTCCAGCAGAGGTCAGGAGCAGGGTGATAAGCAGTTTGGAAAAAGTATAGATTAGTTTGAGAGTTTTAAAATGAGACTCATGGGTGAGTGTGAAAGGTGACTTTGGAGGAGTGGAGAAAACACTGGGGTAAGTAAGAGTCACTAAAATAGATGTGGGGGGGAGTATAGTAGCTGAGGGGGACCAAGGGTATATGGCAGGAAGAGGGTCAATGGGAAATGTAGAATTTCTTGGGACATGGGATGGGTGGATGTGGGGGGGGCAGGGTATAGAGGGCTCCGAGGGGAGGGGGAAGGGAGAGCAACAAAGGGGATGAGTAAGAGTCAGGCAGAAAAGGACAGGTTGGTGCATTATGGATGGGAGCAGAAACTTATATGAAGGATAGGAGGAGAAGTCAAACTCAGAAATGGTGTACAGCTCAGACTGAGCTAAAGACAGAACTATGTAAGTACCTCAGTGGTACAGTACCACCTGTGATCACTAGATAGTAGAATTAAGAATGGCTATGGAGTTTGGTGATGCTGGGAGGAGCCAATTGGTGAAGCGAGATGGGTGCCAGAGGAGGAAGGAGGAACCACTATGTAAAGAAGAATGGGGGGGATGCTCACTGGTTCAGACACAGTCACTATAAACTAACAAATTGTGGTCAGATCCACCACGGCTGCTTAACGAAGTTAATGAAGTTCTGTGGAATTGAGGACGTATGGAGAACCAACACAATGATTTGTAAGTAGTAGGATTTGTTTTAGCTTCTGTTCTAAGGAAAGCATACACATTATTAGGAAAATATTACCTTAATAGGTTGGCAGCATCCTGGTCTTGTATATAAAGCCCAACAGCAGTGTGTGATGCAAAGTTGAGCAAACAGTATAAGCAATATACAGTGACTGCCATGAACAACAGCAAGTTATGCCCTTCCCTCAGTTAGACCACTGGAAACCGTGGGAAGAGCCAACTGAAAATGGCCAGTCTGCATGTGATACATTCAGGCGCTGTTGTCAAATCTTTACTTAACCTGCCACTTAATTCAGATGTAGAAGAGCACACTGTGGTGCAGCAAGGGCAGAGAGGAGCGGGCAGAGCAGGGGTGGGGTTGGTGGGAGGAGCAGAAAGGGTGAAGTTGGGTTGAGCAGGGGCAGAGTGGGGAGGAGCAGGTCAGAGTTGGGATTGATTGCAGAAAAGAGTGTAGTGCTTCTGTCAGTAGGGACAACATGGGTGGACTGTTTCACAGTGGAAGAGGCCACTGTGACGCAATCCGACATGTTGTGAGGACAGAAGAAATGTCTCCTTTCTCAGGCTAGTTAAAGTGCTGCAGGTTTCCGCTCCCTGCTGCACTGAAAAGAATCAATTTTGAGGGTGAAATGAGGGACGTCCCTTGTAATCAGGGACACAGCTGGGAGATATTATTATTGTACATAAATACATTTTAAAAACATTTAACTCCAGGTGAATTTATAGTTTAAAGAAGTAATGCTGACAAACTTTATGGCAGATAGCAAAAACAAAGTCAATGTTTTATTTGCTGCAATGTGAATAACAGAAATGGGCTATCCCTGAGGATACTGAGTACTTTAAATTGTATGGATTAGCAATGTGTTGTATTGTACTACATTATCCATACAACAAGCATGTATGTGTAAACAAATAAATAAATAACTTCTTCCAAGAAAGACAGACTTATAAAAAACAATAAATGTACCACAGGGCATCCCGAAATGCCTCTGTCTCTGTCTGTCTGTCTGTCTCTGTATGCCTTCTACTGACTCTCTCTCTCTCTCTCTCCCGCCTTCCCTCCCTCTCTCTCTCTCTCTCTCCTACTGAATCGCTCTCTATTACCAGAGTCTGATTGACCCACAAGGATACCAGCAAATTTCCATGTGCCCCCTCTCTGTGGGTGCATAGCCACCTTCTAAACTCCAAACATCTTTGCATTAGTCATCTTTTTTTCTTCTAAATATATGGTGTATTTAGCACTCTATAGGTAAATTTAAGATATAAATACAGAGAAAGAGCTTCAAATTTAAGTTGAATACTGAGATGAGTGCATCACAGTCACCCTGTGCCTGTACATATTGATTTTCTAGGTGGGTACCTCTATTCACTTTCCATGTGGGCCCCTTGTATCCCAGTCTGATCCTGACCAATGTCCTTTACTGCCATGTCTTATCAGGTTTTGTGGAGCATGGTTTAAAATCAGTTTACAGTTACATTAAGGAACTTCATACATTTCTATTGCTCTTTTAGTTGTATTTGTTCCTGGCTTCAACAAAGTAATTCAAGAACAAGCACCACAGTCAGCACAAGTGTGGAGTACAATGATAGAGACAGACAGATAGATAGATAGATAGATAGATAGACAGACAGACAGACAGATATTGGATTGCTAAATAGCTAGAGAGGAAGACTATATAGACAGACAGATAGAGATTCGGAAGCCATAACTTCAAAAAAAAATTATTCATTTTTTATAACCGATAACCGGGTGAGTAGTGTGTGTGTGTGTGTGTGTGTGTGTGTGTTTGCTCCTAAACCCATTATGGTTGGTAGAATAAATAGCATCCCAAAATTACAAACTAGGAACTCCGAACAGAAATGGTGTAATTACCCCAATTCCATTTTGTTCCTTATGATTTTGTGAATTCTCCTGTTAGAAAAATATCACATATAAACCTCATTGATAAAGTTCCATTGCAGTCAATTGGTAGTAGTTTTAAAGCTTCCAAATCAAATCTTCTCCCATATAACTTGCCTCCTTTAGTAAACAGAATGCAAGTTAGCAGTCATCAAAGGGAAAAGTTAAGCAGCATACTTTCACAGAGGAAATTACCCCGTAGCCCACTTCTATATCACCAGAACAACGTTATTGTAAAGTTTTAGAAGACTGCATCTGCTACAGCGCTGCTGGACTTAGCTTCCCATGGCAGCAGTGAGAGCCGTTTGTACTCAATTCATGCCAGAGTGTGAATTACACATTAGGGAATGCTATCCAAGCAGTTCAGCAGATGTGCATAGACCAGTTGTGTATCTTATTACTGCTCTGTTTTCAGTTATAACAAAAGAGAAGTGATAAGATTGCCAGAGCAAGGATTGCTTGCTTCCTTCCTGTGTAAATCTCTTCAACATATATTTACAAATGGAGGAAGTAATCGACTGGATGCGGCAGTGTGGTAAAGAGGGCAGACTAGCAAGCAGGTAGTGATAATATGTTCTGACCAGATACTACTGAGATTAAGTCATGTTTTGTACTCTGCTCCATCTTTGAAGGTCACATTTATATCCTCTGACAAACTCGGTTTTCTCTTTGAAGATTTCTGCTTGTTTAAAAAAGGAAGGTGCAGGACCTGGAGCAGTGATCACCACATTTATGAATCAGAAAGGGGGGGTAGAACAACTACCAGTTTTCACTTAAGTGAAGCAATAGTTTCTGACATTAAACTAATAGTTATACTGCAGAGGGGTGTGTTATTCAATTAATTTTACTGTTCAGTTTTTTCTCCGCTTCAGGTTGACGCCTGTTACATACTGTAGCACTATGTTTAAATATGCCTATCATTCAGAATCTCTTCGACAATTTTTAAGCTAAATATTTTTTTAACTGTGCCTGTGGAGAGAGGAAAAGGTCCCTTGAAACACTCAATACACCATAGCTGATGTTACTTGGCAGTGACCTGAAAAGGGAATAATATGACAGCTCTGAGTAGCAGGAGGCAGACAACCATACTGCTACCTCCACAGTATGACCATTTTACTGCTTCGCAGTGAAAACAGCTGAAGAGTGTTTTGGGAGTTTGGGACAGAGCAGAGTTTTTGAGTCCCATCCTTAACCTGCAGTTTACAGTCCCAATCTAAAAAAAAAAAAGAATAATAATATGGGCAAACTGAGTGGAGCTGGAGCTGGAGTCCTGCTGACCACTTTAGTTTTAGCAGTGAGCTGGTGATCTTAGTCTCTTTCTCTTCGTCTCTCTCTTGGAAGACATGGTTTATCTCGATTTTAATTAATTTATTTACATTGCTGAAACAAATGGGTTTTAATTGTAAAGTTCTTTGCTAGTACTTTTAATCATCTAAGGGTCATAGTGAGTGAATCTGAGGCAATAGTGAAACCAAGAGGTGCTGGGAAGATGGACTCAATTAGCGGGAGTGTGGTGCCAGCAAAATCTCAGGTGGGACAACAGCCCTTGAAAAGCAGTGACAATCAATAAATATTACATGTTCATGTGTGCCTTGCATAACCTTGGAGTTGAGCTGGGGAGAAATTATTGGTTTTCTACCAGAAGTGGTTCACTTTTTTGTGAGGAATGCATTCCAGTGTGTACAGAACAGTAAATATGTCTGTGCAGAGGCCCAGAATGTGTCAAAACTGACATTCCATTTTATCAGATTGGAGCTCAGATATAGGGCAGTAATCAGTCATTTGTTTCTGAGCCGTGTTTTTTTTTTTTTACTATGATGCCAGGTACCCCTTATTCTGGTTGTTTAGAAAACCAGCATTTACTGTATTTTAAACTTCTATAAACTCTGAAAATAAAAACACCACACTGAAGCTAGGTGCAAATAGTACTTCCATTTTTTTCTGAAGTGCTGTGAAGTCGGAGTTATCTTGTCTGTCTGTTTGGTTAATTGCTGTGGCTAACTGCTGCAGGTTGCGTGTTTCCTCTGCACCTCTACCCACCTCCAATGCCTAACAGATTTAAAGATCAAAGGCAAAAGTGTAATCATTTTTGTAACAGATGCACCTCTCAGTGGATGTAATTGTAATAAGATGTGACCCCTACAGTAAATCCATAAGTGCGGTGTGCTCATTTTTAACAAATAGTTTGTTACATGTAATTGTTGTCATCATCTGAACTGATACAATTTTTTTTTCTTTCAGCTGAGCTGACTGGTAGATGGAGCTTTTGCTGTGTAACCTGGAGTGAGGACATCACAGGAGTGATTCATGCTGACATCAATCAACAGTTCCTGAAAGACTCCACACACTGATCTGAGTAATTTTCTCTGAAAAAAAAAATACTCTCAGTTCACAGTGTGCAGAATGGCTCTCTTATTTTACATACCATTTATGTTCTTGGTGAGACTGTTACAATAAAGTATATTGATGTCATGTTACTGAGTGTTGGTGTCTTTTTTTAAACAGAGTCAGTGCTCAAACAATTAACAAAGGCAGAACAAACTATTTAAAAGGAGGAAGCTCATGCATTTAGATAAATGGATGAACAGTTGGTTATTAGTAATTTTTGCTCCGTTGTTCAGTTGAGCCTTACAAAAAAACAATTTCTGTTTTTGTAGATTTCGGTTTACACAGTGCTCCTACCTTGACAGAGACTGAAGAATTGTACAGTTAAAGTGACAGGCTCGAGAGTAATGAGCTTTTACTAGTACTGGAGCCTTGTTGTGGGTGATCCGATGACCAAAAATAGAGGTGTTACTTTCATTTTTAACAAAAAATTGATGAAACAGTTTCACTCAAAAACAGCAAGAGTAAGTAGAATTATCCTTTTTCTTGTTTCAGTACCAGTCTGCTACATCACTCATTTATGACACAATTCAATGTGACCTATGGTAGTTTACATTTATTTTCATAGCATAAATCACTGAGGCTATTTAATCTTTCAGTACTCTTTCCAGATCTAGCAGCCTCTACCTGCTCTCCCCTGCTGTCTGTGTCACAGCTGTAATTTGGTAACATCCATCATCATACCTTCCCCTGCTGAAAAAGTTTTAAGTTGCAACGGGAAAGTAGTACAAAAATCTAATTCTTTGCAAAACCATTTAAACAAATGAAAACAAACTGGTGGGAAGGAGGAGTGAGCAATAACACTAAACCCTGTATATTTCTCCAAAGCATCAGTGCAGCAAAGGGACCCCAGCTTTTCATGGTACAGCGAAGCATCTTATCCTTTTTGGTGACATTTTGCTGTATCGTTAACCTGCACTGGGGAAGAGTACAGACACTTTGCCATAAATTTCCAATTTAGTAGGCAATCTAGTGCCTAGCTGTCATCTGGTTTGCTACATTCATCAAATTGTATGCTGTCATCCAATGGTACAATATCATTGCAAGTACATTTACTTTAAAGTCATAAACGACGAGGCATTCAGTCTTCCAAAAAATGTTTTCATAACACTGATATAAAATGCATCAGAATTTATTGTACAAACGCTACAAACTCAGCTCACTGACATCACATAGACCTCTTCAATAAGGAAGTCAGCAGGTTTACTGCTACAAGCACCTTGTCAAAACGAACTCAACCAGGCATCACCAAACTATACATGAGTGTGTTAAACAATTACAGGTGCAAATAATGAGATGGTGCCTGCATGGAATTCATACAAGGGGCACATCTAAATCCCAAAAAGAAATAGGGAAATGGGTGTGTGGGGGTTGGGGGCAGTTCTATTATTGGCTCGCTACCTTAAGGTATATCACAAAGCCATACACATTTATAAACTGTATAGTATAATATGTCTTTGTGATCACAAAAGGTGTACTTACATAGAAACATAGACTTTGATGGCAGATAAGGACCACTTGTGGAGAAATGTTAGCAGTGCAGTGCTGACCCCATCACTGGCAGCATCCCCATTCACATAGGGGCACTCCCCTTGCTCTTTTTTTAGTCTTTGGTAACTGGGTAAGGCCCACTAGGCACAAGTGCCTGTTTTCAGGGGTGACCTGGGAGCACTGGGTGGTTAAGTAACTTATTCAGAGTCACACAGTATGCAAGTGGTGGCTGTGAGAACCAAACTCAGGTCTGGTCTGCTGGATAATAATAATAATAATAATAAAATTTATTTAATTAAGCGCCTTTCAAATTTTCAAGGCGCTGTACAATTCATAAAACCAGGCAACAAATACAATAAAACAGAACAGCAGTTTCAACAAATAAAACCAATTACAATATGGGTGGAAAGGTCTTATTCCATAAAAAGGACTTTAAAGCCCTTTTAAAAATATCCACTGTTGTACTCTCTTGGAGTGGACGGGGTAGAGAATTCCAGAGGGATGGAGCCACAAAGCCAAAAGCACGGGCTCCAGAAGCCTTCAAATTAACCCTTGGAATCTCCAGCAACCCCATGTCAGCTGAGTGAAGCTGTCTCAAAGGGGTGTAAGGCACCAAAAGCTCTTTTAAGTAGTCAGGACCATACCCATGTAGGGCTTTGTAGGTCAAAAGACCTACTTTAAAGGTGATCCACCACTGTATAGGTAACCAGTGCAGAGAGCGCAACACAGGGGTAATATGAGATCTTCTTGAAGCCCCAGACAACAAACGTGCTGCTGCATTCTGCACTAGCTGCAAGCGGTGGATATCAACCCCAGAAAGCCCTAGGTACAGGGAGTTACAGTAGTCCAAGCGAGATGTCACAAAGGCGTGCACCAAAACTGGCAAATCACCAGGAGGAACCAGGTGCCTAATCCTGGAGATGTTTCTCAGATGAAAAAATGCAGTCCTGACAACAGAGGACACCTGATAACGAAGGGTCAACTCTGTGTCAAGCTCTACACCCAGGTTAAGCACCCGTTCAGAAATGGGGATCTGAACGCCCCCTAGAACTATTCTGAAGGGGGACCCCACCCCTAAACCCCCAACCCTGCGGCCGGGGTCCACAGCCATAACCTCAGTCTTTCCCGGATTCAACTTTAACCCGCTGGAATTCATCCGGTCTTGGATATCTGCAAGGCACTTATTCAACACCGAGACAGCACTAACCTGGCCAGGTGCAAAAGACAGGTAGAGCTGGGTATCATCAGCATAGCAGTGAAACCTCAGCTCATACCATCTTACAATGTCTCCAAGAGGTAGCATATATACTGCGAATAACATGGGGGAAGCACCGAACCCTGTGGAACCCACAGGGCAGAGAGAAAGCCCCGAAAGAATGTAATCCCAAGACCACTCTCTGCGTTCTCCCCTCGAGGTAAGATGAAAACCATCTGAGGACCATACCTGAAAGTCCATAGATGGACCCCAGGCGTTCGAGCAGAACCCCATGATCCACAGTATCAAAGGCTGATGACAGATCAAGGAGAACAAGAATAGAATGATGTCTCTGATCTCTCGCCATCAGGAGATCATTGAGCACCTGAATCAGAGCAGTCTCGGTGCTATGCCTTTTACGAAAACCAGACTGGAGAGGTTCGTATAGACTATGGATGGTCAAATGGTTGTCTAATTGAGTCGCCACAACTTTTCCAATAACCTTCCCTACAAAGGGGAGGTTAGAGATTGGGCAGTAGTTAGCTAGGTCATCCGGGTCCAAGGAAGTTTTCTTCAGAAGGAGAGTCACCACCCCTTCCTTCAGAGAGCTAGGGAAAACTCCCGTCTCCAAGGAGCACCGGATAATCTGAGCAAGGATCGGGCCAATAACCTCACTACATCCCAAAATCAGGGAAGTAGGACCTGGATCCAACCTACAGCACATTGGGCGCATCTCGCAGGCAATCCTCATAGTGTCTATGAAATCCAGCAGGTCAAAAGAACTCCAGGAAATTCCAGGTGCCACAACAAAACACTGGTCAGCTGCAACAACCTTAGAGTGAGGTCGGGGACATTGCCTCCAGATGTCTTCCACCCTATTAATGAAGAACCAAGCGATCTCTTCACAGCCAGTCTGATGTATCAAGCTCATTCACACCTTGTTCCTCTAACCTCTAGACTATACTGCCAGCCCATTTTTAAAGAGGGTGCCAGGTTAACGTTTCCACTGAGAGGTTCTTTTTTATATTAATGACCCTAAGACCTCAACCCCTCTAGTGACAGTGCTCAAAAACCATAGCAGTAGGGTGTCTTGACCTCATCATCATTCCTCTCTCCTTTACTGATCAGGGGTATAATTAGCCTGCCACTCTGACAGAATGGTTTCTCAATCTGGCTAATCTAACTGGCCTTATGTTTGGAAATTTCAAACTTCTTGGCTACCAGTGATAACGCTGGCTTAGGTGTTACAATGGCAATTACTCTTTTAAAATCCAAGTTGAGTGTATTTAATAGTGAAAATGCAGACTGCTCATTGTTGTGCTTTCCGTGGCTCTGCCCAAACTGCACGGTTGCAACATCATGGCTGAGTGATGTCAACTGAGGATCCCAACTGGAGGCAGCGCATTGTTGCTGTGAGCAGTGTGTTGTGTTTTTTAGTGTCGACAGTTCTTTAAAACATTTACAACATGTAATTCAACTGTTATGTTGTGTCTATTCTGCTGTGTCCCTGCCATGTAGCAGGCTGTAACTGTGAACTGCACGCACAGAAACACACTGACAACAGTAAAAGTGTGTAGAGCTGCTGCTGCCACTCATGCCGCATTATGTCTTTAGTGCAGAGGTTGTCTGCATGGATGGTTTACTTTTGGTGTCCCACAGCAGTCTTTGTCAATCAGGATCCAGGGTACCCCATCCTTCATTTTCCTTCAGCCAGCCACAATCAGTGACCACTTCTCAAGTGTTCTCCTGGTCAGGTGTCTCAGCACAGTGGAAGTGCTTTCCATCCCTGGAGAAAGGGCAAATATTATCCTGAAGTCTTCCAAATTGCTGCCTCAGAGCTCTCTGTGGTGCCATATAAAACAAATTTGCACTGCAGACAAAAAGACATATACGGCTACTTGCATTTGGAGGTTGAAATAAATCCCACTACTAGGGAACATTTAATATAATTTATTTAAAATTGTAGTAGCTGCCCACCTAAACACACCATCAATGTTTCAAGCCCATTTGCTCTTTATCTTGATCAAGATAAAGAGTGAGCGGGATTCAAACGTTGACAATGTGTTTTGGAGGGGTGCAACCACGAATTTTAAATAAATTATATTAAATGTTCCCTAGTAGTGGGATTTATTTGAACCTCCAAGTGTGAGTAGCCATCTATGTCTTTTTGTCTGCATTATCCTGAAATAGCAGTAATGCCTACAGCAGGGAGAGGAGGTAGTAACACATTATATATTGGTGTCACCAGCTGTGGACAGCAGCCAGTGGCGGCTCTACACCAGGGCCCGCCAGGGCACGTGCCCCGGTAAAAAAATGCTGTGCCCCAGTTGGTGCCCCATATGGTGCAAAGCTTCCCCCATAGTAACAATATATCAGTGCCCTGGCTGCCATCGATTGTGCCCCAGCTGTGCCCTGGTAACCATTTGTGGCTAGAGCCGCTACTGACAGCAGCAGTTAAGGAGTAGTGACAATACCTGATTATGGGGAGCATGTAGAACATGCATGTTTTGGTGCAGAAAGAATGGTTCATCAGGGACAGCTTGGTCAGCCACCGAGCTCCAATGCAGTTCAAAGAACATCAGGCAGATTGCCTGGGGCATCTCAGTTGAAGCAAGTGAGCCCACTGTGGGGGTACACCACAACCGTGCCGGACCGAGATGAAGTTGGGGCACTTTGAAGAGACAGGCCAGCACAGAGGGGCTGGGGTGAGCCAAACCAGGAATCAAAATTTGGGAAAACAGAGAAAGTGAAACAAAAATAACTGTTTATCTTAGCAACAGGTTCAGTCGTGGAAGAAGGGAAGGCACCTTGCTAACTTATACATAATACAAAATATCACAAGTGTTGGAAGAGTCAGGAATAAATAAACTGCCTCTGGGCATGAATAGGTTATAAAGACAGCATTCACAAAATAACTTCCTCAGTGCATTTTAATCAGGGGTACCTAAAGCCCATTGGATGCATTCAGCAAGTGCTTAATAATACACCTGGTTTGTCACAAAACCACATTGTATCCTGCTTCCAAACACATCTGAAAAAAAAACAGCTTTTGAAAATGCAACCATGAATTTATTATAACAGCAGTTGTCTATATGGGAGCATGAACTTTTACACTTATTTTACTGTAAATATGTGCCTTATATATGCATGTGTTAGTATGGTAGGCTAATAATACAACATTTCACCATTTGGTCTTGGACCCTGCCTGTCTGCATTAATAGCGATTGTTGTTCATTGGGGTATAGTAAATATGAATAGGGGATGGGGTCACAGAATCATCCTTAACCTACCTATTATACCCCTTTTGTGACCGGTAACACATATTTCATTTCATAGCTGTACATTTTATATACAGTAGGTCCTGCAATTAATAGCGATCATTGCTTATTGAGGTATACTTGATGTGAACATGGGATCGGGATGAACACTCATTCATATCCTGCCTGTTACACTTCTTCTGCAACTGATTAGTCATATTATACTATGCAGTTTATGAAATGTATATGAGTTTGTGCTATGCCTTAATATAGTGAGCTAATAATATAACTGTTTTCCCACCCACACCCCTCCCCCTTCCATTCATCTTGTGATTTACATGTATGGCAGTACAGCCTAAAGGTTAGAGTAATGAGCTATGAATGAGCTTGGTTCAGTAGACCTGGGTTTGATTCCCCCAACCTCCACTTACATACTGTGTGATTCTGAGCAAGTCGCTTAACCAGCCTAAAGCCCCCGGGTTGCCCATGAAAACAGGCAGTTGTGCCTAGTGGGCATTACCCGTTAACAAAAAAAAATGTATTGGTTGTTAAGGTGTCCATGTAGGTACCATCTCGTTATTTGCACTTCTAATTTCTAAAATAATTAATGTACTCATATTGGCTGAGTTAGTCTTAACAATGTGCTTGTAGTGCAAAACTGTTGATACCATTTTGGGAGAAATATATGTGCTGTCAAGGAGCTGAGTTTTTAGACTTTGTACAAAAAAGCCTGATGCATTTTATATCAGTGTTGTGAAAAAAAAAACATTTGGAGAAATTGTGAGTGCCTCAACTTTTCTGACTTCAATGATTCCTGAATTACAATGCACCTTGCAGCTTGGGAGCTGCTTCTAGAGATTGCAAAAGTATATTTAAATGCGAGTTTGTCAGTATAAAAAGTATAATCCCTATGCAAAAGTCACCTCCCTATGCAACTCTCTGCACTCTCACTTTTTTTCTGCTCAGTCAGGTCCTTTGAAGCCAGACTAGCTGCACACACCTTTATACCTTGATCTGAGTAATTATGTTGTAGACAGACCACTCATCCATGCACAATAGAAAGTACCTCCAGTGACCAGACTGTCTCCAGCATTAATCACTGACTTCAATGTACCTCCCTGGCAGCTGAACCCCCCTCCCCCCACCCATCAGGAACTTCACACCTTGGCTTTCCAGGTGGTCCTTTAGCAGAGCTTTGAGCTCTGTCACTCCACTACTAAAAACAAAAGTATGCAGATTATATAATTACAGCATAGGGTACCATTACACTGTCTCTTTTCCAACACTGCTCAACATATACTAATATATTCAACTCATTCCTAAGAGAGTACAATGGACACATAGTCAAAAATAAAAATAAATAAGCATAAACAGCTACTAGTAGAAAAGCCTAACAAGATTTACAGTAAATGTCTCACTACTTAAAGTCCGGTTAACCTCTGTCTCTGTGTTGGGAATATGCTGAAACCTACTCGCACCGTGGATCCTGTGTTTCTCATTTGCTCATGAACCCCAGAAGTATAGGGTTGGACCACCTCTGTCATCCCTTCATTTGCTGTTAGCCACTGGAGATACAGGATGGGCTAGTTGAATAAAGTAAGTAGTTGTTTTGTTGTTGTTGTTTACCCCCACCCCAGCAGCAGCCGTAACAGCATTAGAACAGATATGTGAGAGGGGAATTTGAACATTTGTTTAACAAACAATGAAAATCTCAGCATGTACTGTACATATTAACAATACATAGAGGAAGACTGTGGGCTTCAGAGCAGAATGTTAAAATCAAAATCAAGCCCGCAGACAAGGGAAGCTTGATAGTGATTATGGATACTGCAAAATATGTGTCAAATGTGTTCAGACAACTATTAGATGAAACTGATTGTAAAAAAAACAATAAGAAACAATCCCACTAAGAAGCCTAAACGTTGGATGGGTGCTCTCTTGAATGAATCTTGCAGCAGGGCATTACTGCTAAAGAAAGAAAAACAACTTGCTGACAGTGGATCACACAGTGCTTGCCATGATTCATTTTACCAAAAATACATTAAACACTGGACAATCCTCCTGAATCTCTGATCATGGCAAGCATCAGGTAACCAACAGGAAAGCTTTCAAAAATTGGGGATTTCTATTTATGTCCCTTAGTGAATAGGTTGCAGTTGTGTTAATATGTACTCTTGCTGTTCTCGAGTTAAACTGCTTTTATGCCATACACTAAAGTATTAAAAATAAATGTGACACCTCTACTTTTTTGTCATTAGATCCCCCCTAACAAGGTTCTGGTAACAGTAAAAGCTTGTTGTTCTCGAGTATGTCACTGTAACTGTATGATTCTTCAGTCTCTGCCAAAGTAATACTGTAGTACTGTGCAAACCGACATCTACCAAAATGAAAATAGTTTTATAATAAAGACTCTGCTGAACAACTGAGCAAAAAATACTAATATAATGTTACCAACTATCGAACCTTTACCTTGGTGTATGGACTTCCTCATTATTGTGTGAACAGTTTGAAAACAAAATAACAGATGGCTACATACAGTAACATGAAATTAATATACATTATTGTAGTACTCTTTTTTTACCAAAAACATTGGTTTTATATATATATATATATATATATATATATATATATATATATATACAAAAATGGTTATATTAAATGCATGCTGAAAATAGAAAATAGAGTTAAAAATCTACGTTTCGACCTTAGGTCTTCTTCAGGAAATATCTAAAAGAGAAAAAAAAATACAAAGCTAGTGTAGAGGGGAGGTAAAATGAGATTTTATATATATATATATATATATATATATATATATATATATATATATATGTGTGTGTGTGTGGGGAAAGAAGAAAGGGGAGGCTCAGGGAGAAGAAGTGATAAATGATAAGATTAAGAGAGAATCTGTGAAACAAAAAGGTGATGATGGGAAAGATAAAGCATTATAGGAGTGAAAGAGCTAGGGAAGTTCCCAGGTGGGGACTAATTAACAGGGCCTAGTAAGAAGGCTGAAAGGTGACAAATGTGTGGGAAGGAGACAGAGATGGAGGTTTATGATGAAAATGAAAAATAAATTAAATGAGTACAAAAAACAAATAGACTTTAGGGAAAAAAAGGGGTGGCTGAAAGATGTTAGTGGAAAATAAGTCTATCATTTAAACCAGAGGGCTGCTGGGAGCCAAGGTGGATGATTAGCTTGGCTTCCATGTTTTTTCTATGGTCAGGATCCCAGAAGCCCTGCTGAAGGACACAAACAGAAAGGTCATTGACATTATGGTCCCTGGAGATAAAGTAGGATACAATGGGTTTAGCAGTTTCACCATTCCTGACTGCTCTGTAATGTTCCCTGAAATGGTCAGCAAGATGCTTACCAGTTTCTCTGATGTAAATATCTGTACACTTCCTGCAAAGAATACAATACACCACGTTAGTGGAGGTGCATGAGAACTCCTTGGTGATGTGAAAAACACCTGTAGGCCCCTGAATTTCAGTCACACTGGAAATAAATTTGCAGGTGTAGCACCGAGTCCTGTTGCAAGGTTTGGTACCTGGGAGGGAGGAACTGTTAGGAGTAGGTAGGCTGCTTTTAACCAGGAGATTCCTCAGGTTAGGTGGCCGGCGGTAGGAGGCAATAGGTGGTTCTGTAAAGGAAGCACCAATGTTAGGGTCAGTTTGCAAAATGGGAAAGTTACTGGTGATGACCCTGTGACGAGAAGGTGTGCTCTGATGGAAAGGAAGCACTAGTGGAATTCTCCGTTGTTCTTGTGTGAAAGTATCCTTCCTGTGGGGGTCAAGGTTACGGGGCATGTTACTGACCCGGGAGAGTGCTCTGTCCACTGTGCTTTTAGGTTATTCCCTGTTTATAAAAAAACTATGCATTATTTGGGTCTGCTCAGCAAAATCATCCTCTTCACTGCATAACCTGCGAAGTCTAAGAAACTGTGAATAAGGCAGGCCATTCTTGACATGTTTAGGATGGAAGGAGCTGTGGAGGAGGAAACTGTGAGAGTCAGTGGGTTTGTAATAAACTGATGTCTTCAGACCAGTGTTCTGTACTGACAGCTGGATATCCAGAAAAGGCAGTGTAGAGGAGGATACTTCAGCTTCAGTTGCTGCTTACATTCCAGCACTGTAGAGGTCTGGTGAGCTTCAGATGTTGAGGATATATATATATATATATATATATATATATATATATATATGTATATATATCAGCCATCGGGTACTGACAGACATTTATTTTTAGCCAAGAAAATCATGCAGATCAGTGCATGGAATATTTCAAGAACAGCTGATTGATGTCAGCACAAGGCGCTTCTGTGATGTTATCACTCCAAGTTTGATGTCAGAAGTTCAGTCTGCTGGAGTTAACTTGTCTGAAAGAAAGAAAAAAAAATCCAACAGTGAAAACAAGTACATATAACATTATATGTTAAAAATAAGTACAACATGCATAAAGATTCATTGTAAGGATCACATTTTATTACAATTACATACACAGAGACTTAAGCCTCTTTCAAAAATGACTACACTTTTGCATTTGATCCTTAAGGAAGAAATAAGAGCATTGTTACACAGAAAAAGGCAAACTAAACTAGCCTCAACATAAATTCCAGCAAACTGAAGCTCACCAGACCTCTACAGTGCTGGAATGTAAGCAGCAACTGAAGTAGCATGAATTACTTTGAGCAATATGCCTGTTTAAATTATTAATGAAGTGGCAAATATTTTTGGTAAATCTAAAAAAAAAAAACATGGAGGAGCATGCTTAAAAAATGAAGGTGTTCCTTGCAAAAGCACGTTCCTTGTGATTATATGACGTGTTGTAGGCCAGGGCAAGGAATAACATTTACAATGCAGTTCTGAGTTATACTGTGCTAGTTTCCTGTGTAGCACAGTGTTGAAGGCCTTGCTTAAGTCCAGATAGGTTATGTCCTTTGCATACCTCTCAACAGTCCCTGATTTTCAGGGATTTCCCTGATTTTTCCTTAAATCTTTCCTCTGTCCTGCCTTAAAATGATGTTTTCATGAAGTAACAGTATGGATTTTAAGCACAAAATAATGCCAAACATTACGGTAATGGACATGTTCTTCAGAAAATTCATTTTACACTAAGCCCCTTATTTGACCTTCTTCCTGAGTGGATACCTCCAAATTTAAGGATATGTCCCTGATTTAAGAGAAAGGAGGTGGGGCTTAACTGGTATGTTGCCCTATATTTCCAGGCAATGAGGAGTACAGCAGTAGTACGTAAGAACATCAACCAATCAGGGAAGGGTGGTATTTGGGGGTCCCCATAACAGTCTGGGTTTTGATAAACAAAATACTGTAATAATTGGGAGGGGGTTTACTTAATGATTTTGGGAAGATGTAATATAAACCTTCTAGTAACGTGAATATTTTGACTAGGTCTGGGTTACACTTTCCAGTGTTTTTAGAGCTTTCGAGTAATGCTTTAACATTCTCAGAATGTCCCTTGCTGACTTGCAATACTGCCTTCATTTGCCTGCAAAGCATTTCATAGAGTGAAGTGCTTGTGATTAACTCAGAACTGGATAAAAATCAATGTCTGATGGACTAAATTAGCCAACAGTTTGTGCTTTCCAACACTAAAGCACAGCAGGAGATGCAGTCCCAACATTGCTATGCGGACTGTCCTGAGGGCAGGCAGCTGCATGTGAAAGGCTGATAAACCAAACAGAGGAGAGTAATCTGATAACAATTAACTTGGGTGTAAGAAAAAAAAGTGCATTTACAAAATAACAGAAACCCGTCCCTGACATGAGTCTTGCTTGGATGTTTTTTTCTTACTGTAGAACATGATGATCCTACACACAGAATGCAGTGGTTTAATTCCAAAGGCTGCTAAAATGTGGGTGTTCCTGTTCAGTAAAGACTTACGCTTATCTGTTGGAATTTGCAAAAAGAGCCAATGAACTACGGATGAGAGGCCAATATGATTTTGTGGAATCAGATTGCATTTTCGCTTTGTATGGTATGCAGCTAGAGTGTGATATCTGTATATAGTGTTTTGGGGTCTAAATGTTCCAATAAATGCCAACACAGCCATTTAGAATGTCCACCTCAGTCAGAGTAAACAAATTTTTACTGTAACATAAAAATCATTATAGGTCTTCTTAAGTCCTCATTCAGTGTATAAAATCGATAGCATATAGCACAGACCTTTAGAAACAAGATCAAATTGTTTTTTTCCTGTTTTAAAGCTGAACACAGTTGGACTTAGCATGAAAAACTCAAGATGTGTTTATTTATTTATTTATGTACAGTTAATCTTTTTATTCTCTGTTTATTGAAACAAAACATTGCACGATTTGTAACCGGTACTGAAATAAATAACTTATTTTAGAACCTTCACGTTTGAAATTGTCTATTTATATATTCTTGTTTTGAATGGCTTCACACACACACACACACACACACACACACACACACACACACACACACACCAGCGATTGTTTAGAGGACCATTTTGATACTTAAAACCGTGCCTTCTTTCTCCTTCTTCCCATGTTGATTTTTAGAGTTGATCTGTTTAGCAGTGAATCAGGACAGAAAAGAATATTTAAAAATATTTGCAGTGTCTCAGACTTTACAATCTGATATCATTAAACTCTGTAGTCATTACTGAAAACACACACAATAGGAAGCTATTGTTTTACTATTCCAAACATATTCTTGAAATAAATGTATTTGTCTTTAAAGTATATCGCCAGTGAGTCTTAGGTTTCCCAGTAAAAATTCTGATGTAGGTTGAGAGTGTGAGAGTCAGGCAGAGAGACAACATGGTATTGAGTATATTGAAGTGTTGCCCGTTTATGTCAGCAAAGGAAGAACTTTGAATGTGGATGAAATTATGGAAGGCTCCTCCATACTTTATGATTAAAATCTAATAGCATATATTCAAGAACATTCCCTCCAGCCTTAACACCATTTTAGGATGCTATAACTCTATTCGGCAGTCTCCCATTTTGTTCAATGCAGCCTTGTCAAATCAGATGAAATGGTGCTACCTCTGTGCAGTGGTCTTTGAATAAATGGGCTCCATATGAGAGGTTTACCTATAAACACACAAAGGAAAACATTAAAATAAGTATACTGGGAAGCATGTCCGATGCCTTATTTTATTTATTTCCGATAAACGCTTTGCTTTAGGAAATCCAGTCCACCCCAGAACAATTTAATCACAGAAAACTAGGATTTTATTGAAAACATATCACTGTGCCATTTAACATGATTAGTATGGCAATATATGATGATTTATATCAGTCTTTAAATACTGGTTTAGTTCATCTTGATTATTATGATTATTATTATTTATTATTCAGGAAGTGTCATTTTTAGATTGCACAGTTATTTCATTTAGTTGACAGTTTTACAGTTATCAGTTAAAAATTATAATTGTTTAAATATTCTAATAGGTGGTGCAGATGGAATGGAATTCCTTTTGGATTTGGGGTATCTGCAAAAGAGCCACTTATAGGGGCTGCAGTATAGAACAGTTTAACTCCTGGATTATACTGTGCATGAGGGTTTAACCCTATTTAGGTATATTATAAATACAGTACTGTATTAGGCAGAGATTGGCTAATGTACCCTTTAACTTTCTAAAAAGAGCATAATGCACACAAAATACATTATTTTATAGAAAAAACATAGTGCAAACTTCAGCCTTTGCAGGAAAAAATCCTACCCCTTGATTTCTATGAGCAGCTCACATTAGAGAAGAGCTGCATTTACAGCCGCTCAAATGGTTCTGACGACATTTCCGTCAACGTGTTTCCTGTTGGTCTATCTCATAAAAGGCTCTGGCTTCCTTCTGATCTTGCAGTAATAACTCAAGGAAGCTATCTTTGCATTTTTTATGAACAAATGTTCAGCCAAATCGTACAACTATCAGTAAGTAATGCAAAATGATGTCGAGCACAAATGCAATGCAACGGACAGTGTAAATGGATGATGCTATTCTACAGTGAAATATTTTATTCTTTGGAACCCTTGGGATGTGCATTTATAAGATATCAGTTGTTTTAAAATTAAAGCCTATAGCCTGCTGCTGGAAAGAATAATCGGGGTTATTAATTTCCTCGAGTTAGCCAATCCCTAATTACGTATGAGATTTTTTTTTGTAGTTTGCATCAAACATATCTCGAGATGGACCCAAGAAATTTAAAACAAAATATATGTACTGAATATAAGATGGTGCTAGGCACAACTTCATAGAGTATGTGGACATCTTACAAGTGTGAGGCAACTGTCTGCAGAAAGGAAGCTGAAAGGCGTGTGCATTGTTTCAGTGATATCACTGAAAATAAAGTAGAAATCTGTGGGGGTTTGTTCAATACCAGAAGTGATTGTTCTAAGATTTGACAAGCAACTTTGTTAAGCTCATGCTTGCGTCAGACTCTGGACTTGGTGCAAAACAGCCTAACACATAGGAAGCAACTGGTTCTTGTAGTTGCCATAAAGTCCCATCCCGCACAGAGGAAATTAACAATATCAGAAAAATGTCAAGTGTTTCCTGAATATGTCTGTGTTGAGGATATGGATAAAATAATCAGCAGTGTACACGACTCCCAGCTTCAAGCAGCCAGGAAAACATCGAACAGCTTCTGAAACCAGATTTACTCCTATTGAGAGCTCAAGATTTCCTGTATGAACAGAAAAGGGGGCAGCCTTTCTTTGCTGGACTTATTAACCCAAATCCCTCAAGCAATCACTTGAGTGTGCTACAAGGTTCACCTGTCACTGCAATGAAGTCAAGTTTTTTTAAGCTGGTTGTACTGCACTGGCTATGCTTTGAACCTGCTGCTCTCCTCAAGGTTGCAAAAAAAGAAAGATTAAACTTCGAACTGAAAGACTGTATAGCAAGGTCGTGCTTGTACACTGCACCTGAACCCGGGAAATGATAGTGCTTGGGAAATAATAATCAGCACTAATATAAAAAAAATAACTGCAGCCACCCTGGAGCAGGGATGATTTTATTTACTTTTCATGCTATTTATTTTGCCCAACTGAAATGAAATAGCTCAGACCGAGGAGGGGAGCGAAAAAATGAGTCAAAAGTTGTCTTTTGTATGGTGGACAATGAAATACATTGAAAAGCATACTTGTTTCTTCAGTTTGCAGTTAGGTTTTGAAGAGTGAAAACTGTTTTTTTTTTTTTTTTTTTTCAGTTTGCGGTCTTTTGAAGAGTGAAACCTTTTTTTTTTAACTTTGTGGTCCACTTTGAAGAGTGAAGAGGTGTCTATGATACTGGAAGAACCAGAATGCAGTACTGAACAAAAGAAACAAGGCCAGCTCGGGGTGGGAACCAGAAAAAAGGTGGATCTTTAGGAGCTGTTTGGGTGGAGGTGGGGGTGGATCTTACAAAAAGGAAAACAACGAATGCTCCCTCCCACTACTCATGTTCCAGTTCTTGTACCTCCCAATTAAGAAAGAAAATAGCACCCTGAAACCATTGACTAACATGAAAGTGCATGTATTTGAGGGCGGAAAGCATTTCTTGGAGGAGGGTCAGGTGGAGGAGACTATTTACACCTTCAGCCAGTTCCACGGACGGAAAACATGATGTCAGCCCTTTTGTACATGCAAAACTCCACCCATGCAACTGTAAAAACTAGCTTAGGGTGGGAGGTGTGGCTGGGGAGGGTGGTAGGGAGGCATTAAGAAATCAACTGTGCTTGGCTGAGGAGGTCTCTACCTGGTAATCCTGTTGGCTGCTCCTGGTCTTTGGAGTGTGGGCTGAAATGTCTTACACTAGCTTATCACAGTTCTGTGGAATTGTACTTTTCAATCACTGATTTTAAAATGTGATTGGTTAATTATGATTATTAATTAACAAGGAGGCTTTTAAATGTGTTAAGCTGTGTTGCAGTCTTCACCTCCTGCCAAAGCCATCATAGCAAAGTGCCAGGGTGTATAGTCCCTTTCTTTGTTTGACAGCACTCGTTCACTCTGTTAAATCTGATTTTGCTACTTTGTGTGGGCTCATAAAGAAGTGGCATGTAGCCATTTGTTGTGGACAATGTGTTTTTTCCAAGGAGTGCAGTGGAGCTCATGTTCAGAACCGTAAGGGATCCTGAAATGAGTGGATAATGTGAGCAACCACAAGTTAAAGTGTATCATCCCAGAACCCGTGTCTGGAAGTAGTAATAGTTCGAGAAGCATTTGTATACTGGCCTATGTAAGCCAACAACTGAAGATAAGCAACAAGCCCTCGATAGAGAGTACAGATTGAAACTCTCTTAAGCAAGAACTTGTCCACAAGGAGAGCCTTGGGTCCTTGTCAGTGTTACAGAACTGTTGGACCTGAGTTCTGATATTTGAGAATCAATTGGGTTGAAAGGGCAAAGCAGCATAACAGGTCGCAACACCCTGCAGAGTTGGTCTTGGTAACCATGAGTACTCTTCTGGATTTGCCCCATTCTAAGAAACTGTGAATGAGCAATGAGTCTGGTTTGCACATTTAGCACTGGGCTGAATTACACATACTCCAAATTTATAGGTAGGGGAGCCATTTTAGCAAAATGCATGACCTTTGAGGGGATTGTTAAGGAGCCTGGTGCTCTGCTGTTTATAATCTAAGTGCACCAGCGCTATCTAACCTGTCAAAACATCTGAATGCCTGCAGTGTTCCTACATTCATTACTGAGGTTCTGCCAAGTTGGGGCTCCTAACTTTGCTAAAGGGCCTGGTATTGGGGGAGATGGTAATGACCTCCAGTACGAGAGGATCTGTTTGCACAAAGTTGTTGTCTGAAAGTTGCTGCAATATGCAGTATGTAAGGGCTGTGCCTAGCTGAGCTTTGCTAACAGTAGCCCAGAAACTGATATTTTTGCCATATGTTTGGTAGGACTTGTCTAATAAGTGGCACAAGTCTAGTTTGAGTCCCACCAACATGGGCAACTAACTGGGGCTTTACCCATGGAAGAGCACCCATGTGAACCTGTTTTCTCCATTGCAGGGTCCAGTGTGTTAATAAATCTGCATTTTCTGAAACATTATTGTCATTATTGTGTGAACATATACTGAATACTGTGCATACTACAGTATTGTGGGAAAGGTCACATTGTTGTCTTAAAGGAGAACTATGGGCAAAAACTGAATAAATGTATATTTTAAATCATGTCCTTAGTTTCTGAACAGTATTAATGTGTCTGTGGTTGTGTAAATGGTTTAAATAAATGTTTAATTAATTGTTCCTCCGTTTTTGGGTGTGGGGGCAGCCATTTGCAAGAGGCTTTTTTCTTATGTACCAGGTGTGCCAACCCCATCACTGGTATCGTGGTGCTAGATTGAACTTGATGTGATGTCATTTTTTATCTTGCTTAGCAGGTGAGTTAAGTGATGCTGTTGGCACACCCAGTTCTCGTATTTTTACAGGGCTGTATTACAAACATATCCCCCCACAATAACTTTTAGCTGAAAATCAAATTACCTCCTCTTTTCAGTGGCAGTGTTCATCAGCTGAGTTCCATGTTCCCTATCGAAGCGCATCTGAAACTGTGCCATTCCTGCTGAGCTGCTCGCTCCCCAGTCTGGCAACAAAGATAAAAAATGGACTGCACTGTCACAGTCATTCCACAGTCCACCACAATCATTGTGCCTATTCCTGACTGTGTTTGCTTCGCTCTTCCCCTGCTGACAAAAGAACTAGAAACTAAAAATAAAAAGACAAACCAGCTTCAATTTTTTTTAAAGAAGGCTACCTATTCACAGATCAATTCCCCATGTCCTTTACACAATGGGGGTGAGGTGGGGAAGATAACGGAGTGATCTCAGCAAATGAGAAAAAAAAGCATTGGGGGGAGATAACAGAAGGTTACCTCTTCTGAGCTCTGTTACCTGATTTCCCGATCCAGATACAATCTCTGTGTCCTATACACGGTGCTGTGTGTGTGTGTGTGTGTGTATGTGTATGTCTGTGTGTGGGGGTGCTATGGTCCCACACCATATTTTCACTTTCTTGTTCAAAGAAAGGATGGTCGCTCACCTAATAGCTGCATCTAGGCACAAAGGAAAAAAATTATTTTTTTAGCACAAAAACTGTGGCAACAAACTGCTGGTGTCACTATTTACAAACAAGTCCATCTCTCTTTCCACATGCGGGGGTTGGGGGCAGTTAAAATAGAATGGTTCTGGGCAATAGGGGATGGAACAGCACAGAAACAGAGGGACTATTTTATCCCAAAAAGTTTTTCTTCTGTTTTTTAAATCAACTCCTCTCTTCTTTTATTAGTTAATTTAATTTTACACAGAAGCTCATTTCTAAGTGCAATAATACCCACCAGGGTGGGCAATATGGGCAATACCGGACCTTCCAGGGGTTATAAGTCCCTCTGCCTGTGGCGTCAGACCTCATTATACCCTATGGGCTGTCTGGTATTGTGCAGTAACACCCATCCTGTCAGGTATTATTGGTTGCATAGTGTTCCTGACACATAATCACCCTCATTGTTATCTCAACATGTACTAACTTTTTTCTTTCAGGATTTTTTAAATTTCAGCTTTTCACAGCAAGTGAATATTATCTTAATATACTTGCTGCTTTGTTGCTTTTGTGTCACGCAAATGTTTCACTTACAAGAAGAGCACATTACACTTGTCTCCAGGGAACACTTTCTATTGGCCTTGCCTTAAAGAAAGCTGTTTCTAATTACCAGCACAAATAGATGCATATGTCATATTGAATTAATATATTCGGGTTTCAGCTATGGAGATATGGGACTGTTATAATTTTCAGTATTACAAAATAAATCAACAGCCCCTTTAAAGTCCAATCATTCATAATCACTGCTAATATGGCCATTATAACTCTGAAATAAAAATCATGAAAGGTCATAAATGTTACATTCATGTTATTGGTTTAAAAAAAATAATTGATAACCCTTTTCACAGGTGATTGGTCAGATTGTGGGATGAGACAGGCATATTATTTTATTTACAAATATTTATTGTGGCTTTGGTTCCAATATCATTTTAAAGCACTTTGGCATAAGCTAGCAGACTTGATGTGGGCACTCTAGAGTAGGTCTGCTGGAAGGAAGCCAGAACATTACCCAGTGAATTGTGGACTACTTTTGTGAGTCCCTGTGCCATTGTCTTCTGCCCAAGGATATCCCCAGAGAGACATATGTTATAAAGATGCAGTCTCTGCGGGTGGGCTGGTGCAATCAAATGTACTGGGGGGAATGTGCTGGTGGTAGCACTGTTTAGAGTGCACTGACAGCTGTACATGAACTGCCTCCCCTCTGATGAGGTGGCTGAAGAGAATGTCTGCCATACCCTTGGCAGTGTATAAAATGTTCCCCTCTGCTGAAGGGGGCTGGGAGAATGCTAGCTGTATTGAAGGCAGTGCATAAAGTGCTCTCCTCTGCTGAGGGGGACCTAGAGAATGCTTGTTGTACCAGCAGCAGTGCATGAAGCATCCACCACTGCTGAGGACTGCAAGAATGCCCACTGCAGTGATGGCAGGAAGGGGTGGAAGAATTGGGTCAGGGTGGCAATGGCCTGAGCTGCAGTCCCTCTGGAGAGTTACAGGATGGCATTCAGTGGCTGGGATCTCCTACTTGGACACTCATTCTCTGTCCCACTGAGTCTTTGTAATTCCAGTGCAGAATTGTTAATATTTTCACCATTTTTCCAGGTAAGGTGTGTTCATTTATCATGCACATTTTGCAGAAAATAACTTGGAACTGTGGTAGCAAAAGAAAAATATTCCACAGTCCAGCAAACCACTGGTACCTACCCCCCTCTTCATATTTTCCAGGACACGGATTGCTTGGAGATCTGGGGGAACTACTCGTAATTTCTCTTGAACAAGTAAACTTACTGTATCATTAACTTGAATGGAAAGGGTTGCTCAACCCTCAAGCTGGGTTAAACTTGCTTACACCAACCAGTACATAAAACTGATAGAAAGTGGGGAGGGAAGCAAATGCACTTTGAAAGTTAATCGGCAAAAGTTGTGTCTCTGTGGCAGTTTGAAGACCACAGGCCTTGTACAGGTATTTGCCAGTGCCACTTTGTTGGGTGTATTTACAAGACAGTAGGAAGGAGGAGGAAGAGGAGGAAGGAGGTGGGAGGAGGAAGGAGGAGGAAGGAGGAAGGAGGAAGGAGGCAGGAGGAAGAGATAGGGGTATATGGATGTGAGGGAGAGTGTCTAGCAGACAGGAGGTTTGGGGGATTATTACACTGGCTACAAACTTACAGTAAATAACTGGGTGTTCTTTTCCTTTACTGTTGAGTTATGCTGCTACTGTAGTTTGCTCCCACTGTGGAGCTTTAATACAGTACTGCATGAGTCTATATCCTGAATTTGTGTATGTTCACATATACTCAGCACTCAAAGAGCTGACTGATTTTTTTTGTGTATTACAGCAACTGTGAAAGGCTCAGTGTACTGGAATCATGAATATTTTCCCTCCTGGCCCCACCTACTGTACATGTACCACTGTGACTGATTTACTTTTATTTATTGATTGAAGTCTTTGATTGACTTGAAGTGCACTGATCCAATGGACCATTTTCAGGCATGACCCTGGCCCACAAAGTTACACAATGAAATATATAATATACAACAACATTTACATTGAAATATACATACAGGTGCAATCAATGTACAGGCAGAAAATAGTTGAATACAGTATAGTTTACAAAATCTGTCAGAGTAAAATCAACAGATACATTGTAATTTCAACAGTGTTGAGAGAACAAAAGTACATTACAAAATTATAGGTTCATAGGTTCCTAGGTTCATAGATTGTATGAGTTTGAGGGACATGCCCATATTGAACTTGCCGTCGTTTTAACCTAACAATGGTAGATTATTTTTTTATCTCCCGTGTATTGATCTAGGTTTCTTTTGAACTGTTTGAGGTTTACACTAGTTACTATCTCAACTGGTAGTGTATTCCATACATGAGGTACTCTCTGAGTTACAAAGTTTTTTCTGTGCTCAGTTTTACATATCTCTGAATGCAATCTTAATTTATATGATCTTGTACAACTGAGTGGGATTTGTTTTGTCAAACAGTTTGATTCAAGGAATAACTCATTCTTAGATGCCTTGTACACCCAACATAGTTCACCTCTAGTTATTCTGTATTCTAGGGAAAAATGCCTAAATTTCTAAGTCTTTCCTCATAGTTTAATAATTCTTGATTCTTGTCAAGTTCTGCTACTTTACACTGGGGGAACAGGTAGGGAAAATATGAGCTGACAGGTGGTAAAAACTGCGAATAGCAAATACGAATGAACATGGCCTATTGATTCCAGAAACAGTAGGAAAGACTGGATTATGATGATGATTTTAACACTTCAGGCTGCAGTAATCTGCTATTTGGGTAGGACAGGAAGAGTGTCCAGGAGATGAAAGGAGGTTCAAAGATATAATACAGGGGCAAGGGGTTCATTGAACAGATGGAATAGAGTTGCTGGATGCCATATAGGGTTATTGTGGCATCTAGCCACAGATGGGCATCAGGGGAAAGATAAAGGGACTAGGAAGATGTTCATTTAGCACATGTAGGTGGTAGGGTGTGCCATAAAGTGGCAGGGAGAGTGTCTAGCATCTGTATGTGGGTGTTGGGGAGTCAGGTATTTGATACTGGGCCAGGGACTCAAGGATGCTATCCTGCTGATGGGACAAGGCTCAAGGATGTGGTGCAGGAAGCAGGGCTGGTGCCTAGTAGATAGAGGACAGGGATTTGACACAGGGGCAGTGAGGCTATCCAGCAGATGGAGTTTAGAAGTGTCATAAAGGGGCAGGGAGGTTGACTGTCAGGTGGGAGGAGGTCAGGGAACTGATACAGAGGCATGGTGGGTGTCAGCAGGTGGGGAAGCAGAGCTTAGTACATGGGGCAAATTAAGTATCAGGACTGTAGAAGAAAAGAGGATCAGGAATGTGTATACTGGATGGGGCTAGTGCTATGTGTAACCCCCTCTTTTTCAGAGTTGAAATTGCTGTTTGATCAGATCTAAACCCCAGGACTTCAGGTGTGAAGAGTGGGATCAGTTGTGGAAGCCAGTTTTTGGAACAGTTGCTGTAGGAACACACTCCTTGGACTCCATGGGGCTAATTCTGTGACCTCTTAAACTCAGGGAAGGCCAGCTAATAGTTTTCCATGGTTTCAGTACTGCCGCAGGGCCTTTGTGAAAGGTACAACTTTGTGCTGATGGCTTGTGTAATCTTTTCAGGTGTCAAGTACAGTAAGTGGCAAGTGATTTCACTGATTGAAATGGTGGTTGAGGCCTTAGATGTAAAGTGCTCCAGCCAGAAGGAGTCAGATCTAGTTTTTTAATCAGCTTGCACTGTTTGAAATTTATTTATTTATTTATTCAAGTGTTTAACCAGGAAAGCATACAGAACAATACATTGCTCATTTCCAGATATGTCCTGGGGGATTGGGGAAATTGGAGGTATGGGTACAGCAGTGAAAACTGCAATTGAATTATTTTTAACAATGTCGTAAAACATAATTCAAATAATACAGTATTATAAATTGTGAACATAAGTGCAATACGAACAGTAAAGTACAAAGAGTACAATTCACAGAGACCAGAAGCAGGAACAAGAGAACATGAAGGGTTACAGACAAGCAGTGATGCATGGTTACAAAATCAAGAAACAAAAGAAATATGTTACAAAAAAAAAGAAAAAAAAAGGTGGAACCTGGGTACTGAAATATCAGTTAAAACAGGAGAGTGGAGGGAAATAGTCTTAGTGAGTATTTAGGAGATAATAATATTGAGTGCAAAGTTGGGCATTTGGGGCATAGAGACGGACCAGAAGTTTTAAGTGGTACAGAACTCAGACATGGTCAGGAGCATTGGCATAAGCAGGAATGGGATGATACACTCGAAGGAGGGAAGAGAGAGCATTGGGTGAAGGCACATTGTGGATAGCAAAAGGGAGGGCATTCCAATTTTTAGGGCAGTGGTAGGAAAAGGTGGATTGGCCAACAGTAGTGGAGTGGTTAGGGAATGGTGAATGAACGACAGTCAGCATTCTGAAGGGAACAGGGGCTCAGTGAAGAGGCAGAGGTGAGACAGGAAAGACAGGTGGAGAGATTCCCAGATCAAAATTTATCCATGTAAGTAGCAGTGTGGGCTGACACCTGAACTCCAGTGAAGGGAAGGACATGGCTATATAAAGATCGCAGTGGTGAGCACAAGGGGGCAGGATAGTATGAAACGGCAGAAGGAATTGAAGATAGTGTCCAGTCTGGCTGGAGTATCTTTGGGGGCGACACTGTAGACTATGTTTGCATAGTCAAAGGTAGGAAGGATCATTTTCTTCACAATAGTGTGGTGGGCTGATGGAGGAATGCAGTACCTGTTTCTCTATAAGGCTCCAAGTTTGGGGAGTAGGTTCTTTTCTACTGCATCCACAGATGCTGAAAAGTCCAAATGGTGGTCTAGCCATACCCTGAGGTGTCTGAAGGAGGTAACATCCTCAATCAGGGAACCATCCAGTGTGTAGAAAACTGGGGATGCATTAAGGGAAGATAGCCTCTGTCTGGTGCTGAAAGACATGTAGACTGTCTTTTTAGCATTCAGGAAAAGTTGATTCGACTGGAACCATTTCTGAACTGAAGTGAAATCCTGTTGCAGTCTAGACTGGGCATCACCGGGAGATTTTCGAGACATGTAAAGACTGTATCGTCCACATACATATGGATTCGGGATGTGGAACAAGCAGAAGGGAGGTTGTTAAGGAAAATGGAAAATAATATAGGTCCAAGTACAGAGCACTGTGAGACTCCAGTAGTGACTGGAAGTGGTGAGGAGAGTGAGAAGGCAATCTTGACAGATTGGGTTCTGCTTGTCAGGTAAGAACTAAAGCAAGCTGTAGCGGTTGGATTTAAACCAGCCTCAGCAAGCGTCTGGAGAAGAAGAGCATGGGATACCATGTTAAAAGCTTTTGCCAGATTGACAAATATTTCCAAGGTTACATGACCCAGATCCATATTGGAGAGTATAGAGTCTGTGAGGCGTATTAGAGAGGAGGTAGTGGAGTGGGACTTGCAGAAGCCAGACTGGAAAGGAATGAAAAATGAGGTGGAGTCAAGGTAGGAAATGAGTTGGGTAAGGACAATAAGTTCCTGTAGTTTAGCTAGGATTGGGAGCAGGGAGATAGGGCAGTAGTTCCCAGCAGAGGTGGGTCACCACCTTTGGGGAGGGGAATGGCTGTAGAATGTTTCCATTTGGTGGAAACTGAGGATAGAGCAAAAGAAAGGTTAAGGAGGGAGGACACTGGACCAGCTATAGCAGGTGCGGAGAGGTGGAGCAAATTGGGATCAAGGCCATCTGGCCTCTTGCCTTTGGAGGGGTTTAAGGCTAGCAGGCCTTGAGGGTGTCATTTGGTGTTATGGGAGAAAAAGAAAATTGGTTAGGGGTGACAGGGTGAGGAGCAACTTGAGGGACAGGGGAGGAAAGAGGTGGGCAAGTGGGAAGAGAGGAGAGCAGTGAGCAGGTACAGGATGTGAAGAAAGTGTTGAAACTGGTTGCGACAGAAGGAGGCTCAGAAATAGTTGCATTACCATGGACAAGAATAGGGATTGGGAGACTAGAGAGTGGCGAGAAAAGAGATTTGACTACCTTCCAGAACTTAGAAGGGTGATTTAGACTGGTGTGGAAAGATGAGGAGAAGTATTCTGCCTTGGCATATCTGGTGGCTTTTGTACAAGCATTGTGGAGTTGTCAGTAGTGGAGGAGGAGAGTGGGAGTTTTAGAGTGAGTGTAAGCCTTCCAGGCCTGATCTCTTGCCCGCATACATGCCAGTAGTTCGGCAGTGACCCATGGAAGACGAGAGCCTCTGATGCTGGTTAGCTTAAGTGGGGCATGACGATCCCAAATTTCCATGAATTTAGATTCGAAGTGGCTAAGGGCAGCGTCAATGGAGGTCTCCGAGGAGAGGGTGGATCAGTCTGATTGGCATAGGTCATTTGAAAGGGGAGCTAGGCTTAGGGAGTGGAAAGAGCGAATATGGATCAATTTAGGAGGGGCTTTAGGCTGATAAACTTTGCAAACACCGTAAATCATGTGGCGGTCACTAAGAGAGTCAGGGAGGATGCCAGTGTTGATAACACAGTGGGGGTGGGAAGAGAAGGCCCAGTCACAAAGAGTATGTTTTGGGGTTTGTGATTGAGCCTGGTAGGGGAGGTTATTAGTTGAACCAAATTTAGGGATTTGACTTTGGAGGGTATGATGGCGTTGGTGGGTGAGGTCCAGTCCACATTTAGGTCACCTAACAAGTAAAGCTCACCTGAGGTGATATGAGAGGTGATAGTAGTAATGAGATCTAAGATGGTAGCTGATGTTAGACCAGGGCGACAATAAACACCTGCAATAAATATAGGCAGTGTAAAGGGGAGAGATAATTTAATTAAGAGGAGTTCATACTGGGAGGGGGACAAGACTGACAGGACAGGAAAGTATTGAAGGTTGGATGAGATAAACATTGCAATACCTCCACCCTTGCTAGGTCTGTCCTGCCTTAAGAGTGAGTAGCCTGGTGTTGCGAGAGTGGTATCTGATATTTTCATGGACAGTCAGGTTTCAGACAATAACATGACATCCAGCTGTAGGTTTAGCATGATTGGCTGGAGGAGAGTGAGTTTGGGGAGAAGACTTTGAATATTGAGGCGGGCAGTTTTTAAACTCTCAGGAAGGTGCGGGGTGATAGGAAGGGTTGGACCAGGGTTTGGTTCTATGTCTCCAGCAGGGATCAGGAGCAGAGTGATAAGCAGTTTGGAAAAAGTATAGATTAGTTTGAGAGTTTTAGAGTGAGATACATGGGTGGGTGGGAAAGGTGACTGTGGAGGAGTGGAGAAAACACTGGGGTAAGTAAGAGTCGCTAAAATAGATGTGGGGGAAATGTAGTAGCTGAGGGGGACTGGGTATATGACAGGAAGGGGTCAATGGGAAATGTGGAATTTGTTGGGACATGGGAGGGGTGGATGTGGGGGGGCAGGTTATGGAGGGCACCGGGGGGGGGAGGGAGAACAACAAAGGGGATGAGTAAGAGTTAGGTAGAAAAGGACAGGTTGGTGCATTGTGGATGAGAGCAGAAACTTATATAAAGGGTAGGAGGAGAAGACAAACTCAGCTCAGACTGATCTAAATACACAACTATGCAAGTACCTTAGTGGTGCAGTACCACCTGTGATCACTAGACAGTAGAAGTACGAATGGCTATTGAGTTTGGTGCTACTGGGAGGAGCCAATTGTTGAAGGGAGATGGGTGCCAGAGGAGGAAGGAGGAACCACTATGTAAAGAAGAAATGGGGGGGGGGGAGTGCTCATTGGTTCAGACACAGTCACTATAAATTAAAAACTAGCTTAGGGTGGGAGTAGTGACTGGGGGGTAGAGAGGGAGGCATTAAGAAACTAACTGTGCTTGGCTGAGGAGGTCTTTACCTGGTAATGCTGTTGGCTGCTCCTGGTCTTTGGAGTGTGGGCTGAAATGTCTTACACTAGCTCATCACAGTTCTGTGGAATTGTACTTTTCAATCATTGATTTTAAAATGTGGTTGGTTAATTGTGATTATTAATTAACAAGGAGGCTTTTAAATGTGTTAAGCTGTGTAGCAGTCTTCTCCTCCTGCCAAAGCCATCATGGCAAAGTGCCAGGGTGTGTAGTTCCTTTCTTTGTTTGACATCACTCGTTCACTCTGTTAAATCTGATTTTGCTACTTTGTGTGGGCTCATAAAGAAGTGGCATGTAGCCATTTGTTGTGGATAATGTGTTTTTTCCAAGGAGTGCAGTGGAGCTCATGTTCCAAACTATAAGGTATCCTGAAATGAGTGGATAGTGTGAGCAACCACGAGTTAAGGTGTATCATCCCAGACCCCGTACCTGGAAGTAGTAATAGTTCGAGAAGCATTTGTATACTGGCCTATGTAAGCCAACAGCTGAAGATAAGCAACAAGCCCTCAATAGAGAGTACAGATTGAAACTTTCTTAAGCAAGAACTTGTCCACAAGGAGAGCCTTGGGTCCTTGTCAGTGTTACAGAACTGTTGGACCCGAGTTCTGATATTTGAGAGTCAAATGGGTTGAATGGGCAAAGCAGCAAAACAGGTCGCAGCACCCTGCAGAGTTGGTCTTGGTAACCATGAGTACTCTTCTGGATCTGCCCCATTCTATAAAACTGTGAATGAGCAATGAGTCTGGTTTGCACATTTACCACTGGGCTGAATTACAAATACTTCAATTTTATAGGCAGGGGAGCCATTTTAGCAAAATGCATGACCTTTGAAGGGATTGTTAAGGAACCTGTTGCTTTGCTGTTTATAATCTAAGTGTACCAGCACTATCTAACATGTGGAAACATCTGTATGCCTGCAGTGTTCCTACATTCATTACTGAGGTTCTGCCAAGTTGTGGCTCCTAACTTTGCTAAAGGGCTGGTATCAGGGGGAGATGGTAACGACCTCCAGTACGAGAGGATCTGTTTGCACAAGGTTGTTGTCTGAAAGTTGCTGCAATATGCAGTATGTAAGGGCTGTGCCTAGCTGAGCTTTGCTAACAGTAGCCCAGAAACTGATATTTTTGCCATATGTTTGGTAGGACTTGACTAATAAGTGGCACAAGTCTAGTTTGAATCCCACCAACATGGGCAACTAACTGGGGCTTTACCCATGGGAGAGTATCCATGCTAACCTGTTTTCTCCATTGCCGGGTCCAGTGTGCTAATAAATCTGCATTTTCTGCAACATTACTGTCATTATTGTGTGAACATATACTGAATACTGTGCATGCTACAGTATTGTGGGAAAGGTCACATTGTTGTCTTAAAGGAAAACTATGGGCAAAAACTGAATAAATGTATATTTTAAATCATGTCCTTAGCTTCTGAACAGTATTAATGTGTATATGGTTGTGTAAATGGTTTAAATACATTTTCAATTAATTGTTCCTCTGTTTTTGGGTGTGGGGGCAGCCATTTGCAAAAGGCTTTTGTCTTAGCCCTGGCCTTCCATTCCCCACAATGCCCCAGGCTGTGATGCTTGTCCACCCTACCCCTCATTCAGTTTGTTTTCTGTATTGAGAAAGAACTGCGTTGCCTTTTGTTCAGGTTTCCTTTTACCAGCCCTTGAGGTAAGTTTGTTTACCCCTTTTCAGCACTGACTTTCATTTAATACAATTGATAAGCTCAACTACAGCTTTGTATGTTTTGTTTTTCTTTGCCTTCGGAGTATTTGTGCTTAATTAATGGATCCCATACCAATCTTTCATTTTCCTTTATCTTCAGTTCAATTTTTCTGTAGATTATATTTCCTGGGATTCACAATTTCTCTGTTTTCCCGCATGACAAAAGCACGCTCTGTGAGCAGTTTCCCTACAGATTGCTCCAGTGTCCCTACTGATTGCTCCATTTACCTATAAATACAAAAATCTCTAAGTTCTGTAAATTTAGTGAAATTTCAGCCACTGGAGTGCACAGTGGCACCCTACTGTCAAGAAACAAAAGGATTAACACAGCAGGAAATGTGTGGAAGGGGAAGCTAGCAGTACAGAAATTTAGCAGTTGACAGAAGACAGTAAATTAAGCACAAATACTCCCCAGAAAAAGAAAAAGCCCATAAAATGCTGTAGTTATGCTTCTTAATTGCACAAAATGTAAGGAAGTGCTGAAAAGGAGTAAAAAATAATTACCACAAAAGCTGGTGAAAGGAAGTCTGAACAAAGGGCAACACAGTTCTCTCTCAATACAGAAAACAAACTGAATGAAAGGGCAGGGCAGACATGCAACACAGTCTGGTGCATTGTGGGGAATGCAAGACCAGGGCTAAAAAGTCTCTTGCAAATGGCTGTCCCCCACCCAAAAGCAAAGGTACAATTAATTAAAAATTGATTTAATAGCTTTGTGGTGATGAGCAATGGGGATTCACTTGGCACACTACCAAGAGTGGAGTTTGGCAGGGAGGGGTCTCAAAAGTGTGCATCGGATGCTTCCCTCCCAGGAGGGTAATGAGACTGGGCTCCTGCAGATGGGTTGGAGGATGAGTTGGAGGGTGTAAGACCTCAACACGCCCCCCTGTGCATCTCCACCTCAGGATGCTGTCCTTATAGCTAGTACATGGAGTGGGCCAAAGAAAATGGGAAAAAAGCTTCCTGTTGGCCACATGACGAGCGCCCAGCCCACACCACCAAGAAGCCTCAGACAGTCCAGACTGACTTGGCAGCAGCCTCCTGGGATACACAGCTCACCTATTGGCACTTCCTCCTAGGAGGAGAGGGACCCTTCCTACACAGGGAAAGTACGGGTTAATCCTATTGGCTGCTCCTGGTCTTTGAAGTGTGGGCTGAATAGTCTAACACTAGCTTATCACAGTTTTGTGGAATTGTACTTTTCAATCATTGATTTTAAAATGTGGTTGGTTAATTGTGATTATTAATTAACAAGGAGGCTTTTAAATTTGTTAATCTGTGTAGCAGTCTTCGCCTCCTGCCAAAGCCATCATGGCAAAGTGCCAGGGTATGTAGTTCCTTTCTGTGTTTGACATCACTCATTCACTCTGTTAAATCTGATTTTGCTACTTTGTGCGGGCACATACTGTAATAGAGGTAAAGGGCTGTAAGACAGGGTTGGGAGATGGTGGTGCAGGGCCGAGGTGTGGTATGTGAGGGTGATGGTGTTCCGAAGGAGTGACCAGCAGGGATGCCAGGGAGGTGCATAAACCGAAACTACAAAAAACATTATTTGAACTATTTACATAGCCACAAACACATTAATACTGTTCAGAATCTCAGGACATAATTTAAAACATGTATTTATTCAGTTTTTTGTTGCCTGTAGTTTTCCTTTAAGAGGGACTGGAAGGCAACACTTACTACAGTGCAGAGGTGGGTAGGTACAGCATCTTAGGGGGTTACATAGAATCTGATGGCAGATAAGGACAGCTTGGCCCACCTAGTCTGCCTATTTTCCTAGCTAATGGATAAGCTGCAGATCCTAGTTAACCAACACCCTACTTCCTCCTACCCCCCACTAGAATTGTCTTATATCTGTCCCATGCATTCTTGAATTCCTCCATTGTTTTTGACTCCATGACCTCCTCAGGAAGGCTATTCCATGCATCCACAACCCTGTCTGTGAAAAAATACTTCCTCACATTACCTCTGAGCCGTCCCCCCTCTGTCTTCAAATTGTGCCCCCTTATTTTGCACATCTCTTTTTCTGAAAGATGCAACCCTCTTGGACTTTGTTAATTCCCTTGAGGTACTTGAAAGTGTCTATCATGTCCCCCCTCTCCCTCCTTTCCTCGAGGGTATACATATTAAGCTTCTTTAGTCTCTCTTCGTATGTCTTCTGGTGCAGATGCTGCACCATTTTGGTTGCCCTCCTCTGGACAGCCTCCACCCTGTCTATGTCCTTGCAGAGATGGGGTCTCCAGAACTGCATGCAGTACTCCAGATGGGGTCTCATCAACTGTCTGTACAGAGGGATAACAACTTCCTGATTTCTACTGGTGATGCCTCTCCCCATGCATCCCAGTATGCCCCTAGCCCTCCTTACTGCCTTCTCACATTGTACCAGATTGTAAGTTAACCCACTACCAGTTTTCTCTGAGTGAAGGCACAGTTCAACTGGATCTCTGTATGTACATCCCTCCTCCTCCTCCTCTTCCTCCTCCTCCTCCTCCTCCTCTTATGAGTAGTTAAGCCAAGAACCCAGTAGCCACTGCTACATCATCATCAGTCCCATGGTGGTATAAGACCGAGCCCTGTCCCTGAAATATCCCCCCTTACATATGCATGCTATGGCAAGAAAGGGGCTGTAGACATTTTTAGTCATTGATACTATACCATGCCAATGCAAAGAGTGCAAGGGAAAGGAGCAAAAGTGGATTTTCTACAATAAAATGGGAGATTGAGTAGAAAAATCTACAGAATGGAAAATACAGATCTGAACAAAAAAATACAGGTCTGAATGAATACTTTTTTTCTGTTTTGGTAGACTTTTGTGATTTCTTTATGGTATTGACATAATTGCCATTAAGGTTCTGATTTAAATCAAAACTATTTAGAACTAATGAGGACTCGAACCTGGATCTTGGTCCTGATAATAAAAGTCAGGAACTTTTAGGATTCATCCATCCCTAGTTAAAACTCTTTGTCATAACCATAAAAATGCTCCCTAAAATGCACCCCAGAGCATTTAAAAATCTGTAGCTTCTGGCTGCTGCCTAGGCACACAGACCCCTGGCCTGTTATAGATAGCTTGCCTTGGTCAAATCTGACCTCCAGTTATGCCCCTGGATTGATCGCTGCAAGCAGACAAACTAACAATAGGTGTGTGTGTGTGGGGGGGGAGCTTACTCTGAGTGATACTGCTGGCTTGCAGAACAAATTTGTTCACCCAAACCAACAGCCATGTCTAGTATGCAACTATTTTTGTTTAGTTTCTTATCACCCAAAGGTGTGATGCCTCCTTCCCAGGGGGCTGATTAAATAAAAAAAGAAGCATTGTAGATGCTTGCTGTTTTAGTTATCCTGGGCTGTTGGGTGGTAACATTTTATTTCTAAGGCTTACCATATAAAAGTACAATTTAATGTTTTTGTTTGGTTCCCTTTTATTTGTGATCCTGCTAAGATGGATGTAGCATAGTCTGGTGGATGGAGCACAAGGTTTGGGGATGGGAGACTCAGGTTCCAATCCCACTAGATTCTTTTATTCACTATGTGACCCTGAGCTAGTACTTCAGTTCATGCAACTGTACAAACTAGATAAAAGCAGAACCCACTGAAAAGAAGATGTTGCATCTCAGCGTAAATAAAAATAAACTGAAATAAAAATTAGATGTAATAGTTCATTTACATGGGGTCCTGTTTCTACCCAGTTTTGTACATCTGGGAAGGACTAAAACTCATGGAGGTGATGTGTTTTGCTCAAGTTCACACAACAAGCAAGTGGCTGTGGTGGGATTCAAACCTGATACTTGCTAACCACTGGACTATTCTGCCTTCCCAATTGATCATTTGGAGCAACCCCAGCAAGACCTGTTTAAAACCTTGTCCACGGATGATGTTTACAATCTGACAATCTGCCTGTAGGTTTTTTCTCTTTTTGTTTTCAGTCAATAAATATTGTCCGCATACTGCAACAATAGCACAGTCATGTATATTTGGATGGGGTTAGAACAGCCTTAGGCTGATGATAACCACTGTGTTCATACTCTGTAAGTGCTTTGGACATAGTTTAATTTACGTTTAAGAGTTCTCAACACCCCAGGGAGAACTTTGGGGAAAAATTGAGTGCACACACTTTAGCTTCTGTGGTCAAGTTTTTTTTTTATTGTGTAACATAAAATGTCATTACATTTTTAAGTACATTCAACTTTACACATGCAAAATAGCAAAATAATTAATGCTGCAGTGAAATAAATATGTGCATCAAAAAATTAATTTCATCTTTACAATATCAATTAATGATCGTCTATATATATTTATAAGCATTTTATTCTGTACTTGTTATCATGTTTAGATATTCATCCTACGCCAAGACAGTTTTAATGGCCTTATATTTCATTTTTATTTACAGGTCACCAAAATTCCTTCCTTTTAATTCTAGAAAATGATTTGGATAGTAATTTCCAAAGATATACAGTAATTCTGTAACAAACATTGTAATTTAGCTTATGCTTTTTATAATTACCATCATCTAACACTTTATTACTCAAGCAATTTGCACAAAAACAGGATCTCTTTCACTTGGTCTTCATCTGTTCTGCCTGCTTGCCTACAAGTGACATCTTAATCATGTGCTTTTCAAATCATAATTGTCTCTACGGTAGGATGAACAGACAGGTCCATTGAAAAACAAAATCCCCCTACCAGATCCCATGATGTCCAGCGGACCTGAGTAAATTTGAAGGGTAGATTTGAACTCTTCCATCAGTACACTGGGTCCAGCTCTGCAAGCTACGTTTCTAGTGTGGCCACATTAGAAAACATACCAAAATGTCCTTCCCATCTGCAGAAACCGCCCTGCGCTAGTAAATTTCCACAGAAATGTCCCAATAATAAGACACAATCTTTTTAATTATCTGACCTGATGACAGCTGCTTGCTTCTGCTTCCACTCTCTTCACACGTGCTTCAGTCACTGCTGACATATCACAGGAGCAGCCAGGGAAGCAGACAAATGACATCAGCAGTTCCCAAAAGGACCATGAACAGTCAGCTGGCTGGGGGATCAGGAAAAGATGTTAGCAGCAGCAGCAAGTGATATGGTATGGTATGGTAAAACTTTATTTTTATACAGGAATAGACAAGAGTCACTGGTGATGTGGCATTGGGCAAATGGCCCAGGGGTGATCAATCAGTTGAGTGAGCAGGTAAGCATTCAGTTGCAGCAGCACTTGAATGCTGCTGCAACATCAGGATGTCCAGAAGATAACAAGGTTAGTTTTAAATGAAGGAAGTGATGGATGGGCATCACATGTAGGAAGTGGTGGGGCAAAACACGTTGTGTGCAGTGGAGAGTAGGAAATGTGTAGTGAAACACTGCAGAGGATTGGGACTGTTAATAGGATGCAGTCTGTTGTGAGGACTGGGTCTGGAAAGGGGTACAGACATAAAAACAGGGGCATTGTAGAGGCAGAAATGTATTGTGGCAGAGAGGAGTGGACAAATGTAAGTCCTAGGACAGGGAGTGGGCTTAAATATGAAATCTGGGGTAGGGAGGGGGTAAAATATAAGAAGTGGGGCAGGGAGGGGACAGATATGCAAGAGCTGAGGCTTGGAGGGGCAAAAGTATGAAAATTGGGACACAGAGAAGGCAGGGATGTGAGGACTGGGGCAGGTAGGGAATCAGCAGATTGTGGAATCAAATGTGTCCATACTGTACTGGGGCAGGGTGGTTGCCAGCAGATTAGAGGGGCAGGGATCTATAGTACATAGTAGAGCAGGCAAGGTGTCAGCAGATGGAAGGGGCAAGGATTTATAGTAATAATGAGTTACTATAGGTAGGGTGTCAGCAGATGGGAAGGGCGATGATTTATAGTACGTAGTGGAGTAAGTAGGGTATCGGCAGATGGGAGAGGAAGGGATATGTACTGTGGTTGCATGGGGTGTCCAAAATTGGGAGGGCTTAGGGAGTGTATACTGGAGGAGGGTGTCATTAAATGGGATGGGGATCAAGGATGTGCATGCTGGTGCAGCAAAGTTACTAGATGGGTTTAACCATACTCCATGCAGAAGGTAAGACAGAGGACCACAAGCTTATTCTCTGTATAGCCAAAGAAGACTGGAGTCAGCAAAAAATGCACAGAATTGAGTCAGTACACAAAGCAACAAACACACATACTTTATTTTCTCATTTTAATTTTTATTTATTTTATTTATGACTTTGTTAACCGGGTAGGTGCACTGATTCAAGGGACCATTTTCAGGCATGACCTGAGCCATGTAAGGCTGCACAGAGTAGAAACATCAGAATAACAAGAACATAACAAGAGCAGGCAATACATAGTGAAAGGTTACAGTTGTTTCATTTGGCAATACATGGTGGCAGTAGTTGAGGGACAACAAATAAAGTAAAGTAAGGCACATGGTGGTACAGTTTTCAGTAAAAAGTGCATTTTGTGAATGTTTTTAGGTGGTTCTTATAATTTCCTGAAGATTCTGATGTGAAAAAGAACCAAGTAACTGATCAGGACCCTGACCTATATTCTAGTCCTAATAATAAGTGTCAGGACCTTTTCATGTGCACCCATCCCTACGCTACAGCATATACAGTAGGTGTGATATCACACGCAGAGGTTTATGATGTCACTTGTAGGTCAGAAGTCACACCAAGTTTGTGTTCCTGGGTGGCATCTGCTTCTGTGTGTGGGGTGAGGAAGGACAGAGAGATCCTCCTTTCCAGGCTGTGATCTGCTACTGTTTTGGAGAGGCATACCTGTTCTCAGAATGGCTTCCTTCTCGATGATTTGCTCCTGTTTGTGTGTAGCTGGGTAAGGCACGATGTTCAGTTACATCCTTTAAAATGCTGTTGGTGACTTCCAGTTCCATCTCCAATATGGCCACGGCCTAATACTGAGATCTCAACAGGTAGGATGAATGTCTAAAGTCACCAGCACCATGAAACCGCATAGCCAACAAATCTAAATACTGATTCAGCAACTCAAGATGTCAGGCAACCTTTCAAGATGAAGATATTGCCATGGCATTCTTCTATGGGATGGACATAGACTCACAATTTTCACAGTAGATCCACTTCGTGGCCTTTCAGATCCCCCCTCCGCCACCTCCAGCAGAGATGGGAGAGAACACATCAATATGAGGAAAATTTGGACTGAACATAAAAACCTAAGCTAAACAGTGAACAAAATGAACACTAAATTGAAAGATTTCCAAGCTGACCTATGGGCAGGGGAACAGTGAATCACTAACCAGGAGACAGCCTGTCGGAGGCAGTCAAGATGACAAATCTACATGGCAGAACTCTGCTGTATCTTTACCAGCAGAAGTGACAAATTCATAGAAGACAGGAAGATGCTGAGAACCAGGACAGAACAACATAAGGTACACTGTATCTGGAAAGCTCTGTAAATGGCCCAATGATACCCTTAACTTTACTCACTGATGGGCTGGAACTCCTTCTGGAACAGGGCCTAGAAATGGAGAGTGCCTATCGGGCCCTGATGAAAAAGCTGACCTGACAGACAACGCACCCATGTTCCATGATAATAAGGTTCTTTTGATATCAGTCCAAATAAAGCATCTTGATTGCTGCTTGGGCAGAAAAGGACATCCAGTATAATGGCCAAAGCCTTCATCTTGAGACAGACTATTCATTCAAGCTGCAGGCAAAACACAAACAGATTTATTCCATTCAAAAGCTGCTCCAGGAAAAACAAATCAAAAGCAAGCTTGCTTTTCTGATGAGACACTCTATGTGGATGGCAAACCACAAACTTTTCTCAGGTTGGCTGATTCTGCTAGTACTCTGAGTAAGCTGGACATTAAAGTCCTGAGCCAGGAAGCAGACACCATGGAACAGCTGATTAAACAAACTGCAAGGCAGCAGTCAGAAGAAGATAGCCACAACCCTTCCCAACCGCACCCAAAGAACACAGCCGCAGACTCCACATCCACCCACTGGGATTGGAATGAGATCCTAGACAGGCATACCCCAGCAGAACAGAAGAAAAAGCTTGATAAGAGCTCCAGAAACTGGAGCTAGGGATCCGGCTTCATATATCACCATTCACATTTTTCTTCTTGCAGGTCTCATTTGCCACCCACCTCTACTACTGATCCTGCAAGACCTGACTAGAACAAGCTTTTTCCTTTTTCTTGTTGGTTGCAGTTGTTACTCTCTGTTGCCACTAATCCTGCATGAACTAACTAGGACATGCTCTTACAAAAGAACAGACTCTGTTTACAACAGGTACTGTCTCACATTTACTGCTAGTGTATGCAAAGGCATAAAACTTTATAATTTTCTATTTGGTGCATCACTTTTTTTGAGGTCCCCAGGTCTTCTACAGTATATGGGCTTCTGTTAAATGGTGCCAGCACTGTCTATTTATTCTTTGGGGGCATATTTTATGGCTGACCATACAGGTTCATCTCATGTGGCTATTGACTTACAGTACGAAAACGCTGGATGAATGTTTCTGTGACCTGGAGTCACCCCCACCCCACATGATGTGGGTTCTGTGAAAGTAAGGAGTTCTAGGCTTCAAATGTAAATTATTTTTTTTTTCACCCAGTATAAGGGTGTCATGGGCTCTGGCTTCCTTGCTCTTTAACTTACCTTAGTAGTATTAACCTTAGTATAACCACCAGCATACTGCAAGGGAATGTACTGCATTGTTTCTGAAGCCACTAACCCCCTGAGCAGTAGGACACTTAACACAGGATGGCCTTGACAGCCACCTAGAGACGTACCCTATTGGTAGTTCTTCAGACCACACTTTTCTGGCAGTGAGGGACACTATGGCATCTCTGGGACCCATTTATATATCCAGGGCTTTCAAGAGCTTGATTGGATTGGGGATGCTATTAAAAGTACTTCAGGTTTATGGCTTTATTCTACAGTATCTTTTACCTTTTTCTTTATTTTAAAACTAGATGGAGTAGGGAAGGGGGTTCTGAGGCTGGCAGCACCAGTTTGATAGCTAGATAGATAGATAGACAGACAGACAGAGGAGTAACCAGTCTCTAAAAAAACTGTAGTGACAAGGTTTGAAAATGTAAACTAAAAGTTGGGGTCTGGGGACCACCTAGGCCTCCATAAACTTTGGGGGGGGTTAGTGCATTCTTGTGCATTTTGAGGGTTGTTTGTAACAGAATTTGATACACTGCTCCCAGTCTAGCAACTTGCACCTTAGCCCTTTCCAGTCACAAAGTTTCCACAGTCCAGCAGGTTGCCCCTGAAGCCCCCATCCCTTAACCTAGCCTCAGTCAGCTGCTCCTGAGCAAGCCTTTGGCCCTTCCCCCAGTGCAGCAAGTTCATTTGAGCCTCCACCCAACAAATTGCACCATTTCAAATTCTCTCCATTTCAGAAACCCACAGAAAAGCCACATTCGAGAAACAAACCCTACATTAACATTGATTTCACAGTATAGTTTTTTCCCACTGTATGTCATGCCAGATTGCATAAAATTGAACCCAAACACAATCTAAGATTTAACAAATATAGAGAATATACTAAATCTATCCCAAAAAAACAACACATGGATATGGTATTTTCACAAGCAGTCGCAAAGCTTTGGAACAACACTGACCCAAACAACAGACAGCTGGCATCCAAACCAAAGGCATTTAACACAGCTATGAAACAGGAATTGAGTACCCACTGCACTTTATAAAATGAGATATCTAAAGCTGCTACATTGCACATGTTTCTTTTAGTACTTTTATCTGTTTAATATGTTGCTTGCACTATATGTAAACCTTTTGTATATATAAAAAATATATGCTCAAACAGGACCACCTAGTAAATCGGGTTCTTAAGCCCTAATGGTGTTATTTGTACCAACATTTAGCTGTACAAAATAAAATTTTGTACCACTACCATTCCATCAGGGTATACCCTTCTGACAGTGACACCAACACAGCGACCTATGTCACTGTCAACAAAATCGGCACTTCATAGGCAGGTCGCTGTGTTGGTGCACCTGAAAAAGGGGCACACTGTCTCCCGGTCCTGCACCCTCTCCACAAATCAACTCTGACTCAGAGTTGATTATAATTAGAATAGGGGGTGCGGGGGCAGAGGCCCCCCACATGGGGGATTCGGGGTGGGGCAAAGCCCCCCATTAGAAAATGGACTAGGAGACCATCTGGATTTATGTCAACTGCAACTTACGGTCGACATAAATTCTGTTGCTGGGATGCCGGTCGACGAAATTGTTGTCAAACTGGCATCATAGAGCCCTATATCTGATATACAATTTACAGCATTAGATGAGTTTCAGCAGACAGCAATATACTGTTTCAAACATTTTATTGATGTCAATCAATCAATATATGCTGCTGTCTGATGAAACTCATCTACTGTCATTTCTCTCCCATATAACTAGGGCTGCCCCCCCATACGCACTCTGTCCAACATCTGTCCCACTTGGAAAGGTGCAGACAACACAGAGAAGGTTCTGTTTAACATTGTCAACTCAGACTTTAAAGCATAAAAGCGCAGGTACCCCTTAATCTGTTTTTTGTGTCAGTGATTGATGCAGACAGACTGTCACTAAAGACTGTCTAGGGTTCCACAGTATATATCACCCCACTTTAAACTTTTCACAGACATAAAATAGAATAAAATAAGGAGGTAATTTTTCCACTATACCAGTTTGCCACTGTTCCTCAAACTGTGCTCAGGCCGGCCTGCACATGCTGCAAGGTGAGTCCATCACTGCCTGCTCTCCCGTTCCAGACTGTCTCCTTTGGACCCTTGGTCATGTTATCAAGCTCAAATTCCAAGTACTTAAAGTACTGACTATTTTCAAATAGTGGTGATGTCAGTGGTAGGACTTCTTTTGGAAACCTCTGCATGCAATTGCCCATGCTGTGCAGGATCTGGACTGGTGTTGTTATGAGCTTTAAATGTAAACAAACGTGTTCCTCTACCTTCTAATTAGCAGGTGTTTGGGGTAGTAGTAAGCAGACACTGAAGAGTAGAAACTGGTCTTGCCTTTCTTCCATCTACCACCAGACAGTACTCCAGTCCCATCACTTTGAAAAGTGATTTCTCATGGCCTTAACCACTCTTCACCCTACCAGTGTCATGTGGCACATGCAACAAGTCTGCACATAACCGAACTCCTAGACCTGATACACAAACTGACAGAGTCACAGCACAGGGGACCCAGCCAGTCCTGACTCTTTAGTCCCATATGCTGTCCTGTGCACTGTAAAAAAACATTATCGGGGGAATTCAGTTTCATGGGATCCAGTGTCATGAGGTGACATTGTCCCACACGAGTGTATTCATGTGTTAACCTCTGTTTCCTACCAGAGAACTGGCTGCATGTATTCACCAAGTGTTCTTTACATACTATAACTCACTCAGACTGTGCTCCCATCTCAGTAACAGTTGAAATGCACGCAGTCATTACACAAAAACTATGGAGGCATACTGCCTGCTAATACAATTCTAAAAAGTACCTGGAAAGACTATAGCCAGTGTCAGCTATCCTGATATGTAAGTAGTGGCTTATGTACGGTACACTAAGTTGGCACAGCATGTGAAGGTCAAAGGTCAAACACATAAATTTTCCTTTCAAATGCTTGAGAAGGTACAAGAACATGTTTGAGGGGGAGATATTGATAAGAAAATAAGACAAAGGGAATCTTTTTGGCAATATAAAACTAAATCTTTTTTGAAACCAGGTCTTAATGATTTTTTCAGTTAACTCCTTATTTGTAATATTGTTTGAGAAAACTTTAGAAAAGCCAAATAAGTTAAAATGGATGTTATGTGATGGAGATTTGTACCTTCACATGAACTGTTGCTTAATTTTTTATTATGTGTGTTGTGGAAGTCTGCTTACATATATATTTTTTAGGTGGTTTGCTTGATTCACATGAAATCGACTTTTTTACTGCACTGTCACTTTAAATTGTAAGGTTTAAAAGAATGGTGATGTCAAACCTACCTCACCCTTGAGAAAGCGCAAGAGTGAGTGCGAAAACGTTTGGCTGTTTGGGGAGGGACACTATGTATGTGTGTGCTGGCGTGTTTTTAGGTGCAAAATTATATTAAATATTTTGCTTATAGCCTGTCTTGAATCATTCTTTTGGATCCCATACGGTGATGGGTAGCCATGCTGCTTTTCTTCACATGTAAGTTGGAAAATCACTTTAAATAATAATGCAGACCCAGAAACAACACCAGTAATTAGATGGAATGCTTTGAAAGTTGTCTTGCAAGGCTCCTTAATTTCTTTGATGGCAGCCCAACAAAAAATGGCTGCAGAGCTGGGACTAGCACTGGAAAACAAATAACACAACTTGAGAAAACACACAAACAACAAACAAAAAGCACACAGACCTACTCTAAGCTAGTAGCAGCAAGACAAAAACTTTAACATTTGTCACTACAAAAAGCTAAGAGAGCACTTTGTTATCTAAAACAACTTATAACACACAGGGTAATAAGGCAGGCTACCTACTGCCTATACAATTACAACAGCAACAAGCAGCTTGACACACATCTGCACTCCAAGGATAGACTTCCTGGGCCCCCACCTCCTGGTATTTCTGCAAGAAACTGCAAATACATTTGCCTCCTTTTATCAAGACTTTTACACAGACCACAACCCACACAGCACAACAAAAGACCTCCACATTTTTTGAACCCCTGCACCTCCCTCATCTAAAAGATCAGGATAGGACAAAGCTTGATAATCCAACTACTGAAGAGGAGATTACACTGGCCATTAAATCTTAGAAGACTAGGAAGTCCCTGGGACCTGATGGCTTCCCAAGGGAGTTTTCCAAGGAGTGTAGGGAGGATATCATGGGCCCACTCACCAAGAAAATAAATTGGGGACTAGGAAAAGCAACCCTTTCCAGAAGAGTAGACAGAAGCTATTATAACAAGTTCAAGTTCAAGTGTGAGTTTATTGCAGGAAATAACTCCGTTGAGCAAGCTCATTAACAAGGAGGTCCTGAGACATATAAGCAGACAAATACACATTGCATAATAACAACTTCAAATAACAACATCATGGTAATTAAGTAGAGTTTCGGGAATGTGGTACATAATGCTTAATTAGTAAATAACTTAATAGGCAATAAGCCTGGAGTGAAGAAAAAAGGAATGAGAATGAAAAGTGGAATGTGTATGAGGAGTTAACATCCATAAAGTAGGAAAATGAAAGTATGGAAGAGAAGGAGGGAGCTAGAGGACTAGAGGGTGTAAGAGGAATTGGGTGTAATTGAGGAGGGAAAGGAAATGTAGAAATGGAGTTAGGGGTATGGGGTAACAGGATAAAGTTAGGGAAGGGGTAGCAGGAGGGGGTAGGTGGGAGTAAGAGAGACTAGGAAAATGGAAGACTAAAGGGCAAAGGACAGTAGAGGGAGCGGCTATAGACTTCTTTTAGTATACCCATGGAGAACATTTTGGACTAGTGGTCAAGGGCAAGTGCTAGAAGAATACTTCTGAGCTGGAACTATTTCCAGATAGTTGCGAGGCGTGGAGAGGAGTAATAGCAGTGATAAGGTTTAGAAACAGCTACAAGTGTCTTTTATTTTGGATGCAGCCAGCCTTTTGAAGAAATTGACAGAGACGATGCTGGACAGTTTCAATGTGGATTGGAGCTGGTTCCAGAGGGTTGGAAGGGTACTTGACATGGCGCGTTTGCCAAAGAAAGTGCGAGTCCTCAGTACATAAAGGAGGATGAAGTCAGTTTTCCTAAGAGAGTAGACACTGTTGGAAATATGGATGAGGGATGTTAGATAGCTTGGGAGATTATTCAGGATTACTTGAGAGTCCAGATACCCATATGAAGCATACGTCTAATCGAAAGTGACATCCAACCAACAGCTGTATACAGATCACAGTGGTGGGTTTGGTAGGGTAAGTTTGTAATGAACCGTAGAGCACAATGATAGAGGACGTCCAATTTTCTTAGGCTTGTAACAGCTGAGAAAGTATAGATTAAATCTCTGTAGTTGAGTAGAGGGAGAAATGTGGCCTGAACAAGCCTGATTCCAGTATTTAACGGAAAGAGAGACCTGTTATGGAAGAAGAAACCAAGCCTGGCTTTTAGCCTCCTTGACAGGTCCTCAAGATGGCCATTGAAGGAGATCTTGTTATCTAACCAAATACCAAGATATTTGAATTTGGAGACAACTTCCAAGGGTTCTCCTAAGGATATGACAACAAAGTCTTTGGGGGGCTGGCGTAAGAGGTGGAAGAGGAATTAAGAGTGAGGATCATGGCCTTGGTTTCTTGGCATTCAGGAGGAGTTTAGCATTAATAAGATTAATTTCTAGCTGGGCAAAATCAGCTAGTAATACATCCCTCACTTCAGAAAGTGTTGAGCCCAATGTATGCAGTACTGTATCATCTGCAAAGAAATGCAGAGTAGAGTTAGTTATGTGTGTGTCTAGATTATTGATGTAGAGGAAAAGAGGATAGGGCCTAAGATGGAGCCTTGCGGAACTCCCATGGCAATCAGCAGGGAGGCTGAAAAAAGGCCATCAGCTTGGACTTTCTGGGTCCTTCCAGTTAGGGGGCTGGTAAACCACTGGGCGGTAAGTGGGGTAGCACCTATTTTGGTAAGGCTACTAACTAGTAGGGTGTGGTCGACGGTGTCAAACACTTTGCTAAGATCTAAGAATACTGCACCAGTGATTTGCTTAGTATCCACAGCAGAGATCCAGTAGTTGGTGACTTTAGTCAATGCAGTGACTGTGCTCTGACTGGTCCAAAAGCCGGATTGTGCTGGGTTGAGGAGTGAGAAAGTTTCAATATGGTGCTTTTACTGAGTATAGATAAATTTTTCTTAGACTTTAGAGAGGATGGGCAAGATTGAGATGGGCCTGTAATATTTAGGTTGCATGGGTCCCCTGATTAAAATAAGGGATGGATGTGGGCTGATTTCCAACAAGAGGGAACTGTGGCAATGGAGGCAGAAAGATTCAATATGTGAAGAATAGGGGCAGTGAGATGGAGGTAGCCTAGTTTTAGGAAGAATGGTTGTAATCCATCATCTCCATTGCTTTTCTTTGTATCTAATTTAAGGAGCGAATCTTCAACATCTTTAAAGTTGAGAGGGAGCAGCTGGAAGGGGCAACTCGAGGTTTGGGGAGCAATGTTACTGCTGTCTTGGTTATTAGCATTGCCTACATATGGTGAGGAGTCGAAGGCAAGGCCAACTGTAACAAAATGGGAGTTAATTTCTTAAAAGATTTGTCAGTTACTCTCCACAATCCTACCATTGCTGAGGATCTTAGATGGAATAGAGGGGGCAGCAGGCCGACCTTCGATAGACTTGAGTGCCCTCCAAATTTTATGGGAATTCCCTTTTTGCCTGTTTCAGGGTGGAAACGTAATAGTTTGCTTTTGCTGAGCGAGTGCATTTGACACAGGCATTCATAGCTACTATAAATGCCTGCCAATCTGCCAAGCACTTAGTATGTCTAGCTTTCGCCCAGAGCCTGTCATAGTTTAAGAGTGCAGCCTTATGATCTGTTGTAAACCAAGAGTTGGAGGCTTTGTGCATTCTAACCATGACCAAAGGTGCATGCTAGTTAGCCAGGGTGATAAAGTTGTCGTTAAGGATCGCAACGGCCACTTCGGTTGTTTTAGTGAGGTAGAGGTAGTTTGATGTACTGAACTTGCGATAGGACTGCTTTGATATGAACTTGGGCTGATGGCTACAATAATCATGAAACCTGAGACAGATCTTGCCTGTTGTGGCACCTAGAGAACAATATCTTTAGTAAATGTGGACCAAAAGATTATGATGTCCATATTGACTTGTAAGCTCTAGAGGGTTATTATCACCAAGCTGATACACTGGAACTAGACGGGGTTCATCCCCTGCCCACAATCATTTGATATTGTGTACAGACTAGTTAACATTATTCACAAAGTCAAACACTGAAAAGCAGTAAACTTAGTGATCTCTGCAGATGCTGAAAAAGCATCTGATCACGTAAACTGGTAATATTAACTATTAACCTTACAGAGTTTTGGAGCAGGCCCCTGATTCCTCTCATGGATTGTAGCATTATGTATATCGCCCAAAGCCAGAATAAGAGTTAATTACCTCCTTTCTTCCTACTTTCAGTTGCAAACAAGCAGGCACCTGACAGTGTTAACTTCAGTCACCCCATTTATTTGCTTTAGGGATACAGCCCATGGTGGTGGCCATCAGGCAAAACCCGCAATATTACAGGTGCATCCTGCAACCCACAGGGACAACACATCTCCTTACAGTATATGCAGAAAACAAACTGCTGTTTGTGAGCAATCCAGTGGAATCATACCTCTCAACTGTACCACATTATGAGGAACGTTCCTCATTTTACTTCACAAAAGCTCCCTGTTCCACATTGTGAGGACTTGTTCCACATTCAAAGTCAACATTTTAAAGCAAAAATCCATAGTAAATGATGAAAAAAATATATTATTCAAGTAATAACAGACTTTTTGAACATAAATGAAACATTTTAACAGTGTTTTGAGCTTCTTAGGTAAAGATTTGATTAAGTGTTCCACATTTTTCCCATTTTTTCCACATTTTGACAGGCAATGTTCCACATTTGGGGGACAAAAGGCTGAGAGGTATGAGTAGAATCTATGCCACCTCTTCTGGAGACATTGATAGGTTACAGGTGGCTGTCTGGTTTTAAGATCAACTATGATAAATCTGTGGTTCTTAAAATGAGTGGGGTATTATCAGCACAGGTTAAAGCTATAGTCCCCTTCCACTGGGCTCCACACAAGTTCCAATCCTTGGAATCCAAATAAGAAGAGATACACAAATATTATACCAGACTAACTATGACCTCGTTCTCACTGAAATCTATTCAGACTTTTGTAGGTGAGCCAATTTGCCCTTGTCAGTTGGAGGGGAAGTCCAGTCCATCAGAACAAATGATTTGCCTAGATTATTATATTATTTTAGGATGTTACCTAAAGGTATCCCATCAGAAGTCTGAAAACAGCTGAACAAAGCAGTCACAAAATTTTCCTTTGGCGGTTTGGATGTCCAGATGGGAAGCTAATATTGTTAAAACAGCACAAGACTAAAGGGTTTAAGGATTACTTAATTTCAGATATTATTATTAGGCATCCCAAGCAGCTGCGGTAATCCAATGGCTCAACAGAGCAGAGGGTTTGGAGTGGATAAAGGTTGAAATGGAGAGCCAGTTGCATAATGGGTATTTTAATTTGCCCCATAACAGTTTACTACAGTTACTCTAAGAAACATCCATAATCCATAGACTAAACACTGGCTTCTGTGCTCGGGTAACATTAGAAAGCACCTCGGTCCGGCAAATGAAGAGCTACCACTAGCTGGTGTTGTAGTATGCCAAACCAGCCTTCATGGTGGGAGCCACAGATCTGCAGTTTTGATTCTGGGTCACTAAGGGCATTACTTCAGTTTGCAAACTTCTCTTGGAGGATATGATCACCCTCGAGTCATTCCAACAACTTAAGGAAGAATTTGGTTTCAGAGTCACATAACTGTTTTGTAACTGACAAGTGAAACACTTTTTAATGTAACTGGAAGTTAAACAAAGTGTGTTTCACTCCTTGACCCCTCTAGAGAACTACCTTGCCAACGCAGCCCTGAGCACTCTTCTTAAATTAATGTCAGCCATGGTTAACTTCTTACAAGAATGAGAGAAAATTCAATCTAGAACCATTCGGGAGGTGTGGCAGAGAAAGTTGGGGAAGACATTACTGACATTGATTGGGAGAAAGTCATACAGGTGTGCAACAAGACTTCCATCTCCCACAATTACAGAAAATTGAAATGAAAGATCCTAATGAGATTCTTACCCCCACCTTCAAGAACTAAGTTCTGTACTGCAAATAGATCTGACAGATGATGGAGGGGGTGCTGATAGGTGGGCACCCTATATCCCATTTTCTGGAATTGCCCATGCCTGGGCCCCTTTTGTAAGGAGGTTCATGGCTTTCTAATCCCAAGGTAATGCCAGTTATAGTACCCAGCTCTTTTCAAGAAGTATTTTAGGCACCTTACCCCCCAAACATAAAGGCAAATGGGAGTCATACAGTTACCAAATTGCCTCTGCCATTGCTCTCATAGTCTAAGGGCCATTACAGTGAGATGGCTCTATTTAATGCCACCAACATTGGGCAACATTGTAAACTGGTTAAAAAACACGGGCTATATCAAGGAGCTAAATGCAATGTTAAAAATACATATGCATGAATTTTGCATCACATGGTCTAAAGTCAATGAGATTTTAGATAATCCTAATTCTCCGGTTAGTGATGGAGTCGCAATTATTGCATAATCTACAACCTGAGTGTCTCTTGACAGAGAGTTGGACAGTATGGTTATGGCTCAAACTGTTTCTGAAAATATTTCCATATATTAATACTTGTAGCAAAGTTCATTATTGTTGTGTTTTTTATTCTGCTATGTATTGTTTTATTTTGCAAAAACAGTAAAACAGAAAGTGAAAAAATGGTTTCAGGTTCTCAGCACAGTGCTCAGAAATAAAATGAAAATGTCGGTTAATATTTTCTGCATGGACTTGTTTTGGGGAATTCTACCGTGGCCTGGCTGTGTCTGGTTGCTACTGAGGGGTGGGATGAGGGGCAATACTGAGAGGGACTGCGATCTCATATAGGACGTTAGGTCAGATAACTTGCACCTCCTTCACAAATACTCGTACGTTCACATCTCTTCACACAACATTGAAGATCATGCTGCACCTAGGAAACAGCGGTGCTTGGTTCAATGATGACTGCAACAGCATTTTTGTAGGTGGACCAGCACCAGCCAACACCATCAATTGCTCCAAACAATGTCAGAACATAATCCTTTTATAGGAAATAAAGCACCGTATCTTTCAGTAGTTGCTTGAATTCTTTATTTTGTCTGTTTGGAGCAGTTAATGGTGTTGACTGGAGCTGGTCCACCTACAAAATGTGGTTATAGTCACATCTCTGACTTGTACAGGAAGAAATGAAAACTGAAAAGCCTAGCAGCTCACCCCTATACTGGGTCCAAATAGAGTGCAAACTGAACAAAAGTGTGTATGAAATGTTACAAATGTGTTCACTTTCTATATCAACACATATATGATTAATTAAAACAGTGCCTCCCCGACAAAAAGAGGCCCTATTGTGTTTCGCTCCCATACTCAGAGCTTTATCAAGAGCTTATACGGGAAGATACACATGTGCATGTACACACACACACACATACACACACACACACACACACACACACACACACACACACAGGACCTCCCCACAGCATCACACATTGGAGGGCACACTAATTGTCTCTGCAGGATTCACCTTTAGGAAGTGAGGGCCTTGTGTACAAGCAGCAACAACTGGGCCAGGCTCACTGCAATATTTTGGCCTTGAGGTCTTGTCTGTTTGGACAGCTAAATAAATGAATGCCAGAAGCTGTGTTTGTGTATAGCTAAAAGAACTGGATGAATGAATACCAAAGGCTGTGTGTGTATGTGTGTGTGTGTGTGTTTTCACAGCACGCAAGAATGCTGAATTGCTGGAGTCTACCTGAGAGAACACTGGCTGTTTCTATGTTATCTTAATGTGTTAAGCTGAATTGTATTACAGCAAACAACATACTCAATGCAGCCTTAACTGTTAAGTTAATGTCAAGCCAAAACAATCATTGTTGGCTATGGCCAGCTCTTTTGATAAAAAAATCAGTTAAACCTTTGGCTGTCAGTCTTGGCAAGCTCATTCACACTCAAGTTCCCCTGACCCCTCCTAGCCCTTCCCTTATACTGTACAATGGTAAGTGCAGCTCCTGTGGTTCTCAGTCTTCTTGGACCTACTGTCCCATGACTGCTTCTTAATATTCAAGTCATTGTAGCTGTGCTGCTAGCATTAAAGAAGACTGCTGTTTATTTATGAACTGGATATTTTTGACCTATTTTTCATACATTACATCAATTACTGCAAGTATGTCTGTAGCCTGGGTGCTGTGTACCAGTGGACTACTGCCCCTGCCTGGGTGGCCACAAACCGGGTTGAGGGACCTTGGTTCTGTTCCTGGTGGTAAAGGAGTTCTTTCTCAAGATAACAATAAAATAGTGTGGTGCCTCAACCCAGAGTCAAAATTCAAAGTGGGTCCGATATTTAACAGTACAGTCCCCTGGGTTCTGTACCTACCCACCTCCCCTTACAGTCACCCCACACATGGAATACCATAAACCCAAACCCATATCTTTCATCACTTGCAATTATTAACGTAAGCTAATAATATAATCACTAATGATATGCTCATGAGGCCTTTTGAAAAATAGTTAACCACCAATTTATTTGTGTAACTACCCTCGCTACTTTACACCGTTAGCTGCCCTTGGTACCCTTGACTGGGCACAGACTACTTTGGAAATTGGTACCATCTCTAGCTTTGGGCATGTATACCAGGCTCATTACATTTAGAGGTCACAAAAGGGGGTGGTGGTTTACAAAAGCAAAACTTATGACCAATAACCCAGGTCCTGAGGAGAGAACTTTTTGCTCGGGCTATGCTAGATCTATACTTCTGGAGGGGTACCCAGTAACTCCACACACAAGAAGCAAAAACATAAATGTCCAAACCAGGTTGCAGTTCTAGAGTGTGACTTTATTCCAAAAGATGTTCTCTAAAGCAAGGGTGGACCCCCAAGGTTTACACATTGTGGCACAAGGAATTGGCAGAACAACAAAATGACTGCATCTGACAGAACTCTACATATTCCCATTTTTCATAGGACATTGAATTCTCTTAAGTGACACTGGCCCCAACTGAAAATTTGTTTTAGTGGCACTGGCTACAACTGAGCACACATTTCCCATATGGCATAGGACTTTAAAACTTCTTCAAGTGGCAACTGGCCACAACTGAGCACATAGGGGCTCATTACTAGCACAACTCGCTCCAGGGGTAAACTTCTTTTCAGACATTGGTCACCATGTCCAAAATAACCAGGCACCCTTACAGAACATGTAGTGCCGAACTGATTACTCCATATGGGGGGAGGGGCTGCCCACCATTTGCTTCCAAATTCATACCCAGCTATTCTTTGAGACTTACACCTTAAAACTTCTTGAACACACTTAGGTAAATGCATCTTTGAATGAACTTTCACATCAAGCATTTAAGAAACACTACTCTGGGAGCAGTAAGAAATTAAAGTCCTGAACAATGTGTATTAGTCTGCCTGTGGACCCCACAGTTACCAGCCTACTTTACACTGAGAAAAGTCTCAAATTTCAGAACAGAAACTGGTATACCTCTCCCTTTCAACCAGAGAAACACCAAAGCACAGGTACTTTCTTCAGGAAGCACAAAGTCAAATCTACTCACAGTTAGAACAGTCCAGGCAGCTTCAAATTGTCCTGGATCAAATAGAGGATTGCCCCTAGGATCCAGTCTCTAGCAGTCCTTTTCATCCCTCAAAGGATGAAAATCAGGAGATCCTGTAGTAGACAACGGTTTCCATCACTTCTCTTGGCAGGCGGGAGAATACCAGGACTAGGGTGAGAAACTAGGCTCTCCTCTCAGAGCCCACACTGCAGCTGTCACTCCTCACACTTAAACTGCTAACACTACCCTAACTCTCTGACCAACTGCTCTACCAACTGACCCAAGATTCTAAAACTCCCCACTCACAGATGGCTGCTGTGGCTTATGCTGCTGCAATAGTTCTAAATGAACTCATCTCTCTCATCTCAGTTGAGAAAAACTAAACATGAGAGTGAGTAAGTGAAAAACCCATTTAACAAGTTATTCACCAGCTGCTTTCCCCTACCTAGCACTGACACTGATGGAATTCTAGTAACCGCAGGGGACTGAGTGGTTACGCTTGCAAAGGGGGTAGGTCGAGGAAAAGCGAAATTAATAATATTAATAAAATTTATTTGTAAAGTGCAGTTCAGCATGTAGCAAAGTGCTGTGCACAATTAAAAGACATAAATAGAATAACAATATATCAACAATAAATTGGTGGGATAAAATCACAAGTTCAAATATACTAATCACTAAAAACATGGTTAAATAAGATCTTAAGGCCGTCTTGAAGCTCTCCAAGGTCAGGCACTCTCTAATCCAATGAGTTAGAGAATTCTAGAGGGTCAGGGCTGCGTAACTAAAAGCTCTTGCACCAGATGTCTTCAGTCGAACCCTAGGAACCTCTAACAATCCCTCATCAGCTGAGCGGAGGGGTCGGAGGGGGGTAGTAAGGAACCAGGAGCTTTTGCAGGTAGCCAGGACCCTGACCATGTAGGACCTTATAGGTCAGTAAACCGACCTTAAAGGTGATCCACCACTGAACAGGCAGCCAGATCAGTTCATGCAGCACAGGAGTAATATGACTGGTCTGGGAAACCCGTACCAGTAACCTGGCTGCAGTGTTTGCTGCAAGTGGTGGATATCAACCCCTGGAAGCCCTAGGAATAGGAAGTTACAGGAGTCAAGGTGGGAGGTCACAAAGGTGTGGATCAATGCTGGAAAATCACGGAATGGAACAAGGTGCTTAATCTAGGCAATGTTCCTCAGACGGTAAAAAGAGGATTTGACTATAGCTGACACCTGTGAACGAAGTGTCAGCCCTTCATCAAATATCATGCCCTGATTCTGCACCTGAATAGAGGACAGGAGCTGGCTACCTGTGAGCCAAAGCCCAGAGACAGACCATGCTCCAGTCCTATCTATCCTGTGACCTGACTCCACCACCAGCACCTTAGTCTTTCCAGGGTTCAACCTTAACCAGCAGGCCGGCATCCAGTCCTGGAGCTCCATGAGGCAGCTATTAAAAACAGAGAATGCACTATTCTGGTCGGGGGCAATAGACAGGTAGAGCTGGGTGTCATCTGCATAACAGTGAAACCGAAGCCCATAGCGTCTTACAGTGTCTCCCAATGGCAGAAAATACACTGCTAACAACACAGGGGACAGCACAAAGCCCTGAGGAACCTCACATGGCATAGAGAATGAGTCCGAGGAATAAATCCCTGACACCATTCTCTGAGTTCTGCCAGTGAGAAAAGATCTAAACCAACTGAGAACCGTGCCTGACAGGCCACAGATATATCTCAGGCACTCAAGCAGCCTCCCATGGTCCACGGTGTCAAGGGCTGAAAAGAGATCAAGAAGGACCAAGACTGAATGGCACTTCTGATCTCTAGCAATCAGAAGATCATTGAGCACCTGAACCAGAGTGGTCTCCATACTATGCCTCTTCCAAAAACCAGACTGGAGATCATAAATGTCTTGGATGGTCAAATGATAGTCCAACTGCAGAGCAACTACTTGGTCTATCAGCTTCCCAATAAAGGGAAGGTTAGAGATTGGCCTGTAGTTGGCAGGGTAGTTTGGGTCCAGAGAAGATTTTTTAAGGTGCAGAGTAACCACCGCCTCCTTTACACAGTTCGGAAACTCACCTAACTCTAAGGAACACCAGACTATTGCTGCCAAGACAGGGCTGATAACATCTACACCCTCAAAATGAGGTGTGTATGGCCCGGGTCAAGACTACAGCAAGTAGGCTGCATATTTTGGGCAATCTGCACAATATTATTGATTGCCAGCCGGTCAAAGTGATCCCAGGAGGACTGAAGTGTAGTGACCATACACCGACCACCGCCAACCCCCATAAAACGTGCTGAATGAATCTCAGCCCTGATGTCAGCCACCCTATTGGCAAAGAATTGAGCAAACTCATCACTCTTCTCTTGTGAAAATGCTCTCCGAACCTGAAGACAGGCTGGATTGCACACTCTGTGTACGGTTCGGAAGCGCTGAGCCAGTCGACTCTGAGCCACAGCAATCTCCCTGGACAGGAACTCTGCCTTCTTATGGGAGATTGCTGATTGATAGGCTTGATAATGTTCCAGCAATCTAAGGCGGTCGCATGAAGGGTGGATCTCTGCCAGCAGTGCTCTAGCCTTCGCCCCGCATGCCTCAACTCCCTTAAGACCCCATCAAACCAAGGGGAGCAAGGGTTGGAGAGTGAGGGGGCAAACTCAGACAGGAGTGATTGAATCCAGGGCATACACCACAGCAATATTATAGGCCTGGACTAGGTGCTCTGGACCCTCACTGACATCCATACATCTTGATAGGTCAAGTACCACCAAAAGCCCAGTGGAAGTAACATCCCTCAAAGGGTGGTATCTGATCATCTCCACAGGGGCAGGCCTATAAGGGAGAGCTCAGAAACTGAATCTGACAGTGCAATGTCAGACCATCTGACTGCTTCCACCACCAGATCGGTGGCTTCCATTCATAAAAGGAAAACCAGATTGAGGGAGTGACCATGAACATGGGTTGCAGAGGCAGCAACCTGTGTGAAGCCCAATATATTCATAAGTTGAAGGAAGTCCTGACCAAATTGCAAGAGTTCGTCATTGACCCAGGCATTGAGGTCATCCAGCACCATCAACCTGGGCGACTCCAATACCATGTTGGTGACAAAGTCCACGACTTCCTGCAGGAACATACTCTCACCCCTGGGTGGATGGTAGATGAAAATGAACCTGCACCCCACACCTGCAGTCGCAGTACACTCAAACAATCTGGGACCCTCAACTGGAACCTCTGCAAGCCCAATTCTGTTCTAAAACAGATAGCTATGCCCCCTCCCCTGTGGTCCAATCTCAAGTGGTGAATCACTGAGAAACCAGCTAGAATAGCCACCTCCAAAATCAGACCGGCAATTTTGTCCAGCCAGGTCTTAGTGATTCATACCAGGTCAGTTCCAACAAGATCAGCTATAATGGCTGTCTTGTTCTTTATAGACCTGGCATTGCACAACACCATTTGAGATGGATGGGGTTTTGGAGCCATCCAGGATACCAGCCCTGAAATATAGGAGTCTTTGGGTATGGGAACCAGATAAGATGGACCACGATCTGGAACCCATTTTGCCCCAGGACATCTCCTGGGCTTAACTACCCCAATTCGGTCCCCCTGCTTGCTCTTCCCCAAAGGTTCAGAGTCCCCAGCCCTCTTTCTTCTTTTATTCACAATTCCAAAAGCTCTACATCACCCGTAAACAACAGCCAGGAGTGGAGGGCAGTTAAATGGCCGGAGGCCCTGGAGCTCAGAGGAAAAGCAGCGCCTGACTGGGACAGCCAAGTGCCAGCATATCCTGTTAAGCCAGAAAACCCAACACTAAACCACAATACAAAAAGAAAACAAAACCTCAATATCCAATGATAAAAAAAAACAAATAATAAAAATAACAAAATCAGTCCTGAAGTTACAAAAATCAATGGGAGCAAGCAAAAATCAAGGAGCAACCAGTCACCATAAAAAATACAGGTCAAATGCAAACAAAGCCACGAAAGCACACACCAGTCCAGGTAGAACAAGGGACTTCAGTTCCAGTTCCTGTTTCTCACACAGTAAAAAGGACAGAAGTCAACAGTAAAGGTTTGAAAAGTCATGCAATAGGGTACTTTCACCACCTTCCGAAGACTGCAGCACTTGAAGGAGCCGAACAAGATGTAAAATAAGTAAGCACACAGCAGAATAACACCACAGTGGGAGTGGGGCAGGGAAAAACAACGACGAGTAGCTCCAATAAATCCTATAGGACCAAATCCCTGGCCGAGCAGAATCTGAACCCAAAGTCCACAGTCTTGTCAGCTCCAACCGACAATGAGGAGATTTCAGTGAGACTCAGATGTTTTCAGTGAGGGCAGAAAGTCTCTAGCTGCCCTACCTGGATGTCCACTTCTCCCCCAAGGCCCAAGACCAGAAGCTGCAGATACCCGGTGCATCAGCCTTCAGGCTGACCCCCCCCCAGGCAGCTTAGGGCAGCACCAAGCTCCCCCGCCGACTCCTCATTGGCCAGACAATGGACATTCCTGCCCCGGGCCTGAGTTAGAAGGGACAGCGGCCACCCAACAGGCAACCGTAGACCTCACCCCTCAAATTACAAACAGTACAGCAAAACTTCCTCAAGATGGTAACAATTTTAAGTTGATAAAACTGGCACACCAGGATCACTGTACTCACAAATCCAGGACTCAGAAGTTCACAAATCCACAAGTCAGATCCATTCCAAGGAAAACCACGAAACTCGGGGTTCTTCATCCCCTGCCCCAACTTCCATGAAGAATCGCTAGACTGAGCAGCCACAATGTCATATCTGATTATGTAATAGTGCAAACACAGTCAAATTTGAAATATTGTTTCAGGTTGTTCACTCCTTGACTTGCTCATGCTCCTCAAATTTTCCACTGCCCGGTTCTCACAGGTAGTCTGAGTAGTCCAGAGGCTGCAACACACAACTCAAAATGCAAAGAAGCATAAAAACTAAAAAAAAAACAAAATACTAAAAACTAAAAAACTCGAACGATTTACAATAAACTTTAACATAAGCCAACATCTGCCATTTTAGCTCATGCTAATGGACTAACAGACAGCAGACCCAGTGTGGTCGCCACCGTACTCCATCTTACTTAGAAATTGTGCTGAATGAAACTGAATGCAGAGGTTAACATTTTGGACTTTTGCATTTGGTAAACATCAATATAGAAACATAGAAACATAGAAATTGATGGCAGATAAGGACCACAAGGCCCATCTGGTCTGCCCATTGTTTTCTACCTTATGAATGTGCCATAGGCCTTTACTCTGTCAATGGCCTATCTATTCATCCTCATCTGTATTGCTCAACATTGCCTATCCCATGCCTGTTTGAGGCCCTGCACTGTATTCATATCCACCACTACCTGAGGTAGGCCATTCCATGTATCCACCACCCTTTCTGTGAAAAAGAACTTCCTCACATTACCCCTTAATCGGCCTCCTCTAATCTCATGCTGTGTCTTCTTGTCCTGCTATTTTTCTTATATTGACACATGTTAGACTCTTTCACCTTGTTAATGCCCTTAAGATCTTTGAATGTTTCGATCATATCTTCCTTCCTTTGCTCTAGGGTATACATATTGAGCTCTGTTGATCTGTCCTCATATGTTTTCTGATGCAGTCCCTGCACCATTTTGGTTGCCCTTCTCTGGACTGCCTCCATTTTGTTAATGTCCTTGTGAAGGTGCAGCCTCCAGTACTGCATGCAGTACTCCAGATGGGGCCTTACCAGTGTCTTGTAAAGAGGGATTATTACCTCCCTTTTACGACTTGTGATACCCCCTATAATTCACCCCAACATCCCTCTAGCCTTACCTACTGCTTTAGTGGTCTGCTTGGATGATTTCAGGTCATCTGTGATGACGATGCCCAAGTCTCTTTTTCCCTTGTGACTGCCAGCAACTCCCCTCCCAAACTACAGTATAGGTGGCTGCAGGGTTTCTCTTCCCTATATGGATGATCTTGCACTTCTTTGCATTAAACTCCATTCGCTTTGCTGTTAAACCAGACCATTCACAGTGCCCACTTCCCACCGGCACATAATTCAAATTGGAATTTTCTTTTTAACTAGCTGTTTGGGCCCAATGATCACACCCCAGCTGGTACTAGTTTCCCCAGTCCAATTGATAAGAGCCCCGACACTCTATCCCTGGGTACCCAGCCAGTGAAGGGTTGCAGGCCTGATGCACTGCAGCTGGTTGGCTGGTGTTGAGGCATTTAAAAAAAATTAGATTCCAACCTTTTTCCATGGTTGCAATAACTACTTGATGAAACTTGGTACTTTAGTTAGGCAGCTGAACTGGTGCATCACATTTTTTGAGGTTCCCAGGCCTCCTACAGTATATGGGCTTCTGTTAAATGGTGCCAGCACTGTCTATTTATTCTTTGGGGGCATATTTTATGGCTGACCATACAGGTTCATCTCATGTGGCTGTTGACTTACAGTACGAAAACGCTGGATGAATGTTTCTGTGACCTGGAGCCACCCCCACCCCACATGATGTGGGTTCTGTTAAAGTGAGGAGTTCTAGGCTTCAAATGTAACTTGTTTTTTTTTCTCCACCCAGTATAAGTGTGTCATGGGCTCTGGTGTCCTTGCTCTTTAACTTACCTTAGTAGTATTAACCTTAGTATAACCACCAGCATACTGCAAGGGAGTGCACTGCATTGTTTCTGAAGCCACTAACCCCCTGAGCAGTAGGACACTTAACACAGGATGACCTTGACAGCCACCTAGAGACATACCCTATTGGTAGTTCTTCAGACCACACTTTGCTGGCAGCGAGGGACACTATGGAATCTCTGGAACCCATTTATATATCCAGGGCTTTCAAGAGCTTGATTGGATTGGGGATGCTATTAAAAGTAATTCAGGTTTATGGCTTTATTCTACGGTATATTTTGCCTTTTTCTTTATTTTAAAATTAGATGGAGTAGGGGAGGGGGTTCTGAGGCTGGCAGCACCAGTTTGATAGTTAGATAGATAGATAGACAGACAGACAGACAGAGGAGTAACCAGTCTCTAAAAAACTGTACTGACAAGGTTTAAAAATGTGAACTATAAGTTGGGGCCTGGGGACCACCTAGGCCTCCATAAACTTTGGGGGAGGGGGGGTGGGTTAGTGCATTCTTGTGCATTTTGAGGGTTGTTTGTAACAGAATTTGATACTCTGCTCCCAGTCTAGCAACTTGCACCTTAGCCCTTTCCAGTCACAAAGTTTCCACAGTCCAGCAGGTTGCCCTTGAACCCCCCCATCCCCTTAACCTAGCCTCGAGTCAGCTGCTCCTGAGCAAGCCTTTGGCCCTTCCCCCAGTGCAGCAAGTTCATTTGAGCCGCCACCCAACAAATTGCACTATTTCAAATTCTCTCCATTTCAGAAACCCACAGAAAAGTCACATTTGAGAAACCAACCCTAAATTAACATTGATTTCACAGTATAGCTTTTTCCCATTGTATGTCATGCCAGATTGCATAAAACTAAACCCAAACACAATCTAAGATTTAACAAATATAGAGAATACACTAAATCTATCCCAAAAAACCAACACATGGATATGGTATTTTCACAAGCAGTCGCAAAGCTTTGGAACAACATTGACCCAAACAACAGACAGCTGGCATCCAAACCAAAGGCATTTAACACAGCTATGAAACAGGAACTGAGTACCCACTGCACTTTATAAGATGAGATATCTAAAGCTGCTACATTGCACATGTTTCTTTTAGTAGTTTTATCTGTTTAATATGTTGCTTGTAATATATGTAAACCTTTTGTATATATTAAAAATGTACGCTCAAACAGGACCACCTAGTAAATCGGGTTCTTTAGCCCTAATGGTGTTACTTGTACCAACATTTAGCTGTATAAAATAAAATTTTGTACCACTACTACTCCCTCAGGGTATACCCTTCCGACAGTGACACGAAGACAGGGACCTATGTCGCTGTCAACAAAATCGGCACTTCATAGGCAGGTAACTGTGTTGGTGCATCTGAGACAGGGGCACACTGTCTCCCGTGTCCTGCACCTCATAGCTACTCGAAATGTCTGCCAATCTGCCAAGCACTTAGTATGTCTAGCTTTCACCCAGAGCTTGTCATAGTTTAAGAGTGCAGCCTTATGATCTGTTGTAAACTAAGGGCTGGATGTTTTGCACATTCTAACCTTGACCAAAGGTGCATGCTTTTTAGCCAGGGTGATAAAGTTATCGTTAAGAATCGCAACGGCCACTTCTGTTGTTTTAGCAAGGTAGAGGTCTTTCCATCTGACCTTGCTTAAGTCAGACAAGTATTTCGATATACTGAACTTGCGATAGGACCGCTTTGATATGAGCTTGGGCTGATGGCTACAATAATCATGAAACCTGAGACAGATCCTGCCTGTTGTGGCACCTGGAGCACAATATCTTTAGTAAATGTGGACCAAAAGATTATGATGTCCATATTGACTTGTAAGCTCTTAGAGGGTTACTATCACCAAGCTGATACAGTGGAACTAGACGAGGTTCATCCCCTGCCCACAGTCATTTGATAATGTGTAGAGACTACTTAACATTATTCACAAAGTCAAACACTGAAAAGCAGTAAACTTAGTGATCTCTGTAGATGCTGAAAAAGCATCTAATCACATAAACTGGTAGTATTTACTATTAACCTTACAGAGTTTTGGAGGGGGCCCATGATTTCTTTCATGGATTGATGCATTATATACATCACCTAAAGCCAGAATAAGAGTTAATGACCTCCTTTCTTCCTACTTTCAGTTGCAAACAGGCAGGCACCTGACAGTGTTAACTTCAGTCACCCCTATTATTTGCTTTAGGGATACAGCCCATGGTGGTGGCCATCAGGCAAAACCCCAATATTACAGGTGCATCCTGCAGCCCACAGGGACAACACATCTCCTTACAGTATATGCAGAAAACAAACTGCTGCTTGTCAGCAATCCAGTGGAATCTATGCCACCTCTTCTGGAGACATTGATAGGTTACAGGTGGCTGTCTGGTATTAAAATTATCTACGATAAATCTGTGGTTCTTAAAATGAGTGGGGTATTATCAGCACAGGTTAAAGCTATAGTCCCCTTCCACTGGGCTCCACACAAGTTCCAATCCTTGGAATCCAAATAAGAAGAGATACCCAAATATTATACCAGACTAACTATAACCTCGTTCTCACTGAAATCTATTCGGACTTTTGTAGGTGAGTCAGAACAAATGATTTTCCTAGATTATTATATTGTTTTAGGATGTTACCTAAAGATATCCCATCAGAAGTCGGGAAACAGCTGAACAAAGCAGTCACAACATTTTTCTTTGGTGGTTTGGATGTCCAAATCGGAAGCTAATATTGTTAAAACAGCACAAGACTAAAGGATTTAAGGATTACTTAATTTCAGATATTATTATCAGGCATCCCAAGCAGCTGCGGTAATCCAATGGCTCAACAGAGCAGAGGGTTTGGAGTGGATAAAGGTTGAAATGGAGAGCCAGCTGCATATTGAGTATTTTAGTTTGCCCCATAACAGTTTACTCCAGTTACTCTAAGAAACACCCATAATCCATAGACTAAACACTGGCTCCTGTGCTCGGGTAACATTAGAAAGCACCTGGGTCCGGCAAATGAAGAGTTACCACTAGCTGGTGTTGTATGCCAACCTAGCCTTCATGGTGGGAGCCACAGATCTGCAGTTCTGATTCTGGGTCACTAAGGGCATTACTTCAGTTTGCAAACTCTTCTTGTAGGATATGATCACCCTCGAGTCATTCCAACAACTTAAGGAGGAATTTGGTTTCAGAGTCACAGAACTATTCAGTTAATTACAAGTGAAACACTTTTTAATGTAACTGGAAGTTAATCAAAGTGTGTTTCACTCCTTGACCCCTCTAGGGAACTACCTTGCCAACGCAGCCCTGAGCACTCTTCTTAAATTAGTGTCAGCCATGGTCAACTTCTTACAAGAATGGGAGAGAATTCAATCTAGAACCATTCGGGAGGTGTGGCAGAGAAAGTTGGGGGAAGATATTACTGACATTGATTGGGAGAAAGTCATACAGGTGTGCAGCAAGACTTCCATCTCCCAATTACAGAAAATTGAAATGAAAGATCTTAATGAGATTCTTATTCACACCTTCAAGAACTAAGTTCTGTACTCGAGGAAAGGAGGGAGAGGGGGGACATGATAGAAACTTTCAAGTACCTCAAGGGAATCAACAAAGTCCAAGAGGGTAGCATCTTTCAAAAAAAGAGGTGTGCAAGAACAAGAGGGCACAATTTGAAGATGGAAGTGCTCAAGAGGTAATTTAAGGAAGTATTTTTTCACAGAGAGGGTTGTGGATGCATGGAATGGCCTTCCGGAGGAGGTTGTGGAGTCAAAATCAGTGGTGGAATTCAAGCATGCATGGGATAGTCATAAGGCAATTCTGGGGGGTGGGGGTAGAAAGAAGTAGGCTGCTGGTTAACTAGGATCTGCAGCTTATCCAGTAGGTAGGGAAATGGGCAGACTGGGTGGGCCAAGCGGTCCTTATCTGCCGTCAAATTCTATGTTTCTATGTTTCTATGTTACTGTAAATAGATCTGACAGATGATGGAGGGGGTGCTGATAGGTGGGCACCTTATCTGCCGTCAAATTCTATGTTTCTATGTTACTGCAAATAGATCTGACAGATGATGGAGGGAGTGCTGATAGGTGGGCACCCTATATCCCATTTTCTGGGATTGTCCATGCCTGGGCCCCTTTTGTAAGGAGGTTCATGGCTTTCTAAATCCCAAGGTAATCCCAGTTATAGTATCTAGGTCTTTTCAAGAATTATTTTAGGCACCTTACCCCCCAAAACATAAAGGCAAATGGGAGTCATATAGTTACCAAAATTGTCTCTGCCATTGCTGTCATAGTCTAAGGGCCATTACAGTGAAATGGCTCTATTTGATGCCACCAACATAGGACAACATTATAAACTGGTTAAAAGACACCAGAGATATCATGGAACTAAATGCAATGTTAAAAATACAAATGCATGAATTTTGCATCACATGGTCTAAAGTCAATGAGATTTTAGATAACCCTAATTCTCCAGTTAGTGATGGAGTCGCAATTATTGCGTAATCTGCAATCTGAGTGTCTCTTGACAGAGGGTTGGACAGTATGGTTATGGCTCAAACTGTTTCTGAAAATATTTCCATATATTAATACTTGTAGCAATGTTCATTATTGTTGTGTTTTTTTATTCTGCTATGTATTGTTTTATTTTGCAAAAACAGCAAACAGAATGTGAAAAAATGGTTTCAGGTTCTCAGCACAGTGCTCAGAAATAAAATGAAAATGTTGGTTAATATGTTCTGCATGGACTTGTTTTGGGGAATTCTACCGTGGCCTGGTTGTGTCTGGTTGCTACTGAGGGGTGGGATGGGGGCAATACTGAGAGGGACTACGATCTCATATAGGACGTTAGATCAGATAACCTGCACCTCCTTCAAAAATACACATACATTCACATCTCTTCACACAACATTGAAGATCATGCTGCACCTAGGAAACAGCAGTGCTTGGTTCAATGATGACTGCAATAGCATTTTTGTAGGTGGGCCAGCACCAGCCAACACCATCAATTGCTCCAAACAATGTCAGAACATAATCCTTTTATAGGAACTAAAGCACTATATCTATCAGTAGTTGCTTGAATTCTTTATTTTGTCTGTTTGGAGCAGTTAATGGTGTTGACTGGAGCTGGTCCACTACAAAAATGTGGTTATATTCACATCTCTGACTTGTACAGGAAGAATTGAAAACTGAAAAGCCTAGCAGCTCACCCCTCTAGTGGGTCCAAATAGAGTGCAAACTGAACAAAAGTGTGTATGAAAAGTTACAAATGTATTCACTTTCTATATCAACACATATATGATTAGCTAAAACAGTGCCTCCCCGGCAAAAAGAGGCCCGATTGTGTTTCGCTCCCCTACTCAGAGCTTTATCAAGGGCTTATACGGGAAGATACACATGTGCATGTACACACACACACACACACACACACACACACACATGGACCTCCCCATAGCATCACACATTGGAAGGCACACTAAATGTCTCTGCAGGATTCACCTTCAGGAAGTGAGGGCTTTGTGTACAAGCAGCAACAACTAGGCCAGGCTGAATGCAATATTTTGGCTGTGAGGTCTTGTGTGTTTGGACAGCTAATTAAATGAGTGCCAGAAGCTGTGTTTATGTGTAGCTAAAATAACTGGAAGAATGAATACCAAAGGCTGTGTGTGTGTGTGTGTGCGTGTGTGTTTTCACAGCACGCAAGAATGCTGAACTACTGGAGTCTACCTGAGAGAACACTGGCTGTTTCTATGTTATCTTAATGTGTTAAGCCAAATTGTATTACAGCAAACAACATACTCAATACAGCCTTAAATGTCAAGTTAATGTCAAGCCAAAGCAATCATTGTTGGCTATGGCCAGCTTTTTTGATAAAAAATCAGTTAATCCTTTGGCTGTCAGTCTTGGTAAGCTCATTCAAGTGCCCCTGACCCCTCCTAGCCCTTCCCTTGTACTGTACAATGGTAAGTGCAGCTCCTGTGGTTCTCAGCCCTCTTGGACCTCCTCTCCCATGACTGCTTCTTAATATTCAAGTCATTGTAGCTGTGCTGCTAGCATTAAATAAGACTCCTGTTTATTTATGAACTGGATATTTTTGACCTATTTTTCATACATTATATCAATTACTGCAAGTATGTCTGTAGCCTGGGTGCTGTGTACCAGTGGACTATTGCCCCTGCCTGGGTGGCCACAAACCGGGCTGAGGGACCTTGGTTCTGTTCCTGGTGGTAAATGAGTTCTTTCTCAAGATAACAATAAAATAGTGTGGTGCCTCTACCCAGAGCCAAAATTCAAAGTGGGCCCTATATTTAACAGTACAGCCCCCTGGGTGCTGTACCTATCCACCTCCCCTTACAGTTACCCCACACATGGAATACCATAAACCCAAACCCATATCTTTCATCACTTGTAATTACTAACTTAAGCTAATAATATGCTCACTAATAGTATGCCTGTGAGGCTTTTTGAAAAATGATTAACCACCAATTTGTTTGTGTAACCACCTCCGCTACTTTACACAGTTAGCTGCCCCGCTACCCTTGACTGGGCACAGACTACTTTGGAAATTGGTACCATCTCTAGCTTTGGGAATGTATACCAGGCTCATTACATCTAGAGGTCACAAAACGGGGTGGTGGTTTACAAAAGCAAAACTTATGACAAATAGCCCAAGTCCTGAGGAGAGAACTTTTTGCTAGGGCTATGCTAGGCCAATACTTCTGGAGGGGTCCCCAGTAACTCCACATACAGGAAGCAAAAACATAAATGTCCAAACCAGGTTGCAGTTCTAGAGTGTGACTTTATTCCAAAAGATGTTCTCTAAAGCAAGGGTGGACCCCCAAGGTTTACACATTGTGGCACAAGGCATTGGAAGAAGAACAACATGACTGTATCTGACAGAACTCTACATATTCCCATTTTTCATAGGACATTGAATTCTCTTAAGTTGCACTGGCGTCAACTGAACATTTGTTCTAGTGGCACTGGCCACAACTGAGCACACATTTCCCATATGGCATAGGACTTTAAAACTTCTTCAAGTGGCAACTGGCCACAACTGAGTACACAGGGGCTCATTACTAGCACAACCCACTCCAGGGGTAAACTTCTTTTCAGACATTGGCCACCATGTCCAAAATAACCAGGCGCCCATACGGAACATGTAGTGTCGAACTGGTTACTCCGTATGGGGGGAGGGGCTGCCCACAATTTGCTTCCAAATTCATACCCAGCTATTCTTTGAGACTTACACCTTAAAACTTCTTGAACACACTTAGGTAAATGCATCTTTGAATGAACTTTCACATCAAACATTTAAGAAACACTACTCTGGGAGCGTAAGAAATTAAAGTCCTGAACAATGTGAATTAGTCTGCCTCTAGACCCCACAATTACCAGCCAACTTTACACTGAGAAAAGTCTCAAATTTCAGAACAGAAACTGGTATACCTCTCCCTTTCAACCAGAGAAACACCAAAGCACAGGTACTTTCTTCAGGAAGCACAAAGTCAAATCTACTCACAGTTAGAACAGTCCAAGCAGCTTCAAATTGTCCTGGATCAAATAGAGGAGTGCCCCTAGGATCCATTCTCTAGCAGTCCTTTTCGTCCCTCCAGGGATGAAAACCATGAGATTCTGCTGTAGACAACAGTTTCCACCACTTCTCTTGGCAGGCAGGAGAATACCAGGACTAGGGTGAGAAAGTAGGCTCTCCTCTCAGAGCCCACACTGCAGCTCCCACTCCTCACACTTAAACTACTGATACTACACTAACTCTCTGACCAACTGCTCTACCAACTGACCCAAGAATCTAAAACTCCCCACTCACAGCTGGCTGCTGTGGCTTGTGCTACTGCGATAGTTCTAAATGAACTCACCTCTCTCATCTCAGCTGAGACCAAGTAAACGCGAGAGTGAGTAGGTGAAAAACCCATTTAACAAGTTATTCACCAGCTGCTTTCCCCTACCTAGCACTGACACTGATGGAATTCTAGTAACTGCAGGGGACTGAGTGGTTACAATTGCAAAGGGGGTAGATTGAGGAAAAGCGAAATTAATAATATTAATAAAATTTATTTGTAAAGTGCAATTCAGCATGTATCAAAGTGCAGTGCAGAATTAAAAGACATAAATAGAACAATAAAATATCAACAATACATTGGTGGGATAAAATCACAAGTTCAAATATACTAATCACCGAAAGCAAAGTTAAATAAGATTTTAAGGCCATCTTGAAGCTCTCCAAGGTCAGGCACTCTCTAATTCAATGAGGTGGAGAATTCCACAGGGTCAGAGCTGCGTAACTAAAAGCTCTCACACCAGATGTCTTCAATTGAACCCTGGGAACCTCTAGCAATCCCTCATCGGATGAGCAGAGGGGTCGGAGGGGGCAGTAAGAAACCAGAAGCTCTTGCAGGTAGCCAGGACCCTGACCATGTAGGACCTTATAGGTCAGTAAACCGACCTTAAAGGTGATCTACCACTGAACAGGCAGCCAGTACAGTTTGCACAGCACAGGAGTAATATGACTGGTCTGGGAAGCCCCTACCAGTAACCTGGCTGCAGCATTCTGCACCAGCTGCAAGTGGTGGATATCAACCCCTGGAAGCCCTAGGTAAAGGGAGTTACAGTAGTCAAGGTGGGAGGTCACAAAGGTGTGGATCAACACTGGAAAATCAGGAAAATCATGGGACGGAACAAGGTGCTTAATCCAGGCAATGTTCCTCAGATGGTAAAAAGAGGATTTGACTATAGCTGACACCTACGAATGAAGTGTCAGCCTTTCATCAAATATCATGCCCTGATTCTGCACCTGAATAGAGGACAGGAGCTGGCTACCTGCGAGCCAAAGCCCAGAGGCAGACCATGCTCCAGTCCTCTCTGTCCAGTGACCTGGCTCCACCACCAACACCTCAGTCTTTCCAGGGTTCAACCTTAGCCAGCTGGCCCGCATCTGGTCCTGGAGCTCCATGAAGCAGCTATTAAAAACAGAGACCACACTATCCTGGTTGGGGGAAAGACAGGTAGAGCTGGTTGTCATCTGCATAACAGTGAAACCGAAGCCCATAGCGTCTTACAATGTCTCCCAATGGCAGCAAATACACTGCGAACAACACAGGGGACAGCACAAAGCCCTGAGCAACCTCACATGGCAGAGAGAATGAGGCAAAGGAATAAATCTCCAACACCATTCTCTGAGTTCTGCCAGTGAGGAAAGATCTAAACCAACTGAGGACCATGCCTGACAGGCCACAGATGTCTCTCAGGCACTCAAGCAGCCCCCCATGGTCCACGGTGTCAAAGGCTGAAGAGAGATCAAGAAGGACCAAGACTGAATGGCACTTCTGATCTCTAGCAATCAGGAGATCATTGAGCACCTGAACCAGAGTGGTCTCCATACTATGCCTCTTCCAAAAACCAGACTGGAGGGGATCATAGATGTCTTGGATGGTCAAATGATAGTCCAACTGCAGAGCAACTATTTGCTCTATCAGCTTCCCAATAAAGGGAAGGTTAGAGATTGGCCTGTAGTTGGCAGGGCAGTTTGGGTCCAGAGAAGATTTTTTAAGGTACGGAGTAACCACCGCCTCCTTTAGGGAGTTCAGAAACTCACCTAACTCTAAGGAACACCAGACTATCTCTGCCAAGACAGGGCCGATAACATCTACACCCCCCAAAATGAGGCGCGTAGGGCCCAGGTCAAGACTACAGCAAGTAGGCTGCATACTCTGAGCAATCCGCACAACATTATTGATTGCCAGCTGGTCAAAGTGATCCCAGGAGGACTGAAGTGTAGTGACCATACACCGACCACCGCCAACCCCCATAGAACGCGCTGAATTAATCTCAGCCCTGATGTCAGCCACCCTATTGGCAAAGATTTGAGCAAACTCATCACTCTTCTCTTGTGAAAATGCTCTCTGAACCTGAAGACAGGCTGGATTGCACACTCTGTGTACGGTTCAGAAGCGCTGAGCCGGTCGACTTTGAGCCACAGCAATCTCCCAGAACAGGAACTCTGCCTTATTATGGGAGATTGCTGATTGATAGGCTCGATAATGTTCCATCAATCTAAGGCGGTCACATGAAGGGTGGATCTCCACCAGCAGTGCTCTAGCCTTCGCCCCGCATGCTTCAACTCCCTTAACGCCCCATCAAACCAAGGGGAGTGAGCGCGGAGAATGAGGGGGCAAACACAGACAGGAGTGATTGAATCCAGGGCATACACCACAGCCATATTACAGGCCTGGACTAGGTGATCTGGACCCTCACTGACATCCATACTTCTCGATAGGTCAAGTACCACCAAAAGCCCAGTGGAAGTAACATCCCTCAAAGGGTGGTATCCGACCATCTCCACAGAGGCAGGCCTATAAAGGGGAGCTCAGAAATTGAATCTTGCAGTACAATGGCAGACCATCTGACTGGTTCCACCACCAGGCCGGTGGCTTCCATTCCCAGAAGGAAAACCAGATTGAGAGAGTGACCATGAACATGGGTTGCAGAGGCAGCAACCTGTGTGAAGCCCAACATATTCATAAGTTGAAGGAAGTCCTGACCAAATTGCAAGAGTTCGTCATCGACCCAGGCATTGAAGTCATCCAGCACCATCAACCTGGGTGACTCCAATACCATGTTGGTGACAAAGTCCATGACTTCCTGCAGGAACATACTCTCACCCCGGGTGGACGGTAGATGAGAATGAACCTGCACCTCACACCTGCAGTCACAGTACTCTCAAACGATCTGGGGCCCTCAACTGGAACCTCTGCAAGACCCAATTCTGTTCTAAAACAGATAGCTATGCCCCCTCCCCTGTGGTCCAATCTCAAGTGGTGTATCTCTGAGAATCCAGCTGGAATAGCCGCCTCCAAAATCAGACCGGCAATTTTGTCCAGCCAGGTCTTAGTGATTCATACCAGGTCAGTTGTTCCAACAAGATCAGCTATAATGGCTGTCTTGTTCTTTATAGACCTGGCATTGCACAACACCATTTGAGATGGATGGGGTTTTGAAGCCATCCAGGATACCGGCCCTGAAATACAGGAGTCCTTGGGTATGGGAACCAGATAAGATGGACCACGATCTGGAACCCATTTCGCCCCAGGGCGTCTCCTGGGCTTAACTGCCCTAATTCGGTCCCCCTGCTTGTTCTTCCCCCGAGGTTCAGAGTCCCTGGCCCTCCTTCTTCTTTTATTCACAATTCCAAAAGCCCTACACCGCCCATAAACAACAGCCGGGAATGGAAGGCAGTTAAAGGGCCAGAGGCCCTGGAGCTTGGAGGAAGAGTTGCGCCTGACCGGGACAGCCAAGTGCCAGCACATCCTGTTAAGCTGGAAAACCCAACACTAAACCACCATACAAAAAGAAAACAAAACCCCAGTACCCAATGATAAAACAAAAAAGAAATAATAAAAACAAGCTGCACCAGGATCGCTGTACTCACAAATCCAGGACTCAGAAGTTCACAAATCTACAAGTCAGATCCATGCCAAGGAAAACCACGAAACTCGGGGCTCTTCATCCCCTGCCCCAACTCCCATGAAGAATCCCTAGACTGAGCAGCCACAGTGTCATATCCAATGATATAATAGTGCAAACACAGTCAAATTTGAAATATTGTTTCAGGTTGTTCACTCCTTCGACTTGCTCATGCTCCTCAAATTTTCCACTGCCCCGGTTCTACGAGTAGTCTACGAGTAGTCCAGAGAACTGCAACACACAACTCAAAATGCAAAGAACCCAAAAAACTAAAAAAAAACACAAAATACTAAAAAACTAAAAAAAACTCGAACGATTTACAATAAACTTTAACATAAGCCAACATCTGGCATTTTAGCTCATGCTAACAGACTAACAGACAGCAGACCCAGTGTGGTCGCCATCTTACTCCATCTTACTTAGAAATTGTGCTGAATGAAATTGGATGCAGAGGTAAACATTTTGGACTTTTGCATTTGGTAAATATCAATATAGAAACATAGAAACATAGACATTTACGGCAGATAAGGACCACAAGGCCCATCTGGTCTGCCCATTGTTTTCTACCTTATGAATGTGCCATAGGCCTTTACTCTGTCAATGGCCTATCTATTCATCCTCATCTGTATTGCTCAACATTGCCTATCCCATACCTGTTTGAGGCCCTGCACTGTATTCATATCCACCACTTCCTGAGGTATGCAATTCCATGCATCCACCACCCTTTCTGTGAAAAAGAACTTCCTCACATTACCCCTTAATCGGCATCCCTCTAATCTCATGCTGTGTCTTCTTGTCCTGCTATTTTTCTTATAGACACATGTTAGACTCTTTCACCTTGTTAATGCCCTTAAGATCATTGAATGTTTCGATCATATCACCTCTCTTCCTTCCTTTCCTCTAGGGTATACATATTGAGCTCTGTTAATCTGTCCTCATATGTTTTCTGATGCAGTCCCTGCACCATTGTGGTTGCCCTTCTCTGGACTGCCTCCAGTTTGTTAATGTCCTTGTGAAGGTGCGGCCTCCAGTACTGCATGCAGTACTCCAGCTGGGGCCTAACCAGTGTCTTGTAAAGAGGGATTATTACCTCCCTTTTACGACTTGTGATACCCCTACTAATTCACCCCAACATCCCTCTAGCCTTACCTACTGCTTTAGTGGTCTGCTTGGATGATTTCAGGTCATCTGTGATGATGATGCCCAAATCTCTTTCTTCCCTTGTGACTGCCAGCAACTCCCCTCCCAGCCTACAGTATAGGTGGCTTCAGGGTTTCTCTTCCCTATGTGCATGATCTTGTACTTCTTCACGTTAAACTCCATTCACTTTGCTGTTAAACCAGACCATTCACAGTGCCCACCTGCCACCGGCACATAATTCAAATTAGAATTTTCTTTTTAACTAGCTGTTTGGGCCCAATGATCACACTCCAGCTGGTACTAGTTTCCTCAGACACCCAACAGAGCCCCGACACTCTATCCCTGGGTACCCAGCCAGTGAAGGGTTGCAGACCTGATGCACTGCAGCTGGTTGGCTGGCATTGAGGCATTTAAAACAAATTAGATTCCAACCTTTTTCCATGGTTGCAATAACTACTTGATGAAACTTGGTACTTCAGTTAAGCAGCTGAACTCAGACCTTTGGCAGCAATACTATTTAACCACTGAAACTTGGCAAGCAACTGATGGCAACTATTTACAGTTCCCCAGATGCAGGGCAAGCCCTGAGTTACTCATGGTTTTGCAGTACAATCTCTTGCTTGTATAACTGATGACTTTCAGACTGCAGATCTGAGTAGTTGGAATTAATTGGACACAACGTGCAGAGAAGAGCAGCAGGCATATTGCAACTTGGACCTTTCGTCTGCGTCTCTTGCAGCTATGGCATTCTCAGCAGCAGGCTGTTGCAGCTTTAGCAGGCTGGACATCTCTCAGATTCTCTGGCAACTGGTCATCTTCTTAATAGTGAAGTCACAAACTGGAGCAGGCCAGCACTGGGGACCTGGGCCGACACGCTTCAACCCTCATGTCTAGGTATCACCCCTCAAGGGGAGATGCAATGGCAGTGCCTAGCAGTTACACTACCAGGCTGATTCCCCAAACTGATCTTGGTTGGCAGGCTCTCTCTCTCTCTCTCTCTCTCTCTCTCTCTCTCTCTCTCACACAGCAGTGGCTCTCTCACAACACAGACATAATCTCTGTGTTTTCCACTGAAGGTTAGCAGAACATGGTCTCACAAATGCAGGCATTTCAGATACAGATATTAAGTAGAATAGGATGATGCCCACTGACTTTACCAACTCAGACATAACAGAAGAATGAATCTTCTCAGTTGCAGGTTCAGGCATAAACAGAAGAGCAAATCTTGCCATTTTACAGTTGCAGGCGTACACAGGACAGCAAACCTTCTCAGTTCACTTTCCCTTCACAGAAAACAACAGGCAGGTTTCCCTTGGCTCTTTGGCTTGTGCAAATCACCAATTAGGCCTCTGAAGTTCTCACAGGCATTCCAAGTGAGCCCCGGGGACTCTCAGATGATGTCCTGGACTTTGGCTGGCAAACAACACTTCTATTCTGTCGTCCACGCCTTCCAGGCATTGGACACCAATGCAGAGTGACATAAGATAACAGAGAGTACCCCCTGGGCTAGTGGCTATGCAGGCCCCATAGGCAGGTCTCCATCTTCCTCGAAGATCACAGCAGGCTTCCTCTCTCAGGAACCTCTCAAGCTGCTTTCTTGAAGCTGGAACAGCTAATCAGCACTCCCATTCTGGACAATTTCTTCTAGACGTTGAAGGCAAATGCAAGGCCCTGGGGGCTGGTGGCTGGCAAGCCCCCAGGAAGCAGGCCTTTCCCATCCTTTACAACATCATTTTGGACCAAGGGGATGGAGCCCATCTCCCTCAGGAGGGGCTCCCGCTAAACTGGCCTGAGCAGTATCTTTCCTCTGAGTTTCAGGAGCTCAGGGCCTATCCTTATTGGCTGATGCAATTGCCACTTGAAAAAAATAATATTCACTGGGCTCACTTGATGCTCCATTGGTTAACAGTTCTGGAACCAAGGAATGTTCCCTGTCTTTTCCCACAAGACCCTTTGATTCAGTTCTCCAGGGCTCCTGGCTTATCACTGACTACCACACAGGTCAAAAGTGGAAATATGGTGGCTGTTTATAAAGTCCACCCAATGTCCCAACATTGAGTCCACCCTGCAGGCAACCCACACAGTTTTAACAAATACATTCCCCAGTGTCCATGAGCTGTCCCTCTGCCCTATTGCCCACTGTCAGAGAGAGGCTTGCAAGGAGCTTCCTTATCCTGTCACTGCTTCTGACAGAATGTCTCCCCCAAGCAGCAAGCAGTCTCTGTGCATGGATGGTGCAGGGACTACAACTCCCAGTAGCCTTGGTGTTGTTCAATGCGCATGTGCTTACACCACTTTTTCAAAAATAAGTTTTGGGTTCATTTGGTCCCTCCCTTGTGTCTCTGGACCCCAATTAGCTGATACAGGGATCCAGAAGCATGGGGGGAACCTCTGCTTCACCACAATAGCAGCTTTAAAACTAACTCATGCTTTCACATATGCGCAGACTGCCAGCTCACACACCTGAGGTGTGGCTGCATGGTGGTCACCAAGCTTTGCTCCTCCAGTGCCCTTTTACTGAAAAAACATTACTGGGCCCAGACAAAGGTATTGGGGGCTTCCCAGGACCTGGACCAGGTGGCCGTGGCAAATGGGAGGTGGGAGAGGTGACACTGGTAAGCCCCCATCCTTGGGGGGGGGGCGTTACATGCCAATAAGAGGTCAGTGATTTTTTTTCTGCTGTAACACTTATCTAGATTCTGAGGATCTGACACAAGCTTCTACAGCTTCATGTAAGTCTCCATTTACATGTAAATAGGCACTTGTAATATAACCCCTTCCATTCTTTGGTGTCACTTGAGCAGCAGCTCAGAAGAATGCATTGTATCTATATTTTATTTTAAGTTTGTAATGGTTTAAGACATTCCTGTCACATCAGTCACACAGTGTGTAGTACTAGTAGCCTTTATTTGTACATAACAAATAATACACATACATTATTTCATTCACAAGAAAAAAAATATATTTCTTTGTGCTGCTCATCTTTCACTCCAAATGGTTGAAGCATGTTGTGGGGGAAGAGTAGACTGAATGCTTCCTTTACCCAGATGACACACATCGTCCTTTCAGCAGCTGGAAAAATAGGTTCTACATGATAATGGTGAAAGCCTAAAGGCAATCACTGTTATCAAGAAGTCTAGAGTGCCAAAAACATTTCCGGCACTCTGACTCCCCGGTGCACAGGAAAACAGCACTGGGGACTTACTTTTAATGTTTTCTGTGTGGGGGCTGTGCCCTTACACCCTACAAGCAGGGGGTTTGCCCTCGCACCCTCCTACTAAAGTTCTCAACTCCGGGGAGTGCATGTCGGGAGGTGAAAACATTAAAAATAAAATGTTCAAGCAGGCACAATAAAATTGCCAGCGCCCGGACCCAAACCCAGTATCACACCACGCCGCATCCGCGCGCAACCCCTGATGCCATGATGCAGCGCGGCCCACATGATGCCACCCTACAGCTCCTCTGTCCCCTCCCAGCCCACGATTGGTGTGGTCACTTCCCCCCCATGCACGTATGTATTGCAACATCCTGTCACTATTTTTGCCAACCCCCTCATCCGGCTGCCCTACCCTTCCATCACTGTGAGGGATTCTCTGGGGAGCGGGTCGCAGTTATGGATGGCGCCCTTCCCCATGCGCCCTCCTCACTGGATACCAGAAAAATGGAGAGCTAGATCACTTAGTTTAAATGGTGTCCTTTTTTTTTACATTTCAAATGCTCCTTAAGCCACAGTTGTTGACTGGAAATACCAAGAGAGGGAAATGAATATGACATGGAAGGAGTGAGGTAAGCAAATATACAGCACTGCAAATGAAAGACTTCTTTAATTTTGCAACTATAGGTTTCAGCACTGTGTGTCTGTATTGCTATCTGAATTGCAATGTGATCATGCCTGTGTACCTTGTATACAGTGACTGTGCTATGTTTTTATTAATTATGTATGCACCTTTTTATTTTATTGCTGTTCTGCAGTTTCCCCTACTTCCAAATGAAATTAGCTGCTACGAGCTCTGCATGCCTTTTCTGTCACTCACTCACTCACTCACTCACTCACTCACTCACTCACTCACTCACGGGGTGCTGCCATGCTGCCCTCCACCCAATGTTATGACAGCCTACAAGCCTGCATGTGGCATATTCATTTATTAGAATATAATAACTGGTCTTCATTTTTTTCCCATGGAGAAAGCTGGTTATAATTTCCCATTATAACCAACTGGTTATAATGGCAAATGCATCAGCTTTCTCTATGAAAAAGTGCGAACCACTGATACCTTAAAAAAGAACAGATTCTCACTCACAGTTATGGTTTTCCTCAGCTTCATTGCCGCTCCTTGCTACTTCAATTCCGTGCTCCATGCCGAAATACCTTGAAAAGAAAGAACGAAAAAAATCTCAACAAGGTAAAAAAAAAATGGGGAAAACAATGAAAGCTAGGTTTCAGGTAGTAGATACAGCTGTCAGGGAGGCATTTATTTCAGAACAGGAAAACGAATACCCATAGAAAAACGAAAAGTGACTTGTGATTATTCTGATCCTTTTTAGCTCAAACTGGAGTACAAAAATACTTTAAACACTTAACTCCAGAAGAACTTGATACACACCTAGCAAACTTCATTTATTGTCTAGAAAGGCAAGATGGCTCAGACTATGAGCCTGGAACCATCAGAGGCATAACTGCCAGCATAGACTGACATCTCGTAGCCAACAAGTATCCCCAAAGCATATTCAAAGGCCTTGCAACAGATTTTACCCAAATGAAATGAACTCTCTCAGCAAAGCAAAAACAACTAAAAAAAAACTCAGAAAAGGAAACAAGCCTTTAAAAGCAGCACCCCTGACAGAAGAGGACATAGAACTCCTCTACATGTCTGGCACACTTTCATTAGACATCCCCACCAGGCTTCTAAATTTCACTTTTTTTAACATTGGACTGCAGTTTGCCTTGAGAACAAAGGAGCAATATGACCTCACTTGGGGGGACGTAGTTGAGGGAACAGATGCTAAAGGAAACAATTGGTTCTATGTGAGAACAGTGACTGCCAAACGGCGAGCCATGTTATCGCGACGTCAGAGCAGCGAAAACATTTTTACCGCTTTGACATCCTTGGTGCATTGAAGAATGGTGCCGGGGACTTTGTTTTTGCTTTCTGGGGGGCTGTACACGTGAGGAGCTTTACCCCACGCACTCCCCTACTAAAGGATTCTCAACCCGGGGAGGGTGCATGTTGGTGGGGGGCAAGAAAAAAGTTAAGTTTCAGGCCAGGCACAATAAAATTGCACCAGCGCCCGGACCCAAACCCAGTACCTCCTCCACCGCAACCGCAGGCCAACCCCTGATGCCACTGCACAGCTCAGCAACCCACTGCAGCGCCATCCCCTATATCCCCTCCGCCCCTCCCAGGCCATCTCACCATGCTCGCTCCCACCCAACGTGCATGTACATATAGCGACATCCTGTCACTGCATTTGCCCACCGCACCACATCCGGTTTCCCTACCCTCTCCATTGCCATTTGGGCTTTCACCCATAACGTGTCGCCATTTCGGATGGTGCCTTAGTTCAGGCACCAACATCACAGGCTACCAAATAATTTTATAGAATACAACAAAAGACAAACTAAAAAAGAACCAGGGACAATCCCAGAGATGTCCGTCCAATTCAACCAAGAATTTATGGAAATAAATGGAGGCCAGACAGAGATACAATAAGGGCATACAGGCTTTACAAAGTCAACAGACCACCCCAAATGGTACATAAGGACACCCTGTTTTACATGCGAACATATGAAATTGTTGGCAGAAAAAGGCCCACAGGTCTATCAAGTCTGCCTGATTGTGCAGCTCTTAGTTTCACATCACTACAGCTGCCCCACTCTCACCCAAACCCCTCCCTTTCTCCTCTTTCCCGGTCCTTCCCTTTGTGTTCTTGTATGTACTAACCCTGCCCTTGACTCAATCCCAACTCTGCTTAAAGCTATCCACTGTCCTTTGAGCGATTAACTCCTCCGGCAATGTGTTCCAATCCACCACCACTCTCTCTGTGATGTAGTGCCTCCTCATCGCCCTCCTAAAGCTTCCCCCTTCCAACTTCAGACTGTACCCCCTAGTGACCCTTCCCCTCTTTAAAGGAAATGTGTGATGTGCTGAAAACCACACTTTGGGCTTCATAGCCCGCTACCCTGGGGCGGCGATAGCCGTGCTGTGCAAAAATAAAAATGTTGTACTCACTGATTAAAGTTTGAGAAGGGATCATAACTTTTCCAAACCACAAGCTAGCTGACCCCTTCCCACTTCCTAGACAGCCTGCTCCACCCCTGTGCTCCCCCGTTTTGTGATGTGGTACCAGGGAGAGTGCGGGGACATCCCCCATACAAGTCTATGAAGCTTATTTTCAGAACTTTTTTTAAAACTTTAAACTACCTTTTGATAAAAATGAAAGACACCATTCAACTAATAGAGACCCTATTAATTAAGCAGTTGTCTTTCATTACCTCCACCATTTCCCAGCTGCCCTCCCAGTCTGAGGAGCTTGACAGGGAGTTAGTGAAACAAATCTAAAAGGTATGTAGAAAAGTGAAGGTGGTCGTCGTGGGGGATTTCAACTTGCTGGGGGTTGACTGGAGCATTCCGGTCACCTCCAGTGCTAGGGAGCAAGTGCTCCTGGACGCGATCCAGGAGGGTCTCCTAACACAGTTGGTTACTGTACCTACTAGGCAAAAGAACACTTTAAATCTGGTATTGTCGAATGGGGAGGCAGTGAGGGAAAAAAAGGTAGAGGACCCACTAGCCGACAGCGATCACCAAACGGTGTGGTTTAATATCACAATGTGTGGGGAGCCAGAAAAATCAGTTACTCGGTTGTCAAATTTCAGGGGGCAGACTTTGAGAGGATGAAGGAAGTACTGAAAGGGAAACTGAAGGGTGTAAGGCAGGAGATGGACATGGAGCTGAAATGGGATATTATTAAACAGGGGTTACAGAGGCAACAGAAGCCTGCACCAAGGTATAGAGTAAGAGGAGCAGAGCAAGAAAACCATGCTGGTTGAATAGTGAGGTTGTGGAGATGGTGAGGGCAAAATGAGTGGTGCACCAGTGGTTTAGGTGGATGGGGAAGGAAGTAGACAGGAAGGAATATGCAAGATGGCCCAGGGAGGTGACCAGAAAAGCGAGAGAAGCAAAGGCCCAGAGGGAGCTGAGATTAGCACAGGGAATTAATTGGGGGAGAAAGACTTTTTCAGATACATCAGGGAGAAAAGGAAGTGCAAGGAGACACTAATGAGAATAAAAAAGGGGTGGAGAGTGGACGAAAAAGGGGGAAGAACAGGCAGAAGCACTGAATAAATACTTTTGCTCAGTGTTCATGGAAGAAGGGGGGGAGGACCGCTACCAGCATTGGCTGGGAGGGTGGGGACAGGGGGAGAGAAAGCGACAGATGGAAGAATTGAGGCAAGTAGAGTCCTACAGGGACTGAGGGCACTGAAGGTAGACAAGGCACTAGGGCCGGATGGTATCCACCCAGGGTGCTAATGAAGATGGAGGAGGTGTTGGTGGAGCCACTGGTGGATCTGTACAGCACCTCACTGGAGTTGGGATGTGTGCCACTGGAAAGGAGGATGGCACATGTAGTACCATTACACAAGAGCAGGCCAAGGGATGAACTGAGTAATTATCGTCTGGTAAGTCTCACCTCCATAGTGTGCAATCTCATGGAAATGATACTAAAGAAAAGACTGGTGTTGTACCTGGAGAACAGTGGCCTCCAGGATGTGAGGCAGCATGGGTTTTTTTAAGGGAGGTCTTGTCAAACCAACTTCATACAATATTATGACTGGGTGACAGGAGGTGAGCTGGATAAGGGTCATGCAGTGGATGTTCTTTACATGGACTTCAGCAAGGCCTTCGATTCGGTGCCTCATGGGCAGCTTTGGGAGAAACTAACTGGGGTAGGGGCAAAAATGATGAACTGGATTACAAGCTGGCTGAGTGGCAGGCTGCAACAGGTGGTGCTGAGAGGGCAGCTCTCCACTCCAAGGCCGGTGATGAGTGGGGTGCCACAGGGCTCTGTGTTGGGGCCAGTATTGTTTGGGCTCTTCATATTAGACACTGCACATGGGGTGGTGAGCAAGGTAAGTCTGTTCGCTGATGAATCCAACATCGGAGCAGTGGTGGATGGAGAGGAGGGATGGAAGCAAATGCAGGGGGACCCATGCATGCTAGAGGAGTGCTCAGAGAGGTGGCAGCTGGGGTTCAATGCAAAGAAGTGTAAGGTTATGCATTTTGTGGTGAAGAACCCAAGGAGAGAATACTGGCCTGGGGGAAGGGTTAAGCTGGGGATCACTGAGGAGGAGGAGAAGGACCTAGGGGTAATGATTACAGGGACCATGAACAACACTGTCCAGTGCAAAAGCGAACAAAATGCGAGGGTGCATAGCGAGGGGGTTTTCGTTCAGGCAAAGAGAGGTGATCTTGCCCCTCTACAGGTCGCTGGTAAGGCCGCACTTAGAGTATTGTGTGCAGTTTTGGAGGTCATACATAAAGCGTGATATCAGGCTACTGGAGGGGGTGCAGAGGAGTGCAACAAAGATGATATGTGGAATGCAGGGGAGAGACTATGAAAGCAGGCTGAGAGACCTTAATATGTACACCCTGGAAGATAGAAGGAACGGGGGGACATGATAGAGGCATTCAAGTATCTGAGAGGAATCAATATGGATGGGGCAGATGGTGTCTTTAAGTTAAGGAGGGGGAGGGTTACCAGGGGGCACTGGCTAAGAATAGAGGGGGGAAGATTTAGGAAGGAAATGAGGAGACACTATTTCACAGAGAGGATGATAGCAAAATGGAACACCCTACCAGAATGGGTGGTATCATGTAAATCTGTGAACAGCTTCAAAAGGGCATGGGACAGGGAACACGGGAGAGTCAGGGTGGGGGAGATGGGGGTGGCAGTGGGATGACAAAGGGGGGGTGGGGCAGCTGCAAACTAGGGGTGTTGGCTGCACACTTGAGCAGACTTAGAGAGACCGGGTGGTCTGTTTCTGCTGGCATATTTGTGTATTCGTATGTTCGTATGTTGTGAATTATTATTGGCTTGAATAAAACTTGCAGTAATGAAACATATAGAGTACTTGTCTTGCAAAACTGTTGACTTTGTGAAAGCAGAAAGTAGAAATCATAGTGTTGAAAAAATGAAGACCAGTTATTGTATAAAATAAGGAATGGGTAGGTGGTCAAAACTGAAATTTTATACACCCACTCAGTGTGGGATGCCTTAATAAACCCTTTGAGCTTCTCACTCAGGTTTATGTGGCATTCCATACCTCCAGGTTGTGTAAAATTCTCATTATAACCACTTACCCATCCATTATTCTCTATATTATTTATACATAACAACTCAGAAACTACTGGCAGAAAAAGACCATCAGCCCCACCAGTCTGCCCTGTTTTACCCCATCCTATCCCAGGACTTAATGTCTAGACGAAGTATTGCCCTCGCCTTTCCCTCCTTACCCCATGCCCTACTACTTTTCTTCTGTGTAACTATTACGCCTTTTACTCACTTCCAGCCATACTTAAAACCATGACTCCCACCCACTGCCTCTGCAGGCAGGCTGTTCCATGGCTCAACCTCCTTCTCTGTAAAATAAAACTTTATTTTATCCATCCTGAATCTCCCCCTGCTAGCTCCAAGTAATGTCCCTCCACTGGTTCTTGATTTGCTAGTTCTGCTGAATATTTTATTGCAATCTACCTTGTTCATTTGTTTCATGAACTTGAAGGTCTCTCTCTCTCTCTTATTGACCCCCTCCCTTCTTGTCTCCAGTGAATACATGTTCACAGCCTTAAACCAGTCCTCAAAGAATCTGCCCTGCTGACCCTGAATTATTTTGACTACTTCCACTGCACGTTCTCTAGCCTGTCTTCATATTTACTTAGTTGGGGGTTCCAGAACTGGGCACAGTATTCCAGATGTGGCCTCACCAGTGATCTATAGAGAGGCAGTACCACCTCCTTCCTCCAGCTGTCAACCCCCTTCTCTGTACAACCCAATATCCTGTTTACTGTGCTCTAGGTCTTGCTACAATGGTGAGATAGTAGTAGGGAGTTGCCTATGATGACTTCCAGGTCCTTTTCCTCAGCAGTAGTGGACAACTTAACCCCTCCCATCCACTATTCTGTCCTGGGCTTCCTGTTCCTTAGGTATATCACTTTGCACTTCTTCGTTCTCAAGGTTTACATGGTTGTCATGACAACCTCTCGAAGTGAACAACAGTGTTGTTGTTCACTGTTGCCCATCCCTTATCCTGTATGTTATGATACTGGGCCTTGGGAGGTGTGTCACTGTCATCCAATGCAGGGCAGTGTGCAAGGGGCTTGTTAGTGTCACACCAATCATCAGCCAGGCTGATCATGATACTGTTCTGGCTTGCTGGGTGGAAACTTTGTGTACTTCAAAGGAAAGAGCCTGCCCAATCATATGACAGATCTTTCCTTTGATCTATATAACACCGCCCAGCAAACACAGCTTATCACATCGTGATCAGCCTGCTGTGGTCCTCTCCCTACCATAAAAGCAATCCCTCCCACCCTCTGCCAAAAGCAAAAGCCCCTTGAACTACAATATGTTTAATATGTTTTTGGGGCCAACAACATTTTTTTAATACCACCAGGTACCTAAACTTTCCAGGCCTTCCCAGTCCCATTGCTTTTCACCTTGCAATAGAAGGCAGCCAGTCCACATGTGCTCTCCCCTGCTGCTCTCTGATTGGTTACTGCCTGTCAGCTTGCTGAAATCAGCCCATTTTATAAAGCTGTTAGTTCAGCTGGCTAGGGTCACTTGCTGGGTTCCTTTTGTTGTTTTGCAGCAACCTTCCTGGCCACTTGCACAGCCATATCTTACTCCACCACACAATCTCTGCAAGCAGTTTACATCCTGCACCAAGCAACCTCATGGCCCGATCCCCGTGCACCAGCCCCCAAGACAAAAACATAGTCACCATGCAACAAGGGGAAACATAGAAACTGATGGCAGATAAGGGCTGCATGGCCCATCCAGTCTGTCCATTTTCATTGTGATTGCTTTTGTTGCAGATCCTCCTTGGTTTATGGTACTGTCTCTTCCCTTAAGATTTCCTTGTGCCTATCCCAGGCTTTTTTGAATCCCACCACTGTTGTTGTTCCCACTACCTCCACTGGAAGACTGTTCCAGGCATCCACCACCCTTTCTAGGAAGAAATATTTCCTTATATCTCTCCAGAACCTACCCCCCTCCAGCTTCATATCATGACTCCTTGTTCTGGAGCACCCCTTCCTCTCAAAAATACTTCCTACCTGTACCTTATTTACCATGTGATGTATTTAAAGATCTCTTCCATTTCCCCCCTCTTCCTCCTCTCCTCCAGGGTGTACATACTGTATTGAGTTCCCTTAGCCGCTCCTCGTAACATAGGAATGTAGAAGATGATGGCAAAAGGAGACCATACATCCATTAAGTCTGCCCAAGGGATACAACACCTTTTATGGATTCCAGGACCTAGCCCCCCTACCCAATTTCTTTACCCTTTGCACCTAGTTGAGCTCTTATCCTGTCCCACCCTCTCTTGAAAGCTGCCACTGTCTTGGTACCCACCACCTCGGCCGGCAATCATGGGTTAAAGACTCTTTCTGTGAAGTAAAATTTCCTCAGATTCCCCTTTGAAGTTCCCACCCCATAATGTCCATTCATGTCTCCTTGTGGCTGAGGCTTCAACTCTATTTAAAGTAAAGTAGAGCTTTAGGTGCAGACCCTGTACCATCTTGGTAGCCCTCTTCTGGACCATCTCCACTCTGTCAACGTCTTTCCTGAGATGTGTTCTCCAAAACTGGACATAGTACTCCAGGTTGGGTCTCACCAATGACCTATATGGGGCAACATCCCTTCACTCTTTCTGTTAGTGATGCCCCCTACACACCCCAGCATCCCACTAGCTTTCCCAGTTGCTTTGTCACATTGTCTGACCACCTTCAGGCCATCCAGTATGATTACCCCAGTCCCCTTCCTGCTTGGTCATTGCAAGCATCTCTACTCTCCTCTCCTCTCATTTTGTACTACACCCCTCGGTAATTGTGACCCAAGTGCATTATTTTGCACTTTTTTGTGCTAAACCTTAGCTGCAAAATGTTTGACCACTCCTCTAACCATGTTTAATCTCTTACCATCCTTGGCACCTCCTCTGGAGTGTCTACTCTCTTTCAGATCTTGGTGTCATCCACAAAGCGGCAGACTTTCCATTCTGGTTCTTCTGCTATGTTGCTAATGAAGATATTAAAGAGGATCAGCCCCCAGCCCACTGGCATGGAGGGCTGAGGCACTGGATGCCATCTCTCCTACCACACCAGTGATCCAGGTTCGGGAACAAGCTGTCAGCTGGATGGGGAGGGTGAGGAGCTGGACTGAGTGGCTGCCATTCAGCTCTCCTCTCCCAGGAAGAGATGTGGGTTTCCCCGGTTCTTGGCTGCCACCAGGTGGAGGCTAGATGGCAGTGCCAAGCCACAAGGGAGACCAGGCATTAGGTCGGGTGGGAGGAAGGGACTGTCACTGGCGCCTCCAGTGAACTGTCAAACAAGTCTGTCAGGGGTGCAGCTAGCACCTCCCTGAGTTCCTTCAGCACTCTTGAATGCATTCCGTCTGGCCCAATGGATTTGTCCACTCTCAGATTAATGAGTCCTTTCCTGACCCTCTTTTTAGAAAAGGAACTGGCATCCACTTCTCTCCCCTCAAAGTTCCTGGTTGCCTGTTCATGGTCCCTCCTCTTCCCCTTCTGCTGTGAACACTGAGCAGAAGTATTTATATAAGATGTTTGCCTTTTTTGATCCTCCTCTGTACAGTCCCTCACCCCTCCCCTGCTTTAACCATGTAATCCCTATCTTGTCTTCCTTTTCTTGCTAACATACCTAAAATATGTCTTAGCCCTTTTTGATACTGCCTGGGATATTCTTTCATCAGTTTGCGCATTTGCACTCCTTATTGCTTTGCCTGCCTCCTTTTCTCCAGATACACTTTCCTATCCCTCTTTCTCTAGGTCTCCTTATATCTTTTGAATACCGCTATTTTTGACTTTACCTTTTCTGCCACCTCCCTCAAGAACCATAACAGTCTCCTCTTCCTTCTGCTTTTACTTACTTGCTTAATGTATAGGTTTGTTGCCTTTGCTATGCCCTCTTTTTAATCTGGCTGATTTGCCCTCCACCCTGCCCTACACATCTCCCCTGCCAGGTCCTTTTGGAGGCATTCCCCCATCTTAGTAATATCAGCCCTTCTAAAATCCAGGACCTTCACTCTTGTGTGGTTGGATTCTGCTGCTGTTCCCATATTAAACCACATTGTGTGATGATCACTGGTTCCCAGATGACTTCGCACCCTGATGTCTACAACACTGTCACTGTTAGTAAGCACCAGGTTCAGTATCACCCTACCACTACCCCCAGTGGGTTCACTGACTAGCTGCCTAAGGAATGCCTTTGTAGGGAGTCCAGGATGTCTCTGCTGCTAGCTGATGCTGCAGCAGGGAGTCTTCAATTTACATATTGCAGGTTAACGTCCCCTACCAGCACCTTCTCCCCCTCTCAGACATTTTTTTAATAACTTCTAACATTTCTTTATCTAAGTCGTCCCCATGTGTCGGAGACCTGTAGACCACTCCTATCTGAATAGAGGCTCCATTCCTTGCTCAAGGATGACCTACAACACCTCAGCTCCCCCTTGACTTCCCTGTATCTCTGTTGCTTTTATGTTTTTCTTAACATAAAGCACCACTCCCCCTCCGTTTCTTCCTACCCTGTCTCTGCTAAATGTTGTGTAGATAGGTATGACCATTTCCCAGACATGGTTGTCACTGCACCATGACATGGTAATGGCCACCATATCCAGGTCTATCTCCGCCATGGTGGCCTCCAGGTCTGGTATCTTATTTCTCAGACTTCTAGCATTGATACGTATGGCTGTCTAGATTTTGCTAGCCCAATTCTTGTCCCTTCCCTCTTTTTCTAGCTGTTTCCATTTCCTCACCTTTTTATTTTGCCTGCTCCTTTTCCCTCCCTCCTCTCTTGCTGATCCATTGCTACCTTGACTGTATTGCATCATAAAGAGAAACTCTACTCTTGGGATTTCTCTACCCTTTATTGCAGCTTTCTACGGGGGGGGCAGTTACTGCCTGCCATTTTTCTTCTGTCATCCCCCTTGGCTAGTTTAAATGTCCATCAAAATTACATTTAAATCATCCACTGAGTACTGCTGTTCCCTTCCTGGATGGATGCAGGCCATCCCGCTGTGTAAGCTCTGATCCTTCCAGGTGGAACCCCAGTCTCCAATGTAGCCATACCCCTCCTCTCTGCACCATTCCTTCAACTACGAGTTGAAGGCCCTAGTGCAGAGCTCCTTCTCCCTGTTGTAGACAGGCAGCACTTCCATAAAGGCTACAGTGCATGCTACCTGCCTAAGACCCTGCCTCAGTTCCCTAAACTGCTCCTGCACTGCCACCATCCCATCCAGAGCTAGGTCATTCATCCTCAGGTGGACAATGACATCCAGCTCCCCCCTTCCTTCCTATTGCCTGTGTGTTCCATTGGACACACTTCCCATCCCTCTTATCTGTTGCACCAGGTAGGCACTTTACCTTCCTCTCAACCCCCTTTCCTGCCCCCAACTCTATCCCCCTGACAATAGAGTCTCCCGCTAGAAGTTGCTTCCACCTTCTCTGGGGTCCTGCTCCTCTCCGAGAACTCCCTTTGGGTAAACTCCCACATCCTCACTGTCCACCACTGTGGGTACCCCTTCTTGGCAGTACTGCTCCACCAGAATGGACTAGGAATTTTTTAGTGGCACCAGTTGAGGAATGTGGCTGTGACCACACTCCTCCCAGCCTTCCAAATCCCACTATGCCCCCCCGAGCCCACAATAGTCCAACCTCTCCTCCCTTCTGGCATCCCTTTGTGGTAGTGATGTCTGGCTAGGTGTCCCATGAGTGGGAGAAATGGTCCCCTGACTCCTAGCAATGCATCTTTGAGTCCAGTGACATTCTCCTGACTCTCAGCCAGGGCTGCCTGAATCCTGGAGACCTAATCTCTCCACCCAGAGAGGCAAACACAGATGGGGCAGCACCGCAGTCTCCAAAGGGTCCCCCTGTAGACTGCTGCCCAAAAACCACTGCATTACACCACTCCCCATATTTCCTTTTTTTCTGCTCTTCTTGTACTTTCTATCCTCCTGACTCAGACCCCAGTAAGGCTAGCCTACTAACACCCAATAACCACAAATCCCTAAACCCATGTGCACTAATACCCAGCAACCATTCAACAGCAAGCCCCTACATACTATAATACCCAGCAACCATTTAACAGTAAGCCCCTGAACCCTGAACACACTAATACCTACCAACAGTTTAATGGCAGTCCCTTAAATCCAGAAACACACATACCCAGCAGCAATGTAAGTAGCAAGCCCCTAAGCCCACAATCACATTAACCCCTCAAATGCTTAGCAGCAAGCCCTCAAAATGCAACCCCAGACAGGTGTACCTGGGATCTGATGAGCAGGGATCCACTTGGGTCTGCAGGGGAGCAGAGTGGCCAGCTGTCAATTGCCTCATTGGGCTGGCTCTGGTGGGCAGACTCTGGTGTCCTTTGTGCGGGTGGCTGGAGAGTGGGGTGGGGGATATGGTGGTCTGTTCCTTATGAAGCCAGCAAAGGTTGATGGTCACTTTAATGGGGCGATCTGATTGGTCACCTGGTGGGCTGGGGGCATCTGTGGGCACTGATTGGCTCACTCAGTACCCCAATGTTGATGTCAAGCTCTGGTGTTGCTTGCTTGAAAAGAAGATCTGCTCCTTGTAGGATGGGTGGAGGGAGGGTTCCCAGGTTACACAGAACCTCCTCCTGCAGCAGCGATCCGGTGGTGGTTTGCCAGGAAAGTGGAGCACAATGTGGGGCTTAAATCTCCTGGGATGCTTCCTGCAGTTCGGCCTTCCTTTAGTTTGATTAGTCACCTGGCAGGCTGGGGGCATGTCTGTGGGTGCTGATTGGCTCATCCAATGCCACTAGAGTTGATGTCAAGCTCTGGTGCTGCTGTCCAGAAAAAGATCAGCTCCTCATGGGATAGTAGGAGAGAGTGCTCCCAGGTTACACAGAGTCTTCTCCTGCAGCAGCAATCCGGCAGTGGTTTGCAGGAAGTGGATCACATTATGAGGTTTAAATCCCCCAGGACACTTCCTGCAGTTCAGTTTTCCTTTATTTTGATTGGCCACCTTGTGGGCTGGGGCATGTCGGTGGGCACTGATTGGCTCACCCAGTACCTCGGTGTCAACGTCAAGCTCCTGTGCAGCTGACCAGAAAAAGAAGATCAACTCCTTGTAGGGTGGCAGGAGGGAGAGCTCCTGGATCACAAATCCTCTTTCTGCATGAGTGATCTGGCAGCTTATTGCTCAAGCCTACTGTTCACTGTCACTACTCCCAAAGACTTTTTTTCCCAGCAATGCCAAAGCAGGGGAGACTGAAATGGAAAGAGCACAGCCGGTGATGTTATTGCTCACACACCAAACAGATCCTCCTCTCAGTCACATGATCGACTCATTCATCACTCTCTTTCTCTCTCCCCCCCCCAACAGTAGCTGAACACATGGAAGAGCTGACAAGGGAAAAAAAAAAACAATTTGCAGTTTAAATGTCTCCCGCAGGGTCACCTGCTTCTGTCTCTCAAATGAACAGCTCCAGCTCCCAACCTATGCACATACCTAGTGAGCTGATTTGCTAAATCACACCAGTTCCACCAAACAGGCAATGTCTGTCCCATTCTCTGTGCTGTCAGGCACATGAACGGAAAATAAAATGTGACATGAGTACATGAGCAGCTCTATTCTTTCATGTGAACAACTGAAAAGCTCCTTCTCCTGTAAACATCAAACTAGAAAGCTACACAGCACAAAAGGTCCAAGACAGAGCACAGAGTACTAAAACAATAAAGTGAGTAGTTCCCTATAGCTATCATTGAAAATGCAAGCGGGGTGGGGCAGGTGGACTAACGTGCTCCATTTTCAAAAACTACAACTATGGAAAATACAGTAGGACAAATGGTAAAAAGTGAAGCAGTAAATATAAACTAGTTCCAGCAGTTGTACTATTTTACAATAAAAACACATGCACATTACTATTTTTTAATATAAAACAAATTCATTTTCAGTATTAAACACATTCTAAAAAACCCAAATCCATTGTATAAGCACAATAAGACACTCAGGGGTGTGCACTGTGTTGAGATAACATACTTCCAGGTGCTGAAAGCACTCGGCCCTTTACTACAGCCCGTGAGCATGTGGTTATCTCAGCACAATGCACACCCCATTGTGTCTTATTGCTTACCTATAATATTTAGAAATATATTCTATATGCATCCAGACAAGCCAAGGTGTTTTTAGAAACATGCTCATAACTGAATATTATACCTGCTGCCCTCTCTGTATAGTATTTGCGTAGCAAGGTTATAATATCTATGTGAAATTGTCCTTCTGCTTTGTGCTGCAATCTTTCTCCATGAGCATGATCTGGGCCCTGGTCTCCAAAACAGTGCACTGTATTCTGCCAGAGGCAGTGAGTTTCTCCCCTTCCCTATAGTCTTTATTGGTTATTGTATAGATCTTGAATTTATTCTCACTGCTGGATTATTGGCATCACTTCACTTATTATGTTCACTGTGCACTTACATACAAAGCAAACCTTTTGGTATGACAGTTGGTTTTGAGATATGTGTCACTGTTGATCCACTGCAGCACAGTCTGCAAGGGGCTCATCAACATCATACCAATCATGAGCCAGGCTGATCATGACACTGTTCTGGCTTGCTGGGTGAAAACATCATGCAGTTCAAAAGAGAGAGCCAGTCTAATCATAGGGCATATCTTTCCTGTGATCTGCATAACACTGTCTAAGAAGCAGAGCTATCATGTCATGAACAGCCTTCTATGGTCCCTCCCCAACATAAACACAATCCCTGCCACCCTCTGCTAAGTATCTCTCCCATCTCACATTGCTTGTCCCTTCTTATGTTTCCAACACCAGGTGCCCAATCCCTGGTGTCAGCTAGTACCCCCCATCCCATCCGTTTTCATTGTACGACACCATAAAGACCACCCCTGGTGCCACCACACATAACACTGATACTGGGGTGCCCAATCCCCAGTGTTGGGGTGGTACCTGAAATAAAGGAAACTGTTGCTTGTAGCCTTTTTTTTCACTAGATCCATAAAAGAAAGAACACTGTCCATTGATGTCTATTGTCGCTGCCAGCATACCTCTACCATTTCCTCCCCCACCTCACCATCCCACTCAGCCACCACCACCCCAATAACTCTTTTAATTTTCTGACACCAGGTTGCCCAATCCCTGGTGTCGGCTACTATCCACTGCCCCACCTGTTTTCAGTGTGAGACACCAGGGAGCCCACTCCTGGTGTTTCCAAACATATCACCGACACTTGGTTGCCCAATCCCCACTGTCACTACTACCTGAAATAAAGGAAACCGTCCCTCATAGTCATTTTTTCCCTGTACTATATATCCTGTAATAAAAAAAACTGTCCACTGATGTCTGTTGCTGCTGCCACCCTACTGCCACCATTACTCTTCCCCACCTGACCCTCCCACTCAGCACCCACCACATCACACCACCACCCTTACTTACCTACTAGGGGTCCAACTCCATAATCCTTTCTGAACATGGCAGGTCTTATTTTTCAAATCCACTCTGAAACTTATTTTCAGTCGCACTGCCAAATCACCTTCTGTCTGGTCTCAAAAAAACTGTTGGAAATTTGGAGTCAAAATGTGGGGGCCCACTGAAAATTATATATTGCCTCTCAGCTGCACTATTTTGAATAATTACAGTCTAATAAGGAGGCAGTAAGCATAGCGGTTAAGGGCACTGATCTGCAACCTTGGTTTGAATCCCATCAGCCCCCACTTGCATACTGTGTGACCCTGAGCAAGTCATTTAACTTCCTTGTGCTCCCAGGTCACAACTGGAAACAAGTTATGGCTTAATGTGCCTTTCCTGGTTAAACAACTTCCCTTCCTCCCCTTTCCCCTAACAGTATGTAAAAGCAGGACACTACTGAAAACGAGATATTGCATCTCATCTACTCTATCCTGGGTAAATATAAAGCTAAAATGTGCACAAGCAAGACCCCCTACAACAGCAATGCAAGTAGCGAGCATTCGGCATTGACAAATGTCTGTTTTACTCTTGACTTTGGAAGAATGATAATGTAAAAAAACACAATACAGTACTTGTTACAGATCATGTGACAACTGGCAGTACTTGGTTACAGAATCACAGCCCCTGAATAAATCCCCATGTTCTAATTACTTATAGCTGATTCAGTGATAACTGGGAGTTTCTTTCTTTTGTACTCTTCTGTTATGCTTGGCAAGTGAAAATGTCTCTCGTCTTCTTATTACAATAAAAAGATGGACACCATTTTCAAGATAATTGATACTGGATGTTTACCTTGTATAAAGCAATCAGTTGCCAAAAAGCAGTGTCATAACTACTGTAGCTGCCACTGCAGCTGTGCAGGAAAAGACATGGCATACAAAAACACTTAAAAACCTCCAAAAGTGATTAAAATAACATGCCTTGGCTTTTGTATGAGTCATGCAATTCATAACCACTTTTGGAAAGGAAAGGAAAGCTCATCAGGATAATGCTGTGGGCTACAGTGACCAGACTGGAAGGGAAGGGTGGGGTAATCAGGCAGAAGGCAGGAGTTACAGTACCACATTATAAAGGGCTGCATGAAATCTTCAAACCAAGTGTGATTGGACTGACAATGTGGAAACTGTGGATACCATGGATACCAAGTAAAAGAAAGCAAACAAGTTTCAAACCACAGTACTAATGTAGCTTATTTTATGCATCTTTCTTGAAATCAACATTACAAAACTATCTATTTAGTTGTATTATTTAATTCAAGCGCAACCAGCTGTAACCTATATAAATAACACTATTGATTGTCAAAAAGCAGAAATTTAAATTTAACTGCACTCAGCATTGTGATAGGTTTCCTATGTGGGTATTACTTTAAGTTAAGTGGCCTAAATAGTAGTTAACACGTACATCACAAACAAGCTTTTGTCACGTAGTAAGATGCTAATAGAGTTTAATAAGCAGCAATATGCTTTTGAACATGGATGTAACTGATAGCTAATTATGCATTTAAAACTCTAATATTAAGACAGATATTCTTTATAAAATAATGACTGGAAATAAAACATTCTGTCTGGTTCACAGCACTGTAAAATGATCATGTAATGGCACAAAATCCTCATATACAAGAAAAGAGTTGGAATTTTAATTATTAAAACATTCAGTTTTAAAAAATTGAAACTGATCAGTTTAGGCAAGCAATAATACCCAACAAGGTGGGTGGTATTTATTTATTTATTTCAAAGGTTTTACCAGGAAAGACATAAGGAACTGGTATAAGCTAATTTCCAGATGTGTCCTGGGGAAGGGGAAGTGAAGAAAAGATAACAGATACAAAATACAGAGCATAAAATACATACAATGGAAATAGGTATGTCAATATAAACAAGACAATGACACTTAAGAATGAACTGGCAGTCATTTGTTACCATACAGTAAATTGCAGAACTGATAAAAGAATAATTGACGTGATCTACTTATCGAATAAGGAACACGAGGAATGACTGATACTAGAGAAATGGGAAAGAGCTGCAGTCAGTGAATTAGGTGAGTTACAGGTGAAGGAGTAAACCCATTACTAACCCACCTAATAAGTGGTCACGTGATAAGTGGGTATTGGGCTATACCAGACTGCCAAGGGTCATAATGAGGCCCAGTGCTGCAGGTGGAGGACCTTATAGTCCCTGGAAGGTCTGGTATGGCATATACTGCCCACCCTTGAGGGTATTCTTGTGCTTAAAAAATGGGTTAATAGAAACATTTTTATAAAATATTTAAAAAATGTAAAAAAAGAGTAAAATATTTTAAAAAATGAATACAGATGCAGTTTGTTGTAAAGTAGTTCCTCTACTGGAACAGCTGCCACTATAGGGCGCTGCTGTTTTTAATACAGTCTGCTGTTTTCCTTGTGGCTGCCCTCCTTCCACCCTAACACCCTCCTGGGAAAGCACATTTTTTGGTTTCTACTAAAATTGAGAACTCTGTTACAGTACCTGGAAGGAGTCCAAGATCCATGGCAGGTGGTACGACTGATGTTTTCTTTCCATTAGCTTTAAAATAGAGAACTCCGTTAAGGCAGTGGGACCCAGTCAGAAGGTTGAGTACACTGGGCAAGAGGGTACGGGAGGAGTAATTGGGCTGTGAGAGCTAAGGCCGAAAGGAGGGGGAGCAAGCAGAAGATTGCAGGCCTGGCTCCACTATGACGGCAGTGGTTTGATTTGGTCTCCCACAGATGGAGATGCACTGCCTGCTTGGGACAATTACTGTAAAACAACTGGCAGGCATCTCGAGGAGGGTGTGTGTGTGTGAGTAGTGCTCAAAGCTAAGAATGCTCTGTAGTAGCACTAAAACAGACATTTTTCAAAAATGTACTTATTTATTTATTTCAACATATCATAAGAATTACAACCCTTTGAGTCGTAGACTCATTTACAAAGGCGCCACGTCACACAAAATCATACATACAATGATGCAGGACAGCAGTAAGACAGCACAGCTTAGGCAGAGGTATTTTACGTATAATAGCCAGGGTGGATGATGACCTATACATGTGGTAGCTAGGGTATTGACATCAATTCAAGAGTTACAGTTACAGAGTAAGTGCAACCTCGGGGGCATTGTCAGATAGCAGAAACAGTGATCAGTAATGAAAATTTAATTGTTTTGTATGAATGTTTTTCGCACTTCCTCATTCCCACTGCTATGTTGGGGAATTGTGCTGGCAGGCCATCTCCCATTAACTAAGCCAGAGAAAAAATTAGTGGACAGCAATTTTCAGCATTCTATGATGGCAGTGATTTTTTTTGGGGTTAGCTAGGTAAACAGGCAGCTGACAGTGGGTCTTGCTTTTAGGTATACGTTAAATAAATACCCACCTTGGCAAGGCCCTTAACTAATCAGAATGCAGGAAATATGCTACCCATTTTATAATTTTAGCTTTAAAGCACACCAGGAGTTGACTTACTTCAGTTAATCTAACCTTAGGGGCATGAGACACTTGTTAGGCCTTGTGTTTCATGACCCCTGGGTTAGATTAATGTACGGTAACCCAGCCGCTGATCATGCTTTAATGCTTAAATCAATTAATGTTTAATAATGTTCAATAATTAGCAATTAGCAACAATAAGTAGCAGTGTCAGTGGCTCTGTAGGTAGCACACTTGCCTCTGAGGCCGGGCGATCAGAGGGCTGTGGGTTCAGTTCCTACATCTGGTTAATATCCCAGTACTGACACTGTAGTGCAGCATGAGAGGGGTGCTGCACTTCTGAGGTGTCATCTTTTGGATGAGATGTTAAACTGAGGTCCCATCTGCCTGGACTGGTGGTAGTTCAGGTGGATGATAAATTTCCCATGGCACTTATCAAAAAGAGTAGGGGAATTTTTTATTTATATCATGAAAGAACAGATAAATAAATCAGTATTACTTCATACAACAAAAAACAGAAATTCAACAAAGTATTACTTCATACTTAAAACAGAGATATACAATCGTAAAAGGAGAAATTATGAACACCAAAACATAATACATCCTACACTGGAACCCCCCCCCCCAACAAAAAGTAGAAAATATTTTTTTTAGAAAGAGAAAAAAACACATAATTCAAAGAAATATCAGATTCCAAATTAAATATTCAAACAATAATTAAGTATTATTTCATACAATTTCCTAAAGCCAAACAAAATCTTTTCATCAATAGGAGAAAACTTCCTGGTAAACCTGGATAATTCCCAGCTGTTCTAAATATCCAAATTTCCAATAAAATAGAGATTATTCCACAGTCTTTTCCACTTAACAGAATCATAAATATGTCTCTCTTCTGATTTCCATTTATTCAAATCGGCACTGATGATGAAAAAAAATTCTAAAGCTGAAATAAAATGCTGTTGCAAAGCCAATCAACAATGACCTATCCATATCCACGACAGAAAATTAGCATAAATAATACAAAATGTTCCCTGATGTACTGAAAAGGATAAAGTAGGAATTATTCCAAAATATAATAAATTCGGGTCTGGAGGGACTGGACCTGCCCACTTACATCTATTTTTAACAATGTCCCAAAATTGTATTGCATATGGACAATTAAAGTATAAATGATCCATTGTTTCTATTTTTATAATACACATCTCCCTAGGACAATAACGTTCAGTTAAAGCTTTATGCTTATGGTTGCCCTTTACTTTGATCCAGCCACGTAGACCCAACCATTCTGTATCCCACATATGAACTGGAAGTCTTTCATCCGTAATATATTCCGAGAGTTGTTTTTGTTCCAACTGAGTTAAACCTGTAAACACCAGCTCATCAAAACATTCCATGATAATATGCTCATAAAGTAATTTCCTGGAAAAATGAAGAGTATCATCTAACTATACTCCCCATTTCTTTATTGCATCAATTACTCCATCCCACCTCTTGGCAAGATGAGGACTCCATTTATTTTTATGCAAACATGTTTTAGTTGACCATTCTTTTAGTACCCCATCTAATGCTTCTTTTCACCGTTTACCCCATGGTTGAACCATCCCCTTTACTAAAGGAATAATGTTATCATAAAGAAAGATTGTGAAGGAAAAACACCCCAGGATGAAACATATTCAAACCCCCAAGTTTATTTGGTCTATAAAGAATATTCCACTTCACTGGATTCAACCTACTTCCCCATACACAAGATAAAAAACAGCTCAACTAAGGAGTTTCTAAAGAGGATGGCAGGAAAAAAATTTAACTAATAAGCAAAAATCCAGGTACCAAAAAGGGTTTTAATAAAAAAAATCCATCCCTTTTTTGATAATTTCCACCTATTCCACAATTTAACTTTTGCATGGCCTATTGCTAAAACTCTCTCTCAATTTAGACGTGCCATATCCTCTCCACCAAAATATATTCCTAAAATATGACAAGGCTTTCTAGAAACCAGGATATCACATACTAAGCTATCTGAATCTCTAAAGCACAACACATCCAAACAACATGATTTAGGTACATTTAAATGAGCCCCCGTGATTTTACCAATCTCCTGTGGCAAATCACAAGCTAACTGAACAGAGCTATCGTCATTTACCAATAAACAAATATCATCCTCATAGGCTAAAACTTTATATTCTAATACTTTGCCCATGCCTAAACCACATATTTTAGAAGAGTTTTGAATCAACCAAAGCAATGGATCTATCATAAACATGTATAGAAGTGGGCTTAGCGGACAACCCTGCCGAATCCCCTTCTGAATTAAAATTTTCTGTCCCATCCAACCATTCTCATACAGTTTTACATATGCCAAGGCATAACATAATTTAATTCCCTGTATGAACAAATCCGGAATACCATATGCAGCTAAACAATCCCAAAGAAAGGAATGAAAGACCTCATCAAAAGCTTTTGCCTGATCTAAACTTGCTATGTAGCCTGCACCCACTGACCCCATTGGGGAATTTTTACTTTCCATTATTTCTTTTAACAATAATAAAGCTTCTGTCATTCTTCGACCAGGAACTGAACAAAATTGCATGGAAATAATTAATTTTGCCATTACTGATGCTAATCTACTACCTAATAATTTAGCAAATATTTTAAAATCAACATTTAATAATGTAATTGGTCACCAATTTTGAATTCCGTCTCGTACTCCAGATTTAAACAAAAACATCATGAGTCCTTCATACATTGAAGAAGGTAAAGAAAAATCTTGCAAAAAAAATTATAGACTGCTAAAAGTTCCTGTGGGATTAGATTCCAAACAACTTTATAAAGTTCTCCAGTTAGTCCATCTGATCCTGGTGCTGTATTCCCTTTTAATGACTTAATAACTTTATCCATTTCTAAATAGGAAAATGGCAGAAGCAGGGAAGCCTGTAATTCTGGGATAGCTGTGGTAAAGATGCTGATTTCAACACCTGAGCATTAAAACCTAAAGCATAAAAAAGGGAGGCAGTATAGCGCAGTGGTTTAAGGCTCTGAGCTGCAAATCTGGTGACATCCAACAGACCAGACCTGTGTTTGAATCCCACAGCTTCCACTTGCATACTGTGTGACCCTGAGCAAGTCACTTAAGTTCCCTGTGCTCCCAGGTCGCTCATGTAAAAAAGCTTTCAGCTTAGTGTGCTACTCCTGGTTAAACAAATAATAATAAAAAAAAAAAAACACACATCTGGAACTGGAGTCCCAAACACAGTTTGTCCATGTTTCTCTAAAATTAACATAATACCGACATTATCAGTAACATACTTCCTGTTAGATATATTCAAGCCATTTAACAATCTTTTCTCTCTTCTCTTTTGACAATCAAAGAAAGGATTCTCTTGTTCCAATTTCCCTTGAGTTCAAAAAATCCATTCCTGATTTAGTGAAAACATTCTGTCATACTGATAAAATTCCATACTAGTCTTAACCTTTTGAATCTCTGTGGAAACATATTTTTGTCCCAAGTGGTGCTTCGTTAATAATTCACCCCATTGTTCTCTTAAATTTAAATATTTGAAATATTTTTAAATCTGTTTACCCCTCCCTGCTTCCTTAAAATAACTTTTCAAACAAAATTTTAAATCTTCCCACCGTTTACCTATATCCTCATACAAGAACCAGGTAGAAAGTTTATCCTTAATTATCCCAGTCAAAATTGACACTACCAAAGGGTCCTTTAAAAGAAGAGAAGATAATTCAACCGCCAATACCCTGGGCCTGCCATCCTCTAAGGAGGAGATTCAATATGAACCCCCACTAAAACATGATCAGAAGATTCAATTGGTATTAGAAACATTTTACCACATGGTAATGATTGCTTAATAAAAATCATGTCTATGCAAGAAGAAAGTCATCCTCTAAAATAAGTTGGTTTCACTGACTGAGTCTTTTCTTCACTAACGATTTTTAAACCACCATGATTTACCACAGTTCGTAAAAATGCTTTGTCACAATACACTTTATCTAATGGGCCATCTTTTCACAAATTAATATTAAAATCCCCAGCCAAAAAGATAGTTCTGCTAGTATGCAGATATGGCTGTATTTTTTTTAGTAATTCAATTCTAAGAGCTTTGACTGGGGTCCATAAATATTAATCAGTCTACAATGAACTGCATTCATTTCTACATCTAACAAAAAAGCTCATCCTGGTTCAATATCTACCATATAAAAACATCGAATTTCAGGTGAAGTGAAACCATATCCAACCCCACTACAAGTATCTAATCCCAATGACCAAAAGGATGGACCCCCTTTCCATTCTTTAGTAATCTGGTTTATATCACTAAGAGATTGCAACCTAGTATCTTGTAAAAAAATACATTGTATGGTAACTGTTGTAGTATCCCAAAAGTAACATAACATTTTCTCAGTGATAAAACACTATTCACATTTAAGCTTACAATCCTGAAACAGAGTGTATCAGGGAGGAAGAGCAGCCAATTTTCCACTAGATCTAGTCATCCACTTTTGTGGCGTTTTAGATTGACATGGGGTTTATACCACTGAAGATATGGGTTCCAAGGGGGGAAATTATCCGAATCAGTTCCCTCCGTAGGCAATTCTGAATCCGCCTGTTCACCCCATGAAGTGAAAGCTGAAAATCTATTTGATAAGGGTAATGGTGAAAGAGAAATCTCTCCCTTTTTCTGTTTCCAAGACTGGAATTTCAAAGGGAAAATAAACCCATCCTCCGTTTCAGGCATTTCTGACTGGTCCCACAAGGTTAAAGAGGGGAAACCTGTATGATCAATATGTGCTGAAATAGAGGTTTCTGAAATGGGTGGAACTGATTTGTTAGGTCGTTGACTTAAAAGAATAGAAGCTAATGTTACTGTTCTCAAAGGAGAACTCTGTGGGGTAACATATGGGGTTACACTTTCGTCTTGTCTAGGCTGTGGCTGTGGGTGCCTTATTAAAGGATCCAGTGGAAGTACCACTGCATTATTTAGCTCCATGGGCCTTGCAGAAGTTGGTTGGTTTCTACCCCTGGCCCCAGGCCCTGACCCTTGGCCTCAGCCATGGGTGGGGAAAGGTCCTTCTTGATACTGCCCAGCAGATTGTCCAAAACATTGTTTGGCTTTTTTTTTTAAATAATCATGATCAGACTCCCCCTCTATATTATGGGCTGCCCAAGGGCAGTCCCGGAATGAGTGTTCTTCTTTCCCACATAGATTACAAAAAGGGCAGGCATTACACTGGGGAGCAGTATGTCCCAACATTCCACAGTGAAAACATAAAATATGCTCACAGTCTATGTTTAGATGATCCAAAGCTGCACATCTACAGCAGCTTTTATGCTGTCCTGCATAAAATAGGACTCCCAGATCTCGTCCTCAAAAAAAGGAACTGGGAAGGTGGGAAATTCCAGCCTCAATTTGATTCAATTGAACCCAAAACAACCAGCCACCTTTCCAAAACCCATTTTCATCCATAATGGGTTTTGGATGTTCCATAACAGTACATTTTTTTACAACCAAAACATAATGTCGTTAATACAAACTTCTTCGTTTCTAAATAGAATTGTAACAGTCTTAATGGTTGGTTTCGTGACTGGAATAGCCAATAAATCAATCCAGTTTTCAGAATCTTTGAGTATATAATACAATTTCCAAAACTTATCCAATGATTGCATGGTACAGAAACTTAAATCATAAGTTTGGTCTCCAGTGGCATGTATAAACGCATAAACCTCAGCAGGTAAAAAATCCATAGAATCTTTAATTAAAGTCTTCCCTACCCATATCCTATCTGGAACTATGGGTGTATTCCCTTTGTATTTAATACGAACCAAAAAGCATCTTTTCGCTGCTTCTGCAGGCTTATGAAAAAGTCCTGCAAATGTCTTAGGTGGCGCTATATTTGTAGGACAAAGAACCTCTGTGCACAAACACTGTGAGGCAAGGGTTACCCCAAAGGGCATTTGACTGGGAAGCCAAGTTTCAAGAAAATACAAAATCACACATGGCCACACAATGCAAAGCATCATGGGCTGCATATGCAAATCCCCAAAGAATGTTATGCTGGTTCAACTTTAAGCAGAATTGCATGGTGCCGAAAGGCCTCTCACACAGTTTGCAAAGGGTGCTAACAGATGACATAGACACGTGTTTCGTCCTACCAGGACTCATCAGTATGCCTCGTCTGTTTGACACCCCAGTGGAATAGATATATTTGTAGGCTCCCTTTCTTGTCCCTCCATCCCATTAGATACAGGGTCTCTCAAAGAAATCCTACCTTGTATCTCTGAAGAGGAATCATTCGGTATGTCAAGGGGAACTTCTTTTACAATAGAAGAACTGGATTATGGGGCTTCCACAGTAACAGGCCCAGAAGGACCCGAAAATGCTTGGCATCTTTCTCTATCTTGTGGAGCAGTAACAACTACTGTAGCGTAGCCTCATCAGGCCAGACTGTTACAATGCTTGGCTGCACTGATGCTTTTTGGTCTTCTTGGGGGGAAACAGCATTACTGTTTGGAGAACCCGGTAGAGGGATAGCAGAGTCAGGAATCCATCAGTCTCCATTATGAATCCACCCAGCTTTTTGCAAAGCCGACCCAGGGGTCCATTCAGCATCAGCATTTAGTGTCTCCAGGATAACGTCAGCTACCCGATCTTGTATACCTGAAAAAGTTAATCCTAAAGGCGAAGGAGACTGTTCCGAAACCACTTCTAATGTTACCCATTTACTCCCCCCAGGTAATGGGCTCACTGCCGATCTCTTTCTTTTCCTCCAAATTTAACTTACTTGCCATAAACTCCTGTTCCGCTACCAAAATTAGCTCCAGCAGCTGTTTTTTCTTTAAAGCCAGGTCTTGCTGAAGATTCTCCTCATTCAAGTCTTGCACTTCATTCAATCGAACCATCAAAGAAGTAGAGGGCTCCTCAGTTTGGACATCTGCCCCCAAAACTTGGCCCTCCATGCCGGCAGTGTTCTGTAATTCTGCTGTCTCTTCCATCTCCTCCACACCACCTTCTTCCTCCTCCATGTCCATGTTCACACTGAACTCAACCAAGACTCTCCTGCAGCATTTCAGCACCCTCTGCAGCCAGATTAGGGTAAATTTTTATTGACAAAGAAACTACAAACCAAAATCACATTGACAAAAATAAGTACAAAAGACTCAGGTAACAGGAAAATCAGAATCAGTCACCCATGGTAAGCATTTCCATAAAGCAAACAATGATGCAGATGACAAACTTCTTAGTTCAGAAAAATAAACATCTTTTAAATCCTGTTCAATACTTTGGACCACCAGTAGGTGGGACATATCTTTTTGCTGCAAGGTGAAAAGACAGCGAGCAGTCCATAAATGCCATTTAATGATGGTAAACAATAAGTTTAGGGTGTCAATAATCCACTTTTTCCAGGTCGCTGGAAACCTACCATACAATAACATCTCATAAATAACAGAAGCAAATAAAGGTTCCTTCCATCTGTTCACTAAAAATAACCAAAAACCAGTGATATAGGAACAAAGAAAAAACAGGTGTTGTATTGTTTCATCCTGATTTACACATACAGGTCTGGAACACAATCTTTCATTCAGCTGTTTATGTTTATGATTTGCCTTAATATTGATCCGTGCATGACAACTAAGCCAATGTAGATCCCACATCTTCTGGGGGATGCGAGGATTCCTTAACAGTGTGTATAAAGCAGGTAAGGAAGTAGGGGGACATTTGGGAAAAATTACAATGTCTGCACAAGTGGTATCTATCAAAAAATTATAAATGGCTTTCCTATTTTGAGTCATAATCATATGGCTAGTAATCTTCCATTGTTTTAAATGGCAAAAGGTATCATGAAGATAAGAAGGGGTAGACGATACATGTTTAACCTGTTTCAAAGTGTTAAGGTCCCAAAGATGAAACCAGGGTTGACAGGATTGAAAAAAATAAAATTCCCATCCCACATCATAATTAACTAAAAGTGGTTTAAGATTAGTCACAAAAATAAACTATTATAAAAAATACTGGGTGTATCATATTAAGACCACCTTCCTTGAAAGGTAAGCAGGTAATGGAGCAAGCTTAATGGGATTCAGGTGGCTGCCCCATAAGGCCTGAAAAATATACTCAGAAGTTTGGTTTCCAAAACACGGGAAGGGGGAAAAACATAAGTCAAAAACAAAAAAATCGTGAGCAAGTGAGACTTTATCAAGTAAACCCTCTTTTTTTACTGAGTTTCCAGGTGTTCCAAAGAGAAACTTTGGCCTGCGCTAGGTCCAGTTTGGGAGTCCAGTTGAGAATGTCTAAAGGACCTGAGCCAAATAGAATGCCCAAAATCTTAATAGGGGTGTCACAAAGTGCAATACTGGAAACTATTACATCATTCGATTGCTGAGATCCAAGCCGTTGACCGACACATTTCTCCAAGTTCAGGTATGCTCCTGAAACAAGACCAAAGGACTTACAGAGGTGGAGAGATGCATCTGCCGAAGGAACATCAGCTACTATTAAACTCATGTCATCAGCATAGGCTAAAACAGAAAGTGGTAAGGAACAAATAGGCCTAACATTGTGTGCTGTATTAATGGTGCGAAGTAAGAGATCCAAAAAAGATATACAAAAGGGGACTGAGTGGACACCCTTGTCTAACACCTCTCTTTAAAGGTATCAAAGGACCCTTCCAGCCATTAACAAGAGGGATAGAAGTGGCTGTAGAATATAATAAGTGTAACCAGGAGAGAGTAGTCACAGGAACCCTATAATGTCTCAAAACCTGCCATAAAAAGTCATGACTCACTGAATCAAATGCCTGTCTTTGATCCAATGAATACAGGAGGCCTGTTAACCTATTTGAATTGCCATGTTCCACCAATTTCCGTAATAAAATGACATGATTATGTATACTTCTGACTGGAACATTACTAGATTGAGCTTCCAAAATAACAAGAGAGGTCAGCTTTGCTAGATGGAGAGCAATAATTTTAGTTAAAATTTTAAAGTCTGTATTCAACAGGCTAAGAGGCCTCCAATTAGTCAGTAATTTTCTGTCTCCTTTCTTATGGATATAGAAGAGACTACCCATATTAAATTCTAATGGTAAAGTATCATCTTTTAAAAGGAAGTTATAAACTGCAGCCAATTCCACGCTCAACTCAATATTAAGCAATTTATAAAGCTCATTCGGAAGGCCATCCAAGCCTGGAGATAGTCCAGATCACAGAGTTGTGATGACCTCAACTACACTCTTGTGCCTGAATATCACAAGCAAACATATCAGATACTGATTGTTGCACATCAGGAACAGAAATGGGACTAAGGAAGGTGAATATATCATATAGACATGTAGGGAATGGACTGAATAAGTTTTGAGTATACTCGGCCACATAATTTTGGATAAGCCTAGAATCAGTAATTGCATGACCAGCTTCAGTCACAGTAGTATCAATGGTTCTCCCCATAATCTGTTTAGAAAAATGTGCAAATGGGCAGATCACATCATAGGCACCTTTTACACTAAAACACTCATGTTGTTGCATTGAAGCATATTTTTTGGAGTGATATTCCATTAAAGATTTTTTCAGGGTACTAATTTGTGAAGAAAGATCCTGGCCAGTGGTATACGAAAGGGTAAGGAGTTTTTGCAGCTGATGTTGTGTCCTATGGTATGTGAAATAACAATCTTCATGATGGGTTTTGCTAAAGGATTTCAGTAATTTCGTCAAATCCTTCTTCGTATCTAACCACCACCACCAAGGATCATCATAAAGAAAAAACACAGATTTTCTGTTTTGAAAAAAAGATTTAAGAAGTGTTAACAACAGAGAATTCTTTAATAAGGAAACATTCAATTTCCAAGTGCCAGGACCAAAAGTTGCAACATTCTTAGGACCAAGAAAAATAGTAAGCAAATCATGATCTGAAAATTCAGCCACCTATACTTCAGCAGCAGAAGTTTGTAAAAAGGAGGACACAAAAAAAAATATATATATCCGGGTAGCTAAAGAGCCTTTATGAAAGGTAGGGGTATGTGTCTGGGTGAGAGAAAGATAAGCATCCTTCAGTTTTGCAGAAAATAAAAGATTTTTGAGAAAAGTGGTATCACAAAATAATTTTGTGGTTTTTCAGAATGAGGACCTGTCCTTAGTGGACAACCCACAATTAAATCACCACCAAAATGATGTGCATAGAGTGTAAAGATAGGAATTGAACCACTTACAAGAGTTCAATCCTAAGTGACTTGGTTTGTGGGGCATAAATATTGATAATCTGAAAGGGATAAAAGGACCTAAAGTCTATCAATAATACTCTGCCAGGGCATAAATCTAGAATCTTAATAATAGAGACATTAGGAAGATGAAACAAAATACCCACCCCAGAACATGTCTCCTGTCCAAATGACCAATAGGAGGGGCCTAAATGCCAGGATTTTTGGGCCCTAGAAATTTCAGGCAAAGAATGGAATCTAACATCTTGTAGAAGTATGAGACCGGCAGTAAGGCAAGACAAAATGAAAAAACTGAATCCCTCTTATGTTGTTTTTTTATACTGTTAACATTAACAGTATGTATTGCAAAAGAAGTAGACATATGCATAGCAATCACCTCTGTCTACCCTTTCTCGGGGTACATTCTTTATGTTTTGTCTTGGCCTTGGCTTTCCTTTTTTGGGACCCCACATTGTCGATAGGGACTTCAGTATCTGTAGTAAGTTCAGGGTGAGAGGACTGGACAGAAGAAGAGTCAGAGTCTGTGTTTTCAGAAGCATGTCGCAGCAATTCATATTTATTTGTCAAAGGGAGAGTCTCTATCCTCTGAGCCTTAGAGGAAGGTGAACCAAACTTTATTGAACCCCTTGTAATTCTAGAAGGTGTAGTAAAAGGGTCAGAAGGGGAAGGTTCCATTGTTTCTAATGGTGCTGGGGGGGTCCCATAGAAGAGCCACCTGAAGTAGAACAGCTAGGAAGAACTGGGGAAGAAGGAGGGTGGGGAGGTAGAGAAAACGTAACAGGTTGTGGGACAGGCTCAGTCAAATCCTCCCCAGCATTTACTACAGTGGCAGTGGAAACAACACTATGTGATTCAGCTAAAGTAGTGGGGGGGATGGGGGCAACTGTGGAAGTAAAAGAAGAGGGACCCTTAATGTTAGAACGTTGGGCCACCGTAATAATAAGCCATTGCTCCTCTCCATCAGCTAAAGTAGGAGAATTAAGGGCAGCCCAGGAACATTGCTGAAAAGTATGTCCCAGGTCTTCACATAAAACGCAGAGAGGTTCTTCAGTACACTGTGAGCCTGCATGACCAAGACCACCACACACAATACATTTAATAGTGTCACAAATGCTGCTGAGATGAGAAGTGGAACCATACTTATAACAGGCTTTAGGTTGTCCAGAATAGAACAAAGCTTCCCTATCCCTGCCTAACAGAAAACTATTGGGTAGGTGTTGAATACCAGTCTCAGTAGTCTGGAGCATAACCCTAACCTTCCACCCTCCCATCCACAAATTTTCCAAATCAAAAATAGCTTCAGGGTCAGAGAGCACTGTACATCTTTGTTTCAGCCAAACTGTAATATCATTCAAACTAACACCTTCATTTCTAAACAGAATAGTGACAGTCTTTTGTGCAGGTTTCGTTAAAGGAATTGCACTGAAAGGTGACCATAAAGGGGTATTTTTCAACAGATGAAATTGGGACCAAAATTTCTCTAAACCTTTTAAGGTTTTAAAACTTGCATCAAAATGGGACTCATTAGAAACATGTACCAATGCTTGGATATCATAAGCAGCAAATTTCATGGAGTCTTTAAGCAAAGTGAGCCCAACAAAAACCCAATCAGGCATTTCAGGTAAACCCCCCAAATACTGTAATCTGACAGCATTGTGTCTCTTAGCCTGTTGGGTGGGAACAGAAAAACAAGATGCATACATTTTAGTAGATGTAGAAGCAAGAGAAGTCGGTCGTTCAGTCCGTTGAGGAGGTAGACCAGGGCCCTGGGGTGGTAAACTTCAATGAAGAGGGTCGGAGTCTGAAAATGGAGCTGCAGGAGAAGTGGAAACCGATAAATTGAGAATTGGATTCTGTGTTAAGTGCAAAGCAGACATAAGCGTAAAGTCCAACTGGTCTTGCACAGGAGAAATAGCTGCGGCGTCTGCAGGGGTGATCGAACGGGGGAAGGACCGGAGCACCAGGTACTGACAACTGGATCCCTCTCCCACCCTGCCGCAACAAGAGCAGAGTCAACTGACCAGTCTCCCCGAGGAACAACCTCTGCAGGGGGCAAGTCAGACGCAAAGGTTCATGGAAGAAGATCGGGGGAAACAGCAAGGTTTTCAGGAGAAGTTTCAGCAGCAGGAGCAGAAGAAATCGTCGAACAGACCACTTTGGAATGCGGAAATGTCAAGGCTGTCTTTCGGGCATCTGACGCAGTAGTCTGCAATAGTGAGTCAGAATCAGTAGGCAGCTGCAAAGCTGAGTTCTTAAGTGCTAAAAGCTCCTGTTTCTTTGTAAGATAGCGTGTTTCCTCAAGTAATAGCAAAGCGTCCACATCTGTAGGTCGTAAACATTCAGTATTCTGTAGAGACTCTTTAGCAGATGCTAGCTGTTGCAGTATAGAAACAGACTGGGAAGAAACAATTGTTTGCTTACTTTGATCCATCGAGGTTTCTGAGGAAGGAAATGAACTGGGAGATGCATGCAACTTAGATCCATTAGAAGAAGCTTGAGGAAGAATCAATGAGGTCTCTGGCAATCCAGAGACAGGGGAGGAGACGAACTCCCCTGCCTCCAACACCTCCATGTCCTACACAGCATGTCCAGAGGCAGCCATCTTGGTCCCACGTGAAAATGGGACCCCCCTGCTCACAGGAAACAGAGTAGGGGAATTTCCCCGGTGTCCTGGCCAAATTTCCCTCATTCACTAAAAATACCACCAACAGCCTAATCTAGTTCAAGGTCAGTTAGCATTCACCTGTATCCCCTTCCCCCCGAGTTGTGCCTGAAAATAGGCAGGATTTGTCTAGTGCATTTGCCCAGTCAACAAAAACTAAATAAATAAAATAAATAAGTAATTTAAGAATGCTTTGATAGACACCATTTGTCATTTAAAATGAAGCAGTGTCCTCATGGTGTATCTTTATTACCCTTTGCTCCTATGTGCAGACCAGGTCTGGCATGCAATATTTTGGACATTTACACAGGTTATACGGAATTCAAGAGCCTGGTAGCCAATAACTGCTGACTGGTTACTAGTAGCAAGTGATACAAATGATTAATTCACTTTATTTAACCATCTGCTAATCTTCAATAAGCATTAAGAAATAGAGATATGCATTTGCTGTTTATAAGTTTATGGGTCCGTTTGGAGAGCCTGTTATGTTTTAGTTTAGTTTAAGTTTATTTGAAAGACTTAATATCATTACAAAACAGTACAATAAGACATTTTACAATCTTATAGCAGGTAAAACACATAAAAGGTACAGAGCGTGTATAGTGACTCCATTCAATCTCTATAACCTACAAATATTAAAGGCTTCTGAAACATTGTCCTCCGACAGAATAGCATGCATAAAACATGTACTGCTAACTCATAGCATTGCTACAAGCATATGGTAATTATTATATCAAATGGCTTCAAATCTAGGAGTCAACGTTCGGTGTCTTTTATAGTTACTCCATAGAATCAGCCATAACCATCAATACTAAAAGGGCCAGCAGCTCACTCAGGCCCCAATAATCCACAGACATGAGATCCATTGGGTATGAGAGTTACTTTCAGGCCAATAGCCATAAACCAGCCTCAAATAAATTTCGCAGGACCACAAGTGTGATTAGTTTGAGCAATAAGTCTTGGTGTTTAGAGAAGCCCTCAGATAATGGCATTGTTAAAAATCAATGCGGTTAGCTACAAAAAAAAAAAAATGTACTTAACATCAAAAGCATGTGTGCCACTTGCCATCCAGATAGATGAAAGTTAAAATAAGTTATTAACATACTGCTAATTCAAAGGCCACAACATTCCTCAGTTGGGAGTCCAGCTATATCAAAAAAGCTTTTAAATATGAGGCTTAAATAATCATATATAATATATCAAGACATGTCTGCTATTGAGCACCTATGCTAGGTTCCATCACCTTAATCAGATAATCAGACACATTATAGTTCCACCAAGGAGATCTGGGGGATGTTCTGGCAGCACTTTCCCTAAAAAAAGTCCCAAAACTGCCTGCCCTCACATATTTTTACCTTAAAAAAAGTTCTCAACAACTTTAACAGGAGTTCAAACATCAAAGGGAAGCTAGAATAAATGCCACTTTAAGGTGATTTGCCTCCTGTCAGTTCATGTCACCTATTAAAAGAGAAAATCAATACCTTTGTGGGGAATACTCCCCCTAAACCAGTCTCCCATTATCACTGTAGAATGGCTTTTACCAAAAGGGGCCACTGCTTGCAACCCTCGTATGGGTCCTCATTTCCCCCTTTCCTTCTCTCATTCCGGGGGACCAAAGTTTCGGAGGATCAGTCTGCTCCCATATTCAACCAGGACTGGCAAAAAATCCTCCTCTGTCCAATCCATCTCCATTCCACTTAGAAGCAGCACAGACTGTAAAAACAAATTAAGAAAAGCACTCCTCTAAGCTCAATAAAATCGGACTTACCAGGAGATATATATTAAAGTACTGGCCCTCAGGCAACAATAGCATACCTGTTATACAGTAGGCTGTTAACAAGCCTATCAGCACATAGAGCACTTCCACAATTTAAGTCTCCTTTGGGGTGCTCCTGCATCCTTCTCTCTGTAGGAGGACAAATAAATTTCCTTGAGGGGATCCTTCAGAGTCCACACAACATTGCTGCACATTTAAAATCATGGCGTCTCTCTCAAGCAGAAAAGAAGTTTTTCTCTTACCACTTTCCCCTTGTAACACGTCTCTGAACGGGACGCATGTAAAATGCAGGAAATGGCTGGACGTTTTTAATCAGCAGACTCTCTCAGTCTTCAGACATAGTAGCAATTCCTCTCAGGTCTCAGTTAAATGAAACAAGCGCCATTCAAAATGCTGAACGCTGAAAATTAATGGTCACGCGGACAAAAATTCAGAGGCAATAAATCACTTAAAGCCTCCCAAATGGCATAAAAATGGCCAGTCTATAGCTGATAAGACAAAATAACCAACTTTTCATTCATGAAGGCAGATAAAAAAAACCTCCAATGTACAGTTTACAAAGTTAAAAATGCAGCATAGCAGAAAGCAGCTGGGAGCAGAGCAGCCCTGTGGCCATCTTGCTGCTCTGCCCCCTCTGAGAGCCTCTTATGAATATAAGAGTGTTGCCTCATGCGTTCTTAGGACCAGAGGACAGTGAACCTAAGGTGAGCAGTTCTGTGGTCCTAAGGATGCAGGAGGTGACATTCTTAGATCCATAAGAGGCCTTGTAAACAGACCCATAAAATTATTATAATTACTGGTGACTCCCCTTATCAAACTGTTTTCAAGGCACTTCAAAATGCTGTAATAACTCGAAAATGAGCTATTATGGCATTTACGAAACTTTCTTTCACCGTCTGTCTCCTTTCTGTGTCACTCGTCTGTATTCTGCCTTTTCATTGGCTCATGCTCTACGCGTGAGTAGGCTGAATAGCATGAAAAAATGGCTGCTAGTTTTTCCGCTTGCCGACGAGCTGTTTTAATTTACTACCCTCCCCATCTTTATTTGATTTTTTATTGTTTTGTCTGGTTGATCCCGCCTTCCATATATAAAAGGACTATCTGGTTGATCCCGCCATGTCTCCGGAGGCCTATCCATTACTCTCTATATAAATTGCAAACAGTACTAAATTAAAAAAAAAATATATATATATTTTTATCTAAAATGCTGATGGCATGGCCAGTCAGCGAGAAGCCTGTTACAGTGGCTCAGCATGTGAGGTACTCTTATGGTAATCAGAGTACCTCCCGTGCAACTGAAAGGAGGGCTGTGATTGGTCGGAGATGCTCCCACGGCCTCTAATAAAATGTAGTGATGCCTTTATAGAGTAACATTAATACAGTTTGCTGCTATATGGGAGACTAGAGTTTGCATCCAGTACTTTAGTCTTTTACTCAGGTTATAAGAAATCTAGTAGCCAGGTGGCTGATCATTAATGGAAAAATCTAGAGGCAACTAATAAAAAAGACTTATTATACCTTATTTAACTGCCTAGTACATAGTTTAATAAAGTGAAACAAGCATTTATTCTTGTTGCCACTACTTATTTATAGAAGTCATTGGCCACCTTTCTACTGGATTTCTTATAGTGTGAGTAAAAGTCTAAAGTGTTGGATACAAACTCTTATCTCCCATATAGCAGCAATGGGTAGTAAGGCTACACCATGGGGACATCGCTAAATTTAAAATGGTACATTCTTATCAATTAAAATATTCTGGCTGCTTATTAAAGATGAATAAAGAGATTTACCAATTTCCAGCAAACAATTCACAGTTGGCATTATCAGAACTCAGTTGAACGAAATCCCCCTACAATTTGAATTTCAGAACCTTCAATTTTTTTTGTATAACTGAAGGTTTTTCATTAAAAAGAATCCTTTGTCCATAGACTGTGCATGTTCCAGCAGATTATACCTGCCACGTGGTCATAAATTTCTGTTTGTGACATCACAATTTGTTTCATATGGAAATCATTCTAATGAACATGTAGGGGACTATGACTTCAGATCCAGTAAGGCAGCAGAAACAGATACAGTCTAAGGAGCTAAGACCCTGTTTTCATTCAAATTAGTTCAGTAATAATGAATAGAATGTCAAGAATTTCAAATGTTTTGAGAAGTTTATAAGATTTGAGCCCTTCCACTGCTATCGGTGATTTTATTGCAGAAACTTGGAAATCACTTTAAATAAAGAGAAACATGCATTTTCATGAGTTGCCACTAAAAACACAGAAACATAAACAATGACAGAAAAAAAACAAAGGTGCGTCTAGTCTGCCTGGAGTTTCCAATCTGCTCAGGGACTTATTGTCTATATGGCAGATTTTCCCTCCCACTTCACCCCCTGCTCCCTTCTCTACTGCTACAGAACTGAACAACCACCAAACCCTTCACTCTGTTACAGCCACACTTGAAACAATTTATGTTCTTGGCACCCACCACCTCCACTGGCAAACTGTTCCATAGCTCCACCACCCTTCCAGTAAAATAGAACTTCTTCACATCCCTATTTAAACTTTCCCCTGCCAGTTTCCACTAGTGATCTCAGGTTCTTGACTTTGTACTCCTGCTAAATAGTTCCCAGCAGTTCACCTTGTTTATTCCCTTTGGGAACTTGAAGGTCTCTATCATATTTCCCGTCTCTCACCTGGTCTCCAGTGAGCATGTGTTCAGTGCCTTAGGACGACATTCACACAGTAACTTCAGCTCTGTTGACCCTGAATCATCATGATCACCCAGTATTGCACTGTCTCTAGCCTGTTCTTGTCCTTCCTTAAGTGAGGACTCCAGAACTGAGCACAGTATTGCAGGTGTGGCCTCACCAGTTACCGATATACAGGTAGTAGTACCTCATTAGTCCTGCTAATGTGAATGGACTGCAACTACATCTATGGCTAGTTTTCTGTGTCTGTGCTCCCCTTTCTCTTTCTCCTAACAGATCCAGTTTTATGATTAGAGAATAGTAGTGATAAAATGTTGAACGCTTAAAACAATAGCAAATAAGACTGAAAATATAAGATCTGCTAAAATGAGCCTTGAATATGATTTAGCCACACTAACAAAAGATGACAAAAAAAAGTTTTATAACTATGTCAGTTCCCTAAAAAGGAAAGCACCGGAGGTTGGCCCTTTACTTAAGGACCAATGGCTCATCATGGATGAACAAAGAATGGCTGAAGAATTTAATACCTACTTCCTCAGTATGTACAAAAATAAAGAACTTGTATGGATTAATAACTTAAAAAACCAAGAACAACCCTTGATTTTTACTGAACAAGATATTTCAGTAGCTATAAAAACTACTAAATCTAACTCATCAGCTGGCCCTGATACTCTTCCATCCTTTTTCATTAAGGAACTTTCTGAGGAATTAGCAGGCTTACTCACTCTCTTGTTTAACACTTCTATTAATGATGGTATTGCAATTTCTGACTGGAAGACAGCTACCATTATACTGTACCTATTCATAAAGGTGGCACAAAAAAATGTAGCTAATTACAGACCCATAAGCCTCACTTCTTGTATTGGTAAATTAACAGAAAGACTCTTACAGCAGAAAATCATTATACAGCTTCAAGATATGGGAATTTTCTACATAACACAGTATGGATTTACTCTGGGCAGATCCTGCCAAAATAACTTAATCAACTTTTTTGAGCCAGTTAGCAAGGCACTGGATAACGGACTACCTGTAGAAGTTATTTTCCTAGATTATGAAAAGGCATTTGATTTCATCTCCCATAGAGTCCTGATTGAGCAACTAGTTAGGATCAATCTCCATCCTAATATTATTAAATGGATAGAGTCTTGGCTTAGTGACAGGAAGCAGAGAGTCATCATTAAGGACCAGATGTCTGATTGGGACAGAGTCACCAGTGGGATCCCCCAGGGCTCTGTGTTGTGGCCCATATTGTTTAATATCTTGATCTCTAGCATGCAAACTACTAATGGGGTATGGATCAACAAATATGCAGATGACAGCAAACTTCGCTGTATTGTGAATGACAAAGACTCCATTAAATCCTCACAAACAAATTTGGATTGCCTGGCATGTTGGGCAATAGACAACAAAATGATTTTTAATACTACTAAATATAAAGCAATGCACCTAGGCAAAAACAATAGGCTGGCCAACTATACTATAAATAATACTCAATAACAAGTAGTAACTTCAGAAAGAGACCTATGTAACACCATTACTAATAACTTAAAATGTAATACTCATATAAACAAAATTGTTAAAAAGTGTCATGGCATAATTGGATGCATTCGCAAACACATCAAAAGCTGAGAACCAGAGGTCCTTGTTCCATTATATACCAGCCTGGTCAGATCTCCTCTGGAGTATTGTGCCCCCTTCTGTGCACCTACATCGGTAGGAGGAAAATCCATTGTCAAAAAAGTACAGCGGAGGATCACTAGAAACATAAAAAAACTTAAAATATATTAAATGTCAAGATAGACTGGAATTTCTGGTGCTCTACTTTCTCAAATATAGGGCTCTTCATGGGGATCTTTGTCTGGCAAACAGGGTCTTACAAGATTCTGCTTTGCTGGAAAACCATCTGCCTTGAGAGGCAAACTTCCAATAAAAATACAAGGTTGCATAAATTAAAACTTAAAGCTAGTCTTAACAAATCCATTAAAAGAAGTAACTTCATTACTCAGAGGCTGCCTCCAATTTGGAATGCTCTGTCCATGTCTATGGTTACTAGTGATACCTTGGAACAGTTTAAAAATAGACTTGATCAGTATATGGGCAATAAAATATTCATTTTCCACCATGAATGGTTAATGGTGATGAGTTCAATTTGGGTTCATCCCTCAAACTTGTACAGACCTATGAACCTATGAACCTATGAACTTTCTTTTTCTTTTCAGTCCTGCATCCCTACAGACTGTCTTCCTGAATTGCAGACTCAAATCTCTCCCCAGCCCCAATCAGTGTGGGAAGTGGTCCCCCTGCTTCACTCTTCTTGGTCCTGTACCTATCAATTCTCTTACCCAACAAGTTTTCTCCTGTCTCTGCCCTGTCCCAATTGGCTGTCTTCCCCAACAAGAGCTCTCCAGTCTCTCTCCCCAAGCCCAGTCATGTATTTTCCCTAACAAGAGTTCTTCAGTTTCTCTTCAGTCTTAATTGGCTGTCTTCCTGAACAAATGCTCTCATCTCCTCCCTCATCCACTTTTTTCTCAACTCTTTCACTAATTAACCCCTTGAAATGTTCCCTGTGAGTTGGAGTGCATGCAGCCACCTGACTCAAAGGGTACAACTGGGTGTGAGAGAAGTTTCAGGATAAGAAGACCAAGGAAGAGAAAGTGTGTGAGAAAGTTTTTATTTAGGTCCCATCTTGCCCTACATGTCCCACTCAGGCCATCAGCAGCATGGTACAATGGTGACTCAAAACCCCAGTGGCAGCAGTGTTCACTTTGCAAACTTTGACAAAACTTAGGTGAGAGCTTGGCACTTAGGGCACTTGCACAGCATGGACAGAAAAAGGAAAACTGAAAAACATTTTAGGGGGTTCCACATATTGTTTTGTGTTTGGTTTCATGATGGTGAACTGGCTGCCTGTGCTAACATTTGCCATAATCTTTTACTAATCAATCGGAGTGGCAATATTCCACATGTTGGAGGAGACCAACTTTGTGCAGGTGATGAAGGAGGACCAGGGGAAAAAGTCTGAAGTTCTGGAGCAGTGCCCCTACCTCTCGCAAGAGTAATAAGAGAAGATTCTTGAGGTAGGACCATCTAACCTGATGAGGTATCATTTGGGTTTTACTTTTCCTACCCTTCCCCAGCCCCTCAGTCTCACACCCAGATACTGTACCTCTCAAGTGCCCAACATTAGGAGGGACATCCCTTATTAATACCCGTGAGAATTGCTGTCTCATATGAAAAATGTAATGCCTGCACAGAGAAAGTGCTGTAAAGTCACATTTTAAAACAGAAATCCATAAATACTTTATGATGATAAAGCAAAATAACATTTTGCACACATGAAAACACTCATTTCTATAGTGTTCTGCTCTTCTATGTAATTGTGTCTCACATTTTTATTGGCAGTGTTCCACATTTCATTAATAAGCTGAGAGGTATGCTTACTCAACCAATAGCTTAAGCATCACATAATTTGCTCTGTCTTCCTGTATATGCCAAAAAGTGTATGGGAACAGTTCCCTACAGACTTCATTTAGTAAAAATTGGTGACCATCAAAGGAACAGTGATGAGACAAGGCCCATTTCTAGGTGCAACCCAAGGGAAGGGAGGGGACAGTGTTACATAGAAAAGGGAGAACAAACAATAAAGGAGGGGATGGGATTACAGAAAACAAGGGAGGGCATACAAATTGTGAAAAATCGTATTGTAATAAAGTGAAAACATAAAATACATTATAGGCAAAAAATATACACAGGGTAAGGTATACAAATATGGAGTATTTACAGAAATCTCCCAGTCAATACTGTGGTGATTGGTGCCATGGTAGAAGAACAGCAGCCAACTAACTGTTCCATTTCCTTGTAAAATACAGGAATTTATGGATCTATCAGCAGTTTAAATTTTTCTTCTAACCCTCACCCCTTTATTTTTGCCTTCACTGTATTTGTTTACCCCAACCTTCCTTGTGTTCCAGCCATCCTGTGATTGTTCCTGCCCTGTTGTATACACTGGGGTGTTTTACCTAGACTTGCCTGGCATTTTTAGGGAGTGAGTTCATACATTTTCAGTGAAAGTTAAGGAGGGTTTGGCATCTCAAGGAGCTTTATGGGATATTGCTTTAGTGACTTGTAAAAGAACAAACTCTGGTCAGAGCCGATATGGCTATGGAGAGTGTTTGGGATGCTTTTTCCCGTTATTTCTAATGAATTTGCACAACTCAGATCCATGCAGAGGCAGTTTCAATGTGGTCTTCCTTTTACACATTTTTACAATGTGTTTTCCTAAAATATGCCTGCTGATTGCTATACATTTAGCCTGGATAGTTCACAGAAGAATTGGCATCTTATTTTCAGTGGGGCTGTACATCTACACAATATTATGCTGCATTGTGTAAAATCAGAATGCACTGAAAACAATATTTTACATCTAGGGGGGACATATTACATGCCAGACCAATGCATGAGCAGAAAGATACATTGCGCAAAGAGGGTGCACCGGTCGGCACTGATGCAATATTCAAAGAGAATGCACCACTGGTACAGGGTGAGCATCCAGTGAAGCTCACCAGGATGAAGCACAGCACTGCAGAATTCTGCAGTATAGTTACTGCAGCAAACAATACAATTTCAATGGGAGTTAATCCCTTTTGTCATGCAGTAAACCTATGACACTGCGCTTCATCCTGGTGGGCTTCATTGTACCTGTTGAAAATGTGACCCTGGATGGAAGTCACAGTGCAGGCTGCTGCCAAGTCAGGTGCATTCAGGGTGACCACAACTGAAAAAACTTCCAGGGAAATGTTTGGCACATATCAGTATGCACAGCAGCCTCCATGGGTGATATTCAGCTCAGGAATGCAAATTAATTAATTGAGTATGTAGGGTGCAAAGGGGCCTTATGCATGCTCATTACCAGTCCATTTGTATGTTGGCATGGGGATGAATGCACCAGAGCAGCTCTTGCCCCAAGCCCCGACCCTGATCACTCCCATGTGGGACAGACCTTGAAGTCTCTGGTGGTAAAGTGGCACCCCCACCTGTTCAACCAGCTGTGATCATTTCCATACTGTAGGGACCCCAATGCCATCCCTGATTGCACCTGAATACACCTACAATCCATGTCCGTAGTGCAGTGGCCCCAGATCCCCCTCAACGGTGCACAGACACCCCACCTCCCAGCCCCCCCAAGCCCATCCTATTGCAATGACTGGATCTGTGATGGGATCATAGTACTGTATCAGTGAGTGACAGAACACTCACAGTAGGATGCTGGAATGTGTTATACATAGGCACGAGCTGTGTGCGGGTGATAACGCCCAGTGGCCATACTCCTCAGGCACTAGCATGTGGAACCATCATCCCGGTGCCACTGCACTGAAACATAGAAACATAGAAAATAGACTTTGATGGCAGATAAGGACTGCTTGGTTCACCTAGTCTGCCCATTTCCCTATTTACTGGATAAGCTGCAGATCCTAGTTAACCAACCACCTATTTCTTCCTACCCCCCACAAGAATTGCCTTATGTCTGTCCCATGCATTCTTGAATTCTCCCACAGTTTTAGACCCAACAACCTTCTCAGGAAGGTGGTTCCATACATCCACCACCCTCTCTGTGAAAAAATACTTCTTCGCATTACCCCTGAGCCACCCCCTCATCTTCAAATTGTGTCGCCTTGTTCTTGCACATCTCTTTTTCTGAAAGATGCTACCTTCTTGGACTTTGTTGATTCCACTAAGGTACTTAAAAGTTTCTATCATGTCCCCCCCTCCCTCCTTTCCTCAAGGGTATACATAATAAACTCCTTTAGTCTGTCCACATATGGCTTCTCTTGCAGACCCTGCACCATTTTAGTTGCTTTCCTCTGGACCGCCTTCATCCTGTCTATGTCCTTGCAGAGATGGGGTCTCCAGAACTGGACGCAGTACTCCAGATGGGGTCTCACCAACTGTCTGTACAGAGGGATAACAGCTTCCTGTTTTCTGCTGGTGATGCCTCTCCCTATACATCCCACTATCCCCCAGCCCTCCCTACTGCCTTCTCACATTGCTTGTCAACCTTAAGGTCATTTGATATGATTTCCCCCAAGTCCCTTTCCATTTTTGTTGTTGTTACTACTTCCCCCCTATTGTGTACTTTTCCTCTGGGGATTTGTTTCCCAGGTGCATTATTTTGCACTTCTTTGCATTGAATCCAAGCTGCCGTACTTCTGACCATTCCTCTAACCTTGCCACACCTCTTCTCATCCTTTCCACACCCCGTTGTGTATCAACTCTGTTGCAGATCTTTATGTCATCTGCAAAGAGGCATACTTTTCCTACCAGTCCATCTGCAATGTCACTTATAAAGACATTAAAAAGGACTGGACCCAGTACTGAATCCTGTGGTTCCCTACTAGTAACCCTCCCTTTCTTCAGAGTGGACTCCATTTACTATTACCTTCTGTGTCCTGTTGTCCATCCAATGTTTTACCCAGGCTACCACCCTGGGACCTACTCCCAGGCTGGCTAATTTGTTTATTAATTTTTTGTGTGGGACTGTGTCAAATGTCTTGCTAAAGTCTCGGTAGGCCATGTCTACAGCCCCTCCCTGGTCTACTACTTAGGTCACCCTGTCAAATAAATCTATTAGATTTTTCTGACATAACCTTCCCACTGTGAATCTGTGCTGCCTTGGGTCCTGTGCCCAACTGGCCTCTAGGTACTCAACAATTCTTTCCTTCAGAAGTTATTCCATCATTTTCCCTACCACTGAGGTCAAACTGACAGGTCTATAGTTTCCTGCTTCTATCTTGCTACCACTTTTGTGAAGGGGAATCACATCCGCACTCCTCCAGTCCTCAGGTACCACATCATCCTCCCATGATTTATTAAAAAGGGTAGTCAGTGGTGTTACCAGTTCTCCCTCTAATTATTTTAGAATTCTGGGATGAATCCCATCAGGCCCCATTGCTTTGTCCATCTTCAGTTTTAGGAGTTCTATCAGAACCCTTTCTTCCGTGAAAGGACTGGGATCGACCCCCCCATCCAGAGTGCTTCTATTAATTGGATTAGGTACCTCCCCCTCCTCCTCTTTTGTGAATACTGAGCAGAATTCATTCAGTATCCCTGCTTTTTCACTGTCCTTCTCTGCCCACTCACCGTCCATTCTATTCAGCCTCACTATCTCTCCCTTTTTCTCTCTACGCTCCCTAATGAACCTATAAAAGGTTTTATCCCCCTTCTTAACCGAATTGGCTATCTTTTCCTCAGTTTGGGCCTTTGCTATTCTGACTGCCTTTCCTGCTTCCTTCTGTATTAACTGGTATAGTTCTCTGTCCTGCTCCTTCTGTGTTTTCTTATACTTCCTAAATGCTATCTTCTTCTCCCTAACCTTCCCTGCCACCTCTTTTGAGAACCATAGTGGCTTCTTTTTTCATTTTGATTTGTTTATTTGCTTCAGACACAGTCTTGTTGCCTCTGTGATGGTAGTTTTGATGTTTCTCCATTGTTGCTCCACCCTTCCTTCTAGTCTGATTGCTAGTGCTTTTCTAAAGCCCTCTCCCATTTTGCCAAAGTCAGCCCTCCTGAAGTCCAGTACCCTTACTTTTGTATAACTTGACTCTGCAGCTGAGTTTATCATGACCCACACTGTTTGGTGGTCACTTGTTCTCAGATGGCTACCCAGTTCTAGATCTGAGATCCTCTCACTCTCCCCATTTGAAAGTACAAGGTCTAAGATTGCTCCCTCCTGAGTGGGTTCCAACTCTAGCTGTCTGAGGCATGCCCCTGTAGGGCATCGAGAATGGCCCTGCTCTTTGATGTGGCTGCAGCAAAGGGGCTCCAGTTAACATCTGGCATATTCAGGTCCCCATCAACAGTATCTCCCCTTTCTCTGCCTTCCTAAGGATGCCTTCAATCATATCCTTGTCCAAATCCTCTCCCTGAGATGGGTGTCTGTATGTGACCCCTGTGCGAATTGTGGTGCCATTTCCACTCTTTAAGGTGACCCACAGTGCCTCCTCTCCTCCCTGTTTACTCTTGCTTCATTGCTTTTATCCCTTCCCTTACATAGAGAGCTACTCTTCCCTCTTCTATCTTCCCTGTCCCTCCTGTAGGTTGTGTACCCTGGTATGTTAACATCCCAGTCATGGTTCTCTGTGTACCATGTTTCTGTGACTGCAACGATATACAGGCATCCCTCTTCCATCAAGGCCACCAGTTCAGGGATCCTGTTGCCCAGACTATGGGCATTGGTACTCATTACCCTCCATTTCTTGATGTCCTTACCCCTGTTTGCCCCATCCCTGTCCTTATTGCCTTTGTAATTTCCTCCATATACCCCTGCCCTTCTCCCTATCGATGTCTCTATCTTGGTGTTTACCTCACTAACTGCCTTGATTTTTGGGGTCTAGGAATTCCCTGCTCCTTTCCAGTGCCTCCCCCCTTGGCTAGTTTAAATGGTTGCCTTTGAAGCATTTAAACCTATAAATCAATCAATCAATCAATCAAAGTCTTTACTTATACAGATGATCACCATTGAGCATGCTCCATTACAAGATGGACCTGTCACACAAACTAAGAAATAACAGATACAATCCAAACAATCTACAAGTATATAGTTATGAACATAAAAAACAATAGTTCAATGCAAATTTAGCAATGAAAGTACTAGTATGCAAGTGAAAAGGGATAACATGGACAGGGTTCAGTTCGGTGAGGGACAATTATGACCTTTCATAAGCTGAATGGTGTCATATACATGATCAGATGATTTATTAGAGACATGCCTGTCCTCAGGGACCCAGGAAGACAGTAGATTGAGGGGAGGGATAAGGATGGAAACAGGGCAGCAGGGGTTGGGGTAGGAGATGCGGCAGGAAGGGTACTGACAAGGAGAAGGGAGATATAACAGGAGAGAAGGCCACTGGCGAGGTCCGTAGTGGTGGGCATACAACACCATTGGTGAATGGAGAAGGAGCAGGGAGGGCCGCATAAGCTAGGATGAAATGTGGGGCCCATGCTGACATAGTTGGCCAAAGTGCAGGTTTTATCACGGGAAAAACAGTTGCAGAGTTCTTTTACTGAACGGTCATATAAGGACTTAAAGGAAAATATGCTGATTGGAGAGCTAAGCTTCAGTGTTTTTTGTAAAGTATTCCACAAAGAAGGCAGCACAAAACTTATAGCCATTCTCCCGAGGTGTGTTTTTAGTTCAGGTACCTTCAGGTAAATGAGGGAATAGCTTCTCAAGGCATAGGTATCAGGTTCGCATAGCGGTAGACAAGCGGAGATATACGGGGGGAAGTTTCTTGATAATATCCTTGAAAGGTCCAGAGTATAGCATTTCTGTGTCTCCTGAAGTGGAGGGAGGGCCACCCCACAGCTGTGTAAAGGGCACAGTGGTGAGTGGCATGAGGTAGTCGAGTGATGAATCTCAGGGCCCTGTGATACAAAGTATCAAGTTTAGCAAGATGTGAGGCAGGGAAGTGACTATAAAGAAAGTTGGCATAGTCAACCAAGGAGAGAAATGTGGTTTGTACCATCTGCTGTTTGGCATTACTAGTGAGGTAGTTATTTATCTTGTAGAAGAGGACAAGTCTCTGTCTTAATTTCTTTAGGAGGTCTTCGATATGCTCTGAGAAAGAAAGTTTGTGATTGAGCCACAGGCCCAGATACTTGAATTTGCTAACATATTCTAAATTTTCTCCCAAGATTGTGGCAAGCTGAGGTATGAAACCAGCAGTGGCTGGGTTTGCATCCAAGAGGAAGGGTGAGAATTGCATAGCCTTTTTTTTTTGCATTTAATAACAGTTTTTTGTTTAGAAGTTGGCTCTGAAGAAGGTTAAATTCTGTTTGTAGGTCTTGGTAGGCTATTTCAGGCAAGGAGCGGCTTAGATAGAGGACCATGTCATCTGCAAATAGATGAATATTGGTCTTAGTTATGTTGTTGTCTAAATTGTTCACGTAAATTGCAAACAGTAGTGGCCCAGGATCGATCCTTGAGGGATCCCTCTTTGTAAGGGTTTAAGAGGAGAAAGTTCACCATCTGACTTTACTTGCTGTCAATGGTTAGAGAGGTAATCAGCAACCAATGAAGGGACAGTGCATCCAGTCCTATAGCCATGAGGGAGGAGAGAAGCAGGTCATGGTCAACAGTGTCGAAGGCCTTGCTTAAGTCTAGAAACACTGCGCAGATAAATTTCTTGTTTTCCAGGTCTCGTTGCCAGTCATTGGTCACTTTAGCAAAGGTCGTGACAGTGCTGTGCTGTACTCTAAAGCTGGATTGCATAGGATTTAGAAGATTCATAGTTTCAACGTATGTTCTCAGTTGCTTGCTTACTATTTTTTCCAGTAGTTTAAACAGTATAGGTAGCAATGAAATTGGTCTGTAATTATTTAAGTCACAAGGGTCCCCATATTTGAACAAAGGTATAATGTGAGCTATTTTCCATAAAGGTGGGGGGATTCCATGGGACAGAGAAAGATTGAATAGGTGGGTAATTGGTACAGACAGGACATGGAAGGTGATCTTTAGGAAGAAGGGATCTAGAGAGTCGGCTCCGGCACATTTCTTATCGTCCAACTTTAGTAGGACTTCTTCGACCTCCCTCAACGAAGTATGCTGAAGAAAAAAGACTGAACTGGTTAGGAGAGGTTCCGAGTCTTGCACGTCAAATTGAGATTGTAGGGAACATGCAGGTGAGTTATCAAAGGCAAGACCTGTGGTAGCGAAGTGGTTGTTGAAAGCATCCAGGATTTCCAGTTTATCACAGATGGTGCCATTGCCAGAGATGATCTTTGCAGGCAAGGAGTTACCTGGGGTATGTCCAGACATATCTTTGATGGAATTTCAAAATTTGGCAGAGCTCCATGAGGTAGAATCCAGTTCTATTCAGTAGAAGGATGTCTTAGCATCTCTTATCATTTTGGTGCAAGCATTCCTAGCTTTCCTAAAATTACACCAATCTATCGTGGCCTTAGTAGACTGTGATTTTTTCCAAAGCTTATCCCTGTTTAGTGATACTCCTTTGAGTTCAGATGTGAACCAGTGACAAGTTCTTCCCCTTACCTTAGTTTTAACGAAGGGGGCATACTTGTTTAAGGTCTTGGTCATGATTTCGGAAAAAATCTCATAAGCCAGCTGGACTGAGTTAGCTAAGTAATAATCCTGCCAATGCATTGAAGATTTTAAATCATCAAGGTAGGCGGACAGATCAAAGTTGCATCTGGACCTCTTGATAGAGAACCTTGACATGGACGGTGGACTCTGGACTGACCTTATGCAAGCGATGATGCTATGATCACTAACATCAGAGAAAAATACACTTACATGGGAGAAAAGGTGCGGTTTTGCTTACTAGAATGACATCCAGCAGTGTACTGTTGGCAGGGCATTTTTTGTTAGGATGTGTAGGTTCACCGATAAGTTGCATTAACCTAAGGGTGTCACAAAACTCCTTGAGGGGTGCCATGGCTTGGGACAGCCAGTCAAAATTTAAATCCCCAAGGATGACTGTTTCAAGGGAGCCATGCTCCATAACTTTAGTTAGATGGGTAAGGATTTGAGATCCAGCAGAGGGTGACCTATAGCATCTTATAACACGTAGTGTGGAAGATAAGGGTATCGCCAACTTTAGAACCAAGCATCCAAATTGGTTAGCAATGCATTGCATTTCTAGACATGTTACCGTGTATTTATCCTTAACTTATATGGCCTCTCCCAACCCCCCCGGTGAGCCTGTCAGCTCTGAATAAGGAATAATCAGGGATGTTAATTTCCCTATCAGGCGTGGCATGTCTGAGCCAAGATTCAAAGATAACTAATACATCAGGTTTGGTATGACTGACCCAGGACTGAATCAGTGTGAACTTTTTTAACAGGCTGCATACATTAATATTCAAAAATTGCATACCTTTCAGGTTTACTAGGTCCGAGGGTGAGGTAAGAGTTTTAGCTGGACCAGGATTAAGCTTGACATCTGCAGAGCAAAGCAGAAGGAGGAGAAGGAGCATCCTAATGGAAGCAAGAGACATTTTGAGTTTTCTTGGCCGTGAAAGTCTGATGCGGGTATTAGGCAGAGTAAGAAGTGACTCATAACTATATCTGAACCGTACTAGAACCGCAGATACTAAGACCTTGGCTGGGAGACAAAAAGGGAGGTAATTGCTTAAGGAGGTGGTGAGTATACTCTGCGGTGGCAGTTCTGTACCAGTCCCACGTTTGTGCATAGTTTTGATAAGAGGCTGCAAATAAAGAAGTCTGAGGGCACAAAGGTAATTGTATGAGGAGAAACGATATACACGGCAGCCCACTGGGGGCTAATGTCTCCCCTACAAGCGAATCGAGTGAGCTTAGGTACCATGCAGGACACAAGAAGGACAGGAAACAAAATGCGGAACCAAAGAGGCACCCATATGGTGAAGCCTTATGAGTAGCAGATACAATTGAACTGGCTTGCTCTTACAGCATAAATTTGCTTAAAAGCCTACGCCACCATCACCTGGGATCCTGGTTCCCCTCCTGGACAGATGCAGACCATCATGCCAGTATAGGCCTGCATCACTCCATGTGGATCCCCAGTCCCCAATGAAGCCAAACCCCTGAGCTCTACACACATTTTTCAACCACTGATTGAATCCCATGGTGTGGAGCACCCTAGTCTCACCCATGCCATAGACAGGCAGCACCTCCAAGAAGGTTACCATGCATGCTACTTGTCTAAGGTCCTTCCCCAACTCTGTACTGCTCTGATCCCTTTTCCAGCCAGGTAATTTATCTGTATGTGGACAATGACATCCAACTCCCTCCCCAGTGCAGCTGCTCCCGCAATCCTGAGGATTCGCTCCCTGTCCTTCCAAGCCATGGCCCCAGGCAGACACCTTACCTCCCTTTCCCCTTCCATCCCCAGTTCTACCCTCCTAACAATGGAGTCCCCCACCAAGAGTTGTTTCCTTCCCCTGTTGGGTCCCATGCCACCCTCCTGTGGGTCTCCTTTGTGGAGGTTCCCAGCATCCTCCTTGGTCTCCATTGCGGGTGCCTCATAGAGGAGCCACACTTTTCCAGAATGGCATATGAATTGTGGAGAGGTACAACTGGAGGGATACACCTCTGTTCCACCACCCTCACCCTCCCTGAGTCCACTGTCACTGTGGTCCAACCACTCCTCTTTCTTGGCAACCTCTGAGGCAATGGCAGTGGCCCTGGTGGTCCCTGGGTGGGAGAGGAGGTCCTCCAAATCCTGGCCAACTCAGCCTGGAGATGAGCAACCTCCTCCCTCAGCCAGAGAGGTGCCTGCAGATGGGACAACACTGCATCCTCCAGAACGTCTTCCGGAAGACTGCTGCTGCTTCACAGCCACTGCACTGCACCACTCCCATCATGTCTTATTTCTGACCCCTTAACTGTTGTTTTGAATACTTACTCTTTCACCTGTTTATTACATTTTTTTATTTTATTTCATTTTTTTCTTCCTACTTACTTACTGCCTCTGTGCCCTTTAAGCTCCTGATCTTCCTGTTCTGAGACAAGATGTTCCTATATTTCTCAGTAGTCTCCTTACTTGCTCAGAGGCAGACCACCAGCAGCTGGGGGGGATGGAGATCTACTGTTTTCCTTCTATGATGGTAACTCTTTTGTGACTCTGTGATCACTCCCTTCCAGGGTGCAGGGAAAAATACTATATTATCTCCAAGGATTCTTTTGGAGAAGAGACCACTAAGCCTCATCCCAATTTTTACTTCCCTGGGGCAGTGGCCCCCCTATCTAGAGCCTGCCTGACTTTGGAGCCCCTAAATTTGAACCCGGACTATCAGTCTAATTGGCTTCTAAACATAAAAATGCAAGCTGGAGTAACTGTTTTATTATGGTTTTAAAGAAAACTGCAAGATGGTGTGCCCAAGGAGGCTTGTCTTTATCCAGTGGATTAGCACTTAAATCGTTTTGGCTATCATCTCCCTGAGACTGTATCCGGACTTAAATCTAGCCGGACAGCAGAAAGAAAAAAATCCTGTCTGTGTTGTTTTAGTTATTGCTCTTAAAGTTTATTTACATGTTTCTATTATGGGGCATTGGATGGGAGTATGAGAGGATGCTTGGTAGGGTGAATGGTGAGGGATTGATTGAGAAAAAAAATAATGTGTATTTATTTAATTTAAAAACAGAAAAGTTAGTGAAGAACTGTTAATGAAAGTGTTAGTTCAAATGTTGAAGAGACAGCCTGGTATAAATGTTATTGTGCCAAAAGTTACAATTTCTAATGCCTTAGTTTCTAGATTTTTGGAATAGGTTTTGTAAGGGGGGAAGGGAATGGGCATTGCTGATGTTTTCCAGGACTAAGAGGGGAGTGCACACACTCTTTTGATTGCTAGGAGGACTCATTTCCAGGAGAAAATGGTTTGGGGGAGAGTAACCCCACGGGGTCATTTTTGGGTGTCCTCAGCCCCTCCTTCGCCTTTTAGTTTGGACTGTGTGGGAGGCTCCCCCAGCCTTGATTGAGACTGCTGTCACTAGGGGGCAACCTCAAAGAAGATATAAAAGCCCTGGTTTTGCCCGGGAATAGGAGAAGGGCAGGGAGACAGGCAGGAGTTGGGCAGTGTTGTGGGGCAGTGTTTGAGGGGGGCTCCTCCCCCTCGGCCTAGTCAAGTCAGCCAGCAGCAATGTCGGACTGTCAGAGGGGGTGGTACTGCTTTAGGGAGGGCTAGTATGTATAGCAGAGGCCGTAGGGTTTTCGGTGGGTTTCGGGCTTTGTATTCATTTTGGGACATCTCAGAGGTTTAGGAGAAGCATCCTGGCTTGGTTTCTTCTGGGTCATCAGTACTAGTAATGGGGGGCCCACGGAGCTTTTAAGGAGGGGTAAATCTCAGGTTGTGGGGCTGCATCAGTGGTGGCAGCACTGACGCAGGGCATCCTAGAGGTGGCAGCTCTTGGAGGTCTTTACCTGCATGTCATGCTGACTGAGAGCAACAGTTGTGCGGAGGGAGGCTCAGGTCTTAGATTCATTTTGGGGCCTGCCATGCCCATGTCTGGGGCAGGCCCTGGTCCTACCATGCCCATGTCTGGGGTAGGTCCATCATACCCATTTAAGTGCCTGTTGTTTCCAGGTTGGTGTAGTAACAAGGAATAAAAGGAGCCACCATCTTGCTATAGTTTTGGTCTGGAGGTGGGAAAGGGACTGTGCCCCGTAAATAGCTCATTGGCTCAGGTAGTGCGAAGGAACAGGTCTGGGGTTTTGGAGCTGCCATTGTGGCTTAGGCTGCTGCACCCCGGGGCCTGTTTTAAGCTCAGCTGGCATGGGAAGGAGTAAATCACTCCCCCAGTAGAGAGAGAGACAAAACAAGATCACAGTTACAAAAAAGTCTTTTTGTGTCCAGGGTTTCTGGGGAAAAAGTTTACAGAGGGAAATGAGCCATTGCTTTCTAAATTGCTTAGAAGTAGGAAAATCTATTGCTGCTGCACGCTGTATGAGAAATTAGAGCCAACAAATGAAATGTTATAGGAAACTCAAAATGCTGTACCTGAACCTGCCATTTTGGTGCTTTTTGGCCTGTTTTTTCCAGCCCTATGGAACTGGAAAAGTTTGAACCTTGATTTAGTCTCAGGGCCTTATCATTTTCAGGCCCAGAATAAAGTTTCATGGTTTTTGGACATTCGTTGTGCTGGTGATTTGTGTTTAATGCTTAGTCCCCAAAATAATGCAGTTTAATAAATTCTCTTTTAAACTGGCTTCAACTGAAGTGGAGGGCTGTGGTGTGAAGTTTTAAGAATCAAACCCCCCCCCCCATCAGCCAAAAGGGGCAAAGCAAAAGCCGAGGTGTCCAGAGGTGGCGGGTCTGCCTGAAGTTTATCCACTGCCGTGGGGCCAAACCAGTGTGTCTGGGGCAAGGTAAGCTTTTTTATGGCTGGAAGACAACACAAGACAGGCCATCTTGTTTCTCCTATTTCTATGCTTCGTCAGGAAAGAATTGTTTGGAAGGATTTTTGCTGGTTTGTTAACTGTGTCCTCCTTATTACATATGTGATATCCCTAGACTTAGCGGGGGTGCTACTTCAGTGTTAAAAATTATTTGTTAGGGTAATAAAAGGCATGACCCAAAGACTTCTTCATGCAGCATCTTACAGTTACATGGTAAGTGCCATAAGTTCTTTAAAGCTGCAAATGTTCATGCAACAGCTCCACAAGTTCACAGTGCTTTAAAGCCATGCTTGGGGGCTCAGTGGTGCTGAGGGCTGCGGTGTTGGTGCCTTACCTCGTGCTACACCGGTGACCCATGTTCAGGAACTAGCACGGGCCATTGGGGGTCAGCAGGGAAGGAGAAGGATTGAGTGTCTGATGGACTGCACTCCTTCTCTGGGGAGGGGGGTTCCTGGTGGTCAGCACTTGCTCACCCCGCGGCGGAGGCTGGAGGACAGGGTGCCATACCACAAAACTGGGAGGAGTCGGGTCAGATGCCTGAAGGAAGCAAGTGCGGAAGTGTGCAAGCTCCCCTCCGCTGGCGAAATTGCACGGTCCCGACTCCTGGGGAGAAAACAGGAGGAAAAAGACACTGCCATGCAGGAAGGTGGAGGGCGCCTTGTAGGCTCCACCCCCGGCTAGCCATGGCACTGGTCAACTATATCTGGACTTCAGTGAGGGAGTTGGGGACCCCCCTGTCCCTGCCAGGGGGGGCAAGCCCTGGGGTTGGGTCAGCATCGGCTGGTAGACGTGGGGGGATAGGGCTGGGGATGCCCTCCTGAGAGATAGCCAGCAGAGAGGAGAGAAACTAATAACAAAACAAAAAAAAAGCCATGCTTGGAATACCACAGCACTTGGTACCATTTAACTGCCATGTCTGATAAATAACATTGCAGCAGTTTCAGGTACATCCATACAGAGGAGCTCTGCACTGTTGCAATCAGTTGGGCAGGGGGACTGATGACTCAGAGGGGGAGGTGTCTCCTCATTGACAATGCTGCAGGTGGAAAGGGACAGCCACACTGGAGAAGAACAATCTTTTAACTTGTTGGCCCCCCATTGCCCGAATGGCTCAGTGCTACAAATATCAACTGGCTCCAGGCACGTCTAAGCCTGACATCTACTATGGAGTAGCTCTGCACCACTCACAGTAGTGCAGTAAGGTAAGTAAGTAGGTCTTTAGGGTTGCCACATGTCCTGATCTAGTGGACTGTATTGTGACCAAAAACAGGAGAAATGGAAGGCTGACACTAGAACTATTGTACTGCTCTGAAATAAACTTCCTGAGTGGTAACCCTGCATTTTTTTCCAACATTCTGACACCCTTGGCTAAAACCTTCAGCCTTATACTGGAGCTAACTGATGCGGTGGTATATGTCACTTCCAGTAAACTCTTTTTTTAAGGCTGCAGTGGGCATAGCCCTGGAGACCTTTGGTGGATCGCAGACTGTCAGCCTCGAATGGCCTCCTTGGGTCTTGGTAAGGTATACGAAACCTCTCCCTGAATCCAGCTACCAAAGAATGAGTGGCCATCCTATCTGGGTAGTTGGCCAACCACCGCTCAATATTTTCGGCCTTGACCAGCGTTGGCAGCCTTTGTCCCTCCTTTCTGAAAGGGGAGGAAATTATTGGCCTTCCCGCCCCGCCTCTGTAGCTTTCCTGCACTGTTGAAATGAGTGTGGCTTCTTCTCGTATGCCATGCACTCATGTTTGTATCTGCAATGCTCAGCCTTACATGATCAAACAACACCCTTTCCCATCCCCCTCCCCCCCCATTACCCCCTTGATTGCCTTTTTTCAGTGATGGGGGGCACCTCACCAGAAAACCACTGTCTGTATGTTGGACCTCTTTCCCCAAGTCTATTGTCCACAGCAGCGGGAGGTCCAAGACTGCCAAAGACTGTGCCATGTCCATCTGCTTTCTCCTCTGATACTCTTCACCATATTCTAACCACCCCCCAACTGGCTTACTAGCATGCATTGTCATCATCCTATTAAAATAGACCCACAGCCGGTAAGCTTTTCCAAGGTTGCCCTGGGAGAGGATCCCCTGCATAAATTGTGAAACCTGCCACTCAATTTGCCCAAGTCCAGCGCATGTTGCTTTGTGCTTCTACTGCACCCCGTCGTCTCTGTCATTGTCCTTCTTGTCCTTCTCTGGCTCTTTAGGCTGGCTCAGCAAGGCAAAGACATCTGCGTATTCCCCATGGAAGATTTGCTGCCTCACCTTGTCAGGCAAGTGTGACCCAATGGGTACTGCCAGGGATAGGAAGCTCACTACCCCCTTGCTGCCCAGCTATTGGTGGTGGCGGCAATGCCACTCCCATTTCAGTTTCTGCATCCCTGGTCTCCGCTGCCACAGAGGCCACATGGACCACTCCTGGCTGAGACCTACACTGGTCCACCAGTAGTTACAGCAACCGGAATAGCTTTTGCTCTACTCCAGATTAACCTGAGTTGCCAACCTGTATGCCAGTATCCCCCGCCCCCTATTTGTATTGCCCCGGCTAGGCATCTGAGCACTGCCATTGGCTGGTTAACCTGACTTCTCTGAGCCAGCTGCTGTGGGAGCCACAGCCCGCTACCCCACATTGGGAAGTTTACAGGCAGTGGGACAGGCTGCCTGTGCCCCGCTAGCTCTGGGGTCCCCGGGCCTACCTGCGGTGGTATTGGCTGATGCTGTGGTAGGAGCCCTGGCAGACCCAGGCTTAGAGATGCTGGCACAAATCTTTCTGCCCTGTGCAATACCGGCACCTCCCCAGAATCCCCCTCTCTGCTCCATTTCTGTTGTCACCCCCTGTTCTTTTTTAGGGCACCCCCACTCTTAAGCACAGCCCTCAGTTCATCAACTGGCAGCTGGTCTAAATCAGGCATACCTGCTCCTTGATCTGCTGCTGCTGCACTTTGATTGTCTCTCTTCTGGCATGGCTTATGTAGAGGAGGAGTAAGCACCGGCACCTCATCTGGGGTGGGAAATGACCTCTCTGGCCCTTGCCCTGGCATGCCAGGCACCATCGTCGGTGTTACGGGTTCAGGCTACAGGGTCAGCAATTCCGGGGTTCCCAGTTGCTTCTCTGGAATGGCCTCCCCTGGGTTTTGGGGTTCTGGTGGGGTTGGCAGCCCTAGAGGCACTGATTCCCCTTCTTCACCCTGATCCCTGAAAAGTGCATCCCACCACACCTTGCTCTTGCCTCGAACGAGGGCCACCAGCTGCTGCTCTAGGTCTCCACTCATCTTCTCAGAATGATGATCGTTAATCTGCAATCAAAGCACAGTCATGGCCACTCTCCGCTTGCTGGTGCTTAAGCTGACAATACTGTACACAACATGGGTCATTGACCATGGAAGATTATTAATACTGAAACCAATTACCCTTTTCTTTGGACCTTCTCTGGACCTTATGGTGTCTTTGGGCCTTCCATTGGCTTGGCCTGGCCCACAGTGGGGTGTGACTTGCCCAGCTGGACTCAAACCCCAGGGATGTCTTCTTCAACTCTGAGCCTGTTAGCCATCATATAAACTTGTTTAAAGCTGACTTCATACTCAGTTACAGTGCCAAACGACCCATAATTGCTACTTCCAGATTCACCCTTATTTATTCATCTTTTTTTTTATGCCTATGTCTACCCACCCATATATTGTTTTTTGTGCCCTTTTTGAACCCTACCCCACCCCCTCGACTGGACAGGCTTAAGTGTTTTGAACCCGGAGATCCCCACTAGGCACCACTGCCTGTTTCTGTGGGCTACTGGGGAGTACTGGGGTGGTTGCTTGCCTAAATTATACAGAGTAGGTAAGAACATTAGCTCAAAATCACACAGTATGCTATTGGGGGTTGGAAATCAAACCCAGGTCTTCCTGCTGGATGTACCAAGCTCATTAACAGCTCATTACTCTAATCTTAAGGCTATACTGCCAGCCCCTGCACTTGACAATGTACCCAGGACTGCTGAATATGCCCAGCTCATACTCAGCTGGCTCTTCCTTCCAACATACTGCAGGAAATGTTGCCCCTGGATGCTCTGGAACCTGCCATTCTCTCCCGCTTGCCCCCTTTCTCTGGTTGCATGGCGGCCGTTGAATGCCATACACAAGATGGTGGCTGCCATGTCTATGCACATGCGCGAGTCAGAATTGGCCTCAGGCATGCTCCCTGGATGCCACCACATCACTTTTCAGGCCGACATGGTTGAATGTTGTCACTGCACTGGCTGCCATCCACCTCATGGGGCCCAGGACGTGGCAGTGGGGAGGCCACACCACTGCGACATGTAGCCTTCCGGGCTCAGGTCCGCTAGCTCCAGCCATCAGGCCTACCTTCCCTTGGATGTGATCCTGGAAGAGGGGGAGGCAGGTGTGGCTGATCACTGGGAAGCCTGGCCCATGACAGAGGACCTTCTAAGAGCTCCCTGGCTCCGACACTGCCACCTCAAGCCGAGCCAACATAATGGAGGGTGCAGCAGCCATGGGTCAGTCCATGGTACGGAATGCCGGCTTGTGGTTCTAGAAATCCCCCTTCCCTGGCACCTGTCTGGCCACCTGCTAGGCTGCCCTGCATTTGGAGCTCAAAAGAAGTGAAACCCCCACACAGGCCCTAACACAAATCCCACATATGTCCCAAGCAAGCCCGAGGTCGATAGCAGTGAGGAGGAAGAACACCACTGCATGCTGGTGCCCATCCCAACTGGACAATTCTATATCCCTCGGATGTTGCTTTCCAGTGCACTACTTATCCGGAGGTGGAACTGGGTGCCCCTCATCTGCAGGCCCCCCAAGTGACCAGCTGCATGAATGCCTGACTGACTGCACTGGACCTCCTGGCTACTTTGAGGTAAGCTGCACAGGGAGCGGGGACACCCTCTGCTCGCTCCTATTTTATTCATTGGGGGACGGATCTGTGTTGGAGAATCAAGCTCATGTGATCTGGAAAAAGGAGGAATGAGGAGGAATTCCTCCAGTGCAGCCCCTCTTCAATTTCAATTTCAATTTCAATTTTATTTATAAAGCGCCTTTCAAGACCAAGGCGCTGTACAAAATTTTAAAATAATGAAATCACAACATTTAAAAGTCAGCCACAACTAGCAGAGATACGCTAATCCAAAAAGATATGTTTTTAAAGCAACTTTAAAATTTTCGACGGTTGGACATTCTCTCAACCAACGAGGTAGAGAATTCCACAGGGTCGGTGCTGAAAAAGCAAAGGCACGAGATCCTGATGACTTCAATCGAACCCTGGGAATCTCCAGCAATCCCTCGTTGGCGGAACGGAGAGGGCAGAGGGGGCAATAGGGAATCAGAAGATCTTAAGAGCTTAGCTCCTCCCTGTCAGTGGCCACAAGCTCCCCCCAGGAACCCTATTCCCTCCCCCAGGCTCCTTCTGGGTGTTCCTACCTGGATCACCTATTGTCTGTCCAGGTGGCCCAGGCCATGCCCCCAGACAAAGTCCTGCCTGATGCGATATCTTGCAGGCTCCTCATAAGGCATACTTATTTTTCAGGAAATGCGATTAACACTGTTCTCAATTGTCTTTAAAACATACATTTTGATAACGATATATAAAACACAGGAAGCTTAAGCTGTGATGAAATGGTTTGAAAAGCAGTATCATGCTAAGCCAGCTGAGCTGTACATTGATGTTGTCTTTAAAATATGGGCATTTTCATGTTGTCTGCTTTGCAAAGTATTGTAGTCATAGTACAGATTTGTGAGACATAGAGTTTCCAACTGAAACATAAGATAAAATGTTGTATTAAGTAACACATTGCATTGCCATGTCATTACATCTTGACTCTTAGTGTAATCTTGATTTCACAATTCCTTGTTAAGTCAATCTAGCATGACTTCAAATATATGTAATGTATGGTAAGTGCCTATTAACCACCATAATCAGCAGTCACACAGCTTTGTTATGCACTGTTTAGAATTTTAAAAGTTGTTAACCACACTTTGGAACTTCCAAACATTGGCATAACAAAGAAGAATGCACAAGAGTTCCATAATTCTCACACATAGAATGCAAACAGTGCTTTTTTGACCATACACTATAAAAGACGGTGGCTGGGGATCGGGTGACAACCATGCTGAAATCACCTCTCGTGGTTGCTAGGGCTACAGTAAACCTCTCGAGCTGCGCTGTCGGGGTTTACCATGCTGCCCTAGCAACCACTTGAGGTGATTACAGCGTGGTTATCACCCGATCCCCAGCCATTATCCTCTATATAGTGTATGGTGGAATGTTATTACCACCAGAATTCAGTGTAAATACAGGCTTGTTATGGTATCATTCTAACATTCACTTGCTGTTAACCACCTTAGAATGATACCATGACAAGAAAGAATGCTGCTGAGATTCAACATTCTACTGCAACAGCACTTAGCATTCGACAGCATTCAAACATAAACAGCAGCTCCTCAATCACGGTGATTTTTAAAAAATAAAATAAAATGAGCATTCATGATGGTGGCAGCAGTCTACTATAAAAACAAACGTCTCCATGTATCTACTTATTTCTTTTGCTTCTCCTACAAAGTAGTACCTGTTGCTTAAGAAGCATTTTCCAGTAGCACATCCTCCTCGAATGAACTTTCCCCGTAGCACTCCGGAAGATGCAACGTTCACGTTGATCCATCCTTGACCTCTGCATTCAGGCATTCAGTTACTTCTGAATCAGTTGGGATTTCCTTCTTGTTTTGGGGTCAAAAGCAAATATTGTACTGGTTCCCATACACTGTATAAGACAATGTATGAGAAGCAATTAACAACAAAGGTAAATTTTCATCTCGGGGTTACCATGGTAGCTGTAAACCTCTTGAGCTGCACTCTTGAGGGTTACAAACCATGGTAACCTCTCGATGCAAATACACCTTTGTTGTTAACTGCTTCCCATACATTATCCTCAATGTAAATACTCTGGGTCGGATATTCAGAAATACACCAAAGCCCAGTGCAAGTCTGGCGCAGTGCAAATCCAATGTGCACTGGTGCAACAGGAACAATATTCAGAGATTTTGCATGCCGTAGTGCGCCAGTGCAACCTGGCTGAATATGGCACAGGTGCACTATGGCGCAACTGTGAATGCGCAAAGGCGCAAGTAGAGGTGTGTATGGCACAAGTAGAGGTGCGCCATGGCGCGCGCGCGCGCGCGCACACACACACACACACACACACACAGAGTTGTGCCACAGCAGCAGAGTGACGGGGGGCATGGCACAGAGAAGTGACCCAGGGACTGCACCAGGGAGGCACAGTAACAGGCCACAGGAGGCCACCACCATCTGGGCACAGCAGGGTGTGAACAGACACCCACACTCCCACCCCAGATTACAACAGTGGTACCGAAGGTAGGCCACAAGCGGTGCCAATGGCCAACAGAGTGCCACCAAGGGAACCCCCCCCACAGGCTTCATGCCGTGCCCCCAACACAGCCAGACCAGAGCAGGACACACTCAGGACCACGCAGCCAAGCACACACACCCACAATGCTTCCCTGACAGCCCTCCCATGGGCACCCCCACAACATGCCCACTGACCAAGGGGAGGGACACCACTACAGTGGGACACACTACAGCACACAGTAGGGAACCACAGAAGCACAACATGCACCCTAACACATGCACATCACATGGACAGGCACTGGGCCACTGCAGCATGGCACTGCACGCCACCTGCAAAGCAGACACTGACACAGGCAGGTAAGTCAAAATATTGTAGTAGAGAAATAAGAACAGCAAACTATGTACAGAACAATGGGGGAGGGAAAGGGTAGCAATGTGAGGAATGGGGACAGGGAACAGAGATTGTACAGTGGGAAGGGGGACTGTCTGGGGAGGTACAGCAGGGGGAACAGGGGAAGGTAGGGTGCACACTAGGCGGCCATGCCGTGCCGCACCTCGTTGTCCGTGGCATCCACCTTCTATCACCCGCTGGTGGATCTGGAACACCGCCTCCATAGTGGTCGAAGAAATGAGAATGAGCTGCCGCAAGAGCCTGCAGTAGGAGGGCATCCTCCTCCACCACCGGACACCTAGGACAAGGGATAGGACAGGCGATCAGTACAGTGTCCCAAGGAACCATGCCCACTGCACGCATTGGGCAGCAGGATTACACACACCCGGAGGGCCTGAACAGGTCACCTGCAGGGGGATGGGCCAACGACTGTCAGCAATGAGGCACACTACAACAGTGCACAACGGTGGTCCCTGCCACACAGTAGCCACTCAACTGTGCAATGTCAGTCACATGGCACAGTGCCCATGCAGCACCACAGCATTGACCGTGGCAGCCGGGTGCACACCCACTCCCATCAACACCTGGCACACGAGTACAATAGATGCGCCACAGTGGCGGGCACCATACACAGTGGAACACATACAGCTGCCACGGCACATGGCACAGGTGGCCATGCCTGCACCAGTGCTCCTGCTAATCCCCAATACATGTGTGAAGGACAGTGCCTACCTGCTCTCTGTGGCCCTGCTGGTGCTTGGGCCAGTCCAGCGCCACCTCTGGGTCCCGCTGTGGCCTGCTGTCCTGCTACGGCCTGCTGTCCCACTGCAGCCACTGCTGTTACCACCCTCTGGAGATTCTCAGGGCCTGGGAATGGAACATAGACAGGAACACATCAGCACACAACCACAGCAGTGCCCCCTGCACAGTGTGGGCCCCTGCCTGGCAGGTCTGCACAGCAGCATGTCAATGCTAGTGGTGGTGGGTGATGCAACCCCGTGATGCACACAGTGACAGTACACCACCATGCAGGACACACCAGGCAGCCCAGCCAAAAATAGTACAGCACCAGGGCACACATGCATGCTGGGCCTACTCACCTGGCTGTGGCACATGCCCATCCCTGATGCATGCCTCCAGCCATCGGAGGCAACCTAGGTCCCTCTGCATCATGTCCCCATAATGGTGCTGACACTGCTCACCAGTCCTGGCCACCTCAGTTTGCTGCACTAGTGTGGCAGCAATATCCTGCCACACAGCCACACGGGGCTGCTGTAGTGGTGCCTGGCCAAAATGCTGGGGTGCATGGGGCTGGATGCAGGCCACGAGGTTGGCCAGCTCCACCTGCATCCAGTTACTCACCTGTCTAGACCTGCACTGTGCCTTGTCTCTGCTGAGAGCCGTGGAGCAAAATGGCAGCCATAGCTGCATGTGGCCACAGCATGCGCAAGATGCACTGGCTGAGGGGATATGCACTGTGTCCACCTATCATACAACAGCGGAGATGCACAGCATGGGCGTGGCAGGGTGGGTCCATGTGTGCGGGGTCATCCAGGGTCAGAGGTCATTGCAGGGGTCAGAGCATGACTGCGCACTGTGAGACAACTGCGCAATAGCAGCCATGGTGCACTGTGCACCATGGCTGCTACTGTGCAGGTAGCGGCACAATGTGCAATAGGCAGTGGAGCACCGAATGGTGCCTGTGCACAGTGCCAATGTGCACCATGCATGTGTGCGCATTGCGCAACATCATGCTCTGGAGCAATCATATGACTTGCTCCAGAGCACTCTCATTGCACACAGTGCAAATACACGATATTCAGCCACCACATGCTAATGAGCTCATCAACCAATGTGTGGTGCAATGGGGGCATTAGCATATCATTACCACTGCTCAAAAAGTCCATTTGCATATTGCATATGATGCTCCATAAAAGTGCCTCGGAATGGCACAGGCCATGGACTGGTATTGCATCCTTTTGAGGTAAGTTGCACATGTTGCTGGAGCACACTGAGCACAGAGGGCACAGCAAGGAGAGTGGCAATGGGTGTTGCTGCCACTGACACACTGTACAGTCCATTTCCACAGGAAGTGACATGTTGGAACCTGAGGAGGTTGGGGAGCATGGGCCTGCTCGCAAGCACAGGCCCAACTTCACTAAAGCAGAGTCAAAGGCCCTGTTTGAGGTCTACCTCGACAGGGAGCCACTCTTGAGCGATGCCACGGGCACACCACAGGCCAGGGCTGGGGCCTGGGTGGAGGTGGCGGAATGTGTGAACCAGCAGTGCAGCCACCAGTGGTGCAGGAGTGCTACAAGAAGGTGGGCACTGACAAGAGGTGGATCAAGGAGACGGTGGCAGCCATCTGTGCAGCCCAGAATTCCACCGGAGGGGGGGCCTGCTGATGCGCCACAGCTCATGGTGCAGGAGGATCTGGTGGCAGCCACCTTACACCACAGCACCATGGAGGTGTGCCTGGCAGAGGATTCCAGACAGGTGGCAGCCCATCCCTGAATGGTACTTATGGCAGCAATGCACAGCATGCTGTAGCATTGTGGGGGGGCACGTGTGGCCATTGCTTCACTGACACACCTGTTTTATCTTTCAACACCGGCACTCCTGCATGCAGAGAATGGGGTGCTAGTAGCAGACATGGAGGCAGGACCAGCCCTGGACGACCAGTGATCCCCCTTCACAGGCATCCGGGGGTCTGGGAGGCCTCAGCACACCACCACTGTCCAGCCAGATGTCCTGGGCACGGGGTCGGACGAGGCCCTGGATGTGTTTCTACAGGATGCCAATCTCAGCATCCTCTGCATGGAGACACAGATCAGGGTGGAGTCTGACACTGATAACAACCTCACCATAATCTTGGACTGCATGGGCACTGTTGTGGGGGAGACGCCCATACCAGACACAGGCAGTGTGTCCAGCGACCTAACAGTGGGAGAACAGCTGCCTGCCTCCACTGTGGGTGCCACTGTGTGCACTGCCACAGCTGTGCTGTGTGGTGGTGGTGGTGCAGCCGTGCAGGTGCTGGGCAGTGTTCAGTGGCCGGAGGGGCAATGGCAGCAGGCTGCTGGTGCCACAGGGCAGCCAGACACAGAGTCTGCCTCCTGGGCACCTGCTAAGGGCATACCCCAAGAGGACCCCACTGTACAGTGTCCACCTGAGAGGGGGGCTGTGCAGCATGGCCAGTCACCACAAGAGGGTCAGCGTCCCACCTAAAATTCCCAAGATGCCGACCCAATGGCAGAGCACACCCATTTGCTCCATGCTTTCCTTTGAACAACAGGTGCAGGTTGCCGCTGGGCTGTGTGCACTGCATGAGGAGGTGCACCAGCTGGCTGAGCAGTGCAAGAGGGGCATTTTGCAACTCCTGTCAGGGATGCACCACATGCAGGAGGCCACGACTGCTTCCATGGATCACATTGCACAGGCAGTCATGGATGGCTTCGTGCTGCTGGCTGCCACAGAGCATGGCCGGCCACTGTGGACCCCATGCAGTGCATTGTCCACCCCATGATCCTGGCATCAGGTGACACCCACACTGTCAACACCGGGCTGTGATGTTGGCATCCTAGGCACGCCTGGGGCAGGCCTGTTTGGGCTCCTACACACCCCCGCATGGACCCGGTTGCAGTCCTGTGGGTCAACCCCTGGGGGGATGTTGCAAACACCCCCTGTGGCTGATGAGCAGGCTGTGGCTGCTGATTGGCCCATGGTGCCACTGCCCCCATGGCTGTGGTGGCCAGGGATCCATGTGGCGGCCCTGATGCGGCCCACCCTGACCTCAGTCTGCTGCTGCTGCCCTGTGTGTGCATGGGTGGTGGGTGCATGTGCATACCACTGGTGTGGTGCCTGTGTGTCATGCCACACACTGCCTGTGTGCGTGCTTGCCCAGCCGCTGGACCATGTGGTGTGGGCGTGATGAGGCCAGATCTGCACCGGTTGTGCCTGTGCACTGGTGCAATGCATCTGATTCTCACCACATGCCAACATCTGGGCGTGTGGGTTTGTGTGTGTGTACGTGCATTGCTGTGAGCTGCTCTGTGCAGCTGTGTGTGGAAGTGTGCCACTGACTCCCCTGACCCTGCACCACATCTCTGTGTGTGCATGCCCATTGCCATGCATACCCCTGCATGTGTGCTGTACCTGTGTGTGTGGCTCATGCATAGGTTTAGCGGCACCTACCTGCATGCGCCATAGTGCTCCTGTGCAATGGTATCACGGTGCTGTCGGGTCTGTCTCATCAGCCGTGGATCCCTCCACCCGGGGGCTGTCCACCTCCCTCCAGCACATTGCCTCCATCATCCCCACTACTGTCACCCTAATCAGCCTTGACAGCAATCCCACGGTCACTGACCATGTTGTGTAGTATGAAGCAGGCCAGGAATAGGCCACAGGCTTTCAAGGGGCTGTACTGTAGGGTGCTGACAGACCTATCTAGGCAATGGAAATGTGCCTTCAGCATTCCAAATACACACTCCAAGATGTTCCGCATGCTGGCGTGTGCTTCGTTGTAGTGTTCTTCGGCTGGGGACGACGGGCCCCATGAGGGGGTGAGCAGCCAGTGCCTCAGTGGGTAGGCACTGTCACCTGTGTGGATAGTGACATAGCTAGCTCTCTACCTTCCCTTGCTGTGTCCCCTGCCTGCCCAAGTACCCTCACCTGCTTGTCCACCCTGCCCTCCCCCATTCCATGGCCTGCCCTGCCCATCACCCCCTTGCCCATCCCATACTCACCCACTAGGTGGCCTGTGGGGATGTCCCCACATTCGAATCTGTGGCACAGAATGGAGCTGTGCCAGATGAATGCATCATGTGCACTCCCAGGGTGTGTGGCACAGACATTGGTGATGCACCCCATGGCATCACACACCACCTGGCAGTTGATACTTGGGCTCCCCTTCCTATTGATGTATGCTAGTCCCTCAGGGCCAGGTGGCATGCAATGCCCACATGGGTACAGTCAATGGCCCTAAGCACGCCAGACACACATGCTACCCTGTGGAAGTCCTGCATGGCTGCTGTACGCTCCGCCTGTGTGCTGGGGAAATGGATGTATTCCAAAGCACGTGGCAGCAGGGCATTAAGGAACTGTGTGAGGAGGCGTGACAAGGCTGACTGGGTTATACCTGTGGTGTCCTCTTTTGGTTTCTGGAAGGAGTCTGCAGCAAGCAGGCACATGATTGCTGTGACTTTCATTTCCACAGACATTGCATGGCTCCGTCTTGTGGGTGCCTGCATCTCCTCACTGCACAGCTCTCAGAGCTGCCTCAGAATGGCCCTATTCAGGTGGTACCAGCCCACTATCTCCATGTCTGAGAAGTTCTCAAAGGTGGTGCATGCATGGTACCACCTGTGTCGGGCATACCACCGATGGGCCCTTCCTCAGTCACATCGCTGTTCCACCTGCCCCCTCACACTCCTCATTACGGCCTCCATCATGTATCTCACTGTCCATGGCCCCTGCTGTCTTATCTCCCCCTGGGTGGTTGGCTGTTGCAGGATGTGTGGCACCCTGGTACACTGCCTGGCACTGTGCCTGCCTGTCCCTCTCACTCTATCTGTCCCTTTCTCCCTTTCCACTGCCACCTCTGTCACTCTCCCTCTGTGGCTGCCTCTGTCTAAGTCTTTCTTTCTTTCTTTTGGGTGTTTTCTCTCTCTTTCTCTCTCTCCTTCCCTCTCTCTCAACTGGTGCAAGTGCTGTCTGTGTGCTTGTGCCTTGTATTTATAGGCTCAAGTCTATTCAGAGCATCTTGGTTTTGCTCCACACATGCGCTATGGTTCCACGGTTGAATATCGCACTGCTCTGGATATTCATGGGCACGCCCCCTGCGCTTGCTCCTGCATTCATTATAGTTGTGCATTGGCACATTGGTATTTGCACTGCACATTGGCTCCTGCTGACTATGGCTCCTTGGTGCAATTCTGCACTTGCGCCGGCGCAACTCAGTTGTGCCATGCGCAACTGCTTTGAATATCTGGCCATCTGTTAGCAAGCTCAACTGACAATTACCTTGGAATTTATATGTTAGGATTCCCTCTGAAACAGTTCTTTGTGTTTAATTAAACGGGCTGTCTTAAAATCTTACCTGATTTCACCTAGTGATATTTACAGCATTGAGGAGATGTGGAAAAACTTCATACATCGACAATATATGTAAATATCTCACCTCACAAGATCAGAATTACATGAAGTAGCTTGATAAGTCATGGGAGGTCAACAAGGTCATGGTGGCTAATTTGCTGACAGGTGTCATATAAAGTTATGATATCTATTTAGACATAGGAGGAGACTGTCTTGAAATATTATTTGCTATTTTAGAGTGCAATGCTATTAGTAAATATTCTTGATTGATTACACTGATGTACTCTGAGTATTAAAATGTGATCATCTACTGCCTATTCATGGCCCCAAATGCATTTGATATATAAGGATTGTTGGGGCGTGAATGATTTGTGCTTGACAGTGTTCAGGGCAGTGACTCATTTTCAACTACAGAGCTTCAGTGGGCAAGTTAGTTTACTGTTGTAGGCCATAAGTTGAATTGTGCTGCCAAGGATGCCCTAAATTGTAAACTATGAGGTCGCTCTGTAATTTGACACCTTTGGAACACTGCCTATTTAGATGCACTGTGCTATGAAAATACACTTTTTACTCAATGTGATGAAAACTGTGAGCATATCACCTGTCGTGACCTTGGTGACCTCACATGATTCATCAGGCTACTTCATTGCATTCTGATCAACTGTCCCCAGATTTGTAGTACAGGTATCCTTCGGTTCTTGACAAATTAGAATGTGATCCATGATTGAGAAATAATTATTTGAGATCCTGTATTGTATTGTGCTGTTGGGGATCACTGTCTATAAAAGGGTTGAAGCTTGCTTCTTCCACAAGCCTGTATATAGCAGCCTTTTCTGACAAGAATTATGCAGCAGTATTACAAGACATGCCAGTGGTCATCCTTGAACCCACATAAAGTGAAAATAAATGAGGTCTGCTTACTCCGCTGAAGGTAAGTGTGTGCTTTTCTATTGTATGTTATAGAAACGTTTCTCATTCTAAACTTGGTACCACTTTGACAGGGAGCTCTATTCTTTCAAACTATGCTTTGTGTAAACCTTAATTCAGAAGCTCATGCAGTAACAAACCTTGTTAAAGGAGAACGTGCACATTGTTTCACTTTGTGCAGCTGTCTCTCTAATTTTTTTGTTAGTTTGAAAGAATAGACAGCTCCCTGTTGTGGTGGTGCTGAGTTCAAAATGAGAAACTTTTCTATGACATACAAAAGAACAGCATATACCTCCCATTAATGGAGTAAGCAGGCCTTCTTTATTTTCCCTATGTGTGGGTTCAGTGATTACCACTGGCATGTCTTGTGATACTGATGCTAAGACAGCTCTGTATTGGAAAATATAGATGTCTCAACACAAGAGGATAGAAAGCAGCTAGAAAAAATAACAACCATTTATACTTCCAGCATATTTGTTTGACACACCAGCTCAGCGTCCAGCTGTTTAGTCCCAACTGATGTTTTACACTTTGCACATCCTCAAGGCACTGCTCAGCAATTTATTAGCTATTCACCATGTATACCATGTAATTACATGTAATACTATTTAGTGTCTCCCTGGATCACCCCTGAAAAAGGGACCCTCGGGGCCCAGTGGGCCTACTGGTTATCAAAATTCAATAAATAAATAAATAATTTAAGTTCTGTTAATGTGTATAGTAAGCTGACAGTGTCCTCCCATTGATCAAATACTTAACTACGTGCCTACAGTGATTTAGTATGGTTGCTAGGTAATGACAATGTCACCCGTTCTGCGGCTCCTAAATGGCAAACCAGTTCACTATACACACATACAAACATATAAGCATACAAAAAAGCCAGCAGATACAGGCCTTACAGTCTCTCATGTCTGTTCAAAAGTGCAGCTCTCAGTGATTACCACTGATGCTGCATCTCCCCCTCTTTTTCCTTTCTTACTCCAATTCTACCCTTAACCCTGTCCCACTCTCTCTTAAATCCCTGTACTACTGTTAGTGAAATGAGATCCTCAGGCAATGCATTCCACTCCACCACCCTCTCCATGAAGAAATGCCTCCTCATCTCCCTTCTGAACCTCCTCCCTCCAGCTTCTGATCATGCCTCCTTCCAGAATTTGAACAGACCTTCAGGGCTGATCCTAATTATGTACTTTAAGTACTTAAAAGTCTCAATCATGTCCCCTCTCTCCATTCAATCTTCCAATGAGTACATGTTGAGCTCTGCCAACCTATCCTCTTCCGCAGGTACGTGGGTAAGGATAATTTGCGACACAGTAGTTTTGGTACAACAAACCACAGTGTGGCTTTATTTTATACAAAAGTATGCAAATAATAAATAAAAATAATATTCACAAACACAAAATAAATAATTTAATAGCACAAGGCTATTTCCAATAAGTAAGCAATATGACACAATGGGGTGTGCGTTGAACAGATATTACTGAATGCCCAGGGGCGTAGTAAGGCACGAGTCCACAGGCTGAGTGTCTAAAGCCCCTGGAAGTGTGGTAATATCTGTTCAACACACACCCCTGGAGTACCTTGTTGTGCTTATAAATTGGGCCTGTGCAATTTATGTAAATACATAAATTAAAAATGATTGGTTACACTAATAAAAACATTTATTGTGAAAATGTAACATTGAATAGTCCCCCACCTAAATGAGGTGTATGTGTTTCTGGTTTTGAGAAAGGACATTATGTCCCAGTATGGCCTCCATTAAGCTGCCTACTTAAACATTATTTTATACTTTAAGCAGCTTTATTTATTATCAGTTTGTCTACCTTTCTCAAAGATCACTAAGGTCATCATATAAAACAACCCCCTAACATGTTGTTATTTCTAACACATCAGTTGTACAGTTTTATAGCCTACAGCATGTATGTACTTTATTTATTTATCTTTCGGAGCACTGCAGCACTTTATTCCTTGCCAATATGGCTCTTATATTTCATCTTCTGGCTCCTAAGCAGCAAAACAGTTAATTATACACACTTAAAACAGACATGTAAAATATGTTCTTTTCAGGCTAGAACAGGAGACAAAATTAACATGAAATTTATTCCATTTCCAAAATGGAAGCTGCAGTCCCTAACAACTCCTGTTTCCCTACCCCCTCTCTCCCCGCTGCCCCCTCCACACGTGAATTGTTGTACCTGTTAGGATTTGAAAAATTGAATCAGCAGTACTGTAGGTTGGTCTGACTATCACAGATGATCTTTTCAATGTTATTGGTTCTAATGTCTTTATTTTAAATTTTTTGCAGACTGAAGTTTTTCTAGATTGTAGCTTCATTTTGTAAATGGAATACATTTTAAGCTGATTTTGCCTTCTGTTCTAGCATAAAAAGAGTATTTTTACCTGCCTGTGTTGTGTGTGTATAATGAACTGCTTTGCAGTTTAGGAGCCAGAGAATGATTGCAGAACGGATGATATTTTGGCTATCTATCTACTGTACTCCAAAGAACCGAAGGCATGTAATTAGGAACTGGATCAATGGAAGGCCATTGCCAGGTTACTACTGTATACACATTGTCAGAAATTCACTTATAGCTAATCAGTTGTTGAGCACTACCCTGAGGATGCAAAAAGCACAAAACATCAGCTGGGACTGAACTACAGAATGCCGCCATGATGTCTTGAACAAACATTACAGACTTCTAAATCAATTTTATTTTTATGACTGCGTGGGTGGAGCCCTGCGGGCATGTTGCTCTCACTGTAGGAGAGATAAGAGACCATTACTGTATTCGGTCCCAGTTCTCTTCTATAGTGATGCGCCATTTGTCCTCAGTGCAGAGATCATTGGTGGTGTGTGTTTTTTCCACTGCCCCTCCCCTCCACGGCTGCAGTTCCTCTCTGTGGTGCAGAAGCCTCCCTCCCCCACAGGTGCACTACTTTAATGTGATACTTCCACATTTTGCCATGTCACACATGTGCAAGCAGCTCACGGCAGAAATGCTTGCTGTGCCCAAGATGGCCACTGTATCTTACTGCACATGTGTGAACTCCAGTGACCATCTTGGACACAGCGGACACTTACACCCTGAACTCCATAACATGGAAACCCTTTCCACCATCACCTCCATGCTCTTAATAACTTTATGCAGATGTGTAGGCTCTGACCAGAACTTGTTTATTTATGTGATAAAACAGCTGCAAAGAACAGACCTCTCCCAGCTAAATAAGTCAACAGTTTCATGCCTCATGCCCTTTTTCAAGACTAACCTATGTGACCTGTCAGGTAACCTTATAAACATTCAGTTTTACTGGTGTTTTATCAAATAAATAAAAAATTAACTAAGTTATGTGGTGCCATTTTAAATCTATGGAGTAATGAGTGCTATCGTGCTTGGTGCCACTTGTAACATATGTTTTTATTGTTGTAAACTGAGATGCACATTATGTGTACATACACATGAGACACAGCACGTGCGTATATTTCCATTGTCAGTTAGCTGCAGTTACTGCTCATGGCTGTCCTCTTGTAGTGAGATTGTATTTTACAGATTGGGGCCTGGATATTCAAAGCAGTTGTGCATGGCGCAACTGAGTTGCACAGGCGCAAGTGCGGACTTGCACCAAGGAGCCATACTCAGAGGGAGCCATTGCACAGCACAGATTCCATTGCACCAATGCGCAATTATAATGAATGCAGGTGCAAGTACAGGGGGCATTCCCATGAATATCCAGTGCAGTGGCATATTCAACCGTGAAACCATGGTGCAAGTGCAGAGCAAATCGAAGTTGCTCTGAACAGACTTGTTCCTATAAATACAGGGTGCAAGCACACAGACAGCACTTGTGCCAAGTGAGAGGGAGTGAGAGAGAGAGAGAGAAGAGAAAGAAAGAAAGAAAGAAAGAAAGAAAGAAAGAAAGAAAGACCAAGGCAGACATAGAGGGAGAGGGACAGAGGTGGAATTAGAAAGGGAGAGAGGAGCAGAGAGAGTGAGAGAGGCAGACACACTTCCAGGCAGTGCACCAGGGAGGCATACAGCCAGCAGCAGCCAACCGCCCAGGGGGGTATTGGACAGCAAGGGCCATGGATAGTGCACCCTTCATGATGGAGGCCATAATGAGGGGTGTGAGAGGGTAGGAGGAACAGCAATGTGGCTGAGGAAGGGCCTATCAGCGTTATACCCAACACAGGTGGTACTGTGCCCGCATCACCTTCAAGAACTACAGTGACATGGAGATTGTGGCCTGGTACGACCTGAACAGGGCCATTCTGAGGCAGCTCTGTGAGCTGTGCAGTGAGGAGATGCCGGCACCCACCAGATGGAGCCACACCATGTCCGTGGAGATGAAGGTGACAGCCGTCCTGTGCCTGCTTGCCACAGGCACCTTTCAGAGACCAACAGGGGACACCACAGACATAACTCAGTCAGCCACGTCCTGCCTCCTCATCACAGTTCCTCAATGCTCTGCTGCCACATTCTTTGTAATTTATCCATTTCTCCAGCACACAGGCGGAGCGTACAGCAACCATGCAGGACTTCCGCAGGTTTGCACGCATGCCTGGCATGATTGAGCCATTGACTGCACCTACATGGTCATCCGCATGTCTCCTGGCCCCAAGGGCATGGTGTACATTAACAGGAAGGGGTGCCTGAGTGTCAACTGCCAGGTGGTGTACGATGCCACGGAGTGCATCACCAATGTCTGCACCACACACCCTGGGAGTGCACATGATGTGTTCATCTGGCACAGCTCTGTGCTGTGCCACAAGTTTGAATGTGGGGACATCCCCACAGGCCACCTAGTGGTTGAGTATGGCATGGGCAAGGGGTGATGGGCAGAGTGTACCTTGGGATGGGGGAGGGCAGGGTGTGCACGTTGGCATGGGTGCCACAGACAGGCAAGGGGTGCAGCATAGAATGGCAGAGGGCTAACCATGTCATTATCCACACAGAGGACAGTGCTTATCCACTGAGGCCCTGGCTGCTCACCCCCTACCAGTGCCTGTCATCCCCGGCAGAGGAATGCTACAACGAGGCACACGTTAGCACACGCAACATCTTTGAGCGTGTCTTTGGCATGCTGAAAGCATGTTTCTGTTGCCTAGACAGGTCAGGCGGTGCTCTACAGTACAGCCCCTCGAAAGCCTGTGGCCTATTCCTGGCCTGCTGCATACTGCACAACATGGCCATTGACCATGGAATAGCTGTTGAGGCTGATGAGGGTGACAGAAGTGGGGACGTTGGAGGCAATGGGTCGGAGGGTGGTGGACAGCCACCCCCTTGGTGGAGGGATCCCCGGATACAACAGCAAGTACAATGACACCGGGACACCATCACACAGGAGCACTATGGCGCACACAGGTAGGTGGTGCGATACACATGCATGTGTCACACAAACAGGTACAGCATACATGCAGGGGCCTGCATGGCAATGGGCATGTACACACAGAGGCATGATGCTGGGATAGGGGAGTCAGGGGCACACAACCACATAAAACCACACACAGCAACACACACACACTCACACATGCACCCACACACCCAGGCGGTGGTATGTGGCATGGATCAGGTGCATTGCACTGGTGCACAGGCACAACCAGTGCTAGACTGCCTTCATCATGCCCACACCACATGCACCAGTGGCCAGGCAAGCACACACACAGGCAGCATGAGGCATGACACACAGGCACCACACCAGTGGTGGGCACACACACACCGCTCATGTGGGCACAGGGCAGCAGCTGCAGGCTGCAGGCGGCGTGGCCCGCACATCAGGTCCCCTGCATGGAACCATGGCCACCATGGCCACAGGAACAGCTGCCCCTGGGCCGATCGGCAGCCACAGGCTGTGCATCAGCCATGAGGGGTGAGCAACAGCCCCCCGGGGTTGAACCGTGGGACTGCGACCGTGTCCACGTGGGGGTGTGAAGGAGCCTGGGATACACATCAGAGCCCGGTGTCGACTGTGTTGGAGTCACCCAATGTCGGGCTTGCGGGGTGGACAGAGCGTTGCAGAGGGTCATCTGTGCCCGCCTATACCCTGTGGCAGCCAGCTGCACAAAGCCATCCGTGATCACAGTGGCAATGCGATCCAAGGATGCAGTCATGGCCTCTTGCATGCACTGCATCCCCGCTAGGATCTGCACATTGCCCTCTCCTGCTGCTTGGCTCACTGGCGCACCTCTGCACGCAGTGCACACACCCTAGTGGCAAGCAGCACCTGTCGCTGAACGGATGCCCACAGCAAACAGGTGTGCTCAGCCCACGCATCAGCATCCTAGAGCTCCCAGGTGGGATGCCGATCCTCATGTGGTGACAAACCACACTGCACAGCCCCCCTCTCTGGTGGACGCTGCACAGTGGGGTCTGCAGGGGGAATGGACACAGCAGGCGCACCGGCAGTGGACCCTGTGTCCAGCTGCCCAGTGGCACCTGCAGACTACTGCTGTCGCCTGTCCAACTGCTGTATGCCACCCAGCTCCTGTGTGACTGTACCACCACCACCACCGCAGAGCACAGCCGGGGCAGTGCACACCGCTGCACCCACAATGGTGGCAGGCAGCTGTTCCACCGCTGGCAGAGTGCTGGGTGTGCTAGCTGTGTCAGTGTCCAGCAGGGGCATCTCACCCACAATGTTGCCCATGCTGTCCAGGATAATCGTCATGTCGTCATTGTTGTTGGACCCCACCCCGATCTGTGTCTCTGTGCAGAGGACACCAAGGCTGGCATCCTGCAGGAACACATCCAGGGCCTCGTCTGACCCCAGGTCCAGGACATTTGCCTGCACTGTGGTGGTGGGCTGCAGCCTGTTGGGCCCCCAGATGCCAGTGGAGGTGGACAGCTGGTCCTCTGGGGCCATTCCAGCATCCACAGCTACCACTGCTGCCAGCGCCCCATCATCCGCACGGAGGGGTGCTGGTGCTGCAAGAGGAAGAAAGGTGTGTCAGTGCTACAATGCCCACATGTGCCCCCCACACTGCCACTGCATGTGTTCTGCAGCATGGTATGTGCGTTGGTGCACACACATGCACATGACATGCATGCCGGCTGCATGCACTCCAGCATGCGTGGGTACGCACCCTCCATGCCACCAGCTGTGCATGGCTGACATACTTACTATGCAGTGATGGGCTGCCACCCATCTGGAATCCACCTCCAGGCACACCCTCCACTATGCTGCAGTGCATGGTGGCTGCCACCAACTCCTCCTGTGCTGTCAGCATTGGTGCATCCACAGGCCCCACTCCAGTGGCATTCCAGGACGCATGGATGGCTGCCACCTTCTCTTTAATGTGCCTCTTGTCTGTGCCCACATTCTTCCAGCACTTGTGCTCCAAACACTGGTGGCTGCTACGTTGGTTGATGTATGCCACCACCTCCTTCCAGGCCTCAGCCCTGGCCTGTGGTGTGCCTGTGGCACCAGTCAACAGGTGCTCCCTGTCCAGATATGCGTCAAACAGGACCTCTGTCTCTGCTTTAGTGAAATTGGGCCTGCGCCTCCAAGCAGGACCACGCTCCTCACCCTCCTCATGTTCCAACATCTCACTTTCTGTGGACATGGACAGCACAGTCTGTCAGTGGTAGCATCTCCCTGGTCCGTCCCACCCTGCTGTGCTGTCTGCTCTCAGTGAGCTGCAGCGGCATGCACAACTTACCTCGAAAGGATGCAACACCAGTCCATGGCCTGTGCTGTTCTGTGGTGCTTATAAGGTGCAACGCATGCAAATGAGGTTTGGCGCAACAGTAATGACGCGCTAATGCACCCAGTGTGCCATGCATTGGCTTATGAGCTCATTTGCATGTGGTTTCTAAATATCACGATTTTGCTCCGTGCGCAATGAGATTGCTCCGGAACAAGTAGCAGTGCACAGGCCTGCAGTGCGCATGGACCTGCCAGTATCATGGTGTCAAACATGCACTGTGCACCAACAGCATGATGCAGTGGCATAGTGCATGATGCGCCAGGCCTGCTATCGTGCATGTGTGCACTGCGCAATGACAGGTGACCCCTGACCCCTGTGGGGACCTCTGACCCCCGCGTCACTAGCTGTACCCTTTTACCCAGTGACCCCACACTTGGCCATTCCCAACTGTGCATCTCCAGCACTGTGCAATGGGTGGGCACTGTGCATGTTCCCTCGCAACGTACATCTGGTGCATGTTGTGGACATGTGCGCCTTCTGCCACCATTTTAGTCCCCAAGATCGCGGTGGATGAAATGGTGCAGGGACGTGTCCGTTGAACACTGAACTGGTCACAGGTTGAGCTTGTCAACCTGGTGGCCTGTGTCCAGCCCCATGCCCCCCAACTATTTGGCCAGGTGCTCCTGCAGCAGACAAGGGTCATGGTGTGGCAGGGGATTACTGCCAGGCTGCAGCAGAGGACCTAGGTGGCCAGGATGAGGGAGCAGTGCCGCCACTGGTATGGGGACCTGATGCGGTGGGACCCAGAGCGCCTGAAAGGCTTCAGGCATGCATCAGGCGAGGGGCTGTGCCACAGCCAGGTAAGTCAGCCCATATTGCATGTGTGCCCATGTGCTGTACTGTGGTGTTGGCTAGGTTGCCTGACATGCCCTGCAGAGGGGGACGCTGTCATCATGTGCATCACAGAGTGACATTGCCAGCCACTGCTTGCATTGTGATGCAGCCGTGTGGGACGTGTCTGGCAGGGGCTCACCATGTGCACAGGGGTGGGGGTGGTGGGCAGCTGCTGTGGATGATTCCTGATGTTTACCTGTCTTCTTTCCATTCCCAGGGCCTGAGGATTGGCACCAGGAGTGGGCAGCAGTGGTAGCACACCAGGCCATGGTGGACTACGGAGGAGAAGGTGTGGGACCAGCACCGTCTGGTGGGGTGGGTGTGTGCCTGGCTGCCACTGTTGTTGCTGTAGTACTGCTGGTGCACTGTGCCATGTGACTGTCATTGTGCAGTTGGGTGGCCATTGTGCAGCGGGGACCACCCCTGTGCAATGTCGTGGTGCGCAGGGTTGCTGGCAGGCATTGGCCCACCCCCCTGCAGGTGGCCAGTACGGGCCCTCCAGGGGTGTGTGTTCCCGCTGCCCATTGCACACCGTGGGTGGGCATGATTCCTTGGGACATTGCACTGATCACCTGTCCTGTCCTGTCCCCTGTCATAGGTGTCATTGGAGGTGTAGGAGGCCTGTGTACTGCTGGCTGCTCTGGCAGCTCATCCTAATAACCTCGACCACCATGGAGGCAGTTCTACAGGTTCTGTGCCTGCTGCTGGCAGACCAGAGTAGGCGAGGACACCAAGGGGTGGCAGGTCGTGGCTGCCATGTTTGGCCCCAGCTTTCCCCTGTTTCCTCTGCTGTCCTCCCCTACAGCCCCCTTCCCACTGCATAGTCCCAGTTCCTGTCCCCTTCCCTCCTCCTTTCCTGCCCTTTCCCACCCCTTGTTATTGTAAATAATTTGCAGTGGAAATATATATTTTCTGACTTACCTGCCTGTGTCAGTGTCTGCTTTGCAGGTGGTGTGAGGAGCCATGCTGCAGTGGCCCAGTGTCTGTCTGTGTGGAGTGCATGTGTCAGGGCGCGTGTTGTGCTTCTGTGGTTCACTGCTGTATGCTGCGGTGTGTCCCACTGTGGTGGTCTCCTTAACCTCAGTCAGTGGCTGTGCCTTGGGGTGCCCATGGGGCAGCTGTCAGGGGTGTGTCGGGTGTGTGCATGGTGGTGGCACACGGCCATGGTTATTGGTCGGGGACTGACTGCACACTGTTGGGGCCCCTGCTTGGTGTGTGCCTGTCCCACGTGGTCTGCCACACTACCTGCCTCTCGGCATGTTCAGTGCCTCCTGTGTGGGCTTCCTGTGATCCTGTGTGTGTGTGTGTGTGCTTGGATGCGTGGTCCTGGGAGTAGCCTGCTCAGGTCTGGGAGGGTGGTGGGGACACGGCCAGCAGCCTGGGGGATCCCTTGGTGGCCCTCCATTGGCCATTGGCACCTCCTGTTGCCTGCTATCTATGCCACTGTTGTGTTCTGGGAAGGGGTGTCTGGGTGCCTGTGTGCATCCAGCTGTGTCCTGCTGGTGGCGGCCTCCTTTGGCCAGTCACTGTGCTTCCCTGGCTCTGTCCCTAGGTCTCTTCTCTGTGCCATGCCCCCCCCCGTTGCTCTGCTACTCTGCTCCCACAGGAGCATCTCTTTCTGCACCATGGTGCAACTGTGTTTGTGCCATGGTGCAACTGTGCCATATTCAGCTGGGTTGCGCTGGTGCAGTTCGGCCGGCACAACCTCTGAATATGGCTCCTGTTGCACCATGGCACATCGGATTTGCACCACACCGGACTTGCGCCGGCCTTTGGTGCATTTCTGAATATCTGGGCCTGAGAGTTCTGTTAATTCTTCTGTCATATTTATAGAAAGATTTACGAGCTCATAAAAAGTGGCCTCCATAAACAGGTTGGCCGTGGTACCTCTCCTAATATTACACTTTCATTTTCTCACTGGAAGAGGACCCTTGAGATAGGGTGGGAGTCCCAGGGGGAAATCAAGGAGCTTTGATTGTTACTTCTTTGCATTGCTATTTGCATTGTGGAAAGGAGGAGTAGGAGTTTGAAGAAGATTGTGTAATAGTTACTTAAAGCCTCTTCTTGGGTGTGGATAGGAAGGAAAGGAAAGTAAAAAGCAGTTGCTCAATCTATCTAAATGTGTACAACAAAGGGGGTAAGGGAAATTAAGAAAAGAATGTTTTGCACTGATAGAGGGGGAGAGGGGAGACTTGGGGGAGTGTTTGGTATCCTGCATCTGGAAGGGTGGGGGGTCACCGGTGGGCAACGACAGCAATGGGTAGGGTGGTAGGCTGCAACAACTGTGGTGCACCAATCTTTCTAAAAATTGCCTGGAGTATGGGGGGATGTTTAGTGTGCAACCACATAGAAAAACTTAGAAAGGAGATCGAGGGTCTGCAGGAGGAACTAAGACAGGCAAGGCAGACTGGGAGTGGGTTTAACCCAATACTGGAGGGAGGGAGGGAGGAGGGGAGATGAGGGAGGGCAATTTGAGCCAACAGCGGTGAGGAGAAGGTCAGAAGAAGGGAAGCGGAGACAAACGGGCCCAGGCCAGGAAGAACAATTGCCTGGGAAACCAGGTCAAGAGACAAAAGACGAATGGAAGGAGGAGATAGGGACTTGTGAGGAGAGGAGAAAAAGTGACAAAAGTCAAGGAGTGTAAAGGAGAGAACAGGTCACTATGAAGAGAGAGAAAGAGTGGGCATTTGTGAAGGGTCTTCAGAAAATAGTTTTGCACTGCTAGAGAGGAAGAAGGAGGAGGGAAATGATGCAGTTGGAGGAGTAATTGATAAATGCCTGGACCAAACTGGTGTGGGGGTAAGTTCTGCTGGGAGAATTGCAACAGGGGCAAAAGGGGGAAATACTGTGCAGGTGGAAGAAGAGCCGGAAATGAGAGATGGAGATGAATGGAACCAAGCAGGGAGTAAGAGGGGTAGAATCTTAGTGCTGGGAGACTCAATACTAAGAGAAGTCAGGTGGGGTAGCAAGGGGAGAGGCATAGTTGCATTTGGGTGAAGGCCATGCCAGGAATGACAGTGGAAAGGGTGGGACAATCTGTTCCGAAATATGCTAGAAGGGGTAGGGACAAGCCTCATTTAATTACACATCTTGGGATGAATGACCTGGCTGACAAGACAGTAGATATAGTCCAGAGGAGATTTGTGGAACTAGGACAATTATGCGAGGGGGCAAGAAGATCAGTAACTTTTTCAGAGATACTTCCAGTCCCCAAGGCAAGCACAACAAGAAAGCTGAGAATAGAGGAATTTAATGGATGGCTAAGAACCTGGTGTTATGCTAAAGGGTATGGGCTGTTGTGGGGGTGGGGAGGGACCTGGGAGGACAGCAGTCTCTATGCCAAGGACAGACTACACTTGAGTGAGGAGGGAAAGAAAGTGTTGAAACAGAGGATGGAGGAGTACATAGAGGAAGTTGGGAATTTAAACTAGGAGTGGGGGGGGTGGCAAGTGGGCAAGAGACATGGAGAGACCACAGGTTGGGAAACCATATGAGCTTACCCCCCATAACAGTGACAAAGGACAAATGGCAAGTACTGTTGGTGATGCTAGGAAAGGAGGGCAGGATGGGAGGGATGGGAAAGGGTGGAAGGTGGTTACCTTTAATGCTAGGAGCCTTGGGAGGAAAACTGCAGAGTTACAGGTGCTCATGGCAGAGTGGACATTGCAGATTTCACAGAAACATGGGCCACCCAATACAATGACTGGGACCTGTCTGTACCAGGGTACAGGTTATTTTGTAGGGACAGGGTGATTGGGAAAGGGGGGGTGGCACTATATGTGAAGGAAGGACTGAAGTGTGTAAGGGAGGAAGGGGAGAAGGGTAGTACGGAGTCACTTTGGATGCAAATCCAGGATTCTCAGAATGGGAGTGGTGTACAGGCTGCCATCTCAGATGGAGGAGTTAGACAGGGAACTAGTGGGACAGATAAGGAGGACCTGTGAAAAGGGTAGTGTGGTGATTGTGGGGGACTTCAACATGCCAGGAGTGGACTGGAGTACCCCAACAACCAGGAACAGAAGGGAGCAGGTACTGCTGGATGCCTTCCAGGACAGCTTCCTGCTGCAAATGGTCAGTGAACCAACCAGGTTAGGGAATACCCTTGTGCTGGCAAATGGGGACTTTGTGAGAGAAGTTACTGTGGAAGAACCGCTGTCAGAGAGTGACCACCACTCAGTATGGCTCACATTGGATATGGGCAAGGAAGGAGTGGAATCTGGCACAAGAGTGCTGGACTTCAGGAGGGTCGACTTTGGAAGGATGGGGGAAGTGGTAAAAGGGTACCTGGCCAGAATTCAATCTAGTATGGACACTAACCAGAGATGGGAGCTCATAAAGCTGGGGATAATGGAGGCAACCAAAACCTGCTGCAAGGCCCAGAGCAAGAAGGCTAGGGCTAAGAAACCAAGCTGGTTGAGCAAGGAGGTCATGGAAAAGGTAAGGAGGAAAAGAGCTGCCTTTAGAAGGTACAAGAAAACAGGGAGGGGGAGGACAGGGAGGACTACTTGATGGAATCGAAGGAGGTGACTCGAGCAGTAAGGGGAGCCAAGGCATCTACGGAGCTCAGGCTGGCAAAAGGCATTAAGAAGAGGAAGAAGGACTTCTTTAGGTAAATCAGGGAGAAAAGGAGCTGCAAGGACCACATAGTAATGATTAGGAAGGAGGGTGATTGGGTGGAAGCAGGGTGTGATAAGGTAGAAGCACTTACTTCTGCTCGGCATTTACTAAGGAGAAGAGGGGGGTGACACCCAAGGGGGAGGAATGGCAGAAACTGGGGGAAGGGGGTGACAGATGGGGAAATCACAGAGGGTAGAGTTTGGGAGGGTTTGAAGGCACTGAGGGTGGACAAGGCGTCAGGCCCAGATGGCATCCACCCCAGGGTACTGAAAGAGCTGGCAGAGGTCCTTGCGGAACCTTTGGCAGATCTATTTAATACCTCACTACACTCAAGGTGTGTACCGCAGGACTGGAGGATGGCTCATGTAGTGCTCCTCCACGAGAGTGGGCCCAAGGATGAACCGGTGAACTACAGACCAGTGAGCCTCACATCCATCATGGGTAAGCTAATGGAGACTATTCTGAAGGAGAGGCTGGTGGCCCTCTTAGAGGCCAAAGGACTACGGGACAGAAGACAGCATGGCTTCATACATGGCAGATCCTGCCAAACCCACCTGGTGGAGTTCTATGACTGGGTAACTAGGCAACTGGACAAGGGCCATGCAGTGGATGTCCTGTATCTGGACTTCAGTGAGGCATTCGACTCAGTGCCGCATGGAAGGCTGGGAAGTAAGTTAGAAGGCACAGGGACAGGTGCAAAGCTAGTGAGATGGGTAGGGAACTGGCTTCAGGGAAGGCAACAGAGGGTGGTTGTGGGTGGGGAGCGCTCACACCCAAGGGTAGTGATGAGCAGTGTTTCACAGGGCTCGGTGTTGGGACCAGTGTTGTTTGGGATATTCATTGCAGACATATCATTGGACATCAAGAGCAAGATCAGTCTGTTTGCTGATGATACCAAGGTAGGAGCAGTGGTGGATGACCTAGGGGGATGGCAGGGGTTGCAGGATGATCTGGAAAAGCTTGAAATCTGGTCAGACACCTGGCAACTGGGGTTTAATGCCAAAAAGTGCAAGGTGCTGCATTTTGGGATGAAGAACCCAAGGAGGAGTTACCAGCTGGGGGGAGTGCAGCTAGCCCAGACAGAGGAGGAGAAGGATCTGGGGGTGCTCATTACAGGGTCAATGAACAACTCAGCACAATATGGGAAGGCAGCTGCAAAGGCCAACAAAATGCTGGGTTGCATTGCAAGGGGTATATCCTCGAGGAGGGAGGAGGTGATTCTGCCACTGTATAGGTCATTGGTTAGACTGCACCTGGAGTACTGCATGCTGTACTGGCACCCGTATCTGAAGAGGGACATTAAGTTACTGGAGGGGGTGCAGCACAGGGTAACAAAGAAGATCAAGGGGCTGGGGGACTTATCATACAAGAGGAGGCTGAGGGAATTGAACATGTACTCGCTGGAGGACAGGAGGGATGGGGGGACATGACTGAAACCTTTAAGTACATGAAAGGAATAAACAAGACGGGTGCAGAGGGATTTTTCAAAGTAAGAGAGGGGAGGGACACCAGGGGCCATGATATGAAACTGGAGGGAGGAAGGTTCAGGAGGGAGATGAGGAGACATTTCTTTACAGAGATGCTAGAAGCTGGGTGGAATGCATTACCTGTAGAAGTGGTATCCAGTAGAACAATGGACAGCTTCAAAAGGGGATGGGACAGGATAAGGGTGAGGGTCAATGTAGGGGAAGGGTGGAAAGGAGGGGCAGCTGCAGAATAAGGGGTGCTAGCTGCACATTCGAGCAGACTTGATAGACCTCTAGGCTTTTATCTGCTGGCAAATTTCATATGTTCATATGTTCGTAATAGTTACAGACAGAAAAAAATTAGAGATTGATAGCTATGACACATCAAATGTATACAATACCAGTATTTAATGCAAACAATATTGTTTTTTAGTTTGTGTTTTATTTAATCCTTTTGAAGTATATTTTCCAGGACAACTCAGCCCTATTTAGGATGCCATCTGGAAGCTGCTGTGATAATATCTAGGGTCTCTATTTTGTATAGAAATGTTAAAAGCGGGGGGTAGGGTAGGACTGGTTATCACACGCATAGTATAAATTCATTAATTTAGATGATGCTAAACTGAACAGCATAGACTTTCTTTTGATCATAACAAGTTGATCATTTTTGCTGTGCTAGTTATTTTCTAGCTAACTTTACTCTTTGCATACCATTTTTCTGAACTACTTTCCATACAGATGATTGCCATTTCCCCCTGCATTTCAGACTATATAAGAATGTCACTGGAAGTGATCAGCTGTTGGTTTCTTACAATGTAATGTGTGGTATATTGATTCATATAATGAGTTACAGTGCCACATATTTACTCATTTAAAAAGTTTTCAGATTGGAGAGAGTGGGTTTCTCGGTAGCCGTAGCCAACACAAACCAGTACATATTGTATACTGGTTGGCATAACAAAGTAAACTAAACCACCCACATCTTGCTAGGCCTCCTTATTATATATATATATATATATATATATATCACAGGCAAGGATCCTAAAGCACCACCCACTATGCTCAACCTTCATGGCACTCCTACACGAGACCTAGGTATCATCACCAGCACTTTTAATAATGCATTTACAAACCTGGACAGTGTCCTTCCACCAAATTTTTTCGACGACCTCCCCTCCAGCTCCTCCTAAGTTATCCACCAACTAGAACGTACAACCCCAAAGTTTTTTTTTAAGGAGGTCCCACCACAAGTAGCTAGAAAATACATTCAAAAGGCCATCGGGAAACAAGGGTACAGTGGTGACTCCCTTGACCTGAAACTGCTGGCACAAGTCCTCGATGAAATCTTAGAACCACTTACAAAGATCTTTAATCTCTTACTTAGATTGGGCCATTGTCACACCAGTTCACAAAAGCGAGATAGGACACTGCACACCAATTACAGACCTATCTCACTCCTCCCCCCACTATCCAAAGCGCTGGAGCGAATAGTGTCGGACCAACTAGTTGAATTCCTGGATAAGTACAATGTACAGTGCCCAGAGCAGCATGGCTTCAGAAAAGGGCACAGCACCACCACTGCACTACTGGAATTTACAACCTTCATCCATGCCACGCTTGACAAAGGGAATTGTGGAGGGCAGTATTTATAGACCTTACCAAGGCATTCGACACAGTTAACCACCCCCTACTGCTCAAGCAACTGTCCTCCATTGGGATCTCCAGTGATGCCCTTCCATGGTTCACCAGCTACCTTGATAATTGGATCCAGCATGTAAGGATTGCAGGGATCTCTTGGATGAGAAACCAGTCCACTCGAGTCCCCAGGGGTCTATTCTGGGCCCTCTACTCTTCTCCTCTTCATCAACAATCTCCCAGTGCCTGCCACCAAAAATATTACTATCACGAGACGATGCAGTCCTGTTTTCCAGCCACCATGACATTACAGTCCTTGAATCCCAGCTGCAGCTCGACTTCAATCGCATTGAAGACTGGTTCAATTCTCATAAACTTGTCCTGAACCACAGCAAGACTAAAGCCATGTCCTTCTGTAACCGACAGAGCAGGCACAACTCTCTGTCCCTCACCATAAGAACCATGCTGGGAACCCACTCGAACATGTCAAGGAGTTCAAGTACCTTGGTATTACCCTGGATAGTACTCTCTCCTACACTCGGCATATTGACACTGTTACCAAGACCGCAATATACAGTTGGACTACTACACAAACACAAGCACTGGATGCCTGCAGATGCCCTTAAACCTAGCCATCTCAGCAGCTCTGTCACCTCTATCATCGACTACGGCCTTGCCATCTATGGCTCTACCTCAACAAGTGCCCTCCACAGGATCTCAGTTGCTCTCAACAAAGTCTGTAGACTACTGACGGGTGCAGCCCGACAAACTCACACCTGTGACCTCTATGTACAGGCCAGCTGGCTACCCTTACGCAGCAGAATACAATACCAGACCTGCTTACTTACCAAAAAGATTCTCCTTGGTCTCATGCCACCTGGTGTTAGCTCAGTCCTTACTACCTACAGTGGCACTCAACAAACAGTGCCCAATTTCTAACCTTTCAGGTTCCAGATGTCGTGCCTCCATGGGTCAGCGGTCCTTTATCTATAGAGCCGCTCAAAGGTTCAATTCCCTCAATAAAGAAGCACTTTCCTCTACTACACTTGGACCCTTCAAAAGGAATCTCAAACTTTACCTCATCTCTACCACTCAATGTGACTGCTTCTCTGAACAGAGATCTCTCTAAACACCTCCCAGCTCACTCATGTCTCACAGCCCGCTCTTTTCCAATCTCATTCCCTCTGGCACTGGGCCTTCCTTGTGACTCCTTTCCTGCTTCACATCTCCACTGGTACAAGACATTTTCCACCACCATCGGACAGTGGCCCATTAGCCTGCCAACTTCCTCTCCCGGTCGCATGCCTGCAATACTAACTGCCTATGGTGCCCTCTATCTCTTACTGTTACCGCAGCCAGCTGCCTACTCAAGCTGCTCGTTTTATGAATAGTATCTCAAAGTATGTTATAACTGAGTATCTTTATTTTTTCTTTTAGTTGTTTTGGTTGTTTATTGTGCATTCTTTTACTACCTCTGTATGTATGTTGACCCTCATCCTTTGACGTGGAACCTTTGTAAACGAGTAGTTTCTGCTCAAAGGTATTTGTAATCCGAGAATTTAATAAATAAATAAAAATAAAAAATACATATATATACTTTTGGACACCTTTACTGTCGATATTTTAGAACTCATTTTTTAAGGGAGTGTCAGGAAAATAACTTCCCACAGTCTACTATGATTGGCGCCACTATATTTCAAAACATTTGTAAGTTGGCCCCCACTGATTTGTTGCAGGCAAGTGTCTGGATATTCAGACAGTGATTTTTGGGATGACAAAGTCTGGAGAATCACTTCTGAAAATGGTGCCTGGGGTTTTATCTCCATCCGTAGACCTCCCCATATTAGCATTCTACACCATTAAGGTGAGTTCAAGTAGACTATGCAGAGCTGATATTTTTTACCAGAGGTCCAATGAGATGGGATGGGATTATGGTCCTCCTAATAGCAGGGGATTATGACACCCCCATATGGGTAAGCCAACCCCCCCAAAGGATTTTGATGCTGAACACAAGAAATGGGTTTCTGCTATCCTATCCCTTTACACTAAAGCCCACTATTTCTGTTCCTCCATGTATCTTGCCTATAATAACATTGGTTAGTGTAATAAATGTTGCATAAAGTTGTGCAAGGGAAGATTAATGGAGGAATAGTAAGTGTTGAGTGACTCAGTGATACTGTTTTACATCTCCCCAGGACTCTCACAAGAAGGGCGTCACTTTTATATCCAGAAACTATCCCTTTGAAGCCCTCAGTGAAAATGTACTCCAGCCATACAGCTTCAGTCATTCCAACCTTCTATTTCTACCCCAAACAAGCATTTGTCAATGCCGAATGTTGATTGCGTTGGTCTGTTGAGCTCGCGCAGTGGGCCTCTGTCAGTGGCTCAGTCTGTTAGTCCCAGTGCTGCAGGCTGCTCTTTTGTACTGGGCTGGTGCGTGCGTTGGCACCTTGTTCTGCCGAGGAAGGAATACGCAGCTGTCCTGAGAGAGCTCCATTGAGGTGGCTCACTCCCCCTGTGTCACTCACTCATGCTGTGTCTCCTGGCACTGCAGGCTGCCTTTTTGTACTGGGCTCCTGCCTGTGTTGGTGGCTTTTTCTACCCATGAAGAAATCCACAGCTGTCCCGGCAGAAGTCCGTTGAGGTTGCTCAGTCCGCCTGTCTCACTCACTCATTCCGGTTCTTCTGGCGCTGCAGGCTGCCCTTTTGTATTGGGCTCCTGTCTCTGTTGGCACCTTTTTCTGCCCACAAAGAAATCTGCAACAGTCCCGACAAAGCTCCGTTGAGCTCGCTCGCTCCCCTTCTCTCACTCGCTCATTCTGTTCTGCCGGCGCTGCAGGCCACCCTTTTCTACTGGGCTCCTGCCTGCGTTGCTGCCTTCTCATGCCCATAAAGAAATTTGTAGCAGTTACAATACAGCTCTGTTGAGCTCACTCACTCTCATTCTGGTTTTCATGCCACTGGCTCGCCCTTTTGTACATCTCTGCATGCATTGCTGCCTTTTTCTGCCCACAAACAAATCTGCAGCAGTCCTAGCAAAGCCCCGTTGAGCTCACTGACTCCCCCTCCCTCACTTGCTCATTCTGTGTCTCCTGGCGCTGCAGGCTGCCCTTTTGTACTGGGCTCCTGCCTGCAGTGGCGGCTTTTTCTGGCCAGAAAGAAATCTGAAGCAGTCCTGACACAGCTCCACTGAGCTTGCTCACTGCCTGTCTGTCACTCTTGCATTCTGTTTCTGCCGGTGCTGCAAGCTGGCCTTTTGTACTGGGCTCCTGTCTGCGTTGCCGCATTTTCTACCCACAAAGAAATCTGCAGCAGTCACACTACAGCTCCGTTGAGCTTGCTCAGTACTGCTCTGTCACTCACTCATTCTGTTTGTCTTGGCGCCGCAGACTAGGCTTTTGTATGGGGCTCCTGGCTGCATTGGCACCTTTGTCTGTCCACAAAGAAATCCGCAGCTGTCCTGACAGAGCTGCATTGAGGTCGCTCAGTCTCCCTCTCTCATCGCTCATTCTGTTTGTCCTGGCGCTGCAAGCTGCCCTTTTGTACGGGGGTTCCTGTCTGCATTGGCCCCTTTTTCTGCCCACAAAGCAATCCCAGCAGTCCTGACAGAGCTCCGTTGAGCTCACTAAGTCCGCTTGTCTCACTCGCTCGCACTGTTTGTCCCACCGCTGCAGGCTGCCCTTTTGTACTGTGCCCCTGCCTGTATTGACGCCTTTTTCTGCCCACAAACAAATCCACAGCAGTCCCGACAGAGCTGAGTTGAGCTCGGCCACTCCCCCCTCTCACTCGGTCGATCTTAATCTGTCCCAAACACTGATTTCCCAGAGTGACCGTGCTATTGTGCGGCAGGAGTGCAGAAACATATTTTAGCCAGGATGTGCAAAATGACAGCTGTAGTGTTCATAAGGAGTTGTGAAAAAATGCCGCTGTTGAAAATGTGGCATGGCAGTATTACAAATTTGCAAAATTAGAAGGGTGCGTGGAAACAGTTCAATGCACGCTTGTAACACAGTCATGTTATGGCAGTCCCAACAGAGCTCAGTTGAGCTCGCTCACTCCGCTTCTCTCACTCACTCATTCTGTTGTGCCGGCACTGCAGGCTGCCCTTTTCTCTACTGGGCTCCTGCCTGCGTTGCTGCCTTCTTATGCCCACAAAGAACTTTGCAGCAGTTACAATACAGCCCTGTTGAGCTCACTCACTCGCTCATTCTGGTTTTCCTGCCACTGCAGGCTGCCCTTCTGTACTGGGCCCCTGCATGCATTGCTGCCTTTTCCTGCCCACAAACAAATCTGCAGCAGTCCCAACAAAGCCCTGTTGAGCTCACCGACTCCCCCTCCCTCATGTGGTCATTCTGTGTCTCCTGGCACTGCAAGCTACCCTTTTGTACTGGGCTCCTGCCTGCATTGGTGGCTTTTTCTGGCCAGAAGGAAATCTGAAGCAGTCCCGACACAGCTCCACTGAGCTCGCTCACTCCCCCTCTGTCACTCTAGCATTCCATTTCTGCCAGCGCTGTAAGCTGGCCTTTTGTACTGGGCTCCTGTCTGCGTTGCCACATTTTCTGCCCAAAAAGAAATCTGCAGCAGTCACACTAGAGCCTCGTTGAGCTCACTCACTACCGCTCTGTCACTCGCTCGTTCTGTTTCTCTTGGCGCCACAGACTGCGCTTTTGCATGGAGTTCCTGGCTGTGTTGGCAACTTTGTCTGTCCACAAAGAAATCCGCAGCTGTCCCGACAGAGCTCTCATCGCTCATTCTGTTTGTCCTGGCGCTGCAAGCTGCCCTTTTATGTGGGGCTCCTGCCTGCATTGGCGCCTTTTTCTGCCCACAAAGAAATCCCAGCAGCTCTGACAGAGCTCTGTTGAGCTCACTAAGTCCCCTTGTCTCACTCACTCATACTGTTTCTCCCACTGCTGCAGGATGGCTTTTTGTACTGGGCCCCTATGCCTGTATAAACGCCTTTTTCTGCCCACAAAGAAATCTGCAGCAGTCCTGACAGCGCTTTGGTGAGTTCGCTCACTCCCCTCCCCTCACTCGTTCTCTCGTTCTGTTTCTCCCAATGCTGCAGGCTACCTTTTTGTCCTGGGTTCTTGTGTTGGGGCCTTTGTGTGCCACAAACAAATCTGCAGCAGTCCTGACAGAGCTCAGCTGAGCTCGGTCACTCCCCCCTCTCACTCAGTCGATCTTAATCTGTCCCAAACACTGATTTCCCACAGTGACTGTGCTATTGTCCGTAGGAGTATAAAAACATATTGTAGCCAGGATGTGAAAAATGACAGCTGCAGTGTTCATAAGGAGTTGAAAAAATGCCACTGTTGAAAATGTGGCGTGACAGTATTACAAATTTGCGAAGTTACAAGGGTGCGTGGAAACAGTTCAGACCGCGCTTGTAACACAGTCATGTTATGGAGTTTCGTCACCAAATTTTCAACATAGGGATTTTTGGACCTCTGCTCATGAACAGTGCCACTGTCATTTTCTTAATCTGTCCCGAACACTGATTTCCCACAGTGACCATGTTATTCTGCGCCGGAACTGTGAAAACACATTTCGGTCAGGATGTGAAAAATGACAGCTGTACTGCTTATAAGGAGGTGTGAAAAAATGGCACTGTTGGAAATGTGGTGTGACAATATTACAAATCTGCGAAGTTACAAGGGTGCGTGGAAAGTGCTCAACACACACTTCTAACACAGTCAATTGATGGGCTATCATCACCAAATTTTCAACATAGCCATTTTAGGACCTCTGCTCATGAACAGTACCATTGTCATTTTCTTAATCTGTCCTGAACAGTGATTTCCCACAGCGACCGCTCTATTCTGCGCCGGAAGTGCGAAAACACATTTTGGCCAGGATGGGAAAAATTGCAGCTGTACTGTTCATAAGAAGGTCTGGGAAAATGGCAATGTTGCAAATCTAGAGTGAAAATATTAGAAATTCACGAAGTTACGAGCGTGCGTGCCCACTGCGCAATGCACACTCGTAACACAGTCATTTTACGGAGTATCGTTACCAAATTTTCAACATAGGCATTTTAGGACCTCTACTCATGAACAGTGTCACTGTCATTTTCTTAATCTGTCCTGAACACTGATTTCCCACAGTGACCGCGCTGTTCTGCACCGGAAGTGCGAAAACACATTTCAGCCAGGATGTGAACAATGACAGCTATACTGCTCACAAGGAGGTGTGACAAAATGCCAATGTTGAAAATCTGGCATGAAAATATTGTACATTCCGAAGTTACGGCGTACGTAGCAACTGTGCAATGCACGCTCGTAAAACAGTCATTTTTTGGATTTTTTCCACCAAATTTGCAACATAGGCTTTTTGAGAGCCCACCTCATGAACACTGGCACTGTTGTTTCGTTAATAGGCCCCGAAGGGTGATTCCACACAGTGACCACGAAACCACCTTTCAGGACCGATTAACGCCATGACAGTTCAAGAATTCATGAGGAGGGGTCCTAAAAACCCCATGTTGAAAATTTGGTGAAAAATTCAAAAATGCCGAATATGCACTAAAGTTGAAAAAACCTATTCATTACATTATACAGCTTACCGGCATTTCCTCAGTTCGCGGTCGGCTTTGAAGAGTGCAGACGTGTTCCCAGTCCAGCGAAGATCATCGGCTCATGCTCCGGAGGTAAGTATGGGGTGAGGGGGTGTGGGGAGGCTGGATGCGCAGTGGTGGGTGCTTGGGTTGTGGGGGGTGCGGGAGACTATGAGGGACCGTTTCCTTTCTTTCAGGTACAAGAAACGTTCCAGGGCGCTTTCCACATTTTGGGGCATGGGGCACGCTGGGGTGAGCTCCCAGCATGCCACCGGAGTCTGGGGGACAGCTGTAGCCCTACGTGGATTGGGCACCCCGTTTGCAAACAACAAAGGGGAGAATTTATTTCTGCCGACGGGATTGGGCACCCGTCGGCAAACAACAAAAGGGGGGTTCTTTCTGCTGATGGGATAGGCACCCCGGCCGGGCAAACAACAAAGGGGATTTATTTCGCTGACGGGGACTGGGCACCCCATCGGCAAACAACAAAAGGGGATTCTTTCTGCCGATGGGGAGGGCTCCCCATCGGCAAATAAACATTGGGGGTACATATTGTTTGTGAATACGTGGCAAGTCGCTGCCATGTTCACAAACAATACCACAGATGTTATATCCCCGCCCTGCAATGATGGGTCGCCTCCCTCACTGCAGCGGATGGCTGATGCTGCAATGACGGGGCCCCTGATTGCAGCGCCTAATTTGTTTGAAAGTTGTGGCACGCTGGCTGAACTAGTGTCAGCAGCAGCATGCCATGGCATTGGGGGATGGGGGACAAGCCTTTGCAGGCTGTTGGGGCATTGGGCACAACAGTGCCACGCCTCCATAACCTGCTTCTGCAGAAACCTGCCGCAACATGTTTCTTGCGCATGCACGCAATCAACATAAAAATGGCACTCGGAGTAATGTATTTTAAAGCATTGAAAACCATTTAGCTTTTGAAGGCCTTGGTGGTCCCCGAACCGATCGTCTGTTGATGAAGTCACAGGGGGGCCCACAATTACAAATTGCCCATGGCTCCATAGCTTGCTAATCTGGCCCTGCACACTGGCTGGCAGGCAAAGCACTGCTAGAGGAGCCGCCTGTCATCTAGCATGGTGTCTCAAGGAGCTCTGGTAGGTGTGAGCAAACTGCAAAGAATAGATAGGAAAGTTTGGAGTCATACATACTGTATCTGATGAGGAAGGTATAGATCTTTAGGGAGCATAGGGAGCACTTGAATAATATATATGATGCTTGCCATATAGAAGAGTGTATAAAAAATTCTATAAAACTCCAAATACAGAAGGAATAATTTGATTGACTAATTAATATTCCAACCCAGGTAATGACCGCAACTATAATTCAGAATATATTATATATTAACTATATCATTGTATATCATAGTATACTATTAATGTATAATTATAGCTGAAAACATCCTGCTGCAAGGCATTACTGAACATGAATTGTCCTAGCTTACTGCCCTCTCAAGTTACCATTCTGGTAAACAGTAAATATATTATTAATTACTTAATTGGTATTTCCTAGTCACTCCTAAGATATATATTTAAAACCTCAAAATACTGTTGCTTAATGTATTTCTACACTTTCATTTTTAAAAGCAATTTATAAGTGCAATAAGAGACAATAGGAATGTGCAATTATGGTAAAACAAATCACACTCCTGGGTGCATTAATTGGAACTTGGCTGTGCCCCGTCCCTAACAACACCCTCAAACAAGGAATTATTTGTAGCAATGCACTGCCTGTTTGCCCTATTCTTCCTGCTAGCACTGAGACTAACAACCTGGAGATGAAGTTGGCAGCGCCACCTCCCTGATCATTTTTCAGAGGGAAGCCCCTGGCTATAATTGAGCTCCGCTAGGGTATTTACTTTAAATTTTGCAAAAATCTCTAAAGTACAATAGCGTGAAAATATCACTCTGCTTATTCCTCCTCTGTTACACTCCTCATGCCTCAAAAGCAAAGCCCATGTACAGTGGCAGCGCTGCCTAATAGCAGTAGTAAAACTGGCACACAAAATTCACTAAAATCTTTATTCTCACTGGCAGGTAACTTCTTTATTCAGGTGTAAGGTGCTACTTAATCTCATTGTGTAAATCACTGTGCAAACATGCTTTACTGTGCAAACCTCTAGTGAAGTGCTCTGGAGATTCTTAGCTTGGCAGCTATTCCAGATTCATTGATGGACATTTCATTTTTGGCAAGATGTTTTTACTAGGACTTGAACACTCTCTTTTAATTTTTCTTCTTTTATTTCTTGTAGCAGTAGTAGCAGTGAGTAAGTTCCTTTCTCAAAGCTTTGCAAGTGATATAGTCCACTCTGAAAAAAGGGGGGTTAGTAGTGGGGTACCGCAGGGTTCAGTATTAGGACCGGTCCTCTTCAATGTCTTTATAAGCGACATTGCAGACGGACTGGAAGGAAAAGTATGTCTCTTTGCAGATGACACAAAGATCTGCAACAGAGTTGATGCACAAGTGGTGTGGAAAGGATGAGAAGGGACTTGGCAAGGTTAGAGGAATGGTCAAATGTATGGCAGCTTAGATTCAATGCTAAGAAGTGCAAGGTAATGCATCTGGGAAACAAAACCCAGGGAAGAGTACACAATGGGGGTGAGATACTAACAACAACAAAATGGAAAGGGACCTGGGGTAGTCATATCAGATGACCTAAAGGTGGGCAAGCAATGTGAGAGGGCAGCAAGGAGGGCTGGGGGATACTGGGATGCATAGGGAGAGGCATCACCAGTGAAAACAAGAAGTTATTATCCCTCTGTACAGACAGCTGGTGAGACCACATCTGGAGTACTGCGTGCAGTTCTGGAGACCCAATCTCCGCAAAGACATAGACAGGATGGAAGCTGTCCAGAGGAGGGCAACTAAAATGGTGCAGGGTCTGCACCCGGAAGACATATGAAGAGAGACTTAAGGAGCTTAATATGTATAGCCTCGAGGAAAGGAGGGAGAGGGGGGACATGATAGAAACTTTCAAGTACCTCAAGGGAATCAACAAAGTCCAAGAGGGTAGCATCTTTCAAAAAAAGAGGTGTGCAAGAACAAGGGGGCACAATTTGAAGATAGAAGGGGGGCGGCTCAGAGGTAATTTAAGGAAGTATTTTTTCACAGAGAGGGTTGTGGATGTATAGAACGGCCTTCCAGAGGAGGTTGTGGAGTCAAAAACAGTGGTGGAATTCAAGCATGCATGGGACAGTCATAAGGCAATTCTAGGGGGTGGGGGTAGGAAGAAGTAGGCTGCTGGTTAACTAGGATCTGCAGCTTATCCATCAGGTAGGGAAATAGGCAGACTGGGTGGGCCAAGCGGTCCTTATCTGCCGTCAAATTCTATGTTTCTATGTTTCTATGTAGTCTTGTGGTTAGCATGCCAGCTGGAAACTTAGAGACTTTGTTTTGAATCCTACAGTTGTCGGTTACATACTTTAGTAACCCTGAGCACATCACTTAATTCCCCTTTGTTCCTGTGTCACAACCAGAGACAAGCTTTCTCTTAGAGTGCTTTACCAGCTAAATATTCTACAACTATTACTTTGAGTCTTGCCTTCTGGACCTGCATGCTGCCATTTCAGCATCCAGTTGGTGTTTCCTTCAGAGTACAGTATAAATCTGGGATTTGAATGAAACAATATATTTTGGTGGGTTGGTTTTACCCACCTCTAACTGAAGTGCAAAAATATTAAGTGCTGTCTGAAAAAGAAAACAGACAAACAAAATACATGAGATGTCCCAAATACTGCAAAGAACCATAACTGGCAGAAAGCTTGGAAACATGATAAGCAAGCATATGAAATTCAGCACGTTTTACATCCTGAAAGGGGATTTTGCAGTCCCTGCATGAAATCACCTTTTGGACAGGAAATTAAAATGTTCTCTAACCTTATTCATGAGAAGGGGTCATAGGAAGGCTATGTTTTAAATTTGGTGCAAAAAAAAGTTATGAGGCTATGTTGAATTGTGCAAATACAGGCTCATACCTTTGGTAATATTCAATATTTTTACCCACAAATTTTCAACGTAGCAATTTCTTTACAGCACCTAATGAATGTGATAGCTGTCCTGCCCAAAACACGGTTTTGCATCCTGAAAGTTGATTTCACAGTCCCTTTGCAAAATCACCTTTAGGCCAGGAGCTGAACATGTTCTCTGCCATTCTGAATGAGGCAGGGTCATAACAAGGCAGTGTTGAAAATCTTGTGTAAAAATATTAAAAAACAAATTTTAAATATTTCTACCCCAAATTCCTCAGCTGCAGGCCTGTTGGCTCTGTGCAGACTTTGGTTTACAAGTTGTATATCAAGTTGCTCATGTAAAGACAGTCTGTCACAAATCTAACAGGACTATTTAAGCAAGGTAATTGGAGATGCAGTGAAATTTTATTTTTATTTCACCGGTGACATTGCGAATTTCGCTCTGTGAAATATTTCAAGAACTTTACGCATTTTGCAGGAGCAAAATGTGGAATTTCATGTAAAAAATTTAGAAAAAGTCTCCCCCCCCCATCCAGCCAAGATTAAAATCTCTCTCCCGCTCAAGACCATGCATCCCTGGGTGAATTTCTGCATATTGTGGGCTGGCAATTGGCCTGGAGGGGGTGGGACCACTAGACACTAGGGAAGGGATGTGGGGTTCTTGGGGGGGGGAGATTTTAATCTTGGCTGAGCGTTAGTGGGAAAAACACTTTTTTTATATTGTCATCCCCCCCTGGCTCTCAAATGCAGAATTTCACCCACAGGTAGCGAAATTCTGCATTTGGTTGGAGGGATTTCACATTTTGCACCCACAAAATATTTTATAAAGTGCAGTGATTACGTAAAATATTTTGCTGGGAGACATTTTTCAGTTTCACACAACACTAAAGGTAATGTTGGTTTTCCTTATTAGGTATGTCAAGTAACCAAGATACTGTTTCATTTGTTAGATTTGTGACAGAATGCCTTCATATGAGCAATTTGATATACAGACAGTTCTTATGTCTTTGGGCTGCCCTGACAATATTAAAGAATTATTTAAAGAAAAGTGGGAAAATTGTGTTCCCAGTCTCTGTGCCTGAGGAGTGACTTAGCAAGGCTGTTTGGGGTAGTTGTGAGGCTGATTGTGCTCCTAAGCTCTGTGTCCAGCTTGCTGGTCCTTGCTGAGGGGGGCTCAGATGCTCAGACATGTGATGGGAAGTAATATAGACCAAAGGAGGTTGAGCTCTCCAGCCATGGGGTAAGGGGGCTGTAGGGATGGGGAATGGGGGGGGGGTAAATATAGATCCAACATCATTACTGGGAAAATTTGGCAAAGAAAAAAGTTTGCTTCAAAGACAGATTTTTGTTTATAAATTAAAAAAGAACTCTGCTCTGCAGCTTCAAGCACTCAACTCCAGTATATACAAGCAGATGCTCCTGGAGGCCAGCACTGACAGAGTCAGCCGATCCTGACCCCAGCACAGGGACAGTCAGCCTATCCCAAGCACAGCCATGGCCAGCTCGTCAAGAGCATAGTCAATGGGTGAGGCACCAAAGCCCAAGCTGGAGAGCAGATTCAGTGGGTGATGTGCCAGAGTTGGGAGTAGAATCACAACCATGGAGGTCTGCAGCACAGCTACAGAAAAGCAATTCCCAACCCCAGCACAGCTACTGTCAGTAGATTGGGATCTTTTGGTCTGCAGTTTGCTTTCTAAATGTAAAACAAAAATCTGTGCTATGTTGCTTTAAGTCCCTGACCCCAACACATCGATGGTAAGCCAATTTCCAACCCCAGCATAGCCCCATTCAGCCACTTTTGGACATCAGCACAGCCATTGCCAGTCAATCCTCAACCCCAACACAGGGATGGTCAGCCACTCCTCAACTATAGCATAGCCATGGCTAGACAGTCCCTGACCACAGCACAGCAATAATCAGCTGGTCCTGGACCCCAGCATAGCCATGGTCAGCTGGTCCCCGACCACAGCACAGCCATGGTCAGCTGGTTGGAAACAGATGCAGTAGCTGAGGTGTCACAGTCAGAAGTGATGAGCAGAATCTGCAGGTGAGGTGTAGGTGTCAGGAGAAGACTCATTGAGAACAGAGGGCTGCAGCACTGCCACAGCCAATCCCCTACCCAAGCACAGCTACTGCCAGCTGGTTGAGAGCAGAATGGTGGCCAGCACAATCAGCAGAAGAGGCATAGGAGTCAGGAGCAGAATGTTGACCAGCAGTTTACTTTCTATATTAAAAAATCTCTGCTCTTCTACTTTGAGTCCCCAATCCAGTACAGCAACAGTCAGACACTCTCTAACCCCTTGAGGATCTCCATGACTGTATCTTTTATGGCCTTTCCTTTTCCCACTGTGCCTCCCATCCTGTGTGACAGTGATGCATTGGAGAAAATTGATTCAGTGAGTATAAACTTAAGGCTAGTTTACACAGCCGCATTTGCACTGCAGCAACTTAACTTGAGGGCCTGCGTTGCTATGGTGCAAATGTGGCTGTGTGGACACTTACCCAGTCATGGCAAGTTGGTCCCAAAACCTCTCACAGATTTACCACAAGTCTGGGGAAGCATTTCAGAGTGAACTATGTAAGCAGCTGTACTGACAGGCTGCACTGCTAGCTCAGATATATGAGGGACCATCCCAGCATCTCCCAGTGCCAGGCAGCTGACAGTCCCTAAATGCACAGCTCCTATCCAGCGCATCTTGCATCCATGCTAAGAGGGGCCATGTAAACGCACACAGTAATTGGCACAGGAGCCTGTGGGGTGCTAAAATGGACCACAATGCAGAGCTGAGTGACCATGTAAACTTGATCTGAGTGTCTTGTCTGCAGCAGTAGAACTGTTCTTTTACTGTAAGTGTCTATCATTATTCAGTGAGAACTAATGAAGGCTACATTCATAGTTTGGCAAACACCTGAAAGATAACTGAATGTGTTATTCTTTAAGAAAACAGAGTCTTCAGTAATTATAACATTGATGACCTGGGGTGATCTGTGAGCTCTTCTGTGGCTGTGTGTGGGCTGATGAAAAGAAGAACTTTATAAAATAAATAAGCAAATTAAAAAAAAAAACCCTTAACAGCAATGAAAAGAATGCACTAGGACTACATACAAAAAATAAAACACTCTGCAGAATATATTTGTTCATAAATTTTGACTGTAGTTCTTCTTCAAGAGGTACTTTCATGTCCTGTGTGTGCTCCTCCCTGGTCCCCTAGGCTGGTGTCCACTGAACTACATTGGCTGCAATGATCCCCTCAGTTGTGTTTGTTTGATTCATGGATTTTTTTTTTGTATCATGTACCACCTGTTTGACTTGCTGCAGTTTGCAAACCTTATTATTTTACTGCTGTTGTCATATTTGCTGTATTATGTATTTTCAGGGTTTGATCTTGATGTTAATTTACTTGCCTGGGGCATAGCACAAACTGCTTCAAATCAGTGCAACTCCCTCTGACATTCAGTGTTCAAGCTACTGTAATAAAACAAAAAAAAAATAAAAAAACCTTCCCCTCACCCATTTCAGCCCCACCACCCTCCCCACCCATGCCCTCTTAGTTAGACTCATCCACAAGTTCCAAAAGTATTAGAAAAAAACCAATGCAACATGCTGCTGATCCTGTCCTTACAATTTCACCATAGGTCCTGTAGTGAAAAAAAGAATACTACTTCTGTAATTGAATCCCTCTCTCACTCATATCCCCACAGTCAGAAATTCACCAGCAACAAGTATTCACAAGTACATAGAAATAGTAATAGAAAACAAACTCTGGCCAGAGCTGATAGGGCTGCAGCTGAGGAATTTGGGGTAAAAGATTAAAAATTACCAAAGTTACGAGCCTGCATTGTCAAAATGCAAGATAGGCTCATAGATTTGTTGTTTTTAATATTTGTACACCAACATTTTAACATAGCCTTGGTATGACCCTGCCTCATGAAGAAGGGCAAATCAAATGTTCAACTCCTGCCTGAAAGGTGATTTCATGCAGGGACTGTGAAATCAACTTTCGGGATGCAAAAAAAATCTTGGGCAGGACCTGAAAAATGACAGCTGTCACATTCATGAGGTGTGGTAAAGAAATTAATGTGTTGAAAATTTGGGGTACAAATATTGAATATTACCAAACTTATGAGCCTGCATTTGCAAAATTCAACATAGCTTAATACCTTTTTTGTTTTAAAATATTTTTACACAAAATTTAGAAATTAGCCTTCTTATGACCCCACCTCATGAACAATGGCAGAGAAAATTTTCAGCTCCTGCCTGAAAGGTAATTTTGCATAGGGACCATGAAATCACTTTTCAGGATGTAAAAAAAAAAACATTTTGACCAGGATTTGAAAAACGACAGCTGTAACATTCATGAGGTGCTGTAAAGATATGACTATGTTGTACATTTGGAGTACAAATATTGAAAATTACCTAAGTTGCAAGCCTGTGTTTGCAACATTCAACATAGACCCTTAACTTTGTTGTTTTTTAATTATTTTTACACCACATTTTCAACATAGCCTTCTTATGACCCCACCTCATAATCAAGGGCAGAGAAAATTTTCATCTCCTGCCTGAAGGGTGATTTTGCACTGGCACTGCAAAGTCACCTTTCAGGACAGATTTACCTAATGTCAGTGCAACTGTTCATGAGGCAGGGTCCCAAAGAAAACATGTTGAAAATTTAGGCCAAAAATATGCAAAAATGACCAAGTTATGCCACTCAGTTCAAAACACCACTGAAATACATTCAACCGCATACCTGTTTCTTCAGTTTGTGGTCTGGCTTTTAAGAATGAAGATGTGTCTATGGTCCAGAGAGGATTACAGTGTTGGACCCCTGATGGATAAGTAAGGGCTTTGGGGGGGCTGGTGGGTGCTGAGTGGGATGGTTGGTGGGGGAACAGGAATGGCCAGAAAAGACATCGATGGATAGATTTCTTTTTACAGGGTTAATAAAAATGGAGGATTCTGGATTGCAACACTGGAGGATTGGGTACCCCTAGTGTCACTCTTATGTTTTGGGGGGTAGTGGGGTGGTGGGCACTGACAGTGAGAATCAGGTGGGGAAATATGAAACAAAAACATGGAAGAGTCCTGATTGTAACACTGGGGGGATTGGGAACCTCCAGTGTCACTCTTATGTTTCTGGGGGGGGTGTTAGTAGGTACTGAGAAGGAGGGTCAGTTGGGGAGATGTGTATAATTTAAATTAAAAAATTGGTGGTGTCCTGATTGCAAAACTGGGGATTGGGCACCTCAGTGTCCTCTTATGTTTCTGGGGTGTGAGGTGGTGGGTACTGAGAGGGAGGGTTGGGTGGGGGATATGTATAATTTAAATTAAAAATTCAGCAGCATCCTGATCACAACTCTGGGGGATTGGGCACCTCCAGTGTCACTCTTATGTTGCTGTGGGGTGTGTGGGGTGGTGGATGATGAGAGGGATGGTCGGTGGGGAGATATCTATAATTTAAAAGAAAAAATGTGGTGGTCACAGTGGAACACGGCACACTTCACTATGTCCAAGATGGCTGCTGCACTCTACTATGCATGTACAAGTTCTATCATATGTGCAGTACAGTGCAGTGGTGATCTTGGACACAGCAGAGTGTGTTGTGTTCCACTGTGACTGTAGATTTCTTAAATTAAATTATAGATATTCCCCACCCGCCCTCCCTCTCAGAAGCCACCACCCCCCAGAAACATATGAGAGACTCTGGGGTACCCAACTTCAGTGTCGCACTCAGGACGCTGGTGATTTTTACAGTAAAGAATAGTGCAGTGTAACTGGAGACATCGAGCAGAGTGCTCCACAGACATGGAGGTGACTGTGGTGCATGTCCAACATGTTGTTCGGTCATAAGGAATGTGCTGAGTCCTTTTTTTATAGTAATAGATCAGCAGGGCTACACCCACTGCAGCCTAAAAAAAACTGTAGCACTGTTTACACTGACCAAACTGCTAGCCACTGGAGTGGCACACACTGCATTGTGGGACCCATCCTGCAAGGAGTTCCCTGTGTGTTGTGATTCAGATTCAGATTTTATTGATCAACCACAATGGGCAAACATTACTGTTTTTACAATGCATGAAATACACAAAAACATAAAAAATATTATAAAATCTTAAATCAATATGATTTTCTTATATTGTTAAAAGTAACCATACCATGTTGGTGCAGTATCCACCTAGCATTCATCAAGACCCACAATTAATTTGATTTATATAAACACACATCATTACATTATTACTCTTGTATGGATGCCTTTCTGGACCTGTATCTTTTCTTTTTTAGTTTTGTGACTGAGGCTAGAAATGTAGCAATCATTTCAACATCTTCAATGTATCTTGAGTGGAGAAGTATGAAAACATGGTTATAATTAACTTGTGCATAAGTTGACAAAATATTTGATAATATAATATATAATTTAGAATATAATGGGCAGAGAGTAATAATATGATGTATGGTCTCCTGAAACCCATTATTGCAAAGGTACATGCTATTTATTTGCTTAGTCTGTGCTTCATTTATATATATATATATATATATATATATATATATATATATGTACACAGAGAGAGAAAGAGAGAGAGAGAGAGAGAGAGAGAGAGAGAGAGAGATTTAGATGTCATCAGCTCAAACCTGGACCAAGTTACAAGCCTTTTATGTTCAGATTGAGAATAAATGATCTAATATTCTTCCACAGAGTGACCCATTGTGTTTTCCTTATACTATGAGGAACATTTAAATTTCTTTATTATGTCCATGTCAATTTTTTTAGCCAAATTAAAATGTTTCTTTTTTTATTATTTTACCATACTGTATTGATATATATTTATATTTATATTAAAATCAGTCCATAAATGCTGGGTGCTTGATTTTTTTTTAAATATCATGCAACATTTTTAACCATTTAGATCTGTATCCCTCTCTTGACCATTTTATTTCCTCAGTGAGACACTGTTTTGGAAGGTCATTATGTGCACTATTGATTATTCTTATCCAATATGTGGCTAACCTTAATTTTTTTATTGTTTTTATAATAATTCTACCCAATTCAGCCCTTACCATACCATTAGCCGTCGAGATAGGGACTCTCAGCAAGGCTTTAAAATAATATGACAAAGTGCTGTCCAAGTTTTCAGTCCCATAGGCGCCCCAAACTTCGGCCTGGTAAAGTAATATTAGGTTTATTCCTGCCTCCCCTGCTTTTATGGCAGGCAAAATAGTGTTTCCACCAAATTGATAGTTACATTTCAATAAACATTTTGCTGCTACATTACTTTGACTTTAATTTTTGTGTGTGTAGTGATGTTAAATTACCCTTACACAGCACATGAAACCAGTTACACCAGTTCAGCTTCTCTGTCTAGGAGAGAAGCAAAAGAGCCACATTAGATTGATGCTTGCACAGTTTACACATGTAAATGTACACTGTTGTGGCTTTCCAAACCATCAGCACTGGTGTAGAAATGGCCAGTGTAAAAATGGGGCTAATGACGTCTTCAATCTTTTGATAAACCACTAGTAAGCTCAGACAAATAATTAGAAAAAGTGTCCACACCTAGACCCCTGTCGGGGAGGTATTTACAAAATGCTTCATTAATTGACAATCATGCACATTTTGGGGCTGGCTTCCTACATCCTAAGGGTAATGGACAGGGCACGTCAAACCTGGATCACTCAATGAGCCAGTGACTTTGGTAAAATTCAAACCTGGGTCACCTACATTAGGCAAGTGCTCTAGCCAATAACATCCACTATCTAACATTTCACATTTACTAGCTTGATGGCAAGTGTTCATTTATACACTATTTCAAATGTAGTACGTGTGCAAAACTGTAACTAGAAAATGTAATTAAATGGATCTGTCTTTTTCATTCTCTGAACAAAATTACTTTGCAGCCTAAGTGTAACAGAGCCAGTCTTCCTCATCTTTCATGAAAGTGGTGTACTACATTTAGGGACAGGCTAGTGAAACTTTATCAATGCTGCAGTGAAGGAAAATGTTTTTTTATATAATAACAGAGAGGCACGTGAAGAAGATACCTTAGATGTCTTGATAACTTGTGTAAAACCTCTTCAGTTAGTCTAATAAATGGTATAACCACCACCATTTGGTTGTAGTCAGGATTTAGGAATGGGGGGGCGGGGGTATCTGCATAAAGAAATCCCATTATTTGGTCCCAGTGTGCAAAAAACATTTTTTGCTTCATTAAACAGAATGGAAGCAAGACAGGAGGGGTTTCTTGGGCACTTCCAGCAAAGTTTGTTCACATGCGCCCTTGACAAGTGGTCCGTTCAGTAATAGGGGAAGCTATCCCACAATATTACAGAAGTCCTTAAGGTTCTGATGCAAAACATATCACTGGAATCAGAGAAAATACAAGCTTGAAAGTTAAAGTATGACAGAATTTATTTTCCAAATGGAATCACTTTGTATCACCTCCTTACACTGCCCCAGCACTAAGGCTACTAGCCTTCCTCAAAGGATGCCTCCTGAGGCATATACTTTAACTTTCAAGCTTGTAGTTTCTCTGATGCCAGTGACATGTTTTGCGCCAGAGCCTTAAGGGTTTCCTGGGCATCCAGGAACTCCTTCCCCAAGCAATGCCTGTACAAAAATGTGTGCTATATAATGATTGGCTCACCTTGATTACACACTGAAATTCATTTGTATTCTCTGTTACACATGAGTGTGACATCAAGCTAAAGTATACTTGAGCAACAAACCACTGCAGCCCATCAACTGATGAAAAACCATTTTCATTCTCTTCTCAAAGCACAGAAAACTGCTGATTTTAAAACCAGCGATTACAGAAAATAAAAAATGGGGAGAATGGTAACTTTTTTTTTTGTTACACACCCTTGGTGTGTCATGCCTGGTTAAATCACTGGAGTTTAGCTCTTATGGCTTAAGTAGTATCACGCACATTGGGTGTATAAAAAACTTGCTTTGCGCCATTGACCATGAATAGTTCTGTGTGTACATTAACTAATTACAGTTGAGCCACACAACAAAAGTCAGTCAGTCTTGCTTTACAAGAAGGAAGGAAGGAAGGAAGGAAGGATCAAATCCAAATGAAAAACAGAGTTGGAAAAAAAAATCTGAATGTGTCCACTTGCACAGCCAAATCTGCATTTAGGTGGCAGGGTGGTGGATGGATAAAGACATAGGAGTAGGGGGAGTAAGTCCACTCAGAATTCATTATATGAGAGGACACCCAGACAAAATATTTACTTTGGCAGGCAGAAGGCTTGTGGTCCACTGATTGTAGTGCTTCTCTAGTCATGGGGGAACAAAGATGAGGGCTAAAATGCAAGTATGCATCTTGTATACCCTAAAATATCATTGTTACACCACTGGCTTTCAATTGGAATCATCCTGTTCGCAGATCTTAATGGTTGTGTTGTGCTGCAGAAAATATTTTTTTAAAGTTTGTGTATCATTATTAAAAGTCGGGGGACAGCAGGTACTGTACATCAACAAAGTTTGAATTCAAAGCAGCCCTGCTTCTTTGTTCCATTTTTAAGTCATCTGCCACATAAAATGAAACAATATGTGATAACCTCCTCAACTGGCTTTCCTAAGTGCTTCTGATGCAATGCAATATTTTTTCCCCTCTATTTACATAATACTGTTTTCTTTCTGCATCAGCTGTGCTATTTCTATATGGGCTGAGGTGGTACATGGCTGCTGGGATACCTGAACCACACTGCCATGATGACAATGGCGAAACTGACAGAGCTGTGGGGCAGAGAAAGTTTCTAAAAGCAGGAAATAGCCATATTTTGGGAAATAAATGACTGAAAAAATCATCTACACTTTCAGGCATGTCAGGAAAAAAAAACACTCTGCAGATCAAAGCTTGTTACAGCATACTTGTTAATTAGTTTTATGAATATAAGAATTTTGAGGAAAAAATGCACACAGGCTATTAAATTAAAAATCTTGATCTTTATAAGAAACAATAGTCACGCCGGCCCGGTGGCGCTGAGGGTTGAGGCACTGGACGCTACGCTTCATGCCACGCCGGTGACCAGGGTTCAGGAATGAGCCCTGGTTTCTGGGGGTCAGTAGGGAAGGGAGAGGATCGAGCATCTGAAGGACAGCTCTCCTCTCCCAGGAGGGACAGGGGTCCCTGTTTGGCTCTCGGCTGACCTCTGGCGGAAGCCGGAGATGCAGCAAGTGCTGAGTGCAATGAAGGGGTGGGGAGTGGCAGATGTCGGTGGCACACTTTGACGTCAGGGCGCCGGCTACTCCCCAGAACAGGGGAAAATACCCTTTAGCTCTGGCGGAGATGGAGCGCCGGAGCTTGCCCATGATATACGGCTGCCTCCTGGCACCCTCCTGACCGATGCTGCCAGTGGAATTCGGGGTGTTGGGGCCCACCTCGTCCCCACCCATGGGGTAAACTGAGGCTACCTGGGTGACAGAGGACTGACCAAGTAGGAGCAGACCGCAGTGGGATGACTCCTAGGTGCTCCCGAGGAGACCGGAGCTGAGGGGAGGAGGTGGAAAAATAGAAAGAACAAAACAAACAAAAAAAACAATAGTTAATAACTTGGGTGCCATTTTTATGTTTGCTTGCACACATGTGCAAGAAACATAGTGCCATCATTCGAGTTTTCGGAGGTGTGGCAGCCCTCTTCCAATTCAGGCAGTGTGTTTGCAGGTGCAGCCGCAGTTCTCCAATGCCTACTCGAGCTGTCTATGACAGCAGTCCAAAATGCAGTGGCGTACAGTTGAAAGGGGGAGCTACGCTTCAGCGAGCAGTGATAAGATATCGCCTGCTCATGTGCGCTTCCCCTACACACACACACACACACACACACACATGCACGCATACTGCGTGCCTCGCCTCCCACAGTGTAGCTGATGGGGGGGTGCCCAAGCCCATACTGCTGCACCCCCCAAACAGAGAGTCTGTATGCCACGCCACATGTTGTATAGCTGATGGGGTGCCCATCCCGCCGGCTCCACTGGTCCCCCCGGGAGTACAGGTGCCACGGTAGGAGCCCACCCCAGTGTGGCAACACATGCTATCACCGACGGGTGCCCAATCCCCAGCCGGCTCCATGCCCCCACCAGCCATCCTTGGCACCACACTGAGCCCACCCCAGTGTGGCAAAGCATCCAGCGTCGTTGTCATTTAAAAAAAAAAACCTGAATCTCAAAAGCGGTCCCACCGCTGTCTCCCCCACCGCGCCCACCACTGTGCACCCTGCCTCACACACCCCCATCCCATACTCTACCTCCGGACTCCATGCGACGATCTGTGGACCTGGGAACACTTGCACTCTTCAAAGCCGACCGCGAACTGAGGAAATGCCGGTAAGCTGTATAATGGGATAGATAGGGTATTTTCAACTTTGCTGCATATCTCAGGCATTTTTTGGAATTTTGGCACCAAATTTTCAACATGGGGTTTTTGGGACCTCTTCTCATGATTGATCTCACTGTCATGGCGTTATTCAGCCCCAAAAGGTGATTTCACAGTCACTGTGCAAAATCACCTTTCGGTACTGAGTAATGAAATGACACTGCCACTGTTCATAAGGTGGGCTCTCAAAAAGCCTATGTTGAAAATTTGGTGGAAAAATTCCTAAAAATTACTGTTTTACGAGCCTGCATTGCGCAGTTCCTATGCACGCTCGTAAGTTCATGAATTTTCAATATTTTCACTCCAGATTTTCAACATTGCCATTTTACCACACCTCCTTATGAGCAGTACAGCTGTCATTTTTCACATCTTGCCCAAAACTTGTTTCCGCCCATGTAGCGCCCAGTGGCGCAGTCGGTGTGCGAATTCAATGTATGGGACACATTAAGAAAATCACAGTGATGCTGTTCATGAGCAGAGGTCTTAAAATGGCTATGTTGAAAATTTGGTGACAAAACTCCATAAAATGACTGTGTTACGAGTGAGCATTGCGCAGTTTCCACGCACCCTCATAAGTTCATGACTTTGTAATATTTTCAGTCCAGATTTTCACCAGTGGCATTTTTCTACACTTCCTTATGAGCAGTTCAACTGTCATTTTTCACAACATGGCTGAAATGTGTTTTCACACTTTCAGGGCAGAGATGCGTGGTCGCTGTGGGAAATCATTGTTCGGGACAGATAAAGAAAATCGCAGTGACACTGTTCATGATCGGAGGTCCCAAAATGCCTGTGTTGACAATCTTCTGTAAAAAATCCCCAAACTAATTACATTACAGGTGTGCGTTGCACAGTTTCTATACGCGCTCATGACTTCACCAGTTGTTTTAATATTTTTACTGCAGATTTGCAACATTGCCATTTTTTACACCTCCCCATGAATAGTACAGCTGTCATTTTTCACATCCTTTTCGGAATGTGTTTTTGCACCTGTGGTGCTAAATGCAGTAGTCACTGTGCATATGCAGCTTTCAGCTAACAAACTGATATTGCCACTGTTCATGAGGTGGGGTCACAAAAAAACCATGTTCAAAATTTGGAGTGAAGATACCAAGGAATGCCTGAGGTGTTAGGGTTTCCAACCATAACACCCCACCCTATAGAGAATGACAGGCATCAGGGGTGTGACTTGGGATTCTTGCCTGTAATGCTCATACCATTCCACACCCTGCAGCCAGTGAGAGGCATCGAGGTATGCCTTGGACTCTACGGCCCCAAAGTTCACCCCATTCTCCTATACTGTACCCATCTCACCATATTTCCTGATGTAATGGGGTGCGCATAAGGACCAAAGACCCCAAGGCACACCGTGATACTTGTCAGTGTCTGCAGGGTAGGGTGTGGTGAAATGGCGTGGCCGTTATGCCTGACGACCCAAAGGCACACCCCAATGCCTGTCACTCTCTGCAGGGTGGTGGTAGGGTTGGCTTCAGTTCAATACTTCACTGCCATTTCTGTTATGCAGCTCTGTAACTTCTACACTACCAATGCCAGCAAGCAAACATTCGGCACTGACAAATGCTTGTTTTTCTTTGCACTAAGAACACAGGGTACAAATGCCTATGCAGCAGTAATATTATTCCACATGCTACCCTCTGAGGCAGCCAAGCTGAAATTAATTGTAGTGACTAAACTTTTCTTCACTGAGAAAAAGAAAGATTGGCTGTTGTCAACACCTGAGCACAACCTTGCTGACACTTAAAATGTAGAGAAGGGTGTGACATCCTAACCCTGATTGCCTTATGCTAATTAATCACCTTGGTATTTAAGACCCATTCAAGCAGACACATAAATGGAGAATAATTAGCGTATCTTTGTTCCAGCTCAGCTCTACACACCATGCACTGAAAGGAATATGGAAAGGATTGGAGGAGAGGGAGTCATTAGCATAGCAAAGCTTCTCCTTAGTTCAGCAAGTTCTGGAGAGATTAAGGCGGGAAAAGCCAAATTAGAGGATGTGTGACTAGGGGCAGGTCACAAGAATAATAACAAGTAGCTGGTCTAGTAAGCAATCAAAGTATAGAAGGGATTTACTAACCCAGATGTTGATTTCGCAAAGCAGACTAGGAAAATAAATGCTTAAAAAACAAAAAAATGTAAAGTGCCCTAAGGTTATGGAAGAATTACATTCTCACTCTGCTTGCTATACAGGGATAATGAAAACACCTGTAAGATTACCTTTGGCCTCATGGCACCATGGCAACCAGTCCCCAGATTCCATCTATGAGGCTATTATATTTATTTATTTATTTGTTTGTTTGTTTACTGGATTGGTGCTCTGAGCCCAGGGACCATTTTAAGGCACAACCCGGGCCATTTAGATGGCACATCTGATACAAAACACAGTTTAGTTACAGTCACAGTAGAGAGAAAAAAAACAAAATCACAAGTTTACAGCACAGATACAAATACGGAGGAAGAATACAGTAACTATTTGGCAGACAAACATAAGACAAGCAATCGCTTATCATGGATGTTAGATATTCTTGTATCCGACATCAAGCATTAAGTGCGTTTAGGTAACCTAACTAGTTGTATGTTTAGATGGAGCACCCAGCAGACACTTGCTATTACTTGGTGTAGCATTTACATAAGGATCTACCTAGCATAGCTCCTGGAGCTTCAGTTTGAATGTATGGGGTGGTAGTGGTGCTTGCAGTTCGTTAGGTAGGGAGTTCCATAGTTTGGGGGCTACATAGGAGAAGGCTCTCCTTCCCATCTCAGTATTACATGTGAGGTATTCCAGTAGCCTGCAAGGGGCTGTGCATGACAGAGGGTTGAAGTTATTGGCTCCCACTGAGGGAAGGTATGGGCCAATCAGCATTTGCAGAACCCATTAATCAGCAAATCATGGAGTAATATTTGTGTCACCTCTGAAGGCAGTCACTTGCCCACTCTTCAAAATGATGAAGGGGCAGTCATGGCAGACATAGTCATTGCGGTGGGGGGACAGGGTGGAAAAATGAGAGAAAAATGTGGGAGAGAAAATAATGGTATACTGCAGATCTGCAGCTTGATCCCTTGCTAGGTTGCATTTCCTATGAATACAGCACTAGGACTATTAAGGACATGACAGCTGCATATAAAATGTGTGATAAATTCATGCTAAAAATGGCCCATTGTATTTAAAAAAGAATCCTTTCCAATTAAGACAAAAACAACACTGCATGAGCATGACAAATGCATTTCATAATCTTCAAACAGCCTACCTCTCAATGATACACCACCCAAATGTGGGGCACAGGCCCTTCTTTTGCAGGGAAAGTAGAGCACAAAAGTGGGACAGTCATCCATTCATGGAAGCAGAAGCTCAGTAGGTTCTGCAAATTAGTGCTTTAATTTCCATATACAGTAATAAACTTGATCAGTCATAAAGGGAGCATCCAAGTCTAACAGAAAAGTGTACTGCAGAATCTCACTTCAAGATGTAGAAAACTCCCAGTATGCACTAGAGCAGACTCCAGATGCTACAAATGTGAAACAGCTCTGAGGATTCAGACATTAAAATACTGGACTGGTAAGACTTGTATCATGTAATATCAAGAGAAAACAAGTTATGCTACTAAGTTCAAAACCCTATTGAAATACATTGAACTGCATACCTGATTTCCTCAGTTCACGGTCCATCGTTGAAGAGTGAAGACATGTCTGTGGTCCAGAAAGGATTACAGTGTTGGACTCCCAATGGGTAAGTAAGGGCTTGGAGGGGTGTAGGGTGGTGGGTGCTGAATGGAAGGATCAAGAGGGGGGCAGGAATGGCTGCAAAAGACATGGATAGATGATTTCCTTTTTACAGGGTTTGAAAAAAAAAAAATCCTGAGGCTCCAGATCACGACATTGGGGGATTGGGCACCCTTCAGTGTCACTCTTACGTTTCTCGGGGGTGGGGCTGAGCGTTAGGGTCGGGTGGGGAATATTAAAACAAAAACCCACAGGGGATCTGATCACGACACTGAGGACTGGGCATCCCAATGCCACTCTTATGTTTGGGAGGGTGCTGAGAGGAGAGTGTGGAGGGATATCTATAATTTAGTGAAACAAGACTAGTAGTTAGCAATACTTTCTGCCATTTCCAAATGGCTACCACAGGCTACTGCACACACGCTAGTAGTCGCGCATGTGCCGTAGACTGCTGCAGCCATCTTGGAAATGGCAGAGTGTGCCGTGACCACCAATTCTTGTTTTCTTTTAAATTATAGATATCCCCAACCCCCTCTGTCTCAGCACCCACCACCCCATACACCCACCCCAGAAACATAAGAGTGACACTGGGGTTGCCCAATCCCCCAGTGTCACAATCAGGATGCCCCTATGTTACCTGTAAGTTTTAAAAAAATAGTGCCGTTCCCCTGGATACAAGGAGCGTAGTGCTCCAGGGACGCCACGGACGTGGAGGCGACTATGCTCCATGTCCAATATGTTGCTCATTCACAAGAAATGTGTTGAGTCCTTTTTCTGTAGCAATACCTGAAGTGACCAGAGGTCATTTGGGGCAAGCTCCAGAAGGAGCTGGCTGCAGGTCGGGTCAGCTGCCCCTTCATCTCCCCCCCTTGCCCGCGCCTCAGGCTGTCTCCCATTGGTTTAGTCCCCAAAAAGGCACCGGACGAGTTACAGATAATAAGCCACCTGTCATACCCAGAGGGAAAATCAGTCAAATCCTACATTGACCCGGTCAACACTGCGGTGTCTTACGTGTTGTTCGACAGGGCAGTGGAGGTGGTGCAACAGGCAGGCTGGGGGGCACTATTGGGGAAGGCTGACATAGAATCAGCATTCTGCCTGTTGCTGATGCACCCAGCAGATAGAGAGCTACTGGGCATGAAATTTGATTGGTACTACTACATTGACAACTGCATGCCCATGGGGTGTGCCATGGTGTGTGGGGTTTTTGAGCAGTTTAGCATATTCCTGCACTGGGCCACAGCCCAAAAAGCCAAACTCAACCACGTGGTACACTATTTGGATGACTTCCAGTTTGTGAGGAAGGCCAGCTCGGGGCAATGCGTGGATATCATGGTAGCATTCCATGAGGTGTGCGCTGAATTGGGTGCTCCACTAGCCCAGGATAAGATGGAGGGGCCATGCACAAGGCTTTCCTTCCTGGGGATCAAAATCGACACGCGCGAGCAAGTGTTCTGGTTCCCCCAGGAAAAGTTGGTGGTCTTGTGCACCTGGCTGGACTCAGTGATGAGGGCACGCAAAGTCGTGTTACGGGAGCGCCAGCAATTGGTGGGTTACCTCAACTTCACCTGCCGGGTAATGCCCATGTACAGAGTACGCAGGTTGTAAATTATTTTTTTATAATGTATGATGGAACGTTGTTATTTGGCAATTTTCATCTTTTTACTCAGTTGTTATACCATCGATGTAACATCAATTTGCTGTTAACCCATTGATGGTACATCCCATTGATGGTATAACAAACGTGATCGCTCTGCACATGTACCCATCACAATGCGATGGCCTTACTAAAATGGTCGTGGCGGTGAGAGCATGATCTTGTGTGGTGCAGCAGTGACAAAATTTGGACAGTAAGGATCATCCTGCTTAACTTTTTAACTAGATGTGTATGACCATACACTATAAAATATAATGTATGGTCATACATCAGCAAACAATTTGCATAACTGGCTCGAGGTTGCCATGGCTGTCGAGGTTTACATAGTTGCCATGGCAACCTCTCTGCGGTTAACAAACCGATTACTGTTGTATGCCCATACATTATACTCCATATTAAACTTTTTTGTTAAAAAGTACTCACAGTCAGTACTGTGGGTGCAAAATCATGAACTGTGAGTGAAGAGCATGCCAGGACCTTGGGTCATGGCATGATCTGCACCCTCTGCATGATTTTGCACCCATAGTATTGACTGTAAGTACTTTTTAACAAAAAAGTCTAATTAAAAAATAATTTACAACATGTATCCTCTGTGCTATATTTTTCTGCAGTTCTGACTTTTGACCCAGGCATGAGTATCCGAGTGGAGCCCTGGCTTTTGATGCTGATGTTTACCTCATAAGAGTTACTAGAGAATACATCCCCAGAATTGTCTTTTTGTCTTTTCCATAAAGGAATCCTAGGATCGGTAGTGCTCTGCTCTCTTCATTGCCAACCACAAAAGGGGCTTGTTGCCAGTAGTATCCTTCAACAAATATTAAAATGATTGCCTAATCTATCTCCCATCCTGGCAAGTACCTTTCGCTTTTCCTGCTGCTACAAGCTGAAACTCCTCTCACCCACTACCACTCTTTCTCTCTTACCAGCAGTACAAGCAAGGAGAGGAAATCACATCAGCCCCTATTATGCTCAGCTGGGCATGATCATAGAAACACAGAATTTGACGACAGATAAGGACCGCTTGGCCCACCTAGTCTGCCCATTTCCCTGTCTGATGGATAAGCTGCAGATTCTAGTTAATCAACAGCTTACTGCCTCCTACCCCCCCACTAGAATTGCCTTATGTCTGTCCCATGCATTCTTGAATTCTTCCACTATTCCCGACTCCACAACCTCCTCAGAAAGGCTCTTCCATGCATCCACAACCCTTTCTGTGAAAAAATACTTTCTAACATTACCTCTGAGCTGTCCCCCCATCTTCAAAATGTGCCCCCTTGTTCTTATGCATCTCTTTTCTGAACGATGCTACCCTCTTGTACTTTGTTAATTCCCTTGAGATACTTTGAAAGTTTCTATCATGTCCCCTCTCCTCCTTTCCTCAAGGGTATACATATAAGCTGCTTTTAGTCTCTCCTTGTGTCTTCTGGTGCAGACCCTGCACCATTTTGGTTGCCCTCCTCTGAACAGCCTCCACTCTGTCTATGTCTTTCGGAGATGGGGTCTCCAGAATTGCACCGTACTCCCAGATGGGGTCTCACCAACTGTCTGTAGAGAGGGATAACAACTTCCTGCTTTCTACTGTTGATGCCTCTCCTAAGCATCCCAGTATCCTCAGCCCTCCTTACTGCCTTCTCACATTGCTTGCCCACCTTTAGGTCTTCTGATATAATTACTCCTAGGTCTCTTTCAGTTTTTGTTGTTGTTATTATCTCACCCCCATTGTGTACTCTTCCCCTGGGTTTTTGTTTTCCAGGTGCATTACCTTGCACTTCTTTGCATTTGAATCTGAGCTGCCATATATTTGACCATTCCTCCAACCTTGCCAAGTCCCTTTTCATCCTTTCCACCCCTCCTTGTGTATCAGCCCTGTTGCAGATCTTTGTGTCGTCTGCAAAGAGGCATACTTTTCCTTCCAGGTGCCCTCAAATGTCACTTATAATGACATTAAAGAAGACCGGTCCCAGTACCGAACCCTGCAGTACCCCGCTAGTTACCCTCTTTTCTTCACTGTTTACTATTACATTTTGCGTCCTGTTGTCCAGCGAGTTTTTTATCCAGACTACCACCTTAGGACCCACTCCAAGGCTGGCTAACTTGTATATTAACCTTTTGCGTGAGACTTTTAAATGCCTTACTAAAATCTAGGTAGGCCATATCCACAGCCCCTCCCTGGTCTACTACTTTGGTCACCCAGTCAAAGAAATCTATTCTGTTCATCTGACATGACCTTCCTGCTGTGAAACCATGCTGCCTTGGGTCCTGTGCCCTACTGGCCTCTAGGTACACAACAATTCTTTCCTTCAGAAGTGATTCCATCATTTTCCCTACCACTGAGGTCAGACTAACTGGTCTGTAGTTTCCTGCCTCTGCCCTGCTCCCACTTTTGTGAAGTGGAATCACATCCACCCTCCTCCAGTCCTCAGGTACCACCCCATCCTCCCATGATTTCAACATTCAATTCATCATTCAACCTTTCTCTCCCTTCCATCCACATCTGGAGTGTGCTTAGAAAATGCACTGCAGAATATTAAGGGGGGCGGGGGGCAGAGAACTCAAATGCCAGAGAGTGGCATGTTTGGAAACCCAATAAAGCCTGCATATTTTTTGAGGGTGAAGAGATTGGTCTGTTCCATGGGGGAGCTGGGCCATGGTCCCAGCATGAGGGGGGAGTAGGCAGAGGGAGAGGCATGAGAATTTTTCTTTTTAACAAAAATATATAAAAAGATAAATGCGCACAAGACCACATGAAACCTTAGATTAGAAATGAACAAAAATGTTAATTAAATACATTAAGTGTGCACAGAAAATAAAAACAAGCACATACACCTCACAGTGAGAAGACAAACCAGACAGCCATGACTAAACATTCACAGTGCTTCACCTCACAGTTAGAGTCTTTGATCGAGGGCATTAATGGTCATAAAAAACTTTTTATACAGCTGAACTAACATACTAATTGCCAGCAGATTAGGTCTTACGGTCTATTGAGTCTGCTCGAACCTCAGATCCCTAGTTGGGTACCGAGGCCCTCCCCCCTTGTGTTCCAGAAACCCCCTATCATCCATCTCCACCCCCCTGGGCCAGGCCAGGCCATCATCTAATACATCCACTTTCTGTGTCTGTCCCACCCTCTCTTGAAGCCCTCCACTGTGGATCTCTGAGCCAGCTCTCCAGGCAGCGCGTTCCAAGAATCCACCACCGTCTCAGTGAAAAACCTCCTCCTCTTCCCCCCCCTCACCCTTCCACCTTCCAACTTCAAATCATGCCCTCTGGTGATACCTCCCTGCTTTAGTCTAACGATCCCCTCCGTGTTTACCCTATACTGATCTTGCTGTACCACAGCAGAAGCTTATGAGAATATATATATATTTGATTACCTAACTGAGCCACACAACCAGCCACCGGCCATTTGGCTACTGTGTCTTAGAATATGGTTTATGCAGTACCATGCACTGAGACTGCCTGGGTGCAAAAAGGGAATACATTTGCCTTGCTTGCTATACAGGAGTTATCATGTCCCTGCTTCTTTGTATGCTACTTAAAAAACAAACCACATTTTTTCAGTAAATTACAACTTCCTACTCTTGCATATCTTCCCTAGTGAACTGTAGTTTTCCAGTATTTATGAACAATTCAAACAGCATTTCCCAGCTGTTTGGCTTAGGATCGGCTCTGTCTACTGCATTCATTTATTGTACTTGTGTATTGGTTTTGTAATTCTCCTTACTTCCTAAAGTATATATTACATTGGTGATCTATTTACAGCCCTCCCATGCACCACAGGTGAGATAAAGCTAACAGAATCAGCAAAACAGGAGATATGAAAGAGACCTTTAAGTATCTCATGGGGGAGAATAAGGTACAGCAAGGAAGCAAAGGTGTTAAAAAACTTGGGGGCATGCAGGGGAAGAGATTTGGTAGAGCTGTGAGCAAGCATTTCTTCACTGAGAGAGTGGTGGATGCCTGGAACAATCTTCCAGCAGGGGTGAAGGGGCAAAAATAGTGGTGAACTTCAAGTATGCATGGGATAAATAGGGAAACTGGTATTAAAGCAAAGGGTGACGTGGTGGTCGGACACCAGGTAGGGTTTGCAGTGGCAGTATATGCAAGGGAAAGCAGTAAAAGCCCAGCGCTTCACTGTTTGACAAATCCTTTAAGTGATGCCAAGAGCTGGGGTGTAGCTGCTGGTAGTGTTTGAAGGTTTGAAATAGCTTCTAAGTGAAAGCACTTTTGAATGAATTTATTGCACTTTTCTGGCAGTTTGGCACTGAAGAACTGTAGAAAGGACTGAAGTCTAATGTTGCTTTTTATGTGAGCTGTGCACATGGATTTTACACAATGTGTAAAACGATTCAACATATTTGAGATAAAGTTGACCCTGGCTACTTTAATAGTAGCAGCAGTTTAACTAAATTCAGTGGTGTTGGGACTGAATAGTTCTGTGGAATTTTTTGCCTCTGAGGGCTCCCCAACACTGTGAATTCCTGTAGAAATTTTTTTTTTTACTGTTGTTTGAAAGCTGTCTTTAATGTAGAAATGCATTTGGCCATAATGGATTTTAAAGTCAGTGGAAAGGTAAATTAAAAAAGAGAGTTTGTGAATCCCATGTGTAACTCTGAAAGTTGAAAGGCCATGTAATTAAATTAGTCTAATTGTAAGTGATGTAATTGTGCCCACAAAAAACAAGGTTAAGTTGTTAAGGTTAGGTTAAGGCCCTAAGTTCCTAAGCATTTAAAGCCCCACTTTAATTTCCCTTGGGGTCTGGATATTGTGAAGTGACATGCGTAGAGTAGGAAATAGTTCTTGCAGCGAAAAAGTAAAAGCGCTGAGTGTAATAACAGCTTGACTGCTTTACAGCTAACAAGGGAGGAATTACCGCTCTTTGTCAGGATTTACTATCAAAAACACAATCACCCGACAGAGCTGCAAAGTCAAAAATGAAGCTGTATTTGTTCAGCTGCAACCCTGAATTTAAACTCTTAAGCACACAAGACTGGAAGCTATTTGTGGTTAGTAAGGCTGCACTTATGACAATAAATAAGATTAGCCCACGAATGCACTCACAAGTCCAGAGAAAATTAAACAAGAAATAAAATCATCTATTCTGCACAGAACACCTATTAAGTATCAGAACAAGGTTACAGCTCAGTGCAGTGCTTTGGGCATATGACTGCACTGCAAAAGTAGGATTTTCAGTGGTGAGTGACAGGTCACCGAAAGAGTTGATAGGGAGAGGGCTGGCACAATATTATACAATACACCCTTGTGTTGTCAAATTCGGTTCCACATCCAGATAGGAAGGCTCATGGCACTCTGCACCAGAAGTATCCTTGCTCTTTTCATTGCTCACTTATATGGAACTTTTGCTTGGCAGCTATATGTGCTTTTATTTTTGCTTCATGTGAGCCATTCCAGGGAGGATCAAGTTGGGGGGGGGGGAGTATAATAAAAATATAGCTCCAAACGTGGGGCATTGATCCTGTGATAAAAGGAGAGCTATTTTGCAGTCAGGATGCCAAAGGGTATCCCTACTATATATACATATCTGGGGGGCAGTAGATCAGAAGGCAATGCAGTAGCCATATAAATCATTGAAGGTCACCAAGATTATGGCAGCTGTTATGCTCACAGTTTTCACACACACACACACACACATGCACACACACACACACACCACTCTTCAAAAACAAAGAAGCAGTTATTTATTGATTGCTGATTGGCTATCTAAAAGTGACATGCCATGGATCAAAGAACAACACTCAAACTAAAGACACAAAAAAAGAAAATGTTTGATTATAATGTAAGTTTATTTTAAAGGAGAAATAAACTGTTCTCTATTAATCAGGGCATGTCTTAATTATCACATTAAACAGAGGCAGACCTGGCAACATGCATCTGTAATTGTTTATACAGAACTTTTGCATGGCAGCTATATATGGTTTTATTTTTGTATAATAAAAATATAGCTCCAGAGGTATTTTGCAGTCAAGATGCCAAATTTCACCTGGGATCAAAAAGAACAAATAAATTCCAACACACACACACACGCAAACTGATCAAAGGAAACAAAGCCAAGGAAACAAAGCCACAGTTTACAATGCCAGTTAATCTCCAGCACACATTACTGATTAAGGGAAATAGAGCTATGGTTTACAATGTCAGCACACAAAGATGAAAAAAAAACTTGCTGTCTCTAAAGGTTAACAAGGTTATAACAAATTCTGACCAGAGCCAATAGGGCTGCAAGAGAGGGATGTGGGGTAAAAATATTGATTTTGTTTTAATATTTGTACACCAGATTTTCAACATAGTCTTGCTATGAGCCTTTCTCATGAAGAAGGCCAGAGAAAATGTTTAACTGCTGGCCTAAAAGTGATGTCATGTAGGGATTGAGATGTCAACATTTGGTTTGCAAAAACACATTTTGGCAGAAGTTGCAAAATGACAGCTGTCACATTCATGAGGTGCTTTACAGAAATTGATATGTAGAACATTTGGGGTTAAAATATTGAATATTACCAAAGTTATGAGCCTGAGTTTGCAACATTCAACATAGCCTCATAATTTTATTTTTGTAAAATATTTTTACACAAAATTTAAAACATAGCCTTCTTATGACCACTCCTCATGAATAAAGTCAGAGAAAATGTTCAACTCCTGTCCGAAAGGTGATTTTGTGCAGGGACAGTGAAATCACCTTTTAGGTTGTAAAAAAAAACAACAATTGGCCAGGATTAAAAAATGTCAGCTGTCACATTCAGGAGGTGCTGTAAAGAGATGACTATGTTACAAATTTCATGTAAAAATATTGAAAATTGCCAAAGTTACAAGCATGCCTTCATAAAATGCAATGTAGGCTCATAACTTTTTAATTTTTTAATATTTTTACACCACATTTTCAACATAACCTTCTCATGTACCTGGTATTGAAAATGTTCAAATCCCCACCAAAACATAATTGTGCCCACTGCAATGCTATTGTACACTACAAGTGCCAAAAGACAGTTTGGACTGGATTTGAAATAATTACAACTGTCAGACTCATGAGGTGGTGTAAAAAATGGCTATGTAGAATTGGGTAAATATCTATAAAATTACCAAACTTATGAGTGAGCATAGCAAAATTTCAAAGATATGCATAACATACACACACATATCACTCTATAGAATTCATAAGTGCTGGTAGCTAAAGTTTAAAATGACAGATAACATTTATATGCTGAGCAATATAATATTTTACTTTCAAATATTGAAAGAAGTCTAAGATTTTCCTAGCCTATGCTATATCCGTTGTGATCTATTACTAAAAAAAATTGTACAGCTGTTCCCAACTTTTAGTGATGACTCTAAACTGTGTCGACACCCATTAATGCAGTTTGGTTTATGAATATTTTTTATAAAGACTATCTATTATTCAGTTGAAGGTCTCACACACACAAAAAGTAAACTGGCTGCAATTGGGAAGTCACATGAATTCAGTATGGAATGTTCAAGAGACAGCACCAGCATTTAAACTAAACCTCAATCCTTGTTTGATGTCAGGAGGGAACTCAAACTGAGTTTACTTGCTGAAAAGGAAAAAAAAAATCTGAATAAGATCAGAGTCACTTTTGTGATTAGAAAACATGTATGTATCTAAAAGAGCGCAATAGAGATGCATTTTTGTAATTCAACCAGTCTGACCTTGACAGCTATATCCTTGCTTTAATGAGTCCATAGTTTGCCTAACTGCCTAAACCCCTACCATAACATCTACATGCAGGGCGCTTGCCCAGCCCTGTAGAGATGCTATAAGGAAAGGGTATGGGAGCTCTGACATGGACCTATGTCTGTACCCATATGGTTTGTTTTTTTGTTCAGCATTGAGGCATTTATGAGCAGAGTTGCTTCTGTGCTTAAACATTTATTTATTTAGTTAAGTCTTTGGTAACTGGGTAAGTGCGCTGATCCGAGGGACCATTTTCAGGCACGACCCGGCACCCCTGTGCACCCCCACAAAAATATGTTTTTTTTTTGGGTGCCCAGCCTGTTGTTATATTTTCTTACTATTTATGCACTTCAATAAATGTTGTAGTCACTGCATCTGTTACTGGTGCTGGCTTTCTTCTGTTAGAAAAAACGCACAAGTAGCTTAAAGCTGGTGACTCAGCAGTTGGTGGTCTCAAGATATGGTAGGGTGGAGTTGGTGGACTAGGGGGGCAAGGGCCAGACTAGATGGGCCATGGAGTCCTTTTCTGCTGTCACCTTCTGTGATTTTGTGAACTGTTTTTTACTCAGTGAGGTGTTATTCAAATAAAATCTGAAAACAAAAAAGAACAAAACAATGTAAACAGGAGAGGCAGAGCCTAGTGGCTGATAAGGATAGATTGGTTTCCCATTTTAACCTTATTAAAGCAGTAAACTTTTATTTTGTAGCTTATTTATGTAGTGAGGGACAGTGAATCTGTGTTCTGTTATTATTTTTGGCCAGTATAATGCTGGGGATGCCTAAAAATACAACTTCTAGAGATGGTTGTTAACCAGCGCTGAGGAAACACCATTTGCACCTAATCAAGGGATCTGAGATGCTGAGCCGCTCAGACCTCCTTTTCAAAGCCACAGCTTGCAAAAACAACAATATGCTCCTTTCCTTTTTTTTCAATAAATCCCCCATTACAAACAAATCTACCTCTGAAATATACAAAACAGGCAGTATAAGAATATAGAATTTTACTTCCAAAAGTACCATTATTTAAACCAAAATGTAAGAGCAAGTTAAAGAGGTTCATGCAGTACTTTACCATTTAACTTGATGTGGCTCAGCATTTCTAAATTCAATCAATCAATCAATCAATCAATCAAAATCTTTATTTATCCAGGTGGACACCATTGAGCAAGCTCATTTGCAAGGTGGACCTGCATCTCACAAGTCATAAACAATACACATAATCATACATCAATACAGACAATGCGACAATACATGGTAATGCATGAGAAAAAATAACAGTGTAATGGGCAGAGAATGAATACATAGTACATGTAGTCACACAAAGTTGCATGCAATGAGGAAATACATATGGGTAAAAAAGAGAGAGAACCAGAGCAAGCATGCAAATAAGTGGGAAGTGCAGCCCTGTGATCCAAAAGGCTCAGGTTGAATAACTAGATATATACATAACAGAGTTGTGGGGTGGGCGAGGGAAGGGAGAACAGGTGGGGTCCAGAGATGCAGGGTGCTAAAGTGGGAAGGGTGTGGCACAGCAAAAGTTCTAGTTGTAACACTGAGCTAACTACTCTTTATTTAATTATAACTGAGAGATTAAGGCTTATTGTGTCTCAGACTATCCATAAGTATTAGTTATTTGGGAAGACTGGAACGCTTGCAGAAGGAGATGACTTCGGGTATGGCTTAGCAAACGTCGAGCGCTCGAGCGCCGGAGCAGCTTCTAGTCAGCGACTGCTGATGGCCGTGTCCTTCGCTGCTTGGGGTGAGTGAGGTGCAGTCATTGACGCTAGATCAACTTCTGGGTTAAAGACCACTGGTGGCCATGTGCTTGACTGCTTGAAATGAGTGAGTTGTAGTCACAGCGCTCAGGGAGTGGCATGCGGTCGATGGTTTCCGAAGCGGCGGCACTGAAGGTACCTGCTACATCCAGGCTAGGGTGCTAAGACTACACAGAACTAAGGGAGCATAATCCAAGTGTGTGTTCTCAAGTGGCTTCAGGGACATTGACCACTGGTGGTCAAGGTCATAAGGTGTCTGCACTAGGTAATTAAACGGTCGTTTAGCACAACTGGGTGCTGAATAGAGGCAAGCGGTAGAGGTGGGGGAGAAGAGGGTGGAATATAGGACTAAACAGGGTGTACTCGGCAAAGGCACTCACACTCCGGTGGTTTTACAGCTTTACTGTGCCTCTACGGGGCTTGATCTGGTTTAGTGGACTTGGGTGTCGGCTTCAGGGGTGCCACCACCTGGTGAACGCGTATTGTATGGCGGTAAATTGCTACATGCTTGAAGTTTATTCTTGAGGCACAAAAACAAAAGATTCAGCACTATAGGAAAGAAACTGAACATTGCCAAATGTATTAAATACCTCACATCCACAGAGTAAACCCTGACACTTTGAGGGTACCATCCCTCTTCATGTGGGGGGTAATGAAATGTCACTTTAACTGTTTGAAATGCATCGTGCACTTTTCTACTAAAGGGTTTAAGTCTGTCTGTCTTATCTGTGACCCCTCCACTCTGATGAGAGGGACTGTACCCTTGAAGTGCCAGGATTTGCTCCTTGGATGTTTGTAATTTAATAACTCACAAGTAAGTGTCCATAGAGCATGTGCGATGGTGACCAAGATGAGATAAGAAGAAAAAAAGTTCAGAAAAACAGAGCTAAGAAATGAAGCTTTTCTTGATATAAGGGAGTAATCTGTGTTTTCTCTGGAACAGTAAATCATTTTTTGGGGGGACATGGGTGTTTGAAAGATGCAAATGTGTTGGAAACTCATTGCAGGAGCAATACAAACTTCAAGATATTGGCTCGGTTGTCTGCTGAGGCCAGAATATCTGAGCAAGAGGGGGAAACAACTGAAGCAGGAGTAATATTTTTTATTGTAATCTCTTGATTATGAGACAAAAAGAAGTAAAGAGATGACGATTGAGAGGTGCTGGTAATTTTAAGACTGAGACTTCATTCTCAAGAGTGAATCTCCAAAAGAATGTGAGACTGTGGCAGGTTTTGATTGATACGACATGAACTATGAAAGAGAGCTGGACCTTAATTTTTATACATGCCTCTAATGTTTATTATTTGGGAGGGGTACTCTTATAGAGAGAGACTTTAAACAGTTCACTCTACAATGAATATGCCAGATGTTTCCTGATACTGTTGGAAATATTTGTAACCACTAGTAAATCTTACACATCTCTTTTTCTGAAAGATGCTACCCTCCTGAACATTGTTGATTCCCTTGAGATACTTGAAAGTTTCTATCATGTTCCCCCTGTCCCTCCTTTCATCAAGAGTATATATATTAAGCTCTCTCAGTCTCTCGTCATATGGTTTCTGCTGCAGACCCTGCACCATTTTAGTTGCCCTCCTCTGGACTGCTTCCATCCTGTCTATGTCCTTGCGTAGATGAGGTCTCCAAAACTGCACACAGTACTCCAGATGGCTATATACTGTAGCTATATGGCTAAATAGGCTTTGGTTAGGAATAAGGCATAATGCAAATGTATTGATCGTGGCCCATGTGAAGTGTCTAGTGAATATGTAATTTTATGTACAAGCAACTAGAGGGTAAATAAGAAAATGTCGGAGGCCACATATATTAATTATTCAGTCAACACGTAACTACTGTCTAATTTGCATTATGTTTTGGCCATTAAAGATAATGTACCCTTCCAGACAGTATTGGACATGAACAAAAAGGGACAGAACATGAAAGTGGACCGGACATGCCTGACTTGGATTCACACTAGGAAAGGATGCACTGTTCTATCTTTGTCCACTTTTTTTTTTTTGTTTTGTAGCTGATCAGTAATGTAACTAATCCACAGCATGTGCAAGGGTCATTTGTCAGTTTTGAATCAGCATAGTAAGGATAAAATGCAGCAACCAAAACCCACCCACTAAATAGGTAGTTAGGAATTAGTAGTACACCCTCCTTGTCCTCCCAACCCCCCCAAACCCCTTGTAAAATATATTACTACAGTAGATCATGAAGATATCACATTTAGAGAAGGCTGACTGATAGCACAGACAAGCAGAGTTAGTCATAATGACATGAGATATGGGTCAGTACGATTCTTGACAGGGTAAGTGCCATGACATCTCGATAGGACCCATCAATCGAACAGTCTTGCAGCTGAACATGGTGTAAGCATGGTGTGCTGCAGGCACAGCATCAGTGACCAATAGGGACATGCCAGCATCCTTGGCTTTCCTTATTAAAAATACATGACACACTTGATTCAGGTGTACCACCCACTGACCTCAATGCAACTCCGACACTATAAAGAGATGCCACAAAACCCCAGACAAAAGAATTGCCCACTTTCAGTAAATGTTCAATTCCAAATTACTGCATCCCTTCCCAACCCCACCCATCCTCTACAGCAATTCTCCAAAAGCTGCCTGTGCCGGACTGCATGGTCCACTGGTGGCTTACCTGACAACAATGGGCTAGCTGATATGACAGCCAATGGTTTGATGATCGGTTTCTACTTGGTTGTTTGTGGGATGACTCAGACCAAACGCTTACAGGGCTGCTGGCAGCGGAGAACAGGTACCTGTGAAGACTGGAGTTATGAACTCTAGCACAACATTATATAACTTTCTATGGCCAGTAATACAAAGATGGGCTGCATCAGGGGATTCAAACGTGTCCCCAACCCCTCATTTGGATTAAGTGGTAACTAGGCAAGACAGTGTGCTTTGTTACCAAATACATATTTCCTGAAGAGCATTCTCAACTCAACAGCCCCCATGTCTGTCTTACTTGTAATCAACTCCAGTAGTAATCTTTAAAAATAAGGCCTCACCATCCAACATTGGCAGGGGCATTTGCTAAAAAAACAGCATTTTTTTCCGGGTATGTGTACAAAAATATCTGCCTTACTATATCATAAATTTCCCCCCCTCCCCCACAGGAATCCAGACAGGGGAAAGTACAACTTCACAGAGTAGTAAGACTGTATTTTACCTGAGACTTTCCATTCCCCTAACACACACACACACACACACGCGCACACACACACACACATATACACACATATACACACATATACACACACATACACACACACACACACACACACACACACACACACACACACACACACATACACACACATACACACACACACACACACATATACACACATACACACATATACACACACACACATACACACACACACACACACACACACACACATACACACACACACACACACACACACACACACACACACACACCAAAAACACCTGCTAAAACTAAAGTTAAACTACTGCCTCATACATACTGTAGATGCAACAAACTCAGAGGCTGTTATTTCATTTTTGCAGTGTCAGAATTCAGCACATGCCCTGATTAGAGATGCAGCGAATTTAAAATCTGCCGGAGAAGTGTCCATTGGAAAGTGCTCACTCCACCTTGTCATTATGATTTCATGTTGTCATTCCACCTTAAAGCAAAGTAAGGCAAAGTGACAACAATATAGGCAGCCCCCCACACATCACATGGCTTACAGTACTGTAAGTCACATGCTTTAGCCAGCCAGGAAGGAAGTGAGTCATAAAAGCAGTTAGTTTCACTTTCTCCTTTGCAGTGGTAGAAGGAGGAAGCATTTTGTGTGTAGAGGAGAGTTTGGAGTGGTATATTTGTTCCTATCTTGCGAATTGCCTACAAACAAACAGCTTTTTAAAAAGCTAAATCTTTCTTTTTTTGGTAGTGTTTTTTTTCTGTTCTTTTTTGCGACTGATTTGTTTGTTTTATAAGTTTTGTTTTATATGTGTGTGTGTGTGACTGTGTGTATGTGTGTGAGACTATGTGTGTGTGTGAAGCAGTCTTTCTTTGCGTGAAGCGTCGGTCGGAGAAGGAATTAGTGGGTTTAGTTTATTAGTCGTACAACACCCCCAGCACTGGGTTGTGCGCGATGGACCTGGAAGGAGAGTCTGTGGCCCGTGGATGTGGGCAGAGGGGAATGCCCATGCGTGGGGGCAGTCGGGCATTGTTGGACTGCTCCTGACTGTTTGGTCCTGCCTCTCCCCCTCTGGAAGCAGCAGCACCACCAGTGCCACCGCCGGCACATCCACCAACTCCACCACCACCACCACCAGTAGCAGCTGCAGGGGCTCCAGCAGCACCCCCTCCACCACCTCCACAGCTGCAGATGGAGCCCCAGGTGCATGATGGTGCTGCTGGCAATACATCTTCCCCTCCTGTGCCTGATCCCCCCTGCAGCTCCCCAGTCTAGCAGTTTTTTAACTGTGTGGGGGGGCAGCACCATTGTGGTTTGTCAGTTATGTGGCATGCAGGTGCGCCTTGGCCCCCGGGGACACATTTGGGGACTGATGGCCAATGCACACATCTGATAAACCACCACAAGGTGGAGTGGCAGACTGCCACCGAACGGGCCAGGCCTCTATCTGCTGGCCCTTCTGTGGCAGAGGCAGACGGTGCTGGGGGTGTTGTTCCTCACCACCGCAGCAGGAGGAGGAGGAGGGCAACAGCAGCAGCTGCTCCACCACCACCACCACCACAGCCACCAGCACCACCCTCACCACCACCACCACTACTTGGCTTTCCCCCCACAGTGGACCCCGCTACAGTGCCTGCAACGCAGGCAGACATTGCACTGCTGTGGGTGGTGCTGAAGGAAAACAATGAGAGGGTGGGTGCCGTGCAGCAGCAGGTGGAGCAAATTGAGCAACAGCAGCTACAGATAGTGTCAGTGCTCCACCTGCTGCTGCAACACCATGGAATCCCCCATTAACTTATTTTTACTGGACCCTCTCACACTGCTGTAGTGTTTAGTGATTTTTTTATGTCTAATAATAGACTTGTTAGTCGAAAAGTGCCCATGTTTCACCACAAACTGTCCATTATAACATTAAGAAACATTCGGAAATCTGCTGGCCATTCAGTATAATGGAGCATGCCCATGCGCTATCCCTGGCATCACGTCATCACATCATGAGCGCGCGGGCAGAACTTGGGTGGCTCTTCAGAACGGGAAGTCCTCCGTGACCTGCTTTAACGAAATTACGAGTGTTTTTGCCAGAAAAGCATTGCACTAAGAATATGTGAAGCAAGAAAGATTCCCCTGGCAGTATGGCACCCATATATTGGGTGCAATACCATAATAACTATGTACCTTGGTGAATCTCTTTAAAGCAGCAGTGCAACAATCTGTTGAAAATTTTGACCTATATTTTTTTAATGCTATTTTACATTGCCACTTCACTTACATCCTCACTTGTATGATACTATTATTTCTAGTATTTGAGTCTGCTTTACTACTTTTTTCATGACTGAAATAATAAAAGGAGCACTCCTTTTAATATGGTGCAGACCAGGTCTTTGTCAGAATTTTCCACTGCTTTTCTCCATCAGTTGTTATATATCACTTGTGTTGTAAAATTAATAGTTATGCAGCAGGCAGTGTTTTATGATCTCACAGAACAACATTTATTCAAAAACAGCTGCAAATAGTGATAAAAACCTAGTCAGAACAATATTAAAAGGTGTGCTCCTTTTTTTTTTTTCAGACATGAGAAAAAGAAGTAAAGCAGACACAAATTGTGAAAAGAAGGGTATCATACAAGTCAAGAGGTATCTAGTGGCTGGCAATGTAAAGTAGCATAAAAAGTATAGGTCAAAATTGTCACCACATTGTTGCAATGCTGCTTTAATTTATAATTTAAGTATGACATTATGTGCTCACAATCACAACACACAAAATGCATCTGTCTTGTGTGCAGAAAATTGACAAGTGCCAAGAAAGTGAAATGGGAGCGTTACACCACGTGCAAAGTCTCCCAGAATTTATTGCACAGTCACTCATGCATGCAGTGGTCACACTGAGTCCCCAGATTTTTTCTTTATCCCCAAAATGCATCTGCCTTGTGTCCAGAAAATTGACAAGTGCTAAGGAAGTGAAATGGGAGCGTTACACCACATGCAAAGTCCCCCAGAATTTATTACGCAGTCACTCATGCCTGCAGTGGCCACACAGAGTCCCCAGATTTTTTTCTGCATCACCAAAATGCATCTGTCTTGTGTCCCAAAAATTGACAAGTGCTAAGGAAGTGAAATGGGAGCATTACACCACATGCAAAGTCCCATCAGAAATGATGACCATGAGCGAACTGTTGCTGGTCCAAGGTGTGCTGCGATTCCTGCAAATGCGATGTGATCATCTCAACTGGATGGAAGGGTGCCCTTTGTCTGTACAGTAAAAGTAGCCTTGGTGAGTTGATATATATATATATATATATATATATATATATATATATATATATATATATCTTTTTGCATTTTGTAGGTTGGGGGGGTTGACATATATAGACATGTACTCATTGTATTGTTTTGTATCACAGGTCACAGATACTGTTGGTGTGCACATTCCAGTGCTTGATGAGAACTTTTTGTGTTGAAATTGGAAATGGATAACTTTCAAGCCAATGAAGGTAAGTATTATTTTTTGGGGGGGAAGCATATTTGCACGTAGGTCTCGTTAATGGTTTCTTATTTGGTTACTTCTTCACAAATTTCATCTGCATCCTTTCATAGTCTGGTTGGTAGTGATGGTCATGGTCATCGATTGAAATGACTTCTGCATGTTGCATGTCTGCCCCAGCCTGGGTGGGGGGCTGATGTTGAAGAACTTCTTTGGATAAGGCAACTATGCCACAACAAAGCATCTGGAAGTTTCCTAAAAAAGGAAATGAAGGACGTATTACAACCTGATTGCAGCAGTAACACATTATGTTTAAGCCGTGGCTGTTCCACAGATATCTGGATTATTAACACAGATAGTAAGATGTCACACTGCAATCAGCAGATCAATCACAACTTAATTTAGTACCAGACTGTGTAACAAATGCACTGTGCCAGTGTCCCTGGTTCTCAATCTCAAATCAAGTTACATTTCAAAACCACATCTTGTCAAGTAACACAACCTGTGTGCAACTTTTTCAGCACTGTCATGGCTGCTCAGTTGCAAGTTCAGAATACAGTGCATGATATCTTGCAGAAATAGTTTTAGCGACATACACATGTCACTTAGTTTATGAATCCTCCTCAATCGGATTTGTTGCATTCTTTTAAAAAAAAAATGAACAGATGACATAAAACATATATACTTACCAGTATGGATTTGAAATGGATATTCCATAGGTTCCTGTATATGATACTGCTGCACTAGCATTGATACCAACTTTCAGTGAAGGAGAGTCATTTTTTGTTAACCTGTAAAAAAACAAAATAAGTTTACCATATGTGTTTGACCATTGCAGCTCTAAAAAGCAACAGAAAAGAAAACACACAGCTAAAGGAAGTTGAATAGCATAAAAAACATTAGTACACATACTCACATTATAGTTTTAATATTAAGAAGCCTTGTGCCTGTGGCTGATGGATGTGGTCTCCTGTTTGACTCCCTCTGCCTTGACATGGTCAATATAATGGGGAAACACTGTCAGAATGACACTGGTGGTGGGTGCTGGTGGTGATAGCAGCAGCACATAATGACATTCCCTGTGACATCTTCCTGCATCTGGTGGTGGTGGCAGTGGCTAACAGCGGTGGTGGTGGTCCAAGGGGGACACACTAAGTTATTCTCTGTGGTGGAAGTGGTTAACAGCAGTCCTGGTTGTGGTGGTTCGGGGGGCACACTAAGTCATTCTCTGTAGTGGCAGTGGATAACAGTGGTCCTGGTGGTGGTCCAGGGGGGCACACAAAGTCATTCCCTGTGGTGACAGTGGTTAACAGCAGTCCTGGTGGTGGTGGTCCGGGGGGTACACTAAGCCATTCTCTGTGGTGGCAGTGGCTAAAAGCGGTCCTGGTGGTGGTCCAGGGAGGGGCACACAAAGTCATTCCCTGTGGTGGCAGTGGCTAACAGTGGTCCTGGTGGTGGTGGTCCGGGGGGGCACACTAAGTCATTCTCTGTGGTGGCAGTGGATAGCAGTGGTCCTGATGGTGGTCCAGGGGGGCACACAAAGTCATTCCCTGTGGTGGCAGTGGCTAACAGTGGTCCTGGTGGTGGTCTGGGGGGGCACACAAAGTCATGAAAAAGAAAACATGTGTCATACAGCAAATGTTACCGCCTTTTAACAACTTCAATTAAAACCTGCCAACATTAGCCAAAAAGCTGCCCTCACAGTCATCTATGTCTGATGTCTGACCACTGGGAAGTTCTTTCTCCATTGTGTCATCATCTACATCAGTGGTAGGCCGTTTCATGCTGCCACTGCCATTGCCACCAGGCTGGTCCATTTCTAGGTCACCAAAACCACCATGACTAGGCCAGAGTACGAATACTGAGGTTGTACTCTGTGCTGGTATGTGCCTCTCATTCATTTTTATGAATGTTAGCAAACTAACATTTGCAGGAGAGAGGTTTGTCTGATTATACCTAACTATTGCACCTACTGAGCTGAATACCCTCAACACTTACACTGGAGGGTGGGCATGTGAGGTACTTCAGTGCCACTGCAGTCAGCTCTGGCCATTCACTGACCTTTCCACTCCAGTACAAAAAGAGGATCATCAGTTATTGACAGATGCCTGTTTTCAGACAAATGTGACTGAACCATTCTCTGTGCTGCACTAAGTCCAGTGGTTGATGCATCAGCCTGTTCTCCAGAATCATTTATTTCACAAACCCCCACTTAGGACAAAGCCTCCCAAAGTGGGTTGATGCCAACCACTTTGGATGACAGATCACTGGGAACTGCAGTCCCCTTCCCCTTACAGGATATGCTTGATACTCCTCCAGGTGCACCTTCAGCCTGATTATGCTGCTGAGGTTTGCTGACCTTGGCACGTGACTTCTGTGCCCCATGAACCAAGCGCACCAGTTGCCCACTAACATTTTTGACCTGTTCAGACCCTCCCTCCAGTATTGAGGCAATTTCACGTTTGTATCGTGGGTCCAGCATTGTTGCTATGGCAAAGTTGTCACTACGCTGAATGCTCAAGATGTGACGATTCTGATTTAATACTGTCAGCATGTGTTTCAGCAACATACTGCTAGCACTGTCTCCGGCAACATCAAGACCATGCTGTTCATTCACCAATGTCTGCCTCAGCCTCCCAGCAGTGGAATTGATTACCTAATGGAGGCAGACTTGACACTCACTGCCTGTGTGGCATGTTCAAAAGGCCACAAAATTGTTATTACAGAGTCCATGAGGTGCCACTGTTCAGTCGTCATAGACATGGAGGCCCCAGAACTGCAACGGCTAGTATGCATCACAAGATATTCTGAGATGGCTTTGTATTGTTCATACAACCTCTCTGCCATGCATAAAGTAGAGTTCCACTCGGTGACAACTTCCAGCTTCAAGAGGTGCTGAGGGAGGCTGTTTCACATCTGCAACTGCCGAAGCTGGTCACAGGCCTTTGCAGATCACGAAAAGTAAGAACAGATATGGCATGCAACTGTCAGCATTTCTTTTACATCAGGGTGCTGCAGAAACTCCTGCACCACATGATTTAAACAATGGACCATGCATGGAACAGGAAAAAAGCTACCATTCGTGATGCATTTCACCACATTTGACCCATTGTCACTTGCTATGAACTCAGCTCTCAGGAACAGGGGGTTCAGCCACTTGTCAATTTCAGTCAGTACCAAGTCCAACATGTTTTCACCAGTGTGTGAACAGGTCACATTGTGCATAGCAATCGTTGCATGCTGTCAAATTCCTGGAAGACTGCTACCATGACACTCCACCTTACTGCACTGATTATTCACACTACCAACAGCACAAACAACCCACAGCACCTGCGCCCAGTGTACAGTTATACACAAATATGAACTCCCCACTGTTTTGCCACTTGTCCACATATCCATACTTAAATGGATGAATGGCGAGGAGGAATCTTGAAGGGCATGTCTTACTGAGTCGGACACAGTGAGGAACAACTCGGGGACAGCACGGGTTGAAAAGTATATCCTGGATGGAACTTTCCATTTTGGACAGACATGTGCAGCAAACTGCCAGAACCCAGAATTCTCCACAAAGGAGAAGAGCAAAAGATCAATTGCCTGCATTTTAACTACAGCAGCATTAAGTTCATGTGACACTGTATGATATGGTGGGTACTTCAGCTTATGCGCAAAAACACTCTGTAACATGGGCTGACTTAAACGTTTTACACGGGGTGTGATGACAAATGGTTCTGCTCTGCGAATGGCAGGGGGTGGAGTGTGGACGTTTGATGAAGACGGTTGCAGAGGTGATGATGACAAACCCACAAATGCAGTTATTTTGCCGCATTTACCAACCGGGGTTGTTGTACCACTAGCACTAGACATACTGCATTCACCACCACCACCACCAAAACTGCTACTCTCACCAGCACTGGGCAACTTTCAAAATCATTATGCTCCTCCACCTCATCATGCCTGCAGTAATCTTCTGCTCTTATTTCATCACTTCTGCACACATTTAATTTCCTGCTGGATTTAACAGTCATGGAAGGGGGTAACATGCTCGTTATGGTTAATGACGAGGGTGAACACCCCACTGTGGTATTAGCTGCCATCTTGTGCTGGGTCCACAGTGCCATGTGCCTATTCTTAAGATGCATATGCTGTCCTCCTGTGCCTAGATGGCTCCCCTTTTTACCTCGACTCACATGCACATGGCAAACCTGGTAGATTGCAACTGACTCATCATTTGCATCTTGCACAAAAAAATCCCTAACAGGGGACTGAGATGCTCTACTTTTAACATGTCCCTGATGGTGCTTATTGGACTCTGTTCTTTTAAGTCATGAAGTGTGTGTGTGTGGGGGGGGTGCTACGTGAGTTTTCAGGCAGAACACACTTGGACTGCAACTGACTACCACGACTGCCTATCATTATTACTGGGCCATCATCATCATCATCATCAAAATCACCATCAACTGAAACTGGTAAATCACACGTTTTACTGGGTGGGTGGGTGGGGGATTAATGCAAACAAACCAGACACAGCCACTTTGAATTTCTTTTTCTCCGGTTCCCAACTGGGGTCAATTACATCATCATCATATTCATCAACATCACCCAAATCCACATCTTCTGCTTGGATGCTGGCATGTGGACTGCATGTTGCAACCACAGCAACATCATCATCATCAGATTCATCATCATCATCAACACCATCACCTGATATTTTTTCACCACACTGTGAATCACTGCATGGAAAATGTGTGACCTGAACTGTGGTGGAAGAAATGTCACATTGTACATTATCATTGATATGATTATCAGAATCCTCATGTTCAGTTACTGGGATGTTACTGGGAAGTATGACATCATCTACACTGCCACTCACTCGCACTGCTTCACATTCCACTATATTTTTGGACATGGTACACTGGTCAGAAGTGGAACTTGAGGCAGCAATACTCATACCACCACCACCAAATGCACTAACACCACCAGCTGGGACAACATCATCTCCTCCAACTATGAGTAAAACTACTGATTGGGCTGTAAAAAACACTACAGGAGAAATACCTTTCCACACATCACCAATGCACTTCTGTGTCTGTGTACTACCACGCTCACAGACAATCTTACCTCTGGCAGCAGTGCCATGGTGAGAACTGGATGGCCCCCCTTTGCCCAACACCCCGACGTGAAACATGGAAAATGACCACTACAGCGACAGTCACTGTAATGGTCCATTTCAGTGTTTCACTGTCCCCCAGTGTCCTGCCCCCTCCCCAGACCAAATCCGACCTGGAGTTGAGAGTCCTAAAGTCCAGGGGGTGCGGAGAGCAGAGAGGGTGTGGGGGAGCACAGCCCCCCCCACAGAAAACACTGGGGGCTTGGGTGGCACAATACCTGCATCGGTATTGTGCCGTCGCTGTGCAGGTGGTTGGCAGATTTACTGTTGACCAAACTTGGTGCCTCCGTGAGAACCAGCTTTGCTTGCATGTCTCTTTGCGGGCATTTTGGGGATCAACAACAATATTCTAAACAAATTTAAATTTTGAAACATTCACTCTGGGTGGGGAGACACTGGATGTGAAGCCAAAAAAAAACAACTGTGGCTTCAGCAACAGATACAGAAGCAAATTCACAAGTGAAAAAATACCTTAACTAACCAGTGGTGCTGAAGTCACAAACAATCCAATCTGGAAAACAATTAATTTTGCTAGTGGGGGGGGGGGCACTGACTGCAGATTTTTATGGCAGTGCAAGCAGCAAAACAAAGAAAATATACCACAATGACAGTACAAAATCACACAGCTGCAGTGGATAGCAGGTTCACACAGCTGCACCTGCGATTACACTATGGCACAATAAAAGGTGTATTATTTGATGTCACACACAGCACACACAATTTGTCTACAAGTAATGTGTAGCAAATTGAAAAGTTCAGTAATATACCATGTATTGTAAACAACCTGAAATTATGAACTGTTGCACCAGATCCACACAACACACAATCAGCAAAAGAATCTCAACAATTACTGACAATATTGCTGTGTGTACATTAACACAGTCAGTTATATAACAAAAATATAACCAAAAAACAAAGAACTCCCTATTTCTCCAACTTAACTCTACCTACACCACAGATACGCCCCTCCCCCAAAGCACATTTTCACTGTCTCTCTTACTACACAGACTCAATGTTGTACATTAACATTCAAAATTCACACACAAACAAAAACACTCGATGATATGAGCACAGGAGGGTTTCCTACAATTGATGAACTAAAGTTTGAGCAAAAAAAATTACTCAAAAAGGCTTCTTAACAGCTTTTAGAAGGTTTAAATCACAGACATCTCTCACAGCACACTGTCTCCTACAGCTTCCTACACACATTACCCCGAACTGAGGCTGTGCAGAGCAATATAGAGCCCATGTGACCTGAAATCCCACGAATCACTGCAAAATTCACCTTCGGAGCTTAAAAATAAGGCGAAGTGAGGCGAAGTACATTGTTCTCAATGCACTTCGCCTTTAAAATTGGTGGAGTAGTGGTCTGGGAAGGCAGAGTAACGAGAAGTCATTGTTTTCAATGGACTTTGTGTTACCCATCATAATGTGAATTACTCTGCTTCGCATTGTGGAGTACTCCGCGAATTTGCCTTGGTTCCGCGAATGACTTCGTAGAGCGAATTGAGGCCACTTCATCCACCACTAGCCCTGATACACTGAAGATCATCAAAATGAGTTGCAAAAAAGTAACATTAACAAGTAACTTATTCATTATCACCACAAAAGGTAAAAAGAAAATTTATTTCAGACTAGCTAATGATCCTGTGGCAAATCACAGTCATCCAAGGATTTACTCGTATTGTCACTGATAGCAACCAGAGTTAGTAGTTACTCTTCTAACAGCACGAAACACATGAAGCTCTTCACTCTCTTCAGTTTCTGCTCCTGGGTTGATAATGTTCTCATCATGATAGCGATACTCATGGAGAAAGGCTTCTGCCAGGAAAGTTTGTGATGATCTGATGAATACCGTGCCTTTGCTTACTTATCGTGAGCGCAGCGCCATGTTATACAGTGGATGGTAAAACAGTGCCTGAAGCTACGCACTCAATGTAGTAATGTGAGCTGCAAGCAGGGGGCTTGGGATTTAAATAACATTTCTGTATGCAACATTAATATTTTTTGTTTATATATACTTACTATATATTACACTGATTTAGGTTAAGGGGCAGTTGGAACAGTAACAGTGTTGCGAATCTATTGAATCCAAATGGCAGTGTGTCTTTTTTTTCGTATGATCACTGTTCACTGTACAGTAGTTATGAGCTGTCTTCTCAGGTCACCATTGGGTTGTGGGAATAACTAGAATGCTATCAATATTTCAGGATGCTTAACAGGCTAAGAGACCTAAACAAACAGGCCAACAGTAAAGAAGAGGAGATACGGCATGGGTTGGTTAAAAGCTAGGGTGAACATTGAAAATAGCCACATGGCTACCTATACAAGTAAACAGAAGAAAAAGAAACAGACAAATAAAAAGGTCACTAGAAATAAACAAGAAAGTAAACAACAGATAGATAAAAACAACCTCCTGTCAGCCGTTAATTGCAGCAGCTGACAGAAGCGGACAACATAATTAGGCAAAACTGGTGCCACAGAACAAATCAGCACTGTACAGTGTTCCAGGACTCCTTCACAGCAACTTAGCCTGCTTCCTGTAATTCTGCTTAGCCACGGTTACACTGTTAGCATGGGTTTATCTACATTTAAGTAGCCTGGCTGCCATTTTAGTGGTTAAAAGAAAGGGGTGAACATTGCAAATAGCCATATGGCTACCTATACAAGTAATAAACAGAAACAAGCATTTGTCAGTGCCGAATATTGTCTTGCAGGCATTGGCATAGGTAGTGCAGGAGTTAGAGAGATGCATAATAGGCATGGCAGTGAAGTACTGAACTGATGCCAACCCACCCCCACCCTGCAGAGACTGACAGGCATTGGGGTGTCCCTTTGGGTGTTTGGTAGTGCAGTACGGGAAAACATTTTGGGCAGGATGTGAAAAATGACAGCTGTACAGTTCATAAGGAGGTGTAAAAAAATGCCAGTGTTGAAAATGTGGCATGTAAATATAGCAAATTTGCGAAGCTACAAGGGTGCGTGGGAAATATGCAATGCTCGCTTGCAACACTGCCATTTTATGGGCGTTCGGCACCAGATTTTCAACATAGGCATTTTAGCACCTCTGCTCATGTACAGTGTCACTGTTATTTCCTCAAAGTGTCTCAAGAAGTGATTTCGCACAGTGACCACGCTATTCTACACCGGAAGTGCGAAAACACATTTTGAGCAGGATATATGAAATGACAGCTGTACTGTTCATCAAGAGGTGTGATAAAATGGCAGTGCTGAAAATCCAGAGTGAAAATATCACAAATGCATGACGGTATGAGCGTGCATGCAATCTGTCAATGCACGCTCATAACACAGTCATTTTATGGAGTATCATCACCAAATTTTCAACATAGGCATTTTAGGACCTCTGTTCATGAACTGTGTTACTGTCATTTTCATAATCTGGCACAAACACTGATTTTCCTCAGCAACTGTGCTATTGTACGCCAAAAGTGCGGAAACACATTTTGGGCAGGATGTGGAAAATGACAGCTGTACTGTTCACAAGGAGGTGTACAAAAATGACAGTGCTGTAAATCTGGCATTAAAATATTGCGAATTCGCGAAGTTACGAGCCTGTTTAGCAACTGCGCAATGCACACTCGTAAAACAGGCATTCATTTGATTTTTTCCACCAAATTTGGAACATAGGCTTTTTGAGAGGCCTCCTCATGAACACTGGCACTGTCATTTCATTAATGGGTCCTGAAAGGTGATTTCGCGCAGTGACTTCAAAATCACCTTTCGAGGCCGATTAATGCCATGACAGTGATAGAATACATGAGGAGGGGCCCCAAAAACCCCATGTTGAAAATTTGGTGCCAACATTCCAACAAATGCCTGAGATATGCAGCAAAGTTGAAAAAACCCAATTCATTCCATTATACAGCTTACTGGCATTTTCTCAAGTTCGCGGTCGGCTTTGAAGAGTGCAGACATGTTCCTGGTCCACCAAAGATCGTTGCACCGGACTCAGGAGGTAAGTATGGGGTGAGGGGGGGTGTGGGGAGGCAGGGTACACAGTGGGTGGGTGCGGGTGGAGGGCAGGAGACTATGAGGGACCGTTTTTATGTTACAGGGGAGAAAAAAACTAACATTGCGGGACAGTTTTTTTTTTTCAGGGGACGTGGCATGCTGGGGTGAGCTCCCAGCATGCCACCTAACTGTTTGGGGGGCTGGAGCTGACGGGGGATTGGGCACCCCTGTCGGCTGTAACAAGATTTGGCATGCTGGGGTGGGCTCCCAGCGTGGTACCTGGAAATCTTTTGGGTGGGGGTGTGTGCAGCCGTGGAGCCAATCGGGATTGGGCATCCCTGTCGGCTGTAACATTTTTGCCATGCTGGGGTGGGCTCCCAGCGTGGTGCCTGGACAGCTTTTGTGGGGGGGGGAGGCGTGGAGCTGACCGGGGGTTGGGCACCCCCATCGGCCATACATTGTGTGCATGGGGGGAGGGAGCACATCAGCCCGCAATATGCGTGCTTGCGTGTGTGTGTGGGGGAGCTCTGCTCACTGAAGTGGAGCTCTCCCTTTCAACTGTATGCCACTGCATTTTCGACTGCTGTCATAGACAGCTGCAGCAGTCATTGGAGAACTGCAGCCGCACCTGCAAACTCACTGACTGAATTGGAAGACGGGTGCCACACCTCCGAAAACTGGGATGATGGCACTATGTTTCTTGCACATGCATGCAAGCAACATAAAAATGAGTCACCTTAGTAATGTTGTTTCTTCCAAGGGATTCTTCAGCATCATTGACACTCCTACCCATCCTCCCCCGTGAAACCTGTCTGGGGATGGCTGTGCTATTGTGTCTTAGCCAGCTTTGCCTATTTTCATTGTTTCTTTTGTTGACTTGTTTTGTAATAGTGGTTTGGAATTTGCAGTTGTTACATTAACAGTGTTTTTTCTTCTTCTGGGCACCGTTTTTGACATTTTTCTCTTTTTCAGCATCGAAGTAGTTCTGAGGTCCTTTAGGCTGATTGCAGGTAACACTTCTTTCTCTTTCTCTTGCTCTCTCCCTCTCAGCCTCTCTCTTCTGATTAGCCAATGTTCCTACTCATTTATATTAAGTCCTTCTCTTTGGGGCAGCTGAACCCAGCTCGCATACTGCACCTATCAATACTGCTGAAGAATCCCTTGGAAGAAACAACATTACTACGGTGAGTAATTTTTTCTTTGTGGTTACAGTTATATCTTTTTGGGAGGATTTTGGAGCTGTTGGCTTTAATATAACAGCCTCTTGTGCTTCATCTAAAGAAGAAGTGTCCTGACATCACGCTCCTACATTTATTTGCATAAGGTGGGGTCAGAGTTTACATTAATCCAGGCCATCCACCTTCTGGTGTGGTACCAGGAGGCTGCCAATCCAAAGGAAGCATTGCTCCATTCTTTGAATGTGTAAAAAAAAAAAAAAAAAAAACTTGCTGTTTTGTTCATCATAAGAAACAGGGTGCACCTACAAGTAAACAGAGTTGTATTACATTCTGTAACAGGAAGTATAGTAAGAACTTCCAGTGACATCCTGGGATGCGTGGCTGCATAATGATTGAGCTCCCCTACCTGTAGGTTGTTATTTGTGATAACAGGGGGCTTTGGGGCATGCCACCTGGAAGATCTGTTCTGAGTTGGGCTGGCTGGACTGTCAGAGCCTTATGGAGAAAAATGTATCTGGTGACTCATGGCTGCGGCATGCAAAGCTGGAGATGGTAGCATGTTGGACAAAACAAAATATTATACAGTAGGCAGTTTGCTTTTGTAACTGGCACTGATGCTTCTGAGCAGTTCTGTGTTTACCCCAGATATTATGCAGGTAGATTAGGGAACGCTCTTGGCAGCTTGCTCTACCTGTTCCGGGTTTGGGGGGAGGAACGGAGCTTACTCACTGTAAATGGTTACTGTACAGGATCTGCAGGGAGTAGGTGGAGAGAGTACAATGCACATTCCTCCCTTTTTCTGTTTTGTTCTATTGAGCCGGACGTGAGTGAGGGGGGGACACTGGTCGGGGGGGTCAGTGGATGGGGGCCTCGAGTGGGTTTCCACTGTCCCACAACTGCATTATTTGTCATAGGGCTTTAGAAAGTTTGCAGGAACTGGGTTTAAAGAAAATAACATTGTTGGGAGCCAAAGAACTGTGGGACAGGGAGTGCAATAACTCTTCCAATATTGGGGGCACCTGGCTTATAGTGCGGGCTGTACACATGGAGGTGCCTGTGGGGCGGGGGTGCCATTTTTGTGCATGCTTCTACTGCATTACTGTGGGTGGTGGTCTCTGTGAAGTGACACGCTAGTGATCTACGCTAAGGCAGGTCATGCTTGCCTACAATTGCAAGCTACTTATTGAACACCCTCTACACAGGAGAGGTAACTGAATCTTGGAAGATTTAGTAATTCAAATTACTTTAGTTGGGAAATGGTGACATCAGCATGTTCTATGTAGCACCAGTTGTACATTATTGTTCAGTTTTGATACAATTGTTGTTTCATGTGTTTTGTTATAAGTTGTTAGTGTTTCATCACAAGAGGTCTACAACTAGTGAATTTGAGCAGTTCGTCTGGGTTGTGATTTCGTGTTCCCACCTTTCCGAATTGTGGTGGGACAACACTCCCCATTGAATAACAATGTGTTTTCTCAAGGTGTTTTCCATAAGTGTCTGAAGCATAAAGTCAGTGATTAAGTACAGGAAAATTCTTACACAGTTAAAAAAATTGTACCACAATGTAGGGTTACTACAAAAAACTAGATTGTCAGAGGCAGAACACCAAAAGTTAACCAGGACATGGGTGGATACCGTTGCTGTCACTTCCCATGAATCGAGTAAATGTGTGGGAATGGCAATCTTGTTTCATTAAAATATTCCCTTCACTATCCACAAAACTTTTTTTTTTTCAATTTAAAAATTCTTTATTTGCAAAACAAAATTACAAAGGTTTTCAGTCATTAAACAGTCAAAACACTGGGTCATCATATAGTGTAGACGAAAGTACAAACAACACTATTGTTTCATAAAAGAGGATTAAAATGGATTGGAGAAGCAAGAAGAGTGCAATTCTACTTTAGTGAGAGACATTGCAGTTTGTGAAATCTAAAATTGAATTGTTGGAGAACCTTCAGAGAGAAGCTAGCATCAGAGTTGTTGGATTCCCTTCCATACATTCTGGCCCCGTGGACCTGCAAGCTGCAATAAACAAAATTATCTTCCATGATTTACAGCTCCTAACTTCTGATGCCAGAATCCAGATAATAAAAGTTTTTACTATCCCTGAGAGGCCCAAGCCACGTAATGGTTATCAGCAGCTGCTTACAGCAATTGCCACGCTCTCTGTCCCTGATGCACAGATAGCACTTCTACAGGCAGCTCGCTCTCGTGGGGAGATAATATGGGAAAGGCATCACCTCTCTTTCTTCCTGGATCTTGCGGCACAGATGCAACAAAGAGAAAAAGAACTGCAACTAATTAAAAAGCAACTCTTACAGAACAGATTTGAGGTGCGACTTAATTTCCCTGCCAGACTTCTGGTTAAACATGCTGCTAAGTTACATGTTTTTGTAGACCCCGATGTGGCATCAGCATTTGCTGAGAAACTGATTTCCAGCCTTCACTCCACTACTAACTCCTCAGATGAAGAAGGGTGACTTTCACTTCTTTTATTGTAGGGGGTTGCTCAAATCGTAGACTGGGGGACTAATGCTTCTAAATGTTGGACTGATTGTGGAACTTTTACCATCAGTAATGATTAATTCATTTTAAGGGCTATCCTTTGTAGCAGTTGCGTAAGGGAAATGCCGTTATGTGTTATCTACTGTAGATATTGCCACATGAGTAGTTCTATGCTGTACCTGCCTTTCAAAAACTCCTAGTGGGCTAATGCTGTAAAAGTAATATGTTGGTGCATATGGTACCTCTCAGTTTGCGAGCTGAAATATTTCCTGATTTTCTCCTGCTCCCACAGGGCAGGCTGCCATGCTCCGCATAAACCTGTGGGTATTGTAATTAACTTAATTGAGACCAGACCATCTGGTTAAAATGTAATTACAGTTATTCAACCTGCTTTTTGTTCCTTACATAAACTAGTTCTACAAGGGAACTGTCTTCCTGGCTTAAAAGAACTGTTAGTGTAATTCGGAATGAAAGTGTCAGGACTCTACAGGATGAACAGTTTGTACTATACCCCTATTTAAAATATGGGTGAACCACACATTACCTGGACTTCAGTGTTTTACAAAATGTAATTGTATCATCTCTGTACAAATGTTGTGGAGGTTTGCATGCCTCACATTGATAGTTTTAATGAAGAAACAGTGTGTGCTCTCTTTTCATAAAACTACATAAATAAAAAGTAAAAAAAAAAAAAAAGAAAATGGGCAAATCGTCTTGCCCCAGTGGGTTTACTGTGGAATTGTACACTACATGTAAAGACTGGGTGATTCCAACACTGCTGGCATTGTATAACTCATGGGAGGAGCTGGATGATTGTCCGAATTCATGGCGTAGTGCATTTATTACAGTATTACCGAAATCCAGACAGGCAGAAGATAAATGTTAATCATACCAGCCCATATCATTATTAAATGTTGATATGAAAATTTCTAAGAAAATATTAGCAAATAGGGTCAATGCAGTTCTACAAAAGTTGGTCCACCAAGACCAGACAGGTTTTATACCAAGTAATCAATTAGCAGACAATATCACATGGCACCTTAAACATAATGTTCGGGAGCAGGACTTTCCAGCAGCAGGTGTCTATCACAACAGATGCCGAAAAAGCCTTTGATATGCTCTCCTGGGATTTCCTATTCGTGACACTTAAAAAATTTGGATTTGAGGGGCAATTTGTTTTCTGGATTAAGGAACTTTATACTGGACCCCAGGCCTAAATTAAGGGTAATGACACAGTTCAGAAAGAACTGGAAGGGGGCAGGATCAGTTGTGTTCCAGGACAGTAGCTGCTGCTGTTTTCACAGGGTTCTTGTGGATATTACTTGGTAGGGTAGTTCTTTTCTTTCTTGCTTCTAAGGGGCTAGCAGGGTATTGTTCTGGGGGATCCTGGATGTTTGTAAACTGATTTAGTGGCTGTAAGTGGGGCTCTTTTTGTGGATGTTTCACTTTGTAACAGGCTGCACTGGTAGAGGCCTATTTCTTCTGATTTAAAACCTGTTTGGTGGGATTTGCTTGGAGATGGTTCTTTAGCTGCAGGGCTTGGAGGGGAGACACAGGGCTGATACACTCTCTTTTGTCAGGTGTCTGCCCAAGACCCTCCCTCCCCAGAAGTCTGCAAATTTATAGGGGAGACCTGCCCTGCAATTGGAGGAAAAGGCTGCTGGTGCAGCTCATGTAGTTCTAGCCACTGGGAGTTGGATTTAAAGGCCGGGAGAGAGGAGCTTAGGGAGTTGTTCATTTTCCTTACATGTTTAATGTGTTGTACTGCTCCTAGTAACAGAGTTACTGGTGTACAGTGGGACTGTCTCTAGGATTAGTGGGTGACCTGATTAGGCAGTAGGGGTATCTTGGAATAGGGGGAACCTGGTGGCTCACCCAAGGAAAACTATTTGAAAGGGGATGGAACCACACATCATTAGGGCCAGCATCTTTGGGAGGGTGGTGGGGTGCACAGGGTGTGGAGCAGCCATGATACTGGACTGGGCTTGGAAGTTTGGTGGTTGCCCAGTGTGCTACCAGCTGGCACAGCTTAGGGAGGAGGTTGCGGGGATGAGGAGAAAGCTGGTGGAAGGGGGATGGTATGGTTGGGGAAGGGGGCTGGAAATCTCCCACAGGGTTGCACCAAGCACTGGGGGCGGGGTATAGGGAAAGAGTGCAGGAGAATACTCAGGGGTCACATAGGGACCCTGGCAGAGGGCCCAAAGGACACTACCAAGGAAGCAGGCAGGTAACTGGGACCCTCACAAAGGGGGACAGAGGGACAACATTCTCAGGGAAGTAGGCGGATAGCCAGTGCTGGACAGAAGGAAGCAAGGCAGGAGGTGGATCAGACCTTATACTTAGTAACACTTCAATTCTCTTCTTCTGCTCAAGGATGGGGGGATGTAGCCACGACAGAGGTGGTTAGGAGACGGAAGGGTGTGGGAGTAGGGGCAGGAGGCAGGGGCCAGATAGCAGGAAGAACAGGGGGACCTGGAATGCAGAGAATGGGGGAGTAGTAGATCAGACAGGGGAAGAGAGGGAAAGCGCAAGGAGAAGGGCCAGTTGGGAGGAAAGGTAAGAAGGACCAAGTACAAGGATGATTCAGTAAAGAGAGCTGAGGGGTTAGGCCAGGGAGCATGATGAGCAAGGAGGAACTAAATGGAGACAGGAAGGAAGGAGGATGAGCCAGGCTAGTTTAGCAGATGGGAGAAGGACCAGTTGCGAGCAGTGAGGGGGAATTAACAAGGTACAGAAGGATACTCAGGAGGAGGAGGAGGCATAGGATTGGAGGAGGGAGTGGCCATGGTAAATAAGGAGCGGGTGACATGTGGCACCCAGATGAGGGGAGGAACAAGGGCCAGCTGGTGGGGCGGTAGAAAGGATGAGGGACATGGAAGGGGGAAATGGAGGAAAAGGAGTGGTCAGAGTGCTCGCTGGGGATTCTATGATCAGGGGTATCAAATGGGATAGGGAGGAGAAGCCTGGCCAGTTAGAACAAGATGCTTCCTGAACTAACGGTGCACAGGGCTAAGCACGAGTATATCAGCTGGCAAGGACTGTGGGGGTTCCCAGACATACTGGTCCACCTGGGCACAAATGACATTGAAGGAAGCAGAGCTAGAGATACAGGCAAGATTCAGGAGCCCGCCAGTCTGTCATGACATAGGATGCACAGTTTCCTTCTCAGAATCCTGCCAGTGCCAAGGGCTAGTGGTGAACACAAAAGAAAAATTAGGGAGATAAACCAGTGGCTCAGGGTGGTGTGAGGCCAGAGGGTATGGGTTGATGGGATTGGGGAGACCTGGGAGGATAAGAGCTGTATGCTAGAGATAGACTACATCTCAATTTGGAAGGAGGGAATCCCTTAAGTTGAAAATGGAGGAGTTCATTGGTGAAAAGTGGGGTTTAAACTTGTGAAGGGGTGGGATGGGAGAAAAGGCAGTCAAGGGTGCAGGTAAAGGAGGACTCTGTCTCCACCCCTGGGGACCAGGAGGATTGCAGGAAAAGACCAACTGGCAAAGTGCAGACCAGGAGAAACAGAATCCCAAGGGAACACGAGCAGGAAATGAAACTATAGGGAAAGGTGGAAGGTAGTCACTAAATGCCAGGAGCTTAGGCAATAAAATGCCTGAGCTCCAGGCGATGTTAACTGAGGAGCAGTGGATGTGGCAGCGGTCACTGAGACTTGGGCCACTGCAAGACATGACTGGGACCTGAACCTGGAGGGTTACACTATGTTCAGGAAGGACAGGGGAGGGAGGGAGGTAGCAATGATAGTAAAAACTGCATTGGCATAGGGGAGTTGAGGAGGCGGAGGGAACCGTGGAGGCGATTGGGTCACCTTGATAACAAGGGGGCAAGAGAGTAAAATAGAGTGGTGTATAGACCCCCTGCCCTGGCGGAGGAGCTGGAGGACAGTCTGGTGGCAGATGTTAGGAGACACTGCAGACTGGGCAGAGGAAAGGTGGTGGTGTTAGGGGACTTAAACATGCCAGGAACAGACTGGGAGACTATGACATCCTCTGTGACCAGGGAACAGAGGTTGTTGGATGTCTTTCAAGGACGCGTTCCCTAACTCAGCAGGTGAGGGAACCGACCAGGAGGCATGGTACTGGATGTGGTCCTGGCAGACAGTGACCAGATTGGGAGCCTGGAGGTAACTGACCCATTGGCGAGGGAGTGACCATGCCACGGTCTGGTTCTGCCTGGACCTAGGAGGGTGAAGGCTGCACAAAGACTGAAGTAACCGACTTCAGGGGTGGATTTTAAAGAAATGGGAAGGATCCTTAAGGAGCATTTGATGGGATTGGGTCAGACAAGGACGCTGATAGTGGTGGAAATCATCAGGAGAGGGGTGCAGGATGCTACCAGCACCTGTGCAAGGTAAGATCGAAAATGCGGTGAGGGCCCAAAACCCTGTTGGTGGACCAGGGAGGTCCAGGAGGTGGTGCAGGGAAAGAAAGCAGCCTATAAGAAATTCAAGTGCTCAAGGAGTGAAAGGGATCGGGGAGTATGAGCTGTTGGCTAGAAGGGCCACTAGAGTGGTGAGGGGCGGCTAAGGCAAGGAAGGAGCAGAACCTGGCCAGGGAAATGGGAGAGGGAAAAGGGTTCTTTAGAGACATTGGGGAAGGCGAAGGGGAAGGGGCAGATTAGCAGGATTAAATCAGGGGAGAGATGGGCACAAGACCCAGAGGAGCAGGCTGAGGTACTAAATGGGTACTTCACCTCAGTTTTCACCAGGGAAAATGGGGATGCTGCATCATACATGGGAGGAGACAGAGATAATGAGGAGGGGGACCCTTACCAATCGGCAGGTCTGGGGAGGGGCATCACTGGCAGGTGGGGGAGGGCTAAGCAGGGAGAAGAGGTACTGGAAGTGGAAATCACAGCAGAGAGTGAGGGAAGCCCCCAGCTCCCTTAGACGGAGAAAGCACCAGGGCCGGATAATTACATCCTAGAGTGCTGAAGGAACTTGCAGATGTCCTGGCGAAACCCTCTGGGAGCTTTCACCATCTCTCTGAGGACAGGGTGGGTGCCCCAAGACTGGAAGGTGGCGCATGTAGTGCCCATCCACAAGGGGACAAGGGAGGTGGTAGGGAACTACAGGCCTGTCAGCCTGACATCAGTGGTGGGCAAGGTGATGGAGGGCATTGTCAAGGAGTGGCTAGGGGGCCCTGGATAAGTCAGGGTGCCTGGACGATAGACAGCATGGATTCATCCGGGAAATCGTGTCAGACAAACCTGGTGGAGTTCTATGACTGGGTGACAAGTGCCTTGGACCTGGTAGACCAGTGGATGTCCTCTTCTGGTCTTCAGCAAGGCATTTGACTCTGTTCCTCACGGGGCCTGTTGGATAAACTAGAGAAATGGGGTGGGAAACCAGATGATCCGATGGATAGGCAATTGGCTCCAGGACCGGACCCAGAGGGTCGTAGTTGGTGGATAATCTCTTCCCCAAGGAGGGTCATTAGTGGGGTCCCACAGGGATCAGTCCTTGGGCCCCTTCTGTTCAACGCCTACGTATCTGACATAAGGACAGGAATCAGGAGTGAGATGAGTCTCTTTGCAGATGACTCGAAACTGGGGGCAGTGGTGGATGGGGAGGAGGGGAGGGTGGCCCTGCAGGGGGACCTGGAGGCTCTGGAAAGATGGTCTAGAAAGTGGAAGCTGAGGTTTAATGCAGGGAAATGCAAGGTACTCCATCTGGGGGCCAGAAACCCAGGCCAAGTGTACAACCCTGGGGGAATACTACAAGTCTCAATGGCTGAGAGGGACCTGGGGTGGTGGTGGATGTCAAGATGAACAACTCTGAGACTTGTAGGAGGGCAGCAGCCAAGGCCAACAGGATGCTGGGATGCATCAGCTAGGGATCACCTCCAGAAGGAGGAAGTGACTCCCCTGTATAACTGCTTGGTGAGGCCGCACCTGGAGTACTCGTGCAGTTTTGGAGCCACACTAAAGAGGGACATTAACCTCCTGGAGAGGGTCCAGAGGAGGGCAACCAAAATGATTTGGGGGCTTGGGGGACAGGACCTATGAGGAGAGGCTCAAGAGCTAAATATGTACACTTTGGAAGAGAGAAGGGACCGGGGGACATGATAGAGGTCTTCAGGTACATGAAGAGGGTAAATAGGGAGGAACAGTGAGGGTGCTTCCAGGAAGGAGGAAGAGGGCCACTGAGGCAGGGTGGAAGCTGGAGGGGAAGATTCAGGGAGAAAGGAGGAGGTGCTACTTTTACTGAGAGGGTGGTAGAGCCATGGAATGCACTACCTAGGGGCTGGTGGAGGGGTTCAAGAGGGGTGGGACAGGTACAGGGAAGGGTTCAGGAAGCAAAATCCAATGCAGCAAGAATATCCGGAACTGGGAAGGGAAAAGCCAGAGAAGGCGAGGGGGACAGCAAGGTCAGCACCCAGGGTGGGGGCTGACCAAACGAGCAGACACGAAAGACCATTAGGCCTATTCTGCTGGCATTTTAGTATGTTAGTATGTTAGTTTCAGACACCATTAACATTACTAGGGGAATGAGACGAGGATGCCTCATATCTCCCATTCTATTCTCATTAAGTATGGAGCCTCCGGTGGCAAAGATACAAACCCATCCAGACACTGAAGGGATCCGAATAAGAGGGGAAGAATCTAGAATTTCCCTATATGCCAATTATACCATGTTATATCCTAGAGATCCCATTAGGACTTTTCCAATTTTACAGAACATATTGCAATATTTTGGCACTTTATCAGGATTCAAAATTAATGAGCACAAAAAGCGAAGTTATATTATTAAGTGGTCCAATAGCCCCAGACCTCAAACTTTGCATACTGTATAGGTGGGTTACCACCCAGATGAGAGATTTAGAGATACGAGTATCCCAGTAGATGTTGCCAGGTGATATGGACAAATTATGAGAAGCTTATTACAAAGGTTCTAGCAGATCTTAAATTATCAGAATTGGTACCCTTGTCTTTATTTGGAAGAATAGAATCTATCTGAATGACTCTTTTACCTCATTTTTATTCCTGTTTCAAACAGTCCCCTATAATATGACATGATCATTTTGGATTAAAATAGACATAATACTCCACTTATTTTGTTTGGCAGAAAGGAAATCCCAGAATCAAATGGTTTGATTTAAAGCACCCAAAACATAAAAGAGGGGTCTCCCTAATTTGAAAGGATATTTCAATATGGCCCAGCTTCTTCCCTGGGTAATGTATAAAAGAGAGGATCCCGATAATATCTGACTGACCATGGAACAGCACAGTGATAAAGAAGCATGTCCTTTATTTATATTTGAATCACTGGCTAACCACTCCAACCTCCCCACCATAACTAATTCTTGAATAAAACAAATATGTGGTGTCTGGGGAAAAGTGTGTAGGGCTTTAGTGATCACAACTACAATAACCATATACATGTATGTAGGTGACTGTGAGGCATTCACCCCATGAGAATGGACCCAGTTTTTCAGAGATGGAAAAACATCACTCTAACAACCTTTGCACAATTTGTGCACAAGGCACAGCTTAAAACCTTCAGAGATTTACAAGTAGAGCATCACTTGAGGTGAACTGATTTTTACAGATACCTTCAGGTATCTTCCTTTCTTAAAGCAGGTAATAAGCTGCAAGACTTACAGAGAGATCCTTACACCTTAGTTGAATTTATTGAATAGGCAGGACGTGGCCATCATATAAAAAAGCTCATATCTAATATGATACTCTGTTATAAACTTCAACAGAGAACCCCCCCCATTTCTAGTCAGACTATCTGGGAAAGGGAAGCTAACATCCAGTTATATGACAAACAATGGAGAAATGTATGGGAAGGTTTTTTTCATACATCAGCATCTAATTACTGGAGGGAATTCCATTGGAAGATGGGGGAGATATTTTCTGACTCCATCTGGAACTAAATATTTCACAGAATGAGGCCAAGACAGGTGCTGGAAAAAGTATGGAGCAGAAGGGGCTCCATATGACATTTTTTGGAGCTGCACAGTTATCCGCCCCCTTTGGGATAATGTTACGAGGGTTTATAAACAACTACTTAAGCCTGATATTCAGAAATGGGCAAAACCAAATCCAAATATATGCACTTGGTTTTGCGATAGCACACGTGTCCAAAACTGCCATATTCAGTGGCATAGTCCATCTACGAGACACTTTCATGTTTTCAAAGGTAGTGAGGTGGGGATGGGGTGGGAGGTACACTGGACACTAATGAAATTATATGTATATATTGGGTGGGGGTTCAAGTGGGGGCTACTAGACTACCAGTGAATCAGTTCTTTTCATATTGGGATGGCGATGGGAGAATGGGGAGGGGAGACCACTAGACTATCAGGGAATATTTTATTTAACATCAGGATGGCAATCTGTGAATGGGGGAGGGACCACTAGACTACCAGGGATTATTTTATTTAACAGCAGGATGGCAATCGGTGAATGGTGGACGGGAGAGGGAATCAGTTATTTTCATATTGGGATGGATAAGGGGGGGAGGATGGACCACTAGACTACCAGGGAATATTTTTATTAACATCAGAATGGCGATCAGTGAGTGGGGGAGGGAGCGGGACCATTAGACTACCATGGGATCAGTTATTTTCATATCGGGGTGGCGATCGGAGAACGGGGTAGGGACCACTGGATTACCAGGATAATGTTTTCTTAAGACCAGGATGGTGATCAGTGAATAGGGGAGGGATGGATGGACCACTAAACTACCAAGTTTAAGGCTACTATTTCCTATGGGAACAATGATCAGCCGGGGGGGGGGGGATGCTGCAGTATCTTGCCAACCTCTAGGGTTGCCCGGTAGTAAGTTGGGGTTTGACTTGGCGGTATGTGCGCTGAGCAAGGGGATCAAGCAAAATTGCCTTGTACTGTGCCTATATTCAGATCCATGCCCCCTTATTTACATTGCAACCCCCTTTGCCAGTTGCCCAGGCACAAATCTTGCCTGTGTCTCTGCTTGTGAAACTGTTCACTCGCTTTTATATAATGTAAAGTCGGCAGCATTTTGACAGGTAAAAGCATGGATTCTTTCTTTTTTTATAAAAGTTTGCAGCTATTGAAGTCTGGATGGACAGGTGTATTTTACCACAGTGAACCCCGCTCGGTCACACTACAGAATGAAACGAATGTGAAAGCATTCCTCTATGCTTGTGAAGCTGCCGACTTGCTCCCTGTCACACAATGCAAAGCTGGGGGCATTTTGACGCACAGTACATACATCTGAATAAAAATACATGGATTTTCTTTTTTTGTCACAAAAATATGCTGATAGTAAGTCTGGATTGCTTTATTTTACTGAATGAACATGGGTCAGTTACGGAACAGTATGAGCCGAAAGTAAAAGTAGTTAAAAGCGGAAAACAAAGATGAGTAACAAACTGACACAATGTTAAAATGCCAGGATCAATAAGATAATTTAGTTTTATGAACAAGGGGATTTTTAAGTAATTTAAGGCAGCTACTATGCAGTGTGAGACTGCTACAGAGATTTAGTTATGGCTGTGGGTGCCACTGTGTGTATGTGTGTGTGTGTGTGTGTGTGTGTGTGTGTGTGTGTGTGGGGGAGCGCGCATGAGCAGGCAATATCTTATCACTGCTCACTGAAGCATAGCTCCCCCTTTCAACTGTATGCCACTGCATTTTGGAGGTCATAGACAGCTCCAGCAGGCATTGGAGAACTGGGGCCGCACCTGCAAACACACTGACTGAATTGGAAGAGGGCTGCCACACCTCCGAAAACTCCGATGATGGCACTATGTTTCTTGCACATGCGTGCAAGCAACATAAAAATGAACTAAATTATATGGCTCTGTTTTAAACCTATGGAGTGTTGTTAAAAATTAGCTTTATTTACAAAATCATTGCATAATGTATTTTAAATTCTGACTCTTGCTTGACATCCATTTTGAAAGACTTCTGCTTGTATTTTAGAGACTGGCACTACTCTTGTGAATGACTGTAGGGCTCAGTGCACAGAAGTAGATTGCACTGTCAGAGATATTCAGTTTCAGTTCCCTCCAACTGACATCAGCACTGTGCTCAAATAACTCCTGCACTTACACGCTGGAACCTGCACAACCATGGGAGCCTGAGTTGATCCTATGGGAATTCCTGGATCTGGACAGAACTTATGAAAGTCTGTAGAGGCCCACCACTTCACATACAAGCCTGGCATGAGAGCATGTTGTGCAGTGCTACTGGCCTGGCATGAGGCCCTCCTCACTGACAATATCAGTGCTACTACACCATGATCCTACTAACAGGAAACCTGGGCACTGATGGGCAGTATGAAATGGGGTGGTGTACCTGCTGGTACAGCTGTGTTGGTGGGCCTTGCAATGCCTGTACCATGACCCATGTTGGTCTGCCTACTAGCTGTTTCCTGGTGTCTGCTGTGATGACCCACCTGCCAGCTGTCTACCCATGCGTACCATGCCTGGCCCATCCTCTCTCCCACATCCAATACCAGGGAGCCCACACCCAGTGCCATTAAACATCAATGCAGGGGTGCCCAGTCCAAACAAAAACATCCCTCCTAGGCATCGAAGTCTGTTGCCACCACCACCACCGTTACTTTCCCCCCACCTGACCTTCCCATTCAGCACCCACCACCCCATACCTCACATCCCAACCCCTTACTTACCCATGGAGGTCCAATGCTGTAATCCTTTCTGGACTGGAGACACATCTTAACTGTTCAATGCTGTGCCACAAATTGAGGGAATCAGGTTTGCAGTTTAATGCATTTCAGTGAGTTTTAAACTTGTCATCCTAACTTGGTCATTTTTTTAATATTTTTTCCCTAAATTTTAAACATGGCTTTTTTGGGACTACACCTTATGAACAATTGCAGTGAAATTATGCAAATCTGTCCTGAAAGGTGATTTCACAGTCACTCTGCGATATCTCCTTTTGGGTAGGATTTGAAAATTTTCTCCACCCCTGTTCATGAGATGGGGTCATAAGAAGGCCATATTGAAAATGTGGGGTAAAAATATGAAAAAACAATAAAGTTATGAGCCTACATTGAAGATTTGCAATGCACACTTGTAACTTTGGTCATTGTCAATATTTTGACATCAGCTTTTCAACATAGCCATTTTTTACACCACCTCATGAGTGTGATAGCTGTCATTTTTCAAATCCTGGCCAAAATATGTTTTTGCATTTGTGGAACAAAATCACCTTTCAGGCAGGATTTGAAAATGATCTCTGCTCTTGTTTATGAGGTGGGGTAAAAATATGAAAAAACAACAGACTTATGAGTGTCCATTGAATTTTTCAATGCACACTCATAACTTTGGTAATTTCAGTATTTGACCCCAGGTTTTCAACATACTCATTTTTTCATGCCACCTCATGAATATGACAGCTGTCATTACTCAAACCCTACCCACAATGTGTTTTAACACTTGTGGTACAAAATGATATTTCAGCCATTGTTTTATAAATAACACCTGTCATGCTCAGAAGGAGTTGTAAAAAAAAAAGATTATGTTGAAAATTTGGGGTAAAAATGTGAAAAAACAACTAAGTTATGAGGAATCGAATTGTTGCAACATTTACTCATAACTTTGTTTATTGCAGATTTTGGCCCCTAATGTTCAACATATCACTTGTGTTACCCCACCTCCTGAACATGGCAGGTGTCATTTATCAAACCCCCTCCAAAACTTGTTTCCACAGTTGCACAGCAAATTCACTTTTCAGTTGGGATTTTAAAACTTCCACCTGTCTTGATCATAACATCAGGTCATAAAAGGACTGTTGTGAATTTGGGGTGAAAATGTGGGAACCCACTGAAAATTAGGTGTTGCCTCTCATCTGGCCTATCCTGGATAAATACAAATATGTAAAAGCAGGACACCTCTGAAAATGAGATACTGCATCTCATCTGGTCTACCCTGGATAAATATATAGTAAAAAATGTGAACAAGCAAGACTCAGCACAACAGCAATGCAATGCGGCTAGCATTCAGCATTAACAAATGCTTGTTCTTCTTTTGTATTAGTACAGACTAAAAAGTACAGTATTGTACGTGGAGATGACGTGTTGAAAAGGAGGAAAAAGAACAGCTGATTTGAGAAGGGGGCATAGTTATTTGGCCATGACATTAATATTACTGCAAGAAAACAATGACAGGAAATATACAATATACAGTATTTTCATATCTAAAAACATATTTTATTAAGGTATCTGTGAAAAAAAATAAGAACAGTATGAATTTTATTACCACATTCACCATTGATCTTTGAGCAGCAGTAAGCTCCACTGCCCATTCTACCACCATAGCAGATGGCCATCTGGCATTACCTGAGAAATCACCTCATCCCCACTCCTCCCTGCTGCCTTCCCACTTAATTGTTGCAATCAAGCAACATTGTCTTCAGTCTGCTGCTAATTCTTTACTTGCTGGACCAGCAACCTGTCACCCTGCCCCCCCACATAATCCAAAGAAACTCTTTTCAGATACAATTTTCCCATTCAATAGCACACACAACTTTATCTCCTCTCCCAGCCCATCATCACCACCACTGTGCTGCTCACTCAGTTCTATCCCCAGTCTTCCTGCATGAGCAGCCTGTCCCCATACCTATCCAAGGAAACCCTTTGAAACAACTGACCAATTTTCACTCTCAATAAAGAACACAGCTCTACCCTCTCTCCCTACCCATCCTCCATGCTGTTACAGTATCCTCTCTCTCAATCCATCCTCCCTGGACTGCTCACCTAGTAGTACTGACATGACAACTAGAAGTGGGCAAGCCAGAGCAGGTTCAAGCCAGCTTGAGTTTAGTGCATGGCTCGACTCAGCTCAAACTCTATAAACAATTGAGAGCCAAGGTCAAGCCAAGCCACTTTTGGCCAAAGTAAGCATTTTTGTCAGCCTGAGAAGTTAATGTAGTGTCTGAAATATTCAACTCCTGTGCAGAGAACAGCCTACAGTAGCTAGGGCTTGAGCTCATGCTTTGGCTCATAGAGTCAAATCAGACCCCTGGCTTGGCTGCAGCTTGGTTCTAGATGAAAAATTCCTGGCTTGCCCACTTCTCATGGTAAATACCTGGAAGACAGTTTTTCATTATAGCACTTTGTACCATCCCCCCCCCCCACACACACATACATATTACCACCAGTACCACACATACACACACAAAAGCTGACAGGAAAAATATGAATATTGCCACAAGAAGAAAGGTGTCTCATTATCCAATATATTAGTCCCTTACTTATACATGACTGCCACTAAAACAAATTCCAAACAAGTACTTTAAAGGTGGGTTTTCTTCTTGGCTGCTCAACATATAAAAACCTACAGCTCTATACCAGACCGGGAGAACATGGGAAAGTAAAGTACTGTCGTTAATTAGGAAACACATTCTACAGTAAAATCCAATATTGTCATGGGGTTACACTTCAGAATGCTGTCTTTAAAAGCAAAAGAAAAAAGGGTGTAAAACCTTTAGAAATTAACCCCTACTGATAAATGAAAGAGGAAAAAAAAGCAAATAAAAGCTGGTAACATAGAAATGAGAGCTGAACAGACTAAGTCAGAACAAAGGGATACCTTTTTAGGAACTAAACTGCCAGTGTCCCTTTAGAGTATGGGAGGTTAATTTTCTCAAAGACTAGTTCAATATGTATCACTCCATTTTATTGATAGAGAACAATGCACTTGAAAATATCTCCAGTGGATAACAAACACAAACCTCAAAGGTTGGTTTTGGTTGCTACCCATGTGATCCATTGCTGTTGTTATACAGTATCAATTTGTCCTGTAAATTTAGGACACTGTGTGGAAACTTTTGTAGTAGTACAGACTACAACTACAGCATATGGAGAATACATGCAGGAAAACAAAACAAAAAAAAAGAATGGATGACTAGGGGGGCATACTTATTTGGCCATGAAATGAAGTGTTGCTGCAGGAAAACAATGACAGGTATCATACAGTATATCTTCATATTTAAAAATGTATTTTATTAAGAGTGTCTGTGAAAGTAATAAAAACAGTGTGAATTTTGTCACCACCTATGCCATACCCCCCACACGTGCACATATCACCACCACCACACACATACACACAAACAACTTAACAGAAAAATATTAAGACTGCTATCAGTAGTAAGGAGTTTCATCATCAAATATATTAGTCCTTTCTTATTAATGCCTGCCACTAAAACAGATTCCAAATAACTACTTTAGTTGTGCTTCTTTTTGGATAATGAACTTAAAAAATAAATATGGGGTTGTGGGGATTAAAACAGTGTAGCAATTGACACAAGTTACAAGCCCCATTGAAAACAAAAATAGTGATACAACTTATTGGTGAAATATTCTCTGCTGTGTCAATGTATACAGTACCAGCATTTTAGTCCAGATGGAAATCCAGCCACACAGCCATCTTTCATTCATGCATCTCCGTGTCCAAACGCTGATCCCTTGTTTGCAATCCCTGCCAGTATGAGTGTTCTTAAATGATCACTAGGTTTGTTGCATTGATGGACTGTAGGTTTGCTTGTCCAAAATGTAAGGATTACTTCAATCAGCTGTTCCTTTGATGTTGGCTTCACTATCTGCCTTATGTAGGTTTTCATTGCATGCTAAACTAGTTCAATTGGGTTCACCACACACATAGACCACATACACTCTAAATTCACCAAGCTTGGTGCCATGTATAGAAATAATGACTCCCTCTCCCCTCTTGTCCACTGGTAACTACTCACACAAATTATCCTCCCTGTCTTTGATTATGTAGATGTAGTTTTGGGATCTGCCCGATCTCTTCCCTATTTAGACTGGACTCCCTATGTAATGCCTTTTGCCGTTTTGCCTTAAACTACCCCCCCTCATGTACCACTGCTCTCTCTACTCTTCCCTCTCCCTTTCCTCTCTTCACCTACACCATCAGCACCATGTCATCACTCTCATCTTCAAATTCTGGTTTGGTTTGATCCCTCCTATCTCACCTCTCTCCTTTCACCCTTATCCCCCTCTTCCTTCCCTCTGTGTTCCAGAGCCACCCATACCTTCTCTCTTCCCCATCCTTCATCCTGCTCAGGGCAGACAACCTTTTCTTACCATTTACCCTCACTCTAGAACTTTCTCCCAAGCTGTCTTAGACTATCTCCCTTCCTGCACTACTTAAAATGCTCACTCTCCCAAACCTCCCCTCCCACTTGCTCCTGCTCCTTCTCCTCACTGTAACCCAGGGAATTGCTCCTTATAATTCCACCCATCTGTTTTTTGTAGCTTTTTGCACGTTTCTGTCTATGTTTTTCCTGATTCGTACTACTGTAATTGCAATCTCTATGCACCTTATGATCTCATTACAGTTCTGTTTTGATACCTGTACAGACACAGCAATGATATGGTCAGATATTTCCAGACATTCTACAATATTTCTAAAGAGATTCTCTCTGGTGGCCCATAGTGTTTCTGTAGGCAGGCAGGAAATTTCTCCAGTGGTATCACAGAAATTTCAGGAAATATCTGACCATGTCTAGGGTTGCCACTGTATGTCATATCTGAATTGTTATCCTATTAACTTATGTACTCTCCCATTCCCCTCTCCCCTGGTCACACCTGAAAATGAGCCTCAGCTCACTGTGTCTCACCCAGTCACCAACTTTTAAATAATTAAATAAATAATAGATAAAATAAAATAAAGGAGAAGTCTTGCATCTGCAGTGCTGTGTATTTCTTTACCTCACTCCTCCCATGTCATATTATTTCCCTCTCTCTGTATTTCCAGTCAGCAGTTGTGGTTTAAAGAGCATTTTAAATGTCAAAAACACACTTTTCAAACTAAGTGATCTAGCTCTCCATTTTTCCAGTTGCTGAAAGGATACATGTCATCTTGGCAAAGGAAGCATTCAGAAGTATTCAACTCCTCCCCCTCAAAATGTTATAACTGTCCTTACAGCTAGAAATGAGCAGCACAAAGAAATATATATTTTTTCCTGTTAATGAAGTAATTTTAGATATATTATTTGTTATGCATAACTGTGTGCATGGCCTGACAAGATTGTCTTAAACCATTGCAAACTTAAAATAAATATGGAAAGGAAGCATTGAAAACCTTATGCTTTCTTCTTAGTTGCTGCTTTAATGACACCAAAGAATGGAAGGGGTTGTACAAGTGCATCATTTGCATATAAATGGAGGTTTTCTTGAAACTTTACAAGCTTGTATCAGATCCTCAGAAGCTAGATATGTGTTACAACAGAAAAAAAGATTGATCTCTTATTGACATACGTGCAGTAACTGATGTAATGTATGAAAAATATGTCAGAAATATCCAATTCATAAATAAACAGGAGTCTGCTCCTTTAAGTCTTGGTGACTTAAAATAGATAGGTTAAAGGAAAAATACACTGTCATATCTTGTAAATGTTATCTGTTTCCCTGTCAACAGACAACTCTTTTCCTGTAGATATTGGGGATACACATGTTTGCGTTAGTTTGTATTCGCTTTATACTAGTCCCTGTAACTATCTTGGGGGGTCTCCATTTTATGCTTGCTCAAAGCTCATTGATCTATACCATTATATGACCAAGATAGACTGGACTTAAATGAAGAGGGGAAGAAAGTACTGAAGCAAAAGCTTGAGGAGTGTATTGAGGAGAATTTAAGCTAGGAGATGGGGGTGGCAGAAGTGATCGAGGTGATCAGAGGCCTCAGGATGGGAAACCATATGGGCTTACCCCCCCATAAAAGTGAGAGAAGGTGAGAGGCAAACAATACAGGGAGGGCAATAAATGGAGAGGAGGAAGGAGGGGAGAAAGAAAGGGGATGGAGGGTGGTATCTTTAAATGCTAGAAGCCTGGGGAATAAAAATGTGGAATTACAGGCTCTCATTGGGGGGGTGGACATGGTGAGACATGGGCCATCCAAAACCATGACTGGGACCTAGTGGTTCCAGGTTACAGACTATTCTGCAAGGATAGAGTTAGGGGAAAGGAGTGGAGGTAAAGCTCTATGTGAGGGAGGGGCTGAGGTTTGTTAAGGAAGAGGGGGAGGAGGGAGATACAGAGGCTCTATGGATGCAGATCCAAGATCCAAAAAATAGGACACTATGGTTGGGGGTGGTGTACAGGCTGCCTTCCCAATCGGAAGAGAGATAGGGTATTGGCCAAACAGATCTGGAGAAACTGTGGGAAGGGTGGGGTGGTGATAGCAGATGACTTCAACCTGCCAGAAGTGGAGCGGGGCACACCTGCCACGAAGTGTAGAAGCGAACCGATAATGCTAGACGCCTTCCAGGATAACTTCCTGATGCAGTCGGTCAGTGAACCAACTAGGAAGGGAATACCTTTGACATCGTATTGTCTACCGGGGAGTGGGTGAGGGATCTGAGGGAGGAGGAACCACTGGCGGGGAGTGACCACCAGACAGTATGGTTCCAGTTGCAGCTGGGCAGGGAGAAGGGGGCATCTGGCACAAAGGTGCTAGACTTTAGAAAGTCTGACTTCAAAAAGATGGGTGAAGTGGTGCAAGGGTTCCTGGACAGAATCCAGCCTAATATGGACATGAATCAGAGGTGGAACTCATTGGTTAGGGATAGTGGAGGGCCAAATGCCTGCAGCATGGCCCAAAGTAAAAAGGCTAAGGGCCAAGAAACCTAGCTGGATGAGCAAGGGTGTCATAGACAGGGTGAGGAGGAAAAGAGTTGCCCATAGGAGACGCAGGAGAACTGGAAGGGGGGAGGACAGGGAGGAGTACCTGAAGAAAGCAAAGGAGTTGACAAGGGAAGTAAGGGCAGCAAAGGTGTCAAGGAAGCTCAGGCTGGCGAAGGGAATTAAGGAGGGGGAAAAAGACTTCTTCAGGTACATCAGGGAGAAAAGAGGTTGTAAGGACCAAATTGTAAGGATTAAGAAGGAGGGGAAATGGGTGGAAAAAAGGGGCGAAAAGGCAGAAGCACTTAACTATTTCTGCTCGATTTTTACTAAAGAGGAAGGAGGGGAAATACCTAAGGTTGGGGGGTGGATAGGATCGGGGGGGTGACAGATGAGGAAATCACAGAAGGGAGAGTTCTAGAGGGGTTAAGGGCACTGCGGGTGGACAAGGCACCAGGACTGGATGACATACACCCCAGGGTACTGAAAGAGTTGGCAGAGGTCCTGGCAGGCCCATTGGGCAGGCCTATTTAATGCCTCTCTGGACTCAGAGTGTGTACTTCAGGATTGGAGGATGGCTCACATGGTTCCACTCCATTAGAGTTGTCCAAAAGATGAACCAGGGAACTATGGACCAGTGAATCTCACATTCATAGTGGGGAAACTGATGGAAACAATCCTGAAGGAGAGGCTGGTGACCCTGCTGGAGGTCAGTGGGGTGCAGGACAGTTGGCAGCATGGCTTTGTCAAGGTTAGATCATGCCAGACCAACCTAGTGGACTACTATGACTGGGTAACTAGGGAAATGGACAAAGGGCATGCGGTGGATGTCCTGTACCTGGACTTCAGTAAGGCATTCGACTTGGTGCCACATGGAATACTAGGATGTAAGCTAAGGGACGGGGCAAAATTGGTGGGATGGGTGGAGAACTGGCTGCAGGGATGATACCAGAGGGTGGTGGTGGGAGAATTATCATCCCCAAGGGCAGATGAGCAGGGTTCCACAGGGGCTAGTGCTGAGGCCAGTCTTATTTGGAGTATTTATTGCAGACATCTCAGTAGGTATAAATAGCAAGATCAGTCTATTTGCAGATGACACCAAGATGGGAGTAGTGGTGGATGACCAAGGGGGGTTGCAGGGATTGCAGGAAGATCTAACAAGGATGCATACATGGTGCTGCATTTTGGGGGGCAAAGAATCCAAAGAGGAGCTACCACCGGGGGGGGGGGGTGCAGTTAGCCGTGACTGAGGAGGAGAAAGATCTGGGATGCTCATAATGGGAGCAATGAACAACTCTGCACAGTGTAGGAAAGCAGCAGAAGTGGCCAACAAGATGATGGGCTGTATTGCAAGGGGTATAACCTCTAGGAGGAGAGCGGTGATTCTGCTGTTATACAGATCGCTGGTCAGACCCCACCTGGAGTACTGCGTTAAGTTTTGGTGCCCTTACCTAAAGAGGGACATTAGATTGCTGGAAGGGGTGCAACGCAGAACAACAAAGATGATCCAGGGTCTGGGGGAGTTACCATATGAGGTTAGAGTGAGGGAGCTGAACATGTACTCTCTGGAGGAGAGGAGTGACGGGGGATATGATTGAGACCTTTAAGTACATGAGAGGAATAAACAGAACAGGCACCGAGGGACTGTTCAAGGGGATGGTAGGGAGAGATACTCGGGGTCATGACATGAGAGTGGAGGGTGGAAGGTTTGGAGGGAAATGAGGAGACAATTCTTTACAAAAAGGGTGGTAGCAGAGTGGAACACACCACTGACAGAGGTGGTGGCCTGTAAAACAGTGGGATGCTTCAAGAGGGTCTGGGATAGGGCAAAAGGGAGGGTCATGGAAGGTGGGGGTAAGGTAGCAGGGGTATCTGCAGAGTAGGGGTGCTAGCTGGAAAATCGAGCAGACGCGATAGACTGAATGGCCATTTTCTGCTGGCAGTTTCATATGTTTATTATTTAATCAATCAAGTATAGGTCCAAAATGGTCTGTCTTTTGATTTTTGCATCCGGATCCCTGCCTCTTGGCCCTAGAGTTACCTTTTCAATACCTTGAAATTTAAAACCATGTTGTCCTGTATGCATTGTTTTGGCATGAGGCCACCAGGCTTAAATAATGGTATAGATCTGACAGTATTTATAAGAATAAAATGATTTTGAGGAGAGTACAATTTGGCATCAGTTTTAAGTCTGATTACATGGTCCTTTATATTCAGTAGCATGCATCTCTTTTCTCATAGAATATTTGTAACATAGCAGATTATTAAGAAGAAAAAGAATCAGCATTTATATAGTGCTTTTCATACACAGTGTATCCCAAAGTGCTTTACAAGCAATGCTAGACTGGTAATGAAGTGACTGAACATGTAGTGGTGGCCATATCACACATGAGCACCCACACAGCATGAACAATTGCATGAACCAATTTAGGGGAAGGGTAATGTTAGCCAGGACACTGGGAATGTCCCCTACATTTTGCAAAGAGTGCCCTGGGTTCTTTTACTTTTACCTGGACACCCACCAGGACAGCACCAGGATGAGTAGAAGGGACCTTGGTTTAATGTCTCATCTGAAGGACAGCACACCCCAGCAGTACAGCACCTCCCTAATACTGCACTCAGATGGCAGCATTTTAGGTGCAAGTCCAATCCCGGTGTGGGCCGAGAACCCATGACCTTCTGGTCCAGAGGCGGATGTGCTACCAACTGAGCCACGCTTTTGAAATATTATTATTTCTGTGTTTCTTTTTGGGCTATCATACCAGTGGAGCTCACATTAATAAGTTATTCTGCTATGTACTATGAATTCTAAAGAGATGGTTTTTAGAAATATTTATAATCAGTGTTGTTAGATGGGATATTTTCAGATATAATACGATGATAAGAAACTACTCAGTGACATGCCAGGCATAGTGCAAACTGTCTGGTGGTTCTGGTAGCATGATCGATGATGGCAACACATCCAGGTTCTCAAGCGCCATTGGTGCTGTGCTGCATGACTCGTTGAGTGCATGTATTGCATCAATGCACATCTGCAGTGCATGGCGCAACACTGGCAGTATGTGCAGCCCCAGTGCACTGTGTGTGGCATTGTTTGCATTCACAATATGGAGGAAACATGTGAATCATGCATGCATGATCTGGTCGTGACCCCTGACCTAGTCTCCCACCCGTGCTGTGCACACTGCATATGTGTGGGCAGCAATCGTGCATTGCCATGCCACAACATGTGATGCACAGTCCAGTGCACTATGGCCTATCACGCATATGGCACAAATGGCCCATTGCACACCAGCTGCCTGTTCAGTGCACACCTGCTCAGGAGTTCCAGTTCAAAACCATGCCACATGCTCAGGCAGCAGGGCCTAGGGCAATGAACTGGGGAGAGGTGCAGCTGGTGAACCTTGTGGCACTTAGTTATGCCTCTGGAGGGCCAGCTGTTTAGGGACCCAGGACCTCGTTGAGCCATGCTCAGCACTGTGGGAGAAGGTAGTGGATTGCCTGGTGCTCAGGACTGGTTTGGAGCACATGGGGGAGCAGTGCAGGCGCTGCTATGGGAATCTGCAGTGCTAGGACCCAGACAGGCTCCAGAGCCTCCGTGATTGGGCACACAGGGGTACAGTGCCATGCCCAGGTAAGTCACAACACCCTACAGCAACACAGGCAGGCAGGGGTTGGTTTCCCAGGGGGTAGTGTGCACTGGCGCAAGCCCCCCCACCCCCAACACACACACACACACACACACATATACACACATGGCATGCCATGCCCCTGTTGCATATGGGGTGCAGGCATGGTCACCGTTCATTGCCATGTGCAGCATGGTGCATGATTGGGGGGTGCATGGGCACTATGGCTGGCGCATTGTGGTTCAGATGGTGGCATGGCACACGTCCATCCACACACAACCATGGTGGGCATGGGCTGGGGTGCTGTGTGTTACTGCACGCTGACCGGGGTGGCTTCATTGGTGCACTGTGGGGGTGGGTCCATCACTGTATGCTGGCACCAGTGGTGCTGCTGTGGGACACAGGAGGGGGGGTACACACCTATCATCACCACATGGTGCTCTTTGCTTGTGTTTCCCTCACAGAGCTGGCAGACAGGTGGAGGGCCACGGTGGCGGTGGAGGCCAGGCTTGCTAGGGCCAGTGGTGCAGGTGAGTGTTCTGCTTGTGTCTCCTTTGTGTGTTCATCGGGGGGAGTCCCAGTGCTGGCCATTGCTGGCCACATGTGCATGTCCCTGTGCTGCATGTTGCGCACATGCATGGAGTGTGGCCATGGAGGCATGTGCTAGGGCCACAGTCTAATAATAATAATAATAATAATTTTATTTATAAAGTGCCTTTCATAATATCAAGGTGCTGAACAAGTCCATAAAAACATCAGCAAACAATACAAACAACAAACCATGAAAATTATAAAATATATTCTAAAAACATAATAAATTACAGTAAAATTACACACACTATGCAGTGCGTTTAACTTTCAAAAAAGGCCCTTCTCCAGAGATAGGTTTTTAATTCCTTTTTAAAAGTCTCCACGGAGGAGCATTCCCCGTAACCGGCAAGGTAGAGAATTCCAAAGAGTGGGTGCGGCATAGGAAAAAGCTCTACTGCCGGAAGATTTCAAACTCACTCTTGGAATCTCTAACAACCCCATGTCGGCTGAGCGGAGTGATCGGCTAGGGCAATGAGACACCAGAAGGTCTTTCAGATAGGCTGGACACTGATCGTGAAGGGCTTTGAAAGTCAATAAAATTACTTTAAAGGTGATCCGCCACCGTTTTGGGAGCCAGTGCAGCTCGCGGAGCACCGGGGTAATATGACAGGACCTGCTTGTCCCAGTCAAAACCCGGGCTGCCGCATTCTGCACTAGCTGTAGGCAGCAGATTTCAACCCCAGAAAGCCCAAAGTAAAGGGCGTTGCAGTAATCGAGGCGCAAGGACACAAAAGCGTGGACCAAAGTTGGCAGGGAGTCAGACGGAACAAGGTCCCTAACCCGGGCAATATTCCTAAGATGGTAAAAGGAAGTCTTGACGACGGCTGACACCTGAGATTGAAGAGTCAGCCTATCGTCAAGAATCCCCCAAGGTTACGCACCCGTTCAAAGGCCGAAAGCGACACACTGCCGAGAAAAATTCCAGACGGCGCCCCGACACATGACCTCCCAATCTGACCACCCAGGTCCTCAATCAAAACCTCAGTTTTCTCCGAGTTCAACTTTAGCCAACTAGAATCCATCCAGTCTTGGATCTCCCCCAGACAGTTATTAAATACCGAGAGAGCTCCATCCTGGTTGGGTGCAAAAGACAGGTATAGCTGAGTATCATCTGCATAGCAGTGAAACCTCAGCCCATACCGTCTTATAATGTTTCCGAGGGGTAGCATGTACACTGCAAATAACATGGGTGACAGCACAGAACCCTGAGGCACGCCACACAACAAAAAGACTGGGCCAGAGGAAAAAATCCCGACACAACTCTTTGTGATCTCCCAGTGAGGAATGACTCAAACCATTTAAAAACGGTTCCAGACATTCCACAAATTTGCCCCAGGCGTGCTAGCAACACCATGTGATCCACAGTGTCAAAAGCTGAAGAGAGATCAAGGAAAACCAAGATAGAACGTCTCCTTAGATCTCTCGCCCTCAGAAAATCATTTAGCACCCGAACTAGCGCTGTCTCGGTACTGTGTCTTTTAACGAAAACCAGACTGGAAGGATTCGTAGATATTATGGATGGCTAAATGGTCATCCAGTTGGGCAGCCATGACCTTTTCAATGACCTTCCCAATAAAGGGAAGGTTAGAGATAGGTCGATAGTTGGAAAAACAGTCTGGGTCCAAGGAAGCTTTCTTCAAGAGAGGTGTCACCACTGCCTCTTTCAGGGAGCTAGGAAACTCATCCGACTCCAAGGAGCACCAGACTATTTGCACTAACACTGGACCTATGATGTCTACACAACCCAAAATTAGGGCAGTAGGTCCAGGATCCAAGCTGCAGCTTGTGGGGCGCATACTATGGATGATCCTCATAATATCCACGAACTCCGGTAGACAAAAGGAACTCCAGGAGAAGTGAGGTCTTGTGCTGTCGCAAACTCCCACCACAACACCCTTAGAGGTTGCTGGACGCAAGTCCGCCCTGATGTCAGCCACCTTAGTTGCAAAGTATCGAGCAAGCTCATCGCACTCACTTTGCCGAAAAGGCTTTCCGAACTTGCAGACAGGCTGGGTTGCACAGTCTGTCTACAGTTTGGAACAGCTGAGCTGGTCGATTCTGAGCAACTGCAATCTCCCTGGACAGGAATTCTGCCTTCTTATAGGTGATTGCAGATTTATAGCTGCTATAATGTTCAGTCAATCTAAGTCGGTCGTCATCAAGGGCGGACTTGCGCCAGCAACGCTCTAACCTTCGCCCTTGTCTCCACATCTCCTTCAGAGTCCCATCAAACCAAGGGGCCCTGGGGTGACGGGAAAGAGGGCGCTCACGAACAGGAGCAATAGAATCCAGAGCAACCGCAATGGCCTCATTATAAGCCTGTACAAGCGCTTCTGGACTACTGCCCACCAATACGAGGGATGAAAGGTCAAGCACCGCCATCAGGCCTTGTGGAGTAACATTCCGTAATGGACGGTACCTGACCATCTCCAAAGGGGCTGGCCTTCTCAGGGGGGTGCAAAAATTGAACCTCACGATGTGGTGGTCAGACCAAACGACTGGTTCCACCCCCATATCGAATGCATCAATCCCAAGGAGGAAGACTAAGTCAAGAGAGAGTGTCCAGATTTATGTGTAGCAGTGGAAACTACCTGTGTGAGGCCCAAAGAAGACATTAATTGGAGGAAGTGTTTACCAAATTGTGAGAGTTCATCGTCGACCCAGGCGTTAAAGTCGCCCAGCACCATCACTCTGGGTGCCTCAAACGACATGTCGACGAGGAAGTCTGCCACTTCCTGTAAGAAACGTTTCCCATCTCCGGGTGGACGGTAGATGAGAATGATTCGAACGCCTACACCTGCTACAACTGTGCACTCAAAGGACTCAGCCTCACCCACTACCACATTCGAGAGGCCCAATTCAGTCTTAAAACAGACTGCAACCCCCCCACCCCTACGGTCCAATCTCGGGCGGTGTAACACCGAGTACCCAGCTGGAGTCATGGCCTCCACTATAGGGCCAGAATTTTCATCCAGCAAGGTCTCGGTGATGCAAGCCAGATCAGCCGTACCAATGAGGTGGGCAATAATAGCAGTTTTATTCCTAACAGATCTGGCATTGCATAACACCACCCGAGTTGGACAAACCTTGGAGGTTGTCGGGCCTATCTGCCTACTGTAATCAGTAGTACCCTTGGGTATGGAAACCAGACAGGGCGGGCCCTGCTCTGGATTCCATTTCGCCTCAAACACCTCCTGGACTTAATACCCTATCGGTGACTCACTGTACTCGCACCCCTGTTCGTGCGCAGCCCCGCCTCCGACGGGCAATCCCCAATGCCCTACAATGCTGATATGTTTCGAACTGTAAGGGAGGAGTACAAAAGGGGTGGAGGGCACGAAGAAAGGAGGGGGAGTAATGCACCACCATGGAGGAGAAAGGCCAGCACATGATGCTGCTGCTGCCCAAATTAAACACTGAAATAAAAATAAACCCCACCAAACTTTTCCAAAGCAAAAACTCACTAACTACCTAAAACTAACAATTAAATCAATAAATTACAATACAAAACAGACCCTTCCCACCCCAGTCCTCTCACCACCGGGGGGCAAGAGTACAAAGGCACTCTCACTGCCTAATAGAAACAAACAAGTGTTTAAATTCCCCCCCAGTTCTCTCACAACAGGGAAGAAAACACACAAATAAAATTAAAAAACAAAGTTTTGGACCCAGGGTCCTCTCACCACCCTGAAGACCAAGACAGAATTGACAAAAAACAAGAAACAGCTTCTCAAAAATCCAAAACAGTCCAGGACCATAAAAGGCAGTCACACCAGTCCAGAGGGAGGAATTAATCCAAGGGAGATCCAAGAGATTCAGAATACTCCAACAGGTTTGAATCCAAGGAGGAATGAACAAACTCTACTCAATTTACTCCCAACCGCACCCCCCCCCGGCAATATATTGCCACTCACACTAAACGGCCACACAAAGAGCCACCGCCGTAGCCCCTTCCATGGTCCAAGGTGAAGGGACGCCCCACTCAGCAGCCTAACTGGGAAAACGCCCCAACGCCCTGTGGAGTTGCAATGCCCAGTAGAGTTCCGGCCAGAGCAAACAAGAGGCAAGAAAAACTCCTAAAATTATAGAGCTCAGAGGGCTCACAATCTCTTAATAAAATCCCAGTCCAAGATCTTCGGTTTCCTCTTCAGCAAATCCAAAAATCCAAAAGCTCCTCCAAACGCATTGGATACTAATTTCTCACAATCCCCTCAGCCAGAACACTTCTTCATGAAAGCGGCATACTCCAGACTTATCCAAAGGGAAAACAATGCCACCCAAGTTCCAAAGTATCGTCAAAAACATTACTCCCAGGTGCAGCAACTTGCAAAAAAATCTCACTAAGCTGCTGGCCCATGAGGTGCAGTCATTGCCATGAAATCACTTCGAGCTCTCGGCTAGGTCCACTGAGTAACGAAAAAAGTCAACTGGCATCTCCCGCGAAACGGCACCGGCTGCCTCTACCACAAGTAGTCAGTAAAATCGTTAAACTGGAACGCAAGCTGGAATGCCAGAACACCAAACACTGAGACACCAAAACAAAACGTATAATAAAAATAAAAATAAAATAAAGAGTAACAATAAAATAATAAAAACAACTAGTTCGAAAATACTAAAACGACTAATTCAGGAAAGCAGCAATGACACGCCCAGCCTGGCGGCCATCTTCATCCATCTGATGAAGTCTACATGGCTCCTGTGTGTCTGTCCACCCTGTTTGCATCTGCTGTAGACCATGGGCACACTGTGGTGCTCCACTGGTGTTTGGGCACAGCCTGCATGGTTGTGCAGCCTGCTGGCATCTGCACATGCTGTGTGGGACATGGCTGTATGCCCCTCTTCGCCTCCCTCTACATGCATGTTGGCCTTGTGCTGTCTGAGTACCACTGCACGGTCACAGTGTGGCACTGTGTGCCAGCCTGTTTGTGGCATGCGGTGTGCCTGGCAGGCTGTCAGCCATTGCCTTGGTGTCTGCCTCCTGTGGACCATGGCACTTAGTTCCTGTTGTCTGTGTCCTCACTGTAGGTCCATGGAGAGTCCAGCCAGGTGTGCCAGGGCAGCAGCAAAGAGGACTCATTGGGTGGATGGTAGGGTTGTAGCTCAGGAGGGCACTCCAGAGGACAATGGAGCCAGTTTACAGATGGCAGGAGCAACTCCTGCATGCCATGACACTGCTTGTCAGGGTGCTGAGTACTGGGGGACAGAGGGGTGGTTGCCAGGCTGTGGCCCATCCAGCACACTAGGCCAGTGGGCCACCTGTAAATAGCCCTTTTGTTGTTTGACCCCCACCCTCCATGCCCATCCCCATTGTCTCTTGCTGTCCCCTGTTCCCCCACCACCATACCATCACCTTACTGTTTACTGCGTAATATGTTGCTGTTCTGATTCCCATACCACTCTATCCCTGTCACTACTGTTGTTTTAACATTGTACATAGTTTCTTGTGCTACATTTCTTATTTTACTAAAGAGTTTTATATTGCTAATGGTGTCTGCGGTCATTCATTGTACCTTGTGCATGTCCTCTGTTTTGCTTGCAGGTTTCCACTTTACCTTAGTTCCCATTCACACATGTGCACCTGTGGTACTGCACACCCATGTGCCCTGTCCACCTTTCATGCCCACTTCAGTGTGTGTCCTCCTTGTTGCGTCTAGCCTGTTGGGGGGCATTACACCATGCTGGCTTGAACAATGCCCCTATTCTCTGAGTGGTGCATGCTGGTTGCTTCTGTTGTACTAGTTTCCCATTGTTGTGCCACTGTTCTTGCAGTCCACATTGCTTGTGGGCATGTTCCATCTGTGTGGGAAATGGTCTTCGGCATGTGTGCCATTGTACCTGTCCCCCTGTGTGCACCTGTGGTACAGCTCCCATGTCCACCCTGCTGTGTTCCTGTGCACTGGGATGTAGGTGGCACTCTCTGCCGTGCTGCACAGTGCACCTCTGCTGCTGTGGCCCACCTTAACAGTCACCCCTGTGCATGTTGTCTGTGCTTGTTAGGCCCCTATGTTGGGTGCATGTCTGGTGCTTTCAGGTGTCACCATGTGTGCTCTGTCTGTACACCTCATTTGATTTGGCCACTCTCTGGCCCTTTGGCCCTCTGATCAGTCCTTACCAGGCTGTTCACCTGCATTCTTTGTGCCACTGCAGTCTCCCCCTGTTGCTCCTGTGTCCCTTGCTAACTTGTTCCTTATTCAGTGTTGTGTGGTCCAGGGTGCTTCTGCACATCCTGGTTGTGCTGGGGCATCTAAGGTTGCACCATGGCGCTTCAGTGGTATTCACAGTGGGAATGCACGAAGTGCATTTTGAGTTGCATCCTTCTGTGACTCCCACTGTTTGGGGACGGCACATCTCATTTGTGCCAGCGTATCTCATTTGTGCCCAGCGCATCTGCTTTGTGAATCCTGCCTCGTATGTATTACTTTTCTCATTTAGTTTATTATTTTGGTGCCTTGCTTATGCAACACTGGAATTTTATCCCCGGGGGGCACTTTTACGGTTTACATATTTTAGACTTGGGTATGACATATGCATATGGAGTATGAAATGGATTATGAATTTGTATAATGTTCTCATATTTTTGGACATTGTTCTATGGTGTACATGATATAACTATGAAAAACTGCATATATATATATATATGCACAGTTTTTTTTGTGAATGTGTGTTTAAAACACTGCATTTAAATAGTATCACTCGTGTGTGATTGCCACTCCCTGAAGACACCTCTTGACAAAACTGGTAGGAGGTGCGGGCTGCTCCTCTGCTCCCAGTGAGAGGTTTTGTTACTCACTATTGGAATCAATTTTGGCTTTTGGCTACTTTATCATTTAGTCTGACTGATTTATTTAGCAGTGGGTGCTGCTGGAGTTTTGTGTTTCTTACACTAATTAAGCAGACAGGCATACAGTGCAGACTAATGGGCACCGTGAACACTAAAGAGTACCAGCACATCATGTTCTCATATGCTACTGCAGCTCTCAGGGACAATGAGATTTCAACAGCCAGAAAATGGAGACCCCAGGACAGTTACAGCGACTAATAAGAACAGTGAAACTAAATTAAAAAATCACATACTGTATATCTCTAACAGCTACATGAAAAGAGTTGTCTGTTGACATGGAAACAAATACAATTTACAAGATATGAGAGTGTAGTTTTATTTTAAAGTAAGATTTTAATTTCAGCCAGCCTGGCGGCACTGAAGGTTGAGGCACTGGAGGCTGCAGTTCATGCCACGCCGGCGACCCAGGTTCGGGAATGAGTCCGGGTTGTCAGGGGTCAGCGGGGGGTGTGAGGAGTGGGATTGAATTGCCGTGAGGTGTCTCTCCTCTCCCGGGAAGGGATGTGTGCTTGCCCTCCAATAGTTCTGCTCCCATCGGGTGGAGGTCCAATGGGAAGCACAGGCAGAGGGGGTGGCAGGCATTTGCCAGGGGTGGAGTGGAAGAGGCTGAGCCAGTACCTGGCTTGCATGTCTGCCATCATGCACAAGTCTGCCGGGGTCCCGGGTGGGGAGAAAAATAGGCAAAAAAAGCACAAACTACATATGAAAAAAATGTATTTCATTATCAACAGGAATGAAGTTACAGAAAACAACAGTCATGCTGGTGCCTGCTTCATACTCTTGGTCATTTGAGAGGTGTTGACACCGTTATAAGCTTGGGCAAGAAGTCACAGCAGTGCCTGTACTCTACAGAACAGCTCACAGCCACAGGAGACTGGCTTGCATTCAAACAGGACTCCAGCTAGACTGCTCTCCCACAAATAGTCCCACCCTACAATCACATTTAAACTGCACTTAGATTAAATACAGTCGACATGCCAATGTTTCCAGACATGTAAACCTTTACGTCACCTAAATTAAACCCATTGGTAATGTCAGACTTACATATCCATTAGTTGTTGTCACATTGAGACTTCTTGATGGAATGAGCTAGTCCTAGTCCTATAAAAAATAGGACTGCAAGAATGCATCTGAAGTGAAAGCGCAGGCACTGTGTGCTATTTTTTATCAGACTCAGTACATGCCATTAAAGCTGTTTTGCTATTGCCACTTAAGACATGCAAATGAAACCCCCAGACTTCAGTATCTGGACAGGTGCCTCCTCTGTCTGCTGACCCTAATTACAAAGAAAACAAACATTTGTCACTTCTGAAAATTTGCTTGTATACATGTACTCTGCAGGTGTTTGGTACTGGTAGTGCAGAAATGATAATTAAGAAATGAATAACATGGCTGCATATACGGCTGCACAGGGAAAATAGTACAACTGTCAGCCAGTGCACAGGGCACTCTGCCACCCATGGGTGAAGAAATGCAGGACTGTATGCCAAAAGAATAGTTGTCCTTACTATATGGTAGTCAGGCCCATGTAGACAACTCTGCACCTTCCACTCCATGGGAGGGGAGTGTTGCATAACAGTGCCATTCCCCCACCCTCACCCCATCCAGCTGGGTTACTGAGCTCACCCCCAAACTCAGCTTATTGGCACTGGATCACAAAGCATGGCCACTGGGGTGAAGGCTGGCACTACACACAAAGTTTCTTGACAAGTATAATTTTTTAAATTTTGACCGAAAATTTCAAGATACTCATTTTATGACTCCTCTTATAAACATGACATGTACCATTTATTATAGTATATGAGCCAAAATGTCATTTAGCTTTCAGAAGTGTGAAAACACATCTTGTCCAGGATTTAAAAAATGGCACATGTCATATTTATGAGGTGGTGTGGAAAAATGATCATGTTGAGTTTGCAGTCAAAATATTGAAAATTAGTGGTTATGTGTGAACATTGAAATACTGTAACACTTAGCCATAACCTGGGCATTTTATCCTATTTATTAATTTAAAATTTGGTAACCGGGAAAGGCACACTGAGACAAAGCTTATTTCCAGGTGCAACCCAAGGAAGGGGGAGATGGAGCAAAATAGCAATAGACAATAGCAAAATAACAACAGAGCAGACAGACGAGCAATGAGTCACAATAATAGAATTAATAAAGAGAATTTGCATGTACTACAATGAAACAAAGTGCAGTGAACTTTAGCAGTGCTTAGAATCATGACCAAAAAGTTGTATTGGTTAAAATCAAGACTTTAAGGGTAATCGGTTGAAGGGTAGCAGGAGCAAATGGAGGGGGTTGAATTTTCAGCAGATGTTTGAAGGAGTTACAGGATGGGGAGAGATGGAGGGAGGAGGGAAGGGGAGTTTATTCCAGAGAGAGGGAAGCCTATAGGAGAATGCAAATTGTCCAGCAGAGGAGCATGGGTGAGGAAAGGTAAACGTGTGATGTCCCTAGAGTGGAGGGAGCAGGAGGCAGGGGGTATTCAGGATAGAAGTGAGGAGAGGTGGAAGGGAAGGGTGTTGAACCAATATTTGGAGATGAATGTAGCGTAATGGGCCTGTTGGTGAGATGGCAGAGGGAGGAATGAAAGGGAGGAGTAAAGCGAGCAATGATGCATGCATGGAGGAGAGTTAGATGCAAAATGGCAGAAGGAGTTGAGGAGGTTATCCAATCTGGTGATGGAAGTGAAGGGGCAGAGCCATAGACTACATCCACATAGGCAAAGACATGTAGATCAAATTGTCAGCATAGCCTTCTTATTACTGCACCTCATGAACCCAGTAGGCGAAAATGTCCAAATTGCTGCCAAAACCTAATTCTGCTTCACTGAAACATCATTCTGCATCACAGGTGTGAAAATACATTTTGTCCAGGATTTGAAAAATGATGGCTTTCACATTTGTGAGGTGGTGTGAAAAAAATGGCTATGTTGAAAATTTGGAGTCAAAATATTAAAAATTATCAAAGTTATGTGTGACGGTAGAAAAATTTTAACGAATGCACATAACTTTGCCATTTGACCTCAAAATCATCTTTCAGGCCTGATTTGCATAATTTCACTGCCATTGTTCATGAGGTGGGGTAGTAAAAAAGCCATGCTAAAATTTGGGGTCAAAATACACAAAAATGACAAAATGATTAATCAAAGTTCAGAACCCCATTGAAATACATTGAACAGCACTTACCTTAATTTCTCTTATTGCAGTCACCTGTTCCAGCAGCAAGATGTATCTTCAACCAGAGAGTGGATCATTGCCATGGGGCATGTTCGGGTGAGTGACGGCGTGGGGTGTGTTTGGTGGTGGGTACTGAGTGGGAGGTCAGGGTGGATTTGTGTGTGTGTATATATGGAGGCAGATCAGTGAGGGACCATTTTTAGTTTTTTTGCAGATTTAAAAAAACATCGAGGGATGGTTTGTTTTATTTCAAGGATATTCTGACTTTGGAGACTGAGCACCCGAGTGTTGGGCTTGTGTTTGACTGCACCAGGGGTGGGTACCCTAGTGCTGCTACCTACATAAGGGGAATGATGGTGAGTGACCTGAAGGGGAAGAGGGTCAAAAAAAGCAGTACCAGAGGTGGGCACCCTGGTCTACTTATATTTAAATGAATATATAAAAAGATTGGGAAGGGCAGGTGAACGACCTGGAGGGTTGGGGGAGAAATAAGCAGTATCAGGGTGAACACCCAAAAAGATAGATGGTAGACAGCTAGATAGATAGATAGACAGACAGACAGTTCAACAGAGTTCAACAAACAGACAGACACACAGAGAAAGAGAGATACAGTCAGGGACAGAGAGACAGAATTGAAAGGTAGGTTAAATTGTTAATTTTTCCTAGTCCATCTGTGATATGGCTGACTTGGGAGGAGTAATGCAGTCCTGTGTAAAGGATGCCATGGTGGAATGTCAGCTACTTGCTGACCAGTTTCATGCAAATGAAAGGACAGAAGCCCCTTCTGATAGGAGCGGCTTTGGTCCTTTCAGTTACATGAAGTTTCCACCCAGTAAGCAGAGAGCAGTGTCATGACCAGAGTGCATGATTATTGGTCTGGACTGAAAAGCTCCTTCCAGTTTGAGCTGCAGTGATACAAATCTGAAATACCATTTATTCTAACAAAATGTTTCTTGCAAGCCTGTTGCTTTGAAACATCTGGGAGAGTAATTTTAACCTTCCCCTGTCCCTCTATCTACTGCTGTCTGACAATCAGTGCCAGCTCAATCCAACTTTTACTATATTATTTTTTTTTCTTTTTTTGGTTGCAGTGAAGGGGCAGGATCACACAAATTTAGTTATTTACTTAGTGTGTTGCTAAACTTTTGATGAGAAAACTGATACTGAGCAAAAGCAGCCTGGTTATCTGCTTCCCTCCACAGTGCCCCATGATAAATATTGTAGAGTAGTGCTTATTCTGACGGTGTATGGACCCAGTTTATGCTGGCACTGGAAATGAATGAAGATGCAGCGGTATGGTTAGGGTCATTGTCTATAGTGTAGAATACATAAAGAGAGATAAAGTCAGTCTACAGGACTGTACAGTGCTGTAGTGTCATTGCATAATGCATTCTTTATGCAGTGGCATCACCTTAGAAAAATCTGTATCGATTAACAAAATGGCTCCGAATATAGGGTGCAGCACTGTTATGAATAATCATTTCTTTGAAGAAATCTCTCTTCATGATTCCTATCAAATATTAAGAAAAATTGATATGCTGCAGTTCAATCATGAAATGTGCGGCAGCAAGAGGAAATAAACTGTCTTCATATTAATACAGTACTTTACAATACTGAATATTACGTGCTGGTAATGTATAGTATTTACAATAATATTTATTAACTCACCAGTTAGAGGACATTATACAAAATGAGTTGCAACATACTGTACTTTAATGAAACAAAAAATGCCCAACAGAAAACTGTAGGGTACTTTAGCTACAAAAATGACTAGTGGATGAGGACCTTGTCTTAATATTGCACCCCACACATGAACCTCAGGGGGGTGTTTAGGGCGTGGCTTCTGAATAATAACTCATTGGTTACAAAACAATATAATAGTATGGCTTTGTAACTGTATAGAAAATTCATCAGTAAAAATCACATCAGAAAATCTTTCTGCTGATTCCAGCCATGCAACTGCTGTTTGCAGACATAGAACTTTGTTTTCTCTCATATCCTGGGGCAGAATCTGAATACTTAATAAAAAACATATTTAAGAACTATTACAGTATCAGGAATAAATTAAATGCAATGGTGTTGAACATGCTGTTTAATAAATGTAATTATAATAAGAGCAAGCCAACATATTTCACTTGCCCTCTGAGAGGTGTAAGAAAGAGGTGATATGTTGGGCAACATTATTTCACAGAAAGGGTGGTTAACAGCAATAATACTGTGCACTAGAGTAAAATACTCAGAGAGGTTGAGATGAACATTCCTTGCATTCCCACCATATAGTTTATTACATTTTTAACCAAAATATCAAAATATTGTACACTGTAGCACACAGATTTCAAACTAGTTTACAAACTGCAATATGTAAGGCCCACTATACTGCCTTGTTAGTGTAAAGTGTGCCCTTCCAACCAAAATATTATGCTAACCCCCAAAACACAACCCTGCATAAAACAGGAACACATATCAATTTTTACAGTCCTTTTCTCAATACAGGATTTATTACTACATCACTTACCGGTACCCCATTTTAACCACAATTGATTTATAGAACCAACCTTGTTCTCCCATAGCTCCTATGAACACTTTTTGAAACTCTCTTGATTGTGCTCAAAGCTATTTCTGTCCCACATGTCTGTAACAATTGTTGGATTTCTCGTGCTTTCAGTTCATCATCCTGAGCCATCAGCTGGTCCACCTGTGGCTCAACATCCTTAGTAATGAAAAGCATCACATGAAGACAAACATTTTTAAAAATTCACTATTTATGCCACCTTCTATGTATTATTCAGATCTTCCTCTGGGTTTCCCTAGGTGCCGAGATTTCACCAGAACCCAACCCCCTACGACTGCCCTACAACAGTGCAGCCACAGATTGCCCTTCAGCAGTGGGGGGGTACAGGTCCAGTCCCCCTTTGGTTTACTGGGGTCCATTGTCCATCTAATAGTAGGGAGTTTCTTCCCATTTTGCCCAGTCCCTGTAGGTCCAAGGTGCATGTGCACATGAGAATGTTGCTGCATCAAACCTTCAGCTTGCATCCTCCCCTACCATGACACCCGCAGCTGCACTGCTACCTGTGGTCACCTAGGTGGTCCTACTGCAGCAAGGATGGTGACCCATCCACCACAGAGGAGCGCTTCCCCTGGGTTGCTCAATCCTTCTCCCCCTGGCCAGCCCACGATGACCTGAGGGTGTTCCTGAACTCAGACATGAAAACAAATGTATCACATCTGGACAGTGATGGGAATACTGAAAAGGCCATTACAGCAACAAAATCAGCAGTTTGCTGCAGTGGTCCCCGGTATTCCCAACATTGCTGTCTCAAGGGATATCGCCCCCTCCCTGAATCAACTCTGACTTGTAGTTGGTTACCTAAATGTATGCAGCATCCTAAACAAAATAGCAGCCCTACAAACTACTGTCCTAGCCCTTTGCCCCGATATTGTAATCATCACGGAATCTTGGCTGAAGCCCCATAACCTGGACGCAGAATTCTCAATACCCGGGTTCTCCTTAATCCGTCAAGACAGACAGGGCAGTAAGAAGGGTGTCGGCACTGCCATGTATATCTCCTCTAAACTCCAGTTCTCCAAAATCACACCAACTGTACCCATACAATCCATAGATTCACTTCTAATCAAAATCACTCTGCCGCACTCTATCCCTGTATACTTAGCAGGGTCATACTGCCCGCCAGACACCCCTCTGCAGTAGCATCCTTGACCACCTTGGCAACCTGAGGTCCCTTACAGCAGGCGGCGTACTCCATATCCTTGGTGATTTCAACCAGAACTGGCTAGGCTGCGCAGCCGCCAAATCGCGAAGCCAAATAAATGCTCTAAACTTGTCCCAACAAATAGGGGAACCTACTCGCCTAAACCACAAATCCAATAAACACACACTACTAGATTGGACCCTCACCACCCACCCACATTGGATAGTTAAAGCTGGCCTGCTACCAGACTCCCTTAGCAACCACCACATGATTTAAGTGGTGCGGAAAATCTTCCGTCCAAAGGCCCCTCCCCCCGCACGCTTTATAACAGAGTCTACAAATCCCTTGATCGGACCGCCCTCCTAAATGACCTTACTAGCATTGACTGGTCTTTCGTCCCTAGGGCCACCTCCATGGACGAGGCCCTGAAATTTTTTTCTACCAACTTCCTAGCCACCTGGGATCTCCACGCTCCTCTCAGGAGATCCAGAGTAAGAGGATCCCACTTACCATGGGTAACATCTAACCTCATGGAACAACTACGAGCCAGGGACTGAGCCTGGAAATCCTTTAAGGCCTCAGGTGCTCAAACGGCTCTGCAACACTACCGCTCACTAAGAAATGCCTGCACTAGACTCGTACATCAGGCCAAATCTAATTACTTCAAATCGGCGTTCAACAATAACTTCGCTCACCCTACACAATTCTGAAAGTCTATAAAATCCCTCCTTTCCCCACCGGCCCAACCCCCCACTCCCACTCTCAACCTAGGAGGAAGAATCATCGAAGATCCTAGCTTGGTTGCCACTGAGTTTAATTCATATTTCTCCTCCACTACATCTTCTCTACTACCCTCTCATCCCTACCCCGCTCTTTATTCCCCCTGCAGTATCTTCTCCGGCCCCCTTCTCACTCTGCCCAGTCTTACCTGGCCAGGTGCTAAAAATTCTGCAGTCACTCAGCCCATCCAAAGGCAAATGCCCATTGGGCCTTGATTCAAAAATGCTCCTGCTTTCAGCACCTGCCATAGCCTACCCTCTCACCTCGCTCTTTAATCTGTCTTTCAGACTCGGGGCAGTCCCTACAATATGGAAACAAACCACAGTCATTCCCCAGCCAAAGGTGGTGACCTTCCTCCCCTTCCAACTACCGCCCATATCACTGCTCCCCATCCTAGCTAAAATTCAAGAGCGCTGGTACTATCCCAGCTCCACCACTATCTGGATACCATATCTTTCTTCACCCCCTTCCAGGCCGGTTTCAGAAAAAATCACTCCACCACCACCTCTCTTCTTCGTCTCACTAACTCCATCCTTATGGGTATGGACAAAGGTGAAATTACTGCTGCTATATTTATCGACCTGGCTAAAGCCTTCGACACGGTCTCGCATCCCCTGCTGTTGGCTAAACTCGCCCAAGCTGGACTGTCTGCAAATGCAATTAACTAGTTCCATTCTTATCTGTCAGGTAGGTCCCAATCAGTCCGTATTGGCTCGGCTAGATCCACCTCACTCCCTGTCACTAGTGGAGTCCCCCAGGGGTCTGTACTCGGCCCTCTGCTGTTCTCTATCTTTCTCAATGACCTGCCTGTTGCCTGCCCACATACTGCTATCCATATGTACGCCGACGACACAGTACTGTTTGCCTCTGGCCCATCCCCAAATGACATGACAGCCTGTCTACAGAAGGACTTCGACTCCATCCAATGTTGGTTCCTCTCAAATCAACTATTCCTAAACTCAAAAAAAACAGTCTCCCTCACCTTCGTCTCGCTGGCCAAACTAACCCGCCTTCCTGCTTCCCCCACTTTCTGCACTCTGGATGGCTCCCCACTAGAGACATGTATTCATATAGATATCTCGGTCTGGTTAGATCAGCACCTTGACTTTTCTTCGCATATAGATGCCTTACAAAAAAAACTGCATCCCATGCTGGGAGCTCTCTACCGGAACAAAAACTGCATCCCTCTACCAACCAGACTAGAAATAGTCCAAAGAATGATCCTCCCGATTATGGATTATGGTGATGTTGTCTACGGTGCTTCCCCCCAAACTTCCTTATCTAGGCTCGATCCCCTCTTCAACTCCTTCTGCCGGTTCTCCTTGGACCGTCCTCCAAATACTCATCATTGTGACCTCTACCAGTCCTTGGACCTCCCCTCTCTACATAACCGGCGATTGTTACACTGTGCCAGAACCACTGCTAAGTTCTGGTCGCAGACACTCCCATCCTACCTGTCATCCTCCCTAACTTCCTTCCCCCCACCGGTCTACGCTCTCAGGAACTTAGACTCTTGGCTCCTGCATATCCCACACAGATCCACCCGGTCTGGCCAGGCTGCCTTCAGCTTCAGGTTGCCCAAAATATGGAACTCTCTGGCAGCCGATATTAGGCACGCCACAATTACTACACACCGGAATACCCTTCTTAAAACACACTTCTCTACCAATTGCTCCTGTATCCCTCATTGAATTATTCACAGCCTCACTACCTGCTGTTAACACCAGCACTAGTCTGGTTTCTCCATTTTCGGTATGTGTGAGGCTGTCTGCACCAAAAGTTTATTGAATTGTTATTGAAAATGTACCTTCAAATCATATTATGACTGTCTCATCTATTGTTTTGTACCACACTTATTTATGTATGTTTTCTCCTCTGTATTACTGTACCATTTGTAACCCCCCCCCCGGGCACATCTGGAATCGAGCGGTACTCTGCTCAGTATGCCTTCCTGGTTAATCTCTTACATAAATAAATAAATAAAAAAACACTTTCTTTCCCCGATGGCACAATGCTGACTCTTGTCATTGTGCTGTCACTATAATGCCATTTAACACAATTCTTGTCGCTGCGGCATGGTGAAACTGACGACAAACTTGACCTTGCATTACCGATGTTAAGCACATCCCTTTTGTATAATAAGAATGGTCTGAGAGTACACTAGTGAAGCCACTGAACATGCCTTATTTTTTAATATACAAATTGCATTGGTAATGACACAAATACAGTACTTTATCTTGCGGCTTTGCTTTTGCACTCCATCCTTTCTATTCTTTCCCAAATTGGGTTATATGTGCTCTAAGTCCTGCCAATGTTATTTCAATCCCTATCCTTCTTAAGAAAAGCTGGATTTGTTCATGATTGTGGCAATTGAACCTCATTTTAGCCACAGTTGAACTGGCAGAGAACAGGCAAAGAACAGCAAGAGGAAGGAACTGCTTTTATAACTATACTTCTGTACTGGGACTATATTGCTTTCCTTCCCTCGCCTCCAGCCAGTTCTACTTTTATAACCACAGGATTTGACTGACAACAGGAACTTCCTGTTTGAGAGCAGGAAGTGAGTGATTACAGAGCCACAAAAGACTCACCATCCTAGAAGGAAACGAATAGCTCTCCACCCCCCCCCAGCTGCTGGAGGTCTGACTCTGAGTAAGTAAGGAGACTACTGAGAAATACAGGATCTTCTTTTCTCAGAACAGGAAGATCAGGAGCTTAAAGGGCACAGAGGCAGTAAGTAAGTAGGGAGAAAAAAAAGAAAATAAATAAAAATAAATAAACAGGAAAGAGTAAGTATTCAAAACAACAGTTATGGGGCCAGAAATAAGACATGATGGGAGAGGTGCAGTGCAGTGGCTGTGGAGCAGCAGTCTTCTGGGAGATGTTCTGGAGGATATGGTGTTGTCCCATCTGCAGACACCTCTCTGGGCTGAGGGAGGAAGTTGCTCTTCTCCAGGCTGAGTTGGCCAGGATTTGGGGGACCTCCTCTCCCACTCAGGGACCACCAGGGCCACTGCCGTTGCCTCAGAGGTTGCCAAGAAAGAGGAGTGGTTGGATCACAGTGGGCTCAGGGAGGGTGAGGGTGGTGGAACAGAGGTGCAGCACTGCAGTTGTAGATCTCCACAATTCATATGCCATTCTGGCAAAGTGTAGTTCCTCTATGGAGGCACCTGCAGTGGAGACCAAGGAGGATGCTGGGAACCTCCACAAAGGAGACCCATAGGAGGGTGGCATGGGACCCAACAGGGGAAGGAAACAATTTCTGGTGGTGGACTCCATTGTTAGGAGGGTAAAACTGGGGGGGAGGGGAGAGGGAGGTAAGGTGCCTGCCTGCCTGGTGCCATGGCTTGGAGGGACAGGGAGCAAATCCTCAGGATCATGGAAGCAGCTGCACAGGGGAGGGAACTGGATGTCATTGTCTAGTTAGGGATAAATTACCTAGCTGGGAAAGGGATCAGAGCAGTGCAGGAAGAGTTTGTGGCATTGGGGAAGGGACTTAGACAAGTAGCACACACGGTAACCTTCTCGGAGGTGCTGTCTGTCTATGGCATGGGTGAGGCTAGGGTGCTCCACATCATGGGATTCAATCAGTAGTTGAAAACTGGTGTAGAGCTCGGGGGTTTGGCTTCATTGGGGAGTGGGGGCCCACCTGGAGTGATGCAGGCCTATACTGGCACAATGGTCTGCATCTGTCTAGGAGGAGAACCAGGATTCTAGGTGATAGGTTTAAATGCTTTATTGACAAGTGTTTAAACTAGCCAAGGGGGACGGCACTGGAAAGGAGCAGGGAAATACTAGCCCTCCCAAAAAATCAGGGTAGTAAGTGAGGTAAAACCAAGATAGAGACGTCAATAGGGAGAAGGGCAGGGGTAAATGGGGAAAATGACAAAGGCAATAAGGACAGGGATGGGGCAAAAGGGGGTAAGGCCATCAAGAAATGGAGGGTAATGAGTAACAATGCACATAGTCTGGGTAACAAGCTCCCTGAACTGGTGGCCTTGATGGAAGAGGGGTACCTGGATATTGTGGCAGTCACAGCAACATGGTACACAGAGAACCACGACTGAGATGTTAACATACGAGGGTACCCAACCTACAGGAGAGACAGGAAGGGTAGAAGAGGGGGAGGAGTAGCTCTCTATGTAAGGGAAGGGATAAAAGCAATGGAACAAAAGATTAAACAGGGAGGAGAGGAGGCACTGTGGGTCACCTTAGAGACTGGAAGTGGCACCACAATCCTCACAGGGGTTGTATTGAGACTCTCATCTCAGGGGGGGGAGGGAGGAATGGACATGGATATGATAGAAGGCATCCTTAGGATGGCAGAGAAAGGGGAGATACTGTTGATGGGGGAACTGAATATGCCAGATTTTAACTGGAACACCTTTATTGCAGCCACATCCAAGAGCGGGGTCATTCTCGATGCCCTACAGGGGGCATGCCTCAGACAGCTAGTGTTGGAACCCACTCGGGAGGGAGCAATCTTAGACCTCGTACTCTCAAATGGGGACAGTGAGAGGATCTCAGATCTAGAAGTGGGTAGCCATCTTGGAACAAGTGACCACCAAACAGTGTGGTTCATGATAAACTCAGCTGCAGACAGTGTTGGGTAAGTTACTTTTTTAAATTACTTTCAATTTGTTTTGGAAACTTGATCCAGGAAACTCTGTGCAGTCACTAGCAAGGATGGAGAAGTATTAGAAAAAGTAATACACCTTACAGTTACAGTTACTTCTTTCTTTTTATACAAAAACAATACAAAATTAATAAATAACTGTAACAGATGACAAGTATTTGAAAGCAATAGGTTAGTTACTAGTTACTTTAAAATAAATTGAATCAGTTACAGTTACATATTACTTTGGTACAAAAAGACATAAGTAATTCCAACTGTAAGGTGTATTACTTCTTCTAGTACTTCTCCATCCTTGCTACTGACTGTGCAGAGCTTTCTGGAACAAGTTTTCAAAAGTAATAGAAAGTAATAGAACAAGTAACTTACCTAACACTGGCTGCAGAGTCAAGCCATACAAAAGTGAGGGTACTGGACTTCAGGGGGGCTGACTTTGGCAAGATGGGAAAGTGCCTTAGAAAAGCACTAGCAAACAGGCAGGAAGGAGGGGTGGAGTAACAATGGGGAAACATCAAAACTGCCATGACAGAGGCAACAAGCCTTTGTGTGAAGCAAATAAACAAATCAAAATGAAAAAAAGCCACTATGGTTCTCAAAAGAGGTGGCAGGGAAGGTTAGGGAGAAAAAAGACTGCATTTAGGAAGTATAAGGAAACAAAGAAGGAGCAGGACAGTTTACTGTACCAGTTAAGGCATAAGGAAGCAGAGTAGGCAGTCAGAATAGCAAAGGCCCAAACTGAGGAAAAGATAGCCAACTTGGTTAAGAATGGGATAAAACCTTTTATAGATACATTAGGAAGTGTAGAAAGACAAAGGAATGAATTGTGAGGCTGAATAGAATAGATGGTGGGTGGGCAGAGAGGGATAGTGAAATAGCAGGGATACTGAACAAATACTTCTGCTCAGTATTCACAAAAAAGGTGGAGGGGGAGGTACCTAATCCATTTAGTAGAAGCACTGTGCTTGGTGGTGGTGGGGGGTCAGTCCCAGTCCTTTTACAGAAGAAAGGGTTCTGAAAGAACTCCTAAAACTGAAGGTGGACAAAGCAACAGGACCTGACGGGATTCACCCCAGAATTCTAAAATAATTAAGGGGTGAACTAATGACACCACTGACTACCCTTTTTAACAAATCATGGGAAGATGGTGTGGTACCTGAGGACTGGAGGAAGGCAGATGTGATTCCCCTTCACAAAAGTGGGAGCAAGACAGAGGCAGGAAGCTACAGACCTGTCAGTTTGAACTCTGTGGTAGGGAAAGTGATGGAATCTCTTCTGAAGGAAAGAATTGTTGAGTACCTAGAGTCTAGTGGGGTATAGGACCCAAGGCAGCATGGGTTCACAGTGGGAAGGTCATGTCAGATGAATCAAATTGATTTCTTTGACTGGGTAACCAATGTAGTAGACCAGGGAGGGCCTGTGGACATGGCCTGCCTAGACTTTAAAAAGACATTTGACACAGCCTCACACAAAAGATTAATAAACAAATTGGCCAGTCTGGGAGTGGATCCCAGGGTGGTAGCCTGGCTAGAACATTGGCTGTACAACAGGACAGAGAAGGTAATAGTAAATGGAGTCCACTCTGAAGAAAGGGGGGTTACTAGTGGGGTACCGCAGGGTTCAGTACTGGGTCCAGTCCTTTTTAATGTCTTTATAAGTGACATTGCAGAGGGACTTTAAGGAAAAGTATGTCTCTTTGCAGATGACACAAAGATCTGCAACAGGGTTGATACACAAGGAAGCGTGGAAAGGATGAGAAGGGTTGGAGGAGTAGTTAGAAACATGGCAGCTTGGATTCAATGCAAAGAAGTGCAAAATAATGCAGCAGGGAAAAAACCCCGGGGATGAGTACACAATGGGGAGAGTGGTAGTAATAACAACAAAAATAGAAAGGGACCTGGGGGTAAACATATCAGATGACCTTAAGGTTGGCAAGCAATGTGAGAAGGCAGTAGGGAGGTCTGGGTGGACACTGGGATGTATAGGAGAGGCATCACCAGCAGAAAACAAAAAGTTGTTATCCCTTTGTACAGGCAGTTGGTGAGACCCCCAACAATGGGGAATTATCAAAACTGCCATCACAGAGGCAACAAGCCTTTGTGTGAAGCAAATAAACAAATCAAAATGAAAGAAAAAGCTACTATGGTTCTCAAAAGAGGTGGCTGTGAAAGTCAGGAAGAAAAAGATAGCATTCCGGAAGTATAAGGAAACACAGAAGGAGCAGGACAGAGAGCTGTACCAGTTAAGGCAGAAGGAAGCAGGAGCGAAGTCAGAATAGCAAAGGCCCAAACTGAGGAAAAGATAGCCAACTCAGTTAAGAAGGGGATAAAACCTTTTATAGGTACATCAATGGATGAGAAAGACAAAGGGAGGGATAGTGAGGCTGAATAGAATGAACGGTGGTGGGCAGAAGGGGACAGTGAAAAAGCAGGAATACTGAATGAATATTTCTGCTCAGTCTTCACAAAGAGGAGGGAAGTGCCTAATCCAATTAACAGAAGCACTCTTGATAGGGGGTCGATCCCAGTCCTTTCATAAGAAGAAAGGGTTCTGCAAGAACTCCCCAAAACTGAAGGTGGACAAAAGCTATGGTCCTGATGGAATTCAAGACCCAGAATTTCTAAAGAATTAAGGAGGAACTAATGAAACCACTGGCTACTCTTTTAATAAGTCATGGAGGATGGTGTGGTACCTGAGGGACTGGAGGAAGGCAGGTGATTCCTTCACAAAAGTGGGACCAAGACAGAGGCAGGAAACTACAGACCTGTCAGTCTGGACCTCTGTGGTAGGGAAAGTGATGGAGTCACTTCTGAAGGAAAGAATAGTTGAGTACCTAGAGGTCAGTGGAGCACAGGACCCAAGGCAGCATGGGTTCACATGCGGAAGGTCATGTCAGGCCAGATCATGATTTCTTTGACTGGGTGACCAAAGTAGTAGACCAGGGAGGGGCTGTGACATGGCCTACCTAGACTTTAGCAAGGCATTTGACACAGTCCCACACAAAGATTAATAGTCAAATTGACCAGCCTGGGAGTGGGACCCAGGGTGGTAGCCTGGGTAAAACATTGGCTGGACAACAGGACACAGAAGGTAATTGTAAATGGAGTCCACTCTGAAGAAAGGGGTTACTAGTGGGCACCTGAGGTTCAGTATTGGGTCCAGTCCTTTTAATGTCTTCATCAGTGACATTGCAGAGGGACTGGAAGGAAAAGTATGCCTTTTGCAGATGACTACAAAGATCTGCAACAGGATTGATACACAAGGAGGCGTGGAAAGGATGAAAAGGGACTTGGCAAGGTTGGAGGAATGGTCAGAAGTATGGCAGCTAGGATTCAATGCAAAGAAGTGCAAATAATGCACCTGGGAAACAAGAACCCAGGGGAAGAATACACAATGGGTGGGGAGGTAGTAACAACAACAAAAAGGAAAGGGACCTGGGGTAATCATATCAGATGACCTTAAGGTTAGCAAGCAATGAGAGAAGGCAGTAGGGAGGGCTGGGGTATACTGGGATGTATAGGAGAGGCATCATCATCAGAAAACAGGAAGTTGTTATCCCTCTGTACAGACAGTTGGTGAGACCCATCTGGAGTACTGTGTCCAGTTCTGAGACCCCATCTCTGCAAGACATAGACAGGATAGAGCAGTCCAGAGGAGGCAACTAAAATGGTGCAGGGTCTGCAAGAGAAGCCATATGGAGAGAGACTAAAGGAGCTTAATATGTATACCCTTGAGGAAAGAAGGAGAGGGGACATGATAGAAACTTTAAGTACCTCAGTGGAATCAACAAAGTCCAAGAGGGTAGCATCTTTCAGAAAAAGAGACTTGCAAGAACAAAGGACACAATTTAAAGATAGAAGGAGGGTGGTTCAGGGGCAATGTGAGGAAGTATTATTTCACAGAGAGGGTAGTGGATGCATGGAACAGCCTTCCTGAGGAGGTTGTGGGTCTAAAATTGTGGGAGAATTCAAGAATGCATGGGACAGACATAAGGCAATTCTTGTGGGGGGTAGGAAGAAATAGGCTGTTGGTTAACTAGGATCTGCGGCCTATGCTATAGGTAGGGAAATGGGCAGACTAGATGGGCCTAGCGGTCCTTATCTGCCATCAAAGTCTATGTTTCTATGTTTCTATGGAGTACTGCATCCAGTTCTGGAGACCCTATCTCTGCAAGGACATAGACAGAATGGAGGCAGTCCAAAGGAGGGCAACTAAAATGGTGCAGGGTCTGCAAGAGAAGCCATATGAGGCCAGACTAAAGGAGCTTAATATGTATACCCTTGAGGAAAGGAGGGAGAGGGGGTACATGATTGAAACTTTTACGTACCTCAGGGGAATGAACAAAGTCCAAGAGGGTAGCATCTTTCAGAAAAGAGATGTGCAAGAACAAAGGGACACAATTTGAAGATAGAGGGGGGAAGGCTCAGGAGCAATGTGAGGAAGTATTTTTTCACAGAGAGGGTAGTGGACACATGGAACAGCCTTCCTGAGGAGGTTGTGGGGTCTAAAACTGTGGCAGAATTCAAGAATGTATGGGACAGACACAAGACGATTATTGTGGGGGGTAGAAAGAAATAGGTTGTTGGTTAACTAGGATCTGCAGCTTATCCAGTAGGTAGGGAAATGAGCAGACTAGGCGGGCCAAGTGGTACTTATCTGCCATCAAAGTCTATGTTTCTATGTTTCTGTTGGGAGAGTTTCTTCATGTTGAACTTAATACTGATTTGAAGAACAGAATTATTTGATTTAATTTATTATTATTAATTTAATTTATTGTTATAAATATTGCAACCATACCCATAATGAGTAGATTGAAGTTCACATACAATCATAAAAACACAATTTTATGGTGTCCTTATATCAAATAAAATATATAAAAAGTACTGTGTCTGCTGATTTTAAATGAAAACATCAAAGAGCTGAATACCTTCCAAGTCTCCTTATTTTCAGGGAATCACCCTGATTTTGCCCACTTTTGACAGTCCTCCTGCTTTTTATGGCACCTGACCATGTCCCTAAAATCATCAGAACCAAAGAACAAATGGTTCCTCCGGCCTTTAAATGACTTTGGCAATGCATTTCTAGCTACTCAGATTCAGTTAGGTATATGCATTAGGGTCTTTTGCAAATCTCCCAGATTTTAGTGGTCATAGAAACATAGAAACATAGAATTTGATGGCAGATAAGGACCGCTTGACCCACCCAGTCTGCCCATTTCCCTACCTACTGGATAAGCTGCAGATCCTAGATAACCAGCAGCCTACTTCTTCCTACCCCAACCCCCCAGAATTGCCTTATGACTATCCCATGCATGCTTGAATTCCACCACTGATTTTGACTCCACAACCTCCTCCAGAAGGCCATTCCATGCATCCACAACCCTCTCTGTGAAAAATACTTCCTTAAATTACCTCTGAGTCACTCTCTATCTTCAAATTGTGCCCTCTTTGTTCTTGCACACCTCTTTTTGAAAGATGCTACCTTTTGGACTTTGTTGATTCCTTTGAGGTACTTGAAAGTTTCTATCATGTCCCCTCTCCCTCCTTTCCTCAAGGCTATACATATAAGCTCCTTAAGTCTCTCTTCATATGTCCTCGTGCAGACCCTGCACCACTTTAGTTGCCCTCCTCTGACAGCTTCCATCCTGTCTGTCTTTGCGGAGATTGGGTCTCCAGAACTGCACACAGTACTCCAGATGGGGTCTGACCAGCTGTCTGTACAGAGGGATAATAACTTCCTTTTTTCTACTGGTGATGCCTCTCCCTATGCATCCCAGTATCCCCCAGCCTTCCTTGCTGCCTTCTCACATTGCTTGCCCACCTTTAGGTCATCTGATATGACTACCCTAGGTCCTTTCCATTTTGTTGTTGTTAGTATCTCACCCCCCATTGTGTACTCTTCCCCTGGGTTTTTGTTTCCCAGGTGCATTACCTTGCACTTCTTAGCATTGAATCTAAGCTGCCATACATTTGACCATTCCTCTAACCTTGCCAAGTCCCTTCTCATCCTTTCCACCCCACCCTGTGCATCAACTCTGTTGCAGATCTTAGTGTCATCTGCAAAGAGAGACATACTTTTCCTTCCAGTCCTTCTGCAATGTCGCTTATAAAGACATTGAAGAGGACTAGTCCTAATACTGAACCCTGCGGTACCCCACTAGTAACCCTCCTTTCTTCTGAGTGGACTCCATTTACTATTACTCTCTGTGTCCTATTCTCCAGCCAATTCTTTACCCAGGCTGTCATCTTGGGACCCACTCCCAGGCTGGCTAACATATATTAATCTTTTTGTGTGGGACTGTGTCAAACGCCTTGCTAAAGTCTGGGTAGGCCATGTCCCAGCCCTCCCTGATCTACTACTTTGGTCACCCAGTCAAAGAAATCTATCAGATTCGTCTGGCATGACCTTCCCGCTGTGAATCTATGCTGCCTAGGGTCCTGTGCCCTCTGGCCTCTAGTTACTCGACAATTCTTTCCTTTAGAAGTAGTTCCATCATTTTCCCTATCACTGAGGTTAACTAACAGGTCTATAGTTTCCTGCTTCTGCCTTGCTCCCACTTTTGTGAAGGGAATCACATCTGCCCTCCTCAGTCTCAGGGTACCACCCCATCCTCCCATGATTTGTTAAAGAGGGTACAGTGGTGTCACTAGTTCTACCCTTAGTTCTTTTAATTCTGGGATGAACCCATCAGGCTCCATTGCTTTGTCCACCTTCATTTTTAAGAGTTCTTTCAGAACCCTTTCTTCTGTAAATGGGCTGGTATCAACTTCTGTATCCAGAGTGTTACTACTATTTGTTTTATGTACCTCCCCCTATTCCTTTGTAAATACTGAGCAAAAATATTTGTTTAGTATCTCTGCCTTTTCGCATTCTCCCTCTGCCCACCCTCCCTCCACTTTATTAAGCCTCACTATCCCTCCCTTGGTCTTCCTTTGCTCCCTGATGTACCTATAAAAGGTTTTATCCCCCTTCTTAACTGAGTTGGCTATCTTTTCCTCAGTTTGGGCCTTTGCTGTTCTGACTGCCTTCCCAGCCTCCTTTTGCTTTAACTGATACAGTTCTCTGTCCTGCTCCTGCTGCGATTCCTTGTACTTCCTGAATGCTTTCTTTTTCTCTTGAACCTTCACTGCCACTTCCTTTGAGAACCATAGTGGTTTCTTACATCGTCTTGTTTTGTTTATTTGCTTCACACAAAAGGCTCGTTACCTCTGTGATGGCAGTTTTATTATTCCCCATTGCTCTTCCACCCCTCCTTCTGCCCATTTTGCTAGTGCATTCCTTAGGCACTCACCCATTTTGCAAAGTCAGCCTCCCAAAGTCCAGTACTTTTGTCTTTGTATGGCTTGACTCTATTGCTGTTTTATTAGAACCATACTGTTCGATGGTCGCTAGTTCCCAGATGGCTACCTATAATTTCTACATCTGTGATCTCTCCATCTCCATTTGAGAGTATCAAGTCTAATATTGCTCCCTCGAGTGGGCTCCAGTACTAGTTGTCTAAGGCATGCCCCTGGGGCATCTAGAATAACTGCACTCTTAGTGGCAGCTGCAACTGCACTCAGTTAACATCTGGCATATTCAGATCACCCATCAGCAATATCTCCCCTTTTTCTGCCATTCTAAGTATACTTTATATCATTTCCTTGTCCATTTCCTCCCCTGAGAGAAGAGGTCTGCTCTAACCCTGTGCGGATTGTGGTGCCATTGCCTGTCTCCAAATTTACCCACAGTACTTCTTCTTCTTCTCCCTGTTTACCCTTTTGTTCTGTTGCTTTTATTCCTTCCCTTATGTAAGAACTTCTCCTCCCCTCTTTTACCCTCCCTGTCCCTCCTGTAGATAGTGTATCCTGGTATGTTGGGTCCCAGTCATGGTTTGTGTGTACCATGTTTCTGTGACTGCCACGATATCCAGATGTTCCGCCTCCATCAAGGCCACTGAATTCCAGGAAACTTGTTACCCTAGACTATGGGCATTGGGTACTCATTGCTCTCCATTTTGATGGCCTTACCTTCTGTTGCAGCATCCCCACTGGCCGTTCTACCTGGACTTTTCTCATTTAGTACCCTGTTTTGTAGGGAGGCTGGGATTTTTCTGCTGCTTGTCAGTGCCTCCCCCATTGACTAGTTTAAAAGCTTGCCAATGAAGCATTTAAACCGATTGCTCAAAAGACTTGTTCCCTTCCTGGACAGATGCAGACCATCCTGCCAGTATAGGCTGGTGTCCCTCCAGGTGGAACCCCAGTCCCCAATGAAGCCAAACCCCTGGTCAAAATCAGGAGATCTCTCTTATTTGAGAAGTGCTGACTTGAAGCTCTGGCTGATGCAGGACTGTTCCCTTGTGATCTCAGAAGCAATGCAAAGGTTAGTAGCACTCCACAGAACAAAACAGCCACCAAATGATACATTTAAACAACTGTTGTTGTATTTAATTACCACCTTGTGAGTGCCCCTAGTGCCTCGGCTTAGTTCCTTCAAGGGGGCGTTTTTACATCCTGGTTACTAAAGCACATTTAAATACAAAAGTTTGTGACATCACACTAGAAATAAACCAATCACCTATTAATTAAGAAAGATCATTGCAAAGCATATGTATTCTAGTGTTGTTATATGCACTCATTTTACACTTCATATGCATCACACCAAAGCAAAAAGAACTAATAAACAGAAGCAAATACAAAATGTCTTAGTTTAGTCAGAATGATACTATAGTATAGGGAACACTGTTTTGGTTTACTTTTATCAGTGGCTACAGTACTTATTAATTCAATCTTTCATAATGTATCAATAGGTTCTCCAGAATAAGGATACACTAATATCAACATTCATTTATAAAGTAAATAAGGAGCCACTAAAGGGTAACATTTATCATCCATAGGTATTTCATAGATGTTTCAAGTTGTTACTTACTACCTAATTTCAAAATAGCATTATGAAAGCAGGAGAAGAGGAGAAATTTAGTTTGTCTGTCCAGGACCTTTAATTATCGGAACATGATACTTGTGCACATGCAGGTCATCTGTACTGGAAAGTTTACATAGGTGCCTGAAACAAAAGATAAACACATAAGTTCTATAATACAGTATGTCACATGAAATAACATAGTATATAAATGCTAAAATACTCTACAGTATGTAATTCTTAATTATGATAATTCATTCTATGTTTTCAAAAATGGTTTTAAATCCCATCTCTCATTCAGTCCCATGGGATTCACTGTTTCAGCTCTAAAAATCCAAGAACTCTCTTTTTGTAATAGCAGCTTGGGTCTATCTCCCCCTCTTGGGGGGCATTTAACCAGTTCTTGACCATAAATCTGAAACTAGCAGGATCAGATTGATGTTCATAAAAGAAGTGTCTTCCCACAGGTGCATCCCATTTCTTGTTTAAAATGGACCGCACATGTTCTTGTATTGTTTCTTTTAATAGTCTCACTGTCTTGCCTATGTAATGTTTATCACAACTACACCATAGGATATAGACTAGAAATGTTGTGGTACATGAAATGTAATCTTGTATCTTAATTTGTGTGCCATTTGGCTCTGTAAGTTCATTGCCAGTTACCATATATTGGCACACATTGCATCTTTTACATTTATGATTACCTATTGGTTTACTTGGTAACCAAGTTCCAATAGGTGTCCCTTTTCTATAAAACTGGCTTCTAACCAATTTCTCTATTAAGTTTGCCGTCCTTCTGAAGGTGACTCTCAGTGGTTCTGGTAAAGTTTCTTTCAATTTTTGATCTTCTTTTAAAATATCCCAACATTTCCACACAACATTTCCTATCTGTACTGATATTCTATTATGTTCTAATGAACATGTAATTTTGTCAGTATTTACATCAGGCATAACTGTTTTAGTTTTACAATTTAAGAAATCTGCCTGTTTCATGTGCTGTACCTTCTTTAAAGCATCATTTAATACTTCAGTTGCGTACCCTTTCCTTGAACTTTTTTAATAATTCTTCAGCCTGCTCATTAAATTCTGCATCTTCAGTGCAGTTTCTCTGGATTCTTACCAACTGTCCATATGGAATTGATTTTTTAAGTTTGTATGGGTGACAGCTGTCATTTCTCAACAGAGAATTAGTTGATGTTTGTTTCCTAAATCCTTTGGAACTTATTTTACCTGTCACTTCATTCCCAAATAATGTAATATCCAAAAAGTTTATTTGATGTCTTATGTATTGTTGAAGTAAATTTAAGATTCAATGTATTGTTATTTAGCCAATCTATGAAATCTCTAGCTTCTTCTAGATTTCCTGACCATATGCACAAACAATCATCAATATATCACCCCATCTGGCGATATATTGAAAATAAGGATTTACATTTTGGTTCAACAGATGTTCCTGTTCCCACAGCCTTATAAAGAAATTTGCATATGACGGGGCCATTGAGGCCCCCAGGGTAGTACCACAATTCTGAGCATAGAACTCATTGTTGAATTCAAAGTACCTGTGGTTAAGTACAAATTCCAAGACTTTTACTACAAATGCTACAGGTGCTCCTGTCTCATTTTGATCATGTTCTAGGAAATATCTAGATGCCGTTACTCCATCTATATGTAGAATAGAAGGTGTACAAAGCTTCTACATCAATGCAAATCCACATATATGTTGGTTCCCAATTCAGACATCCAAATTTCTGTATAGTATCACCTGTATCTCTCAAATATGAGGGTAGGGATTTCATACTGTGCTGGAGAAACAGATCAATAAATACACTTAAATGTTCAGTTACTGAGCCATTACCTGATACAATTGGTCTACCGAGGGTCTAATAAACCTTTATGTATTTTTAGTAGAAAATACAGAGTTGGAATTATAGGAAAGTCACAATAAAGATATTTAAATTTCTTATTATTTATACTTCCACTCTGTACTGCTTGATCCAATAACATACATAACTCTTTTCTGTACTGTAGGGTGGGATCACTCCTTAACTTCTTATAGTTGTTAATATCAAATAATAATTTCTCAACCATCCCTTTATATTTTTCATGATTCATTAAAACAATATTGCCACCCTTATCAACATTCTTAATGATAATATCAGGTTTATTTAACAATTGTTTTACTGCAGCTCTCTCTGAATATGTTAAATTCTTAGTTTCTTTCTTTGTATCAAATTAATCCGCAACTTTCTTACCTTAAAGAGAACAGTATTCTCAAAAACATTTATACTACTATTAAATGTCAATGGGATGAAGTCTGATTTGCATCTGAATAAGGTGTTCCTCACAGCCATAAATTCCACTGATTTTGTATCCAATAAATTGTGATCCTGGTCCTTAATTGCCAAGATAAGTTCCAAAATTCCATCTAAGTTAGCTTCTACAGTGTCCGCCAACAGCACCTCTTCACTTATTTCTCCTTGTTCTTGTAACATAAGTTCATTTGTCAAAGTTGGATCCAGACTTTCATCCATCTCCAAACCTGATTGTTTTAATGCTTCAGTATATGCCATATTTATTATTTCAGGATTATTTTGTTTAGAAAAAAATAATTGTAATTTTATTTTCTGAAAGAATTTAAATAAGTCTATGAAGATCTGAAATCGATCTATGGGGGTGATGGAACAAAATTTAGTCCTTTGCTTAAGAGGGAGTACTGTGAATCACTAAGGACGAAGTCACTTAAATTCATTATTTGTAATTCAGTTTTCTGTTCATTCTCAACACGTGTTTTGATTTCTGAGGTTCCTTCCCCACTTCCCCCCCTTCTTGTTCATCTTCTAGTACTGTTAGTTCTTTGTCTAAGAAAGGTTGTGATGTAGTATTTTATGCCAGATCTATAGTGACAGTTTTACTGTTCTTCTTGCTAGTTCTCTTATCTGTAGTTTTGTTTTTATCTTGGTTTCTATTTTGACTTTTATTCCTGTTTCTATTACTGAAGTCTCTCTCCTTAGATCTCCCTCTGCTTCTTGATCTATTGTCTCGTTGTACTGTGAAAGGATTACCTGAGTTATAATCTTCTGTATCCCTTAGAAGTTTAGCTTGCTTTCGACTTATTACTTCATTTTCATGTTTCTTTATTTTGTACTTCAAATTCTTGTCATATTGGATAACATTTTTATGACTCCTATAACTTGCAACTTCCAACTTGGCCTTTTTTAACTCAATTTCCAGGTCTTCATATAGAAACATAGAAACATAGAATTTGATGGCAGATAAGGACCGCTTGGCCCACCCAGTCTGCCCATTTCCCTACCTACTGGATAAGCTGCAGATCCTAGTTAACCAGCAGCCTACTTCTTCCTACCCCCACCCCCCAGAATTGCCTTATGACTGTCCCATGCATGCTTGAATTCCACCACTGATTCTGACTCCACAACCTCCTCCGGAAGGCCGTTCCATGCATCCACAATCCTCTCTGTGAAAAAATACTTCCTTAAATTACTCATTTACTACTCAATTATTATATTTCTCAGTGTCTTCTTCTATTACCAATTGTGTGTATGCTAATGAAGCAGTTTCTGATATTTTTAACCAGGCATCTCTCCTTTTAAAAGATTCCAAACCACAATCAGATCATTTCATTACCCTCAAACCTTGAGGGGCTTTCTTTCTTTCCTGATACATTTCTAGGGATGTTATGTTGTAACTCACATTAATCTCTTTTATTAGTAAACACTCTAATTTAAGGAAAGATGCCTTAATATTACCTTTGATATTTATAGTATTCGTTTGTGTTCCTCCAACTACACCACTCTCTAGATTATCATGTAATTTATGTTTATATTCAGCTAATGGTGCTATATTTCCCAAACAGAAACTCTTATCCTCTCCAGGTATGCCGCTAGTTCTGGGTTGTGTCTCAGACATTGCCAAGCAATTGCAGAAAGAAATGATCTGAATGTCTCTCAATAGAGTTCATGCATATGTTACTCTAGAACTCATAACAGTTATTACTGCTTAAAAACTTACAGAGTACAAATTTTCAATTCTGCTACTTGAATTCATTACCAGAAATTTACTAGACAGCACATTCATTTAATTTTGGGCTCAAATCTCAAAGACCGTAATGAAGAGATGGACAAGAGATACGTAAAACACAGCTCTCACCGAAAAGGTTGGTATGTGGCTTTTAATGTTGGTTCTTCCTCCAGAGTAATACTCCACAGTTCGCAGCCAGAAACAGAATGCCAATAACGTTAAACAAAATAAGAAAAAGAGCTCAGACTGCCCTCAATGTGCAAGGGGATGTGCTGATAAACGGCCGGCCAGCCACAAATCAATAAACAATGCAAAGATTAGTAGCACTCCACAGAACAAAACAGCCACCAAATGATAAATTTAAACAACAGTTGTTGTATTTAATTACCACCTTGTGAGTGCCCCTAGTGCCTCGGCTTAGTGCCTTCAAGGGGGCGTTTTTAAATCCTGGTAACTAATGCACATTTAAATACAAAAAGCTTGTGACATCACACTTGAAATTAACCAATCACCTATTAATTAAGAAAGATCATTGCAAAGCATATGTAGTCTAGTGTTGTTATATGCACTCATTTTACACTTCATATGCATCACACCAAAGCAAAAATAACTAATAAAACAGAAGCAAATGCAAAATATCTCAATTTAGTCAGAATGATACTATAGTATAGGGAACAATGATTTGGTTTACTTTTATCAGTGGCTACAGTACTTATTAATTCAATCTTTCATAATGTATCAATAGGTTCTCCAGAATAGGGATACACTAATATCAACATTCATTTATAAAGTAAACCATTTTTAAAAACATAGAATGAATTATCATAATTAAGAATTACATACTGTAGAGTTTTTTATGCATTTATATACTATGTTATTTCATGTGACATACTGTATTATAGAACTTATGTGTTTATCTTTTGTTTCAGGTACCTATGTAAACTTTCCAGTACAGATGGCCTGCATGTGCACAAGCATCATGTTCCGATAATTAAAGGTCCTGGACAGACCTGACAGACAAACTAAATTTCTCCTCTTCTCCTGCTTTCATAACACTATTTTGAAATTAGGTAGTAAGTAACAACTTGAAACATCTATGAAATACCTATGGATTATAAATGTTACCCTTTAGTGGCTCCTTATTTACTTTATAAATGAATGTTGATATTAGTGTATCCTTATTCTGGAGAACCTATTGATACATTATGAAAGATTGAATTAATAAGTACTGTAGCCACTGATAAAAGTAAACCAAAATATTGTTCCCTATACTATAGTATAATTCTGACTAAACTGAGATATTTTGTATTTGCTTCTGTTTATTAGTTCTTTTTGTTTTGGTATGATGCATATGAAGTGTAAAATGAGTGCATATAACAACACTAGAATACATATGCTTTACAATGATCTGTCTTAATTAATAGGTGATTGGTTAATTTCTAGTGTGATGTCACAAGCTTTTTGTATTTAAATGTGCATTAGTTAACAGGATTTAAAAACGCCCCCTTGAAGGCACTAAGCCGAGGCACTAGGGGCGCTCACAAGGTGGTAATCAAATACAACAACTGTTGTTTAAATTTATCATTTGGTGGTTGTTTTGTTCTGTGGAGCTCTACTAATATTTGCATTGTTTATTGATTTTCAGCTGGCCAGCCGTTTGTCAGCGAATCCCCTCATACATTGAGCACAGCCTGAGTTCTTTTTCTTAAGATATCAGAAGCAGCTGGACTGGCCTTTGAATTGTGCAATCCAGTGGGAGACAGTACTGAGAAACTCCCCCTGTTTTGATGATGATGTCATTGCACATCCTCATTTCCATTATCCTGAGCTAGCCAATGGGACCTAATGCCAGGAGGATTCACTTGTTTCTGAAAATCAGGTCCCTGGTGGTCTAGTGGATCCCCAGCCCCAATTCCCTTATCATTACAATAATCAGGTCCCTGGTGGTCTAATGGACCCCCCCAATCTGCCTAAATAAAAACAATGCACATCCCCTGGTGGTCTAGCAGACCCCCCCCGATCTGCCAAATAATTACAGATTCTTTCTCTGGTGGTCTAGCAGACCCCCTTCCTATCCCCAGTCAGTCTATATAATACGTATGCAGTTTTCCCAGGTATTCTAGTGGATCCTCACTCCCCAACTCTGGCAGGCAGTGCCCCCCCACCCCGATAACTGTCTCATCCCCAAGCCAGAAACTGGTACAGCTATCTGCTGTCCACCACTGCCACCTGCCAACTGAACTGTCAAGGAGCATGTACTGTATACAGTACACACTCATTGATTGACAGAGCTGTCACTCAATGAGCATATACTACATAGAGTATGCGCTCCATGCAATTCACTCAGTGCCCAACTGTGGTGGTGAGCGGAAGGCTGTGCCAGTCATTGACTCGTGGATGGGATGGGGAGCAGGATGGTGGGGCATTGCCTGCCAGGGTAGGGAGGTGGGGTCCACTAGACCACCTGGGAAAACTATACATATATGCTGTATATTACATGGGCTGATTGAGGATGGGGAACCACTAGACCACCAGGGAAAGAAACTGTTATTATTTGGGCAGATTGTGGTGAATGGGCAGATAGAGGTGTTGGTGGGGTCTGCTAGACCACCAGGGAAAGCACATTTTATTAATTGGATAGATTGGGGGTGGAGGTCCTCTAGATCAGGGAAAGCACATTTTATTATTTGGGCAGATCGGGGCTCAGGGGTCTGCTAGATTGCCAGGGATGGGATTACTATTTATAACATGGGGATCAGGCTTGGGGGGTGGGAACTAGCCATTAGAGATGTCTTGGAGTGAGTGCACATCTGCCTCACATCTTGCGTCAACCCATCCAGATGCACTGTTTGTTTGGCGCATGGCCACAGTTGCTGCAAGCTGCAGGACTTTGCTGCCAAGACACTACCTAATAGAGAATTAGGTGCAGGGTCCCTGGTGCACTGGCAATCAGTGCAAATCACCTTTCGCGCAGCTTGTGCTGAGCTTTGAAAATCGGGTCCAGGGTCTGCATTATCTTAATGAATGGTAAGAAAAAATATTTATTTTTGCTGTACCATACTGTAGGTTAAATACAACACTGTACACTATTTTGTATTACAGTAGGTGATGTTGTAAACAACTGCCATTTGATATACTGTATTAGTACTACGTATTCTGTGAATCTTCTTATTTTGCAGATAGTAAAGCAAAGTTGTCATATGAGCAAATGCAGCATGAGAACACCATGCCAGGTTCTTCAGAAACACTGAGCAATCCTGTACATTGTATTCCAAAAAGTAAAAAGAATGGACCAGGGAAGGCCAGAAGAAGAAAAATAGTGGAAGATGAAGAAAATTGTCCTATGGGTGAAGAAATAAGATGCATAATCAAAACCAAAATCTCCAAAAATGACAGTGAGTAGAACCTGCTTTTTTGTTATGTACTGTATGCAATGCTGAGCACAGTACTGTATGGTGTAAGCAATGACCACCTTGAGTGCCAGGTCATGCTGTATGGTAAACAGCAATAATATAAGGAGCATTGTGAGAATTTCCTTTTTATGTTATTAATTTTTTGCATAGTAAAGGCATACTTTTCAAGGTGTGTTCATTGGCCAGTGTAGCCAGAGTGTCTAATCTGTTGCAATTTTTATTGCTGATTTTTACCCCCTGCCCAACACATGGGGTCCACAAAAATGCCACAAAAAATCAAACATGAAGGCAAATGGCTGGAGTGTTAATCTTTTTGTGGCAGGGTACTTGAACTGGTAACAATATGATATTTTTGTATCAGCTTTGCAAGATGGGTGTGTGGGGGGGTCAACAGTTGGAAATCCACCCACAGCGAGGTGTAACCATACACAAGTGTATAAGGGCCACACGGCCATCTTTGGTTTATGCATCTCAATGTCCAGACACTGCTCCCCTGTTTGCAATCATTGGTGAAATGACAGTTCTTAAATGGTCAATATATTTATTGTAAGGATGGACCATGCCTCAAAACTGCTGTGAATTTTGCATAGTGCTATGATTTTAACACTCAAATTTACTTTTGTTCTGCAAAGGTTTATTTATGTTCCTCATAACGTTAAAGCTAATTTTTGACACAGAAACCAATGAAACATTAACTTGATAAAAAGATTCCTTAGCATTAAATATATAGGCCCCACTATTCTTAGACATTCTTATTCTTAAAATAAAAAAGTGGTACATATTCTGTCTGTTTGCTCTGAATTTTAATGTCCAATGCTATGCATTTTAATGCTCAGAGGTTGAGAGGTATGTGATGGACTGTTTAAGTTTGCTTCTCCAAAATGTAAGGATTGTTTCAATTAGCTGTACCTTCGATATTGGCTTCGCTGTCTGCCTTATGTAGTTTTTCACTGGATGCCAAACTAGTTCAATTGAGTTTAAAGTCTGGTAGACAGGTTAAGGAAAAAAATTAATTTCATTATTAACATGACTGAAGTTAAAGAAAGACAATAGTCATGCTGGCACCTTCTTCATGGTATTGGCCATTTGTGAGATGTTTACATCATCAAAGTAATTTAGAAATAAGGCAAGGGGAGGAAAAGACCAGAGACTGGGTAGTCTGCGGTTGCACAGTAGGTACAGAAAATGGTCAAACTGGGTGGGCCAAGTGGCACTTATATGTTGACATCTTCTGTTTCTGTAAATTTAGGCAAGGAGTCATAACTGCACCTATAGTCTACAGAACAGCAGAAAGCCACTGTTTCATGTGCAAATAAAAAGTGATTGAGAGACTGGCGTGCATTCAAAGATGACTTCAGCTAGACTGCTCTCCCACAAATAGCCCTCTTCCCCCACACACACAATCACATTTAAACTTTACTTAGATAAAATACAATTGATATGCCACTGTTTCCTGACATGTAAACCCTTAGGTCACCTAAATTAAATATATTGGTAAAGTCAGACTTGCGTATCCATTTGTTGTTGTTACATTGAAACTTCTTGATGGTATGAACCAGTCCTGTTTCTGTAAACACAAAAATAGGACTGCAATGCATGTAAAGTGGTTTGGCAAGCATTTTCTTTTTCAGATTCAGTGTATGACATTTTAAAGCTATTTTCTAACCTCCCCTGACACATGCAAATGAAAGCCACAGCCTTCAGTATCTGGACAGGCACCTCCCCTGTCTGCTGACCCAAATTATAAAGAAAACAAGCTTGTTGCTTTGAAACAGCTAGGAGAGTAATTTTACCCTTCCACTGCTATCTACCACTGTCTGACAGTCAGTGCCAACTGAATCCAGCTTTTACTACATTATGTCTTTTTTTGCTGTGAAGGAGCATGATCACACAAATTTAATCATTTACTTAGTGTGTTGCTAAACTGTTGGCTAGAAAACTGACACTGAGCAAAGGTGGTTCTCCGGGATAGTCATAGAGGATTAGAATGACCAATGAAAGTAAATTAAAAGGCATGTATATCCCCAAAAGCTAGCTGAAAAGAGTTGACTGTTGACAAGGAAACAACATTTACAAGATACAATATGAGGTGGTAGTTCTGTACTCCTTCAACTGAATTCTGCTTAAAACTCAAAATGCTTCATGCTCTGAGTATCAGTCTTTAAAATGTCTGTAATCAATACAAAAACATTACATTAGTAATGCACTAGTGATAACTGATTGGTTTAGTTTTTGGTCAACATGATTTATGCTTTGAGTACCAGTCTTTAAAATGTCTGTAATTAGTACTTCAATGGGCCTACACAACCATAGTAGTGTTGTGCTTGTGCAACTGTAATAACTGTTTGGCCATTAACACACTCTATTACATGGGGAATTACCACCCTGTAGGGGTACCAAAGGCAAGGAATCCTTGAAGAGGGTTCCACCCCTAGAGATGCCGCAGGAAGATTCCCTTGGCTAAAGGTACCTTAGGGAGGAGCCCCAAAAAGGAGCATTGAGCAGTTATGCATTGACTACGATTTTGAGATATATATTGTCAGCAATGAGACAGATTGAAAATACAAATGAGATGCATATGTTGTCAGGATTGCACTGATGACATGAGGGCTTCCTAAGGAGAGACGGAACGGTGAGTTGGGTCACCATCCACCTCCATCCAACAGCGGAACCTACCTAAGTGAACTAGAGAATACCACTGAAAACTAACTAAGTTTATGACATTTGGCTTGGAGGACAGAAAAAAGCCCTATGAGGAGGAAATATCTGGGGATCCAAGGCCTAGGTTGCTGTCCCTCCAGGCATGGGGTATTTTATTTAGTGACAGCTCAGCTGCTGCAATTTAGAGATTGAATTGGTAGGAAAGTGGAAAATATTCCAATTTAGAGGAAACTCTCACTCATTCCCTCTAACAGGAACATCTTTGAAGGTTGCGAAGCAAGTCTCTGCAACAAGTTCAGCAAAGGCAGGAGGAGGAGAAAACAACTGCTGAGGCACTGCTTGACCTATTGACTATCCCAAATCAAGTGAACCAAAAGCAGTCATAGGGAGAATGCATTGAAGTGGTAGTAAATTAATACTACAGCCAAAGAAGAGTGTGTTTAGCCACACTTCGTAGTTATTCATAAGTACTACATCAGGAGCCACTGTCAGAACAGCTAAAGCTACACCTGGAGTGAGGAAATTCCCACTATAGGCCAGATGAGAAGGACCCCACCCCTAGTTTCACATGCTCAAGATGCGGACTTCAGTGCGGAGTGAGACTGTCAGCTACAGGGAGCCTGAGCCAGAGAAGGTAATGGTCATGGTTGGAAAGCCTCTGTTTTATACAGGAGAGACTAGGGATAACTATAAAGTGCAAATATGAAGGGCTGGGCAAAGCTAGCAGCCATCGGATAGGTATTGGTATATGGTATAATTGTCTGAGATGATTTGATTGATACCATGGATTGATATGAATGGCTGATAAAATTGATGGATGGGAAGATTCATGATGGAAGGAAGGCTGAAAATAATTGAGTGATATAAGCAAAGGCAGTGAAAGCAAGCTAACCAAATCTGATACAGAGACAAATTAATAGGGACATAAATACTCTGAGGACTTTAGCAGCGAAGACAGTATTTGAACATGAGGTATTTGAACCACACGGGGCCATGACCCCCCCAGTCCCCAGCCACAGGAAAAATAAAGAAGCCACACTGAAGTGTCATGACCCGCATGCAGATTTTAAAACTAGTTTACAAAGACAGCTGTAGCTGAGCTGACCTCCAAAGTATAGGAAATGTAAGGAAAGGTAATGCTCTGTAAGCAGGTTTGAATCCCATGGAGAGTATATAGAGATGCAGAAGACTCAGGTTTGAGTTCCACTAAGTTGGTGACATATAAGGTAGGTATGTAGGCAGTGAGATGCTGTGATGCCAGTGACTGAAGCAATGAGATTGGAATGCCAGTGACTGAGATTTAGCATAATTGAATTGAAGAGGTTTAGCAGATGATTGCTATGGTTTCCGTAGGAGTGGTGAATTGAATGAGAGGCATGATACTGTAAATGCCTTTAAGGCAGAGTCGGGGCATTGCAGGGCAGTAAAACAGTGAGTAGCTGTTAGCTAGGCAGCAGAGCCATGAACCAAGTGTAATCAATTAAATGGAGCAGGAGACAACAAACTGCACAGTGAGCTAAAACATACAATAACAAGTGGAGGAAAACAGGTTTGATAGGAGCCTGGAACATAGGCAGATGAACCCAGAACAAACAAAGGACAACAAGATAGTAGGAAAACTAAAACCTCTAGAAGAATTTCAAGAGAAAACACAGACACAGGAGAACAAAAAAAAAAACAAGCACACAAGGATGCACACAGCACAGATGGAGGCCAATAATACAAACCAGAAGTAGGAGAACACAAACTACAGAAGTCCAGCATGAACCAAGCAAAGTCCAAGCATGGCAACATGTGGGGGGAGGGTGGCAAGGCTTCAGCAGGCTCCAGGGGAAAATACAGACTGACAGAGCCTCCGTCTGCAAAGAAAAATTGCTGAAGAGAGAGGCTGGGAGGAACTGCTTATATAGCTCTGGAAGGGGGTGTGGCTGGTTGCTTGCCCCATTGAACTACAGGCATAGCCTACCAAAAAAACATTACATTATTAATGTACTAGTGACAACTGATTGGTTTAATTTTTTACTTTAGGCAATGGTTAATGCATATGTGAATGCACCAACAAATTATTTTTTGGATGACATCTCAGACCGTTATCTGTCTCCAGACACCAAGCCAAAAAGGGTTCCTCAATTGGGCACACTGGAACCTGACCTTGTTGCAGAAACTATGAACAGCCTAGAAGAGTTCAAGGATCAGTGGAGGAGAGATAAACACCAGAAGAACATTGCTTGAATTCAGAAAATGTCTAACACCTTGGTGATGCTGTTCAGGAACAAAAGGAGATTACTGAGTGTGAGAAGTTGGGGAGATAGCAAGCACTGTGCATGATCTACTTAGTGATGTGCTAGCAGCAGAGAGGTATAGAAAAAAAGAAAGAAATTGAAATAAAACGTCAGCTGGCCATGCAGAAAAAGGTATTCAAAACAAGCATTTTTCAATGCTGAACATTCACTTGCATGTATTTGCAGTGGTATGTGGTACTGGTATTGGCTTCAGAGGAGGTAGCAGTGAGAGCGGCGGATGCTGTATGGTGGAAGCTGCACCTTAACTGCAGCAAGGAAATGGTAGTCAGAGAAGCCTGCCCCACTGGCCATAGTGGACCTGGGAGAGTGTGCGCCTGGTGGCAGAAGCCTCCAATAAGTAAAGTCGCACCATGACTAATGTATGAGATGGGGGAGATGGTGTTCAGAGGAGCAAGGACTGAAGAGAGAGAGAGTGCACAGGGTGGCATGAGCTGCCAATAAGTGAAGCCACACCATGGCTAATGTAGAAGCCATGGGGGGAGCAGAGGAGTGAGGACTGGGGAGAGAGAGTGTGGTGGGCAGCAGGGTCCGACAATAACCATAACTCCAGCCATGATCATTAGTGTCAACTGTAATGTGCATGGCTGGAGTTATGACTACATAAAGAAATGAACTGCTGTCTCATTGCATTGGTTCATTTCTTTCAGTTACAGAACATGCCACGTCAGCAAGCAGAACTACTGTCATGACCTGAGTGCCTGGTCATGGTCTACACTGCCAAGCCCATAGCAGTCTCAGCTGTGACTGGCTCAGCAGTGACACACCTCTAAAATGCCATTAGTTTGTTCAGACCCAGAGCTCCCATGCTCCATCATGTTCCTTACTTTCATGTGGCAGTACAGGGCGAGGACCCTGTGCACCCATCCCTCCATAGATGCATGACCAAATTATTAGCATAGCAATCGTATTACCCCAGCACATGTAGGCGGTAGACAAAATTTTCAAATCTGTGCCGAAGCATAATTCTGTACAAGTAGAATGTCATTCTGTGCCACATGTGAAAACTCACATTTTGGACAGGATTTGAAAAACGACAGCTGTGACATACTTAAACTGGGGTAATAAGAAGGCAAAGTTGAAAATCTGGGGTGCAGATATGTAAGATTTCCACAGTTACAAGGGTGCATACTGAAATTGCAATGACTGGGCATAATTTACTAATTTTTAATTATTTTGACCCCAAATTTTGAACATAGTTTTCTTATCACCCCACCTAATCAACCCCATAGGTGAAAATGTGTAAATCCATGGGAAAACACAATTCCATGCCACAGGTGTGAAAACACATTTGGGGGCTGTATGTGAAAAATGACTGCTGTATTGTTTATAAGGTGGTGTGATAAAATGGCTATATTGAAAAATTGGTGTGGAAATATTGAAAATGACCAATGTTAAGCACGTGCATAGAAAATTTTCAATGACCACATGTAACTGCCATTTTTAGGAGTTTTTTCAACAAATTTTCTAAATGGCCTTTTTGGGATACCACCTCATGATCACTGCCACTATTATTTTGTTCATTGGTCTCAAAAGGTGATTTTGCACAGCAACTGCACCATTCTGTGCCACAGGTACGAAAACACATTTGGGGCAGGATATGAAGAATGATAGCTATACTGTTAATGAGATGGTGTGAAAAAACGGCAATGTTTAAAATTTGGAGTGAAAGTATTAAAAACTGCCAAAGTTACAAGTGTGAGTAGAAATATTTCAATGACTGTGTGTAACTCAGGTGTTTTTTTGGTATTTTTGCACCAAATTTTCAACATGGACTTTTTGGAATCCCACCTCATAAATAGTGGTGCTGTTGTTTCAGTGCTCTGTCCCAAAAGGTGACTCTGCACAGCAACCTCAAAATCACCTTTTGGGACCGAGTAATGGGATGACAGTGCCAGTGTTCATGAGGTGGGGTCCCAAATAGCCCATATTATAAAGGCTTTGCTGGAGTTTGGTGGCCAAGCAGCCAGCTACTCCCACTTCTTCAGCTATATAAGCAGTTCCTCTCAGCCTCATTGTGAAGCATTTTTTTCTTTGCAGCCAAAGGCTCTGTTATTCTGTCCTCTGAGCTGGCTGGGCCTACCTGTCTGGCTGGGGCCTGTGCCCCCTACCTTGTTGTTCCTGCTTGCCTCTGCTGGGCTTCTGTGTTTGTTTTCCTGCTTCAGGTTTGTATTTTGCCTTTGGCTGTGTGTGCTTCTGTTTTGTTCCCTGTTTTCTGTGTTCATGTGTCTTTGGTTTTGCCTTTTTTTTTTGGGGGGGGGCTACCCTGAGCTCATACTACTTGCTTTCAGTTACTTACAACTGCAGCCACTGCTACTGTTTACTCCAATTACTATTGTACCCAGTGCTTGTGTTTTTTACACTGTTGCTTGCCACTCTCAAACTACTGCAATGCAACTGCAATCATTATCTGTGTGTTTCAGCTCAACCATAGCAACTTCATGTTGCATATTCAATTGTTTTCACCTAACATAGGTTTACCCTGACCCTAGCTATGCTGCTCATTCATGCTCTCATTCTACTTGCAGCTTTATTGCCCTGCCTGGCTACACCTGCTTTCAGAGCATTGTGTCTCCATGTTTTATTGCAGTTTTACAAGTCAGTGTACTCCATACAGCTGTTGCTTCTATATTTATTCAACATGTTCTACTCTGAGGTCAGCCAAAAAGCTCCTGCTGAGGCTTTTAACCTAGCTTTAATATCTGCATGTGGTTCTCGGCCTTCCATCACTTCATTGTTTGTCCTATGGTGGGGACTGGGAGGTGTTTGGGGAGTCATGGCCCCATGTGGCTACTTATGTCTGTTCTAAATCTTGCCTTCACCACCAAAAATCCTTAGAGTATTTGTCACCTTGATTTGGCTTTTTAATGCTGGCTGGCTTGCCACACTATTCAATGCTATTTCATTGCTACTACATTATGCAAATATATGTGCAGGTCCATTTATTACTACTCTGTTTACTGACCTTCGTACAGGTCCACACTTGCTTATGTACTCATTGCTTACACAACCCATTGCCTCACGCCTACTGCCATCCCTCAGCTTCAGCCTCTGGGATTCTGCTGCACTCCATTCTGTATTCAACCTGCAAGGTCTCAGCACTCACTGTTCATTATGATCTCAGCGCACCAGTGCTCAATCCACTAGCCAGCTTCAGCTCTCAATCTATTTCTGGAGCATGCCAGTCATTCTCTATTGGCAAAGGGTTCCTGCAGTTGACAGTCTCACTCTGCATTTAGTCCGCATCATTGAGCGTGTCCAACTTGGGGCAGGATCCTTCTCAACTGGCCCATAGCTGGGAATGTTCTCGCCCTGGGCTCAGCTTTAGCTGTCTGCTACGCAACAGCAGCTCCTGGTGTAGAATTTAAAACTAGCGGTGAAGGGTGGTTACTACAATCTCCTTTGGCTCTACTGTTCCACTATAATGGTTGTCCATTGGCTTTAGTGGATTCCCTAGCAAGGCACCTTCCCCGCATTCTCCCTACCACTGCCTCTGGTTCATATGGTTTGATTTTAGGGTGGGTAGGCCAGGTGAGTGCCTCAGCAGTTGTTGCTCCCCTCTTCCACCTTGGTTGCATGTATTGTTGCAGAGTTTTCTCTCAACAACCTACGGTGGTCCCGCTAGAGGGGTTCGAGTGAGATCCTTCCTCCAAATTGTAATATTTTCCACATCCCCTTAATTGGGTTTTCCAAATTGCAGCTGCAGAGTTGTCACTAAATAAAATATCCTAAGCCTGGAGGGAAGGTGACCTAGGCCTTGGATCCCCAGAGATTTCCTCCTCATTGGGTTTTTTTTCTCTCCTCCGTTGCCTCAGGCCATAACTGTTAGTTAGCATAGTGATGTTCCCTAGTTTCTTTAGGTAGGTTCTGCTGTTTCACGGAGGTGGGTAGTATCCCTGCTGTGCCCTCTCTCCTTAGAGGATCCCCTCATTCTCAATGTAAACCTGTTTCATGCTACGTAATCCTGGGCATTTTATTAAGTTATCAAACTGAGCATCTCATTATGTTATCAAATTGTCTATGCTTCTCTACTACTACATTACAGTTACTGACCCAATGTCACAGTTACTGCTTGCTCATATGCTTCGTGTCACCTCATCCTTTTGAGATGCTTGTACTACATTTCTTTTGGGGATTCCTAAGGTACCTTTAGCCATGGGAATCATCCCATGGCACCTCTAGGGGTGAAACATAGAAACATAGAAGCATAGACTTTGACTGCAGATAAGGACCACTTGGCTCACCCAGTCTGCTTATTTCCCTACCTACTGGATAAGCTGCAGATTCTAGTTAACAAACAGCCTACTTCCTGCCACCCCCACTGCATTTGCCTTATGTCTGTCCCATGCATGTTTGAATTCCCCCACTGTTTTAGACCCAACAGCCTCCCCAGGAAGGTGATTCCATGCATCCACCACTCTCTCCGTGAAAAAAAAAATGTCCTCACATTACCCCTGAGCCGTCCCCCCTCTATCTTTAAATTGTGCCCCCTTGTTCTTACACTTCTCTTTTTCTGAAAGATGCTACCCTCCTGGACTTTGTTGATTCCCTTGAGGTACTTGAACATTTATATCATGTTCCCCCATCCCTCCTTTCATCAAGGGCATACATATTAAGCTCTCTCTCTCTCAGTCTCTCTTCATATGATTTCTGATGCAGACCCTGCACCATTTTTGTTGCCATCCTCTGGACTGCTTCCATCCTGTCTATGTCCTTGTGTAGATGAGGTCTCAAAAACTGCACACAGTACTCCAGATGAGGTCTCACCAACTGTCTGTACAGAGGGATAACCACTTCCCTTTTCTACTTGTGATGCCTCTCCTATGCATCCCAGTATCCCCTAGCTCACCTTACTGACTTCTCACATTGCTTACCAACCCTTTAGATCATCTGATATGACTATCCCCAGGTCCCATTCCATTTTTGTTGTTGTTAGTACCTCCCCTGCTATTGTGTACTCTTCTCCTGGGTTTTGTTTCCCAGATGCATTACTTTGCACTTCTTTGCATTGAATCTAAGTTGCCATATGTCCTGACCATTCCTCCAACCTTCCCAATTCCCTTTCATCCTTTCTACCCCTTGTGTATCAACTCTGTTACAGAATCTTTGTGTCATCTGCAAAGAGGCATACCTTTCCTTCAGACCCTCTGCAATGTTACCTATAAAGATGTTAAGAGGACTGGAACCAGTACTGAGCCCTGAGGTACTCCACTAGTGACCTCCTTTCTTTAGAATGTGTTCCATTCACTATTACCTTCTGTGTCTGTTGTGCAGCCAGTTTGCTACATGAGCTACCACCCCTGGGACCCACTCCCAGAATGTTTAACCAGTTATTATTCTTTTGTGTGGGACTGTGTCAAATGCTTGCTAAAGTCTAGGTAGGCCATATCACAGCCTCTCCTGGTCAATTACTTTGGTCACCCAGTCAAAGAAATCTATTAGATTCATCTGACATAACCTTTCATTGTAAATCCATGCTGCTTTGGGTCCTGTGCCACGCTGGCCTTAGGTACTCAACAATTCTTTTCTTTCAGATGATTCCATCACTTTCCCTACCACCTGAGGTCAAACTATCAGGTCTGTAGTTTCCTGCTTCTGCCTTGCTCCCACGTTTGTGAGAGGAATCACATCTGCCTCCTTCAGTCCTCAGGTACCACCCCATCCTCCCATGATTTGTTAAAAGCTATGGTCAGTGGTGTCACTAGGTCCTCTTAGTTCTTCTAGGATTCTGGTGAATCCTGTCAGGCCCCATTGCTTTGTCCACCTTGAGTTTTGGAGTTCTTTCAGGACTCTTTCTTCTGTAAATGGACTGGTGTCAACCCCCACCCAGAGTGATTCTATTGTCTGGTTTAGGTAACTCCTCCTGCCTTCTTTTGTGAATACTGAGCAATGTATTTATTCAGTATCTCTGCCTTTTCACTGTCTCCTCTGTCCACCTCCCTCTCCTTATTAATCTTCACTATTCCTCCCTTAAACTTTCATGCTCTCTATGTACTTATGAAGAGTGTTCATCCCTTCTTAATTGAATTGGCTATTTTTTCCTCGGTTTGGGCTTTTGCTATTCTGACTGCCTTCCCCACTTCTTTCTGCTTTAATTGATACAATTCCCTGTCGTGTTCCTTTTGTGATGCCTTATACTTTTTGAATGCAGCCTTTTTCTCCTTACCCTTCCCTGCCACCTCTTTTGAGAACCACAGTGGTTCTTTTACTCCGCTTTGTTTTCTTTATCTGTTTGACACAAAGGCTTGTTGTCTCTATGATGGCAGTTTTGATTTTTCATCATTGTTCTTCCACCCCTCCTTTTTGGCCATTTGCTAGTGTATTCTTAGGTATTCACCCATTTTGCCAAAGTCAGCCCTTCTAAAGTCAGGTATGCTTGTTTTTGTATGGCTCGTCTCCATGGTTATGCTTTATTGTGAAGCACACTGTGCAGTGGTCACTTGTTCCCAGATGTTCACTGACTTCTAAATTTGCTGATCCTTTCTCCATTTGAGAGTACCAGGTCTAGTATTGCCCCTCCCGAGTGGGTTCCAACACTAGCTGTCTGTCGTCGCTTGCAGGGCATCGAGAATGACCTTGTTTTGGATGTGGTGTAGTGCATGTCATCCAGTTTACATCTGGCATATTCAGTCCTCCATCAACAGTATCTCCCTTTTCAGCCATTTTTGAGAATGTCTTCTATCATTTTCTTGTCCATTTCTTCCCTTGAGATGGGGTCTGTATACAACCCCTGTGGAGATTGTGATGCCATTCCTGTCTCCAAGGTGATCCAGAGTGCCTCTTGTCCTCCCCTTACTTTTAGTTCTGTAACTTTGATCCCTTCTCTTATGTATAGAGCTACTTCACCTCCTTTTCTCCCCTCCCTGTCCCTTCAGTAGACTGTATACCCCGGTATGTTGACATCCCAGTCATGGTTCTCTGTGTACCATGTTTCTGTGACTGCCACAATATCCAATTGTTCATCTTCCATCAAGGCTACTAACTCAGGAAGCTTGTTTCCTAGACTATGAGCATTGGTACTCATTGCCCTCCATTTAATGTTGGCTTTATCCTTTTTTCCCCCATGCTTGCTCTGTTTGCCCTTGTCTATTTTTCCATTTACCCCTGTCCTGCCCTCTGTTGAGCAGTATACCTCAGTGTTTACCTTACTACCCTTCATGTTTTGTGGGGGGAGGCTTGACATTTCCTGCCTCTTATTAGCACCTCTCCCCCATGGCTAGTTTAAAAGCTTGCCAAGGAAGCATTTAAACCTGTCACTTAGGATCTTGGTTCCCTTCATGGACAGATGCAGACCATCATGCCAGTATAGACCTTCATCTCTCCAGTTGTACCCCAGTTCCAATGAGCCAAAGCCTGTGCTCTGCACCAGTTTTTGCAATCATTCATTAAACTGCATGGTGTGTAGTCCCTACCTCACCCTGCCATGGACTGGCAACACCTCTGAGAAGGTAACTGTGCTTGTTACCCGTCTGAGGCCCTCCCCAACTCCACAATGTCATCCTGCACTGCACTGATCCCATGCCTAGCTAGGTCATTTGTCCCAAGGTGGACAATGATATCTAGTTCCCTCTCCTGTGATGCTGCTTCTGCAATCCTGAGGATTTGCTTCTTGTCCCTCAAGCCATGGCACCAGGCAGGCACCTTACTTCCCTCTCTCCCCTTCCCAGGTCTACCCCTCTAACAACTGAGTCCCCATCATGAAGCCATTTCCTTCCCCTGTGGTGTCCCTTTTGCCACCTTCTTCCTGTGGGTCTCCTGTGGGATGTCCTCCTTGCATTCTTCTTGTCTCCACTGAGGTGCCATCATAGAGGAACCTTGCTCTGCCAGACTGGTGTATGGTTTGTGTAGAGGTACAGCTAGGGGCTTCACCTCTGTTCCACCACCTGCACCTCCCAGAACTACTGTGGTCCACCTGCTCTTCTGCGCAGCCTCTGTGGCAGTGGTACTCTTTGGGTGGGGAGGCCTCTTAGTCCTTGCTAGTTCAGCCTGAAGGTGGGCAACCTCCTCCCTCAGAGCTGACAGTTGCCTGCAAATAGGACAGCAATGCAGTTTCCAGAATGTCTTCTGGAAAACTGCTGCCCCACAGCCAGTGCATTGCACCACTCCCCACATGTCCCTCTCCTTTATAATATACAATATGTAATATATATAAATATTTATTATTTTTTTTCTTCCTTTTTGTGGTGAGTACTTACCCTTTATGCACTGTGCTGGGTTATTAAGAATATGACAATTCTGCCCCAAGATCTGTTGAGGAAGTGATGTCAGAACATTGGCTATAAAAGAAACGTCATGCCTGGGGTGGTGAGGAAGGGTGGGTGGGTAGTCTACAACCACTGGTGACTGTTAGAAATAATCAAATACACCACTGCTCCACCACCCTGGTGAGTGCTGCCCTTTATAGTAATTCAACTAACCTCCAGTAACTGATTTTTCAACTATTTAAAAGTAATTTGATGCAAACTGTTACAGAATACTAGTAGACAGTCCAGTTACCCACAAAGGAAAATCAAATTTGCAGTTATTTCAACCCTTCTGAAGTTGCTCACAAGATAAGCAGCTTTGAAAAACCCCTTCCTGATTTAAAAACCAGAATAATTAATTAAACACAAAGCAATACCAATGTAAGACTGTAAAGTAAGGAAAACGTCCCTCAGATGTAACCCTCTCTGAGGGTTTCTTGCCTTTCATACCCCTACAGGGTAGTAATTTCTCTGAAATAGAGTGCAAATGGCCAAAACCAAACTAACACAGTTGCACAAGCATAACACTATACTGGCTGCATAGGACAGTGAATTTGAAAGACTTTGCCTGGAGTTCGGTGGCCAAGCAGCCAGCCACTCCCACTTCCTGAGCTACTGTATATAAGCAGTTCCTCTCAGCCTCATTGTGAAGCATTTTTTTCTTTGTCCCACCATCCTCCCCTCCTCCTCCAGCAGCAGAGCTTCTCTCCTTAGAGGGATTACTAAGGTACCTTTAGCCACGGGAATCATCCTGTGGCACCACTATGGGTGGAACCCTCTCAGAGGGTTTCTTGCCTTTAGTATCCCTACAGGGTGGTAATTCCTCTGGAATAGACAGTGCGAATGGCCAAAACCAAACTAACACAGCTGCACAAGCAGGACACTATATTGGCTGCGTAGGACAGTGAATGAAAATTTGATGCAAAAATTCCTAAAAATGGCCGAGATATCAACATAAGTTCAAAATGCCATTGCCAGCCATTATGCTGCACTTACCTTCATTCTTCAGTTCACAGTTCAGATTTGAAGAGAGAAGACATGTCCCAGTCCACAGAAGATTGCAGCCGTCAACCTCCAGAGGTAAGTATGGGGTAAGGTGGGGGTGGGGGAGGTGGATGCTCAATGGGAGGGTGGAGATGGGGGAAGGAGATGACAGTGATGATGAGGGACTGTTTTCCTTTTTACAGTTTAAAAAAAGATGTTGGGGGGACTGTTTTCTTCTTTTCAGGTTTTTCACTGAAGATGTTGGGACACCAGGAGTGGTCTCTGCAGTGTCCTAGTGTTTTGGGGGGTACCAATCAGGGGATGCTGGGAGTGGGCTCCCCAGTGTCCTCCCACACTGTAGGGTAAGCCACACCGCAGCTAATGTGGAAGATGGGGGGTCAGAAGAGAGAGGATGGACTGGGGAGAGGGAGTGTGGTAGGCGGCAGGAGTCTCCAACAAGTAAATCTGGCAAGGGACTGTTTTCTTTTTTACAGGTTAAAAAAAAGGCCTCGGGGTACTAGTTTCTTCTTTTCAGGTTTTTTACCAAAGATGCCAGGACACTGGGAGTGGGCTCCCCTGTGTCCTAGTGTTTTTGAGGTTCACATCAGGGGACACTGGGAGTGGGATCCCCAGTGTCCCACACTGCTGGCTGTGGGGAACATGACTGGGGACACTGGAAGTGGACTCCCCAGTGTCCCACACTGAAGGGTAAGCCACACTATGGCTAATGTAGAAGCCAGCAGGGGGGTCAGATTAGGAAGGACAGAGTGGGAAGACAGAGTGTGTCAGGCTGCAGGAGCTACACACAAGTAAAGCCGCACCGTGGCTAATGTGGAAGCAGGGGAGTAAGAGGAGCGAGAACGGACTGGGGAGAGAGAGTGTGGTGGGCAGCATGAGCTGCCAATAACCCTAACTCCTCCATGAGCATTAGTGTTAACTCTAATGCCCATGCTTGGAGTTACATCTACAGAAAGAAATGAATCGCTCTCTCATTGGAGCGATTCATTTCTCCTAACTAGAGGACATGCCACACCAGCAAGAAAAACTACTGTCATGACCAGAGTGCCTGGACATTGGTGTACACTGCCAAGCCCATTGCAGTTTCATCTGTAATTGCCTTGGCAGTGACACATCTCTAAAATGCCGTATAGTAGCAAGACATTCCTTGCACAAGCGCAAGTGAACACAAAAAAGGCTGCAGAACAAAAATAGATGATAGAATGCATGGACACTTGTCTTATATGGCACATACCTTCATTCAGCTGGACAGACCGAGGCAGACAATGAGCTTTGGAGAAAATGGCTACAGCTATGTATTTATTTAATATTCAATTATTCAACCAGTACAGTCAAAACTCAACGTGATGTGCACAGCAAGGTAGTCTTGGCTGGTAACCTCAATCAGCTTTATCTGATTGAGAATCATTGACCGACTCACTCTCCACTGGGGTCCTCTTACCAGTCACAAAACTCTGTGAGGACAATGGCTCTGGGGCATGAAGGATGGCTTTCTTGACTGGCTGAGGATGTGTCCTCCCCCACCAGAGGACACCAACATGCTACCAGTGTACGCCTGAGGAGGCTGCCTTCCTGGCAGCCCCCTTTTATGAGGAAAACTCCAGCCATCCAGCACCAACCTCCTGTCAGTCTCAGGGTGATCTGGCTGCATGAGACTCATGATCCCCTGTTCCCCCCTCCATACAGACCTTCCATGACTACAAAGCCGTGTCATCACTTACACATATACATGACCATAACATCCTGTTCTAGCCCTATCTGCTTTTTGCCCCCCCTTACTAGAGAAGGCAAAAAAAAAAAAAAAGAAAAGGAAAACACTGTGGAAAAAACAGGGAAAATTCCTTCTTAACCCCAAGACAATATCTCATAAGTGCCCTACTCCCCCCTCCTTCTGATTTTATGAGGGTGAGGTTCAGGTGGGTTCAAACCTGAGGGTCGCAGAATGAGTGCAAACCTGTCCTGTGCAGCCCCTTTTATAGGCCATGCTCCTCCCTATGGTCTCAGCCCACCTTCCCCCCCGGGAACTCCTACCTGCCTACCCCCCACCCCTAGTGGGTGGCTACCTCCCCTTACCTGCCCACCCAGGTGTTACTCAGCACCTGCCAACAGACAAAGCCCCACCCACTGTGATGCCTTGTAGGCTCCCTCATTGTCTTATAGGACACATACCTTCGTTTACCTGGACAGACTGAGACAGACAATGAACTTTGGAGAAAATGGCCATAGCCATGTATTTATTTGTTATCCAATTATTCAAACAGTACAGTCAAAACTCAGCATGATGTGTGCAGCAAGGTAGTCTTAGTCAGTAAACTCAATCAGCTTGATCTGATTCAGAATCATTGGTTTAGTCCCTCTCCACTGAGGGCCACCTACCAAGCACAAAACCCCACGAGGACAATAGCTCTGGGGCATGAGAGATGGCTTTCTTGACCAGCTGTGGAAGTGTCCTTCCCCACCAGATGACACTGCCATGCCTCAAGCATATGCCCAAGGAGGCTGGCTTCCTGACTGCCCCCCCTTTTACAGGAGGACTCTCCAGCTGTCTGGCACCAACCTCCTGTCAGCCTCAGGGTTATCTGGCTGCATGAGACTTATGATCCCCTGTTTCTCCCTCCGTATAGGCATTCCAATACTACTGTACCACCACAGGGTGAGCTTCGCTGCCATTGTCACCCCCCACAAGCTCATCACACTAACAAATTCTCCACCGTCCTTTATATGTCCTCCATAAATGTATCTAACCCTATCTCTGATAAGTGTACACCATCTTTTCCAAACAGTTCTGTCCTTTTAATCCTAATCTCAGGGTGCCTCACTATGGACCCCCAATACAGTCCATAAATGGTTTCAGGGATGCATTGTGGAGACTGTGCACCTTCTCTATAGCCCTAGGATTGTGAGCATTCTGCCATTGCTGCTGCTTAATAATTTCAGACCAAATGATCCGTACTTGCAGCCACATTTCTTTCAACCTGGCCAAGTCCCTTTTAACACTCCGCTACAAGTCCAATGACTTTATGGTCTCCAAGTCATTTCCCCCCAGGTGAATCACCATGACCTTGCAAGGGTCCCGCTATCGGGCTTCATCTCATAGCCATGGAAGCAGCTCACACCATTTCATCCCCAATTGCCCCATCCAGTGCACCTCTGCTCACCTGGGATCCAAAAAACAGATTCTTGCCACTGTGGCACTGCTCGCCCAGACAGCAGCCGAAAGGATAAAAGAATGGCTGCATACCCAGATCTGTGCCCTCCAAAGGCCATCACCTGTCAAAACAAAAACAAGATGTTTTAGCATCTGGGGTCTAACATAACTTTTGAATGCCTGTGACCTCCACCATCCTAAGGCCTGGATCTGCACATTAGTTAACACTTCTGCCCTGGTGTGTGAGGTGGCCTTGAGCCTAAAAGAATGGGTACTAAATTGTTGTGCATCCTGCCCCAGCTGCTGTAAAGCCCTCTGCAGGACATGTCTGAACTGATACACTGTGATTGGTGTCCCATTCTCATGTGTAAAAAAGGCCACCCAGTCTTTTGTCCGCCTGGTAATATAGTCCTGTACCCATGCTGGAATATCCCATTGCACTCTCAGGGGTTCCCTCAAGCTACACCAGAAACACCAGGCATTCTGATCAGTTTTACTCTTCATCAATCAGACAAAGACCCTGGCCATGGTTACCACAATGTCCTCTTCTCCCAGTGCCAGCCCTGCTGCTTTTGCTTGACTGCACCCAACACTAAGAACTTGTGACTGCCGGCCTGCTCTCTCTCATTCTCCTTTTTATTTATTATATGTTTTTGTTTCTTATTTATTTGTTTATACTTTTATTTATAGATATCTGTATATATTTTATAAGACAGCATCTCTGTATTGGCGGCTCAATCTGTAAAACAGGCACTGCCAGATGTCTAACTCCCTCACTCCAGTGAGCGATTGGTGGTAATGAGATACCATGCCCCTTATCAACTCATAAACCTCAAGCAACACAATTTCCCATTTGTAGTCATACAATAATTCCAGATATGGATGAACGTATATAGCATCAGAATTATTTCTCAGACGTATCATATATCATATATTGTCTGAACATTGGCTCACAACCTTCCATTATAGCCGCATATCAGTTTCCACTTTAATAAATAAGTAAAATTTCAGCCAAGCCGATTTCAGTACACTTCTGATGTCGGCTTCTACTGTATTAAATAAATAAATCTGCCACCCAAGCTGATGCAAAACTTAAATCTGTGGGATCCAAACCCTGCTCTTCTGGCTTAGGAGACTACAGCCCTAACACTACGTTAGTTGGTTTTCTGCCCAGCAGACTTGCATTTCCTTGCCCTAGCCTTCTTATGCTATTCCTATTCCTGCCATGGGGGGTGCCCATGGCTCAAGCTTTCATCCCCACTTGCGCTACTCCCCCATATGGCGCCATTGTCCCTGGGCTGTCCCAATGTTTCAATAATTTATATTAATTTGCATTTATTTATTTATTTTATTTCACTGATCAGAGAGCTTAACCACTGCAGCCTTGTATTTTATTTATTCACTAGGACAATGGAAATCTCCTTGATCTCTGTCCTGCACATCAAGACTTCCCCCAACCACGTGGTGCCGGCATCCTCATAGCAGCAAAGCCCAACCAACTGGGACTACTATTATCTTCAGCAGAGTGACGCTGTACATTTTTGGGGCATGCTTTGCCTCCTGTGAGAGTAACCAGGCATACCTCTTTAAAACCTGGAAACCATTTTTTTATGTCTTTCCACCCTGCTGCTCCTCACCCTGAGGACCACGTGGTGCCAGCGTCCTGGCTGCTTACCTGACCGTTGGCCAGGCCAGGTGTATGCCCCATTTTATTTGGACCCTTTTTGGCTGTAGATCCTGAAAATTACAGTGTGAAAATGGCACTGTTTGAGAAAGGAGATGGATCAGAGTAATTCTGCTTGATGCTGAACTTGCCCAACAAACAAAAGTAAGGGAAAGCTGCTCCGACTGACAGGGGACCCAATAGCTCTTGTGCTAAAAGCCTAACTTGCTTGGATAACCGTTGAAGAGGCTGGTAGTTGGCGACTTGCTAAATCCATTGCAGAATGCCATGAAAGCCCTTTCAACCATCAATAACTGACACCTTTCCTCCCCCCTTACATGGTAGATGGTATCCCCCACCCCCGGCTGCACTCCTTCACATGCCTGGATGCGTTAGCTAAAACTGCTACACCCAGGTTATGTTTGCAGAAGCACCCAGGCCGGTGGCTATGGAGCTTCTATCTGCTTCCGGGTGGAATGACCCCACCATGCCTTACAGGCTCTAGTTACCTCCTGAACCTTCAAACATCAGTTGCACTTCACTGATCTTTTAAAGGCTGCGTTTAAAGATATTAGACTTCTTATCATCCCTCTTAGCCAACAACTATTCTTTCTTTTTATAAATCCACTGCACCCACCGGGAGTTGAACCCCAGGCTTGCTGCAACTATGGCTCTACAAGATGATTGCCTTAGCTCCACATGTCCCATGAATGCTCCTGGTGACTGTAGATCTTTGGGCTTCTTCTTCAGACCTTAGGGTTGAAGAATAAGAGCAAACATCTCCTCTGCACCCCCTTTTATGGGCCATGTTCCTCCCCTTGGAACTCTTGCCTGCCTGCTCCCCCCACCCCTAGTCGGTGGCTACCTCCCCCTACCTGTTCACCCAGGTGTCATGCAGTACCTGCCCACAGACAAAGCCCTGCCTACTGCAACGTCTTGCAGGCTCCCTCAAATTCTTAAATGCATAGATACAATACAAATATGGCAAAGGTCAGTAGCAAACACCTCAAATTCCATGGAGGATTCCATTAACAATGTTGAGAACAAATGCACACCGGTATGATAATCTACTCCAGTACCTCAGGGAATAGTCTTACCAGACATTACCTCACTGCACTTGTCATCTGAGATAGAGAACAACATTTTTTAGGGCTACAAAAGGATGGTGTGATCATTATGCAGTCCTTATTTTCAGAAGTTTCATCATTTCAGAAACATACAGTACACAGAATGGGCCGACCATGTAAATTATGATAGATCAAGAGGGAAATGTACAATACTAAATAATTTGCATAAGCTTGTTTTAAAATGTGTGGTGATCAGATTTGCTGACAACCAGTGACAACAATATAAGCTAAATAGTGACAGAATAAATGAATTGTTAAGAATGTGTAGAAGAACCTCGACAACACTTGTACTATAGGAATGCTATGGTACTTGCATTTGACACTGTACTGTATGCCATTTGTAATTTTTTTTTTTTTTACTGTTATTGCCAGCAAGATCATGTTTACTTTGCATTTGAAATTAAGCATCAATAATAAATAGGACAATAAAGTGAACAGTTACATACTGTCCTGTGCTTTTTTTCCCATAGGTAAGGTTCACTTTAAAATTAACAATAATAAATGAAACAATAAACATAATAAATATAAAAATGCAAGCAGTGCTGCTGTAAGAAATAAAACTTTTCCAAAAACAGTTCAGCACAGTGAATGTTTTTTTATAGACACACAGCACTGACAATAATAAAGACTAAAGTCTCCAACAGTCATACTATAGGCATTTCTGCTGAATAAACTTCATTAGGTACAGTTCAGCACAGTATGTGATACCAATACAGACTGTGGTAGCATTCCTCTTCTCCTATAGTCATAGGTTTTTGAACCTATGGAGATTTCTCACACTGGTTTCATCTGAAGGGAATGTAGTGACCATGAATTGCTCTCTCAATTAGAGTCTGTGAGAGAGACTGGATTCTCATTCATGGGGGTAGGGGGATGGGGATGACAATCATGTCTGCTGACTCCTTCACATACCTTGGAGTGACACTGGATCCCACACTTGATTTCTTCTCACACATTAATGAAGTATGTAGATCTGTTAACGCCAAGTTAGGAGCCACCTACCATGTGTGTGACTCCTTAATCCCTGCTGCCAGAATCTCTGTGGCATGAGGGGTACTGCTTCCTAGGCTTCAGTACACTCTCCCTACCCTTTCCCATGCCAATGCTGGTATCCTTCACAAATGCGACACCACATACAACAACATCTGCAGATTTGCCCTCTCGGCCCCTCACCTTACCCACCACTGTTTCCTATACTCTACACTGAACTGGCTGTCTCCTGATTCCCTGCACTCCTACTCTCTGGGCTGTTTCATTGACTCCATGAACAGAACCTCCCACCCTGATTGTCTTGAGGCCATGCTTATGTCTGTGATTCACTCCTGCACACTGAGGTCCTCTAACTCACCTCTGTTCTCTGTCCTTCTCTGCTTGGCAAGAATGGAGAAGTAAGCTTTCTCCCATTTTGCCCCCAAATACTGAAACACCCTAACCGCCAGCTTAAAGGGCTCTTTGTCTCACTCTGCCTTTAAATCTGCACTTTCTTCATACCTTCACGCACTTGATTCCTGTGACTGTACCTAACCTCCCCTGAACTCTGCTTCCTGCTTTTCCATGACTAGCACTACTTAGTTTCTTTTGAACTTGATTGTATTTGTCTGATTGAGTCAAATGTCCTAGTCATCACTGGATGATGGCTACTGCTTGCTGATGTTATTCCTTGACCTCTCTCTCTGGGGGTGCCATTATATCTTTTTGGACTGTTTTGTTAATTATCTGTGATTTATTGTACAATTGCATACACTCAGGAATATCATAAGCCTGTAATTGTTTGTACCTGTACTGTGATGGTTTGATTGCTTGAATACTGTACTCTCCTGGGTCATGCTTAAAAATAGGCAGACTTACTGCCTAATGCACTTACCCAGTTACCAAGAACTAATAAATAAATAAATGACCAGAAATAAGGGACATGTGGATCATAAAATGACATCTCTGCAAATTGCAATCATTAACTTAGTGAAAAAGAGGATTGCATATGTGTGTGTGTGTGTGGGTGGGGGGAGGGGGTGGTGGTGAGGAGATGGTTTTGTTGAATCTCAGCTGGATATCCTGCATTACTTTATAATACAGTACTTTCCCTGTTAACTACTCCTCCACCACCAACATCCCTTGGTGGTCAGCAATATGTTTGAGATGAGTGAGCATTGAGAGGGACACCAAATCCAATGTGCTTGAATTTGGAAAAGTCAGAGTTTTAGCAAACACCTTGGGGGTGCTTTTATTAAATGAAGAGAAAAACACTGGAAAGATATGTGTTTGAATGCATCTACAGTAACTAAAACAAAAAAAGAATATTTAATACATTTTGAGTTCAATTTTTCTGGGCTCTCGGGTTCTCGAAGGAGCTTGGATGGATCAGTACACAGTTGGACAGAGGGCTTGAAACCCAATATGTTGAGGACCTTCATTAACAGGCTAGCTTTGCTGCAATGTATCGCAATATACTGTGTTCCAAGGACCCACATTCTTCAGAATCAACCAGCCTTGCCACAGTTCTTTGTGATTTGCTGTGAAATCTACAGTATCTGTTCCTGGTTAATTTTGGTAAAACTCTTACAATACAGTACCATATGCACTGACTCCTCCTGGGACCTCACTTGTACTTTTGTTGCAGTCATCACCTTTTTTTTCTTATTTACTGTGTACAGTGCCGAAAGGATGTTTTATTTTTTTATATGTGGGCTGGAGGGTGCAGAATGACTGTTTACAGTATGTACTGTGTTAAATTATCTGGGGTCTTCAACCTTGAGACGGGATGGCGCAGGGCGGAATGGGATTCAGTGGGATGGGCTGAGTCCAGTGTACAGTACTGGATTTTTTCGTGTATTTTTCCTTGGCTCTGTAGTTTGGGAGGGAGGGAGGGAGGGAGGAAGCTGTGGAGGATCAAGACACAGTACTGCATACTGTATGGGGGTACTTCATTAAATGCCCAGCTTTGCTACGGTGCCCTCTAATATGGTGTGCTCCCAGGACTCATGTTCTTCAGAAACAACCAGCTTGGCTGCAATACCTAGCAATTTGCTGTAGTTTCAAGGACCTACAGTAGGCATCAACCTGTAGCATGTGTATTGTGGTAAATGTAAAATGGGGCTAGAGCAGTTGTTCATGGGGATAGGAGGTGAGGGTGCCTCTTGATTAGTTGGGCATGTAACACCTGCTTGATTTGGGGAGACTGTGAGTCATTTTGGTTTTCTTATATGATAACAAGGCAATTTTTTTTTCTATACTGTGACCACTCTCGATATTCATAGTTTGCTAATGTGATTTCTTTTTTTATTCATCAATCGACGTGCAGAAACTATGTTGTCTGGCTTGCTAGTAAGATTTCCAGGAAGCTCATCTTTTATTATTCCTGGAAAATGCAAACAAAAAAAAAATACAGTACTGTATATGGCACTCAGCTGTGGTGATTTTGTCAGATTGGTCTGGGGCTGCTAGAGGTGACTAATATGTTTTTAAAGCTACCTGTTATTGAGCACTGTCACTGAGGTACTGTCCATTACTAAACACTGAGCTTTGCTTTCCAATCTGATTTTTCAGGATGGATCAGGATGGGGGGGGGATACAGCAGAGCATCTGCAGATTAATTAACAAGCTCCAGGCTGTACTGGAAATGTGCTACAGTGCGCTGTGTCTGGCAAGCAAGGACTGTAAATTGTACACTTGAAGCCTGTTGGTGTTCTTAGAGAATCTACATAACATCGCAGCGGTGAGTCTCTGTGATATTTTGCTAGGCATTTTTGTAACATACAATATTATGCCCGTTAAGGCATTTCATCTCTTTGGGCAGCACTATACCTTTTTGAAACCATGTTGTGTGCTACAGAACAGCCCATTCTCTTTCATGAACTGAAACACCACATCTTTTATGATTATTTCAAACACTATGTTAAGCAGAACCTTTTCATTTCCGCATCATGGCAATTCCGCTATTATAGCTCGTTATTAATTTGCTAATTTTTCCCTCTGTGCTGTCCATGCCCAACAGCTACATGGAAAATACAAGCAAGCAAACAGTCAGCATTGACAAATGCTTGTTAAAACAGAACTGGCATGACTTATGGCCAGAATTACAGTCCTTTTCATTTTCAGTACAACTTTTAACCAAACATCAGACATCAGTAAAGAATACAGACAGCAGACTTTTGCAGCATCAGATTTACAGATCATCAAACAGTTTAATACTTTTCCCAGGACATGTACAAAACATACAGGCCACTTCATGCAGTGCACACAGATTGGTCAATGCCATAAGTAGTGCCACTTTCAAGGCCATTACTCTTTAACCAGGATGGACCTCACCAAGGTTCATTCTTTTGCACATGCCCATGAGGAGTTTAAGCACAGCTTTTCTTTAAAATGTTTATGCTTCAGTACTCCCTTTTCTGTTGGAAATATTGTACCAGTAATTGGTTACTTTAAAAGAAGGACTGTGGCTTTTCAAGGGTTAAGTTTCACAGTGGACCACTTTAAAACGTTACACTAAATCTGGAAAAAATAAAAAGCTGATGACAACAATTTTAAACCCTTGGGGACCAAGCTTGATTGATAAACTGAGTAGAATTCATATATTGCTTTTGGTTTAACAGTGCTGTAGGTACTGTCTTATTAGCAAGGCCACTGGAATTCTATGGTTCCACAACTGTAGAATTTTAAGCAGAAGTCGGATCACTGTGCAGAATACATGTAGTGCCTCAGAATTCATTGCTTTTAGTGATTTATCATTCAAGTATACAGTTTTCCCATAGTGCCTGACTCCCTTCCCCTCCTTGTTTATTATGGAACCCCTCCTTCGTGCTCATCAGGTGATGTCATTGATGACATCACCTAATATTTCAGTCAATGGCAAGACTGAATTCTGCCACAGAAATGAATAAATGATGCTCAGGAATTAACAAACAAAGCAGCAGAAGCCTAGGAACCCTGCCACAGAAATCAGGACTGAAGAGCCGTGGAGAAGCAGGACCTTAATTATTAATCATTTACATGGTATTAGCCAATCAGCTGCAGAGTCACAGTTCCTCGTGTCTTGCATATAGTGGTCTCTCATGCAGGAATGATAGGAGCAGACTATTCCACTTAAAAGCTAGGGAGAACAGCTAGATTCAAATATAAAATATTTAAAAAATGTGACTAAAAGCTTATAATAAATCCTCCTAGCTAACTTGAGTGCTTTGTTAAAAGTTAACAGGGCCACTAGGGGTGTATCTTACAGTATAAGTGACTCCTCTCATTATGTTTGGGCAGCCAAATCACTTAGCTTCGTGATCCTCTCACCTGTATCTCATACTTAGAGTCTCATAATATATGAGAACCCTACAGAGGTCCTATTAACTTATAAAAGAGACCTTTTACCAGTCAAGTCTGGCAGTTTTACTACAAAAATGTTTGGCACAGAATGTTCAGTGCTCAAGATTGTCAAAGCACCAAGCAGCTTCAAAGTATTTCAAGAAAAGTGTTTTTTTTTAATATTTATTTTAGTTTAATTTTTATTTTATTTTAAATGTAATAAATATCAGATAATGTCTTTATAATAATCTGCTCCACACCAGATTGAGATAAGGGGTTTCAGTAAGACTCCACATTAAGTAACAAGTAAAACATTAATTGATTTATTTTTAATAATAGAGCAGTTGTCCACTAAGCCACTTGTACCCTTCTACATATCCATGTGGGTAAAGGAGAGAATGATGCTTTGCATCCCATGATGCCTTTCAGTTTCTGCAGAGCCAGTACTATATGCTATATATAGCTTGGCAGTGTGTTTGTGAAACTAGACTAAAAACCCTAATTGTGCTGCCAACCAACATGATTACCTAAATTGCTAAAGTCCTCCAGGAAACAATTATTACCTTTCTGCTTCCATGCTTACTAGGAATCCAGCAGGACTAAAAAACAGGGAATTTACTATATTAACTTAATATTCTTTCCTGTCAATTAGTTTTACACTTCACAAATGAGTGCCTCAGATCATGAAGAAATTAAGCAGCCTAATCACCCTTTTACAAAAAATCCAAAACACGAAACTTTGGTGTGACTGGCTCAACATGTGTGCTAATGTTCTTATATGACTGCAAACATGTTTTGAGGTCTTAAAAGGGGATGATGAGGCAGGGCAGCAATCCCAATTCATACTTGCTTATACCCTGTTCACTTTCTGCATCTCACTCCCTTTTCTCTTTCTTTTCTCTCTCTCCCTCTGTTTTCTGTCTCTCTGGTGTTTTAAACCTAGATCTTTATATATCACCCTGTTACCCCAATAGAGATACTCTAACCAGTGACATCATCAGAAGCAGTTATTCACTTACTTATAAATCCAATACTGCTACTTGATGGGCTATTACATTGATGAAAATGGAGTAGCTCTTCAAAAGGCACAATTTCAATAAAATAGCCATATTAATATCAAAAGCCAGTGACTGATTGTTGCTAGTAGTGTCACTGATTAGAGAATCTATAATGGTGTAAGAGAGGCTACATAAAGAGCTAGTTTTAAAGAGCAGGTGATGTAGTTTCAAAAGTGGAAAACTTGTGCATCTTGGCAAAAAAATTGTGTAGAGGAGGATGCCCTTTGCATACCTACAATTTGCATGTGAGGGATTTTCAAAAAAAGTTGCCTTTATGAAACATCACAATTCATGGCAGCTTGCACAGTTTTTTTGCACAGCTGCACAAAAATGCTACATATGGTATGACTAGATACAGCATTTTTCTGTATACCTCTGCAAAAAAGGAAAATGCTGTCCATGTGCAAAATAATGCTAAAATAGTACTTTCACTGCTGCAAGAATTTTCCCCATATGAGTGAGTTGCACACAATAACAGTCATGGGGCTATGCCAGGCCCTTGGGAAATCGAGCCTCAGGATGACAGAAAACAAAAAATGAAAGACATGTACAAAAAGAGAAAAAGGTTAAACAAATGGTAATGGTGTGATGGGTTTCTTCCCATTTACATTCTAAGTAGCATCATAAACAAGTCTGGGAAAGCAAGTCAATTAAGCTAGTCTCACTGTGCCTCCAACAGTTTGCTTCTATGAGGAAAACATATTCATTATAAGGAGAAGGCCAGAGAAAACTGTATAAATGACACTTTCATCAGCCCTGCACTCCTGCTGCAATATGTCATGATTTGGAAACACTAGTTTAAGATTTATCAAAATATTCTTTGGCACAAGAAAATAACACCACTCTTATACATAGAATGAAATCCAAAAGTTATTTCCAGAGGGATTGATCCCATATTTTTTTATCATTTAATTAATCTGTATAATACTTGTGAATTTGTATATAGCAGCAGCAACTAGTATGTTTTACTGTATGTGTTTATATGTATTTACTACACAGGGAATGCAATTGTACATGACAGTTTCTCTCAGTTTGCTTTCCAAATTAATTCTATGTGAATTTGAACTGGATCAAACTGTCAAGTCCAGTACTTTTGTTAACTAGAGGATAGATCATGACTATAAGAGTAGTCCAACAAATTTTGTTATCCATGATACAACATTCTGGGAGGCTTATAATGCTGACAAATAAGTTGTTTTGCCTTGAGTTATTACATTTGGGGAGTGGGCAGATATATTTACTTAAAGCATGATTCTGAAGGATGTGCGTACATGTCTTCAGTCTTGCTTAAGTGGTAGTTTAGGCTCCATGCCTCTCCATGAAATAACACACATCTATAATCACAGATGGGTTCACTGTCTGAGGGTGGCACAAAACATAGGGACATATGCATTCTAATGGATGCATTGCATGTGGATCTGCCCCCTCATGATTTAATTTACAGTCTATTATACTGGCTAGCACAACATAGATGCAGCATCTCCTTTTTAGTGAGGGTGCTCTTTAACTCAGTTTTGCAATTGGAAAGAACAAAACACAAAAATGGCAAAAGACCTGCTCAAGGCCACCCAAGGATATATAATTGTAATTGAATTTAAACCCAGGTCTTCTGGTTCCCATGCCAATTTTCTAACCACCATTCTCATCATTGTTTATGTCCCTTGACCCCAGGGATTAATTTATTTTTGGGAAAGTCAAAAACTTTCATGGGTCAAAACTTGGAGGTCATTCCAGGGTTTTGGATGTCAAAATTCTTTCCTTGTCCTAAATTATGAAAATCAGTGTTCTGAGAATCCAGTTTTTGTAAGTTAATGTGAAATAATCCTTGAAAAAATAGAACATTTCTTAAAAAAAAATAAAGAAACCCACATTTTGACTTCAATGCCTACAAAAAAGAAGTAAAAAGAAAGAAGTCATTTGATTTTCTTTTTTTTTTATATAGCTTATTTTTTTTGGAGTGAAATACTTTCTCCCTCTTGATTTGGTAGGTTTTTATCTTATTTTTGGAAGTCAAATATGGAGTTAATTGCTATTTTGACCCCACTATATATGGTCATATATGGTCATATTTTCAGGGCTGCATGGCACTGAGTTGGGTAGTTTGCAAAAATATTGTCACAAAATTCCAAAACTTTGAGGAAATTGTTGTTTTCAGTGAAATGAATTATATGGCCAAAATCATCATTTTACATGTGAAATCCTGGCTTCCACATGAAATTGTTTGTTGTTGCTTGAAAACCAGTGATTTGTTTAATCAAAAACAGTCATTTTAGCTGACAACCAATTATTTTCATGTGGTTGTGCTGATGCACAAGACAACCAAATCCTTCTAATATTTGCAATATGATCTAGCAGACAAAATCAAAGGTTCCTTGTCATTTTCACGCTTTAGAAAAAAAATTCACCCAGCTCTAATATGTTTAACTCTTTTATGCCCCTTCCCAATACACTTCCATGAATGATCAGTTATATGGATATTTGTGCATGCACTCCTCATGAGTGTATAAGACACATCTAAGGAGAAGATGAGATGTAGTTGCCTTGCCTTAATGATAAAGAACCATGGACAGAAATCTGCTGGTGCAAATCAGCCCATCATCATAGCAGCAGTACCTGTTAAGGGAAAAGGGAAGAGTACTATAGCTGGCAGGAAATTTAACTTTTCTCAGATAGACACCAAAGATCTAGATCAGAGCATCACAGGCTGCTACCTCACATGGTTTGGTAGTGGTGCCCTGAAGAGCATGGCACAGGAAAAACCCAAGCTCTGAAAACAATTCCATTGGTCTGGGAATGCACTAGGAAACTGCATATGTGACACACGTTGGTGAATTTGATGTAGAGTCCATATTACCCCTGCCCCAGTATAAACCACCCATGACACTAATTTGAAGTAAAATGGCCACAGGCTTGTCTATTGATGATATTCAATTATCCTAAACAGGTAAGGTATGATGTGTGCAGCTGACAGCCTCCTCCCTACCCTTTCTCCTAACACTGGGGCACTGGGCTAATGCAGATCCCCTTCCCTGCAGACAGGGATCCCTTCAGTGGGTAGCCCAGCCTGCAGATCTCAGGTTGGCCCCATCACGGGACCAAAGGTATGAACCAGAGGAACCCTTTCCTCCAAGAGAGCCATCTGACTTAGGAAGAGATGCTCACCCCCATCTGACACAGTTTACTTCCCAAATGGGAAGAGCTTGATGGGGAGCACCAAGACCCATCCAGACTAGGCATGAGTCTTTCAGCTCTACTCCCTATGCCAAAAATGGAGGATCAGTCCAGACTGGGAGCAAGTCCCTTTCCCCATCTCCCAAATACCTTACCAGAGACTACCACGCAATCATGTTTACATTGTCTACAAAGGAAGCACAGACTAGCAATCCTATCTATCCTTTGCCCTTTGGAGGTGGTACAATAAAACAGGAAAACCCCCTTTATGGGGAAAAACTGGGGAAATTCTTCCCCAACTTCAATGTGGTCCCCCTTACTGGGACGGAAGACAGCTCTGTACTACTGCTGACACAGTCCATGGCCCTACTTTTATGAGAAGGAAGATAAGGGAGAACAGTATCAATGCAGAAGAGTGGTTGAGAAGAACTTGAATGAATAATGCCTACCTTTAAACTCGTCCCCAATAGACTGGTCACTTCTAACACCCCATTGTGGTGGCATTCCTTGGCTCTTCCCCTGTCATTCCCCTTGCCCAGCCTTCTTTCCATCTCTTATCTTTATGGGAAGGGCTAGGTCCACTGGACCAGCTGGGTGGAGAAGGGCTCTATTCTACTTCCAGAGCTGGAGACAAGGTTACATCATCCTATACTCCTCTTCTGCAAAGCTTTGCAGACTGGTAATTGGATGAACAGTCCCAATTTCATCCCATCTTGCCCCAGTACAAACCACGCTTTACACTGACTTGGTGTTACAGTAAAAGGCAACAGCTAAATGTTTACTAATGACATTCCATGATGCTAAACAGGTATATGTGCTGTGATGTGTGCAGCTAGGAGACTCATACCTGCCCTCTCCCACTATGCTGGGCCCAAGACTACTGCAGAATCCCCTCTCCACTAAGGTCATTGCAAGAGCAGGTTTTCTATCACATTCCATGCTGCTCCAGCCAGCTCACCTGGGCTGCTCATTGAGTGAGGTTGAAGTTCTTGCCCCCTGGTTGTTGCTTGGCATGCTCTGCCAGCCAGTGCACTAAGGAATACCCATAGAACCACACTGTCTTCTTGTTGTACTGGTAACCTGCTTGCAAGTAGATTAAAAATGCAGGGGGTATAATAGGTGCCAATAAATTAAACGCCTACAATGTCCTTCATCCAAAGGCCTGAATCTGGCTACCTAACAGCCTGACTGCTTTTGCATTCATAGCAGCTATTATCTGAAAGTTGTTGGTCCTCTATTCTTTTGGGTTTAGACTGGGTACCCTTAATGCCTTCAGTAGCACATGCTGAAACTGCTATTGCATATCCAGTGTACAGTACACATGTTGAAAGATGGCTGATTTGGTGGCTGTGCTACTCATTATGTATTAACTAGCCATGGCCCACAGGTTTCATGCCACTCTGGCATGGATCTAAACAAAAATCAATATCCTTTCACCATTTGATATGTGTTTGACCAGTAGAGTCTCACAGACAGTGCAGATAAGGTGACTGACACATCCCCCTTTTGTAGACCGGGTGTCATTTGCTGTCTTGGCTTTCTTTATCAGCTCCTTGACCAGAAAAGCTCTGCAAAAGATGACCAATAAGACTTCTAAAACAACTGGAATTTGTGTAGTGTGCAGCAAGTGGCCAGTAGGGCAGCCTGCACCACCTCCAGTGTCACCATGCTCAAGGGGCACCTGCCATCCTCCTGTTTTGGGAAGCCCTTATGCCAGCCTTCCACAGCTCTGCAGACTATGAAAACCAGTGTGTTGTCTGTCATACCCAATTCACCATGCCATGCCTGCCAAGGGCTGCCTCACTGCCCTCAGGAAAATACTCTCCTATTTAGCAACTATGGTGTACTGGCACAGCTGATCTTCTGGTATAGGTCAGTGTTCTGGCCAACTCTTAAAAGCCCTGATGCATAGGAGATATTTAACTCTTCTCTGGTAGGCCTTTGTTAGGCTTAGAGCAATAGAAGTACTGATCAGGCACCATCTCCCAAGGTCACCAGGTCCCACAGGACCCAGTGTGGTTGCTCCTCTTCTGCAGGCACCAGCCCCTTGAACATCTGCCACTGGAAATGAGATAAAAAAATCAGTAATCACCTTCTCCACCATGAATGCTCTTGGCCCTAAGATGAATGTTTATTGTTAAGCATTTTTAACACAGGTTCCTTGGTCAACCCCCACACTGGTACCTTGTTCCAAAGTTGGCTAATGATAGTGTGGACCAACCTCTTTGTATCAATTTGGAACTGGACTTTCTTGTCCTGGAGCAAGTTTCCTCATATTTCTAGGATTACCACTATGGGGAAGAACTTCAGGAGGGCCATTTCTTAGTGATCCCAGCTTCCATCCACAATGGAGGCCACTCCATGACACACCATGTGCCCATGAACTGTGCCCCAAAGTCTTAACTTCCCACGGTGTCTGTGTACAGCTCAAGCTCAGCAAGCCACAACCATAGAAGTGTGACAGAAAGGTGAAAGTATGAGGTCTTCTTTCACAGCCTCAGTTACCAATATCCTATAGTTCTTTTTTTGTTACTTCCACTTCTGCTTTCTCTAACCTCTACAAGAATGTCCTTCCCTTTGGGATAACCTTGTAGGCAAAGTTCAAATGACCTAACCACTATAGTAGTTATTTCAGCATTACCATCCTAGCCCACATGGTGCCCCTGATCAGTTCCCACTGTATCTCTAACTTCTCCTAAAGCAGCCTGTATTTAAACCTCTCAGAATTGATCTCAATTGCTTAAAAGAAAATGGTGGCCTGTGGACCCTTCATCTTCCCAGCCACAACTGAAATCGCAAAGTAAACAGGCACACTGTCACAGGCTGCCACAAGTGTTCTTCCTGGCAGGACTAATGAATGAACAGGAAGTAATTCAAATACAGTAATGGATGACCCCCCCCCACTTACCCACCCATTGCGTTACCACCTAGTACAAGAAAGTACTGAACTTTTCAAATATAGCACAGGCCATCATTCACTCCAAAGGAATACATTTGTTTAAGTATTCATGTTTGAATTTCATTCCCAGTAACTTTTGGTCTGCCTCATGCATCAGGAGGAGCCAAATAGTCGACCTGACATTAGCCTTTACAAGCAATGCCCTAGAACCACAGTTTTTAACTATCTTTACTACTTTGTCGGAAGAGGAGCAGGAGACTGCTGTGAACTGTGGCTCACTTATGTAATTCACTGAATCCCTTTTTCAGTATGACAAAATTATTTATCATCCCAAACTTCCCTGGCACTTTCTGTAGCACCAAATCTATCAAGGAACCTGTAACCTTAAGAAAGGAGGTTCTGCAAAGGGGCCACAAATCCTGTCAAGTAGTAATTCTTTCTGTAGCTTGTCCCAGACTATGTCGGGCCTGTCCCAGGCAAATTTTAAATGCTCTGTCTTATATCCCCAGTGTGGGCCCTAGTAAGGAATTTTGAATCCTTTAATAAACACCACCAGTACGGACTCAGCCACTGGCTAGTTGGGATACCACATGAGCCAAGTGCTAAGCTATTCCACCCTAATTGTCATTTCTTCATTTCCTGAAGCTCTTCCACCAAAATAAAAGCTGAATTTTGCCTTAGGAAAACTTCCCTGGTACACAGCAGGTATGAGGTTATTGCTTCCTGCATGGAGGGCTTTCATGTTTGTACAGCACTTGCAATTCAAGCGGTTGCATAAATTCCCCAGCTGTGCCTGTAGCACTGGTCATGAAGCCTCCTAAAACCGTGCTTCATTTCCAACTGAGGCATCCAGATTGGCAAATCAGTCTCTGTATGCCTGACCCTGCACTTGTCATCATGTTGTCTAACCAGAAAGGCATGCCCAACATGTCCCATTCCTCGCAATGGTTATACTGCATGCACCTCCTAAACTTCTCATTATATTTCAGCCAAGCTGTACCCCTTTTCTACTTATTTGCACTCATGATTCTGTTCCAGTATTATTTAATTGTTTGAAATGATTCCATCTGCAGCACTTTATTTTCATGAGGGTCCCAGGGAGTATAGCTGCAGTGAACCAGCTAACATAACTTAGTTTTATAAAAAACAAAACTAGAAAAAAATGTGTTTGGAAAATTACCCAAGATTAAAAAAATGCACTTCTAACCTCAAGGTGTTAACTGTAGATGGTGTACACCTTGAGGAAGTGACTGCATTTAAGTACTTGGGAGGAACTTTAGGCCCCTCTTAAGTTTTGCACCTCATTTGGACCAAGTTATCACTAAAAGGATAGTCAGTGACACCACCAACTATCCTTTTTAACAAATCATGGGAGGATGATGTTAGAAGGTCTAAACCTCAATCTCAGGTTCTTGGCAATAATGGGCATGCAAGGAATCACAGGCACATTGCACAAGAGTAATAAAGCTTGTTTATTACTACCAATAGGAAAATCACAGTTGCCCTAAGCAGTTCTGATCATTAGGAACCGGGAGCCAATGCTAAGTGTTCCCTATACCTTGAGGAATCTCCGTGTCTCCTGGGGTTTCCAAGGTAGAAGATGTAATATCTTACATTATATACCTAAGATAGTTACCGTGGTTACTGTAAGATAGAAACATTTCTAGTTACAGACATGAGCCCTTTTGGCTAAATTAGAGGTGGCTTCTCAGTCCAAGATAACATTATACAATTTTGTTATAGTCAGCACTTTGTGGAAACAAAGAGGTACAGTTTGTACATAGCCATGTAGTAATACAAATCATCAGAAAATGGCAATGCCGACTTATATATCATAATCATTACAAGGACACAGATGTCCTAACATCTTGTAAGCAAGAAATACAAGTGTATATTGGAGTAAAGTGTATAGGAATTATATGCATACATATTCTGACATCTACTCTTATATGGTAGATGCCCTTAGCCCTATATGTTAGTATAACATATGCCTAAATGCTAGATGTCTGTGGTGTACCTATGGGGGTACCAGTTAGGGTGGCAGAGATCTCATGTAACATTCCCCCCTTGTTGTCTCACAAGGGGCAACACAAGCAAGAGTAAGGAAGTGGAAAGAGCAGGTGTCATTTACAGACCTGACGCACGAGCCTTGTAAAGGAACTCCAGCTGCTCACGGTGTTAGCATAATGTATGCCGTAGGCAGCAAAGCATAATACTAACAAAAAATATCCAAAATGCTTGTATAATAACAAAACCTTTAAATGGAATCTCTAACCAAGTGTTTGTAAGTGCACTATTTAAATCACCATCATTAATAAGGTCATATACTGCTTAATTAGCTCTGGAGATATTATTGCTGGTGTGGATGAGGTGGGTGTCCTTTCTGTCTAAAAGAGATTTTAAAGTCAAAGATAAAGGATCAATGTGTACATTAAAGTAGGGTAGGCACTCTGAAAGAGTAAGCAGATAATCAAGGTTACCATCAATGATATCGGGGATCCATAATGGGGACAGGGGTAATAACTGTGTGCCCAATAATAGTAGTCTAGTGAGGTATAAAGCAAAAGTTAGAATCATTGATAGAACATGTGTTTTCTCCGTATGTGAATGGTTTAAAATTAGTTACCACACAAAATTCACCATCCGAATTATATTGCATTTTAACAGTAGGCAGTCTCCATTTTTGCAGCTGTACTGTGCGAGTATAAGTCTGGAAATTCATGTTGGCAGGTAATGAACCTCCTACCAACAAGACTGGTACAATTAAGAATCATCTGGAGCAGATGTTGAGTCCTGATATTCTGTGCTATTGGTGATGGTGTCACCGTCCATGGAAAAGGACCAATCGATACTGTCGGGGGAATATCCACATACAGGTTTAATAACATCAAATACATCACATCGATACAAATAAATATACCTTTCTTCGCACAGCAATCTGTGTGGAGCAACCCACACGTCCCGAAGAGGACGGAAAACCAGTAGAGGAGGCAAGTCAAGGCTTTCTCTGTAGATGTCGTCATCAAGGTGCCCAATGGATTGTACGGCTGCTAGTTTACCAAATATAGCTGTAGTAGGATCAAAACATGGTAAGGAAACAATAAAAGACACAAACATAGTATCCTTAATTGAACATTTCTTAGAAGTAAAGCAAGGACCAGTATTAGGGTACCTGGTCACAAAACCTAAATTCCTAGCAGTAGCGATTGTAAGAGACTGTAACATACACATGGCAACACAGTTAGAGGATTTGCAGTGAGGACAATACCATTTAGAGATGCATCTATCATGTATGATATCAGGGATTCTTCCGGATTCCAGATCATGGAAGAGATTGTTTGTTGATGGTAGTGATAATATATGATCCATAGATGGAGCATAATTTTTCATGGGCAATGTATTGCTTATCTGCTTCCTTATTGTTTTGTGCAATAAGGGCATTAATCTTATCTTTAGAATCTGTAAATGCCTTAGCAATGTTGTGCATATTATATACAGTGTATCTTTCTTCCTGACTGAGGCCATCCGCACCATGCAATAATGTGGGTATGATGTCATTGATCATACCAGTTTGAAACTTCTGGGAATGTGCTTTGATAGTAACAATGTCTGCTTTATTCTAGATAGACATTTCAGAACCAAAGACACCAGTGGGGGTACCTGTGGCACCAGTGACATCAGCTGTGTCATGCGTATTTCTTTATGACTTTGATTATCTGTTTTAGGTTTTCTCCTAAAACTGCCTCTATGCTCGGTGGTGTGTACCCCAGCAATAGGGTCTTGGTTACATATCTGAAAAGCTGCTAAGCTATCAAGAACAAAGTACTGTAAAACAATGAAGTGTTAGTAGTATGGCACATACAAAATTATTTCATATTCCAGTAAGTCAAATTAAATAAGACAGGTACATGCATATATTGTAACTTGTTAATAAGTGAGCCAGGTAGAGCAGTGGCTGTGAGACCACTATGAGGACCAGGGGTTTGTTTTGGACATTCCAAAAGCCATTTCTCAGTAGGAGGTAACACATATAAGTACATGGCAACTGAGGCAATGTCATGTACAGTACAACATTTCCTGGCAGAATCTTTAGATAATGAATCACAATATGAGGGGTCAAATAAGGCAGTGATAGTGTATAAACCAGAATGCCTAAGAGAGGTTTGGTGCAAGGACAAAGTACCATTTGTGGATAATTTTGCATTGGACCATCCATGGAAAGTTCCCTTGGAGAGTTTGGCCATGGGGAGTATTTGTCCTTGAGACTTGGTTTGCCACTCAATTTGTAGGGTAGATTTATCAGGAGTAACAACTGAGGCAGTGAGGTAGGCATTTGAACCTTCCTGGACAGTAATCAAATTGTCAGAAATATTGATGGAGACTTCCTCTGGGGTAGTTGTAGGTGGATCAAAGTGAGGAAGGAGGTGCTTTACCATGCTTTGGATGCAGGGGATAACTCCTGAGATGAGGATAAAATGGAACAAGATAGCCATCTTGTCAGTGTATCAGAAAAGAAAAATCAAACATTAGCAAATAGTACTATTCCACTCAATGGGGTGAGAAAAAGTAATTATACTCCTTTATGCAGTTTCTACTGGTTTGCATGTAACCATTTGTCAGTTTGTTGCTTTGCATGAGTCTAACCTGATAGACTGCTGGACTGATCTTGTTGACAATTGGATAGAGTCCTTCCCACTTATTGGAGAAGGAATGTGTTGGATGCGCAAATCTGATGACCATTGCCTAATCTCCAATTTGTCAATCCACTTCTTGTGCATGTTTGTCGAACTGAATTTTGGACTGTTGCTGGGCCTTGCCCATGCAGTTCGCAGTGTACAAATGAGTGTGTATGAGGCCTTTTCTGAGTTTTTCCACATATTAATTCACTGAGACACGGTCTGCAGTGGGGTTGTGCAGGTCAAACAATAAGTGTTCAGGTAATCTCATATTTCTACCAGTCATCACCTCAAAGGGTGTCAACTGGGTGGTAGCTGAGGGGGTGCCCCTAATTGCCATAAAGAGTAATGGCAGTAGGGAATCCCAGTCCTTGGGATTGTCCTCAATGAATTTGGAAAGCATTTGCTTAATCCATCTGTTGGCCCTCTCTAATTGACCTGATGATTGTGGGAGATATGGTATGTGGAACTTCTGATTAACTCCAAGGAGTTCAAGGGCTTCTTTCATCAACTCACCTGTAAAACTGGTTCTTTTGTCTGAGTCTACCTTGAGAGGTAGGCCCCACCTGGAGAAAATCTGTTCCACCAGCAATTTAGCAGTGATTTTCGCAGTGCATGTCTTAGTGGAGAAAGCTTCAATCCAATTTGAGAAAAGATCAGTTACCACAAGGGCGTATTTGTTTTTTTCTGCTGGTATTGGTTAGGAGACCAATAAAATCAATCTGTATGGCATGCCAAGGGCTAGAATGCCACTGTGGTAGTAGTTTGGCATTTCATTTGGTGGGGATGGGGTTGTTTTACACACAAACAAGGCCATTGTATATGTACTGTTTAACATCCTTGGTGAAGCCAAGGCACCAGGGCACCAGGCCACCAGGCGGTGGTCTTGAGTCTCTGGAGTGTGTTTTCCACTTCCTGGTGTCCACCAGTGGGGGTATCATACACTTGGTGCAGGAATTCAGATCTGAGATGATGAGGGACCACCCACAACTTGGAGGGGGTGTCATCTGGTTGATACCAGATGAGCTTGTCATCTGGGGACAGGTGTAACTTACCTTCATGTCTTCAGTGGGGGTTGTGGGTGGGTAAATTCTTCTCAGTACCTTTGCCCAGGAATCTGAACACATCTTTGAGTTCAGAGTCAGCATGCTGGTCTTCTAACAAATCCAAGGGGGAGAAGGGTTCAGGTTTCTTCCTGACAGCTGCTATGTGCACAGCTCCTCTGGCCTCTGGATGATCCATCATCCAGATATCCCCCCTTGGGCACCTTCCTTTGCAAGGGTGTCAGCAGTGTCATTGAAGGCATGATATGGATCATGTATAGAGTGGGCCTTAACCTTGTGTACATAGAGTTTGTGTGCAAATTTCTGTGCCAGTGAATGAATGTATATTACCTGTTCCTTGTGTTTCACCAGGGTGCCATCAGAAGAGATAAAGGAGTTCTTCTGCCAGAAAGGAAGGAATTCTGTAAGAGAGCAACAAACCCAGATAGAGTCTGTGAAAATTATGGTATCCTCAGTTCCATGCTGGATGAACTCGAGGGCACAGGCCACCACTGCAATCTCCGCATATTGTGATGTTGCCACACTGTAACGTTTGGAAATCTTAACAGTGTTACCAAAAGGGTAAATTACTAATACGCCCATTCCTGCTATCTGTTCTCCCTAATAACAGGAAGCTGATCCATCTGTAAAGACACAACACAATGAGGTGTTCTGAAGTAGTTGTGGTGTAGCAGGAAGGAAAAGACCTAGATCTGGTAGATCAGGTGGCTGCAGTGTGCTGTCATGGGGTTCTCCTTGGAAAATGAGACCATGTGCCAGCATGGATGGCATTTTGTTTGGGTGGAACTTGATGTCTCTGTCCTGGAGAAGGAGGGACCAGTGTGTTAGTCTGGTATTAGAGACTGACCCGTCCTTTACTCTGTCTGATAGCAAAAAGGTTGTTGGGGTGTGGTTCGTGTTAATGATGGGGGGGGGTACCCAATGATATACAGAAAGTGCTTGACAGACCAGTAGGTGGCTAGAAGGTTCCTTTCACAAAGGCTGTACTTCTGTTCCACTGGAGTCAAGAGCTGTGATGCATATGCAATGGGTCTTAGGGTGCCATGGATCCTCTGGGCCAGCACTGCAGACATAGCAATGTCAGAAGTGATGGATTCCAGAGGGAATGGCAAGGCTGGATTGGGGTTAACCAAAGCTGGAGCTGAGGCCAGGGCTTGCTTCAGTGATGTCACAGCTAGGCTGTGAATTTGGCCCTAAGTCCAGTAGACATCCATTTTCAGTAGTTCATACAGAGGGGCAACCTTCTGAGTAAAATCACAAATAAAATCTGTAGAATAATTCACCATACCTAGAAACCTCCTGAGGGTGGCCACGCTGGTGGGCAATGGCAGATCTTGCAATCCCTGCATCTTCTTCCAGGTAGGGCTCTGGCCTTGATATGTTATTCTCATGCCCAGAAAGAATACCTCTTTCTGACACAGTTGTGCCTTTGCTGGGTTACATATGAGGCCTGCTATCTGGATGAGGGTCAGTAGTTCATTTAAGAGATCCAGATGTTGTTCCTGTGTGGCAGTGGCCAACAACAGGTCATCCACATACTGCAAAAGACACTGGGGTGTGGAGAAACCCTCAAGAGTGTCCATCATGTGCAGAGGGAACAGGGTGGGGCTGTTATGGAACCCCTGTGGTAAGCAGGTCCATGTGTACTGCCTGCCCTCGAAGGTGAAGGCAAACTTATATTGAGTTTTGGGGGACAATGGTAATGACCAGAAACCATTGGAGATGTCCAGGGCACTAAACCATTGCTGGTCAGTAGCCATAGCATGTCTGGTGCTGATGCCACAGTTGAGGCACAACTGGGGGTGACCTGGTTTGGGCTCCTGTAGTCAATAGTAAGTCTCCAGGCACCTGTGGATTTTTTCACAGGCCACACTGGGGAATTTGCAGTGGAAACACATGTCCTGATTACACCTTGCTTGAGGAGTGATTTAATTGTTTCCCTAAGAGAAGGCAAGGCCTCAGGTGGGAAGGGGTATTGCCGTTGCCTCTCATGTGCTGGACCTGTCACTTCAATGACAATGTGCATCCTGCCACAATCATGCTTGTTAGTGGCAAATGCCTCCAGATGTCTTTGTAGGATGGGAAGGAGTTTTGGGAAAAGCTCATGGTTCTTAAACAAATCTATGATGTCATACTCTTTGTTGTTTGCAGAGATTGTCACAACCACATGTGAGTCAGGGATCATGATGGTGTGATATTGTCCCTGAATTTGTATCAGTATCATGTTGGCTAAGTCCACCACACAGCCGTGTGGTGCCAAGAAGTCAATTCCGATTATACTAGCGTGATCATGCAGTACCATCAGCTGAAAGGTATGATATGCCTTCAAGTGTCCCAGTGTCACAGGTAGTTGTAGGGAGTGGTATGCAGGTAGCCTAGTTCCATCTACACCAGACATATTGGTCCTCCATCTGGTAGACCAAGGTGATGTGTCTGGGCTGTCATCCTGTAATACAGACACAGTCGTGCCTATATCCAGCTGTACTGGCAGTAGGTGGCCTCGACCTTGGCCTCTGTGCAGGGCCTTTCATTTGTATCCAAGGCCAGCTTGTTTACAATATGGACTGGGGCCTGTAATTGTCAATCTGTACCAATGGAAGCATGGGGAAGCTCTTGACAGAGAGTCTGGGCCTGGTTCCTGTGAACCATCTCACCATGCTGCACTGATGCTACATAGGGAGCCGCTTCTGGCTTCAGGCCTGTAGGGGCCTGAGAGCCTGGACTTCCTATAACCCCACGGCCTGTGGAGGCCTGCTCTCCTGGTTGTATTGCAGTAAGGGTCAGTACTGGAACAGCGTCCGCTATGGAGCGTACTTTCCCAAGGAGGTCCCACAGACTCCAGTTCTCATCTGCTACTTCCCTATATGAAGGGCCTGGTCTCTGTTGTTTACCCTTATTGTTCTTGTGGTGTTTCTTATTCTTATGGTAGTTTCAGTTCCCACCCCAGGATTGCTGTTGTTGTTGTTGGGCCTGCTGGGGGTGTTGATTATCTGTAGGGAGGGGCTGTTTCTCTTGGGCCTGCCCCTTCACCATATAGTGTGTTGTGGCCTCTGGAATGACTTCCATGGCAGCTACTTCCTCAGAGCTGGAGCCTGAATCATGGATGTAGAGTTGATGAACTCTCTGTTTTTCAAAGAATATCGGCAAATCTCTCTGTGTTGGAGTAGGTGGTTGGCTCTACCTTTTGTCGCACTGCAGGGATCATGTTCCAATGGAACAGGGTTTTGTATTCAGTGAGGTCTACGTCTGCGGCTTCTCCTGCAAGGTGCTTCCCTGCTTGGTAGGCCATCCAGAGCCTCTGGTGGAAAGTCACTGGACTTTCTTTCGCATTCTGTTTCACAGGGTAGGCAAGCATCACTCCTACCACACCTGGGTTGTGTGCAGAAATGAGTTCAGATGCTACTTCATCAGTTAGGAAAGGTTGTCCCATGGACAGTATCGGGAGTTTCGCCCATAGGTGAGGATCGATGGTCTGGTGTAGGATCTGGACCTGGTAGTCTGCAGCGAGACTAAGCATTTCACATTTAGCACGCACCTTCTACAAGTGGCAACTAAGGTTGTCAGATGAGCTCATCCGACCAACACTGTCAGGTATTTGCTGAACAGAGTGGGCCATTTGTAGGGGATTATTGGTACGATCAAGGGAAGGTAGATTACCTCGGGGGCCTGCAGGGCTGTCTGAGTTGTGGCTTCAGCCACAGTATGGACCATCCCTCCTTTGTACCAGCCTCTTGTAGGAGCTGCTTAACTTGGTTTTGGAGGACCCGTTTGTTTTTCTCGGGGATGGTTACATTGCCTAAGGCATTCTCAATCATTTTCTCTATCTCCTGCCTGTCGTCCACATTAATGATGGTGATCGATGGTGCTGTTGGAACTAGGTGTGGGCCTGCTCCCCTATGATTGGGGTCACCATGTTGGCATTGCCCATGATGAGCATCATGTTGTCAATGACGAGGGATGTGGCATCATGTGACGGGTCTGCCATGTGATGGATGGTGGGGAGGGGTTTCTGGGCCATAGTAGGGTGTGACTGGGCATTGTACTGGGAGATGTCATCATCATCTGACTCCTCCTCCTCAGATGACATAGACCAGGCAGGGTCTATGCCTCCCATCACCTTGATGTGACCAGCCAGCATCTCTTACTGATGGCGGAGTTTCACCATTTTATATTCACGATCCTCATGACTCACTTTTGCAACATTCTGATCCACATCATCCTGCGTCTGCTTCTGTAACACTCTATACATGGCACTCAATTCATGGTTGTCCCTAGTAGCTACTCCTAAGTCATAACATACCTGATTTATCTCATCCTGTAACTCTCCCAACTCATCACGCATCTGATCATTCATTCTGCTTAACAAGTCATTCATTTGCAAAGCCTGCCCCTTATCCTGTCTCAAACTTTCACACTCCTGCCTCAACATACAAAGTTCCTGCTCACTTGCCTGAGCAGAATGGTGCAAAAGGGAATAATTTTCATTCCGCAGAGCTTGGAGCTCAGACTTCAAATCCTGCTCACATCTTACACATTCTGTTTCCTGCAATCCCATCTCCTGCTTAAGAGATGAGATTTGCAGTTCAAGAGTTTGAAACCTCACTTCAGAGGCTTCCAAAGCAGCGTAGAGAGCTGCGACTAACAGCCCTTTCGCTTCTCGCTTTCTGGCTGTTTGTCTTGTCTAGGAGTACTGGGTTCAAATCCCCAGTATGGGGTTTTCATATTGACTTGAGTCCCGCGCAAAGTCAGTCTATCCTCCATAGGAGGCAAGGAAGTTTGAGACATCGAGTCTCAGGTGTGTGCAGATATTTGATACGGTGGCCATTGTATGGGAGGGAATGAAAAATCGAACTGTGAAAAGGCGCTGTGCTGTGTATTGATCCACAACAGGTGTACTAGTTCACAGGTGGGCTACTATGCACTTGTAGCTTGCAATTCAAAACTGCTGTGGGGTCAAGTGAGTTGGCACTCACCACACCCAGTAAGCAGCCAGACTTTGCAAGTGATTACAAAGTGGGTGAAAAACAGGAGAGGTGATGCGGAATGCACACCTACTGTCCCCATTGGGAAGGGAAAGTTGTAGCAACAAGTGAAAACTTTGCAAACTCCAAATATTGCCTGCATGCGGTTGTCAATTGTCAGGAGGTCTAAATCTCACTCTCAGGTTCTTGGCAATAATGGGCATGCAAGGAATCACAGACACGTTACATAACAGTAATAAAGCTTGTTTATTACTACCAAAAGGAAAATCACAGTTGCTCTAAGCAGTTCTTACCATTAGGAACTGGGAGCCAATGCTAAGTGTTCCCTATACCTCGAGGAATCTCTGTGTCTCCTGGGGTGTCCAAGGTAGAAGATGTAATGTCTTACATTATATACCTACGATAAGTACCCTGGTTACTGTAAGATAGAAACATTTCTAGTTGCAGAGATGAGCCCTATTGGCTAAATTAGAGGTGGCTTCTCAGTTCAAGATAACATTATACAATTTTGTTATATTCATCACTTTGTGGAAACAAAGAGGTACAGTTTGTACATAGCCATGTAGTAATACAAATCAACAGAAGATGGCAATGACGACTTATATATCATAATCATTACAAAGACACAGGTGTCCTAACATCTTGTAAGCAAGAAATACATGTGTATATTGGAGAGTAAAGTGTATAGCAATTATATGCATACATATACTGACATCTACTCTTATACGGTAGATGCCCTTAGCACTATATGTTAGTATAATATATGCCTAAATGCTAGCTGTCTGTGGTGTACCTCTGGGGGTACCAATTAGGGTGCAGGGACTTTGTGTAACAATGGTGTGGCACCTGAGGATTGGAGAAAGGCAGATGAGTCCCTTTACAAATGGGGAGCAAGGCAGAGGCAGGAAATTACAGACTTGTTAGTTTGACCTCAGTGGTAGGGAAAATGATGGAATCACTTCTGAAAGAAAGAATAGTTGAGTAACTAGAGGCCAGTGGGGCACAGGACCCAAGGCAGCATGGATTCTCAGTGGGAAGGTCATGTCAGACAAATCTAATAGATTTCTTTGACTGGGTGACCAAAGTAGTTGACCAGGGAGGGGCTGTGGACATGGCCTACCTAGACTTCAGCAAGGCATTTGACACAGTTCCACACAAAAGATTAATATGTAATTTAGCCAACCTGGGAGTGGGTCCCAAGGTTGTAGCCTGGAAATAAAAAATTGGTTGGACAGCGGAATGCAGAAGGTAATAGTAAACAGAGTCCACTCTGAAGAAAGGGTTACTAGTAGGGTACAGCAGAGGTTCATTACTGGGGCCGTACTCTTTAATGTCTTATAAGTGACATTGCGGAGGGACTGGAAGGCAAAATATGCCCTTTGCAGATGACACAAGATCTGCAACAGGGTGATATACAAGGGGTGGAAAGGATGAGAAGGGACTTGGCAAGGTTGGAAGAATGGTCAAAAGTATGGCAGCTTAGATTCAATGCAAAGAAGTACAAAGTAATGCACCTGGGAAACAATATACAATTGGGGTTAACAACAACAAAAATGGAAAGGGACCTGGGGGTAATCATATCAGATGACCTAAAGGTAGGCAGGCAATGTGAGATGGCAGTAAGGAGGGCTGGGGGACACTTCTGTTCCTCCTAATAACAGGAAGTTGACCATCTGTAAAGACACAACACAATGAGGTTCTGAAGTAGTTGTGGTAGCAGGAAGGAAAAGACCTGATCTGTAGATCAGGTGGTTGCAGTGTGCTGTCATGGGGTTCTCCTTGGAATGAGACCATGTGCCAGCATGGATGGCATTTTGTTTGGGGGAACTTGATGTCCTGTCCTTGAAGGAGGGACCAGTGTGTTATCTGTATGAGACTGACCATCTTTACTCTGTCTGATAGCAAAAGTTGTTGGGGTGTCTGTTAATGATGGGGGTATCAATGATATGCAGAAAGTGCTTGACAGACCAGTAGGTGTTAGAAGGTTCCTTTTACAAAGGCTGTACTCTGTTCCACTGAGTCAAGAGCTGTGATGCATATGCAATGGGTCTGGTGCATGATCTCTCAGCACTGCAGACATAGCAGTGTCCGAAGTGATGATTCCAGAGGAATGCAAGGTGGATTGGTTAACCAAAGCTTGAGCGCGAGGGCTTGTTTAGTGATGTCACAGCTTGGCTGTGAATTTGGCCCAAGTCCGTAGACATCCATTTTCGTAGTTCACAGAGGGGCAACTTCGAGTAAAATCACAAATAAAATCTGTAATTCACCATACCTAGAAACCCTCCTGTGGCCAGGCAGATCTTGCAATCCCTGCATCTTCTTCCAGGTAGGGCTCTGGCCTGATATGTTATTCTTGGCCCAGAAAGAATACTCTTTCTGACATGTTGTGCCTTGCTGGGTTACATATGAGGCCTGCTATCTGGATGAGGGTCAGTAGTTCATTTAAGAGATCCATGTCCGTTGTGGCAGTGGCTAACAACAGGTCATCCACATACTGCAAAGCATGGTGTGGAGAATCAAGAGTGTCCACTGTGCAGAGGGAACAGGCTAGGAACCGTAACAGGTTTATGTTCGCCTGCCTCGGGGTGAAGGCAAACTTATATTGAGTTTTTGGTAATGGTAATGACCAGAAACTATTGAGTCTGTACCAAACCATTGCTGGTCGTAGCCAGTATGTCTGGTGCTGATGCTGCTGTTGAGGCACAACTGGTGACCTGTTTGGGTCCCCAATTGAAGTCCCAGGCACCTGTATTTTTTTCCGGAATTTGCAGTGGAAACATGTCCTGATTAACCTTGCTTGAGGAGATTTAATTGTTTCCCAAGAGAAGGCAAGGCCTCAGGTGAAGGGCATTGCGGCTTCCCGTTATGCTGGACCTGTGTTATCGATTATGCATCCTGCACAACATGTTTTGTTAGTGGCAAATGCCCCCAGATGTCTTTTGTGGATGGGAAGGAGTTGGGAAAAGCTCATGGTTCTTAAACATCTATGATGTCATACTCTTTGTTGTTTGCAGAGATTGTCATGTCCACATGTATCAGGGATCATGATGGTGATATTGTCCCTGAATTTGTATCAGTATCGTGTTGGTTAAGTCCACCACACTGCGTGGGTGGCACGAAGTCAATTCGATATACTCAGCGACTGCGGTACCATCAGCTGAAAGTATGATATGCCTCAAGTGTCCCAGTGTCACAGGTAGTTGTAGGGAGGGTATGGTGGTAGCCTAGTTCCATCTACACTAGACATATTGGTCCTCCATCTGGTAGACCAAGGGATGTGTCTGGGCTGTCATCCTGTCACAGACAGATCGCCTGTATGGTGTAGCGGGTGCAGGTGGCCTGACCTGGCCTCTGTGCAGGGTCTTTCATTTGTATTCGCGGGCTTGTTTAGCATGGACTGGGGCCGAATGCTCAATCTGTTCCAATGGAATATTTTTGACAGAGAGTTTTGGTTCCTGTGAACCATCCCATGCGCTGAAAGTGGCTTCTGGGTTTCAGGCCTGTAGCCTGGAGCCTGGACTTTATAACCCCCTCCTGGGAGGCCTGCTCTCCTGCTGTATTGCAGTAAGGGTCAGTACTGGAACAGCGTCCGCTATGGAGCGTACTTTCCCAAGGAGGTCCCACAGACTCCAGTTCTCATCTGCTACTTCCCTATATGAAGGGCCTGGTCTCTGTTGTTTACCCTTATTGTTCTTGTGGTGTTTCTTATTCTTATGGTAGTTTCAGTTCCCACCCCAGGATTGCTGTTGTTGTTGTTGGGCCTGCTGGGGGTGTTGATTATCTGTAGGGAGGGGCTGTTTCTCTTGGGCCTGCCCCTTCACCATATAGTGTGTTGTGGCCTCTGGAATGACTTCCATGGCAGCTACTTCCTCAGAGCTGGAGCCTGAATCATGGATGTAGAGTTGATGAACTCTCTGTTTTTCAAAGAATATCGGCAAATCTCTCTGTGTTGGAGTAGGTGGTTGGCTCTACCTTTTGTCGCACTGCAGGGATCATGTTCCAATGGAACAGGGTTTTGTATTCAGTGAGGTCTACGTCTGCGCCTTCTCCTGCAAGGTGCTTCCCTGCTTGGTAGGCCATCCAGAGCCTCTGGTGGAAAGTCACTGGACTTTCTTTCGCATTCTGTTTCACAGGGTAGGCAAGCATCACTCCTACCACACCTGGGTTGTGTGCAGAAATGAGTTCAGATGCTACTTCATCAAAGGTGGTGCGGCTGTCCTGGCGGACAGTATCGGGGAGTTTCGCCCATAGGTGAGGATCGATGGTCTGGTGTAGGATCTGGACCTGGTAGTCTGCAGCGAGACTAAGCATTTCACATTTAGCACGCACCTTCTACAAGTGGCAACTAAGGTTGTCAGATGAGCTCATCCGACCAACACTGTCAGGTATTTGCTGAACAGAGTGGGCCATTTGTAGGGGATTATTGGTACGATCAAGGGAAGGTAGATTACCTCGGGGCCTGCAGGGCTGTCTGAGTTGTGGCTTCAGCCACAGTATGGACCATCCCTCCTTTGTACCAGCCTCTTGTAGGAGCTGCTTAACTTGGTTTTGGAGGACCCGTTTGTTTTTCTCAGGGATGGTTACATTGCCTAAGGCATTCTCAATCATTTTCTCTATCTCCTGCCTGTCGTCCACATTAATGATGGTGATCGATGGTGCTGTTGGAACTAGGTGTGGGCCTGCTCCCCCCTATGATTGGGGTCACCATGTTGGCATTGCCCATGATGAGCATCATGTTGTCAATGACGTAGGGATGTGGCATCATGTGACGGGGTCTGCCATGTGATGGATGGTGGGGAGGGGTTTCTGGGCCATAGTAGGGGTGTGACTGGGCATTGTACTGGGAGATGTCATCATCATCTGACTCCTCCTCCTCAGATGACATAGACCAGGCAGGGTCTATGCCTCCCATCACCTTGATGTGACCAGCCAGCATCTCTTACTGATGGCGCAGTTTCACCATTTTATATTCACGATCCCCATGACTCACTTTTGCAACATTCTGATCCACATCATCTCGTCCTGCTTCTGTAACACTCTATACATGGCACTCAATTCATGGTTGTCCCTAGTAGCTACTCCTAAGTCATAACATACCTGATTTATCTCATCCTGTAACTCTCCCAACTCATCACGCATCTGATCATTCATTCTGCTTAACAAGTCATTCATTTGCAAAGCCTGCCCCTTATCCTGTCTCAAACTTTCACACTCCTGCCTCAACATACAAAGTTCCTGCTCGCTTGCCTGAGCAGAATGGTGCAAAAGGGAATAATTTTCATTCCGCAGAGCTTGGAGCTCAGACTTCAAATCCTGCTCACATCTTACACATTCTGTTTCCTGCAATCCCATCTCCTGCTTAAGAGATGAGATTTGCAGTTCAAGAAGTTGAAACCTCACTTCAGAGGCTTCCAAAGTAGCAGTGAGAGCTGTGTACTAACAGCCCTTTCGCTTTCCTCGCTTTCTGGCTGTTTGTCTTGTCTAGGAGTACTGGGTTCAAATCCCCAGTATGGGGTTTTCATATTGACTTGAGTCCCGCGCAAAGTCAGTCTATCCTCCATAGGAGGCAAGGAAGTTTGAGACATCGAGTCTCAGGTGTGTGCAGATATTTGATACGGTGGCCATTGTATGGGAGGGAATGAAAAATCGAACTGTGAAAAGGCGCTGTGCTGTGTATTGATCCACAACAGGTGTACTAGTTCACAGGTGGGCTACTATGCACTTGTAAGCTTGCAATTCAAAACTGCTGTGGGGTCAAGTGAGTTGGCATCGACCACACCCAGTAAGCAGCCAGACTTTGCAAGTGATTACAAAGTGGGTGAAAAACAGGAGAGGTGATGCGGGAATGCACACCTACTGTCCCCATTGGGAAGGGAAAGTTGTAGCAACAAGTGAAAACTTTGCAAACTCCAAATATTGCCTGCATGCGGTTGTCAATTGTCAGGAGGTCTAAATCTCACTCTCAGGTTCTTGGCAATAATGGGCATGCAAGGAATCACAGACACGTTACATAACAGTAATAAAGCTTGTTTATTACTACCAAAAGGAAAATCACAGTTGCTCTAAGCAGTTCTTACCATTAGGAACTGGGAGCCAATGCTAAGTGTTCCCTATACCTCGAGGAATCTCTGTGTCTCCTGGGGTGTCCAAGGTAGAAGATGTAATGTCTTACATTATATACCTACGATAAGTACCCTGGTTACTGTAAGATAGAAACATTTCTAGTTGCAGAGATGAGCCCTATTGACTAAATTAGAGGTGGCTTCTCAGTTCAAGATAACATTATACAATTTTGTTATATTCATCACTTTGTGGAAACAAAGAGGTACAGTTTGTACATAGCCATGTAGTAATACAAATCAACAGAAGATGGCAATGACTACTTTATATATCATAATCATTACAAAGACACAGGTGTCCTAACATCTAGTAAGCAAGAAATACATGTGTATATTGGAGAGTAAAGTGTATAGCAATTATATGCATACATATACTGACATCTACTCTTATACGGTAGATGCCCTTAGCACTATATGTTAGTATAATATATGCCTAAATGCTAGCTGTCTGTGGTGTACCTCTGGGGGTACCAATTAGGGTGCAGGGACTTTGTGTAACAATGGTGTGGCACCTGAGGATTGGAGAAAGGCAGATGTGAGTCCCCTTTACAAATGGGGGAGCAAGGCAGAGGCAGGAAATTACAGACTTGTTAGTTTGACCTCAGTGGTAGGGAAAATGATGGAATCACTTCTGAAAGAAAGAATAGTTGAGTAACTAGAGGCCAGTGGGGCACAGGACCCAAGGCAGCATGGATTCTCAGTGGGAAGGTCATGTCAGACAAATCTAATAGATTTCTTTGACTGGGTGACCAAAGTAGTTGACCAGGGAGGGGCTGTGGACATGGCCTACCTAGACTTCAGCAAGGCATTTGACACAGTTCCACACAAAAGATTAATATGTAATTTAGCCAACCTGGGAGTGGGTCCCAAGGTTGTAGCCTGGGTAAAAAATTGGTTGGACAACGGAATGCAGAAGGTAATAGTAAACAGAGTCCACTCTGAAGAAAGGGGGTTACTAGTGGGGTACCGCAGGGTTCATTACTGGGGCCGGTACTCTTTAATGTCTTTATAAGTGACATTGCGGAGGGACTGGAAGGCAAAATATGCCTCTTTGCAGATGACACGAAGATCTGCAACAGGGGTGATATACAAGGGGGGTGGAAAGGATGAGAAGGGACTTGGCAAGGTTGGAAGAATGGTCAAAAGTATGGCAGCTTAGATTCAATGCAAAGAAGTACAAAGTAATGCACCTGGGAAACAATATACAATTGGGGGGGGTATTAACAACAACAAAAATGGAAAGGGACCTGGGGGTAATCATATCAGATGACCTAAAGGTAGGCAGGCAATGTGAGATGGCAGTAAGGAGGGCTGGGGGGACACTGGGATGTATAGGGAGCGGCATCACCAGTAGAAAACAGGAAGTTGTCATCCCTCTGTACAGACAGTTGGTGAGACCCCATCTGGAGTACTGCGTCCAGTTCTGGAGACCCCATCTCTGCAAGGACATAGACAGGATGGAGGCAGTCCAGAGGAGGGCAACTAAAATGGTGAAGAGTCTGCACCAGAAACCATATGAAAAGAGACTAAAGCAGCTTAGCTCATCTGATATGTATACCCCCGAAGAAAGGAGGGAGAGGGAGGAGATGATAGAAACTTTTAAGTACCTCAAGGTAATCAACAAAGTCCAAGAGGGACGCATCATTCAGAAAAAGAGATGTGCAAGAACAAGGGAGCACAGTTTGAAGTTAGAGGGGATGGCTCAGGGGCAACATGAGGAAGTACTTTTTCACAGAGAGGGTGGTGGACACATGGAACAGTCCTCCTGAGGAGGTCATGGGGTCAACAATTGTGGGGGAATTCAAGAATGCATGGGACAGATAGTAGGCTGTTTGTTAACTAGGATCTGCAGCTTATCCAATAGGTAGGGAAATGGGCAGACTGGGTGGGCCAAGCGGTCCTTATCTGCCATCAAAGTCTATTTTTCTATGTAAAATACATTCTAAACTTGGCACTTTATATAGAATCAGTAAACTTTTAACCAAAGATACTCATTGGCTTTAGTATAGCGACAGAAATATATTACCTGTTTTAAACTATCATAATATTGTAACTGGCCAGGGTCTTGCCTCAGTTTCTCCTAGAAAGTCCTTATTGTGTTAAGCAAACTAGGGAAATCTGCCTTGATGGAGTTATACTGGGCCCATCCCAGTAACATTTTGGGCTCGATTCACAAATGTAGGTGCAAGCTGCGCCAAAGCAGCTTGCTATGATCACCAGTGCATCAGGGACCCTGGGCCCAATTCACTATAATGTAGGGTCCTGGAGGCAAAGTCCCGCACCTTGCAGCAACCATGAACCTTCCTCAAACAGACACTGCATCTGGCAGGTGTGCCACAAGCTGTGGGTCTGCCATGTTGCAATAGCACCATGGACAGCAGTACCTGGTGGCTAGCACTCCCCCAGCCTTGATCCCCTAATAATGTAAATTAAAAAAGCATGGCCCTGGTGGGCTAGCGGACCCCCCCATCCCTGATCTCCACTATAAATATTTTTGATATTTCCTTGGGGATCTGGCGGACCTGCCCCCACTCAGCAGGCAGTGCCCCACCACCCTACTCCCCCCATCCCATCCTAGAGCCAATGACTAGCACATCCCTCCACTCAGCACCATGGACAGCCACCGACTGAGCTCTCAAGAAGCACGTACTGTATACAGTATACACTCCTTGACAGCTCAGTTTACAACTGGATGTGGTGGTGAATGAAGGCTGTGCCAGTCACTGGCTCTAGGATGGGATGGTGGGAGCCGGGTGATGGGGCACTTCCTGCCAGGGTAGGGGTTGGAGGTCCTCTAAACCACCAGTGAAATAACAAAGCATATTTATAACAGAGATTAGGGATAGGGAGCTGGATCTGCTAGGCCACCAGGGGCATTAATTTTATTTCCAAGGAGATCAGGGCTGGGGATGGGGGATGTGGGACATTGCAGCAAATGTCTAAACCCTCCCAGATGACACACTTCTAAGCACCCTTAGACCAGCTCTGGCTTGTTTACTGGTACTTTTTGCCCTCTGGAGTGGTTTTGTGAATCCCAGCTTAGGAGATATGGAAGCCTGCATCTGCTGCAAGCCCCCTAGCACCATGTCACAGCCCAGTTTGTGGTGTAAGGCTGGCACAAGTCCCCTTTGGTGCAGACAGCCTGCGTTTGATGCAGGCTACCTTTATGAATTGCTTGCAGTGCATCTTTTGGTGCAAGCTACACCTTACACCATTCCTTGTGGCACAAGATCCTTGTGCTATTACCGGGGGCTTTTTGAATCAGGCCCTTTGTCTAAGCTAAATTGTCCCCCATCTGATCAAAATTTAAAGTTACTCTATTATGCTTTATCCTCAAGATAATGAAGAAATGGTACTTTAAACTGCTTGCACATCAATACATCTGATTCACGATCCTCAAACATGGAGGGTTTGAAGATACCCTTGGTCTGTAGTACTTAAGAGCAATGTACATTAGCATGTAGTGCATCTTCCTTGTGAAATTCTTTACCCTACAGAGCAAGTGTTTGCCTAACATCAAATTCTTTGCTACTACTGTTTTTTATTACACAGATCAGTGTACTTGTGCATGCTTTGTATGAGTTACTGTGAATTGGGGTCTCATTGATGAGATTTGTATTTGAATACTGTAGTAACACCTCAACAACTGCGAACAGGTAGCCTCCCTGACACTTTCTAAGGCTACCTGACTGCAGCTATGGGGGTGTTAATGGGCTTTCCTGAAACTACCTAACTGCTGTGGTCATGTACCTAATGAGGGGTCAATGTCAAGTTGTTGTCAGCAGTCCTTACTCCCTGGACCCCTTGCCCCCCCACACCAGCAGCAAACATTATTAAGAATTCCCACAGATGCAAAAGAGCAGTTTACACTGACTTTATTCACAGATCATGGATGCCTAGCTCTAGTGGTCCATCCCCCCCCCCTTCAGTGCAAGCCATGAGTCTTTACTTAGCACAAGTCCTGATGATTGAACAAAGAGAAGTGCCCCTGGAGCCTCTAATAGGGGAATGTCCTTGTCCTAAATCTTGAACTTGCCTTTTTATTGCAGTGAAGAGAAGTGCCCCTGGACCTGTTAACAGCCCCCCTCCCTTTCAGTGCAAGCCATGAGTCCTTATTTAGCAGGATGTCTTGTGTCCTTGCCTTTTTACATAGTGCCAGTTTTATGTTTCTGCTCCCTTTATCACCTTCTGTACTTGGCATAAGTCCTGAACTCTGTCTACTGCCTCAACAAAGAAATGTCCTTTCTGTGCAGGCAGAAAGTCCCAGCCAGTCCTGGGAAGAGAAAAAAGCCAAGTGCAGGCATGGAGCAAAAGGGAGAAGGGATGGGGTTGGGGGTATTATGGTAGGCAGAAAGTTGTGACAAACAACAACTACTCATTGTATGCTTCTTTCTGGATACACCGGACATAACTGATAATGGACAAATGTACCATGCACAGAGTTGTCCGTTTTTAGTAGCTTTGACTATACTTTCAAAATAAAACTCCTAAATAGTTGTAATAATTTACCTGCACCAGTTTCTCGCCATTCAAATGGCACCCTTATTTTCCCTTATTTCCAAAGTTTTCTGAGTCTTGTCTTTATATGCAGGGCATTTTTACTACAGACTTCAGCAAATTTCAGTAACTTCCACTGCAATCCAAGAAGTAAAGAAGAAAGCAAAACAACATCATCAGCATAAGTCAACAAATTAATTTTCCTGTCCTCAATGCTGGGAGAATGAAAATCAGGATTTTGCTACTTGATACCAAGAACCAATTGTGTCCTCTCAAGTATATTTTTAAATCTAAGTAAAAAAAATGTTTTTTGTTTAATCTGGGAGGGAAGCTTTTCAGATGTTTGGATATGCACCATGGGTTTATCTCTGCATTTACATGTACAGTATTTCTTTTTCTATACTGTATGCCTTGTAATGCACTCAGAATTTTTCAGCAGATGAGCACTATAAGTAAAGATACTGATCCTTGCATAAATGCTTCAGTGTAAAGGAAAATAATGCTAAAACAACTTTTACAAGTACTGAATATTCTTAACAGCATATCATATCTGCGTCTTCCCAAGCTGCTCCTATGGCCCTGACTCTCTCCGAGTAGGCCGCAGCTAACAGACCACCTGACTGACCCCTGGACAGATTCAGACAGCCCATCTATGGTTTCCCAAGCTGCTCCTGTGGCCCTGGCTTTCTCCGAGCAGGCTGCAGCTAACAGACTGCCCGACTGACCCCCAGAGAGATTCAGACAGTCCATCTGTGGGCTTCCCAAGCTGCCTCTGTTGCCCTGGCTCTCTCTGAGCAGGCCGCAGCTAACAGACTGCCTGATTGACCCCCGGACAGATTCAGACAGCCCATCTGTGGGCTTCTCAAGCTGCTCCTGTGGCCCTGACTCTCTCTCCGAGCAGGCCACAGCTAACAGACCACCTGACTGACCCTTGGACAGATTCAGGCAGCCCATCTACGGTTTCCCAAACTGCTCCTGTGGCCCTGGCTCTCTCCAAGCAGGCTGCAGCTAACAGACTGCCCGACTGACCCCCAGAGAGATATAGACAGCCCATCTGTGGGCTTCCCAAGCTGCTCCTGTGGTCCTGACTCTCTCCGAGCAGGCTGCAGCTAACAGACTGCCCATCTGACCCCTGGACAGATTCAAACAGCCCATCTGTGGGCTTCCCAAGCTGCTCCTGTGACCCTGACTCTCTCCAAGCAGGCCACAGCTAACAGACCGCTGAGTGACCGACGGACAGATTCAGACAGCCCATCTGCAGGCTTTCCAGGCTGCTTCTGTGGCCCTGGCTCTCTCTGAGCAGGCCGCAGCTAACAGCCCACCCGACTGATCTCCGGACAGATTCAGGTACGCACCGGACCTCTGAAACATGTGGTTTTGAATACCGCTGTTTTGACTGGACGCCAAGTGGAGGAACCAGGCACTGATTGACAGTTTCTGCTCCTTGGCTGATTTTCCAATGCCTGGCACTTCCTAATCTGAGGGAAATCTGTTTCTGTGCTGTGTTCTGGACTGAATTTATTTGCCCAACCCCTCCCAGTATTAAATAGACCCTTGCTCCACCCCTATCCTCAGCCTAACAGCTGATTTGTCACTCCACTGCTGCACATTCTTATGCTATTGGCCTCCCTGTCTTAAATACCTGACTTGACCCACTTTCTTACTGCCCTTTTTAAAAGCAGACTCACCCACAGGGTCATACATTTGCTCTCAACTTTTTCTCCAGCCACTCCAGTTAACACCTCTCAATTACTGCTCTAACCTGCCCTATTGTCAGGGACCTCACCCAAATTTGACTATATACCCTTTCAATTCTCCAGTTAACTCCTCTCAGTCACTGCTCTGACCTGCCCTATTGTTAGGGACCGCACCCTAATTCGACTATATACCCTTTCAATTCTTACACTTCCACTGCCTATGGTGACATACCCAGTCACAGCCAAACCATCTCAGCAGCTGGCACCTTTGCCTTTGCGTAGGTTGCTAATTCAATCTATAGGCTGCAAGGACTAGACAGATCAATTCTGTCTGCTTTATACAAGGCATCACCATGTGGGTGCCCCACTGGCTCCATTTTCTGTTCCTTCTTTTCCTTGTGCCATGCACAGTATACAGGCTCTCCCAATCTTCTAGCTGGGGGGGGGCATAGCCTTCCAGTGGACTGTTACGTGCACTGTAACTCATCCTATAATTATCTTTGTGCTGTTAGACTCCCCCCCGCAGCCCTTTGTTCAAACTACTATTAGTGGCAGAACTTGGGCTGAACTGCCCCCACAGGGCATATCCATCACTCTACCATGCACTTACCTCTCTTTACATCTCACAGCCAGGGTCTTGGTAATTGCTGTCTTAGGACAGACCAGATCTAAATTCAGGGTTCCATTTACTCGGTCAGACACCCCTTGTAGATGACCATGGGCAACGGATTACAAAATGACTATTGCTGTGGTAAGGAAGCTCTTACTTTTCCTTCTGTTGTGCTCAGGAAACATGGAGCTTAACCCTGGCCCAGCTAAAGTTTTTACTTCCCCATTGAATCCAGCAAAACTAAAAGGAATGTGCTTGGTGCATATGAACGCATGCAGCCTGTTTAAAAAGCTTACCTTGATCCAGGCCTAGGACAATCATACCACACCGGTTGTTGTGGTGATCTCTGAATCATGGCTCAGACCCTCTACACCTGACAGGGAAATTAACATCCCAGACTATTCATTATTTAGAGTTGACAGGCTCACTTGAGGTGGAGGAGTGGCCATTTATGTCAAGGATAAATACTCAGTTCCATGCCTAGACTCATTATCCATTGCAAACCAATTTGAATGCCTAGCACTAAAGGCTGAGATAGCCTCCTCCACTGTGCTTCGTGTCATAGGTTGCTATAGACCCCCATCTGCTGGCTCTCAAATCCTCACCCATATAACTACTATTATGGGGCATGGCTCTTTTGAAACAGTTATCCTTGGAGATCGTAACCTTGATTGGATGTCCAAGGCCACTGCACCACTTAAGGAGACTGATGCAACTTATTGGTGAGCCTACATGCCCTAATAAGAAGAACCCTGCTAATAGTACACTGCTTGATGTCATCTCAGTAAGTAAACCGCACCTGTTCTCCCATGCAGGAACCTTCTTCTCTGATGTTAGTGACCAGAGCATCATCACCGGTGTAAGATCAGTCCAGAATCCACTATTCTCATCAAGATTCTCTACTAAGAGGTCCAGACATAACTTCGATCAGTCTGTCTACCTTTATGAGCTAAAATATTTGCTGCATTGGCAGGACTTTTACCTAGCTAACTCGGTCCACTTGGCATATGACATCTTTTCTGAAATTGTGGCTGGGGCATTAAATAAGTATGCCCCTCTTGTAAAAGATAGGGTAAGGAGTAGAACCTGTCGCTGGTTCTCTTTAGAACTCAGAACAGCACTGCTGGACAGGGACAAGCTTTGGAAAAAAGCATGAACAACTAAGGTCCCGATGGACTGGTGTCACTTCAGGAAAGCCAGAAATACATGCACCAAGATGATAAGAGATGCTAAGGCTTCCTTTTATCATTTGAAACTAGATTCTACTGCCAGGAGCTCCTCTAAATTTTGGAAGGCCATTAAGGATATGTACAGACATACCCCGGGGAACTCCCTGCCTGCAAAGATTACCTCTGGCAGTGCCACCATCTGCGACAAAATGGAAATCCTGGATGCATTTAACAACCACTATGCCACTGCCGGGCCGGCATTTGACATCTCCCCTGCATGTTCTTTACGCTCCCAGTTGGGTGCGCAAAACTCTGAATCTCTTCTTACCAATTCAGTCTTTTCACTCCAGCCTACTTCGTTGAAAGAGGTCGAAGAACTTCTATTACAGTTGGATACCAAAAAAAGTGCTGGTGCTGACTCTCTAGACCCATATTTTCTAAAGGTCGCCTACCATGCTTTAGCTGTACCAATTACCCACCTATTCAATCTCTCACTTCCCCTCAGAATCCTCCCACACTTAAGGAAAACAGCTCATGTTTTCCATCTATTTAAATCTGGGGACCACTGTGATCTTAAGAACTACAGACCGATTTCTCTACTCCCTATACTGTCCAAACTGTTGGAAGAAATTGTAAGCAAGCAGTTGAGAACCTATGTAGAAACTATGAATCTTCTAAACCCAATGCAATCTGGCTTTAGAGCACAGCATATTACCATTACGGCCCTAGCCAAAGTGACCAATGATTGGCAGCGAGACCTGGAGAATCAAAACTTCATCTGTGCAGTGTTCTTAGACTTAAGTAAGGCTTTCGACACCATCGATCATGGCCTGCTCCTTTCCTCCCTGAGGGCAATAGGACTGGACACACTATCCTTGCATTGGTTTGCTGACTACCTCTCTGACCAGTGGCAAGTCATGGCAGAAGGTAAACTTTCTCCCCTTAAAGCTCTGCAAAGAGGGATCCCCCAGGGATCGATTCTTGGTCCCCTACTGCTTGCAATTTACGTAAACAACATTGACACCAACATAACTAAGGCCAATATCCATCTGTTCGCAGATGACACGGGTCTTTATCTAAGTCATCCTTTGACAGAAGCTGCCTGTGGATACCTACAATCTGAATTCAATCTACTTCAGAGCCAACTCCTAAACAAAAAGCTCCTATTAAATGCCAAAAAAACTAAGGCAATGCTATTGTCTCCACTCCTCCATGCTGCAAACCTGGCCAGTGCTGGCTCTATTCCACAGATCACAACAATCCTGGGAGAAAACCTAGAATTTGTCAATAAATTAAAGTACTCAGGAGTGTGGCTCGACCATAGACTTCCCTTTACGGACCATACTGAAGATCTGCTAAAGAAATTGAGGCAGAGGCTTGGACTCTTATTTAGGATTAATAATTTCCTTACTAGCGATGCCAAGCAGTGGCTGATACAAACAATGTTTCTCTCCTTGATCAACTATGCTGACTTTCTTTATAGTCACTGCCCTGTCCCTCATCTTGCTAAATTGGATACGTTGTATCACAGGGCTCTGAGATTCATTACTGGCCTATCTTTCTTGCACCCATCATTGTACCCTTTATGCTGCCATGGGTTGGCCCTCTCTTCAGTACAGGAGAAACAGAAATGCTGTACTCTGGACGTTCAGAGCTATTATTAAAAAACTACCCCTATATATCTCTCTGATTGTCTTCTGCTATGCGAGCTTGGGAACTATGCATTGAGAAGCTACTCCTTTATTTCCTTAAAGGTACCTAAGCTAAAAACACACTTTGGGAGAATGGCTAAAAGCTTTGCACTGCCGTCTGTATGAAACAAAATACAAAAATCGCTAAAGCTTAGTACCCCGGTCAGTCTATCCTCCTTCAAGACACTATATGACCGTTCAGTCAAGGAAAATTTGCAATTGCTTTCCCTGATCCTAAACTTTCTTGCACTTATAGTGTACCATGATGGCATTGTCCTCTCTGCTACACCTGACCTTGTGCCCTCACCTTCACATTTCTCTAATACCTAATTTTGCTCCTCGCCCTCCTGTCCTGTGTCCTCTCCGAGGCTTCATCTGTCCCTCGTAAATCCCCCACCACCCAGTCTGTACCCTATCTCACCTTGCCTACCACACACCCCCCTTCTACCCTGTTATGCTGTTTTTTTTTTCTTTTCTTAACTCACTGTCTGTCTTGTTACTTATGGCATTGTATGTAGTATACCATTACCTAACATTTGCCCTCATTAGTACTTCCAGCTACTGTTAGTAGACTCATTATATATCACAAAGGAATTGAACCACTGTTTTCAAACTGTTCTCCACCTATGACTATGTTTAACTATTGTATCTCTGTATTGAATAATATTATTGAGGTGTCATGTTGTGACTGTTCATATACTGTATGAAAAAAATTAAACAATAGCACTGTGATTGCACCTTATTGAAGGACTGGCTTTGAATTCTTGTAAATGCCTGATATTGATATGGACCTTGATTTGTAAGTAGCCTGTGCTGGCACATACTTTTTCATATATTGTATATCCTGTGTTCCTGTGCTAACCAGGTCCATCTTGTAAATGAGCTATGCTCTATGGTGTTTGCCTGGATAAATAAAGATTTGATTGATTGATTGCTTGATTGAGCATATACTGTACAGTACTGCCATACCCATACATACAGAATAAGGCTTTAGAAAATGGGTAGGCCTCTGATTGGCTGAACCCCTTGCCAAGGGGTACATTCATGCACTGATAGAGATCAGGAAATAACAAGTCCCAGTGCCAACCAACTGTTTATCTAAAACAGTGGTCGGCAACCTGCGGCCCAAGGGCTGCATACGGCCCCCCGGGGGTCAACCTGTGGCCCCCTCATCCATCTGTTTTTTTCTGTTTATTTTGTATTGGAGTGTTCAAGTCCTTTATTACATTTTTAATGTTATCAAGCAGAGGTTGGCATTATTAAAACCAAAAACCTGCCATGTTATTTTTGAACTTAGCAAACGAAAGTGCACACACACACACACACACACACACACACACACGTACAAAGCACAGGGACAGTCACTTTAGTCTTGAAAATAAACAATTGCATTTGTAACTGGAATTGTTTCCCCTATCTATAAACAAAGCAGTTTTCTTTTTTCGTTTTTTTTGTTAAACTGCTATGGCCAGAAGAAACACGTACTAATGTCTCAGTGCCAGCTTTACACACAGTAACGGGTTTCCTGTCACTTTCCCTCCTCCCCACAGCAAACAATGCTGTTTTCTTCCTAATGGTTTCTTTATTTAAATTATGAAACAGTAACCTGTATAATTCAACTCTCTGTCTCTACTGCTAGACCGCTGTCCTGTTCAGGACACTTGCCGCCCACAACTCACCCACTCCCACTTCTGTTCATGACCATTGCTGCCCATGTCTTTCCCAGTCATGCTTCTAACACCAAACCTTTCTGCTATGCATTTGCATCATCCTTTTTTTATTTAAAAAAAGCTACCTAATTTTAGTTAGGTTTCCAGAGTTCGTGACCCACTCCAGACCTGCCCATCATTTGCAAATGCCCTGATTCACTGAAACAGGAGTCAGCAGTGGCATTTTCACCATTTTCATTACAAAACCTGCTCACAGCAGTACTTTTATTACACATGCTTTTATCAGTACTGCTCCAACCATGAATTTCAGAAGCTGCCACACAAAACAAACAAAAAACAAATTGGTATTCAAACCAGACTTTCACTTGGGGATCAGAAACCTAATACTGTTTTGGGGAAGGGGGGAGCACACCAGTTACAACCTTGTAACAGTAACATATGCAACAGCACCCACTACTGTCAGTTCTAGCAGTGGAAGGACTACTTTGCAGAATCAACTTGTTTAATGGCTTTTTAAATTGACGTTTGTCTATTTTGTTTATAAGGACATCTTTATTAAGAATAATATACAAGGAAAAATCATATAAGAAAAAAACACAACTACTTTATAAACATTGACAGAAAAAAGACAACATATTTGCAGATCAATTATATAAATGCAACTATTATAAACAAATGATAACAACATTAAATTCCAAAGAATATAACAAAAATGTACCAGAAACAACAGCAAGTAAAAAATAAACATGGTGGGGTCATAAATAATAAGAAAAACATTAACGATACTCAGGTGGTCTTAATAATACCAAAGCCACTTACGGAAGTTCTATATAATATTTAAAAATAACAAAAAAGAAAAGAAAAAGAGGCCCAGAGGCAGAACTGGGGGAGCCACAGAGGAAAGCCTGTCTAACCCGACAAAAAAATGTATACCCTCTAAGGAACAAAATCAGGATCACCACTGACCTCATACAGGACCCATCATCTCCAAATTTCATTGAATACAGTTAGATGGTTCATATAAGCATAAGTACAGCATTCATACTTATAAATAATAACAATGAAAGCTTCCCAGTGCACCACCTGTGGAGTGCAAGGTTGATGCCATAACCTAGTATTTGTTTTTATGCAAATTAACAAAATTAACAAAAGCTAAAACTGTCTACCCTGTAATAGAAAATCACCCATAGGAAGTAACATTAAATATACGAGCTATCACGCTAGAAATCCCCATCTACAATGAATCCAAATGAGGACACGACCAAAAAACATGGACTTGGACTGTAGAACTCTTACCACATTGTCTCCAGCAAGATTCAGCAGTTGAACCCAAATAAGAAAGGGAGGAAGATAGGGTCTTAAAGAAGTGCATTCTGCACTTCCATGCAAACACCCTAATATATGGTGTCATAGAAAGCTTATATATATAGATAAAGCATACATCTCCCATTGAAAAAAGGTCACACATCCACCAATCACCACTGAAAAAGCTGGACTGTAGATTTAGTGGTAGAAGAATAAATTACCAAGTAGATAATTCTGATCAGATGCTCCTGCAATTCCCCAACTTGACAAGAAATAATCAGGGATAGCAACAGTGACCTAGAACCAGAGACAAGCCTGAACCAATGGGGGCGGAGACTGGAGACAGGCCCAAAGTTGCAAATAATGATAATGATCTACTGGGTGGGGGGGGGTAGGTTATATGCAGCCTGTAAATCTGCAATGGAGTGAAACCCCTTTGAATCAAATAACTGGTGGACATTTTGCAGGCCCAACTGAGCCCACCGGTGAAGAAAAAGATCAGAGGAATTAAAAAAAATATGACAATTCCAGGCTAATGCTGCAATGGAAAAAGCATTGGCCTTCAAAACTCGGGTACAAGCCCTATGCCAAACAATCAATATTTCATGACTTGATAAAAAAAAAAATTAGTAAATGGGACGTATTGAAGAGATTGAGAATAAAGTATGCGGCTAATGTCATGAAGGTCATTTAAAGTAAATTCAGTATCCTTCCAGTGTGTCTGGAATAAAAAATGTCCACAAATATAATATACACAGCTGACAGGCCATAGCATACCATCAAAAATCTGGAAAGTTGATTCCCCCACGATCCACAGAAAGAGATAACAAGGCTGCCTGAATTCAGGGTTTCTTCCCTTTCCAAAGAAAATTCAAAAGCATCTGCTGCCAATCCAACAAATAATACGGGTGGGGGGGAGAAGAGTCTGCAAAAAAACAAACAGACCCAAGACAGTATGCAAGGCCGCACACTAGACTGAATAACCTCGAACCATTTAAAAAAAGTCAGTGAAAGTGTAAACCACCGCACAAGATCCTGAACAAGTGTTTCCATCAAATGTTCATAAATGAGTAAAACAAGGTGATCCAAATTCTGGGGAATCAAAATCCCCGGATACTGGAGACAATTCCTATTCCAATGAACAGGGTAATGGTCACGGATGGTATCTGGGGGAGAATAATTACAAGATAAAACTCCAGTCTTATCCTTATTAAGACAGAAACCACCCAAGCCTTCAAACATGGATAAAACATCAAGAGTGGGCATTAAAGAAGAAGTAGGGTCAGTAATAGTTAAGAGAATATCATCAGAAATAATGTTTTGTATTCCTGCCCTCCCATGGGTATTCTATGAATGTCAACTGCCAGACACATATGAGAAGTGAGGGGTTCAATATGAAGCGCAAACGACAAGGGGGTAAGGGACAACCTTGTTGGGTGCCTTGTTGCAAAGAAAATGGAGTAGAATACATACCATTTATCCTAACCAAGGTATACAAAGGTGAATACAATTGCTGAAGCATATTAAGGAATTCAGTTGGAGACCCCATCACCCACACATGGACCACAGAAAGGGCCAGGAGACATGATTGAAGACCTTCTCTGCATCCAAACTGGCCAGGTCCTGGGGGATTGAATGCTGCTAGTAACAAAAAAGTAGGCCAAACATTATCATGCACCTGTCGCTTACAGACAAAACCCGTGATTTTTGTCTGTTTTTCACATTTTTATATTTTAATACATTTTCTTAACAAAAATGCTCCAAGTGCAATAATACCATCCAGGGTGGGTGGTTTGGGCTATATGGAACTTTCCAGGGACTATAAGGTGCTCTGTCTGCAGTGCTGGACCTCATTACACCCTTGGGGCAGTCTGGTATAGCCCAATACCATCCACACTGTTGAGTACCACTGCTAGCATTGTAAACATGACTACAGTACATATGCCTCTTTCACTGGTGCCTTTCCCCAGTCCCAGTCTTCTTTCTGGTTGAGGAATTATTGCAGCCGTATACTGACATCTTAAATGTTTTATATGTGTAACCCCCCCTACAAATGGGGGTTCCTGAAAGCTTTCCCGGAGCTTGTCTTAATGCTCCATGCCTGACTGGTGTTCGGTGTAAGGCCGCTAAATATGGGTATTTTGAGTGCTTTTAAAGCCTCTAGTACTGCCTCTTTAAGAGCTGCCTGCTCGCAGGCTTTTGTGGTACGAATAGAGGGAACCGGGGTTTCCCTGCTCGAATCCCGCCTGTGACTGCTGTCTGATCACTCCGTTTCTGCAGTCGTTAGGAGCGCTGATGGAGCCCCCTTGAAAGGTGTAACCATTTGCCTGAAATCATTTAGAGTGATAGGGAAAATGCAGTTTTGTTTAACCTGCCTTTGTTGCATATGGGATGCTGTGTGCTGTGCCCCTCCATCTTGGACCAGGACAGTTCGAGGGGCCCAATAAGAGTGAGGGAGTATCTAAACTGGAGTAAAAAGGCAGCCAACCAGAAACCAGGACTCTAGGTGGAGCCGGCCGACCAGTGGGGACACAGCTTGTGATTCTGGGAAGTGGCATTCTGGCCATGGCACCGTTTTGCACCAATAAGGGCAATCGTGAGTGACTGGCATCTGCAGCTCTCCAATGGGATTGGGTGGTGCCCGAAGAGAGATTGACTTGCCTCAACTGCCAAAGTAGGCAGAGTTGCTGTGACTGTGAGCGAGGAAGGAGCCCTGGGCTTCTGTGCCATTAAGTCTTTGTGCAGGAAGCGCGTGTGTGTGGTGAAGGCCAATTTCAGGCAGCTCGGTCACCGTTAGAATCAGACTAAATCCGCGGGGCAGCGGTCAGAGTAGGCTGTGCAGGAGTGCAGCTACCTACCAGGCTCACCCTGTAGAGGACTGGAGAATCTGCTAAATTGCACTCAGTCTGTCAGGACAGTGAAGCTGCAGTGAGATCCCCGGATAGCTGTGAGTTCAGTCGGGTCCTAGGAGCAGCTGCCTGGTATGGTACCCCTCTGTTGTTTTCCATATAAATGTGTGAGGAGGCCCTTGAAGCTCAGGCTCGGCCCTGCGAGTGGTGAAAGAGTGGTTCTCTGTTGGAGTTGTGAGTACTGAATCAGGGTAGCTCCCTGTTAAAGGTTACAAGCAAAGGCAAAAATCGTCTTGTTATGTTGTTGACTGTACTAATTAAGCTTGTTGGCTCCAGTTGATCTTCTCAGGAATTAAAAGCTTGTTTGTGCCAGGGCCCCAACCAGCTGCATCAAGGAACTAGCCATTACTTAGCAATACAAGAATTTAGTGAATCCTTATTAACTGTGATAAATAAACATGTTCCAATGGTACAGAAAAGGAGGAAAAATAAAGAAGACCCATGGATTTCAGATAAAATAGAAAAAGAGCTAAGGGTAAGAAATAGAATATGGCAGAAAGCTAGAAAAACTAAGAACTTAGAAGATTGGGAGAGTTTTAAAAAATGGAGAAACAAATGTAAAAGGAATATCAGGATGGCAAAGAGTAAATATTATTTGAATAAATTTGAGAAGGTAAGTGATTCAAGAATGTTTTGGAAATTTGTTTCTGATCTAAAATATAAAAATAAGAGTAGTAAAATAGAAAGTATATTACAGGAAGGAAGTATGATTGAAGATTCAGTTAGTATTGCAACTATATTGAATCATTACTTTCTCAAATTACCTGATTTGGATATCCTGCCACCGAAAGAACAGACTGTTGATATAACTACAACTGAATTAATTGCTGAACAGAAAAAAAAGTATAAGATACAGCAAGGAGGTAAGTTTAACTTTAGACTCTTAAGTATAGCTGAAATAAGGAAACAATTACAAAATTTAAATGTAAATAAGGGAGGTGGTTTAGATGGAATTGAAGCTAGATTTTTGAGGATTGGTACAGATATATTGGCACCAATAGTAACATATCTCTTAAATTGGAGTCTAACAAGTTCAGTTGTCCCTGATATGTGGAAAGTGGGAAAGGTAATTCCAGTTTTTAAGGGTGGGGATAGTACTGTGCCATCTAATTACAGACCAATTACGATTCTTCCAATATTATCTAAACTATTAGAACGTAGTGTTCATTTACAACTTAGTCATTATATGGAAACGAATGAAATATTATCTGATAATCAACATGGGTTTAGAGTAGGGAGTCCACAGGCACCGCCCTACTGGATTTCAAAACTTGGTGGTAACATCACTTGATGAAGGAAAGGCCACTGGAGGGGTGTTAAGTGGACCTCAGTAAAGCATTTGATTTGGTACAGCATAGAAAACTGTTAGAAAGACTTTGGAAAGTGGGGTTAGAGGAAAGACCATTAACATGGATAGCATCTTACTTAGCAAATCGTAGACAGTGTGTTGTCAATGGGATTTTGTAGTCGAGCCTTGGGGAACTAAATCGTGGTGTTCCCCAGGGATCGATACTAGGCCCATTGTTGTTTAATATTTATGTGAATGAGTTAGAGCAAACAATAAAATATGGGGAGGTAAGATTATATGCGGATGATACAGTTCTGTTGGTTTCTGCAGATAATATGAGAAATGTTGAATTACAGTTACAGAGAGATTTAACTTCACTGGAAAACTGTATGGACAATTCTGGTCTTTTGATTAATGCAAAGAAAACCCAGTGTATGGTGTTTGGTTTGGGAGATAAGCTGAAAAACCAAAAATATCTAAATATTCATTTGCTAAATGGCACTCTGATTGAGGAAGTTAAAGGTTATAGGTATTTGGGTATGTACATAGATTCAGGTATGACATTTGAAAGTCATGTTGATATGCAGATAAAAAAAGTTAATCAAAGATTGGGTGTTTTTAGAAGGTTAACAAATGTATTGACTAAATTTGCCAGGGAAAAACTTGTTAAGCAAATGTTAATTCCGGTGCTTGATTATGGATTGCCAATATATATGAATGCATCACAGAAAGTGTTAAGAAAAGTTGATCAAACAGTTTATAGGTTAGGTAAATTTATTATTAAGGGTGAATATAAAATGCATCATTGTAAATTATATGAAAGATTAAATTGGCTGCATCCTGAAATACAGAGGAAGTATATTTGGCTATTAAATTGTCATAAGTTAATATATGCCAAAAATAATCATCCATTACTTAAGTATATTAAGTTGCAGATTCTGGATAGTTATAATTTATGTACAAGAAATTCTGAAACTAGGGTACCATTGCTCAAATATTGTAGTAACGTAGGAGAAATGAAGTTACAAAATAGATTTGCTTTATCTTGGAATAATTTACCAAGCACTTACAGAATATAGCTAGCTTTGCCAGTTTTAAAAGTAAGTTATTTGAATACTTGCAGAAGTTATGTGTGTGTGTATGTTATGGATAATGTTGTATATGTCATTTTATTTAGAAATATTTGTACTTGTATTTTGAGTTTATTTATGTACCACCTATACAGGACTTGATTGTAAACAGTGTTTATTGCACTAATCAAATATACCTGTATAAAAATAAAGTTTTAATCATCATCATTAGGGCTTGGGTACCCATAGACAGTAATTTATAGGTTAGGCCTGTGCACAGAGCCATAGGTAGATTCTCATATATTATATGTGGTAAGCTAATCAACCTGATTCCCCCTGGTCCTTGTTATTCCCCCTTAAATAAATCAGATTGCTTGTTTTGCAAAAGTACACTGGCTAGTTTGTGTATTCATGGGGAAATACTGCACAGTGAATGTGGTGTAACTGTACCTTACTTTTCAGGGGGTCCCAGGTGAGCTGACTGATCGAGCCAGGGGGTAAGTGTATATGGTAAGGACACTGAAATTGAACTGCGTGGGTCACTAATGGGAAGAAAGGGGGGTTGCAGCAACCCAGAGGGCTGTGACCGAGTCAATCTCGACTGTTCTAACCCCGACCTCTGGGTGGAGGCACCCGCCAACGGATCTGGGCCCCTCACCCTGCTACAGGTAGGGCAGGCAGGGGTAGTAGCCCTTAGGATAGCACCCCCTGGGGTTTACATATATAATTATTACAATTTCACAGAACATGAAAACACTTCTTCTGGATGGCTCTAACATTTTTCTGAACTAGCACTCCATGATCCATTCTTATCTGTTTATCTTTTATTTATCATATATTGAACTCAGACAGAGTGTCCGCTATGCTATTTCTCCATTTATTTTGATTTCCCTGATATGGAGTTCTTCTGAGTGATTTACCATCGTTGTACAGTAGACTTTTGTGTCAGAACAGCTACTGATAGAATTCTGCTGCTGGAAATAAACTGTTCTTGTCACTGGATTTATGACTGATATACATGAGATATATTACTCTGCACCAAATAAAGACTTAAGCATCAAGGATTAAAATGTACTAATGTATCCCCAAGTGTTACTTGTGACTCCTGGCCTTGGAAGGGTAATTAAAAGGTATGGCAATGCTCCAGATTTGGAGTTCACGTGTTGCTGTGACAGTAACTTCACCTGAACCATTGGAACTAAAACAGAGGATCTTTCAACAACTGGAGATGCAATTCAACAATACAATGGCCCCCAACAAGGCACCAAACTAAAATAAACAGCCTTGAATCATAGATGTCACTGTTTCTGTTGTACTCTGAGTCCAAGGACTGTGGGATGAGGTGAGAGGCCATGGGAAAGTCCATGCAATGATTAGCCAATCAGAGGATAAAGAAGCCTTATACAGCCTGCCAAACAACATAGAGACAACCAATAACAGTGCTGCCTGCAAAGACAGTGAAACCAAAAATAGGTACTCTAACAACTGAGGACAGTACAAAAAGCTTGTGAGGGCATCAACCAACCAAGAGGTAGGGATGCCTTCAAGCCCTCCCTAATTTATATGGCATCCAATCAGAAGTAGATAGACTGTGGACAGCACAGGAGTGCTGAAGCTGATTCAAAACTGCTTTATTGAAAGTGTAGAGCACCCTATTGGAGCTTACTGAAAATGTTTTGCCACAGCCATTTGCAGTACCCACAAGGGGTGAAGATGAGAAGGAAGATGCTTCTCAAGAGTGAAGAGGAGGAAAGTCTTTTTCAAAAGGGTGAAAAGGATACATGATACTGTAGCTGTGACGCTTGCAGAAGAAAGCAAATCTGATAGCTTGCACGACCCTATGGCAGAGAATAAACTAAGGACCAGAAACTGCTAAGCAGATCATAGAGGTGTAATGGCTAGTGCCTAAAGGTCACAAGTGCAGATACTACAATACAATATCATTACCTCAATTGGGAAATGACAAAACAAAACAAAACAAAAAATCAACAAAAAGAAAGGTACAAGATACATTAAAGTTGCATTTGGTAACTGAGGTTACAACATTGTTTTGTGTGTATCTTCACGTGTGACCTTTAGGCACTAGTCATTAAACCTGTATGATCTGCATAGCAGTTTCTGGTCCTTATTATTCTCTCTCTCTCTCATTGGGTTGTACAAGCTATCTGGTTTACTTTGGTTTGAAAGTGGGGTTAGCTGCCCCCAGCTTGCACCATACTGTCCCTTCTACAGCACAGTTACTATTCACTCTTAGTGTATCTATGCTTGCAGGATGGTCTGCACCTATAACTACCTAGAGAGTGTTGTGGGTTCACTATATCCATGCCTGAATCCACTCTAATACAGCTGTAGAGAATATCCTGTCTTCCAGAGCTACTGAATCTTTGTGAGGCTATTGCTCCTGAGTCACGAGTACTATAACAGAGCCCTGCCCTGCAACCATTAGTTAGTTAGTAAGTTAGCAGAGTTAGCTAGGCCTGTTAAGCTCTGTGCAGTTCTAAGTGAAGATATATTTATTTAATCCTCTTTAAGGTCTTTGCTTTAAACTTGGACTGTACCAATATTTAAATTTCCTCAGTAACACACCACTTCCAATTAACTAGTCAGCACCTGACTTCTGTCACCAGTGTGTGCATCAACAAGGACTTTCTTTAAAGAGGTTCTCGTAGACTGTGGGCTGTTATCTGGTGCACCAGAGGGAAGGGAGCTGGGGTTGCTGTTTAGAGAGAGGTGGGTACATCTTCTATCCACCATATTGCTTATTGCTTTTGATTTTCTTGTTCTATTTATGTATTTATTTGAAAATTGTTGACCGGGAAAGGCACACTGAGCCTAGGCTCATTTCCAGGTGCAACCAGGGAAAGGGTTACAGGGAGAACACCAAACGTAACACTGTACATATCATAGTACAGAATAAATGTTCAGACTCGGTACAATATATAATTCTTCACATGCACAAAACTAGAAAAAATTAAAATGCTGTTATCAGACAGTATGTCACACCTATATAAGTGCAAAAGTAATGCCACTATTGAGTTCAAAGCAGGCACTGCAGTGTACTAGAGAACCCGTTAGGTGGAGGAGTGACTACTCTCTGCGATACCAATGTCACCAGGAAGAGCAACCTGTGGGAAGCAGGTACAGGTGAAGGTGGGAGAAGTTTCAGCAGGTGCCTGAGAGAGCCAGGGGAGGTTTAATGGCTCAGGCAAGAGGGGAGCAGGTTGCAGATTGATTGAAGTCAGTAGAAGAAGATGGACTGCCCAGCAGAGAAACGAGGTTGAGGAGTGGAGAAGGTTTGCTGGTCCCTGGAGTGAAGGGAGCATGGAACAGGGGTGACTGGAATGAGGAGTGAGGATAGATAGGAGGGAAGGAACCCAAACCAGTATGTGGAAATGAAGGAGGTGCAGTGTGACTGGTGAACTGAAGGTAGGGGAACGATGGATAAAGAGTGCTACAGGGATCAATGGTGTGTACAGTATGAGGAGTGGAGCTTGTAGTGAAGTGACAAAAAGCATTGCAGAGGGTGTCCAGTCTGACTAGGGAAATAGAGGGGGCAGTACCATAGACCATATCTGCATATTCAAAAACCGTGAGCACCATTTTGATGGCCAGCTCCTAGTGGGCCAGCAAGGGCAGACAGTCTTCATTATGATACAGGGCATCCAGCTTAGGGTGGAGTTTTGCATGTATTTCATCTATGTGGACTGAAAATTCAAACTTGCTGTCAAGTCACATGCTGAGGTACTTGAAAGGCTGCACTGCTTCAAGGGGGGAGCCATCTAGAGTGGAGAAAACTAGAAGTCTTAAGAGCCTGCCCAGTTTCTGGCTGGTACCAATGGTCATGGACACAGTTTTTCTTTTGGTGTAGTCCTGGAGATGGTTGAAATAGAACCAGCGCAGGATGTTGTGAAAGTTCTGCTGGATCAAGTCTTTCACTGGTGCAGTAGAGAGACTGGAAGTGAAGATGACTATGTCATTGGCATACATGTGAACATGTGAGTTGGCACAGGTGGAGAGGAGGTTGTTCTAGAAAATGAAAAAAAGACAAGACCCAGGATGGAGCACTGTGGGACCCCAGCCTGGATGGGAAGAAGTGGTGATAAGATGCCTTAACCTATACTGACTGTTGCTAGCCTGTTAGGTAGGAGCTGAACCAGTCAGCACTAGGAGCTGAGAGACCAGCAGAAGTCAGCTTGTCCAGGATAAGTGGTGCTTCTGGAAGCCAGACTGGGAGGGGTAGAGGAAACTCAAAGATATGAGGCAGCCTAGAAGTTTATAGTAGACTAGCTTTCTTTGCAGCTTAGCAAGGGGGAGGAGATTGGGTGGAAGTTGCCTGGGGAAGAGGGTTCACCCCTTTGTGAAGTCTGAGAACTTTGGCAATCTTCCAGGACTGAGGAGCAGGGCAGAGAGAGAGAGAGAATGAAAAGTTAAACAGGTGGGTAAGTGGAATTGCAATGGCAGGAGCCAAGAGGTGGATGATGATGATTTCAGGGGAAATCCAAGGGAGATAGGAAGATTTGACCCTGGATTTTCTGAGAGTTTCTGCAAGTCCCAGACTGAAGAAAATTGAGAGTGAGAAAAAGAGAAGGCCACAACAATGCTGGGGGCTAGGGGAATGGCTGATCAGTCAGTTGCAGCAAGGTCATTCTTGAGAGCATTGATATTCAGTAACCAGTTGCACTTGAACCAGGTATATATCAGAGGTGATGGGGCTGCTCTATTTTCCTGATGCAGAAAATCATGCAGTGGTTGCAGAAAGAATCTGGCAATAAATCTGCTGTAGCAATGCATGGGGGGATGGCAGGACAGAACCAAGTCCAAGATGGTGTGGCAGGAGGAATTGGGATTGAGCTGTGTGAGTTCAGGGATAATTTAGGATTGATTTAGGGACCCAGTCCTCTAGATGGTCAAGCTGGAGGAAGTAGAGAGACAATTTATGCTGAAGACCCCAAGAAGAATGAGTTGACCAGTGGAGGAGTGTGAGGTGATGTTGGACAGAAAGTCAATTACAGAAGCAGGTGATATCTTGGGTGAGGCATAGAAAACACAAATAAAGTTGAGTAAAGATGAAGGGAATGAGTGCCGGGCAAGGAGAAATTTGTGGGATGAGGGTGTAGCCTCCCTGATATCCATGGTGCAGGAGAGTCTCTGGGGAAAAATAGATGGTGTTCTGTCTGGCCCCTTTTCCTTCCACAGAGACTGTTCCTGCTGTTCTCCAATAAAACATATCTCCAAGCAGGCCTAGGTTTGTGAATTAGCCTGAGCTGTCAGAAGTCTGGTCGGGGGGGAGGAGGATCAAGCATCCCATCAGACACTCTCTTCCTCTGGGGAAGAGGGGAGTGCTTGCATCCTGCTGCTCTACTGCCACCTGGGTGACCATGGGTGATGGTGCAGGGGAATAGTGAGAGAGAAGGGAGCTGTTGGACCATGGTCACGGATTGGATGCTTTAGGCTTGCTGGCATCCAGTTATGTTGCATACAGTGAGAACAATAAAAAGACGGTGTGCGGTACCAAGAGGATGAAATGTCACTGGTGGTCCACACCCACAACAGACTCAAGTTGCAGCACTTCAGGGGAACCCTGCACCTTGAGTGGCCAGATCTCTTCAGGGAAGAAATGGCAAAGAAGCTGATGGCATTCCTAGCCCCAGCGGGTAAGCACAGAGCCATGTTGCAGATAGGGAGAAGGGGGCCTGGAGTAGCAGTAGACTGAGTCTCACTAGGGTGGGCAGCTCAACTTGGTGAAGCCAAAGGAGTGGTATGTCATTACCAGAGTGGGTGGGAGGTTGGGGGACCACTAGACCACTAGGAAATGGGCATATGTCTATTTGGGGACAGCGATCAGTGATGGGGGGACAACTACACTATGGAAATGTGGTTTAACAATATTGGGTGGGAAATCAGGCACGGGGTGGGACACAACACTATGGAAACATGTTCTTTATAATGGGATTGGTAACTGGGGAGAGGAAAGGGACCACTATACTATGGAAAACGGACATTTCATTGCCAGATGGTAGATCGGGGACTGGGGAGGGACCCTACACTATGGAAAAATATTTTGTTATAATCAGATGGGTGATGATCGGGAACTGGGGTGGGACCCTACACTATGAAAAATTACTTTTTTATTATTGGGTAGGTGATCAGGGACTGGGGTAGGACTCTGTGCTATGGAAATATTGTTTACCGTGTTGGGTGGGGATTGGGGATGGGGAGGGACCACTACACTATGGCAAAAATATTTTACAATGTTGGGTGGGTGTGATCTGGACTGGGAAGGGCACCACTAGACTACCAGGGAATACTGTTCAGTATTTGGAGATGGCGATGAGAAGAAGGAGGGTCACTATATCACCATGGAATGGGGCTGTGTGTGGCATGGGCTGGTGGGAGATGTGCTAAGTCACCTGCGGGCCATGCAAATGGGCCCATAATGAGCATGTTAATGGCCACTAGTGCCTTGCATGCCCAATGAGCACATTTACAGGGCTCCCTTAGCGAATAGGGGCTTAGCGCATGTGCGCTATTGTTGCTGGTCCATTCTCCTGGCTGGCTGTAGGGGCAGCACTACTGGGTTTCCTGGTGGTTTTCCTGGGTTAGCGCTGCCCCCGCCTGCCCCTATTCACAGTTGGATTGTGCACCATGCTATCAGACTGAATAGAGCCATTGCCCACCAGCGCAGCCAGGAAGTGCTGTGCAAACTTTTTTGCTCACTTTGCTTTCTTTTTGTGAATCCTGGCCCAGGTTATTGTTTTTTGCAGTAATTTGTTTTATTGAGTTTATAACAGAAAATCAGCAAACAAATACAGCAAATCTGCATGTAAACAGAATGGACGATACCCCATTTTCACACATTTAGCATCCAATTGCAATCAAGACAAGCACATCATTGATAAGTACAGAAAAAGCAAAATTGCTGATGTGGAGTACAGGACAGGGTGCATGACTATAAACCCAAGGGTCCTGGGTTTGAGACCAATCTCTTCATATTTCTTCACCTTCATTGTAGGGGGAAAGAAAATATGGAGAGACTGATCTCAAGCGCCAGAACCTTGGATTTGCTGTTATGTGCCCTTTCCTCTGCACCACCAGAGAAGCAAAACAGCAAAGGTGCTTTTTCTTTATTTATCAAATTCTCAATGTGGATATTTGACTTTCAAAAATGTAGCATGTGCAAAAATAAGCTATACCTATTTTCATACATACCACATTTTCAAACACCAAATATCTAGTTCATATAAGACAGCAATCCTGTCCGGGTGCACAGAAGATAACAGCACACGACCTCAAGAGGCAAGTATAGGGTAAGGGGGGGTATGTGGGGTGGTGGGTGCTTAGTGGGAGGGTCGGGATGGGGAAGGGGGATGGCAGGGACCACGAGAAAAACAAGGGACTGTTATCTTTTTTTCAGGATAAAAAAATACTTTTGGGGACTGTTTTCTTTTTACAGGTACACATAATGCATATTTAGGGACTCTGGGAGTGGGCTCCCCAGTGTCCCACACTGCTGGGGTGTGGGGGCATGTAATGCTGACATGGGGATTGGGCCACCCGATGTTGGCACATAGTAAACAGAAGGGGCTGCATGGAGGGCATCTGACACCGGGAGTGGGCATCCTGATGTCAGAATGAATATATAATTAATATAAAACTAGGAGAGACAGAGGATGGCGGTGGCACTACATAGCAGGGAGGGATGTGGGAAGATGGGGGGTGCCACTGAACATCAGAGATACAGGACACAGATCGACATGTGGGGGTTACCACTAGACATCAGAGAAATGGCAGCTCACAGCTAAGGGTGCAGCCGGCAGCATGAGTTGAAGCTGCGGCTGCACAACTGAGAAAAAATTCCCGCTGTTCTCCTGCTAACCTTGGCACCCGGGATTTTGGGTGCCACCAAAGATGTTTCTGGTCAATATATAAAAAAACAAACACAAAAACCCATCAGAATCTAGCTAAATGGCTCCTGTTTAGCTAAGTTCTGATGTTTCTTTTTTTATATACATCTATTTTTATTTGTTTTCGCTCTCTCACTAATGAGAAAACAAGATGGCAGATGCAACAGAGTTCTGCGAAACTATAGCAGTCTCTGTGTGACCCTATGTGCGAAATAACAGTAGCTCCTACAAAAACAAGGGCGCTCCTGTGAAAACAAACTAAGCCCTATGTGACCCTACATGCAAAAATGGAGCATCGCAAAAACAAAAGTATTTTCGTATGGAACATCTAACTTTTCCAATAGGAAATAATGGGAAATTTAAAAATGTAATCACTTTTAAATGGATTCATATTTTTTCACCAAACCTTCAAAAGGCACATATGTGAGTCAAAGGCTTTCTACCCTGAAAATGTCAGACCACAACCTAAAGCCATTTCTGAGAAATGGCTGAAGAAAAAAATTTCAAAAAACTGGTTCATTTAAGATTTTGTAGTGCTTTTTATTTCAAATACCACAAAACAGATTCACAAAAAATGTGGTACTTCAAGAGACCTATCCCTAGAGATCAAGCATACCAAATTCCATGCAAATCCGTTGAAATGTTCTAAAGTTATTAAGGATTTAGAAATTTGGGTTTAACATACAAGTTTGCACTCAACCCTAATATACCGAGTAATATATATATATATATATGTGTGTGTATATATATATATATATATATATATATATATATATATATATATATGATATATTATACTGGCAGTAAGGCCAGTATAATTAAGGTTTGTATGAGTGTTTAATGTTAAAGGGCAATTTGTCCCGGTTTATACCTTTTAATTGGTTTCACAGATTCTCCTGAAATTTGGAATGCATCTTCTGCTGGAATAGGTCTGTTGATGTACCAAATTTGGTATGAATCCCTTTTGAGAGTTTTGAGATATAAAGTGTTGAAAATACAGTTTTCCCTGGTTTTTACTGTTTTTTCGGCCACCTGTATCTCAGAAATGGCTTTAGGTGCTGGGCTGAAAATATAAATTTGTTCCAAAGTTATGACATGTTGAATTTCCCATGATTTCCTATGGGAGAAAAAAGATGTGAAAGTGATTTTTGCACACTGTCATCCAGTTTTGTATACTTTGCACCTGAATAACTTTTCAACACTCCAACAGATTTGCAGGAAATTTGACAAGCATCAGCCTAGGGCACAGGTCTCTGGACTTGACAAATTTGGTTTGCATCTCTTGTTTGGTTTATGAGATACATAGTGTTAAAAAAAAAGAGATTTTTGAGGGTTTGCTGTTTATTAATGTTAAAGGGTAATTTTTGGATCTTTTTTTTATATGTACTTTATTATCAATTCACAGAGTGTTTAAAATACATCCTTGAATTAGCAACTTTTCCTTTTTCTTTTGACATTTATGTGCTAGAAGTAACACAGTACTTTCCAATTCAATAACCATGCTTATAAACATATAATAATTCTAATACATAAAACATAAATAATAATAAATAAAATAATGACCTAGGCGTACAGGCTGAGCTAAATAATAAATAGGTTGTTTCAGGTTTTCAATTGCTCATGAAAGAATTTTTTCCCCAATGAGGTTAATCCTGCATACCTTCAATTTTATTAAATGTTATTTTATTCTATTACATTGAACTTTTAAACTAATTATTTATGGTGAAAATACAAGTGGTGATGATGGTGTGCTTTCGAGAGGGGGTTACCTGATTTATTTCATTCTCTCTATCTCCATTTTCTATTGAGTAATCTAATTAGAAAGCCCACTTGCTTTGTCTTCTATTAAGCACCTCACCCAATCTAGGGGCTTTATTTACTTCAAGAGGGCCCACCTTGTCCATCTTCTAAGGCCCCTCTCAGTAGCATCCCTTAACTGGTAGGTTAGTTCTTCCATGTACTGTATGTCATTAACAATCTGGAATCACTCCTTTACAGCAGGTAGAGTGGGTTGTAACCAGTTTCTTGTTATCACTTTACTGTAGGCAGCTACACATATATACCACAAATATAAAGTATCCTACCCTCTCAACCCCTCCAGAGTGAGTCCCAAAGTCAAGTTTTGCAGTAGTAGTGGGGTAGATGTCTAAAACAGGGTGCTAATCCTATCTCCTACATCCTTTCTAAATTGTTCTAGCTTAGAACAAGCAAAGAAAATATGTGTGGGTGTTGCTTTTTGTTCTCCACATTGTCGCCAACTATTGGCCGAACCAGTGGGAGAGTATTAAGCCACTTTGTTGGGAGTCAGGGAAAATCATACTCTGACTTTCCACATGTATTCTTGCCAGAGGTGTGACATGGTTGTCCTTGATGTGGAATCCCAGAGCTTATCCCACTTTGGGGAAGGTAGATGAAAATTTGCCTCTCCCTCCCATTTTGACTATACGAATTATGTCACCTCTTCCCTCTGCATGTTCAGATAGTGATATATCTTGGTGATTGCACATTTGCAATTGTTAAAGAGAAAAGATCAGCCGGGGATAACTTGGACCTCACACTAGTAAGCTCCTCTTTATCACAGAGCTTGTGTTGTATGTAAGTGTACATCTGCAGATAATATATTTTCTCCCCAGGAGCCCATCCCCATTTCTGAGCACATTCCAGAAACAAGAGTATCACATACCACCTTAGCAACTGTATAGGTGCCCAAAACCCCGTGGCTGCCTGCTGCTTATACCAAACTTCGCCCCTGCCTGGTATAAAATCATTATTGGCTATAAACCATCTCACCCTCCACACCTCTCTCTTAGGGCCTAGGTATGCTTATAATAAGTCCCAAGCATTAACAGCTGCTCGGATAGGGGTATTATCTATCAATCAGTGTGGTCTTTCTGTTAGAAACAGACTAGTATGTATATGGAAGTCAGGGTTATGAGCAGGGCCCCTACTTTTCTGCGGCACAGTGGGACCAAGTTCTGCGGCAAGACTACCATTTGCCGCAGAACTTCTGCGGCGGTGGTTCGTAATTTCTGTGGAAGTTCTGCAGCACTAACAAACAACCACATCACAGTGTCAGCTTGCCATCCTGACTTCACTTTCATGGAAGTGGTTATAGCAATCAGGATGGGGGAAAGCTCAGTAACACTAGTTCAAAAAATAACAGACTTATACAAATAATTTTATGCCTAAAAGAGCAAAACAAATGTCTCTCCCTTAAGGTCATAGCCTGTTGCATAAATGACATATGCAGAGAGGATCTTAAGTGATAAATAAGGTATTTCTATATGCATGCTATCTATTCCATTAATAAGGTTTCCACTGTTTATCACTTATATATTTGTATGTGCTTTCTACACCACTCATGAGGTTCCCACTGTGTATCACATATATTTATATGCAATCTGTAACATACATACAAATATATGTATGTGTGTGTGTGTGTGGTGAGAGAGACAGAGATTCTGAATATGTGTGTGTGTGTGTGTGTGTGTAAATATATATATATATATATACTGTATATACATAAATTTTTTTTTTATTTCCTTGAACTTGCATCCTCATTCATACAGGTCCCACTGGAAATGGAATAGAGGAGTTATTGCAAAACTCCTTTTTCATGTCAACCTGCTTTCCTGATACATCATGGTAACACCATCAGGCCATGACATGCATGTGAACTGATTGTGAGATAGAGCTCTCCAGCCCATCACAATGTGTCCACCATGTGACAGAACACTGCACCATACCTTCCCAGGCTCCGAGCAGTGATGTGTTCCACCAATCCTTGTGCTGCCCAGTCAGCTCCCAGAGCTAATCTCTGAACCTGAGTTGCCGGCATGGAAACACAGCATGCTACCCTCTGGCCCAACAGCTGTCCCTGCACACAACATTTCTCCATAACTTTTAGGTGATTCTATCAACCAATGACAATATGTAATCAATAACCCTGGCAAAAATGCATACAGGGCAATTATTTAACAGGTCTATTCTTTCAACAGGTCTACACATTATAATATTCCACTTTTCGGGGCATAATTACTTTATTTTCTTAAAAATGACAGTTAAATTCATTTTACCAGCTATTCATTTCAGATGGCATCTCTATACCTTAAAGGCACAAATAGGTTTGTACAAAGTGAGGAATGGACTTAACAGGTCTGTGCTATTGACAAAGTTTTGTTTGTTGGCCCTAGTGCAATAATTTAAGACTGAAAATTGTATTAGGCTGTAGTGCAGGTTGAGCAAATATCACCATGCATGATTTGCTGTGCCACCATCTCTGGCAGTGGGAGCTGTGGTAGATAAGTGACTGTTCATTTTTGTTGCAGAATGCAGTCATTTCATTATCTAATATATGATGTTATAGCATTGATAACATCATATTCTGAGCATATAGGGGGGTTTGGATATAAAAAGAGGGGACGGGAACCAGATTCTATGGATAAACAGAAATATTAATAAAAAATCACCAAGAAGAGTGAATTCTGCGGCACTGCAGAAGTTCTGTGGTAGATTACAGGTTCTGTGTACTATTCTCCACCGAAATTCTAGGGCCTCAGTTATGAGCTCTTTCCATATCCAGCCATTTTTGATTTGCAGGGGTCTGTGTCCAAAACAAGACCCATCTAACTTGTGCTGCTATCCAGTATTCCTTAAGATTAGTGACTGCTCTCCCACCTTTTTGTTTAGTAGTTAATAATAAATTTCTATGTACTCTAGGTCTACGGTTATTCCAAATGAATTTAAACACTTTTGTTATGTTGATCTTGAAACCATCTCCGAGAGGGTGTGACAGAGAGGGATACACTGAAATAAATATAAGAGCCGCGGAAGAAGGTTCATTTTTACGGCCTGAATCCTAGCATACATTGGCAGCGGAAGCAGTGACCATCTCCCCATGTCTGATTGGAGCTGCTGGACTATGGGTTTATAGTTATTTTATAGATACGTATTTGATGTCCTTAATGTCACCCCCAAGTACTTTAGAGTAGTAAGACCCCATTTCATGCTATATTTTGTCATGAATTGCTGTTAGGGATTATAATTAAATGTTAATATTTCAGTTTTAGTAGTGTTAAGTGCATAGCCTGATAGATCTGAAAAGGTTTTTATTTTTATTATGACTTGAGTTAATGAAGTCTTTGGGCCTGTCAAACAGAGCAACACATCATTGGCATATAGTGCCACCTTGTGGATGCTAGCCCCTATTGAAACTCCTCTTACTTCTGGATCATTTCAAAACCACTGTGCTAATGGTTCTATATATAAAGAAAATACAAGAGTGGACAAGGGGCATCCCTGCCGGGTACTTCTGTTTAATTTAATTCTCTGGGAAAGTATGCCATTAGTTCGGATATAGACCTGTGGGTCTATATGTAAAAGTTTTATTAATTTTATACATGTATCTGGGAAAGCAAACCAGGCAAGGACCTCATAAAGGAAACTCCAATTTACGTGATCAAAAGCTTATTCCGCATTGAGGCTTATCAAGATTGCTGGTGTTTTTTGCTGATTAAGGTGGTCTATAATATGTATAGTACATCTAACACTATCTGCTGCCTGTCTATCCGCCACAAATCTGGTTTGGTCTTTATGTACTATGGTTGGGATTAACTGTTGTAGTCTCCTTGCTATAATAGAGGTCAGGATCTTATAGTCCACATTTAGGATCGAGATGGGCCTATACGATGCGCAGAGAGTGGGGTCCTTCCCAGGCTTGGGGATGACTGTAATAATTGCCTGTCTCCAGGAAAGGGGGAGCAATGATCCCTCTGCTATTATCTCCTGATAAAAGGTGTGCATAATTGGAGTCAAGGTGACTCGAAATTTCTTGCAAAATTCCATGGGAAGTCCATCACTCCCTGGTGATTTCCCTGTTTTCCCATCTTTTATGACACTATTGATTTCAGACTCTGATATTGGGCATAGAAGACGGGTCTTCCAGATATCCGGGACCTGGGGTAGATTAAGTTCCCTCAAAAAACTCTGTATCTCTTCTAGTGGGGAACCATCAGGTTGGGCATATAATTGTTTATAATATGTCTGAAATGCTTCCGCTACTGTATATGCTCTAATTTGGGACTTTTCACCTTAGTTTGGGGGTGCGTTACTTTTACTATGTGTACTCCAGCTCTCTTGACTCTTAAAAGGATGGCAAGGTGCCTCAGGGCCCCTCATCTGCCCTCATAATAATTTTATCTTAAGTACTGGAGGTTGAATTCGACCTTGGCATCTATGATAGTGTTCAATTCTTTTTTACATTTTATTAACTCCTTCTCTCTTTGTTTCAAATATCTTTCCTGTTGTTGTGTTTCTAATATTTTTATCAGACTTTGTAGCATTTGTTGCTTCTGCCTTCTTTGTATTTTTCTAGCTGAGGCTATGGCCACTAGTTTCCCTCGAATCACAGCTTTGAGGGTATCCCAAACCATGCTTTTATTAACCTCCCCAGTATAATTATCTTGTAACGTTTGTGTGATCAACTGAGGAATTTGTTCCTGCACTTCTTTATCTTGAAGTAAAGAAAGATTGAGTCTCCAAAATGTATTACGAGGGGGGAGGGCAAAATCTACCTAGATCAACAATGGGGCGTGGTCTGATAAAGTAAATTGTCCTATTTCACATTTTTGTATCCTAGAAACTGCATCCCTGTTTACATAAAGGTAGTATAACCATGAATACATGTGATAAGTTGCCGAATAGTGAGTATAACCTTTTATGTGGCCCTTTGTAAGGGTCCAAGTATCCTGCAGACCTAACCGCAGCAGTAAGGCCTTGATTTGTTTTTGTAGTCTGTCTTTCTGGGTATTTTTGAAGTGGTGTCACTTTTTTGGTTCAGGACCATATTCCAGTCTCCCCCTACTATGATCGTTCCCTCAGCTTTTTCCATTATTTTAAGTAAGAGTTGTCTGTAGGTGTCATATGAGGAGCCTGGGGACATATTTTGATACCACTGTCAGGAGGTTACCTTTAAACTCCCTTTAATCAAGGCAAATCTGCCTTCTTTGTCAGTCACCTGATCAAGTACTTCAAAAGGAGTGGTACGTGGAATAAGTACTGCTACCTCTCTACGTCTACCCCCCCTCATAAGATGAGAAACAGATCTCTGAGAATCCAAAGTTTTTCAATTTTAAATGTTCCTCATCTGATAGGTGGGTCTCCGGCATTAAAATAAGGTCCGCCTTATAGCATTTAATATGACTTAGTATTTTTTTCCTCCGGATTGGGTTTGTTAGCCCATTTACATTAAATGATATAGCTTTAATCCCCATTATTTCCATGACAATAGTCTACCTGACAGTGGATCAACCTACATCCTCTACACCTCTCCTCTCTCCAGCACACCACCATCTGAGTTGAGTTTATCCTGATACCTAGGTTCCACAAAAAACAAACTTGGGCTACATGAAAAACTAAATTAGTAGCCAAATCTAACATTAAATGTAACCAACAGTAACTTTTTACATTCCTTCCAAGGTAGGGGAACATTTTCGTTCCCTATCTCTGCAACGATGTTTCGCAGGGATGCAGTGTTATGTAACTTTAGAGGGTTCAGTACTGGGACGTAGCTGACGATGGTACTTCTCAGCTAAACTCCATCTCAATTGTAGGTCTCCACCACTGATGTTATAACCTTTAGGCTGTCTCCAATTCTCTTTCTCCCCAGTGACATTTGTAGGTATCATGTTGACCTTAGTAGCAGGGGTTTAAAGCCCTATATTGCTTATTGAGGTCAGTTAGTCTCTCTAGATGAATCCATATCCCCCCCCATCACCATGCCCCACCTCGCAACCCAGTAAATAAGCTTAAAATCATTATACATAGCATGGTCAGGTCTTGTTCAATGTAAAGCTACCAGCAATCTAGACTGTATAAAACTTTTATCTCAACTAGGAAATATATATTGTGCTCTCACACGCTCTACTCAGAGAACTAGTCCAACATTTTCTCAAGTCTCAATGTCCCAGTTTAACTACACATTTGTATGTAAGGTTTAGAGAAAGTTTCTGTCCCCTTCAGCTAGGGCTTAACGACCCTTCCAGTCATTGTTGTTCAAAAGAAGCTGCATGGACTGAGGTTCCAATAGTTGAATAAACTTCACTTGTGATCCTAATAGGTCTTCAGGTATTTAAAGCTTGTTTTTCAGTTTGCGATTGTTGGGCTTGGGCCTGTTGCAGCCTGTTGTGTATATCTGAGAGGGATTTCTGCATGGAAAGCATGTCCATCAACCTATCTGATCCCCTCTGAAGATGTTCTCCCAGGCGCCTAAGGTTCCTATCCTCAGTTCTTGTAGTGGTTGGCTGGATGTTTTCCAGTGCAATTCCACTCTGTTTAAGTGCCTCAGCAATGGCTTCAGAAGAGGAATATAGCTGGGTCCCCTCCTCCCAGAACACCCTAATTTTTACTGAGTACGGGATCTGGAACCTGATTTTTTTAGAAAGAAGTGCTTTCATGGCAGGTCTGTACTGCAGTCTCATCCTTTGGATTTCTGGTGGGTAATCCTGATCAAGATATAATCTGTTGCCATTATATTTAATTTCTCCCATCTGCCAAGCTTGTCGAAGTACCTCTTCCTTTGTGGCATAGCTCAAAAAACTTAATCAGGATCTGGCGGGGTCTAGATGAGGGGTCCATGGGTTTGGGACTGAGTGTTCTGTGGGCCTGCTCAATTTTGACTTATAAGGTGGGTGGAAGGGCTAGTACATCTTGCAAAAAGTCTTGTATGAAATGGGCCATATTACCCTCCTCAGTTCCCTCTGGCAACCCTGACAAATGGAGTTTCTCCCTTCTGGACCTCGCCTCCAGGTCGACACATTTTGCCTGAAGTTGATTGACATAGTCAAGTACAGTGGTTAGGGCTTCTGAATGCAAGGTAGAGCTGTTTTCTACATGAGATACCCTGGTATCCATATCCTAAAATGTCGTATCCATGTCCGCTAATTTATAGTGTAGCTTTTGGAATTCAGCCTTGTTTTCTTTTTTCATTTCCAGGATTTCTGCTAGGATGGTGTCCAGCTGAGCCTTGTCTTTTGAGACAGTCCCTGTGTGTTGAGTTGAGGCCTGAGGCATAAGCTCCGGCGGCGAGGGGCTCGCATCCCGGTCGTCCTGTAGCAAACAGTATTGGGAGCCATCTATTGTTGTCTGCCCTCGCTCGTAAATATTTTTTGGATGCATTGGATCACCTTTCCCCTTTGGAGGCATTCTGATTGATATTTCTACGTTTTTTGTGGGGAAAACAAAGTATTTTTAAATGCTCAAGGGGGGAGCCTGAGTCTTGAGCTTGTTATGGAGCTGTGGCAGAACCGGAAGTCGCAATTTTTGGATCTTAATAACTTTGTGATGGTTAAAGTGATTTCTATGAAATTTGGCATGCTTAATTACCCTTGAGAGGTGTTTGTAAGTGATAAATTGTATCAAAATAGCTTTAGTTGTTTCCGAGATAAGGAGTGTTAAAAATAAAGGTTTGGTGGGTTTGACACTTTTTTTGTCCACCTGTGTCTCGGAAACGGCTTTAGCTTCTGGGCTTACATTTTTGGGGTAGAAAGCCTTGGCCTCACAGATGTGCCTTTTGAAGATTTGGTGGGAAAATATAAATTTGTTCCAAAGTTATAACATGTTGAATTTATCATTATTTCCTATAGGGAAAAATAGATGTCCCACACAACACAGGATTCTGCTTCGAACTAGGATTCTGCTTCGAACTAGGATTCTGCTTTGAATTAGGATTCTGCTTTGCATGAGCCCTACGGAAAGTGATTCTACACAGAACAACAATGCTATTTTGCAGTACTAAATCCCTTTTGGAAGACAGAACCAACACAGCGGGGGAACAGGAACCAACAGTCAACCAATCCTGCCTATTCTACAGCCCCCAGGGCCCCACTCCAGGCTACATAAACCCCCTAGAGTTTTTTTTTTAAAACATAATCTCCACTCGGGGGTGATTTGCCAGGCTTTGTTTTCTGCAACACTGTGAACTGAGATTTAAACTTACTCTAGGACTGAATGAAGTGCTGACCTTTTTGCTGGTTTTCCAGCTCAGTGCTTTTCAACTGAGTTTAACACCCTGGTAAGTGCACCTCATGCCTGAAGACTAAAGGTTTTGTGCCACTGAGCTACTGTCTTTTGTGCTTTTTGCTGTTTCAATGTCTTATTCCTCCTCCCCACCACCACCACCAGTGCAGTAGGACACTGCGGAGCCCACTCCCAGTGTCCCAGATAAAGTACTCCTCCTCCCACAATGGGACACTGGGAAACCCACTCCCAGTGTCCTGAAATATGTATGTAATGGTTTTGCCACCAGCAGGGTGCCCAATCCCCATGTCAGCACTACACTTACCCCCACCAGCAGTGTGTGACTCTAGGGAGCTCACTCCCAGTGTACATAGTGTACCCAGTTATGTTGTACCCCCCCCAGAGCAGTGTGGGACACTGAGGAACCTAACCCCAGTGCCCTGAGAAATGGTTCTACTGTTCCTGTGAAAAAAGAAAACAGTCCACAACATCTTTTTTTAAACTCCTGTAAAAATAGGTCTCTCATTGTTTTCCCATCCCCCTCTCACATCCCGACCCTCCCACTGAGCAACCAACCACACCACACCACACCCCCTTGCCCTATACTTACCAACCGAGGTTGGCGGCTGTCATCTTCTGTGGACAGGGACACATCTGCATTCTTCAAAGTCAAACAGCGAACTCAAGAATAAAGGTAAGTGCCATATAGAGGCGGACACTGTTGGCAGATAAGGGTATATGGCCCACCCAGTCTGCCCAGTTGAGCTTGTAAGTTCACTTTATGTTTTTATAGAAGTCTGTTGCCCCTTACCCCTGACCTCCAGAATATCCTTATGTCTGTCCCATGTATTCTTAAATCCCGTGATTGTTTCAGCCCCCACCACTTCCACTGGCAGGGTGTTCCACTTGTCAACCACCCTTTCTGTGAAGAAATTCTTCTTCATGTTTCATCTGAATTGCCCTCCCTCCAACTTCATCCCATGTCCTCTAGTTCTGGAACATCTTTTTCACTGGAAAATAGTGTATTCCTGCACCCTGTTCCTCCCTGTAAGGTACTTGTATGTCTCTATCATATCCCTTCTCTCCCTCCTCTCCTCCAGGGAGTACATATTCAGGTCCTTCAACCTGTCCTCATAGGACTTGTGATGCAATCCCTGTACCATCTTTGTTGCCCTTCTCTGAACCTTCTCTACCCTGTCTATGTTCTTACGTAGTTAAGGTCCCCAGAACTGCACATTGTACTCCAGGTTGGGCCTCACTAGTGTCTTGTATATTAAAATTATCACCTCCCTTTTCTTGCTGGTGATGCCCCTTCCTGTGCATCCCGGCATCCTTATTGCTTTACCTGCTGCCTTGTTGTACTGTTTCCCTACCTTGAGCTCATCAGAGATGATAACCTCAAAGTCCCTCTCCTGCTTGGTGCATGCTATATCCTCACCGCCCCCCATTGATATGTTGTTCTAGGGGTTTTGTGTCCCACATGCATTATCTTGAACTTCTTTGCATTGAATTTCAAGTACCAAACCCCTGATCATTTGTTAAGCTTCTGCAAGCTTCTGCAGGTCCCTCCTCATTCTGTCTACACCCTGTGACATGAACCAAATTTTCAAAATGGACTTTTTGGGACCCCACCTCATGAACACTGGCACTGGCATTTTGTTACTCTGTCCTGAAAGATGAATTTACTGTGCCTGAAATAAATCACCTTTTGGGACTGAGTAATGAAACGGAAATGCCATTGTGCATGAGGTGGGGTCCCAAAAAGCCCATGTGGAAAATCTGTTGCAAAAATACCCCAAAACGCCCAAGTTATGCATGGTCACTGAAATTTTCCTTTGCACGCATGTAACTTTGCCAATTTATATTTTCACTCCAAGTTTTCAACATAGCCACTTTTCGCACTACCTCAAGAACAGTACAGCTGCATTTCTCACATCCTGCCCAAAATGTGCGTTTGCACCTGTGGCGTGAAATGGTGCAGTGAATGTGCAAAATCATCTTTCAGGATTGAGTAACAAAATGACAGTGCCAGTGTTCATAACGTAGGATCCCAAAAAGGCAATATTGAAATTTTGGAGCAAAAGTAACAAAGAATACCTCAGTTACACGCAATCAATGAAATTTTCCTGCACATGCATGTACCTGCCAATCAGTTACACTCCAAAGATTGAACATAGTCATTTCTTCACAGCACCTCCTGAATACTACAGCTGTCATTTCTCACATCCTGTCCAAAATGTGTTTCCACAGCTGTAACAAAAAATGGCATTTTGCCATGGATTAAGAAATTTACACCTACAGTAAGAGGGTTATAAGGTGGGGTGATAAGAAGACTATGTCGAAAATTTGGGGTCACAATGTGAAAAAAATGACAAACGTATGAGTATTTGTTACAGTTTTGTTACACACCTATCTTAAAAAGTAAGGAAATTCCTTGCAAAAAACTCCATTTTACAAAACCAGTTAGGGTTTCCATTACACCTTTAAAAGTATGGAAATTCAATGTTAGGGTTAATACATGTATCAGCACAACAACACCAATCTCTGCAAACATTTGAAATAAAGCAGTTATTTGATATATCCCTTGGTGTCCTTCCACCCAACTTGTACACCATTTGAGCTGTTAATCATGTGGTATAGAACAATGTATACTGTATGTATGGTGTACGAGTTAGATGGAAGGATACCAAGGGATATATCAAATAACTGTTTTGTTTCTTATGTTTGCAGAGATTGGTAATGTTGTGCTGATACACGTATTAACCCTAACATTGAATTTCCATACTTTTAAAGGTGTAGTGAAAACCCTAACTGGTTTTGTAAAATGGAGTTTTTTTCAAGGAATATATATATATATAGATATACTGTATATATATATATATATATATATATATATATATATATATATATATATATGTACACACCTGAGTTGGTGCAAAGATTTATTGAGTGCATTTTTTACGATATAAATTGTACCAGATAGAGTGCAGCAGTAATCCTAGACCTAGCTAGCTGCTAAGAAGGTAAACATGTTGAGGAATCCAGCCGGCCTACCCCCGTCAGACATCGGGGGGCATAAAAGATCTTTGGTCCAATTGTTAAGCAAAGAGGAACTGGAAACCTTTGCAAAGTGGAAGTGTGGGGCCCATGTGTTTTGATAGTTCTTTGTTTTTTGTAGACAGAAGTGGGACAACTTCGAATTGGAGGCCAGACTCCCACTCTTAAAAGGATGGTATATCTACAGTTCTCCATCTCTGAAGCAAAAGGTGTTTAGCTTCAATGGAGGCTAGCATGAGCCATGTTCTCCGAGAGAGGTGTTAGTGTCGATAATGGGTCAGGAATCCCAAGCAGAATCATTTTGGGGATGTGGGGACTTGGGCTTGAAGAATATTGGAGCAGTGGTCTATAATCTTAGTCCAGTAAGCCAGGAAGGGATGGCAAATCCATAGTATGTGGAATAAGTCAGCTGCTGAGACCCAACACCTCCAACAACTGTCCTGAGATAAGAGGCCCATACTCTTTAGTTGAGCTTGAGTCTGGTACCAATAGTGCATAATCTTGTTTTGAATAAGCATGCTATGTTGGTAAAGACAGGCATGGTGAGTGAACCTCCAGGAGTGGTCCAGACCTCATCAGGGATGGTAATCATCACCACCCTTTCCCATTTTTGCTTAGGCAGTAGAGAGTGGGGTCTGGTGTGGCATCTCTTAAGGATCGAGACCAGTTGATTATTTTGCCTAGTTTTTCATTCCACTACTGAATTAAAGAAATTGTATGATAGAAGAATTACCTCCCACTGCTTGGACTGAATTTTTGGCTCCTTATGCCATGGTCTCAAAATTTACAGCAATTTTTCGTGTTTCACTCTCTAGCTATGAAATTTATCTGGCTACCATTTTGCTGTGGTCTCTTGCTTCTACTGTAGGCTCACAGTTTTTATTCCTCATAAAGTCATGTCTTTATTTTTTCATGTAGACATTGTCCTTGCCTTAAGTCTTTGTTCCTGCTCCTCCCCACCATGGTCTCATCTTACAGTATAGAGAAATGTGCAAAATGTTTCCCTCTCTATCATATTGTATGGTCTCCAGTAGAGGTGAGCAAGCCACAGCAGGCTCGAGCCTGGTTCAAGCTTAGTTCCTGGCTTGGTTTGGCTTGATCTCTATAAGCACTTGAGAACCAAGGTCAAACCAAACCCTATATGATCAAAGTAAGCAGTTTTGTCAGCCTGAGCAGTTAGTATATTGTCTGAAATGTTCAACTCCTAAATAGAAAACCACCTGCAGCAGCCAGGGCTCAGCTCATGCTTTGAATCAGAGTCAAGCCACCCTTGGCTTGGCTCTACTTGAAAAATTCCTGGCTTGACCTCCCGTTGTCTCCTGCACTTTTGAACTTACAGTTTCATTGCCTTCCCCCAAACATGTGCTGATCTAGTCTTACTTGATTCCCAGTTGCCATTCTTTGCATTTTACAGAGAACTTTTAGAACAAGTGGTAGCCTTACATTTCAGTGACGTCTGAATTCTATTTCTGTCTGTGATAGCTTATATGTAGGGCTGCCCAAAGTGTGGAAATCATTATCCTTAGAGTGGTCAGTAACATTCTAATAAACTAACAGTAGAACTATAACCCACTTGGTGTTGCTTGACATGACCCGCCACATTCAATACTATCAACTGTGATATTTTGCTTAATTGAGTATTTTGCCCTTAGCAGCATTCTTCTGTCCTATAGACAGTTTCATTTTTATCAGTCCAAATTTTTATTTTGATGACTGCAATTTGATCATTAAAGTCTGTGGCAAGAGGAAATCCTTAAGGCAGAGCCTGGAAACTACAACAGTTTCTAGTGTATTTTTCTAGTTTGTATGTTTCTATTCAATACTGCATTTTGTCAATATAAAGCTAATTGATTCATACATTTATGGTTCTGATAATTGTGCACATAGTGATTGTGTAATATGGATACTTGTTGTGGTTAAAAGAAAGGAAAGCAGAAGCTGTCTGATTGCCTCTCTGTAAAATGCATTTGATCTTAGACTGAGCATACTTGGATTTTCAGACAGACGAGTCATTAATTCATGTTGAATCTTTTGGATCACAGCAATGCTTGAGGTATATGAGTAACAACCAAAACCGTGGACCTAGTAGCTGTATTAAGGTCACAAACCACTTGCAGCATATGTTTTCTAAAGGCCCCTATTGTGCTCAGCAATGTAGAGGTATTCATCTCCTTTTCCTCAGTCTAATATTTCAAACTGATTCAAAATAGTGGTGGATTGATCGCAAACAAATCCTTTTGGAAGTTCCTTGCCATTAATTTATTCTCAAAGCGGTACCACAAGTTTAAATTCCACCCAGGGGAATTGATAATGGCAGCAGAGAGACAGAGTATCACTGTGCATTTAAAAGAGTTATTTTCCCCTTGGATATAGCTGCAGTACAAGTAGAGCTGTAAATTTATGTTTAAAGCCTCTTCAGTGCTTGAAAGTGCTTAATGAAGCATTAATCTGAAAGTCACTCACCTGATGCTGAAATCTGTTTCTGTGCACAGCCTCACACCTGGTTAAAGCTTCAATATCATGCAAATCAACTGTCCCTCAATGCCAAGTAAGCTGTCTCCATGTCTTATGGCACAAGGCAGAGACTTGCTGTGTTCTTCCTCCTCCTCCCCTCCTTTCATACCATTGATGGTGTTGCAGGTGAGGGAGGATATCTCCTCCTTTAAATACCTTGAGGTCTGGTTGGATCATCACCTTTGTTTCTCAGTTGATGTGGATGCCATCCACTAGCAGCTTCACCCCAAACCTAATGTGTTTTACACGAATAAAGTGAATATCCCGCTTCCTACTAATAGAGAGATCATCTTGAAGATGATTCTCCCTATCTTTGATTATGGCGATATTGTTTACAGTGCTGCTTTTAAGTCCACCTTAGCCAGACTGGACCCTCTGTTAAACTCCTTCTTCCACTTTGCACTCAATTGCAACCCTGCCCCAGAACCTACTGCAGTTCACTATGGGGCCAATGCACAAATAGGTGGAAAATATGCAAAGAGGTGTGTACCCTGACCACATAGCTCCATAGCCCTGGAAAGGTGCAGGGTGTGTGGTATTCACTACTGCATGCACGTGCAGGGCACCTGTCTGTGGCACTGCTCCCACTGTACACAGGACAGTGCAGGGTAGCCAGGGGTGGTGTAGAGGACTCAGGTGAGCATCCAATCAGATGCCCATACAGGGTCCCAGAGTGAATCATTTGCTTGGGGGGCCATAGGTCTGGGTTTGTGAATAGCTTCCGCAGGCACTCAAACCCACATAGACATGCCCCCATCTCCAGCAGACTGTTACAAAGACCCCCCTCCCACCACACAGCAAAGCCCAGACCCCATCAGGTTGCAGTACCCCTGACACATCTGCACCTCATATCTGTATGGCAGAAGCAGCCCCCAACCCCCAAAACATGCCTTCCCCATCCCAGTAAAGGAATTAAGCCCCCACACATGCTTGCCCCAGCCCTGTATGTGCCATCAACACCCTGCCCCAAATACAGGACCACCCAGACCCCATTAGTGCCATTCACCCCCCACATGCATCCCCATCCCTGTTAGCTCTAGTCATACCAATCCCCCAGCAACATGGCATCCCTGACCCTGGTGCCATACCCAAACTCCTGCCCCCACAACACACATACACACACAGTGCTGCCCATAACCCCTTATGATACATTGGAGGCCAGTGGCCCCACACCACCTGTGGCACTGCCAACCCCCACCCCCATCCTTGTACCATTCATTAGGTGCCATGGCTTGGGATAGCCAGTGACACAGCCCTCCGATCACCTCCTCAGCCACTGGCTGTCCAAGTGATGCTGGGAGCACAATGCCTATTTATAGAGGTGTGCTCCCAGCATCACTTGGACAGATGGTGGCCAAGGAGGTGTGCAGAGGGCAGTGCCACTGGCCATCCTGAGCTGCAGCACCTATTGGATGGTACAGGGATGGGGGGGTTTGCAGTGCTGTTGGGGGTGGGGAGGCCACTGGCCACCAATGTATCAGAAGGGGTTACAGGATTGGGGTCAGGTTATGGTTGCCTGGGGCAGCAGTGTGTGTGTGTGTGTGTGTGTGTGTGTGCATGTGTGTGTTGGGGTTCAGGTATGGCACCAGGGTTGGGGATGCCATGTTGTTGGGGGTGGGTTGGTATGGCTGGAGCTGATGGGGATGGGGATGACACGTCAGGGGAAGTGAATGGAACTAAAGGGTTTGGGGTGGTCCTGTGTTTTGGGGGTGTCAGTGTCACATGGGAAAATGGGGCTGGCATGTGTGGGGAGAGGGGTCTCTTTCCTTTACCAGGGATGGGGCAGGCATGTGTGGGGAGGGGTGTGTGTTCAATGCAGGCAGGGACTGTCCAGCTGGGCACACATCAGGGTTGCATATCCGTGCCTATCTGGGACACTTGTACATATGGGCACATGCCTTATCAGGTGCCCCAGCCATCCCCATCCATCTAGTGGGCTGGGGCAGCACAGATAGTCAATTTCTGGTCCTGCCATGACTGGCAGGTGTAGTTCAGTGAGGCACACAGTGGGTTATGGCAGGGTCCCCCCTTATGTAACCAGTGCCCTTCTACACTCCCTGGTGCACAGCACTACACCTTAATGACTGGCGTGTAGTACATGCATGCCTCTAGTGCACCTCCCTGTCTGCCCCGGCACATTGCTCTCCTCGCGATTGGAAGAAGATCTTGGAGGAACAGTGTCCACAATCAGTGTAACAGTAGCAGGGCTTCCTGGCATCCCCACCGAATGAGTGCTAGAAGAGGTAGTATGCATGGCAGGTGGGGCTGCACACCCCCATGCAGACAGCAAGTGTAGCTGCCGGGCAGCAGGCGAGAGAATCCATGATCCTTGGAGAAGCTCCACAGACAACTTATCACAAGAATGTCTGGAGCAATGGTTCAACTGGCCTTCTGAAAGGGTTTAATGGGACTCCAGGCAGGTGCAGAAGTGTCAGAATGGGTTGCAGCTCGTGGAGGAGTGAGAGAAGTAGACCACCCCCCCATGGAAGGACCAGCAGATGAGGAGGCACACATAGGACTTGTCATTGTACTGGGAGCAATCAATCATTGAGCAGGGGGTACCCAGGAGGCATCAGGACCCACACTAGCCTGATGAGAAAACAGAACAGCAGGGTCTGCCAATTGCAAGGCAGGATGTACTTCAGGCAGCTGGAGAGTGCCAGGAGCTGTAAACACCAGCTGCAGGTGGTGCTGAGGGTAGCTGATGATGCCAGGAGGAAGTGGGGGCATCACAGTAATGGGGCATGCAACTCTGTTGAGATCAGAAGAAAACTTGGTAACAGGCAGGCAGCTGAAACAACATTGCAGGCATTGCAGTCTAAGTGGAAAGTTGTAGATTCAGCTGTGGCTCAGGGGGAAGGAAATGCCGAATCAGGCATCACAGGAGATGGCTCTGTCCCAGGGAATGGAGGAGACAAAGGCGACCAGGCACCAGTAGTAGTATCAGACTGTGAAGCAAGAAGAACAGCAGAATCTGAAGAAGAGTCTGCACTCATTCCAGGTGCAGGAGTACTCACAGTAGATGCCAAGTGTAAAGTTCTACCAACAGAATGAGCAGCCACCACTGCAGATTCCAAAAGGAGTCTTCTGTTCTGGAGCCGAACAGGTGGAATTAGGTCAGGCATCTCTCTGGGTGCAGAAGCCAGTCCGGGCACTGTAGATAAAGGAAAAATCCACATAGTGCATTGCAATGTTGCAGCAGCAAGGGGATCATCTCCATAGGAAGCCTAGAGTCAGTAAAATCCATGGTCTCCATCATCGGCAGTGAATCCTGTACACTGGAATCCATAAGGGCAAACAAGTGGGACCATTGCTCTAACAAATGCCTTTGTAAGGAAAAGTCTGCACTCATAAAGTCAACAGCAGCAGGAACTCCAGCTGGAGAAGGTATAGATGCTGTCAGTAACTCCAGAACTGCAGAAACACCTACAGGCTATGTAGATGTAGAAACCAACCCATCCAGTAGAGTCAATGCAGAATGGAGTGGAAATACTTCTGAAACAGCAGGCAATACAGTAGTAGAGAGGGAACAATCCATTGCCACAGCCAAAACCAAGAGCAGAGCAGTCCATCCATCACCAGCAACACCCAGGTTGGTCATCATTGCTGATGGCCAGCAGCTCCCCCTGCTGCAAGAGTAGGGGAATTTGTTTTTATTTAGAAATCATACAAAATACATTACAATAACCATACAGTAAATCCATAATCTGTACATTAGTATATTCAAACATTCCTACTTAATTCTTATCATTTTACATTTGTTTCTTTTAGGTTATCGGTGAATCTGTATCTGTTACCCAAACAATATGCCTCCACCTTCTCTCCAAATCTATCCTTTGCATATATTTAGCTTCCCTAAAATAAATTAGTTTCAATTCCTGTGTGATCTTTTGTATTATTTCTATATGGGATATATTCTTTTGTTGTAATGTGAACAGGCATCTGGAATTCCAGATATACCATTTATTATATGACAGGTATCTGTTCTCAGCCAATCACGGAACAGAATACCTGTTAGTTATTCCCTCACAAACTGCAAACCAAACCCCTCAGAATCATTTATTTATTCAAATCCCACCCACAGTCGTTTAATCAAACAATAACCCCACCCACAGTCGTTTAATCAAACAGTAACCCCACCCACAGTAGTTTAATGGCCACAAAACCACGCCTACGTTCGTTTATTCACCCCTCGAGCACCCCACACCAAAAAAAAAATTGGCATCGGAACAGGCCTACACCTCGGCACTTTCAAGAACACACAAAACTTGGTTTCAAACTGTCACTGACCAAGACAAAGCACAAAATGTCTCAGAAAAAGATGAGAAAAGTACAAAAAAAAACCAAATGGACAACAAAGCTTTTCAAAGGTAAATAAATTCCTTTGCAAATTTCAATTTTCCCGCTGCAATCAGTGCACCATCACACTCACACAGATCTGCACCTGGTCCCACACTGCAAGACACACGCTCCCGCAAGACTAATGAAAGGGACATTGTCAAACTCGAGTTCTATAAAATTTAAACATTATATTTGTTCTGTGTATTTTGCTCAGTTCCCCTTTACCTACTGTCACTGTGAAATCACTTTTGAGAAACGAGGCTTCATTTTCTTGCAATTAGCACAAATTCAGCTCAGAATCATGTCACTGTTACCACACCAGCAGCGCAGCTTTCGCAACCTCTTGAAGCTTACTCACTGCTCCACGTACAAATGCTCTACCTCCGTGCACGATCCTGATATCTGAATCCTTGTCATTGTTGTGCCACACTACTTTCACTTAGTCCTGGCAGTTTGTATTGCAATGCCTTTTTTTCTTCTAACATCTGCCCCTGAAACCCCCTATATAGTTTTCAATTGCCTTGCAGTCTGCATAGGAATCGTGATTGCACCACGACTTGTGATTGGGGGCTGTTCCAGGCTTGTCTTTACTTCTGTGTTTACTTTCAAATACATAAATAAAAGAAGCTCTCCATATAATCACTTCATTTTGGACCAGGGATTTCATCAAGCAGATCCACACAGTCATCTATTAAACACATTTTTTGATTTAACATACAGTCTACGTCTCATTATTCTTTCTATTAATCTAAATAAATTCCAACTCATATAATAGTAATAACATTCAGTTAACTGTAGTATACGGAGCAATAACCAGCTTCTGTGGTGATTAAACTCCGAGGCGAATAACTATAAAAATAAGCTGAAGAGTACTTTTATCCCATTTTTTCCAGTGTTCCCCTTATACCCCATAAATTAACATGTCATAAGTGACTTCTTCAAACATTTTTGTTTTCCACTTATTTGATAACAATATCCAAAACTGTTTTATAAAACTACAAGAAAAAAATAAATGTTCCGTGGTTTCTAACTGTGTTACACATTTTGGCCTAATACAATATCTATCTTACAACTTTTTGTGCTTCTTGTTTACTTTTATATTCAGTTTCTCATGGCAGCAAAGCCAATGCACATCTCTCATTTTGTCTGGTATCCTTGTATTATTCAAATATTCTTTTACAGTTGTGGTTTGTTGTGAAGGAAAATTTGGGAATACTGTGGGTTCCGAAATGTTTTTCTCTAATATAGACTGATACACCAGTTTTCTTGTCTGTGTTAACACTGTCTGACTAGTAACTTCCCATGATTTTAGCTTAACAAAGACCTCTCTTACATATTCAGGGAACTATGCCCTTTGTTTTACTATTTTTACTTGTCCTGCCATCCAGTTTTGGAACCATTCTGCACATGTTTCCAAGTACAATCTTTTCCGTATTTCTTTACTGTGCATCAGTACAGGTCTTATGTTTGCAGAAATGTAATTCCCATAGAAGAAAACAATGGGATTTATCATATGCAATCCTCGTTCTTTTACTGGTAAACATAAAATGTTCCTTTTTATAGGATTTAGGCAGGACCCCCAAACAGCCTGAAAAAAACAAGAGCTTAAAATTGAGGTTTCTAAGATCTTGGATGGAAGGAACAAATAAGTGATGTATAAAAATAGTGGTATCAAGAAAGATTTTACGAAGTGAATTATTTTCCATTTCCCTAAATGCTATTTGTTCCATTGCTTTACCAAATGCTGTCCCTCTTCTATCTGCTCTTTCCAATTCAAAATTCCTCGGTCTTCTTTACCAATGTACATGCCCAATATCCTAGTAGGCCTCTGCGTTAACTGTATCCCTGCAATAGTGTCAGTTTGCTTCTGAGTTTTATTAAAAAGCATTTCCATAAGTTTAGTTTACTCCATGAAATGTCTCCAAACATCTTATTTATCTGTAATGCTTTTTGTGCTGAAGCTTCATTTCTTGTAAGTAGGCAAACATCATCTGCATATGCAAAAGCTATGTGTGGAATATTTTGGACTTTTGTTACAATTCTTTCTATTTGCTGTGTAGAATTAATAGCTCTTAACATGGGGTCTATACCAAATACAAACAATAGTGGACTGAGCGGTCATCCTTGTCTCACACCTTTCTGTATATGTACCATAGGTCCATACCATCCATTCACTAAAGGGGTAACAGTAGCAGTTCTATATAACAGCTTTAACCAAGATCTGAATGTGTTGGGTGTATTATATATTCCTAATATATGCCAGAGATATTGGTGATTTATGGAATTGAAGGCCTGCTGCTGATCTAAGGAGTGAAGCAGACCTTCCAGACCCTCTACATTATCTCTTTCTATTAATTTTCTGATTAGTATCAACTGATAAGTCATCTTCCTTCCAGGTATAGAACAGGTCTGTGTTTCACTCATTGAAAATTTAGCAGCCATAAGTAGTCTGGAATTCAGTATTTTAGTTAATAATTTAAAGTCCACATTTAACAAGCTTATCTGTCTCCAATTGCTGATATCTTCCCTATTACCTTTTTTTATATAAAAAAAAATAACAACCTTTCTGATAATTGCAAAGGCAGATTGTCTTCCTGTAAAATTGCATTAAATACCTTAGTTAGTTCATTCACTAGATCCCCTTTCAGTGCTTTATATAATTCTGCTGTTAAGCCATCCTTACCTGGTGCTTTCTTAGTTTTTAGGCCATTAATAGCTATTTCTACTTCCACAGGTTCTATACATTTTGTAAATTCTGCTAGTATATCTACTGAACAAATTGGAATTTGAAAATGTTTATAAAATTGTTTTTTTTCCTGTTTTTTATTTATTTTTTTCCATAAAAAGCTGCTGTACGTGCTGTACTAGTATATTCATTATGTTGTTTTTATCTGTCTAGCTATTCCCATTTCTGTCTTTTAATGCATCCATTTGCTTGTGTAAGATTCTGTCTGTGCAGTGTGAAAAGGGACCTATTTTATTTGCTGAGCCTTGTGTACCATAGCTTTATTGATTTTTAAGGTTTTCAAACTGCTGTGAGTGAAAGTCTACCATCAGCTGCGTAAGTGTTTGTATTTGCCCTATAAAGTTATGCTTCATTGTTTTGCTAGGGTTTGTAACTTTTGTAGCTGTTTCCTATGCTGCAAATAAACTAAATATTCTTTGTTCTTCAAGTTTTTACTATTTTGCTTCAAAAGAAATTGTAAATCCCTTTTTACCTCTTCCCACCATTGAATTGGTGAAGGGTATATTTCTAATGTTGTTTTCCTGAGAGAAAGAAAATATCTAATGTTTTGCAAAAAAACACATTGTCTAATAATAAATTGGAATTTAATTTCCAGTATCCTGGTCCATTGATGTGTTTTGCCTGTACTCCTGTTCTTAATTTTAGTATTTTATGGTCTGAAAATTCTGTTTCTTGAACACTGGCTTCCAAAATTGGTACTGTTTGTGATGTGAAAAAGAAATCTATCCTTGTAGCTAAGTTACCTTTCTGAAATGTGGGTTCTGATTTACCATGTTTGCTGTAGTATGCATCTTTTAAATTTGCATCCTTAGTCATAGTTTTCAGAGTTTGCATATCACAATATATTTTACATGTTTTTGTCTGTGATCCCCTATCCTGTTTATGTAGGCCACAGTTGAAATCCTCAGACATTGTTTGTGCTGAATATAAGAATGATTGAATAATTTTAAACAATATATTCTTTCTGTTTTTATTTGAGGTGCGTAAATGTTAATAAATCTGTAATATTTTTTATTTATTACAGTATCCAGTAGTAATATTCTACCTGGTAGTCAGTGTAATAGTTTATTTTTAAATCTTGTACTGTTTTGAAACATATTCCAACTCCTGTACATGTTTCTGGGCCTAAAGACCAAAAGGTAGGCCCCTTGTGCCATGCCCTTGTTACTTCCTGGATTTCTTGCAATGTGTGTACTCTAGTATCTTGTAGAATGATCACTTCTATGCTACTATTTAATAAAAAAGAAAACATGGCTTCTCTTTTCTTGGCTTTTTTAGGCTATTTACATTAATCGTTGCTATTGAGAGAGGAGAATTCATAGTGTTTAAGAACAGGACATATAGAAAAGAGCACTATTTTGGTTTCTGTCTTTGCCTTTTTGACCTTCTGTTTTTTTTTTTTTCCTTTTTCCTTTTCTTCTGGGAGACTTTCTCTTTCTAACTGAGCTTGGTTTGAGTTTCCTATAGCCTCTCCTTCTAGGTCTGACAAAAGCTCCACTTGTGTGGACCATGAGGTGGAATCCTCAGAATCTTGGTCTGAGACTTCCGGTTCGAGATTTAGGGTGTCATACTTATTGGTGCGAGGTATGTCTGTCGTTTTGGGTAGTTTAGATACTGGTTGCCACTTTGTATAAATTTGCTGCACTGATTTACTCCTTTCCCTTTCACTTGCTGGAAGGGCTCTTGTGGTGGGGGTATGTTCCTGTGTCCCAAACTATCTCTCATTAGATTGCTTTGCACTAGAAACTGGGAGAAAAGGGGGAAGGGGGGTTGCTCCTGCTCCCTCTGTTCTAGGGTTTTTTTTGTTTTTTTTTTCACTTCAACAATAACCAGTGTGGCTTCCTCTTGTTCCTTTCCTTCTGGGGGTTTCTTCTCAGGTTTAGTCAGGGTCTGTTTTTTTTTTTGCAAAAGTGGCTCTTTGTGCTACTGCTATCAGTAGCCTTTGCTCTTCCTCATCAGCTTTTTCCAACTGGTTGTGTACTGCCTTTCTACAACTTTGATAGGAATGCCCTGATATCCCACACAAATTACATATATGCTCATTTAAGCAATTTCCACTTGTGTGTCCCATTTCCTGACACAGGGTACATTTAATCTTGTTGCAAATACTGCTAAGGTATCCTGTGGATCCACACTTATAGCAGGCTTTGGGCTGGCCTGCATAAAACAACCCCCTCATCCCTACCTAAGAAAAAGCAGTTAGGTAAATGTTGTAGGCCCTCATCTTATAGGTTCAACATAACCTTGACTCTCCACCCCCACCATCCAAATGTGTTCTGAATCGAAGATGGCTTCTGGGTGATCTAGAACCATGCACCATTGTTTAGCCAAAAAACAAGGTCTGTGACACTCACCCCCTTGTTTCTAAATAGAACTGTAATTGTTTTATATGCAGGTTTGGTGAGTGCCACAGCCTCAAAGGGTGCCCATAAAGGCATTTTCTTTAATTCCTGGTATTTTGCCCCAAATCTTTGCAAATTTGAATTTAGCTTAAAACTTACATCAGAAACAAGCTCACCTGATACATGTACAGTATTAATACATAAATTTCATTTGCAAAAAATGCATTGACTCTTTTAGCAATGTTTTAGCTACAAGCACTCTGTCTGATAATACATCCATACCCCCTTTATACAACAACCTACCCGCATTATGTCTTTTTGCTGGTAATATTGGGGCATGAAAATGAGAAGCATAGGGCCGTGATTGTCTGTTGTCAGTATTCATGGGAGCATCTGGTACCTTTTCTTGCTCATTGCTTATATTTTCAGTTTTTACATTATTCACCACATTTGGTTGAAGATTGTCATTCAGAGAATTATAACGTACTGGTCTCAACATTGGATTCTGAGTGAGTTCCAGCTCTTTTGGTAGCTTTAGAGGTGATTTTTTTACACTGTCAGTGTCCATATTGGGTAAATCTGTACTTGCCTTCTCCTGTTTTGCTGTGCACAGCTGCCGAGGAGTCGGGCCCGATATCCATTTGCCGGTATCTGGTGACCGCACCCATCCTGCATCCAAAAGTGCTTTCTCCATTGTCCATTCCTTGATGTTTCCTCCTGTCTCATCACTCAGAGAGCATCTTAGACCAGGAGTAACAACCCCCATAACTGCCATTCTTGATGACTCTCTGAATTCTAGTGCCTCCTTGTCCACATTAATTTTCTTTTTTTCTTCATCTGGATTTACCGATGACATGTCAGCAAAGATCCAGGTAATAGCATCAGAGCCTCTGCTTTGCTTCTACTGCTTGCTCCTGCACCTCTCCGTGTCAGCAATTTGGGCCATCCAGCTGTCAGCAGGCTTTTATCTCAAGTCCAAGAAGTTAACTTTGAAAGCAGCATTAATGTTTGCTTTGTTTTCTTTCTATTTACTTGCCCTGCGATGTTTCTGTTTTTCTAGCTGCAACGGGGAACACCGTGGCATTACTCTGGTCCTGGTCTCTTTGAAAATTGTGCTACAATGGGAGCTGCTTCATCTGCTATCATAGATGTTGCACCTAGAACAGAAAATATTATATTCTTTTGTAAGGGGGGTCTGCTGAGTGTCTTTTTCTTGTTGTTGCATTATTTTAGCCTCTTCTTTCAGATTTACCATTTGCAATTTACTTAAGGCTTCCTTAATTTCTTTTTGCTTACTCGGTATTCTTTCTTTCTCTTGCTGCAACATTGCATACAACTGTTGTTCAGAAACTGAATTATCCATCAGCTCTTTTTCCTTTGCATTTGTTACCTTTTTTCTGCTTTTTCCTGTATTTTCCACCTCTTCCACAGTTTTTGCAGATCCCCCAGTTTCCTCCATTTTGGTATCAAAAAAATCCTCTTCAGTCTCAAAATTTACTGGAACTGGGGTAGAGTCCTATCCCCCAGCTTCACCCACATCCATCCTCATTGCCTCCACAGCAGCACTTCATCCTCTGTCCAGCTCCAAACTGGGCTCCTCCATTCCTGCTCACAGGAAGAAGAGCCCCCTGGTGCAAGAGTAGGGGAATTTTTTTATTGAAACAAAACATAAAAAACATCACAGTTTACATATTTCAAATATATATACAATCAACATTTCATGATACATTCCATTATGCAAACAAAAAATTAGTGTTCATGGTATAACTCCAAACCTTTCGTCCAACATTTTATATACCCTCCACCAATCTCCTTATTTCCACTCTTTTCCTGAAAACTATTTACAGCTATATACAGAAAACAGATAGATTAAGTCACAGGTGTGTCACTATCCATGATCCACAGAAGACCTTTCCATAACTCTAACAACATTCTTCTATGCAAAGTCGTCTTTTCTTTCTGATATAAAATCTGCAATTCTTGTGTGATTTTATTCAATAGTTCCATTTGACTACTTTCATTTTGTTTCAGAACAAAGTTGCACCTCATCAACCATATATACCATTTGAAGATGACCATTAATACCTGCAAAGTACTTATGTGCCACATCTTCCAGGTATTATTAAATGTCCCATACATGATGTTCTCATACGTTAGAGTACAAAATATAGTTGTTCCCTATTGTACATCCAAAAAGGACCAAAAACCTATTATAAAAGGACATGGAAATAATAAATGGGCTATGGTCTCTTCTACTTGGATACATGTTAACCTGGAGCAAATTATTTTCTGCTGAGGTTTGTGTCTCTGATTGGATTTGACGTTTATCTTTTACTGGCACACCAGCCAGTGCAGGTCCCACATATATTCTGGGATACGTTTGTTGTTTAATAATCTTTTTAAATTCTGCTTGTATATTACTGGACATTTTTCAAATACCATTTCTACTGTACAGGTTGTTTCTAGTAAAAGAAAACATAGTTGCTTCCTATTTAAGTCTATCACTTGTCTCTATGTAATACTCCATTGTTTAATTCTGAGAAATGTGCACCTAATATATTCTGGTATTTCAATGGATTTTTGAAACCTCTTAAAACTTGTAATTCCCATGCATGTAACGAAGTTTTGCATTTCAGCCATAAAAAAGTCTCCCAACCCACAGTTATTCCTATTAATAAGGATCTTATATTGTAATGAAAGAAAAAGCTATTAAAAAAAAGTATTGGGTTTGGCATACTTAGACCATCTGTCTTAAAAGGCAATATAATAAATTTATTTTTAAAGGATTCATTCTACTTCCCCAGCAGGCCTGAAAGAATATACTCAAGATTGATGTCTCTAATGTTTTGGGGGGTGGAAAAACATAACTAATAAAAAGATAAACGGGCACTAAATATGTTTTAATTAAATATATCCTTTTCTTTTTGTTATGCTTCCAATTATTCCATTTTGCTACCTTCTGTTTTCCAATATTTATTTTTTCCTCCCAGTTTATTAAGTCCAACTCCATAATTCCAAAGTATATACCTAGAATTTTGATTGGTTCTAATGATATTTCTATTCCACCAATTTTCCCACTTTGTTTACGCGTGTAGTCTAGACATTGGTCTATACATTTTGCATAATTTAGGGATGCTCCTGATACCATACCAAAGATATTACTAACATCCAAAACTTTCATTAATGAGTCTGTATTCTGAACTATAATAATCATGTCACCCGCATATGCCAAGGCTTTGTCTGGAAATATTTGTGTACTGATTAAAACATTGTGTACATGTATGTCTGAACTGTTAATTTTTCTTAACAGGACATCTATAAAAAAATATAATAGCAGACTAAGTGGGCATCCTTGTCTGACGCCCCTTTTAATTGAAATCATTGGACCTTTCTGACCATATACAATAGGGCTTACTGTTGCGGTGATATACATACATTTAATCCAATTAACTAATTCAATAGGGATTCTGTAACAACCCAATACCTCCCATAAGAAATCATGACTTATTTGGTTGAATGCCTTGTGTTGGTCTAGTGAGACTAAATATCCATCAGTATTTCCCAGCTTTCCATGTTCCACTAGTTCTCTGAGTAAAATTGTATGATTCTGTACTGTCCTTCCTGGTATTGCTTATGATTGGGCTGGTGATATTAGTTTAGTGGCTACCCTAGAAAGTCTATTGGCCAGTATTTTCATTAATAGTTTAAAGTCAGAATTTAAAAGCGTAATTGGTCTCCAATTATTTAGATCTGATGTATCCCCTTTTTTGAAGATATATGTTAAATTCCCCATGTTCATAGATAAAGGTATATGCTTGGTTTTTAAAATAGCATTAAACACTGTTACTAGTTCTTTTGTCCAGCTTTGACCTATGATTTTATATACCTTATTTGGTAAACCACCTGGACCTGGAGACTTTCCCCCTGCTAATGTGGAGATTGCAAGCTGTAGTTCCATTTCTTGTACTGGTTTCACTAAATCCTGTATATCTGAATCTTCTAATGAGGGTATGTCTAAATCCTTCAGAAAATCTCCCATCTCCTCTTGTTCTATATCGAGATTAATGGAGTTCAATATGTGTATCCTAGAGCAAAGGAGGGACAGAGGTGATATGATCAAAGCATTCAAACGCCTTAAGAGCATTAACAAGGTGAAAGAGTCTAACATGTTTCAATATAAGAAAAATAGCAGGACAAGAGGACACAGCATGAGATTAGAGGGAGGCCGATTAAGGGGTAATGTGAGGAAGTTCTTTTTCACAGAAAGGGTGGTGGATGCATGGAATGGCCTACCTTAGGAAGTGGTGGATATGAGTACAGTGCAGGGCTTCAAACAGGCATAGGATAGGCATAAGGGAGCAATACAGATGAGTATGAATAGATAGGCCATTGACACAGCAAAGACCTATGGCATGTTCATAAGGTAGAAAAAGAAATGGGCAGACTGGATGGGCCTTGCAGTCCTTATCTGCCATTAACTTCTATGTTTCTATGTTTCTATGAGCCGCTCATACATTTTCCTGGTATATTCTAACACTATCTCTAGAATTTTATGTGGTGCAGTATGTTCAGTCCCATTTCCATCTTTAATTTTCATAATGTTTTTCACTTGTGCTTGTGATTGCCAGTATTCCTATGGACAAATTGTTTCTGTTTTCCCTTGTGTTCTGAACTTATGTTGGTATTGCAAAGTGTTTGCTTTTTTATTGTGAAAATCCCTCATTTTCCTTTTTATTGTTGTAATATGTGAAGTTAAATTTTGCCCTGTTTCATATGAGATAGTAGTTGTTGCAAGATTCTCCTTTGTTATAAATACTTTAGGTATGATGCTCTTTTTCTATGTCTACTAATATGTTTACATAATTTTTGTAGATCAATCTTTGTGTCTTCCCACCACAAAATGGGATCCTCAAAGAAAATGAATACCGATTTTGTTGCCTGTATGAAGTCTTAAAGTCTGTTGGAGTTCTGCGTCCAATAATACCGATGTATGCATTCTCCATGACCCTGGTCCTTTCTGCCATCTATCTTTTACACCTATAGTTACCGAAACTACTTTATAGTCTGAGAATTCCATAGCCATGACTGCAGCAGTATTTATCATTATAGAATTGGTAGCAAAAATATCATCTATTCTGGATCCAAACTTCCCTTTTTGGATAGTTGGTATTTCTGTATTCATCTGATTGCCTACTGCGTCCTTCAATTTATTTTTTTGAATAATTTGAACAAGAAGGTTTGAATCACAGTATTGTTTGGTAGTTTTTGCTGTTAAAGGACAATTAAAATCACCTGCAAATATTACTGTATGTGTGGTTTGTAGGTATGGCTGGATAAGGTTAAATAATTCACATCTCAAAACTTTGGATTGTGACACATAAATATTAATAAGCCTGTAAGGGATATTCTGTATTAATACATCAATAATCAAAATTCTACCTGATATTATGTTGTATAATGTTAAAAGCCGAGCTTCTGGATATTTAAAAAGAATTCCTAGCCGTGCACAAGTTTTTTGTCCTAGCAACCAATAAGATGGTCCTTAATACCAAGATTGTGTGGCCTCCTTTACCTCGTATAATGAATGTAATCTAGTGTCTTGAAGAAAAATTATTCCTAAGTGTAAGCCAGTAAGAAATGAAAAAAACTGCTCTCCTTTTCTCTATTCTTTTTATGCTGTTTACATTAACAGTGTGAAAGGAAAAATGTTCTATCATTATTAAAGCTATTTATAACTCCCTTTCCTGCGGTATTTATCCATGTTTTTCAATTTTACTCTCACTTTCCATTTTTGTTGTCCTCTAGGTTTCTCATGCACTTCAGTATCTGTGGTACCTTCAGGTACTGAAGAGTCTATAGAGGAGTGGTCTGAGTCATCTTCAGTCTGTTCTGTCTGTAATACATCAAATTTGTTTGATGTGTATATTGTCACTTTCACTGTTTGTGCTTTTCCTACATTTTCTTTCCTTGATTGTCTTGTTACTCTCCCCGTATCTTGTTTCACGGGATGGGGGGGCATCCCCTTATCTATAGGCCCTGCTTCCTGGGACAAGGTATCCTGCCGGGGGGACTAGTAGCTAGATTCCTTATACCTGTTTCCTGCTGATTTTCCTTCTGCATCTCCATTTCATCAGAACCTGGGGTAAATCAGGGAGGAGGATCTGATATAGCAACCATATTTTGGTTTTCTCCTTCATTTTGAGGCTGTAATCAAGTATTCCCAGTTTTACTTTTTAGGGCCATAGCCACAATCAATCTTTGCTCCTCCCCATCTGCTTGCAGGGGTGTAGCCAGGGACTTCAGATCTGCACACCAAGTGGACTCACTGCTACACCCCCCCTTTGTTAGGGTGAGCTACCCCCCGGGTGTAGCCAAACAATATACAAATGTACACCAGGACCGTGTTTATTGCCTCTTTTGGCACAATAAATACTACTTTTATATCTCATGACAGTGGTTGTTGCCATGCATGGGTAAGTACAAATATAATGCATTGTTCCCCAAGACACCCACATACCAGCCCAGAGCCTGTAAAGTTGTATTGTCCTTGGGATGCAAAGAGAGTATTAATGACCAGTCCTTCTAGTTTCGACTCCTACGAATAAAATTACAGAAAGGTTCAGTATTTTCTTTTAGTTTTCATGGAAAAAGGAAGCAGTTCAGAGCCTATTTGCTGCCCCCTTAAATAAAATTGCACACCATGGAGTGCTTGGAGTATGCCTGCCTACACCCATGTCTGCTTGGTCAGGGATATTATGTGATGCTTTTCTACAATTCTGAAAAGTATGTCCCAACTCCCCACACAAATTACATTGATTTTCGTAAAGGCATTCGGTCCCTACATGTCCCAATTCACCACACACTGTGCACCTTGACCTGTCACAAACGCTGCTCAGGTGTCCCAGAGATGTAACACATTTTTGGTTGCCCTGCGTAGAATAAAATTCCTCTGTCCCTCCCTAAATAGAAAGAGTTTGGTAAGTGTTTGATCCCTGTATCTGATGTTTTTAACATGACCGTTACTGTCCATCCCCCTGTCCAAATATTTTCTGAATCCAGAATGGCTTCTGGATCATCAATCTCTGTGCATCACTGTTTTAACCAAAATAATACATCATGAACACTAACACCCTCATTTCTAAATAGGACTGTGATTACATTATGTGCAGGTCTGGTAAGGGGGGTAGCTATAAAGGGGGACCACAGAGAAGGCTTTTTTAATGCATTGTATTTCACCCAAAACCTTCCAAGACCATTTGCTGTTTTAAAACTATCAAATGTTGTCTCTCCAGATATATGCATCAAAGCATAGATTTCCAGCAAGAAAAACTTCATAGAGTCTTTCAGGAGTGTTCTTGCAACAAAAAGTTTATCTGGTGGTGTCGACATTCCTCCTGTGTAAGTTAAATGCACCGCATTGTGCCTTTTTGCTGGAAAGATAGGTGTTTTAAAGAGTGAGGCAAATGTTTTTGGGCTTTCTTTATTTATTATATTTTATTATATTCAAAGGCCTTTCTGGTATATTTTCAAGTTCTGTGGGGCGTCCCCCTTCAGTTTGATTCTGTAGCAAAGATTCAGAAAAATGCAACTTAGGATTCTGCATCAAAAGTCAATTCTGGTGGTAATTCTAAATCATTAACTTATGTATTTGAACCATTATTTTTCTGCAACCCTGGTTCTGTGGGCATTTTTATCAGTGTATCTCCTGAAAACCATTTACCTGTTACAGAGTCTTGTTGCCAGTCTGCGTTCTCTAGAGCATTTTTTACTGACCATGGTTGTTGTCTGTTTGATGTCTCATCTTTTCTCACAGCATCTTAGGTCAGGCATTTCCTTCCTGCTTGTGCCATTCCAGATGTGATTTCTGATGAAGTGTCCTCCAAATTTGCTGTCTGTTCAGGTATCTCTTCCCTCACACACTCTACCTGTTCTACTATGGATGCCCAGCTTCTCGGTGTTCCCTTTGATGCTACTGCATCATCAACATCCAACTGGGTGTGTTTGACATACCGTCTGCTGCTGTCAGACCTTAGGGCTCTTATTTTGGTTTCTAGCTGTGCTTTCTTTTGAAAATACAGTCTTTCTTTGGATTCAAATTGTTGCCATAAAGTTTGTTCCTCCACTGAAATATTCTCAGGTATTTTATCTGAATCTTTCTCTTGCGCCACTTCGTTATGCACAGATTCACTGTCACTAGGCAAATCAGGTATACTTTCCACAGTTGTGTGTTTTTTTCCATTATAGTGTATGGTGGAACGTTGTTCTCACCAGAAATCCAGCCTTTCAAAAATGCTGTTCTGCCACAGTCAGCAAAATGAATGGAACGCTGTACTGACCATACGTGCAGAACAGCATTCCATTCATTTAGATTCAAAAACTCAAGCTGCGGGTTGAAATACTGAACAGAAAACTACCGCGTTTCAACATTATTCACAACAGCCTGAAAAACGAACTCGGCAGTTTTCTGAAATGGGCACTGTTCATTTAAATGCAGAATCAACCAGATATTGTATTTTACTTACATTTTTCTCTGCCTCAGGACAGTAATTTTTCTTGCTAAGTGAGAGGTCAGGCCACCATGCTTTTTTTTTCTAAATCCCACCCACAGCAGAGCGGCAACCAATGGGCATATGTGCTGCTACATTAGGGACACCCAGTCCCTAGCAACCACCCAACTCCATCTCCTAGCAAGGGGAGATACCAGTTTCTTTATCCATGATGTAAATACAGTCTGGAAGCCTAAAAATACTTTAAAAATAATTTGAGGGGCACCATACACTATAACAAATACAGGATGGGTGACCCCATGCAGAACCATGTGTTCTGCCACCTTGGGGTCTGATTCCCAAGGACCTCTCGAGCTTCACTATCAAGGTCACAAGGAATCAGACCCCTCTATGGCAGAACACACTGGTTCTGCATGGTTACTCATCCTGTATTCCCTATATTCCACTCCCTCATACCTGTTTTCAGTGTATCCACTTTCTCTGTAAAAATATTTCCAGCTTTCAACATATTATTCTGTAAATCTGCTGCAGCGCCCAGGTTCATAAGTTCTTCCACCACACCAACCAGCTCCTCATCCGCCATCTTGGCAAACTGCCAAGACAAACAGTGTCTCCCCCTACTGACAACAATGCATTAGGGGAATTATCCCGGTGTTCTGGCTAAATTTCCCCCATTCACTAAAAGTCCCACCAACATCTTAATCTGGTTTTGTAAATCAGTTAGCATCTGTACACATATTCCCCTTCCCTTTCCCAGGTCACACCTGGAAATGAGGTGCAGCTCAGTGTGCCACTCCCTGTCACAGGCTTTCAAATAAATATAATACATTTTTGCCTAATTTGGCACTTTTTGGCACCTTGTCAAAAAGGTTACTTTTTGCTAGAACTGAAAATCACTTCATAGCAAGCATCAAATTCTGACACCCCTTCATTGATGATGTTTTCTTGTCTGGACAGGCAATACAGAGGAGCTAGTGCTGTTCATGGCATGTATAAATGGAACACATCATCATCTAAATTTTACTTCTGAATTTGGTGGATCAAAAAATACACTTCCTGATCTTTGTGTATCAACAGCCAAAACAGTATAAAAAGGAAAAAGACCCCAATTCCTTTTGTGAGAATGTAGTTGTAACCTGACATCTAATACAGTACATACCATTTTGAATTACAAAGCAAGGAAATGGCATCAAGATTCCAAGAAAGAGAGTACCCAGTGGACACCATTACAAAGGCTTACACAAAAGCTGAAACATCAGAAGGGACACTATTGCTATTAGTGAAAAAGTAAAAATGCTACAGATAAACAGTTCACTTTTGGCAAAGAGTATAGTTAAAAAAAATCCTCACAAGACACGGGGGTGCTAGCAGGTGTACAGTACCATAGTGTGCCTCAATAATACTGCAAATAAACCACCTCAAATAACATATAGGAGGGACATAGTCATAAGAAATAAACTGGTACACGCTGCCTTACTGACAGTTAAATCCAGGACACGGTTGCCTAGCCCTCCCAGTGAGAAACATTTGGTGTGACTAGTCTTCACCTACTCTTCCCACCTCAGATAAGGAAATAGGTGTTAACTGAATCAGTTTATTAACTGTAGTAGTAGTAGCAGACTTTTTTATCTTCTGACATGCCCATGTGATAGAGCCTACATAGAACAAAAGAAAAGAGAATACTCAGGATCTATATTAAACAGTGTAAAGCAGCCATACAGAGGGGCAATGGATCTCATTTAATGGCCAAGTGCTTTAAAATAGCTTATCATGGATCCACGGATATGAAAGGAGGTCATCTTATGCAGAAGCTGCTACAGAGGAAAGCTTTCTGAATTGAAATATTTACAAAACTAACTTACCTGAGATTAAATGAAGAGCTTTTCTAATTCATATACAGACAGTAGACTTCCAGTAACATACTGTAACTGGGAATACCTCAATAATTCTCGACTGTTATGCTTTCCCATGACTTTCATCTATCTATGCCTTTGCCTTCCAATAGTAACACTGTATGCAGTATGTTCTTGCACTTACATTCTGAGCTCCTTTTTAAAACTTAAAAGTCTGTACTTAAATACTATGTTAAGTATTTACTACTGTATTAACGTATAGTATGTAATTTTTTGTATGTCACCTTTTCGCCACTTTATGCTTTGTCGCCTTTTTTTGTTCTTTCTAGGTGTTCTCGTTTTCTTTCCCTTTTGATGCCTTCTTATCTCTGAATTGCTGTATTGGTGGTAGAACTCAGACCAGGCAAACATGTACTGTATTTTGTGGTTACTGGCACATTAGCTTTCAGGCATAAAAGTCAGGAACCTTATCTCATTACTTCGAGGGATACATTGTGTGGGATGACATTAAAACATTACCAAGGTGGGAGTTATTGCACAGGAACAGAGTTCAGCTTTGGATGTGTGACTTTCAGATTAACACTTTCATAAGCACTTTTAAGAATTCTCTGGAATAACCAGACTTGAAGAGACTTTAATTTGCAACCTTGCTTGACAAATTGGTATATCTGGAAGCAATGCATGCCTTTGACTCTGTTGTTTGCGCTGAGATCAGGTTCCCTTGTTAGAGTTTAAACATGTGGTGCCATTCTGTGAATAAACATGTGCTTTCTTCAAGATGGGAAGTGAGTGACACTTTACTGAGTGCCTACCTTTCCCTGTTTGCTGTGTAGATAATGTGCTTTTGATATTTTCCCTTTAGGTATTGAGCATTGTCCACCATAATCGACTGAGCTAGGAACATTTTGTGTTTTTGCTTAAGCTTCCGAGGAAGGACTTGGTTGGTCTGAAAGCTTAGGTACTTTGTTCTTTTTGTAACATCTATATTGGTCCAATAAAAGGTATCCAACCATTTGCTTCTGAATCTGTTCTTACGAGGACCAATACGGCAACTAAACTACATCTGTATGTTAGTATTTGGAGTTAAGGGACAATGTAAAGTATATAGCAAAACAAAGGCCTTAATGAGTACTACAAGAATAATGCATACTCTCTCTAAAACAATTTAGGGACCACATTAAAAAAAGACATAAAAATTAAAAAATGAAAATTCTCATAGGTTAGCATTGGAATTTTAACAAGCCATAACTCCCTCAATGTTTACTTAAAAGACAGTTTACATGTCAAAACAAAGGACTTAAGGAGTACTGCAAAAATAACACATATTCCCCCTAAACATTCATAGGCAATATAAAAAAATAAAAATGCAAAATTCCTATAGGAATTACAGGCTTGCCCCGTACCTCACAACAAGTGGTGGATTTAGGTTGCCCTTTACAAAATCATAGTTTCTTTATATTGTTGAGTCATCCGCAGAAGGCAATCCATGAAATCCAAAAATAGGAAAGGATGAACTCCACTCCAGAAATTCAGTTGATAACATTGCTTTATTATGTAATCATCCTCACTTAAAACACAAGGGGTGACAGTTTCATAGCTTAACGCCACTTCTTCAGGCCCATACAGTGTTGAATCTAAATAAAGAAAACATACACAACATTTTAATACTGGAAACCTCTAAACATAATATTCTGTAATATGATGCTGATCACCGCACTACCATCTACATTATTCACTACATAAATTTCAAAATTATTTTATAACTCAATTGAAGTTGACCCACCATCTCACCAATTTCATTCTAAAGCAAACTGATGTATTTCAAAATAAAAATATCAAATATCCCTCCTGGAGGTTGAACCTTGGACCTTATACACCAGAGGCAAAAGCTTTAACAGGCTGCCATCTGAGGTTACATATGTACAAATGTTTCAAACATCCTTTCATTGCACAGAGTCTATTTTATCTATCATGTTTTAAACTCCCATTATAGTATTCCCCAAAAAAGTTAAATTCATCTACCCACATTTAATTTGTCATCTCAAATTATTTATAGGTAAACAACATCACCATGTTTCACAACTCCTTCATTATTGCAAAATTCTCACATAACCTGAATAATATCCACATTTGTGCTTATCCCGTATGTATTCGCCATATATATATATATATATATATATATATATATATATATATATATATATATATATATATATATATACAGTGTCAGTGGCCCAGAAGGTAGCACACTTGCCTCTGAGGCTGGGAGATCATAAGGCCGTGGGTTCTAGCCCCACACCAGGTGCTTGGGTTAATGTCCCAATACTGACACTGCAGTGCAGCATGAGGGGGATGCTGCACTCCTGAGGTGCTGTTTCTTGGATGAGACATTAAACCAAGGTCCCATCTGCCTGTCCTGGTGGTAGTTCAGGTGGATGTTAAAGATCCCATGGCACTTCTCGAAAAGAGTAGGGGAGTTTATTGAAAAAGAAATCAAACAAATAAAACAATGCAGGATCATATACACAGCATCAAAATAAATATACATAATACAAAAATAAAAAGGAGAAAATTCAAATGCAAGCAAACCAATCATGTAACAGGAACATCAGAGTCAGTAATCCATGGCAAATTTCTCCAATGTGCTGCCAACACCGGAAACTGAGAAAATCCACATTCTGCAGCATAGATCCTCTGTAATTCCTTAGTAATATTCAGGATGATAACAGAAATAGGAGTGACCTTCTGTTGCAACATAAAGTCGCAGCGAGCTCTCCAGCTATACCATTTAATCACTAGACAAATAATGTTTAAGGTACTAGGATGAAACATTTTCCAACAACCACTATATATCCCACACATAAGCACCTCAATAGACATAGAAGAAAATAATGGGACAGACCAATGCTCTGCTAAAGTTACCCAAAAGGAATGAATAAACATACAGGTGAAAAATAAATATTCTATAGTTTCCTCTATTTACTCACACTGCCATCTTATAGAATATATTTCAGATTGTTGTTTGTATTTCAGATTCCCCTTGACACTTAACTTTCCATGACAATTTAACCGATGAAATCCCATAAATGAACTGGGATTCTAGGATCTGTCAATAAGGCTAAATGTACATCCTGGAAACACAATGGCCTATGAAGAAACGTAATCAATTCTGTGAAACACTCACCAATAATTTTATTATAAAGCTGTTGTCTACTGAGGCCAATTACTAACTGACTGGTAACATGCCATATGCACAGTTTCAAAAATATTTCTCTATAAAAATGAGGAAAAACAGAATTTTGTTTTAAAACTGTAACCCGAGATCTCTCCCAATCATGAAACCAAGTGGAAACCACATTATGAAAATATGGAACCCATACCTGGTCCTGATTGACCAACAATGGTCTAATGTTAGCATAAAGAAATATGCAATAGATAAACACTAAAGGATTAACCATATTAATACCTCCTGATTTACGGGGTAGATACAACACATTTCGTTTAATAGGACTGAGTCTTGTACCCCATACAGCACGTAAAAATAAACTATACAATGAGGCTTCCATCTGTTTGGGAGGCGAGTAAACCTTACTCACATACAAAAATTGAGGCAGTAATTGTGATTTAATCAAAAAAACACATTTTAATTTACCCATCTTCCAACCAGTCCATTTGGACATCAAGGCATTACCAAAATCTATTTTTAGCTTCCAATTTAATACCTCCAAATCCCCAACACCCCAAAATAAACCCTAAATTTTAACAGGCTGCAGAGATACTGGAATCCCCAACAAATCATTCCCATTATACTGTTGTTCTCCTAACAGAAGCACTCAGCTATTCGCTGTATTCAAACTAGCACCTGATACAGCAGAGTAAAGTGTATTAATTTCTAATGCAGCCACCAAAGAGACCTCATCTGGGAGCAGAAGACAAAGATCATCTGCATAGGCCAAACATTTATGTGGACATGGCAATGCATCAAGTTGTAGGGATCCAATACCCTGATGAGCAGAAATCTTCCTCAATAAGGGATCAATACACAAAACATAAAGAAGTGGGCTAAGGGGACAACCTTGCCGTATACCTCTTTTCGCAGGGATGATAGGGCCTAGAAATCCATTGACTATGGGGATTACAGTGGCATTCTCATACAAAAGGTGAATCCATTTAATAAAGGGCTGAGGGGTGCCATAGCAATGAAGCACCTCCCACAAATAAGCATGGCTTACAGAGTCAAATGCCTTACATTGATCTGAGGAACATAAAAAACCTGGGATATGATGTCTACAAAATCTCTCTCTCTCTCTCTCTCTCTCTCTCTCTCTCTCTCAGAAGAAGTAAATGGTCCTGAATATTGACAAGTTTAACAGGACAAGCCTCAGCAGGACTAGTCACCCAGGCTGCAATACTCAATAATCTTGAATTCAAGATTTTAACCAAAAGTTTAAAACCCATATTTAACAGACAAATAGGTCATCAATTGATCAAAAGTTGTTAATCTCCAGATTTATAAATGTCCCATCCCAAAAGGTAAGGCAGTCCGTAGTACGTAATTAAACACTTGTGCTAATTCATCAGAGAGAGTTTTAACAATGAATTTGTAAATCTCAGCCATAAGGCCATCAGGACCAGGAGATTTATTTACTGATAAAGAACAGACCGCCTCTAACAGTTTGGTCTGGTCAATATCAGCCAGAACCTCCTTTTGAACAGAATCAGGAAAGGATGGAATATCCAAATCCTGAAGAAATCATGAAATCGATCTGAGTCTACCAAATGCTCAGCAAAAAAAGAATTAGCGTAGTTGGCAACTAATTTATTAAGCTGGTTAAGGTCCTGGTGTAAGTGGCCAGAAAAATCCCATAAACCTGTCATGTGCCGTGATTGTACCCACTGCTTACTAGAATCAAAAGGACACATTGTCACCATACTACCATGTATCCCAAAATTAGTCTGAAATTGTAAGGATGCCATTAACATTTGATGATATGTATACAAGGTACATTTGAGACATGCAATTTGTTCTTGATAATTATGGGTCAAAACTTGGGATAAGGAAATCAAGGATTGCAACTGTTTCCTGGTGTGCAAATATTGCAAATACTGATAATCCGTATCTCTCTTACTGAGACCCTTCAATACCAAAACAAGTTCTCTTTTCACATCCTCCCACCACTGGAGCGGTGTGTCATATTAAAAATAAACAATTGTCTTTTAAATAGTTTTTTATTTTAATGGGTTCACCACAATATATCCAAGGCACACTGCCTATAGGGTAGCTGGTCCATGCCACTGGGGTGTCAAACAGACGAGGCATACTGATGAGTCCTGGTAGGACGAAACACGTGTCTATGTCTTCTGTTAGCACCCTTTGCAAACTGTGTGAGAGGCCTTCCGGCACCATGCAATTCTGCTTAAAGATGGACCAGCATAACATTCTGTGGTGATTTGCACATGCAGCCCATGATGCTTTGCATTGTGGGGGCATGTGTGATTTGTATTTTCTTGAAACTTGGCTTCCCAGCCAAATGCCCTTTGGGGTAACCCTTGCCTCAGTGTTTGCGCACAGAGGTTCTTTGTCTTTTAAAAATAAACAGTTTTCTTGGCAGAAAAAAAATATTGAATCTGCATAGAACAGTGTTCTTTATGCATTAAGGAGGAGTTACATTTCCACAAACCTCTCCCAGTCCTAATATCTACCCCAACATCCAGTAGAAGCAAAGAATGATCTGAAAATTCTACAGCCCCTACAGCAGCCTTTACAATTTGAGAATTTTGTGGGAGAAAGAAAAAATCAATCCTCATAGATAAGAGGCCCTTTTGAAATGTAGGAACTTCTTTGTTAAAATAAGGAAAAAAAAGCATCAATAAGATCTGCGTTGCATAAAATATCATTCAAGCAGTTTGAGTCACAAAACATTTTTAATGTTTTGGTATTTTTTCCCCTTGTCCCTTTTCCACAAACCACAGTTAAAATCACCCCCCAAATAATGGTTTGAGCCGTAGGAAGAAATGGATGAATTAACTGAAAAAGGGTCACCCTGTCAGCTTTGGACTGCATGGCATAAATGTTAATCAGGCGGAATAATTTCCCCTGGAAACAAATGTCCAATAATAAAGCTCTACCAGGTACTAAATCCAACAACTTGATGCACTGAAAGGGAATACTGTGAAATAATGTACCAACACCAGAGCACTGGTCCGTTCCCATGGACCAATAAGATGGTCCTACATACCAAGCTGAAGTAGCAAGTTGAATGTCAGATAAAGTATGAAACCTGATGTCTTGTAAAAAAATAAACCTCAGGTTGTTTTAAAAGCAGAGCAGAAAAGTCTATGTTCTGCTTCTGTAGGCTCTTTATGCTGTTAACATTGATCAAGTGTATACGGTGAGACATAGAAAAGTCAATTCAAAACAAGTTCAAAGCAATGACCATCAAGACTTCTTCACACTACTTCTAGTTCTCAGTCTAGTTTTATATTTGACAGTCGGCTGATGTGGTTGACCAGAGGGCACAACAGGCCGCTGGACAGAGGGCTCTTCTTCAATACCTGAAATCACCTCACCAACAGAAATAAGTGAAGAAGAATCAGAGGCTACCTCTGAGTCACTATCCTCATGAGGGAGGGACTGAAATTTGTTGTGTAAAGGAACCACCTGTGTTTTTGCAAGCTTAGAAGCAGGGACTGCTTTTGCCGATCTTTTTTCATGCCAAAGTACCCTTCCGGGAAACTTTTATCATGGGAGAGGCCATTACTTCAATGTCTTCAACATGTGTAGCAGTAGCAGACACTACCTCCGGCACAGCATGCTGAAATGGAACAGGAAGGTCAGAGGAAAGAGGAGCTACCACAACTGTTTGGTCTATCAAGGTTATAGGAGGAAGGCAAGTAATAGGTTCTGGTAAGGAGACTGGGGGGGTGGATGAACATTCCCTGCATGCTGTCTTTGAGCAATGGCAATCAAAATCCTCTGTTCCTCACTATCAGCCCCAGGATAACTATAGTGGCACTACCATGCCACTATAATATAATATAATATAATATAATATAATATAATATATATATATATATATATATATATATATATATATATATATATAAATAAATATTATAAATATTATGGTAGCACGGTAGTGCTACCATAGTTAGGGTTGAGTAGCCCTTTTAAGGTTAAAGGGTCAAACTTTGCACCTTAATAACTTTACCACCATTCAACGGATGTGCCTAAAATTTGGAATGCATGATCAAGAACCATACATCTTGGGATCTGCCAACTTTTATAGTGGTTAGATATATGGCTGCGGAGTTATTAAGTGAGATCTGCGCACACATTTACGGTTTTTGGTGAATTCTTTGCTCACACCTACAGGTCACATGGTTTGTGTGACCGGTCTGAAAACTTCAGGGAATGTGTGGCTGAGGTCCCCAATGTGTCTTTTGAAGATTTCATGAAAAAATAGTAAACGGTTCAAAAGTTATTCAAAAAATAATTTCTCATTATAAGTCAATGGAAAAAGTTAACAAAAAATTCGACAGTGTCGCAAAAGCACTTTTTAGTGTTGCAAATGGCCCTAGTAGTGTCGCAAATCTGCCATTTTGTTTTCAGTTGGTGATCAGAAAAATGTTTGCCATTTAAAATTGGGACCATCTAGGGACATAATTATTTTTGTGTTTACCTATTTGAGCCATGAGGATGCTAGGCATGTCTTTATTTTGGGGTTAAACACTCCACAAATATGTTTTTCAAATTTCTGGAAAAAGTAGTGTCGCAAATTATAAAATGGGAAGGGAAAATCCTGCATCCTTATGGGTTGTTACCTGTACAGTAGATCTGTCTAATGCACAGGTAAAAACAAGTCAGGACGCAGTACCAAATAAATTAATGTGCCACATGGAATGTTCATTTTTGAAATGCTGCCATTTTTTTTCTCTTAGTGAGGGGAACGGCACAACTAATAAGCATACCTAAATTCAATTAAAAAAAACTACTAACAGTAAAACAACCAGAACACTATTACAGTGCATTCAGTTACTTTAGACCGTTTGTTCAATAAAGTACAATAACTGCGTTCCCCTGTCTGTACTTTTGCTAAAGCCCAGCACTTGCTTGCTTGTTCGCTTCCAGTACTTAGTCCCTCACACACTCAGTAAAGCCTGCAACAACTTGCGAGCACTTCTCCCCACATTGAAGTCTCTGCATCTGGCACTTAAATAAAAAATAAACTAGCCAAATTGCATCTTTTCATATGTACCAGAATTTAAAAAAACTGCCATATCAACCACCGCGACAATTAGCATCAACGCTCGCGCTCTTCCCACTCATAGTGCCAGCTCCATGGCTCCCGCTATCTTGAGAAGCCATGTCTTGTAAACTGCAAAAGTTTAAAAAAAAATACAGTTCCGGTCGCATTCTGGGAACCCATCTAAATTGCCAGTCTCTCGAACAAGTGCTTCAGCTTTCTATCAGAAACTGCCCGCTCTCTTTCTGACATGAATTCCCCAGCCATCAGCAATCTAAAAAAATGTCTTGTTTCTTGCTGTGGTTTTTTACTGCTTACTACTACATTAGTCGTCTTGTGGTTGCACATTTCCTCTTAGCTGTCCACTATCCGCTCAATACCTGCTTGTACACACAGCACTGGCTCTCAAAGGAAGTTAGTTATTTTACCCCTGTTTTCTGCTCTTAAGTGTTTACCCTGCCCCGTCGCCAAACGCTTCACTGCTCGTCTTCTCTGTGACCAGGCAGGACATAAAGAAACTGCCTTTTTTGTACAGATGTCAGTCTGTGCATTGGGGGTGGGGGGCAACCACTATAAAAAAACTACAGCTACAGAGGCACTAGAAGAACAAAAATCCTGAAGTAAAAAAAGAAATGTATTTTGGTCATACAGGCGGAGGAACTATTTTAGGTAAAAATACATCAAATAAATACTTTTTCAGTATTTAAGCCATGCAATTTTAGTTGTTACTTGCATTTAAAATATAGAGTCCCATTTTATAAGCGCAATAAGACACTCCTGGGGTGTGCATTAGACATTTCTAATGCACGGCCAGGGGCTAAAGGCACTCAGCTGAATTACGCCCCTGTCCTTGCATTAGAAATGTCTAATGCACACCCCCTCATGTATTATTGCTTATATAGTGTTGCACTCATGACACTTTCACAAATTTTTGTGAAAGCGTCCGCAAATCACAACACTACTTTTCCAGGCTATAGCCAAAAAGACAGAAGAACTTTGCCACCCTGCTGCAAAAGAACGGTTTGGTCTTTTGAGCCGAAATTTGGAGGGAAGGCAGCCAATATCTCACAGATGTGCCTTGTCATGTTTTGGTGAAAAAATATTGCACGGATGAAAAGTTACAGTACTCCAAAGTTGATGTTTTTTCCCCAATACTAACATGGTGGGGTACGCCGTGCCTTTCGGGGCTTGTATCTCGAACACGGTGCGAGATACGGAATTTTCATCGTGACAATGCATAGCCTATGGCTACCCATTCAGTGAAAACATAGCCAGGAAAATCATGAATCATGTGAATTTTTTTTTCTACGTGGTACGGTTACTGAGATATAAGCAATTTAGTATTCCAACACCTCATTTTTGGCTCTGAAGCCCATTATTATGCATACATTCTTTGTACACACTGGCCCAGATATTCAAACTGTGCCAGGCTGTGGCACAAGCCTGGGTGCAGCTCAACTTGGCTGTGCAGGGGCGTGGACTGGGCAATATTCAATGGAGCTGCGTCATGGCTCAGCATAGTTGAATATCGCACCCTGGCCACCTGCAGTGTGCATGGTGCAGTGGCACTGCACCAGCGCCAGTGGCCAGAGTGGAGCATGGGGATGCGCTAGCGCAAGTTCCACTGTGCTAGGTGCAACAACTGCGATATTCAAAAGTTGACATGCAAATGGGGCCATAATGTATGCAAGGCACAAATGGGGCCATTTCCATGTCATTATATTTGTTGCATGCTGGTGCACTGATCCCCGATGACTTGCACCTGGCTCCCTGCCAGGTAGCAGCTGTCAGGGATCGACACCCCCTGCAGTGCGGCAATGTGCCTTACAGCCCGATCGCGCGCTGCAGTAAAAAAAGAAATAGAATCCTATATCCCTGGTGAACCAGTGGACCGCTGCCCACCCAATCACGGGCTTCAGTAAAAAAGATTACTCCTATATCCCTGGTGGTCCAGTGGACCCTCTCCCTACCTGCTCACTGATCCCCACCGCCCCGCTCCCCCCCAGGTCAGCGGTGGGTGGCAGCACCCCACCCGCCTGCCGCCCCACCGCTCGCCGAATGACACCATCAGTAGGGCTGCCGCCCATTGGTCCACAGCGTGAGCCAACGGGCGTGCAGCCCATACCATACTACACATTCCAGATATGTGAATGGATTCATCAACGGCTGCGGAGTTATTAAGCGACATTCCGTGGCGCATTTACTTTTTTTGCTCATTCTTTGCTTGTACCTACAGGTCGCACAGTTTGTGCGACCAGTCTGAAAACGTCAAGAAATGTGCAGCCAGGGTCCCCGATGTGCCTTTTGAAGATTTCGTGAAAAAATATTGAACGGTTCAAAAGTTATTCAAAAAACAAGTTTCCCATTATAGTCAATGGGAAAAGTTAGCAAAAAGTTTGACACTGTCGCAAATGCACTTTTTAGTGTCGCAAATGACCCTAGTAGTGTTGCAAATCTGCCATTTTGTTTTCAATTACTGATCACAGAAATGCTTGGCATTTAAAATTGGGACCATCTAGGGACATAATTCTTTTTGTGTTTACCTAGCCGAGGCCTGAGGATGCTAGCCATGTCTTTATTTTGGGGTTAAACACCCCAGAGATATGTTTTCAAATTTCTGGGAAAGAGTAATAGTGCTAAGATTTTGCAAAAGGTGTGCAAATCACGACACTACTTTTCAACACTATGGCCAAAATTACAGGAATTCTTTGCCACCCTGCTGCAAAAGAATGGTTTAGTCTTTTGGGCTGAAATTTGAAGGGAAGAGAGCAAGCATCCCACAGATGTGCCTTTTAGTGGTTAGGTGAAAAAATATTAGATGGCTGCACAGTTAGGGTACTCTGAATTTGACACTTTTTCTCATAGACTAACATTACGGCATCTGCCACATGACAGGAATTCTTTGCCACCCTACTGCCAAATAATGGTTTGGTCTTTTGGGCTGAAATGTGGAGGGAGGAAAGCCAACATCCCACAGATGTGTCTTTTTGTGGTTTGGTGAAAAATTATTACAGGGCAGCAGAGTTACGGCACTCCGAAGTTCATGTTTTTGTCCCATAGGCTAACATTACGGCGTCACCGCTTTCGGGGCCTGTATTCAGAAATGAAAGCACACGGACTTTTCGTTGGAAAAATACTTAGCACCCCCATATGGGGGTTAAGTGCAAAACTAGCCAGGAAAGTCATAATTCATACAAAATTTTAATTTTATTTTCTACGTTGTACGGTTCCTGAGATATAAACAATTTAGTATTCTGACTCCTCATTTTCTGCTCCGAGCCCCATTATTATGCATACATTCTTTGTACTCCCTGTGTTTCTCTATGCAGCTGTTGGGAAATACCAGGATGTGTGCTTACATTACTGTTACCCTTACCATTTCCGTTTGTGGTTCTGTACCTGTTAGCATTACCGTTCCCGTGTACGCCACTGTTTGCGTTACCCTTTGCATTTTCATTTGTGCTTGCATTTGCATTGCTGTTACCATTTGCATTTACACTTCTGTTTGTCTTTGCGTTTACATTTGCATCACCATGCATATTTCATTTGTGTTTGCGGCTGCCCTTCTGTTTGCATTTCCCTTTGTCTTTCGCTTGGCATCATTGTAGCTCTTACCGTTACCATTTGCATTTCCAATTGCGTTACCATCACCATGCACATTACGCTTTGCATTTCTGTACATGCTTGCATTCGTGTTTCCGTTTCTATTTCCTTTGCCATTATTTTTGCTGTTACCATTACCATTTGCGTTTCCAATTGTGGTACCGTGACTGTGCGCGTTACGGTTTGCATTTCCGTACGCTCTTGCTTTTGTGTTTCTGTTTCCTTTGTTGCTATTGTTGCTGCTACCATTACCATTTGCATTTGCAATTGCAGTACTGTGACCATGTGCATTATGCTTTGCATTTCTGTACGCACTTGTGTTTGCATTTCCATTTCTGTTTCCTTTTGCATTATTGTTGCTGTTACAGTTACCATTTGCATTCACAATAATGGTACCGTGACTGTGCGCCTTACCAGTTGCATTTCCATACATGGTTGCATCTCTGTTTGTGTCACTGTTCACTTTGGCATCAATTTCCGCTTGCGTTTCTATTAATGCTTGCTTTACTATTTACGTTTGTGTCACCATGTGCATAAATGTTAATGCTTACATTTGCATAGCAGTTACCGTTACTATGTCACACAAAATCAGCGCAGGGAGGCGCGAGCCCAAAGGGCCCCGCGCCTCCCACCACACTACATTCCATTCACTATTTATAGTCCTCATTCTCAAAAGAAGGAAATTCATGGCAAAAAATCCATTTTAATGCACAGTTAGGGTTATTCCACAGCGACAAAAGTGAGAATCGGTGTTAGGGTTGAAAGCCCCATGCCCCACCCAGCCCACCTCCCAACTGGCAACTGGTGTGCATTGGGGTCATAGGTCCTAACTCTCACCCATTCTCCTATACCTCAGATTGTTTACACATGTGATGGGGTGAGAGTTAGGGCCGATGACTCCAACGACACCCTGCACCGGTTAGTGGTGCAAGGGGCCAACCCTCAACACCAAATTCCTTGCTTTTGTCACTGTGGAACAACCCTAACTGATGCATTAAATGGAGTTTTTGCCATGGAAATATATATATATATATATATATATATATATATATAATACTGGCACAGTTGCACCAGTATGGTTAGGGTGAAAGTGGACTTCTATTTTAAAGTACAAATTTTGAGGGTAAATAACTTTGGAGCCATTCAACAGATGTGCAGGAAATTTTGGCATGCATAATCTCTACTGCTTGGTCTCTTGATCTACCAAATGTGGTGGGAATCTGTCAAGTGGTTTCTGAGATATAAAGTGTTATAAGAGGAGGGCAAGTAATGGGCTCTGGTAAGGAGACTGGGAGGGTGAACATTTCCTGCATGCTGTCTTTGAACAATGGCAATCAAAAGCCTCTGTTCCTCACTATCAGCCCCGGGATTCGTATTATGGGCCGCCCAGGAACAACTCTGGTAAGAGTGTCCTGTCTCCTCACAGAGGCTACAAACCAGCTCATTTAGGCACTGTGAACTAACATGACCCAGTGCATTACATAAAGAACAACAAATCTTATCACATACACTGCTGAGATGACCCTCAGACCCACATTTGTAGCATGCCTTCAGTTGTCCAGCATAAAATAAACCCTTCCATCCCTACCCAGGAAAAAGGAGTTAGGTAAATGTTGAAGGCCATCTCCAATAGATCGGAGCATGACCTTAAATCTCCAACCACCTGTCCAATATTATTTACTGTCAAAAATTGTAATGGGACCCTCAAGAACAGTGCAGCACTGATTTATCCAATAAGTCAGATCTTCAACACTCACTCCTTCATTTCCAAAAAGTACAGTAATGTTCTTTATTGCAGGTTTGGTAAGAGGAATAATCTCAAAGGAGATCCATAAAGGAGTGTGCTTCAAAGTGTTATACTTGCTCCAAAATCTATCCAGACTGCTAGAAGTCTTGAAACTGACATCATAAGTATGCTCCCCTGAGACACGTGTAAGGACATAGATTTCTGCTGCAAAGAAATGTAGTGAGTCTTTCAAAAGGGTTTTCCCAATATATACCCTATCTGGTACTGTGTCCAAGCCACCCTCACAAAGTATGCACACAGCATTGTGGCATTTAGCAGGAGCCTCAGGTAAATGAAACAGCGAGACAAAGTTCTTACATGCACTATTAGGCTTTAACGTGTTTAGTGGGACTTCAGGCTTAGAAACTGCTGTATGAGGTTGCACAGGAGGATTTAACAAAGCAGGGTCCTGCAGCAATTTCACCATGGGTACAGGTTCAGCAATCAAATCATGCGAAGATGGAGCAAGTAATGGAATTCGAATGGGAGACGTACCTGAAACCCAACCCGCCCCATCAGGGGATTTCTCCCAACCAGCTGCAGAAAGTGCAGCATCTACTGACCAGTTGTCAGTACAGGCAGAAGTCTAGATCCTTCAGGTCTTCAGAGGTAGGCTGAACTGATGAAACAAGGCATGGGGTGTTTCCTACTGATGCAGGCTCTGAAGCCTTTGACGCTACTGCATCAGCTTCAGGGATCAGCTGAGCGTCTGTCAGTGGCAAAGTAGAAACAGAGGCGACAGACAAAATTACTGGTGTTGGGCTCATAGAAGGAGTAACAACAGTAGAACAAGCAGTTTGTAAATCAGACTATAAAAGTTCTTCATCCAAACAGTTCTCCACCCAAGTAAGTTTATGATTTCCCCTTACCATGATGCGTGCAGAGTCAGACACAGGCCAGGTAGCCAACAGAGCTTCTTGTTTTGCAATAACTTCCAACAATCGCTGCTTTTGACATTCAAGCTTTAGATAGTCATCATCTTCTTTATCCTGCTCAGTCTTCTCCAAAGAAATACTGGTTTCACCAGACACCAAACGCGGGTCTCCTGCCAGCTGTGTTCCAGAGCATTGAGAAACAGGAGGTGGAACGATCCCTCCTGCCTCCTCCACGTCCATCTCCTTCTCCAGGTCCTCACCGACTGCCACCATGGCTGACAGCAACAGCACCCCCATACCACAGAGTAGGGGAATTTCCCTGGTACACTGGCCAAATTTCCCCCCATTCACTAAAAATACCACCACCAGCTTAATCTGGTTCAAAGTCAGCTGGCATTCATCTGTATCCCCTTCCCTGGGTCATGCCTGGAAATAGGCAGAATTTGTCTAGTGCACGTACCCAGTCAACAAAAACTGAGTAAAAATAAATACAATTTTCACAGATACAATAGCGATTTACCTGCTAGATATTTTTGTGCCAATATGTTTACTTTATGGTCTCCTGTCCATGCTCTTAAAGCGCTTACTGGCTTTTTTTGATATGGGAATAAATAGGAAATCCTATTAATGTTTTTTTGGGGGATAAAGAACTTAATAGAAACATAGAAACATAGACTTTGATGGCAGATAAGGACCACTTGGCCCACCTAGTCTGCCCATTTCCTTATCTACTGGATAAGCTGCAGATCCTAGTTAACCAACAGCCTATTTCTTCCTACCCCCACAAGAATTGCCTTATGTCTGTCCCATGCATTCTTGAATTCTCCCATAGTTTTAGACCCCACAACCTCCTCAGGAAGGCAGCTCCATGCGTCCATCACCCTCTCTGTGAAAAAATACTTCCTCACATTGCCCATGAGCCACCCCCCCATCTTCAAATTATGTCCCCTTGTTCTTGCACATCTCTTTTTCTGAAAGATGCTACCCTCTTGGACTTCGTTGATTCCACTGAGGTACTTAAAAGTTTCAATCATGTCCCCTCTCTCCCTCCTTTCCTCAAGGGTATACATATTAAGCTCTGTTAGTCTCTCCTTGTATGGCTTCTCTTGCAGACCCTGCACCATTTTAGCTGTCCTCCTCTGGACTACTGGTGGGCGAAGTGGGCTCAATCCGCTCCCTTGAAGTGATTTGTGCAGTAAAGGCGGATTCGCAGAGTGCTCCTCAACATGAAGCGGAGTACTTTGCGTTATAATGAGGAACATAAAGTGCATTGGAAACAGTTACTTCGTGTTACTCCACCTCCACTGGTCACTTCTCTTTCAATTTTTAAGGCGAAGTACATTGGTGGCAGTTCACTTCACCTCATTTCGCATTGTTTTTGAGCTCCAAAGGCGGATTTTGCAGTGATTCATGGGAGTTCAGGTCACATGGGATCTATATTGATCTGCACAGCCTCAGTTCAAGATAATATGAGTAGGAAGGAGTAGGAGACAGTGTGCTCTGATAGCTGTCTGTAGGAATCTTTTAAAAGCTGTTAAAAAAGCATTTTTGCCTTTTTTGGGGGGGATCCAACTGTAGTTCATCGATTGTAGGAAACCCTCCTGTGCTCACATCATCGAGCGATTTTGTTTGTGTGTGGATTTTGAATGTAAATTTACAACATTGAGTGTGTGTGGTGAAAGACAGTGAAGTGTGCTGTGTGGGGAAGGGGCGTATCTGTGTGTAGGTAGATTTAAGTTGGAGAACTAGTGATTTCTTTATGTTTTGGTAATATTTTTGTTATATAACTGACTGTGTTACTGTAAACATAGTAAAGTTGTCAGTAATAGTACAAATTTTCTTGCTGCTTGTTGTGTGAATGTGGTGCAGCATTTCATAAGGTCAGGTTATTTAAATTACAAATTTACACAACGTGGTACTGAGTACATGAACTTTTGCATTTGCATTGCATTCCTCATTCAGCATTGTACACAAAGTGTTCTGTATTGTGTGTGAAGTGTTGTGTGCATCAAATATAATACACCTTTTAACATTTGTGACACAGATTAGTGTAAATGCAACTAACCGCAGCAATGTGAACCTGCTATCCACTGCAACTGCCTGATTTTGTACTGCGATCGTGTTCTCTGTTCTTAATTTTGCTGCTTGTAGTGCCATAAAAATCAGCACTGTCTGTACTCAGTGCCCCCCAACCCCCACGTTGAAAAGGTATTTTTTACCAGACTGGATTGTTTTTGTGACCCCATCAGCACCACTGGTTACTGAAGTTGTTTTAATTCCGTGACAGTGTGACAACACAGTAGCATCTGTTGCTGAAGCCACAGTTGTTTATTTTACTTCACATCCAGCTAGCGATAGTAGTGAGTAGTGACCCTCCAGTCAGAAAGTGAACGTATCAAAATCTGAATTTAATAATAATATTTGTGGTTGATCCCCCAAAATGCCTGCAAAGAGACGTGCAAGTAAAGCTGTTTCTGGCCATGGCAATGTTGGCAGTAAGAGGGTCTGTGGCCGTGGTAGTAGTACGTGGACGGAGAAGTGCATTGCTGATGTGAGGAAAGGTATTTCTCCTGCAATGTTTTTTACAGCCCAATCAGTAGCTTCACTGATAGTTGGAGGAGATGATGTTTTTCCAGTCGGTGGTGTTAGTGTTACTGGTGTTAGTGGTGGTGGAGGTAGTATTAGCATTGTTGCATCAAGTTCTAATTCCGACCAGTGTACCGTATCCAAACATACTGAGTGTGAAGCAGTGCAAGTGAGTGACACCATAGATGATGTCACACTTCCCAGTAACATCCCATTAACTGAACCTGATTCTGATGATCATGTCAACGATAGCATACAATGTGATATTCCATCCACCGTGGCACTTAACGTCACTCATTTTCCATGCAACAGTGATTCACAGTGTGGTGAAAAAATATCAGGTGATGGTGGTGTAGATGCTGATGATGAATGTGATGATGCTGATGATGATGTTGCTGTCATTGCAACATGCAATCCACATATTAGCATCCAAGCAGAAGATGTGAATGTGTGTGACAGTGACGTTGATGAATATGATGATGATTTAATTGACTCCAATTGGGAACCAGAGAAAAAGAAATTGAAAGTGGCTGTGTCTGAATCTGTTTGCAGGAATCCCCCCCCATAAAAACTTGTGATTTACCAGTTTTAGTCAATGATGATGATGATGACGACCCAGTACTCAATATAATAGGTAGTCGTGGTGGTGAGTTGCAGTCGAGGTGTGCAGTGCCAGAAACATCACGTGCTCTCCCCCCACTTCAGTGCTTAAAATAACAGAATTAAATAAGCCACATCATCATGGACATGTTAAAAGCAGAACATCACAGTCCCTTGTTTGTGATTTTTTTGTTCAAGATGCAGATGATGATTCAGTTGCAATCTGCCAGGTATGCCATGTGTGTGTGAGTCAAGGTAAAAGGGGAGCCATCTTGGGACAGGAGGACAGCACACACATCTTAAGAATAGGCACTTGGCTCTGTGGACCCAGCAGAAGCTGGCAGCTAATACCAGACTTGGGCTTTCACCTGTATCACTGGCGGCAACCATAGCCAGCATGTTATCCCCTTCCACAACTATTAAGCCCAGTAGGAAATTAAATGTGTGCAGTAGTGCGGTAATAAGAGTAGAGAATTACTACAGGCATGATGAGGTGGAGGACTGTAATGACTTTGAAATGTTGTCCAGTGCTGGTGACAGTAGCAGTTTTTGTGGTGGTGGCGGTAGTGGTGAATGCAGTATGTCTAGTGCAAGTGGTACATCAACCCCAGTTGGCAGATCTGGAAAAATAACATAATTTCTGGGTTTGTCATCATCACCTGTGCAACCGTCTTCATCAAATGTCCACACTCCACCCCCTGTCAATTCCATTCATCACAGAGCACAACCATTTGTGGCCAACAACACACCCCGTGTAAAACGTTTAAGTCAGCCCACGTTACAAATTGTTTTTGTGCATAAGTTGAAGTACCCCCCCAATCATACAGTGTCACGTGAACTTAATGCTGCTGTAGGGAAGTGATGGCAATCAATCTTTTGCCCTTCTCCTTTGTGAAGAATTCTGGGTTCTGGTGGTTTGCTGCCCGTGACTGTCCAAATGGAAAGTCCCATCCAGGACATACTTTTCTACCCGTGCTGTTCCCGAGTTGTTCCACTCTGTGTTAGATTCAGTAAGACATGCCCTTCAACATTCCTCCTCTCCATTCGTCCATTTAAGTATGGATATGTGGACAAGTGGCAAAATGGCTGGGAGTTTATAACTATGTATAACGGCACACTGGGCGCAGGTGCTGGGGGTTGTTTGTGATGCTGGTAGTGTGAATAATCAGTGCAAGAAGGTGGATTGTCATGGTAGCAATCTTCCGGGAATTCACCAGCATACAATTGCTATGCGCAGTGTGACCTGTTCACACACTGGTGAGAACATGTTGGACATGGTACTGACTGAAATTGACAGATGGCTAAACCCTCTGTCCCTGAGAGCTGGATTCATAGCAAGTGACAATGGGTCAAATGTGGTGAAATGCATCACAAATGGTGGGTTTTTTCGTGTTCCATGCATGGCCCACTGTTTAAATCTTGTGGTTCAGGAGTTTCTGCAGCACCCTGACATAAAGGAAGTGCTGACCATTGCACAATGTATCTGCTCTCACTTTTCAAGATCTGGAAAGGCCCGTGACCAACTGCGGCAGTTGCAGATGCAAAACAGCCTGCCTCAGCACCACTTGAAGCTAGAAGCTGTCACCTGATGGAACTCCACGTTATACATGGCAGAGAGGTTGTATGAACAATACAAAGCCATCACAGAATATCTTGTTATGCACACTAGCCATGACAGTTCTGGGGCCTCCATGTCTATGACGACTGAACAGTGGCGCCTCATGGACTCTGTAGTAACAATATTTCAGCCTTTTGAACATGCCACACAGGCAGTGAGTGGCAAGTCTGCCTCCATTAGCCAATCAATTCCACTGCTGTGGGTGCTGAGGCAGACATTGGTGAATGTACAGCATAGCCTTGATGTTGCCGGAGATGGTGGTAGCAGTATATTGCTGCAACACATGCTGACAGTATTCAACCACAATCATCACATTGTGAGCATTCAGCGTAGTGAAAACTTTGCCATGGCAACAATGAAGGACCCACAACACAAACGTGGAATTGCATCAGTACTGGGGGGAAGGCCTGAACAGGTAAAAAATATCAGTGGTCAACTGGTTTGCTTGGTTCATGGGGCACAGAAGTCACGTGCTAAGGTTTGCAAACCTCAGCAGCATAATGCAGCTGAAGGTCTAGCTGGAGAACCAGCAAGCATATCATGCAAGGGTAAAGGGACTGTAGTTCCTGGTGGTCTGTCATCCAAAGTGGTTGGCATCAACCTGCTTTGGGAGGCTTTGTCCCAAGTGGGTATTTGTGAAATCAATGATTCCGGGGAATAGGCTGATGCATCAATAATTGGGCTTAGTCTGGCACAGAGAATAGTTGAGTCATATTTGTCCGAAAACAGGCATCTGACAATAAGTGAAGATCCTCTTTTTGTACTGGAGTGGAAAGGTCAGTGAATGGCCAGAGCTGACTGCAGTGGCACTGAAGTACCTCACATGCCCACCCTCCAGTGTAAGCGTTGAGAGGGTATTCAGCTCAGCAGGTGCAATAGTCAGGGATCATCAGACAAAAATGTCTCCTGCAAATGTTAGTTTGCTAACATTCATTAAAATGAATGAGAGGCACATACCAGCACAGACCGCAGCCTCGGTATTCATACCCCGGCCTAGTCATGGTGGTCTTGCTGATGTGGAAATGGAGCATCCTGGTGGCACTGGCACTGGCTGCCTGAAACAGCCCACCACTGACGTAGATGATGACACAATGGAGAAAGAATTTCCCAGTGGTCAGGCTTCAGACATCAATGACTGTGAGGGCAGTTTTCTTTATGAGGATGATGATATGGTTAATGTTGGCAGGTTTTAACTGCAGTATTTAAAAGGCGGTGTGACCCCCCCACCCCAGACCACCACCACTGGGACTGATGTTATCCAAGTCTGCTGCCACCATGAATCTGTCTGCCCCCATGGACCACCACCACCGGGACTGATGTTATCCAACTCTGCTGCCACCATGAGTCTGTCTGCCCCCCATAGACCACCACCACCAGCGGGACTGATGTTATCCAACTCTGCTGCCACCATGAGTCTGTCTGCCCCCCATGGACCACCACCACCACCGGGACTGATGTTATCCAACTCTGCTGCCAACATGAGTCTGTCTGCCCACCCCGGACCACCACCACCACCGGGACTGATGTTATCCAAGTCTGCTGCCACCATGAGTCTGTCTGCCCCCCATGGACCATCAGTCCACCAGTGCACCACCACCACCACCAGCTTCTTAATATTTAAACCATAAAGTGAGTATGTGCACTCATGTTTGTTGTGCTGCCTCACTTCCTTAAGTTGTCTGTTTTGTTTTCTGTACCTTTTCAGAGCCGCAGTGGCAAAACACATACAGTACACTTCTGTTGTTTCTTTTACAGGAGAACAAAAACAGGCTCCATCGCTATTACTCGTTGGGAAAGATGCTGTAGCTATACCGTACAGAGAGGAGGCGATGTAATGTCCATGTGAAATCCATTCTGGTAAGTATGAAGATGTTATTTCATCTGTTTCATTGCTTTGTAAAGACTGCTGAAAACATTGCGACAACAGGTTGTCTTAGTAGTTGACAAGATGTGTCTCTGAAATGTAACTTGACAATAGGGATTGAGATTTGAGAACCAGGGAGGGACAAATAACAATGAAGTTGTAACTTTTAAGAAGTCATTCATTTTTTTTTAGGAAAATTTGTGATGCTTTGTTGTTCTGTCAAAGTTGCCTTATCCAAAAAAGTTTGTCAACATGATCAGGCACACCCCTTCCCCTACCCGAGCTTGGGCACACATGCAACATGCAGAAGTCATTTCATTCAGTGACCATGACCATCATTAACAACCAGACTCTGGAAGGATACTGATGAAATCTGTGAAGAAATAAAAAAAAAAGAAACCATTACAGACAAAACTGAAAATATGATTTCCCCCCCCCCCAAAAAAAGAAAAATACTTACCTTCATGTGCTTGAGAGTTATCCATTTCCATTTAAGTGCAAAAAATTCTCATTGAGCACTGGAAGGTGCACAGCAACAGTTCGGAGACGGAGTCACCTGTGTGATGCAGAACAATAGCATGAGTACATGTCCATGTCAAGTTCAACCCCCCTCATCATCACCTACAAAATACACAACCATATGTCTATAGGCACACACTCTGTTCCCCCCCATCCTCTTCTTGTCCCTCCTGCCTTCCCCCACCTCTTCCGACATGCCTAGGGCCAACCCCACCCCTATGTGGCTTTCAGCATGCTGCCCCGACTGTTTCCCCTGAGTACCTCTCTTCATCATAACTCCATCCCTGCACCACTTCCCTCCCCATTTCCCCTGTATGACCATTTAGTCAAGCACTTTTCCCCTCTGGTGCCACCTTCTCCTTTCCATGCTCCCCCCTGGCATCCCCAGCCATCATTTCACCCTCCTATTTTTGACAAAGCCCCAAAAAGAGGCTGCTTATCCTTCCTAAGTCTCCCGTCTACTCGAAAGGGGTCCTCCCCTGCTTTCCCCATGTAGCTCACCACTGCTTTTCTATATCCTTTACTGACACTATACTAATTCCATGGTGCTAGTGATAACACTGCAATATTGTAACCTGTGTATGTTCTATACCTGCTTGATGTAATATGTCTATTGTCTGTCAACCTGACGTGGAACCTTTGTAACAGAGCTTGTACTCAAAGGTCTTCTCCAAATCCTTAAATAAATGAAAAAAATATTTTGAGAAAAAAATGTAGAACATCTTTATTCAGTTAGATACCACTGTCATAATCCAAATACTTCCTCCTGGGATTGTGATTATATCTTATGCAAACAGATCTGCATTCCAGCAATTATAGCTGAACAGCATTTAACTTACAGTAGATATAGTCATGATAAATAACATTCAAGTATTAAAGATCAAGGCTAGAGTATCAGAGCTAGGAACAGGTATTGAAGAAATCCAAGCAAACATTCAGAAATATAGTGTATGGGGCTAGAATATTCAAAAGTCAGGGGATATGCGGTGCAACTAGATGTGCCCCCAAATAAATGGGCTGGTACAAAAAAGTGATATATTCAGACATGACAGGTGATCCCAACAGATCACGCATCATGACTGAATATAGCACCTGGTGCTGATGGAGCAAATGGTGGCTGCCGATGATGTGCCAGCGCATCCTGGGGGATGGGCTGAATACCGGGACTAGAGATGTGCGGTGCATCCCCAGATGCACCTGCTCCAAATTCCCATTATTCAGCTGGAATATGCAAATGGGGCCTTCAGGCATGCAAGGCATAAATGAGCCATTTGCATGCCCATTATGGCACCATTAACATACATTACCATGCCTGTGCCTGGCAAGTTGCACTGAGCCAGCCTGCCACCCCTTGCCTGATCCCTGTCCCGTGAAATACATTGACATTCCCCAGTTTCCATAGTTTAGGTACCTCTCTCCTGCCCGACCCCATCCGTAAAAGAAAGTGAAATCACCCCCATTTCGTGAGTGTAAGATCCCACCACTGCATACCTGATCCAGATCCCATTCGCATAAAAACCTCCTTCATACCATCCCGTCCGTATATATCATCTCGCTGCATACATACCCATTCATGTAATAAACCCTTCCACGTACTTTTCACAGTGTAACAGCCCTCCACCCCAGTAGGCATGACTCCTCCCCGCACCCCACTGCATTACCTGAGTTGCGACTGGCTCAGTCTCACCACCACCACAGCCAGCCATTGACTGAACAATCTAGAACAGAACTGTACAGATGAGACGCCAACCAATGAGCACCTCATCTGTACAGTTCCATTCCTGGACTGTTCAGTCAGCAGCTGACTGTGGTGGTGAGTAGAGGGCTGAGCAGTCAATCGCTTGGCCATGGGGGAGGTGGGAGTAGGTCATGTCACTGGGGTGGAGGCTGCTACACTATGGAAAGGTATGTGGAAGGGGTTTATTATACAAACAGGGATGGTATGCAGCAAGTGGTTATTATATTAATGGGGATGGTATGCAGCAGGGGATTATTACACATATGGGGATGGTATGTGGCAGGGTTTTTGTGTGAACGGGGATCCTGGATCAGGTATGGGGTGGGGGACCCTACACTATGGAAAAGGTGGGGATTTCACTCTCTTTTACAGGGACAGGGATCAAGCAGGGAGGGTGGTACCCTACTAGTGCTTCATGGGGATAGAATGAGGCAGTGGACATCACAGATTACCACATCTATCATCCAAAATGGCCACCATGCTGCATGAGCCGAATGTTTGAGCCCTAGGCTGTGAGCTGCGGTTTTTATTTTAGAGTGTTTTATCATTTTATTTCTTTTGTACTGTTTTTGCATTTTTTTTTGTGCTTGGTACACAGTTCATTATTCGGAACAAGTCTTTGGTCAGCCTGTGGGACGCTGTAAATGTATTGAGTGTTCCTTTTTCGGGTTCCCCGTTCTGAGGGCTGAGCAGTATAATCGTTTCTATTACCGCTCAAGCAAGTTATCTAGACTGGCTTTTCTTTTTTGTCTGACTTCTGGATTTGTTCTGTGGGGCGGCATTTAGAAGAGGAGCCCTGCGCCGAAGAAAATCTCTTGCTTGGAAGTCCATGCAGAGGGACATTTTGCCTGAAGAAGCCATGTTTTTGTTGCCTCCTAGTTCTTTCTTGGCCGCCGGAATTGCTCCTTTCGGTGGACTACCTGCTGGTTGTTTTCAGTGGAGAACTTGGGGCCCAGTTGAATTCCCCTTTTGCCATGGAGATTGTAGTGCGGAACTGACTTTGGTTCTGTGTGGGACTATCCACTGGTGTGGAGGAGGGGGTCTAATATGTTCCAGGGTGCTCTACTGCTGGATCCTTCATTGCACAGGAGTCAGGGTTGTACCAGCTGGGGAGCCGACTGGTCTGCTCTGGGGCTTCGAGGTCTTTGGGGAGTTGGCTGGTGGGCCGTCTCTTGCTGAAGACCGTAGTTGCAGCAGGAGAACATCTCTGGCTGTGGTTTCCCTGGGTCAGAATATTTAGGGCCCCCTGTTAGTGTTTCTGGCAGTTGATGAGTATGGCCTATGTTTAACTTGAGAGCCTGAAACTCCACATGAAGATTCATATGAAGATTCGCTTGGAACAAGTTCTGGATTTCTGTTACGGCCAGATTTCAATTGGTTACTTCTGGAAACAGTGAAAAGTATTCATATCTTCTGCTGGTAACATTTATGGCTCTGCCTTCTATGTGAGAGGTAGTTTGGTCAGAGCCTGTCTTGTTTCAAATCTACTGGCTAGTGAGAGTACCTGGTTAGTTTGTTATTTTCTTAATAATAATTTTTCAGTTTAAACCTGCCTACATGAGAGGTTGTGCAGGTGGTATATCTTTGCTGCACTGTTCCCCCCAAGTAACTTGAGTACCTGGCCCACTATCTTTCTCACCTAGTTGTGTGTTCTATTCTGCCTTTGTGAGAAACTGTGCAGACTTGACCTTTTTGGATATCAATCAATCAATCACTTTATTTTACCAGGCATAAACACCATTGAGTAAGCTCATTTTCAAGGTGGTCCTGGGCATTAATACAATACAGCACACTTCATAAGTTTACAATTACGGTAGACAACGGTGCAAAAAAAAAAAAACATTGTGAAGGTGCCGGTCAATATGGGCCTATACATACCGGTCAACATAATTAACATGCAAAGGTACATAATGATAAGCTTTACTGAAATGAGAAGAGACAACAGTCCCATATAGTCTCCGCTAAGTAAGAGCTCATACCTAAATGATAAAAAATAAGGAGATATTAAGGAATAGTGTAGAAATTGGGGTGAAAGAGTAGGCAGCCAAAAGGGAGGCCAGAATAGGTAAAAGGTAGAGATATCTACTTGGCTAAAGTTGAGAGTTTTACTAACTGCAGTTGTTCCTGTGGGACTTTCTGTGACTGGCTAAATTTTTTAGTCGAAAGTGTTGTCTGTTCTTAGTTTTCTTAGTTCATATTAGTTTTATATGTTTTATTATATTTGATGTTTTAGTTATTTTAATTTTAATTTGTATGTTGATTTGGGTTTTTGGGGTATTTTTTGGGGGTTGTTTAGTGTTTTCTATTTAAAGTGCGGCCCTGGTTTGGATTAAATATATAATTTGGGGGTTTTGCATCTTTCCCATTGTGCTTGTATTATTTTGGTGGAATTTAACTGATATCACAGTATTTTAGAGTCTGAAATATGTGCTGGCATGGTAAGAAAACAGTCAGGCAGTACTCCCCCTCAAGACTAAAGGATCTCCGTCCTTTTGAATATCCTGCACTGCTTTTGGAAGCTTATAAAAACTGCTGAGCTCTCGGCATTGTGAGATGAAGGAGTGCGAGGAATAGGAGATCCTGGAACTCTTGTGGGGGATGGGAAATAAGTGGGTGGATAGGGACAGTCAGAACCAGGAGACACCCTGGGATGAAATGGATACAGGAGCGAGGTCCGCCTTGCCGTGTACCCTTACCTAAGGGCACTGACTTGGTCAGGCAGGAGGTGGAGTCATCCTTGGAATCTCGTCCCTTTCAGGCAGTGTTAAGCAATGCTAGGTCCATTAGAAACAAGACTGCAGTGGTATCGGATCTTGTTGCATCTGCGGACCTGGCTTGCATCACCAAGACCTGGCTAGATGAAAATGCGGGCCCTATTTTGGGGTCCGCGAGTCCGGCTGGGTTCTTGGTGATTCACCGCCCGAGAGTGGACCGTAGGGGCGGGGGAGTTGCAGTCTGTTTTAGACAGGAACTTGACCTTTGGGAGGTGCCAGTTGGATGTACCAATTCCTTTGAGTGTATCATGGGTGCTGGTGCAGGTTTCAGGATCTTTCTCATTTATTGTCCACCAGGTGATGGGAGGGAATTCCTGAGGGAGGTTGCTGACTTCATCACCAAGAGGGTATTGGAATCGCCCGATGGTTAATTCTGGAGGACTTCAGTGCCTGGATTGACGATGAACTCATGCCTTTTGGACAAAACCTCCTCCAATTGATGGATTCATTGGGCCTGACATGGGTTATTACCTCTGCAACTCATGAGGGGGGACACTCATTGGACTTGATATTCCATCTGCGGATGGAAGTCTCTGATGTGGAGGTGGAGCCTATCAGTTGGTCTGACCATCACGCCCTAAGGCTTATTTTCACGGCCCCCTGAAAGAGGCCTGTCTCAAAGGAGATAGTACAGTTCCGTCCTTTAGGAGGAGTTACCTCAGAATGCCTAATGACGGAGCTGGACTTCTCGGGATTGCTAATGGATAGCACTGACCCAGGGCCCCTAGTTCTAGCCTATAATAGGGCAGTTATGGGGGCCCTGTATATCATTGCTCCATCCTGTGTTCGACCCTGTAGCCTTCATCCAGGGGCTCCAGGGTTTACCAGGGAGATTCGTGGGTTGGAGAGACAGGGTCGAAGATTGGAGAGACGCTGGCAGAAAACTTGCCTGGAGATGGACAGGCTTAGACTGCTGGATCATTATAAGATCTATCAGTTAGCAATTTCCGATAAGAAGGCAGAGTTCCTGTCCAGGGAAATTGCTACAGTGAGGAACAGACCGGCTCAGCTCTTTCAGACTGTGGACAGAGTGTGCAATCCAGCCTGTCTTCAAGCCGGTCGAGCTTTGTCACAGTTACAGTGTGAGGAGTTTGTGATGTTCTTCGCTGATAAGGTGTCCACCATCAGGGATGAAATCAGCCAGTGCCTCCCCATTGGGTCTTGCACTGATCAACCGAGTGGCACTAATACCCAACTAACTTGGTTCACCTTTAGCCAGCTGGTAGTCATGGATATAGTGAGGATCATCCAGACTTTGCGTCCAACCTACTGTAGTTTGGATCCAGACCCTACTCACCTACTGCTAGGGTGTGTAGAGGTTATTAGCCCAATCCTTACTGGGATGGTGGTGATAACATTGGAGAGAGGGATCTTTCCAGATCCCTTAAAGGAGGCAGTGGTGCCCCCCCTTTTGAAATAGCCCTCCTTTGATCCTGACTGCCCAGAAAACTACAGACCAGTCTCAAACTTCCCCTTTTTGTGGAAGGTTATTGAGAAGGTGGTCACTCTGCAGCTGGAGGATCATTTAACCAGCCACAGTATCTATGACCCTCTCCAGTCTGGCTTCAGGAAGTGGCATAGCACTGAGACGGCTCTTGTACAAGTACTGAATGATCTCCTGATTGCGAGAGATTGGAGAGCTCATTCTATCTTGGTTCTCCTTGATCTCTCAGCAGCATTTGACACCATAAATCATGGGGTATTGCTCGAATGCCTGTGGTTTCTCTGTGGATTAAGGGGGGTGGTCTACAGTTGGTTTCAATCTTTCCTGCAGGGTAGGACCCAGAGAGTAGTGTCAGAGATTTATTCCTTGGCCTCTCACTGCCTGCGCTGTGGGGTGCCACAGGGTTCGGTGTCGTCCCCCATGTTATTTGCAGTGTATATGCTCTCATTGGGGGACATTATAAGACAGTATGGGTTGAGTTTTCATTGCCATGCTGATGACTCTCAGCGCTACATGTCTTTTGTGCCCGAGCAGGAGTCCGATTCAAGTGCAATGTTAAACAATTGCTTGCTGGAGATACAGAACTGGATAAGTATCAACTGGCTGAAGTTGAAACCAGGAAAAACAGAGGTACTGGTAGTGGAGCCAGGGGTGAGGATGTCAAGCTCATGGGTGGGAAAACCTTCAGGTTTATTTCTGGGGGGACCCCGCTAATGGCATCCGGCCAGGTGCGCAACCTTGGTGTTGTGTTTGATGAGGGCCTGACTCTGAGGGCACAGGTGTCAGCCATAGTCAAATCATCCTTTTTCCATCTAAGGAACATAGTACGGGTGAAACACTTGGTTCCATAGGATGATCTTCCTACCCTGGTCCATGCCTTAGTTGCTAGTTGTCTTGATTACTGCAATGCCCTTTATCTAAGGCTGCCGGGAGTGGATATCCACCGCTTACAGCTGGTGCAAAACACGGCAGCTAGGTTGTTGACTGGAAGCCCGAAATCCAATCATATAACACCTGTGCTGCACGAATTGCACTGGCTGTCTGTACAGTGGCGGATCACTTTCAAGGTTGCGTTGACGTCCTACAAGGCCCTACAGGGATTGGGACTTCACTACCTGAAAGAGCTCCTTATTCCTTACTACCCATCCCGGTCCCTCCAATCCTCTGGTGAGGGATTGCTAGAGATTCCCAGGATAACCCTGAAAACATCTGGTGGAAGAACTTTTGCCTTTATGGCACCCATCCTGTGGAATTCTCTACCTTGCCAGATATGCAATAGCCTAACTGTAGAAGGGTTTAAAAAAGTTCTTAAGACCTTTTTTATTCAAACAAGCATTTTCAGAAATGTAAATTGTGTTTTAAATTGCTGTGGATTTTAATATTGTATGTGAAATTTTGTAAAGGCGCCCTGGGCTTTGGAAGGGCACCTCATATAAATACATTTTTACTTATTTAATTACTTACCGTACACTATGGAAAATGGTGGTTTGGAATATTTTCTACACAGACGGTGCTCGGGCAGGAAGGGGGACTCCCTTACTATGGAAGCGGAGGCTTGGGTTATATTGTACATGGACAGGGACTGGGCAGGGAGGGGGTCCCTACACTTTGGTTGAGGGAGTCTGTGGACATACATGGCAATTGGAGAACTGAGCTGGGGGGGGGTTGCCACTGGACTACTAGGGGCCATGCTGCTTTCTGCAGTAAGCTCGTATATGGTGAAGCTGCGGGCATGCTTTTTTCATGCCTAACTTTGCACTGCTCATCTTCAGCACTTGGGCAGCCCATCTCCTCTGAATATCCCAATGTGCGGAATATTCATGGGCATGCCCCCTCCACTTGTGCTACATACATTAAATCTGGGCCATCGCCCATCTCAATTTGTGCTGCCCATCTCCCTCCTTCGAATATGGGTGTTTGGAACAACTTTTTTGATGAGGGGCACATCTCCATTTTTTTCAGGGATGCACGGCCCATCTCTTTGAAAAATGTAGGCTTCTGTTTGGAACCATGCAAACAGTTGAATCAATTCTTCAAGGATAATGTTGCTCGTATCCAGGATGATGCTTCCTCCCATGCCAGCTCTTTAAGTGACAGGAGTTTAGACTGAGAGAAGTCAAAATCTCTGATTCCTTGGTGTGAGTTCCACCTCTCAGATGATAGAAGGATGCCCCAGGTTCTCTCCTACTTTCGCAACATTGGTGACAGGTAAAATTCACTAGTTCGATATCTCTGATCTGCTGCAAGAAGTACTATGTGAAGGTGTAAAACTGGAAATTGAACAATTTCATGTCAGTATTATTTATAGTCTTGAAAGAGTCACTCCTATCATTGACAGAAAATCTACAGCTGTAACCTTTTTTGTGAATGTACCTTTTGTCAAGCAACAAAACTTATACCAAGTGAAATCCTTACTTAATATGGGAAAATTAAGGGAGACACTGTGTGTGACAATAAAAACACCTCATTTGTTCATTTACTGTAAAATGAACCTTGCTCTATCGTACCTGTATATCTATCTAGCACCAGATTTGTGAATGTGTCCAACTACCAAAGAAATCCATTGGCTATGCCTTAATAAACCTTTTCTGAAAGATATTAACAAAACTTCTCTGTATGGAGTTATTAAGGAAGCAACCCCTGATTAATGTATGGAGATGTTAACAAGAGCAGGACAAACCAAAAAAAACTGAAAATGAGAGTGCTGAAAACCAATGGGTGGTCAATGCTAACTTGATTGAGGATTGATTGTTCACTTGAGAACATAAGCAGGAGGCTGACGATTTTGGGAGGTCGTGAGGGCCAGAGACAACAGAGTGCCCTCCACCCCACCCCCCCAATTCCAGCGATAAAGACGATTTTGGAGGTCATGAGGGCCAGAGACAATGGCGCCCCCCACCCCCACCCCGATTCCAGCGATAAAGACGATTTTGAGAGGTCGTGAGGGCCAGAGACAACGGCGCCTCCCTCACCCCACCCCGATTCCAGCGCTAAAGGTACAGGAAACTGTAGTGATCCTCCATGCTTGCTGCTTACAATGAGGATTTCAGCTCTGCTGCATATTTGAAATTACGCCATTTTACTGTCGGTGCATTTGTGGAGATAGTCTTTTGCAGGGCTCATTTTCCAGTATTGCCAGTGGTGCCTTAAGACCTGCTCGTTTTGTATTTCGGAGCTATAGCGAGTGCTGTAGCAGCAGTTACTATTTCATTTTAATGTAAAAGCTACCGAAGTGACTGATGCATTAAATCTACTTTATTCAAGCATTACCTGATAGTCGGAGCCATAGCGAGCGCTGTAGCAGTAGTTACTATTTCATTTTAATGTAAAAGCTACCGAAGTGACTGATGCATTAAATCTACTTTATTCAAGTATTACCTGATAGTCGGAGCCATAGCGAGCGCTGTAGCAGCAGTTACTATTTCATTTTAATGTAAAAGCTACCGAAGTGACTGATGCATTAAATTTACTTTATTCAAGCATTACCTGATAGTTGGCTTAACCGAGACCTGCCTGCTTGAATCTCTTGGCGCCATTTTTCCAATGAATGCTCTCTAACTGTACCCCCTTCCCCCTTTGTTCCCCAACAACCTCCATATAAATATCCTTACCTGTCCTTTCTTTCTCCACAGACGATTTTGGGAGGTCGTGAGGGCCAGAGACAACGGCGCCCTCCCCCACCCCCCGATTCCAGCGATAAAGGTACGGGAAACTGCAGTGATCCTCTGTGCTTGCTGCTTACAATGAGGATTTCGGCCTGCTGCTGCATTTTGGCCCCGACACAGGCGCCGGTTCCCCGCCACCCCACCCCCACCCTTGTGAGCACCTTTATAGGCTGCTTTAACCAATCAGCCAAGTTCTCCATTAGCAGCTTATATTTTTCAACCACTAGAGGCTGCTCTACTGATTGATCTCCTGTTTCACTGCCACCCTAGAGCATTCAATCTCTTAGTGTCAGGATGATTTCTATTATCCTGCTGCTTTGCCATTTGCTCCCCCTTGCCCAGTCCCCCTCCCTGTCATATCCTGATACACCCTTACCCCCTACTCTGCATCTGCCCACAGTCTGAACGCTAGGCAGCTAGTGACTTTTTGGGTAACCATGAGCCCCCCCATGACCCCGTTATAGGGGTTTGATGGATAGATTACTCTCCCCTTACTCACCTCGATTGCCTGTCTAGCCAGTCCACCCTGGCCACTCCCCCATGGGCTGTCCTGACTCAGCTACCTGAACATGTAACACCGTTGGCCACCCTTGACTTTCATTACCTCCTTCAGGCCTACTTGAATGCACATGCACTACCCATTCCTACCGTCCCCACCACCAAACCCCATACCCTGATATCCCTCTTTAAAAAGAGGAAGTGTTCCAAGTACCCCTCCTATAGATTCCTGCTTCTCCTCCTCCTCTTTTCTGGGAATATCCATCCTAATCCTGGACCACCAATGGTCAAGTTGCCTCCCCAACATATCCAGGATCAGCTGCGCATTGCATCTCTCAATATTTGTAGCATCCTACAAAAGTGGGACTCCTTCCAGGGTTGGGTACTGATGCACCAACCGGATGTCATAGCATTGTCTGAAACCTGGCTCACCCCTCGGACCCTGGACTCCTCCGTATCACTGCCTGGGTTTACCCTTTACCGTGCAGATCGATAAGATAAGAGAGGGGTTGGCTGTGCCCTTTACACTAAGGATACCTTACAAGGTCACCTACTCCATGCCCCTCAGTTGGGGGCTGGCACACAGGCCCTCACTGTCAAACTGACTCTGGGAAGAGCCCATAACCCTTTATACATAACAACAGCATACATTCCCTCAAAGACCAAAATCAGCTTTCCAAGCATTACTGTCATATCTGGACACACTACCATCACAGTCGGAACTACTAGTACTTGGTGATTTTATTATCAATTGGCTAAGTAATGATGCCATCCCATACATTAATCTCATCACAGCCCAAGACCTTACTCAACTGGTCACTTCCCCCACTCGTCTGGATCCACGTACTGGATCCTCCTCCCTACTGGACCTCATTTTCTCCAATCGCCCGGGCAAGATCCACTACGTGACCATCCTTCCAGATGCCCTCAGTGACCACTCTCCAGTGCTCTGCTCATGGTCCTGTAAAATCCCAAGATCCCCTCCCAAAATAATTGTGCAACATAAACTTGGTCCTGGTAAATTGGCACAATTAAAAGCGCACCTCAGAGTCGGGGACTGGTCCTTCATCTCGAACACTGTAAACCTAGACAGCGCCTTGGACCTATTTACCCGGTCCTTTAATAATATATGTGACCTCTATGCACCTTTCACGAAAAGAATGGTGAAAGGCAATCATGTACCTTGGTTCACTGAAAGACTCAAGTCTCTAATGTGAACTAGAGACTCATTATGGCATCTCTCCATAGAGTCTGGCCTCCCCCATGATAGACAGAATTACAGAATAGCTCGGAACAATTGCACTTGGGCTATTCGCAGGGCAAAAGCTGAGTACTATAAATCCGCCTTAACTTCATCCTGGGGCTCTGGCCGTAAGTTCTGGAACAACATCAAGGAAATATGCGGTAAGGTCCCCAACCTGGTCCCCTCCCAGGTCATGTCAAATGGGTCCCTGACCTCTGACCCCACTACCATTGCTGCAGCTTTCAGTGATACCTTCTCCAACCTCAGCCATGTTCTCCCCTAAATTCTATGACCCACCAGCTCCTAGCACACCCTCCCCACACTCCAGTGCCCCCCCTTTCTACCTTCGCTGCATCTCTCCCAAGTCAGCTGAACCATACCTTACTGCTGCCCTTAGTCACGCCTCCTCCAACGCCGACTCCCTTGATCTCAGAATTCTTAGGCTGTCCCTTAAGGAAGTCCTAGCTCCTCTCACCCACATTCTAAACCTCTCCATCTCACTAGGTAAATTCCCTGTCATTTGGAAATCTGCCTCCATCACACCCATATTTAAAGGTGGTGACTGCACCCCTACAAACAATTACCGCCCAATCTCCATACTACCCCCCCCAAGGCCTTAGAGAGAATAGTTTCGGATCAGCTCACTGACCACCTCAACAAATATGACCTTCTCTGCAAACAACAACATGGTTTCCGCAAAGGTCACAGCACGGCCACTGCCTTGCTTGAACTAACATCACACATCCATGCTGCATTGGATAAAGGCCACATCACAGGTGCGATCTTCATTGACCTCACTAAGGCCTTCAATACCGTCCACCATTTACTACTCCAAACCTCCTTACTTAACCTAGGTCTCTCACAGGAAGCAGTGGGATGGTTTGCAGACTGTCTTACCAACCGGACTCTTCAAGTTAAAATTGGCAATACCCTATCCTCCAAATCTCCTGTCCTCTCAGGGGTCCCTCAAGGGTCCATTTTGGGTCCCCTCCTCTTCAGCCTGTTCCTTAACTCCCTCCCCGCATCCTGCGCCTCCAACCTATTACTATATGCTGATGACGCTGTCATCTTCTCCTCCAGTCCAGACCCCGCTCAACTCCACCATTCCCTCCAGTCCTCCTTCAATGCTGTCGAAAGCTGGTTTGCCTCACAACGCCTTATTATTAACTATAAAAAAAACAAAGGTATGCTTTTCGTGCATCAGCAGAATTCCAGGATAGGGTGTTTTCCACAAATACTATCTGCGTCTTAGACCCCCCTGGAATTTGTGCATCCCTTTAAATACTTGGGCATCACTTTGGACACTGGCCTTACCTATCACGAGCATATTCATCAATTATCTAGGGCCCTAAATATTAGATTAGGGCTTTTGCACCGCTTTAAACATTGTCTAACCCCCGAGGCCCTTAAGCTTGATATCTCCTCCTCAGTACTTTCCCTGCTTGACTATGGCCTTCTGACTTTTGGTGGGGCATGCTCCTCAGCCCTTGATAGTCTTAGACTTGTGCTAAACAAGGCCTGCCGTCTTATATTAGGGTGTGACAGGCTTACCCATACATGTGCGCTATATCAGGACACCAACTGGCTTAACCTGGACAACAGAATCAAATTCCACACTTGTGTCTTAGCAAAAAAAATCTCCCTTGGCCTCTCCCCTGCAGCACTCACCCCTTTAATCACCATGGACTCAAAAGCTCAGCACACCCGTAGCTCAGACACCCATCGTCTCTCCATCCCTTCCTGTCACACAACCCAATTCCAAAGATCCTTTTGCCACAGGGCACCCTTGTGGATGAATAACCTACCCTCCTCCTTGCATCTTGATCAAAGAATTGGTCATTTCAAAACGCACCTTAGGGCCCATCTTCGGTCCACAAGTATCTGCGACTGTACGTGAACCAGTGCCCCCCGTCCCTCTACTACTTGACAATGGCCTCTGGCTGGCCTCTTCTTACAGCTCTTAACTCCGCCTTCTCAGGGATGTTAAGTTCCCATTATTTTCTAACTGTCTCAAACTGCACTAGCTCAGAAGGTTTAGCTAATTAGTTCCTGTTATAAAAATGTCTTTACTCTGTAACATTTACTGTATTGTGTATCTGCACTAACTGTATTGTGTATCTGTATCTATTACATGTGACATGGAACCTTTGTGAAGGAGTCTGTAACATTTACTATATTGTGTAACTGCACTAACTGTAGTGTGTATCTGTATCTCTTACACATGACGTGGAACCTTTGTAAAGGAGTCTATGACTCAAAAGGTATTTCTGATCTCTGAAAAGACCATAACCTACAGTATAGTAGAAATGGTACCATTATCAAATTGTCACACCCCAAAAAGTGGTACACAGAAACATAGACTTTGATGGCAGATAAGGACCACTTGGCCCACCCAGTCTGCCCATTTCCCTACCTATTTGATAAGCTACAGATCCTAGTTAACCAACAGCCTACTTCTTTCTACCCCCACTAGAATTGCCTTATGTCTGTCCCATGCATTCTTGAATTCTCTCACTGTTACAGTAAACTCTTAATTAACCACCTTCCATCTAACTAAGCCCCCGTGTAATATACTCTCAGCATGCTCCCCAGCTGATGGCTTGCTGTGTTAATAAGGAATAATGCCTCCAGGGTGGGTGTTATGCCGGATAACATGGGCGTCCAACACCCAAGAAGGGATGTTATCCCAGCATAATACCCACCCTGGAGGGCATTATTCCTGGTATACAATGGCTAATGTTTAAACAGAAAAAAAATTAAAATAATTATTTTTATAAGAGTTTTTTTACTTGGGAAGCGTATTTATATAAAAAGTAGTTATTTCTTCTGTGTGTCCAACAGATGGTGCAGTCTGCACAATACATGTTTTGTTTTCTGTTTACTATGTGTTTGCCGGTCCCATTTGGTCTGCTGCCCCCCCTCGAATTGTATTCGACTTGCCATTCTCCCAGTAAAGTTTGGTGCCATTATTAAATGTTGTACTGGGAGGTTATCATTGCAGTGTTTGGAGCTGTCCCAGAGTCACTCTACTGCCATCCTTCCTCTGCTGCCACTTTTGTGAAGGTAGGGAGAAGTAGGTAGGGAGAATGTGTTTTTTTTCTGGTTTGCTGAAGGTTAAAAAAATATATATACTGAGCATGAGGTGAACAGTGACTGAGGAGAACAGCTGCACGATGACTGTTACGGCTAGCCGTTGGCCCGCTCGTTTGTGTCACTTTCAGTTTTTTCATTTAGGGAGTTGTGCAATCTGCTGCCAAGGAAACCCCAGGTATTCATTAGAGGGCATTTTGTTTGTGGTTCTCCCAGTACAGTTTTGGGTTTTGTACAGGGACATAAAAGATATACACACACTCACAGTGTGTTTAGCGTGTGCGGGGAGCGCTGAGTGCGAGCAGAGTGGGGACTGGTGAAGCTGCTCGCAGGAACGGGATGGCTGTGGAGCAATCCTTTTTTAAACTTTTGATGTAGTCTAAGTGTTCTGGGACTAGATCAGGGATGTTATGCTGGGATAATATCCAGTGTTCAGTGCCAGTCTGACCAATCAGAGACCAGGATTCTCTCTTGCCATTGTATAATTGGTATTTGAGAAGTAATGCCACTAAGTACAGCCATTAAGTAGAGTAGATTAACAGGTGCTTACTAAGTGAATTAACACTGATTGCAGACCACACCATAAGTGCAACTGTTATAATAGACTCAATAAGTGCCCTTCTGGCAACACAGTACTACTACAATATGTTCCATGTCTCTCCCATGTTTCCAGACACTGAAAATGGCAACTGAAAGAAAATGGAGACTTCCTACAATTTCACAGAAGCTGTGCAAAGTCAAGCTATTGCAAAACTGAAGAAAAAGGCATCACTTTTGCAGCAGAATATGGTGTTGGGAAGTCCACAGTCCTTGATATCAAGAAGGACAAAGAGAAGCTCTGGGACTTTATTTATTTATTTGCTTTTGTTTACCAGGTAAGCACACTAGACAGCCAAGTGCCTATTTTCAGGTGCAACCATGGAGAGTGTAGCTGGGGGGAGGACGAAGATAGTAACACATGAAATCATGTACATATGAGAACTGAGATTTAGCTATCTATGTTTGGTTCCAGTAGGAGAGAGAGAAAGGGACACCAAGATCAGGGCCACTGCTTAAGGAAAAGAAATAAAAGAAAGACAGGAGGTTGCACACTGGGAGCAAAGTTCAACACATAATCTAGGAAACTGCCAAGTCTCAGAATCAAAAAATAAGTACAATATAGAAAATTCATTGTGTTGGAAGTCCCACTAACCCATAGAAACATAAGCGTTGTCTGCAGATAAAGATCCCTTTGGCCCATCCAGTCTGCCCATTTCCCCTGCTTACTGTGCCAACGCAGCCCTTGTATGATCTTTGGTCATCCTCACCCATTGTGTTCTTCCAAGGTCCCTTTGTATCTGTCCCCTGCATGCTTGAATCCTATGACTGTTTTGGCACCTACCACCTCTGCTGGGAGGCTGTTCCTGGCTTCCACCACTCTCTCTATGAAGGAATACTTCCCCACATTCCCTCTGAGCCTCCCTCTCCAGCTTCATCGCTTGACCCCTTGTCCTTGAGTCTGTCTTTCTGCAGAAAATACTACCTTCCTGCACTTTAGTAATACTTGTTATGTATTTAAACGTTTCTATCATATCTCCCCTTTCCCTTCTTTCCTTCAGTGAGCACATATTCAGTTCTCTTAGTCTCTCCTTGTAGGCTTTTGTTGCAGTTTCTGCACCATTTTAGTTGTCTGCCTCTGTACTGCCTCCACCCTATCACTGTCCTTCCGGAGGTGGGGGCCCTCCACTACTGGACACAGTACCTCCTTCTTCCTACTGGTGATACCCCTTCCTATGCACCTCAGCATTCTTCTAGCCTTTCACACTGCCTTTTCACTCTGCTTGTCTACCTTCAAGTCATCAGAAAGGATTACCCCCAGGTCCCTTTCCTGTTTGGTTGTTGCCAGTACCTCCCCTGCCAATTGGTAGGTAGCCCCTGGTCTGTATGCCCCAAGTGCATGATTTTGCATTTTTTAGCATTGAAACCCAGCTGCCAAACACTTGACCATTCTTCTAACTTCCGTAAATCATTCCTCATTTTTTCCACCCCCCTGGTGTGTCCACCCCTGTTGCAGATTTTTGTGTCATCCGTGAACAGGCAGACTTTCCCTTCTAGCCCTTCTGCAATGTTGCTGATAAAGACATTGAAGAGGACTGGGCCTAGTACTGACCCCTGAGGCACCCTACTTGTCACCCTGCCTTCTCCTGAGTGGACTTCATTTACCACCACACTCTTTATGACTCCTGCCGCTCAACCAACTTCTTACCCAGTTTACTACCTTCTATCCCACTCCTAGACAGGCCAGCTTGTTCACTAGTCTGATGCTTTCCTGAAATCCAGGTATGCCACATCTATCGCTCCACACTGATCCACTTCCCTGACTCCCAGTTTGAAGAACTCGATCAGGTTTGCCTGGCAAGACCTCCCCACTGTGAAACCATGTTGCCTTTGATCCTGCAATCCACTTGTTTCAAGGTATTCCACTATCCTTTCATTTAATAGTGATTCCATGACCTTGCCCACTACTGAAGCCAGACTGACAGGTCTATAATTTCCTGCCTTCTCCCTCTTCCCACTTTTGTGAAGTGGGACCACATCCGCTCTTCTCCAGTCCCTCAGAACCACCCCTGTATCCAGCAATAAGTTGAACAAAACTGACAGTGGTGCCGCCAGCACTTCTCCAAGCTCCTTCAGTATCCTAGGGTAATTCTCATCCGGTCTTCCCATACAAGTCTTTGTCAGGAAGTGGGGTCACAGATGCAAACACTCCTGTTTAAGTACAATGAAATTTAAAAGTATAGTACACTGAAATGTTAAAATGTGTATGTAACTGAAGCACATCTGCCACAATTAATAAAACATTAGAAAGTGTCACAATATTACCCTAATATACAATAAACATTCACATTTGAAAAAAGTGAGATACTGTATATACAAAGGTGATGGAAAGTGATGAAAAGTAATAGAAATGAGAAAATGATGCAAGCAGAAATAAGGAGATCAAAGGTTGGATACATAGAAGAAAAAGTGTGAAAGACAAAATGCCTTGTCATATACAGTACAAGTGTGAAAAGTAATGCACATTATAATATACTACAAAGTAAGTGTGGCATAACAGTGGCCTATTCAAGCTAAAGGACGAGTGAAGCCCAGTATACAATCTGAGAAATGTCTAAATTGTTCCACATCATATGTTATACAGCGGAGTTAGCCACAATGCAATGCAGTAGCTTGCAATAAGTGACATGTCACAAAATACTGCATAACAAAATGTCATAATTCGCATTGAGTTACACTATTCTGTTCAGTACCTTGCAACATTTTGTGATATATTATAAAACTACTGCATTACATCCTGGCTGGCTGGCCTTGTTCAATGATCCCATATGCCCATTATGCCAATGTATTCAAGAGCATGCAAGGTCTATCTCATTACCAACCAAGACACTCCCATTGGTGGCTATTTTGCTCAATGCTATCATAGTGTCCAGAACTGTTTCAGGTTCACCGGTCTTGAGCACATTATGGCTCCTAGTAGGGGAGGTGACAGGATAAAGATTTTATTACAAAAAGAATTGTGATGGATATTACAGTTGTCAGAACTAGTTCATCAAAGAATTGAACTTTCCTCGAACCCTTGTGTTCAAGTTTTAATTTAGAGGATTTGCAAAAGGGTTTGGATATTTTTTTTTCACTTAGTACTGTGCCGCTATGCTACTGCCTGTCATTTCCTTTCTTTATACTTGCTCTTAGTCGGTGTGGTGTCTGATCTCGAGGGTGGTGAGGTCCGCCTCTAGCCGATATGCTTGGAGGATGGAGACACTGGAAAGCAGGGCCTGACAGCTGGAAAGGAGGGACTCAGGAGGGCCTATTAGCATACTGGTACTGTACACTCATTCGAATGGCATGACATGTACAGTTGAGTCATGTGACTCAAATTTGATTCTCAGTTGTGCAGAAGGAAATCAGTGGGGCAGATGGAGCTGGAGCAGACGTGTGTTCTGCACTGTTTGGCATGTTGTGAATGAAGGCTCACAGTACACACTGCAAGTCCACTGGTCAACAAGGTCTACCAATGGGTTTACAGGGGTACTGTATGCTGTCATTCACTGACAGCACAGTTGGCGGACAGACATGGCAGTATGTGGGTGGGATGCTGCCCAACATCTGTTGGCACTTGCTGGGATGGGGGAGTGGGATGGGGTAGGGGTGCCTAAGTGGGTAGGGAGGGTTACTGGACCACCAGGGATGCTTTGGATGTCCATTTTCCTAAGCAATTGGGTCAGAGAAGGGTGGGGGGTTCCATAAGACAACCAGAAACACTGTGGGATTGTCATATCTAAATGCGATTGGGTCAGGGAAGGGTGGGGGTTCCACTAAACTACCAGGGAAGACTGCAGTGCTGTATTACATTACGGGGATATGGGCAGGGAAGGGGGGTTCCACTAAACTACCAGAGATGACTGCAGTGCTGTATTATATTATGGGGATATGGTTGGGGGGGGGCAGCTATGCTGCCAGTGGTTCATCCTCTGTGGCTCCTGCACACAGCTCTTGCAGGGTGACCGGCGCATTCTGCCAGGCACATCCCTGCAAGCTTAATGCAAATAGGGCCATAATGACATGCAAATGGCCCAGTTGTGCCTTGCATGCCTAATGGCCCCATTTGCAAGTCTCGGGCTGTGAATCCCAACCTTGGGTACTGAGCATCTGGAGATGCACTGCCTCATTAGTTTCCCAACCCAACAAGGGGGTTGTGCTGCCTCATCTCAGGTTGGGCACAACTGTGTTATTCACAGAGGGGAAGAGTTGGGAGCATCTTCTGGCACATCTTCTATGAATACCACAGTTGGGGCACGGCACATCTCATTTGCGCCATCACAACTGAGTTGCGTAGAGTGCATTTCTTTGTGAATCCCCCCATAAAGTTTATTTCATTGTATAATATTAATTTCCACTGCTGGGTTGTTTATTTTCTTTTATCAGCTTTATACAGCATATGTTGTTTTGGATTTAATTCAACTCCTTTCTATATTTAATTTCATGTAATTTATATATGATCCCATATACATTTATACTAATGGTTTGATGTTTTGGGACTATTACGATGTCACTTCTTGTAAAGCACCTTGGGTAATTTGAACCATTATGATGTCATCATTACCTTGCATTTGGGGTATAAAAGGAATGTATGAATTATAGTATAGCACCCCTGAGGAAGCACCATACAGTGAAGCCTTGGGGTCACTGCCTTTGAGGTAGTTGGTTCTTTGATTTACTATTACTGGGTGCTATGCACTATTGGGGTGGAGTGGCTACATGTGTGTATCTGGGGCATATAGCCACTCCACACCCACTGAGCCACCCATGCTGCATGCTCGATGGGGGGGTGCGCACAGACTCACCACACCTGATTCCCCACATCCGTGGACAATTCCTCACTGGAGACATTTCGGGGCATGCCATCACTACACGGTATTCACTAACCTGCATAATTCTGGCCACATGGGTGCGGAGGGTGGCACAGGGTAGACCCTGCCATAACCCACTGTGTGCTCCCACTGACACAGGCCATTGGCCACCTGGGGACCAGGACAGGGCACACCGTGCTGCCCCTAACTGCTGGGCAGCAGGGGCAGCTGGAAGGGTGAGCGCCTGGCATGTTCGGGAGCAGCAGCATCGGTAAGGGATGGTACCGCGTGGGTCCGGGTGCCTGCAATCGGCATGCACAGCCCCAGACCCATGCCTTCCTATGCTGTGGGATCCACTAAAGTTCCCAGGGGGGCATCCCGTTGGATGCCCACATGGGATGACGACTCTTCCCCTGGCCACCCTGCAGAGTCCTGCACACTTTGGGGAGGAGCTGCAGACAAGTAGCCAGCATTGGTGAATGTCGGTATGGGCACACCTGTCTGATGGGCACAGGGTTGCAAGCGAGGTACGTGACATTTCCACATACCCCCGCCCGCTTAGTGCATAGCGGCCATTATTTGGCTGTTATTCAACAAATAAATTCACATTTGTTTGATCGAAATGGACTCATCATTCGCCTTCAGATAGAGAAAGGTTCACTTAAGCTCCTGAGTGTGGTATTTTGTCCTTTGGATCAAAAGGAGCAGCCAGGCAGGCAGTGGCATTAAGTGGCAACTTAGGTGATGTGTTGGGAAGGGAGTAGGGGAGTAGGCAGGCAGGGACTGTGGACTCAACTGACTGGGAGCCTGGGGGAGTCTCTGTATGCAGTACAGCTCATTATCCTGCTGTGTGCACTTTGCTGCACTTTACCCAGTGTGTGACTCCTCCTACATGATGTCCTGGCCAGCCCATCATCCTGCTATGTAGCATTTGACTGCACTGTACCCACTGTGTGATAATGTGCACTGCAGCCCAGCAACTGTGGTATCTTTAAATACCTGCCAGAAATATTTCCCTGTTAGAAGAAGAGACAGAAAACCCTTACTCTTTACAAAAGTATATCTGTGACTGTGTTGTGTGACCCAGCTCCTTTGTGGTGTACTGGCCAGCCCATCAATCTACTGTGTTGTGCCCTTTGACTGCACTGTATCCTTCCTGGTGTGCGTGTGACTGTGTGCACCCCAGCAGCCAGTTGAGTGGTATCTTTAAATACATGCCAGAAATATTTTCCTGTTGGGAGGAGAGACAGAATAATCCCTTTCACTGTGTTGTCTGACTCTGTCTCCTATGTCGTGTACTGGCCAGCCCATCATCCTGCTTTTTGCCCCTTGACTGCACTGTACCCTACCCCAGTGTGTGACTATGTACAGTCCAGCACCCAATTGTGTGGTATCTTTAAGTACATGCCAGAAATATTTATGAACATATGAACATACGAAAATTGTCAGCAGATAAAAACTGTCCACAGATTTTGACAATATCACGTCCTCTGGTAGTGCATTCCACCTAGCCACCACCCTTTCTGTGAAGTAGTGTCTTCTCATCTCCCTTTTGAACCTTCCTTCTTCCAGTCTCTGACAGTGCCCCTTAGTGTTTCTCCCTTCCTCTATTCTGAAAGCCCCCTCTGTACTGACCCTGTTTATGCCACTCATATATTTGAACGTTTCGATCATATTCCATCTATCCCTCCTCTTCTCCTCCAGGTAAACATAGAAACATAGAAGTTGATGGCAGATAAGGACCACAAGACCCATTCAGTCTGCCCATTTTTTCTACCTTATGAATATGTCGTAGGCCTTTACTCTGTCAATGGCCTATTTATTCATACTCATCTGTATTGCTACCATAAGTCTGTCCCATGCCTGTTTGAAGCCCTGAACTGTATTCTTATCCACCACTTCCTAAGGTAGGCCGTTCCATGCATCCACCACCCTTTCTGTGAAAAAGAACTTCCTCACATTACCCCTTAATCGGCTTCCCTCTAATCTCATGCTGTATCCTCTTGTCCTGCTATTTTTCTTATATTGAAGCATGTTAGATTCTTTCACCTTGTTAATACCCTTAAGATGTTTGAGTGTTTCGGTCTTATCATCTCTCTCCCTCCTTTGCTCTAGGGTATACATATTGAGCTCCATTAATCTGTCCTCATATGTTTTCTGATGCAGTCCCTGCACCATTTAGGTTTCCCTTCTCTGGACTGCCTCAGTTTTGTTAATGTCCTTGTGCAGGTGCAGCCTCCAGTACTGCACGCAGTACTCTAGATGGGGCCTAACCAATCTCTTGTAAAGAGGGATTATTACCTCCCTCTTAGTACTTTTGATACCCCTACTAATACACCCCATCATCCCTCTAGCCTTGTCAACTACTTTAGTGGTCTGCTTGGAGTACATGTTGAGCTCCCATAGTCTGTCCTCATGAAGCCTGTCCTCCATTCCCGTGATCATCCTGGGGGCTCTGCGTTGGACCCTCTCCAGTAACTTTACATCTTTCTTTAAGTAGGGCCATCAGAACTGCATTTAGTATTCCAGGTTCGGTCTGACCAGTGACCTGTACAGAGGTAAGATGACCTCCCTTCTCCTTGAGGTGATTCCCCAGGCAATACACCCCAGCATCTTGTTAGCCTTCTCTGCTGCTCTCCTGCACTGCGCCAAATGGTTCATTTGCCCTGTAATCATCGCCTCAAAATCTTTCTGTTCTTTCCTTGTAGATAACTGCAGCCCCCTAGCGTATATCCTAACCTTTGGTTTCTAGCTCCTATGTGCATAGCCTTGCAGTTCTTCACGTTGAAACCCAGCTGCCAAGTGCCTGACCAGTGCTCGAGTTTGTCCAGATCCTCCTGCAGCCCCAACCATCCCTCTGTACTGTCCACCACTGCACTGACCTTTGTGTCATCTGCAAATAGGCTTATCTTATTGCTATCCCCCTCTGCAATGTCAGCACTAAATATGCCAAACAGCATTGGACCCAGCACTGGGCCCTGAGGAACCAAACTTGTTACAGCTTTTGGAGATGAGAACTCTCCCCTTACCACCACCCTCTGTTGCTTATCCTGCAGCCAGTTTCTGACCCACTCTGGAGACTTTGGGTGGCGGGGGGTGGTGGGAGAAAAATCTCTTAAGACAGAAAATTAATAAATCTGCATGTTGTGTCTTGTGGGACTCCATCTCCTTTGTTACATACTGGCCATCATCCTGCTATGTTCCCTTTGACTGTTGCACTGTACCCAGCGTATGTGACTCCTAAGTGGCATACTGGCCATCATCCTGCTGTGTGCCCTTTGATTGTTGCACCATACCCAGTGTATGTGACTCCTATGTGGCATACTGGCCATCATCCTGCTGTGTGCCCTTTGACTGCTGCACTGTACCCAGTGTGTGTGTAACTCCTACGTGGCATACTGGCCATCATCCTGCTGCATGCCCTTTGACTGCTGCACTGTACCCAGTGTGTGTGTAACTCCTACGTGCCATACTGGCCATCATCCTGCTGTGTACCCTTTAACTGCTGCACTGTACCCAGTGTGTGTGTGGTGTGTATGGCTCCTACGTAGCATACTGGCCATCATCCTGCTGCGTGCCCTTTGACTGCTGCACTGTGCCCAGTGCGTGTGACTCCTATGTAGTGTACTGGCCATCATCCTGCTGTGTGCCCTTTGAGTGCTGCACTGTACCCAGTGTATGTGACTCCTATGTATTGTACTCACCATCATCCTGCTGTGTGCCCTTTGACTGCTGCACTGCACCCAGTGTATGTGACTCCTACGTGGTGTACTGGCCATCATCCTGCTGTGTGTCCTTTGACTGCTGCACTATATCCAGTAGATCAAAGTTACACATGATCATTTCTCTCTCTCTCCCCTTATATTGAACAGATTTATTTATTTTTGTCCTCAATTTCATGTGTATTTAAAGAGCCCCTGACACCGTTATGACAACTCTGAGAAAATGTAATGTTTAGCACAAGTATGCTTATATTTTAATATTGTTTCTGTATTTCTCATTCTTCTTTATTACTAAGGACATTTGCATGTAAACAGGATCACTGCCCTATCTGTTCTGGCTGCTTGCCTACATATGACATCAGAGTTCTGTTTACGACATCACAGCCTGTTGCTCTGGTGATAATTATGATGCCATAAACAGGGAATTATTTATTTGATTTATTTCTTTATTTAAAAGTTGGTAACCGGAAAATGCGCCATGGCCAGAAGCTTGTTTCCAGGTGCAACCTGGATTATGATGTCATATGTAGGATAGCAGAAAGAGCAGATAAGGTCTAAGGGACAGTAAGCCTCTTTCATTCATCTGTCCTCAATAATAAAGAAAAAAGGTAAATAATTATAGAAAATACATGAAATATAAACTGAACTATCTAAATCTTACATTTCTTCCATATTTTTCTAACGGTGTCAGGGGCTCTTTAACTATTATCTTCATTATTGACATAATGTGCTCAATGTCACATTTATTTCTCTATTATCTTCATTACTAGCAGCACAATTAAAAAAATAGGGTTTGAGTTCTAAAAAGTTCTAAAAAGCTTAGAAGCACAGAACATTTTTAAAAGCTCTAGACTAGAACTAAAACCCAGAACTTCAGAGGTTTCTGACAACCCTAATGGATATATACACTCAAATCCCTTTTTACGCCTGGCCTTAATAATTCTCTGAATGTTTACCATTTTTATAGTTCATATGGATTCCCCTATATAGTCTGCATTTGATAGGTAGGACCATTTTTTTTTACCCTTCATTATGCTCATAGTTTGATTATGACCAGTTACTCATATATTCCTTCTCCTGATCACACGCCTGGATGTGCTTTTTGCACGCCCTTGTAGTAGATAGTATGCTTACATTTCTGAGCTTCATTTATTTAGTTGCATTGTAAACTGCCATTTTGTTTTGCTCTTGTAACTATTGTGCCTGGATTGGCCATTTTGTTAGTCCTTGTATTGGCTGTGACTTGCCTTTGAATTAAATACCTGGATGATTGTCTTTTGCCCATACTTGTAATGTTTACAATTACTGTGACTTTTTCTGTGCTTTGACTGTCTTTTTATGACATTTATAAAAAGGCTTGAAACAAACACACAATCTGATTGGTCACAACTGGTCACATGACTGTGCATTTATTTAGCATTACCGCACACCCTGTCATGTGTTATTGCTTACATATACCACACCCTGGAGTGCATTATTGCAATTATGAATTGGACTCCTTTTTGGAATTAAGTTAAAATTTGTAAAAGTTTTAAAGAATTTGTTTTAATTCTGTTCTGGTACATAAACGATGTATGTGGAGGGATATGTAGTTAAAAAAAGTCTGCAGCTTATGTGTCCAGTAGGTGGTGCTGCTTCTACTTGTTGTTCCCCATTAGCATGTGTACTTGGTCTTTTGCATGTTTGGTACCAGCCATTGCTGTCTCTGTGTTTCCTGCAGTTGCACGCCCCCCAGTCGCTCGGTTGATTTTGGATTTCAGGGCTGGAAGAATGCAGAAGTAATCTGATAAGTCTAGCCAGAACATGTACTTTTATACTTCACACCAGGCCTTGCTACGATTTGTTGAGGGGAAACAGTCCATTGCTGCCACTGATGCTGCCCCTGATGTGCTGGTTTTGAACATGTGAGTGGCAGTGTGTGAGGAGCTGCTGTTTCCATACTGCAGTACCTGGCACTCTTAAACGAAGAAGAGCAAGTGTTTTTTTTTCTGTGGACAGTGGGTACTGTAGGCAAAATGTAAGAGGGAGGCAGGACAGTTGTCAGGGTTTCATGTCTGACTGGAGGTCTGACTCACTCTGGACTGTAGGACATGGGGAACATTGCACTGAGAGCAAGGAGGTTGGTGGCCAGAGGTTTTTAAAAGCTGTGAGGATGTAGCCCAATATTATCATCATGGCTTCAAAGACCTCTCGGCCAATCAGCTTTCTTTATTTTCAGTATTTAGTTGATAATGTGAGTTATTTTATGAGCTCATATACAGCAAGGCATTTTTGCCTTTCATAAATTTCCCTCTTTGCATCTGACCGTTGACCTTCCTGCCCCGCTTGTATTTTTTTCTCCTTTCTATTAGTTGTTATCACTTTTTATCACCTTTGCATATAGCACATTTCTTGCAACTGTGAATGTTTATTGTATATTAGGGTAATATTGTGACATTTTCTGGTGTTTTATTAATTATGGCAGATGTGCTTTAGTTGCATTTGCGCTTTAACATTCCAGTGTACTATACCTTTAAATTTCATTGTACTTAAACAGGAGTGTTTGCATCTGTGACCCCATCCCAGGACAAAGACCTGTACTAGAGTGGTAGTGCTGTGGTTATTGTGACTGCACAGCACAATACATTTTCTACTTTAATGCTTGTTTTTTGACTCTAAGACTCAGCAACGTACTAAAATATTTGTGTTGAACTTTGCTTCTGGTGGGTAGCCTCCCATGTTTTTATGCTGCAAAGGATTGCTCTGCAGTGTATGGCAATTTGTGTTTGATCCCTACTGCTTAATGAAAAAGCCCTGCACTTTCACAACAAACCTGACAATATCAGAACACTCACGGCCAGGGATGGATGGCTTGAGAAGTTTAACAAATTGTCATGGGATCAGATAGCTGACACTGTGCTTCTGAGCGCAGATGATAGGGGGTTTGGCCATTCATGGCAAAACTGACAGATACAATTCAGGCTTAAAGCCTCACACCAGAGCAAGTGTATAATGTCCAAGGACTGGCCTGTTTTTGCAATGTTTTCCTGATAAAACTCTGTCCCACAAAGATGAACGAGTTGCCCCAAAATTCAAAAAAACAGAAAGAGAGGGTTATTATTTTGGGCTGCACAAATTCAACTGGGAATCACCTATTGCAGCAACTTGTGATAGTAAAATCCTACCTGGACTCTTCTAGTTTCTTCACCCCTTTCCAGTCTGGCTTCCGGAAGCAACACTACACTACTACCTCTCTTTTCAGGCTCACTGACTGTGTCCTTAATGGGATGGACAGCGGCCTAATTACCTCCACTATCTTTGTTGACCTTGCCAAGGATTTTGACACTGTCTCCCACCCACTCCTTCTTGCCAAGCTCTCTGCAGCTGGTCTATCAGGCTTTGCCACAGAATGGTTCCATCCCTATCTGATTGGTCTGACTCAGTCCATTCGTATTGCTAACTCCCTGTCCCCCCCCCCTTCAAGACTGGTGTCCCTCAGGGATCTGTACTTGGTCCCCTTCTCTTCTCTAAATGACCTTCCTCCCGCCTGCTTCTGCACCAGTATCCACATGTATGTACATGATACAGTTCTGTATAACTCTGGACCTTCCCCCTCCAATGTGGCTACCAGATGTCAACGCGACTTTGATAAAGTCCAGCACTGGTTATGCTCACAACAACTTTTCCTGAATGTCAGAAGACTGTCTACATGATTTTCTGCCTAAGTAAGAAATTCTTATGGCTCCCTTCCTTCCCCACTTTTCACACCCTTGATGGGACAAAATGAGGATATCTCCTCCTTTAGGTGTCTTGGCATCTGGGTTGACCGGCACCTTGACTTTTCTGGTCACGTGGATGCTACCATCCAAATACTGCACCCCAAGTTAGGTGCATTGTACCGAAACCGTGATTGTATCCCACTTCTGCTCACCAAGCCCTAGTTCAGAAAATGATCCTTCCAGTTTTTGAATACTGTGATGCAGTTTATAGTGCTGCCCCTGAAACCTCCCTGGCCAGACTGGATACCCTCTGCCACTTCTTCTGCTGCTTTGCCCTCGACTGTTCCCCTCGTACTCACCACCGTGACCTCTACCAAGCTCTGTTTTTCCTCTCCCTTGATAATAGGCATCGCATACACAGTATCTCCTTCATTTGTAAATTTTGGTTTGGCACTTTCCCTTCCTATCTTTCCTCCTCCGTATCTCCTCAACCTCCCCCCCCATTCCCTCTGGAGCTATGACTCCTGCACCATGACTGTCTCTTACATTTCCTCCACCGCTGAAATGTTTGCCCTTTCCCACTATTTCCCCAAACTGTGGAACTCCTTCCCTATGGCTATCCGCCATGCCAGTTCCCCTCCTGTCCTCTCCTCCCTCCTACGTAACTTTCTCTCCTCTACCTGTAACTGCCTCTAAGTTTCCTCCCCCTCACTATTTTGACAGCTGTATATGTTGCTCTCTCTGTTGAATTTTTGCCTCTTTGTGCTCAATTTCAGCATATATTGTTTACTTCTTTCACTGTATATATTGTAATATTTCTTTGTTCTTGTTCTTTGTTCTAACCATGGTTGTCCTGCTCTAGTTTTGTTTACCGAAGCAAACCTGTATCCTCGTCTTTGCTTCTCTATTACCTTAATACTCTGTATTATTTATCCTTCTGTAATGTATTTCTTGCTGTAATTTGTTGTAACTGCATTCCCCCTCCCCCCAGGATGTACCTGGAAATGAGTTAATTGCTCAGTGTGCCTTTCCTGGTGAAGTGTCTAAATAAATAAATAAATAAATATAAATCCCATGAACCCCATTGGCTTAAACACATTAACAAGAGCAACCTACCCATGCAGTATGCTGCCCAGAAAAAGTCATGGATTGACTCTATTTTGTTCAAGTGGTGGTTTATGAAGCAGTTTGTCCCAAAAGTGAAGCAACATTAGGATCTCAGAATTAAAGCCATGCTGCTGCTGCTGCTCAATAATTCACCTGCCCAACCTGAAATCTCACCAGAGAAAGCCATACATGCCAGCATTAAGTGTGTTTTCTTAGCCCCACAACACCACATCCAAGTTTCAGCCATGTGACCAGAGTATCCTGGAAATGTTTTAACAAAATTACAGGAAAAAGCTGCTGCAATCTGTATTGTCAAGCGACAGTGAGAAAATACCCCTTAATGACATCATCAAAAAATCACTCTTAAAGATGTGATTTACATGGTAGCAGCAGCTTGGCAAAGAAAGGAGACAGTCCAAAAAGCCTGGGCAAAGTTCAGTATCCAGTTTGGCAGTAGTGAGGAGAATGAAGAGAACAAGATGCAGGACAGTGAGACAGATGTTGCTGAGAGTTCTCATTCAGATTACAAGCTGGCAGTTTTAGCTGCTGCCTTGCCTAAGGAGACTCTTGGAGACTCTTACAAATGAAGGCATCAGAGAACAGTTAACCTGTAATAGCATATCAAGGGCATGAACACCTAAATGAGGACTCCATTGTCAAACTTGCCTGAAGTCAGAATGACAGTAAACCAGAAACAGATTCTGAGACAGATAAAGAAGATGGCACCCTGCAACTGCCTATATCAAAACATTCATAGGATTGGCTGTATTTGGAGAAGTACCTGCAATACATGGAGTCCCAAACAAACTATGAATCTGTGAATCATATACTGCTATGAAATCTGCAATAATAGGTAAGTAAGAGGTGGTTTGCAGATTTAAAACAAAAAATGGTGCTTGACTTTTTCTTTAAAAAATGAAACATCTGCAGCACATTACTGTAGCTTTTGACTGATTGACTTTTTGTCTTTTTTTGTATTTTAGCCTTATGTTAATATTTGATGAATGAAGATTTCTCCTTTTTTTTCTTCCAGTCCATTCACTGAAATTTTGATTACAGTATATTTATATTTGCTGTGTTTGTACAGTTCATGCATTATTTTTTTTAACTTAGCTTTGTTTTTATTAAGCATTGGCATCATACAATGTAAAAAGCAGACATTGTCTTATACAACTCCAGACAGCTGTGACAATTACTTTACATTATTGTTTTGTTCCAATGCAGTCAGTCTTATAGTACAGTATCTATTCCGGCTATATGCACTGTTCTAGTTCCCATGCTGGCATTATAGCCCCAATGTCTGTTGCATAACTGTCATAAAGCTGTCTAATAAAAAATAATTTGAACAAGAACTTGGATGTGCTGTCTCGTTATTTAATTTTATACCTGTCGTACAACATCTTACCAACTTCTTACTGTTCATCATTATTTTACCTTTGAGATGTTGCCTATCATAATAGTTTAATCCTCCTCCTTCCCCTTGGTGGCCAGGGCTCTGTTTGAGTGGTTAGACTAGGGTAGCCTTTCCTCCCTGAACTTTTCCTCTGTGAGTCTTATGGTCACTGTGAGTCTTTTCATGTTATATATAGTGTTGACCCTATATGTCCATTCTGCCACTGTTAGTATCTCTTCAGTTAGCCAATTGGCCATAATTGCTTTCAGGGCAGCCATCACTGACCATACAGTTAAAGATGACAACTTTTCATCTTGTGGGTATTCCCTGTATTGAAGCCCTCAAGAGAAAGTTTTCCACTGTTTCTGGGATTTCTGCTGCCCATATCAGTGCTAATTCTTGTCTCACCTCCACTCAGAAATGTCCCAGTGCTGGGCATTCCTAAAACACATGGTAATGGGTACCCCTACCCCCGCAACTTCTTCTTAAGCTGTTTCTCCCTGTTGTCCCAGAGTATTTTATTATCATGGGTACATGAAAGAACCGTATTAAGATTTTCCATTTAAATTCTCTCCACGCTTGCGAGGAGGAGACCTTCCATCCTCTGTCCAGCCAATGTTTCCAGTGTTCCTCTGAAATGACTTTCTTCATTTCTTTCTGCCACTGGTTTTCAATATGTAATAAATTATTCTCTCTTTCATGTAGCAGAAGCCTACATACATTGGAGGCATACCGCCGTCTATCCTTGAGCATTACTACCAGTATATAAACTCCTCTCATTTCATTTTCTGTCTACTAAGGAGCTGTAAGTTGTTCCCCTCTAAAATGTAGCATTTGACATGTGGTAAGATGTAGAATCCATTCCTACTTAGGTTACATTTCCCATGTAAGGCCAAGAAGGATGTATAGTGACCTCCCTCCAGAAACTGTTCAAACCTTGTGAGGGATTTCCTACCCCATGTTCAATATCCTGCATCTTCCCTTGCTGGTGTGAACTCCTGATTCTCGTGATGAGTGTCAGTGGACCTATAAAATTTGGGTTGTTGCTTTTCTTGAGAATTTTCAAAATTATTCTAAGGGAGTGTTTGACCCATGATTCTCAGTAGACCTTAGCTGTTTAGGTGTGATTCTCTTTGTCAAAATGGCACATAAAGGGTCTGTCAGTTGTTCCATATTTTCCATGCTGTACCAACATTAGTGGTACCTCTGTTTCACCCAGGAGACCAAGTATGTGGCCTGAGCCATCAGATAGTAAAATTTGAAGTCCCCATCCCTCCTTCCTCCCGTAGTAAGGAAAGTGTCCTATTATTAACTCTAACTCTTTTACGTGCCCAGATAAATTTCTGTACCTGGCTTTCTATTTTTTTCCAGTATACCTTTGTGTTATGTCTATTGGTAAGGTCTGAAATAGGAAAAGATATATTGGCAAGATGTTCATTTTCACTATTCTTACCCTCCAAACAGGGAGAATGACTTGAGGCTCCATCTTTTCATGTCTGCCACTACCTCCACGAGCAGCTTGTTGTAATTCAGCCTAAATAGATCACTCCCTGTTGGGGTACTTTGGAGCCCCAGATATTTTATCATGTTGTTGGGGGCCCAGGCATAGAGGAAAGCTGCTCTGAAGTCCACCCTATGCTGTCCACTAATTCTGATGACTTGTAATTTGCAATCAAATGCAAACTTCTGAGGAAGACGTCTTTACGATGTTGAAACATCAGTCACATGAGGTCTCCAGCTCAAGTTTGAACAAAACACTTGGCAGGTGCTTTACAAGTTCAAGTTTGTATTTGTGAATAAACTACATACTGACCGTTTTAATTTTAGCTTTTTAAATACTTTTCTAGCTTGGATTGAATGAGTCTGGACCTATTCCCTGAATGCTGCTGCTGAATTTTTATAGAAAAAATTAATAAAAGGACATGGCATGGACAACTGAATGTGTGGTAAACCGGTTTGTGTTGAGTGGTGACTGTTGCCACTATGGCAGCTTTGTGACACTGATCTTAAGGGCTGGCTTGCTGACTGCTTGCTGTCTTAATTGCCATGATAAAAGCTTACCTGCCCTGTTGCCCACTTCATAGAATCACTGGTGTGCATATGTTAGATTCCCCTATATTTTCTTCTCTAGCCAGGCTGTTAGTTTGTCCCTGTGTTCCTTCAGTTTCTCCTTTAGTTTAGCATCCAAAGTATTCTTAGGCTTAGCCGCTGTATCAAACATTAGTCTCTCTAGTGCTACTCTTTGGACCACCTGCTCTTTTTTCTAATTTGAGGCATACACATTCAGTTTGCCTGTTAGGGTCCCTTTCATCCCATTCCAACATATAACCTCGGATGTCTCACCTTCTTTATTATTGTCAAGGTACTCCTTAATGTCTTGCTGTATCATCTCACACATATTTTGATCATTGAGATGGAAGATATTCAGCTTCCAGATTGATGTTTTTGGAGAGGCTGAACCAGGAGCTCTATCACCAGTGGTTTGTGGTCTGAGGTTGTTATCTGTTTGATTTGACTGGCTACCTCCATGTATAGCCAGTTCTGAGGTACCAAAAGGAAACACTTTCTGGAATGTTGTGAGTATGGGTTCAAGAAGAAGCTGTAGTCTCGTACCCCTGGGTTCACAAAACACCTTGCATCCTTAAGGCTGGCCTCTTGCATGAGTTTCCTTGACTGTCAGTTTCCCCCTTGGGTCATCCCCTCTACTCTGCTCCTATCTTTCTGTGGCTGTGGTATGCAGTTGAAATCTTCTACAGTTAATAAAAGTGATCGCTATTCCTTCAGTGGTCTCACCAGTTGTTTTTGCAGAGCAGCAGTCTTTGTCTGCCTTTGCTAATGGCATACAGGTTTAGTAGTGTACATTCTACTCCCCTATATATCCCTTAAATCTGGACAAACCTGCCCTCATCATCTTTGAGTATCTGTTCTACCTCTAGGGGTGCATCTCACTTTACTAATATGGCTACTCACCTCCTGTGTGGGTGGGCCTGATATGAGGATGAATATACCTCTCCCACCCAACCCCTATGGAATTTGCAGTGCTCCTGTTGTGTTTGGTGGATTTCTTGCAAAAATGCCACTGTGGCTACTATCCTCTCTATTTCTTGAAGAATATGGGTCCTTTTTGCTGGTGAGTATAAATCTTTGACATTGTAAATCGCTACTTTTAAATCTTACTTGTCAAGTTATTTCCCCCCGATCCTATTTCAACTGTATTATATTGAGGCACAAACATCCACTGAATAAGAAAACCACTAGAACTGGCACTATGGGATGGGGTACCATCAACAAGCCCCAATACTTGAACCCCCAACCTCACTTGTAGGTATCCCATCCTTTCCAAACAAAATATATGGAACTATGGTAACTGTTGGCTTCAAGGGGTTCTCAAGCGTCCTTAAAGCATATTCACCAACTGATGCACCATTGAGGAGCTTTAGTGTGGAGGAAACCTTCCCTGCCATAGTCAGCTTTAGTGTGATTGATGTCTCCTTTCCCTCATTCTCAGTGAGACCTTTCTTCATCACCATGAAAGATGTCATTAACAATCCTCTTCATTCAGTCTTCCCCCTCCATCCTCACCTATTTTTTGTTTCCCCCCCAACAAGTGAAGGTGTCAGTTTTGAACTTCCCCCTCAATCCTCCCCATTTTTTTATGTCCCACCTGTCAAGCAAGGGGGGTAGTTTTATATAAGTTGTGGCATGTTTTCCTTGGTTATGTCCTCTAAGGCAGTCCTTTCCCCAAATGCCAGCTGACCAATTGGGAAAGGAGACTTCACTTCCGAGACCAGCCACCTTTCATTAATCAGACATGGAATGTGTGCTTACATACTAACATACTAACATACTATTTGCCAGCAGATTAGGCCTTATGGTCTATCAAGTCTGCTCAAACCTAGATCCTTAGTTGGGTGCCGAGACCCTCCCATCCCTTGTGCTCCAGAAACCCCTATCATCCATCCCCACCCCCCCGGGACAGGCCATCATCTGATACATCCACTTTCTGTATCTGTCCCACCCTCTCTTAAAGCTCTCCACTGTGGATCTCTGAACCAGCTCACCAGGCAGAGCATTCCAAGGGTCCACCACCCTCTCAGTGAAAAACTCCTCCTCTTTTCCCCTCACCCTTCCACCTTCCAACTTCAAACCATGCCCTCTGGTGATGCCTCCCTGCTTTAGTCTAAAGATCCTCCATGTTTACTCTATTTATTCCTTGAGGTACTTGAAGACCTCAATCATGTCCCCCTGTCTCTCCTCTCCTCCAATGAAAACAGGCAGAGCTCCTCAAGTCTGTCCTCGTAAGTCAAATCCCCCAGCCCTCGTGATCATCTTTGTTGCCCTCCTCTGTACCCTCTCCAGGAGCTGTATGTCCCTCTTCAAGTGTGGTCTCCAGTACTGTACACAGTACTCAAGGTGGTCTAACCAGTCCATTGTACAGCGGCAGAATCACTTCCTTGCTCCTAGAGGTGATCCCCTTGCGATGCATCCCAACATCCTGTTTGCCTTGCTAGCTGCTCTCCTGCACTGCTCAGTGTTATTCATACATGTATCCACCATGACCCCTAGGTCTTTTTCCTGTTGAGGCTTCCAGCACCTCCCTCCCAGGGTGTACCTGTGTTTAGGAGTTTCCGACCAAGATGCAACACCTTGCACTTGGTGATATTGAAATTTAATTTCCATGTGTGAGCCCAGCTTTCCAGGGTGTCCAGGTCCCTTGCAGGGCCAACCTCCCTCTTCTCCTCAACTACTGCTCCCATCTTGGAGTCATCCATGAAGAGACTCATTTCACACCCTATACCATCCCTGATGTCTGATATGTATGCATTAAACAGGATTGACCCAGGACCGAGCCCTGTGGTACCCCACTACCAACCTCTGTAGGGTTCGAGAGCTCCCACAGACCACTACCTCTGAGTGCGTCCAGCTATCCAGTTTTCAATCCATCTGACCATCAAAGGGCCTACCCTAACCCCATCAGTTTCTCCACCAGACCATTGTGGGGACAGAGTCAAACGCTTTGCTGAAGTCCAAGAATAATACATCCACAGGCTTACCTCTGTCCAGTTCTGATGTTACCCATTCATAGAACTCCACAAGGTTGGTTTGACATGATCTACCTGGCACAAACCCATGCTGCCGACTATCCAGACCTCCCACCTCCTCCAAGTAAACCCCCAATCGTTCCTTTAGTATACTCTCCATTAATTTTCCCACCACCGAGGTTAAACTGATGGGTCTATAGTTTCCTGGTACTTCCTTCGACCCTCCTTTATGGATTGGTACCATGTGCCTCTCACCAATCCCTAGGTACCCTCCTGTCTCAAGTGACCTGTTGAAAGCTCTGCCAGGGTGCAGCCAGTATGTCCGCCAATTCTCATAGTACTCTCGGATGAATGCCATCCGCCCAGGAGATTTGTCTTTCTTTAGGCCTTGAGGGCAAACCACACCCTTTGGTGGGGATGGCATCATCCGTCCCTCCACCTTACTGGTCTTTTATCCTTATCCAGATGTGACACCCTGGGGTACTTTCCCTCCTTTTGCTCCATTTCTGTTGCTCCCTGATCCCACTCCCTGCCGCTTCTATCCCCTTTGTGCCTTGCTTTGTAGATATCCCATCCCCCTCCCTAGTGAACACAGAGGCAAAGTACTGGTTAAATACCTCTGCCTGGTCCCTCACCTCTTCCACCCACCCTCCTTCTGATCTCAATCTGCTGAGATGGCCCTTAGTTTTTCTCCGCTCCCCAATGTACTGGAAGAACCCCTTTTCCCCTCCATGTATCCCCTGTGCCAGCTGTTGCTTGTTCTGCCCCCAGAATCCATGGGACTTGTGGCCAAGTGAGGAGGCCTGGAACAGGAAAACAACTTTCCTTTATCACCATTTGTCTCCCCTCCCCCCTTGTTGTTGATTTTATGTCTCCCTGATCATTGATCCCTGGTACCCAGATTTAACACCCCCCATCCTCAGACACCTATCAAGTGTTGGCTTGCTTCATAGCTCCAAATACATGCTTTTTCACTAGTAACTCAAGCTCACCCCCCCTTCAAACTTCAGGAGAAGAAATAGAGAGTTTTGGATTACTCATAACATTTTCTCTTCCTTAGTCACCGACTATAGGAGCGGCACTCTGCATCTTTCAAGGTGTCCCCCCCCCCGGCATGCAGGCATCCATTTCCTATGTGCTTCTGTTACATTCTAACTCTGAGGGCACCAGTGTATAACAAATTTACACATATTTTGGTAAATCAAGCCCCAACATGACCCACACCTTGAGATTTGGTTTAATATTCCACTTTTAACCGATTAACATTTCTGCAGGTTCTCAGTATCTCTCCCTTCAGACATCAGACAAACATGAAATCCCAACTGAGCCTTGGTCTGGATAAAAGTGCTATTTCAGAAGTCATGTACATGAGTCTTTGAAAGAATATTTGTTTCCCTGTATGTAATTACATTCCTCTTTTTTTCCTACCCAGCATCCAAAAATGACATTACCCCCCATTGTCAATACCAAGAGAGTCTTTCAACTCCAAATAAAGAAAAAAGTAAAAACAGAAGGTCCAGGGTAACCACAGTTAGTTTTTGGTTACCATAAGACCAGCAGCTTACAGTGCTAGCCACTGCCATGTGGTGTGGCACCTTTTTACACTGCTGTATTAATCTGAATACGGTATTTCTGGTATCAGAATATGCCGCATTATGCCATTGTGAGCTTCTTTTCTAAGTGGCTGGCACTGTACTTCTCTCCTCCATTGTGTTCAGGTCCATTTAATGAGAATCACTTGCCTTATCCACATTCAGTCTGTTGGTGTCTCCCTCTGATATTCAACCTTCTGCCTGCAGTGAAGTAGAAGTCACTGCTGTGTTGGTGGAGTGTACATGCTGTCCACTTTTTTTGAAAATGGTATCCAAGTTTCTCGAGTTTGGGGGAAGCCTCAGTTTGGCACCTTTTTGCTCCTGCTGGAGTCCATAGTTTCTGCTGCATTTCTTTCTCCTCTGGAGCCCCACTGAACAGTCCATTGCCAGTTTTGACCCCCCCCCCAGTGTAACATGGGCAATACTTCCTCCAGACTCCTGTAAAATTCGATTCCATATGTGGTGAAGACTGTTAACTGTGCTGGCACTGTCAACTACACTTTGATATTTTTCTCTCATAAGTCCTTTACAACTGACACAATTCTTTGCGTTTTCTCCATTATCAATGGGGAGAATTCATGCTCCAGAAATATTTTTACATCTATGAAGATGAGATCTTTTATTCCTCCCTATCTGTAGCACTGTCATTGTTATTGAATAGTCTGAAAACCCTGCTATGATGGACTGTGAGTGAGCCTTGGGGTCAGAGAGTTTTTGTGCAAGAGCCCAATGGGCTTCTTTGATCTGTAGTAGAGTTCCTTTATCCCAGCTGAGTAGCTCAAGTAATGAATGAGGCAGTGAAGGCTTCCATCTCCCCCTGCTCTGTGCCGTCTGGCATGCTGTGGAGCCTTAAATTGTTTTGGTTAGCTCCCTGTTCTATGTAGTCCATTCTTTTGGTTATCTCTCACTCCCATTTCAACAAATGCAGGAGTGCTACTTTATGGTGGTTGTTTTGCTCAGTGACCTCTGTGAGCCCTTTTTCTACCTCCTGGGTCAGGACTTTCACCTCCCGGACCTTGCAACATGTATCGGCCAACACCAATTGGAAACATTTAATAGTGTTGCCAATTTTTTCAGTTCCATGGTTAGCTTATGGGAGGTTATTGTACAATTTGCCTCTTTCTCTTCAAGAATGTTGACACATTCTCCCTCCTCCACTTGTGGGCCTGGCTGACCTTCTTTCTGCAGTCTAAGCATTTTTTTTTGCTGCTGGCTACCAATCTGAAATCTTTCAGTTTTTGGCAGGCAGGTATTCTAATCTGCTCGAGTTTGTACTGTTTTCCACTGAAATCTGTTATTTGAGTGAGGATTAGCAGGGATTTATGAGGATCAGATATTATGCTCCTCTGTTTAGCTGCTCTTTCCCTGATGATGTCACCAGAGGTCCGTTCATGCATTATTTTATTACTGTATTGTCCTGAACTCTCCTAATCATTGTCATGGGTGACTGAAAAAGGGCTTTGCCCAGTTCACTTCCTGGTTAAAATTAAAAATTGAAATGAAATTATCCAGACTTCCAGTTATCAGAACAATTCCTGTTTTCCACAAGCGGTGCACTTCACATAATTGAGAGTCTACCGTAACCATACAAATCCTCACAGGAGCTCATATTTGATTTGGATGAGTTACTCTTTTCCTACTGGATCCCATTACTCAAGAAATTAAGACTGAATTGGTTCCAGCATTTTGAGGCCATGAAGCCACCTTCAATGATGATCTTGAGAGCCATTGTTAGGGAACAACAGATCCCAGGCCCTAGCCCTCAAAGTTTGTGGGTAGGCCATAAAGTAGATATTTTTATAAAAGGATTCATTTCAGCAGTTCTGCTGTTGAGAGGTCCGGGCTCATATGAAAACATCTAGGGCTCAATTATGATCTTTAGTGTCTTTTGAATAATGAGGAACTTCATGATACAGAGGTAAGTGTGATAATTCTTGCAGCACCCCATTGTGCTATGTTATGATGCAGTCATCCATGATGATGATTGCTTATGCAATTTATATGTTAAAAAATCAATTCTAGAGGTCATATGTGCTCAAGATAGCTATATAACTCATTTTGCTCCTGGCCATCTTCAGTATGACCTCTCTCCATTCAGCTGTTTCACTTCGAGAGGGTGACAGCTTTTGACTCTACAAGACTAAGAGAGAGTATGTCTACAGAATCAGCCACTTTTAAGCTGTCTATGACACAAAAAGAAAAGAAGAAAGAAAAGGTTGGCAAATTCTTCTCCCACACAGACTCTCTAAGTTCTCAAGATGGCGAATTTAAAGCATAGCTGCACTATTTCTCAACCATAGCCTCTGCAAACTACTCAGCAAACCAGCTTTTTGGAATGTCTTGCAGAGTGTAGAATCTCTGTGTCACACTCTGACTTAGACCCAGACCAGTATTGAAAGTCTGGCAGACCAGGTAGCTATAACAGAAAATCAGTGCAGGCAGATCAGTACACTAGACTTCAGGCTGCTGAGACCCAGATAGCATGACCAACTGCAAAACTTGAAGACCCGGATGGATATGGAAGATGCAATAACTCTGGATACTGGATCTCCAGGAAGGGATTAATGGGAAAGACATGATTCAGTATCTTCGTACTAATCTCATAATCTCACTGGGCCTGGACCCCAGTGTCTTTGACTTTGAGTTCAAATAAGCCCAGTGGGTGCACAGAACTAAACCTGCTACAGCCAGTTCTAAATCTAATACTGTACTGAAGCTGCTCCAGTACCAGGACAAGGAAATCATCATGCATACAGCAACAGAATGGAAATATATCCTCATTGTTGAGCAGCACGTTTCTTGGAAGGTGTTGGCTGTTGTCTGCAGTGGCTTTTATCACTGTTAGAAAATCTCTTTGGATCAAGCCTTTTCTTGAGTCAGGTGACCTAGCAACACTGGTGCATGCCCTCTTTGCAAGACTGGATTACTGTAATGCTCTGTACCTGGGGTTATCCATGAAGTTGTTGCATTGCTTGCAGATGGTCCAGAATGCGGCAGCCTGGCTGGTTGCTGGTACCTCCCAGTCTGAGCATATCACACTGGTTCTCCGTGCTCTGCACTGGCTGCCTATGTAGAAGTGCATCAACTTCAAGATGTGCTTGTTACCCTACAAGGCCCTGCACAGCCTGGGTCTGGGCAACCTGAAAGGCCTCCTGACACCTTATGCTCCTGGCTGCTCCCTTCGGGCAGTGGCTACAGGACTTCTTTCTGTTTTGAGGTCTCGTCTAAAATCCTTAGTGGGTAGAGCATTCAGAGTGGCTGCCTAATTTCTCAGGAATTCCCTTCCCTTGAAGGTAAGAGGTGCCACTTCCCTGACCATCTTTAAATCCAAGCTTAAGACACACCTGTTTACCACCTGTTTTGGTACATGATACTGTTATTTTCTTAACAGTATCATGAGCTAGCCAGCTTGCCAGCAGAGTGGTAATGCTACTGCTTGCAGCGCCGATGACTCGAGGTCGGGAGCAACCTCAGGAGTCAGAAGGTCTACCAGGGAAGAAGAGAATCGAGCATCCCAAGGACTGCTGTCCTCCTTCGGGGGGGGGGATCAGTGGCTGGTGTTAGCCTGGCCCCTAGCCATGGCTGGGGGTTGGCACACTGACCCTTTATTGTGGTGGCAGAGGTGGGGGCTGATGCCTGGCATGCTGCCCACAGGAGCATTTATGGCACCGCCTCTGGTGCAATTGCATGTCCCATCCTCCATGCCCGGGGTGAAAAAATGAAAAAAAAAAAACCAGGAAGCCCAAAAAGAGAAATGAGAAAAAAAACATTATGAGGTGCTTATTATCTGATTTTATTTATTGTTTTAATTATATTATTTTATTAATCTGTTCCACTTTTGTGAGGTGCCCAGAGCCCCTGACACTGGGTGCCACATATATGAAATTGCTTTGCCTTGCCTTGCTATTACCTGAACAGTGTACTGCAGACATCTGGCATTTGATATGGTCAAACAGGGACTTAGAAACAGAGGAATACAATACTCTCTTCTGTATTCCACGGTTCTGGCTATTCACTTTCAGGGGAAAGAATTAAGTAGACCCGTGTTTTTAAAATAATCTTGGGTTGCCACATTCCCCAAGGCTGCAAATCAGCCCAACCTCACTGTGTGCAGAACTGACACCGATGGGCATCTAAACACCAGTGGACATTGCCACCACTGAGCACTGACTTCCCCTGCTGCAGAAAGTGCTTCTTTTACAGACTGATGCCTGGATGAGTATATGGAGAGCACTTGACTGATGGACATTAAGACCCACATGAGGAAGTTGCAACTTTACCCACTTGGCTCAGTTCTTTATTGCGGTGGTGTGTATCTTTGAATTGGCATCTGCTATACATTTTGTTTACCAGAGTCATTAAACTGAGCAACACAAAGCTCTTTTTTGATGTTTTGGGCACTCTGTATTAACTGTCTCCAGCGGGGGTGAAAGTTACTCTTCTGCCTACATATAGCACAACTGAATGCTGCCTAACTCAGCAAGTGTCTAACACTGTCATACTCACCCCTCCCTCCCTCGTTAGAGTTGGACTTATCATAGGACACAGATATGGGGCTAACAAACTGTTATACAAAGTCCCTGGCTGTCTCAACCTGATATCCCATATACTGCATTTGGACTTTTCTACATGCTGTTGATCTGGTTTCCAGCTTGTCCTGTTACTAACATGTTCTTAACTTCCTGGTTTTCCCTCACAGGGTTCATAGTGCCTTAAACTTTTCTGTCAATCATTACCTCTCACTGAGTACATAAAGCTTCCAAGGTATTATCCCCCTCTTTTTTACTTTCCTTTCTGGGTTCATAAAATATTTTGTTCCTACTGGTACTGGGTTTGCTACTGTCACTAACATGAGAACTGACATGGAGACTACTGTGTATTGATCAACTTTGGGGCCCTCTGCCATAGGATTACCATGCCTCCTCTGGTGCACAGTCTACCACACCCTCAGGACTACAACCTTGAATGCTCTTATTCTGACAGCGCCCCCTGCCCTCTATTGAGATACATTTGAGATGGAGAGGCCTGGGGATGGCCAGAGTGTTCCTCTGATCCCATCCATCAGGTTCTGTGACAGTGAAGGCTTAACAGACATCCTTGTCTGCAAATAGTGGTGACAACTGGTGTATCTCCACCAGCTGGAATTGCATCTCTAAATATTTTACTTTATTTTTCTTTCTGGCCCAGGTTCACTGTGTTCTCATTGACTACTATACAGCAGCTGGTTAAAGCAGTCTGTTTCTTGTTGCTGTATTACCGCCATAATTTTGTCTGCAGTCATGTTGTGCTTTTTATACTGGTTTGTGTTAATAGTGTTTGGGAGGAGTTGGGGGTACTTGTGGAGACCATAGAGGGACCATGTCAAGGCATGTTGCCTGTAAGTATTTGTACAGTAGTTTCAGTAACTTCTTTTGATACATTGAAAATTGTGTCTTGGAATACCAGGGGTCTCAAATGTCCAGTTAAATGTTGTAAGGTGCTCCTAAAACTGAAGGACATGCAGTGCAATAGTGTACTGCTACAGGAGCAGCCCCCATCTCTTTTGTTCCTGGGTAGATATGGCCTACCACAGCACCTTTTTGTCTTAGCAGAGAGGGGTGGCCATCCTTTGTAGAGGGGGGGTCTCCATCTTGACATCCATAGTCAATATAGGGACTCCAAGTGTCAACTTATTATCATAGAAGGTACACATCAGGATGAACACACTGTGCTTGGCAGTGTATATGCACCTAATAATCCAGACTCCTCCTTTGATTCAGTGATTTGGGAAATTGCAGAGGGCCTGCAGGGATTATTTTACTGGGGCATCGATCTTGCCCTGAATCCCCAGTTTGACCGCATGGGCCAGGGAATAGACCTGAGCTACCAGTAGCCTTGCATGTTCTCTATATTATTGAGAGGGTGGGACCAAAATATATTTGGCATACCTTTCACCCCAAACTGACTTTGCTTTCTATTCCCCAGTTCACTACACATACAGTAGGCTGGATGTGATTTTTGTCCCACAGGACTTTATGGTCTGAGTATGGAGAGCAGTTCTGAGGAATATATTGATATCTGACCATGTGCCAGTCATTTCATCATTGGCCTTGGGGGGGGTGCAAGGTTGACCCCAGGAGCAAGTGGTGCTTTAGTACAGCTCTCTTGCAGCAGCCATCCTGAGCTGTTGAATTATTTTTCATTTAATGAAGCTGCAGATACTGTAGAACTTGAAATTTTCACTGTCAAATAATTTTCACTACTTTTGCTGAAGCACCAATTTGCATGAAAATAAATTTGCGCTAATTAGCACTTTTAGTATTTTTTCCATTATAGTGAATGTGGTGATTGTGATTTTGCGCTAAAATATATTTACGCAATTATGGTAGTATTTGTGTTTGTGCTAAATTTACTTTGCATGAAAATAACTAGTTCTACAGTACCTTGGTATCAACACAGTAGGAAGCCATGAAGGTGGTCATTCAATGGAAATTTATTGCCCACACCTCTAAACTTTGACAGGAGCAGAATCAGCTAGCCCATGAGAGGTAAGGTGAACTAAAAATACTGGAACAAAGCCTTCAAATCTCCCTGATAGGAAGGAACAACTCCATCCCCAAATCAATGAAGCCAGGGCAACCTTGGAGGAAATGTTCTAACATAGGACATATCATTCTTACTTTCAGCTAAATTAATCTTATTGGGAGGCAGGGGAGCAGCTGGGGAAGCTAATGTCACATAGGCTTAGGGCAAATGAGGCAGAGAAATATATCCCTATTATTCACACCTTTGCTGGGAATGTGGTATGGGACATGTCAGCTATAACTGCAAAATGTTGCAGTTACTATCACAACTTGTACACTTCAGAAGTGCCTCCCCTTTCTACCCAATTTGCACAATTTTACAAAGACATCTTCTTCCTGCAGGTACCACTTGTAGCTAAGCATGCCATGGTATAGCCCATTATTACTAAAGAAGTTTCACAGGTAATCCTGGATATGTCTAAAAGGAAGCCTAAAGGTCAGGATAGATACGCTAGTGATTTTTATCACCTCTTTGCAGAGATCTTGGCTACTCGTATAGCTATAGTGTTTAATGGGGCATGGGAGAGAGGCACTCTCCCACCATCCTTCATGCAGGGCCATGTTTCTCTAATTCCAGGAAAGAGAAAAAGATAATGGGCCAGATATTCAAAAGGGTTCGCCATCTTTAACAGAGATTCTTGTCACTCAGAGTCTAAGTGCGCCATTCTGCGATATTCAGCAGGAGGCAGTTGCGCCACTGAAAACAGGCTGAGCAACAGCGCAATGCAAATGAATGCATGCTCAATTGGAGGAGGAACCGATGATAAACTGCACAGCCCGATATTCAGCCGGCTGTGCAGAGTTGTGCAGGCCAACCCCCAACCTGCGCCTGCAGGACTTTGAGCCCAAAAAGGCTTAAGTCGAGGGCCACCCACAGGTGAGCTGCTGTATGTGCAGGCGCAACACAGCAGCTGCCACCTGTGGCTGGCCTAACTCAATCCCTGTGCCCCCACAGCCCAATCGCGGCATAGTGTACTCCCCCACCAGCCTGATCGCGGGCATCAATGCAGCCCTCTCCGTCATATTTCTGGTGGTCCAGTGGACAGAAATGCCCGATCGCGGGCAGTAGCAGCGAACCCCCGCTCATATCCCTGGTGGTCCAGTGATCGAAGGCCGATCGCGGCAGAAACGACTTGAACATTTTCTTGTGCTGACAGGGCAGTGGCAATTGAACCTCCTCACTTCGACCTTCTTCAGGTCCAGTGAGATTGCCGATCGCTGGCAGTGGGTGCTGACCTCAAACATTCTCTCAGGTGGGCCCTCATCTCCTCACCGACGTTCACTGCTCACCTCGCCGCGCGGGCGGCGGCATCCCACCACCTGCCGCCCGCCGCCGCCGACTGATGCCCGGTAGGCTGCACGCCCAATGGTGGCAGAGTAAGAGCTACGGCATGCAGCCCATACTATACATGACAGTCCAGATTTGTGAATGATTCTACCACAAATCTGACCATCAGCGGGGAGGCTGCACGCCCATTGGCTCTTGCTCTGCACCATGGGGCGGCAGCCCTACTGGGCAGTCAGTCGGCAGGCGGGCGGGTGGCAGGCGGTGGATGCTGCCACCCACCGCCGCCGGGGAGCGGGGTGGTGGGGCTTGGTGGTGGTGGGTGGGGGACACCAGCACCAGAGAGATGTTTTGGGGTGGGTTCAATTTACTTACTGCCCGCGATCGGGCATTTCGTCCACTGACCACCAGGAGATGTTTGGGGTGGGGGTTCAATTTACTTACTGCCCGTGATCGGCACAAGGGTGATGTTCGGGGTTCCGCTACTTTCTGCCCGCGATCAGGCACAAGGGTGATGTTCGGGAGGGGGTTCAATTTACTTTCTGCCCGCGATTGGGCATTTTGGTCCACTGGACCACCAGGGATGTGAATGGGAGGGGGGAAGTTTTTAAACATAACGCCCGCGATCGGGCATTTCGGTCCACTGGACCACCAGGGATATGTATGGGAGGAGGTGGGGGAGCCACATTGCTGCCTGCGATCGGGCTGCAGAGTGCGTCGGTCCCCGACGGCTGCTGCCTGGCAGGGCGCCAGGCGCAAGTCCTTGGGGATCGGCGCACCTACATGCTAATGGCATGCAAATGGGGCCATAATCAGATGCAAATGGCCCCCCCTGCGCCTTGCATGAATTATGGCCCCATTTGCATGTCACCTTTTGAATATCGTGATTTTGGACATGGCGCAATGGTACTTGCGCCACTGCAAGTTGAATGCTCCACTCTGACAACTTGCGGTGGTGCAAATTCCACTGCGCCATGCACAGTGGCTGTGGCTGGGGGGTGATATTCAAAGGAGTTGCTCAATAGCGCAACTCCTTTGAATATCACCCTGGCCACACCCCTGCACAACTATTTTGTGCAGCGCAAGGGCTTGCGCCTCAGAATGGCGCAGTTTGAATATCCAGCCCAATGTCTTGTGCTCCCAGTTTAGCAGACTTCTCCCTGATCATTATCAATCAATCAATCAATTTTTATTTATAAAAGGCACTTTTCTTCAATCCAAAGTGCCTGTACAATAACATAAAACAATAAATAAACAGAGTTTAAAACTATTATAAATTATTAAAAGCTAGACTAAAAAGGTGGGTTTTCAAGGCTCCTTTAAAGATCAGGACAGTTGGACTATTTCGCACCTGACAAGGTAGAGAATTCCACAGGGTCGGGGCCATAAAGCTAAATGACCTAGCCCCTGAAGATTTCAAACAGACCCTGGGAATCTCCAGCAATCCCTCGTCAGTGGATCGGAGAGGGCGGGAGGGACAGTAGGGGCGAAGGAGCTCTTTCAGGTAAGTTGGTCCCTGGTTATGTAGAGCTTTATAGGTCAGAAGACCGACCTTGAAGGTGATTCACCAAAGTACTGGCAGCCAGTGCAGTCCACGGAGCACAGGCATTATATGACTTGATCTAGAAGTTATGGATGTCAAGACCCTTACAAAGTTGCTAGCCAAATACCTGGACCCCATTATGGGTAGCCTGATTGATCCAGATCAGGTAAGTTTTGTGCCAGGTCATCGAGGCTTGGACAATACTGACTGCATACTTGATGTACAGTACTCTAGGAGGTCTGAGTCAGCACTACATCCACTGCCACCCTATCCCTTGACGCCAAGAAAACATTTGACAAGGTGGACTGGGTGTACCTGTTTGATGCCATGGAGTGTTTGGGTTTCAGAAAATAATTTATATCACTGGTGTGTCTGTTGTATGATGCCCTGACTGCTTCTGTCTTGACAAATGTGATTATTTCTTTCAGTTTTACCTTGTAAGAGACACATAGCAAGGGTGCCCTCTCTTCCACTTTCTAAACTGCCTCTCACTCTCAAAATCTGAAATTCAGCTACCTTCCCTCTCCAACATGACTTTAGCAAAGTCCTGAGTTGGTTTCAAGCAAACCAACTCAGAGTTAATATTAAAAAAAATGTCTCCATGGTTTTTGGTTCCAGGTAAAAGTTGGCTAGGATCCAGACTCCCACCATTTTCTCCACCCTCAATGGCCTACAACTTGAGGTACCTTCTTTTAAATACCTAGAGGTCTGGCTGGACAGCTATCTTGATTTCAACACTCACATCAACACTATCTACTTCAAGCTCCACCCAAAGGTTGGGATCCTATTTAGGAATAAAGATTGCCTCTCCCTTCCTGTTTGCGTTGAAGTAATTACTAAAATGATACTACCAATTATTTGACTATGCTGACATAGTCTATGGCACCACTCATGCTATGTCCCTTGCCAGGCTTGACACCCTACTGAACTCCTTCTGTTGCTTGGCAACTAACTCCTCTTTCTGCACTCACCACTGCTGTCTCTACTCCTCTCTATCCATCACTCCTCTTCCAACTCGATGTTTGACCCACTGTATGACTTTTACTTCCAAATAGTGGTTTGGTACCTTCCCCTCCTACCGCTCTCTCCTCCCTTCTATCCCCTGCCAGCCTATCCTCCTACCCCCCTGTGCTCCAGGGACTCCCAATCCTTCTCACTTCTACATCCCCACACTACTTCTGGACTATCAGTTTTTTCCTATTGCTTCCCTTCCCTTTCCTTTCCACTGGAATCAGCTCTCCTGTCACACTCGCTCATCCAGTCTCTCCCTGCTTTCCAGTGGCTGCTACATCTCACTCCTGCTCCACCTTGCCCACCACCCTTTCTGTGAAATAATTCTTCCTCACATTTCCTCTGAATCACCCTCCCTCCAGCTTTATCCCATACCTTGTAGTCCTGGAACATTTTTTTTGCTGGAAAATATTGTTTTCCTGCACTTTGTTCCTCCCCGTGAGGTACTTGTATGTCTCTGTCATATCCCCTCTCTCCCATCTCTCCTCCATGGAGTACATATTCAAGTCCTTCAGCCTGTCCTCACAGGACTTGTGATGTGATCCCTGTATCATCTTTGTTGCCTTCCTCTGAACATTCTCCATCCTGTCTATGACCTTACATAGGTAAAGTCTCCAGAACTGGATGCTATACTCCAGGTGGGGCTAACTAGTGTCTTGTAAAGTGGAATTATGGCCTCTCTTTTCCTGCTGGTGATGCCCCTGCCTATGCATCCCAACATCCTACTTGCTTTACCTGTTGCCTTGTTGAACTGTTTCCCTAACTTAAAGTCATCAGAGATGATAACCCTAAGGTCCTTTTCATGCTTGGTGCATGCTATATCCTCACCACCCAACTGATATGTTGTTCCAGGGGGTTTTGTGCCCCATATGCATTATTTTGCACTTTTTTTGTGTTAAATTTCAACTGCCAAACCCTAGACCATTCTTCAAGCTTCTGCAGGTCCCTTCTCATTCTGTCTACACCCTCTGGCATGTTCACTCTGTTACAGAGCTTCATGTCATCAGTAAACAGGCAAATTCTGCCTTCTCTGTTCTGAGCAAAGTCACTGTTGAAGATGTTGAATAGGACCAGTCCCAACACTGATTCCTGTGGCACCCCACTGGTCACTCATCCCTCTGTGGAATGACAGCCATTTACCACCACCCTCTGTGCCCTGCCACCCAGCCAATTACCCACCCATCACACTACTGTCCTGCCCACTCCTATATTCCCTAGTTTGTTTAACAGCCTTCTATGCAGTATAGTGTCAAAGGCCATGCTGAAGTCCAGATAGGCCGTGTCCACTGCCTTCCCCAATCCATCTCCCTAGCCACCCAGTCGAAAAATTCAAAGAGATTGGTATGGCATGACCTCACCCCAGTGAAACCGTGCTGCCTTAGGTCCTGTAGTCCATTGGCAACCAGGTATTCCAACAATCTCTCCTTCAGTAGTGTGTCCATGATCTTTCCCACAACTGAGATCAGGCTGACTGGTCTGTAGTTCCCCACTTACTCTTTGTTCCCGCTTTTGTATAAGGGGACTACATCTGCTGTCCTCCAGTTTTTTAGTACCTCCCTTGTTTCCAGTGATTGGCTAAACAGGATCAATAAAAACTCTTATGGCAAAGAAACTGAATTTGTATTGGTAATTTAGACCCTTAAGGTTATATAGGTTTTACTGCTAAAGTATTAATTATGTCAGGACAAATTCTGATGTTGTACAAATGTTAACAGCAAGAGTTTTTCACCAAATTGCTTCATGCTTGAGAGGCCAAGAATATTTTATTACTCAGTCCCTTTACATGTGTGTTCCATTAGGAAAATCCACTGTGGAGAAATGTCTCATCATGGTGGCACTGCCCCACATAAGGGGAAGGGGATATGTAGGGTCAGTTGCTCCTGATAGACAAACTTCCACAGGTTTTTGAACAGAGAAATGCCTATAATCACTGATGACCCCCTTTAATATATGGACTAGATCCATGTTTGAAACACCGTAATAACCAGGAGAACCAGTTATTATGGTGTTTTGTGCGCTCATTTGTAGCGTACCACCTCATTGATTGTTATACGGTGTGTGGGTGGGCCAAACACCTCGACTAACATGGTGGACCCATTTTTCCCTTACAAAGGATCTGCGCTGATCATTTGCCTCACACTCCAATCATAGGTAATTTATTAATATTTTTCAGCATTTATCTGATTGATTCTGCTTTTACAAGATAAAAAATCTATCTGGTTGATCCTGCTATCCATATGCTTCGGGTGGGGCTTTGGGAGACAGTCTGGGAGGCAGTGAATGTGATCAAGAATGCACTATGGCTGAGTACTCTTGTCATCGCCATTCCACAGTGTGACTAAAAAAAAGAAAAGAAAAGAATGTCTACTGGAGAGGGAGATTGAGAGACAGATCTGTGTGTGTGTGTGTGTGTCTTTGACAGCAGGGCTCCACTAACTTTGGCATCATTCAAGTGTTGAAAGAAAGGAAAAAACTCCCAGCACCAATAATTACAAAAAAATAAAGGCTATGCAACTGTGTTGTTATGTTTTTCTATACACTCTCAGTGTGTGATGACCTCATAAACTTCTCAAGCTTTGCTCTCGAGGTTTATGGGTCATCACACACCTTAGGAGAGTAAAAAAAAAACATAACACACAGTTGCATAGCCATTAGTCTCTGTATTGCTTGCTTGACCTAAAAAAGCCATATTGAAAGTCTTATTTGGCTTGTCAAAGCCACATTTCTGCAGCAAACTGACTTGGCATATTTATGAATTTTAGCACTTAAGTACTTGTCTAGAGAAAAAATCTAATTTGGGAATTCAGAGGAAATGCTTTTGAGACTGTGGTAGGAGATAAGGCAGATAAACATCCATATTTAGAATTAAAAAACTTTCCAGGAACACAGTCTGCTTGCACAAAATCAATAAGCTTGTTTCAAATGCTAACCAATGCCTCAAAAGATTTGAAGAATCTTCCCAAATATGGAATAAAAGTAGCTAAAGCTCGGCCAAAGTAATTGTGTCATGAACCCTGAAAAGTTATAAAACATGTTCGCTTAAAGGTTGGGGTGTGCAACCACTCATCTGCTTATTATTCCACTATCTCTTTTCTACTATATCCTCAGCTGCCTTTTCCAAGTTAAGGACTGAGAAGTCTTTCCATACATGAACTGTTCTTATCTACTTTCTACCTAAGAACTGGTTGTGTCTAAAAGGTACTTAAAGGAGAACTACAATCAAAATAAAAAAAAAATGTGCAGTGTTTTGATTTATGTGTAATCCCAGTGCATCCTGCCTTGCCTTAGTTTACTGTTGTTTTTTTGTCTAAATTTGTCTATTTGTTTTCTGTCTCCTGGGGATCTTCATGCTTGATTCTTTTATTATTGTTCCTTTTCCCACCATGCCCCCTGTCTTATGTAACAGTGATGCAGTAGAGACCATTTATTCAGTGAGTGCTGACTTTCTGTCTAGTTTACAGGAGTACATAGGAACATAATATCGACGGGAGGGGGCATCTTCCCATCTGGCCCGTCCCCTGCTTATCTCAGCAGTAGTTTAAATAAAAGGAAAAATGTGGTGCACTGGGTGCCTACTGAAGGTGCTGTCCAACCAATACCAAATTCAGATAAAAAAAAGAACTAAGGTATCAGGCACACACAACATATAGTTGCAACAATGTTTTATTAATATTTATTAGGGAGCTGCAGTGGCTTCCAGTAGACACTTCCTTAGTGAGATATTTGTCTAACCTAACCTTGAATATATTTATGTTCTCACTTATTACCACATCTTCTGGCAGGCTATTACAGACCTTCACCACTCTTTTAGTAAACCACAAATCTTTTTTATTGGTTCTGAAATACTGACCACTTTATTGTAACTTATGTTCCATTGAAGTCTTGTTTGGTCATTTGAATTCGTAATGAAGATGTTCCTCTAAGTTTTGGTTTTTCATTGATTTGAAAACAGCTATCATATCCCTTCTTAATCATCTCATTTCAAGTGAGCATAGACCAAGATTCAGAAGCCTCTCCTCATAACGTTCTGTTTCTAAGCCCTTTATAAGTTTTGCACATCTACTTTGAACCTTTTCTAAGCTCACAATCTCACCTCTCTTGTGTGTTGCTCAGAACTGCCCGCAGTATTTCATATGTAGCCTTACCAATGCCCTGTACATTGGCAGGATAATATCTCTGTTCCTACTGGTGATGTTACATCTAATACACCCAATTATTCTATTGCATTTTGCAACTGTACCCTTGCAGTGCTATGTATGATTAAGGTTATTTGTGGATAGAACGCCAAGATCTTTCTCGATATCTGAAACTAAGAATGGAATCATCTAATTTTACATTTCTTTCTGGTTTTTGTTACCAATATGCATAACTATGCATTTTTCCTGATTCAATTTCATTTTGTTAAGTATGGACCATTCATATAGTTCATCTATAACATGCCCTATTTTAGTGCCGTTAGCAAATTGTTTCAGCCATCCTCCCTTTGATATATTCACACTAGAAATGTAGATATTGAATAGGGTTGGCACCAACACCAATCCCTGAGGCACCCCACAGGTGACAGCAATCTCTTCTGAGTCATGCCCATTCATTCTCACCGTCTGCAATCTATCCATCAGCCAGGACATAATCCATAATATTATTTTGCTGTTTATGTTATCGTTCTGTATGGTTGTTACTAGTTCTGTGTGCAGTACCTTGTCAAAAGCCTTACTGAAGTCAAGGTATGCAATGTCAACAGACTTTCCATCATATACTAACCCTTTCAAAGAAGTTTCTTAAATTTGTTTGGCATGAACATTCTCTTCTAAAGCCATGCTGATTTTTGTCAAATAAACTCTTTCAATTTATTTTTTCTTCTGTATAATATTTTAGTAAAGTCTGCATGATACAACTGACATGAGACTGACAAGTCTACAGATCTCTTTATTTGATCTACTACATTTTTTATAGATCGGTACCACAATAGCCAATCTACAAGCCCTTGGAACCTCTCACATCTCCAGTGATTTATTATATACTGCTCTCAAAATGCTAGATAATTATTCTACCAATTTGTTCAGTACTTTTGGATGCATTCCATCTGGTCCCTGGTATTTATCTGTTTTAATAGATTCTATTAACTCATATACCTCCTTTAATGAAAAAAGTGGCACACTGTTGTTATCCAGTATCTTTATGTTTTAGAGTTCTGATTGCTGATATACTTTAGCAGTATCCCTGTCATTTGTTACTGTAACTTTATCATATACTAATGGTCCCACTGCCTTGCATCCACCTTTCTTGCTATTAATGTATGCTCAAAACACTTTTGGATTTGCCCTTGAGTTTTTGGCTATTTCATCCTTTTTTATCCTCTTAGACTTTTTCTTATTGCTTTGCACTAGTGCCCTGCTGATGTATAATTCCCATAGATCACTTCTGTTTGTGTCATTTGCTCTCCTGAAAGCTCTTCTTTGGGTCTTAATCTTCTTCAGTACCTTTCTTATAAGGCAGGTAGGTTTCCTCCCATATTTGTTATATTTGTTCGTTTCTGGAACATGATTATTCTCTAAGGTTTTAATTTTCTCCACAAGTATGTCCCACATTTTGTTAACATCATTAGTACTATAGCCTTTTTCTCACTTCCACTTTCTCATGCCTAACTTCATCTGAGCAGTGTTGGCTCTATGTAAACATTTTATTTTTGTAGTCCCCTTGTTTATGACTGTTTTCTGTTCTAATATAAATGTTACCATTTAATGGTCGATATTGCTTAAAGGCTCTCTGCTGTTTCATTATATAACCTTCTTCCCCATGTAACTTATAACCACATCAAGAATGTTATGCCCACATGTTGGTGTTTTTACATATTGTTCTAGATTGAGATTCCTGATATCAGTTGGCCCAGTGGCACTGAGGGCTGAGGCACTGGACGCCACGCCTCATGCCATGCTGGCAACCCAGGTTCGGGAGTGGACTTGGGCACCGGGGGTTGGCAGGGGATCATTAAGGACTGAGTGCTGTCATGGTGCTGTCCTCTCAAGGGAAGGTGGTGGGATGGCCCGGTGTGTCAGCGGCTCCTGGTGGAGACTGGGGGACACTGCAGCAAGCTGAGCAGAACATTAACAGCGTGGTCGATGCAAGCAGGGTTGCCTTGTGCCTGTGCATTGGAACGTACACCATGCATGGAGGGAAGGGGGAGAAAGAGAGTGCAGAATAAGGAAAACACTGGATCTGTGGGACAGGCGATGGCACCTGTCCACCATGCCCTGTGCCAGGCTCTCCTCGATTGACCTTTCAGTTCCTCAACCTGGGCCCTCTCCTGCAGCCAGAGTCTGACTTAATAAGGGTGCCCAAGAGGAGGGGCGACCCACCCCAGGCAGGTGAAACTGAGAGTTCTGGCTTTGGGGGGGAGAGAGGAGGCACAGATTGGGGGAGCTTCAGGCAGGGCAGGGCATGAATAGGATGCTCGAGAGAAAGTCCCACGGGCTGCAATGGGAGGAAAGAAAGTAGAAAACAAAAAGATTCCTGATATCTCCTGCAAGTCTGTTATCTTGGGGACAACCACTCTCATCTGTATCCCAATTTATTCCAGGAATGTTCAGGTTCCCCATGAGTATTTCCTTTTTTGTCCTATTAGTTTTTCAGGTTTTTCAATTAAGGCTCTCTCAATATTCTCAAGCTGATTTGGTGACCTACTATAACATAACCAGAGTAGATGCAGATGTAGGCTGCAGGATTCTTCTCATCTATTGTCCACCCAGGGGTGAGAAGCAATTCCTGTTGGAAGTCATGAACTTCATCATCGACATAGTGTTGGAGTCCCCCAGATGGATGACTCTGGGAGACTTCAATGCCTGGGTCGATGATGAACTCTCACAATTTGGACAAGACTTCCTCCAACTTATGAATTCATTGGGCTTCACACAGGTGATTACCTGTGACCCATAAACATGGTCACTAGTTAGACCCGGTCTTCCTATTGGATATGGCGATCTCTGTCCTGGTGGTGGAACTGGTCAGATGGTCTGAAAACCACACTATCAGGTTCAATTTCCAGGCTCCCCCATATAGGTCTGCCCCTACGGAGATGGTCTGATACCGTCATTTGAGGAATTTGACTCCAGATGGTCTGATGGCAGTGTTGGACATATCAGGTCTTCTGAGTACAAGCTTGGGTCCAGAAAATCTTTTATCAGCTTATAGTAAGGCTGTGACTGAGGCTCTGGATTCCATAGCTCCTATCCATGTTCATCCTATCAATCAGCCATCTCCCATAAGAAGGCAGAGTTCCTGTCAAAGGAGATCGCTGCCTAACAGAATCAACCAGCTCAGCTCTTTAGAACTGTAGATAGACTATGCAATCCAGCCTGTCTGCAAACTCAGAGAGCATTTTCACAAGAGAGGTATGATGAGTTTGTTCGATTCTTTGTGGATAAGTTTGCTGACATCCGGTCTAAGATCCATGCAACCCATTCCAATGGGGGTGGCGGTGGTCGGCGGTCAGTTAAAGAACCTCAGTATGTCTGGTCTGACTTTGACTGGTTGGAGGTTGCTGATATTGTGAGGGTCATCCAGAGTATGTGGCTGACCTACTGTAGTTTGGACCAGGGTCCAATGTACCTTCTTATACTGTAGGGTGCATTGAGGTCATTGGCCTGGTCCTAGCCAAGATTGTCTGGAGTTCCTTAGAGACAGGAGTGTTTCTGGCCACCCTGAAGGAGGCAGTTGTTAAACCCCTGCTTAAGAAATCCTCTTTGGACCCAAACTGTCTCTCAAACTAGAGGCCTGTCTCTAACCTCCCCTTTGTGGGTAAGGTTATTGAGAAGGTGGTTGCGCAGCAGCTTGATTATCATCTTAGCATCCACAATATGTATGATCCTCTCCAGTCAGGATTTTGGAAGTGACATAGTACTGAGTTGGCCCTAGTTTGGGTACTCATGATCTCCTGATAGTGAGAGCTTGGAAGAGCTGTTCCATCTTGGTACTTCTTGATCTCTCTGCAGCATTTAACACCATGGACCATGGTGTGTTGTTAAAGGGCCTGTGGTTTATCTGTGGACTGTCTGGTACAGATCTCAGATGGTTTCAATCATTCCTCACATGCAGGTTTCAGAGAGTGGTATTGAGGATTCATTCCTCTGGCAACTTCTCCCTGCCCTGTGTGGTACCGCAGGGCTCTGTTCTATTACCCATGTTGTTTGCAGTGTACTTGCTGCCATTGGGAGACATTGTAAGATGGTACAGGCTGAGTTTTCATTGCTATGCAGATGATACTCAGCTATACATGTCCTTTGTGCCCGAACATGAGGATGCCATCTCTGTATTTAACAACTGTCTCTCGGAGATCCAGGCCAGGATGAGTTCCAACTGGTTGAGGAAGAACCCAGACAAAACTGAGGTTTTGGTGGTGGATTCTGGTCATCGGGCAGAGAGGTTTTCAGTAGGGCTGTTATCTGGGTTTAGGCTTGGAGGCAGTCAGCTGATGGCCTCCGAATGGGTGCAAAATCTGGGCATTATTCTTGATGATGGTTTGACACTTAAAGCTCAGGTATCGTCCACCATTAAGGCCATCACCTGAGGAATATTGCTCAGATCAAGCATCTGGTTCCTCCTGATGATCTTCTAACACTGGTTCATGCCTTCATGACCACTCGTCTTGACTTCTGCAACTTCCTGTACCTAGGGCTACCGGGGGTTGATATTCACTGCTTGCAGCTGGTGCAGAATGTGGCAGCTAGGCTGTTGACAGGTCTGTCATGATCTAGCCATGTCACACCTGTACTGCGCAGCCTGCACTGGCTGCCCATTCAATGGCAGATCACCTTTAAGGTTGGCTTGGTAAAGCCCTGCATGGACAGGGACCTGGCTACCTGCAAGAGCTTCTTCATCCCTATTTCCCCCTCTGCCCACTCTGCTCTGCTGATAAGGGATTGCTAGAGGTTCCCAGGGTCTGTTTGAAAACTTCTAGAGCCCAGGCATTTGCATTTTCAGCCCTGACCCTGTGAAACTCTCTACCTCATCAGGTAAGGGAGTCCCTGACCATTGAGAGATTTAAGTCTGCATTAAAAACACATCTTTTTAATCTTGCATTTTCTGTATCTGTTCGAAATAGAGGTTATTATTATACCTTATTTATTTAGTAGATTTTATCTGATTTTAATTTATTTCTTAAAGTGCTTTGATACCCTGTGAATTGCACTGTAGAAATAAAATTTGATTCATTGATTATTATGTTTTCCTGGTTATTTCTGTCAATTTGTGTCCAGATAGTTTCACTTTCAGGTAATGGGTTTGCTTTAATTTCCTCTGCTCATAATCAGTTTCTAATGTACAGTATCACTCCTCTTTTTCTGCACACTCTGCCCTTTTTGATCTTTCAGCTCTTAATCTCGGATGTCATCAACCACCCACCAGGTCTCAGTGATGCCTATGATGTGAGGTTTCTCAGTCACAGATATTGCTTCTTATTCTCCAAATTTATTGTTTAAACTTCTCACCTTCACCTGCAGTCAATCTTAAAAGAGAGGCTGGTGACCTTTTTAAAAGACAATAGTCTCCTTTTTGGAAGACAATGGTCTACAAGATGGTCCTCAACATGGTTTAGTCTCAGGCAGATCCTGTCAAACAATCCTAGTCGAGTACTATGACTGAGTTACCAGTGAACTGGACAGGGGCCATGAAGGCTTTTGACTCGGTGCCATATTGGAGGCTGGGGGGAAACTGGAATGCATAGGGGTGGGAACAAAAATGGTCAATTGGATCACCAACTGGTTGAGTGGTAGGCAGCAAAGGGTGGTGGTGGTGGGGAACTCTCATCACCAAGGAACGCTATGAGTGGGGTGCCCAGGGATCAGCTCTGGGACCGGTGCTGTTTGGGATATTCATAGCTGATATCTCAAACAGGATCTGGAGAAGGATCAGTCTGTTCACAGATGATACTAAAATCAGAGCTGTGGTAGATGACATACAGGGGTGGAGGGGGCTACAGAAGGACCTGACCAAACTACTAGAATGGTTGGACACATGGCAGATGGGGTTCAACACCAAGAAGTGCAAGGTCCTGCACTTTGGAGCAAGGAACCAGCGGAGGAAATATCAGTTGGGAGAGGCACAATAGGAAAGCACCATGGAGGAAAAGGATCTATTGGTACAAATATCAGGGAATGTAAACCCTTAGCTCAGTGCAAGAAGGTGGCTGCAAAGGCAAACAAGATACTGGGGTGCATAGCGAGGGGAATCTCCTCCAGGCACAGGGAGGTGAGCCTTCCCCTATAGAGGTCACTGGTCTGACTGCACCAGGAATACTCCATGCAGTACTGGCGTCCATTCCTGAAGAAGGACATCAGATTGCTGGAGGGGGTGCATCATAAGGCAATGAAGATGATCCAGGGACTGGAGGAAAAATCCTATGAGGAGAGGCTGGGAGAGCTGAAAATGCATTTCCTGGAGGAGAGGAAGGATAGTGGGGATATGATTGAAACCTTTAAATGCTTGAAGGGAATAAACAAGACTAATACAGAAGGGATTCTTCAGATCAGAAGGGGGCAGGCCGTGAGAAGGCATTGACTGAGACTGGGGGGGATTCAGGAGAGAAATCCGGAGACGCTTTTTCACAGAAAGGGTGGTAGACAAGTGTAATACTCTGCCTGAGGAAGTGGTATCGTGTAGAATGGTGGGGGAATTTAAGAGGAATTGGGACAGAGTTGGGGGGGTTTGTTAAGAGGGGGAAAGGGAAGGGTGGGGCAGCTGCAAATTGAGGGGTTAAATGCACATTCAAGCAGACTTGATAGACCGCAAGGCCTTTTTCTGCTGGCATTTTGTATGTTCATATACATTTCCAGTTACTATTTTGGTTTCCATTTGAGGTACTTATTCTATTATTACTTGTACTGTCATAATAATTAGCATCTGCATTTGTAACCAGAGGCTTTGAACAAGTATCCCCTCCCCTCTTCCCCTACAATATTAGCTTAAATGTTTACCAAAATATTTATTTAGTCTGTCACCAAAGAACCTTACTCTCAGCTTATTTAGGTGAAGCCCAACTCTCCTATATAGCTCTTTTTGCTTAATGAATGTATCCCAATTATGAATGAATTTTAAACGTTTTTTGCTGGCCCATTCTTCTAACCAGTGATTAATTATGCTGATTGTGCTTGTTCTTCCTATTCCCGCCCTTGGTACTGGTAGTATCTCTGATTATCAATATCTTATACTTCATATGTTTCAGATATTTTCCTACCTCCACGAAGTCCAACTTAATGTCATCATCTAGTCTCTGACAGATATCATTAGCCCCTATGTGAAGGACTACCACTGGATCCTGCCATCCTCCCTGTAGTAAGCCTCCAGTCCTGTTTTTGGTATCACTAATATTTGCCCCAGGTAAACAGGAGACAGTCAACCTTTATTTTTTCCTCACCGACATATGAACCTATCTGTAGTCCTTATTATGGAGTCCCCTATTGCCATCACATTTTTGGGTTCTTCTCCCTCTGATTGTTTAGTTAAATTTTCCCTGGTTTTAGGAAGTATTCTCCCCTTGGTTCTGACCATTTGTTAGATTTTCATTTATTTGACCTCCATTTTAACCTATGTATTACTGTTCTTCCTCTATATTTGATGAATGGTTGGAAATTATTCACCAGTGGCAGCCTAAATGCATCCGCACCCAACCTATTTTTGCGCCCCTTCTTTTTTCCACTAGTGTCCATGCAGGTGTATCCCCTAACACTTCATCTTCTAGCTCTCGTTTAGGTTCTCCATTCCTTTTCCTTTTTTCACCTCCTCTTGGAGAATTACTGTTTTCAGCTAGTGTGTCACCTCTTTCTCCCACTTCCTTACGAACATATGAAAATACCAGCAGAAAAAGGCCATAATGGTCTATCAAGTCTGTTTGACTAAGCAGCTCAGTCTATTTTACTGGAGCTGTCACCCTCCCCTTTCTCCCTGGAGTTATCCTCACCTCCCATCTGTTGTTGGTTGATTGTTTCTGCTCTTACCTCCTTGTTTCTTTCATCCGTGGTTCTTCTTTTGGACTACTGACTAACAGGGAAAGGATCACAGATCTCCAGGTAGAAGGTCGCCTTGGGGCCAGTGACCATCACATCACAGTACCTCCTTGCTTCTTTCATCCGTGGTTCTTCTTTTTTGGCAGGGGACTACTGACTAATGGGGAAAGGATCACAGATCTCCAGGTAGAAGGTCACCTGGGGGCCAATGACCATCACATGGTATGGTTCAATTTGGCCACTAGAACTCAATCATCCCATTCCAAGACAAAAATATGGGACTTTAGAGGGGCTGACTTTGATAAGATGGCCAACAGGGTTAAGCTAGCCATGGCAAGAAGAAATACAGGTGAGGGGATATAGGCAAAGTGGAAAAGCATTAAGGATGCAATACTTGAAGCAGCATCTCACTGTGTTAGGGAGAAAAGCAAGAGCAAAAGAAGGAGGAGACCACTTTGGTTCTCAAAAATAGTAGAAGAAAAGGTCAGAGCCAAAAGACTGACGGTCAGGAAATATAAGGGAATGCAGCAGGATGAAGATAGGGAGGCATGCCAAACTTCCCTAAGGGAAGCAGGGAAGGCAGTAAGGCAGGCAAAGGCCCAGACTGAGGAAACGCTAGCATGAGCAGTAAAAGAAGGGGAAAAGACTTTCTATAGATACATTACTTAAAGGAGAAAGTCCAAAGGGGGTATTGCTAAGATCAAAGGGAATAAGGGGGAGTGTGTGGAGGAGGACCAAGCAAAAGCATCTATCCTAAATAGATACTTCTGCCTAGTATTTACTGAGGAGAAGATAGGGCAGGACCCACAGCTCAGCACCATGGACACAGAGGGAGGGAGGTGTGCACAAGTCCCTCCACAAAAGAAAGGGTCCTACAAGAGCTCGCTAATCTCAGGGTGGACAGGGCAATAGGACGTGATAGCATACATACCAGGGTACTAAATGAGCTAAGGGTGGAACTAGCAGAGCCATTTCAGAACTGCTTAGTGAGTCTCTGAGCACAGGACAGGTCCCAGAAGACTGGAAAAGGGCTCATGTGATCCCGCTCCACAAGACTGGTAGGAGAGAGGAGACAGGAACTACAGACCAGTCAGTCTTACCTCAGTAGTGGGCAAGATTATGGAGGAACTCCTTAAAGAAAGGATAGTGCAACACTTGGAATCCATAGAAGCACAGGATCCAAGACAGCATGGGTTTACAGCAGGAGGGTGCTGTCAAACTAATTTCATAGATGTCTTTGACTGGGTAACCAGAGTGGTGGACCAAGGGGATGCAGTTGATGTCCTCTACCTTGACTTCAGCAAAGCTTTCGATACTGTTCCACATAGAAGATTGATTAACAAGCTGGGTAGGCTTGGGCCGGGTGAGAAGTTGATCAACTGGGTGGCAAACTGGTTGGCGGGCAGAAAACAGAGTGGTGGTTAATGGTATACAGTCAGAAGAGATGCAAGTCACAAGTGGGGTACCTCAAGGATTAGTCCTGGGGCCAGTCCTCTTCAATATCTTCATCGGTGACATTTTCAGATGAACTGGAGGGTAAGGTTTGTCTGTTTACAGATGACACCGAGCTCTGCAACAGAGTAGATAATCTAGATGGGGTGGGCAGAGAATGGGAAGAGATCTGGATAAACTGGCAAAATGGTTGGAAGAGTGGCAACTGGGGTTTAATGCAAATATGTGCAAGGTCATGCACATAAGGAAGAGAAACCCTGAAGCTATCTAAAGGTTGGGAGGGGAGTTGCTAGCAATCACAAGGGAAGAAAGAGACTTAGGCATCATCATCACAGATTATCTGAAATCATCCAAGCAGACCACTAAAGCAGTAGCAAAGGCTAGAGGGATGTTGGAGTGTATTAGTAGGGGTATCACAAGTTGTAAGAGGGAGGAAATAATCCCTCTTTACTAGACACTGGTTAAGCCCCATCTGGAGTACTGCATGCAGTACTGGAGGCTACATCTGCACACGGACATTAACAAAATGGAGGCAGTCCAGAGAAGGGCAACCAAAATGGTGCAGGGACTGCATCAGAAAACATATGAGGACAGATTAACAGAGCTCAATATGTATACCCTAGAGCAAAGGAGGGAGAGAGGTGTTATTACTGAAACATTCAAACACCTTAAGGACATTAACAAGGTGAAAGAATCTAGCATGTTTCAATATAAGAAAAATAAGAGGACACGAGGATACAGCATGAGATTAGATGGAGGCCGATTAAGGGGGTAATGTAAAGAAGTTCTTTTTCACAGAAAGGGTAGTTGATACATGGAACAGCCTACCTCAGGAAGTGGTGGATATGAATACAGTGTAGGGCTTCAAACAGGCATGGGATAGGCATAAGGGAGCAATACAAATGAATATGAATAAATAGGCAATTAACAGAGTAAAGGCCTATGGTACATTCATAAGGTAGAAAAAAGAGGCAGACTGGATGGGCCTTGCGATCCTTATCTGCCATCATCTTCTATGTTTCTGTTTCTATCTTTTACCCACTCTCCTTCCTCCTTCCAGTTATGACTCTGCTTTTTACCCTGTCCCTCTCTTCTTTAAAACTTTCCACCATTTTCAATGAGTCCACTTCTTCCGGCAGTTCATTCCACTTTGACATCACCCATTCCATGAAAAAGTGTCTTCTATTTCATTCCTAAATCTACCCCCACTAGTTTCAGACTATGTCCCGCCTAGTGATCCTCTCCTCTCTTATATCAGATATCTAAAAGATGGTGGTCACGCTGGACTAGCCTCTGTAAACTTACCCTGAAGCTACTTTCAAATCTATCTGTTGTACCGTTTGTGCCATTTTATTGCTTTGATTTTCTTTAATTTTATGTTTTTAGAGGTTCGAATGCTTTGTTGCACCTCTTTGCTGTCGACTGTTTTTTTAGCATTTTTTGGTGAGTTGTGTGCAGTATACAGCTGAGCTTTGCTGCAGGCTTGGCCCTGACTCATTTCTCTGCATTTTTGTGTACTGGCGCGGGCTGAGAGTTGAGGGGGTTTAGTGCCCCGCTGCTTGGATCGGTGCTCTTTGGATGTCCTAGTTTGGGACCTTTTCGATTTTCTCCTTGATGTTTAGACATTTCGCTGCACTGGATTTGTAAGAAGAAGTGCAGGACTGAAAGAACTGACAGCATTGCTTTGGAGTTCCGAACGAAAGAGCTGGTAGTACCGTCTTGGAGAGCCGACTGAAAGAACCGGTGGTGTTGTCCTGGAGTGTCATGAGTGGTGGGACCTGATTTGTTGATTGGTGTCCTTCTCCCTTTTTTTGAATTTGATCCAGATTGTCCTTACTGTCTGCTGCAGTTCCACTACTGGGACTATATTGGAGGAAGTAGTATTGTACTTTGGGTAGCAGGGCCAGTGTGCTGGGTGAGGGAGGCTTTTACCCCCCCCTTTTTTTGTGCCTGGGTGATTTTGGTCTCGCTGCCCAGGACTGAGTGGGATTTGCTTCACTTGCCCTGGGGAGATGGAGGCATTTTGTGGGGCACTCCTAAGGGTTCCAGGGGTCGGTCTTATTGGTCTGGCCTTGGGGTATCTGTAGTTGCGGGTCTTGGGTGGTGTGTGTAAGGCCTAATTAGGCAGGTTGGGGTTGGGGGGAAGTATTCACTCTTTTTGCTGGTATTTGCACACTTTTGGCCTTCGCTTAGGGTCCCCTTGCTCCTTTTATTAATTTCGTATTGAGACCGTATGTATTATTCTTGGATTTATGATTCTGAAGTTGGTTGGAGCAGTTATTGACCTTTTCTGGATTATTGGTGCATCATTCGATCCCTCATTGGATTTTTTATTATTGACTTTGTGAAGGAGAGTGTGGGCAGTGAGAGTGCCTTATCATTCCCATGTGCTTGGATCCTGTTTATCTTCTTTTTGTCATCGTTGGCAGTGAGAGTGCCAAAAAACAGGATGAAAGATTATTTAATTCCTGCTTTTGAATACTTTTACAGTCCTGCTGGTAGTGAGAGCGCCATTGGGACTTGGATTACTTTCTTTATATATATTTCTGATTGTATTACTTTAAATATCATGTTTATGTTTGTTTAGTTTAACTTTCTACTCCTCAGAGCCGTGAGAGGGTTTTGGCGTGGGGAAGTTTTTTTTTTTTTTTTTTGTTTAGGGGTAGTGAGAGTCCCCTTTTTTATATATATATATATATATTTACATTTATTTATTTTTATTTGTGTATTTTGTTTTGTTTCTTCTTCTTCTTTTTTCTTTTATTTTTTTATTATTTTTCTTTTATTTTTTTATTTTTTTGGTCAGTGCTGTTATACCCTTCTGTGGTACAACAAGGTTCAAGATGATCTGAAATCCTTGAGGCAGCTGGTGTTTTTCAAAGCATTGCTATGTGCACAGCAATCAGTTCCAATTCTGAACTGAAACTGCTGGCATGTTCACAGCTGGCACGGAGTGTTGTGAAAAAAAAAAGAAACATAAAAGCTTTACACCTGAGGTCTGATGTAATCAGGACCCCTCTGTGGCAGCACAGGCTGGTTGTGCTTGGTTGCCCAACCAATATTCTCTATATATCTCATTAATGTTATGTGTCTGTCTCACTCATTTTTTATTACAAAGGGCACTGATATGCAAATAAGATTTGAGTTCCACAGATTTCATGTGAACTTCCTGCTTTTCCTTATAATGCTTTATTTGTGACATCATAATTATTTTCACAGCAACAGATGTGATGTCAGAGACAGAGTGATGAGAGAGAAGCAGGAGAACAAGATGAAATCTGGGGACCAAGATCCTGTTTTAATCCAAATATCATCAGTAAGAAAAAATATGGTGGATAAGCACAGAACATTAATGAAATATAAACTGTATTTGTCCAAATAGTATATTTTGAAATGGTTTCTTGCATATTGGAGAATCCCTTTAAGGGTGAAGCATCAAGTGCTTTCATCACTCCTCTTATGCCTGCACCTTCCACATGGGCAGCTATGCCTCGAACCACTGCTGGGGATAAAATCAGGAACCTGTGAAATTTTCACACAAAATACCACCAACAGCTTAATCTGATTCAATGTTAGTTGGTTTCAAGTGGTAGACTCCCTACCTGGGACGAGGCTACCTTTACTGGTAAACAAAATTAAAAATAAAAAAAAGTGTCAAATGCAGCAATTCTAAAAATTCCATTAAACAGACATTCCCACTGGATAGGAGGTAAAAGTGCTCTATTGACTTTTAAACCAGCTTCTCCAAGGACCACCAAAAGAGAGCTCTAGTTGTTATGATTGTTCGGCTCTGCTCTAACTCTTTTTATTTACAGATTTTACTACAAGTTCACATGGCTTTGCAGCACAGACTGACTTTTCCATATACAACAGTTTGGGTCCGCAGACCAAGTAAATACATACCTCGTTGTTGTGTTTACATGCACTTTTATCAGTTCTCATTATTTCTGTTACTTAGTAAATATACTCCCAGTTTTCAATTGTTGAACTGGTACTGAAGCCACTTCTGTAAGTAATTCATAGGTAACAACTTTACCCTTACAGAATCTTTGCATTTTATCATGCACATTTGCCCTTGGTTGTTAATTGTGATTGTCCATATACAGAGATTTTGCTGTTTGTTTCAGTCTTGGTGACTTTAATATTGTCAGTGTACAGCATGTTCCCTCTGGAATTAGTTGTGTATGCCCCAGTGTTTATTCTAACCTTTACAAGTTATTTGTTTATACACAGTTTTATGAGTCATTCAGGGGAAAAAAAAAACTCCCATTAAATTGTCACTTTTACTACTTACTTCTGCATCAAAGAGATTCTGCATAGATACAGCTGCAATGCTTCAGATGGTGACTGTTTAGATGTTTCTTTGTGTGTAGAAAACACTGCCCCATGACAGCTTTATGCTTTCAGTAGCTACTGTACATTTCAGTGGGGCTTCTGTGTGCCTGGCATCAAAATGAAGTGTTGTCGTAAGTCTATATTATTTCCATTTCAGCTCCTGAAATCTATCCCTCTGTTGCTGTTTACTTGTTTATTTTCTATTGTTCAACAGTTTTATCAGAGTTAAGAACATGAGGAAAAGGAAGGAATTTGATTTTATTTAGTATCTTTTATAAGCACAGTACCCCAGTGTATTTTACAAGCTGTGAACAGTTGCATCACTCATCTGACAGGCACAGTAGGTCACATGAGACAGAAAGGTCAGGGAGGAATAAAGTACAGTTAAAGGGAAGTCTCCTCAGTCTATTTTCTGTATACCTGTGTAGTTTGTAGGCATGAACAATGATCCCCTCTCTTGCATCCCTTAATTTCATTCTGATTCATCCTCTGTTTTGCCCTGGTGTGAAAACCTGACTGTGTCCATTCCAAAGGTCATGACTCCATTCATGTAAGGCATCATAGGACTTGATGATGCATACATGCACAAGCAAGCAGAAGTTATACTCTCATTCAGTTCTGTTACATGTCTTGTGAAGTCCCTGTATTCTCTAAATGCATTTTTAACTAAAATACACTTTAAACTACAGAAAACAACAGGGCACTTACTATGCCTTGAAAAGTTTAATTGCCAGCATGAGACAAGAACATAGGGTCTGCAGAGGGCAGCAACAGCAATGACTTACAATGAGTGTGAGTATTGTGGGCTTTAGCATTAAAACATAGTAAAATTCCAATATACCTTACAAGAGTTAGGTCATGACCTCTGCAATGAAGTCAGGCAAGGCAAATTTTCACACCTTCATTTACACTTAAATCCTGATGAAATTCGGAGGCTGTAATAGAAGCAATCATTGTGCATGCCTACAAACTACACTTGTAAACAAAATAAAAGGCTGAAAGGACTTTCAAAAACCATAAGCAGAGGCATTGCCAGGATCTGGAAACAGAAGGTTGTTACCAAAGCAATCCCCTTATTTAGTCATGGTGTAAAAAAAAAAAAAAAAGCTTTTGTTGTAAATCGTAATGGAAGCAAGACAGGAGAGGGTTTCTGGGCACTCATAACCCCCCACCGCCTACGCCTATGTTAGAGGAGCAAGTGAATTCAGACCTAGGTCTCTCACACTTTTCCAGTTGAATCTGTATTCTACACTGTATCACATATATATGTATAAACATGCAATATCTCATGATGATCAGAAGTTATAATTTCTTCATCGGTTGCTGGGTAAAAAGACCTTAATCAAACATGCCCATTTCCAGGGCAGCTGCATGTGAGGCACTCTTCCCAGACTAACAGTGTCTCATGGGTAGAGGAAAGGAGTACTCTAATTGGTGAGGAGCACTACTTTGATCTTTAATGTGCACAGTAGTAATGGCCAAATGTGATATTCAGTGACTATTGTCATATTACAGTTTCCATCACCCAAGTTGGGCAATAAACACAAGGCACCTAATTGGTTGTGTCTTGTAACTTAATATTCGCATTCTGTGTCAGGAAAATCCAGTGTCAACCCTCCTCCCCTAAATATATCTAGACCATGTCCTTCTATTCACTCAACACCTCTATTCTTTTGAGTGACCTTGCTGCTGCAGATAGGACAGCCATACCCTCCACCATGGATATCAATTTAGCCCTCTTCCTGTTTCATTCCAGATTCTCCTCTGTATGGGACAAGCACACCTGCTCAGAAAATCCAGTGTCAAAAACCACCATCACAACTAGATTAGCCCTGAAATAATTGTCCAGTGCAAGTCCCATGACCTTGCCTGTTCATGTTTCAAACTATATCACTCCTTTACTGACCTCCTCTTATACAGAACTATCAGAAAATCCTGAACTAAGCTGTCCAGGCTGCAAAATCACAGTATTTCAAGGCCAACCTTCAGAACAACCTAAGGACCCCCCCCACAAAGTTCTGGAAGGTAATTCCCCCCTTTTGACACTCCCACACAATCCACCCCTCCGGTCCTTCTTGTAAATTGTTCACCAGTGTCAGACTCCTCCTCTGTTGCCGCACATTTCAACTAGTTCTTTATCACTTGTGCTCTCCACTCCACTCCCTCTTCAGCCTCCTTCGCTCCTCCTTACATTCCCTCTTGTCACGTCTACTGGTTTCCTCTTTCCCCCCATCACTACCCAGTGTGACAGGAAGCTCCTGCCACTCTTGAGGACAAACCTTTCCTTTAATCTGTTGCAACAGTTCTCCTATTTCTTAGCCTATTCTATCCTTTGCAATTTCTGGTCCATAAGACTGGCCACCTATGGGCACCTCCTTCCCTTTCTTGACTATGCTGTAGTGTCCTCTCTAATTTTCCTTTTGCCTCTCAGGTCTTCTTACAAGGAGGTTATTGTGGTGACCTCCAAACATATGTAAAACAGATTGTCTTTATCATTGTTGGATTTAGTATGTAATAGCACTATGTCATAAAATACCTTGATGTATGTACCTTATGTTTATGAAACTTATAAATGTAGAAAATACCATGGCACTAGGTGCTTTTGATAATGATAAAAAGTACTAGGTGACTAGTATAAAATGAAGTTAGTTGTTCTATTTAAAATGCATGTAAATTGCTGTAAACTGAACAAATCTGAAATGTCATGGTGATGTGCATGTATCTTGTGATGCTTTGCATTATGGAAGCATGTATGATATTGTATTTCTTAGAAACTTGATTTCTTGCTAATGCTCTTTGGGGTAACCTATTTTCAGTGATTCTGCACTGAGGTTCTTTGTTTATAACTTGTTTTTTTTTCTTTTTTAGCCCCCACTACCCAAGCAAATGGGACCCACATAGGGATGAAGGGTTTTCACTGAAAAGTGGTTAGATCAGAGATCAGTGTCAGTAGGTGCTGACTAAGTGCACAGAAAGGACACGCACAGTCTGTTGCTGCAAACTGATGTACTAAAGAAGAAACATGGCATTGCAGAAGCTTATTTCCTATATTGTGAATAAACATCATACAGAGATTGTGTGTTGAACCTGAAGTTCAGTGTCTGGTCCATCTGTTATCCCACAATCCCTCCACAGACTTGGTGTTAGAAGTGGGATAACTTGCTGGAAGAATCTGGACTGGCTGAAGAGGGACATTTTCTCATCCAGATATCCCAGGTGGACTGATGCACCAGGAGTTGCTGTAGAAGAAAGTCTGTGGAGTTCTGGCCAGAACCATGGCTGACAGATGGATAGAAGCTGCTGCCTGGACTGGACCTGGGAGCTCAGAGGAAGGCCAGGCCTGAAGATGATGAAGAGATGCAGGTCAAGGCAGACTGGAGGTGTGAGCAAAAACACCCAGGAGGTGGAGACCCTGATGAGGATGAGCCACTGGATGAGTGGGCAATGGCTGGAGGCAGACCAACTGCGCAGAGAGGCAGTACACCAATGTCAGGTGCTCGAGAGGTCCTGCTGGAGAGTCTGGATAAAGAGTTGGAGTAGGATTTTTTATGGTCTCAGTTTGAGGAGGACCCACTGACTGACCAGGATATTCCATTGTTTACTGTGTTCCCAGGATGTTGCCTGTTGGATATCAGAGATGCAAGTATGGAACTTGAATGTGAGACCCCAGGTAAGACTATGCCTAGTGATATTGTGCTGGGGTTGAAGACTCCAAGCAAGTATGAAGAAGTCAATGGGGCTGAAGGGACTTTTTCTTGTACTGATGCAGCTAAATCTACTAACAGTATTGACTGGGGTATACTGCAGGCTAAAGATGCTAATATTGCCAAAATGTTACAATACATTAAGATTAAGGAGGTGGTTCATGTGGTTTATTTTGTTGATGAAAAATCTGCAAAGGAGGAGGTGGGTGGAAAATGGATTGGAACCTGTTCTGGGGTAACACCATAAAGAGCGTCTACCCTCAGGTGTCTGTATCTGTTGCAAGTGAAATGAATCAAGAGACATAGTGGGTTTATGTAGAGGGGTTGAATCTAGGACTGGTCCCCTGCTTAAAACTGACATGTCTGGTGGGGTTGGAGCAGGTAATTACTCACCCCAGAGAAAGTCTTTAGATTTTTAGTTAAGAAATATGACAGAGCTTTCCCTGAAAGAAGATGGGAAGTTACTGTTAGTCTCTGTTGAAAAATGTGTTAATGCCTCAGGGTAAAGGGTGATGATATCCACTATGTTTATGACAGAATGTTTATCATTAATAGGGACCTTGAGATAGAGCTTCTGAAGATGGATAGGTGGAAGCTCCATCCCTTCCTGGGACAGGAAGATGGTAAGCAGTCTGCAATAACTGCTTCCCTCTTAAGGAGCTCCTGCCACTCTTGAGGACCAACCTTTCCTTAAATCTGTTGCAAGAGTTTTTCTATTTCTTAACCTAATCTATCCTTTGCAATTTCTAGTCCATAAGATTGGTCAATTGTGGGCACCTCCTTCCCTTTCTTGACTGTGCTATAGTGTCCTCTCTAATTTTCCATTTCCCTCTCAGGTCCTCACACAAGGAGGTTATTGTGGTGAGCTCCAAACGTATGTAAAACAGGTTGTGTTTATCATTGTTGTATTTAGTATATACTAGCACTATGTCATAAAATACCTTGATGTATATACCTTATGTTTATGAAACTTATAAATGCAGAAAATACCATGGCACTAGGTGCTTTTGATAATGATAAAAAGTACTAGATGACTATTATAAAAATTAAGTTAGTTGTGCTAATTAAAATGCATGCAAATTGCTGTAAACTGAACAAGTCTGAGTTGTCATGGTGATTTGCATATATCCTATGATGCGTTGCATTATGGGAATATTTATGATATTGTATTTCTTTGAAACTTGATTTGTTGCTAATGCCCTTTGGGGTAACCTTTCTTCAGTGAATCTGTACTGAGGTTCTCTGTCTATAGCTTTTTTTTTCTTTTTGAGCCCCCACTACCCAAGCAAATGGTGCCCACATAGGGATGAAGGGTGTTTACTGAAAAGTGGTTAGATCAGAGATCAGTGTCAATAGGTGGTGACTAAGTGCAGAGAAAGGATATACACAGTCTGTTGCTACAAACTGATGTACTAAAGAAGGAGCATGGCATTGCAGAAGCTTATTTCCTGTATTTTGAATAAACATCACACAGATATTGTGTGTTGAACCTGAAGTTCAGTGTCTGGTCCATCTTTTATCCCACAACCCCTCCACACCCAGGAAACCCTAACTTCCATTTTCTCTCTCAGTCTGTGCAAATCCAGTCCTGACCGACTGGATCCTAAACTATTCCTGATCTCTGCACCTGTCGTAGCACATCCACTGACTCACCTACCTACCTACCTCTCTTTCTCTCTCAGTGCTGTTCCTCAGTCCTGGAAGCTGACCAAAGTTCTTCCACTCCACAAATGGGAGGACCCTTCCTCCCAGGTAACTTTTGGTCAATCTCCCACCTCCCTTTCCTTGCTAAACTGCAGTACAAACTGTGTACATTACATTCTCTGATTTTTTTATACTCCACCAGTTTCCTGTCACCATTCCAATCTGGTTTCTAGAAGCATCACTCCACTGTCCCTTCCCTGCTGCATGTAACTGATTCTGTTTTCTCAGAGATGGATCAAGGACACATCACAGCAGCCATTTTCATTGATCTGGCCGAGGCCTTTGACTGTGTCCCACCCTCTCCTCCAGGATAAGCTGAGTGCTACTGGCCTCTCAGCTCCTGTTATAGACTGGTTCTGTTCTTACTCCCTGGTTGCCTGCAGTCAGTACAGGTTGTTAGTGCCCTGCCACTTCCACTTCCAGTCCAGGCTGTAGTCCCACAGGGCTCCATCCTGGTGCCCATCCTTTTCTAAATCTTCCTTAATGACCTCTCTAGAGCTTGTGCCAACTCTCATATCCACATGTATGCAGATGACACAGTCATGTATACCTCCAGTCCCTCTACTACGGTCATTGAAGGTCTGCTCCAGCAAGACTTCCACAAGGTCCTGCACTGGTTTCACTCTAACCAACTCCAGGATAACATAAAAAAAACTTGTGTTCATGACCTCTGTCACCAGCCAAAAACTAGCCAGACTCCTAACTCTGCCTGCCTTCTCCACCTTGGATGGCACCCCTCCTAATTTTGCTCACTCATTCAAATACCTCAGTATGTGGCTAGACAGCCAATTGACTTCTCTGCCCAAATTGACACCATCCAGGCCAGGGTCCACCATAAACTTGGTGCCTTGTACTGCAATAAGGACTGTGTATCTCCGCAGGTACACCGTGAGGTTGCCGGCAAGATGATGATCCTGGTCTTTAACTATGCAGATGTGGTCTATGGCAGTGCTTTGTCCACCTTCCTGGCCAGAGTGGACACCCTCTGCAGTGCTTTTGTTGTTTTGCTACCAACTCCCCCTCTCATACCTACCATTGCTTACTCTACTCTGCCTTATCCATTCTTCCTCTACCTTCTTGTCGCCAGAACCCATGTACCTCATTCATATGCAAATACTGGTTTGGGTCCCTTTCCTCTTACCTCTCCTCACTCCATTCCTCCATTCCCTCTGCCTTCTGCTCCCTCCACTCTAGGGATCCTCACACTTTTGCCATTCCTCATCCTTGCTCCTCGGCTGGTCAATCAGCCTTTTACTATTGTCTCATTTAATTCTGGAACCTACTCCCATCCTCCCTCTGTTTCACTGCCTCCCCTTTTTCCCTCAGGTACCAGCTATAACTCCTGCCCTCCCCTCCTTGTCCTGTCTTCCCCCTACCTGACTGTCCCCTTACATTTGCCTCCTACCCTAGTGTAGGGGTGATTGAACTGCTTGATTTTTACTGCTTGCTCTTACTGTACTTACTCTTGCTTTAGTCATGCATTGTATTCTGCTCTACTGTAATTGTGAACTGTGTCTGTGCTATGTATTTGATTCCCCTGTTCCTTTTCCCTGGCACACTCCTGAAAATGACCTTGTCTCAGTGTGCCTTTCCTGGTTACCAATTTTCAAATAAAATAAATAATAAAAATAATGCACATATCGTCAATACAAGTTACCAGTACTAATATTTTTAATTCATGCTCTAACTCTTAGGAACTGGGGAAAATAAATTCTCACATATGGTTATCTTAGCTGACTTGGGATTACTTCTTCATTTATGACCAGGTATACATATCCTCTTAGGCATGGCTGTATAGCTGTATAGCCTAAAGGTTAGAGTAATTAGCTGCAAATGACCTAGTTATATGCAGCAGATCTGGGTTTGATTCCCACAGCTTCCACTTGCATACCATCTGACCCTATGCAAGTCACTTAACCTCACCAGTTCTCCCAGGTTGCCCCTGAAAAAAGGTACTTGTGCTTAGTGCACCATGCCCGTTTTTATATTGTTTTGTTTTTTTTCACCAGGAGAGACACACTAAACTGAAAGATTGTTTACAGGTGCGACCTAGGAGCACAAGGAAGTAAGGTGACTTGCTTAGGGTAACACAGTAAGCAAGTGGGGGATGTGGAATTCAAATCCAAGTCTCCAGGTTTGCAGTTTAGAGCCTTAAACCACTGCACTATACTGCCTCCTCTCAGAAGTCTGGTTACCAGAAGAATATTAGTGACTGGTTTGGTTATTTATTTCAATGATTTACCACCCAGTCCCTTGTTCATCAAAGTCTGTCAGTGTTATTATTATCCAGTTTCTGCTGATAATCTGCATTCTTTGCATAGCTCAAAGTGATGCATAAATTGCTTCCCCCTTTTTATGGTGACTCCCTAACTGAATACCAGTCTCCTTGTCAACAGCCTTAGTTGCACTCTCCTTCCTGTAGTATAGGCTTAGGTTGCTTGGCTTGAGGAATATTCTTTTTAAGAAAATGTGTTCACTTGGAAATGGGCTCAGACTTTTACAACTCATCTCAAATAGATCATTAAACAGCCATCAGGTGACAATGGCTTTTGGTCACCATTAAAACTGGCACTAACTAGCACCCTTGTTGGTAAATACATAGTAACGTAACCCCTATAGGACTACTGGTGTTGGAATTGTATGGCCTGCTCACCCCAGCCTTGGCCAGATGGGAGTTGTCCTTACATAATGAAAGATGGTAAATCCAGAATCAGGAGGCATCAGAAGCAGAGAAGATTCAGGGAGATTGCAGGCAGGCAGTGTGTCTGTACTAGTGCCACTTGTAGGAGTTGTCTGCATCAGCAGCTGAGCCCACGTAGCTCTGGTACTGAAGTGGCATAGTCTATAGGAAAAAAGAGTTCCTCAGGGGGTTGAAGTGGGGATCACTCATCTGGGTGTCCCAAATTAAAAAAAAAAAGCTTGCAGAAGAACTGTGGGACTTTGGTGCTATAAGAGTTTAGACTGAGGACCTCCAGGAAAACAAGGTTCCAATTAAGGGCATGGGTTCCCCCTTATGAGTCCCCATGGATTAGATGTAATAATCTTAAGCAGCAAGCTGGATGAATGGTTAGAGTACCCCAGTAAGTTCCTCAGTTGAGGGTTGGTTCCCATAAAGTGGGTCACTCCTGAGTGGAGGAAATTGTTGGTACTGGGTCATAGTTTACTTCGTTACTATCACAGAAGCTTCTTTAAGTAGGCAGTAAAGATACAGTATATCTTTGTCCATATGTAACCCTCACCCCCATCATGTTGCAATGACAGGCGGTATGCTGTTTGAATCTGACAGCAATACCAGGTGGGGCTGGGTTCGGGGAGGAATAGGTCACTTGGCTCAAAGGCTAGGTTTGGCTACTGTGCACAGGGGCACCCAAGTAACTCCGAACACAGGAAGCAATAACTGTAATGTCCAATACCAGAAATGGGATTCTAAAGTGTGGCTTTTATTCACATCCAAACAGAATAAACAAAGCATAGATGGACCTCCATGGGGCTACATTCCTGGTAATGCAGATTAAAAGAATCAAGAGCACTTCTTCAACACTTTAGCCCTCAGGCTCTGAACCCACTGGGCACATAGCCCAGACCTGCATGTTGCTTTGGGTACACAGCTCAAACTTGTACACAGTTCTGGGTTTTCCCTGGCTCGGCTCCCTTGCCGGCCACTCGGACACCTTCCATATGTCATGGAAACATTTTCTGGTGGCTCCCTAAGCCACCTAAAAGCACCTCAGCTCTATCAGTGAATTTTCCTTTTAATCTCATGTCTGGGTACTTTCCTCAGGCACTGGCCAAGTACCTGAGAGAAAGTAAAGGTGCCACAGAGCAAATCCGTAGAGGTGAATTTGGTTACTACTGATGGGAGGGTCTCCCATCTCTTGCTCCCACAATTCATACCCTGCCATTTCTCTGGACAGTAAACACCTCATACTGTAAAGCTTGGAAATGTAGATTATGGCTAAATGTATGTCATACTTCCTCTGCTTGTCTTGCTTTCTCTTTGCTGGACTTGGACATACATTTAATTGGCATAGCCCATTGCTCTAGGCCCCCCCACTGATTAAGCAGTCCAGTCCCCACTTTACTTCACTCTTTGTGCTGGACTTGAACCTACTTGAGTTAACCAGCAATGTCTATTACACTTTACCTTCTACAGATTAAGTAGTCCAATTCCCACATTCCAACAGTTCAGGTGAAAAACATTGGCCCTATGTCAGAGCGAACTCACCCTTTGGTTGCAGGTGCCCCACAGGCGATTCCTCCACAAGAATTTCTCTCTCATAGCCTCTGGTGCCGCAGCACAACTTGAAAAAGGAAGCTTCTTCCCTTAGCTGGAACCAGGAGGGTTGCCCCTGGAAGACAGGCAAACTTTTCCCCCCATCCTCTCAAGGATGGGGCACTTGGACCAGTAACAGCAGACTCCACCACTTCAAACTATCAGAATCTGTGTTCCTCTTATGGTGAAAACACACACCTTCTTAACAGTAGCTCTAAAACAGAGCTTAAAGCTCTGAGAGCCTGCACACAGACAGCTGCACTACTGTCTCACACCAAGACTGCACACAGACTCAGTTCAAAATCCCCAACGTTCTATGCTAACCCCTAACTGCAACATTCCAGTGTGGCTTGTGCAGCTGCAAAAGTTCTATGGTGATGTCATCCCTCAGTCTCAGCTGAGACTGAGAACAGAGTGAGACAGTGTGAAATCCATTTAACTGGAGTTTCACAAGCTGCCTTCCCTGCCTACCACTAGGTCTTACTGGGATTCTAGTAACCCCGGGTAATGGGAGGGTTACATGTATAAAGGAGTGCCAATGAGAAGGTGACCATCAAATTAACTTTACACACATTATCTAATGAAATGCAGCGGCAGTGAATGTCCAGCCTAAATTACACTGATTACTTCCCAGCTACCAACCTGCTCATGTTACGTACTTTTCTTTCTACTCCCTTTCTACCCTGCCTCTCCCCTTCCCTTCTCTCCCTGACCATCCTTACTTTGAGTACACCTCAGCAATTTGATTCGATCTCCCTTCCTACCCCACCTACCTTGGCAATGTTACCTCCTTCATACTCTAACTGACACTGTCACCCTAGCCCTCCCTCTGACTTATCCCCCCTGCAATAATCACATCACACTCTGTCCATCACTTCTCCCACCCCACCCCTGTTGTTTTCCCCACTCTTTTTCTTAAGCATATCTTTCATGTCCTACTTCTATTTCTTCTCACCCTATCCTTACTCATAAGTATGTTGGCTTGTGCTACATGAGGTCCCTGCACCCTTATTGGTACCCCAAAGGTACACCATAAACAGCTAGCATTTAGGCATATGTTATACCAACATATAGGGCTAAGGGCATCTACCATATAAGAGTAGATGTCAGGATATGTATGCATATTATTGTTATACACTTTACTTTCTAATAAATATATGTATTTCTTGCTTACAAGATGTTAGGACATCTGTGTTCTTGTAATGATTGACATATAAGTTGGCATTGCCATCTTTTGGTGATTTTCGTTTTTCCATTCAACTTTTATTGAAGTTTACAATACAGAGAATGAACCACAAGAAGCAGTACCAATTAAACGTAACCTAAGACAGAGTTTACAATGTCTCATTCTCTCCCATACCCCTCCCTCCCTCCACCCACCTCACCCACCCCAACAAACCCAGCACAGCAATATACCAACAAGGGTACGGAGTAACCTATCAAAAGGTGTGGTCTTCAGCTCTGCAATGCATATAAAGTTTGGAAGGGACCCAAAATCTTATTGAATTTATCCATTTTATTTGCAAGACTTGCAATAGTCCTCTCCTTTCTGAGGTTGGCCAGAAGTTCCTGTAGCCATTCTACATCATTTAAATTCTCTGAATCTTTCCAATGCCTAAGGACTATTTTCTTAACGGACAAGGAGATCAATGCCATGTAATACTTTCTACATGCTATGGTAATGGGTGAAAGATCCCCCAATACACATACTGTATTTCAGGCGGAAACAAGTCAGAGATCCCTAGTAGCGGATCTGCTCTTTGCCTAATAATGGTCCAAAGTGATACCACTCTAGGGCATTCCCAGAAAATGTGAAGAAGGTCACGAGTCTGTGACCTGCAATTTGTACAGAGCGGAGAGGACAAAAGACCCAATGTGGCAAGTTTCTGTGGGGAGTAATAGATGTTATGTAGAATTTTAAATTGCATCAACCTGAGTCTATCTTGTAACAAGTATTTATGACAGTAGTGCCAGATACGGGACTAGTCAAATTCCTTGCCAGGTAAGAGGGACTGCCAAAAGTGTACTGGAGTGTAATTATCGGGATATGCCCAGGCAAAAAAAAGACTGTATAATTTAGAAACAGCAGGAGGCAAGCCCGCCAATTGGCTTAAAGAGGATTGGAAGCAGGCATGAGTTCCAGGAGGTGGAGTAACCCAAAAATTTGCAACAGGAGGTGCTGTAGCTGATAAACCTTGAGTATACTCTTACCAGGTATCTTGAATTTATGCATAATGTCCTCTGAGGAAGACCACTGCCTATCAGCTGAAATAAGGTCCTCCAACTGACAATTTCCTAACTGAGGCAGCCAGGAAGGTGGCAATGGCTTATTATTTATTTATTCGTATATTGGGATTACCATTGATGGGCTGGGAAATATCCCTGCTGTTATCATATTTGAGAAAAGCACATAGTTGTATATGGGCCTTAATCGGGATTGCAATGGGAGAATTACTAATTGCTTCGGGAAGAGAGCGTAGTTTAACATGCAAAATCGCTCTGGGGGGGTAGCCAGATTTTTTAATAAGGGTTGATTCCACCCTTAGCCATAGCAGGGTGTACCTGGAACAGGGTACAAGTTGATCTGTTGACAACCATCTAAGATACTTGGCAGCCTGGCTGGCCCAATAGTACAATCTAAGATGCAGAAGTCTTAAACCTCCTCTTTCCTTTGGGGCAGCCAGTTTATGATATGCCATCCTCACTTTCTTGTATCCCCATACAAAGTTGGAAAGCATACTATGTACTTTTTTAAACCAGAACATTGGGAGTACAATATTTAACATATTAATGGGATAAAAAAGACGGGGAAAAACGTTCATTTTGATCAAATTTATCCTGCCCCAAAGAGAAAGAGGGAGAAGGGACCACCTTTGAGGGTCTTGATCGATCTTCTGTACCAAGAGATCTAAGTTTAACTGCTTAAGTCGGGACATGCTTTGCGACAAAGTAATACCTAGATATTTAATAGAGTCAGCCTTCCATGCCAATCCAAGTGTAGTGATTTCATGTTTATAGACTCTATGATTAAGAGAGAAAACCAGGGATTTACCTATATTAAGCTTATAATTAGAGACCTGACTGAACTTCTCTATTATCTTGAGAATCAGGGGAATGGATGTAGATGGGTTAGACAGTTGGAGGAGGAGGTCATCTGCATATGCCGCAACTTTAGCCTCATGACCATTTAAGAGAATACCTGAGATATTTTTAGCTTTTGTCAGCCTCCGAATAAGAGGCTCTACATAAATATTAAAGAGCAGCGGGGATAATGGGCAGCCTTGTCTAGTTCCCACTGATAATTTTATCGGAGCGGAGATCACCCCATTGCAAGATATCCTGGCAGAGGGTAATAAATACAATGAGTGCACCCAGCTCCGAAATTCTCCGGGAAAACCGAAGGCCTCCATTGCTGCAAATAAATACCTCCAATAGACTCTGTCAAAAGCCTTCTCTGCATACAGGGAGACCAAGGCCATTGGGAGGGATGCATCCCTGGAGGCAGAGAAGACATGAGCCAGAGTTCTGAGATGGTCAGTTGATGATCTGCCTTTCATAAATCCAACCTGTTCCTCACCTATTATAAAAGGAAGTACTAAATTCAGCTGATCAGTGAGCAATTTAGCTAAGATTTTAATATCTTGATTGAGAAGGGAAATCGGCCTATAACTAGAGACCTGGTCACGTGGCTTGTCAGGCTTGGGCAATAAGATAATCAACGCTCCAAAAAGAGAGGCATCAGTTGCTTGACCTGAGAGGAGAAAATGTAAAAGAGGGAGCAAAATGGGTACTAGCTGTTTAGAAAACACTTTGTAAAAATTAGAGGTGAACCCATCTGGACCAGGGGTTTTATCTGACGGGAGGGATTTAATCACCCTTTCTATTTCCACTTCAGAAATAGGAGAGATTAATGCAGTTTTCTGAGACTCAGTAAGAGTAGGTAATTGTAGGTTTATCAGGTACACCTGTAAATCCACCTCCGAGGGGGCAGTCATGGGACCATATAATTCCTGAAAGTAACTAGAGAATTCCTTTACTATCTCTGGAGCTGAGGTTTTAAGTGAGTCATCATCTAAGGAGCGAACTGCAGTAATGAACCTGCAGGATTCCTGTTGTTTCACCCGCATGGCTAGCATCTGTCCTGCCTTCTCCCCTTGGTCAGTATAGACTGCATTTGTTTTCAAAATTGCAAATTCAACTTGCTCTCTTAGTAAGCCCAGGTAAGCGTCCTTGAGCTTAAGTAACTCTTGTCTAGTGGCCTCAGAGGAAGCAGGGGAGAGACTAGCCTCCATATTCCTAATCTGAAGCAATAATTGAGCAACCTTACTTTCCTTCTCTTTTTTTCCTTTTTGATGTTATCCCAATCACAATCCCTCTCATGTATGCTTTAAGAGCTCCCCACTCTATGTCAGGTCATCCCGTAGAGTTGTTATTTATGGCTATAAACTGCTGTATTTGGGATGCTATATAGGCAACCTTATCCGGTTCTTTCAGGATTTTGTTATTAAACTTCCACCTGCTGCCCTTCTGGGGCAAGGACGTTAACGAGAACTGACAGGTGACAGCCGAGTGATCTGAGAGTGGGGCCAAAACAATATTAGAATCTACAACTCCAGGTAAAAGATTTTGAGTAATCCGGGAGGAGGTACGATGGACTGGTGAGACAAAGGTGTAATCCCTTTGATTAGGATGAAGCACTCACCACACATCACACAATCCAGCGGAGTCCAGTAAATCCCTGAAAGCCCTCTGAGCGGGCGAGAGGCCAGAACGAGATCGACCTGATCTATCTATCACCTGATCAAACACCAAGTTGAGATCACCCCCTATTATTATGGGAATGTCAGGAAATGAGTGCACCACTTTCAGTATTTTGACAAAGAACCCAGGGGTATCTATGTTAGGACCATAGATACTGCCCAGGAGAACATCCAATGTATAAAGTTTCCCCTTTATAAACAGGAACCTCCCCCCAGGGTCAGCAACAATTTGAAGAGAGTGGAAGGGGATAGATCTATGTACCATGATCATGACCCCTCTACTCTGGGTAGTGCCCTGTGCCATAAATACCTGCTCCACCTACTGACGCCTCATTTTAACTGCTTCAGCATTTAGGAGATGCTTCTCTTGTGAAAACATGAGTTCTATTTTAAGGTGATTCAGATATTTCAGAATTGAGTATTGTTTAATTTTATGTCTGGCCCCTTTAACATTCCAGGTAATACACTTAGTAGTTCTAGCCATTCATTTCAGAATGACTGCAATTGGTCATAGTAAAGCACCCACACCTGTTAATACATTCACTGACACCGCTTGTTGAGTAAATGCTGTGCTTACCCATCCACCTCCCCACCCAACCAACCCCCCCAATATCTCCATATGAGCCCCCCAAATAACAACCCCAAGACCATAAAACAAAACCCAACCCCCTCCCACTCCCACCTACACATTGCTAAGTACATGATAAACAACTCACCTATGCTTCCCCATCGCCCCCCCACTCCCAACAACCAGCTTGACTAAGCAGTACAATAACAATTTCAATGATTTATAATGCGGCGATTATCTTTTAAGCCAACAATATTTATATCCAGTATCCCAGAGTCCCAAACTAGCTGCCCTTGTTGAGGAATAGCATTAGTAAACCCAGCACATAAAATTAAAGCATTCAGGTATAATCTAGTGACCCTGTCCTAGGGTAGGAATGCCACCCTGGCGAATGGAAATAAAACCTGGGCATTGCTAAACAAAAGAGGGGACAAAAGCAAGACAATCCAGACAAACGTATAATGTAGCCTTTTCCTTTGTCAGGCAAGCAGAATATATAAAGATTGCCCCCTAAGAGAGTTATTTCTCCTCAAATAAGATCAAACCGAACATTTTACCCTGTGTAAACCCATTATGCAGTCACTAGATAGAAAGGGCAGTACATACAGTCTTTGGCGCCATCTAGCAATAAACAGCCTGCACCTCTACTTAAAGTGGAATCCCGAGGTGAAAATAACAAAATCATAATAGAAACTTTCCATATTTCAAACTCTATGATGTAAAGTTAACACAATCCCAGCATCATATTGAGTTTTTTGGACAAACCATATGTAGGTCACCAACGGAGACTCAGGGAACCAAAATAAACTGTCAGAGTTAAAGGGAAACCCTTCGGTGAATGGTACGAGTTGTCCATGAGATCGAGGCCCCTGCTATCAATTGGGCGTCTTTACTGGGCTGCTAGAGGTGGTCACAGCGATCTCCAGAAAGCAAAAACTTCAGGAAATACCGCTTCATAACTGGTGAGTACAGTCTTTCAGAGAGAAACTGTTCAAATTCTTAACAGAGACCAGGGTGCCTCCATCGCCTCCCTTCCCTGTGCCTTTACTTAAGAAGATAAGGGGGAGCCTTTAACAGACATCCCATTCCGCTAAACAAATTAAACAAATGAGTGCTTCCGATTCCAACTTCAAGGGGTGCGAAAATGATCTGGAAAGGCAGCCCTCAGATCGGCAGCCGCAGCCTCAGCATCTTCATATGCATGCCAGAAGCCTGCCACGAGCACTTGCAATTTGGCAGGATAACTCATCTTAAATGTAATAGCTGCTGCTATTAGCTTCACAACTGTAGGGTGGTAGGAGGCATGTTTCTGGCGCACAGACAGGGGTAGGTCTTGAGTGATTCTGATCTTAGCACCTTCCCATGTAAGTTCTTTAGCTTCTCGAGCTTTAACCAAGAAATGCTGTTTCCCCTGATAGTTCAGGAAACGAAGGATGAAAGATCTAGGGGCAGCTCCCTGAGGCGGTGTTGGACGGAGCACTCTATGTGCTCTTTCGATGGTGTAATCATTGCCAAATGGAGAAGGGCCTGCTATTTTTGCAATGAGTTTTCTGGCGAACTTAACTGGGTAAGTACCGTGTTATTGCGGTGACTTCTGCCTTCCAAATCCTTGACTTTAGCCTCCAGCTTGGCTACTCGTTGCCATACAGCCACCAGTTCAGATCCAGCTTGATCTTGCTTGTGCTCTAGTGAGTGTATACAGACCTCATCATCAGAGGTCTTCTGTGCCAGAGATTCCACAGTGTTGGAAATAGATTTAATTTCCCCCCAAATCGACTGTAGCTCTAGCTTGAAGGGCTAAAATTCATCTAGAAATCTGGCTAAGGTGAGAGGCTCCGAGTCCACATTGCTAGCGCTAGAAGGCTGCGACAAAACTGGAGAGGAGGCCTTGGTCTTCTTCGGGGCCTTCTCAGGAGATGCAGGAGGAGTGTGTTTAGGCAAGCTCTTCTTCATCTCTATCTCCATTTGGCCACACCAGCGCGAGTACAGGATTGCAGCAAACTACCCCCAAAAAATCAGAGTATAAACCGCTGCAGAAACGTAGATAAACAAAGCAAAACGGATCGGAGGGTAGGAGCTCAGGCAGGAGTGTGATACTCGGTGCACTGCATCACGTGACTCCATCTTTTGGTGATTTGTACTATTACACTGATATATGTATGACTGTACTCCTTTGTCTTATGAAGTGATGACTACTACAAAATTGTATAATGTTATCTTGGACTGTGGAGCCACCTCTAATTTAGCCAATAGGTCTCATCTCTGTAACTAGAAATGTTTCTATCTTGCAGTAACCATAGTAACCAAAGTAACGACCCTCCCCCGGGTAACACCAGCACTGCTCCAGCAACTAAAAAACTGGGATGACCTCTGGTACAAAGCAGTCACCTCTGGTGTGCAAACGGACAGACAGGCCTATAAAACGGCTCGCAACAAGTGTACATGGGCTATTATACTGCCCAAATCCAGCTAATACTAGTCCACCCTGACCTCTTCCTGTAGGAATGCTAGACTATTCTTGGACAATCTAAAGGAACTTACTGGAAAATCCAGGATGCCCCCCCTCACAACTAAAGGTAAACAACTATATTACCTCTGACCCACTCACCATTGCCAACAGCCTAAATGCGGCCTTCTCTGATCTCAGCACAGTTTTGCCAAACAAGTTCTTTGACCCTGCCCCTAAAACCCCAGAACCCAGCAATGCCTACCCCCCCCTTCTACCTTAGGGTGGTTACTATGAAAGAAGCAAATTCTTACCTTAAAAAAGCCCTAGGGGGTTCAAACTATTGCAAGGACTCATTTGACATGAAAATCCTTAATACGGTACTTGACTCGGTGCTCTCCCCCCGGACTGATCTCCTCAACCTCTCCCTATGTCTAGGGCAATTTCCAAAAGACTGAAAGGTGGACACCATCACACCTATACTAAAGAGTGGGGATCCCACATTTACTAACAACTACAGGCCCATCTCTATACTCCCTCCCCTCTCGAAAGCTCTGGAGAAAATTGTTGCCACTCAACTCACAAACTACCTTATTATGCATGACATCTTAAGCAGGGAACAACATGGCTTTAGAGCTGGGCACAGCACAACCACGGCCCTCATAGAGTTCTCCAACTCGCTGCACAATGCCCTAGATAAAAAGCTGCTTATGGGAGTCATTTTCATAGACCTGTCAAAAGCGTTCAACACAGTCTCCCACACCCTGCTCCTAAATACTCTTCATGGCTCCGGCCTGTCCCCTGGACCCATTGCTTGGTTTACAAGTTACCTCACAGATAGGTCCCAATGTGTGAAGATACACAGCACCATCTCACCCACTCTACCAGTCTGCTCAGGGGTCCCTCAAGGCTCCATCCTTGGCCCACTGCTATTCAGCATCTTCCTGAATACCCTGCCTAAATTCTGCCCATGCAACCTTCTGCTCTACACAGATGATGTGGTAATGTATGCCTCCCACTCGGATACCACTATCCTTCAGTCCTCCCTACAAACTGCCTTCAATCAAGTTGAAAACTGGTTCACTGACCACAGACTTGTGGTCAATGTAAAAAAGACTAAATCTATGTTCTTTTCACACTGGCAGAGTAAGGACCACAATGCCCAGCAAACTATCTTTTCCAAAACCCTCCTCCCACTGGAACAGGTCTACACCTATAAATACCTGGGCATTACTTTTGATCCTAACCTATCATTCCACCCACATATTAATAATCTTTCCTCTGCCATAAATATACGCACATGACTACTGTTTTAACACAAAGCCTGCCTACCTCCAGAGGTCCTAAATATTGTGATTACCTTCTCTGTTCTCTCCCTCATAGACTATGGACTAACTGTCTACTCGGCTGCTGACCGTACTGCACTAGATAAAATACATCAATCCATTAATAAAGCATGTTGGCTCCTCGCTGGAGCAGATAGACGTACCCACAGCTGCACCCTGTATGACCTAACCTCACCCTGGACAAAAGAGTGTGCTACCAAACATGTCTTCTTGCTAAGAAAATCCAGCTAGGCCTCACTCCCACTGGAGCCTCAGCCTCCCCTCCGCACGGCGCATACCTCTGCAAACACCCGTGTGGCAGATAAATTAACGTGCACTGTTCCCAGGGTCACAACCACCCTTGCACAATGGTCCTTTTCCTATAGAGCACCATCCTGGTACAATGATCTCCCCCAGGCCATCACCTCTATCTCCAGGCTAGGCCCCTTCAAAACAACCCTCAAAAAACACATAATCTCCACCCACCACTGCCATTGTTCCCACTAAGAACTGGCACCTGCCTACATGCAGCGTGATACTGGGCCAAATATACACTTATCCCGATGCTGTTACTATTTGTTAATGATAATGTTGGTAATCTGACTGCTCACACCTCCTGCCAGCACATATGCTATACCATACTCTGACTAGACAGTTCACAGACGTTCACAAGCTCCCCACAGGACTTGTATAGCTACCCCAATCTGTATAGGACTAGCAGCTTTTCATACCCTGCTGTGTATCTTGTCTCCTACTCATGCTCTTATATTGTATACTGCCTACTATCTCACACACTTTTTTAACCCTGTTGTTAACTCTTTCACTACCCCACTGTAATATTTGTATAAATGTATTATAAATATGTGCCTTCTATTATGGTTTGTACCCTGACATGAAGCCTTTGGAAATGAGTCCCTGACTCAAAGGTTGTAATCTGATATCCTCAATGAATGAATAAATAAATAAATAATTATCATAGGTACTGTATATAATGTAAGACATTACGTCTTCTACCTCGGAGACCCCAAGAGACGTGGAGAATCCTCGAGGTATAGGGAACGCTTAGCATTGGCTCCCAGTTCATATTGTTAAGAACTGCTTAGGGCAACTGTGATTATCCTTTTGGTAGTAATAAACAAGTTTATTGCTCTTATGCAATGTGTCTGTGATTCCTTGCATTCCCATTATTGCAAAGAACCTGAGAGTGAGGTTCAGACCTCCTGACAATTGGCGACCGTGTGCAGACAATATTTAGTGTTTGCAAAGTTTCACTTGTTGCTTCAAACTATTCCCTTCCCAAAGGGGACTGTAGGTGTGCATTCCCGCATCACCTCTCCCATTCTATGACCACTTTGTAATAACTTGCAAAGTCTGTCTGCCTTCTGGGTGTGGTTGATGCCGACTCGACCCACTCCGTGGCAGTTTTGAATTGCAAGCTTACAGGTGCACAGTAGCCCGACTGTGAACAAAGTGCTCCTGTTGTGGATCGATATACAGCACAGCGCCTATTTCACAGTTTGATTTTTCATTCCCTCCCACACTGGCCACCGTATCAAATATCTGCACAGAACTGTGACTCGATGTCTCAGACTTCCTTGCATCCCATGGAGGATGGTCTGACTTCACGTGGGACGCAAGTCAATATGTCAACCCTGTACTGGGGATGTCAACTCAGTACTCAGAGATGAGACAAACAGCCAGAAAGTGACATGCTAAAGAGCTGTTGGTTGCGGCTCTCTATGCTGTTCTGGAAGCCTCCGAAGCGAGGTTTCAAACCCTTGAACTGCAAATCTCATCTCTTAAGCAGGAGATAGGGTTGCAGGAAACAAAATGTGTGAGACGTGAGCAGGATTTTGAATCTGAACCCCAAACACTGTGAAATGAAAAGGGTTCCCTTTTGCATCATTCTGCCCAGGCAGGAGAGCAGGAACTTTGTATGTTGAAGCAGGAGTGTGAATGTTTGAGACAGGATAAGGGTCAGGCTTTGCAAATGAATGACTTATTAAGTAGAATGAATGAGCAATAGAGTGAGGAGCTGGGAGAGATACAGGACAAGATAAACCAGGTACGTAATGACTTAGAAGTGGCTACTTGGGACAATCACAAATTGAGCGCCGCGTATAGAGTGCTACAGAAGCAGTTGCAGGATGAGGCAGATTTGAATGCTGCAAATGTGAATCATGCTGAATGTGAATCCAAGATGGTCAAACTGCGCCATCAGTGGGAGGTACTGGCTGGACATGTTAAGGCGATGGGAGGCGTAGCCCCTGCCTGAACTATGTCATCTGAAGGGGAGGTCTCAGATGATGGCATCTCACAGTACAATGCCCAGTCATACCCCTACTATGGCCCAGACTCCACACCCCACCATCCACAACAAGGCTGACACCCGTCACATCCAACCCATGTCAAACATCACCGACGTCATGACACACATCATGGGTGATGCCAACATGGTGGCCCCCATGATGGGGGAAGCAGGTCCAGGCCTGGTCCCGATGGCACCACCGGTAGCCATTATTTCTGTGGATGATAATGAGGAGATTGAGAAAATGATAGATGCCGCTTTAAGCAATGTGATCCTACCCGATAGAAGCAAATGGACCCTCCGGACGCAGATCAGACAAATGCTGCAGGAGGCTGCTACCCGGGAGGGAATGGTCCATACTGTGGTGGAGGCCACAGCTCAGGCACCCCGGACGGTGCCTGAGGGAACCTACCTCCACCTGATCATCCCAATAATCCCCTTCAAATGGCCTACGCTGTTCAGCAAAAAGCCAACAGCATTGATAGGATGAGCCTGTCCGACAACCTCAGCTGCCACTTGGAAAAGGTGCATGTTAAATGTGAAATGCTTAGTCTTGCTGCAGACTACCAGGTCCAAATCCTATGCCAGACCATCGATCCTGGACTGTGGGCAAAACTCTCTGATGCCATCTGCCAGGATGGCACCTCCACCTTTGACGAGTCGCAGCTGAACTTATTTCTGCACACAGCCCAGGTGTAGTAGGAGTGATGCTCGCATACCCTGTGAAACAGAATGTGAAAGAAAGTCCAGAGATTTACCACCAGAGGCTCTGGATGGCCTATGGAGCAGGGAAGTGCCTTACATAGGAAGCTGCTGACATGGATCTTATCGAGTACAAGACCCTTTTCCTTAGGAACATGATTCCTGCAGTAAGAGAAAAGGTAGAGCCAACCACCTATCCCATCATGGAGAGATTTGCCAACATTCTTCGGAAAACCGAAAGAGTTTATCAACTCTACATCTGTGATCTGGGCTCTTGTTCCATTAAAGTAGCCACCATGGAGACTACTCAGGAGACCACAATGCACTACATGGTTGAAGGGCAGGCCCAAGAGAAACAGCCCCTACCCACAGACAACCAACACCCCTAGCAGGCCCAAAAACCAAAACCACAGCAGCAACAGCAACAACAATGGGGTGGGAACCAGAACTACCATAAGAATAAGAAACACCATGAAACAGCAAGGGTAAACAACAGAGATCAGGCCCTTCATAAAGGGATATAGCTGAAGAGAATCAGAAATTCTGAGAACTTCTGGGGCAAGTGCGCTCCATAGTGGATGCTGTTCCCACTTGGTCCCTCGTGGCCATACAACTGGAAGAACAGGCTTCAACAGGTCATTGAGACACCGGATGTACAGGCCCTACAGCCCATACAGGCCTGAACTCAGAAGCGGCTCCCTATATAGCATCAGTGCAGCATGGTGAGGTGGTTCAAAGGAGCCAGGACCAAACTCTCCATGCCTCCACTGGTACAGATTGACAATTACAGTCCCCAGTCCATATTGTAAACAAGCTGGTCTTGGATGCAAATGGAAGGCCCTGTACTGAGGCCGAGGTCGGAGGCTGCCTACTGACAGTAATATTGGATACAGGCGCAGCTGTGTCTGTGTTACATGATGACCACCCAGAGACATCACCTTAGTCCTCCGGATGGAGGACCAATATGTCAGGAGTAGATGGATCTAGGTTACCTGCATACCATTCCCTACCACTACCTGTGGAACTCGGACACCTGAAGGCCTATCACACCTTTCAGCTAAGGTATTGCATGATCACCCTAGTATAATTGGAATTGACTTCCTAGCACCACATGGTTTTGTGGTAGACCTAGCCAACATGTTACTGATGTAGATTCAGGGACAATACCACACCATCATGATTCCTGATTCACATGTGGTAGCAACAATATCTTCAAATAATAAAGAGTATGACGTCACAGATTTATTCAAGAACCATGAGCTTTTCCCAAAGCTCCTCCCCATTCTACAAAGGCATCTGGAGGCATTTTCCACCAACAAGCATGACTGTGGCAGAATGCACACTATCATTGAAGTGACAGACCCTGCACATGAAAGACAATGGCAATACCTGTTTCCACCAGAGGCCTTGCCTTCTCTTAGGGAAACAATAAAATCACTCCTCAAACAAGGTGTAATCAGGACATGCATTTCTACTGCCAACTCCCCAGTGTGACCTGTGAAGAAACCCACAGGTGCCTGGAGACTTAATATTGACTACAGGAGACTGAACCAGGTCACCCCCAGTTGTGCTCCAACTGTGGCATCAGCACCTGATGTGCTGCGACTTTTGACTCCGGACCAAAAATGGTTCAGTGTCCTAGACATCGCCAATGGTTTCTGGTCATTACCATTGCCCCCCTCCAGATTCAGTATAAGTTTGCTTTCACCTTTGAGGGTAGACAGTACACATGGACCTGCTTACCATGGGGATTCCATAACAGCCTTCCCTGTTCCATTTACACATGATGGATGCCCTTGGGGGTTTCTCTACCCCCCAGTTTCTCTTGCAGTATGTGGATGACCTGTTGTTGGCAACAGCCACACAGGAACAACACTTAGATCTCTTGGACGAACTACTGACCCTCATCCAGAGAGCAGGCCTCAAATGTAACCCAGCAAAAGCACAACTATGTCAGAAAAAGGTACTCTTTCTGGGCCTGGGAATAACTGATCAAGGCCAAAGCCCTACATGGAAGAAGATTCAAGGATTGCAAGACTTGCCATTTCCCACCAGTGTGGCCACTCTAAGGAGATTTCTAGGTATGGTGAACTATTCTAGAGATTTTATTTGTGATTTTGCTCAGAAGGCTGCTCCTCTGTATGAATTACTGAAAAAAGACATTCCCTGGAACTGGGGCCCAATTCACACCCAGGCTGGGATGTCACTGAAACAGGCATTGGCTTCAGCTCCAGCTCTGGCCAACCCCAATCCAGCCTTGCCATTCCATCTGGAGTGTGCCAACTGTGACATAGCCATGTCAGCAGTGTTGTCCCAGAAGGTTCATGGCACTCTGATACCCATTGCATATGAATAGCAGCTCTTGACCCCAGTGGAATAGAAGTACAGCCTTTGTGAAAGGAACCTTCAAGCTACCTACTGGGCTGTCAAGCACTTCCTGTATATCATTGGGTACTCTCCCCTGTTCATTAACACAAACCACACCCCAACTACATTTCTGCTATCAGACAGAGTAAAGGATGGGTCAGTCTCTAATACCAGACTGACACACTGGTCACTTCTTCTCCAGGATAGAGACATTCAGATCCACCCAAACAAAATGCCATCCATGCTGGCGCATGGCCTCCTGTTCCAAGGAGAACCCCATGACTGTACATGGCGGCCACCTGATCTTCCAGATCCAGGTCCTTTCCTCCCTGCTATGCCGCAATTACTTGAGAACACCTCATTGTGTTGTATTTTTACAGACGGCTCAGCTTCCTATTATCAGGGAGAACACATTACAGGGATGGGTATCTTAGTGATCTATCCTTATAGTAACACTGTTAAAATTTCTAAGCATTGCAGTGAGGCATCATCACAATATGCCGAGATAGCAGCAGTGGCCTGTGCCCTCAAGTTCATTCAGCATGGGACCGAGGATATCATCATCTTCACGGACTCTAACTGGGTTTGTTGTTCTCTTACACAATTTCTTCCCTTCTGGCAGAAGAACTCCTTCCTCTCCTCTAATGGCAGCCCAGTGAAACACAAGGACCTGGTAATATACATATATTCACTGGCACAAAACTTTACACACAAACTTTATGTGTACAAGGTTAAAGCCCACTCCGCACATGACCCCTATCATGCCTTCAGTGATACAGCGGACACTCTTAACAAGGAAGGGGCCCGAGGGGAGGAACACCTGGATGATGGATCATCCAGAGGCCAGAGCGGCTGTACTCACTGCAGCAGTTAGAAAGAAACGTGAAACCTTTTCCTCCTTGGACCTGTCAGCAGCCCAACATGCTGACTCTGAGCTCAAAGATGTGTTCAGATTCCTGGACAAGAGTACTGAACAGAACTTACCTATCTATAACCCCTACCGGAGGCATGAAGGTAAGTTGTACCTGTCCCAGATTATAAGCTCATCTGGTATCAGCCAGATGACACCCCAACCAAGTTGTTGGTGGTTCCCAGATACCTTAGGTCTGGATCTTTGCACCAAGTGCATGACACCCCTACTGGTGGACACCAGGGAGTGGAAAACATGCTCCAAAGGCTCAAGACCACCGCCTGGTGGCCTGGTGTCACCAAGGATGTCAAACAGTACATACATAATTGCCTTGTTTGTATGCAAAACAATCCCATCCCTACCAAACGAAATGCCAAACTACTACCACAAAGGCATTCTGACCCTTGGCATGCCATTCAAATTGATTTTATTGGTCCCTTGACCAATACCAGTAGAAATAACAAGTACGCCCTTGTAGTAACTGATCTTTTCTCTAAGTGGGTTGAAGCATTCCCCACTAAGACATGTATGGCTAAAACCACTGCCAAAATCCTGGTGGAACAGATTTTCTCCAGGTGGGGCCTACCTCCCTAGGTAGACTCCGACAAAGGAACAAGTTTTACAGGTGAGTTGATGAAAGAAGCACTGGAACTCCTTGGAGTTCACCAGACATTTCACATACCTCACCACCCACAATCTTCAGGTCAAGTAGAAAGAGCCAACAGACAGATTAAGCAGATGCTATCCAAATTTATTGAGGACAATCCCAAGACCTGGGATTCCCTATTGCCATTACTCCTTATGGCAATCAGGGGCACACCCTCAGCCACTACCAGTTAACACACTTTGAGGTGATGACTGGCAGACAGATGAGATTACCTAAACACCTGTTGTTTGACCTGCACACCTCTACTGCAGACCATGTGTCTGCAGACCAATATATGGAAAAACTCAGACAAGACCTCATACACACACACACTTGTATGCTGCCAATTGCATGGGCAAGGCTCAGCAACAGTCCAAAATACAGTTTGACAAACATGCACAAGAAGTGGATTGGCAAGTTGGAGGTCAGGTAATGGTTCTCAGATTTGCACATCCCACAGACTCTTTCTCCAATAAGTGGGAAGGTCCCTACCCCATTGCCAACAAGATCAGTCCAGCAGTCTACCAAGTTAGACTAATGCACAACAAACTGACTGACAAATGGTTACATGCAAACCAGTTGAAACTGTACAAAGGAGTATAATTACTTTTTCTCACCCCATTGGACGGAATAGTACTAACTTACTAATGTTTGGTTTTCCTTTTCAGATACACTGACAAGATGGCTATCTTGTTCCATTTTCTCCTCATCTCAGGAGTTATCCCCTGCATCCAAGGCATGGTAAAGCACCTCCTTCCTCACCTTGATCCTCCAGCATCTACCCCAGAGGGAGTTTCCATCAATATACCCGACAATTTGATTACTGTCCAGGGAGGTTCAGATGCCTACCTCACTGCCTCAGTTGTTGCTCCTGATAAATCTACCCTACAAGTTGAGTGGCAAACCATGTTGCAAGGACAAATTCTTCCCATGTCCAAGCTCTCCAAGGGAACTTTCCATGGTTGGCCCAATGCAAAATTATCCCCTAATGGTTCGCTGTCCTTGCTCCAGATTGCTCTTAGACGTTCTGGTTTATACAATTTTACTGCCTTAATTGATCCCTCATATTGTAATTCCTTGTCTAAGGACTCTGTCGGGAAATTTTGTGCTGTACACATCATGGTTTCTGCTGCCATGTATCTTTCTGTGTTACCCCCCACTGACAAACAGCTTTTGGAGTGTCCAGAACATACCCCTGGTCCCTGTAGTGGTCTAACAGCCACTGCCTTACCTGGTACACTTATTAACAATTTACAGTTTATACATATACCTGTTTTGTTTAATTTGATTTATTGGAATATGAAAGAATTTGGTATGTATCATACTACTAACACTTCAGCATTGTGCAGTACTTTATTGCTTGATAGTTTATCAGCTTTTCAGATTCGTACTCAGGACCCTAATACCAGGGTCGACATTGCTGCTATCAAATCACATTCACAGAAATTCCAAACTGGTTTGGTAAATGATATTATGCCCCCATTATTGCCTGGTGTGGATGGCTTTAGCCAGGAAGAAAGATACACTGTATACAACATGCATGACATTGCTAAGGCATTTACAGATTCTAAAGATGAGATTAACACCCCCATTGCACAAAACAACAAAGAAGCAGATAGACAATATATTGCCCATAAGATATTGTGTTCAATCTATGGCTCATACATTATCACTACCATCAATAATCTTTTCCGTGATCTAGAATCCGGAAGGATCCCCGATATCATTCATGACAGACGCATCTCTAAATGGTATGGTCCTCAGTGCAAATCCCCTAGCTGTACTGCTATGTATATGCAACAAACTCTAACTAGTCCACTATCTACAGCTAGGAATTTGGGTTTTGTGTCAAGACACCCTAACGCTGGTCCATGTTTTACTTCTAAAAAATGTTCTATTAAGGATACAATGTTTGTCTCTTTTGCTGTCTCTTTACCACATTTTGATCTTACTACAGCTTTATTTGACAAACTGCAACTGTACACTCAATTGGGCACCTTGATGAAGATATCTACAGAGAACACCTCAACTTGCCTCCTCTACTGGTCTTCCATCCTGTTCTGGATGCCTGGGTTACTCTGCACACAGATTGCTGTGTGAAGAAAGGTTACATTTACTTGTGTCGATGTGATGTATTTGATGTTATTAAACCTGTATGTGGATATTCCCCCGACAGTATTGATTGGTCCTTTTCCATGGACGATGACATCAGCACTAATGGCACAGACTTTGCAAACTTAACATTGGCTCCAGAGAAACTTTATTAATCCTATTGAGAGGAGGTTCATTGTCTGTCAACACGGATTTCGAAGATGACCTACACCTGCCCGGTACAGTTGCAAAAATGGAGACTCCCCACTGTTAAAATGCAATATAATTCTGATGGGGAGTACTGTGTAGTAACCAATATTAAGTCATATGTATATGGAATGCAAACATGTCTATAGATAGCCCCAATTTCTGTTTTGTTCCCCACCAGAAGTCAGTTATTGGGCATACCATTATTACCCCCGTCCCTTATATGGACGCTGATGTCATTGATGGTAACCCTGATTATCTGCTCATCCTTTCAGAGTATTTACCATATTTTAATGTACATATTGATCCCCTCACAGTGACATTAAAATCACTTTTAGAAAGGAAAGACATACGCCTCATCCACATCAGCAATAATATTACTAAAGCTAATGAAGCTGTCATTGCACTAATCAATGATGGTGATATGAACAGTGCATTAACTAACACTTGGTTAGAGATTACATTTAAAGGTTTTGTGTTTATACAAGCATTTTTGATATTTATTTCTGATTATTATGCTTTGCTGTCTACGGCGCGCATACTGCGTCAACTCCATGAGCAGCTGGAGTTCCTTTACAAGGCTTGTGCGTCAGGTCTCTAAATGACCCCTGCTCCCTGTCCATTTCCCTATTTTTGCTGTGTTGCCCTGAGAGGCAACAAGGGGGAAATGTTACACGAGGTCCCTGCATCCTTATTGGTACCCCCAGAGGTACACCATAGACAGCTAGCATTTAGACATATGTTATACTAACATATAGGGCTAAGGGCATCTACCGTATAAGAGTAGATGTCAGGATATATATGCATATTATTGTTATACACTTTACTTTCTAATACATATATGTATTTCTTGCTTGCAAGATGTTAGGACATCTGTGTCCTTGTAATGATTATGATATATAAGTCAGCATTGCCATCTTTTGGTGATTTGTACTATTACACTGATATATGTATGACTGTACTCTTTTGTCTTACAAAATGATGACTACTACAGCATTGTATAATGTTATCTTGGACTGTTGAGCCACCTCTAATTTAGCCAATAGGGCTCATCTCTGTAACTAGAAATGTTTCTATCTTGCAGTAACTATAGTAATTATCATAGGTATATAATGTAAGACATTACGTCTTCTACCTCGGAGACCCCAAGAGACACAGAGAATCCTCCAGGTATAGGGAATGGTTAGCATTGGCTCCCAGTTCATATTGGTAAGAACTGCTTAGGGCAACTGTGATTATCCTTTCTTATGCAACATGTCTGTGATTCCTTGCATTCCCATTATTGCCAAGAACCTGAGAGTGAGGTTTAGACCTCCTGACACTTGGTTGACATCACCCCGCTCTATTCTTTGCTGACCAGTTCATGACCTTACTCTGTATCCTCATCCGCTGAGATCCACTGACAAGGTCAGCAACTCTGACTGCTCTTCTACTGTATGTGTAAGATAACCCTAACCCTGTATCTCATGTAACCTAGCTGTACTCACTATGAACTTACTTTGTAATGTAATTTAAGTTATTTTGTTTGTATACTGCATTATGTAATTTGTATACTTGTCTTTTGCCCTTTTATCTTGTAAACTGTCCTTGTTTGTTCCTTCCCTTCTTGACATGGAGCCTTTGTATTCAATTCAATTCATTTTAATTTATATGGTGCCTTTCAAATGCCAAGGTGCAGCACATAACAATTAAAATAACTTCAGCACATTACAACTATTATAAATAATATAAAATATAGAATAGGCAATAAGATAGTATTCCAATTATCTGCCAAAAGCCTGAATCCATAAAAATGTTTTTAGGGTAAATTTAAATCCCTCCACAGTCATGCACTCATGTAACTGATGGGGTAGAGAATTCCAAAGGGTAGGGGCAGCGTGCATGAATGCATGGGCCCCAGAAGATTTTAAGCAAACCATTGGAATCTCTAGCAACCCCTCATCAGTTGAGCAAAGTGATCACCCAGGGCAGTAAGGGACCACGAGCTCTTTCAGGTAGACCGGACCCAGTCCATGTAGGGCTTTATAAGTCAAAAATCCTACTCTGAAGGTGATTTTTCACTGTACTGGCAGTCAGTGCAGTTCATGCAACACCGGCAAAATATGACAGGACCAAGGGGTTCCAGTCAGTAGCCAGGCCACCACATTCTGCACCAGCTGCAAGCAGCGAATATCTACCCCCAGAAGCCCTATGTATAGGGCATTGCAGTAGTTCAAGTACAAGGACACAAAGGCATGCACCAGTGTGGGAAGGTCACTGGATGGAACTAGATGCTTAACTTTGGAGATATTCCTCAGATGGTAAAAAGAGGATTTGATGACAGCCGACACCAGCGAATGCAGTGTTAATCCCTTGTCAAAAATTACCCCTAGGTTTCGCACCCATTCAGAGGTCGGAAATGGTACACCCCCAAGACAACGTCCAGAGGGTGACCCCACCCCCAACCCCCCAATCAGGCGACCCAGGTCCACCACCAGCACCTCAGTCTTTTCTGAGTTTAACCTCAACCAGCTCAAACTCATCCACTCCTGGATTTCCACGAGGCAGTTATTGAATACTGAGAAGCTCTATCCTGGTCAGGTGCAAAAGAAAGGTAGACCTGGGTATCATCAGCATAGCAGAGAAACCTCAGCCCATATCTTCTTACAATGTCTCCAAGGGGCAGCATGTACACTGCAAACAACATGGGGGACAACACCAATCTCTGAGGAACCCAACATGTTAGCAGAACTGGGTCAGAGGAATAAATCCCTGACACCACCCTCTGAGTTATTCCAGTGAGGAAAGATGAAAACCATCTGAGGACCATACCCGACAGGCCACAGATGAACCTCAGGCAATCGAGAAGAACCCCATGGTCCACAGTGTCAAACGCTGATGAGAGGTTGAGAAGAACCAAGATGGACCGGTTCCTCTAATCTCAAGTCATCAGGAGATCACTGAGCACCCGAACCAGCTCTGTCTTAGTGATATGCCTCTTTCGAAAACAGGACTGGAGAGGCTCATAGATATCATGGATGGTCAAATGGTTCTCCAGTTGTACGGCCACTACCTTCTCGATGAATTTCCCCATAAAGGGGAGATTCAAGATTGGTCTGTAGTTCGCATGGCAGTCTGGGTCCAAAGAAGCTTTCTTCAGGAGGGGTGTCACCATCACCTCCTTCAGAGAGCTAGGGAGCTCACCTGTTTCCAAGGAGCACCAGACTGTCCTTACAAGGATCAGGTCAAGAATGTCATCACAACCCAAAATCAGGGAAGTTGGTCCTGGATGCAAACTACAGCACACCGGGCACATACCCTGGACAATCTGCATGATATCCACAAGCTCAGGCTGGCTGAAGGTACTTCAGGAAAATTGAGGGGCAGTGCCCAAAACCCAGTCCAGAGCAATGCCCATAGAGTGTGCCGGTTGGAGTACCACCCTGATGTCAGCCACCTTAGCTGCAAAGAATTGAGCAAGCTCATCACACTCAATTTGCAAAGACACTTTCCAGACCTGTAGACAGGCTGGGTTTTACAGTCTGTCCACAGTTCGAAAAAACTGAGCTGGTCCATTCTGAGTGGTCGCAATCTCCCTGGACAGAAACTCTGCCTTCTTATGGGTGTTTGCAGATTGATAGGCTTGATAATGATCCAGCAATCTAAGGTGATCAGCATCAAAGTGGGACCTCCACCAGCAATACTTTAACCTTCATCCAGGTTGCCTCATCTCCCTCAAGGACCCATTGAACCAAGTGGACCGAGGTCAAAGGGAGAGAGGACGAACACGGACCAGAGCAATGACATCCAGAGCCATAGATATGGCCATATTATAGGCTACCACTAGGTCTTCTGGGTCATTGTTTGCCAATAGAAGAACTGGTAGGTCAAGTACTACTCCCAAGCCTTCAGAGCTTATATCTCATAAAGGGTGGTACCTGACCATCTCTATGGGGTAGGCTTGTGAAGGGAGCCACAAAAACTGAACTGCACGGTGTAGTGGTCAGACCATCTGACTGGTTCCACACCCAAATCTGAGGCTTCAACCCCCAGGAGGAAGATCAAGTTAAGAGAATGACCGCGTTCATGGGTAGCAGTGGAAACAATCTGTGTAAGGCCCAGAGAAGTCATCAACTGGAGGAAGTGCTGACCAAATGTGAGAGTTCACCATCGACCCAGGTGCTGAAGTCACCCAGGACCATCAGCCTGGGCGACTCAATTGCCATGTTGATCATGAAGTCTGCCACTTCCTGAAGGAACTGCTTCTCATCCCCTGGTGGACGGTAGATGAGGGTGATCCTATACCTACACCTGCTACCACCGTACATTCAAATGACTTGGTCTCCTCAACTGGTACACTCGTGAGACCCAGTTCAGTTTTAAAACAGACCGCCACCCCAACCCCCCATGATCCAATCTCGGGCATTGAATCACCGAGTACCCAGCTGGAGTTATGGCCTCTAATATGCGGCCTCATTTGTAAATGAGCCTCTGGCTCAATGGTGTTGTAATTCTGAAATGTTAATAAATAAAGATAAATAAATAAATATAAACTTGTTTGTAAAGTAACTGAGATCCCATTGGGGCCTATACAAAGTAAGAACTGTGTCATCTCATCTGTGGCTGCTTTCAAGGACAGGGAAGTAGTGTGTATTATATGTTCCATGATGATAAATAAACCCTATGCTGCTTGCCTGAGAAAATATACAAGTTGGCAATGAGTTATTGAATTGCTCCTGGTGGCCTCTCTCCCTGTGCAACACCTTGTATTACCATAGACTTACAGAAACCCTGGTGGGCCCCACACCATGGTAGAAGTCCTCATAGTGCCTGACAGCTGGGGTTTGGTTGGAGTAACAAACTGATGTACTGTGACAGTGGAAAGGACTTTGAGCTTGAGCCACAAGAAATGCTTGAATATGCTCCAAAGGTGAATATCCAGACTGTGGAGCTCAGCACTCATTGAGTGGGCCACCTGATTCACAGCCCCAACCTCCTTGACCTACATGAAGACAACTGTGTGGGGAGCATATATTGGGTCGAGTGGGTCCCAACAGCAGGCATTCAGTTGGATGCTAAGCCTGCTGCTCCAGTGCATCCCTTGTTTTGTGTGGAGCAGGGGTTTGGGGGATATGTCAGTTCTCTAGGGAATGCCATATCCCAAGCAGTTTCTTCTATAAAAAAATAAAATTTTAACAAGTGAGCAGATTGCCCCCAGCCCTCCATAGCTCCATAACAGCTCAGAGGGCTGGAGGAAACTGAAATTGGGTCTGATTGTGGCCCAGAACACAGAGAGGAAGGCTAGGGGAATTTTAACATTGGCTCAGCTGAGGTTACTGTAGCCTTCTGGATCACATTATAATGCTGGCCACTGCATGCCCTTCCTGGCATGACAAAATGGCTCAGTAACCAACCCAACCTAGCTGCACATGTAGATAAGCAGGTGGATTTACTTTGGAAAAATGAGAGAGTGCCTCAGAAAAGCACTAGCAAGCAGGCAAGAAGGAAGGGTGGAGGAACAATGGGGAAAAATCAAAATAGCCATCACAGAGGCAACAAGGCTTTGTGTAAAGCAAATCAACAAAACAAAATGAAGGAAAAAACCACTAGGGTTCTTGAAAGAGGTGGCGGGAAGGTTAGGGGAAAAAAAGGTAGCATTCAGGAAGTATAAGGAAACACAGAAGGAGCGGGACAGAGAACTGTACCAGTTAAAGCAAAAGAAAGTGGGGAAGGCAGTCAGAATAGCAAATACCCAAACTGAGGAAAAGATAGCCAGCTTAGTTAAGAAGAGGGATAAAAGCTTTTATAGGTACATTAGGGAGCAAAGAAAGACCAAGGGAGGGATAGTGAGGCTTAATAAAGGGAAGAGGGGTAGATGATGACAACGAAAAAGCAGGGATACCGAACGAACACATCTGCTCCGTATTCACAAAAGAAGAGGAGGGGGGTACATAAACCAAACAATAGAAACACTCTGGATAGGGGGGTCAATACCAGTCCATTCACAGAAGAAAGGATCCTGAAAGAACTCCTAAAACTGAAGGTGGACAAAGCAATGGGGCCTGACGGGATACACCCCAGAATTCTAAAAGAACTACGGGGAGAACTAGTGACACCACTGACTACCATTTTTACAAATTATGGGAGGATGGTGAGGTCCCTCTTCACAAAAGTGGGAGCAAGGCAGAGGCAGGAAACTACAGACCTGTTAGTTTGACCTCAGTGGTACGGAAAATGATGGAATCACTTTTGAAGGAAAGAATTGTCGAGTACCTAGAGGTCAGTGGGGCACAGGACCCATGGCAGCATGGACTCACAGTGGGAAGGTCATGTCAGATGAATCTAATCAATTTCTTTGACTGGGTGACCAAAGTAGTAGATCAGGAAGGGGCTGTAGACATGGCCAACTAGATTTTAGCAAGGCATTTGACACAGTCCCACACAAAAGATTAATAAACATGTTAGCTAGCTTGGGACTGGGTCCCAGGGTTGAAGCCTGGGTAAAACACTGGCTGGACAACAGGACACAGAGGCTATTAGTAAATGGAGTCCACTCTGAAGAAAGGGAGATTACTGGGGGTACCACAGGGTTCAGTACTGGGACTGGTCATCTTTAATGTCTTTATAGGTGACATTGCAGAGGGACTGGAAGGGAAAGTATGTTTCTTTGCAGACAATGCAAAGATCTGCAACACAGTTGATACACGGGGGGGGTGGAAAGGATGAGAAGGGACTTGGCAAGGTTGGAGCAATGGTCAAATGTATGGCAGCTTAGATTCAATGCAAAAGTGCAAAGTATGCATCTGGGAAACAAAACCCCAGGGGAAGAATACACAATGGGGGGATACTAACAAAAAAAATGGAAAGGGACCTGAGGGTAGTCATATCAGATGACTTAAAGGTAGGAAGGCAATGTAAAAAGGCAGTAAGGAGGGCTGGGAGGATACTGGTATGCATAGGGAGAGGCATCACTAGTAGAAAACAAGAAGTTGTTATCCTTTTGTACAGGCAGTTTGTGAGACCCCAACTGGAATATTGCACGCAGTTCTGGAGATCCCATCTCCGCAATGACATAGACAGGATGGAGTCAGTCCAGAGGAGGACAACTAAAATGGTGCAGGGACTGCACCAGAAGCCATACGAAGAGAGGCTAAAGGAGCATAATATGTATACCCTCAAGGAAAGGAGGGAGAGGGGGCTCATGATAGAAACATTTAAGTACCTCAAGGGAATCAACAAAGTCCAAGAGGGTAGCATCTTTCAGAAAAAGAGATGTGCAAGAACAGGGGGGCACAATCTGAAGATAGAGGGGGACAGCTCAGGGGCAATGTGAGGAGGTTTTTTTCACGGAGACGGTGGTGGATGCATGAAACGGCCTTCCTGAGGAGGTCATGGAGTAACAAACAGTGGGGGAATACAAGAATGCATGGGACAGACATAAGGCCATTCTAGTGGGGGTTGGAGGAAGTAGGCTGTTGGTTAACTAGGATCTGCAGCTTATTCAATAGATAGGAAAATGGGCAGACTAGGTAGACCAAGTGGTCCTTATCTGCTGTCCAAGTCTCTGTTTCTATGGATATAGAACTGGAAGTGGAGGAGGCACACATCCAGAACCTTGGAAGCCCTGGGTGCCCCACATGTGCAGAGGGGGCACTCTTCAGAAATGTAAGTCCCATCACACCTGCTGGGGGCAGATTCTTCTTTTGTGGCTCTGGCTCTCAGGGTCCCTCTTATGCATTCCTCCTGCTGCATGGCTGTAACTCTACCTTAATCTTAGTACTGATCTAAACCCAAGATTTAGTATTCAAATATTATTCCTACTCACACTTTGTAACCATCAATATAATTCTACTGTGCTTCAGGAATCAGTCTAGTCCTGCTTTGAAAGCCTGATTGGTACTGGTTTCTTCTACTACCCTACCAGGTAGACCATTTTTCATGCAGATTCCCCCTTTTGAAGTAATGCTTTTTGATCAATTCTAACAATTCGGGCACAACACCAGCCTATAAACTTGGCTCCACCAGGTAAAGTTTATAACTCTTTATTATAGAATAAAAACCACCATCTCAGCACATGCTTGACACATTTCTGAACCTCCTGATTACTTTTTTTGAGAAAGGAACCAGGAGGTTCAGAAATGCATCAAGCATGTGCCAAGATGGTGGTTTTTATTTTATAATAAAGAGTTATAAACTTTACCTGGTGGAGTTAAGTTTATAGGCTGGTGTGCCCGAATTGTTGTAATTGATTTAAAAGTTTTTTGTGAGCACCGCTGCCCAGTGCACACTTTAGTTTGTGTTGGTAATGCTTTTTGATATTTTCCTCTGTCCTGCTCCCTCAGTTTAAGGACATGACTTCTACTTCTACTTGCACGTACCAGCTCCAACAGCTGTATATGATCCACCCTGTCTATTCTCTGTAGTGTTTGGCACACTGCAATCATGTCCCTCTGCAACATTCCCTTCTCTACTGTAATCCAAACAGTTTGAGTGCATCCAGTTTTACATCATAGCTTTGGTCCTAAACCACAGAAATGAACGTAAAGGTCCTGTGCTGGACCCACTCAACCTCTTCAATGTCTTTAATATCTTTACATGAGAGACCAAGGACTGAATGGTCATGGAGTCTAAACTATCCTCTCACTGATTAGAAGATGGCAATCAATGACAAGAGAAAAGCTATTGTAGTTTGTGGGGCAGTGTGGGGAAACTTGCACTGTGGATGACAACACTGTACCTGTTATGATGAGGATAAACATGGCTATCATCTCCAGTGCTGTCAATCTGTACTTTTCATGTTCCCTAAATTCCTTACCAAATATATAAAAACAAATAAAAAAGATGAATATTTTCTTGTGACACCATGTAACATTCAGGACACATATACTGTATGCTTCTTTATCAGCCTTGTTACCACATTTCCTCCTTTTCTCAAACTATAGGAGTCCACTTGGCGGCAGCCCTATTACTCAATGTGTCATATATCATTACAGGATTTTCATATTACCTCCACCATGACAGCCTCATCAGCATTTGAGTTCTTCTTTTACCTTGTTGGTGAGGAGCCCAACTATGAAAAATGTGAGTCCCTATAATACAGAGAACAATACATCAATAAGTGTTCAATCAGAATTTTATATGCAACTAAGATGTGCAATGATACATTAACTCGATAGCAAAGCTTGAGGGAGTTATAAAAGCATCCCAGACTGAGGATGTGTAAACAGTTTTGTGTTACAAACACCTACCTACTTTTTTTTTTGTAATTACGGTACAGCATTTTAAGAAGGGAGGAGTTTACAGAAAGATATAGAGGTAGTTTAATTACATAAACTCATTGTGGAACTCATAGTTCTGTTATGTAAAGTTTAACTTCTTTGTTTTTAAACTGTAAAAATCCAGCTGCTTTTCAGTGATGGATACTAACTGAAGCCGGAGGCAGCTATGCTACTGGGGCATGCAGCTTTAGCAGTTTGTTTGATTGACAGCTCACGGTTGCACACGACCAGTTGTAACCAAAAATTACAACATGGTTCTTTATCTAATAAAAATGCTAGCCAGTAATTATTTATTTTATTTAGTTTTTGTTGACCAGGTAAGTGCACTAGACAAATCCTGCCTATTTTCAGGCACGACCCGGGGAGGGGGATACAGATGAATGCCAACTGACCTTGAACCAGATTAAGCTGTTGGTGGTATTTATAGTGCATGAGAGAAATTTGGCCAGGACACTGGGGAAATTCCCCTACTGTTTGTCGGTAGGGGGCCCTGCTGCTGTTGGAGGAGGTCATTCCTCTCTCAGCCATGGAGGAGGATGGAGCTTTGCCTAGGGCTGAGGTAGCCCAAAATCTTGATGAATCTTGTGATGTTTCCCAGACTGGATCCGCTGAAGTGGCAGCTGGAATGTACCTGCAAGGTGGCCAGCATTTTGCCGTTTCTAGTGGTCCACTGGAGTTATCTGCAGTTTCTGATCTCAGTTTAAGGGACAAACGACAGTGTTTGGAAACGGAACTCTTGCGAGTCAGTGAGCTCCTAGCCCAGGAGCATTCTTTTGGAGGATGACAGGAAACGGAAGCGTTCAGAAAACTCCCCGAGTACGTCGGAGACTGTGGGGCCTAGTAAGCTGCTTTCTGCAGCGTCCCGGTCTCCCCTTGGAGAAATTGCGGTCCCTCAAGACTGGGGAGATTTGTCGGAAGCGTGGTCTCCTGAATGAGCATTGCAGGGAGCAGGCTAGATTCAGATTATGGGGCTGAATGGAAACCGCTGATGGATCTGTGGTTACTTCGAGGAAGTTCAGATAAGTACTGGGGTTGCCCCTGCTCCTATTGTTGTTGCCCCAGTCTCAGTTTTGCAGGCTTCTTTTCCCATTCAGGCTTGTCTACAGCCTATTGCACCCTTGGGGGATCCTTTGGTGGGCTCTGCTGGCACTACGGATTCCTCCTCAGTTTTGAAGGGGCCAGTTATAGATTCTGTGCCTAAGCTGTCAGGTTGCGGTATGTAGAGATAACCCTCCTGACAGGTTTTACATTGGTAAATCATTGTTAAAGCAAAGCATGGGTTTCTTTCCATCTGAAGTCTATGCCCTGATTCATGTTCTGGGGGAATTTACCTTTAACATTAGTTTCCGTACCCCTGCCCTTTTGGAAATGTTTTGGAGCCGATATTTGACTTTAAAGACAAACCCTTTTTGGTCAGACTTTATTGTTTTACCTCTTTCTAAACAAGCTTCTAGAGTCATTACGATTATGTTTCACAATGAAGGGGTGATCATTGTTGGTATTGTGCATTGGCTGTCTAAAAGATGTGATATTCAGGGGAACCCTGTTCCCATCTTAGATGCTGAGGGCTTTTGGAATGGAGGTTGGAAGTTCCGGGTCAAATTGCATTCCACTGATTCGGATTTGATTCATTTGCCCAATTGTTTTTTTTTGGGGCAGGATAAAGGCTTCCTTTTTTATCCTGGGCATCCTCGGGTATGCTTTAAATGTGGGTCTTGTACTCACATCAGCACAAACTGCGAGGTACTTGCCTGTTCTTATTGTGGGGAAACTGGTCATCCCAGTGCCCACTGCTTTCAGGCTTCTAAATGTCACCTTTTCGAGCAGGTGGGTCACACTTTTGAACTTTGTCCCTAGGCTGCAAAAAATACAGATGAGGCTGATTTTGGGATTCAAGATTGTTATATTAGGGAGGTGGTTCGCCCTGGCCTACCTGCCGGGGGCAGGTTGGTGCCTGACGCTTCTGTGGTGCCTCCCCCCTTGTCTGACTCGAGTAAGATCTCTGCTCCTGATCTGAGTTCAGATGACCCGGTGCTCCCACCATTTGAGTCTACAGATGGGTCTGGGATGGGGTCAGGTGAGGCACTTCTCCGAACTGACTCTGTAGGAGGGGATGATTCCTTACTGACTGGTTTTACAGTGGTTGGGGGGAAAAAGAGTAAGGTGGCTAGGGGGAAGGGGAAATTAGGAAAAAAATCCACATTGGCTGTTCCTGATGTCTCCTTTGTTGATCCTAACGATTTCACTGTTCTGGCAGAGGGTATGGAGGTTCTATCTGAGATACCTGGGCCTCCTTCTTCTCCTACTAGGCCTGTGTGTCAGGACACTGAGGCAGGTCAGGTAGGCCGAGGCCTCGGATGGTAAACTGGACGGATCACTAGGCGTCTAGTAAAGTTAAGTGATTTATTTTTCTGAATTTTTTATGGTTTCTTTCTTTTGTGTGGCAACTTTAAATACTAACAGTATTAAATCCCCTGTAAAACGCAAGTCCACTTATTCTCATTTCCTATCTGAGAATTTGGATTGTGTTTTTTTTCAGGATACATGTTTGCATTCCTCTGAGGAGGTAGCTGCTGCCACTGCTGGTTGGTTATGGGGTGATAGTTTTTGGTCCTTGGTAATGAGTTATGTAGTGGGGTTGGGATTTGTTTTTTTAATTCTTACATTACAGTGAAACACCAGCTAGAGATCCTGCCTGGTAGAGCCTTGGTGTTAGATATTAGGTGGAATTCTCTACCTTTGAGATTGATCAATATTTATGTCCATCAATCTAAGTTTGACCGGGTGTCCCTTTTTAAGGCATTGCGCCCTTTTTTATGCACCTCTTCTTTTGTTGTACTTGGAGGAGACTTTAATTGTTCCCTCCCTCCCTCGTCTGCTCCCGGGACCATGATAAGAAAGGTGTATTGTGATACAGCTTGTTTGGTTACACTGCTTCAGACATCAGGACTGGTGGATGCTTTTGGGCCTTTAACTTCTGGTTTTGGATATACTTATTTTTGTGGCTCCAGAGTGTCCCGGATAGACTATTTTTTTATTTCCCCGGGGGTTGTTGCCCGGTCTCAAGTTTTACAGGAGGTCGCTTCTTCAGATCATAGATTGCTTAAATTGGTGTTAAGTGATTTGCCTGCTACCCGTAGAGGGCCGGGGTATTGGAAATCGAATATGGTCCTGTTGGACATCCCTTGTGTTGCTGAGGGGTTGCACTCCTTGCTTTTGGCCAGACGATCAGTGTTGTTTTTTTATGATGATCTGAATGTTTGGTGGGAAGACACTAAATGTGAGATTCGAATTTTCTTTAAACGTATTGGTAGATTGAACGGTCAACTGACTCATGATAAATTGCGCTCTCTTAGAGAACGATTGCATTTTTTGTCTTCTTTTCGTCAGTTTTTGGGGCCTGAGTGTCTGGAGCAGATTAATCAGGTTAAGAGAGAGATGGCAGACTTACAGTCTAAGGTATTACAGGAGATGGAAAAGAAGCATTCCTTTGATGTTTCTGGGAAAAAAAGAGACACCCTACCCTTTGAGCATTTGCAGTTTTCACGCACCTCTAGAGTTATGCAATATTTACATACTGAAGGGGTGGGCGGGTTTCTACTAATGTTGGTATGCTAGATATGTTACATAATCATGTTTCTACTACCTTTCAAATTGGATTCCTCTTTGAGGTTCCCATCCGTAACTGTTTTCTTAGCAGACAGGTTCCAGGTTTGACCCCTGTGGAACAGCTCACTTTGGTACAACCAATCGGCATTGAAGAGTTAAAAAGTCGGCAATTTGGTCTTTGAAGCCTAGTGTCACTCCTGGGTTTGATGGGTTATCTCATGAAATTTACAAACCCTTATGGGAAGTCATGGGAATGGATCTTTGTCAAGTTTTGAATGAGGGGTTGCGGAAGGGGGTGCTGCCACACAGCATGTTGCAGGGGGTCCTACTTTTACTATACAAAGATTCAGGGGATAGAGGAGATTTGACCAACTGGAGGCCATTGTCATTCTTGAATACGGATTATAAGATCCTAATGAAAATTTTTTGTGTCTGGTTACGGGGTGTTTTAGGCTCTTTATTACATCCATCTCAGTTTAGTGGGGTGCCTGGTAGGAAGATCCAGGATGCATTGATTCTGCTTCGGGAGCTCATTTCTAAAGGGACAGCCGGAGAACTTTTTGGGCATTTGGTGTGCCTTGATCAATCTAAAGCTTTTGATAGAGTGGAATATAATTATCTTTGGGCTGTTTGGGGTGGTATGGGTTTCCATCACAATTCATTGGCTGGTTGCAGACTTGTTATTGGGGAATTACTTTGTTACCTAGTGTCAATGGTTGGTTGGGTAAAGCTGTAGATGTGCATAGAGATGTTTGGCAGGGGTGCCCACTTAGCCCTCTGCTTTATGTGCTGTCTTTGGATCCCCTTTTACATGTCTTGTCTTGGACGGATGATATTATTGGTCTTTCTGTTGGTAGTACGGATTCACCAATAGTTTCAATCGCCTACGCAGATGACTTGATCCTTGTCCTCTCAGATCGTAAATCTGCTGCTGCAGCTCAAATATTGTTGCATTCATTTTCGGTAATGTCAGGGTCCTCTATTAACAGGCTGAAAAGTGGGACTTTGCCCTTGGGATATGAGGCGACTGATGTGGCTTTACTCTGGGATGTGCCTGTTGTATTTTGGAGGGTTAGATGCTCAGAAGTACTGTATAATTGGGAGCAGCAACTATCAGAGGCCCATAATAGGGTGCTGCAGTGGAATAAGAACCGAATGTCTAAGGCTAAGCGTATTTACCTAATTAAAACTTTTTTATTACTTTATTTTTTGTTTCTAGCTGCAGTTTTCCCCCACCTCTCTCTTTGGAGACTTCACTTTTCAAGGCGTTTTTTCTGTGCCTTTGGGGCAGTAGATTGAACCCGGTTTGTAGAGGTATCACATATTTGCCCATTGGAGAGGGGGGTTTGGGTATGCTTAACCCGATCGTTTTTTTACATAGTATTTTTGTTTATTACAATTTGGTCCCACTACTTATAGGGGTAGTGAAAATTTGGTCTCTTGGGTGGCTGACAGCATAGGTCCCTTTTTGCAGCATTGGGATAATGATTCTGGTTTAGCTCAGCAGGTTCAGCTTTGTGGCTTTGATGGTCATTTTCGAGTAATGTTCCAGAAATTGAAAGCCTGGCATGTAGTTAAGAATTTTCTGATCTTACACTCCAGGCAGGAATTCTATCATTCAGTCCTTAGTGACTGTTATTTCCTTGAGCCTTGGTTTCATGATTTGCCTGCTTCAGAGCAGCACTCTAGGTTGAAAGTTTTGGTCAGCAAAAGGGTGCCTCCCACATGTGGGATTTCTTATGGCTGTGTCTCCATAGGAAGCTAGGGTGAAGGTAACATGAAACATAAGGATCTCTGAGAGGTTTTGTCCCCGGTGGAGTCTTGTGGGGGTTTGAAACGATGGAACATTTATTTGTGGAGTGTCCCTTTGTTGTTTCTTTCTGGTCTCGCTTTCATGAGGAGTGGCCCTCGAATCCCTTCCAGGGTCTTTCCTCTAAGCTTTGGGTAGACAGGTTTTTGCTAGGCTCATGGCTTGGATTTGATAATGTCACTATTCGCCTGGTAATCGGTTATATAGGTTATCAGTTGTGGCATGCCCGGTGTACTTTAACACTTAGGCAGACACTACTTTCTGAAACCCAGATTATTCATACTCTTAAATCCATTCTACTCCGTTGGAGATCTCAGGAGGAACGGGTGGTGCATCCAGAATTGTTTAAACTGTGGTGGTGGAAGAAGATGACTTGGTTAGATACAGGGTGATTCTCTCATTTGTCAAGACCTGGCAGTTTTTTTGTATTTTAGGGTTCCCTTGCTGTGGTGTTTTGATCTCCCTAGCAGTGAACCTGGGTACTGATATTTCCCTTATGGATGGAATTTAGCTTTCCTTTTCTTTTTCAAACTATTCATTAGGAGGTTAGTTAATAAATGTATGACTGTAAAACTCATTTAATTTATTTTCTAGTTTGCATATTTTTTGTGTGACTTAACACTGTTTTGTATTTCTTTGGATTTCCTTTACTTTATGATTAGTATATTGTTTTGTGTGATTTAACACTGCATGGAATTTATTTTGTTTTTGAAGTTATTATAATGCTAAATTTCCCCTACTCTTTTAGTGGGGATGAGATGGAGGTTATGTGCATATGCGAATTATTTCTGTTTGCAGTTTCTGTATACTGTATTTCTCGTTTATGATTTTTGTTTTACTTGCATTATGATTTTGTATGATGTAATTCACTTTTACATTTGTGTTTTAAGTTTTGAATAAAAAATTCCCCTATTCTTTTCGATAAGTGCCATGGGATCTTTCACATCCACCTGAACTACCACCAATCCACGCAGATGGGACCTTGGTTTAACGTTTCATCTGAAAGACAGCACCTCAGAAGTGCAGCACCCCTCTCATGCTACACTACAGTGTCAGTACTGGGATATTAACCCAAGTGCCAGATGTGGGAACTGAACCCCATAGCCCTCTGATCTCCTGGCCTCAGAGGCAAGTGTGCTACCTACTGAGCCACTGACACTGCATTATAACACGATATAACACAATATAACACTGTAACACAGCAATCTGAAATTAGAAGAGATTCTGGGTTCATCATGTCTCCCTGATTTATAAGCAGAGATGAACGATGTCATAGTGCATACTACTGTAGCTATAATATTAATTATACTCTGCAAGCATAGAACGCAAGCACTTGTTTGTAGTACAGTATCTGCTGTTTTCAACCTTTGCAGTTTGTTTGTGAATAATTCCTATATGGTGATTTGCATGGACTACCCATGATACTTTTCATTAAGGTGGTATGTATATTTTGTGTGTCTTTGAAATATTGCTTTATTGACGGTGTTCTTTCAGGGTGACCATTGCTGCAGTGATTTTACACTGATGCTGTTGTTTTTTAAATCACTGCTATATAATACACTATTTATTTTTATAATGCAATTTTATTATAACACAAGGGGTTGGTTTCATGAAACAGTACCTACATTTGCACTAGACGATGTGCATTACCATACAGGCAGCACTGTGTCAAGTATGAAGCAGCAGAGAGGGTACAGTGATTTGTGCTAGTTGTGTTCCTGAATTTAATCCTGCTATAGTGCTTCAGAAAATGCACATGGATGAGGCTCTTAGCATAGTCTGTCAGCTCTGTCTGATGATGTCACACACAACAGTGAGGTGGATGGGACCAGCACACATTAATGTAGCTTACACCAGATGGACAGGACATGCAAAGCTTCCTGGAGGTATGGTACTAGTCTGCAGCAGTTACAGTGGAAATGTCAACAGGAGAGTATTGCTGTAACCCCCCACCCCATATGTCACCCAGTGTGCAGCTATACAGAGGGATACCAGTGCAACTGCATGCCTCCTACATGGCCAGTATTCTGCTGCATGAAACCTACAGTGGAGCCAGCTACAATGAAATTCAGCAACGTGCAGTAAATGACATTGTTGTTCAGAGATTTAATAACACTTTTTCTTGTTCTAGGAAGTGCCCAAAATTCAATTTGAGCTACTCTCATTGGACTGATAATAGATTTTAAAGTCCAATTACTTTGCCTAGTAGAGAGTCAAAATCTAATTTGGATTCTTCAGTGTGTTGAAACAATGAACCAGGTGTTCTGTACACAAATAGGTACTGAATGGTATGGAAATGTCACAGTGCTCCTAAAGCAATTAATTGTTTTTATTGAGTTTTCCTTTTTCAGTTCCATTTCTCCTTTCTTGTTATAGGCTGCTTCTCACCGGCACGTATTGAAATTCTAATTGGCAGTGACAGACTGCCATACATTGTTGAATTTCTTACAGTGCAGAGCTCGCACTGAGCCTTAGTCACTGGGGTTGATCATGCCTTCAGGTGTCAGTGTGGCTCAGTTAGCACATCCAGCTCTAGGCCAGAAGGTTGTGGGTACCATTCCCACAATGGGACTTGGGCTCATAGCCCCAAAAATCCTAGCAATGCAGTGCAGTACTAGGGGGTGCTGTTCTATTGGTGAGTGCCATCCTACAGAGATGGGGCTTGATTTTCAAAGCCTGGAGTATGACGCAAGGTGCCTACGTTAAATATAATTGACGCAAGTGGACCATGTATCAAAAGATATGGCAATCACTATTTTTCAACGTGGTCTGTGTCGAAAAGGGGAGTTGTTGCACCAAAGTGGCACTGCACCAGCCTTGCAACCAAAATCGGGGTGCTGCAGGTTATGAGGGGGCTTGTGCCACAGTAGGGCTGCAACACCCCCCTTTTACTTTTACATGCAGCTTTTTAACATTGGGGATCCAGGGACAGGCAAGCTGAGGTTCTCCCATGGAGGATTTCAATCCAACCTGTTCTCAGGGCTTTATTGAGCCTCCTACGATGACCCATTTTCCATTTTCTCCCCCTTTATGCCAAGACCCCAGAACATGGTCCCACATGCATGTGGAGTCATGCATGTACTCTGTGATTCCAGTGATGGCCCCTTCCTCCCACACGGCCTAATGCCTGGCTCCCCTTTTCTGCTTGGTGCTGCCACCTAGCCTCCATTGGGTGGCAGCCAAGAGCCATGGAAGCCCACATCCCTCCCCGGGAGAGGAGAGCTGTCTTGCCCGCCTCAGTTCAACTCCACGCCCTTCCCCTCCGACTGACCCCCGGCAACTCAGGCTTGTTTCCAAATCCAGGTCGCTGGTGTGGGAGGAGATAAGATGTCCAGTACTTCAGCCTTCCATGCCACTGGGCTGGCTCATCAGCATCCCCTTTTTAGTGATTTGTAAGCCCCACAGTGGATGCAGCAAGGGGCTCCACTTAAATCAACCAGGAGGAGGTTTTAGGAACATGTGCCAGTGCCACACACTGTGACAAAGGAGGAGAGGGTCTGAAAGTGGACTGCCAGGGGCAGAAGAGGAGTAGGGGTGCCATAGGGGGCAACACAGAGACAGCAGGCATGAAAGGCGGTGATGTGCACCCAGTGGGGGTGCCATTTGCATAGTCATACAACCAATGGGATGGGATGGGAACACCAAAGGGGGAGTTTCAAGGGACGGAAAGTGACATGGTCCCAGGTGGGCACAACCCTGGCAGCTGCCCCATAGGTAGCCACCCACCCACATAGGACCATGTCACTTTCTGTTCCTGGCTCCCCCTTGACAGTACCATTCCATTGGCTGTATGGCTATGCAAACGGCACCCCTTCCAGGTGCCACATCACTCCCTCTCATGCCTGCTGTCTCCCTCATACTCCCCTATGGCACCCCCCATGCCTCATCTGCTCCTGGCCCCCCACCTATCAAGCATTTTCACCCCCACTCCCACCGTCCTGGACCCCCTAAAGTTGCACCTGGTTGAGGGTGGCAGATCCCTGCAGCAGTTCCCGCAGGTGCACCAAATGTTTGGCACTAGCCTGTGTCTGCAGCAACTCCTGGATTTTTGGTGCAGGGACCCCTCCCTTTTATCAAATTGTGCGCAAGGTCCCTGACGCACCTGGAGTTTGCCACAGCCCTAGAAAGACACAGCTTGTGTCACTCTAAGGGCTGTTTGAAAATTGAGCCCCTGATATTAAATGAAGGTCCTTTATGTCAGTCTCCAGTACAGTCCTGTTGGATGACCAGGTAGAAGTCAAAGAAAGTACAAATTGAGGAAGCCTCACAACTCACCCCAAATATCAGTAAATAGAGGCACAAGAAAGCAAGTGCATAGGAAATCAATAAGAATTTATTTAATGTACCTATACACCATACATATTTAAAAAGAGCTGATAAAATGACACCCCCACAGTCCACTAGCTAAAAGCCCGTCGGCCTTTTGCTCCCACTTGTGGAGCTTTATCAAAGGCGCCTTGATAAATAGATGTGGCTTAGAAGTCAAAGAAACCATGGCACTTTTTGTAAAAGTAAGGTAATTTATTTATAAGTAGTTAAAAGCAATATATTTATACAAAATATTTTCAGAAATCAAAATATGAAACTTTCACACTTATGCTAACTAAATACAAAAAAAAATAGTAAGATAAAAATCAGAAGGAAATGGTGCAACTAATAAACACACGTGCAAAGAAGGAAATATAAGGAAATATAACACCCTACCTCCCAGTGGATTATTGAATATACATACAGGCCATAACACACCTGATACATAACTAACTAGGAAAAATCCAAGTCATATTCTTCCATATGTTAGATTGTATCATTGTAGGTCATTTTCCAAATCCCTACTTGTACGTTACTAGCAAAGATCCCCTAATCATGTTTTCCCATGTCATCACACTGCACCCGTCTCTGCTGTAATAGCAAGTGTGATGTTGTTTAGCACACAAACAGTTATTTACTGCAAACCATCTATTCAAGGTGCTTTATGATACTTAACAAAGCAAAAAGACTAGCGGACACCCTCCCTTCCCACATAGCATAACATTTAAACTTTCAAATGCCAAAAATGGCTATATTTACTTTCAAACTTCAATGAGAAGTTAAATCACCTGTGCAAAATCCCTGCTGGGAGCACAGTATAAAAGCAGTTAGCTAGTAGCCATTGAGGCATTGGAAGGTTAGGGACTAAACTGAAGGGCCCCACCTTGACGTTGGTGATTTAGCTCACTCAAATTGGAATTCCAGTCTGAAACAAAGAGGACCCTCTCCTCACATGGAGTTTGAAAGTAAATATAGCCATTTTTGGCATTTGAAAGTTTAAATGTTATGCTATGTGGGGGGGTACTATCTTTTTGCTTTGTTTGTTATTTGTCACCATCTAGCAGCATCCCTTATAAGAAATGTGAATTCCAGTGTGTAGTAATTTAAAGGTTTGAGCAGCTATTTTTAGTTTTATGGCTTTATGATACTTACCCAACTGAGATGTGCAGATCCGCAACCCAGTTCTTCATACTGAATGGAATGAAAAATAGTCAGAGTACGGAATTTCCCCTGGTATCCTATCAGTTTTCTCCTTTCCCATTCCCATTTCCCCTCAGACAACATTCAATTCAAACAGTCTTTGAGGTACAGTGACCCTTTCTTTCACCCTACTCCTGTTCCAAGCAATCACCAATATTTAGTGACAACCCTTCACATTGCTATGGTCCAAACATCCCTGGTGTCTATGGTATTCTTTCCAACATTCCGCCTCTATCCAAAAATCACTGCCATCTATCAGCACCCCATTTTAACACCATAGTTCCATCCAATCAGTACCTGGCATCAATTGACACCCCTTCCACATCTTGCCCCAACCAGGCTTCCCTGGTATCCAGTGGCACCCCCTCCCACATCCTGCTCCAGTTTAATCATCCCTGGTGTCCACTGCATCCTCTTCTACACCCTGCCCCAAACCAAGCATCCCTGGCATTCACTGCCAACCCTTTCTAACACCCTGGCTCCATCCAATCAGTTGCTGTCATCATGTGGTACCCCCTTCCACAACATACCACAATCCAAACATCCCTGGCATCATGTGCCACCCACTCCCACACCCTGCCCCAATGCAAGCATATCTGTCATCTAGTGGTACCTACTGCCAAACTCTGCCCCAATCCAAGTGTCCCTGGTATCTGCTGGAACCTCCCCTTCCCCAAGACAGTGCCTGTTAATAACCCTTCTCTCACCTCCTCATCCTCATCCTATTTCTGTATGGAAAATATTATCACAGAGTACCATATTTCACTGAACTGTAGCCAGGGCTTCTTTTAGATTCTGTCTTTTTGGCTGTGGCTACAATTTGAGGCATACCTCGCAACCTCGTGCCTCATAAATCAGGGACAAGGATTAAAAAAATCAGGGACAAAGGACCAAAATCAGGGACACGTCTTCTTAATTGGTGATATCCACTCACGAAGCTGGTAGTAGAAGGGGCTTGGTGTAAAATGCATTTTCTGAGTAGCAACAAGTCTGTAACTTTAATGTTTGACATTATTTTGTGCTTACAAGCAGCTCCACAGTTTGGTCATGGAAACACAATTTTAAGGAGGGACAGGGTAAAATTTTGAGGCAAAATCAGGGACATCCCTGAAAGTCAGGGACAGTTGAGAGGTATGATTTGAGGCCAGTTTCAGTTTGAGGACAGCTTCTTTTAGGAAGTGCTTGGCTGTGTGAATTTAAAAGACTATTACAATGCTCAGTTTCCCAACAAAAGCCAGTACAGTCCTGTGACCCTGATAAAACAGGATTAAGTTACAATTTCGCCTTTATATGCAATCCTACAGTGTAAAAAAGTCCAGACTTAATGTCTATGTAGAAGCTGTGAAAAGCATAAAAATAGATGTTTCCTTTTTCACATTTTCAATCAGCTAAATCAATCTGCTATAAGCAGTGTTTAAAGGGTACCTAAACAAACAGTTTTTTAAAACTGCAAACTCCAAAATCTGGCTTCATATGGAGGTAAGGTAAAGGCTGCTGTTTACATGTATGCTAAAACTGCATTTATGTAAATAACATAAATGCAGTTTCATAGCTTTTGAAAAATGTAAACATCAGCCTTTCACATTCAAAAAAACAGCCTTGGCTTCTCCCTAAGATGTCTGCCAAGTGTGTTAAGTGATGAGTCATGATGACATCATTTGAGCCAGAGACAGAGATCAACATATATTTCTACAGTGCTAACTAGTTCTTCTTTCCCTCTTTATTTTGAATTGCTGTACCAGAATGATCAACACCATGTATTACCTCATGGATTATTTTGATCAGTACACGTTAGGTTATGATTTTGTTCATTTTGTTTACTTTAACTTGCAGAAAATGTCTTGCAATCCAGCTGATTTTTATCTTTGGCAGACTGCATTACAGTACAACACTTCAAATACCTGATGATCTAGTGTTTATATGATGCACTGATTTTTTTTGTTAACCAGGAGAGACACACTAAACTGACAGCTTGTTTTCAGGTGTGGCCTAGGAGCAGAAGGAAGTTTAGTGACTTGCTCAGGGTCACACAGCAAAGTACCAGTCTTGTTCAGTTCCAAAGCTCATGCTCTCTTGTTAATCCACAAATAAGGCTTTCTTTTTCCATGTGAACCCACTGCACCTAGCCTGCCTTCTGTTGAACACCCCACCATCCATACCCTGTCCTTAGTACTGCCTGGGGCTGCATATGAGCTTGCGGTCTCATGAAGAGAATTATCACACCTCAGATTGTAATCTTGTACCTCAGAGGATTGTGCACACCTATACTGATATGCATCATAAGCTGGCACTGTTAAAAAATGCCTCCCAATCACTCTCCAGTTCACATTCCCAATGTTTGACTTCTGCTCTCACAGTGAATAGTAAGTGGATCACCACCCTTCTGCACAGTGATGGTAGTATGTACAGTTCCCTGTTGTGTTTTTTCTCACCTTCCCAGCAATTCTTCTCCAGTACTTTTCTGTGCTGTACTCCACAACGCGGGTTGGCTGGCTACCACCCTTCCAAATCTTGAATGAGCTATACACAACTCCCTCAGTACTGTCCTAACAAATGTCAACCCCCCCCCCATAATCTCCCTACATTGAAGTCAAGTAACAGTTTAGGTGCAGCCCTGCCACTCTGAGTATTTGTCCTTGTTGGCTACTCTCATCCACAGTCAGGTAGTGAGCACAATGCTGGCAGCCCATCATTTCAGATCTCACAGTAATATGCTCATATTTCTCTCCTTCTGTCTTCCCCTTCCCTGAATATAGCTGTACCCTGCTGGAATGGCCTTTTCAGTTCCTCTCTGGCATTCATTCTTCTCACCAGCTCCCCACATCAAAAACTGGTGAGTTCATTACCCTTCAGCATCATGAATGTGGTTAGTACAGTCTCCCGTGTTATAGTTGCATATTAATAATAAACATGATCTTCTGGTAAGCCAGGCTGATAGCAGCATGGCATAAGTGGAAAAATAGGCTTTCCTACTCATATAAGATCTAAGCCACCTATGATTAGGCACTATTAAATGACGTGCATAATGATGTACACACCTGTCATTTAATAGTGCCTAATCAAAGGTAGCCTAGATCTTTTAAGGATAGGAAAGCCCATCATTCCCCCTTGTTCCCTGCTGATATGAGCCTGACTTACTAGAAAGATATTTTTATATTTGATATGTCAAAATAAAATGGGAACTGTACTACTTGCATTCATTATGCAGAAGGGTGATGAGCTCACCAGTTTTCACTGTGAGGAGGAATAGTGAAGACTGAATACCAGAGGGGGACTGAGAAGGCCACCCTTGCAAGGTACTGTTATATTCAGGGAAGGGGAAGACAGAAGGAGAGAAATATGAGCATATTACTGTGAGAAATAAGATGTGGGGCTGCAAGCACCTTGATCACTACCTGACCCCATTGTCCTGGAAAACATTCTCCTTCCTATAAAACCAGTGCATGCAATTGTCCAAGGCTGTGTGTGAATATTAATGTATGGAACAGCTGCCACTACACGTTCAGTCACTTCACTATCAGTCTAGTACTGATTGTAAAGCACCTTGGGATACAGTGTGTATGAAAACCACTATATAAATGCTGATTCTTATTCTCATTATTATTATTTCCCATGGAAAAAGAGGACAAGACAAGCATATATTTGAGTTTCGAGAAAGTATGAACTCTAACATTGGACTGCACAAGAACTTTGCTACAAAAAAGTGGTGGCTTTAGGGGATGGTGAAGGGTGTGGCTGCAACCCCCCCCATAGTAACATACTTGCTTGCAGCTGCTGCTGCATTTCATTTGTTGAAGAAGTCTGATTTATTGATTGTACAAATGTTTACATTCAAACTATGGATTACATTTGTAGGTTCTGTCAAAAACGTACTAGAAAAGAATAATAGCAGAAAATAAAAAGGTTTAATAAAAATGTTAAAAAGTGCATGTTAAGCATGCACTCCACTCCAGCACCCCCACTGTAGCATCCTGGATCCACTATAACCACTAGACCACCAGGTCATTCAAGATGTGTACTGCACTGTGGTTTGCCACAGAGAAAGTCTGTTGGATTAAAACACATTTTCAGCATGTTAAAGTAAACAAAATGAACAGAACCATAGCCTAACGTGTATTATAGAAAATAATGCACATGGTTTTGACCATTTGGTTGGAACACTTCTATACAAAGGGAAAACAGAAGCTAGTTAGCACTACAGAGAGCCATATATCTCTTTGACTTTGGCTCAGATGGCATCACATTTGGCGGCCATTTTAGGAAGCAGGTAAGACAGTTTTTTTCTAAATTGGAAGGCTGATTTTACCGTTTTCAAATGCTCTGGAACCACATTCAGGTAAATTATGTAAATGTAGTTTTAGCATTAATGAATACATCAGCCTTTCCTTTAGTCACCTATGGAGTCAGATTTTTGAATAGTTTGTTGTCAAAATGTTGTTTAGGTATCCTTTAAATCTTTTGAGAACTCCACAGTTCTCTAGAATAGGTACTCTGAGGCTCCAAAGATCATAGGGGTAAAAAGAGGAGTGATTAAGATTAGATACACATGTAGACCCATTGTGTGTAACTTCTTAAAAGTTAGATCTGGCATTCATTAGCATGAAATATGGTACAGCACTGAACGTAGACAACACTGTACTTGACTGAATTGGAGGCGCATCTACAAAATGGGGTAGGTAGGAATTAGGTGAGGCTATTTAGGGGCAACTTTAATTCAAGGGCAGCTACAGTTCAGTGAAATACTGTAGTTATTTAATAACCACTGTATTTACTGAATCACAAGACTGGGATAACATTTTCCACATCAATATAGAAGTTTTTATACTGCTACAAAAAAAAAACATTATTGCAAACTTTTGATTTAAAAAAATGCAGCAGCTTAAGATGACATTTTCCTGACAGTGCCTGGCTACGGGGGTTGTGGATGGTTGTTGCCGGCGCTGTCTAAGGGGAGGAGATATTTTTCATGGGGTTGACTAGCACTGGGGATAGGCTCTGGATGACAGCCTCATCCAGTGGGGGATTGGAGGTCAGAAGGAGAGGACTGACTAGAAAACAGTATTTTTGTTTAAGAGTGCCAACACTAGGTTGGTCTCAGTGTCAGAATGGAGTGGCATTCTTATGGAGGCAGCACTGGTGGCTGGAAAATTTAAGTTTTTCTGGCATCTGGGTGGGTTTAAAGTGTTAGAATGAGAGGTGGTACAGCGACAGCACCAGCAACTGCTCCATATGGTCACATGATTAGAATTTTTCCAATACTGGGGGTGAACTTCCAGAGTTGGAGGTTCCACATCCTAATAGCGATAGCAAAACAGCGATTGCTATTATGGTGAGTGTATATATTGCCAAAAAGCAAATCAGCTATACACACTTTAAGGCAACTTGACTTCCAGATATAAAAAAAGTGTTTTTGTTAGGGGGGCTTTGCCCCACTTCCCCCTGCACCCCTCTGAATTAGGATTCTTAACTCCAATGGGGTGCATGTTGGGGAGGGGGCAAGAAATTAAGTGCTGCAGCAGCAAAGTGTAACCTGCTCCCGGTCCCAAATCCAGTATCTGCTCTGCCAGAGCTAACCTCCCACACCACCATGCCACATTGCTAGCTCAGCAGCAGCAGGTACTCCAGTCCCTGACAACCCCTTCCCTGTCCCTCCCCCTCCCCTCGCTATTCCCCCCCTTCATTTTGCCCTTCCCCATAGTTGCTGTCCGATACCCTTGCTATTCTGCCGGGTAGCACAGAATAACAGTGCCCAAAATGAGTCACTATGTTTGTAGTCTCTCATTTTGGGTCGCTATTATTATGTGATACCGTGTTGGTGGGGTGTTCAGAGACAGAACTGACCCCTGGGGATGGACTCCAAGTGGCAGCATTATTTATTATTTTCCTGGCACTGCTGTGGGCTCCTAGTGGCAGAATTGGGGTTGGGGGCGTTAATGGCCACTGGGGCTGGGCACATGATGGCACTATCATAAGTTTTTTATACGCATAAAACCAGGAATTAAAAAATGTGTTTAGAACTGTACAAACACATTTTCTGCTTTCTGGTATGATATGTGACCACAGTTTTAGCTGTGGCACATGAAAACAACTTATGAAAAACATAATATTTTCATTCTGTGCACGTGCAGCTAGCTAATTGTTTTTTTCAAAATGCTAAAAAATCTCCTACGAGATAGCCACAACTGAAGTTTAAAGTTTTAAAATTCAGATATCTGTCATTTTAGTAATAAGTGAGCAAAAGAAGGTCTTAAAAAGGATATTTCTGAACCAAACTGCCAAACTAACTTCCACCACATCCAGAGGATTCTGAGATCTTTACATGGAGGGTATGTCTGACAACACCTCCCACAGCTTCTTTCAATTCCATCAGTAAACAATAGCAAACATTGTCATACAAATTAGGTACCACAGTACGTGAAAAAGCAGTCTGAGATGGAATATTGTACCTGGGTTTCAGAAATTGCAGAAGCCTTCAGAATACATGATCCTCCACAATGCTATATGGTTGAAGGTTCAATGCCATCATCTCACCAATAAGTTAAGTGATGTGCACTGCAGTTGGATAAGTGGGGAGAGACTTTGCTCAAGACAGGGGAACTATTCGTTTGTTCTTAAATAAAATTTAAAAACTTTTACAGCCACTGTCCATGTGTATCACTGTTTTTGTTTCTGAGGCTCAAGACTGGAATGCCTGTACAATTGTTGGTATACAATTAGGATGGCAACATAATATTGCTGCTGTCATTATAGCAACCATGAGTTGTTGTGGGGTACTAGTATGACCTTGGCTTTAGAGCGCCTGGTGTTTTGGGTGTCTGGGTGGATTTGGCGTGAAGTGCTTTGGGCGCAGGATAGTTTGTTACCTATGCACTTACTGTAGTAAAGGATGAGTATGCAGCATCTAAGTCTCTTTTTTTGCTGCCTGAATCTCTGTGCCACCAATCAAAATTACTACCCTCTAACAACTGTGGTGTGACCTCAGAGTTGGTTCAATTAAGTTGGAGGAGGGGTACAAGGGCCGAGCCCCCTGGAATACTCAACTTTTGTGGGTGTTGTGCTGTGGGATATTCTGGCACATGGTGGGGTACTCAGGTGTCAATTGGGTATTTGTTTTACTTTTCCCTGTGTCTACATGTCGCTCATGTTGTGGGGCACTCAGGTTCACTGTCACAGATTGCAGAGTCAGCTGAATGCTGATGCTGTAATTGCCATCGACAATAAAATTGTTGCAGTGACATGGATGAACCACAATTGTTGGCTCCGTTGTTGCAAATGACATAGCCTTTGACCTACCAAATGGGGAAGGCAACACAGGAGGAGTCTGAACTGGGGCAGAGTTTGGGGGTCGGATCACAGTACTGGTTACTGGCATTTCCACAGGGTGTGTGTTTGACTGAGAGAAGAATGAGTATGATAAACATCAGCACTGGGTGGAGTCTCACTCTCCAAACCATCACCACCACCACAACCACCATGACCTTGTTTTTGAACTTTTTCCATACAGTGGCAAGAGGAAATTCTGCCAGCCAGTGTAGAATCCATAGTCAACTGTGTTTTTTGACTCATAAGGTGGTTCCAAAGAGATCTGGTTGCCAGCTCAGACAATGTCTTACTACGACTCAGGTTGACATCGCAGTATGTGCATATGGCATGCCTTTTGTCCTCATCTGACTCCACAACATGGGCCCAAGCATTACTACTTATACTGGCTACAGTGCTCCTTTTTTGTGTGGAGCCTGACCAGCGTCCCACCACTAGGGCCACTATGTTCTGCCACACTTCTGCTTTCATCAGAGGGTTGCTGTTCAGCATCTCCAGTTGGTGTATCAAAGAACGGGGTGTCAGCTGTTACATTACTACGTACAAATGGAAGTGTGGACTGCTTCGTTTTCTTTGGTGCAGCATGAGGAGGAGCATCAAGACTGTCGGCTGCTCTGTGTTTTTCAGTGTGAGCATCCTTTGCAGTTGAGAGACTCCTGCCAATCTCTTCATTCGCTTCTGAATCAGTAATATGTTCCATCTTAATTTCTTTTTCTGGGCGAACATATTCAGACACAGATGATTCATACCATTCATTGTCGCTGTTTTCAAATAAAACAGGAGATGAGAATGACTTCTGAAATTGTCTGTGTTTGTGTCCCAAACAGGGGTGATGGGAGGGCAGTAGAGAACTAGAGGTGGTAGTTAGTGAGGTGGTGGTGGTACTGGAGACAACAGGTTGAACTGTGGTAGTGGTGGTGGTAACAGTAACAATAGTGTCACAGATAGTGGTCACAGAAGGTACCTCATGCAAGTTGATAGAGGCAGTTGTAGGTGTACAGCTTGCAGTGCTGACAAAAGTACTGGCAGATGTAGTAGACATTGGACTCAGAATAGGTAGAGGCACTGCCAACAGGAAGCAGAGATATATCTGCAGAGAAATGGCCATGAATGGGGTCCTGGGCCATATTACTGCTACTGTTCCTTAAAGAGGAAACAATATTAGTTATTCTAGAAGCTGGAGATGGTGTAACAGATTTAGACTGTATTGCACATGCACAACCACTAGCACATGCTCAATACTGTGCGGTGGCCATCTTTGTCACACTGGACTGTGCTGTATTTTTCTGTGGCTGCCAATTTCCTTTTTTTTTTAAACAATATTCTTATGCCCCCCCCACCTGACCTTCCCTGCCAGCACCCACCACCCCAACACCACCTCCAGAAACATTACAATAACAGTGGGGTGCCCAATCTCCCAGTGCATTGATTGTGTTCCAGGTGACCTTTTTCTTCCTTACCTTCCCTTTCAGCACCCCACCCCAGAAACACAGCAGTGGCACTGGGCATGTCCAATCCCCCAGTGTCACGATTAGGAATCCTCTGTCATTTTTTTTCTTTAACCTTTAAAAAGAAAACTGTCCAGCGATGTCTTTTGTGCCACTACTGTCCTCCACCAGACCCTCCACTCAACACCCACCACCCCGCACCCCTCAAGCCCTTACATACTCATCACGGGTCCAACAGCATAATCCTCTCTGGATCAAAGACACATCTTCACTCTTCAAAGCCAGACTGCAAACTGAAGAAACAGGTATGCAGCCCAAAGTACTTCAATGGAGTTTTGAACTTAGTGGCATAACTTGGGCATTTTTGTATATTTGTAGCCCAAATTTCCAACATGCCTTCTTTGGGACCCTATCTCATGGACAATTGAACTGTCAATAGGCAGATCTGTCCCAAAGGGTGATTTTATGGTCCCTGTACAAAATCACCTTTGAGGCAGGAGTTTAAGACTTTCTGTGCCCTTGTTCATGAGATGGGGTCATAAGAAGGCAAGGTTGAACATTTGGTGAAAAAATATTAAAATAAAAACAACAAAGTTATGAGCCAATGTTGAATTTAGGTGAACACAGGCTTGTAACTTTGGTAATTTTCAAGATTTTTACCCCAAATTTTCAACATAGCCATATCTTTATAGCATCTCATGAATGTGATGTCTGTCATTTTTCAAATCCTGGCCAATATGTTTTTTTACATCCCAAAAGGTGATTTCATGACCCCTGCATGAAATCACCTTTTGGGCAAGAGTTGAACATTTTCTCTGCCCATGTTTATGAGGTGGGGTAATAAGAAGGCTATGTTGAAAATTTGGTGTAAAAATATTAAAATACAATAAAGTTATGAGCCTACATTGAATTCTGCAAATGCAAGCTTGTAACTTAGGTAATTTTCAATATTTTTGCCCCAGATTTACAACACAGCCATTTCTTTACAGCACCTCATGAATGTGACAGCTGTCATTTTTCAACTCTGATCCAAAACATGTTTTTATATCCTGAAAGTTGAATTCACAGTCCTTGTGCAAAATCACCTTTAGGTCAGGAGTTGAACATTTTCTCTGTCCTTCTTCATGAGGCAGGGTCTTAACATGGTTATGTTGAAAATTTGGTGTAAAAATATTAAAAAACAAATTTTCAATATTTTTACTCCATATTCCTTGGCTGTAGCCCTATCAGACAGATCTTGTTTTTCACTGTGTATAAAAATTGGTTATATCCTGAACATGTTTATCAGAGTTCAGCATCCCTGCTCGATCATAAGTGAGGCAGAAACATTTACACTAGTATTAAAGGAGTTTGGGCAAAAATGCTTTTATAGTTATCCAATGTGATTAGAAGGGGTCTGTTGACTCTAGTCAGTATTGACATGTCAGAATACAGTACTTGGAAACTCATGGTGCACTCATGATCAATAACTATTATGGACTAATGGAGAAAATATTTTTCAAAACACTCACCTCTGGTCTGTCCATCTTGGTTTCCCTTTAAGATCATTACATACAATTTTTTGGAAATTTGAATATATTTTGGTAATGTTAATTTTCCCTTTATTGGTATTCTGGCATGTCTCAGCTTTGGACACTTTGTTATGAGTTATCTTGGGTGAATATGGATTTTGACTGTCTGTAAGACATGTATGTGTATGTTACTGGTTTTCACCATTGCATTTCTTGTTGACATTTTCAATAAAACATTTATATACAAAAAAATATCATTATGTACAGTATAAGGGATCTTGGGTGAAGACTTTAGAAAGAATTGTAAAGCATCAAAACATCAGGCTGAACCTGTAGGGTCACTTCTGCTTTTCCACACTGTTGGTTGCACTTTAATCAAGTTCATTTTGGACATTTATAAAGATGAGTAATGTCTGTGTATGTTGAGGAGGTGAATGCTGAGTTGTTTTGCCTTGCTTCAACTTTTATTCTCCTGACTTCATAATTAGCTGGTGAAACCAGCTAAAAGAGAAACACTATCGCAGGCTCAGATATATGCACAAACCAACACTAACATTCACTGCCTCAGTCAGTGGTCACAAGTGTAGGGAAGGGGTGGGGATTTGAGTTGCTACTGTATATACCAATTTTTAATAAACTGACCTTGCATGAGGTACTATACCATTGATACATGGCGCTGTACATGTAGACTGTCCTTGGGTCATGGGGGTAGAAAACATGGAAGGGTGGGTGGAACGTATGCATAACAAACCCTAATAGCACATTTCCAAACTTTGAGGGCATTGGGATTACACCCATAATAGTTTATTTCCAACTTTGTGGGGTGAGTTTTGTGTGGTAGCAACCCTAATGAGCATGAACGTAGTTCTTTTTGCCATGAATTTCTTTACTTTTTAAGAAATTTGTGTAGTAACTTAACACATGACTTTTGAAATCCTCTGCAAAGCAGGAGGTGATGCCAAACATACTTTTCACAGGGCTCTTTTTGTTTTGTGAAATGCCAAAAGGACATCTGATGAGGGGGGCACAACAGTTCTTTAGTGGACTGTTGTGTACCATAACCACCTGCTTCTTTAGGCCATAGGACCATTTGGGCCTTCTTGTTGAAAGCCAGTAGTCCAACTGAGGTCAGCCCCCTCAGGTGTTGCCACACCTTGCACAGAAGTACAAAGCTACATGTCATTCTTGCCACAGATAGTGAATCCTAGCCCCACTACCCAGCTGGTATGAGTGTATGGTGTTCATTTCAGCATCTTGGTAGATGCACTTTTGTGGTGCATGCCAAACCTGGTGATGCACAGGGTCCATTAAGTGTCTACTTGTACTGCTCCATCACAAAGAGTAAACTATCATACTGAACATTTCAATATTTAAAAAGTTATATTACATTAATGTTTTTGTTGAGTAATTAAAAGTCTTAGCAAAACGCACATTTTTTAAAATGAATATCTTTGTGTAGCATGTAGATTTTGAAAACCATAGACTTAGAATCTTCATACAGTATATTGATTTTTCATAACTTTCATGCAGCATGTGAAATTTCAAAACTTTCATAAAGGATTTTAATGTGAATACTGAAATCATCATGTAGCACACAGGTTTTGAAAACTGTTGAGTAAAAGCTGTTGTTTCTCTGTAGGAGGTACTGGAACCTTGGAAAAAGGTAGTCACATAAAGTTGGTGAAGCTGCAGTGGTGCTGTTAGTGCAGGCTGGAAATAGAGGTGGTGGAACCTGGCTTAGGTTCCTGCATGACATGGAGGTGGTCCTCAGTAGACAAACAGACAAAATTTCTGACATTGCTACCGTTGGAGATGACAACTGGTTCATCTGAAAAGTTGCAGCATTTCTTCTTTACTGTGCCACTGTGTACACCAGACAAGGTGTTTCCCAGGAGAAGACCTGAAGAACGCACAGCAGGGGATCCCATAGCAATGCCAACAATACCTTGCCGCAGTGATCCACCTTGAATCTTGGCAATTAGAAATCTCTCTGTCTTAGGAGGCACAATGACTCAGTCTGTGGCTGCAAGTTGCTTCCTGGGGTCCTGTAATAGTTTATTTGAAGCAAAGGTATGGATTTGTGGTATTTGAGAAAGTCCATGCCTAGAAACATAGAAACATAGACTTTGATGGCAGATAAGGACCACTTGGCTCACCCAGTCTGCCCATTTCCCTACCTATTGGATAAGGTGCAGATTCTAGTTAACCAACAGCCTACTTCCTGCAACCCCCCACTATAATAGAATCCCTGTTAGTTGTAGATAAGGCTCCGGGTAGAACTTGACAGTAGCTTGCTGTGAATCAAAGTGTAGTTTGAGGTGGACAATGCCTGTGATTGGTACCATAGTGGTTTTTGCTGTTGTGATGTACTTCAAGTTAACTGGAGACTCATGAGATGACTGGGGAAGAGCTTTGCTGCTCAGGAAGCTGGTGTTGAAAACTTATGTAGCAGAGGACGTTAAGCTGAACTGTAAGTTATGGACATTATGAGCTTGTCTATCATTGATTGTTCCCCCTCCCTGTTGTGCTGCCCCCATTCCTCCTCCCAGGCTGTAAACAATTTACTACCCACCCTAGTTCCCTGGTCTGTGTGGATTTAAACTGCTTCTCATCAGTGATCCTCATCAGATAATGTTTTGCACCTGTACCTACCCTACTGCAGTGGCACTGATAACTCTTGCACATTCACAGGCTAGGTGGATATATTCTGTACCTCATCTAGAGTTAACTCCCAGTACTGTATTGCAATTGTACCTTAATCCACTGTTTGCACATCTTTTTTGAGTTTGCTCTGTATATTCTGCCTGTACATTGTGACTGCACAACTGTATTGTAGTTCACTTTTATTTTATTGTAATGTGTTTCATTGTATTGTATTTTATTATATTGTACCCTCAGTATGTTATCTTCACTTGCACATCTTGCATTGTTTACTCCCTATCCCCTTCCCCTTGGGACACATCTGGAAACATGCTGTCCCTAGCTAGGTATGTCTTTCCTAGTAAAACTTTTGAAATAAATAATTGAGATGTCTGCTCTGCTGTCAAAGCACATGTGGACCAATCTCCAGTGGCCACTGGTGAATAGTTAGCTGGAAGTGGTGATCTGATGAAAGGTCTAGTCCAGTTGCTCTCTGAATCAAGATGGCATCAGAGCTACTGGTAGGAGATGAAGGATGCCGCTTGAATGAAAGTTGAGAAAGTCAGGAGAAGTCAATTGAAATGTTGCCCTGCCCCGAAAAAGCCCCTAGTTTGTTGGGCAACACTTGTTTTCCTGATCTGGTGAGTACTGGCATTCAGCTTGTTGATGATGGTGTGGTAGACAGCTTTGGTTTCTGTTAATCCAGTTGCCATACTTCAGCTTTATGCAAAGTGAAGCAGTGTGTCCTCTGAATGACATCAGTGCCAGATGATGGGATCTTGAGAAGGTGGTACTTAAGCAGGTGTTAAGGTGGTTGCAGATCCTTGGCATATGTAACAGAAGAAGTTGCTCTGAGCTGCAAGTTACTGATGGACACGATGAGCTTGTCTATCACTGCTGGATGAATGCTTAGAGTGTAGTCATTTGTGATGACTGAGGTACTTGCACACTGGTTGCCTGGGACATGGCTAGGGATTCTTGAGCAAGTCCTGTAGCTTTAAAGAGCTGATGTACTGCCTAACACTAATATTAGTTTTTAAAAATGGTCAACCATTACCTTTCATATCTGAGGTACTTTTTGTTTTCCCTTTGGTTAATTATAAGATTGTTTACCTGACGTTTGTATGTGTGTTGTGTGGAACAGCACCCTACATGGTAAGTGACATATCTATCTCTGTCCCCTCCCCCGTTACATATTCAACATTGTAACCTCACTGACTATGACATCACTGCTGCTTAGAAATAGCCACTCATTGCTGCCGGGTCAGTCGTCTGTGATGACACTGGCAATGAGACCACAATGCTGATGATGTAGAGGGAGTAAGAGAGATAGATATGTCAGCTGCTAGGCTAAGAACTGTTCCACACATCTAGTACAATATTTTATCACATAGAAAACTTTCTAATGAGTAAAAGGAAAAAGAAAAATACTTCAGAATTAAAAAGTTGCAATGGATGACTTCTTAAAATTTGCATTATTTTCCCCGTCTTTCTGTTTTGGTTCCACTAGCACTTTAATAGTGTCCATTCAGGTTGTTGGCTTTTGTTGGACCACTTATGGATGAAATTTTGGAAGCAGTTCTCAGAAGAAGATTGTGATTTGATCTCTGTCTTTTTTAGCAGATGTTTGAAGCATGGAGCAATGTCTACAGTGAAAGATGCCAGGGACTCAGAGGACTGAATGGTGTGATATCATAGATGCTGTTCCAGTAGCTAAGGCAGATGAGCTTGGACAAAAAATTCTCTGAATGTTACAAACATTGATGCCATGTTCTCTTTAACTTGTTTCAGAAGTCCATTGGACCAGGAAATGGTAGTCCCTTTTAGAAGCCAGCATAAGGTACTGGCAGTACTCAGGGGATCAGTCCAGTCTCTGAAGGCAATCAAGACTTGGTGCTGCTTAAGCCAGTTGACAGTGTCTTCATGAAGCAAGGCAGAGAGAGATATCAGTTGTAGGCTGGTATGCACTATGGAATGTGGCAAGATAGTTTTGATGTAGGCAAGGTCATCCTGAATGGACTGCATAGCTGACTCTTCCTGGGATGATGAGACTTCCTCAGGAAGCCTTGTTGATTGGCAAAGTGCAGGAGTTTTGCACCTGGTGATTTGTAAAAGCTGTAACTACTACTATGTCTGAATAAAATAAAGTTATTCAATTTGAACAGCCTGCTGTCTACTTTGTTGGAGTGCATTCTTTTGGACCTTTGGATTTTTCCACTGGGGCTCACCACCCTCATATGCACCCCACTGTGAGTCACTGAAGCACATTCACAGTACTTGGGAACTTTCTTCCTGGGATGATATGGAGGACTGGCTGTCCTGCAGGATGGTTTCTATTTTTCAAGCTTCAAACCATCATAGTGGATGATGGTAGTCCTCTGGATGCTTCTGCACACTTATGTTCTTTATTTGACTTGATCATTATATGAGAGTTCTGTTTGACAGAACACAGGTTATGTGGATGAGACAGAACTGCACTCATGCAGGGATGGGAGGTCATGGAGTAGATGGAGTTATCACTGAAAAAGTGCAAAAGTTTATAAGCAATGCCCATCAAGTGATGTCTTAAATAAAGAATTCCAACATCAATCCTTGCATTGTATTATTTGAATAAAGATTCATTTGCAAAAGTGAGCTATTTTGTGTCAGTGTCCATTCATTAGTGCTCCCTTCACACACACACACACACACACACACACACACACACACACACACACACACACACACACACACCTGCCTGCACTGTCAGGATTAACTGAAACCAGTCATTGTCACTTTTTCCTCCACTGTCTCCCCCACTTCACCCACTGGCAATGCTGTAAAGTTGCTCAGCATCACCTTTTCTTGAGTGCCCCCCTTCACACACATGAGAGGACCTGCCAACTTTGCTTGGGTTAAGCAAGACCTTCCACACTGCTACCATTAATATTAAGTAAAATTCTTTTCAGGCTAGTACCTGTTGCAGCTAAGGACAGCTCCAGGCTTTAAAAAGCTCTGCAGTACCTTACTGCAAGAGAGACTAACATCCAGAAATTTCTGAACACATTTTGGGAGACCAGCAGCTACAATGACATATGGCAGCATGCGGAGGGGCAGTGTGACAGGAGCAATAGCAGGAACATCTCCTCTTCATTATCTTCTATCCGTCATTAGTCCTGTGAAAGTCAAGTGGGGAAACAAGATACCTACCCATCACAGCTAACTGCTAACAATCCCACCAAGCACCAAGGAAACCATAAATTCTGCCAATGCCTCTGCTTGCTGTCTAAACATGGATCCTGCACTCACACTGAACTGCAAGCAGATCCCACCATTATCCCATTTAATGCATAGCTCTGTGGGGTTTAACTGCAACTCAATAACAATGTCCCTGTTTCTTGTTTACCTTTTTCACTCAAATCCCTCTTGATATTAAATATTAAATTTTCCAAGCTGTCTTTCTTTCCTTCAGGGCCTATGATATGGGAGAAACACATACTTTTTTTGTACATAAGAATTACATTGGGCAGGATCCCTAAGAATTGCCACTCCACATCCTCTAATAAAGTTTTATGAGATAGTCTTTGCTTTTCTGACACCTTTCTCCCACTCCCACTCTGGCTGGCTCGCCTCCTGTTCTTCTGAAGGTTGTCTCCAGAGAGCACATTTTACTGTTATAAGAGGACTGGCCATTGGAGCAGACCTTCTTGTAAAAGTGAAGTTTTTGAGTGATATTGAAAAGCTCCAGTGCTAAAGGCACAATCCTAAAAAAGTGGCATAATGATGTTTTAGGGAATTACTTCTTCAACAGTGTAGAGTAATTTGGCTATCCATATACTGAATTATTTTTTACAAGTATGCTAACACCAATATTATTAATGGAGTCCACTGTATCCTATGTGGTATTATTACAAATGTATTACAACTTTTATACATAACGATTTTGACACTTTCTTCTATCTTCTGGGTTCCCTAAGTAAATGAAATGCCATATTTCTGAAAATATATTTTATACCGGAGCATGCACCATTAAAGTGAATAAATGTAGATAGACAGACAGACAGACAAACTGCCAGACATTTAAGCAATAAGGCTAGACAGAGTCATGTGTTATTGTGTAATAACGCACTCCTGAGGGTCGGCTGAAGCACAGGGCAATGCTGATTTTATTGCAGTCCCTTATTGCTATTATACAGTGGCTTGTTTGTTAATTAAAAAAAAAAAAGAACAACAATGCATATTTTCATTTAATTTTATGGGTATAGGTGTATCTTTAAAATGCAAAGTTCAGAATATTTCTTCCATCACAAGGTGGAGCTCCTGCCAAAATGATGTTGCCAGCTGAGGTCCCCCCCACCCAACTCCTCACTCCCCCAGATTTATCGTTTTTTGCTGCTGTGTCAATGACAGTCAACCCTCTGCCTTTAAAGGCTGTTTGTGGTGTTTGAAGGGGACTGTCTTGGAGTTCCTTTGTTTTATCTAAAATTCTGCTCATTTTTTTCCAGTGACTCTCAAGCCATTCACCAGTTATGTAGCATGACTTCTACAGTCGGACTGTCAAAAGTGCATGCGCTGACAGGATCTCGCTCCTGAGTGGGAAGAACCATGTGTCTCTGTCTTTTTTTTTTTTCTAGTGTTCATTTTTATTTGGATTTTTTGTTTTATTTGGCGTGTGTGTGTTCTGGGAAATGGGTGGTCGATATGTGAAGAAGGGAGCTACATGGAGCATCAGTTTCAGGTACAAGCTGAGCTTTTAGAATAGATACTCGCAAACCCAGGCAGTGTTGTTTTAGGGAGAAGTTGTTTTGGCTTGAAGTTGGGGTTGTACAAATAAAATGATATTCAAGAAGGGGCTGATGATTTCATTGTGACCTGATTGAAGCCAGGAATTGGGGGGAGGCTTATGGATGTGAAGGTGAGACGTGTCAGCTTCGGAGGTATGGGGCTTCTGGGTACTGTAGCAGGGAGGGATATTTTTTCATGTAGTTCAGTCATCTTAGTGTTTGCCCTGGTTACAGTGATTTTATTGTGTAATAACACCACTGTGTCTAGGGGTCAGCAGCCAATAGGGTTGTCAGAATCTTTCTTGCCATTGTATAATAAATACTATTCCTTAGGGATGACAAATTGCTGGTACAGGAATCCTCTAATTGGCCTGGATCCTGCTTTACAAACCTGTTCTAAACAAAAGCCAAATAAAAAGCAATTGTTAACCATAGATCCATTATTCTGACAGCTTATGAAATTCAAGCATCATATAAAAAAAGCTTTTGAAAAGTTTTGAAAAAACGGTGTCTTTGAAAAACGGTGATTCTTGTATGAAACCAAAATGCAGAAGCAAGAGCCTGTGCGTGCTCTGCAGGAACATCCGTGATGCCTTTTAGCAATCTCAGCATGTGGTCTCATTGTTTTTTTTTAACTCTGAGGGAGATGTTTATTACATGATACACAATGTGGTATCCCTTAACGTATTTTACAGTGCATGCATGAATGTCCTGCAGTACAGTACTCCAAAAGTATCAGCTGGAAACAGAAACATTAGCTAAAGCCAATAAAACAAAATATATATTCGGTAAGTCTGAAATTGTACAGAACAATATGTTTTTAACTTTCACTTAAATGTCAAGATAAAATCAGCCTGATGGATATTTCACAAAGCAAGTTCCTATAACTGTGAACTCAGAACCTTCAAACATTTAGCATATGATAGAAAAACAGAGGGCAACTGAAAATCACAAGAATGTAAAGTAAAACTTAAATGTTTAAAGTAAATTTCTAAGATTTCAGTGTGGGCTTAATGAATAGCGTAGCCCATTACTTTAGGTCAGCAATAATCTTTTGAGCCATAAATGGATTTTTTTTCCTCATAGTCCAATTCTGAAGGAAAGAAATCATAAATTGGGCTGAACAGATAGCCCCCTGATCCCTTTCACTTCTCAATCTGCTAGCCCAGTCCCATGCTCAGATGTTTTGTGGTGTTGGACAAGGGAGAGCAAAGGAATGTACCCCATGGACGTCTAAGGGGGAAATTCACTGCATTGCTTTATATACTGGTAGTTAAAGCAACCTTTGCTATAAATGAAAGCCACAGCTCAATTAATGGGGCCCTATTAGTTGAGTGGTGGCTTTCTGCACCCCTGCGCTCTCCCTGGTTAGACATCGCAAAATGTCTGAGCATGGCGGTGGGTTCAGCATACCAGGAAGTGGAAGAGACTGACTTGCTGTCTGTTTGGCCCAATTTACAATCCCTTCCTTCCCAAATTGGACTATAAAAATAAAATTCCATTCATGACTCAAATGACTATCACCAACCTAAGGTATTGGGCTATGCTATTAAAAGAAGTCCACAGTAAAAATTTTAGAAATTTACTTTAAAGAGCAGAACTCTATATCCATATATACTTTCATAAACATGCTTTATTTAGCTCATATAATTTACTACTCTAGAGGACATCTTTTTTTCTAATTGACTTACCATTCCAAGAATTCAATATGTTTTTGTCAACTTATCTATGCTAGGAATGAAAGCTGGTGAGGTGCTGCTATCAAAGTGTTCATGAAAATGGAGCTGCTTAGCCTGCATATGGAGGACTCAGATATTATGTAAAAATCAGGCCTGGAAATCCTCATAGTGTGATTGAGGAGTTTGAAAAGAGTGGAATCACATATTTTATTTCCTGTTCAATGGTACATATTCCCTTTTTGTAAGTTAGCATATGGAATGTCACATTTCCAAATACAACAGCCCTGTGGACACTGTAGGGGACTCTTGGTTAAATGAATTTAATTTCATATTTCTGTAAGCATCAGTCTATTAAAATGCCTAAGCTTCCCCCATGTATTCATTAATCCCCATTTTTCAATACATTAAATAGTTTAAATATGTTAGATATCTACAGGTGGCTCCTGGTCACAGAATTCAAAATACTTATCTGGGTTAAATTAAACAAAATGCTTACAGTTATATGCTAATTAGTACACACATATCCAACATAACTTACAACACTTCAGTCTGATATATATATTTATTTAGCTTTTGTTGACAAGGTAAGTACACTAGACAACACATTTGCCTATTTTCAGGTACGACCCGGGAGAGTACAGGAAATACAAGTTCAAATACATAGGACAAACATGATGCAGATTCCGTCAGTAGTGACAGTTTTACTTCTTTCTATGGAGATTTGGTTGAGTAAGAGATTCTTGCAGTTTTATTTAAAAGGAAAGAATGTTTGCCCGTTTGCCTTTTGATTTATAATATCAAGTTTAGTTCAGCTAAAGACAGTATCCAGCAGTGTTCTGTTAGTTTAAACCACAGTACAGTAAGAAAGATTACCACTGCAACACAGACCGCTAGAAAAGCAGAAGTAGCTCTACTTTAGGTAGCCTATAGACAGGTACAGGGACTGCTATCCATACGGGAGTGGTATACTGACCTCCAGCACAGGGAGAGGAATTGGATAAGGCACTTGGGGACACCATCATCAGGATGGCAAGTAAGGGGAAGGTGTTGCTATTTGGGGACTTCAATCTGCCAGATGTGGATTGAAACCTTTGAACTGCAGCTTCAGCATTGAGCAACATCATCCTTGACTCCCTACAAGGAGATTTTCTCAGGCAGCTAGTCAAGGAAGACAGACAGTGCTGGACTTGGTGCATTATGTATCACATGGTAATTTTATTGCATATTAAGCACTGTTATGTTACTCTCCATATGTATTGTGTACTTGTCTATATATCTGTCTTCAGGACCTCCTTGTGAATGAGCTTGCTCAATGGAGTTTTCCTGCAATAAACTTGAATTTACAAAATTGGACAGAATTGCAAACATCACAGTGCACAGTGCCCTAGGTACCAATGACTACTGCACAGTGTGGTTTAACATTAAGACAGGGACAGAGGAAAACCACACAATGACAAGATTCCTGAACTTTAGGAGGTTGATTTTAAAGAAATGGGAACTGCCACAGAAACTGTCTCATGGGGGGGGGGGTTGTCAGGGATCGAGGGAGAAACAGTGGGGGAAAATAAGGGCAAGGATAATTAAGGCAACCAACCTCTGCATGAAGGAAATAAGTAAAAGTAGAAAGAAAAAGATACCATTATAATTATCTATGGAAATAGCCATGGTAGTGTGGGGGAAAAAGGATGGCATTCAGGAGGTATAAGGAAATGCAGAGGGAGGGAGGTATATCAAGGAAAATAGAGGAATGTAGGAAAGGCAGTGAGGGGAGCAAAATCACAGAGGAAAGGATAGCCATGGGGTAGCTAAAGAGGATAAGACTTTCTTCAGGTACATAAGTAAGAAGAGAAAAGCAAGGGGAGGGACACTGAGGATAAGGCAGGTGGCAGGGGAGAAGGTATAGAAGAGGATCAAGAAAAAGCTGACAACCTGAACAGGTACTTCTGCTCAGTCTTCACAGTGGAGGGAGGAGAGAAAGACCACCAGGGAGCAGCAGGAACAAAGGGAGGTGGGAGATGGACACAAGTTGCTTTTCAGAGGAACAAGACCTTAAATCCTGAGTCATTTTCAGAGAAAAGAGTCCTGATGGGACTTTATTGTTATACCTAAACCAGACTATGCAATGAAGATATATAGTGAATTATCAGATCGACCATAACTACAATACAAAATTGCAAACTAACCTTACCTCTGTCTTTCAGAAGAAGCTACACAGCATCCTTGACAGTGCTGTATGGTCAGGGCAGATAACAACTGAGAATGGTGCATACATGAAGGTTAGATATCTGATAATTCCTAACTTATTTGGTTTACCATCCTCCTGCCCACTCCATAGTAACCAGAATTGGTAGCATTACTGAAAACATCTCAAGGTGAAGCAATATTTTCTTGAAAAAGCTGGTGGTTCATGCTCCCTTGTATATTGACAATTTTTCTGATGCTATGTTGAAATTCAAGGATCTGGAATGGGAAAGTGAATACCATAAGTGCCATCAGATAGTATCTTGACCACATGGGTGTCGATGAAGCGGTGCTATCTAACTTTATCCTGGAGGGTTTAGATTCATTCTTACCCATGATTCTTTCTTTTTTTTACTTTATGTTCATTGTATTGACAATGGACGTACAGTTAATCATCCAGATGTAGTACATAAGGAATAACACTATTTCACCTAATGAGGGCACCACACCTCTTAATACATGCAGTTAACAAAAATGTACTGCATCAGTAAGATACATCTTTGGAGGGATAACCTAAAGGTACATAATATACCTAAGAACAAAATTAACTCAGTAAATGCTACTTAGTTGGAGTCCATGAGCAGCATGAAAAAACATAGAAACCATATTAAGTCCAAGAGGTTAAATCAGTCTCTGCTTCCTTAAAGAAGGAAATGAGTGATTCATGCACCATGCAAAATTAAGCACCCTGAAGGTAATTTCAAGTAGAAAACTAAGACTCTGCATTAAAAAAACTACATTAGGCAATCTGGCAAACATGATATAAACAGGGCCTCATGTTCACTGCTGCAAACTAGACATACATTCTGCAGCAGGACCTCATGTTTGCTGTGGTCAGACTATGAGCAATTCTGTGGCGATTCTATGTCAATCCTGTGATGGGCTTTACATTCTCTGGAAACTCAAATGAGCCCCAAACTAAAATGTAGCTACCCAGAAAGAATGCTCATGAAATGGCAGCCAGGAGCAGTTTGGCAGAGTCACAGGCAAAGCAATGCAAAGCAATTCTGGCATCATGATTTGGACTGGATGTAGGACATGGGGGAATCGAAAGGTTGTTTATTTTTTTACTGCAGTCTGTTTTATTGTCCCATGATTCCCTCCCACCTGCCCAGTGCTGGTTTACCACAGCTATGCTCCTGAGAATTTCTCCTCCTGCCTACCCAGTTGCTTGAAGACCAGTATAGCCTGGTTGCAGAACAGTGCTGTTTCAATGGCTCCCTCCCATCCACTTGCTTGAAGCCTGGTGATGACGATTTGTGTTGTAATGCTGCTCTAGTTGCTTCCTTCTGCTCTCACAGTTCAACACTGGTGGTGTCATTTGTGTCAATGCCACTTGGCTTCCATATCTTCTTCTTTCCCTCTCTGTAAGGATTTACTGTGAGGCTAGAGAGTTGGTGGGCCATTTTACATTAGACAAAGGTCCAGAAACTTCCCATTTTTTATCTGCAATAATTATTACTACTTTTTATTTCATTCCACAGTTCTGCAATTGGCAAATAGAACCACCATTCTTTTTCATAAAATAGACTTCCTGAAATTCCCTTAGTATTTGTAGAAGACCATACTGGTCATAAGCTTCAGGGCTGAGTGCCAGTGGATTGGAAAGGGGTGGTCCCACTGACTACTGCATCCCAGGGGGGATAGATGTATAATGGAGCTGCCAGCAACTCACACTAATGCCATATTAAGCTTGCTCACAATCAATTTAGCCATTTAGTTGGGGTTTTCAGTGGTGAAGGCCACTTTTACTGCACCAAAAAATGCTGTTTCTGCAGCAGAGGCTCATTTCTGCGGCAAGACCATAGAATCGCAGAAAAACACTGGGCCCTGGTCATAAATACAATGAAGTAGATTTACTGGTGGAGTTCAGAGTAGTAAAACAATGTCCAAAATCTCCAAACATTTACAGCTAATTTAAAGTGAACCACAAAACCTGCTGAAATAACGAGTCTGTCTCCAGCGAAGGGTATGACTGGAAATGGGAGCTGAGCAAGCTGGCAATAAGAACAACTTTGGGGTGGGTATCAATCTAAAGAGAAAGTTAGTTCAGAAGGTTCCATGCTATACAATAAGCTAATGTTAGTCAAACCTGAGCCTGTGGTTCCATTTTCCAAGTCAGGTGCCTCTGTCATCATCTCCTCCCTGATTGGATTGAGTGTGCTCATCACTTCAACATGGCAGCAGAACATGGCATTGGGCCCATTTCAGGGCATCAGTGAGATTGGAAAAGGTGAACACCTTCCCTTCATGTAAAATTCTGAGATAGGTTGGAAATAGCATGCCATGCAAGACCGCCACATCTCTGAGAATAGCCCTTACTCTGTCAAATCTCTTTTTCTTTTGCCGAGTTGTGTAGCTGAGATCTGGATAGAGACGCATTTGTTGACCATTCTGCAGCAAAGTCTGTTATTGTCAGGCAAGCACCAGACTAAAGTCCCTGGTTCCTATGCCATCCAAGATCAGAACATTGGCCTAGAGTGCATCAAAATTGTCTGGTTGCCCCCTCCAAGCCACACAGAAAAGAAGAAGAATGTTTTGCAATGATAGAGGGGAAGAGGGGAGACTTGGGGGATCTCTGGGTATCCTTTATCTGGAAGGGTGGGGGGGTGCTGCTGGGCAACAAGAGCAATGGGTAGGGTGGCAGGCTGGAATAACTGTGGTGCGCTAGTCTTTCTAAAAATTGCATGGAGGATGGGGGTTGTTTAGTGTGCAACCAAACAGAGAAACTTAGAAAGGAGATCAAGGGTCTGCAGGAGAAGCTAAGACAGGAAAGGCATACTGGAGGAGGTTATAGCCCAACACTGGAGGGAGGGAGGAGGAGAGATGAAGAGGAAGGGCTATTTGGGTCAACAGGTGGGAGGAGAGGGTCAGAAGAAGGGACACAGAGATGGGGGGACCAGGCCAAGAAGAACGGCATTGGGGGAACTAGGTCAAGGGAAAAAAGACAACAGGAAGGAGAAGAAAGGGACTGGTGAAGGGAGAAGAAGTGGCAACAGTCATGGAGTCAAAAGGAGGGAACAGCCTACTATGAGGAGAGAGAAAGGGAACATTGGGAAGGGTCTTCAGAAAATTGTTTTGCAGTACTAGAGGGAAAGGAGGAGGAGGAGGAGAAGGGATGTGATGAAATTGGAGGAGTAACTGACAGAAGTCTGGATGAAACTGGAGTGGAGAGAAGTTCTGCTGGGAGAATTACAACAGGGGCAGAAGGGGAACTACTGTGCAGGAGGATGAGGAGAAGCAGGGAGTGAGAGGTGGGGAGGAAGCGAAGCAATCAGTTAGTAAGAGGGTTGGAATTTTAGTGCTGGGGGATTTAATACTAAGAGGAGTCAGGTGGGGTAGCAAAGGGGAGAGGCATAGTCGCATTTGGGTGGAGCCCAGACTGGGAATGACAGCGGAAAGGGTGGGACAATCTGTTCTAAAATATGCTAGAAGGGGTAGGGAGAAGCCTCATTTAATTATACATTTGGGGATGAATGACCTGGCTGACAGGACGGTAGACAGAGTCCAGAGGAGGTTTGAGGAACTAGGACAATTATGTGAGGCGGCAGGAAGATCAGTAACTTTCTCAGAGATACTTCCAGTGCTAAGGGAAAGCACAGCAAGAAAGCTGAGAATAAAGGATTTAAATAAATAGCTAAGAACCTGGTGTCATGCTAAAGGGAATGGGCTGGTGGGGGGGTGGGGAGGGACCTGAGATGACAGTAGTCTCTACATCAAGGATAGACTACGCTGAGCAAAAGGAAAGAAAGTGTTGAAACAGAGGATGGAGGAATATATAGAGGAAGTTGGGAATTTAAACTAGGAGTGGGGGGTGGCAATTGGGCAAGGGACATGCAGAGATCACAGGTTGGGAAGCCATTGAGCTTACCTCCCTATAACAACGACAAAGGACAGAGGATAAGCACTAGTGGCGATGCTAGTAAAAGAGGGCAGAAGGGGAAGGTGTGGAAGGTGGTCACCCTGAATGCTAGGAGCCTTGGGAAGAAAACTGCAGAGCTACAGGCTCTCATGGCAGAGGGGGAGGTGGACATTGCAGCCATCACCGAAACATGAGTCACCCAATACAATGACTGCAGCCTGTCGATACCGGGGTACAGGATATCTCTTACGGGATAGAGTGATTAGGAAAGGAGTGGGGGTGGCACTATATGTGACGGAAGGACTGAGGTGTGTATGGAAGGAAGGGGAGGAGGGTAACAAGGAGTCACTATGGATGCAAATCCAGGATTTCAAGAACAGGACTCTCAGGATGGGAGTGGTGTACAGGCTGCATTCTCAGACAGAGGAGTTAGACAGGGAACTAGCGGGACAGATTAGGAGGACCTGTGAGAAGGGTAGTGTGATGATTGTTAGGGACTTCAACATGCCAGGAGTGGATTGGAGAACCCCAACAACCAGGAATAGAAAGGAGTAGGTACTGTTGGATGTCCTCCAGGACAACTTCCTAATGCAAATGGTGAGTGAACCAACCAGGTTAGGAAATACCCTTGACCTTGTGCTGGCAAATGGGGAGTTTGTGAGGGAACTTAGGGTGAAAGAACCGCTGGTGGGGAGTGCTCACCACTCAATATGGTTTACGTTGGATATGGGTAAGGAAGCAGTGGAATCAGGCACAAGGGTGCTGGATTTCAGGAGGGCCGACTTCAGGGGGATGGGAGAAGTGGTAAAAGGGTACCTGGCCAGAATTCAACCTAGTATGGGCACTAATCAGAGGTGGGAGCTCATAAAGCTGGGGATAGAGGAGGCGACCAGAACTTGCAGCAAGGCCCAGAGCAAGAAGGCTAGGGCAAAGAAACCTAGCTGGGTGAGCAAGGAGGTAATGGAAAAGGTAAGGAGGAAAAGAGCTGCCTTTTCGAGGTACAAAAAAACAGGGAGTGGGGGGGAGGACAAGGAGGAGTACCTTAAGGAATCAAAGGAGGTGACAAAGGCAGTAAGGGCAGCCAAGGTGCCTACGGAGCTCACGCTGGTGCAGGGCATTAAGAAGGGGGAGAAGGATTTCTTCAGGTACATCAGGGAGAAAAGGAACAGTAAGGATTAGGAAGGAGGGGGTTGGGTGGAAGCAGGGGGTGATAAGGCAGAAGCACTAAATGATTACTTCTGGTCAGTATTTACTAAGGAGAAGAGGGGGTTAATACCCAAGAGGGGAGGGAGGGCAGAAACAGAGGGGGAGGGGCTGACAGATGGGGAAAACATGGAGGGCAGGGTTCTGGGGTGTTTGAGGGCACTCAGGGTAGACAAGGCGCCAGGTCCAGATGGCATCCAACCCATGGTACTAAAGGAGCTGGCAGAGGTCCTGGTGGGACCTTTGGCAGACCTACTTAATGCCTTACTACACTTAGGGTATGTACCTCAGGACTGGAGGATGGCTCCTGTGGTGCCCCTCCACAAAAGCGGACTCAGGAATGAACCGGGTAACTACAGACCGGTGAGCCTCACATCCATTGTGGGTAAGCTAATGGAGACTATCCTGAAGGAGAGGCTGGTGTCCCTCCTGGAGGCCAATGGACTACAGGACAGCAGACAGCATGACTTCGTAAGTGGCAGATCCTGCCAAACCAACCTGATAGAGTTCTATGACTGGGTAACAAGGCAATTGGATGGGTGCCATGCAGTGGATGTACTGTACCTGGACTTCAGTAAGGCATTCTAATCGGTGCCACATGGGAGGCTGGGAAGTAAGTTAGAAGGCACAGGGGCAGGTGCAAAGCTGGTGAGATGGGTAGAGAACTGGCTTCAGGGAAGGCAACAGAGGGTGGTGGTGGGTGGGGAGCTCTCATCCCCAAGGGTAGTGACAAGTGGTGTTCCACAGGCTTGGTGCTGGGACCAGTGTTGCTTGGGATATTCATTGCAGACATATCATTGGGCATAAACAGCGAGATCAGTCTGTTTGCTGATGACACCAAGATGGGAGCAGTGGTGGATGACCTAGGGGGATGGCAGGGGTTGCAAGATGATCTGGCAAAGTTGGAAACCTATTAGGACACCTGGCAACTGGGGTTCAATGACAAAAAGTGCAAGGTGCTGCATTTTGGGGTGAAAAACCCAAGGAGGAGTTACCATTTGGGAGGAGTGCAGCTAGCCGAGACAGAGGAGGAAGAGAGGAATCTGGGAGTGCTCGTTGTGGGGTCAATGAACAACTCGGCACAATGCAGGAAGGCAGCTGCAAAGGCCAACAAAATGCTGGGTTGCACTGCAAGAGATATATCCTTGAGGAGGGAGGAGGTGATTCTACCACTGTATAGATCATTAGTTAGACCGCACCTGGAGTACTGCATGCAGTACTGACGCCTGTATCTGAAGAGGGGCATTAGGTTACATAAGGAGGTGCAGCGCAGGGCAACAAAGATGATCAAGGGGCTGGGGTACTACCATATGAGATGAGGCTGAGGGAGTTGAACATGTACTCATTGGAGAGGAGGAGGGACAGGGGGATATGATTGAAACCTTCAAGTACATGAAAGGAATAAACAAGACAGGTACAGAGTGGCTGTTCAAAGTAAGGGAGAGGAGGGACACCCAGGGCCATGATATGAGATTGGAGGGAGGAAGGTTCAGGAGGGAGATGAGGAGACACTTTTTTACAGAGTGGGTGGCAGCTGGGTGGAATGCATTACTGGCAGAAGTGGTATCCAGTAGAACCGTGGACTGTTTCAAAAGGGTCTGGAACAGGGCAAGGAGGGGTCGAGGGAGGGAAAGGGTGGGGGGGGGGCAGCTGCAGAATAAGAGGTGCTTGCTGCACATTCAAGCAGACTTGATAGACCACTAGGCCTTTATCTGCTGGTTAATTTCATATGTTCATAGTATGCCTTCTATATAACGATGTGATGATCTTTAAAGGGTTGCCTCAATTGCTGTTCCAACCAGTCATTCATAAACAGCCCTAAATGAACACCTTCACTCCACTCCTGCATGCCAACAACACGCAAGTGGGCCACCCGGGCTGGATTTTCTAAGGTCTCAAGACGGGACCTGAGGTGCGTATTTTCTTTGACCAAATTGGAGGTAGCACCCATAGCAGTCTTGGAGTGCTTACACATCTCAGTGGATTCTGTTTTGACAAAAAGTACATCAGTTTCTAAAGTGGTGACTCTGTTTGTTAAAAAGTCAAATTTCTTTGCCAAATCTGCCACTGTGGAGATGAGGCAAGTTATTTTTAATCCTAAGCTTTGAAGTGTTTCTTCACCATCATCAGTGGCCTTGGGAACAACCTGATCCTAAGCAGATCTCACAGCCGGGAGTCTAGGAGCACTCTTACTTTTTGCTTCCTCCTGTTGAGCTTTATCTTTTATAGGATTCTCCATTCTGAATCAGCAAGTCTTCTGATTACCAAAAATAAAACTGTTGCTCCTGCCAGAATGTCCGATAGAGCACATTTAAAATTTTTGTTTTATATCTAAAATACAGAGCATTATCTTCAGGTTTCCAATGTGATCAGGCTCCCCAGCACCCCCCCATAATTATTTTCTTTTTGATAATTCTTTTTACCTCCAACTCAGGTTGACAGTAACGGATATGTCTGTGGCACCCTCGTGTGGCAATCTCTTCCTAAGCTGGTGGGAAGGTATTGTAGGTTTATTTTAAATCACCTTATTAACCCCTTTTTTGCCCAGAGGGGCAGATGGCACAGCTTCATTTACAACATTATATGTGTGTGGCAGGGTAATGCTAAGGTTGCTAAATAGTTTGTGAACCGGCTACATGGAGATGACCTGAACTTATGTGTGGTTCATAGCTCTGTGCTTGTGCTACACACTTTAACTGAATAATGTAGGTTTGTGTTTGGATACAGAGGCCAGACTAGTAAGTAGAATTAAGTTTCCAAGGTATTAGTTGTATGAAATGGTTAGTGCTTAGATACTGCAGCATAGGCAGAAGCAAGTCAGCGATTATAGTACATGGTAACTGAATAATATATATATAAGGTGCTTAGATGCATGGACCGATAAGTAACTTGTTATGACTTGATGTTTTGTCCTTTCTCTGTATCCCACCATAGGAAGGATGCTTAGTTGAGTAGGATGAGACCTCTTGGTGGGATAAGAGTGCTGAGAAGGAGGAGGTGGAAGGGGAGGATGAAGGGTGAGTGCGACTCGCTCTAAGCAGAGTGGCATTAGCCTGCTTGTTTAAGTAGGATGTGGGGGAGGAGGTCTTCCCCAACATAACTACTGGCATAGCTTTTCCATTATGTGTGGTTCATAGCTCTATGCTTGTGCTACATACTGTAACTGAATAATGTAGGTTTGTGCTTGGATACAGAGGCCAGACCAGTAAGTAGAATGAAGCTTCCAAGGTATTAGTTGTATGAAATGGTTAGTGCTTAGATACTGCAGCATAGGCAGGAGCAAGTTAGCGATTATAGCACATGGTAACTGAATAGTATATATATAAGGTGCTTAGATACATGGACTGATGAGTAACTTGTTATGGCTTGATGTTTTAGCCTTTTTCTGTATCCCACCATAGGATGGATGCTTAGTTGAGTAGGATGAGAGCCCCCCCAAAAGAATTAATGATATTGCACAATTGCCTCCTCCAACTCCATAGAGTGTGGACAGTAGCATGCAGGAGAGGGGAAAAAAACCCTTGGGGGGAACCTCTGAGGACCCATGGCTGCTGACCTGCCCATCCTTCTGGGCATACTAAGGGAGAGTAATCCTAGAATAAACATATAAAGTAGACAGCTAATCCAAAGCTCAATACATTGTACTTCTGAATCCAAAAACAAAGAAGCTGGAATCAGAGTCCTGATAATGAGAATCCGTCGAGATGGCAGCACATCCTTCTAGTGAATTCCGGTCCATTAGATATCATGTTCAGGGCAAGAACTTGATACAAGTAAGTTCAATTCCACGGCGAACATAATAATTTGAAACAGTCGAATTGTACCGGTCAAAGCAGTCCAGCAAGTGAGGAATTCTTTGAGGAGGACTGGAGCTTGAACAAATGATTTATGATCCGTAATAGGAGGATTTGTGGTCCTGGATTCGATGGCAAACTATGCAAGGATAAGGTCCTTGGTGAAGCAAGGCAGTTAGATGCAGGCTATATGGCTAGGTACGTGGTTGGAAACTTGATCCTGAGCGGGGCAAGGCGGATAGCAGTAAATTGTGCAATAGAACTCGAGATATGACTTGATGGAGCTGAAAGACCTGCAGGCCTGGATGGGTGAAGCAGGTCTTGTAAGCAGGATACTCTTGATGAACCTTCAGGCCTTGAGGGTAAAGCAGGTACGTGTTAGTAATATAAGTTTAATAGACTCTGGGCCCATAGGGGCGCAAGTCATTTGAAGTGTGATGTAGTGATACCTCCAGCCCCAAGGGCAAGGCAGGTTGTAGAGCAGTAGTGGAGTGCAGCAGTTATTTCAGAGGCCAAAGTTGAGGATAGTAGGGAGGAGTAATTGGATAAACAAGAGTAGACCTGCACATAGGTCAGTAGAGGTAGTAGTAATGATGAACATGTGTGCAATGCAGAAGTAGTAGCAAGGGTGTAAGTGGACGGATGGTATAAGGTACTGAGAAGACCATGAGGGTGTTTGAAAGAGCAAGTAAGTAGAACAGCTTCCTGTTAGCTTAAGCAGATAACCCTGTATGAGCGGTATGTACGTAGGTTAGGAAGGAGCCATAACGAGGCAGCTAGTGAACAAGTCCAAATACCGTTGTGCTCTTGATGGTCAGAGTATGGCAGTATAATGCGGTGAGAGTGCTGAATCGTATACGTTGGTGCCTTAAATGGCTGGAATAAGTCTCATAGCACTGGAGTAAGTTAATGTCTTAGGCCTCAGTATAAGATAGAATGACTCATATGGATTGAGTTCAGCTGAGAATGCAGCAGAGGGGTTATAGGACATGCATGCAAACTGCTGCAGCTTGGTAGGAAGCATCCAAGGAAGTGAACCATTGTCTTGAGTTGTAATTTAGATGGAGGTCCACATGAATATGGAGGATTCTTGATGAATAAGGTAGGTGCGTGTGGCTAACGTAAGGCGGCAGTATCAGACTGTAAAGTGTAAGTGAAGGCAAGAATCATGGTGATGCATCCCATCTTGATGAAAGTTGATGAGGAAGTGAAGCAGGGTATCCAGTAATGATGTAGCAGGTCCTGAGGAAGGTGTCAGACCAAAGTCAATGTCCAGGAGGCAAGGCAATAGACAGGCATCTGAAATCCAGGCGAATGTACAGGCACACTTGAAGTGAAGGTCTGAGTTCCAAGATGAGAAGATGGAGCCAAGTTATGGAAGGTGAGGCAAATGAGCTGGAAGGTTGGAAGTTGAAGAAGGTAGCTCAAAGGGACGTGGTCCTGAGTGGGCGAAGCAGTAAGTAGACACTCAGCTAGGCAGCTCTGAGATCCTCCCATCATCCAGTGAAGAGTGGCTGGATCACATGTAGGTCAGTTAGAGGAAGGTGTAGAGAGTGGCAAGTAGGCCCCACAAAGGCTAGCAGAACCGTAAACCCTCACGCAGGGTAGCATAGGAAAGTGAACGTTTGCCAGGTAGTAGTAAACAGGCACGAGGTCCAAGAAAGGCGTAGCTGGGCCAGAAGGTGTCAGTATAGTCACTGAAGAGGGAAGTAAGCCAATACTTTAGAAATCTCTAAATAATCCTGGATTGTCCTGTAGATAGCAAAACAGCCTGGGGAAGCTGAATAGATGTGTCCTATGGAGTAACAAAAGTCCAGGGTAATAGTTGTCCATAGAAGCCTTTGAGTCTGCAAATACAGGAGTTTCCACAGATTAGGGAGCCTTACTGCGAATAGAACTGATGCTATATAGAGGTCTTGGGAAGCTGCAGTGCACCCTGGAGTCATTGCAAAATGAACAATACAAATGGAGTAAGTAGGTCGAGCACAGTCATGCGCCCCAAGTAATTAGGCTCAGCCTGTGAAAGAGTCGGCAGCCCTTATCAAATGTCCCAGTGAATTAAAAATGTAGGTGAACAACTGACAGTCAAGGGTAAGGGGAAGTTAGGAAGCCACAATATAGCCACTGGAGCCGTACAGCTGGGGATCTACATGAGGATCAATTGGACCTCTCCCCTCCACAGGTGCTTGGGCAATCCTGAGTCATAGTCTGTAATATTCAGTCCTATGGCATAGAGAGTAACCTTAAGAAAAGATATAGGGTCCCTACACCATTCAGTGCCGTCTGGTACTCTGATAAGTTTCCGATTATTACGTCAGGAGTATTCTTCCTGATCCAATGTCTATGAAGTAGGTTAAGTTGCTCGATTAGCAAAGGCAGTATTGATAAGGAACTGAGTAGTCCTTAAGGGTGTTGACACATTTATGATAGTGGTACTAAAGTAAATGTTGCTATTGAGTCACGTAGGCTGTTTACTGAACTAGTTCACTGAAAGGGAGAAATGAAATGTATTACTGTTCTAAATGTCCATTTTGCTCGTTTTTAGTGTTACTAGCAAAGCTGCAGATAATGGTCGTGTTAGCTGGTCCATCTGCTGAGTTCAGCATGAAACCATTAGAATCAATAGCATTAGTAGCCCCATTAAGAATGCACAGGAGCGGCAATTGGTGCAATCAGTCTCAACGGCGTCTGTTAATGTAGCAGCAGTAGTTGCAGGAAACCAGCCAGTGGTTGCAGAAGGCGCCTGAGATACTCAGACTAGGCAGGCTGTAAGTGCACGAACTACAGTGGGCATGGAGTGGCTGCTCAGGAAAAATGGAAGCTAGGAGGAGAAACAAAAATGAGCAAGCAGCAGTACAACAAGAGCCGAGCAGACAGATCACTGCAAAACACAGTCCAGTAGGGAAGTAGGAATGGGGAATCCCCCAAAAAGGTAAAAGAAGCAGCACAAACTAATGAGAAGCGGGGCGGGGGCAGAAAATGACAAGGAAATGAACAACGAGAGGGAAACGTTGGGGGGGGGGAACAAGCACAGGCAGACAGAATGAGGGAAGAGAGCAGGCGAGCATCAGTACCACCGTACAGCGAGTGCAACTCACTCTAAGAAGAGCAGTATTAGCCTGCTTGTTTAAGAAGGATGTGGGGAAGGAGCTCTTCCCCCAACATAACTACAGGCATAGCCTTTCCGTTACAATTTACATATAAAATTAATCAGAAACAAATTGCATTTTTAAATATTATTTTCAAAACTGGTGAAATTAATGCAATCTAACATAAACTTTCAGAAAACCAACAGCAATGAATTTTACATACAAACATACGAAATTTGCCAGCAGAAAGAGGCCATTTGGTCTATCGAGTCTGCTTGATTATGCGACTAGCAGCTCTATTTTAATTTTCTAAGAGCAGACAGTGCTCATCTGTTCAGTTTAATACACTCAATGCCCCATGGCCAATATTTGCACCCTAGGTGTATCTGTTTGGCAGAGGATAGCTTTGAGATGCAGTCTAAAGAGCTGACTGGGAGATTTCTTCAGCAGGGTTATTCTAAGAAAGCTGTTTATCAAGAACACCTTAGAGCTAAACAAGAGACTCATACAAATATGGAAACATAGTATCTGACGGCAGATAAGAATTGCTTGGCCCACCTAGGCTGCCCATTTCCCTACCTAATGGATAAGCTTCAGATCCCAGTTAACCAACAGCATACTTCCTCCCCCCCCCACTATAATGACCTTATATCTGTCCCATGCATTCTTGAATTCCCTCACTGTTTTTGACTCCATGACCTCCTCAGGAAGGCCATTCCATGCATCCACAACCCTCTCCATGAAAAAATACTTCCTCGCATTACCTCTGAGCCATCCCCCCTCTATCTTCAAATTGTGCCCCTTGTTCTTACGCATCTCTTTCTGAAAGATGCTGGACTTTGTTGATTCTCTTGAGGTACTTGAAAGTTTCTATCTTGTTCCCCCTCTCCCTCTTTTTCTTGAGGGTATAAATATTAAGCTCCTTTAGTCTCTCTAGGTATGGCTTCTGGTGCAGACCCTACATCATTTTACTTGCCCTCCTCTGGACAGCCTCCATCCTGTTTATGTCCTTGCAGAGATAGGGTCTCCAGAACTGCATGCAGTACTCCAGGTTGGGTCTTACCAACTGCCTGTACAGAGGCATAATAACTTCCTGTTTTCTACTGGTGATGCCTCTCCCTATGCATCCCAGTATCCTCCGAGCCCTCCTTACTGCCTTCTCACATTGCTTGCCCAGCTTTAGGTCATCTGATATGACTACCCTAGGCAGGGACAGATTATGGCAACCTGAGGCCCTAGGCTCAAGAGGAATCTGGGGCCTCCCTCACTGCAACCATGCCCCTTCACTACAACTGTGCCCCTTTGCCATGACCGCAATCCTTGGACATTGCATATCAGTTACTGAAACTTGAAAAAAAGGTTCTTACTGTCCCTCAAAAGTGGCCTAAAACAAATAATCCAACTAAAGTGCTTCACAATTAAATGAATTATATCAGTATGGAAAAATAACAATAATCTGAGTTTTGACCATTTAGAAAAAATAATTACTAATTGGCCTGGAAAAAATAATTTTTTGGATGTGAAATGTCATGATTTTCACTTCTCCAAAGCCCCCCTCAAGCACATGTGTGCGCTCACAGTCTGTGTTATTTTGTCCTGTCAGGTAGTATGAACCAAGATGTAGGTGTTTTGTTGGGTGGGATAGGGACCTATTTCTAAAAGAGGCTAGATCCTCTGTGTTGTAGGGATTAAGCTGGTAACTTAGTAGAGGAGTCATAAACTTTAGAGATGATATTGCAAAGCACGTGACTGTTGGAAGGAATCATTCCCAGGATCAAACATTTCTGTTATTGACAAGTAAGTCGGGATCCATAAACGGTAAGATTTACTGATGGGAATCTGGAAATACGCTCATTTCTTCAAGCTGAAAATGGAGCAATATCAAGATCAGAATTTCAATATGAGAGATGAGGAAATTAAAAAAAGAGTAAGCATTTTAACTATACTAATAAAACGCATTTTAGATTTCTTAATTTTAGAAGTGAGATTAAATATAAAGCATGCACATTGATTTGTACTGTAAATCTTTTATATTTAAGAGTAAGACTTGATTCTAAGTGGGGACTGTAAGTAGGAGTGGGAGACAAAGCAAAGGAAATGGGCCTGTTCACACCTTAAAGGTGAGTCTGGCTAGGGCCCCTTAATGTATCAGCTGCACATAACACCTAATCAAGGAGGTGAGAGTCATGTTACTCCTGTCTTTCTTGGATTACTCAGTGGCTGAGTCCTTTACAAAACAAAAAAAAAGGAAGCTCAGGCAGAAAGAACAGAACATATAGTAAATATATGTTGGGGATTGCTGGGGGCCATCCTAGCAGGCAGGGGCCCTAGGCCTGTGCCTATGTTGCCTATGCCTTAATCCGGCCCTCCCCCAAGGTCCCTTTCTATTTTTGTTATTGTTAGTATCGCACCCCCACTGTGTACTCTTCCCTTGGGTTTTTGTTTCCCAGGTGCATTGCCTTGCACTTCTTTGCGTTTGATCTAAGCTGCCATACATTTGACCATCTCTCCAACCTTGCCAAGTCCTTTCTCATCCTTTCCACCTCTCCTTGTGTATCAACCCTGTTGCAGATCTTTGTGTCATCTGCAAAGCGACATACTTTTCCTTCCAGTCCCTCTGCAAAGTCACTTATAAAGACATTACAGGACCAGTCCCAGTACTGAACCCTGCGGTACTCCCCAGTTACCCCCTTTCTGTAGAGTGGACTCAGTTTACTGTTACCCTCTGTGCCCTGTTGTCTAGCCAATTTCTTAACCAGGCTACCACATTGGGACCCACTCCAAGGCTGGCTAACTTGCTTATTAATCTTTTGTGGGAGACTGTGTCAAATGCCTTCCTAAAGTCTAGGTAGGCCATGTCCACAGCCCCTCCCTGGTCTACTACTTTGGTCACCCATTCAAAGAAATCTATTAGATTCGTCTGAGATGACCTTCCTGCTATGAATCCATGCTGCCTTGGGTCCTGTGCCCTGCTGGCCTCTAGGTACTCAATAATTCTTTCCTTCAGAAGTGATTCCATCATTTTCTCTACCACTGTGGTCAAACTAACAGGTATGTAGTTTCCTGCTTCTGCCTTGCTCCCGCTTTTGTGAAGTGGAACCCCATCTGCCCTCCTCCAGTCCTCAGGTACCACCCCATCCTCCCATGATTTGTTAAAGAGGTTAGTCAGTGGTGTCACTAGTTCTCCCCTTAGTTCTTTTAGAATTCTGGGGTGAATCCCATCAAGCCCCATTGTTTTGTCCACCTTCAGTTTTAAGAGTTCTTTCAGAATCCTTTCTTCTGTAACTGGACTGGTATCAACCCCCCTATCCAGAGTGTTTCTATTGTTTGGTTTAGGTACCTCCCCCTCTTCTTTTGTGAATACTGACCACAAGTATTAGTTCAGTACCCTGCTTTTTCACTGTCACCCTCTGCTCACATTCCCTCCTGTTTATTAAGCCTCAGGATCCCTCCCTTGGCCTTTCTTTGCTCCCTAATCTACCTATAAAAGGTTTTATCATCCTTCTTAACAGAGTTGGTTATCTTTCTGGGCACACTCAAGAGGAGACAGGGAACTTAGTAAAAATGATACAAGTAGTGTTTACGGGCAGACTGGATGGACCTAGCTGTCCTTATCTGCCATCAACGTCTATGTTGCTATGAATTAATGTTGTAAATACCAAGGGTTAAATTGCACAGGAACACACAGGAACTCAGATCCACCACCTGTTAGAAAATGACATGACAGTTCCACTTCGTCATCTGTCTCCATTGACTACTATAGGACAGTGCCACCACCTAGATATCTAGATGTGAAAGCTCCCCCACCTAGAAATTACCAATTTAACCGCTGGTTACCATGCATAATTCTAAAGGAGTAACAGTTGAGAAGATTATTTAGTTGTTTAACCAGGAATAGCACACTAAGCTGAAAGCTTTTTTACAGGAGCGACCTGGGAGCACAGGGAAGTTAAGTGACTTGCTCAGGGTCACACAGTATGCAAGTGGAAGCTGTGGGATTCAAACCCAGGTCTGGTCTGCTGGATGTCACCAGATTTGCAGCTCAGAGCCATTTTGTAAATTGCCATTGGACCATATTTAAAGTGACCCTTCTATTCCTAATTTGTTCTCATGTAACCCACACACTTGATTTTGGAGAGCTCACAACTTAGCAGACAGTTTAGCAGTCACTTTACTAGAGAAACCCAAATAATTAGTGGTCTCAAAAACCAAAAGGCATATTTAAGTCCTTCAGCTGTACTGCATGTAGGGTGCTCACTAATGGATCAGAATTTATTATTACAGGGATCAACAGGAAAATTACTGTTAGTGCATTTATAACATGTAATACCAGTCATATAGTAAAATACTTGTAGGTTGGTGCTCTTGTCCGAAAATGCATGTGGGTTGCACCACTAGAAAATTGAAACTGCAGCTGCAAGAGCATATTAGATCAATTAGAAATGGTACTGAAAATTCAGCATTAGGGCAACACTTTAGAGACCATCACCAATATGTTGTATCTCAGGTTAAATTTGAAGCCCTATAGCATATCCAGCCTAAACAAAGAGGTGGAGACAGGAACATATTACTCCTGCAAACTCAGTCCCAATAGACATTTGAATAAAATTTTTTGAAACCATGTGATTCAAACGATAAGCTAGACTTTAATCCATTTTTATGACGGCTTTATTTTTTTTTATTTTCACATTTACTGTACATCGTCTCTAAATGTATACCTCTTGTAGAATAGCCCTATTCACCAATGGTGTGGATGGGTTATGCACCATGTAAACCCGACGCATAGCCCACCCGCACCTGGCTGCGCACACTGCACCCCTGAGCACCATTCAAAATCCTGGTACCCCCCCACATGCCCAGCACACTGGCCAAATGCGCAGCTCTGCATGGGGGTAGACCAAGGACAGGCACAGGGGCCGTGTTGGCACTCTGCACCATGCACAACGACATGGGTACCTTGTAGGGGAGGGTGATGGCTTTGCCTTCTGGAGGCAGCCGTAAGCATTACATGCCACCCCCCGGATGCTGCCACTGTGTCCAGTGGGGATTGCGGGGGGTTAACAAACCCCTCATTGTGGCCACCTTTGGCTGTGTGGCACATATTGGAAGGTGTGGGATATGCAGATGGGGTCCCCCACACCTCAGTCCACTGTTCACATACACGCTCGTTGGAAACATGGTGACCGATGGGCACAAGGGATCCACTGGAGGTGTGGTCCAGGCAACCGACTGGCTGTGTGGCCGGGTCCGCAGCCCCACACTGGACCGCCTCCTCATGGCTGCACACTGGGGGGAGTGGGGCCACGTAATGGATCAGGGCAGGGACCGCTGTTCATGACTGTGGTCTCCACATGGATCTCTGGCTGGTGCAGAATTGCGCGGGGGGGAAATACATGCGATTCGCTTGTATCCCCCTCCGTTCATAAATAGGGCCCATTATGCATAAGCTACTTTTATAACAGTGTACTGTCTGCATAATACACTATGATATCAAATCTAGAATTTGCACTGTTAATGTATATAATTTTTTAAATGACACTGACACTTTCTTCTTGTCTTTCATGTTATTATTTCTAATAGGTGCTTCTTATGCCCTTCTGTTGCGAGCTTCTTATGAAGCTGTACTATGCCCAGATCCATACATGAAGGACACTAGTAAAAAAGGAGGTCAACATAATTTTACTGGCAACAAAACAACTGTTTGTTGAACCTCATTTTAATTGCATTTTGTATGTGCTACCTTAAACAAAATGTTTTAAACAGTGCTTCAATTGTAGCTGCTATCACTTTCATTTATTTAATTAGCATTGCTATATTATATATATATATATCGATATTTGTTAGTATCAGGAGGGAATCAATGCTCCTTTTGCTTACACTTTCTTCTACCTTCCCAGCTTCCTGTATCAACAATTTATTGTATTAGGGCTACACAGTCAGGCTATGCACTTTGATTATATACTGGCATCCGCTTTTTCATGCTGTGTATAAAACGCATATGTGACTTCTTTGTGTTTATATTATATGTGTAGTGGATCTGTTTAGAACATGCATTTTCTGTATTCAGCATCTCATTTTTTACATTAGATGCTTTTAAATATTTTGGTGTTTAGTTACATTATTGGCTCTATAATTGCCTTTTTAGCCAGACACCTTTCACCTAGTATCTGCCTTCCTATTTTGTATATCATAATAATTAGAGAAGTGATTTATCAGATTGATAACACTGTTCAACTAACTGATTCAATTGTAAAAATGTGCCTTTGATGGTGTAAAATGTTGGCAGTTACTAACCACTACTGCCCTCTGTCAAAGCCTTACATTCCAAAGTGAAACATTGGAGAGGGTTGGTCGACTGTCTGGTATCTCCTGCTTAGAGATGTAAAGGCTGCTTTTTCATACTTTTGTATGCACTTTCAATAAATGTGTGATCATTTCTTCACCTCATCACAGATTCTGTGGTTTTGTGTACATATACATACTGTTGCAAGAGTCCCGAAGTACCTTGCAGCTCTGAAAGTGGGAGTGGCTATGGGACCAGACGCGATACACCAAAGAGTACTAAGAGAACTCAGGGAGGTGCCAGCTGCCCCACTGATAGTCTTACTTAACAGCTCACTGGAAACAGGTGTGGTTCCAGAGGACTGGAGGAGAGTAAACATGGTACCTCTCCATGGGCCTATGCACAAATGATTTGCAGAGTGCTTGTAGCATGCAACAAGAGTGTGTAAGGACATATATCCTGAACACATACATGACCTGGTCATGTGGCGTACACATGCCATACACAGAGGCATGTGTAGGCATCCCACACAGAACTGCACCATAGCAATGCTACACACAGGCAGAGGGATGTGGCTGCATAACCCTCACATGCATGCATTACAGGAAATACGTACATTTGGCTCGTGGTGTGGTGCGCAGCCCTATGCCATGTGGAGGGCTGCCATAAACCATCTCCATGTTGTGTCTGCAGGATGCACCACATGGAGTGTAGGTTGTGGGCACAAGCTGTGCTGGAACAACACTGTGATGGATCCTCTGTGCAATGGAAGTCAGATACTAGCTGGGCAACAGTCTTGCCATTGCCCACCACTGCTTGGCACAGTGGCATGCAGGTTAACAACTGAATAGCACAGGACAATGGTGGCAATGCACAGCACCCCTTTCATGGCACCCATGCCCCCAACAGTAAACAGAGCCTCCCATACACATACAGACCACAGCCTCTCCAGAAGCCCACAGTCCTGCCATGTGATCCCCCCCGACAGTGGCATAACAGTGCCATCCAGAATAATGGCCCAGACAAAGGAGTTATGAGCAGCACACTTTAATGCAATACCATAAAACAGACACAACAACTAATGCCTCATATTAAATGCCACCCATGGACAGGGCAGACAAACAGACATGCAATGTACTTGGAACATTAGAATGGATGTATCGTATTACAAAATATGCAATCTGCATAACCAACATTGGAACTGACAAGGTCAGTGTAGAACAGATGCACAACAGCTGAGGACATGGGGTCAGTTATGCTGCACATAGTTCTCCTCCATGGAATCCTCACTGGACCCCGCTGACATGGAATGTGAGTAGCCTTGTGTCAGAAGTACCATTCTCCTTAGCGGACTGCGGTAGCCCTGCAATGAGAAGAACACAGAGGGAGGACAGGTAAGAGCGGGATGCACATACAGGGCCATAAATGCATAGGTGCTACATACAGGTACCCTACCATCCACAGCAGTTTCCTTAGATGGCTTGGCCATTCTCTACATATCCCTGACATTATCCTTATAATAGATGTCTTTACTGTCCACCCTCCATGAGAAGAAATTAGTTGCCTGCATGAGTCAGTGTGCCCACCATGCCACCACCACTGCCAATGCCCCCTCTGGCTGCTCCTTTCGGATGAGGGTCAGTTCATCCAGATGGACTCTGAAGTGTTGTGGGAAACATAAACAGAGCACAGAGGTCACCATTACAGCACAAGCAACACATGTAGTGCACAGCCATACACACCCTGCCTGTAGCATACATACTTTATCCGACTCCTCCAGCTCCCACAAAGTGCCCCCCTTGGGGTTGACAACATATGTGTTCTTGGACATATCCCACAGCTTTCTGGGTGTGTTCTAACCCTGCCAACCTGTGATGCAGAGACATAGGTGGACACCTGTTTAGCTGTCATTGTGCTACCTGTATGGGACAGGTGTGGCCCTGTGACACCCGTGCACATTGTGTCACCCTGCAGGTGTGGCTTACACACAACCCTTTAAAGAGATATGTGTCCAAGATGGTGGGCTTCATGCCATATCTAACAGCATCATTGTCGGTATCCCTGCTGTCAGGCAGACTGCCGGGATGCTCAGGATGTGTCTGGGTATGTTAATGAATGTCTTACTTGTGGATGCTAAGGTACAGCATGAGCAGCAAGAGTGACTAGGGCCCTGGCTACATGTATTTAGGCCACATCTGGATGCCTATGCCCTGCAGGGCACACACTCAAGAGATTCTGTTTTGACCATGCCACCATTGCACAGCTATGTGACCTTGTCCGGGCCACTGTGGTACCATGTACCAGTCAGTCCCATGTGATGTCCATGCAGACAAAGGTACTGTATGCTCTGTTCTACTATGCCACCATCTCCTTTTAGAGGGTGCTGGGTGATGTTATTGGTGTCAGTCAGTCATCTCTGCCCAGGGCACTGGAGCAGGTAACAGACATCCTGCTGCTGCATGTGCATGAACACATAACATTCCCCACAGCAGAAGCAGACATATGGTCCAGGAAAGTGGAATTCTGTATCATGCATGGCATGCCCAATGTACTATGGGCTATTGATTGCATGCTTGCAGTGATCTCTGGCACTGACAGTGGCTGAGGAGGCATTCAAGAACTGTAAGGGGTGCCATGGTGTAAAGTGCCTGATAGTATGTGATGTGAGCGGGTATCATAACCAACATATGTGCCAAGTACCCTGGGTAATGTCATGACTCATACATCTTTTATGGGTCCAGGTTGTGTACCCTATTCACTGTATGGGGGGGGAGTATGGCGGACAGGTGGACAGACACCTGCAGCATGTATGCAACACAGATGGATGCACTGATACATTGTTACAATGGCTGTTGTGTACCCTCTGCATAGGTGACAGTGGATAACCCAGGACATTCCTGATGACCCCATACCTGGAGCCAAATAGTGCTGCGGGGGAAGCATACAATGAAGCCCACAGGAAGATATGTTCTGTGACCAAGAGGACCATAGGGCTGTTGAAGATGAGATTCTGGTGCCAGGGGCATGCTGCAGAGATACTGACAGGATGATTTGCATACCATGCACTTGTGCAAGGGGCATTCTGCCCTTGGTGGGGTATAGGTTGGTGAGGCATTATGATGACTTCAGGACCTTACTGCCTGGCCATGGGTATGTGGGATGGTCATACCCAGTGGTGTACATGCTAATGATATAATGCTCTGTACTGGGAGGGAAGGGGGTGCACTGTGCATGTGTACATGTGGGTGATGTGTGGAATGGGATAGTGTTGGGGGCATGTGTACATTACTTATATTAATGACACTATGTTGTGTGTGTAGTGTTGCTGCCTGGCATCACAACTTCCTAGACGGTTGCTGTACGAGATGTGTGGACATCTGTGTGCCCAGATGTTGGATCTTTGATGTTGCCTCACCTATCCACATGGTTGCCTGTCCACCTGTGTCTCTAGCGCATGCTGTAGATGGATGTCCCTCTGAACCTGTGTTACACTTGGGCTGTCATATACAGTACTGGGTCAGTATTACACATGTAAGACAGCGCAATATTTATTTATTTATTTTTTGATGACCGGGTAGGTGCACTAGACACAAGAGTGACTATTTTCAGGCACGACCCGGGAGGTTGACAACACACAGAGATATAGGCACATGGAAATACAGTGTCAAAAAAAATATACAATACATCACATAACATACATCACATATCAGAGTAAAGAAGATTAAAACAATGAAGGTACCAAGGCACAACTGGTGTATTTATACAGATAGAACATAGGTACCCATGAGTAAACAGTTATAGTGATATAACATTTAAAGTGCAAGAAATACTACAAGGTAACAGTTCAGTGCAACGGCATCATACAGTCAGCTGAAAACAGAAAAAATAACACAGTTTTGGGAGGAGGAGGAGGTGGGGGAAAGCTAATGCAGAGATATAGCCTAGCGAGAGCGAGGAAGAGAGAGGGGAAGGGATGGGAAGAAGGGGGTAGGATAGAAAAAGAAACAATTTCCACAGAAGAAGGGAAGGAAACTGCTGGGCTGCACAAATAGAAAGAGCCAAGTTCTACGGAGGGTTGAAACAGGTGCATTGGGCACGTGAGGAAAAGAGGGAGCGGTGCTTCTTCTTAAATATAGCATGACTAGGTGTCATGCGTACATCTAGGGGCAGTGAATTCCAGTAATTGAGAGCTACATGCAAGAATCCTGATTTCCCTTTGGTAGTTCTACATCTGGGGATGCTAAGCAGGGAGAGGTCAGAAGGTCGGAGACCGTAGGAGATGGGCTGAGGGGTCAGCATGGTGGTGAGGTAAGTAGGCATATTTACCACAGTATACTGTCTGGAAGGTTCCCAAGAGAGGAGCTGGTGTGCAATGGGGGAGGGCCACTGTAGATCTGAATATAGTAGGCAGTGATGTCTTAACCTAGGGGATGCTGAGGCGTACTGGCATATATTATTATAAGTTGTGTCCCACCTCTGAATAGTAGCCTTTGGTGTGTTAGCATAGAGTACAGATCCATATGAGAGTGCCGGGAGTAGGATTCCTCTAGCAATGGCCAGCCTTGCAGAAGGGGTTAGAATATAACTTGTTTTGTAGGCTAATCCCAGTTTGCTTTTACAGCCTTGCATGTGGAGGTTATATGGGTGTCATAGGTGAGGAATCAGTCAAGCAAGACACCCAGACATTTAAAAGAAGTTACCATCTCCAGTGGGGAACCATCAGCCCAGGAGACCCGGAAAAATTCCTGGCTCTGTTTTAGTTTAATAGAAGATCCAAAGAGCATAGCCTGGGTCTTGCCAGTATTGAGAACGAGCTTCTTCCTAGTGATCCAGGACTGAATATTTAGTAGATCCATAGTGAGCTTATGGTTGATAGACTGAACATTATCTGAGCTAGTGTAAAGAGCAAGGTCATCAGCGTAAAGCAACGATGAGCAGGAGGATATGTTTTGTGCTATATGATTTATGAAGATTGAGAAGAGAAGGGGTCCTAGGATGGATCCCTGTGGTACACCAACATTAATGACTGCTTTTTCGGAGGTGGCCGAGTTGAATTTTACAGCTTGAGTCCTATTTGATAGGTAGCTACGGAACCAAGTTACAACTCCAGTTGAGAAACCCAGGGTTTGGAGATTAGCCAATAGAAGAGGGTGGTTTACAAGATTGAAAGCTTTTACCAGATCGATAAATACTGCGTCGGTTAGGTGACCCTGATCCATGACATGAAGAACATCATTTGTTAGCTGTAATAAAGCAGTCTGAGTACTGTGGCCTTTTCTGAAACCATGTTGGTTTGTGTGGTGGAGGTTATACTTGGAGAGGTGATCTGAGATTTGTGCTGAGAAGAGCTTCTCAAGGACCTTATTTAAAACTGACAGTATAGCTATTGGCCTGTAATTAGCAATGACTTTTTGTCACCTTTTTTAAAGACTGGCGTGACTCTGGCCAGTTTCCATATATCAGGCACCAAACCTTCACTCAGGGACAAATTGAGTATTCTGGACAGTGGTCCTGCAATGAACGGTGCTGTCAGGTTTAAGAGTTTAGGTTCAAGGCAGTCCGACCCAACAGCAGTATGGTCTGATATAGAATTGAGATGTTTGATGACATCCTTCTTCAAGACAGCTTTAAAATAGAAGGGAGGTGTCATTTTTGTATTTTTCATGGTGGGGGTACAAGGGATTAAGTTATTGGTAGAGAGAGTAGTGGTATAACTGGAGAGGTCAGAGAAGTGAGAATTAAATGCATTGGCAATAGTGCCTGGGTCATTACAGTGAACACCTTTCAGTATCATGTCACGGTTCAGGAGAGTTTTCTTGGATCCGAGGAAAGTTTTGATATGACACCAGAATTTCTTAGGGTCACCAGCTGCATCCATCAGAAGGCCCTTACAGTATTGGCTTTTTGCATGTCTTATTTGTGTTTTGCAGTTTGAAAGCTGTTCTCTGTAGATGTTAAAGTCTTCCATAAGACCAGAGAATTGAAACCGTCTCCAGCATTTGTCCCTGCTTTTGAGGGATGCTAGGAGGTCTTTATGCAGCCACCTGGTTTGTTTACCACGGATGTGCCAAGTAATGATTGGAGTATGCTTTTCTTGAAGTAACACAAATCTATTCAGGAAAGCTTGGAGGGCAGCATCCGTATTCAGCATTTGTTAGACAGGAGACCAGTCAGTGTGAGACACGTCATACAGAAAATCGGCTTGGTTTAAGTTGGCGTAGTTCCTAAAGCTTATACATTGTTGGGGAGAAGTGGAGGTAGTAGATGGACTCCATATGCAGAAAACAGGGGAATGATCGCTGACAGTGTCCAGCAGCGTACCTGTTTCTGCAACTCTATCCATGCGATTCGTTAGTATCCAATCAATAAGGGTGCTGGAAACAGTGGTGGCAGACACTCTAATGGGGTTGGTGATGGTTTGGTGTAACTTGTAGCTCTGCACCAGGGATTGTAAGGAATCTGGAATTTGCCAAGCCAGTTTGTTTGTCACCGAGAATGATGTTTATTTTTCCCTGCAGATGCAGATGTATGATCCAGTAACTCCACTAGCCCATTTAGCCCGCTATTGGGGGGATTATAGGCATAGACAATGTGAAGTTGTTTAGCTCCTAGTCTGAGTATAGTATGTATATATTCACATAGGGAGCTTCGCTTGTCAGTTATCATAGTTAGGTTTAGATTGTTTTTGTAATAGATTGCAACACCCCTTCCCCACTTTGGGGGTGGCCTGTCCCACCTAAGAAGGCTGTAGTTTGGAAGCATGCAATAGGTATCCAGGATAGAGGGTTTTAGCCATGTTTCAGAAAGACAGAGCACATCGGGGTGGTAGTTCGCCACCCAGGCTTCAAGTTCTGCATGATTGTGGAGAAGGCTTCTAACATTAAGATGTATCATGCGAAAACCTTTCATATCATAGGTAGTACAACTTAGTGGTAATTTACTTGGCATTGGTCCAGGGCTCAGCTCAATGTCCCTGGGCAGCAATAGGGCCAGCAATATGATGTACCCTAGCTTATGCAGGATAATTTTTTGGGCTATTTCATCTGTAAATATGCCACCATTTAGTAGCAGATGCAGTAGCGTAGTAGAAGAGGAGTCTAGGGAGGAGGGCAGGAGTCACATCAAGTCCTCGTTCTGGTAGGATTAACATGTTAGAGTAAGTGAAATCTCTTTGATCCATGTCCCTACTGTGGGGGTGATTATAGAAATTAAGAACCATAAAGAAACTCAGTAATGACAGAGACAGGATAAGAGAGGGCAGTAATAGAGATTTCCAGGACATTCTGTTTGATGTTTGAGTAAGCAGGAGAGTAAGACCGGGGGTGGGTTGGAAAATGCAGAGGAGGGTAAATAGAAACTGTCACTATGCAGTGGTCTGTCTAAATTTAGGAGATTCTGTGGGTTGCCTAATTTTCAGAGATCCCTAAAACACGAGTACACTGGATTGCTAAAAGGGTATGAGAGTATCAGCTGACAGAGCAACTGATAGCTGTAGCATACTAAATGGAACTGCAATATGTGAGTAGAAAGCTGCACAATTGTTGATCAGTCAAAAAAAAAAACAGCTTAAGCACAGTGGATGAGAGAAATGGGGAAACTTAGTGAAGAGTGCCCTCGATTGGCTGGTTTCTATAACAAGCCAATGGAAAAGTGAGGAGTTAGTTTTATTTCATGATTGGTCACAGCACACATGATTGGTCACTGCACACTATAAAAGTAAATGACCAGATATGGCGGGAGGGTGGGGGGAGACGCTGCAGGCATCAGGGATAACAGCAGGTAGATGAGAGAGCGAGAGGGAGCCTCGCTGTATCAGAGCGAGCAGAAAAACAGCTGCTGAGTCCTGAGGGAAGTAGAAAATCCTCATTGTCAGTAAGATGCCAGGCTCCTTACAAAATAGAATTCCCAAATGCTAGTCTCTTTTTTTAAAATAGTCTGAGGTATTATTTGGCTCTGGCTACTCCCTAACCAGTCAACGCTATCTCAGCAGGAGCAGTCCACGGAGAGGAAAACGCTGGTGGCCAGACGTAACAAACAGAAAAAAGGCACCAGGTTTTAAAATTAGAAAAACGGACTTGGGCTGAGCAGAGGCGTCACGGGTAGAGACTCATACATAGAAACATAGAATTTGACGGCAGATATGGACCACTTGGCTCTCCCAGTCTGCCCATTTCCCTATCTACTGGATAAGCTGCAGATCCTAGTTAACCAGCAGCCTACTTCTTCCTACCCCAACCCCCTAGAATTGCCTTATGACTGTCCCATGCATGCTTGAATTCCACCACTGTTTTTAACTCCACAACCACCTCCAGAAGGCTGTTCCATGCATCCACAACACTCTCTGTGAAAAAATACTTCCTTGAGTTACCTCTGAGCTGCCCCCCCCATCTTCAAATTGTGCCCCCTTGTTCTTGCACACCTCTTTTTTTGAAAGATGCTACCCTCTTGGACTTTGTTGATTCCCTTGAGGTACTTGAAAGTTTCTATCATGTCCTCCCTCTCCCTCCTTTCCTCGAGGCTATATATATTAAGCTCCTTAAGTCTCTCTTCATATGTCTTCCGGTGCAGACCCTGCACCATTTTAGTTGCCCTCCTCTGGACAGCTTCCATCCTGTCTATGTCCTTGCAGAGATTGGGTCTCCAGAACTGCACGCAGTACTCCAGATGGGGTCTCACCAGCTGTCTGTACAGAGGGATAACTTCCTGTTTTCTACTGGTGATGCCTCTCCCTATGCATCCCAGTATCCCCCAAGCCATCCTTGCTGCCCTCTCACATTGCTTGCCCACCTTTAGGTCATCTGATATGACTACCCCCAAGGTCTCTTTCCATTTTTGTTGTTAGTATCTCACCCCCCATTGTGTACTCTTCCCCTGGGTTTTGTTCCTAGGTGCATTACACCACTTCTTAGCATTGAATCTAAGCCGCCATACATTTGACCATTCCTCTAACCTTGCCAAGTCCCTTCTCATCCTTTCCACCCTACGTGTGCATCAACTCTGTTGCAGATCTTTGTGTCATCTGCAAAGAGACATATTTTCCCTTCCAGTCCCTCTGCAATGTCTCTTATAAAGACATTGAAGAGGACAGTCCTAATACTGAGAACCTCTTTGTGCCCACTAGTAACCCCCTTTCTTCAGAGTAACTCCATTTACTATTACTCTCTGTGTCCTATTCTCCAGCCAATTCTTTACCCAGGCTGTCATCTTGGGACTCACTCCCAGGCTGGCTAACTTGTATATTAATCTTTGTGTGGGACTGTGTCAAATGCCTTGCTAAAGTCTAGGTAGGCCATGTCCACAGCCTCTCCCTGATCTACTACTTTGGTCACCCAGTCAAAGAAATCTATCAGATTCGTCTGCTTGACCTTCCCGCTGTGAATCCATGCTGCTTGGGTCCCTGTGCCCTCTGACCTCTACATACTCGACAATTCTTTTATTCAGAAGTGATTCCATCATTTTCCTTATCACTGAGGTTAAACTAATAGGTCTGTAGTTTCCTGCTTCTGCCTTGCTCCCACTTTTGTGAAGGGGAATCACATCTGCCCTCCTCCAGTCCTCGGGCACCACCCCATCCTCCCATGATTTGTTAAAGAGGGTAGTCAGTGGTGTCACTAGTTCTACCCTTAGTTCTTTTAGAATTCTGGGATGAATCTCATTAGGCCCCATTGCTTTGTCCACCTTCAGTTTTAAGAGTTCTTTCAGAACCCTTTCTTCTGTAAATGGGCTGGTATCAACTTCTGTATCCAGAGTGTTTCTACTGTTTGTTTTAGGTACCCCCCCCTTCATTTGTAAATACTGAGCAAAAATATTTGTTTAGTATCTCTGCCTTTTACATTCTCCTCTGCCCACCCTCCTCTCCCTTTATTAAGCCTCACTATCCCTCCCTTGGTCTTCCTTCGCTCCCTGATATACCTATAAAAGGTTTATCCCCTTCTTAACCGAGTTGGCTATCTTTTCCTTGGTTTGGGCCTTTGCTGTTCTGACTGCCTTCCCAGCTTCCTTTTGCTTTAACTGATACAGTTCTCTGTCCTGCTCCTTCTGTGATTCCTTGTACTTCCTGAATGCTTTCTTTTTCTCTTGAACCTTCACTGCCACTTCCTTTGAGAACCATAGCAGTTTCTTACATTGTTTCATTTTGTTTATTTGCTTCACACAAAGGCTTGTTACCTCTGTGATGGCAGTTTTTATTATTCCCCATTGTTCTTCCACCCCTCCTTCCTGCCCATTTGCTAGTGCATTCCTTAGGCACTCACCCATTTTGGCAAAGTCAGCCCTCCTAAAGTCTAGTACTTTTGCCTTTGTATGGCTTGACTCTATTGCTGTGTTTATTGTGAACCATACTGTTCGATGGTCGCTAGTTCCCAGATGGCTACCCACTTCTACATCTGTGATCCTCTCTCCATCTCCATTTGAGAGATACCTTAGTTGGATTCAGATGGTGGCTGGGAGCAGCTTCGATTGGGCAGGAGCCTGGGGCAAGGGTGGGCGGCTAAGGAGAGAGAGAGAAGAGATATTATCAATGAGAGGGAGGAGACAACAGACAAAAGAGAGCTGAGGACAAGGATTACTGGTTGGGGATAGAGTAGGATTTGTAAGAGGACAAAAGAAATCAGCTGGATGACGTGGTGGAGTGCAGAAATGGGGGGTGGGAGATACAGTAGGGGGGAGAAAGAAATGAGTAGAGGTGCCCAGTGAAAGTAGCTTAGGTCAGGGGGAAGGGAGGAGACAAGAGAGAAACCAACAGTTTGGAGCAAAAGTAATAGATTTAGTTGCAGAAATGCAGGCAATAAGGTTAAAACAGTTCAGTAGCAGATTTTGGTTTTAAAACAGGGTCTTAGCAAACAGCATATGACAGGGTATATTTTAAACTCTTTGTGGAAATATTATAATAATATAATACATGAAATGAATAAAAATCATTGAGATTCAATTTCAAATTGTTATAACAGCAGGTAGGTGAGAGAGCGAGAGGGAGCCTGGCCATATCAGAGCGAGCAGAAAAACAGCTGCTGAGTCCTGAGGGAGGGAGAAAATCCTCGTTGTCAGTAAGACACCAGGCTCCTTACAAAATAGAATTCCCAAATGCTAGTCTCCTTTTTTAAAATAGCCTGAGGTATTATTTGGCTCCAGCTACTCCCTAACCAGTCAGCGCTATTTCAGCAGGAGCAGTCCACGGAGAGGAAAATGCTGGTGGCCAGACGTAACAGACAGAAAAAAGGCACCAGGTTTTAAAACTAGAAAAATGAACTTGGGCTGGGCAGAGGCATCACAGGCAAAGACTCATACCTTAGTTGGATTCAGACGGCGGCTGGGAGCAGCTCCGATCGGGCAGGAGCCTGGGGCGAGGGTGGGCTGCTTAGTTGCATTCAGACGGCAGCTGGGAGCAGCTCAGATCAGGCAGGAGCACGGGGTGAGCATGGGTGGCTTAGTTGGATTCAGACGGGGCAGAAGCTCGGGGTATTAACCACGCTGTATAGACAGTGCCTACATGTACAGCAACAGGGGTAGAACAGTGGTCGAGGAATAGTGCTACCCCTGTCACTGTAAGCTGTACTGAAGAATGGAGAAGCTGCCATGTGCTTGGTGCCTAGTCAAGCCACTCATGTGGTGGAGTGGCTAGGGCACCAGCACAAAGCACATTTGGGAGACCTGGGACTGTGGTTCAGTTCCCCCCAGGTCTCCCCTGCTACAACTTTTTCTAGCGATTTTATTTTTATAAAAAAAAAACTCTCTCCTCCAGAGTTTCTCCCCATCCCCAAAGTCCCCCCCCCCCCAGAGTTAGTTATTTAAGTTCCATGGGGTGTGAAGGACAAAGCCTGCCACATGGGGGGGGAGCTTCACCCTGCAAAAAAATGTAAACACCAATTGTTTCCAATGGGTGCGGTGTTCCCGACACGACGGTGTTTTGCCCGACTCCGTTTGCGGTCAGCATTGTATAGCTGTGGCGTTTTCAGACATGCTGTTTTTTACTATCGTGGAATGACCCAGTGCTGTCATATGCATGTGGCATTGTTGCATTGTGCTGGGCCTCGGACCCTGGAGGCTGGCAGGTGAAGGCTGGGATGGGACATATGGCTGTGCCTCAGACCCTGGGGGCTGGCAGATGCAGGCTGGGATGAGACATAACGCTGTGCCTTGGACCTTGTGGGGCTGGCGGGTGCAGGCTGGGATGCCACATCCTGCCAGGGTGTAGGAATGAACTGGGTGACTGTGATGACCCTGGATAGCAGGTAGTCTGTTAGCCTCTGAAATAAGCTGTCCATGCTGTCTATGCCACTGCGCACACCCTGCAACTCATTGCTCAGGACTTCCAGGGGCCTCTGTGCTCCTGTGCTGTGCCTGTAGCCTCTCCCATTCCAACCGGGTGCACCTCTGTATAGTAGGTGTGGAGTACTCCACGTGTGGTTGGCCTCAGTGTCCAGCTGGTCAGCTGACTGGAGGTGCCCTCATCTCCACTGTTACAGAGCGGTTGTGTGGTGGCTGGCTGTGCATGCATGCCACCCACTTGTGGATGTTGGTTGGTTGTGTCTGTCAGCTGCAAGTCTGCTGTGTGACTGTGTTGGTGGTTCATGAGTGGGAGTTGCGGGGGGGTGGTTGTCAATGGGGGTGATGTTGTCATCATCTTCGGCCACCCATGTTTCTTCCACTGTCTTCATGTGTGTAGCCTCCAGTAGTGTATCTGTGTCCACTATGCCCACAGACTATTGTGGAGTACCTGGGGCCAAGAGGAGGGACATGTTTTACATGCAGCAGCACTGCAGTGGGTATTAAATGTTGTGCTAAAGGCAACCTAGGGGACACCTTCCTGTGCTGCTCTCCAGTCTCTGGCTAACTGTGTGGGACACATGTTACCTGGGGGCTCCACAGAGGGTGCTGTCTTGATATCAAGGATATGCCCAGTATCAGGGTCTGTAGGGTACAACACAGGGAGGTTAGCTGTTGTGTGGCATCCAGAACATCCTGGTCCCTGTCCCATCATACTACTATGTACCCAGCACCATGTCCATGTCCTCCACCTCCCCGTGTAGGACCACCTCAGTGATTGTGTCTGCTAAAATCCTCTCTATGGGGGTTAGGCAAAGTCCCTCAGTGGGTGGGCCACCGCTCATCCCTAACTGTGCCTGTTTGTGTTCTGCCAGCTTACATTTGACAGCCAAACATGGGTCAAGCCATTTTTGCTTGATGGCCAACAGTGCCCATGCTTCTGGTCCTACTGCATACACAGCAGCCTGTATATCAACCCACAGGTGGGTTTTTGTCTCAGGTTGTGTTTTTGTCTGGCATCTTAAGGGATTCTTCCACATAGAAAATGGTTTAATGGGCATGGATATCTGAGACAGTGGCTGCCACCTGGCTGCCAGTGAAGTTTGTGGACCATAACCATCCATCGCCATGATTCCGGACATTTCTGGTGCTGTATGCTGCTCTGTCCAGCACCATCATTTCCTGGCGGTGAACTGAGTAGCTCAGGCACAGCACTCCCATCCTCTACCATTGCCTGCTCCCCCTCTTCCACATAGGTATTCACATTTGTGGTTACGTGTAGGGCAGCCCACTGCCCATATATGGTGGGGCCAAGGGGCAGGGCCATGTACGTTGGGACTGCTTGGGTTGCACTCCGCATGGGCCAGCATGTATCTGTAGGCCACACACCACACATCAGTATGCCCTGTGCACCTGTTCATGTATGGCACATTGGTAGGACAGCATATGTGCCGTGTAGCTGTGTGATGGCATTGCATCACATATGGGCACACTTTCCATGCAATAGTGCATAGACCCCCATAAAAGCAGTAGCAGTGAGGAGGCTAGTCACTGTGGGCTGGTCTCACATCAGAGGTAGGGAAATTAATGGAAAGCCTGTTTAAGGAAAGGTTGGTAGAGTATTTTGAACCCAATGGGCTACAAGAGCAAAGGCGGCATGGATTCACAGGAGAGAGGTCATTCTAGAAGAATCTGACTGATTTCTTTGACTGGATGACCAGGGAAATAGATCAAGGAGGTGGCTTATCTGGACTTTAGAAAGGTCTTTGACACTGCCACACAGGAGACTGATGATGAAACTGAGCAGCCTAGGGGTGAGATCCAGGGTGCAGAACTAGGTAAGGAAATGGTGAATGAATAGGTGACAGAGGATGGTGGTTAATGGCACTCACTCTATTGAGGGAAAGGTGACCAAGGTGGTGTTTCAGGACTTAGTACTGGGGCGAGTCTTTTTCAATGTCTTCATAAGTGACATTTGCAGAAGAGCTGGAATGGAAGGTTTGTCTTTTTGTAGATGACAACAATATCTGTAATAGAGTGGATACTCAGGAGGAAATGGAGAAAATAAGTAGGGACCTTGGGAAACTTGAGGAGTGGTCAAGAGCATGACAGCTGGGATTCAATGCCAAAAAGTACAAATGATGCACCTCGGACATAGGAATCCAGGAGCTGAGTACAGGATGAGGGGAAGGTACTGACAGTCACTTAGCAGAAAAGGGACCTTGGGGTTATCATAGCTGATGACCTTAAAGTGGCAGGGTAATGTGATAAAACAGCTGGCAGGGCCAGTGGGATGCTGGGATGCATAGGGAGAGGTATCTCCAGCAGGAGAAGAGAGGTGATGTTGCTACAGTATCACTCACTTTGATACCCCAGCTGGAGTATCTGGTCCATTTCTGGATGCTGCACTTCAGAATGGACATAAACAGGGTGGAGGTAGTGCAGGAGAGGGCAACTAGAATGGTGCAGGGGCTGCATCAAAAGCCCTATGAGGAGAGACTGAGGGATCTCAACATGTACGCAGTGGAAGAGAGTGAGTGGGAACAAGATAGGGACCTACAAATACCTCATGGGGGTGAACATGGAACAGGAGGGGAGTCTTTTTTAAATGAGAAAGAACACCAAGACCTGAGGGCATGAAGGCATGTGATGAACCGGGGGGGGTGGCTTAAGAGGGATGTGAGGAAGTACTACTTTACCAAAAGAGTGGCGAGCACCTGGCACAGACTGCCGGCTGAAGTGGTGGAGGTGAAAACAATAAGGGGCTTTCAGCATCTGTGAGACAGAAAGGAGAATATTAGCAAATAGGAAGGAAGTGTCACCAGAGACCAGTTAGCTTCTGTGGAGACAGACTAGACAGAGACCATCTGGGTAGATTGGGTGGGCCAAGCCTTCCTTTTCTGCCAACAGATTTGATGTTTCTATGTTTCATGCAGAAATGTCTCGGTCACTATTTAATGGATCATTGCAAGAGATACACATTGCAAGAGAGTTTAGAACTCATTTTAGTTCATCCTTTAAAAAGGAGAAGCAATAGTTCTACCTCCTGCTACACCAGTGACCTGGGTTTTGGAGTGGACCCATGTCACTGGGGTTGGTCGGGGGTGAGAGGAATGAGCATCTGAGGTACTGGTCTCGTCTCACAGTGGGTGGATCATATCTCCTGTGATGTGCCTGACACTGATCAGAGGCTGGTTGTCAAGCGGTCCGGAAGTCCAGATGAGTGTGGCACACTGACAGATGATCTGTGTCATTGTACATCAGTGTCCCAATGGCCGAAACATGGAGGAAAAAATCCCCTACTGGGTGGGATGAGGATGGTCCCCACTGGCTTGGAAAAAACAACTGAGCACTTGATTGGATCCAAGCCCCTCTGACCTAGCCACAATGGGTAAGTAGCGGGGAAACAGGGGGGTATGTCCCCATAATGGTAGATGACTGGGCTGGGGCCCCATAATAGTAGATGACTGGGCTGGGGGGCCATCTAGATAGGAGCTGGTGATACCTCAGGAGGACAAACACAATAAGGAAAAAAGGGTGAAACAGACCTGTTTACGTGGGCTGGATTTTCACAGAATTGCTGCACAATTTTGCCAGAACTGCAATACTAGTCACATGACTGTTAGACTATGTAAAACATGGTCTAATTTAATTTCACAAGTACTGTACCTCAAGCTACACATCAAAAATTAAGAATGCATCAGAGAACTGCTGCATGCATCAGTTTTCTGTGGTCCAGTAAGCAGCGTCATAAGGGTGTTGTTACACGAGGTCCCTGCACCCTGATTGGTACCCCCAGATGTACATCGTGGACAGCTAGTGCTTATGCATATGTTATATTCACATATAGGGCTAAGGGCATCTACCGTATAAGAGTAGATGTCAGGATATGTATGCATATTACTGTTATACTGGGAATTCTGGGACCTCTCCTCTTCAGCCTATTCTTAAACTCACTACCGGACAACTGCCCAGAACAAATAATTCTCTATGCCGATGATGCTGTGATCCTCACCTCAGACCCTGATCCAATCAAATTACAAAATAAACTTCAGCAGGCCTTCTCCTCCATCGAATCCTGGTTTCTAAATCATAAACTGCTTCTCAATCAGAAAAAAAACAAGTCTATGGTCTTCTGCAGCCCCCACAACAAAAACAAACAACTCCACCTCTCCATTGCAACCAAACAAGGTGCCATCCTACAGCAAACACAATTGTTCAAGTACCTCGGCATCACCCTTGATCCCCACCTCTCATACACTGTCCATATCAGCAATGTTGCAAAGTCTGCCAATGCGAGGTTAGGCATATTATTCAATCAATCAATCAATCAATCAATCAAAATCTTTATTTATTCAGGCGAACATCATTGAGCATAGCTCATTTACAAGATGGACCTGAGTGGTCATAACAATATAAGGTTACAAATTTTACACAAAAAACATGGTACTGAATAAACACAGATACAATGATTTATGAATGAGACAGATATACAAATATTTACATATATACAAGGCAAAATGACAGTAAACCTAAATCATATTAAAAGGAAAGAAACAAACAGTATAGTAGGGATAAAGCTCGGATAGTTGGACTTGGGTGGGCATTTTTGTATGAAGTTGGTTGGAGAACAAGCTAGAAGAATGATAGAGAAATAGGGGGTAGCATAAAAAAGGGGGGTGGGGGAAGGAGGGGGTGTGGGAGGACTAGGCCTTATGGAAGCAGTTGCATGATTCTGGGAACAGACTAATGTACAGTTTTTTGAAGGATGTTAAAGGAATGAGGGTATCCAATTTCAAGGTCTTTTGAAGAGAATTCCAGATAAGTGCTAGGGAATAGCTGATTGCAGCCCTTCCATACCGGGTGCAGGTGATAGGAATCTTCAGCATAATGAGTTTATTGATCCTTAGGGTGTAAGGCCTGGATGTGATCCGATTGAAACAGTCTGAGATGTAGGAAGGGAGTTTGTTTGTCAGAGCTTTGTAGATCCAGACAGCAGCATTTTTGTTTCTTCTGTGTTGCAGGGATGTCCAACTGACTGCATTGTAGAGAGAGCAATGATGGGTGCTGGAGGGAAGATCTGTAATGAATCTAATAGCTCTATGATACAAGGTGTCTAATTTATTTAAATGGGAGAGGGAGCAGTGGCCATAGAGGAAGTCAGCATAGTTAATGAGGGATAGGAATGATGCCAGGATTAGCCTTTGTTTGGAATCTCTGGTCAGGTAGTGTTTGATCCTATAAAATAGGCCAAGTCTTTGTCTAAGCTTTTTCAGGAGCTCTTCAATGTGGCTAGTGTAATCAAGTTTATTGTCAATCCAGACTCCAAGATATTTGAATTTGTCCACATATTCCAGGTTTTCACCAAGGATGGTAGATAATTGTGGGAGGGTGAGTGATGGGACAGTGGAAGAGCAGTTCCTGGTGGCAAAGAACATAGCTTTCGTTTTCTTGGCATTTAGTAGTAGTTTCTTTTCTAATAAGTTGTGCTGTAAGAGGGAGAACTCAGACTGTAAAAGCTCACAGGCTTTTGATGGTGAGGGATTACTGGCATATAGTACAGTATCATCTGCAAAAAGATGAATATTAGATTGTGAGAGATTGGAGTCAATATTGTTGATGTAAATGGCAAAGAGGATGGGGCCCAGGATGGAGCCTTGCGGTACACCTCTTAGGAGTGGTTTAGAGGTAGATAGGTCACCTTCATTTTTTACCAGTTGTAATCTTCCGGAGAGATAGCATCTGAACCATTTAAGAGAGAGTGAGTCAAGGCCTATGGAGTTCAGAGAGGAGAGGAGATTAGTAGTTCATGGTCCACAGTGTCAAAGGCTTTGCTTTGATCCAGAAACACAGCACAGGTGTTATTCTTTTTGTCTAAGGCAGTCTGCCAGGCATTTGTAACTTTTGCTAAGGCAGAGATGGTGCTGTGCATAGATCTAAACCCAGATTGAGATTATTCCGGCACAGGAAACACCTAACCCCAGAAGCACTGGCAGTGGCCATCCAAAGCTCCATCATCAGTATCATAGACAATGGTCTTATCATATATGGGTCTGCAACTGCCTCTGCTCTCAAATGTATCGCAACCTCCCTGAATAAGGCCTGTCGTCTCATCACTGGCTCACATCACCGTACCCACACATGTGACCTTTATTCCCAATCTGGATGGCTTCAACTGGACAAACGCATAAAATACCAAACCTGCATCACGGCCAAGAAAATTATAATGGGTCTGGCCCCACCTGGTGTCTGTGCTCTCCTTAAGCCTAGACATAGGCACGTCTCTACAAGGAGATCCAATTCCCATCTACTACATATCCCATGACCCAAGAACAAAGATCATTCACCTATCGGGCATCCAACTAGCTCAACTCTCTTGGCAGCGACATAGTGACCACTCCAAAACTCGGCCTCTTCAAGTCCAAGCTGCGCCTCTCACTGCTTGTATCCTGTGATTGCCCATGTTAACATTTCCACCATTCCAGCTGCAAATGCCCCAGCACGCAGCACTTACAATCAGTCTTTGCACCCCTAGCACCTTACCTGTCATATTCCCTTGACAAGGCCCCCTGGCTGCACTGTCTCCCACCCTCGCCCACCTCCCCCCCTTATCTCTACTCCTGCCCCCACCCCAACCACCTCCCGTACTCCCCCTTACCCCCTGCACCTCCTTCCCTCGATCGCCTACCTCATTTCCCCACCACCCACCCCCTTCCCTTGTCTTGCTCATAGCTCAAGTCTTTGTACTGGTTATTACATGTCTGTAAGTCAATGACTATATGTTTGTAACTAAAAATGATGACTGTTAGACATGCTGATGTGGAACCTTTGTGAAAGAGCCTCGGCTCAAAGGTATTGTAATCCTAGATTGAAATAAATAAATAAATACACTTTGCTTGCTAATACATATATATTTTCTATGTATTTTCTGTGTATTTCTTGCTTACAAGATGATCAGGACATCTGTATCATTGTAATGATTATGATACATAAGTCGGCATTGCCACCTTTTGGTGATTTGTACTACTACACTGATTTATGTAAGACTGTATAAGAACTGTACTGTTTTGTTTCACAAAGTGATGACTACTACAAAATTGTATAATGTTATCTTGGACCATGGAGCCACCTCTAATTTAGCCAATAGGGCTCATCTCTGTAACTAGAAATGTTTCTATCTTACAGTAACCATAGTAATTATCATAGGTATATAATGTGAGACACTGAGTCTTATACCTCGGAGACCCCAAGAGAAACGAAGAAACCTCAAGGTATAGGGAATGCTTAGCATTGGCTCCCAGTTCGCATTGGTAAGAACTGCTTAGGGCAACTGTGATTTATCCTTTTGGTAGTAATAAGCAAGTTTATTACTCTTATGCAACGCGTTTGTGATTCCTTGCATTCCCAATATTGCCAAGAACCTGAGTGAGGTTTAGACCTCCTGACAATTGGCGACCGCGTGCAGGCAATATTTGGTGTTTGTAAGCTTTCACTTTTCCCTCTCCAACGAGGACTGTAGGTATGCATTTCCACAACACCGCTCCTGTTTTCAGACCACTTTGTAGTCACTTGCAAAGTCTGGCTGTTTTTCTTGGGTGTGGTCGATGCTGACTCGACCCACTTCACAGCAGCTTTGAATTGCACGCCTACGAAATATACAGTAGCCTGACTGTGTGTAAAGTGTTCCTGCTGTGGATCGATACACAGCACGGTGCCTTTTTCACAGTTTGGTTTTTCGTTCCCTACCACACAATGACCATCATACCAAATATCTGCGCAGAACTGAAACTCGATGTCTCAGACTTCCTTATCTCCCATGGAGGCTGGACTGACTTCTTGCAGGATGCAAGTCAATCTGAAAACCCTATACTGGGGATCTCAACCCAGTACTGTGAGACGAGACAAACAGCCAATAAGACTCATGCCAAAGGGCTGTTGGTCGCAGCTCTCTATGCTGCTCTGGAAGTCTCCGATGCGAGTTTCAAACCCTTGATCTGCAGATCTCGTCTCTTAAGCAAGAGATGGGTTTGCAGGAAATGGAATGTATTAGACTGCAGCAGAATTTGGAGTCTGAACTTCAAACACTGTGCAATGAAAAGGATTCACATTTGCATCATTCAGCACAGGCTGGAGAGCAAGAAATTTGTATGTTGAAGCAGGAGTGTGAAAGTTTGAGACAGGATAAGGGGCAGGCTTTGAATATGAATGACTTGTTAAGTAGAGCGAATGAACAGTTGAGTGAGGACATGGAGAGTTAGAGGACGAGATAAACCAGGTACGTAATGACTTAGCAGTGGCTACTAGGGACAATCACGAATTGAGCTCCGTGTACAGAGTATTGCAGAAACAAATGCACAATGAGGTTGATATGGATGTTGCAAATGTGAGTCATGCAGAATGTGAATCCAAGATGGCAAAACTGCGCCATCAGTGAGAGGTTCTGGCTGGACATATTAAGGCAATGGGAGGCATAGCCCCAGCCTTACATACGTCATCTGAAGGGGAGGTCTCAGATGATGACATCTCTCAGTACAACACCCAGTCACACCCCTACTATGGCCCAGAGACCCCACCCAGCCATCCACAACATGGAGGGTTCCCACTCCACCCACACCATGTCCTACATTGTCGACGTTGTGACGCACATCATGGGAGGCACCAACATGGTGGCCCCCATGATAGGGGGAGCAGGCCCAGGCCTGGTCCTGACAGCACCACTGGTGGCCATTATTAATGTGGAAGACAGGCAGGAGATAGAAACAATGATTGAGAATGCAGTAGGTAATGTGTAATAAGCGGGTCCTCAAAGCCCAAATTAAGCAGCTTCTGCAAGAGGCTCGTACTCAGAAAGGCATGGTTCGTACCGTGGCTGAGGCTGCAGCCCGGGCAGCCCTGGATGGCACCCGAGGCAACCTACTCCAGCCTGATTGGCCCAATAATCTTCTACAAATGGCCTACTGTGTTCAGCAGATAGCTGACAGTATTGGTCAGATGAGCCCATCCAACAACCTCAGCTGCCACTTAGAAAAGGTGCATTCCAAATGCAAGATGCTTAGCATCGCTGCAGACTATCAGGTCCAAATACTATGCCAAACCATCGAGCCTGGATTGTGGGCCAAACTCCCTGATGCCATCTGCCAGGATGGCAATGCCACCTTTGATGAGGTCATAGCTGAACTCATTTCTGCACACAGCCCAGGTGTAGTAGGAGTGATGCTTGCATACCCTGTGAAACAGAATGCAAAAGAAAGTCCAGCGACTTATCACCAGAGACTCTGGATGGCCTACTGAGCAGGAAAACATCTTGCACAAGAAGCTGCAGATGTGGATCTTATTGAATACAAGATCCTGTTCCTTAGGAATAGTAAGAGACAAGGTAGAGCCAACCACTTACCCCACCAAGGAAAGGTTCACCAATATTCTTCGGAAAACTGAGAGAGTTTATCAACTCTACATCTGTGATCTGGGCTCCGGTTCCAAGAAAGTAGCCACCGTGGAGCCTACTCAGGAGGCCGCGACGCACTACATGGTGGAGGGGCAGGCCCAACACAAACAGCCCCTCCCCGTGGACAACCAACACCCCCAGCAGGCCCAACAGCAACCACAACAGCAACAGCAACAATGGGGTGGGAACCGGAATTATCACAAAAATAAGAAGCACAAGAATCATAACAACAACAAAGACCAGACCCTTCATATAGAGAGATAGCCGAAGAGAATCGGAAGTTTAGAGAACTCCTAGGGCAAGTGTGCTCTGTATCGAATGCTGTTCTTGTTCATTCCCTTGCAGCCATACAACCGGGAACCCAGGCCCCAATGGGCCATGGTGATACCAGAAGTACAGGCCCTCAGGCCCACTCAGGCCTGAACCCAGAAGCACCTCCCTATATACTGTAGCATCGGTGCAGCATGGAGAAGTGGTTCAAAGCAGCCAGGCCCAACCTCTCCATACTCCCTCCAGCACAGATTGACAATTACAGGCCCCAGTCCAGATTGTAAACAAGCTGGTCTTGGATACAAATGGAAGGCTCTGCACTGAGGCCGAGGTCGGGGGCCGCCTACTTACAGTGTAATTGGATACAGGAGTGGCTGTGTCTGTATTACATGATGACCATCTGGATACATCTCCTTGGTCCACTGGACAGAGGACTAACATGTCAGGAGTAGATGGTACTAGGTTACCTGCATACCGCTCTCTACCTCTACCTATAGAGTTGGGCCACATTAAGGCCTCACATACCTTTCAACTGATGGTATTGCATGATCATCCTAGTATCATTGGAATTGACTTTCTTGCACCACATGGCTGTGTGGTGGACCTAGCTAACATGCTACTGATACAGATTTAGGGACAATATCACACTATCTTGATCCCTGATTCACATGGTGTGGCCACAATATCCTCCAGCAACAAGGAGTATGACGACATACATTTGTTCAAGAACCATGAGCTTTTCCCAAAGCTCCTTCCCATCCTTCAAAGACATTTGGAAGCATTTGCTGTTAACAAGCATGACTGTGGCAGAATGCACACTGTCATTGACGTACCAGGCCCAGCACATGAGAGGCAAAGGCAATATACTTTCTCATCTGAGGCCTTGCCTTCTCTCAGAGAAACAATAAGATCACTCCTCAACCAAGGGGTAATCAGAACATGTGTTTCTACTGTCAACTCCCCAGTGTGGCCTGTGAAAAAGCCTACAGGCACCTGGAGACTTACTGTTGACTACAGGAAACTGAACCAGGTCACTTCCAGTTGTGCTCCAACTGTGGCCTCCACACCTGATCTGCTGCGACTCTTGACCCCTGACCTAAAATGGTTCAGTGCTCTGGATATTTCCAATGTTTTCTGGTCACTGCCATTGGCGCCTAAAAGTCAATATAAGTTCGCCTTCACCGTTGTAGGTAGACAGTACACGTGGACCTGCGTACCACAGGGATTCCATAACAGCTCGTCCCTGTTCCATCTGCACATGATGGATACCCTTGAGGGTTTCTCTACTCCCCAGTGTCTCTTGCAGTATGTGGATGACCTGCTGTTGGCAACAGCCATGCAGGAACTACACTTGGCTCTCTTGAATGAACTACTGACCCACATCCAGAGAGCAGGCCTCAGATGTAATCCAGCAAAGGCACAACTATGTCAGAAAGAGGTACACTTTCTGGGCCTGAGAATAACTGTTCAAGGCCGTAGCCCTACCTGGAAGAAGATGCAAGGACTGCAAGATTTGCTGTTGCCTACCAGTGAGGCAGGCCTCCTTTATATACACTGTTAGTCCGCCTCCATTGCTTTATCTCATATCGGATTGGGTGTTCTGTGTCTTCCTCTCACTCTATCCCTGATCAATAACATTGTATGACCTAGATATCTCACCTTGGTTGTATTTCAGCTCAAATACTACTAATTTTACATCTACATAAATCTCACACTACCTATTCTTGACTTGTTCTCTACTCACTTTTCACACTACTTCTCTGTGCTACCTTTCCCAAAATTTCATCACAGGTATCTGAACCTCACTAATTGTGTCATTCCTGCAGCTCTGACCACTGTCCTTGCTAAATATTATATTTACCTAATCCTGGGTGTCTGTAAGATACACCGGGCCTAAATTTTCTGTTGCAACTGGGGTTTGATTCTATTATTTCTTTCCTGTGCCTGCTTTGGCTTTTACCTTTTCGGGTTCTAAATCCCAAAACCTGTCCAATATGAAATTCTATTTGCTGCTCTCTCTCCTTGCAACCTCAATGACAGCGATCCACCGATGTATGCTTACACCACCCTGAGCCCACTCTTCTATCCCAGCTTTCCAGCCCCAAGATTTCTTATTCTCTAACCTACTACTGGTGCCTCCTCAAAATTGTGACCCTACTTAGTTGCTATTAAATAAGACCTGGATAAAACTGGTTGCCTATGCCCTAAAAAGCTGCCACCTCCCTATTTGTATTCCATGACTCTTTTAGCAGCACAAACTATGGTATCTACTGCTGCTTGCCTAATTACTCTCTGGTGATGTGCACGCCAATCCTGGGTCTGTTGGCAACTCATTTACCCCCTTTACTAGTGCACAGTGGTACACCATAATATTAGAAGCCTTGTGCATAACTTAGCTGAATTGGAGACTTGTGCAGCTCTCCACAAACCGGACATTATCTGTCTCATTGAAACTTGGCTCAAATCATCCACCCTGGACTCACTATGCTCCCTCCCATTTTACAACCTGTTGAGACTGCACTGAACTACCCCCAAAAGAGGTGGTGGCACAGCTATCTATTTCAAAAAACACCTCCATCTCTCAAAAATCAGCTCATCTCCTCTAACCCACTGTGAAGCACTTCATGTTCTCCTTTCTCTCGGCTCAAAAAAATTACATATTGTATGTGCCTACAACCCCCCCCCTCCCCCACACAGGAGGCTTAACTGGTCTTGATGCACTATTAGAGCAAACCTCTCTTCTTTCTGGGAGAAATGAAGTCTGGATACTTGGGGACATAAACATAAATTGGACAGGAAACTCTCACCCTGCATCCCTGACCAAACTCCAAAGTTTCAATCTGCACCAACTGATTGGTGATCCTACCAGAACTGCCCTGTGAACAAACTCCAGTACTCTGCTGGATTGGATAATGTCAAACCATCCTGAGAATATAATCTCTTCTGGAGTACTAGCAGATGCCATTGCTGACCACTCCCCCACTCTTTGCATATGGGGTAAGAGTAAGCCACCTTCCTCTAATTCACGTTTTATCACCTTCTGAAACTATTCTCATCTAAACCCATTGGCTTTCCAAACTGACATTAGTGCTATAGACTGGGCCCCTATTTTCGATTCTAGTGATGTACAGACAGCTCTAAACCTATTCCTCACTCACTTTCTTGCACTTCAGGATAAACACTGTTCTCTTACAACCCGTAAGGTTAAAAATCGTTACACCCGCTGGCTGAAATGTGACCTACTCTCTAAACTCCGGCAGCGGGACAAAAGCTGGCTACATTATAGAAACTCTGGGTTGACTGCTGACCTAAACACCTATCGAGCATTGTGAAATTCATGTAAGTAGGATATTCAAAAGGCTAAAAATGCCTACTGTAAGGAGCTATTAACAAACTCCTATGGGGACTCTAAAAAGGTCTGGTCCCACATAAAGACCTTTCTGGGTACTAACCAGGCCTCTTCTCCTAATGACATGACTACTAAATGGCGTGCACTGTAACAACCCCTATACCATTGCAAATTTCTTCAATACTCAATTCTCCGATCTTACCAAATACACTTCTTCCTTCCCTGTCCTACCTAACTCTACCACCCTTGCTGTTAACACTGCACCTAATTTCTTTTTCAAGGCAGTCTCTTCTCATGATGTCTTAAGGCTGCTCAATAATATCTCGGAGCATGCGGCAACTGGGGCTGATGACCTTGAACCTAAGCTGCTAAAACTTGCTGTCCCCCCATATAGCTGCCCCTCTTGCTAATATTTTAACCCTCTCCCTCTGCCAAAGCCATGTCCTGAATATTTGTAAGACAGCAAGAATCACACCGGTTTTCAAGAAAGGTGACCGAAAATATCCTTCCAATTATAGGCCAATTGCCATCCTGCCAGTTCTTAGTAAACTTCTTGAGAAACTTGTTGCTACTCAAGCCATACACTTTCTCCAGCAATTTGATCTTCTTACAACTGCCCAACATAGATTCCGTAAAGATGATAGTACCACTACGGCACCTCTCAAGTTTACATCAGATACTCTACTGGCCATGGACTCTGGTTTCCTCACTGGGACCTTTTTCACTGACATGACTAAAGCTTTTGATTTAGTCGACCACCCCATCCTCCTAACAACTCTTAAATCTTTAGGCTTCTCACCTAATGTTGTCAGGTGGTTTGGCAGCTACTTAGCTGACAGGACTCAGACAGTTAAATTTAACGGAACCTTCTCAGACACTGCTTCCATTATTATTGGAGTGCCGCAAGGGTCCATCTTAGGTCCCCTGCTCTTTTCCTTATTTAGAACAACATCACCTCCAAACTTGAACACACTCATTTCCTGCTATGTGCAGATGATATTGTCCTGTACACCAGTGCGAAGCATATAGCTGACATCAACACTCGACTCTCCCAGGACCTCCAAGCTATTCAACAATGGCTGCTGACTAATAAACTTTTCCTGAATGAAGGAAAGACTCAAGTCATGCTATTTGGTTCTAATACTCAACTCAAAAATCTCCCAATCTAATTTCAATGTCACCTCAGCAAATGGCTCATCTGTTGGGGTAGTAGAATCGTTTAAATATCTCGGTATCACCCTTGACCCAACTCTTAACTTCGATCTCCATATTCAGAAGACTTGCAAATTGGTAAACATGAAACTTGGCATTGCCTACCAGACTAGCTATGTGCTCACACCATCCGCTAGGCTTGCTATAGCTCGTGGCATACTACTACCATGTCTCAACTATGGTGCTGCAACCTACGCTAATACTGGTAAATCTAGTTTTCAAAAATAGAATGTTATCTATAATAACACATGTCGCTATGCATCCTCCTCGCAACATTTGAAACACCATTGCCTCCTCTACTCTGATCTTGGTTGGCTCTCCCCTTCAACATCCAGATCTTATGCATATGGGTCACTCATAGACAATGTCATCAGATCCCAAATCCCAAAACCACTTGCAGAACTGTTTCAAAATCACTTAACCTACTATGATCTTCGCTGTGCTGATAATGCCCCTGTCCTCATCCCCAGACACCGAACGTCCAAAGGTGCTAGTGCTTTTGCCTGTCGTGCACCACAATTCTGGAACTCCCTCCCTCTAAGTATTCGTGTAGCATCCTCCCATGCCTCCTTTAAAAAATTACTTTTACTCTACAAAATAAACTCCAGCAGTTGCTCCTGTTTCAATCCACCCTAGATCTTGCCTCCTCTCCTTAAGTCTTCTGAACCTACTCCACTTCATTGTTTTACTGACCCTTACCAATGCTTAACTCTTCTTCATAGCATCTGCTTCCTGCTTTCTCATTACCTTGGGACTCTTATCTCTGTCTAGGTCCCCATCTTCTTATCTTACCCTCCCCTATCTATTCCAATTTCCCTACTACAACCTTAATCTCTACCGAATGTGTCCCTTATTGACTAATTTAATATCTCCGTATCACCTTCTCATAATCTTCTCTGTAATTCCATGGTATTGCTAGCACTTATGACCTAATCAAACTGTTATCTGCCTTATTGTAATTTTTACTCTCTTTACTTTTGTCTGGACTTTGATTCTGTTTGAGTATATTTCCAAACATGTTTTTAAACTGTATGCTGTTCTAATTCCTATGTTTGTATATTGTGAATCCATATATTGTAACCAGTAATTTCTGATTGTGTCTGTCTTGTACCCTCCCGGGTCATGCCTGAAAATAGTCATTGCTATGGCTAGTGCACCTACCCGGTCATCAAAAACTAAATAAATAAAAAAAATAAACTCTTAGAAGGTTTCTAGGTATGGTAAACTATTCCAGAGATTTCATCTGTGATTTTGCTCAGAAGGCTGCTCCTCTGTATGAGTTACTGAAAAAGGACATCTATTGGACTTGGGGTGCCATACACACCCAGGCTGTGATGTCACTGAAACAGGCCTTGGCCTCAGCTCCAGCTCTGGTTAACCCCAATCCAGCACTATTATTCCATCTGGAATGTGCCACCTCTGACATTGCCATGTCAGCAGTGCTGGTCCTGAAGGTTCACAGTACTCTGAGACCCATTGCATATGCATCACAGCTCTTGACTCCAGTGGAACAGAAGTACAGCCTTTGTGAAAAGAACCTTCTGGCTACCTACTGGGCTGTCAAGCACTTTCTGTATATCACTGGGTACTCTCCACTGATTATTAACACCAATCACACCCCAACTACCTTTCTGCTATCAGACAGAGTGAAGGATGGGTCAGTCTCTAATACCAGACTGACACAGGTCACTTATTCTCCAGGATGGAAACATATAGGTACACCCAACCAAAATTACATCCATTCTGGCACATGGACTCCTTTTCCAAGGAGAACCCCATGACTGTACACTGCAACCACCTGATCTTCCAGATCCAGGTCCTTTCCTCCCTGCCACACCACAATTACTTGAGAGCACCTCTTTGTGTCATAGTTTTACAGATGGTCCAACTTCCTACTGTCAGAGAGAACAGATTGCAGGGATGGGTATCTTAGTGATTTAACCCTACGGTAACACTGTTAAAACCTCTAAACATTGCAGTGTAGCATCACGCAGTATGCAGAGATGGCAGCAGTGGCCTGTGCCCTCGAGTTCATCCAGCATGGAACCAAGGATGCCATCATTTTTACGGACTCTAACTAGGTTTGTTGTTCTCTTACAGAATTCCTCCCTTTCTGGCAGAAGAACTCCTTCCTCTCTTCTGATGGCAGCCCAGTGAAGTACAAAGAACTGGTAATATACATACATTCACTGGCACAAAGATTTGCACACAAACACTATGTACACAAAGTTAAGGCTCATTCCCTAAATGACCCCTACCATGCCTTCAATGACACAGCAGACACCCTTGCCAAGGAAGGGGCCTGGGGGGGGACATATGGATGATGGATCATCCAGAAGCCAGTGCAGCCGTACACATTGCAGCAGTCAGGAAGAAATCTGAACCCTTTTCCCCCCTTGGATCTCTAAGCAGCCCAACATGTTGATACTGAACTCAAAGAAGTGTTCAGATTCCTTGACAAAGGTACTGAAAAGAAACTTCCCACACATAATCTCTACCTAAGACATGAAGGTAAGTTACACTTGTCACCAGATGACAAGCTCATTTGGTACCAACCAGATGATTCCACCACCAGGTTTTGGGTGGTCCCCAGACACCTTAGGTCCAAATTCTTGCACCAAGTGCATGATACACCCACTGGTGGACACCAGGGAGTGGAAAACACCCTCCAGAGGCTCAAAACCACTGCCTGGTGTCACCAAAGACGTTAAACAGTACATAGATAACTGCCTTGATCGTGTGCAAAATAACTCCATTCCCACCAAACAAAATGCCAAACTCCTACCACAAAGACACTCTGGCCCTTGGCATGCCATGCAAATTGATGTTATTGGCCCTCTAACCAATAATAGCAGAAACAACAAGTATGCTCTTGTGGTAACTGATCTTTTCTCCAAGTGGGTTGAAGCTTTCCCCACTAAGACATGCACTGCTAAAATCACTGCCAAAGTCCTGGTGGAACAAATTTTCTCCAGGTGGGGCCTACCTCTTAAGGTAGACTCAGACAAAGGAACCAGTTTTACAGGTGAGTTGATGAACGAATCCCTTGAGCACCTTAGAGTTCAACAGAAGTTCCACATACCTTATCACCCCAAATCTTCAGGTCAAGTAGAAAGAGGCAACCGATGGATTAAGCAAATACTTTCCAAATACATTGAGGACAATCCCAAATCATGGGATTCCCTATTGCCATTACTCCTTATGGCAATCAGGGGCACACCCTCAGCCACTACCCAGTTGACACCCTTCGAGGTGATGACTGGAAGACAGATGAGATTACCTGAACACCTGTTGTTTGACCTGCACACCCCCACTGCAGACCATGTGTCTGTAGACCAATATGTGGAAAAACTCAGAAAAGACCTCATACCCACACACTTGTACACTGCCAATTGCATGGGCAAGGCCCAGCAACAGTTCAAGATACAGTTTGACAAGCATGCACAAGAAGTGGATTGGCAGGTTGGGGATCAGGTAATGGTCCTCTGATTTTCACATCCCACACACTCCTTCTCCAATAAGTGGGAAGGTCCTTACCCCATTGTCAACAAGCTCAGTCCAGCAGTCTACCAAGTTAGACTCCTACACAACAATAAACTGACTGACAAATTGTTACATGCAAACCAACTGAAACTGTATAAAGGAGTATAATTACTTTTCCTCACCCTATTGGGTGGAATAGTACTAACGTACTAATGTTTGATTTTGCTTTTCAGATATACTGACAAGATGGCTATTTTGTTTCATTTTCTCCTCATCTCAGGAGTTATTCCCTGCATCCAGGGCATGGTACCGAACCTCCTAACTCACCTTGATCATCCAGCATCTGCTCCAGAGGGAGTATCCATCAAAATACCTGATAGTTTGATTACTGTCCAGGAAGGTTCTGATGCTTACCTCACTGCCTCCGTTGTTGCTCCTGATAAATCTATCCTACAAATTGAGTGGCAAACCACATCGCAAGGACAAATTCTCCCTGTTGCCAAACTTTCCAAGGAAACTTTCCAGCGTTGGCCTAATGCTAAATTATCCCCAAATGGTTCTCTGTCCTTGCTACAAACTGCTCTTAGACATTCTGGTTTATATAATATTGCTGCCTTAATTGATCCCTCATATTGTAATTCTTTGTCTAAGGACTCAGCTCGAACATTTTGTGCTATACAAAACATGACCTCTGCTGCCATGCACCTTTCTTTGTTACCACCCACTGATAAACAGCATTTGGAATGTCCAAAGCACACCCCTGGTCCCCGCAGTGGTCTAACAGCTACTTTCCTACCTGGTACAATGATTAATAATCTATGATTTATGCATATACCTGTGTTGTTCAATTTAACTTACTGGAATATGAAAGAATTTGGTATGTGTTACAGTACTAACACTTCAGCATTTTATAGTACATCATTGCTTGAAAGTTTAGCGGCATTTCAGATTCGTACTCAAGACTCTATTGATGGGGTACATACCACCAAGCATAGAGGCAGCTTCAGGAAAAAACCCAATCCTGATGATCAAAGTCATAAATGTAATACAGGTGAAGTTGACAGTTCTGATGTCACTGGTGCAACAGGTACTGTCACAGGTCTCTTTGGTACAGCTATTTCTATCAGGAATAAAGCAGATATTGCTGCTATCAAATCTCATTCTGCCAAATTTCAAACTGGTTTGGTGAATAATATACTACCCCCATTATTACATGGTGTGGATGGCCTTAGTCAGGAAGAAAGATACATTGTTTACAATATGCACGACATTGCTAAGGCATTTGCTGATTCTAAAGAAAAGATCAATGCACTTATTGCACAGAACAACAAAGAAGCAGATCAACAATACATTGCTAGAGAAATTCTCTGCTCTGCTTATGGCTCATACATCATCACTACCATCAATAATCTCTTCCGTGATCTAGAATCTGGAAGAATCCCTGATAATGTACATGACAGACGTATTTCCAAATGGTATTGTCCATGATGTAAAACCCTTGGCTGTATTGCTATGTATATGCAACAACCTCTAACTATTCCTCTTTCTACAGCTAGAAATCTGGGTTTTGTGACCAGACACCCTAATACTGGTCCCTGTTTTAATTCTATGAAATGTTCTATCAATGTTTGTTTCTTTTACTGTCTCTTTACCACGCTTTTATCCCACTACAGCTTTGTTCGACAAGCTTGCCTCTGTTCATTTGATTGGGCACCTTGATGATGACATCTATAGAGAACGCCTGGACTTACCTCCTCTACTGGTCTTCCATCTTTTCCTGGATGCCTGGGTCGCTCCACAGACAGACTGCTGTGTGAAGAAATAGTATATCTACTTGTGTCACTGTGATGTATTTGATGTTATTAAACCTGCATGTGGTTATTCTCCCAACAGTATAGATTGGGCCTTTTCCATGGACGATGACATCAGCACAAATGGCACAGATTCTCCAGACTCAACAATGGCTCTAGATAAACTTTACCAGTCTTATAGAGAGGAGGTTCATCACCTGTCAATATGGATTTTCAAGACGACCTACACCTGCCCAGTACAGTTGAAAAAATGGAGACTCCCCACTGTTAAAATGCAGTATAATTCTGATGGGGAGTACTGTGTGGTAACCAATTATAAAAGCTATACATACGGAACAAAGACATGTGTTATTGATGACCCTAATTTTTGTTTTGTTCCCCACCAAAAGTCTGTCATTGGACATATCATTATTACCCCATCCCCCTTCTAGGCGCAGACATCATTGATGGTAACCCTGATTATCTGCTCACCCTTTCTGAATATTTACCATATTTTAATGTACACAATAGATCCACTGTCACTTACATTAAAATCATTTTTAGAGAGGAAGGACACCCATCTCATCCACATCAGCAATAATATTACTAAGGCTAATGAAGTTATCCTTTCAGTGATTAATGATGGTGATATGAACGATGCATTGACTAACACTTGGTTAGAGAGTACCTTTAAAGGTTTTGTAATTATTCAAGCATTTTTGATATTTTTCATGGTTACTATGCTATGCTGCCTATGGGGCACACTGCACCAACACCCTGAGCAGTTGGAGTTCCTTTACAAGGCTCACGCGTCAGGTTTGTAAATGACCCCTGCTCTCTGATCTTTCCCTAGAGTTGCCTGTATTGCCCTTGGAGGCAAGGGGGGGAATGCTACACAAGGTCCCTGCACCCTGATTGGTACCCCAGAGGTACACCATAGACAGCTAGTGCTTAGGCATATGTTATACTAACATATAGGGCTATGGGCATCTACTGTATAAGAGTAGATGTCAGGATATGTGTGCATATTATTGTTATACACTTTGCTTGCTAATACATATATATTTTCAATATATTTTCTGTGTATTTCTTGCTTACAAGATGATCAGGACATCTGTGTCCTTGTAATAATTATGATATATCAGTTGGCATTGCCACCTTTTGGTGATTTGTACTACTACACTGATTTATGTAAGACTCTGTAAGAACTGTACTGTTTTGTTTCACAAAGTGATGACTACTACAAAATTGTATAATGTTATCTTGAATCGTGGAGCCACCTCTAATTTAGCCAATAGGGCTCATCTCTGTAACTAGAAATGTTTCTATCTTACAGTAACCATGGTAATTATCATACGTATATAATGTGAGACACTGAGTCTTACACCTCTGAGACCCCAAGAGACATGAAGAAACCTCGAGGTATAGACAACGCTTAGCATTGGCTCCCAGTTCGTATTGGTAAGAACTGCTTAGGGCAACTGTGATTTATCCTTTTGGTAGTAATAAACAAGTTTATTACTTTTATGCAATGTGTTTGTGATTCCTTGCATTCCCAATATTGCCAAGAACCTGAGAGTGAGGTTTAGACCTCCTGACAGTGTCAACATGTTTGGAAATTGCAAGCAAACATTTTGACACATTTTCAGTGTCACAGATGTGGCACAACAACTGCCGTGGGTCCTGAGTCCAAAGCTTTGAAAATCCAGCCCTCTATGTCCATTTCTGTTCAACTGACTTGCAACAGATGGCAGACAATAGTGAACACACTCCAAAACAGAACTGTTGCTGTAGCTCTTGGCAGCCCACCCTGCTGAGAGCAGTGAACTGATAAGACAAGTCAGAATACTTTAAAGAGACATGGTAGGGAGCATTGAACACTACTACCAGGAATGTTAATGTTGATGCAAAAAATATTTTACATGCATCTAAGATAATTCTGTTATATCATACAATTGGAACACATCTCTAAGGGAAGAGCTTTGTCCATAAAATATTAGGGACAAATTGATGGTGCCCAGATAAGGTTGTTTAATGAAATCATTTATTTATTTAAAATGTGGTTACTGGGAGAGGCATCCTGAGACAAGACTCATTTCGAGGTACTACCCAGGGAAGGGGAACAGGAGAAAAACAGCACTATGATACAATGACAAGTCAATTGAGCAACATTTGGCAAATAAGTTGGAACAAAAATAAATACATACAAAAATTGGTTGGTACACAGAATATACTGTAGGGCAATAACAGCTCAATATTAAACATCTGTTCAGATGCAAAAGTAAAAGCAGCAACAATAGCTGGCCCAGTGGTGCTTAGGGTTGAGGCACTGGAAATGACACCTGGTGCCACACCGGCGACCCAGGTTCGGGAACGAGCCCGGGCAGCTGGGGGTCGGTAGGGGAGAGAGAGGATTGAGCATCTGGAGGACTGCTCTCCTTTCTTGGGGGGGATCCAGGCTTCTGCCCAGCACCGCAGCAGCCCCTGGTGGCAACTGGAGACACTGCAATGTGCAGGGCTTAGCTAGAGGGGAGGCAGAGCTGTGGTGGGCGTGCCTGCCACCATTGCACAACTGAGCTCCGCCGGCGGAAGGATGGAGGGAAGGGAAGCAACGCAGCCAAGAAAACCCCAGTCCCTCAGATAGGTGACTGCTCTGCCCCCTCAGCCACACTCCACTAGCCAGACCCACCCAGCTCCTGGGCTGAGAGCAGCCCGGCTTGAATTATAAGATAGAGCTCCCTGGGTGGATAGGGCAGCCCCACCTCTGGAGGGCTCAGAGCTGAGGGGATAGCTGGGCTGGTGCCAGGAAGCTGGAGGGTTTCAGGCTTGGAGGTAGAGCCAAAGGAGTGCAGATGCCCGAGAGAGTTTTCCAGGGTCAAATGGAGCCAGAAAAAATAATGGGAAAAAAAAGAGCAGCAACAACACACAGCATGCAAATACTATTCTGATAACAGGCAAGAGATCTGTAGGATGACCTTATACCTGGCCTCATGGTGGAGGGAAGATAAGATGTGGAAGGGAAGGAAATCAGTAGTCATGTACTGGAGAGATTGTCAAATGCTCTACCGAGGACAGTTAAGGCTCAAGACGGGAGGTGCCTGGAGAAAAGATATCAGGAACAGGTGGGGTGGGGCTGGAGATTCAAATGGTGCCTGAGAGGGACAGGGGAGGTGGAGAGAAGAGGGGAATTGGTTCTGGAGTGAGGAAGGTCAATAGGAGAAGGCAGATTACCTAGTGGAGGAGCAGGGAAAAGGTCGAAAGTGTGATGGTCCCTGGAACAGATGGAACAAGAAGCTGGGGGAGCTGGAAGAGAAGAGACAAGTAAGAGAGAAGAGAAACAATCCAGTACTGGATATGAAGGAGGTACAGTGAGCCTGGCAACATGAGGGCAGAGGGAGGATGGATGGGGAGACTTAGAGAGAGCAGTGGTGAGTATGGGGAGGGGGAGTTTATAACAAAGTGGCAGAAGAAGTTAGATAGGGTGTCAAGTCTGGCAAGGGAAGTGGAGGTGGTAGTGCCATAGACCACATCCGTGCAGTCGAGGACAGGGAGCACTATTTTAGTAACAAGCTGAGCTCCCTGTGAACCTGCAGAGATAAGTAGTCTTTGTTGTGGTACAGGTCACCAATCTTGGGAAGGAGTTTTGCATGGAGCACATCAGTGTGGGCTGAGAAGTCAAGTTGACTGTCACGCCACACACTGAAGTACTTGAAGGACTGAACTGCATCAAGGGGGGTGTACCATCCCGGGAGGGGAAACCGGGGGGGGTGGGGGAGTGGTGCAGTGAGTTTGGCCAGTTTATGACTGGTACCAAATGTCATGGACACCATTTATTTTTTACTGCTGACCCAGAGTTGGTTGGATTGGAATCAGTGCAGAACGCTGTTGAAGTCTTGCTGGAGTCAGTCTTCAACAGCTGTGGTAGAGGTACTGGGGGTGAAGATGACTGTGTCATCAGTATACATATGAATATGCTAGTTGGCACAGGCAGAGGGGAGGTCATTCAGGAAAATGGAGAAGAGGATGGGATCCTGGATGGAGCCCTGTGTGACCCAAGCCTGGATGGGTAGTGGACAATGCTTTCTACCTGTACCGACTGTTGACAGCCCATGATATAGGAATGGAACCAGTCAACAGCAGAAGCTGAGAAGCCAGTCAAGCTCAGTTTGTCCAGGAGGAGTGGATTGGTCACTGAATTGAAAGGCTTTGGCCAGATTGATGAAAATAGCAAATGATCCATCCTTGTGATATGCAGTAGAGAAGAGACAGTGGAATGGTGTTTCAGAAAACCAGACTGAAAGGGTAACAGAAAGTTGTAGGATGAGAGGTAGATGAGGAGTCTGGAATGGAAACGTTTCTTTTGCAGCTTTGAGATGGAGGGGAGGAGGGAGATGGGATGGAAGTTGCCAGGAGAGAAGGGGTCACCTGCTTTATGAAGTGGAATAATTTTGGCCAACTTCTATGACTGAGGAACAGCACAGAGGGAGAAGGAAAGGTTGAGCAGATGAGTAAGCGTAGCTGCACTAGCAGGAGCTGATAGGTGGAGAAGCAGGAGGTTCAGACCATCAGGTCTGGACTTAGGTGGATTAAGGGAGGAGAAGGCAAGCAGAGATTTTGGGATAGTGTTGGAGGAAGTGGAAACTTGGGAAGGGGAGGAAGGGGAAGAAGGGGAACAGGAGGGGAAGGAGAGAAGCAAGGCGGTGGAGGAAAAACAGAGGTTGCAGGTTGTGAAGAACTCATTAAAGTGAGCAGCAACAGAGTGTCAGACACAGATGCACCATTACCCATGAGGATTGGGGGAGCAGACTGGGCAGGGGGAGTCAAAAAGGGTGGCGAGTACACAAACAAAACATACTCTCATGGTTATGAGTGGGTGCTGTGCCAAAACCTTGACATGAACAGGAACAAAGGCAGTACTCACACAAGAAAAATGCAAGTACGCACTAAATAGTGATTAACAGACCACAGTTTTAATTCCACTGAGAAACAGCACTTAGCCCCGACACTTTTCCTCTGTAGTGTGAGGCTTCACCAGGGGGTGCTTGACACAGAGTCCTGCTTTTGTTCCTGCACAGGTCAAAAAGGGAGTGGCTAACTTTCTAGAGTTTAGCTGCAGAGTTAAGGTTTTTCTGGAGGTTGGCCTTGAAATATTGCAATTTTGCAGCCTGGACAGTATTTGTACAGTTGTTCCTCTGAGCTCTGTAAGAGATGAAGACAGGAAAGGAGTGGGATAATTTATAGTGGGCCCAGGCGAGATCATGGGACTTGCACAGGTTGATGATTTCAGAGGTAATCCAGAAGTGGTGGGAAGTTCTGATGCTCCATTTCCTGAGGGTGGTGAGCTTGTTCTAGACAGAGGAGACTTTGGAGTGAAGTTGAGCAAGGGCCATATCATCAGAGGCAGAGAGGATGGCTGACTAGTCTGTTGCAGTGAGGTCACAATAGAATTTGACAGTAGATAAGGATCACTTGGTCCACCCAGTCTGCCCATTTTTCCCTATCCTTAGTGTCACCACAAACCTTACTCAGTCTCTACTCTCTGACTCTTTCTTCTTCAGCTCTTCCTTTCCAGTAAGATATCCTTATGTCTATCCCATGCATTCTTAAACCCCCCCCACCATCTCCATTTCAACCACCTCCAATGGAAGGCTGCTCCAGTAATTCACCACTCTTTCTGTGAAGAAATACATCCTCACATCTCTCCTGAATCTATCCTCCTCCAGCTTCATAGCATGTCCCCTTGCTCTGGAGCTCCTTTTTCTAAAAATACTTTCCTCCAGTACTCTATTTACCCATGAGGTAATTCAAGTTGAAAGTTGTCTTGCAATTCAGAAGTGATTGATGTGAATTCTTTGCTGGAGTAGAAATGACAGCATCATCTGCATAGAGCACAATGTGTGCTGGCCAGGTGGAAGGTAGCGTGTTAATAAAGAGACTGAAGTGGAGTGGGCTTAGGATTGACCCTTGGGGAACTTCTAGGCTCACCTCTCGAGGCTCAGAGATAATACTGCTGATCCTAACACATTGTGTCCTATGAGACAGGTAACTGTTGGACCAGGTAAAAGTGTCAGTGAACAATCCTGTGGCTAGGAGACACTGCTGGAGAAGTTGGTGGTTAACAGTGTCAAATGCCTCAGTGAGGTCTATAAAGATAGACCCCACTGCCATCCCTTTCTCCAAGGCACCATAGAGCTGGGTGGTGTATTTGACCAAGGCAGTGAGAGTGGAATGGTTTTTCTAGAATCCAAGCTGTTGCCTGCAGAGTAGATTGTATTTTTCAAGGTACTTAGTAAGTTGGTTGGACACCACCCATTCAAGGGCTTTGGAAAGGGGGGGAGTATCGAGATGGACCGAAACTTAGACAGATTGGTTCTCTCTCCAGATTTGAAGACTGGGGTAATGAGTGCTGCCTTCCATCTGTCGGGGAACACACCTGATCTTAGGAAGGCACTGAAGACCTTGGTGAGTGGATCCGCGAGTTCATTTAATATAAGGGCAACCATCTTCATGTCAATTTGGTCACTTCCCATCCTAGTCTTCCTTAAAATTTATTTGATGTATTTTATAGTCTCAGCTCTAGTTATCAACCTGAAGTAGAATGGCTGTGTGCCATTGGTGGGTGTGAAGGGAGAGTTCTGGCTGGGGATCTGGTCAGGCAGCATATGGGTGAGATAGCCATTAGGTAGCACATTGCTTAGGTCAGTGAAGGCTTTGTTAAACACATTTGCAATATCCCTTGGATCCTGCAGTGTTTCAGAAGCAGTTACAGTGAGGTCAGGAGGGGCCCTGGAGGCTCTTCCCATAAGGGATTTTACCGAGTCCCAAAACTCCCTTCCTCGGCCCCAGTTCCTGCCTAGCAGGTCATGGAAGTAAGAGGCTTTGGCAAGTCAGATGAGCTTCATGCGGCTATTTCTGGCCACTTTGTAGACTATGAGGTCAGCCTGTTTCCTGGTTGCCTTGGCCCTGTGCCATAGGTGGTCTCTAAGATGCATACGCTCAATAAGTGAGCCTGATAGCTATGGATTAGCTGACTCTCTAACTTTCTTGGTTTTGTACAAGGTGAAGATGTCACAGGCTTTGGTGAAAGCCTTACAGAAGTAGTCAAGAGCTTGGTTCCCATCCTTGGCACTGTCCAGCGGGGACCAGTCAACCTTGCCCAGTTCTCAGGGATTGAATTCTGGAGACCTTGGACTTGCACTTGGTGAACTTATTTGCCCAGGTGCATAATATTGGGGAATGATCACTGAGGGAGTCAGGTAAGACCATGACCTCAGTGATGTGTTCTGGGCAGGTGGTAAGTAGCCAGTCGATGAGGGAGTAGGTGCCTGTACAGTCATTTTGTGTAGTAGCTTGTTTTACCAACTGGGTTAGGAAGAGGCCTGCTATTTGGTCTCTAACTGCGGCTGCATCCTGGGAGTGCCAGTTAATGTTGAAGTCTCCAATAATAACTTGTTCCCAGTTTTGTTTGTGCTGCTCTTGATTATTTATAAACTGATGAAAGCCAGTGGAGTGGATACCTGGGGGTATGTATACTGTGGAGAGCAGTAGTACTTTATTCTGCTGACCTATGGTGAGTTTTAAGGTTAGAATTTGTGCCTCCTAGGTGTGAAGACTACTAGCAGTATTTGTCCTTTAATATCACACCTGAGGTAAACCATACAGCCACCCCCCCTTTTTGACAATTGGTCCTAGCAGAACATATTATAGTCATCCAGGGCTACAGCTTCATTGGCAACCTTTGGGGATAGCCATGTTTCCATGAGTGCAATGACATCAGGTTTAAGTTGTTCTGCCCAGGTCTGGAATTGCAGGAGTTTGGGGAGGAGGCCTCCTATGTTCAGTGAGACAATCTTTAGATGGCCCAGTCTCAGGATGGGGCTAGTGGTAGGGGTGCCAGGGTTGGGGTGAACACTCCCTGATAGTAGAACCATTAGTAGGATAAGCTTTCTTAGGTAGCAAGACCAGGGCACCCTGGTGGAGTCTGTGAACTTTGGCTTAGCGTGTCTTAGTGTTAAGGAAGCAGTAGCAAGTGGGCAGCTGCACAGCAGGGCAGCTACAGGAATTTTGTGAGGTGCCATGGGTTTGTAGGGTAGGGAAGGAAGTTTTAGAGCAATGGGTGGGTAGGGGTCTGAGTACATCCCCCTTACAGTGTGCAACAAGAGCAGGGGAGTTACAGTGTGGGTTAATGGGTCTATTGCAGATGCTGTGGTCACTGTATCTATGATTACCCTGAAGCAGAGAAAAATGGTTAGCAGGAGAACCAGTTTAGTATGAGCCTGCATTCTGGCTAAATAAATTGAGTGGTGTTAGCTACTGAAATTCAGAAAGGGCTGGTAGTTGTGGATGCCTCCTGGAGGAGTAGGCAGAGATCAAGGAGTGGAAGTGTGAAGGAATAAAGGGGTGGTATATCTGGAGAAAAGAGTGGCCAATGGGACATTAGGTGTTGGGGAAGGGAGGTGCTTAGGTGGATTTAATAAAGGCCTGAGACAGGGAGGGTGGACAGGAAAAAATATACAGTTCAAAATAGAATAAGTCCCTGGAGAAAGAGGGAGCCGGTAAAGAGGGAGAAAGCCGCAAACCTCTGGCCAAAAACTGCTGTCCCTAGGTGGTGGGAGTGAGTCCCCTAACTTCAGGCAGCAGTCAACCAATCGGAGGCAGCTAGCAGAGTTGATTAGCCAATGACAGGGAGAGCCTGAGTCCCATTAACCAATTGGGTTAGTGGGCTTGAGTTCCAAAGGCCTGTACCTGGCTTGTGTTTCTGGCAGGTGGGCAGAGAAGGCAAAGCCAACTGAGGCAGTGCCATGCCATGGCTGCAAGATGGCTTGATAACAGGCTGTTCCAGAAAGAGGAAGAGAGAGGGGGATTAGTGGCTGAAATAGAGAAGTGGCCACCGGGACTGCAATTAACTTAAGCGGTAGGTGGGCTTAGGGTCAAGGAGGAGAATGGACAGCAGAGAGATTGAGCTGAGCGGGAGTGAAGGTGAGGGGGTGGTGACCGAAAACAAAAGAGCGCTTAAGTGGCATCTGACTTAATGGCACCAACAGAGTCTGAGAAGAAAAGGCAGGAGCAGAGGAAATTAGAAGGGCAGGAGGAATAGGTAGAGTTAGGAGCCGAAGGAGCAGACAGAGAGAAGGGAAGGGAAAGAGTGAAAGGATAGTGTGGCACTTGGGACCTGTACTAATGAACTTTTCCTGCACTTAGCAAAGTATAAATAGACAATCAAAAGCTCTAGGAAGAAAAGTTTAAAACATCTCAAGCAGTAACTAAGAGAAGATTAGACATTAATCATAGCTTTAGCTCTATTTAATGGTCTCCTAGGCAAAAACACAGCAGGTACAGCCTGGATATGGGTAGGTAAGGGAGAGCCACAAAAACTGAGACAGTGAACTACAAAAGGGCTAACTTCTGTGGGATGGCTGACATCCTCGGGGGCATTTGGCTAGCATCACCCCTGACATGGATACCATCCAGAAATGGGGCATCCTCAAGGAAGGCCTGTTAGCGGCCACATACACCTGCACAAAGAAACACAGTAAGAAGGCAGGGACCAAAAAGCCATGTTGGTGATCAAAGAAGGTGCAGATAAGGGTGAAGGAGAAAAAGATGCCCTTCAGAAGATGGAAGGGGTCCAAAAGACAGGAGGATAGGGAGGAGTACACAAGGAAAGCTAGGGAGGTGAGCAAGGCTGTGAGGGCTGCCAAAGCTTCAAAGGAGCTAAGGCTAGCAGAGAGGATTAAGGAGGGGGGGACAAGGCCTTCTTCAAGTACATAAAGGAGAAGAGGAACTGCAAAGAGCAAATCACCAGGATAAAGAAGGATGGAGATTTGGTAGAGAAGGGGGTTGAACAGGCAAAGGTGCTCAGTTAGTACTTTTGCTCAGTTTTTACCAGGGAGAGAGATGGGCCAATACCGCAGGGGCAGGGCAACACTGGCACGGCAGGAGATAGGATAACGGATGGGGAGATCACTGTGAGCAGAGTTCTTGATGGACTTATGTCACTGAACATGGACAAGGCTCCAGGGCCAAATGGGCTGTACTCTAGTGTCCTGAGGGAGTTGGCTGAGCTCCTGGTGGCACCACTGGCAAACTTGTTCAACACCTCCCTGCAGATGGGGTGTGTGCCTCAGGACTGGAGGATAGCACATGTGGTAGCCCTGCACAAGAGCGGTCCCAAGGATGAGCCTGGTAGCTATAGATCAGTTTGACAACCATTGTAGGTAAGCACATGGAAATGATCCTAAAGGAAAGGTTGGTGACCTTCTTGGAGGTGAACGGTCTTATGGATTACAAACAGCATGACAAATAAACCTGGTTCACTTTTGTGACTGGGTGACAAAAGAACTAGACACTGGTTGGGCTGTAGATGTCCTGCATCAGGATTTCAGCAAGGCCTTTGACTCTGTACCACATGGCAGATTAACTAGTAAATTGAGGAACCTTGGTGCAGGGGAGAAACTGGTTAAGTGGACTGGTAACTGGTTGTGGGACAGACATCAGTGGGTGGTTGTGGGGGGACTCTCAACTCGTACTGCAGTCTCCAGTGGGGTCCCACAGGGTTCAGTGCTAGGTCCAGTGCTGTTTAAAAACTCATTCAGGCCTGGATACACCTGTAGGAGGCATCTGAAAGCATAGCCACTCAGGCCAATAACGACTGTAGACGTACTCAGCTGACTTTCACTCAGGCCTGGAAACATCTGAGGAAGTCAGTAGTTTTTACCTAAATATTAAACAAACTGAACTGCTTAGAATTGATTGCCTCGCACCGTTAGAATGGTAATTTTGTGCCGAACAACTTTGCTGCTGATACTTTATGTCTATCACGTATATTTTAGGAGTTATTCACATTTGTTTAAGGTATGGTGTGCATGGCTGAAATTTGTCTGTCAAGCCTCACTTAAGCACCTTGAATAAATCTGAAAAAAACACAGTTGTTTGGTATTTCAGCTAGTATTAAATAAACTGAATTGATTACAATTGATTGCATAGCACCATTGGAAAGGTAATTTTGTGCTGAACAACTTTGCCACTTGTACTTTGTGTGTAGAACTTACTGTTCAAGAGGTAATCATATTTGTTTGTAGCTTGCTGATTATGGCTTGATTTTGCTTAGAAAGGCCCATGATGCAGTGTTAAGAGTGCAGAGGACACAAGTGGTAGGACCCTCATAGAGCTCTTGTGGTGTGAATGAGTTAACATCTTCATAGCTGATATAGCAGTTGGAGTTAAGAGCAGAATCAGTCTATTCATGGATGACACCAAGATAGGGGCAGTTTTGGATGGGGTAGAGGGAGGAAAAGGCCTTCAAGAAGATTTGTGAAGGCTTCAGCAGTTGTAAGACACTTAGCAATTGGGTTTCAATGCTAAGGAGAGCAAGGTCATGCACTTTGAAACGAGAAATCCTGGGTACAATTATCATCTGGGAGGGGTTCAGCTGTCCATTTCTGAGGGAGAAAAGGATTTGGGAGTAATCATCACAAAGAATATAAACCACTCATCTTAATGTAGGAAAGCAGCAGCAAAAGCCAATAGAATGCTGGGGTGCATTACTAGAAGAATCATCTCTAGGAGGGAGGAAGTCATTCTGCCACTGTACAGGTCACTGGTGAGGCTGCACTTGGAGTACTGTGTACAGTTCTGGAACCCATACTTAAAGAAGGACATCAGGCTACTGGAGGGGGTACAGCAGAGGGCGACTAAAGTGATCAGAGGTGTGGAGGGGAAGCCTTACGATATTAGGTTGAGTGACCTTGACATGTACTCATTGGAGTAGAGAAGGGAAAGGGGTGATATGATTGAAACCTTCAAGTACTTAAAGGGCATCAACAGGGTTAGTACAGAGGGCATGTTTTGATTAAAGGGAGAAGGAATTACTAGGGGGCACAGCCTGGAGTTGGTGAGGATGGTACAGTCAGGAGGGAGGCAAGAAAGCATTACTTCATGGAGAGGGTGGTGGGGGATGTAACGCGCTTCCTGAAGAAGTGGTATCTCTTAAAACAGTGGAGAGCTTTAAAAGGGGATGTGATAGGGTTAAGGGCAAGATATTAGTCACTGGGGAGATGAGTGGGAAGACGGGGGCAAGAGGTGGGGGGAAGCAGCAGGAGTCTTCCTCTGTGCTGCACAATCGAGCAGATGCGATAGATCATTTGGCCTGTATCTGCTGGCAATTTCGTATGTTCATACGTTAAGCAAAATTATGCTTTACGCTATTTCTTAAAAATATACAGTTCAAAATAGAACAAGTCCCTGGAGCAAGAGGGAGCTGGTAGAGATCGAGAAAGCCACAAATCGTGGTCCCCAGGCAGTGGGAGCAAGTCCCCTAGCTTCGGGCAGCAGTCAATCAATCGGATGCAGCTGGCAGAGTTAATTAGCCAATGGTAGGGAGAGCCTGAGCGCCATTAACCAATTGGGTTAGCGAGCTTGAGTTCCAATGGTTCATACTTGGCTTGTGTTCCTGGTGGGCAGGTGGAGAAGGCGCAGCTGAGGTAGTGCCGTGTGACAGCCACAAGATGGCCCAGCCAAGGGCTGTTCCTTTTCCTCACTTGCTTGAGGTCTGTCACCTTAACTATGCCTCCTTTTAGCTTTGACAACTGCTCTTTCACCACCGTCAGTCATCCCCTTGCCAGATCATCCCTGAGACATCCACTCATCTTTGCCCCCTTGAAACCCAGGACCCTCACCCTGGTGTGGTTTGATTCTGCAGCCATCCTTGTATTGAACCATATTGAATGGTGATCATTGGATCCGAGGTGGCCTCCCAATTTGATGTCTGCAACACTATCACTGTTAGTGAGTACCAGGTCCAGTATTGCCCCATTACAAGTAGATTCACTGACTGAGGGTCCTACTGGTGTCCCCCCCCCCACTGGTAAGAGATCGTTTTGCATGTATTGTGGCTTCTTCTGAATAAAAATTGAACCTGTTTGAAAATCATTTGTTGTCTGGCTTCACTATTTTGGTGGTGGGTGATACTGGAGTTCTTTTGGCTTGTGTAGTTCATTTCTCTCCTGAGCACACCATGGGGTGGCTTTGTTTGACTATTTGATTCATTGACTAGTTACCTGAGGAATGCCCCTGCAGGGAGTTCATGATGTCCCTGCCTCTAGCTGAAGCCACAGCTGGGAGGTTTCAATCTACATCTGACAGGCTGAAGTCCCCAACTAGCAGCACCTCCCCCTTTTCTGCCATTTTGATAATTATTTCCACCAGTATCTTATCTAACTTTCCTGTGTTGTAGGTCTGTAGATCATGCCAGGACAAATAGCAGTTCCGTTGCCATTCTCCCGAGTGACCCACAGTACCTCTGCCTCACCTGTATTCCCTGTATCTCCATTGCTTTTATGCTTTCCCATCACATAAAGAACCATACCCCTCTTTTTCTTCCCACCCTTTCTTTCCTGAACAGAGTATCGCCTGGTATGGCCATGTTCTAGTCATGGTTTTCAGTGCACCATGACTTGATAATGGCTGCCATGTCCAATTCGGCCTCTGCCATGATGTATATCAGGGAGGAGGGGGAAGCCAGATTTTTCTGATGCAGAACACTGTGCAGTAGTCACTTAATGAATCCAGTAGTATACCTGCTGCAACAATGTAGTGGGGGTGGGAAGTTAGAACCCAGTCCAAAAGGGTATTGTTGGTAGAGTGAGGATTAAGCCAAGTGGATTCTGAAATAATCTGGGAAAGATTAGGGGACTCAGTCCTCTGAATGGTAGATTTGAAGGATGGGAAGAGCCAATTTATGTTGAAATCCCTTAGGAGGATGAGTTTACTTGTGGAGGAATGAGAGGTGATGGGAGAAAGAAAGTCAACAAGGGAGGAGTGTGACATTTTAAGACAGGCATAGAAAACCCCAATGACTATAGGTATAGAAGGGGGGGAAGACAGCCTGACTAGGAGACATTCGTGGAAGGAGAGCATGGCCTCCCTGATGGCTAAAGTAATGTTTCTGGCAAACGTAGATAGTGACACCTCCTCCGTGTTTTCCCTTTTCTTGCCTGAAGAGGTGGAAATCAGGAAGGATCAATCTAGAGTCCAGAGCCAGGATTCAGAAATACAGAGTACATCAGGAAAGCGTACTTAAATCCAGATGGAGAAGAGATCAAGCTTACGGAGAAGGCTCCTAGCATTCAGATGGAAGATGCTAAGACCCTTGACAGTAGTGGAGGAGGGAAGGGAGGAAGGGAGGGAGGGAAGTGTCCAGGATTGATCTACACATCACCAGACAGAAGAAGGATCGGGAGAATGAGGAGAACGATGGAGTAGGGTTTCCTACCCTTGCAGAGGGAGTGATGAGGGAGAGGGAGGGCTGCGTGGAAAACTCCAGGTTAAGGGAGGGAGGGAGGAGAGGGAAAAAGACCAAGGGTGGATAGAACGGGGATAGGGAGGAGAGAGGGGTGGAGAGTGGGAAGATGGGTGGAGGGGAAAGGGAAGGTAGGGCAGGAGAATTTGATGGGGGAGGGAGGTGGGGGCAAGAGGTGAAGGGGAAATTCAGAAGGCAGAAGAGTGCAAGGAACACTGCCATCAGTGGGTATGATACAAAAGCAAACAGAAACCACAGTAATGCGCATAATTAGCAGTAACACGATAGCAGGCTTGGTCAGATTGCTAAACAAGCATTTGTCAATGTCGAATGTTGGCATTGGTAGTGCAGAAGTTAAGAGAGATGCATAATAGGAATAACAGTGAAGTATAGAACTGACATCAAACCCACCCCACCCTGCAGAGAGTGACAGGCATTGGGGTGTGCGTTTGGGTTGCTGGACATAACGCTCATGCAATTTCATCTCATCCTACCCTGCAGAGTCTGACAAGTGTTGTGTTGTGCCTTGGGGTCATCTGGCCTTATGCTCACCCCATTTCATAAGTATGTACATTGAGATAGGTGCAGCATAGGAGAATGGGTTGAACTTTGGGGCTGAAGAGTCCAAGGCATACCTTGATGCCTGTCAGTGGCTGCAGGGTGGGGGTGGAGGACCAATGACATCAGCAGTACAGCAGACAATCCAAAGACACACCCCTGATGCCTGTTAGTCAGAAACCATAATGCCCTGGGCATGTGTTGGTATTTGCATTCCAAATTTTAAAACATGGCCTTTTGTGACCTCACCTCATGAAAGCATTTGGGACCTCTGCTCATGAACAGTGTCCCTGTGATTGTTGTTGATCTGTCTCAAACACTGATTTCCCACAGTGACCATGCCATTCTGCACCTCATTAAAATGTCAGCTGCACCGTTGATAAGGAGGTGTGAAGAGATGGCAATGTTGAAAATCTGGAGTGAAAATAATAAACATTCTCGAATTTATGAGCATGTGTGAAAACTGCATCGCACGCTCGTAACACTGTCATTTAGAGGAATTATTTCACCAAATTTTTAACATAGCCATTTTGGGACCTCTACTCATGAACAGTGTCACTATGATTATCTTAATCTTCCCTGAATGTTGATTTCCCACAGTGACCGCGCAATTGTGCGCCACACGTGTGAAACTACATTTTGGGCAGGATGTGACAAATGAGAGCTGTACTGTTCATAAGAAGGTGTGCAGAAATGACAATGTTGAAAATCTGTAGTGAAAATATTACAAATTCTTGAAGTTACGACTGTGCATGGACACTGCACAATGCACGCTTGTAACATAGTCATTTTATGGAATTTGTTCGCCAAATTTTCACCATAGGCATTTTGGGACCTCTGCTCATGGACACTGTTACTATGATTTTCATACTCTGTTCTGAACATTGTTTTCCTACAGCGACTGAGCCACTGCATGCCAGATGTGTGAAAACACAGTTTGGGTAGGATGTGGAAAATGAAAACTGTACTGTTCATAAGGAGGAGGAGTGATAAAATGGCAATGGTGAAAATCTGGAGTAAAAATATTAAAAATGATTGAAGTTACGAGCATGTGTGGAAACTGCACAACGTACGCTTGTAACCCAATCATTTTATGGACATTTGTCACCAAATTTTTCAACATAGGCATTTTAGGACCTCTGCTCATGAACAGTGTCACTGTCATTTTCTTAATCTGTCCCAAACACTGATTTCCCACAGTGACTGCACTATTCTGTGTGGGAAGCGCGAAAACACAGTTCAGCCAGGCAGTGAAAAATGACAGCTGTACTGTTCATAAGGATGTGTGAAAAAATGCCAATGTTGAAAATCTGGAGTGAAAATATTACAAATTTGTGAAGTCACGAGAGTGCGTGGAAACTGTGCAATGCACACTCATACCACAGTCATTTAATGGACTTTCATCACCAAATTTGCAACATAGGCTTTTTGAGAGCCCACCACATGAACAGTGGCACTGTCATTTCGTTAATCTGTCCCAAAAGGTGATTTTGTGCAGTGACTGTGAAATCACCTTTCGGGACCGAATAACACCATGACAGTGACTGAATTCATGAGGAGGGGTCCCAATAACCTCATGTTGAAAATGTGGCACCAAAATTCCAAAAAATGCCCAAGATACACACCAAAGTTGAAAAAAACTATTTATGCCATTATACATCTTACCGGCATTTCTTCAGTTCACGGTCGGCTTTGAAGAGTGCAGATGTGTTCCCAGTCCACGAAGATCGTTGCGCTGGACTCTGGAGGTAAGTTTGGGTGAGGGTGTGTGGGAGGTGGAGTCTAGAAGTGGGTGGGCGCGGGTTGGGGAGGGGCAGCAGACAGCAAGGGTCTGTTTTCTACTTTACAGGGTTAAAAAAAATAATAAACATTGTGGGAAGGTTTTTTCTTTTAACAGGTACTTTTGGCACACTGGGGTGGGCTCCCAGCATGCCACCTGCATGTTTTGGGGTGGGGAGACTGGAGATCAATGGGGATTGGGCACCCAGTCAGCAAATAAAAAGTGTTGGGGGAGATGATGCTGGGGAGGATTGGGCACCCCTGTCGGCAAACAACTGGCACGGGACAGGATGCCGTCAGGGATTGAGCTCCCCATCAGTAAATGAACTCATGAGAGGGGCATGATGATGCCAACAGGGGGATTGGGCACCGACAACTTTGGCTTTTCTGGGGACTGTGCGAGATGGACGGCACAGTCACCACCATGTCTGAGTGAAATGTTACACCAGGAAAGGCATGCCCTGCAATGAGGTGAAGCTTTCTCATTGCAGCGGCTAAAACATTTTAAGTTGGTGGCACACTTTTGCACTGCTGTCATAGACAGTGTGCAATCTAATTCATGCCATGGAGCCCAGCATCAAAAAGCAGTGGCACCACTGGCTACAACACGAGCATGCCTCCAAAACCTGCTATACTAAAGCTACCGCAACATGTTTCTTGCACACGTGCAAGACTACATAAAAATGAGGCTAACAATGAGGTAAATATTTCTGTGCAGGCAAATATTCAGCTAGGCAGTGCAGTAAACAGCTATGCTAAACAAGTGAACAGCATCAGGTGGCCATGTAGTAAATAATGTGCAAGGGTGACCAAGACAGGTGGCTCTTGAAGCCCTCCCTCCCCTCCAGCTGGTGAACTCAGGCATGACATATCGTCACTCGGACCCCCCCCCCAAAGCAGTGGGCAGTTGATGGTTGCGAGGGCCAGGCGGCTCCTGAAGCCCTCCCTCCCCTCCAGCTGGTGAACTCAGGCATGACAGATCATCACTCAGACCCCCCCGAAGCAGTGGGTGGTTGATGGTCGCGAGGGCCAGGCAGATTCTGAAGCCCTCCCTCCCCTCCAGCTGGTGAACTCAGACACGACAGGTACGGACAGCCGAGCCGCGAGCTGATGCAGCATTAGGATACAGAGAAGGGACTTTGGCGCCTATTTTCTTTTGAGTTTGTTGAACTGTAATTTATACCAAGCCACTGCCTTGTGTAGCCACGTAACTATTTACAAGTAAATTTTGTTAGTCATTATCAGTTAAGATTTCCAACTCTGTGGCTACTAGAACCGAGTGAACTGGTGCCTTAAATTGCATTATTTAAAGCTGGTGCCTTTTCAACCCTGCTCAGCTCAGTAGTGTAAAACTCTGCAAAACTTGAACTTTTTTTCCTTTCTCTCTTGCCTTGCCTGAACCTTCCTCTTTCTCTCACCCCTTCCCCCTGTGTGCCAAACAATAAACCCCTACTCACAGAAATTTGTCTCCTCTTCCCTCAGATCGTCACTCGGACCCCGAAGCAGCGGGCGGTTGATGGTCATGAGGGCCAGGTGGCTCTTGAAGCCCTCCCTCCTCTCCAGCTGGTGAATTCAGGCACAACAGGTACAGGCAGCCCAGCCGCGAGCTGCTGCAGCATTAGGATACAGAGGTTTGACCGTGCCGGCGCTACACGCCGGCTCCCCACTGCCCCCACCACCACCCTTGGTCAGCTCTCCCTTATATAGGGCTGTCCATGCGCATTTTAACCAATCAGCTCACTTTCCCACACACAGCTTATAGCTTTCTACCACTTGAGGCAGCACCACATTTTCCCCTATCTCTCGCATACACTTGTACTCTCGGCCACTAAAACTAGGAACCTAATAAGCTTAACTTAACACTAACCAGCAGCTTGTAGTGCAGTCTGGACAGCTCCTAAGTATTTTTGGGCTCTGCCTGTTTAGTCCTAAATCCTATTGTACACAAACAAACAATGGAACCTGCTAATTTATAAAGGAAGTTAGCATAAAGCAGCAGCCTGTAGTGCACTCTGGACAGCCCCTTCAGCAGTTTGTGCTCTGACTGTTTAACCTAACTCCCACTGCAATCCCCAGCGGGGCTACTTCCCTTGCTCTGTAAATAAGCTTTCAGTACCGGCGGTACTAATTTCACTTCCTCCTTAGTAGCTGTGTTGAACGACCGAAACCTTGCTAATTAAGCTGCTCCGATTCTCATACAGTTTGCAAAGCCTGAATCTTAGGTGGATATCGGACTCTCTGCTGCTATTCTTGCCAAATAGAGCTCTCTCTGTCAAGTACCTCTCATTTAAAGACATAGTTGCTGTTATAATCCATAACACAACCCACCTTACCACTAACCCTCTACCCTTTCCAGTTGTGCTCCTAAAAGTTTTAGCTCCTTTCACGCCAGCTCTAAAATCCAACTCGATTGGCTAGATAAGTCCTGCTTCTCACATTGCAAGGATCTCTCATACCCTATATCCCACTCACAAATAACTCACTCAAAGTATTTCAACATGACCTTAAGCCCATTTGGTATATTACTGCTAATCTCTTTTCTCCTCAACCTTATATGGCTACCTATTTTATATTACCCTCCAAGACTTTATCATCACTGCACCCACCCAGATGACTATACACTCTCCATACTGGGATTGCCCTCATACTGGCCACGTGACGCCTCCCCTCTTCTCATCCCTCATAAACTCATCTACCACCTATCCTACACCCTGCAAAAATCACCAGTATCTAGTATCACCCTGCCCACCCCTTTCATTCATCGTAAGCTATGGTACCTCTTGCTCCTGGCCCTAATGCTAGCTGGGGATGTTGAACTAAACCCGGGGCCAGTGGGTAACCTCCCTCTAAATAATACAATCTGGAATGACACCAAAGGCCTCCGCATTGCACACATGAACATTAGGAGCCTCCTTCATAATATTGCTGAACTTGAGGCATGGACTGTTCAACAGCACCCTGATATCCTGTGCCTATCTGAAACTTGGCTAAAGCCCTCCACCCCTGATGCTCTCTGCTCCCTGCCCAACTACAATCTCATCAGACAAGATAGGCCTTCATCCAAACGCAGAGGAGGCGTTGCCATCTTCTATAAGTAACACCTGTTGCTATCCCATAATGTACTGTCTACACTATCTCACTGTGAAGCACTCCATGCTACATTACAGCTAGGCTCAAAGAAATTACACATAGTCTGCACCTACAACCCTCCTGCTAGTGGCAATAAGGGTCTTGAAGAACTCCTCTCCTTAATAGACAGCACCATTAGTTGTAACAAAGTCCTTATACTGGGAGACCTAAACCTGAACTGGATTAGTACCACAAACCAGTCCTCTCACACCCTGGTACAAGGCCACAACCTTCACCAAATGATCACAGACCCAACTAGGGTCATGGCTCCCCCTCGGACCAGTACTCTGATTGACTGGATCCTAACAAACCGTCCAGACAGCATAATAGGTGCAGACACCCTTGCGGATGCTATTAGTGATCACTGTCCTATATACTGTATCTGGCACTCTACCAGTAAACCATCTCCACCCCCAAAACTCATTACCTTCCAGAACCTGGCCAATATTAACTTAGCGCAGTTTACTTATGATCTCTCACTGATTGACTGGTACCCGATCTACACTTCAACTAGTGCCCAGCCAGCCCTTGACTACGTCTTGAACCACTTTAGCCCTCTTCAAGACATCCATGCTCCACGTGTCACCCACTGGATTCATGGAACCCAGACAAAATGGCTAACAAAAGCCCTACTTACCCAAATAAGAGACAGGGATAAGGCATGGCAGCGGTTCAAGATCACTGGGTTGCAAACTGACCACAATCTATATCGCTCTCTGAGAAACTCTTGCAAGAAAAACATACGCTTAGCCAAAAGTTCTTTCTGCAAGGACCTGCTAATAAAAGCTCAGGTGACTCTAGGAAATTTTGATCCACCATAAAAACGCTCCCTGGAGCTAACCACAGGGCACATACCAGTGACATGCTGTTAAATGGTATTCACTGCAATAACCCGACAACCATAGCAAACTCTTTTAATCACCATTTCTCAGATCTCTCAAACTACCTCACCTCCCTCCCTCCTGTCCTCAACACTGAACCCCCTGGCGATGTCAATCTGACATTCACGTACCCACCTATTAGGTTCCGGAGTATAAAGAGAGGAGAAGTGTTAAAACTGCTACTCACCATTCCTGACAGCACCAGCACAGGGTCTGATGGACTTGAACCAAGACTCCTAAAAACCGCAGCTCCACTCATCACCTCTCCCCTAACCAAAATTTTCAACCTGTCTCTATGCCATGGCATAGTACCTAATATATGGAAAATAGCCAAGGTCACCCCAATCCCAAAAAAGGGTGACCCTAAGGAAATAAATAACTACTGCCACATTGCAATCCTCTCTGTACTTAGCAAACTCTTGGAAAAACTAGTGTCCACCCAATGTAGAGAATATCTCCAAAGATACAACCTTCTATCTAGCTCACAGCATGGCTTCCGCAAAGGACACAGCACCTCCACCGCGCTCCTCAAACTCACCAATGACATATATGCCTCCATGGACTTGGGCCTCCTAACAGGTGCAGTCTTCATTGACCTAACTAAGGCATTTGACCTGGTCAACCACACCACTCTTCTTACTAAACTACACTCCCTAGGCTTCACTACCAATGCAGTGACCTGGTTTGAAAGCTACCTGTCCAGCAGAAAACAAGCTGTAGTGTTTAACTCTGCCATATCAAATCTTTCCACTATTAACGTCGGAGTGCCCCGGGGCTCAATCCTTGGGCCTTTACTTTTCTCTATCTTTATTAATGACATCCAACTCCTTGCACCCAACTGTTCATCTCTGCTCTATGCTAACAATCTAATTATTTACCACAGTGCCAGAACTGTTGTCGACCTAATCCACCCTCTCACTGTTGATTTTGCTAATATTCAATCCTGGCTCACTGAAAACAAACTTATTCTCAACTCTAGTAAAACTTACTCCATGCTCTTCGGCTCCTCTGCCAGACTTAAAGCGAATCAAAATGCTCTAATTATCCCTTGCGTGGACGGTTCTTCACTGATTAGCACCAACTCCGTTAAATACCTGGGTGTTACTCTCGATCAGTCCCTTGACTTTGACCTACACATTACAACCACCTGTAAGTCAGTTAACGCCAAAATAGGTAGTGCCTACCGAACTAGATATGCCCTTACCCATTCTGCTAGACTTGCTGTGGCCCAAGGCTTTCTTCTCCCAACCCTTGCATATGGCTCAGTCACCTACCTCTTTGCCTCCAAATCATCCCTCCATAAGTGGGACACCACCTACAACAGCATCTGCCGCTATGCTTCCGCATCTCCACGTTTCAAACATCATTGCCAGCTCTATAGTGACCTAAAATGGCCGTGCCCCTCTACTCACAGACTCCAGGCCTTCGGCTCATTAATTGACAGTATTGTCAGATCTGGCTTCCCCTATCCCTTTCATCCCTACTGGACACACAGCCTCCCTCCTATGGACTGCGTTCAACTGACCAAGCCCTCTTTCACATTCCCAGACACAGAACCAATATGGGTGCATGTGCCTTTTCTAATGTGGCTCCAAAATAGTGGAATTCCATACCCCAAGCTATTCGACAAGCAGCCTCCCATACCACTTTTAAGTCACTTCACAAAGAACACTTACGCTTTATCAACCCCTGCACTTGCTTTAATCTGCCTTAGCTCCACTCTTCTTCCCCTGCTCTGTTTCAATCTTCTTGGTCCTCTCCCTCCCTCTCTCTGCTTTCTCTCAACCTCACTCTCTCTCATCTTTTTCTCTCTGCCTCTCCCACTCTCTGTCTCTTCCCCCCTCCTATTGTTCTCCCTTCCTCTCCTCCCAGTTCAATCACCTCTTTATTACTTGATTTATTGTCTCTATGAATGCCCGCTATTGCAACGCCTATGTTCTTACTTTACTTTATTTTGTGATCCCTATCCTACTGTGCTGTATTTTCATCATACTGTGTAAACCTATTCGTGTTTGTTGCCAAAATATTTGTCTCCCCGTACCTGAAGTTTTGACTTGACTCTGTACTGTACTGCTTTCATGTGCTGCGTCACATACACAATTTTGTATTTCTAAAATGTGCTGTCCCGGGTCGTGCCTGAAAATAGGCATCCTTGTGCCTAGTGCACTTACCCGGTTACCAAAAGCAAATAAATAAATAGGGAGTAACTGCAAACAAATAATTTCAGTAGCAAGGGTTAGGCTATGTAATATTCAGCTAGGCAGTGCAAAATACAACTAAGCTATGCAAAATATATAGCAGCAGGTGCTAAGTTAGACAGATCATAGAGGTGATCAAGATGGGGAGAAACCACAATAAGCACATTTTTATAACTGAAAGGCTAGGCTGTGCAACATTCATCTAGGCAGCGAAATATACAGCGGTGCTATGCAGCTATACAATGGTAGGTTGACAAAGAATCCACAAGGGCTCGAAGCTCTGGAGTACTTGTGTTCAGCAGCTTGTTTCTGTACACTTTATTAAACCTTTTGGCATTACTTTTCGACTGATTGGAAGCGTTCTTTTTTGCTCACCAATTGTTTGTTCCTTTGTTGCTCAGACAGATAACCAGGACCCAGTCCATATAGGGCCTTAAAGGTGAGAAGACCCACCTTGAAAAGGACCTCCACCTGATCAGCAGGCAATGCAGATCCTGCAGGACAAGGGTCACATGACTGGACCTCGAGAGGCCTGTCAGTAAGCGGGATGCCACATTCTGCACCAGCTGCAGTTGGTGAAGACTCCCTCCCATAACCCCAAAGTACATAGAGTTGCAGTAGTCAAGCCGGGAGGTCACAAAGGCATGCACTAGCATCGGCAGATCCTCAGGCAAACGAGGGGCTTAATCCGGGCAATGTTCCGCAGATGGTAAAAACCACTGCTGACAACAGATGACACCTGATCATCAAAAGTCAATCTGTTATCAAGGATCATGTCCAGATTTTGCATCCTTGGGGAAGCCACCAACAGCGCACCAGGAAAGTGGATTGCAGGATCTGGGCTGGAAGGGCAGCTCTTCTGATAGGTTCAGCAGGCAGGTGGGGGACCAGCTTCTGGAATCCAAGCAACTGACTGTAAAAGCACTGAAGCTGGCAGGAGCTGCTAGTGAGAAGGTGTCCTGGCCCAGGAGAAGAGCAGGCAGGTCTAGTGCCATAAAGTGGAAGCAGGGTAAGGACAGGTATTCAGTGCTGAGCTCTGCAAATCCCCAAGCAAACTTGTGATGTTTAGTGAAATTATAGTTCAGTGAATACTTTGAAATAACATTTCAGGGTGATGGTGTTGCTTTTACTTATTTTTTATTTTAATATTTTTTAATTTATAAGGAGTAAAAAACAATTCTATATTATTAATCAAATTAATTATGCAGGAGTTCACGATGTACTCTGTATTGGGTGTTAATCTCTTATAAATTCCCAGTACAACTCAGAGCACCATGGTACACACTTGTCTAAATCACCATTTTCTTTTTAAAGTGTTTTTTTTTAATAAAAATGAATTCCATTAGATTTATAATTACAATAACAATTTTTATAAGCGGGCATTTCCTGGGTTAGCAACCTTGCTGGGTTTGATGGCCAGAGTTGCACCCCAGCTTGGGGTTTGTACCAGAAAAGGTTTGCTTGTTCTGGTGTTATTACATAAGTATTGGTAGTAGTAGTAGTGATAGCAGGTTTTATTAAACTTAACGCCCTTCCCCAGAAACTTAGGGTACCTTACAATACAAACAATTAGTGGATTCACGTTCATATAAATCAAAACAGTACCAATTCATAAAATAAATAAACATAATACCCATCCACAGAAGGAGCACAGAATGGGGATTATTCACAGGTTCAAAAACCTCCTTAAAGAGGAAGAATTTGGGGTGCCAGAGAGCCATGTTCATGACTGGAAGGGTTTCTCAGTAGCTCTGCATTTCACTCTGCAGAATTTGTGATAAAACTACATTTTTCAATGACATTTCTCCACTTATTATTTTATCATTCAACGGCTCATCTGCTGCTGCATCGAATGATACCAAATCTAAAATGCGTTGTCCAAAAGAAACCAGTTAGAAATCTGCTCCACAGCTGCCACAGGCTCACCATGGAGCACTGGACCAAGCCAAGGGCCCAAGCAGAGAGGGAGATCCCATGCTATGGGACACAGTTTTCAAGGCAGTCAGAGACATGGACCAAAAGCTGGAACAGGTCCTAGAGAGACTCAGAGCACAGGACATTAAAATAGACTTGGCAACTAAAATTGCCAAAGAAGATGATGACCACTCTCAAAAGACTCAGGCTGCTTTTACCAAATCTACCATTGAAATAAACCATTTGTGTGCCTACGTGTCAACACTATAGAATGCAAACTGGGATATGAACTACACTTGGTTGGGATCTCAGCGGGTACAGAAGGGGAGAATGTATTTGTCTACCTCAAGCAATGGCTGTATTCTAGTATCCCCCAGAGTCACAGTTGGATTTGGACTCCTTACAATTTGCATTTTGAATTAACTTCCAATGGGCCCAAGCCAACCAGGAGACAGCCCACGCAATCCTGTTGGTGACAGCTGGCCCAGATCTCTGACATATAATTCTGCAGTGGGCAAGAGTCCATTATCCTCAAAGCATGGAGGGGCATGAAATAAAACAAAAATTCAGACTGGTCTTATGCAATTCATAGTTATCATAAGTTATTTGATCCCCTTACATAGATACATAGACAGTGTCAGCAGATAAGGGCCTATGGCCCACCCAGTCTGCCCATTTGAGCTTGTAAGTTCAGTTTGTTTTCCTAGAAGTGTGTTGCACCTTACCCCTGACCTCCAGAATTCCTTTATGTCTATCCCATGCATTCTTAAATCCCGTGATTGTTTCAGCCTCCACCACTTCCTCTGGCAGGGTGTTCCACTTGTCCACCACCCGTTCTGTGAAGAAATTCTTTCTCATGTTTCCTCTGAATCGTCCTCCCTCCAACTTCATCCCATGCCCTCTAGTCCTGGAACATTTTTTCGCTTAAAAATAGTGTCTTCCTGCACCCTGTTCCTCCCTGTAAGATACTTGTATGTCTCTATCATATCCCCCTCTCCTCCTCTCCTCCAGGGAGTACATGTTCAGTTCCTTCAACCTGACTTCATAGGACTTGTGATGCAATCCATGCACCATCTTTGTTGCCCTCCTCTGAACCTTCTCTACCCTGTCTATGTCCTACGTAGGTATGGTCTCCAGAACTGCACTGTACTCCAGGTGGGGCCTCACTAGTGTCTTGTATAGCGGAATTATGACCTCCCTTTTCCTGCTGGTAATGCCCCTGCCTATACATCCCAGCATCCTATTTGCTTTACCTGCTGCCTTGTCACACTGTTTCCCCTACCTTGAGGTCATCAGAGATGATAACCCCAAGATCCCTTTCCTGCTTGGTGCATGCTATATCCTCACCCCCAACTGATATATTGTGCCAGGGTTTTTGTGCCCCATATGCATTATCTTGCACTTCTTTGCATTGAATTTCAACTGCCAAACCCCTGACCATTCTTCAAGTTTAGTTCTGCAGGTGCTTCTCATTCTGTCTACACCCTCTGGTGTGTCTACTCTGTTACAGAGCTTTGTGTCATCAGCGAACAGTGAAATTCTGCCTTCTAGGTCCTGTGCCATGTCACTGATGAAGATGTTGAATAGGACCGGTCCCAGCACTGATCCCTGTGGTACCCACTGATCACTCTTCCTCTGTGGAGTGACAGCCATTTACCACCACCTCTGTGTCCTTCCACCCAGCCAGTTACCTACCCACCACACTACTGTCCTGCCCACACCCATATTCCCAGTTTGTGTAATAGTCTTCTATGTGGCACAGTGTCAAAGGCCTTGCTGAAGTCCAGATAGGCCATGTCCACTGCCCTCCCCTGATCCACCTCCCTAGTCACCCAGTCAAAAAATTCAATGAGGTTGGTCTGACATGACCTCCCCTGGTGAAACCATGCTGCCTTGGGTCCTGTAGTCCATTGACAACCAGATGTTCCATCAATCTCTCCTTCAGTAGTGCTTCCATGATCTTCCCCACTACCGAGGTGAGGCTGACTGGTCTGTAGTTCCCTGCTTCCTCTTTGTTCCCACTTTTGTATAAGGGGACTACATCTGCTGTCCTCCAGTCTTTGGGTACCTCCCCTGTTTCCAGTGATCAGCTAAACAGGATAGCCAGAGGTTCAGCCACCACCTCTCTTAGTTCTTTAAGGACCCTGGGGTGCACCCCATCTGGTCCCATTGCTTTATCAACTCTTATTACTTCCAGTTCCTTCAGGACCCTTTCTCGTGTAAAGGGACTTGTGTCCATTTCTGCACCATTTCACCCTTGTACTCCTTTCAGACCCATTACCCTCCTCTTCCTCAGTAAAGACTGAGCAGAAATACCTGTTCAGTATGTCAGCTTTACTGTTGTCATCCTCCACGTGGCCCCCATCCTCCCCCTTCAGTCTCACTATCCCTCCCTTTGTCTTTCTTTTTTCACTTATGTACCTGTAAAAGGTTTTGTCCCCTCTACCCACTGATTTTGCAATGTGTTCTTCTGTCTGAGCTTTGGCTTCCCTTACTGACCTCCCTGCCTCCCTTTGCTTCTCCTGGTACTTCTCCCTATCCCCTTCTCCCTGTGTCTTTTTGTATTGCCTGAATGCAATCTTTTTGGCTTTCACTTTCTTTGCTACCTCTTTGGAAAACCATAATGGTCTCTCTTCCTTTTCCTCTTGCTAACCTGCTTAACATAATTCTGTTGTTCTTGTAATCCCCATTTTAAATACTGCCCACTGTTCCTCAACCCCTGATTCCTGTCCCATTCCCTTAATGCCTCTTTCAAGTATCTCCCCATTTTACCAAAGTCTGCCCCCCTAAAATCCAGGATACATGTTTTTGTGTGGTTTGGTTCTGCTCTTTCTGTGATTTCAAACCACAATGACTGGTGGTCACTGTTTCCCAGGTGCTCCCCCACTGTTACCCCCATCACACTGTCCCTGTTTGTGAGCACAAGGTCCAGTATTGCCTTCTGCCGAGTTGGTTCCATGACCAGTTGCTTGAGGAAGGCACCCTGAAGGGAGTCCAGGATAAATCTGCTCCTAGTTGATGCTGCTTCATCCCTTCAGAGGCAACTATGGGGTTTGGGGTGGCCCTTTCCCTGCTAGCTCCAGCTCACCTCCATATCATTTAAGGAGGCAAAATCTACCAATTTAATGAGCCAGAAGAAGTGAGAAAGAGACTGGATCTTATTGTGGCTGAATTTCAAAACAGACCACCTCAGGAACAATTCTTGCCCCACGACTCAGAAGAGGAGACCTGAGGTCTGCCAAGCATGATTTCCAATGTGCTGGTAACTGGAATGGAGATTGGCAAGTATTGAGGATGGGACGCTATGCTCATGACTTTTTTTTTAACATTTCCTTGACATTTTCTCTTCATTGTGTTTGGGAGGGAATTTATGGAACAGTTTTCCAAATTAATAGTGTTTAGTTGCCAATGTCTGTCATAGAACATACTGGTAATGCCTACCTTTACTAATGGTACTGACCACAAGGAGCACACTACTTTGGGGTGGTTTCTTTTTGACATTTTCTAGTGCTCCTTTGTTAGGACTCTGACTGTTGATGTTGAAATTTATATTAGACAGATTTTAGAGTCTAAATGAAATTTACTTACTAGCCTAATGCATCTCTGTATTTCTAAGCAGTTAATGGTATTGGTCTCTGGGGTCCATTTAATTGCTGTTGCCATTTTTCATTCATATTTCTTTGTTTTACAAAGTTGAATCACTGACTAGCAGGGTTTAAATGCGGACACAAGGAAATATAATTTATCTACAAACCTTGATGTTGACTAAGTGGGAACAATGGCTACATAGGTCATAGGTGTTATATCCCTTATTCTTCTACCAAACTACATCTTCATCTCACAGGTGTTAACATGGCTGGCTATCATGAGCAATCTTGCTTGTACAAACTGGCTTTTTATAGCATGTTCATAAGTTTTTTACATGGATAGTACCCCGCATTATCATAACTCATTGAACTTATTATCATGATGCTAACATATCTGTATTACCACTGATGTGGGAGCTTTTGTTACCTTGTTCCATTGATTGTAATGCTTTGGCATATTCATCTCAAAGTGAATAAAAATAAAGTTAAAAAGAAGAGGAGGAATTTCAGACCATTTTAAAGGCTTCCACCCATACAGTCTCCCTGAGGGCTCTCAGTAGAGAGTTAGAAATTAGCAGGGCTGTAGCCTCAAAGACTCGGTCTCCTGAGGATTTCAGCCTGGCCCTGGGAATATCCAGGAGGCCCACATTAGTGGAGTGGAGGGTACAGGAGGGTGAGTGAAGAAATAGGAGCTCAACCATAGCCTGGGCCCATTCCATGTTGGGCTTTAAAGGTTAGCAACCCAACTTTGAAGGTGATTTTCCACTTCACCAGCAGCCAGTGTGGTTCAGGTAGGACTGGAGTTACATGACATAACCTGAGATGTCTATCAGCAAACTAGCTGCCACTTTCAGCACCAACTGCAGGTGTCAGGACACCTCCATTAACCCCAAATTATAGGATGTTGCAGTAGTCAAATCTGAGTGTTATGAAAGCATGCACCAGCATTGTTAGGTTTTCAGAGCTATAAGGGATTTAATCTAGTTGATGTTCTTCAAATGGTAAAATCCAGTTGATTTTCCTCAGATGGTAAAAGCCAATCTGGACTACAGCTGACACCTGAGCCTCAAATGTCAACCTGTCATCCAGAATAACCCCCAGATTTTTCATCTTCATGGAGGATTCTAGCCTGGCTCTTCATTTGCCACCATTCCCCTCCATCAGCCTGGATCGATCACTTTTATCTCAGTGTTGTCCAGGCTGAGTCTCAGCCAACGGTATCTTAGCCAGACATGCATTTAACACCTTGATTTGATCATGTGTCCCCGGGTGTTAAAGACATGTGCAACTGGGTATGATCTGCATAGCATTGAAAACCCAAATTTTACCACCTGATGATCCCACCCAGTGGCAGCATGTACACTGCAAACATCATGGGCAATAGCACTGACCAACAGAGGCATGCCACAGAGGAGGGGCATAAGGCATGAGGAAACATTTCCCATCACCACCCTCTGTGTCCTATCCCTGAGGTAGGACTCAAACCAGCACATGACTTTGATTATGAGCCCTTCATAATCCTTCATTCAATGCAACAGCAAACTGATGCACAGTATCAAATACTGCTGAGAGACTGAGAGAGAGCATAACTGACCAATCCCTTCTATCTCTTGCTCTGAGTAAGTCATAATACATCCGGATTACAGTGGTTTTGTTGCTATGTCTAGACCTACATCTGGATTGGAGGGGCTCACAAATGTCAAAGGCTATGAGGTGGGACTCAAACTGTGACAGCACAATTTTCTCAATAACCTTGCCCAAAAGGGCAGGTTATAGACTGTTCTATAATTTGTCAGATTGTCAAGGCCCAAAGACGGCTTTTTCAGAAGGGGTTTCACCATGCATTTCTCAAGACAGTCAGAAACCCCCCACCTGACAAGGAACACCAGACAATCCTGACAAGTATCTAACCCACTCACCCCATGTAAGTCACAATTAATTGCACTGGGCTTGGGTCTAGTTCACAAAAAGCAGGGCATAGCTCTGGAATTACCCCACAAATCTCTTCCATCATAAGTGGCCTAAACTCTTCTCTGTCAAGATGAGTGCTGAAATGGAAGGCAGACTCAACCACATTGGATCACGATAGCCCACTTGGGGGATCTTAGCCCAAGTAGAGGACACCCTGTCTGAGAAGTTTCAGGCAAACTCCTCACACTTAGCAGATGAAAGGGTTTAAACAAGCTCCAGACAGGCTGGATGAAGCAGCCTGTCTACAGCCTGAAAAAGCAGAGCCAGTCAATTCCTCCTAGCAGCAATCTCCCTGGACAGGAAACTGCCTTTTTACAGGTGCTTGCCTGCTGGTATTCATCGTAATGACTACTCAGAGCCAGTGTGTCCTCTGGGGATCTGGATTTTCTCCTGCAATGCACCAGTCTTCCTCAGCTGCCTAAACTCACTATCAAACTTTGGCAATCCCTAGGGCAAAACCAGTGGGCATACACAGACTGGTGCTACACTGTTGAAGTCCTCAGTCATAGCCATATTACAGGCTTCAAGTGCAGCCTCCGGCACCGTCTCACATACCATCACCATACTTGAAATGTCCAGTACTGCCTGCAGTCTTTCTGTCTCTAACCCTCTTAAAGGGCAGAATCAAACAACCTCTATAGGAGCTGGACTACAAAGGGGGTCTCAAACTAGAGTGTTACCATGCAGTGACCTGACCAACTGACCCTATCAGTTCTGAGATTATCAATCTCAGGCCCCAGGGAAACAAAAAACCAAGCCTGAGGCATGGCCATGCTGATGGGTCACAGAAGTGACTACTTGCATGAGGCCCAGTAAATCCTGACCAAAATGCAAAAATGTGTCATCAATCCAGGCACTGAAGACTCCCAGAATCAACAATCTGTGTGCCTCCAATGCCCTGTCGATGACAATATCCACTATTTATTAAAGGATTTACCCCCATGCCCCAGATGCCAGTTCTTGAGGGGGATCCTGCAACCTGCACCTGGACCACCACATTCAACCATGCATTCAAACAACAAGGCTTCTCCCACTTGTTGCACAGTGAAAATATTAAAACTTAAATATAACCTGTTAGTATTGTACCAAATGGAGTTAATATTATTAGTTATTTTCAGCTTGTACAAATTGAGTAACAAATTGTTCTGAAGTTGTCTTTCATTATTTTTTCTGGTCTGCATCATTTCTATTCTTCATTAAAAAGATGTATGTGCAAAGCCTAGGTGAAGGAATGGTAGCTGCCATTCATGAGCTGCATGACAATCATATTTCAAGAACGATTTGGTACAATGGAACAAAACAGACAACTAACATTACTGGCTACTTAACATGGGTCATTATAAACTGGTTCTTTTGAGTTTAATTAAACAACCCTTTAGAAGGGGCACATTCAGCACTGAACATTGCTGCCCCCTCTCGAAAAGACTGAGTGTAGCCTCGAAGAACCGGGCTTCCTGCTTCTGGTCTCCAGTCTTTAATCTACCTGTAACAATGAAGTAAAGAACAGTCTGAATACATTTTGACAGACCAACAGAAGTCTGCGGAGTACTCCTTGTTTTTGTCCTCTTCTTCTATAAACACATGTAACTCCCTTGTTACCGGGGTTACTAGAATCCCAGTAAGACCTAATGGTAGGCAGGGAAGGCAGCTTGTGAAACTCCATTTAAATGGGTTTCACACTGTCTCACTCTGTTCTCAGTCACAGCTGAGACTGAGAGATGACATCACCATAGAACTGTCGCAGCTGTATAAGCCACATTGGAATCTGCAGCACAGGGAGTGAGATAGAACTTTGGGAGTTTTCAAAGTGAGTTCTTCTGTTTTGTTTTGAAGAAGAAGGAAGTGTCTTCTGTTTACCTCCTTGGGAGAAGAACAGTGTCCAGTTTTAAGTGGTGGAGACCGTTGTTCCAGGTCTCAGTGCCCCGCTCCCTCGGGGGAGCAAAACATCCCTCTGTGGATTCCAGGGGCAATCCCCTAATTTCCACTATGGAAGAAAGCTGCCTTTTTACAGTTTCTGTCCTGGTCTGATAACAGTGAAAGAAGTGGTACTTCGCCTGTGGGGCACCTGCAACGAAGGGGTGAGTGTTGTGCTCTATTTGAGAGGGCAAACAATATGTTTCTTCAGTTTGGAAAATGTGAAGAAAAGCTGGGATGTGAACTACTATTTGGGAGGCCTATTGTACTAGGACAAATAAATGGAGTAGTTTAAAATTTAAAGTCTGAATGGATTTCAAGTAATGTTGAAGAGGGGGTGCTACAGGTCATTCACCGTTTAATCTACATTTCAAAGTTTAAGTTTCTGTTTGTCCAGAGAAATGGCCGGGTATGGGCTGTGGGAGCTGGAGGTGGGAACACCCCCCATCTTTAGTGACCAGGTCCACCTCTACGGATTTCTATTGTGATTGCTACTTGCCTCATGCGCCTGGCCAGTGATGAGGTAGGTACCCAGACGTGGGTCACAAATTGGAAAATCTCTCTAGCATCAGACTCTAAGTGGTGTGGGGAGCCACAGCTTGGGAAAATATTCTCCTTGTTTGATGGGAGTCCAAAGGAAGTAAGAAAACAAATCTCTCTAGGAGTCGCAGACTCTAAGTGGTGTGGGGAGCCACAACAAGTAAAATTTGGGTTCATCCTTTAAATGGACCGTCAGTCAATTGGCCGGCAGGGGAGCCGGGCCAGTTGGGCTGTGTATCCAAAGTGCATGCAAGTCTGGGCTGAGTGCCTGGTGGGTCCAGAATCTGAAATCAGTAGAAATGGGTTCATTCTTTAAGTGGACCACCTTGAAGTCTCTAATCTGCATTTACAGTAAACGTAGCCTCTTGGGGGTCCATCTATGCTTTGTTATGTTCAGCTAGTTATGAATAAAAGCCACACTGAAAAATCCCAATCCTGGTTCTGGCCATTACAGTTATTGCTTCCTGTAGTCGGATTTACTTGGGTGCCCCTGTGCAGAGTAGCCAAACCTAGGTCCCCTTGTGCCAGGTAACTTCATCCTCCCCGAACCCAGATCCCCACCAGGTATTGCTGCCAATGCCAACAGCATGCCACCTGTCATTTTAGTAAAAAGGCAGGGGTGAGGGGTTACACACATAATTTAAAAGCAGCACCAAGATTCACTGTTGGTACAGCAGCCAACGCCTCAGAAACTTTGCACAGTGACATTTAACCTGGCTCTAAAACAGATGCCCTCCATCCCTCATCAGATGTCCATCTCCAAAATTGGACAGGCATCATCACCCAGCCAAGTCACTGTGATGCAAACCAGGTTGGCAGAGGAATCAGAAATAAAATCTGCCATAGTGCCAGTCTTGTTCCTGCTCAATCTGGTATTGCATAAAACTGCCCGAAGGGGACAGGTAGTGACTGCAGACAAGCTCCGTTACCTGACTGCTCAGTCTGGGGAATCCATGGGTATGGAAACTAACACATCTTACTTCACTTCATGTCTCCATTCACCCTGAGGCATCTCCTGGTCTTTACGCTTTTAATAATACCTCCATGAATTCTCTCAGAGCTCCGCACATGACCACCTCGTTACTTCACAATCCTCACCTCTTTACAATGAACAAGTAATCTATAACAATCCAAAACATTCAATAGCATACTCACACACATACTTTTTTCAGGCAATTAAGACAATCCAAGACCACAGAACGAAGACATAAGTATTTTGCAAACTTTTTGTCAGGGTCATCTGCTAAAAGTTTTGTGCTAACTGATCAAGCAAACATGCATTTCTGGCTATTAAATTCTTGGAAAATGCTCCAGAAAGCATCATTCCATCAGTTGCCATGACAACAACAGAGTACCTACAGTAGCAACATCTAAAACAGTTTTAACAGGTTTAGGCAATTTAAAAATAAAGTTTCAAATGACAATAAGGCACTCATCCTTGGGCCATTACAACTGAGTGAAATGTTCAGTAAAGGACACGACAGTCATCTTATATAATAGCAAATTACACATGCCAAAGCAGAGCAAAATCCTAAGGTACTGTAGAGAGTGAAACAAACAAACAGCAATTATTAGTAAAATCATAGTACTGGCTCTTGTTGGGAACTGGTAGGGACAGCGAAGGTCCTGGAAAACGACTGCATGCTCAGAACTTGAGAAGGAGCTGCTGCAAATGCAAAATTTTGAAAAAGCAGAAATACAGCACACACAAAAGGAAATGTAGAATGTCATTGTATATTTATTGGCAAACAGAAAATCCATTAGACCAGCCCTTTGAGGTACTCTGCCTTTTCATCAGGAGGTGGAGCTGTGGCAGAGAGCACACCCTTATATAGTACTATGTTCTTAGTATGATATACAATACATGTTTTAGTCACACTTCAAATTCAGAGAATCAGAACAAAGAGCTTTTTTTAAGTGCTCTGTCATCATACAGTATATGTACTGAATTTGTAGAGTAATATACTGTACATCTGTAAATAAAGCAAAATCCAAATTGTTAGGAAAAAGTTTTAGATCATCTTGTCAGCATACAGTACAATATATATATTAGCCCAGATATTCAGAAATGCACCAAAGGCAGGCACAGGTCTGGCACAGTGCAAATCCAATGCGCCATGGCACAACCGGTGCCATATTCAGAGACAGCACACGCCAAAGTGCGCCAGCACAACATGGCTGAATATGGCACAGTTGCACCATGGCACAAACAGGGATGCACCAGGGTGCAACCAGTGATGCGCTAACGCAACCAGGGAAGCCTGGAGCACAGACAAGATGCACAGTGACACAGCTGGGAAAGCCCAGTGATAATGGGCACAGGACTCCACCAGCAGGGTACACCAGTGCACACACAAGCACAGGGCAGGAGGGATGCCCAACACACAATGGGGCACAGCCACCAACACGGGCCCTGTGCACCAAAACAACAGAAGCCAGGCCACCGGTGGTGGACAAGTGCATGTCCCTGAACCATACCGCAGACCATAATGGCAGCACGGCCAGCTGGGGACTGGAGTGGACACTGGCAATGCAGGCCTGCCAATGGTGCCCCCCCCAGCCCACCAGCCAGCTGGCTGTGGCCACAGCCACACTGCAATGGGTGTCCACCCCCATGTCCCCAGTGCCATACACACACACAGGCAGCCCACGTGCTGGGCAGGACTGAGGCCAGGGCCCAGGCAGAGAACCAGACCCCACAGGACTGATCACCCAACAGGGGATGCAGACACCTCACCCTAGCATGCAGACTGGTCCAGCAGGAGGTTCCCAACTGTGAGCAACCCCCCACACACACCCACTGCCCACCCACCACACCCCCCACAGCAACCTTGCAGGCACAGAGCACACCCACTAAATCAGGAGATGGTCCCCCACCACAACGTGGCACTCCACTGCACACAGCTGTGAACCACAGGAGCACCATATGCCCACCCTGCGCAGACACCACCAACCAACACCTGCCCACTGCAGCATAATTCCACATGCCACCTGCAAAGCAGACAAGGAGACAGTCATGTAGTTGAAAAACACTTTATAAAGAGTAAAACAACAACAATGCCAACAAACAATGTAACAGGGGCAGGGACAGGGGAGGGACAGTAAAGGATGGGGACAGGTAACAGGGGCTGCATAATGGGTAGGGGGCCTGAGGGGGAATAGGACCAGAAAGGGCAAGGATGGATATCAACAGGGACACTGATCAGCAGCCATGGCCCACCACCATGCCACCTCTCTGCCTCCTCTGGTCTGCTGCCAACATCCGCTGCAGGAAGACCACAGCCACCAGCACCCTCAAGGATTTGCCTCAGGAGTCTGGTATGTTCCCGCCTAGCATGTGGAGCAGGATGCCATCTGACACCTATGTCATGAGACAAAACAGACATTCAGTGCAATGGCCCAGTGACATATGCCCACCCATAGCATGCAATGGAAGGCAGTACCACACACCCCTAGAGAGCCTGGAATGGAGGCTCACGGGGGGGGGAGACAATGCTAGCCAACAACACAGCACACCACAGTGGTGCAGAGAGGTGGATGCAGCTGTGCAGCTTCCACAGGACTGCACTGTAAAAGTCACATGGCACACAGCAACAGCAGCACCACATCACAACTGGTGGCATCCGTGCACACCCCCCCCCACCAACAGCCAGTACACCGTGGCCAAGGGATGGCATGCACGATGGACCGTGCAATGCACACACACAGCTGTCACAGCACATGGCAGAGGTGGCCATGGCTTTACCTGATCTCCACCCCACCCCACTGTGTGACTGAGAAGTAATGTGGCAATGCATACCTGCCCTGCGCTGTGTAGCTGGAGCCACCTGCTGCCCACCTTGCTGTGCCACCCTGGCCACCTCTATGGTCTTCCAGTCCTGTAGAGGGAATGAAGAGAGGTGGACATCAGTACACAGACATGCATGAGGAGCCCCCCACCACCACACAGCTCGCTATGCACTGGGTGTGTCCTTGTCTGTTCGTAGGTCCACATGCCAGCACGGCTGCCACTTGTGCAGCAGCCACGCCCAATGCACAGTACCCCATGCAGACTTTCTACCCCTCTGTGGGCCATGCTGCACAGCCCTGCCAACACCACAGTACGATGCCTGGCCATCACAGCAACATGAGCACACCTACCTGGTTGTAGCACTGAGCCTTGCAGGATGCATGCCTGCAGACGCCGCAGGTGGTCCGGTGCCCTCTTTCACAGGTCCCCATAGTGGTACCTGCATTGCTTTGCTGAGCAGTCAGCACTAGTGTGCCGCTCCAGTGCCTCTGCCACACGGTGCCACACCTCCACCCTGGCCTGCAGCAGTGGTACCTGACCGAACAGCTGTCCCTCATATGGCTGAACAACAGCTACCAGGCTGATAAGCTCTACCGCAGACCAATTGGCTGCCCTTGCACTATGCCTCTGCACCATGCTGAACTGCTGGGATAGAGAGGAACATGGCCGTGTATCAGCATACGTGTCTGCCATGTGTACAGGATGAGTGATAGGGTACACAGGGCCACATTTGCACAGCATGTGGCTGCGTGGTCACTGTTCAGTGCAGGGCAATAGCACAAGCCTGGGCATGCGCAGTGCACGGGGTCTAGTGGGGTCATGGGGTCACTCAAGAACCTGAGTCAGAGGTCAACACTCCCTCACACAGTGCACATGTGCACAATACAGGCAGTGCACACATGAGTGATGGCATACTGGTGCGGCTTGTGCTGTGCCATAGCATCATGCAAGCTGCACTGGATGTGCGATAGCAGTGTGGCCAGTGCCATGCACATGCGTACTGCGGGCATGATGTGCACTAAGCATGTGCGAGTAGTGCACCATGGACTTACTCTGGCACAACTCCATTGCGTATGGCGCAATCATACAATATTCGAACGCTGCATGCAAATCACCTCATGAACCAATGCATGCGCAGTGTGGTGCATTAGCATATCATTACAATAGTGCACAGGCTAATTTGCATGCCTTGTGCCTTAAAAGTGCTGCATTTCACCACAGGCCACAGACCGGTATTGCAAACGCTCAGGTACGTGACCGGCAACATGGGGGTTCAAGGCCTCATCACACACTGCTACTGGCCACTACAATACAAGGTGCAGGCACTGATACACACTGCTTTCCATGTCCACAAGTGGAAGAATGTCAGGAGGTGAAGGAGAGGAGAACCAGGGACCTGCTCGCAAGTGCAGGACAAACTTTGCTGCTGCTGAGACCACTGCCTCTTTGAGGCCTACATGGATCAGGAGGGCCTACTCAGTGGGGCAACAGGCACACCACAGGAGCATCTGGCGGCCTGGGGGGAGGTGGCCCAGTACATGAACACAAATGGGCGCCACCACCGCACCACCCAGGAGTGCAAGAAGAAGGTTGGCATGGACAGGAGGTGCATCAAGGACAAGGTTGCGGCCCTCTGGCCATGTGGGCATCCTGCAGGATGACCAGTGGTGGGCCACCTTCCATGCCTCTGCTGGCTGCCATGGAGGAGCTCGTGGCATCCACCATCAGCCACACGGCAGTGGAGGGCGTGCCTGGTGGTGGTGGGTTCCCTACAGGTGGCAGCCCCACACTGCATGGTGAGTATGTCTGGCCAGCAGGTGTGCCTATCATGGGCATGTCATCTGGGTGTGTCTGAGGCCATGCCCACCACCCCGTTCGTGTGGGGATGCAGACACACAGTGCGGCATGGTGGCAGGTGGTGACAGTGGCATGGGTCAGGCTGGATGGGGGTGTGTGGCCAGGGTAAGGCTGGGGGGATAGGGTGGGGGTGTGTGGGGGTGGCCATGGGGTTGGCTCCTCCACTGACACACTGTTGTTCTTGCTTTGCAGCACCAGCATGCCTCCATGCAGGGGAGTGGGCAGAGGCTGCCACGGACACAGATGCCTGACCCTCGACCTCAATGGGCATCCAGTGCTGGGACAGGCCATGCCTCGGCAGGGCTGGCCTTGTGGCTGTGCCTGACATGGGGTTGATGGCCCCCTGCCTGGGTTCCTGCATAATTACAGCCTGGAGGTGCTGTGTGCAGAGACCCAGCTCAGTGTGGTGTCCAACACTGATGATGACCTCACACTGGTACTGGAGAGCATAGGTGCTGTGGTGGCCAAGATGCCCCTATATGCCATACAGGCACCAGCAGGTCCCAGTGCTGTTCTCGCACCCTCACAGCTGCTCCCATCCCCAGCAATGCGGCTGTGTGTGGCGCTGCAGCTGTGTCCGGTATGCATGGTGGTGGTGCTGTGGGTGCGGTGGAGGCACGAGAGCCTGCCCAGCAGACAGTCAGGTGGCAGCAGCAGGATGTAGGTGATACTGGGCAGTGTGCCACAGTGCCCACTGCCGTTGTGCCAGAAAACATTGTGGTCCCTGTACGGCTTCACTGTGCAGCATCCACCTGAGTGGGATGCTGTGCAGTGGTGTGCCGAGATCCCTCCCCCAGCACAGCGGCCAGACCATGAGGACCGGGAGGCCAAGAGGCTGCAGGAGCACACCCGGTTACTGTGGGCCTCTGTGGAGAAGCAGGCATTGCTTGCTAGTGAGGTGCATACACTGTGGGCAGCAGTGTGCCAGATGGCTAAGCAGTGGGACAGGGGCGATGCACAGCTGATGGACAGACTCGCTCACCCAGATGCAGGAGGCTTCGACTGCAGCTTTGGACTGCATGCCCAGTGCCATTGTGGCATCAGTGGACCACATGGCCGGTGCCATTGCAGCTGGGCAGCCTGTGGCAGTGGTCCCTGGACTTGGCCTTATGCAGAGGACCCCCCACAGTGTACTGTCCACCCTACGGACCCAGCATCTGGTGACACCAGCACAGCGGACACCAGAATTGGACTTTAACACCCAGACACCCCCAGGGCAGGCCTGTTTGGCTGCCAGGACACCCCTGAGTGGAGTCATTCATGGTTCCACACATCAACCCCTGGGGCAGCATCTGATACCCTCCCAACTGATGTGCAGCAGGCACCTGCTGGCCATCACCAGCACAGCCGCCCCCGTGACTGTGGTGGCCACGGGACTGCATGGTTGGTGTGATGTGTTCGCTGCCCTGCCATCCGCTGCTGTCGCCACATGCAGTTGTGGGCGGTGGTGGTGCAGCTTGAATGTGGTGGTGTGCATGTGTGCTATGCTGCTTGCCCCCTGTGTGTGTGTGGACCATGCTGCTGGGGCATGTGGCATGGATATGATGATGGCAGACATGCATTGGTTCTGCCTGTGCATGGTGTCATGCATCTGATCCATGCCGTGTCCCTCACCCTGTGCGTGTGCTGTTGCGTGTGTCTGTCTGCGTGCCCATGTGTTTGTGGCCCTGCCCTGTCTGATGTATGCTCCCATCCCAGCATGCCTACTACTACTGTGCCCATTCCCTGTAATGTTTGCTGTGCTGCGTGGGCGATGCCTGTGTGTCTGTGTACTCACCTTTGTTGTCCATAATGCTCCCTTGTGATTGTGTCCAGTGCCGACATGCCTCCTGCACCAGTCTGGGGTCCCTCCTGCTGAGTGGCATCTGCCCACTGCCCTTCGGAGCTCCTCCACCATCGTCTCCGCTGCTGTCACCCTCATCTGCCTCAACTACTATTCCACGATCAATGGCCATGTTGTGCAGGATGGAGGAGGCCAGGAATATGCCACAGGCTTTCGATGGTCTATATTGTAAGGCACCGCCTGATCTGTCTAGGCAACAGAATCGCATCTTTAACATGCCAAAGACACGCTCAATGATATCGCATGTGCTGGTGTGTGCCTCGCTGTATCGGTCCTCTGTGGGGGACGATGGTAGGGGGTGATCAGCCATGGCCTCAGTGGGTAGGCACTGTTGTCTGTGTGGGTAATAACATGGTTATCCCTGTGCTGTGCTGCCACCAGCTCCCTCCCTGCCACCACATGCACATCACCCACTGCTCCATCCTCCCTCGCCTGCCCCTGGGGCCGCATCTGTCGGCCACCCTGGCACATGTCCTACTCACCTGCTAGGTGGCCCATGGGGATGTCTCCCCACTCAAACCTATGGCACAGTGCAGAGCTGTGCCATATGAAGGCATAGTGTGCACTCCTGGGGTGTGTGGCACAGACATTGATTATGCACCCCATGGCATCGCACACCACCTGGCAGTTGATGGATAGGTATCCCTTTTGGTTGATGTACATCACGCCCTCTGGGCCAGGTGGTGTGTGGATGCTGACATGGGTGCAGTCTAGTGCCCTGATCATGCCTGGCATGCCTGCCACCGGTGGAACTCCTGCATGTTTGCTTTACGCTCTGCCTGTGTGCTGGGGAACTGGATGTACTCCGAAGCATGTGGCAGCAGAGCGTTGAGGATCTGGGTGTGGAGGCAGGACATGACCAACTGGCTGATGACCGTGGTATCACCTGTTAGTCTTTGGAAGTTGCCCGTAGTGCAGGCACATCACTGCTGTCACCTTAGTCTCCACTGTCATGACATGACTACGTCTGGTAGGTGTCTGCTTCTCATCACTGCACAGCCACAGAGCTGCCTCAGAACAGCCCTGTTCAGGTGATACAGGCCTACAATCTCTGTGTCTCTATAAAGTTCTCATATGTGATCTCCTGGCACGGTACTGCCTGTGTAGAGCATACCATTGCCAGGCCCTTTGTTGGCCATGCCACTGTACCTCCTCACTCCCCTCATCATAGCGTCCAACAGGAATGGGCCACTATCCATTGCTCAGTCACTGGGTCTCCCTGGGTACCACTCTCACTCTGTCAGTCCATCCGTCAGTCACTGTCACTGTCTCTCCCTGTCTGTCTGTCTGTCTCTCTTTCTCACTCCCTCTCTCACTGGGCTCAGTGTTGCGCATCTACTGTCTGTGTGTTTGAGCCTATATTTATTGGCTCAAGTCTGCCTGGCGCAACCTGGGGTTTGCTCCTGACTTGCGCCATGCTCTCCCTTTCAATATGCCATTGCACCACTTATTCATGGGAACACTCCCTTGCACTTGCACTGCATATGTTTTGGTTGCACATTGGCACAATAGTATTTGCGCTGCACCTCGGCTCCCTTTGAATATTGCTTGGAGGTACATCTTCGCACTTTCGCTGGCGCAACTCATTTGTGCTGTACGCAAGTGCTCTGAATATCTGGTCCACTATGTTTATCTAGAGGCTCAGCCTACAAAAGGTGAATGGCGAACACTAATTAATAAATTTTTATATAAGCTGAGTTGCTATTCATGTCAATATCATACAGTAACTATGTGACAAGGGAGTCAAAACAAAAAAGTACTGTACTTAACAATGCAAAGGTAAAAAGTGAAATGAAATGAAATAAAAAAAATAAACACAAAAAAAGGAACTGGAAAGTATATTAAGAGGTACAGAATTCACTTTAATCTATATCAACGTGTTTGGCACCATCTCACTCCAGCTACAAGGAGCACCACTGCACTAGGGGTCATGAAGGTTTTAGACTCTCCAATCTCCATCCCTCCCAACAGATGGCCACTTCATCTAGGAAGAAGGAAACCTCACCAGGACTCCAGAGCTGTACAGCTAGCCATTTGGGCCACAGAAACTGTCAAAGGTGTGGGGCTTGACAAAAAATGCAGATTTGAACTTGCTCTCTTCAAGCTCATTTTTAGTCAACATGTTTAGGCACCATCTCACTCCAGCTGCAGGGACTAGAGCTGCCAAACACCAGGGGTCATAAAGGTTTCAGCATCTCCAGTCTCCCTTCCCCCAATGGACAACCACCTCATCCAGGGAGAAAGAAAACCCACTGGGACTCCAGAGCCACACAGCCAGCCAACTGGGCCATAGAAACTGCCAAAGGAGCATGGCCTACTCTTCTTTCTTTTTTGGTATGGTTCAGCAAAGGTACAACAGACCTGTCATATAACATAGTGTTTCAATTATTGAAAATTGAGCTATTCACTTTAGAAGAAGAATCAGCATTTATATAGCGCTTTTCATACACAGTATCCCAAAGCACTTTACAAGCAATGCTAGACTGGTAGTGAAGTGACTGAATGTGTGGTGACAGCCATATCACACATCATCACCCACACACAGCCTGGATAATTGCATGAACCAGTTTATGGGAAGGGAAATGTTGGCCAGGACACTGGGAGTGTTCCCTGCTCTTTGTGAAGAGTACCCTGGGTTCTTTTACTTCCACCTGGACACCCACCAGGATGGGCAGAAGAGACCTCGGTTTAATGTCTCATCTGAAGGATGGTACACCCCAGCAGTACAGCACCCCCAATACTGCACTCAGATGCCAGCAAATGTTAGGTGCAAGTCCAATCCTGGTGTGGGACGAGAACCCATGATCTTCTGGTCCAGAGGCGGATGTGTTACCAACTGAGCCATGCCAACTTTACATCATATACCATACTGATCTACCTATCTAAGGGTCCCAAGGAGTTCTAAAGTTAAACTTATCTTGATCTTACATCATTTTATATAAAATAATAACAAAGCTACTTTTATGCCAATTTAAAAAAATAATATACTTTTAAACACAATATTTTTAGTCTTATTATATATTAATTAATCATTGCATCCTGGAAAGGGGCCCATATTTTGATATATATTTAGACCTGATCATTTTGTATGTAATACAGTTTTTCTAACTGCATTATATCTTTCATATAAATTTCAAATTTTTGGGGGATCAGCATCCTTCCATTGAAGAAAAATACATTTGCGAGCAGTGACAATTGCAATTGTATATAAAGCTCTTAAATACTTATCTTTAATTCCAACATCTGATATATTTGCTAATAATGTTATAGTTGGTGTGTAGGTGAAGTGTATTTTAGTTGCATTATTTATGAAATTGAATATTATGGGCCAAACGTCAGAGGGATTAGGACATGAATGAATTAGATATATAAGTGCCCCAGATGTGTTGCTGCATCTGGGGCACTTAATAGAAGGACTAATTTTATGTAGCCTTGGAGGTATGAAATGTGTTCTATGAGTTATGTTATTTTGAATTTGTTGAAGTTTAGTTGATTTGACATATATGCAGGGTCTAGCCCCGCACAATCTACATGTACCTGTAACATGTAGCACCTTTACCAGGGGTGGTTAATTGCTCTATCCATCCCCACCAGATATATTGGTACTAAGTACGGGCCCTTTCCTTAGGTTCCACCCACTACTTAAATCCACAATGTCTTTTATCTCCTGTACAGTTTCAGATACCTGAGGGCAAACAGTTGCATTACCCTAATGCAGGGTCCATTAACTTTCCCAGCTACTTTTTTGTGTGTAGGTCTTTCCTTATAAATACGAACAAACACTTAATATGTTTTACCTTGGACTCTTTGCCATTAACCATAAACCAGTTTCATAAACCTTGCCATTCCATTTCATAACAGCCTCTCAACCTTAGTTAAGAAATGTTTTTACTTTTATGCACCACACAGCCGAGGAGGAAGATAACCCTTCATTTTCCAGGGCCTCCATTCTTTTCCCCAGTTGGCTTTATCCCTTCAATATGCCACCACCACCTTCCTAATGAGTGTACAGGCACCTATTCTACTCTGGGGCACTTTTTCCCGGGCCACTCTGGTATTCACCAACGCAGACTACCAGACAGAACAGGCCTTGCAGTAGGCTGCAACCTGTCTGTACACTCCTGGCAAGTAAAAGTGGGGCAACAAATTAGCCAGTGTCCCTCATACTCCTAAGTGCCTTCCACAGGTATTGGAGTATACAACCTCCATCACCTGCTGCCTGCCGGTAGGTCTGTGGCACTACTACCTGGGCATCTACTCTCTAGCTACAGGGATTGGGCTTCATATGTTAAAGAACACCCCTTTGCACTTCATACCATGAGTACTATCTCACGCTCACCCCACCATTAACAGGTACACCTTTTTTAACTTTTACATATTGCATTATTTTCCCAGTAGCAGCATCCCAAGCTTGACACCTACCCCAGTCAGTACTATCTTGAATAACATTACTGTGACTAGATACAGATGACATACAACAAACAAAAGTCCCTTCAGCATTTAAATATGCCTCTTCTTTCTTGATTGGAGTCATTACCCCAAATAAAGTATCCTTAGTCACAGTGTCATCTGGGGTGTTGCTCACATCTACACTGGCATCTCTGTCCTCCAGCAAATGGCAACCTGGGAATTCGGGTAATGCTGGAAGGTCTTGCTCCACCATAGACTCCTCCTCCAGCTGTGTCTGGGAATTGTCAACCTCTGATTCTTCATATGAGACTTCTGAGGGACACAGCTTTGTCAGATTAATGTCTTTCAAACTATTCATGTTTTGCTGATCTGTGGAAGCTGTACTAGTTCCTCTACCTATAATAAACTTCAAGGCAGCCAGCCAAAGCGGTCTGTCTTCTTTTCTTTCTTTCTCTCTCTGCTTCTCTGTCTCTATTTGATGTATCACACACCATTTGAAAAAGTCAGACAGACTTTTTGGTTCTGCTGCTGCTTTATATTCTTCTCCCATCTTTGGTGACTTCGCTGTCATACTCCTGGTGGTTATTCCACCTCTTTCTTTTACTGGATCCATGCTGTTCTGCTATGCTTCCCTGGTTCCAGGTCTGGAACCCACAAGCAAACTCTTGGAGTTAGAGTATACATGGCTTAAATCCAATAACTTCTGACATCATATGTGGTGACCTGCACTTCTGACACCATATGTGGTCAGGTTTCTGGATGTGGTGTGGCTTCTGACTCAGAATGACACCAGTTGTAACTAAATCAGATACCCCGATCACCAAATACTTTGGAGGCTTATAGGTCAGGAAGCATGAGCAGTCCAGGAAGAGTTGTAGAAAAACCATAAGTGGTGGTTTATTATACACAAAACAAAAACAAATAAACTAATTAGAAAACATCAACATCTCTCATCTAATGTCTCCAAATCAATCTCTCCAGCAGGAAATAAAGCAGCCTGTCCTCTCCTGAAAATCTCTCTTCTTCTCCTCACTGGCTGCAGGTGCATCTCCTCACAGATACAGACACAAACTCAGACACAGACTAATTTAGTTCAGGACATCAGATTACACAGATAGCATGATGTCACAATTAGTATGACATCACAACCAGCATTATTGCAGACACAGCTGCTTAGCAACAGCTGTGCTCCCATGTTTGTTAGTTGTCCGGGGTGGGGGGGACTATTTCATTTCATTTTCATTACATTTATTCTTTGGTAACTGGGTGAAGGCACTGGACCAAAGGTCCCTTTTCAGGCCCGACCCAGACAAAAAAAAATACAAAAAATACACAAATACAATCAACAGCAATACAATACCAAAAAATACAAATTACAAATTACAGTTACAAGCAGATTTATGTAATAAATAACTTTTTAACCTTTGTTTAAAAGTTAAAACAGAGGGAGCAGTCCTAACATCAAGTGGGAGTGAATTCCAATGCAAGGGTGCTGCTATTGAAAAAGCTCTAGAACTTAATCTAAGCCGAGACCTGGGGACAAAATATAGGAGGCCGTCAGTCGACCTTAGGCTGGGAAGCAATTGTCTCATTACAACACGATCAGAAAGAGGAAAAAGGGTACCAAAGTAAAAACATTTATACATCAGATAGCCAACAAAATATTCTATTCTGCAACTAGGGGAAAACCACCCCAACTGAGAATAAAGATTACACTGATGTGTCCTATTGAGGGCTCCTAAAATAAATCTACAAATATTATTATAGGTCACAGTTAGTGCTTGCATTTCTTTTGTACCTATGTTATAATATAAACAAGAACTGTAATCAAAATATGGAAGAAGAGAACCAATAGCAATTGCTAATCCAGTTGCTTGTGAGAAGAATGACTTGAATTTGTATAACATCCCTATTCTTTGATTTACTTTCTTAACCATAGACTGACTCTGAGGTGAAAAGGTCAAACTGGGATCCAATAGTGTGTCCAAATACTTCAATTGAGACACTTGTTCAAGCAGACCACCCCTAAAATCAGATATCCTCAGTTCCGGGGTGTCCACCAACATAAATTACGTGCCAAAAAACATAACTTTTGTTTTAGCTGAGTTCAAAACCATAGCATTTAAAGGAAGCCAAGAACAGACGGCACCAAAATCCTTTTCTAGGGAACAAGAAAGTTCAGACACAGAATTTGACTGAGCACAGATTACAAAATCATCTGCATAAAGCAGTGATTCACTAAACTTACAAACTCCAGAAAGCTGATTAATAAAAATAGAAAATAACAGAGGTCCCAAAATGGACCCCTGAGGCACCACAACTAATTGGCAAGACATCAGAAACCACAGAACCTACTTGGGCAAATTGACACCTGTTACTCAGATAATCATAGAACCAAGAAACAGAGACATCAGAAAACCCCAGATCTTTCAATTTTGTGCAAGCCAAACCATGATCAATCAAATCAAAAGCCTTGGTTAGGTCCATGAACACCACTCCAGTCATCAAACCCCGCTCCAGTCATCAAACCCTTCTCAAACCCATGTAGGATGGTGTTCGTGAACCCAACCAAGGCCATGAACATACTAAAATGCTTACGGAACCCATGTTGTTGCCTTGACAACAAATCATGGGTAACCAAATAGGCATCAATTTGCTTAGCCACTAAACGCTCAAGTAGTTTGCTAAGGGGAGTCAATATTGCTATTAGCCTATAATCATCCATAGAAGTAGCACAGCTCTTTTTTGGAACTGGAACCACCTTAGCTTTCTTCCAGGAAAGGGGAAATACACCTGTAGACAATGACATATTAAAAATATAACAAAGGGGATCCGTAATAAAGGGGATAGTCAATTTTAAGAAGCGGGCATCCAACCCTTCCCCACGGTCAGTCCCTTTATTTGAGAGAGACTGCAGAAGATGAAAAACTTCATTTGATGTTACTTCCTTAAACAAAAACCATCTACCAAAGGAACAGAGGGAAAGGATTTAGTATTACCAGCCTGAGGAAAAAAAAATCTAAACTTAGAAAGATCTGGAAATTTAGAATTTAACAATTTAACAATTTTGGGCAAGTCACCAATTTCTTTGTTATCAATATTTAATTTCTGGATGTCAGATTTTGATTTAGGAGAAAGTAAAGAATTTACATTATTCCAAAACTTATTTGGATCTGCCCAGCTATCTAAAAAGCGATCCCTGAAAAAAGCTTTTTAAGCATTTCTAACAGTTTGAGAGACTAAATTCCAAAGTCCACGGTCGAGATCCATTGAAACTCTACTGGGAGCTAATTTATATTTATTCCAAGCACTATCCCGCTCCTTAATTCATTTCTTAATGCTGGGCCCAAACCATCCAGTAGGAGAACCTCTACATCGAATGGTCCACAAAGGAAAAAGGGATTCCTGAATGGGAAGAATTTGGCTGCAAAAAAAATCTGGTGGTATATCCACATCTGGAATACATTCAATCAATTAACCTCAAAGAAAAATATAACAGAAAATAATCTATCCTTTTAAATGATCTAGTCCGAAACACAGAAGGAGGGGGGTTTAAGACAGTGAAAATCTAGGATACAAAAGGTGGCCATGTGGTCGCTTACGGAATCTGCCAAGACACCAGAGGCCCCTACCTTCCCCACTCTATTAGTCAAAACCCAATCCAACAGAGAATAATTCTGTGAGATGGGATTGAGATGGGTAGGCACATTTACACACTGAGTCAGTCCGTAAGACAGAAGAAAAGATTCGAGCCCCCTGGTGTCATTAGCCCTCCAATTCAAATTCATATCTCCAACAACAACAGAATCACTCAGCTTTAAATAAACTTCACAAACATCCAAGAAATGTTTAAGCCCTTGAAGACCACATTTAGGGGGATTATACAAACAGCCCACATTTAACTTTTTCTTTCCTCCAAGAACAAATTGCAAAACCAACCAATCAGTATCACAATTCAAATCCTCACTAGACGTTAACAAATTTATTTCTAAATGATCCCTATAATAAATCAAGATCCCACCACCCTTTTTTCAACCTTTATGGTTTACCCTAAAAATGATATAACTTCTAATATGACACACATTATCGGGCACTCCTGGCTTCAACCACGTTTCTGATAAAGCAACAATATCAGGCAAATATAGAGCAATAAGCTGTTCGATTTCAGCAATCTTTGGGATTAAACTACGAACATTTAAATGGATAATTTTAAATCCATGACAGGATTTCAAACCATTATTCAAAGATGATGCTTGAGAGGAAAACATAGAATCCAAAGAGCAAGGCCCTGGATTCGGTTCAACATCACCAGAAACTAACAACAGAAAGGTGGTTGAAGCACAGTTGCCCAATTTAGAACAAAGTAACATGCTATAGTGCAAGCAAGTAAAGTAACCTCTATTCCCACATTGTCTTATGGACATAGGGCTACTCAACAACAATTGCTATGAATCAGTAACAACAACATCAACAGCTAAGCAATTTGAAAAGCAAAAATCACTTGTCTCATATGAGGCAGTGTGCCTGGCTCCAAACCTCTATAATTCAATATGATCCACATATACCAACCCCCATGCCAAGAATACACACCCAAATAGGTAAACATTTAGCATCCCACATTATTAACATAACATACTTACAACACCAACAGTATTACAATCAAGCACTCCCACTCCCCTACCTCCCTTGGACTCCCTTAGACTCCCCTGCACTTATTGCACTTGCTGCACCTGCACCACACAAATGCCACCACATTTGGCAAGTGAGACCTTTAAACACCTCAACCCCACAGACTGGGCTACCACCACCAATAGGGGGGAGGGAGTGCAGCTAGCAACAGGTAGAAGAAGCTAGTAAGTATCTAGCAACAGGGCTATGAGCAGGGTGCAATTACTGAAGTGGCAGCAGCCACTATGCCTCTAACCTGACCCTTACCTGTGATAGGTCACCTACTGACTCTACCACAGACATCAGGGATGGTATCAGGAGTGAGATGAGCCTCTTTGCTGATGACTCAAACCTGGGGGGTGGTGGTGTATGGGGAGGAGGGTAGAAGAGCCCTACAGGGGGACCTGGGGGCTCTGGAGAGGTGGTCATGCACCTGAAAACTGAGGTTTAATGCCAAGAAATGCAGTGTTCTCCACTTGGGGCTTAGGAACCCAGCTCACAAGTACTTTTGGGGTGGGAAGAAACTGCAGGTTTCAGGAGGGGGGAAAGGATCTTGGGGTGGTTGTGGATGCCAAAATTAATAACTCTGAGCAGTGCAGGACAGCTGCAGCTAAAGCAAATAAAATGCTTGGGTACATTGCTAGGGGGATAACCTCGAGGAGAAGGGAGGTGCTTCTCCCTCTGTATAACTGCCTGGTTAGACTGCACCTAGAGTACTGAGTGTAGTTTTGGCACCTGTACTTGAAAAAGGACATTGCACTTCTCAAAAAGGTTCAGAGAAGGGCGGCCAGGATGATACAGGGTCTGGAGGAAAGATCCTATGAGGAGAGACTTGAGGAGCTCAACTTGTACTCACTGGAGGAGAGGAGGGACAGAGGGGATATGATCGAAGTCTTTAAATATCTAAAGGGAATAAATAAGGTCAGCCTGAATAGGGTGTTCCAGCTAAGGGAGGAGAGGACCACCAGGAGACACTCCATGAGGCTGGTTGGCTGGATGCTCAGCGGGGAAACTAGGAGATGCTACTTCACCAAGAAGGTGGTGGACCCCTGGAACGCACTGTCTGCAGAACTAGTGGCTGTTAATACAATGGAGGGATTCAAGAGGGTCTGGGACAGGTATAAGGGGAAATTAAAATTGAGTAATGCCAGACCTGGAGGTATAACTCTGATGGGGGATGGGGTTGGGGGGAGGGCAGCAACGGTGTCCCGATCGGTGCTGATTTTCGAGCAGACTCAATAGACCATTAGGCCTACTCTGCTGGCATCTTGGTATAATGGAGATTCAAGCAAGCTCAGTAGCACTCTGTAAACAATTGCTTTGGCTTTATAGTAGTCTCAATGAAAGCATCACCTACTGAAGTATTATGAATTTCAGTTTTAAAATCTCGGTTGACTGCATCTTCTTCATGTGGAGCACGAGACTGTAAGTGGCAAGATTACTTCCCTCCTATTAACTCAATGGGGTTAGTCTGTAGACTGCCATCTCTGTCCTAGAAGGCTGTTCCTTGGTGTTGAAGTATAGACGCTGAAACTTGCAGATGTCATATTGATAGAAAAGGCTCAGCTGTAACATAAGTACCACTTTTTGCAGGAGACTTAAAGGGGTCAGCTCACAGCAGCAGGTCAGTGGCAGTAAGCTGTTGTGCAGGCTGTGTCCCATGACCTAGTTCACAGATCTGAAATGATTTTTGTTTTGTAGAACAACATAGCTGGATCCTTTTTTATTTCCTTTTTTTCTCTTATTGAATTTAATTTAATATAACCATGTTTGCAATAAGGGAATTATTTTTATATGTTAGCCAGCATCTACAGTTTTTTTTGTGTGTGTTATTTCTTTTGCCCCTATGTGCTCCACGGCAGCCACTCTTTCGGGCTTGCCAAGGCTGACCTTTGACCCATCCATCCTCCGAGCTTCCGCCTCTGATCGCAACCAGACCCCAGGGTAACCCAGCGTAACCCTTCGCTGAATGAGTCCCTCTCCTCCGAGAGGGAAAGCACCAGCCAAGGGGCAGACCAGTGCAACACTTGGCCCTGGGGGTGCTGCTGAGATGGAGAGCTCGGTAGGACCTGGATGGCCTCAGAGAGCCGGGCAGCCATCATCTGGTTGCCATGTAGCGGTATTTCTGCTTTTCTAGTTGATCCCTCCTACATGCGTCAGCAGTGCTCCTGGTCTCCACCAAAGGCCACTGTGTTGCAACGACAACCCACTACCCACCCCAGAAGAGGAGAGCAGTCCTACAGTTGCTCAATCCTTTCCTGTCCCTGTCAGCCCCTGGCATCCTGAGTCCATTCCCAAACCCGGGTCACTGGCATGGGCCGAGGTAAGGCACCAGCTCCTCAACCCTCTGCACTACTGGGCCGGCTCAGGTTTTTTGTTTTAAAGTTTCTTCATAGGTAAAGTTGGGCAGACTGGATGGGGCTCAGTAGGCCATTTTCTGCCATCACATTCTCTGTTTCATCAGAATCAGAACGACTGAATGTAATGTGGTCCAGTGGTTAGAGCAGAAAACAGAGATACGAAGATCACAGGTTTGATTCCCAGCACAGTCACTTTTGGTTTGTGGCTTAAGCAAGCCATTTGACCTGCCTGTATTTCAATTCTACTGTCTAAAGAACATTGGATAGAAGCAAAATCCTACAGAATATATTACATCTCAGTTGGGCTATCTGGGATAAATACAGTAATGTGAAATCTTCGGTAAATGACTTGCAAATGAAAAATAAAACAACACAATCATACCAACTGGAGATATCCTGAGAAAGCAGTACACATGGTAACCCCATGCTGCAGCAGTGCAAGTGAAGAGTGTTTAATATTTGCCACCAGTTCATCATGGAGAACAATAATTTGTCAAAGAAAAGTAAAACAACACAATTATAAAAATTAAGGCTGTCCGGAGGAAACTGTAACACTGTTACCCTACTGTGAAGCAATGCAGTTGGGGAGTGTTGAATCTTTTAAACTCAAAGTTTTATCAGATCATCAGATAGAACAGCAATTGTTAGATACAACATTTAAAGTAATTTTCGAGGGGGGGGCAATAAAAGGCCACTGATTTTCCATTTTCAAAAATGGACAGTTCAGTTTTACATCTGAAATTCCATTGTTTCCAGTGTTTTCCCCCAAAATTGAATACAAATCAGGAAGTGTTGCACCAGAAATATGCAGATTGGCATTTTATACAAATTTGCTTCCAATTGTGCTTGTAAATTTGATCAAAACAGGTTCTTGTTTTATATAAAAAAAATTGACTCCAAGGGGCATTCAGAAATAGTACACTATGTTTTTAATTCTGTTTTATTTCCCCATTTTCATTGAAAAAGGATGGCCCTACACAAAGAGCATGCCTCAAAGTAATATTTGTACAGCATGTCTTGGAAGAATGGGTGGCTCAATTAGCTTCAAGTTTCCAGAGATTTGTGCCACTGGCATTTTTCCTCCTTGTAGTGCCAACGTCCATAAAAGTTACTGGTAGAAATTCCCATTTTAAAAATGGTAATGTATATTTGACACAATGTTGAATACTGCAGTTGCCACGATGGTAGCCTACAAACATGATGGATCCACCATCTTTTTTGTCTAGCATTTCCTATGTTCACAGTATCTCTATTTGTCAAAAATCAAATACAAAGCATTTCTAAATGAAATACTCTGGCACTGTGACAGATACTCCTGGGAACACCTTAAACATTTGTAGTGTTAGTCCAGTGGTAGTTGGTGGCTGTTAACTGGCATGTTCAAACATTGATAGGAACCTAAAGAAATCAAAAAAATGGAAACTGATTATGTAATTAGAATCATTATTATCTTAATCTTACTTTTTAATTACTGTACTGTATATTTTCAGAAGGCCCACCTACTCCTGATGAAGCCTAATTGGCAAAACTTTGAGTAATTTGTAGCGGTGGACTGGAAATACACTGCTGGGTCTGAAGTAAAAACTCTTCTGTTGGATATGGCTGTTGTCTCATTTGTTGGGGGTATTGATATTGTGGCAAGATCCACACATGGTGTTTTAGTGCTGTATATGGTTAGCCCTTGTTCTATATAGAATTCCATACAGCTAAGAACTTGTGCTGCCAAAGTTCAGCAGGTCATGGAATGCTAGTGAACCACACTGTGGTATGGTATGATGACATTTTGGATAATTGTCACCTTGTGCCACCTGCTGTTTTGCTCTTAATATTTTCTTGTACCCTCTGCCTCCCTGCTTCCCCACCCATGCAAAAGAAAACTTCATTTCTCTTATTATTTCAAATCATAAACTTGTGCTGCACCCAACTGATTAGTAGCCATCATCCTAATATTAAAATCTAGTATTAATTATGCTTCATTTTTTTCTTTTCTTAGTAAAATTTTATTACATTTTTAAACAAACAGAATGATGTAATAAAACATCTTATATACACACAACTTATCACATTTATTATAAAAATAATATTATCATGGCTACACTTAATCTACCATGTACTCATACAAATATATCGAGTGACTAATCACTGTAGAGTATCTTTCATGTAAGAGAAACAAAAGCTAGTCAAAAAGATAGAAAGGAAAATAAAGCAATTATAAAGCATGTTTGCAGAAAGGCAAACTGATAGGCATTGCAGAAAGGGGGGAGGGACAATCGAAGCATCATCTGACAGAATGTCAAACTGATCAGCACTGGAGAAATGTTGGATTTCCAGGAAATAAATGTTCTTGTACATTGATCCCTGTAGATATGTCTGATGGCATGACATGCAGTTTCTCTGGTGCTTATCAGTTTGACATTCTGTGAGATGTTGTTTTGACTGTGCTTCACCCATTTCTGTGGTGCCTATCAGTTTAGCATTCTGTGGGATCTTGGAAGCCCACATGCAAGACTTCTTTAGTTTGAGGTGTACAGTATCTGTAAAAAACAATGCCCTTGTGAGGTTATCACCCTACACAGACTGCAGTGATACTGTAAAAGTACATATTCCCATAAAAATAATAATTTCCATCATCAATAACATCATTTTGCAGTCCTATTGGCTCTGACAAGAGTTTGTTTTTTGAAGGAAAAATAGGCAAGTGCTTAAATGCAACTAGCTCTTTGGGTAACTGTGACAGAGCAGTAGACAAATGGCTGTGACACCAGACAGGTACACTAGGTGGCAGCTAGCAGAGACAAACTACACTGGCTGACTGATCCTACAAATTTTTTTTAAGGGAAAAATGGCCAGGTGCTTAACATGCAACTAGACCTTTCGGCAAGAAGAGGTGTACTACTCTGACTAGCTGGTTTTTTATATATATATATATATATATATATATATATATATTTATATATATATATATATATATATATATATATATATTCATTGGAAAAAACTACACTAATGCAGACATTAGGGTTGAAGAACACTGTACATAAAGAAGGAAAATGAAAAACATTACGGATTTGCTTCTCCATAGTATTGGTGAATCAGTGGTGGGGTCTTACTTGGAGTTGTCAACCCTAATGCCCACCCCTTCCCCACAGCCAGTAGCCTCCTGTCTGAAGCACAAGATACAGCTCTAACCTAGTGCATCATAGCGATACAGTATGGCCAACATAATCTGTCAGAGCTTTCTTCACATAGGCCTATAGGGCCCTGCGTGAAGACATCACATCTGACCTCATCTGATCAGGGTAGGGGGTAGGCATTTGGGTTGACAATCCCAAATAAGACCCCACCACTGATTTGAAAATACTTCAGAGACCCAAATCCCTAATGTTTTTCATTTCCCTTCTTTGTGCGCTTTGCATTCTTCAACCCTAATATCTGCATTAACGTAGTTTTTTTTGCAATGAATTTCCCTTCTTTTTCTGATAGTGGAACTGTATCCTCAAATGAGATAAATACAACACTGGAGACAGTCCTGACCCAGTGCATTGACCCAGCAGGGCTTGGCATGCATGCCAATACCTTATGGGTAAGGCTCCTTGACCCACCACAGGGTGTGGTGTCTGCATCAAAACACTGCTCCATCCCTACCCAGGCTGGGGCTGGTGCTGCATGCTGCATGCTGCAGCACCTTCCTCACCAGCCTTGTCCCATTAAACTGGTTCACTGAGTTCACACCTGAACTCAGCTCACTGGCACGGTAAGGCAGCATGTTCCCCAGTGGTGTAATGGACATCCTTGCAAACAATGTTACTTAATAAATTCTTTTTTTTTTAAATATTTTGACCCCAAACTTTCAACATAGTCTTCTTATTATTCCACCTCATGAACATAGTGGATGAACATTTCAAATCCTGTGAAGCATGCCATTCCACGCTACAGGTGCAGAAAAACATTTTGTGGGGCGTGAAAAAGACAGCTATAATGTTCATGAGGTGGTATAAAATGGCTATGTTGAAAATTCAATAAAAAAAAATACAAAGTTATGTATGTGCATGGAAAATTTTAATGAATGCTCATAACTTGGACATTTTTAGGAATGTTTTCACCAAATTTTCAACATAACCTTTTTGGGACCTCACCTCATGGACACTGTCAGTGAAATTTCATTAATCAAAAAGGTTATGTTGAAAATATGGTGAAAACATTCCTAAAAATGGCAAAGTTATGAATATGAGATCAAAACACCATTGAAATACATTATACAGTACGTCACTTACCTTATTCCTCAGTTCACGGTTCGACTTTGAAGACTGCAGATGTGTCTCAATCCATAGGGGATGACAGCATTCAACCTCAAATGGTAAATATAGGGTAAGGTGGGTGTGGGGTGGTGGGTGCTCAGTGGGAGGGTCAGGATGGGGAAGGGGGATGGTAGAGATGACGAGGGACAGTTTTCTTTCTTTCAGGTTAAAAAAAAGATGTCGCAGGATGGTTTACTTTTTGCAGGAATCTATAAAATTAATAAACTATTTTGGGACATTGGTGGTGGGCTCTCAAGTGTCCCACACTGCTGGGGGTGGGCTTGTAAATGCTGACATCGGGATTGGGCCCCCCGATGTCGGCAACTATTAATAAAGCAGTGGGCTGCGGGGGGTGGGGCATCTGACACTAGTTGTGGGCATCCCAGTGCTGGAATATAGAAAAAAATCAATAAATATACTGTCACCAGGGACTGGGGCCCCCATTGTGCAGATGCAGTTTATTCAGGCAGAGCACAGTCAGAGTGGCGGTGGGGCTATAATGACAGTAGCCCCATCACTGACATTTGAGTCATGACACAGCAGGGGTTGCCATATGACACAGCTGTTGTTTGTTAGTAAATGATAGCTGTGTTGTATAGTGCAACTGGCTGTTGTTGCAGAAATTCAGCTATCCATAGAACACTGATTTTTTTAAACTGCACATACTCAGAAAAGGAACTTTTTTCTTAAATAATTTAAAAACTACTAGCCCTCAAAACATACAAACCACATAAGCATGTACCTTGAGATAAACTCTATCAAACGTGAAAGTTTCAGCTTTCAAATCCTCATACTTTTTCAGTTATCGGGGACAAAAAAGTCTTAAAATGTTTAAAAACTGTGATGTTTACCTTTTTTGCACCTTTATAACTTTGTCCCCACTGAACCGATCTACATGAAATTTTCAGGATCAAGAGATTCTGGAACAAAGGCTGTGCTTTCCAAATTTCATATAAACCATTTGGACAGAGCAAAGTTATTTAAGTGCAAAAACTGGAGTTTAACATTAAAGTGCTTCCTCAGCACTAATATACAGGCACTACAGTGCCTGTACAACATATTCACTGCAAAAAAAACGACATTAATGTAGACATTGGGGTTGAAGAATTCAAAGCGGACAAAGAAGGGAAATGAAAAACATTAGGGATTTGTGTCTCCAGAGCATTGGTGAATCAGTGGTGGGGTCTTACTTGGGGTTGTCAACCTTAATGCCCACCCCTCCTCCTCCCCTGTAGCCTCCTGCCCAAAACACAAGGTGCAGCTGCAAGCTAGTGTCTCAAAGTGAGAGAAGTATGACTTGCTACATGTTGCCAACAGAATGTGTTGTAGCTTACCTCATGTAGGGCCCTGTGGGCCCTGTGTGAAGGAAAGAGATCACAACTGACCTCATTTGCTCAGGGAAGGGGGTGAGCATTAGGGTTAACAATGCCAAGTAATACCTCACTGCTGATTTGCCAGTACTCTGGAGACTCAATTCCCTAGTGTATTTTTATTTCCCTTCTTTGTGCATTTTGTGTTCTTCAACCTTAATGTCTGCATTAATGTAGTTTTTTTTGCAATGAATTTCCCTTCTTTTTCTGATTGAGGAATTGTGCACTCATTTGTGCAGGTCCCTTTGGGACCCAAGTAAAAGTAAGTAAATACAATATTGGAGACAGTCCTGATCAAGTGCATGGGCCCAGCAGGCCCGGCACACACGTCAATACTTTGAGTGTAAGGCTTCCTGACCCTCCACAGAGTGTGGCATATGTGCCAATATATTGCTCTGTCCCTACCCAGTCTGGGGCTCATGCTGCATGCTGCTGCACATTCACCATCAGCCTTGTCACATTAAACAATCTCACTGAGTTCAAACCTGAACTCAGCTGACTAGCACAGTAAGGCAACGTGATCCCCAGTGGTGCAACAAACATCCCTGCCAACAACGTTACCTAATAAATTATTTGTTTTTTTTTTAATATTGTGACCCCAAACCTTCAACATAGTCTTCTTATGACCCCACCTCATGAACCCGGTAGGTGAAAATATTCAAATCCCTGCTTAAACGACATTCCCTGCTACAGGTGTAAAAGCACATTTTAGCCAGGTGATTTTGCACAGTGACTGTGAAATCACCTTCTGGGACAGATTAACTAAATTTCTCTGACAGTGTTCAAGAGGTGGGGTCCCAAAAAGGCCATGTTGAAAATTTTGTGAACAAATTCCCCCCAGAAGACCAAGTTATGAACTTAAGTTCAAAATGCCATTGAAAAACATTATACGGCACTTACCTGTATTACTCAGTTCATGGTTCAGCATTGAAGAGTGCAGATGTGTCTCGGTCCACAGAGCATGACAGCATTCAGCCTCGTCTGGTAAGTATAGGGTTAGGGGGAGTGTGGGATGGTGAGTGCTCAGAGGAAGAGTTGGGATGGGGATGGGGACAGCGGTGACAATGAAGGACCATTTTCTTTATTTCAGGCTAAAAAAAAGACGTTGTGGGACTGTTTTCTTTTTCAGGAAAAGCTACTTCTGGACACTGGGGGTGGGCTCCCCAGTGCCTTATACTGCTGGGAAGGGGATGGCTTGTAAAGCAGACATTGGGATTGGGACCCCCGATGACGGCAACTATAAATAAAACAATGGGATGGGAGGCTGACAAAACTGGCTGACATTTTTATAACTGCCGACATAGGGATTGGGCACCCTGATTTCGGCAACTATAAATAAAACAACAGGCGGGGGTTGTACAGTACTGGCTAACATTAATACATGGTATGGGGGCATACAGTACTGGCTGACATTTTACATTGACAGGGGTGGTGGGAGGGACTGCTAACCGCCAGGGAAAATTTGAATTACATATCGAGTGAGTGATCAGGTGGAGGCAGGGACCACTAGTCATGAGGAAAAACATTACTACATATTGAGCTAACATTCTGGTTAGGTGTCTCATATCATATACTGTGGTGTTCTGCTATACGAAACACCATAGTATATGATGCAACAAACATAACCGAAATACAATAACAGAACATAACGGGAGGGTAATCAAGTGAGGGGAGGGACTGCTAGCCACTGGGAAAAAGTTTATTACATATTGGCAGGTAATCAGGTGTAGGTAGAGGCCACTGGACACCAGGGAAAGCAGTAATATATTTGGGGAGGTGACTGGGTGGGAGGAGGGATCGCTAGCCAACAGAGAAAAGGTTCTTACATCTCGGGGTTGCTTTTTCTGTTATGTGTGTCCTATCATATACTGTGATGTTCTGTTATATGACACACCACAGTATATGATACGACAAACATAATGAAATAGGACATCATGCTTTCGCAAAAATTCATCTTTTCTTAGAACATTGATTTTTTAAACTGTGCATGCTCATAAACAGAACTTTTTTCCTTAAATAGTTTAAAAATTACTCAACTGTAAGAGGTATAAATAACAAAAGCACGTACCTTAGGGCAAACTCTATCAAACCTGAATGTTTCAGATTTCAAATCATTATATTTTTTTAGTTATTGGGGGGGGGTCAAAAAAAAGTCTTAAAAATGGGGATTTTTATGTCTTTTTGCACCTCTGTAACATTGTCCTCACTGAACCAATCTACATGAAATTTGCAGGAGCAAGAGATCATGGCACAAAGGCTGTGATTTCCAAACTTCATGTAAATCAGTTGAATGGGGGCAAAGTTACTAAGGTGCAAAAACTGGAGTTTAACATTAAAGTGCTTACTAAACCCTAATTCTCAAACTGCAACTGACCCTTCAGGAAACGGTGACAGAGCAGTACAAAAGTAGATGTAACAGCAGGCAGCTAGGTGACAACAAGCAGAGGTATACTACACTGGGCGACTGGTTCTACAAATATTTTCTAGGAAAAATAGCCAAGGCCTCACACTTTAACTAGCCCTTTAGGAAAATGTGACAGAACAGTACACGTATTTTCTTTCAGGTATTTTTTTCAGTGCACTTTAGATCCAGCCCCGTACTGCCAAATGCCCACAGCTGTCCTGGACTGCCTCCTGCCAGACTCTGCATCTGCTCCAGTCTCTGTCTCTCCCTTTGACATTTTTATTTTTTTTTTCAGGTAGGTTTTTTCAATGCAGTTTCGCCAGCTCCCCTCTTGCCCAGTGCTCACATTTGCCCTGGACTGCCTCGTGAGTCCTGCCTGGCCTTTTTTCTGCTCCAGTCTCCGTCTTTCTCTTTGACTTTTTTTTAATAAAAAAATATATTCTTTTTTTCAGATATTTTTCGTGCAGTTTAGCTGTAGTCCTCCTGTCCCTGACCCCAATGCTCACTGCCTGGACTGCTGTCTGAGCTCAGTCCTGTTATTCCCATCTGTCGCTCTGATTTTTTTGAGAAGATATTTTAATTTCTTCAGGTATTGTTTCAGTGCAGTTTAGCTGTAGCCCTCTCCCCCATGCCCAGTGCCCACTGTTTGCCCTGGACAGTCTGCCAGGCCCAGCTGCTCTACTGCTCCACCAGCAGGCGCTCTAGTTGTTTTTTTAATAGGTATATTTTTAAGTGCAGTTTTCATTTAGCAAAATATTTTCTTTATAGTTTCAAATTCAAACATCGGCTGTAGCCATTATGTCAACCAAAACTGTCTCAGTCTCTCAGTCCTCTCTCAGTGAAATCTCTCTGCCTGTGCTTCCTGCTGCTACAGCATGTGGCTTGACATCCCCCATTCCCCAGCTCCACCCCTCAGATGCCAGTCAGTCAACCAGTCAGAATCACTGTGATCCCTTCCCCATTCCCACCTCTGACAGGCACCACTGAGCCCAATTGCATACCTCTAGTCTGACAGAGGTGTCAAGTTATTTATTTCATGCTTACCATCTCAACTTCAATTCCAGTCTTACCACTGCCACAGGGTTCCACCTTCTTCAGCTGGATCCACCTCCTTCAGCCCAGCAGCATGCCAGCACCAATGCTAGCTACTTATTGTACATGATGTTCACTTCCCCCTCCCCTTGAGTCCTCCAGCAGCTCCCACTCACCCAGCCAACACAGGGTGGCACTTCAGTTTCCTCCCACCCGATGTGCTGCTAGTGGACATCCCTCAACTCCCTCTCTCTCTCTCTCTCTCTCCCCCTCTCCCTCCACTGACCAATGTAATGCACCAGTCAGGCTGGGAAGAGAGAGGATTCTGCAGAGCACTAGTGCCCTGACATTTTTATGACACCTCTAAGCAATCTGGCCATAATGGCCATAGATATGGCACAGAGCACCATTTGCAACAGTCAGCGGGTCTGAAATGGACTGGACCAGCTGTGGTCTGATTCTGGCTCACTGTAACATGCCAGTCAGGCTAGGAGGAGAAAGGATTCTGTGCAACCCTAGTGCTCTGCCACCTTTCAGACACCTCTAAGTAATTGGGCCATAATGGCAATAGATAAGGTACAAAGCATCATTTGTAGCAGCTGACAGGTTGGAAATCGGTTGGACCGGCTGTGGTTCGATTCTGGCTCACCAGATAGGGCTGGGCAATGCCAGGACAACCTGAAATTCTGACCCAGTCTGCTGCACACCCCTAGTTGACAGTGTCCATTTTGTAGGAAACTGACAGAACAAGTGAGAATGGTGGAACCACTGAACAGCCCACTACTGACCACTCAGTATGCCAGGTATCAAAGATTGGGAATCAAGAAGACTGCGGGAAACATGCAGAATCCCATTGCTTGGTATATGAGGTATCAGGGTTCAGGGTTCGAGAATTTTTTTAACATAGTAGAGAGGGTAAAGAGGCATCCCACATCACAGTTCTAGTATTTTAAAAATATGTACTGAATAGGGACCACTGAAAAATAGACTTATTTTTCATGGAACTGTGCAACTAAAGTGATGCCCAATAATAGGAAGCAAAGCAGTGTGGACACTGCAAAATCACAATAGCATGCTTTCAATTGCACACAACAATAAATACTGTGTGTAATGCAGTTTGTGTATTGAATGCCAGTGATTGTACTTACTGATTAGTATGATCCCAGGAAGTTCTCACAAATGAGTGTAAACTCACATTTTTTTTCTTGGTAAAATAATATGCAAGTAATAATAAATCTGGTATTAGGAAGAAGAAGGGCCTATCACCCAACTTCTTGAGTAACCAAGGAAGAAAGTAACTGTGTGACAAAATAGAACTGATTGTTATGTTAAAATACTGGACAACCCGTTGCGGGTTCCACTTGAATACTGATTAAGCACAATCACTGCCTCTTTCCCTCTTTTGTATATTATAGGACCCCTCCACCCAGTGTGTTAGGCTTTTTATTGGCAGTGGCACCAGTGTTGGAATTACAGGGATGCTTGCCAGGGTTCACCCCACAGCCCAGCTCTGAGATTATCCCTGGTAGCTCACACATCATTGACACTGACTTACAATGGAAAGAGGGCTCAGTTTAAAAATACAGCCCTTAGACCTCCCCCAGCTCTCAAAGCTCATAAAATGTAATTCTAATAATAAGCAGCAGTGCTTGCTGTAGTCCTTCTTCCTGAATGCCTAACCATGTGGACTCTCCATTTTGTAGACAGATGGTGCAGTTATAGTGAGGTGAAGCAATGTGATACGGTGTTGCTGAGAAATTGTACTGTATATTAAGCAGATAATAGAAAAAAACAGCAGCAGTGGCATAGCCAAGTTATTCAACAGCAGGCTTTGTTTCCTGTTTTGATTTCAGGATACTGTGCTGAGACGTGATCAAAACAGCCAAGCACAAAGTTTCTCCATCTATAACATGGAGAACATAAATCCCTCTAATCTTTTTGGAAGGGCTGCAGAAGATGAACCAGGACCACCCATGCATTTACGTAGTATAGTGATGGAGAATTACCTATCCCTTATGTCAGGGTCACATACATAGTCTGCAGCTATGTAGCAAAGATCAGTATTAATTTTTGTTTAAGGAGAGTTTATGCTGTCACAGTCAACAACAAATTCTGGTCACATCCAATACGGCTGCACTGAGCCTTTATGAGCACCTCTGGAGTTGCAGTGCACAAGATGGTGGCAATGACTGAACTGCACATGCATGATACTCATTCATGCACTGTCTGACTCGGTGCCACCATGTTGTGCATGGCAGACGTCACTGTCGCAGTTGCAGAAGAAAAAGAAGTGCCCTGAATTGGGTGTGTTTATGAGGCCAGGGGAGAGGAAAGGCTGTATAAACACAAGTTCTGGAAACTGTGCCAGAGCACTGTGGTAGCACATTGGACAGAGGTCTGGTCACGTGGTTTCACAGTACTCTTCTGAGATATGATGTTGGCATAACTTCTGCCTGAAGCAGATGGCATGCATGGTGACCTTTACTGGGGTGTTAACTGTGTACAGCTGAGAAGAGAAAAGGGCATTCCACATCACAGCTTTTAGCAAATGGTTGAAGTCATGGTGCATGGAGGAGGACTTTAGCTACATTGAGGATTGGGGACCAGCCTGGGAGGATATGAACCTCTTTAAGAGAGATGGCCTGTATCCTTCCAGGAAGGGGACCACAGTCCATAGTGGAAGGTATAAATGCTACTTGGATGAGCATTTAAACTAGCTAGGGGTGTGTAGAGGCTGTACTATCAAAGGAGGTAAAGACTGATACTCCAAAATGATGAAGCAGCAAGGAGGAAGGGCCCAAGGAGAGAAAGCTCCCCCCAGGGCAGGGGCACAGGAAAACAGGGGTAGGGACAAGGTGGAGAACAAGGGGGCTATAAATCAGGATAGTGATCTCGGAATTTATTTAAGATCAAACACCAAGGGTGTGTGTAAAATTTAAGTTTTATACACCACCCTATGGTTTGTTTTATATCATTGCTGTGGAACATTTTTCACCACTGGAATTATATAAATAGAAACACATCTCTGTGCATCCATGGTCAGGTTCAAGTCCACAATCAGGTTTAAGTCCCTGCTTAAAAATTGTTACTTTTTTAAAAGCAGTTCCTTCCAAAAGTATGCTGAAAAGAGCTAAGTTAATTTCTTTAACATCTGACTTCTGGCAAAGCCTGAGTGCAAGAGGTGGTGAAGTGTGTGGTGCAATGAAGGGTTGACCATGAGTGATGCATGTGTGGGGCAAGGGAAATGCAGCATATTTGCCATTAAAACCAGCTGGTTATAACAGCAAATTATAACAAGGTTTCCCCATGGGAAAAAAATGCTCCTTGGTTTCTATAAAATAATAATTATTTGCCACTATAGATATACAGTACTGTATATCAAGTATACTTCATGTTTGAGTTATAACAGCCTTGGTTTTTATTTGATTAACAAAATTATTGCTTAGTAGTAAGTTTAACCTTTATGGGTCTGATGCTGTATTCAAAACATGTGCACATGCAAAAAAGTTGTTCCTGTATATTTCAAAATATTTTTTATTTTTGGGAGGTGGGGGGGGGTATTTCAAAATTTGCAGAAGTGACCTAATGCACATGCATATGCTTTGAAAATGTAACTATATACAGTTCCAGCATGGGGTATTCTATCACACAGCTGAGAACGGTGAGATGCAGCAGTATACCATTGTAATAGTGATGCATTTATTGTGACGCTGTTACAGTGACACCAACCCGTCGACACCCACCGTGTCAACCTGGTTGTCAGAGTGATGATTGTGTCAACAGCTTTAGAATCTGGCCACTCTCCCCTGACATTCGCCCCCCTGGAGTTGAAATCTATGTCTGGGTTGCATGGTAGCATGCAGGGGGCACCCCCCCCAGATGAACAATGAACAGGTGTTGGTGTGATCCCCGACTGGAGTTGGGACCTGGCGGTGTCGGGGATGTCAGCGATGATGTGTTGCTGTGGGGGAGGTTGGTGATATTCATGTCGCTGCAGGATGGTGCAACCAGGTGCAGCGAGGCATATCACTTCACCATTATGTAACCTTTATCTACGCAGTATAAACTTTTAGTTGGATAATATTTCTCTAATGGGCTGTGATGGCAGCAATAACAACCATTGCTGAATCAGAAACAAAACCTACTGTATGTCAAAACTGTAGATCTCACAAATGTCCGGTCTTTTCACCACATGTTGTTTTATAAGGCCAGGCTTATTCAAGGACTATGGATTTATTTATTTAAAATATTCACTAAACACCTTGTTATGCCATTCCCTTTTCAAGTGACTGCCATGAGAGCTTAGTGCAAGATAAATTAGTCATTTATTACAAAAATACTCCAGCAATCCATACAAAAAATCTGAATGAAAATACAGCTAATGAATAAAAGGATTCTCATATCCTTCTGCCTCCAGCATATCTACTAGTTAAGAATGCCTCCAGGCTTGACACCTATAAATTGGTTTTACTGCATGGTCCTTTCATCATTATATTGTTTCATTCTACCATGTCCATAAAAAGTAAAATATAATTGTGTAAACATGGTACATGTTATATAATGGAACCCTTTCTTCTGCAATGGAGTTTCTGCACGTATACAAAGCTATGTTCATACTCTGAGAAGGGGAGGTTCAGAAAGCAATGATGTAGGGCATATTAAAGACATAGTTCATGGCAAAAAACATAAAGTAATATAGCCATACATTAGGGCAAATAAAGAGCAGATGTTTACTTCTAATAGACAACTGACAATGTTATGTATTGTATTTTGATGCGTTAGAAATTGTTTTATATTTTTTAATAAATTATTTGTTAGTGCGGTGAAACAAGTTGGTTTTCACCTTTGCTTTTCACACTGCTAGTAAAAAAGAAACTTATTTCCACTGTTGTAAAGGGACTTTTGTACCTATGCTGCTTTTTGCGGTGCATACACAATGCCATTTTGTGATGTGTGTATTTTACTCTCTAATGTTCAAGGACCAAGAATCTCAATAGTGAGAAATGTCAAATGTTTCTGAGTTGCAGACATTCAACTGAATAGAAATACCAGTTTTACCTTGTTCATTCCAGAGGGTGCTATTCATATAGCAAACATAACTATTTAATCTGTGTAACAGTGTTCATTTTCGTACTCTCTCTTGCTATGCTTTCTGCTTTTTATTTGTCTGCATGTCCTATGTCTATCTGAGTACAGCTATTCTTTGCCTTGTCCAAAAAAAAAAACAAGTTGAAAAGCTTGTTGACACATGTGGTGGGATTAGAACCTATGCCAATTTGTTCATGTCACACATGCACACAGTCAAAAAAATATTAGTAATAGTAAAATAATAATAAACTGGATGAGTGGTTTAAGACACGAAAAAACACCATTGTCTTAGCAGCTTCTATAGTTAGGGTTATCTACACATTATACAGATTTTTATCTTTCTTCTGGTGAAGGGCACAATAGCATGCAGCTTGTTAAATAAATGTGCTGATTTCTGGTTACTAAGTAGTAATTAGATGTGTTGCTGAATTTTAATCTATTATTTGGGTTGGGAACATTACATACAGTGTTTTAAATCATTATTTTTATTTTACTTTTTTTATTTTCATGAAATAACCAGACATTAAACATAAAGAAACCTTCATTCATGAAGAGATGCATGAGGGATTTCATGGGAGATGTCAAAATTTCCAGCATCAACAAGCTTTGAAGCATGTGTGAAGTGATATCATTTTAGTTCAGTGTGTCTGTCAGTGGAACTGCTGCTAGGTTTTGTTATGAATGGGATCTTATTTTTATTTTGTTTATTTGTGTCAGTAACAAACTCATTTGTATTTTGTAAAAGGCACCAACATTTTTTTTTTACTTATTTTATGGCTTCTCTCTCTATGCATAATTCTGTGACTGTGACAGCAGAAATACAGAGCTCAGTGAAGTGAAGGAAATAAGAATAAGAAGGTCCAGTTCATGACATAACCTAATAGCAGTTCCACTGACAAACTACACACCGACATACAAGCTTAGCCAAAAAAGAAAACAAGCTCAGAATTTATTAGTTGGATTGTGGTGTAAACATTTATGGTATTTGGTGCAGTACTGTTTAGACACTGATTTAAGCACTCAGCTGCCTGTTCAGAACTTTTATTTCTGAAGGATTAGGAAACTTTGAGCCATTTCTGACCAGTTTCTCTAGCACAGTGGTGTTGATTTACCTCCTACTGTTAGCTACATTAATTTGTAAATTAACCCATTCACCACTGACTTTGGTATACTTTCTTCTGGGAATTGACAGAAAACTTTCCAGCAGCACAGAAGGGAGCACACACCACACAGGAAGTGTAACCAGTTGTAAACAAAGCAGAACGTCATTGTGTGCATGCAGTAGGCAACACAGGTCAGGGGAACAACAGGTCAGATGTACAAATGTAAACAAAAACAAAGAAGAAACTGGGGTCTTTTAAGCCAAATGGTGCACTGTACAACAGAATTTTAAACAGCTATGTTCTAACAGAACAGAAAAGAAGGAACACGTCTGTGTGGTACTGACTTAAGGAATAAGGCATGACAGAGGGTGTGTTATGGTGGGATAATGGCTCACCTCATGGTGGGTTGAAGCATGAGGCATAGCCGAGGGCTTCCACCACCTGAGAAGGGCTGTTAGCCCACCATAACATACATCCTGGAGTGCCTTATTGCGATTATGAAATGTGTCATTTTTAGCAAATTTTACGCATTTTTATGCATAATACAGTAATAGCCACAGACATTGCCAGCAATTTCCAGATATTTCACAACATTTCTAAAGAGTTTCTCTCTGCTGCCCCTACTGTGGAAATACAGAAAGCAGGAGATTTCTCTAGAAATATCACAGAAATTTCGGGAACTAGCTGGCAATGTCTGTGGCTACTACTGTACTTTCAGCTGGGCCATTTTTGGGATAATGGCCCAGCTGAAAAAAGCTCTCGGCCAATCTGAATTCAGCTTTCTTTCTACCTATTTTATAATTTTTTATATAGTACTACTGCTTTAAACAGGAGGCAGAGATTTGTGCCACAGCACCAGTCAAAAAACTAAGCGGAGGATACCTGCCTCACATTCCTCTCACATGCTTCCACAGTAATTTTTCTGTCCTACATCATGGCATTACGTCAGCATGGCACCACACATGCAGCCATAAAAATTAAGATTTTTTTTATCAAACTAACCTAGTTTTCATTTCAAAATCATCAAATATATTTACTTTAAACATATCCCTTCTTGGGTAGTTTCATTTAGCTGCAACATTGAGTTTCAAGAGGGCTTGAAATGCTGCAGTAATTGCTCACTATCAGTTTGTAGCCTCTCTCTCTGGTGCCATCCAGGAGAGGGCCACTACCCCTGCCATGTAGGCCTGACCATGGTTAAGGGGCCTGGGTTCTCATAGCTCATCTACAGGGGTCCTGTCCCAAAAGTTAACAAATAAAAATGGTGGTACCTCCACCCAGAATACATATTTAGTGGGTCTGATTGCTTGAAGTACAACCCCCTGGGATATTGTACCAACTCACTTCCCCAACAGTAACCCCAGCATGGAACTACCAAGATTCAAACCACACCACATTCAGATAAAACATTTACCTTTTGTATTTCAGTCAATAACGTACTCACTAAAATTAGGCTCTGGAGTCATCTATACTGCAAAACAATAACATAACAGTTTATTTATAGGGGGAGAGCTAGGACTGGGGTAAGTTGAATAGAGGTTAAGCACCCTTTTGATTTTCTACATTTTCAAATATTTATTTTTTGTAAATTATTTGCCAGCACTGGCTACTCACAGACCTCTAGATGCATGTAAGTGATGTATCATGTATCATGCAGCATACACAATTCTTTGAGTCCTGGAATGGTGCAAAAGGTGTTTCATTTTATTTTTCAATATAAAAATCCACCAAGCAACAACAGCTTCAGCTTGCCCCCTCCTCTTCAGGATAAAACCATACACTCCTGATGCATTTCATGCCCTCTAGCGCTTAATCATAGGAATGACATGTAAAACCAGTAATTATCTTATATAAGGTCCTATTTAAAGTGATAGTGTGAAAGTGAGTATTAAAAAACATTTGTACATATTACACATACAAATAAAGCCTCAGTTATGCCTATATGTATATAAATAAAAACATTTCTCAATGTATGAATTGTATAGATTTGCTGTTATGTCAGTGTCTTACACATTACAACTATTTTTACCCTTCTTTTAATGTCCAATAGTGGTGCACGTGGTTTTCTGCAACATTTCCCACAGGTAATCACTATTATTATACGGAGGAATAATGCTCTAGAAAATGGAAAAAGAGGATTTTTGTTATAATGTGACACATAAATATATTTCCTAACAATTCTACAGCCATAAGTGTGCCCAGACTCTGGAATTCACTGTCTGTGGATATCTGAGCTGCCCCTTCCTATCTGAGTTTTCGAAATTTCCTGTGTGGTTTCCTAAAACTAGCATCAGAGTGTGACTGCCCCAAACCTCCCTAGAGTAAATTGTCAAATTGTTTTGTCTGACCCTCCCCAGGGTGTCTCCATTGAATTCCTGGAGATATTTTTCCCACTGTATCAATGACTTCTGACTACTCCTGCCTAAAAAGCCTTGGGCATTTTTACACCCATTATTGCTCCACGGTCATAGGCTAACCATGACATATTTCACCTTGATCACTTGGTAGAAACTTGTACTACCAAGTGTTTCTGTTTCTGTCTAACATGTGCATATTTAGAAAAATGTGATGAGCTGTATATACCTGTCCACAATCCAACTAGCCTAGGGGGTGTATACGACAATGTTATAAGTTATATTATGACCAATCCAGTCCTTGAGCTATGCTCCACTCCTATGTATGATGACCTGTATATATATCTGTCAGTTGAACTAGCTAGTCTAGAGCAGGGGTTCTCAAATAGTGAGGCCAGCCTCCCTGGGGAGGTCCCAACCTGTTCAAGGGGAGGCTCAAGCAATCCTTGAAAAAGTATTATATTTCAATTTTGAACTTTATAGATTTTGTGTGAAAGGGAAAGGCAAACTGAAAGAGGATAACAGTAGGTGAATTTATGTATTTATTCACAAGTCTGTGACCAAGAAAGGTACTGTACACTGGGACATGGCTTATTTCAGGTGTACCCAGGGAAGGGTAGTGAGAGAATACAATTCAAGATGTAACTGCAAAACACTCAAGTGACACAAAATGAATAAAAGTGCAAACAAACTAAAAACAATAAACTAACAATGCGAGGGACAATTGATCAATTCAACTGGCAGCAGAACTGTCCAAATACAAGAGTTAACCATACAGGTACTAGGAATAAAAGCAGAAGGGAGCAAAATGATCCCTGAGAAGTTGGAAAGCAGGGTGAGGGGGGGGGAGGGAGAGACAGAGGTCGGCAGGAAGGTTATTCTAGTTGGAGGGGAAAACAGAAAAAGCAGTCTGACCCATGGAGATATGGCAGTAAGGGGTAACAATGGTTCGAGAGTCAAAATATTGGAGCAAGTAAGTTGTCCTGTTGGGGGGGCTACAATAAGCTTAATGACATGAGAGCCAACTATGCAAACAGGTTTCAATTTATTCCAGGTGTACTGTCAAAAGTAGATTATTTTTCTATGGGGAGGCCCAAAAATATTTCAGTATTTTAGGGGGAGGCTCAAGATTTTTTCCATAGCTTAGGGGAGGCTCACTATGACAAGGTTTGAGAACTGTTGGTCTAGAGTGTATAATCTGAAATGTGCTTACTACTATATGTTTCCCCAGGGTCAAATGGTGTATTTCCCACATGTTTGTTTACTGTGACAAAAAACTGTACTGTCTTTGCCATGTCTCCTTGACTGTTGTTCCTCATGTTGTATTCTCCCGGGTCGTTCCTGAAAATAGGCATAATACTTGTCTAGTGTACTTACCCGGTAAACAAAAGCTAAATAAATAAATAAATAAAAACTTAATAATTACTAAGATTATCACATTTTCAGAACTTTATCGTTTAGCATCTATTTCTTGAAACTTTTACCATATGAGTATTGGTTATACCATCTTACATTTTATAAGTGGTGTTTCCTCTATGAAACACTTATAAAAGGGGGTGGGGGTGGGAGGAAATTATTCTTAATGACTTGAGTTTTCCTTTTAGTCTTATTATGGTACTCCCATAACATTAATGTTTTCCAAGATGGGGAGGGGACGACATTTTTTCAAAAATGGCTTAAGTTCTATTTTTTCATTTAAGCCTTGTTTCTCTGAGGCCTCTATCAAAAAAATCCAGTACTGTTCTCTTTTCAACAGCACATTGTTATAATCTCCTCCTCTGGGGCTTTTTATGGTTTTCTCAATATCCACAAATGTGATGTTATGTTCATTTTTTGTTGTGCAATGTGTTCACATGTGTGGCAAGTGCATTTTTGGGATAATTGTTCTCAATGGCCTTTAGATGTTCACCTATTCTTACCTTAAATTGCCTTTTCATTTTTCCCACATAGTAACAGCTACATATGCATGTTGCCATGTAAATGACCCGCTCCATTGCACATGTTATAAATCCCCTTACTTTTGTTTCTACTTTGTTCTTGGGATTAATAAAGGTTTTGTGGTGTTCACCTTAATACAGAATTTGTAATTTCCACACTTATTGCATCCATCATTCCTCTGAGGCAGCCACATCCTGGGATTATCAGTTCTCAGCTGAACTGAATGGACTAAAGTGTCTCTAAATCTATGGCCTTTTCTATGCACCATTCTGGGTTCTGTACTTTTTAGGTCACCGAAGCCTGGGTCCAGACTTATTATATGCCAGTGTTTTCTGATGATATTACTGACTTATTTAGATTGTGCATTAAATGTGCTGACAAACTTTATTCTCACGTCTCCCTTTTCTCTTTTTGTATTTTTTGGTTTCATGACCTCTGACCTTGGCATCTTATCCACTTCTTCTCTGGCTCTATGTATAAGACTATCAGAGTAACCTCTTTCTTTTAGCCTATCTTCCAGTTCTGTAGCTCTTCTGTCATACATTTTCTCATCGCTGCAGTTTCCTTTAATTCTTATGAAATGTCCTTTCAGTATCCCTGCAATGGAATGGAAAGGATGACTACTTTCAGCTTGTAATAGGGTGTTGCTGTCAGTAGGTTTTCTAAATATGTCTGTTTTAACCTATTTAGGAAACCTACAGCAGAGCTGTACACAGGCGTCGAGATTGTGGGCGGTACCACCTGAACAGGGCAATACTGAGATGGCTCTGCGAGCTGTGCAGTGATGTGATGCAGGCACCCTCACGACGGAGTCACGCTCTGTCCGTGGAGACCAAGGTGACAGCCTGCATGTGCCTGCTCACCACGGGCACCTTCCAGAGGCCAACAGGGGACACCACAGGCATTACACAGTCAGCCACGTCATGCATCCTCACCCAATTCCTCAGCGCACTGCTGCCTCATGCTGCGGAGTACATCCATTTCCCCAGCACCATGGCAGAGCGTACAACAAACATGCAGGAGTTCCACAGGGTAGCACGTATGCCTGGCATGCTAGGGGCCATAGACTGCACCCATGTGGCCATTCGCACGCCACCCAGCTATCGACCAGGCATCTCGAAACTGAAGGGGTTTTCCAGTGTCAACTGCCAGGTGGTGTGTGATGCCACTGGGCGCATTATCAATGTCTGTGCCACACCTGGTGGAGCACATGATGCCTTCATATGGCATCAGTCTGCACTATGCCATCGATTTGAGTGGGGACATCCCACGGGTCATCTAGTGGTGAATACACATGAATGGAATGCAAACTCTGGGCAAAGAGTGGGAACGAGCACAGGTGCCATGGTAGTAGCACACAAGGATGTGGGCAATATGGACCTGACATGACACTGATCTCCACTATCTCCACACAGGTGACTGCAGATACCCACTCCATCCCTGGCTGCTCACACCGTGGTGGTGCCCACGACTCAGCACAGCTATGCTTCAATGAGACACATGCACCGCAACCACGTAACATCATAGGCGGGTGTTTGGGATGCTCAAGGCATGCTTCCGATGCCTGGACACCCGGCGAACCCTACAGTACAACCCCAAAAGGCCTGTGGGATATTCCTGGCCTGTTACGCCCGCCCAACATGGCCAAAGACCATGGGATAGCCGTACAGGTCCAAGGGGACAGCGATGGGGACGCCAGTGGCACGGTGATGTTGGTGATGAGCAGCCCCCTAGGGCGGAGGGACCCTGACTGACCTGGCAGGCCCAGCTGCACCGGGACACCATTGCAGAAGAGCACTGCGCCCAACACAGGTAAGTCAAGGGGACATGTGCAGGCAACACTGTCCATGCGCAAACCACAGGCACACAGGGGAACACACCGTGCATGAAGGTCAGGGGAGTTGAAGGTTCCAGGCATACCAACACACCATCAGAGAGGGGTGAGCACTCATATGGACACACACACACACCAGGCAGCGTACATGGGCAGCAGCAGAGCACTGCGGAAACGACATTGCCAACACACAGCACCACCGACCACCTCCACCACCTGTACTGTACAAGTGTGTGTGCCAGGACCTGGGCACCCTTGCACCTAGGTGTACAGTGCAATGCAGGCATCATCATGCACACGCACCTGTGGACAGCAGTTGGGAGAGTGTGCAGGTGGTCCGTGTCAGCATGGTGAGCAGAGCACCCAGCAGTGCACTGCCCACCATGACACACATTGCACACAGGGCAGCACCAGACAGGGCCCGCACTGGGAGACAGCTCAGTCAGGTAGCACTGTCCCACGGCCTACCCGGATGCATGGGCGGCCCGCCATGGCCAACAGCCCTGGCAGGCTGAGCAGGGGCCACATGGGGTGGCGCTGTTGCACCACCAGGGTCCCACAGCGAGCGAGCCTTGCCCGCACAGGGTTCTGCATCTTGCCAAAACTTGCACCAGGGGTGCTCGGGATGCCCACAGCAGAACCCGGTGTCGACAGGCCTGGTGTCGCATGATGCCGGGAACGGGGAGTGGAGAGCGCACTGTGTGGGGTGTGTGGTACAGGGGCACCTGACAGTGTGTGTCACGTCGCGACAGAGACCACTGCCTGGGTCAGCCTGTCAATGGCAGCGGTCACATCCGTCCGCATAAGGACCAGCTTGCTCGGTCCCAAGCACACTCCCTGCTATGCGCTCCGCGGACACAGACAGTGCCTCCGCGGACCTTGCAACCCACCCCTGCAGCTGCAGGTCCTGCAGCAGGCGGGTGTGCACGTCCAATGGGTACTGGTGCCCCAATGGCATCGTGACCCCAGGGTGTGGACGGTCCTGTGCACACCTTCGCTTAGGGTGGGCGCTGTTCGCCAGGACCAGGTATGGGCGGATCAAGGCGGAGGACATGTGCCACTGCTTGACACTGTACCCCCAGACCTGGTGTGCAACTGCTGCTGCTGCCTCCAACTGCTGAGCCCCAGGTCCACCTGTTCCACCTCCGTGCTGACAACAGTGCCAGACACCTGCACAGCCACCAGTGCTGCCCCACCGGTGCTGACAGGCACAGCCTGGGACTGTGCCAGCATGCTGGTACACAGGTGTGAACCAGGAAGGCCCAGGGGCATGTGCTGGCCTGCCATGTGTCCATCATGGGACACACACCTATCACTGCCCATTGCAGGCCTGCTATCATCAATGGTGCAGGTGCGTGCCACTGCCATAGGCACAGCATGCTGGCATACCTGCATGCCAGACTGCTGAGACACAGGCTGTGCACCCCCTGCACCCGTATCACTGACACCGGAGTTGTTGGCCCAGCGTGCATGCTGCTGCAGTGCCTGCAGGCTGGTGGCGGAGGTGGATGGTCCCTCCTCCACGTCCAGCAGGTCTGCATCACTGTCTGGACCCACCACCACCGTCTCCTGAAGGCGAACAGGATCTGTAACAGAAGAGTACATGTGAGTGCATGGACAACAGCCCCCCAACAACACCACCATGTCATACCGTGCAGTGATGGGCTTCCACCTGTCTGGAATCCTCCGCCTGAAATGCCGCAATGGCACTTGGCTGCATGGCCACGACCAGTGTGTCTCCTCTGTAGGGGTCAGCTGCAACACCACTGGTGGGCCCCCACCAGTGCCAGCACGTGCCGCCCTGAAGGCTGCCACTGTCTCCTTCAGCGTCCTGCGGTCAGTCCCCATCTTCTTCTTGCATTCCTGCACGGAGCGCTGGTGGCTTCCGTGCAGGTTGATGGCCCGAGCTACCCCCTCCCATGCAGCTGCACATTCCTGAGGGGTGACCCTCCGTCCACTCAATAGTGGCTCATCCTCCAGTTAGGCCTGGAAGAGGGCCTCCGTCTCTGCCACGGTGAAGTTCGGCCTCCTCCTACGCCCGCCGTCCACACCCTCAGCTTGGCTCTGGTCAGTCATGGTGATCTGTATGGGTGGAAGTGGACACCTGTCACTGTGCAGTCGCCAGCATTTCCCCATGAGCATAGCTGCCGGCCGAGGGGCGAAGCCCCACATTCCTCTCCGCATGGCAGATACTGATAGAAAGAGTGCTTTGTCCCTTTCTAAGTGCCCTTTCATGCTCAGCCCCTCAGCCTTTATCATCCTCCGCCCATGAGCATTGTCCTGTGCATCACACAGCATGTAACTCACCTCTCACCTGCAGTAACCAAATCTGGCCAGCACAACCACTGTCGCATTTTTATAGCGCAACACATGCATAATGAGGTGTGGCGCAACTATAATGACATGCTAATCGTACTCTGCCCTCTCAGATAGCTGATCGAATGATTTGCATATGTCGCTGAATATAGCGTATTTGCGCTGCGCACACTGGAGTCCGGCTGAGCCAATGGCGCAGGTTTGTGGCTGCATGCTACACTGCATTCGCATGCCCAGACAGCTCGCATGTACGTCTATCACGCTGCAGACCTGCTGGTAGCGATAGGCGATTCAGGCCATAGCCACCATTGTGCCAGTGGCGCTACAGCACTGGGCAGTATATGGCGCTGTGGCACTACTGCGCGATAGTCCACTGTGGCACTGGTGCACAGCTTGGCAGTCGCGCAGGATGCCTATACGTCCGATGGTGCTGTGCGTAGCCTTGCATCATTGCCGTGACCTTGTGTATGCCCTCTGACCCCTGGCGCTGTTGGCATGCCATGTGTACATCCCTATTGCGCTGTCTGGTGACAGCGCCATGTGAAGTGATGGTGCTGTTTGAACAGCGTGATTGGAGCCTGTGGTGGTCTATTGCGCAACAACTCCACATGGGGTTGCGGCACAGCTGGGCGCCATATTGCCTGCTGTAAAGTTGGTGCCATGGCTAGGAGGAGGGTGGTGTCCTGGAGCCAGATTGAAGTGGCCAACCTGGTGGCCCTAGTTGAGCCACACTATGATGGCCTGTATGGTGAGGCACCCCTCACCAGTGCCAGGACTCATCTGTGGCAGCAAGTGGCCACTGACCTGGTGGAGGTCACTGGACGGGCCGGTCTGCTGAGCAGTGCGGCACGGTACAGTGACCTCTGCTGGAGGAGCCAGAACTTTGTCGCGGTTGCGGTCGCGTGCCAGGCGGGGCGTAGTGCCTAGGCCAGGTGAGTGTACCATCTATGCACCTATATTCTCTGTAGGGGTGTGTGTGTGCTTGGGTGGCTGTGCATAGGTGCCGGCTCAGATACGGTTGGCTGTGTCAGTGTGTGCAGCTGTGCGATGGATGGTTATGGCTGTGTGGGCAGGCACTCTCACTGGGGCAGGGGGCACTCTGCTTTAGAGTCACACTGATGTTTGTCTCAACATATGTCTCCCACTGGCCAGAATCTGAGGAACCAGGGTGACGGTGACGTGGGCCGTGCCAGGGCCCCGGTGCCGGGGGGTGTTGTGCCCCAGCAGCAGCAGCAGCAGCAGCAGCGGCAGAGCCAGCTGCTGGAGGAGTGTGAGTATCATTACTTCATGGATGTTATTGCATGCGGGGGGGGCAAGACCACCAGCCATGCACAACACAACCATGCAGGAAAGGGGAGGTCATAATTCCACTATACAAGACACTGGTGAGGCCCCACCTGGAGTACAGGTATGCAGTTCTGGAGACCATACCTACGTATGGACATGGACTGGGTAGAGAGGGTTCAGAGGAGGGCAACACGGATGGTGCATGGATTGAATCACAAGTCCTATGAAGACAGGTTGGAGGAACTGAACATGTAATCCCTGGAGGAGAGGAGGGAGAGGGGTATATGATGGGGACATACAAGTATCTTACAGGGGGGAACAGAGTGCAGGAAAACACTATTTTTAAGCGTAAAAGATGTTCCAGGACTAGAGGGCATGGGATGAAGTTGGAGGGGGGACGATTCAGAGGGAACATGAGAAAGAATTTCTTCACAGAACGGGTGGTGGACAAGTGGAACACCCTGCCAGAGGAAGTGGTGGGGGCTGACTTGGTCACGGGATTTAAGAATGCACGGGATAGCCATAAAGGAATTCTGGAGGTCAGGGGTTAGGTGCAACAGACTTATAGGAAAACAGAGTGAACTTACAAGGTCAAATGGCCAGACTGGGTGGCACATAGGCCCTTATCTGCCGACACTGTCTATGTATCCATGTATGTATGCACAACACAGGTGACATGCATCACTGTGCAGTATCACAGCACGTCTGTGTATGCATCACTGGTGGTCCAGGCATGCACTGGGCACATAGCTGTGTAACTGGCATCGCACCACGTTGCCACATCACTTGCCAGCCTTGTTTGTGCTGTGATGGACATGGGCAGTGTGTGTGTGCAGTGGTGCACATAGCTGGTGCCGCCTGTTTGTGATGGCCATGTGCATGTTCACTGTGGGTGGGTGCATGCCATCACAGGTGCGGGACATTGGACTATATGGCTTGCAGGTTGGGTGGTGTTCAGGGTTGTGGTCAGTCACAGCCATTGACTGTGTTCCCATTTTCCTAGGCCTTGAAGTTCTCTGGAGGATAGATCGAGGCATTCGGGGCCTGACACAGGTGTCCCTTGAAACCCAGGCCATCCTGGAGTCCATTAGGCGACATGGCCGGCAGAGAAGGCGTCACAGGGGAGAGCAGAACCAGGCGCAGGATAACCAGCCAGCTGGGCCTTAGGACACAATACCTTTCCCACTTCTCCCATCCCTACCACCCTGCCTTCCCTGTCCAAGTTGTTCATCCCTACCCCTTGAACACCCCTACCTTGTACCCGTCCCCCCCCCTTGTAAATAGTTGTTGTTTATTGTTGTATTTACTATTTGAAATTTTAAAAGTACATTTATATTTTGATATGAATACTGTGTTGGTCTCTGATTTGCAGCTGGCTATGGGTGCTCAGTTGCAGTGGTGTACATGCCATCTGGGGTGGTATGGTCCTGGGTGTGTGTGTGTGTGTGTGTGTGCGCGTGCGTGCGCTTGGGGAGGTATCTCCGGCATGGCAGTGACTTTCTGTTGGTCTTGCCGTGTGCTGCCACCCACTGCTGGGTGCACAGGGTGTGTCTGGCTTGTATGCTTCTGTGCTGCATGGGGCTGACGTGTGCTGGGGGGACTGCATGGTTTCCTGCAGTGCCAGTCACTGCACATGGGTGGTGTCTTGGGGTCACAGTGCAGGGTGTGCTGTGCGCTACGGGGCTGATGTGCACTGTGGTTGTCAGCCCCTGTGTGTGGCACTCTCCGCCTGCCAGTGGTTGTGCTGGGGTGTCAGGGCTCTGCTATGCTTTGTTGGCTTGTCCCCATGGGCACGTGGATCATCCGTCCCACCCCAGTGATGCTGTGCTTGGGGTGTGCAGGTGTGGTGTGGGTTCTGCAGTGTGTTCCTGTGCCCATGTGTGGCATGGCTGGCGGTGGGCCCAGCCTGCCTCCCTGGATGTGCAGTTCCATTGCTCTGGGGGGCTGTGCTTGCGCTATGGGAGCTCTGGAATGCTCAGCTGAGCTTCCTGGTTGCACCATGGCGCAACATTTTGGCTCAGCTTCTCCTTCCTGGTTGCGCGATGGCGCAGTATGTGCGATATTCAGACGTTGGTTGCTTGCGCAAATTTGCTCTGCTCCATGTTTGAATATCGCACCTGTTGTGCATTTGTGCAACTGGTTTGTGCTTGCTCCTGCTGTTGCGCTACTTTTGAACGCAGCTTGAATATCTGGGCCTAAAAGTATATAGTTCTGAACATGTGATAAACTTAGTAATTATTAAATTTTTATGCTGTAGAATTGTTAGGAAATATGTTTATGTGTCACCTTATTACAAAAATCCTCTTTTTCCATTTTCTAGGGCACTATTCCTCTGTATAACAATAGTGATTACTTGTGGGAAATGTTGCAGAAAACCATGTGCACCAGTATTGGACCTTAAGAGGAGGGTAAAAATAGTTGTAATGTGTAAAGACACTGACATAACAGCAAATCTATACAATTAATACATTGAGCAACGTTTTTATTTATATATATATGTATATATATATATATATATATATATATATATATATATATATATAGGCATAATTGAGGCATTATTTGTATGTGTAATATGTACAAATGGTTTTTAATACTCACTTTCACACTGTCACTTTAAATGGGACCTTATATAAGATAATTACCGGTTTTACATGTCATTCCTATGATTAAGCGCTAGCGTGTGAAACGCATCAGGAGTGTATGGTTTCATCCTGGAAAGGAGGGGGCAAGCTGAAGCTGTTGTTGCTTGGTGGATTTTTATATTGAAAAATTAAATGAAACACCCTTTGCACCATTCCAGGACTCAAAGAATTGTGTATGCTGCATGATACATGATACATCACTTACATGCATCTAGAGGTCTGTGAGTAGCCAGTGCTGGCAAATAATTCACAAAAATTGCTCTTTCTTGTCTTTTGTGTGTGCATGGCAACCCCAGGTGCTACCCCAACTTCCTGCTTTCATTTTCAAAGATTCGCATTTTCCACAAATCATTTCCCTTTTATGTTCAGCAACCCACGTTTCAATAAATGCAGCCACCAGGTCTGCCTAACTATCTAACTGCTGCAGGTATAATCCCAAGCCCAGACCCACAGGTCCCAGTCCAATTTAAACCCCAAAGTCCTGTCACTGGGCACAATCGGTTAGAACAGTGCTACCTGAATGGTGCAAGGAAAGAGAGTGTTTCACTGAACAGTGCTGCCAAGGACAGCAAGAGGGGATTTACAGCGCTTACAGAAAGCACTCCCCAGGTCACTGTCCATGGCTCTGCCACAGGACAAGGGAGGATAAATTCAATGATCTGGCCAAGCTGCTCCTGTGGCATGGAGGGCTGAGAGGCATGGAACAGCTTAGCCAGATGGCAATGAAGCCAGGGTTCTAATCCTGGTCTCCCTGCTTTTGCTGATTGGGATGCAAGGGGCCATGGAAATGAGTAATCCAGGGTCACATAATTTCTTTCTTTCCCCATGATCTGCTCCCCCCTGGAGTTGGTATCTACTGCCCCACGCAAAAAGAAAAACTGCAGTATTTTTGCAGGTGCAATTGTAGCATGTGCTATTGTTGTTAGTGCTGTTATGATCTAATGCCTCACTGAGTACCCCGATTTTAGGTTGCAGACCTCAGGTGCAGCTGGTAGCCAGCATTCATGTGCTTTCCTGAATTAAATTAACTTTTTGCATTTCCTCTTTGCTTTTATTCCAGCCCTAGGGGGCATACTTAAATTATATACAGTTCCCAGGTTTTTGAAGGGCAGTTCCTGCCTTTACTCACAGTTCTGCGGGATCAGCCCATGGATGGCACAGTTCGTTGAAGTCCCAGGGGTTGATGGAAACACATACAGAACCAGACTTCATGCTTGAAACTAGAAGGGGCACAGAAGCTGCAGCTAGCTCTTTCCTTTTCTTGCTTGCAGATCTTGCAGCTTGCTCCCCTCAGCCCATTACAGTTCCGTTGCAGGACATGGGCACAAGGCCTACCAACTACAGAGTACCCAGACCCGGGAGTGGCCCCACTGCCCGGCTCCATCCACTCAGAACACCCTAGCACTCGAGTACAATACCTGTGATCCCCTGCAATGGCAGGCCCCACTTGATGGGAGTTAGCTAGTTCCCCACCTGGCCCTGGGTGTCAACAGAAGCATTCAGCACATTCTCTTCTGCTCTTTTCTCTTTCTTTATCTCTCTGCCATGGTGTGTAGCCAAAGCAATCTGCATCTTTTCCTCACTGTATCTCAGGAGCAGACAACAGTTACACAACCCTGAAAGGCAAGTGTCGATCCTTATGCTTTTACAGTCTCTCATCTTCAACACAGTCACATTATTTATTTATTTATTTATTAGCTTTTGTTGACCTGGTAAGTACACTAGACAAACAATTGCCTATTTTCAGGTACGACCCGAGAGAGTACAGTAACAGACAAGTCCATACAGGAACAATAAGAATACTATACATACATTGCACAGGATCAAGTAGAGTTAGGTGAGCATTGAAACAAGTAGTCAAGTAATTACACATAATTGGGTAGGACAGAACATATTTAGAAAAAGCTAAAGAAGAACAGTGCATCAGACAATGGTCATCGCCCAGAGGCGTAGGGCAAATACATATCAGTGCAATAGTAGACCCACTAAAACAGTATACCAGGCAGAATTCCACCTTGAGCAGAGAGAACCAACACATTATAACAAATAGCAGCATCCTAAGCAGCAAGGTCCAATCCTCAGGGCCCACGCAGGGGCCACCATATCTGCAGGTGCATAAAAATCCAGTACAGGGGCCTAGATTAATTAAGGTAGTTGGGACAGCCACATGCAGAGGAACACCTCAGGTAGGTCCAAAGGGAGCTCCAAAGGCTGGAGTGAGAACGTGAGGTGTGAACCAGAGGGGGAAAAGGGTTCCAGACTCTGGGAGCACAAACAGCAAAATCCCAATCCCCCAACAGTGTTTGAGTGGCAGGAACCTTAAGGACAGCAGACCCCAAGGTCCGGAGGGAGTAGGAAGAGGAGGCAGGTACAAGGAGCTCTGCCAGACCCTGGGGGGTGCCAGTTCTGAGCACTTTACCTGTAACACTACCCAGGACAAAACTCATGTAATTGAGTGGGGAGAGCCAACCAAGCTTACTGTACAGGTCACAGTGGTGGGTGAGACGGGCTCACACATATTTTCTGCACTCAAAGTCCCTTTTCTCACCGTGCAGGTACATAGCAATTCTCCAAGGGAGAAGGCTCACTCTTACGTTTCTTCTCTCAGCACATTCATATCCTCTGGTTCCTCATCCTTCTTTTGCATTTCATCTTTTCTCAGGCTTAGACACAACCTTTTGCCCTTTTTCTAGGCTCAGGACACAACCTCTTTTCTCCTCTTCCCACCGCTCGGGTGCATCTTCAATTCAACACAGATTCTTGTAACCTGCAGCTTTCCCTTTTCAACTCAAACTGCCTTTGTCTCACTGCTGTGGTGCAATTTCAGAACAACACAGAACATTCAGCAACCTGCAGTTTCCTTTTACTCTTCAACGCTGCTCCTTCCTTGCTTCTTTTTCCCTTTTCCTGATAGGGCAGGTACTCCCTGCCCTGGAGGACAAATTGCTGGCAGCCTCCAGGCAGGCCCATCCTGCAGCCCCATTCTCTCCAGTGCAAGTGTCCCCCTCCTTCTGTAGGGCTTCCAACCAAACTGACTCAAACTCCAACAGTTTTTGGCTTTTTTTAATGCCCTTCTCCAGTTCCCCATTAGCTGAAGCCGCTGTCCTTAATTAATTAATTAATTAATTAATTTATGTGTTAATTCAAGGATTACAAGTACCTTTGAGCCAAGGCTCCTTTACAAAGGTTCCATGTCAAGTGAGGTACAATACAAACATTACGTAAGAGTTGAGTAACAATACAGAAATGATGTACAGACAAAGAAAAACACTTAAGAAAAATTAATATGCATGAGACTCTCTCAAAGCCTCATTGGTGCAGAAAAAAGGCACCTAAACATTCCCCAGTATTTTACTACAAAAGTCTGTTCACAGAGTCTCAGAGTCCCTAGCAAGAATCCTGACTCGGTGCATGGGTGGCTGGTGTCATGTGGCAGCTACAATATGGTGGCTGAAGTAAACAGTGTCCACAGTTTACATAAAGTCCCAAGATTTTAAGTGTCCCTGCGGCCAAACTCTTTACTTTTATTAATTCATTTCCTCACACAGCTGTAGCCACCCCTGTGCCCGGTTAAGCATCTGCTTTCTTAAACACATTTATGCAACCCTCTGCCAGTTGCTGCTGCTGATCTAGCTTGCCCCTAGGCAGCACACACAATGCTTGTTCACATATACCCCAGCTTTTCTCCTTAGTGAAGCATCACATAGCTCCACTTATGTACACATTTTCCCTTTAGAATTGTAGGGTCCCTTTTTTCCTTGCACACCATTGCAACATTTATAAAAGTTCTCCAGTCTGTTGTTAGCACTTTTTCTGTGCTCCAGTGCTAGACAGGCTCCAGGCTCATTAATATTCATAAGCTGCCTCATTAGTATGTCCAAGGTGGCTCCTCTTTCTCAAGCATGATTGGCGCTTACAAAAGCTGCTCCTGCATCTTTCCTGCTGACTCTCTGGTTTTGCTAACACCTCTGGTCCCTCTCTTGTCTTTCCCTGGGACTGGGACCATGGGAGAGGAAGACTGAAAGGCCACCGAAATGACCAGCTGAATTTGGGCAACTGTACATGCACGGAGCTCGCCAGCACCAAAGTACTCTTTCTTAAACTGACAGCTCTGTGAACTTGCTCCTCTAGCCCCACTCTTTCTAAAAAAACATGAAGTGGCTGGCAGGAGAGACAGATAACACAGGGGCAGCAGCCAGGAAATGAAAAGATTAATGGGGGTGGAACCAAAACCCCAAGGAAAATTAGCCTTTTGAGGGGCTCACAGGTATGCCCCCAATAGGGGGTTACATGATTTTTAAGGTTTTGTAATACCTTATACATTTTACAGACTCCACATAGATAAAAATATATGTACATACCAAACCTTCCTGAGACAAACATTTTTTTTGACAAAACAAATATGGTGGTAAAGTGTAGGCAAAGTTGTGGATCAAAAAGGCTTATTTCTTTCTAGAATTTTGTGAAATGTAAGATCCATAATCTACAGAAAAGTGGGCATCAGCATTTCTAAGCTGTGACCTATAATTTGCTTTTTTTCTGGGGACTCAAAGTTATGTTCTTTATAATGATAGAAAAATGCTAGTTTTCCTGCAGTGCTTTCAATAAAATGTTCTGAGTAACTGTCAAATACCACATTTGATTGGTCATGAGGTCTTTTTTGGGGGGCAAAGTACCAAGACCTGTGAGTTTTGCAATCATTTAATTTTTTGTTGGCTGAATAATAGTTTACTGATGCTGAATATAAATGTTTAGTTGCCATGGTCTCCACCAAGCACACTTAGTACTAGATTTAAAAAAACATGGAATCTGAACATGCTACACTGCATACCCTTTAATATATGCTGCTGACAGGCTTTGTATGTTCTCCCATCCCACACAACACCAACTGGGTCACAACTTTACCCTCAGGGTTGGATCTAGAATTTTTTCAAGTAGTTAGCAGTTTTTTCAAGGGGTACCACTTCCTCCCAAAAATATAAAGTGTTCCCTTTCAAAGGTTAGATTAAGCTACAACAGCAAACTTTTTTTTCTGTCAAAGGAGGTAGTGAGTGTAACATTGCTACATAGCTGGATCTGCTAGTATGTACCCTTCTTCTAGCTGAGAGAGCAAGTGATCGACTGCCTTCACTGAACATGCAAAGGCCACTTCATGGTCAACTGTCTAGGGGTGCACAAACATCTGGGCCTTATATTCAAAAATGCACAATGCAGAGTGCAAAAACTGGTGCTCCACTTTGCGATAGCCTGGATGCCTAAAGATGCTATATTCAGTGGTCAGCACACCAGCACTATTTGACTGAATATAGGGCCATGTTGGCCCAGCGCTAAGCCACTTAACACGGCTATGACATGGCTCACAAAGTACGCTGCCATAATGGATTGCACTGAAGTGCAATTTGTAACATTCAAACTGACACACGCAGTCTGACATAAGCAAGGACCATGCTGCTTATCTATAGGGCATGTGCCCTACACATAAGCACTGCAGTCCTTGCTTATGTCAGAAGGCAGGTGGCTGAGGTGGTGTGCGGAGGACTGTGTCGCTCGCCGTTTCTGCAATGCAGCACCGATAGTCAGGTATGGGAGAATAGAGGGGTGGGTTGTCAATGCTGCAGAAGGAAGGGGAGCCACTAGACACCAATGGGGAACAGGCTGGGGGGTTAAGGGGATCTGTAGTCAGGGCCAGGGCTGCATTGTTGGGTGGGGATTCTTTTCACCAATGTCACCAGTACGTGGACAGGGCTTGAATTAGGGGAGCTACCACTGGACACCAGGGAGAATATTCTTTTAGTAATCTGGAAGGGCATTGGGTGGGGGGGCACTAGACACCAGGGAATATTGTGTAATGTACCAGGTGAGGGATTGAGTGGAGGGAACCACTGGACACCAAGGACAGAACTATGGCACATTGGCCATGGGTACGGGTTGGTGGAGGGGCCACTAGACTCCAGGGAATATATTGTAATGTCCAAGGTGAGGGATTGGGTGGGAGGAGTGACCACTGGACACCAGGGACAGAACTATGGCACATTAAGCATGGGTGCCATTGGGGGGAGGGACCACTAGACACCAGGGAATATAATGTAATGTCCTGGGTGAGGGATCAGGTGGGGGCAGGGATCACTGGATACCAGGGACAGATCTATGGCACATTGAGCATGGATGCAGGGTGGAGGAGGTATCACTAGACACCAGGGCATAAATTGTAATGTACTGGGTGAGGGATCGGGTGGGGGGAGGGACCACTAGACACCAGGGACAGAACTATGGCACATTGGGTATGGGTACCAGAGGGGGAAGGAACCACTAGACACTAAGGAATAAATTGTAATGTACCAGATAAGGTATCAGGTGGGGGAAGGGATCACTGGATACCACGGACAGATCTATTGCACATTGGGCATGGGTGCGGGAGGGGTGAGGGATCACTAGATACCAGGGAATATGGTGTAAAGTACCGGGTGAGGGACTGGGTATGGATCACTGGACACCAGGAACACTGTTTTGTTGGATCAAGACTAGCTTTGGGGGCTGTTCTACTTCTTCCAACAACTGATTGGATTGAGCAGGAGTAAATCATGGTCCCTTTCTGCAGTATTTGTGCTGTGCAAGGGGATCATGCAAAATGCCCTTGCATGGTGCAAATATTCTGGGTATGGGGCTGCATCAATATTCCGGTCACTGCCTTTCCATTTGCATAGTGCCCCCTCCCCAGTTTGCCAGGGTGCAAACCCTGTTTACACACACAAACTGGGCTTTTGAACATAGGAAATCTGCACAAAGCCCAGTTTGCACACACAAACCAGGATTTGCACCCAGGGAAAGTTTTTAATATCTGGTCCCAGGTGGCCTACGCCTCTCCCTCTCCAGCAGAAGCCGAGTGCCACACCTCCACTATGTGCTAGTCTTTGTGTTAGATTCCATGGTTTGCACACAAATTACACTCTCCCAAGTGACTGCACAGTGAACTGCTGCTCTGCCATATTTTATCAGTTTCTGACCAATTGCTTGATAATGCCTTCTTCTACTCATTACCGTTTGGTTGCAATTTGAGAAACTGCTGTGTATGCTCAGATTAAAGAAACAAAACTTAAGTTTTACTTTTTTTGTAAATAATAGAAGCATCTTCAACTGCCCTTTGACCTATTCAATTTCAGAACGTTCAGGACAACTCGTACTGCTGTCAGGATTGCAGGATAAACAGGAAAAGTGACACCTATTGTCGTTTGTTTCAATAGAAATAGCTTCCTGCTGTGAACTCCCTGATGGTGACAAATGTTTCCTTTTTTTGCATTCTCCATGAGGTAAACCAAGTCATTGTGAAGCAGTGGCTGCAATACAGCCTGCCGATAATGTAGTTCTATGTGCCTGCCAGGAACATTGGGTCTGTTAATGATGTTTGTTTAAATTAAATAAAGATCTCAGTTTTAAGCATGCAGACATTGCATCAGATTTCAATACAACTTTGATATAATAAACATCTTTACTTGGCACAGTATGCACACTGCTTGCTTTAATAAGATGTTATGTATATCCCAACTTATGTATATAGTATGTAATTTATCATCTATATGTAGGAACTAATCACGTTCAGCAGAATCATTACTTTCTGAATGAAGAGAATCAGGTACTAATAAACTTCAAAGCCTTTTTCATAACTTTCACAGTCCGTGCAAGATTTTTGTTTTATTCATACTTTATGTCCCTCATACCAGTCCCAAACTTCAACTTCCTCAGGATCTCCCAAGGTAATCCAGACTCCTGCACCTACCTAACTGTCATCACCAACCCCCCATGGAGCCTTGGAGTACTCCCCAGGTCAGCTTAGGTAGATTTACCCCCAAAGCAGATTATCTTTAGGTGGTGGTGGTGTGGCAGCAGGGCAGGGACAGGATATACTGAAGTCATTCGTCTTTGGGTGCTGGGGCTATTTTTCCTGTTTTTGTGCCCACCCATCAAGATAGTGGTGGTTTTGATGCACGAGCATGAGCATGCATTCAGAGGTACTGCCCCACGACATCAGAACTACCTGCTCTCTCTGCTGACTTGCAGCTCCACCTGTGGTCTCCCAGATGGGGCTGCTGTAGTGGTGTTACATGTCCTTCCTCCTCAGAGAAGGAGAGACTACCATGTGATGCTCAGTCCTTCTTCCCTCTGCTGGCCTCCAATGACAGAGGTTCATTCCTGAAGCAGACTCTTTGGCAACACAAGTGGTAGCCCTGTCACTGTGCTGACAGATTGACTTGTGCAGGTTTTAATTATAAATGTTGACTTCGGTACAGGAAAATAAATGCCACTAAGCATAATTAACGCTTGATTAGATAGAATGATGGCAGCAGAATGGACATGTTTCACTGAAGCTCCATGTCTCCGAGTCTCCCATTGTTAAAGAACAGACAGTAAATACCAAGAGCTACTGACACCATTTATACTACATTGCAGAATTAGAATAAGCATACCCCCAGGAAATATCATACCAAAATCTAGATTTCTGCATTACTTCATTCTAAAGGTATGCACTATTGTGTAACCCTGATTTTATTGCATGTTCAAAAAAGCCAGTATAAGTGAAGAGCTGCTGTTGATGTCATTTTAGGAACTCACAGTGTAGTATTCACTGTCAGCAAGCTTATAGAATCTGTGTCTCCATAGTTCTAACACTTGTGTGCAATGGCTTTCACAAGTAAAACAGGCATCACCATTCAATAAATATTGCTTTAAAAATTATGTGAGTTTCAGGTTTTGTAACAAAGCTGACAATATTTTTGGGGGGGCCTTTTTGTTGAGGTCCTTTTTTCCAGGGCTGCTGAATACTGGGTCATAGCACACTGTTGTGAGGTTTGCAGACTGAATAAGTTTTTTTATGTGGTGAAAGGCTAAGATCATTCACACCTATCATTCAATTGAGGTGATTTCTAAGGATGGCACTTTAAAACAATTATTCCATCTCCTTGTCAATGAGGGTGGGAGAGGTAATGCTGTTTTGAAACCTACCTATCTAGCTACAGTGCTAATTCTACAACAATATCCTTTATTTCTTTTCAAGTTTGAGTTGCATTTTGTTTACTTTTCTTACTTTACTATCAGAATCAAAGCCTCTCCTCAACTGACCCGCAGGGCAGTGGTTTACAGCAGCAGCACCACTACTACTTCTTCAGGTTTCAGTTAGCTGTCAATGTCTTTACATCATGACTCAGATGACATCACAGAATAACAAACAAAAAAAAAACTCTGGCCAGAGCCGATAGGGCAGCAGTCATGGAATGTGGTGTAAAAATATTGAAAATTAGCAAAGTTACAAGCATGCATTAGGAAAATGTAATGTAAGCTCATAAATTTATTGTTTTGCAATATTTATACACCAAATTTTCAACATAGCCTTGTTATGACCCTGCCTTGTGAAGAAAGGCAGAGTAAATGTTCAACTCCTGCCCAAAAGAAGATTTTGTGCAGCGACTGCAAAATAAATTTTCGGGATGCAAAAACACATTTTGTCAGGAGTTGAAAAATGTCAGCTGTCACATTCATGAGGTGCTGTAGAGAAGTGGTTATGTTGCAAATATTGGGTAAAAATTGTGAATATTACCAAACTTATGAGCCTGTGTTTACAAAATTCAACGTAACCTTGTAACTTTTTGTTTGTAAATATTTTTACACCAAATTTAGAACATAGCCTTCTTATGATCCCACTTCATGAACAAGGGCACAGAAAATGTTTAACTCCTGCCTGAAAGGTGATTTTGCACAGAGACAGCAAAATCACCTTTTGGGATATAAAGAACAGTTTAGCCAGGATTTGAAAAATGACAGCTGTCATATTCATAAAGTACCATAAAGATGTGGCTGTATTGTAAATTTGGGGTAGAAGTGTTGAAAATTACCAAAGTTATGAGCCTACATTCCCAAAATTCAATGTAGGCTCATAACTTTGTTGTTTTTTAATATTTGTATGCCAGATTTTCAACATAGCCTTCTTATGACCCCACCTCATGAACAAGGGCAGAGAAAACCCCTGCCCAAAATGTTATTTTGTGCAGGGACTGTGAAATCACCTTTCAGGACAGATTTGCCTAATGTCAGTGCAATTGTTCACAAGGCAGGGTCCCAATGAAGGCATGTTGAAAATTTGGGCCAAAATATGCAAAAATGTTGAGGTTATGACACTAAGTTCAAAACGCCACTGAAATGCGTTGAACCACATATTGTTTCTTCAGTTTGTGGTCCGGCTTTAAAGAGTGAAGATGTGTCTGTGGTCCAGAAAGGATTACTGTGTTGGACCCCCAGTGGGTAAGTAAGGGCTTCGGGGGGTGCGGGATGGTGGGCTCTGAGTGGCAGGGTTAGTTGGGGGGGCAGGAATGACCGTAAAAGACATCAATGGATATTTTCTTTTCTACAGGGTTTTAAAAAAACCTGTCGTGGCCAGATCAAGACACTGGGGGATTGGGCAACCCCAGTGTCACCTATATGTTTCTGGGGGTGGGGCGGGTGCTGAGAGGGAGGATCAGGAAGGGGAATATGAAAATAAAAAACACAGAGGAGTCCTGATTGTGACAGTGGAGGATTGGGCACCTCCCAGTGTCACTTTTATATTTCTGGGGGGGGGTGCTAAGAGGGAGGGTCTGGTGGGGGAAAATGTATAATTTAACTCAAAAAATCAGCAGCGTCCTGTTTGCAACACTGGGGGATTGGGAACCCCCAATGTCACTCTTATGTTTCTGGGGGTGGGGTGGGATTCGGTGGTGGGTGCTGAAAGGGAGGGATGTGGGGGATAGCTATAATTTAAATGAAAAAAAAATTGACAGTAACGACACACTCCGCTGTGTCCTGGATGGCCACCACACTCTGCTGTGCATGCACTAGTAGTTGTGCATGCACAGGAGAATGCGGTGACCATCTTGGACATTGCAGAGTCTACCATGACCGCCAATTTTTTTTGTTTAAATTATAGATGTCTCCTCCCCCACTCAACCCTCCCTTTCAGCCCCCACCCACCCCAGAAACATAAGAGTGACACTGGGGGTGCCCAGTACCCCCAGTGTCATAATCAGGATGCTGCCATTTTTTTTGTACAAAATAGTGCCTTGAGACTGGAGACAATGGACAACAAGAGGAGTGTTTCATGGATGCCACAGATGCAGAGCCAACTATGGTGCAACTCCAACAGGTTGTTCGGCTGTAAGGAATGTGTCTTTTTTTGATAGCAAGAGGTCTGCAGGGCTAGGCCAACTTTTTTTTTCTGCAGCTCTAAAAAGGAGACGGAAATAAGCATTCTGACTAAACCAGAGCTGTAAGTGTCTTTGTATCAGTATGGACCTATTAACAACCTCAAGCCATATAGAAAGAAATGAGCATAATTCAGAATAACCACAATCACATTGAAAATCAGTTCAGACCTCTTTACTATTTTCAGACATGGAGAGCATGTTTACTCACTGTGTTGACCTTAATAAAAGTTATCTAACAGAATCAGACATAGTAGACACCAAAACAGTCACGGTTCATCCAGTTTCCACAAAACATTTTGGTAAAAAAATCGATTTGCTTATGATATAAATTTTTTCTATCAAACTCTCTGTATCTGATGCAAACTTAATATTTATTATATATATTTACTATACATAGACTATATTTTATTGTTATTTCTCACACTTGTAGTGTAATCCTGTCTTGCACTGCAATCATTGTGAAAAGTTGTATGCAACTCTGCATGTAATTAATTCTGAGTCACCCCTGAAAAAGGAACTTGCATGTCTGAGTGGGCCTATGCGGTCATCAAATTTCAAATAAATAATAAACTTCAGGATGATAAAGAACTTAAACAAGAGGTGATAGATAACAGAGTACAAACTGGTGGCACAGAATCTAGGATAAGTAGTTTGGAAGACAGTTCAAGTAAAGAGGTCTCAGAAAGAATTATAGATACAAACAAAACAGAAAATAGCAAGAGCAGGTTAGAAGATTTAGAGACTAGAAATAAGAATAGAAGAAACAACATTAGACAATTTAGACTAAAAGATGCTATTGTGCAGTCAGATCCCAGCTAATTTATAAACATACTTCTGCTCAAATTAGTTGGTACTCTCCAGAAACTCATTTTATCCTATCAAAAGAGCACACTTTTCTCTAAAAGCCAAACTGGGAAACACCAAGAGACTTAGATCATTTGAATATACAATAAAATACATGCACAGAGAACATTGAGGAAAAGGCAAAACATTAATTCTGAAGGGAACCAAATTGAAATATTCAATGATGTAGCAATCAACACCATCACACCAGGAAATGGGATGCTCTTCTTTCAATTAAAACAACAACAACAACAACAAACAAACTCTGGTCAGGGCCGATATGGCTGTGAAAAGCTTTTAAGAGTGGCAAGAGCATGGAAAAAATATGTGGTGCTTTTGCTGCAGCTGTAAGTAATACTGCAGTGATTACAGCACTGTGCATACATGATACTCGCACATGTGCAGTTTGCCCTATAGTCAGCCCTGCTCAACATGGTGGTGCTGACATAACTATGTATGCACTATAGTCATGCATGCACAGCATAAGTCAATGTTACCATGTTGCACATGGTGGCTGCCACTACTGCAGTTTCAGAACAGAAACGTAGTGTGTCGGAAAGTGGGTATGTTTATGTACCCATGGAGGGGAAGGGCTGCATAAAGCAGAATCACTGGAAACTATGTCAGAGCATTGTAGCAGCACATCAGACAGCAGCCCAGTTAAGTGCTTATACAAATCTGATGATGGCATAACATCTGTGGAGCTTGGCCCATGCAGCTGTACAAGTCAGACTAAACAAACTACAGATCTGGCCTGGGACTTGCTCGTCATCACATTCACTTTCTCATTCTTTTCTAAGCAGTAATTTCTGGCAAATGTGCCTTAACCATATTGATCTCAGTGCTGGTAGACTACTTCTGATTTTCCCTTGACTGTATTAGGCGGGGGTAATAGCAGTCTTGAAGCTGTAGCTGCCAGTGGTGACATGCCCTGGGAAAAAGTGGACCCCATGCTCATCTGCACGTTTTAGAAATGATGCCTTTCCTTGTTTTTACTATAAAGAAACTGACCCCTTTAACACAAAAACAAGGAATCAGTTAAGGCCTCTACATCCCCCTTTCGTTTCGAAAGAGGAACGTGATTATGAGTTTGCATCAGATGTACAGTGGCAGCAATAGATGCATAATATTGTTAAACAGTAATCAACTGTATGTAAAAGCTCTTTTCTGTGTGCTTTCTTAATGTTGTCAATATCACTCCACCCATTTGTACTCTGTCCCTGGATTTCTGTGCTCCAAGTGCAATACTTCACATTTTTGTGTTTAGGACAAAAAGGTTTTTCAAATGAGGGTAGTCACTAATCTAAGTCTTTAATAGTTTTTTATATTTCCTTGCACGTGTACAAGAAACATCTTGTGGTAGAACGACATTTCAGAGGTGTGTCAGGGATCAGTCCAATGCATAGCAATCTACAGTGGGCTTGTCCCTGGCAGACCAATGAGCATGCAACCAGACTGTGACACTAGTCACAGTTTCATAGCTGAAAGACATTCTCTAGTTGAAAGAAATGAAGCACTCCAATGAGAGTGCTTCATTCCTTTTATTCATTCCCTTACTGATCTTACCCTTTGTCTCCCCACCCACTCTGCAGGTGTCCGGGTACCCAGCCAAACACTGCATCCCTCTCTGTGTGTGCCATAAGCAGTAAACAAGCCTAGCAGTAAAGAACAAATAAATATAATTTATCCTTCCCGACAGACATCCACATTAAACTTGTTTGTGTCTCTGTATGGATGAGAGTGCATGTTCTTGTCCCTGAGCTCCTCTCTCTCTCTCTCTCTCTCTCTCTGCTGCATTATCTGTGCCACAATGTCCAGCCTGAGAATTGCCCTCTGTGATGGTACCCACTGACCCGCCCTGCAGATCAGAGTGAGAGTGCTGAGAAGTGAGGCAGAATTGCCTGTAGAGCTGTAGCTTAACCCTGGATTGTGGGGAGAGATAGAGACATGGGCTGCAGGGACAAACACCGAGAAGGAGAGACAGCAGTGCCCCCTTCCCAAAAGAGAGCACAGGGTCAAAAAAGGTAGTGAGTGACACCAGTGTCAGGGACAGAGTGGATAGAGAGCCCCCAAACAGTGACAGCAACATGCTGAGATGTGGCGACTAAGCGGAATGAGAGTGATCACCAGGTGGCAGGGTATCACCATTGCAGCACCACCTTGGCAGTGTGAAATTGGGGGCAGTGCTATGTAGTCACCATAAGCACGATGACTGGTGACTCCCAGACCTGCAACTGAACATTCATTTCAATTGATGGCCCTTCCCCTAGCAGTATCTACTGCCCCCCGCCCCCCCGGAGACAGACACAGCAACAGCGAGAGACACTTCTAGTGTGGCATATATGTGCAGGTCCAATCCATTCCAGTCAGAGACAGTGTCAACCCCCCCCTTTAAAACAAAGAAGTGGAGTAAAATGTGCACCCGAGCTCAGTTGCCATCCATTTTATTGCCACTCACTCTTCCCGCACATTGCTGTTGGTCTGACTCTCTGTTTGTCTTTCTGAAGCCCAGTGGAAGTGGATGGTAGATACAGAGAGGCAGAGAAAGTAGCAGCAAGAGTGCCATGACCAGGACAGAGACCAGTGCTGCAGAGTTTTCCTTTCACTAGGGGAGACCAGAGGTCAAGAGAGAGAGAGAGAGAGACCACAAGAGACACAGTGAAATACAAACTTGGTGCATCTATTCAACCACTACACAAAAGGAGCACCCAGACAGAGACAGAGACAAATATGTGGGTCACATATCTGCTTCCTTCACATTGACTAGCAAAGTGTAGGGCGGGCACTGGATGAGCACTCTGGGCAGTTGCTGCCCCCTAAATGTCTAGCTCACATCAGCACATATAGAACAATCTGCAGTAGCCAGAGACTGATGTAAGTTATTCATCTTCCCCTTCACACCCATCCCATTCCACACAGGTTGGCACAGTGACAAGGTGACCTCCAGCTGGGCAGCCCAAGGCAAATAGTGGACTGTGGTCTGACAGAAGTTGGTGATTGGTGCCCCCTTCACAAAGGTCCCACCACTGCACATTGGCTGCCCAGCCAGAGACAGAAATGTGAGTTGCACATTCGTCACACCACACCTGTTTTTATCTAACCTGGTGTGCTCCAGGTGGGTTGAAATGGGGCGGCAGTCCATATCCACTGGGTGGCCTGATGCCATTGGCACCCAACACACCATTCCACATTTCTGCACATGTGAAGCATTTTCTCCTTCCATTCCAGCTCCTGCATGTGAGGAGCACTCTGCAGGAGCCAATGACAGATGTGGTTCACACATCTATCCATCTTCACATATCTGAGTTTCATGAAAGCTGGAACTGGCATTGGGTGGGTTCCAGGCAGGAGGCTCTGGGAGAATGATGCCCTTTCACCCCATCCCACCTCCACACAAGGGTAGCACCTAGCAGCAGCTATGGATAGAGATGCAAGTTGCACATCTGCCCCTTCATATCTGTCCATGCTTCACCAGGGCTAGCATGAAGGTTGAAGTGGACTTTGGGTGACTGGCACTTTCTCACCCTATGCCATACCTCTACACATGCAGAACATTCTGCTTCAGCCAGAGGCTCTCCCACCTTCGGTGCTCTGTCCATGGAGTTCACTCTGAGGTACTGAGATTTAAAACTGTGGCTCCTGCATCTGCCCCTCCACAACTGTTCCACTCTGCCGGGTGGGTTGGGGGTCAGGATACAGTGGGTGCTCCTGCATGACTGGTGTCCCCTCGTGCACCCCCATCTATCAGCCCAATACTTTATAGTAGCGAGGGAACAGATGTGGGTTACACATCTGCACCATCATAAACTGTCCCCATTTCAAACAGTTTCCCCACACAGGCTGGAGTGGGGTGTAGGATGGTGGCCACAAAGTGGCTGTTCCCTCCTCCTTCCCACCTCCACAAATGGAGAGCACTCCTCCCCCTCCATTACACATTCGCACATAGAGAACATTGCATATGGGGAGCAATTCTCCTTCTACAGCCCTCTTCCACATGGTGCACATAGTGTCTAATGTAATCATATTTGGTCTCAGTCCTTGTTGAATTCAACATTGTATATATTCTGCCATGGGAGGCCTTCTTGGAGTTCCCAGGGTTAGGCTGCGGCATTCTGGGGACAGGGTATTCTTGGTGGCCACACCAACCCTGTGGAACTCCTTTCCTGTCTATTTAAAGGAGGTTTCCTTGGTAGAAGCCTGTAAGAAGGGCCTAAAAACTGACCCTTTCCAGTAAGCTTTTATTGATTAATTTTTTGATGTTAGTGGGATAGATAGATGCAGTTTAAATCTGCTCCTAGTTGAATTTTACATACATTTTTGGCAGATGATTTTATATTGTTGTTTGCTGTATGCATTGTACAGTGCTCAGAGTCCCAGGAAATGGGCACTTTTATAAATACAATAACTATCTATCTATCTATCTATCTATCTATCTATCTATCTATCTAGCTATCTGTCTATCTGTCTATCTAATCTATCTACTGTAAATACTAATGTAAAGAAAATTGCTTTATTTTAATTTATATTATGTGTCCTTACTTTTTGTATCTCACATCATGTATTGTCTTTATCATTGTTTGTTCAAGGGACAGCCTTGCAGATGAGCTTGCTCAATGGATGTTATCCCTTCACAATAAACTTGAACATGGAGAACACTCTTTCCTCTTTTCTATCTCCACACATAGATATCATTGCTCCACCTCCATCCTACCTCCATACATCGTGAGCACTGATCCCCTGGTCCCCCAGTGCTTCTCCCACTACATTTCACCTCCCCCACTTGGAGAGTACTTCTCCCACTACATCCCACTTCTGGTACATAGAGAGCACTCCTCCCTCCCCATTCAACTCCATACATGGTGAGCTTTCCTCCCACTTCATATCAGCTCTGTACATAGGGAGCAATCAACACTTTCATCCCACTGCCCCTACATGGGGAGCATTGCTCCCCATCCACCCCACTCTTATACATAGGGACACCTCCACACATTTGCATCACTCCTCCTCTACCACCATCCCACCTCTGCATATAAAGAGTACTCCTAACCCCATTCCACCTTTGCACATGGGAGCAGTATGCAACAGCCAGAGACTAAGATGTCAGTCAGGCATCTACCTTTCCACACATATTCTCACTCCACATGATAAGCTTTAAGTTGGGCAGAACATTGGTGGGGTTGAGATGTAATGAGCGGGATGCCCTGGGAGATGGTGCCAATACCCCTCACCACCTCTCTGAATGAGAGAAGTGCCGTCCCTGAATCAATCTTTATCCTTTTCTCCACTCACCACTTTTCTGCTGATTATCCTCCTGTTGGCTTACCTTAACAGTCGCTCCCCTCCTAAGACAGGACTACAGGCCACTAGGCCAGGGCAGATTTTTCCTTGAGCTCTCCTGTCTTCTCTTTGGGCCACACCACCAGTCCAGCCAGCATCCAGCACAGCCAAGAAAACGTGCCATGTGTTACTCACAGCTCTGCCCCGGATGGGTCTGTTCTTTCTGTGGTAGATCATACTTCAAGTTTTCCCACAGTTCAACTGAGGCTGGAGAAGAGCAGCACACAGTCCTACTCTACCACCATGACAGTCAACAGGACACCATGACTTGCTCAGCACTGTACAGATGATGCAGAACAGCAGCGTGCTCACTAGTCTGTCTCACCAGACATCTCCCGCTCTCTCTGTTGATGATGTATCTATCACCCCTAGCCATTAATGGTCCTGCGTATGCACACTATGTTGCAGCTAGCTCCAGCCGCTATGGAGACTGCTGACACACTGAGTGTTTTATCAGCTGAGCCTGAGCCAACCCAAAAATAAAATACAGGAATTTGAACATTTCTTAGATAATTGGGGGAAGGGGTGTTGAACACTATGAGCACCCCCCTGCCTACACCCATGCAATCCATAACAGTTCAGACACATGCAAACCTTACACATAATGGCACTCCTCCCAGCCCAGTTAGCCCCTCTGCCTGTCCCGGCACATAAATGAATACCAACTGTGACCCCTCCCACTTTCTTTGCAAGTAGTGAGGCTCCCCTCAGTCTTAAGCAGTCAGTCCTGTACAAATAGCAGAGTTGGGGGTCCAGGGCTACAGTCGGACCTGTTGCTGTAATGGAACTCGAACCTGCCTGAATACAACAGGACAGCTAAACAGTCTGAGGCCCCTTAATCCCAACAGTTGGAGGGCTGCTGCACAGATGATTGCTACAGCCACTCAGGCACCACCAGGGATTTAAAACAAGAGCTCGACTATGGCAGGCAGCCTGCCATCCACCTCCTCCTCCTCCTCCTCCTCCTCCTACACTGACTGCTTGCAACACTTGCCCAGCTCCTCCTCTGCTACCAGTGCTGACCAGTGGTCAGTAGTGTCAGTGAGAGGCACCTGTTGGAATGGTCAAGCAAGCTCCTTGACTTATTACTAGCCCCCGCAACCGATATTCTTTTTTGACTTCCTTCTGTGTCTAGTTGCAATTGCCCATTTTCAAACACCCAATAAACTTTTTTTTCCTAGTGTCTACTTAGATACAGAATATTAAATATATCAAAATAAAATATAATTGCTTTGAAGATGATAGAAGCCTTTATTATGGCTCAGCTTCAATATATGGTTAGAGAATGCTGAGATCTCATCTTGATTATTTTACTTCCTTATTGCTATTCTGTATTTTCATTTTAAATCAAATATAATAAAACATAATTTTTTTTGAGAAGATAGAAGCTTTTATTATGGCTCTTTTTGGTTTGATCCATGCACACTGAAGCATTGAAGCAGTGGGATCACCACAATTTTGGCAGTCTTGCACCATTCCTCTGATCCTAAAAATATGTAGGTCTATATTCAAATGTCTTTAATTCATTAGAATTACACACTCATTAAGAAGAATGGTCTTAATGAGCACATTTAAGGTTTCATAATTTGATCTTTTGCAATTTTAATGACATCCCAATCCTGGAGTCATCAATTTGTTTTATCTACAAATTTCTTTCATCAATAGTCTAAAGATTTAGAATAAAATTACGCTAGAACAAAAACTGTTTAAACTTTGGGTATGATTGTGCTCAAATAGTAACTTCTCTCTGAGTTGAAAATGAATATCAGATTAGTTGTACGTACCTTTGTATTTCTCCCACTTTTAGTTCAGAAATTTGTAAAAAAAATGAAAAAATAACACTCAAAAGTCCAATAAGATTTAGAATAAAATAAACTTTAGAACAAAACTGTATAAACATTGGGTTTGATTTTGCACAAATATTAACTTCTTTCTGAGTTGAAAATGCATAGGAGATTAGTTGTACATACTTTTCTATTTCTCCAAACTTTTACTTTGAAAATTTGTACAAAAAAAAAAAAGAAAAATAACAATTGATCTTTTGCACAGGTCTTGACCTCCCATAAAGGTAATAGTTTAAAACTTATTTGGGAGTCATTCAAGAGTTATCCCAAAGTCAAGATTTATTAAACTATACATTCATTAATTCATTCATTTAATAAACTATACATTCATTAATTCATTAATTTTAATAGTAGAAGTTGCCGAAGAGGACATAATAAAAGAAAATAGATGCCTAAAAGGTATCAAAACATTTTCTTCTAAAGGTTTCACAGACAGCCAGGTCTTCTCTATGTGTGTGAGCATTGTTTTCATCTGTGTCTTCCTTCTTCCACCAATTTGGTCAGTGTCAGCTTCACATATATATAGTGCTGGCTAATAATGACTAAAATGAATCTGCTGCTTTTTTCCTGAAAAGATTTAACATGATCTCATCCTGAAAAGCTTTAATATGCCCCCAATAAGCAGATCATTTTGTTTCAAGCTGTTTTTTTTTCTTCATATAAGAACTAAAGAATTCCACTCAAGTGCTCTTCTACAATGCTAGAAAAACTTCCAGGTCTGCTGTTAAATTAGGCTTGACAAGATATAAACCATATGTTCTGGTCTCAGCATAGTGGTTTCAGGAATCAGGCTGTCAGAAATGTAATTGGAGTTATGCTAGACAAATGTAAATATCTCTAAAAGTATAGGAGTTACTCATAACCCGTCAATACAAAAGTTGTTCAGGACAAAAATACCTTTCAAATGACCCTATTATTTAAGATGCACTAATTATATTTTTTAAACTATGGCCATCTGATTATCTGAATTTTAAGTTTTCTTTACAATTTTCACCTTTCGGATGGCTATATTTAAAAAATGTAATGAATTCAGATTAGTGACTATCCTCATTTGAAAGGTCATTTTGTGGTGATCATCTTTCATCTTGGTTGTATATTGGTAACTTGTATACTTTCTGAGATATTTATATTTGTTTGGCATGACTCCTACTGTGTTCACTCAGAGAGAGGAAAAAAAATGTTGTTTGGAAGACCATATTTTACAAAATATAAAGAATTCAGATTAATGACTACCCTGATGTGAAAGGTCTTTTTGCCCCAAACAACTTTCACACTGGTTGTTTTTGCACACCTTGAATAGTTTTAAAGATATTTAGATTTGTTTGGAAGGTGTACACATTTGCTCTCAGAAAGAAAAAACAGCTTTGCTTTCTGTGTCCATCATTCCAGACAGAAAGAAGGGAGTATTTTTTTAACTGACATAGGGATTTGCAGTGTTATGGAAGGATACACTGACAACTCCTAAAAGAGAAGTTTCATGGAAACACCTTTTTTCAAGCAAAAGCAGGATGGCTGTAGGTTCCACCACAGCCATAAAAAGAAGAGCAGGCATCAAGTGCCGTTTGATCTTCCCACTATCTTTAGACTTTAGCTGTTCACTGGTTTGAAAGAATATAATGGCATTGAAGAAACTAAAAAGGGGGTAAGAAGGTACTTACCAGAGTTATATGCTGGTTTTGACTTCTTAAACAAGACAAGAGCAAATAACTGTACACAAAGACTGAAACTGTATCAGTGATAGTGTGAGAAAACAAAAACCAAGACACTCACCAGAGCACAAAAGATGGCACTGACACTATAAATAAGTGTTAAACCCTTTATTTAAGTACATTACAAGTGCACAACAAACATTCAATGTTTCACTTTTCAGCTTCCTTCGGTGTGTAAAAGTATCCCAACAGTCCACTAGTATAGTATCCATTATTAAAGGCATGGTACAATACAATGTATCTGTGTAATGAGTGTACCAGTGCTCAAAAGACACATTTACAAAGCATACAACCTTTAAAACCAATCAAGCTAAATCATCACAATTCCATTCTATAAATAACAGCTCCTTCTTTATAAATAACAGCTGGTTCTATGTGATCATAGTGAGCAGGAAACAGTGACTCCAAAACAGCAAGGACAAAACAGCAAGTGCAGAAACAGTGACCATGGTTTTTATCAGGGTAGCTACACCCCCTGCACCCTGCTTGAGGTGGACTTTGGCCCCTACCCCCCTTACTGTGGATAATCAACTCCAGGTGGGGGAGTGCAACTTGAGGGGGGGTGAAAGCCTAAGTTGCTGAAATGGCAAATGCTATTTTGTCCTCGCTGTTTCTGCTCCTTGCCCTTTTGCACTTGCTGTTATTATGGGATACCATAACAGCTCAATCCAATAAAATAAGCTAAATAAATATAATATGCTGGAGTAAATATGCAGTTAGATAATATGTATTTAAATAGTATTCTGCTTTCTAGATTACTATCTATCATATTAAATTTTGTGATTTCTGCCTTGGCAGCTAAATATATTGTAAGTCCCATCACTAGCAAGGATCCCATTATCACAGTAGCACTTCATAAAATGGGGGCTAACTCAATGCAGTTGTTCAGGCCTGGAAAACTTAAACAACTTAAAAATCCAAAAGTTTTGTCTTTTTGCCAGCATCAAATCTATATCTTTCCCTTTTGGCCCTATGAATACATCTTCTATCCCCATAAACAGAGCAGAGTGATATTTGGAATTGCCTGCTTCTAACACACATTCTGCCAGTACATAATCTCTATATCCATTTTGCATTGCTTTAATAGTTTATCCTTCAGCTTAATATGCTCTATTTCAATGTATACTTTGTTTTGCCCACATATAATATACCACACTTACATGTGGCCAAATAAACTATATGGTTACTATCACAGTTGATAAATTTCTTAATCTGATGATTCTCCCCAGTAACAGGATTCACAAAACTGTTACCCTCCTTAAGTACAGTGAAGTACTTGCATCACCCTCATTTAAAATTTCCACTGGGTAACGATGGCAACCAAGTGGTATTTTTCTGTTGTTGTGTGAGCAACCAACTATGAGTCACCCTGTCTCCAATATTTGACGCTCTCCAGATATACAAACCTAGGTACTGTAAATATACAGTACAACCTGATAATTTATCTTCTATTTGGAGACCAGTCCAATTTTTCTGTATAATATTCAATACTTCTCCAGATAGAATACTACAGGTTTTAACAAAATTAATAGTTTGACCCGACATACTATTATTCATATTTCTGTCCCTAGGTGTCAAAAGGTCCATCCTATTTGTGCTGGAGACTCTCTTCTTTGCCCTTTCAATCACATGGTTGCTGTAACCTCTGTCTCTGAAATGGTTTACCATTTCTCTGCAGTTTACATCAAAAGATTCCTGATCTCTGCAGTTCCTGCAAACTCACAGGAACTGACTTGTGGGTATATTATTTATGGTGTGGCAGGGGTGACACAAGCTAGCTAATAAAAAATATTTCTGATCTGCAGTTTCATTATATAAGTTTGTGTCCACACCATCCTCCATATTCTTTGATATTTCAATGTTCAAAAAATAATCTTTGAAAAACTAAGATTAACTAAAAATTTAACATTCAAATTAGTACTTTCCAAAAAAGACTCAAACTCAAATAACTCCTGTACTGTCCCCCACCATGCCATCAATATATCATTAAAAAAAGCATCTCCATAACTTAATATTTGATAGACAAGGATTCATTTCAGCCTCATACACCAACCTTTTCCAGTTGCTGAGATACAGGGTAGTGTAACTTGGCACACATTTAGTGCCTATTTCTGTTCCATTCATCTGGATATATTTTCCTAAATATGTGAAGGCCTTACTCTCCAACACAAATTTAACAATATACACTAAGAAAGCTGTTGTGGGAGAAGATGATAGTTTTCTTTGATCCAAACAAAATAAGACAAAGCCTGCAAATCTCCTTCGTGTGGAATGTTTGTGTAGAGTGACTCCACATAGAGGGTGACCAAAAGGACTGTACCTTCAACATGGAGGTCCTCCAATATTTACAGGATATCTGTTGTGTCCTTAACATTAGATCATAAAGACTGAACAAATGGGTACTGATTCCAAAAGCAGTTATGCATGTCACAAGGCAACTTGAGCCAAACCCTATGGCACAAATCGCATCTTGTGACATGCATTATGCCTTTTGCTATTCCCAGATGTGGCCTGTGCCATGGCACTTGTGGCCTGTATCCAAGGGGCCTTCCACCAGCTGCAGCCCCTATGGCATGGTGGAAGGTGGGGTTATGGCAGCAACAGTACCCTATTCTGAAAGGGTGGCTGCCATAACCCGCCTACACCATTCCAGGTCCCAGTATGGCACTGCAGGGTTAGACCTGCACTTAGCTGGTCTAAGGGGCATCTGTCTTGGTGAAATGATGGATGCCCCCTCACAGTGCTGTGAAATGTACATTGCCATGCCCCATGGACCCCCCAACACAGTGATGCCCTCCATCCCCCACAATTTGGGGTGCCACCTGGCTCTGTATTGTGCCATACCCCCTTGCACCTGTGCCACCCAGCCTAACCCTTAAGGCCCCCTGGGGACTGAGGGCTTGTTATGGCATGAGGGGCTCTGGAGGGCTATTAATTGCAGTCTGTGGCTTGTGGCACTCAGGTCTGTTGTGCCATTCCCGTGGCACAACCCTGTGGCTGCCACAAGTCACAGGAAATAAGTTCTGGGGACCCTGTCTGTTCTGGAATATGGTGCAGGGTCCCTGGCATAGCACCACATGGCGCAACAGGCCCCTGGTCTTATATGAATTCAATATACTGAGATACAGGTCCCTCTTGAGGCAGTAATGGGTATACCTGGAGGGTGGACAAGACATCTGTGAAATTTCAAAAGGGTATATATCGCTGGCCTAATGGGATGAGGTACTGACAAGAATTGAAATGTAAGGCTCTTCAGGAAGTACAATGAAAGCTACAGTATGTCCCATCATAATGCTGGAAGCATTCATTGACTGTGAGAAACTGGCCCTCAAAGTAAGATGAGTAGTTTGGCAACTGATAACTTTAGAGAAGTATTTATCATTTAAAAGAGTGCCAAGAGGCTTACAGATCCTCAAGATTCCTGCATTTGGCAGAGAGAGGACTTTTTCGGTCCCTGGAATGAAGAGATACATGAAGCCTTGCTTAAATTAATATGCATCATTGTTAAAGATTCTATTAAAGAGCATGAACATCTGGTAAAGCAACTTAAAATTAAAGAGGCTGTGCTACTTACATTTTCTAAACATCCTGAGTTTAACAGCTTTAAAGTGAATTTGAATGCCACTATTGTGAGATTTGCCCACAAGACAAAAGAATATAAGCATAAAAAATATATATGGGAAGAATTGAATTATTTGCATAATCGGGTATTCATTTTGAAGCAACATAAGAATACACCTAAGTCCATCTTGAAGCAATCCAATTATCCCAGTCAAGACACATCTGATATCAAAAACACTGGTGGAGACTCTGATGCTTCTCTCTTTTTAGAGGGCAAGAATCCATTAACACCACCACACCTTAACAAGTGTCAGAGTAGCCACCCCACAACAACAGCAACAGTCACGCAGTAGCCCCAGGTTGGTCCAATTCAGGAAGGACCAGGGACCAGGCAGAGGACATGGAAGGGAAAACATAAGAAAAGCATACTCCCAGCAGATACAAATACAGGGATACAACAATTGGTGAGGATCCAGGAGATATCAGAGTGGGAGAAGGGGGAGGAATTGAGAAAAACAGAGTATACTGAATATTATAAACATATCCAGTAAAACACTTACATGAGCCCAACTTGAAGTATTGCACCGGGGCTTAAAATACTATAACACATGCTGTAGACTGCATGCACACTCCCTGTCATTTCATACTGTGGCTGACTGAGGAGGTGAGAGGATGACTGTGCTGGTCACCTTAATATATTCCCCACGTGGCACTAACTACTAATGTAGGGGGGTGGCAGGGTGGTGTGCTCAGTGTGCATAGTGCAGGGGGGCTGCTAGACATCAAGGACTACTGGTTCTTGCCTGACTTGGGTGCTTGGGGGGCAGGGCCACCACTGGACACCAGGGAAAACCTTGATGATGCAGCAGTGGATGAGTGGAGGATGGGGGACACCAGTGGACACCATGGACAGATAACCATTTACTGGGATGGGGATTGAAGGGTGACAGGATGCCACTAGACATAAGGAACAACTGAAAATTTACCAGAATGGGGGATCAGAGGGCAGGGGATGCTACTAGACAGGGACAGCTAAACATTTATGGGGATGGATGATTAGCTTGGTCGGTTTGGAGAGACGACAGGTTTCTGGCTGTGGCACGAGTGAAGGATCGGTGGAAGGTGCACCTGGAAACCAGCTAGCATTGGATTTTGGTGTTCCCAGACTTTGGTCGATACTTTGGCACTGTGATGCGGAGGGATATATTGTGGGAGTTCATGGAACTGACCTGGCGAGGTGCTGGTGCTTTCCTGGATCCCTTTCTTGTGGGTAGTGATGTGAAGGAAGTGCTGAGGTGTTCACTGGTGGCTATTATCTGTAGCCTTGGGGCTTTGCTCCTGGTCCCTGTCTCCCTATCTGGTGGTGTGCCATGAGGCTGCTGTCAGTGGGTGGCTGCTTCTCTGGCACTTCTGTCCCACACCGTGACTGCCGGAGAGCCGCTTGTGCTGCGGTAGGGTCTGGAGTGAGGCTGGTGTCCCGGGGTGAGTTCCATTGGCGTCGGATACCTTGCTCCGAATAGCTTCAGTCTCTACAAGGATTCTATCAGCCCATGGATTGCAGCACTAAAGTAAGGAACTCTGCTCTGTTTCTAAGTGTTTACTTTCTTTGCCTGTCTCTCAACTTTACTGACTGCCTGTGAAGGCTGCAAAGACTCTCCTGTTTAGTTTTCTTAAAGAACATTGGCCAGTGTCAGTTTTCTTATGGCGGTGAGAGCCCACGGGAGGACTGAACTTCGGTATTGTGTTCTCTTACAAATTAGAATTTTAGATTTATTTTTGCCACTGTATCTGCTGGACCCTAGGAGTGAGAGTCTGTGGGTCTACTAAAGACTGCAAAGACTGTTCCATTTAGCTTTTATTAAAGGACATTGGCCAGCATTTGTTTCTTATGGTGGTGAGAGCCCCTGGGAGGATTGAACACTGGTACTGTGCTCTTTCATAATTCTGAACCTCAGTCTTATTTTTCTGCTGTTATATGTGTTGGACCCTAGGTTTGAGAGTCCATGGGTCTATTAATGGACAATTTTTAGCTCCATGGACTAAAACCATGACTTGAATTCTTATGGACTGGGCCTTGTTTTTATTCATTTGTTATTACTTAATATAATCAGCAGTTTAGTTAAGTTATTATTATATTTATTTGGTGTATTGATTTAGGGATAATTGTGTTTTGCTATTATTATTTATTGTCTTATTATTTGTTTTGTTAGGGTGGGTTGGAATTTGGGTTTTGGGAGTGTTATTGTATTGGAGTTAATTTTATTCTGCTTCTACTGTAGTAAGATAATGTGTTGGGAGGGAGTAAAGATGGTCAGGCATTATTCTTCCACACGGGTCAGAGAATTGCGCCCCTTTAAATATCCTCCATTGTCGTCAGATACCTATTTAAGGTGTCAAGCTTTGGGGATAGCCAGGTGAAGGAGAAGGGGGGAGAACTGGGCCTGGTGGGGGAACAGAAAGGGGGGTTGGATTGAGGTGGTGGGGACCAAGAGATGCCCTGGGGTAAAATGGAGACAGGACAGAGGTATCTCTTGTCTTGTCCCCATACCCAAGGGCTCCATAGTTAATGGGCAGGAGCTGAGGTCTTCCTCAACAGCCAATCCTACTTGGGGGTGTTATGCAATGGCAGATCTATTAAAAACAAGACAGCTATTATAGTTGATCCTGTTAAAACAGTAGATCTGGCTTGCATTACCGAGACCTGGCTGGACAATAATGCAGGCCCTACATTGGCCTCTGCCGTTCCAGCTGGGTACTTGGTGATACACCTCCCGAGGCTGGATAGTAGGGGCAGGGGTGTTGCCATCATATTTAGGACAGAACTGGGCCTTGTGGATGTGCCAGTGGGGTCCACCAGATCCTTTGAGTGTATCCAGGGTGAGGGTGTAGGGTGCGGGGTACTCCTCATTTACCATCCACCCGGCAATGGTGGAGAATTCCTGAAGGAGATAGCGGACTTCATCATTGATATGGCATTGGAGTCCCCCAGATGGTTAGTTCTGGGGGACGTCAATGCCTGTGTCTACGATGAATTCTCGCAATTCAGTCAGAATCTCCTCCAGCTAATGACCATGCTGGGCTTTACACAGGTGGTTACCTCCTCGACCCATATGGGGGGGTCATTTGCTGGATATGGTCTTCCTCCTGGGGATGGAAATAATGGATTTGAGGATGGAACCAGTCAGTTGGTCTGACCATCACACCATAAGGTTCAGTTTCAAGGCCCCCCAAATGGATCTGCCCCTACGGAGGTGGTCCAGTACCACTCTTTAAGGGGTGTTATCCCAGAAGGTCTGTTGGTGGTGCTAGACCTATCGGGTTTGTCGGGTGAATGCATGAGTCCAGGGGATCTCATACTGGCTTATAATAGAGTGGTGGAAGAGGCCCTGGACCAGATTGCTCCAGTTCGAGTTCGACTACTCACTCTTCGCCCAAGGACCCCTTGGTTTGATGGTTCCTTGAAGGAGCTGAGGAGAGTTGGCCGAAGGCTAGAGAGAGCATGGTGGATGTTGGACCTGGATGCTGACAGACTTAGATTGACAGAACATTATAAGAGCTATCAATCAGAAATCACCCGTAAGAAAGCAGAATTCCTGTCCAGGGAGATTTCTGCTGCCCGGAATTGACTGGCTCAGCTCTTCCAGACTGTAGACAGACTATGCAATCCAGTCTATCTCCAGCCCAGCAGGGCATTTTATCAAGCTAAATGTAGGGAGTTCACTCGATACTTTGTGGATAAAGTTGCCAGCATTCAGTCTGGCATCAGTCCTACTCTTCCTATGAGGGACTGCAGAGGTCGGCGAGAGGTGATGAACACTCAGTCTGTCCGGTGGACTTTAGCCAGCCAGAATTCATGGACATTGTGAAGATCTTCCAAACATTGCACCCAACCCGCTGTAGTTTGGATCTGGGCCCTACACCCCTATTAGTGGGTTGTGTAAATGCTATCTGCCCTATCCTAGCTAAAATTGTCTGGGGTTCTTTGGAGAGGGGTGTCTTTCCTGATCCCCTTAAGAAGGCAGTCAGGTGTCCACTCCTAAAAAAATCCTTGGATCCAGACTGCCCAGCTAACTTCAGGCCTATCTCTAGCCTTCCTTTTGCTGGGAAGGTTATTGAGAAGGTGGTTGCATTGCAACTGGATGATCACCTTGTGACCCACAATGTCTGTGATGCTCTCCAGTCTGGATTTCGGAAGAGGCATAGTACTGAGACTGCACTTAACTGGGTATTGAATGATCTCCTAATTGCAAGGGATCGAAAGGCTCATACCATCTTGATCCTTCTTGAGCTCTCCGCATGTGACACTGTGGACCATGATGTGCTATTGGAGTGCCTGTGGCTTCTCTGTGGACTGTCAGGGACAGTCCTAGAATGGTTTTGATCCTTTCTCATGGGCAGATCTCAGAGGCTGGTCACTGGAATTTATCCCTCTGATGCCCTTCCCATGTCCTGTGGGGTACCGCAGGGCTTCATATTGGTGCCCACGTTGTTCGCAGTGTATATGCTGCCATTAGAAGATATCATTAGGCAATACTGTTTGAGTGTTCACTGCTATATAGATGATACACAACTGTATCTGTCCTTTCTACCTGAACAGAACAAGGAGATGCAGTCTCTGTGTTTAACAACTGTCTCACTGAGATCAAGGACTGGATGAGCACCAACTGACTGAGACTGAATCTGGACAAGACTGAAGTGTTGGTTGTGGACCCTGGCCATCTGGGGGCTGGTTTGGGGGCTGGTCAGGTGTTGGCCATATGGCTTGATGGCATCCAGCTCACCTTGGGAGTTATTTTTGATGGTGACTTGACCCTGAAACCCCAGGTGTCTGCAGTTGTCAAATCCTCTTTTTACCATCTGAGGAATATCGGCCTGAGTGAAACATCTGGTTCCTCTGGATGACCTTCCAACACTGGTCCATGTCTTCATCACCACCCACCTTGACTACTGCAATGTTCTCTACCTAGGGCTTCCTGGGGTTGACATCCATTGCTTGCAGCTAGTGCAGAATGCGACATCCAGGCTATTGACTGGTTCATCTAGGACCAGCCATATTACGCCGGTGCTGTGCAGACTGCACTGGCTGCCTGTCCAGTGGTGGATCACCTTTAAGGTTGGTGTTCTGACTTTTAAAGTCCCACATGAACTAGGACCCCACTACCTGCAAGATCTCTTGACTCTCTACCACCCCCCTCCACCCCCTCCAGTCTACCGATGAGGGATTGCAAGAGATTCCCAGGGTACGCTTGAAGATATCTGGTGCTCATGCATTTGCCTTTGTGGCCCCCACCCTGTGGCATTCTCTACCTCATTGGCTGAGAGAATGCCTGATCATTGAGAGATTCAAGTTGGAATTTAAGACTTGTCTTTTTCAGATGGCCTTCCCAGATGATTTTAATTAATTTTATATATTTTTAATTTTATTTTAATCTATATATCTCATTGCAATTAATTTGTAAAGTGCCTTGGTTTAAGAAAGGTGCTATATAAATAAAGTTTGCTTTGCTTTGCTTACTTATAGAATGTATGTGTAGATTAAAAAGACACCTAATTTTCTGTGACGAGCACCAGGAATGTGAATATGACTGTAATCTCATTTCATTTATTATTTTTCATACTGGAAGGCATGTGAGCAAGTCTGCCCATTTTCACAAGCATCCAATCAAATGACAACAGCATGAAATTGTATATACAAAGTGGTGGAAAACAGCAGAGAGCATAAAATCAGAGTGAAGAGACAATGCATCCAATATATACACACATGGTTGCAACAACAACTGTAAAATACCTGATAGTATGAATGAAGTGGACAGAAATGCCTTAGTGAGGTACATGTTCTTATGGGCATATGCATAATATCATCCTTTAAATGTTATAGACTAGCTAGCAAATACCTGTTACATTTATAAAGATCTATAGTCTGCCAATTTGAAATGGACTCAGGGATTGTTAATACTATGGATAGGGGTGAGGTGGGGGAGGCAAACTCTAATAGATCTGTCAAATTAAATTCATCATAATAAGCTCTCAGATCTATGTGATTAAATATTAATAGTATAATACAACAAATAGCAACACGTTGTTAGATAAACTGGAGCTTTCCAGAAACTACAGGTATGTATATATTTTTTACACATATCTTCACCAAAAAATATATTAATGCACACTATAAGTATATATATATATATATATATATATATATATATATATATATATATATATATATATTTATTTATTTAAAAGTTTTACCAGGAAGGCATACTGAGCAGAGTACCACTCGATTCCAGATGCATCCTGTGGTCAGTACATACAATAAGAACATCGAGTGGCATACAACATACAAGGTGACATAATAGGTACAAGTAATACAACAGCAAGATTCACCACTATCCAGGGTAGAACATGGTACAGGGTAAAGAAGCATAATTACAATGAGAATTACGAACAGCTGAAAGGAAGAGCCAGGTATAACAGTGATGGGGGTGCGGCAGTGCAACCAATACAGCCATGACTGGAGGTTCAGCAGGGAAAGGCTGTACAGAGAACAATTAACTGAGGCAGGAAGGATCAGCAGTGGTGTAGATATATACATATATATATATATATCTATATATATATATATATATATATGTATCTTCACATAAAAATGCGTTAATGCACCACTTCGGGTTCAGATTTAAGTGACAAACGTAGGGAAATGTGGTGCTAGGTTTCCCCTGAGCAACAAAAGGAAAAGGAAATTACAGTTTTGGCTGTTCTGAGTTTTGGCAAATCAGGGGTGGGGTCTTTCTTGGGGTTCTTAACCCTAATGCTCACCCCATTCCCAGAGGAAACAAGTTCAGATATGATCTGTTTTCTTCAGGCAGGGCCCACAGGCTGTTGGCAACATTGGGGAGACACAATTCTGTACATTTGAAGACTGTATCAAAATGGGGTAGCATTAGGGTTGAGAAACCCCAAGGAAAACTCCTCCACTGATTTGCCAAGATGCAGGACAGCCAAAGCATAATGCTTTTTTTCCTTTTGCTGCTTGGGGGTGGAGGTTGGAGGAGGGATTGGCAGTTAGGGCTGTAAACCCTAATACCACATTTCCCTAGTTTTGTCACTTTAATCTGAACCCTAACCGGTGCTTTGATGCATTTTTTTTGCAAAGAATTTCCTTTCTTTTTGAGATGGTAGAATCATATCCTTATCCATGCAGATCTCTTTAGGACCTGTGTGAACTCATCCATCTGGCTGCAGAAGCACAGGTCCATCTGTGACCTGTGCTTCCATGCTTTCAAAGATGCACACATCCATCTGGTTGCAGAAGGGCAAGTGTGCCTTTTATCTCCCGGTGGTTGATTGCATATGGGCAAAAAAAAGTTTTTTTTTGCCATAAGTCAGTAAATGTTTGTTGGTTTGGCCTATAAGTTGCTATGCTTGTAGTCCAAATGACATACACCTTTGGTGCCTTTTTGATGATGATCAGACTTTAATTGGGGAGCTGGTGCCATGGTGAAGATTGGAGGTAATTTCGGGGTGTAGTGCATACCCCATGAATTTTTGGAAGACATTATGTGTTAGTCTTCTAGTACTCATTGAGACCTTTTCTTGATATGTAGATTGTCTGTTAACTTCAAATATTGATGGAATTATGGTTTGTTAAAGTTGCAATGTTAACCTTTGGAAATTTTCTTTTTCTGATTTTTATGTTTTTTATATGGCCCCTGAATTTTTTTTTGGGGGGGGTATTCTTATTGTGACCTTTTTTGGCTAACAAATTGTCCCTTAACACCAACTATTGGTACAGTTATGGCTTATTAAAGTTGAAATGTGCAAAAAAAGGTTCACATTCTTCTTTTGTATGATCTGATCCTCTTTTGTGAGATTTTCCTGAACTCACAAAAGATGACTGGTTGATATGAAAGAAGAATGTGAAGAAAGACAACATCAGAATTCTTCTTTCATATGAACGCATCTTCTTTTTGAGAGCTCACAAACGTAGATGCCTTCATATGAAAGAAGAATGTGAAAAAACGAATTCCAAATTCTTCTTTTATGAGAACTAATCTTCTTTTGTGAGATTTTCATAAGCCCATGATAGAAGACTGGCTCTCACGAAAGAAGAAGAACATGAAAAAAATAAATCCTAATTCTTCTTCCATATGGGCCTATTCTTCTTTCGTATGGCCCTATTGTTCTTTTGTGAGCCATATGAAAGAAGAAAATCATCTAACAAAAACAAATTTGGGGTTCATTTTTCAAAAAACTAAGTGAAAAATCTACCTAAACCGGTCCCATTTAGCTAGATTTATGTCTTGGTGTCTCTGTGGGGCATCATTGTTCAGGGTTTTCAAAAAAAATTGAAAAAATGTAAAAAAGATGGCTGTCATACGAAAGAAAAATATTCTCTCCCAAAAGAGGATTACCCCCTCATGAAAGACAAACCTCTTTTGCATGGCCAAATTCTGCTTTTGTATTAAACATCTTTCCAAAAGGCCCTACTGAGCAGGCTTAACGCTGAAATTTCAAATCTTTATAACTTAGGAACAGATTATTAATTTTTCACCAAACCAGCAAAAGGTACCATTCTGGGAAAGCCCTTTCTACCCTGAACATTTTAGACCAAAATTCAAAACAGTCTGGGCACTAGGCAATGATAAAAAAAAAAAAAACAGCAAAAATTCAATTTTTCCTAAAAACCCAATACAGGGATCTCAAAATTCACACATCCAACTGGAATGAGACTTGGCAAATCAAGAGACCCCCAGACCATGCACACAAAATTGTGTGCAATTCCATTAATGAAGGCAAAGATATTAAGGTATTAAGTTAGTGGTTTAACATTAAACAGTCTACTCAGCCCTAACAATAGTGGTGCTACTGTACCACTATAATATAAATATATACAAAATATAAGCATCTACTCCAGTATTAATAAAGCCAATGATTCACAACCCCACCCCATTCTATAGGGATTATTTGAGAAGCTAATTATTCTAAATTAACACAAACACAATTTTAAGATAACAGTACAGCCTAGGGGTTAGAGAAATAAGCTCTGAATGAGCTTGGTACATCAGGCAGACCTAGATTGGATTCTCACAACCTCTATTTGCATACTGTGTGACTCTGATTAAGTCACTTAACTGTCCCAATGCTCCTGAGTCACCCCTGTAAACAGGTCTTATTGCCTAGTAGGCCTTACCCGGTTACCAAAAAGAATGAAAAAAAAGATAGTGCAGTAGAAGTATAATTTGTTTCTACAAACAATAATGATGAGACCAGACTATATCTGACATCCCAATGCTGTATAAGTGGGCCTAATAATTCAAATAGCTGTGGTAACACTGATCCGAACACAAAAGCTATTTATTTAGTAAGTTAATAAAATAATATTCTAGTGGAAGTTGAATAATTTATGCAGTTCATTTAATGTGTTTGTCTCTCTTTAGGTCGTATACAGTAGCATAGACTGTACTTCTGTTTAGAAACCACTAAGAATATAATGATATGATTTTCACAGGTATTAATTTAAAAAAAATATAAGAAACATTTTTTTGGGGGGGTCTGTTTTTTCTCTTTATCTTTATATTAGAATATACTAGACCATAGACACTAACATCTACTGGTAATTGGATAATAATATATATTTTTTTAAACTTTATGTTTATTATTTTGAAAAAAACAAACATACAGTTTGAATTACAAGCAATGTCCTGCAGTTCTTACATTAAACCACATGAGGGCACCACTCCACTTAATATACAAGTGTATTCTGCCTTTGCTATAAGATACATCACTGAGGGGGTTTACCATTTAAAAATACCCTTATAATATCAAACATTAAACTGCGAGTTAAGCCCATGAGCAGTGTGCTTAATATCCCTTAAAGTCCAAAGATACGAGTCCTAGTGTCCAGTCCCTCATAAGAAGGAAATGCAAAATACCATGCATGAACTTGCTGTATTTATTTATTTATTTAGCTTTTGTTAACCAGGTAAGTACACTAGACAAGACAATTGCCTATTTTCAGGTATGACCCGGGAGAGTACAGGAATAACAGATTTAAGTACATAAAATGACATAGTACAAATTAGACATGTTACAGTTCATGTGAGGACAGTATGATTACAGATTCAACACAGTGTACGAAATGTATTAAGGCATAGACTATACAGTATGTACATAACAAAATAAACACCTTGTGGAAACTAAGAGCAGTACCAGGGGTACAGTATTGAGATCCTTCAGTATTGAGATCCTTCACACTATATACAGCTTAGCAACCTCATGGAGTTGGGTCTTTTGTCCAGGAGGACCTCCAGGGCAGAGGAGTGCTGTGATGGATCAATTTATGGGGGTTTGGGACAGCCACAAGCCAAGGAAAGTTTAAGGTGGTTCCATAGGGTGGAGCGAAGACACACCTGTGAGTGTGAGGCACTGACCTGGGCAGGGAAAGTGTTCCACAGTCTGGGAGCACATGCAGCAAAATCCCATCCACCCATTTGAGTCCGTGTAGCTGGTATCTTAAGGAGGGCATGTCCCCGGGACCTGAGGGAGTAGGAGGAGGAGTCAGCTGGGACAAGGAATTTCACAAGCCCTGGAGGGGTACCAGTGCCAAGGACCTTTCTGGTGAAGCACCCTAGGACGAAGTCTATGTGGTTTGCGGGTGAGAGCCAGTTTAGCCTGCTATAGAGGTCGCAATGGTGAGTGAGATGGGGTGCAGCCAGCGTGAAGCAGCAGACATTGTTATAGGCAGTAGACCACCTAGTGAGGTGGACTTTGGATGAGAGGGCAAACACGAGGAGCCCATAGCAGAGCGAGGGTAGGAGCACCCCTCTGGTAAGTGCAATCCGAGCTGCTGGAGCAAGACTGCTTTTTGCTCTGTTGGCCAGACCCAGTTTGCAGTTAACAGTCTTGCAAGAATTCTGAATGTGGCGGCCAAGGTCAAGCTGTGGGTCTAGCATCACCCCAAGGTATTTAAAGTTGTCAGTAACTGGGATCTTGACCCCGTCTACACCAAAAACACATAGTGGAGCAGGGGCAGCCTTAATCTTGGCCTAAGACCCAAAGAGCATGGCCTGGGTTTTTCTGAGATTTAGAACCAACTTGTGGGACAATATCCAGGATTGGATGTTCCTCAAGTCCTCGCTCAGGTGGTGATTTATGACCCCTATCTCTGGGGAATGAGTCAGGATAACCAGGTCATCTGCATAAAGGATAGGCTTGCAGTGGACAGTGGCAGCCAGGAGTTTGTTCACGAATATGGAGAAAAGCAGGGTCCCCAAGACAGAGCCTTGTGGGACACCCATGGTAACAGGGATAGTGCCCGAGAAGAACTCCTTCCCATACTTAACAAGTTGCTTTCTGCCATTTAAGTAGTTGAAGAACCAGTTGAGCACCTCAGGTGATAGACCATAGGAGCTGAGCTGGGTGGAGAGCATGGTGTGATCAACAAGATCAAAGGCCTTAGAGAGATCTATAAAGATAGCTCCAGAGTGTTTGCTTTGGTCCATAGCCACTCTGATTCAAGATGAGACCGTGCCAAGGGCAGAAGATGTGCTGTGCCCTTTCCTAAAGCCATGTTGCTCTGGGGACAACAGGTCATGAGACTGCAAGTACTCTGAGAGTTGCCCTGCCATGACCTTCTCGAGAGGTTTGCTGACCACTGACAGTATAGATATTGGATGGTAGTTTTCTATGCGTTTGGGATTCCCTAGTTTAAGTATCGGGACCACCCTGGCAACTTTCCATACTTCTGGAATGACACCCGATGACAGGGACAGATTGAAGATCTGGGTTACCATGGGGCAATCTTACTGGCACCGAGACTCAGGAGTTTCGGCTCCAGTCCATCATGGCCAGCACTCGAGAAGTGAGAGAGGCCCGAGAGCAGTCTCTGCACCTCTTACACCACCACCACCACCTTAAAAACAAAGGGCGGGTAAGATGAGGGTGTGGCCCCTTGTTCGCCCTTCTCCCCTCCCCATGGGTGAGTGATGAGGTAAAAGTAGGTAGGTCCAAAAAGAATTGGTTGAATGCATTTGTGATGGTCAGAGAGTCGTTGCAACTGGCACCACCAATGATCATATCAGAGGTCTCACCACTTGGAGTCCTACTGACTATATTCTTAATGTTTCTCCAGAACTTCCTGGGGTCCCTAGCTGTACGCAGCAGCACAGTTTTGCAAAATTCACCTTTAGCAGCCCTAATAGCCTTCTTGCACTGATTTCTGAGATTCCTGTACTGCAGAAATACAGCCTGTTCTGCCGTGGCCTTGAATTTTGCCCAGCACTTATCTCGGTACTTCATGAGGGCTAGCAGACTACCATGTAGCCACTTTGTCTCCGAGCCCCTGACCCTCCATCTGATGAGGGGGTATGTTTATCCTGCAGCACCCTGAACGTACTAAGGAAGTGGCTGGCTGCTGATGAGGAGTCCTGGACGTTTCCTACTGCTGACCAGTCAGTGTGCTGGAGAACAGCATGGTAGAAGCCAAGATCAAACCTTGAGTAGTCTTGGACCTGGATGATTTTATGTGGGATTTTCAGAGAAGGAATCTTCCACATCCCGTACATGGGGGAGTGGTCTGAGATGGAGTCGGGGAGGATGCCCGATGAGCTGATCCTCTCTGGTCGATTTGTCATGACCCAGTCCAGGAGAGAGCTCCCTCCACCATTAGGTAGGCATCTGGTAGGCTCCTTGATCACTTGCGACAGGGAGAGACCAGCAAGGAGTAGTTTATATGCCTTGTAGTTGCTACCAAGCCAGTTTAGGTTGAGATCACCTAGGATAATTAGTTCATTATGTCGGGTCACAGCACCTACAGTGTCCAGGAGGACAGACGGCCCCTTCAGGCTGCCCTTAGGGGGATTGTAGGTGAATACAACATGTATCTTTTTGGTCATCCCAAGCAACTGCACCGTGTGCAGGAACTCAGAAGGGGACTGCACAGGTTGTGAACAGGGTAGCACCGACAAGTTAAGGTGGCTTCTATAATAGACCAAGATGCCACCCCCCTCTTTTTTCCTGGGTAATCAAGCCTGAGGAAGTCATAGCCCAGGATGGCACATGCAGAGTTTGGTATGGTGGGTTTAAGCCAGGTTTCTGTTATTCCAAAGATGCCAGGGGTGTGGTGGGTGACCAAAGCCAGTAGTTCTGCCAGGTTGGGCAGGATGCTACGGATCTTGAGATGGGCTATTTTCAGCCCTTTGACCACCGTCCTGCCCAGAGCAGCAGGAGCTGTTTAGCAAGGCTGGCCAGGGTTTAGCACGATGTCATCTGATAGTGCTAGGGTTACCAGAAGTAGCCATAGGAGATGTTTTAGGGAAGGGGAGCCACCCCTGGCATGCACCCTGCGGCCATATCTCCTGACCAGATGTGCAGGGCACAAAACGCACCTCAGGTGAAGACTGCAGAGAACCCAGGGAGGGGATCTGCCTTCCTCTAATAGGTTGGAGAATGTGAAATCAGTTTCCACCAGCTGGGAGCAAGTGCCCCATGGTTCTCCCACTCTAGGGACATCTGCACCAGTATACCAGGGGATGCCAAGGACAGTGAGGAGACCACAGGCAAGTGTGCACATGAGTGGATGCAGCAGTATTAGCTTAAACAGGTGCTGAGGATTCCCCATGGTCATGCCAGTGGTAGACTGACTGAGGGGAATGGTACAGATCAGTGCTGATCACTGGCCCCCAATCCGCAGCCAGTGGTGAGTCCCACACCACTACCAGACACGTGATACCACCCGGTTTTCAGCAATTACTACCTATTATTACCACACAGTTCTGAGCACCTACCTCCACAAGAACACAAACTAAGCCCCTAAGTTAGTGAACACCCATGCTATGCTATATTAAGCAGGTCACCTGTAACAGATTGGGGATTATAAAAACAGTACACCCTTGACGCCCCTCAAGATATATGTGAACGTATACCAGCCACCAAGCAAACTGTACAGCCCACTTAAGACAAAGAAAGATCTTACACCAAACAGACTGTTTAACAGGGTGCTTTAAATATTGTGTAATCTCCCTGCTACTAGTTAATATTTGTAACACAGGGTACTGTACGAATTGTAGGAACAGGTTATGCTTGTAGGAGCAGGTTATGCTGATATTGTTTGCCTAATCTGATTATTTAGTAAATACTGTAACTGCAGCACTGGATAATATAGCAATTTTAGGTTATGTGAGATTCTTTGTGGTGCCCAAGATCCCACCTATGGCCAGAACCAATTGGTCCTGGTCAACAGGTTGCGTGGCTACCGGGCATTTAATGGGAGGAGGGAACAGGGTGCACGGGTGGGTCAAAAAACAAGCCCACGCTGCAGCTGCTCCTTCTGTTGCTGCAATCTCTAGCCCCAATCAATCCTTTCCCCCAATGGTACAACACTAGAAGTCCCAACAATGTTTGTCGAGGGAGGACTGCCCGGTTACTGGTGCCTCAACCCCGAGGTACTCCATACTTTGTCCTGAATGCAGGGGGGTCTCTCGCAAGAGCCACCCGCTCCCCCCTGTGAGAAACAGTCCGAATAGCTTGTAGAGAGATCGGGCTAGCCTTTTTGCTAGGCTTTCCCCAGGTATCACCGAATGCAGGAGCCAATTGGTGTGGCTGCCTTTTCAAATGGCAGTTTTGCACTGAAATTCAGCTAGGGCTCTGTGTGGGACAAAGGGCTGAACTGGCGATTGCATTTGTGGACAATAGCACTAAGGTGCTTAAAAAAATAATTGATGAAAGCTCTAAAGTTGTTATATTCCAAATCAACCAGCAAGCTAAGTTACACACTTCAGAAAGTAAAATAAAACTGATTGAACCCAGCTCAAATAGCAGAAAAGCTCAAATCCTCTTTAAAACTGTAAACATCAGTGTATATCTAAATGGCCTAAGAATCAACTTCATCTTATTATTCAGCAAAACAAGAGAGAGATGATCATTATCTTATAACAGTTATTTAATTAATCTGAAGGTTTGTAAGGTTCCATGGTTTTCTTTATTATCTCAGTTCTCAAACGGAGTCGTCTTACCTCAATGCCAAAAAAAAAAGCCATATTTAGTGCATCAATAAGGGAACAAGAGAATTACCCTCAAGTGTCCTCATCATCTGATGTTCCAACATCTGAATCATTAGCACAATCTCTTGGGACTGCATATTTCTGGCTCCATTTCAGAGCCTCATTGGGATCAGAGAACAAATAAATTTTCCCTCTATGTGCTATGCGCAGACGAGCAGGGAAAATCAAGCCATACAGTATGGGGGCCTCACAAAGCAGGGCCTTCACATTATTGAATCTCGCTCTCTTCTGCCGTGTGGTATTGCTGATGTCTGGGTACAGTTGAATGTGCTGGCCATCCTGCAGCAAAGTACCCTGACAGCAAGCCAATGCAAGTAGTATATCTCTGGTGCCAGCACCATCTGTCACAAGGACGATCGCTCTCGCTGCATCTGGATTATCTGGTCTGCCACTTTGAGTAACTCTGCAGGCTTTTTGAAAAAGGTGGGTTTTAGCTGTGATCTCCTCCCCTAGGTGCTGTATGAACCACTCCTGGAGGAACAGTAAAATATGGTTTCCTTCACATTCCTTAGGCATCCTCAAGATACAAATATTCAGGGATCTAACCTGGTTCTCCAGCATCTCCAACTGTGCATTCCAATGGGAGCTCTTTTTCATAACAGTGGAGACCACTGCCATGGCTGAGTCAGCTCATTTTGCTGCATCTGTTGTGGTGATCTGGACTACTTCCATCCTAGTCTCCAGAGTTGTGACTCTATTTGTGGTTCCATTGAACTTATCGGACAGGTTAGCTACTGAGGCAATCAAATGAGAGAGCTTCGCCCCTATTGATTGTAGGGTCTCTTCTCCCTCTGTCTCAGCTAATTCCTCACTTCAGGCCTGGGTAGACCTCATGGCTGGTATCACAGTGCTAGTTTTGGATTCAGTACCCGAACGGTGAGCGTGTTCCTTACAGGGATTTCCCATTCTGCAGCCATGATGTTCGAATGTAATCTCCCGTAATTTTTATGCTAGTAGATACAGGAAAAACAACTGATTTATTGCAATATTTATTCTCTATGTGTGGAGTGCTCTCGGTTAGCCACTAATTTGATCAGGCTCCACTGCTCCCCCGAAGGATAATAGAATGTTAGCTAATGATTCCCATGGCTATATTTTGAATGATATAATTGTTTAAGTTGGGGAACATTTTTGACTGCTTCATTGTTCTAAGGTGGTCAAGGGTTGGGCCAATGACCTTAAATATTCAAAACATTTTCTCAAAAAGGTATCAGAATCAGCCCCAGAGACAACTGGTTACAAAAACTTTATTAAAACAGTTTCTTATACAATAGATGATAACTATGGTAGATAAATGTATTCATGATGCAGTATTGATTAGTCCTTTGTTATCTATGATATGCTCTCTTCTTATTCCTCTGTACTATCTTCTACTCTACACTTCATCTCACATGTTCTTCCTTGTTCTGGATGTTTTATCATTCATCACATGATGTGTGAAAACATATATTACAAGGGGTTATGTTCATAATGTTTAATCTATGCTGCATATCCTATTAATATCCTAGTTATAAAACCAATAATAAAGAAAAACTGCAACTTAAAAGAACACAAAGTAATACCATTAAATGTAAAAAAAGGTCTGCTACACAAAATTAAGAGACAATCAGTTGTAAAAATCCTTAAAAAATTTAATGCAACCATAGCTTTCATAAAAGTGACACACCTTAAGAAAGAAAATATCGAGCTAATGAGTAGAGAGTGGGTAGGACATGTTTTTGGCTCACATATAAGTTCAAAAAAGGCCAGTGAAATGATTTTATTAAAATGAAATTTACAACTTATAGCAAATTGTATCTATGGCATTACGTGATAGTTAATGGTAACATGGGAGATGAAAATATCACTTTTGTAAACACGGTATATGCGATCCTACTAACCCAGCATCTGAAGTATTCAGTAATCTCTCTTCAAGATTAGAACCCTTCATATATTTCACCATGATACATGCATGTGATACCAAATGTACATTAGAGCCCTTAATGCAGAGGGAAAGAAAAACATGAATGCACAAAGCTAAGTCAGATAAGGAATTAAAGCTCTATTTGACAAATTTGACTTAATGGATAGCTGGTGTGCACTAAATCCTAACTCCAAAGAATTTATCATCCGTGTTGGGCTCCATGCCACCAGTCCAGGTCCAGAACATATCAAATATATGTATAACCAGCACTCATACATTGGATTATAAATATAGTAAATACAGCCCAAGTAATTTCAGATTACTCCCCAGTAACCTTAACCATATCCTTCTACTGAAACTAAAGTTCCCCTCCTCCTCCTTCTTCTCCATCCCTATCTTTGCAGCTGTGATATATGCCTCTCCAAAAATCACTCCCTCCTCACTTGTAGAAATCATCACTTCCCTTTTCTCTCAAGCATCATGCAGTGAGCTTATTATTCTCAGAGACTTCAGTCAAAACTGGTCCTCTCCAACCCTCATGTCCTTCATTGAAAAAAATGAATCTCTGAACCTCCATCAACTTAGTAATGAGTCCATGAGACCAAACATTCTCTCCCACAACCACTCCCTCCTCAACTGGGTGTGTATATAATTCTCCTCTCAACCCTCATGCATTGCTGCTGCTACTCTCCCAAATACCTTTAGTGACCACTGCATGACCTACTGTGTCTGCAAGCTATGCATGCCCCTCCAAACTACCACTGGATTAGATCTTTCTGGTCACTAAATACAGAGTCACTCTTCCATGATGTTTCCTCCTCTAATTGGTCCCTCATATACTCTGCCACTGATATTGACTCTGCTATCTCCCTCTTCCACTAGTTTCTAGACAAGGCATGGCATACTCATGCCCCTCCCAGAAGGTGCAAAATCATATGGTCCCACCACCCCTGGATCTCTGCTAGCATCCTTCAGCTTTGTAAATCATGTGATCTCACCTGGGTGAGATACAAATTCTCCCCCTCCCTCTCCGATCACCACCTCTATAGGTCCCTCAGAAATGTCTGCACTGAAGAAATAACAGCTGCATAAGCCCACATCTTCAAAATGATCCTGAATCAAAACCTTAATGCCCCCTCTAAATTCTGGCAGGCTCTCCACTCCTTCTTACTCCTCATCCTAAACTCTCCCCTTATCCTATTAGTGGATGGCTCACCTGTCTTAGACCCTGCCTTTGTTGCCTTGGTTCTTAATTCCTTTTTCAGTACCTGTGCCCTACCCTCTAATCTGGTAAATGTCCCTCCAGCTCCCTCTGGCCCCTCCCCATCTGAAGGCTTTTGCTTCCCACACATTTCTTTGCATGAAGTTCTCCCTGTCCCCCCACCAATCCCCACAAATCCAGCCCAGAGGGCCTCGACCCCTGCATCCTCTGGATCTCTGCCCGTGCTATAGCTCTTCCTCTCTCCCACCTGATGAACCCTTCCTTCACTCTTAGTACAGTACCTCAGGCTTGGAAAGTTGCCAGGGTGCTACCCTTCATAAAGGTGGTGAGCCCACTACTCCTAGCAATTACAGGCCTATATTCCTTCCCCCAGCTAAACTGCAGGAGTCCCTTGTCTTCTCTAGCTTTTCTGACTTTCTTAATTCCTCAGATGTCCTCTCATCATTTCAATCTGGCTTTAGAAAAAATTGTTCTACTGTATCTTCCCTCCTGTGTGTCACTGACACAATTCTCACCAGCATAGACCATGGCCACATTACTGCTGCTATATTTATCAACGTAGCCAAAGCTTTTGACTCTGTGTCCCCTCCTCTTCTTCTATTCAAACTCCACTCAGCTGGTCTTGCCACCTATGCTGTGGATTGGTTTAAAGCCTATCTTGTGGGCCATACACAGTGTGCTCAAGCAGGTGAAGCCTTGTCTCTCCCCCCCTTCCCATTCATGTAGGTGTCCCTCAAGGCTCCATTCTGGGCCCTATATTTCTTTCAATCTTTCTTAATGACCTTCCATCTATCTATGTCTCTTCCCACATTCACATGTATGCTGATGACAATGTCATTTATGCCTCTGGTCTCTCAACCTCTGAGGTGGAATCACAGCCACAGAATAACTTCTCAAGTGTGTTACACTGGTTCCAGACAGATCAGCTCAAGGTTAATACCAAGGAAACTATGTCCATGACTTCTGACAATGCTCAAAAACCAGTGAAATTTTTCCCTCCCTCCTTCTTTTTGACCCTTGATAGCACCCCTCTTGATATGAACCCTGCCTTTAAATACCTTGTTGTCTGGCTCAACAGTCATCTCAACTTCTCCTCAAACATTGACTACATCCACACCAAACTCCATCCTAAGTTAGAAGCCACACACAGGAATAAATAGTCCCTCTCTCCTATTATCTGCCAAGAGCTCCTTTCCAAAATGATCCTGCCTGTATTCGATAATGCCAATGTAGTTTCTGGGTCCCCCTCACCACATTCCTCTCTTGACTAGACTCTTTTTAACATTGTTTGCCATTTTCCTTTAATTCTCATCACTGTATGCACCACTGTTCCCTCTACTCTTCCCTCTCCCTTCCTTCTCTTTCCTTACACCACCAGCACCATACCACCAACCTTATTTCCAAATTCTGGTTTGGGTGACTCCCCTCCTTCCTTTCTTCTCCCCTCTCCCCATCATCCCCCTCCTCTTGTCAGTTAAGATCCAATGACCCCCATACCCTCTCTCTCTCTCTCTCTCCCCCCTGTCCTCACTCCAATTCAGGACCTGCAGCATTCTCTTATAATCTCCCTTACCTCTGGAACTCTCTTCCAATTTCTCTTCATTTACCTCCTTCTCTGCACTCTTTAAAACATATCCTTTCTCAATTTCCCCTCTCTCTTGCATCTTTCCTTCCTTCTCCCAGCAGCTGGGTTGAGGTTCTTCCTCTACACATGTTTCTTAACTTGCCTCCTCCTTTTGTACTCCAGTTTACCCACTCCTCTGTTTTTCTAATGTCTACAGCTTCTTCATCTCAGCCCCCAATCTGTCACTCCCTTCATTCCTCCAATAGTCCCCTAGTTTCTTCTTTACAGTTGGCTACCTCTGCTAATTTTGTGCCACTAATCTCACATTATTGGACAATCCATCATTGTCCATTTATAGCATTTTAATTTTTATTACTTGTATGCATATTTATATTGTAATCTGCTTTGTTTAATTTGTTTCCATCCCCCTTTTTCTCTTCCCCGGTTCATCCTGGAAATGAACTTCAGCTTGGAGTGCCTCTCCCTATTACCACAATTGTAAATAAATAAATACAGAAGGAGAAGAAGTGGTAAAACAATCTAGATGGAAAATAAACAACTTTCTCTTAGAAAAAATGATTTGGTTAAAAGTATCAAAAAATAAAATTGAAGATTTTTTGAGCTAAACAAACCTGAGTATACCTCAGACTCCACAGATTAGGAATGCTGGGTCACTTAAATAGTGCAGAAACTACCCTCAAAATAGAGAAACAAAAAACAGTGAAAGAAATCCTTTAGAAAATAAACAATATAGAAACATCAGAAATTCCCTCAGATTCAATAGAAACCTGAAATAAATGGAACAAACTTAAAATAGAACACTACAAAATGATAAGAGGGAAGGCAGACTTCACCATCAGGGAAGCAAAGCTGACTTATGTAGACTCAGGACCTAGAGCAGCCCAAATATTAGCCATAAGATTAAAACAAAACAGCAGCCCATCTACAGTAGCATACTAATATTAAAATACTCATTAGATGACCAACTTACCTGCAAACAACAAAACATGTTCAAAGATCACTATTCTGACTTAGAAGAAAAAAGTGTAGTTTATCCAAATTAAATAGTTTTTGTAGTGGAACAGATTTCCCAAAAGGTACAAAAAGAAAACCGTTGTGAAATGGTAAACAAAAGTACAGTTGAAGAAATAAAATCAGTCATTAAAATACTCAAACACAATGATGCTCCATGTCCAGATGGTTTTACAAATACATTTTTAACATACAATCTCTAATGAACGTTCCCCAATATTAAAATAAGTAGTCAGTGAATCCTATGAAAGAGGTATATTGCCCTCTCATTAAAACAAGAACTTACTACTTCAAACCCCAAATCCAGTAAGGACTTGTCGGACTGCAAGAATTTCCACCTATTTCATTAATAAATTCAGACCAAAATATTAGTGAAAATTCTATCATATAGACTTTTTTTTGCAAGTAACTATTTTTAGAACAAAAAAAGTCCACACAACTTGTAAATTGGACAAAATTACAAAATACCATTCCAGTTTGACTAGACTATTACAGACTTGTACATATTACAATAAGATAAATAACATAAAAGAGAACAGAAAAAAAAAGGTGGGAAAGGGAAAAGAAATAAAAAAAAAATTTTAACGAAACAACCCCACCCACCTCCCAGGCAGGGAATCAAGAAAAAACAACAACAACAAAAAAGAACCCTACCAACAGCAGTCCCTTTAAAGTAACTGAAATATATCACTATCTGATATTCTATAATCCCTATAGGCCCGAATAAGGGTCCAATGAGAGATCTGAGTAAAGGTACATGGCACAACTCTAATCAGTCCTACACCATATGTAGCAATAGGGAGGGAATACGGAAAATGAGATAAAGGAACATCTGTTTGTATGTTAGAGAGGTAAATTGAAAAGGACACCTTGGAAGTTGCTATACCCCCCTATAAAGTTTAAAAATATTATTGTCTCTATAAAAAGGATCATCTTACACAGTAAACAACTGGAATACTCATATACCAGAAGGATCAAAAGTCTTACTAAAGAGAAGAGGGAAAGAGATTGGTGGGCTAAATTCAATAACCAAATTTATCCTTAAGAACTGCAAAAAGTTCACCCCAGCACTCCTGGAACTTCTCACCAGAGTGAGAGAACCCAGCTACACATCTTTCTGCATTTAAAGCAGTAGGAAATTCCGCCCACCATTCATCAAAAGAAGGTTCCCATTCCACCTTCCAGTGTCTAAGTATTACTAATTTGGTGACCGTAGCCACTAATGCTAGCTGTACTTTTTGGGAATAGGTAGGGATTGCTGAATACATACCTAGCAGACAAGTGTCCTCATTAAAATATGGGGCAATTTTAAGATAAGACGCAACCCCCTTTTTGACCATGTTCCAGAAATTAGCTATTTTAGGGCATGACCACAGTTTATGATGTAATGTAGCTAACTCAGAGCCACATTCTTTACATTCCGCTGATGTCAGCCTCCCTATCTGAAATAGTTTAGCGGGCGTAAAGTACAAATTGTGGAGAATATTGAACTGAATGTTTCTTAAATGGTCTTGTTTGACTAAAGAATAGTTATCCATCCAGATCTTTTCCCAAATTTTATTTGGAAAATCCTTGTTGTAATTGTTTTTCCAATAATAAGCTATGGGAGAAACCCTTGACACAGTATGGTTTATGATTCCTTTGTACAATTTAGCTATCACTTTCTGACCCTTGGAGATTAACCAAAGGTTGTTTAGTACTACACCAGCATTGTGCGACCATGGAGGTTCGGCCAAAAACTATTTGATACACTGACGCACTTGAAGCAGCCGAAGCCAGCTTTTTAAAGGCACCGTAAATTTTGTTTGCAAAGTAGGAATAGATAGGAATGAATTAGTAGAAACAAAGTCAGTAAGGCATACCTCAATGTAGGATCCTCCAAAAAGGTTTCAATTGTTTTCTTGTCTATTTTTAGATTTGGGTTATTAAATAAGGGTTACTTCAGGTCTTTTATGGTAAGAATTTGAAGCAAAGAGCATAACTGGTATAAAGCTCTCATATCCCACCCTAGAGGAGAGTTCCTGATTCTTAATGGAATATTTGACCAGGGGTTAAACAATAGTGCTCCCAGGGCCATATTACTAGAACAGGCCTGTTGGTTGTCTAAGACCAGCCATGGGGGGCTCTCCATTATGCCAGCCGAAGGTGTAAACCAATGTAAAAATCTGTTAGCATGACATGCCAGATAGTAAATATAACAGTCAGGGAGTTGAAGCCCTCCCAATGCCCTAGGATGGGTAAGTTTTCTGTAGGCCCTACATAGAGCCTTCCCCTTCCAAAGAAAATCCGAACAAATTCTCTGAAGTGAAAGAAAAAAAGATTTAGGGAGATAAATGTTAAGGTTACTGAAAGGGTAGAAAAATCTGGGCAAAATAGACGTTTTAAGGACATTGGCCCACCCCGCAAAAGTTAATGGTTTTAGCAGCGGGTCTAGATTAAGATCCTTGAGAGTGGAAAAATCTTGAGAGATTTTGATACCCAGATAAGTTAAGTATCTTTTCTCCCATTGAAGGCCCATATTTTCAATTAATTCTCTTGTAAGGAGAGGGGATAAGAAATATACCAAAGTTTTATTTTTGTTAAGTTTATAACCTGAAAATTCACTAAACTAGGAAATAATTTGGAGGGCGCGGGGGAAGGACTGCCTACTACTCGAAATGTGAAAAAGCAGATCATCAGCGAATAGAGATAATTTGAATTCCAGGTGATCTAGTCGGATACCTTTTATCCCTGGATCTGCATTAAGGACTCTGGCTAGGGGTTCTATGTATAGATTAAATAAATAAGGAGAGAGAAGGCAACCTTGTCGGGTACCTTGACGAAGCGGAAAGACCTCAGAAATATAGTTATTACATTGCAATTGTGCTGACAGGCAGCGATACAAAACCTGAATTTGATCAATAAAGGATTGCGGTATGCCAAATTTGGATAGAACCTCAAACAGGTATCTCCACTCCACCCTATCAAATGCTTTTTCTGCATCTAGGGACACCAAGGCCACTTCCAGCTCAGGGTCCCCAGATGCAGAAATCAGGTGGAACAATTTCCTGAAGTGATCCACAGAAGTGCGCCCAACCACGTACCCTGCTTGTTCAGGACTTAGTAAACCCTCCCATACTCCCCACAGCCTGTTAGCCAGAATTTTTGCTTATATTTTGACATCAATATTTAACAAAGAGATAGGCCTATAATTACTGATCACTGAATGGTCCTTTCCTGGCTTGGCTAAAAGTATTATTCTCGCCTCAAATAATGACTGATCCAAAACTGGGAAGAAGCCCCAATACTTATACAACTGTAACAGCAGAGGGATGAGATTTTTTTTTTAAAGTTTTATAAAATAGGCCTGTGAACCCATTTGGGCCCAGTGCCTTATCTGGTTTTAAAGAATCGATCCCTGATGAAATTTCCTCCCCTGTGATTGGGGCTATTAATCTAGTCTGGCTAATGCTAGGGAAGGTGGGTAAGTCAGCTCTCTCCAGGAAAAACTAGCATTTTCTCCAAATGGTCCCCCAATACTGGGTCCGGAGAGTATAATGCCTCGTAGTAGTCCCTGAACAAGGACAGTATCTCCAGTGGACTAACCACCATAGCTCCTGATTGGGGATGTCTAATAGCTGCAATCCACTTTGATGCTGATTGTTGCTTTAACTGCCAAGCAAGTAATCTACCTACTTTACTACTCTGGCAATATAAGAAGCCTTTAGAAGAGAAGTTGACCTCCACCTTCCATCAATATACTTATGCATGTGCTCTTAACCTAGACACTTATGGTCTTCGAAATGAAAGTTTATCCACCCTTTATTTTCCAGACTCTAATTCTCTGCAGACAGTTATTCATTTGACTGAGCTTTCTCTTTTTTTGTACTGTCGCAATATGTATGAGCTCCCCCCTCCAGGTAGCTTTTAAAGCTGCCCAGACCTGATCCACAGCAGGGATTGAGTTGTAGTTAACCTTAATGGAGTCCTCCAGAAAATGTTGAAATTTTGTAGTAATTAGTTTATCCTTTAATAATTTGTTATTTAAAGACCATGTGTGTGACCTGATAGGAACATTGGGTACTTCCACTTGGACAAATAATAGGGAATGGTCTGAAATTACTTGAGCTAGTATTTTGGAATCAGTTATGCATGGAATTAGTTGATGACTTATTAAAAAATAATCAATACAACACTAACTTTTGTGTACCGGAGAAAAAAAAGTAAACTCTTTTTCTGATGGGTTAAGTAGTCATTCACTGAAAATACCACCAACAGCTTAATCTGGTTCAAGGTCAGTTGGCATTGATCTGTATCCCCCTCCTCTGGGTTGTGCCTGAAAATAGGCAGGATTTGTCTAGTGCACTTACCCGGTTAACAAAAACTAAATAAATAAAATAAAAGTCTCCAATGGTCCACAAGACCCAGGGAGGAGATGAATTCCCTTAAAACTTTTTGGGCTGCAGACAGTCCCATTCCCTTAAGATAGGTATGGTCCAGATCATTTACTTGAACTGAATTCCAGTCACCTCCAATTAAAATGGGGAATTGCAAAAAAGGAGCTAATACCATTGCTAACTGGTTAAAAAAAGAAGGGGTTTCAACATTAGGGCCATAAACTGATCCCAATACCATATCAAAACTGCCCAATCTGCCAATGACAAAGATAAACCTCCCCTCAGGGTCGCTAATAGTCTCCACCAGAGTAAAAGGTAATTTTTTGGCTAGCAACAAGGCCACCCAGCGTTTATTAGAGCTAAATCCCGCTCCAAAAATTGGCCTACCCAGCTCTTGTTAAGGCACTTTAGCTGGTCAGGAAGGATGTGCATATCTTGGAGGAACACTATTGCAGGATCATATTTGGCTAGATGATTTAAAATGAAGTATTTTTTCTTATTATCTTCCCCCCTTTAATGTTCCACGAAAAGATATTCAAACCATTGGGCATAACTTAATCCTTGACTGTGCCATGTAGTAGAAAGAGATTAAAGGGCTGTTCTGCTGCCCCCCCAAAAAAAAACAAGATAACTGTAAAATACCCCCCAATGCTCCAAAATTAAACTAACACTAACATTTTTAGAACTATATACAAACTTTCTTACCCAGGACCTAAACCACCTCCTAGCCTCCCAGTCCATGGCCCACACAAAGGAGAGAGACCGCTCTATTCCCTCCCCAGCCTCTGAACTGGCCAAGGGCATGGAAAAGACTCATGACCACCCACCATCCACCATTCTCTGCAAGATCTCTCTGTCTAAAAAAATATTACAATATAATAGGTGTTGCATTTCACACCAACTTTAATTAGGCAACTAAAGTCCTGAGAAAAACCTAAGGAAAAATTAGCCCTATACTATACAGGAAAGATAATTGTTAGTTTTTACATAAGCTGGTATTAGTTAGGGCCCAACATTTATAAACAGTAAACGAGAGACTTGCAGAGCAATAGTTTCCCATTTAGGCTAAACCTGGGGTCTTAGTAAGGAATAAGTTCCCCTAAGGCACCCTGCCATTCTCGGGAATATGAGGCATCCATAAAATGTTTGTGGACCTATAAACAAAGTTTAGACCTCAATCCCCCGTTACCACCGGAACTATGAGAAACGCTCTTCAAAAATGACAACACAAGATGTCAATTGCGCCCAGGTGATTAGCTAGGGTAGCAAAAAAAGGGACTAACAGTAACCAGTGAAGAGAACAACAAAGCAGCATAGGACTAAATAAACCCAGCTGTACTCTCTTTTAATGAATCCTTTCTTTCCCATGGGGGTATGGCTCAATGCCTAAACGATCTGTAGAGACAGAGAACTGCGTATGCTTCCCCATGGACCCAGGACAGAATATGGTTCAAAAAATTGCCCAAAGGTGAATCCAGAATCTCCACAAAACCCAGAATTGGGAGAGGGAAACAGTAGAATAACCATGGGGCCGAAAACTGAAGTAATAACACTAAGGAAACTGGGAGTAAGCGTTTTCCCCAAAAGAGAAGTGGTTGGCACCCTCTAGTGGACAAGCCAAACTTTAGCAGCCATCGCAACTTCTTTGTAACTCAACCTGAGAGTATTTGCAAAAAAAGAAAGTTAATGACAGCCAGAATATATACAATGGAGCCTCTGACCAAGCTTCATCACTACTGCTTAGAGAATTACTTATTCCCCTCTATCAAACATTCAATAGAACAGAACTGCTTGTAAGTCTTTGTACAATGCAAAAATATTGTGGCTTTCTCGAATGTTCTTTAATGCAGACTTTTGGAACCTCATACAGCTAAATCAGAATTTCCTCATTTAGGAAATAAGTCAGGATAGTTTTTCCTCAGAGTCTTTAAAGCATCTTCTGATGTATCAAAGCGCTTGGCTCCTTCATTTAAGAAGACTTCCAGATGAGCTGGGTATAACATGCAATGCTTTATGCCTGCCGCCCACAGCTTGGAAGTAATGGGTCAAAAGGAAGCCCTTAGCTGGTGGGTTTTTAGTGTTAAGTCTGGGACTAGCCTCCACTTTTTTCCTTTCCACAGGATTGGTGATAGCTTTCTGGCTTCCTTATGGATGAATTCTCAGTCTAGGTAGTTTAACAGCTTAAAAATAATAGGCCTAGGTGGGTTGGCCAGAGCAGGTTTTACCCTTAACGATCTATGTGCCCTTTCTAGAACAAATTCAGGACCGTTTGGGGAGGGACCCACTGTTTTCTTCAAAAAGCGCTGTAAGAACTGTAATTTGTTAGGGCCTTCTTCCCCTTCTGGCAGACCTATCAGCACCAAATTGTTCCTCCTGTTCCTTCCCTCTAGATCTTCCAAGTGATCTTCCAGCTTATTTAAAGCCCTTTTTAAGTCCATCACCTCAGGCTCCATCTTGTCTTGTTTTCTTTCTACAGAGGCTACTCTAGTTTCTAAGGCCTGTAACCTCAAGGGCTTAGCTGGGTAAGTGCCAGTTTGAAATCTCACGCTCTTCAATCAATTTCAGTAAAGCCTCTTTAATGGTGGCTAACTCTGAATAAATGTGCAGGGCAAAGCCTCCGGCGACTTTGAGGAGAAGAACTACGGCGAGGGCGCTTAGCTTCCGATTCCTGGGAGGCCTCCTTAGCTGCTGGTTGCATGGACATCTTGCAGAGAAATCGAACTGCTGGTAACAAACAAACACCACCACTGTATACCCGGTTATTTGAGGTTTATAATATCAGAAAAATAAACTGAATAAGTGGTCATTTATAGCGGTTTGGGTCGGCGAAAGAGCGGAGCTCTGATGAGCACGTCTTATCCCCTGCACAGCATCATGTGACTCCTATCATATAGACTTGAAAAGATTGTTCTCTCACTCATAAACTCTGACCAAGCAGTTTTTTTTTTAAAAACAGCATAAAAATCCTGAGTTTTCTCTGACTGACTGTGGTAGGGTCGGTGCCCCCCCCCCCCGAACTTGGATATGCTCTCATGGATACAGAGCATATGTAATTACCTGCCTATGTTTTGGAGGTAATTTGAGAACATTGTGGGCTAAAATATTTAAAAAAATCTGTTGCAACAGTCTCCTGCTCTTCTAATCTCTTCCTTTTACAATCGCTCCTTCTCTGTCATTCCCCTACTCAGCTTGCAAGCTTTTGAGCAGTCTTTCTGTCCCTTTCCTTATTTCCAGCTTGTTTTCTAAATAATAAAGCCCCAATGTTTAGAATGTTCTGTGCTTGCAGTACAAGCTGTTTGATTAATTTTCCTGCATGAATGTGCGCACGTTCGACTGTGCGATCGTGCGATCGTCGCGACTGTGCTGATCGGCTGACGGCGATCATCGGTAACATGCGAAGATGCCGAAAAAAGAGTTTGTTATGGCGTTTTCATTATCTGGTGAAGCTCTGAACAACTTAACAGCCTTTTTGCTTGTTTTTAGTGTGAGAAACTCAGAGTTATGTTATACCTCAGAATTATAACTGAGAAATCATTTGAAAAGTGGTGTTTGTTTATTCCTTAAATAAAAATGTTAAACTAGTACTTTTAAAAGAGAGAAGGCAAAGCATGCCACTGTTAAAAGGAGAGAGATAAAACTGTTTAACTTAAAAGGACTAAAGTCTCCTAATGTGATGCAGAAATGCCTTAGACTTACAACTCTCTGGTAAAGTGCTTCCAACTCCTCTCAGTCCAATCTCTTTATAGGACTGAGTGGCCCTGGTTGACCCACTTTTATGATGCAAGTTGGGGGAGGAGCTAACTAAGACATGTGCTCCTCCACTGGTATAAAAGGAGGTGAATGTGGAGTGTTGAGTCAGTGTGTGGTAGGAAGGCAAACCTACCAGATGCCTAGCCAGATTCTAGGTGCCTTTTTGGCAGGAATTTTCTTTCTTGTTAAAGATATGATTTCCTGTGCCTTATGTTTTTTTTGAAAGTTATGTACAAGTTCTGCTTTAAGTCCATTTTATTTTTTTCTGCTTCTAATAAATTTTGAAATATCGGATCCTGACTGCTCTCTGGACTTTAATTGGACAACCCCCATGTGCACACTGACTTACAGCAGCCTTGTAAAAGAGATAGAGTCATTACAATAGAAAAGTATCTATTGGATCCCTCAGGCAGCTCTGGATGTGTGTCGCTGATTTCCATGACAGATGGAATTGGCAGTTCAACTGCTGGAAATTCCCAATCCTCACAAGAAAAGTAAATGCAAAAGCCTTACATTGTGCCTGCCTCCCTGGTTGATAAGGCAGAAAGTGCAAAAAGTATTTCTAATAGGAAACGGAATAGGGAGGAAGACATACTGGAAGGAACAGAAGAAGAATGGTTTAAAGTACAAAGTAACAAGGCCGCAAAAAGGGGGAGAAAGGCAATCCATTTCCAACTACCATTACTAAACCATTTTGATCCATTAATATCAATAGAGAATTCTGATACCACACAAATTAACTCAAATAATCCCAGTGAGGAGTAATTAATAATACTTACTGAAAATTCTACAAATGGGGGAAATATATCAGGCAACAGCAGACAAGCAGATAATGTCTCATCTGTACTTCATCTCTATTCCTGTACCTACTTTGACTGAAACAAATAATAGTACTCCACTGATACAGGATCCCCACATACTTAACTTGGAGCAAATAGATAATAAGGAAGTAGCAGAAATGGAACATGACTCAGATACCACACCCAGAGAAATATTGGTATTGGTGGACTCTATAATCAAACACTTGGATAGAGCAATATGCAACCCTGATAAACAATACTGGACACTCTCAAGTTATGGTGGAGCCAGAATCTCGGACATCATAGCAATGACAAATAATATCATTGGTAATGCAGGAGAAAATCCACTTGTTGGTGCCAATAACACTTACAATGAACCAGTTCACAAAATCAAACAAGATTTTGTAGCACTTTCAAACAACTTAGTTGACCAAAGATGTAAGGTTGTCATATCTGAAATGCTTTGAGCAAGTGAAAAACAGCATAACAATATCAAACATATAAATAATTGGCTAAAGAGGCGGTGTTTAGGACAGGAAATGCAATACTTACAGTAACACACTGGGAGGACTTCATTAATAAAGAAGAACTATATTGCTGGAATGGCCTACACCTCAGCAGAAGGGGTAGCAGATTGCTAGGAAAGCACATAGTGGATTATCTCAATAAACATTTAAACTAAATAGTAAGGGGGAGAGGCATGATTACCTATCCTCTCTAGAAAAAGGTACTCCAGCTGTACTCACTACTACTCCACCCAACATTATTAATACAAAAAGGTCTGTATCTAACCACTCAAAAAGATAATAATAAAGTCAAGAGTAACCTGAAAATCTTATTGCTAAATGCACATAGATTAAGAAATAAAATAGACAAACTTTCAAATACTTTAAGAACCAATAACATAGATATTTGTGGGGTGACAGAAACCTGGTTCGAGGATGGGGATTGGAACATAGACATACCAAGATATACCAAAATATACAAAAACCATCAAGACAAAAGAGGGGGTGGTGTTATACTTTATTTAGATGAAAAGCCTAAGGTTTTTGAAAACAAGGACAATATGTTAAGTGATAATGAGCTTATCTGGGCAGAAATAAAACTGGGGACTAAAAATCTTACAGTAGTGCTGGGTTATAGATCACCTAGTTTAAACCTTGAGGAGAATAACCAATTTATGACAAAAATAGAAAACAACATTACTCATGGTGCTTTTATCCTCATGGGTGACTTTAATTTTCCATCAGTTAATTAAAAAAACACTAGAAGGCTCTAGCACAGCAGAAAACAGATTCATTGATATTTCACTACAAAATAACCTGGAACAAATAGTTTTAGAGGCCACATGAGATAACAACATATTGGATTTAATACTCACAAATATTGATGAGGGGATAAAAGGACCTAAATTACTACCACCACTAGGGGATAGTAATCACAATATGATTGCATTTGAATACGAAATAGATATGAGAAAAGTAAATGGAAGGACAACAATAAAAGATTATGCTAGAGCTGATTTCAAACAAATGAAAGACTATTTGGCAGTATGGAACTGGGAAGAAGATTTAAATAATCTCAAGCTAGAACTAACCTGGAACAAAATTAATAATAAAATACAGTATTGTATAGACAAGTGGGTACCAGTAAGATAAAAATACAAACATAAGCGTAGACTTCCACCATGGTGGGACACCAATATTAAAAAGCTTATTTTGAGGAAAAAGAAACTATATTGGAAATTAAAGAAGACTCCTTCTAATGGCAACAAAATTAAATGTAAACAATGTATCAACAGAACAAAAAGTATGATTAACAATGTGAAAAAAATGTAGAAACTAAAGTAGCTTTAACTGTTAAGGATAATAAAAAATTGTTTTTATAATTATGTGGGGTCAATCCGAGGAAATCAAAAAGGAGTAGGTCCACTAGATACACCTAATGGGATCATAACTAATGAGTCAGATATAGCGACTGAACTTAATGTTTTCAAGTATATGTGAGCCAAAGGAAATCATCAATATTTCAGATAATAATAATTCATGCACTATAACTCCCTTCAGCACTGAGGAAATTCTAACAATTATCAAATCACTTAAAACAATCAGTTTGGCTGGTCCAGACAGTTTTACCCCAAAATTCTTACAGGAATTAGTGAACGAACTAAAGGGTCCTTTAACACACATATTCAATGTATCACTTATGGAAGGTAAACCTCTGACATAATGGAAACAGGCACTAGTTACTCCTATTTGTAAAAGCGGTAAAAGATCTGATATAACTAACTACAGACCAATAAGTCTTATTTCAGTGGTTGGAAAAATAATGGAAAGACTTTTACAAAAACGGATTACTGAACATATGAACAAAGAGCACATAGTTGATATAACCCAGCACAGCTTCATTTCAGGCAGATCATGCCTCACTAATTTAATGCATTTTTAGAAAACTGATTAGTGCAGCCATAGACAAAGGAATACTGGTTGACATTATCTTCTTAGACTTTGCCAAAGACTTTGATAAGGTATCTCATAAAATCTTAAGTGAACAACTATGCAAAATAAAACTAGACCCAAACATTATAAAATGGATCATATCATGGTTGGATAATAGACAACAAAGGATGACTATCAGAGGATATCAATCAGACTGGGGACAAGTCCATGAGTGGGGTACCACAAGGATCCATTCTAGCCCGACACCTTATTGAATATAATGGTATTGACATTATAAACTGTCTGAAAAACATGGCTCTGCAAATATGCAGACAACTATAAGCTCGTGGTCTTATTCAAACATAAACAGATGGAATTCAAATACAGGAGAACATTTATAAATTATCTGAATGGGCCAGGGAAAGTAAAATGAGTTTTAATGAGAACAAATGCACGGTAATGCATATGGGCCATAACAATCTTCAAGTAAACTATAAGCTAAGTAATTTCACATCGGAAAAAATAACTGATGAAAGGGACTTGGGAGTACAGATTTCAGATAATTTTACATTTGAATGTCATACAAAGTATACTGTCAAAAAGTGTCATAGAACTGTAGGTTGCATTCTTAATAATATTAATAACAGGGACCCAGGAGTATTAATCCCCTTGTATTCAAGACTTGTGCAACCGCACCTAGAATACTGTTCACAGTTCAGTGCACCACATACTGTAAGAAGTAGAAACTTGAAAGAAGGGGTTCAAAGAAAGGTTACGAAACAAATCAAGGGCATAAAATATCTAAGCTATGACAACACATTGAAACATTTACGGCTATTTTTAACAGAATACAGATGAATTAGAGAGGATCTATATCTGACATATAGAGCATTCCAGGATCAAACCATTATGGAAACTATAGGACTAAGCAAGCATGCTGCAAACAGAACAATCTGATCTCATAATTATAAACTAAAGGAAGAAAACAATAATACTATAAAAACAAGTAAATACTTCACATAGAGAACTAACAATATGTGGAATACCCTTCCACGGCAGATAGTAGAAAGTAACAACATTAACACTTTCAAACATATATTAGATTAATATATGGGAGACAACAAATATATGTTCCACCTTTGAAATTAATAAGGTGGCAAGTTCGATTAAAAGGCAAACAGCCTGCTGAACTTACATAATACTATGAATCTATGAAAGTAGACCTGGCACAAACAGAGTTTCCTCATGCAGTAAAATCAAAAGCACAGGCAGTTTCTTCTCTATCAGCCTCGATGACAGTTCCAGCTCCCAAGGTTCTGGAAATTTGGGTAAAGAAAATTGACTCTTTCAAAGAGGTCAGCAAGGCTATTAATATTCTGACTTGCATGTTACAAACGATAGACTCAAAGTTGGATACCAGATTTGATAACCTGGAAAATCGCCTTTCTTGTGTTCAATAAAAGACTGTTGATAAAGCAAAAGCAGTCATTTAATTAACCAAAGAAAATACCAAAATTAAACAAAACACTGAATCCAATGCTGCTCTAGCTGTCTTGTTAATATAAGATTCTACTTCAACCTCAAGAAAAATAAAGAACCTAGAAAATAACCAAAGAGTGCATAATTTAAGAGTTGTCAGTCTACCTTTAGTTGAACTGTTGCATGTAATATTTGGGACCTAACAAAACACTTCTTAATCCAGGAATGACAATATACAGAAATAACTTTACCAAATTTAATAAAGGCATTTGTTTCCCACTAAGATGTTCAAACTCCTTGGTGGTCTAGAGGTTACTCCTGAGCATTGATCCCCTCTGATTTGAAAATACTATCAACCCTGGTCATCTACCAATTCCTCCCGAGCCCTGATCCCCTAAACAAATCCCCAATTGCACAGTTGGTGCTCCATTAGCGCTCAGGCTGTGGCCAGCTGTGATGGTGAAAGGAGGGCTTTGCCAGTTGCTAGCTCCTGGGGTTGGGATGGGGGGATTGGGGTGGTGGAACACTACCTGTAGAGGTGGGGGTCCACCAGATTATCAGGGATGGATATATGTTGGAGATGAGGGGCTGGGGGCATGCTAGACCACCAGGGATTTGTTTAAGGGATCAAGGCTTAGGAAGAATCACTAGACCACCAGGGATGATTACAGTATTCAAATCAGAGGTTACTCGGGGCTTGGGAATGATTTACATTATACTGGGGCTAGGAAGGGACCACTGGGCCATCAGGGTTGTTAAACATCATACCAGGTAGGGGATCGAGGCTAGGGAGAGACTGCTGGACCACCTGGGATTTTAAACGTCATACTGGAAAGAGGATCAGGGCTAGGGAGGAACCACTGGACCACCGGGGAGGACTTTACTGTCACAACAGAGTGGATCAGGACTGAAGAAGGACTGCTAGACCACCAGGGTACCCAGATCTTGACTGTGCATGGATGGGGTGCAGGCCACCCATCACCTCTGTACACTGTTAAGGGCTGGGTTTCAGAAACTTTAAACTGTGCAGCACATGCAGCTGTTTAGCACTTCTGAAACTGTTCAATATCATGCTGTGCTGTCTATGCACGGGGGGGTCCCTTATTTGAATAAGTGCAGTGTGATATTATGCACCACGGTGCTGGCGGGGGTGCGCCAGTCATAGATGGCATTTGAATATGGCCACACCCCTGATGGCTAGTGCTATTCCTGGTTAGCGTGGCACACACTCGGTTTGTGCCATGCTAACCTTTTGAAAATTGGGCCCCACATTTGTTAGAACAAGTGCAAGCTGCAGGTAGAAGGTTGTTTGAACATTTACCACTCGGTCTTTCTTCAAGCTTACTCTCTGTAACATACAGGACAGAGCTCAAAGAGAGGTGAGTGGCACTTTACTTTTAGGCCTGGATAATACCATGCTATATCAGAGATTCCTTCTCTTAAGTATAGTAGGTAAATGTTCAATCTACTATCACACTTGCTGTTTAAATTGTTCTAAGAGCATAATACTTAATCTGGAGTAAAGAAGGGCCCATTATGAGTAGCCAGGGCAGCAATAGCAGAGGTTAATATTATTCACCCGCACACTGATCTGGTTAAATTTCCTAAAGATTTCAGTTTTTATGTATAACATAGTGTAACACTCCCTCCCCACTTCACAAGTTAAGCTGTAGTACCCCCAAATGATGACAGGTTCCAAAAAAATAAAAATGGAGTACCTCAGGCTCCAGTGACTGGCGTAATATAGAGCATAATCCCCAACAAATAAAGCTGGATTCCTTTTTGATTTTGATTAATTTCTCCCCCCATACTCAAAAACAAATTCACACACAAAAAAAAGAAATACCACAGACTCCAGGCAATGACCAACATAACATTCTGGCCCAGATATTCAAACTGCCCTGGGCTGTGGCACAAGCCTGGGCACAGCACAACTTGGCTTTGCTGGGGCGTTGACTTGGCGATATTCAACGGAGCTGCTCCATGGCTCAGCATCATTGAATATTGCACCCTGGCCACCCGCAGTGTGCATGGCGCAGTGGCACTGCACCAGTGCAAGTGGCCAGAGTGGAGCAGGGAGATGTGCTAGCGCAAGTTCCATTGTGCTAGGCGCAACAACTGCAATATTCAAAAGTGCACATGCAAATGGGGTAATAATGTATGCAAGGTGCAAATGGGGCCATTTGCATGTCATTATGGCCCCATTTGCATGCAGGTGCACCGATCCCCGACGACTTGCACCTGGCGCCCTGCCAGGCAGCAGCCGTCGGGGACTGACACCCCCTGCAGTACGGCAATGTGCCCCACAGTCCGATCACGGGCATTTGAAAAATAATAAAGTATCCAATATCCCTGGTGGTCCAGTGGACCGCTGTCAGCCGGATCGCGGGCTTCAGTAAAATTAGAAGACTTTTTTCCCTGGTGATCCAGTGGACCACTGTCAGCCCGATCAAGGCTTCAGTAAAATATAGATCCTTTTTCCTGGTGATTCAGTGACTGCTGTCAGCCCGATTGCGGCTTCAGTAAAATTATAAGAGTTCCTATATCCCGGTGGTCCAGTGGATCTCCCGCTCACTGATCCCTCACCACCTGCTCCCCGGTCAGCGGTGGGCGGCAGCACCCACTCCGCCTGCTGCCCGTCACCACCGACCGACACCGTCAGTAGGATCAGGCGTCCATTGGTCCGCTGCGTGAGCCACGGCGTGTTTCATTGCATTACTCCCGATATGAATGGATCCATTCATATCGGAATGTGTAGTACGGTATGGGCTGCATGCCTATTGGCTCACGCCAGGACCAATGGACATGCTGCTCTACTGACGGTGTCAGTCGCGGGCCGGGCAGCAGGTGGTGTAGTTGCTGCCCGGCCGCTGACCCGGGGAGCTAGGCAGTGGGGATCAGTGGGCGGGTGGGGAGGAGTCCGCTGGACCACCAGGGATATAGGAATCTTTATAATTTTACTTAAGCCCGCGATCGAGCTGACAGCGGTCCACTGGACCACCAGGGAAAAAGGAATCTTTATTATTTTACTTAAGCTTGCAATCAGGCTGACAGCGATCCAATGGACCACCAGGGAAAAAGGAATCTTTATTATTTTACTTAAGCCCATGATTGAGCTGACAGCGGTCCACTGGACCACCAGAGATATAGGATTCTATTTTTCATACCAATGCCCACGATCGGGCATGGGGGGCGCCACCAAGGTGCAGCCGAGTTTGGTGGCCACCCGCGCGGCAGCCGCCATGTTGCGCCCTGCAATACGGCAGCTCACCTGTGGGTGGCTGGCTGTTGCTCCTATTTTTTTTTTTTTTGGATCAACTTTGTGCGGCACAAGTAGGGGTTGCACAAGCATGGCTCAGCACATCCCAGGCTGAATATCGGGATGTGCAGAGTATGCATGGGCACGCCTCCCCACCTGCGCCTGCATACATTACTGATGTGCTCCAGTGCATCGGGATTTGTGCCAGGCACAATTCCCATTTGAATATCGTGCCGTGGTGCATCAGTGGGTTGTGCATGGCGCAACACTGTTGCGCCATGCGCAACCCTTTTGAATATATGGGCCTCTGTATACTTACCCACTGCACATGTAAAGCTGGAGTCCTTCTCGATTGTGACCCATATCCACCCCCCCAAACACCTGAAAACAGATTTGCAAAAAATAAAAAAAAATTAAAAAATAAGTGCCTCAGGCTCCAGTGACTGTCTAGTACCCATATCTCCTGACACAAAATATTGGAATTTTCAGTCATGTATGGCTCATGATAAACCTGTACGGCAGGTGGCATGCTAGAGAAATTCTTTATTGTCAAGAATATGAGTGAGGGATAGGAATAAGGAATACTAAGAGGATGAAAAGGTCTTCCTTGATTTTGGCACGATTAATGTGCAGTGCACTTGGAATCTGGAGTAAACAATACAGCAATTCAGAGACCAGGAACATTTCACTGGAAGTAACCATTGTTTGTTAAAACAAAAAATCAAGTAAAAGAAATGCAACTTTGTATTTAAATGGAACTTTCTATTATAATAGTTTGAACTGGGTAACGTACTTTGGAATGGATAGTGCACTGCTAAACATAGCCTTCTGTCTGCTGGTAAAGCAGGGAATTGCATTGCACTCATGCACAGAAAATTAAACACATTATGTTGTTGGGAAACATTGATAATAATGTTGGATTTCTCCTATACTGATAGAGAGAGCTAACTTCACCAGATGACTACAAGGCCTAGAATACGAGGGGAGCTGATTTTTGCTAATACAGCACACAGCTGACAGCCTGAGAGAGGGAATGGAGACCTGTTACCTTTAGAATAAACATATCAAAGAAATTGTTCTTGTTGTGAGTTTGCAATTATAAGTAAAATACCCCCGAAATAGAGTGGGGTACAGTAATAAATGCCAAAACTGAACTGGAAAAAAAAAACTACTGTACAGAGCCATCACTCAACCCCTGAAGTCAAAGGCATGTTGCTTCATATATAAAGTAAAACAACCTGGGGCATAGCCTGACGTCACTGAAAATGGCTGCTTAACTCTGAGCACTGACAAACCTTGGGACTTCATCACATAGCATCCCCTTTTCTGAATGGAGCAAATACAACCAAAACAAAGGGACAGTAAGCACAAAAAGCGGACACTCAGCAGATCTTCTTATTAGTACAAATAGCTTACCAATTTCTGTGCATCACAGAGAGAAGTCACAGACATGCTTCACCTCAACATGGCGACAGCTCCAGGCAACCCTATGGATGTGACCGACATAAATGAAATATTCCAAGCCCTACAGCAGCAAATGACTGAAGTAACTCTACCCTCTAATAACCAATAACACCACCCAGGCCATTCACCAGCTGGATATCAGAATTTTTCAGAGAAAGGCCATGGCGCAGGGTACTGCAATTGAGGAGCTGACAGCTGAACTCCAGGAACAAGGACACACCATCAAATGGCTTCAAGCTAAAGTGGACTATTCAGAAAATCGAAGCAGGTGCAATAATTTACATTTGATCGGTTTCCCAGAAGGGTCGGAAAACAGAAATGTTGCAACTTTCCTCCAGCAAGTGCTTCCCCAGCTCCATTCATCACTTAATGAGCCCACCACACCCTTGCACCACCTCCAAAACTGGGAGAGAGACTGCGGCTGACCCTGGCAAGATTGCTCTGTTTCAGCACCAAGGAATACATACAAATAAAGGCTTGAGATCTGGGTCAGCTAAGCTGGCAAGGGAACAGGATACTGATTTTTCAAGAATTCTCCAAGGACCTGTCGGAGAGAAGGAAGTAATAGGCCGGGAGGATTTTGCATCACCTCGGAGTGCAATTTTCTCTCCACTACTCAGCAGCCATGTGCACAGTCCACAATGGGATTCCACTGTCCTTTGCATCCCCAGAGGCAGTGACTGACTTCCTTCACAGAACCTGGCCCCGAGAACTGAGATCCTCTAACCTTCTGCCACAAGAGAGCCACACAGAGGACATGGATACTATAAAGGGACCTAATGTGAACTCAGGAGGTGCACACACCACAGATTGCAGGGCTTCTCAAGCAGTCTGGGCCCTACTTGCTTGGGTGAACAAGTGGCAACAAAGGAGCAGGCACACGCAGAAAGACCATCCATCAGAAAGGGACCACACATGTAGCTCAGGTGGAGATCAACAAGAGAATGGGGCCATCATCAGCCCATATTGCTCCCACAATAAATATGTGCCTTTCCACTCAACATCCCCAACACAAAGAACAACTGAGGCCACAAACTCACCTGATGGAGACCAGATACTATCCAGGCATACAACCTCTCCACAATCTTGGGCAGTGGCAGTCGCTCACTGTGCTGTGCCCACCACAGCAGCACTGGCTACTTAAATTTGTATGGATAGCCCTCCGAAGATGGTCACCAAGATATCAGCTACCAGCGGCAAGCCAAAAGAACCTAAAGCTCTCACTGCAGAGAGGGTATGAACTCATATCAGATAAGGGTGGTTTGTTTGTTTTCTGGGGAAAGATAGGGGGATGGAGAGGCTGACATGGGGTGGAGGTGGGGATCTTGTAACCTGTGCTGTAAAACTCCAAGCTCTGCAAGGTAACCTAACAGAGAGGTTGTGATCCCACCCCCATGCCTGAGGCCTCTCAGCCACCATGGGCTTCTCTAACCTCTGGCCCCCACCCTGTTTTCGTGACTTGAATACATAGAAACTCTGCACCAGTACACATGGGATACGCCCCTATGTGACTTCTTTCATGTGTCTCTTTGGCCAGGCAGCCCCTCCATTGCTGCTTTTTTAATTGTACCAAGACTCCCAGGCACTGGCATGAGTTTGGCTATACACACACTCCTGTGTTCCCCCATGTGACCACTTTTATCAGCAAGCAGGAACCCATAATGAGGAAGGCTCTGTAAGTGCTGTAATTGCAAGGGTATACCTTTCGGGGGGCCATTGCAGCTATGACTTCTGTAAAGGCCTGACTTTTTTGCTCACAATGGCAGGACAAATATCAATGTCTGATCAGTTACCTCTTTGCAAAGCGAGCTGAGGGCACTTTGCAAGCTTAGTGCTATTAAACAATGTCTGATTTGCTACTTCTGGGAATATGCACCTCAAATAGTGTACATTACCTACTAAGAGGACAGGCATGTGACTGAGAAGGTAACCTCCATTCTACCAGAAGCATGCAGGCTCTTACTTATTAGTACCCCCCTTACTCCGAGATGGTGCTGCCTCAGCTACAAGGCAATATCCTAAATGGCGGGAAGTGGATACCTTATAGGATCATCATAACATTCCCCCCCCAAATAACATATTTCACAGGCCTGGGTCAATCAGGTGTGTAATGCACAGTAGACACGTTATAGACCACACATGACACATGGTGACATTAACTCTGCTGGCTTCAAATTCTAGTGCTTTACTGACAAGAGAAACGTGCCCCCGCATAGGCTACAATCATCCTCTGGCTTCCAGTACCAGTCTTACGTTCCCCAAGGAACTCAGGTGGTCTGATCAGAAATCATCCTAGTTCCACCCCAGATACCCAACCTTTGTATACCATAGCATAAATGTTGGTTGTTTTTCAACCTGTCTTTCAAGCCATTAGCCCTGGGGAATTCAGGATGACCCTGTGTGGCACACTGCCACAAGTCACTTATCTTGGGATCATCCTTCACTGGTATGTGCTTCAAAATGTAAATAGCATGTTGTTTGGTTTAATAATGTTAGAGTGTTTTGTAGATATAGTAGTAGGCCATGGTAAGACTGGCACTTTGATTGCAACAACTAAAGAGATTGTGCTCAGATTTGGGGACTACAATGTCTCTAATACATATGGTAATATACAACCTACCTCTTACTACTCATTGGGGAAAAACAATCTGTTGACCTTAACCTTTGGTGAGCAGATTAGTACATATCATTACTTGTTATTTGCTTCCAGTAATTATGGGTGAAGTCAACTGCTATTCCTGGAATGTCAGAGGGCTAAATACCCCTATCAAAAGGAAAAAAAGTTCTGACTCACCTTAAAAGGTTAAAGACACAGGTTGCCATTCTACAAGAAACCAAACTGACTGGGGATGACCATAAAGGCTTAGTGAGAGACTGGATTGAACAAAACATCTTCTCATGCGCCACCATACATAAAAGGGGGAGTAGTGATACTGCTTTACAAGCCCCTTAAATGTTGAGTTCAACAGCAGGCCTCTGACCCATCAGGCAGATGAATCACTGCATCACTATCCACCTCTGCTAGCCCTCTCCTTCTTGTCACCTTATATACCCTGAATGAAGATGATCCTGTCTTCTTTCATAAACTGGCTAGTAAAATACAGTCCTTCGGTACAACAAATGCCCCTATAATGTTCAGAGGAGATTTATATTTGTCCCTTCTACCTCTGATTGATAGAAGTTGTATTGGGAAAGAGACGCACATGAGAGGGGCCCTGGCAGTACAGAAAATGATGGTAGAGCTCAGATTCACGGACATATGGAGATTGTTCCATCCAAGTGACCAGGACTACACATTTTATTCCAGTGTCCACAAATCGCATAACTGCATTGATATGTGGTTAACATCCCCATCTCTAACACAAGCCACCTTGAACACATCTATCCTGCCCATGGTCATATCTGACCATGCACTGATTCAAGTCCAACTGACATGGGCCGCCCCCTTCCCCATATCTCCCTCCCGGAGACAAGACCCCCTCCTGTTATGAGACCCGTAGTTTCTTCCCTGGGCAAGGACAAAAGCTGAATCCTTTTTCCAGGAAAATCTCATGGAAGACACTTTGGCAGGTAACACGTGAGAAGCTTTCAAAGCTACCATTAGAGGGCAAATGATTGGATATGCAGTGCATAGGAGGAAATGCTACATGACCTCCAAGAGCAATTACAGTACACATAGTGGAAATTGATTTTAAGTTACAGGTAAATCCTAGCCCCCACTCTCCGCTGGGTAAAAAGGTCCTGGGACTCAGGTTGGAGATTAACACCTTGCTCTCTTGGAAAGCTGAGACTGCAATCCTTAGACTGCAGCACAGATATTGGGAAGAGAGGGACAATAGTGGAAAAATTCTGGCCTACCAACTGGGAAAACAACAAGCAGATAGACATTGCCGGCATTTAAGACTAGATGGGACAAATTCAAAACAAACCCCAACAAATTAAAGACATCATGAAATCCTTCAATGCTAACATATGCCACCACACACACACACAAACTCTGGAAGGAATTCAGAAATTCCTAGACTCCCTCCCAATACCTAAACTGACCCAACAGCAAGTAGATTTACTGGATGCTCCCCTAACAACAGATGAGATTAAGCAAACTGTTGTATACCTAAAGAAAGGCAAATCACGAGGATGAGAGGGCTTCCCGGTGAACTTTCTACAAGTTCTAGAATCCATAATATCCCAGATTCTTTGCAAAGTCTATTTTGAAGCAGAAGAAATGGTGACACTCCTGCCTACCTTACAGGAAGCAATGATAATAGTTCTTTCCAAGATGGGGAAAAACCCTTCAACTTCCAGTAGTTACAGGCTGATTTCCCTGATCAACATGGACAGTAAAGTTTATGGCAAAGCCATTGCCACTAGACCGAACCCCTTACTTACCGGATTGATTCACCCTTCTTGGGTCGACGTTATACAGGGGAGATGCAGTGTGGATCACGTTCGGTCCCTTGTTAATCTCATATTTATGGCCCAATCACTTACAACCCCGGCAGTCACCCTGGCCGTTGACTACAAGAAAGCATTTGACTTGGGTGAATGGGACTATCTTCATCTTGTCCTGAGTCACACAGGATGTGGTGACCACTTCAAAACTTGGGTTCGAGCCATATACACATCCCCCACTGCCTGAGTTCTCACAAACTCAATTCTCTCAGCCCCCTTTTCATTACACAGAGGCACTAGAAAAGGATGTCCTCTCTCCCCATTGCTTTTTGTACTGGCAACAGAGCCTCTGGCTGTTGCCATTAGGTGCCACAAGGGAATTAAGGGCATCACTATTGGACAACAACAATATTATATAATGATGTATGTAGATGGCCTACTCATCCCCCTAGTGGATATGACCAAATCACTTTCCCCCGATCTCCTTATTAAGGCAGTTTGCAAATTATTCAGGCCTGACAATCAACCAGACAAAAACAGAAGTTCTCCTTCTGAACCCCCCACTGCCATCCTTCTATGGTACAAGCACAAGGATTGCAGTGGCACAGATGGGAATTACTTACCTTGGAGTAAAAATTATCTCAAATCTCTCCAAAATCTGGGAACTAAACATAGCACCCCTAATGTCTGCTTGCAAGACTGATTTTGACCACTGGAAAACCCTTTGACTCTCCATGGTGGGGAAAATATCTATCATCAAGATGGTGACAGACCTCAAGCTGTTTTACCTGCTGTCTCACATTCCTCTCAAAATTTCCAAGATATGGCTCCATAAAATTGAAAAAAAACATTGGTGAATTACGATGGGAAGGGAAGAAACCACAGTATAGTCGGGCTAAACTAAGGTCCAATAGGAAGGAGGAGGGCTGGGGTCTCTCATGCGTAGAAGGTTATAACCTAACATTCTGAGCTGGCAAGCTCTGCACTGGTTTAGAAAACATACTGAGCAATCCCCACAATGGATGTACATGGAATTCATGCAATGTGGGACTAGTATAATATCCTCCCAGTTGTATTCTGCAGCTGGCTCCACCTACAAATCCCACCCAACCTTGGGCTCCACCATTTGATACTGGTCTCAACTGCATTGCAAACTTCATACATACGAACATACAAATCTGCCAGCAGAAACAGGCCTCACGGTCAATCAAGTCAGCTCGATTGTGCAGCTAGCTCCCTCATGTTGCAGCTGTCCCACCCTTCTTTCCCCTCAACCAGTTATCCTCACCCTGTCCCATCCCCTCTTAAAACTGCCTACTGTCTGAGAGGATACCACCTCCTCAGGCAGTGTTCCATTTATCTACCAATCTTTCCATGAAAAAATGCCTCCTCATCTCTCTCCTGTATCTTCCCCTCTCCAGTCTGAGACCTTGCCTTCTCACGTCCCTCCCGCTCCTCAACCTAAAACCCCCCTCTGTACTAGGCATGTTAATTCCCTTCAAGTACTTAAAGGGCTCAACCATATCCCTCCTATCCCCCTCTGCTCCAGGGAGTACATATTTAACTCCCTCAGTCTTTCCTCATAGTGCTTGTTCTCCAGTCCTTGGATTGTCTTTGCTGCCCTGTGCTGTACTCCCTCCAGAAATCTGGCATCCTTCTTCAGGAACAGGCACCAGTACCGCCACAGTACTCTAGGTGTGTCCTGACCAGCACCTGTACAGAGGCAGGATCACTTCCCTATTTCTGGAGGAGATTCCTGTCGCAATGCACCCTAGCATTCTATTGGCTTTTACTGTCACCTTACTGCACTGAGCTGAGCTGTTCAATTCCCCATTATAATCACCCCTAGATGCTTTTCCTCAATGGTGGTCCCCAACTGAACCCCTCCCGACTGGTAGCTCTCTCCAAAGTGTAGTACTTTGCACTTCTTGGTGTTGAAACCCAACTGCCACATTTCTGACCACTCCCCCAGTTTGGTCAGGTTGTCCTGTAGCCCCTGCCATCTTGCTATGTTACTCACCACTACTCCCATCTTGGTATCATCAGGAAACAGACTGATCTTGCTCCCGATGCCATGTGAGATACCGAGCCCTGTGGAACCCCACTCATCACAGCCCTTGGTGATGAGAGTTCTGTATCCTGTGTACGATGAGGCATTGAACAGGTCTGCCAGTGGCCCTGCCAGGACTTCTGCCAGTTCCTTAAGGACTCTTGGGTGAATGCCATCTGGTCCTGGTGCCTTATCCACCCTCAGCACCTTGAGCGCCTCCTGTATGCTACCCTCCATAAGTACCTCATCCATCATTCCCTTCCCCCAGTGCCCACCTTCCCCATCCCTTGAGGCAGCTGTCTGCCCTTCTCCTTCATGAACACAGAGCAGAGGTACTCATTTAGTGATTCTGCCTGCTCCACCCCTTTCTCCACCTACCCCCCCATCCATCTTAATCCTCACTATCTGGTCCTCACAGCTCCTTTTCTGTCTTATGTATGTGAAGAAGTCCTTTTCCCTGTCTTTGTTGCCTGTGTCAATCTCAGCTCTCTGGAGGCCTTAGTCACCTTGAATAGTCTGGTTACCTCCTTGGACTTCTTCACATACACTTCCTTATTCTCCTCACTACCTGATTTCTTGAACCTCTTAAATGCTGTTTTTTTAGCCCTCACCCCTTCCAAGACCTCCTGATTTATCCAGCTCATTTTTTCAGCCCAAACAAACCTGGATCCAGCATCCCTTGCCCCCTTATGGTCAAATCTTAGTATTACAGTAGACCATAAACTGGTTATGTGGTGACAATGGACAGTGTAAGGTATATATTTCATGAAGGACATCCTAGACTCCAGAGAGGGATGTGTATCTACATTTCAGGATCTAATAGCGTGATGGGGATTACTTCACACTGACATTTGGAGGTATCTCCAGCTTAGAAGCGCAGTCCATACTTTCCTAAGCAAAATACACTCACAACATACACATTCCCCCCTTATCATGTGGCTGAAGCAAACTAAATGTCAGGTAAGCAGTATATATGTGGCACTTAGGGAGAAAAAACACAGCCAATCGTCCGAGTCCAAGTCTAAATGGGAAAGGGCAATGAAGATCATTATTATTGATCAGCAATGGACCCAATGGTGGAAGACAGCTCATAGAGCCTACACATATGTTAGAAGTGCTGTAGACTGATACAAAATAAAATTTTCTATTTGGGGTATAGAACCCTTGCAGTGCTGTGTATGGCTCAGATCCTGCAGTCAGATAAATGTTGAAGATGCCACAACAAGACAGGGGACCTGTATCACATTTTATGGAGTGCCCTCTGCTTCAGCCATTGTGGAATCAAGTTTCCAACCCAGGTACAAAGATTCTACACGACAAAATCCACAGATCTGCTGAGTTGCTAGTATTAGGGATAAGAGATGCTGCTACATACCTTACTGTTCCAGAGCATCAATGTCTGGCTGTCTTAAGCATGCAAGCAAATTGCCTGTTTTTATGTAATTGGAGAAGTTCATATGTCCTTAATATCAGTGAAGTTTTAGAAAGTTTGGTAACAAATGCTGATATGGACAGATGAACGCACATAACTAACAATACACTATGTAAATGTAATGCTTGTTGGCAGCCATTTATGCTCTATACACACCCCAGAGCTGGTATCGGATAGGCACAAGAAATAGGTCCTCATACAGTCCTTACTAGCCAGAAGTAGGTTGTTTTTTGGTACCCTGATAGTTTGGTAAAGTGCATCAGGTGCTGTTTCTTGCCATTGTACATAGTTATGTTGTATGCGTTTAAGGTTCTTTGTAGATCTATATTTCTTCCCTTTTTGGCAGGAGATTTTACATTTGTTTTGATGGACTGCATGCTGCACTACATAGCTGGATGTAACAAGCAGCAACCAGATATTGGTGTAGATAAGCTACATCACCTGTTCTGTCTCATTTTTCCTAACATGTTGTTCCTGAACTGTCTTAAACCACATGTAGGTAAAAAGTTACAAAATAGGCTGTATAATAGTTCCGTTGTCTGTAATATTTTATATTGACTCATGCATAAATCTGAATGTACTGAAGGAATGTTTTGTTTGTATTCTGTGAAATTTAAATGACAATAAAAAATGTAACCACAAAAAAAAATAACAGCACAAGAATTACAATCAATATTCTTTTGAGGAAGGAAACAAAACTTATCTTCTGGCTGCTTTGCAGAAAAATATTGGGAGGACCTTGTGGAACTCAGAGTGAGGAAGGAAGCAGCCCCTGCCCCGTACAGTAAGGAATTAGACGAATGGCAGCGGCTGACAGCAGCTGCACAGCACAAAGCTGGAGGGAGGATTCCAGTACTACACAGGTGCATGCTGCAGGACAGGGAGGCTCTGACTGCTCATACACATTCTGGGGGGAAAAAAAGGCTTACACAGACTCAGACTTGTTTTCTTCTCTGCGTTTTTGTTGTCTTCGATACCTGAGTACACAGAGTTGTAGGAGTAAGAAAGTAATGACTTAAGAAAATGTAGAATCCTTACTTAACAAGATTACATAGGACCTGACTCGTAGATGGCCCTTCCCCTGAACCTCTGAGCTATGATATATATCATCAAAATGAATGTTTTACCTCACCTGTTGTACCTGTTAGAGATGCTTACACAGGTATTACTAAAGAAATGGTTCACTAATTTCCAGACAACACTTTCCACCTTCATCTAGAATAACAAAATCCCACCTAGGGTTCACAGACTCCACACAAGCTCCTTGGGATAGCAATTCCCAGATTTTAGGTTGTATTACCTGGCACAGCATGCCAAACACTTCCACTGGTTGAGACAGGGACTAGTGCCCTCCATAGGAGGTCATTATGCCCCAGACTAGCAAAAAATTGAGCTGGACCTTTGTCAGGAATCAGGGATGGTAATTCCATATATTCCATATTTCCTATATGGCAAACATTCTCCTGCTCTCAAAACCATACCCATTGGCTTTTCTCTCCTAGTCAGCGAGCAGCTCCATAGGCTCTTTGGAATGAATCCTATATTTTTTATTTTTTTAATTTTACTTCAGTCTTTGCTAACCAGGTGAGGCTCACCAGGCACAAGTGGCTGTTTTCAGGGGTGACCTGGGAGCACTGGGAAGGTTAAGTGACTTGCTCAGAGTCACACTGTATGGAAGTGGAGGTTGTGGGAATCAAACCCAGGTCTGCTGGATATACCAGGCTCATTTACAGCTCATTACTCTAACCTCTAGGCTATGCTGCCAACCCCATTTGACATGGAACAGCCCATTGTAGGCAATCACAAGTTCAAAATTCAAAATAGAATGATCTCACGGAATTTTGCAAATAGAGCAGATGTCAGTATTTTGCATTTCCTGATGGAGGCAGACTACATCATATCCTGGGGCAGCTGCAATCTAGGAGGCTAGCTGCACACTCAGGCAGACATTGATAGATTGGGTGGTCTGTTTCTGCTAGCAGATTCATTTGTTCATATGTTCATAACCAGTCACATGTCTATCAGACTACATGGAGTTTACTTCACACATTACTGATGGTGGGCACACAGTCCTGATTTTGGGCCACTAGACTACCAGTGGACTGGTGTTGTTAATCTATTATATTGCAATGCTTGGGGGGTGCACTAAACTACCAGGGAACTGGGGGAGTTATTAAATCATTCTACATTGCTCGGGGGGTACTAGTCTACCAGGGCCTCTTGGGTTATTTGGCCACATATGCGGCTGGGCGACTGGGGTTGGGGCACGACGGTGGGGATGATAGCTGTGCCCTGTGGGGCATGTTACACCGGGATTTGGGGACTGGGGTATGGAACGCCCTGTGGGGCATGGATAACACAGTGAGTCGGGTGAGCAGGTGGGGTGGGCAGCCCTGGGGGCAGTTACTGTGTGGGGGTATGTGGGGCATGTACTCAATGGGGGATGGGGCAGGATGTGTGATGCCCATTGGGGCAACAACAGAGGAGGTCTGGGCATGGGGAGAAGGGCACATGTCCCAGGTCTACAGGACCCTTGGAGGAGGCTGTAAGTTACACCAGCTAAATGCAGGTATAACTTACATTGCCGGTTCTCTTCCGGGGCTTCTTGTAGAATCCTGACCTTGGGGACTTTGATGCTGCCCTTCTAGAAAGGGGTGCAACTGCTGCCGTAAACCCCCTAGCGCCATGGCACAGGGGGTCTATGGCCGCAACTGCCAGCGTAACTGCTGTTTGGAGCAAGTGGCCTGTGCCATGTCGCAGGCCACTTTGTAGAATCGTGAATGTCGCAACTGCTGGCGTAAGTTGCTATATACGCCATTCTATGTGGTACAACTGCTGTTATGCCAGGTGTAACTCTTCTAGAGTCCAGCCCAATGAGTTTTGTGATAAGACTCCATATAATGATCTAATCAGCCACCACTTCCAAGAACCAGTAAAAAGAAAATGATTCTGTTTGTTAATTTAGTTTATCACTCAAAAGCCTAAGAAAGCACTAGTCCAAGGGTAATTAGCCATATAGTAGGTATTCCTTTATGAACTTATAAGCAGAGAAAAATTGGTCCATAAAAGTCTTTAAAAATGTTTTTTTAACGGGTATCCACACTCTCTGTTTTAATACTTGATATTGTCAGAGCTCCTGATTAAACTTCTGTAGCAAAGGTTTAACTGTGTTCTCTAAATTCGACTGCCTTTGTTCCAACTAATTTTTCTGCTGTATTTTTGCTCCCACCTTGCTCTCTATGTCATGATATGTTATAAATAAGATTGTTATTTTGATCTCACAGATGCTTTCTGGGACTTGTTTGAGTTTTGTGATACTCTCCTAAAGCACTGTCATGTTTGCTTATTGGCGGCATGGCCCATGGGGGCGAGGGGATCTTCTTCATTTGATTTCTTGCCCTGTTTCTCTCTTATAGCTGACCCCTCTTTTGGATCTATTGGATAAAAGTTATCTTTTGAAGTTGATGTTCAAACTTCTGGAGCTGCTTTTGGCTTTTCATTTTCATTACCATTTCTTGTAGCTTCTTTGTTTTGACTTTTTTTTATGCTACCTTACTGACATTAGCAGCTCGGTTATCATCCATTGTAGAACTTCAGCTTGAATTTTCTTCTACTTAGTTCTGGTTTGGGTTTTTACTTTTCTTTTCCTCCCTTTTTTCCTCTGATTCCTTTTGATGTTTTTTGAGCCATTGTTGGCCAAATGAGAGTGTCTACTGTTTTAAACTTAAGGATGGTTTGCTTTCATGTTGTCTGAGGTGCTGCTCTGCTGTTTCACTTTTTTAGTGATGTGGTTGTTGGACTACTCAGAGCTTCAGTGCTGCTCACTATTTTTTTCTTTTTTCAGAAGGCTTTAGCAATTGCTCAAACTTTTTTTGTCTAGGCTTGGATGTTGCTTAAGAGATCCTGGGCCAGATGCACAAAGGGTGTGACAGGGCTTGCATGAAGACTTGCATCAACGCTGGTGGTTGGAGCAGCTGCGTTGAAAAGTTTGCCATCAAATCTGCCCCATTCAAGAAGATCAGGTGCATTTATGACAATTTTCCTGATTTATGGCAGCTTGGGCCAAATATTTAGCAGAAGCACTGTGAAACAGGTACTTGAGATTGCCACAAACTAGATCAGAAAAAAAGTTGGCATTCTTGTGATGTTTGAGAATCGGGCCCCTGTCTTTACACTGCTCTTATTCAAATTTTCATTTGCTTCCTGTATAGATTTAACCAGAATTGGTTTGCATTCTGATAAATGCCAGTATTTTTTTTATATTCTTTTCATTTTACTTAAAATGAAGTTTTGGTTTCTTTTACAGGTTTTTCAGGAATTCGGACAATGTTCACTGTTTTACTCAGTATTAAAGATCAATGGCAACACTGTTATAATGTTAATAAAAGTCTGATTTCAAGCCATTGTGTCATGTGTTTTGTTTCCTGAAAATTTCATGCTATTTGATTTTGTGTTTTTTCTGAAAATCAGCATTTCTGCACCTGCACTGCATCAACTGAGAACAGTCATGCTGTTTCTGTCTCAGTGAGACAGAGTAGAGGATTGACGTTATGCTGGAGCAGATGGCTGCTTCTTGGGTCTCAGTCTCCAGTGGATCACAATCAGAGCAAGTTGTAGAGTTAACTGTCCACTGTCCAAGATTTTTATTAGCACAATGTCTGGTCTGTGTTTAGGTAGATTAAAATCTATCATTCTCATCATGTTGAAAGAAAATTATTTGAGTTTTAATGCTGAGATGAAATGGTATGAGTGTGCCTCTCTGGAGATCCTTAGCTTGTCTGTATCACAGCTGTCAGGCGTTTCTGATCAAAACACTGATTTTTTCATATCTAATATTTGGCTGTTTATTTAATAGATCTAAAATAAATTTAAGTTTTCTTACACATAGAAATTGATTATTTATTTTTTCCTATTAATAGTTTTTATTACATTTTTAAATTTACATACATGCGTGTAACATAAAGAAAAAAACAAACAGCAAAAGGATACATACATCAGTAGCAGAGACGGATCCTTGCAGGTTATATCCATCACAACCTAAACACACAGCCTATAAACATAAAAAAGAAATTGATTATTTATGATGCAGTTTCTATAAATATGATAGTATGAGAACAATTTAGTAACTATCTGTCATTCACACACCCCACTATCACACACACACCCATGCGCGTACGTGCGAGCACACACACACACACACAATTTCTCGCTATTGTGGGAATTACACGAGTTGTAAAAGAGTCCAGCAGCACTTGCATTTCTTAACATCTGAGATGAACTAGGAGGGGAGACTCAGAGATTTGGAATGAAAGTGAATCAGTCAGCTGGGCTGATCACTTTCACTCTGCAATTTACTGACTCTAACATGTGCAATCCAGAGGGCCACTGCATAAATGTTACATAAGGAGAACACTGTTTTCATTGAGAAAATAAATATAAATGATGGAAATATATGTAACCATCATGTCCATTGATCAACCATCATGCAAAACACAAAATATGCTTTCTAGTATATTGATTTCACTCAGGCAACTGTTACAGCCTTGGGATTAAAAAATATATACATATATATACATATGCATTACTCATTGTACATGTAAGTGGTACTGTATAGACTGCTTCCCTAGCATCGAGATGTTGCTAGATATAGTCTTAGTGCATGCTTTCAATTACTGTTCATATAATGATTGGTGGGGGGGGGGCACAAAAAATCTTTCTTTCTCCTCTGCTCCAGCTTTTAATACACAAAGGTTCAGTAATTCGGGCTTTGTTACTCATGTGCAACTCTTTCTTTCTGTTGGACTCTAGACTCTGTTACACTTGAAGGGCACATGGGTTTCTCCTCAGCATGCCTGCATACATAATCTTCCCTCACAACAGGAACTTGCTAGATTTTCAAAGAAACTCAACTCGTACAAAGGCCAGTTCCACCTACTATCAGTTTATATGGCTCAAGGGATTGTGACCTTTGATCCAAGGTAGCACTGTCTTACCAGGTTGACCTTGGAGAAGATTGTATTTTAAAGTGATTCCAAGCAGCCCATATATCAACTTTATTGTTTGTCTTGGTGAGCCACAAAACACGTCAGGTTGCTGTTATTTGAACTCCAGTCTGTTGCATCATGCTCTCTCCCAAGTGTAAATATATCTTAACGTTTGGTCAATGTCTTAAGATTTTTTTCTTTTTACAGTACAGCATACCCATTACTCTCTTCCTCTTACTGCTTTCCTTTTAACTTATGAAGGCACACACGGACATTGCAGGAGAGATGCTAACAATGAGCTGTGTGCAGTTTTATAATCATTATTAGATTCTAAATAAAAAGTGCTTCATAACAAAGTAATGTAGCCCAAAACATCCCACTTCCCATATTTAAAATCGATAGACAGATAGATGAGAGACAACAGGCAGATAGATAGATAGATGATAGATAGACAGACAGATAGGTACGATAGAAAGAAAGAAGAAAGAAGAAAGAAAAAGAAAGAAAGAAAGAAAGAAAGAAAGAAAGAAAGAAAGAAAGAAAGAAAGAAAGGGGGATCACTGGTTCACTGCTTCAGCAGAAGCCAACATTCCCACTGTTCCTATACAAAGAATGTGGTTGAATGGCTTCTCTTACTAAGCTGGGCACCCTGGATATTGGGTTCCCCAGAAAAGGCATTTCTGGCCATTATTTAAAAAATAAACATGAGACTCTAGCTAAACAAGGCCTGTTTAGCTAGATTCTGGTGTTTGGTTTTTAAAATTACACTAATTTCTGTATTTTCTGTTTTTAGTTTGAGGGGAAAAACAAGATGGTGGCTCTCACAGCACAAAAAGAATATTTTTAATGCTGTGAGAAGCAAGTTGTGTGAAACCAAAAATGATCTTGCAACACAGAGTTTTTAGTGTCTTATCAGAACGTTATCCAAAAACCCTACTGAGCATGCTCAGTGCAGAAAAAAAACTTTAATCTATATAACGTTGGAATCATTTAATATTTTTTCACTAAACCTTCTAAAGGCACTACTTTGGCATAGCACACTTCTCTGAAAGTTGCAGAAAAAAATTATTTTGTGTAGGTTGTACTTAAGAGCAAACCAATACCATGTTTAATATAGGGGAAACAAGATATCTACAGGAAAATTAAATAAGTGGATCTCAGAAACCACACAAGCTGCAGACGCATGGCCAAGACCGGGAAATGCAGATGATTCGAGCTCTTGAGAATGTCAGCCTGTGGAAGGCGAAGCTTGATGCTAGATTTCCCAGCATGGAATCATCTCTTCAACTGCTGCATAACAAAATGAAGGAGCTGGAGCTCGAGTCTCACAGAACAACAGAAGAAGTGGGGAAGCTTAAGAAGCGTATTGAGGTGTGTGAAAATAAAACAACGGCAATAGATGCTAAAGTGACTGCTAATATTGTAGGGCAGACTGCTGTTACTAGGAAATGTGATGCATTAGAGAACGTTAACAAATACAAGAACGTAATGTTCCTGGGGATTCCAAACTCGTGTGATTATGAGTTTACCGAAATCAGAGAGTTAATTAAAAATGTTTTGCAGGAGACTTTTCAATTGCCAGAAGACAATCCACCATTAATAATTAAAGCTTTTAGAGTTGCAACCAAAAGAAGACCAAATGATCTCAAACCTCCTATTTTAATTCAGTTTGCATTTGAGACTGATCATGAATTAATTCTGAAGTTAGCCCATTTGTGCAAGAATTTGGAGTACCAGGGAAATAAATATAATTTTTTTCCAGATTACAGTATTGCTACCCAGGAGATAAGATGTCATTTTCTTTATTTAAAAGAGGATGCCCTGGCTATCGGAGCGCATTTTGTGCTACAGTCCCCTGCTAAAGTTAAAATTATATATCAAGGTCAGACTTATATATTTTTTGAATCAGATCAATTAACGGACTTTTTGAGATCACAAAATAAAGAACATGAAGTGATGGACTCAATGAATTTGGATTCAAACCTAGTTGCTGCTGCTGCTCAAATTGAAACTGATTTGAAAATGTAGAAAATGTAACAAGTACTTAAATAATTGAGATCAAGAAAAGTTTTTTTCTGTTTTTCTTTTTTGGAAAGTTTCAGTTAATGGATGATAAATTAAAATAATATAAATGATATTGACTGGAATGTTAAGGTTGAATTAAGCTATATTTTGTTTTCCACTTTTTTTGTTAGCAGCCACCAAGTGTGAAAATGATAATAAAATTTCAAAATCTGTGATTGAATCCCAGAGATGGGGACTGTAACATAATAGATGTGCTATGAACTGGTGTGTATATATTTAAAAAATCTATAGAAAAATAAAATAATAAAACAAAAGAACGTTATCCAAAAACTCTACTAAGCATGCTCAGTACATAAAAAAAAACTTTATATAACGTTGGACTCATTTAATATTTTATCACACAGCCTTCTAAATGCACTACTTTGGCATAGCACACTTCTACTCTGAAAGTTTCAGAAAAAAAATTATTTTGTGTAGGTTGTGCTTAAGAACAAACCCAATACTATGTTAAATATGGGGGAAAAATATAGGTTGACACCTGACCTGAAGGTGCCTCCCTCAAAGACGCTATTTAGCAGGGTACCGTACCTAAATGTATCTGTGAAACTACATGACTACCAATCCCCTGCTGAATCTTTCTGTATTTTCTTTTTTCTTTCTTTTTTTGTTTTTTTTCCCAGGCTGTGACATTGTACCCCAGCCACTGTTTTAAACCATCTACTAATACTGCTATGAAATGTAATGTTTTCCGTAATTGTGCTGCAACCGGTATTTTCAAGTCTCGTCCCTGTACCATTTTATGTATGACGTGGAACCTTGTAAATGAGTCCCTGTACCTTTTTTTTATGTATGACGTGGAACCTTTGTAAATGAGTCCCTGACTCAAAGGTCTTTCCGAATATCACAAATAAATAAATAAATAAAAAATATGTGGCTGTCAGAAACCACACAAGCTGCCATCTCAAAACTTTCCATAGATTTATTCCTTGCCTCCTAGACAACGCATACAAAATCTCAGCTAATTCTGTCACACTTTGCCAAAGCTATTAGGGTACAAAGTTAGGGGTTTAACATAGAACTTCTCACTCAACCCTAACTATAGATAGCGTACCTATAATATACAACATAAAAGGGATGCAACATATGGAGATATTAGCCTCAAAAATCAACTGTCTAACCCATCACCACAGTCAGAACTCTTGTCAGGATTGATTGAGATATGTCTCAAGACCTCATCTGCAGTGATGCTCTTAAAATAAAAAGTTAAAGCTGGCCCAATGGAACTGAGGGTTGAGGCACTAAACACCTTACCTCATGCTGTGTAGATGACCTGGATTCAGGAAAGACCTCGGGTCATTGAGGTTCAGGCATAGAGGGTGCTGGAGGAGCAGGATTGAGTGAGCTGCCAGGCTGCTCTCCTCTCCTGTGGGTGGTGGGAGTGGGTAGTCACTCCTCCCGTAGTTCTGTCCCCACTGGGTGGAAGTCCAGTGGGGTAACATAGGCTGGCAGGGACAGCAGTGCAGTTGGGAGGAAGGGGCTGAGCTGGCTTATGGTGTGCATATGCACATCCATGCGCATGTATGGCCATGTGCCAGGGCCCTGGGGGAAGGGAGGTAATGGGAGAAAAACCAAGAAAAAAACATAAAAATCTTAATTAAAAAAAATAAATCAATAAAAAGTTGGCCGATCACTAAGAAATCATCAGTTACATTGAAAGAAGATTCATGTGTGACTTTTAAATTAAACCACAAAAATCAGAGAAAACAGAATCCAAATTCAGCTGTTTCAAGGGGGTCACTGAGCTCCTTATGGGTCTCCTAACATTAGAGTTTGTCAAAGTATTAATGTTGTCCCAGAAATGCCAAACATCAGACTAGCTATCATCAATTTATTTCTTATAAAATTCAGATTTTGAGGGTTTAATTAAATATTTAACCGTATTTCTGATGCAATAGTACTCAGACAACAAACTGTCTGATGGGCAACTTGAAAGCACCCTAAGCAGATTTATGTTGCTTGATCTAATCCTTTATATGTTTTGAAAACCATCTATTGTTGCATCCTCTTAGTCTCTTTGACCAAAGTGCAGAAATATTTGTCTTGTGTAGGGATAAGTTGATTTAGAAAAAAATCTAAAACTAAATCAATATAAGGGGCTCAATTTTCAAAGAGCCCATAGAGCAACACAACTTGTGTCACTCTAGGGTTGCAGCAAACTACAGGTGCATCAGGGACCCTACACCCAATTTTATAAAAGGAGTAGTCCCTGCACCAAAAACCCAGGAGTTGCTGCAGCTGCAAGCTCGCTTCAACTATATGGTGCACCCAGGAAACTGCCGCAGGAATCCAGCTCTACTGTCCAGCACAACACTAGAGAGACCGGGATGGTTGGTGTGGTGAATCTGCATGCTAAGAGGAGGCTGGGTGCAGAATGGGCATGGGGGTGCCATGGGGGGGTCAGAGTAACTGCGGACATAGCAGGTTGTGATGTGGCACACAGCATGGGTGCAATTTCCTGAGCCATACTGCCCATAGGATGGGACCACTTCAGGGGGTCCAGGGGCAGACATTGCAATGACCCCAGGTGGGCACACCCATGGCAGCTGCCCCATAGGTAGCCAGCTTACATAAGCTTGTAAGAAGGAGGCAGCCTGCCACAGCATGGGAGGGTGGTACAAGAGGACTGTGCCAGTGCCCGGAGACATTCTCCCACCACTGGCATCCCTTACCTGCTCCTCCAGCTCACTGTTTACAGCCATATGCGAGCTGGCTACCGAAGGGGCAGCTGCCAGGGCTGTGCCCACCTGGAGCCATTGTAGTATCTGTCTCTGGACCCCTCAAGTGGTCCCATCTCTTGGGCAGTATGGCTTAATAAATGGCACCCTTGCTGGGTGCCACATCATAACCTGCTATTCCCACAGTCCCTTCAACCACCTTATGGCACTCCCTGTGCCCCTTCTGCCTTCATCAGCCCAGTTTCACACTCTGTCCACGTTCACCACAGTGTGTGGCACTGATGCACATCCCTGAGACCATCTCCTGGCCAGTCTAAGTGGAGTCCCTTGATGTGTCCATGTCAGGACTTACAAAATCACAAAAAGGGGATTCTGTAGTGCCATCATGACACAAGCCAGCTTGTGACCTGGCGCATCCCAATTTGGGTCATAAGGCTGGCGCAGTGCCACGTTATTACAACAGCTCCCCTTTTTTATGCAAACCACATTTGAAAATAGGGAATGCCACATCTTTTGATGCAAGGCACCAGCTGTGTCATTTATGTTTGATGTAGGCACCTTGTGACATCATCAAGGCTTTGAAAATCAAGCCCCAGGTATAGAATAAATAAAAGACCAATCAGCAACGGCCATTTTAAAGCAAAATAATAAAAAATCCTAAAGTTATGAGACTGAATAATACTGGGGGGTTGGGGGTCTTAGGGGATTTAAAAGTCAGGACACAGTAAATGGCCAAATTGTCACTCACAGTGTCTTCAAGTACACCAGCCCACAGTGTCCTCAAGTACACCAGCAGGCAAAGCCTTGCCCTACTGATTGGTCATAATCTAGTCATGTAAAGTCTGGTTAAAAGTACAGTAAAAGCATTCAACCGGGTAGGGTCTTTAATAAGTTGAACCAACTGATGAGATGCAAGAAAGATTCAAAGCATGCACCATTCTCCTTTAATCAGCTCAGGTTAACATCCCCAGTTGTCACACAATTGTACAATTTGGAAAAACTTTCAGTTAACTCCAAGAATTCTTTTAACCCAGAAATCCTACATTGAGGAGGGTTATATAAACAGCCTATAAAAACATATTTCTTCCCTCCTAAAATCAATTGAACAAAAAAGCCATTCACTTGCTGATTGACACTGCATCTAAAATTGGTGCTCCTTATGATAAGCAACCACCCCCCCCTTTACCTTACAGGTGTTCTCTAAATTATAACCAGCAAAATACAGATACTGTCAGGCACTGAAGATGTCAGCCATGTCTCAGAAATGCCAATAATAACATAATGGTAAGTAGTAGCCACAATTTCCAATTCTGTTAATTTGGGAACTTAACTTGGAACATTAAAATGAAGAGTTTTAAAACCATGAACAGAATTCCACAAATGTTCATTAAGTTTTTAAAAAAAAGGTGGACCAGGATGGTATCCCATGGGTTTAGCGACTGCGATTGGGAACCTACCGAAATGGTGACTCAATCACGACACTTTTGACCATGGCAAGGAGGGAGGGCGATCGGATAGCGGGTGCGCAACTATAGTGACAGGCTATTGCTGCATGTATATGCGTATGGGGGAGTAAGCAGGCTGCACATGGGGTGGGACGGGAGGGAGGGATTGTGGGGGGGTGGTGCCACAGTGAACTGCTGTGCCACTTCTGTGGCATTGTGGGTGGGTTCAGAGCTAGAGCATGTGTGGTGCTGGGTTTGGGTCTGGGCGCAGGTGCCTTTTGTTGTGCTCGGCCCAAAATTATTTTTTTCCTGGATTTGTACCCCCTCGACATGCACCCCCCTAGAGTTGTGAATCCTTAAGTAGGGTGGTGTGGGGGGCGATGCACCCCATGGGGGTAGCACAGCCCCCACATTGAAATATAAATTGTATGTTCCGGCACCTTTGTTGTTGAGGGAGTCAGAGTGCCGAAATTGATTTTCAGCACTCTGGATTCGCAATAACGCCGATCGCCTTTAGGATTTCGACATTATCACATAAACCCTACTAGGATTCATTTCAAGGTTGCCTGCCAGCATAAGCAAACACAAATTAAAAGATTTTAGACAACAATTGATGTCAGGCAGTAAAGAAACAACAAATGCTATAACTGCAGCCCGTAGTAGTATAGTCCTTAGCAGTAATAGTCAAACAATGATAAATTAAATTCCAAGCTGGAGTCCAAAATTAATTTCTTAGACACTGGCAAATCACTAACATTCTGATGACATCTGTTCTGGAGATTCAGTGGAGTTTAAATTCGCTGGCAAATTTCCTGTGAATTTGCCAAATCTACCACATAGATCATTTTGTGAATCTTTCCTATTTGATCAGAAATTCGCCAGTTATGGCTTTGCTTTGCTTTTTGGTTTTTAAAATGTAAATTGCACTTAAAAAAAACCCAAAAGCAAGGCAAAATTACCAAATGGCAAATTCTCAGATCAGCAGCCTGAGTCCCACTCCCCGGTGTCTAGTGCCCCTCCTCCCCCTGTCGATCACACTGATCACCACTACAGTCTTTCCCTGAAGTCTAGTGGTCCTCTCTTTACTGCTCACCTGCCTGACATTCTATAGTTTTTTCACTGGTGTCTAGTACCCTCGCTTTTGTCAATCATCTGCCCAATATAAAATAAAATTTCCCAAATCCCTGGTGGCTAGCAGTCCCTCCTCCCCACCCAAAAGTCCATACAAATCCTGCAGTATGCCTTGCAGAGACAAAATAGCAGATTGCTTGTGAATCATGCTCCCAACTTGAACTGCCACTACACTGGTAGGGTTGGAGACAATTTGGTAAGGCTGGAGATGAATTAAACAATGACTGCTAAAGGTAATCAAAACTGATGTTTAAAAATAATAATCTGCAATGACTTAGAAAACAAGAGTTTGAAAGCAGATGGCATGCTGTTGATATAATCCAGAACAAAGTGAGTAACTTCACACACCACATCACCACTCAGCTCCTAACTAGAGGCTACCACTACCCCAGGAGAAGAAATGGGTAAAGTGATGATAAACAGTTAACAGTAATTCAGACCATTGCAATTCATGATTTCCTCACACTATGTTTCCACTATCACTACTAAAAGGGGGCTGCCACTACCCTAGAGAGAAGAAATAGAAACAGGTTGGGACTGTCGCAACTAACAAAGTCATGTGGCAAGCAGTTTTGCAGGCAGCCAAATAAGCTGTTGCTAAAGTCCAGGACAACATTTGTAATTTCTGTCCACCACATCTCCTCTACTGCTACTGGACAGGGTCTGCCACTACCCAGGAAGAGGAAATGGGGACAATGGTGATCAGCTGTTAACAGAAGTCCAGACCAAAAAGGTATTGCCACCCACACCAGGTATCCACTTCTAACCAGGGGCTGCCACTACCCCCAAGAGAAGAGAGAGATACAAAAGGCTGGAGCTTTCATGACTCAGTATGTCATGCCGAAGCAAGCTAGCAAAGTTCAGGCATGGTTCAACACTGTGTTATATTAGAAAATAATTGGAAGCTGATAGGATACCCCCCCATCCCCACCAAAGACTGCCACTTCACAGGTGATGGAACACGACTGCATTCATAGCAGGCAAACAGTAGGAGAATTAAATGTTCAGAGGACACTGTTCTGCTCCTGGGTTAATTGTCTGTGTCTCTCTGATTCATCATCACCACGGTGGCAGGTGGCAGTGCAGTTCAGGAGACCAAGTGGAAGAGTAGGATGCAAACACAAGCCCATCTGGTGTGCTAGCATCAAGTACATTCATGTGTCCTAGTGGGCAGGGGTGTCAGAGGTAAAAATGAAAATGTGGAGAGTCACTGAGTGGGCAGCTGGTCTTCAGCCCTGTGCTAAGTCTATCTAGCAATTTCTATTTCCACTTCTGGGAACAGCCTCGGTTACCTCTGCCTCACTTAGGGAATGAAGGTGGGGGTACTGCAGCTTTGTGGTCTAGCATACTGAGGTTCCCAGGGCTGTAGATCTGAGGGATGCGTAAATTAGGTAAACGTCCTGGCTGCAGCTGAACAAAGACACACTCAGGATAGACCAAAGGAGTCAAAATAGAATAAAAAAATGCAACAAACTGCCAGTGGAGTGGAAGCCTTAATGGTGCTTAGTGGCAGTGTAAATTGTGTCTGCATTTATGTTTACACATTTCTGCATGCCATGTATTACTGCAATTTACTCATTCTCTTCTCTTTTTTAGGGCTCTGGGTGGAGCCTACAGCCCTTCTGTCATTGATCAGACTGTTGCTCTAAAATGGCTTTTTGTGGAACTCCCTTTTTAGACATTTGAAAGTATTCCTCCACAGCTGCAAAGTAGTGCACCCCCCCCTCTGATTTTTGATATTTGCTGCTCTATGTTAAAGTCATCTGAGGGGGAGGGGGTGCTACTGTATTGTGACTCAGAACTTATCAGGATATTAACAAAAAAAAAAAAGTTTTAAACTACTGTTTCTATCATCTGTCCAGCTCAGTTTAATAGATGTATTCTATTGCTTTTTTTTAATTGCAATGTGACTTGCTATCTTTGGAGACTAATAATTTACTGACATGGCATTCAACAGATAACAGCACCTAACTGCAGAGTAGTGTCTAATTACAGTCTTAGTCAACTCTCCCCGTGTGTGTGTGTGTGTGTGTGTGTGTGTGTGTATGTAGCAAAGATTTACAGCATTTCCTCTGAATAGCTGATTGATGTTAACCCTTTCTGGACCTAATTAGTGGCATTGGATGTAGGAAGGGTTTTAAATGCTAGGCAGCTAATGTTTTAGGGAGGGAATTACAAAGAATGATAGTGGTGTCAACTGCAGTGTTCCCAGATTGAACAAAGCATTTCCCTGTAGGGCACCCTTCTTTTCCCTATATTTTCCATGTAAAACTGGGACAAAACTCATGTACATTTTTCTGTATGCTCAAGTCAATACATGTACACAACTGACTTCATTATGCCTGTCAGTAAAATCACTATAACAAATGTTAAGGATGTTTTTTATGTATTTTAAATGGTAAAACTCACTTACAACATGTCACAGAAGCTATTGAAAAATGCTGGAATTTCTCAAGCTTTGCTCTCAATGTTCACATGTCTCCAGAACCTCTTGATGGTATTATAGCATTGTTACAATGTACTGACACAGCCAGATAACCTGACTGAGATGCAGTATGTTATATTCAGTGGGGTCATACTTTTATCCATTTTGGTAATGTACTGACATAGGATAGCTTTAATGAGATGCAGGATCTCATTTTCAGAGGGGTCCTAATTTTACCTACTTCTACAGTATACTTATACACGTTAGCCTGGCTAAGATGCAGTATCTCATTTTCAGTGGGGTCTTACTTTAACTGGTGCTGACTTAAACTATGCATATGAGAGTATGGCGCATATGTAGTCATGTCAGTGCTGCCATGATACGGCTGACTATGGGGCAATTGGAATTCTCATTGTTTTTACTTGTAGGAAGGCTAAATAAATGCTAGACAGCTAATCTTGTAGGGTTTTCAGAGGTTGTAAGGGTCATCCTAGAGAATTACAAAGAATGACAGCAGTGTCAACTGTAGTGTCCCCAAATTGAACAAAGCATTTCCCTGTTGGTCACCCTCCTTTTCTCTGTATTTTACATGTAAAACTGGGACAAAACTCCTGTACATTTTTCTGTATGCTCAGATCAATACATGTACACAACTGACTTCATTATGCCTGTCAGTAACATCACTATAACAAATGTTAAGACTCTTGTTATTTATTTTAAATGGTAAAGCTCACCTACAACATATCACAGAGGCTTTGGAAAAATTTTGAAATTTCTCAAGCTTTGCTCTCAATGTTCACATGTCTCCAGAACCACTTGATGGTATTATAGCATTGTTACAATGTACTGACACAGCTGGATAGTCTGACTGATATGCAGTATGTCATATTCAGTAGGCTCATACTTTTATCCATTTTGGCAATGTACTGACACAGGATAGCTTTGATGAGATGCAGGATCTCATTTTCAGAGGGGTCCTAATTTTACCCATTTCTACAATGTACTGTTACACATTAGACTGGCTAAGATGCAGTGTCTCATTTTCAGTGGGGTCTTACTTTTACCAGTGCTGACTTAAACTATGCATCTATGGGTATGGTGCATATGTAGTCATGTCAGTGCTGCCATGTTACGGCTGACTATGAGGCAAACTGCACATGCGTGAGTATCACACATGCACAGTTCTATAATAGCAGCAGTATCAGTTACATCTAACTCTATTGTAGTGAGAGCACCTCATATTCCTTTCAGTGCTCTTGCCACTCCTAAAAGCTCTCCAGTGCCATATCAGCTCAGTGCTGGCAAAAAGCTAAGGGCTGGGCAACACTGGAGACTGGTCTACTGTCTTCATGTCCAGAGTCTATATTGGCAGGTCAGTTTAGAAGGGCAACACCTGCCAGCCCAGTGGCACAGAGGGTTGAGGTATCTAGCCTTATCTCATGTCACACCGGTGACCCAGGTTCGCCAATGATCTCGGGTCATTGGGGATCTGGCTGGGGGGGATGAGGCAGGTTCATCACAAGGCTGTGTTGAAAAGTAGGTGTACAAATATAAAAAGGAAAATAATTTTCAATATTTTTAACCCAGATTCCTTTTCTGCAGCCCTATCAGCTCTGGACAGAGTTTGTTTACATAGCCATGAATGCACTGTTAGGACAGCAGATTACAAAAGTATGCTAGCCTTCTCTTTCTCCTATGCTGGCTTTTATGTACCTCACTTCACAAGTAGTGACTGATTTTCACTGCATGTAATTTTGAATACAAGGAAAACTAAGTAATATTGTTGATGAGTGAAAGGGAAGAAAGTTTAATTCTTTCTTTTAGTTTTTGTTGACCAGGAAATTAAACCAGATTTTAAGCTGTTGATGGTATTTTTATACATTTAATGCTTTCCCCCTGCATAGCAGAACATTGTATCAATTTATTACAGAAAGGGAAAGGGGAGAGTGGAAATTGTTTAACCTGGAATGGCACACTAAGACAGAGCTTGTTTCTGGGTGTGACCAGGAAGCGCAAGGAGGTTAAGTGACTTGCTCAGAGTCACACAATATACAAGTGGTGGCTGATGGGATTCAAACCCAGGTTTGCAGTACAGTCCCTTTGACCAATATGCCATACTGCCTCCAAAGGGTTTCAGGTTTTAAATACTTAGGATTTATATTGGACAATTGCTTAACATTTAGTGACCATGTTACTATTTTTAGTTAAAATTGCATAAAGCAATTGGGATATATTATATAGAGTATGTTGCTGTTTGACTGTGGAGTCCAGGAAAATAACAGCTAAGTGCTTTGTGATCTCCCTGGTTGGCTATGGCATCATTTACAGTGCTGCTACTCATACTGTATTGAGAAGGGTTTTTGTTTTTCATAATAATATTTGCAGGTTTGTCCTGGGTACAGATCATAGGACACATCACTGTGACCTATTCTGTTGGTTATGGTGGTTGTCATTTGAAAACTGTAGTAAATCAGGTTATGTTGACAAACCTATGGCACATTCTTTATGATGATCATTCTGTGCCTTTAAGAATTTTTAGGACTGTGGGCAAAGCCTACAGCCATTTTGGGATCAATCGTAGTTCTAACAATGGCCGATCATAGAACCTTCCATTGGACTTTTGGAAGTTTCTTTCCGAAAGTCCAACAGAGCTTGACACCCTCCACCATGATTGGCCACTATGGAATAAAAGCCGCACTATTTCAGCTGTTACATCTGCATTCTGGGGCATGAACTGCACATGCAAAACTTCCATTCATAGCAACTGTGCATCTTGTGTAGTTGCGTCACCACCACCAGCACCGGCAACAAAAAACCTGCCTCACACCATCCCACTGCTGCTGTCCTCCCCACTCCCTCTGTTTCCATCTCCGTGCTGACATCGGGCTCCCCAATCTCTGTGTCAGCATTATGTAGCCCCCACTCATGTGGCACACTGGTAGCCCACCTTAGTGTGCCCAAATGTATTTTTTTCCCCACCCTCTGCTGACATCGGGTTGCCCAATTCCCGTGTTGGCATCATGTAACCCCCCACTCATGTGGCACATTGGGAGCCCACCCCAGTGCACCCAAATGTCTGTTTTTTGGTTTGTTTGTTTCCTGTAAATCCAGGTCATTTCTGAAAATGGGCTTCAGCTCAATATTCATATCTGTCAAATAAAGTAAATGAATGAATATATTTTTACTCAGTCCCAAAAGGTGATTTCACGGTTGCTGCGCTGATTCTCCTTTCAGGACCAATTCACAAAATGACAATGGCACTGTTTATAAGGTGGGGTTCCAAGAAGCCCATACTTCAAATTTGGTGAAAAATTCAAAAAAAATATTGTTACGAGCTTGTGTTGTGCAGTTTCTATGCACGCTCCTAACTTTGGCAAGTTTTAATATTTTCACTCCACATTTTCAACATTGCCCTTTATGCACACCTCCTTTTTACCAGTACAGCTCTCATTTATCATATCCTTCCCAAAATGTGTTTTCACACCTGTGACAAAGAATGGCAATGTTGCTCTGCAAAAATCACCTTTCAGGACAAGTAAACAAAATGACACTAGCACTCTTCCTGAGGAGGGGTCCCAAAAAGGCCATTTTGAAAATTTGGTGCAACACCTCCAAACAATGGCAAGTTACACCCAGGCATTCAATAAATTTCTATGCACACATGTAACTCTGCTCACTTGGCAGTTTGTCACTGCCCTATCGGCTCTGGCCAGAGTTTGTTCTTCCCCTGTAGTGGCCACTGAAAAGGAGCCTGCCTGGACTCTGTTTGCTTACATTACAACATATATTTCAAACCAGTAAACAAAGTAGATATATTACTTTTCCCCTAACAAAGTCAACATTTATAAAAAAACTTGCAGACTGTGAACATTATGAAATGGCCTAGAGGTTTATTAATACATCAAAGCAAGGACAACACCAGTAAATTTCTGCTTGTAATGCTGAATTTCAACATGATCAGTGCAATACACAAGTGGAAACAGTTCCTGGTGTAGACTACAGTAGCTTCTCAACATTTCACGCTCTATCAAAGAGCTTTGTCAAGAGATATACAGCTTCTCCATTCAGGCTAATATATACAGTGATTTCAAAGGTACCGTAGGAGGGAGATGACACAAGAGCTGCATTCCACAGCAACAAAACAAAGAGACATTGTTCAAATGTGTAAAAATTAATTTAAGAACAGTGTTTTCTGATTCAAGACAATATTTACAATACTGTACCCCACATATTAACCAATACTGGAACAACATGCCTTATATTTGCAATAATTAACCTAAGAGCCCCATGTAAAATGATTAGGACATAGACTATTAGCATTTTAAAAGATTTAACCTAAAATCGTACATTTCCATTGTTGAGATGCACCATGTAGCATCTACAGAAATGGTGCTATTTCAAGCCTGTCACTTAATCTAGGTTATGCCAGAACATTGGTCTTGAAAATCCAAAAGGATTCACTTCTGACTGCCCCCCCCCAGCCTCATCACGTGGCTTCTCTGGGACTTACCTTCCTTTTGACATCCTCTGACACAGGACTGGTGGGGGGAGCCAGGTGGCCAGTATATGGCCTGTAAGAGGTCAGCTGTTATCCTGCAGTTGGGGTGATTTTCCACTGAGTTTTTGTCCCTGGCCCACGGATGTACAATGGGCGCAATGTGCAAGCTCTGCCTCTGTGGTGAAGCCCCTGGTACCTTGTGCATGGGATTCATTCCCTCTATGTATGGCCTCACTTGTGCTACCACTAGGACACCTCCAGGTGGCAGACAAGCAGCTAACTACATCAACTCCCCCCCACCCCTGAGGGTGGAGAACATTCTTATGGATGCTCAACTCTCCCTCCTCGTCCAGCCCCCAAATGACCTATCTCCGTTTCTGAACCCAGGTCACCGGCATGGCAGGAGGTAAGGTGCTCAGTGCCTCAACCCTCTATGCTACCAGGCTGGATTCTGAAAACCTTTTCTATACTCACAAAACTAAATTTAAGGTTGGATTACCTGCTGTATATACTGTACACAAGATGCCAGAACATAATCCATATTTTCCCCCAAATTACACTCATCTGGTCACCTACCCTTTCCTTGAGTTTCTTTTTGGTTTGCAAATATAAAAACTACCACAGCTGCATGATGTCATGTAGACAACTTATGTGGTATCATAATTCATAAATTTCCTGATTAGAATTTGTGTGTTTTCTCTGGGATTTATAAACATTTACCCACTGTGATGACTGTACAATACTTGCAGTGACTGCAATGATGGCAACCACTAGGGAGAGTTGACAACCATGTATGCAAGAGCATTTTAAGGAGTACGGATGAACTGCTGTACTGAGGAGGCTTTTCTGAAGAACTCAGTTGATCTCACTAATAGAGTCTGCATTTGACCACAGTGATGTAGAGGTACAAAGGGGCTAGGGGAAAGGGCCAAGTTATCATTACATCAATACACAGATTCTAATTAGGAAATTTATTAATAGTAATATCACATATGGTGAGGTGGGATTCAAATTTCACGAGACAGTGGTGGAAGAGTACATAAAGCTAGTAGAGGAGGTGGTCTGTACAAAATCAGTGGGGAGTTTCAAATGAAGGTGGCACAGATAAGGGTCTGGTGAAAGTCATACCAGAAAGAGAGGGGGGAAATGGTAGAAGGAAGAGATGGTAGGCTTCACTCTTTTAAAACTAACTGGGTAGAAATGGGCAGACATGATGGACCAAAGTGATTTTTATTGCCAACAGGTTCTGTATATCTACAGTATGTTGGTCACATTCAATTATTATCCCTTTTCATCTCAATGGTTCCCCAGTCTCCAACTCCAAATATCAGTGTTGCCATGATTGTGCCCTTCCTCAGGTTGAGGGCAAGTCAACAGTTGCTGTTCCTTCACAGCATACTTCCAGAAGCAGAACCTCCTCTATCTCTGTTTCCTTTTGGAACTCTTTTCCTAATTCTTCATTCACTTCGTCTTTTTGAGATTGTGGTCTATATACCACTCCTATTCTGGCAATTCTTCTAGCTTCTGTTACTCCCTGTGCCCATACTCTTTCTATGTGATCGCTATGCTCCATACCCTCAATCTCTGAAGCTTTTATACTGTCTCATATATATTTTTTCTGAAATGTAATCAACTTCATTGATTTTAAAGAAAATGCTTACAAACAGTCAATGACAGAGCAGTAAAAGATACACACTAAGCAGGAACAAACAAACAAAAAAATAAAAACAATTAAAACCATCCCTCCCCCCAAAAAAACTCTGCCTCCACCCACGGACTGTGTATAATAACCCATCAGATAAGAATGTCAAGCTAATATGGGTAGCTAAATATTATTACAAAAATCTAAGTGGGGAATTCAGACAATGCTCAGGTTAAGTAATGGGCATAAAGTTTGCCCCATTTCTTGTTAAAAAGGGGTAAACGATGGCAGATACTGGCTATCAGATGTTCAGTCTGGAGAGAAAAGGAGAGTTTGTGTAGCCATTCACAGTATGAGAAATGCGTCTGATCCAGTCAGTGCCTGAGGACCATTTTTTTGACCGTCAAGGAGATGAGGGCTATGTGATACCTCCACTCCTTGACCGGGATCCAAGAATAGTTACCAATAACACAAATGTCCAGAGAAAATAGACCTGCCAATCCCAGATGGGGATTGATCCACTCCTTGATTTGTGCCCACAGGGAAGAGACTTTCTCACAGGACCAAAAAACATGTAGTAAGGTACCATCTGCTTTTCCACATCTAGTGCAAATGGGAGAGGAGAGGTGACCCATCTTAGCCAGTCTGACCAGTGTGTAATACAAGTTATTCAGGATATGCTACTGGGTGAGTCTTAACTGGTCCTGAGTTAGGTAGGTATACAGATCTTTCCAGAATCATGGCCAATTAAAATTAACCTCTGGCAGCAGGGATTCCCACACTTTGGAGCCAACCGGGCAGAAAGAATGGGAGGTGGTAAGCAACCACAGGTATAAGCCAGAAGTACCGTGAGGTTTAAGGGAAAAGACTTGAGACTGGGAAAGGAGATCCTTCAGTTCAGAGGGATTTGGAGCGGGGCCAAATTGTTGCAAAATCAAATGCCTTACCTGGTAAAGCTTGAAGATGCGTGCTGGACTCAGCTGGACTCTCCAGCAATTCCAGAGATGTAAGAAGGGATGACTGGGAATAGAAGTCAGAGACACAAACATTCTCAGGCAAGGGAAGCCAACCTGAGGTTAATGGATGACCCCTGATCTTGATGTTTAAGTTAGAGAAGATAGGTTGTGCAGCGCCTTTATAGAGAGAGCCTTTCAGAGAGGTGCAAATTTGTGAGAAAACTTTAATGGAGACACTGATTGGGGAGGCAGCTAGTGGGGCTGGGAGAGACTTCCATGGAGTGAATAAAATTGTAGCCAGTGACAGATTACATGTAGCAAACAGATGAGATTCTATCTGTAATCAGAAGGGAGTATATTCAGGCTTGGGTGCGAGAAACGAGTTGGAAAGCCATTTTCTGCACTTATAAAGGTGGCTGACCCAATAGTAGAATAGAAAGTTAGGAAGACGGAGTCCACCAGATTCTTTAGGGAGCCTCAGCTTAAAATAAGTACATCTAGGAGATTTGTCCAGACAGATGAAGGAGGTAATAAAGCAGTGGATACATTGAAGAAGGAAAGTGGAAGAACACTATTAAGCATAGTTAAGGGATAAAATAGCCTAGGGAGGATGTTCATTTTAATAATGTTAATCCTGCCCCATAATAAGATTGGGAGGTCCTTCCATCTTGTTAAATCCTATCGTATCACCACCAGAAGGTCCTCTAGATTCAATTTCACCAGCATAGAGGGGGTCAGAAGTAAAAGAAATACCCAGATATTTAATGGAGCGAGGAGACCATTGCATACCAAAGGAGGTGAGGTCCAAGTTATGGATAAGGTAGTTAAGGGGTAGATTTTGGTTTTGTTAAGGTTTAATTTGTAAGCAGAGTGGTGACTAAATTAGTCTATCATTTTCAATGCTTCTGTGAGGGAGTTAGCTGGCTCAGAAAGTTGCAATAAGCTGTCATCTGCATACACCGAGATAGCTGATGCCAGGTTGTCAATGGGGATGTCTTGTATGTTAAGGGAAGACTTGAGATGTCAAAAAAGCAGTTCAAGATACAAACTGTAAAGAAAGGGAGAGAGGGGGAAGCCCTGGCATGTGCTAGTATACAAAGGAAATGCGGAGGCAAAGACAGCATTGCAATAAATCTTTGCTGAAGAGGAGGAATAGATCACTTTAAGCCATTGTAAGAAGGAGAAAGGAAAGACCATCTTCTGTAGGGTGAGCTACAGTAAAGATCAGTCCACCCTATTGAAGGCCTTTTCTGCATCAAAGGAAATTAAGGCCATCAGTGGGGGGGGGGAAGCTTGGGCAGCCTGAAATAAGTGACCGATCTTTCGTTCCGGGCTGAGAAGTCTTGATCATACTTTCTTAATTCTAGTAGTTAGTATATTGGCTAGATTTTTAATGTCACAATTTAATAAGAATATAGGGCTGTAGCTCATTGGATTAGAAGGGGGCTTATCTGGCTTGAGAAGGAGGACTGTGGTGGCTTCGAGGAGTGATGGGTCAAGATTTTTGGCAGAGACCATATAATGGTAAAGTTGGAATAAGAGAGGGGAGAGATCTTTGAGAAAGAGTTTGCAGAAGTTTGAGGGGAACCCATCGGGGCCAGAAGCTTTATCTAGGGCTAAACTGTTAATTGCAGATTCCACTTCCGCTATGGCGATGGGAGTGGAAAGGAGAGCACAGTGGCGGTCCAGAGATGGGGTAATGGAGCGGAGTCCAGGTAAGATGACATTTCTTCGATAATCGGTGGAGATGGACACCAACCATAAAGGGTGGAGTAAATATTTTCAAAAACTGCCACTATGTCCCTGGGGAGTGTTTTTATGGAGCCGTCTGTGGCAGTAAATGAAGGAATAAATACTGTCCCATATATAATATGCCAACCCCCTTCTCTTTGCCTTTCTATCCCTCCTGAATACAGTACATCCCGGCATGGTTATGTCCCAGTCATGCTGCTGGATAGTCCTTGTATCTGTGATCACCAGTATGTCCAGGCTTGCCTCGGACACCAATGCCTTCAGATCACTGATCTTACTTTTCCACCTCCTGGCAGTTCTGCACATAGCCCTAAGAATTATTTGTTTTCTGCTCCTCCCTGTGCCCAAATCCTTTCTTTCCCCCCTCTAACAACCTATCCATCCATGTCTGTTTTCATTCTACCACCTCATGTCTGCTTTCCTCATGGTTCTCCTCTAATTTTTCCTATCTTTATCCTCTCTTCCATTACTCTTTTACAGTATTTCCCTGCTGTCCTGTCTCCACTACCCTTTCTGTCCCTAATCCATACAATGGAGTTTCTGAACTCAAATACCTTACTGGGCATATATTTTCCCTTTGGCTCCAATTATACCTCAGGTGTCTTCTCAACAGACCAGATACCCTGGGAGGCACAGGTTCCCATCTCTTCACTGGGAAGACTGGATTCACTGAATCCCACAATACTATGAATCTGTTTGTTGTTGCCTCCACAGGTTTCCTACCCACCCAGACTCTTCTCTGCCCTCCTACTGACTATAGTGTACTGCCCCATTCAGGCGCTGTGTCTATTTAGAAATAGAGATAGTGGCTACCTGCAACAGTGACCACTAAGATCTGCTTCAGATAAGGCTTATTCCTGCCTTCACTGGAGCCAGCTCCTCAGTGAGTGCCCCAAACTGACCTCACACTGGGCAAAAAATGTGTCTTTCTTTCCAGGAGATACAGTAACTACACCACAGGTGTTGCAGTCTATCAGAACCCCTCCCTTCTCCTAGCCTATCTTCTCTTGGTATCCCACATTCTCCTTTTCTGTTTTCTTTAATACTGGCTATTATCCTTTTTTGTTGTAGCCCCCCCCCCTCGCTTAGTTATTCTCTTTCCTTTTTGACCTGTTACCTTGGCTTGGGACTGTTTTACCAGGGTACTCCAAATCAAATATTTCTAGGGTTGTTTATACCCCTGGAATTCTCACTTCTACTACCTTTGCCATTTGTCTGGTCCTCAGGTTCCCTAAAAAGGAAATTCTTTAAAAAAACTAAATTAAAGTAAGCTTAGAGTTTATGGACAGCAACAAAGAAAGGGAATACAAAGTTAGGGTTTAAAGAACTACTTACATAACAGAGAGAACTGAGGGATTTAGATAAAAACCTAGCTTATGTTTCACAGAACATACTATAGTTACCATATTTGTCTCCATTACATTATTTCTTAATAAGGAAAATGACCTGAATGCATGGTCTTTGTCCTTTGAACTTCATGTTCTGCTAATATCTACATCTGACAACATAGGGCCCGATTCACAATGGGGGCTGCCTTCAGCGCAAGCTGCAGCTTGCACTAAATCCCCCTGTGCCAGGAACCCTGCACCCGATTCAGGTATGGGAGGCATCCCTGAGCCTAAGTCCCCTTATGCGTGGCAGCACCCCCCATGCATCTAATGTATGGCGCATGGGTGGGGTGTGCCGTAAGCCCCTTGTGGCAATGCCCAGCCAGTACCCCTATCCAGATGGCCCCAATGCATGTCAATGGCCCTCCCAGTGGTGGTCCAGCCCCCCCACCCCAACAGATAGTGCCCACCCATCCCCAGATAGGGCAGGGGACCAGCATAGCCCTCCACACACCTCCACAGAGGTCTCTGACTGCCTGAGAGGTGCAGCAGACTGTACAGTGTACATGCTAATATTGTACACTATACAGTCTGCTGCATATTCCAGGCAGTCGGGGACCTCCGCGGAGGTGTCTGGAGTGCTATGCTGATCCCCTGCTCTATCTGGGGATGGGTGGGCACTATCTGTTGGGGTGGGGGGGCACTATGCAACTGGCTGGTCTAAGGGTACTTAGAATTCTGCCTTCAGGGTGCAGTTTGTGAATCCCATGCCTGGGCTGTGGCAGCTTGAGTCTGCCACAGTGCCTCTTGTACCTTGTCACAGCCCATCTCTGGGTGCAAGGATGGTGCAAGCCCCCTTTGGGGCAGGCAGCCTGCGGTTGACGCAGGCCACCTTTGTGGGTTGCATGGAGGCAGCCCTGGACGCAAGGTGCATCTTGCACCATATCTGTTCGGTGCAAGCACCTTGCATCAGATGCAGGGCTTTGTGAATCAGGCCCATAATCCTAAATTTGTGATTTCATAATTATTTTCAGAGAAACATGCGTACAATAATGTATAGGCCACCATATACAACAAGGCTGTTTCCAGCAAGGGGTTTTGATGACATCATAGACACAGTGAGAAGGAAGCTCAGAAAGTCCTTTATGTCTATATAATCCTCAGGATAAAAATGTGGGCTGAATTGGTGTGGTTCATCATATATTATTTTTTATAGCATATGGTCATTCATGCTTAAAAGACGTCCTTAGTTATTTACCGCTGTCACCTGACAGAGTTAGCTCACTACATGAACTGATGTTCCTGTGTTGTTTTGGTACACAACACTTTGGAACATGCACAACTTTGGAATGTGCACAACAAGGATTTTGAACTGGTTAATTTTCATATAGGACATAAAGGAATGTGTATGAGCGATCATACTCAATAAAGCAATTTTTCGATTGAGAGATTTCCATGGTAACTAGAGACCTTGAGAGTGCAGCTCAAGAATGCTCATTACCATGGAAACCTAGAGATCAAAAAATAGCCTTGTTTGTGTATGATCGCCCATATACAATCTTTTATAGTATACGGTCTATATTAGCAGTAAAGCTAAGTCCTTACTCTGCAGTTTTTTTTCAGTTGCCACTCATTTCTATGGCCAGCTCTCACTGCCATGGCCACTTCTTGAAGTTCTGAGGGTTCAAGTCCATGCATGCGTGAAGACGTTCTATGATGCTGTTGTGCTGCAATAGTGATGTAACCAGTACAGCACAACAAGCTGATTCAAGTAACTGAATTCCATTGGCAATCGCATTCCACCATACACTATAATGTGTAACCATATACTATAGTGTGTTGCAATTAACAAATGATTATAATTTGATGTGTAGACAAGCAACAAGAACATATAGAGTCCACATGACACAAATCCTAGTTTCAGGTAATTTACTCTAGAAATCAACAATAAATGGGAGATAAACACTCAGGCCCAGATATTCAAAAGGGTTGCGCCATGCGCAACAGGGTTGCGCGTGCGCAACTCAAAAATCGCCATTCTGCGATATTCAGGAAGGGTCCAGTTGTTTTCACCGAAACACGCTTGAGCCACAGCGCAATGGAAATGAAGGTACGCGCAACCTAAGGGGCGGTCCATGCATAAAGTGCGCAATGCGATATCTAAACACTTCTGCGCAATAAGCAAGAGTGGCTCAGCCGGAGGATGCGCTGTACCGGATGTGAGCCAAAATAAAAGGCTCAAGGGAGGCGCGAAGAACTCTAGCAGGCTGCAAACCGGGAGAGAGACAGAGAGACAGAGAGAGAGAGAGACAGAGACAGGAGCAGGAAGGGGCAGAGAGGGACAGTGGGTCCTGGAGGACAGAGAGGCCAGTGGGGGTGCCGGTGCAGTGGAAGCAGCAGTGGGGGAGTGGGGTAACACAGGAACAGCAGCTGGGGGCAGGAGCCAGGGAGATGGACAGTGTCAGCTTCCATATGGAAGCTGTAATGAGGTGAGACAGCATGCTGCAGGGGCGGTGGCCATGAAGGGGCCCATGTTGTCGCCCCGACAGAAGCGGTATCGTTACCCGCATCAGCTACGAGCTGTACACAGATGTCGAGATTGTGGCCGGTACCGCCTGAACAGGGCAATACTGAGACGGCTCAGTGAGCTGTGCAGTGATGTGATGCAGGCACCCTCATGGGTCATGCTCTGTCGTGGAGACCAAGGTGACAGCCTGCATGTGCCTGCTCACCACGGGCACCTTCCAGAGGCCGACAGGTGACACCACAGGCATTACGCAGTCGGCCACATCACGCATCCTCACCCAATTCCTCAGCGCACTGCTGCCTCATGCTGCGGAGTACATCCATTTCCCCAGCACCGCGGCAGAGAGTACAGCAAACATGCAGGAGTTCCACAGGGTAGCACATATGCCTGGCGTGCTAGGGGCCATAGACTGCACCCATGTGGCCATTCGCACGCCACCTGGCCCCGACGGCCAAGCGTATCGCAACCGAAAGGGCTTCTCAAGTGTCAACTGCCAGGTGGTGTGTGATGCCACTGGGCACATCATCAATGTCTGTGCCACACACCCTGGCGGAGCACATGATGCCTTCATATGGCACCAATCTGCACTGTGCCATCGATTCGAGAGTGGGAACATTCCCATGGGTCATCTAGTGGGTGAGTACACATGTATGGAATGCAAACTCTGTGCAAGGGTGGGAATGACACAGGTGCCATGGTAGTGGCACACAAGGATATGGGCAATATGGACCTGACCTGACACTGATCTCCACTGTCTCCACACAGGTGACTGTGGATACCCACTCCATCCCTGGCTGCTCACACCATACCAGCGCCCCACGACCCCAGCGCAGCACGGTTTCAATGAGGCACACGCCGCAACACGGAACATCATAGAGTGGGTGTTTGGGATACTCAAGGCACGCTTCCGATGCCTGGACACCTCCGCGGAGCCTACAGTACAGCCCCAGAAGGCCTGTGGGATATTCCTGGCCAGTTGCATCCTGCACAACATGGCCAAAGACCATGGGATAGCTGTACAGGTCAAGAGGGGACAGCGATGGGGGCGTGAGTGGCGGTGATATGTGGGTGATGAGCCGCCCCCTAGGGCGGAGGGACCCCGACTGACATGGCAGGCCCAGCTGCACCGGGACACCATTGCAGAAGAGCACTCGCACAACACACAGGTAAGTCAAGGGACATGTGCAGGCAACACTGTCCATCGCAAACCACAGGCACACAGGGAACACACCGTGCATGAAGGTCAGGGAGTTGAAGGGTCCAGGCATACCAACACACCATCAGAGAGGGGTGAGCACTCACATGGACACACACACACACACACACACCAGGCAGCATACAGGGGCAGCAGCACAGCACTGCGGAAATGACACGACAACACACAGCACCACCAACCATCCTCACCACCTGGACTGTCCACGTACGTGTGTCAGGACCTGGGCAACCTTGCACCTTGGTGTACAGTGCAATGCAGGCATCATCATCCACACGCACCTGTGGACAGCAGTTGGGAGAGTGTGCAGGTGGTCCGTGTGTCAGCTTGGTGAGCAGAGCACCCAGCAGTGCACTGCCCACCATGACACACATTACACCAGGGCAGCACCAGACAGGGCCTGCATTGGGAGACAGCTCAGTCAGGAGCACTGTCCCGGCCACCTGCGGATGCGTGGGCGGCCCCCGTGGCCTAGCAGCACTGGCAGGCTGCGCGGGGGCCTACATCGGGTGGCGCTAGTGCACCACCAGGGGTCCCAGTCTTGCGACCGCGACCTTGCCCGCACAGGGGTCTGCATCCGCCAAACAAACTTGCACCAGGGGTGCTCAGGATGCCACAGCAGAAACCAGCGTCGACAGGCCTGGTGTCGCGCCAGCGCGGGAATGGGGAGTGGATGCGCACTGTGGGGTGCGTGGTACAGGGTCACCAGACAGTGTGGTCAATCGCGGTCGCCACAGAGACCACTGCCTGGGTCAGCCTGTCGATGGCAGCGGTCACATCCGTCCGCATATGGACCATCTCAGCCCGGTCCCGAGCACACTCCCTGCTATGCGCTCCACGGACACAGTCAGTGCCTCCACGGACCTTGCAACCCGCCCCTGCAGCTGTACCGACTCCTGCAGCAGGTGGTTGTCTGGCGTCAAAGGGTACTGTGCCCCAATGGCATCGTGACCCCAGGGTGTGGATGGTCTGGTGCACAGCACCCCTGAGGTGGCTGCTGTTCGCCAGGACCAGGTATGGGCGGATCTAAGAGGCGGTGGACAAGTGCCACTGCTTGGCAGCTGTCCCCCAGGCCTGGTGTGCAACTGCTGCTGCCGCCCCTCCAACTGCTGAGCCTCCAGGTCCACCTGTTCCACCCTGTGCTGTCAACAGTGCCAGACACCTGCTCAGCCACCGATGCTGCCCACCGGTGCTGACAGGCCCAGCCTGTGACTGTGCCAGCATGCTGGTACACGGTGTGGAGCAGGACAGGCCAGGGACGTGATGGCCTGCCATGCGTCCCTCGTGGGACACACACCTATCACTGGCCATTGCATGCCTGCTATCATCAATAGTGCCGGTGCGTGCCACTGCCATAGGCACAGCATGCTGGCACACCTGCATGCCAGACTGCTGTGACACAGGCTGTGCATCCCCTGCACCCGTATCACTGCCGGCGGAGTTGTTGGGCCAGCCGGCCTGCTGCAGCAGTGCCTGCAGGCTGCTGGCGGAGGTGGATGGTCCCTCCTCCTGGTCCAGCAGGTCTGCCTCACTGTCAGCACCCACCACCACTGTCTCCTGCAGGCGAACAGGATCTGAAACAGAAAGAAGCGTACATGTGAGTGCATGGAACAGCCCCACAACATCACCATGTCATACCGTGCAGTGATGGGCTTCCACCCGTCTGGAATCCTCCGCCTGGAACACCACTAATGGCACTCAGCTGCATGGCGTGACCAGTGTCTCCTCGGTCGGGGTCAGCTGCCACACCACCGGGGTCCCCCACCAGTGGCAGCACGTGCCACCCTGAAGGCTGCCACCTTCTCCTTCAGCCTCCTGCGGTCAGTCCCCATCTTTTGCGGCATTCCTGCATGGGCGCTGGTGGCTTCCGTGCAGGTTGGCCAGAGCTACCCTCAGCACAGCTGCGCTGCTGAGGGTGCCCTCCGCCCACTCAATAGCGGCTCATCCTCCAGGTAGGCCTGGAGAGGGCCTCAGTCTCTGCTGTGGTGAAGTTCGGCCTCCTCCTCGCCTGCCGTCCACAGCCTCAGCCTGGTTCTCGTCAGTCATGGTGATCTGTATGGGTGGAAGTGGACACCTGTCACTGTGCAGTCCACAGCATTTCCCCATGAGCATGGCTGCAGGCTGGGGGCGGGGGCAAGCCCCCTTTCCTCTCCGCCATGGCAGATACTTATGGAAAGGGTGCCCTCTGCCCTTCCTAAGTGCCCTCATCATGCTCAGTCCCTCAACCTATGACATCCTCCAGCACCCCTGCCCATGAGCATTGTCCTGAGCATCACACAGCATGTAACTCACCTCTCACCTGCAATAACCAAATCTGGCGCCACAACCAGTGTCACATTTTTATAGCGCCAACACATGCAAATGGGGTGTGGCGCAACTTTAATGTTATGCTAATCGTGCCACTGCGCCTTTGCATGGCTGATCGACTGATTTGCATATGTCGGCTGAATATATGGCGTATTGCGCTTAGCGCCAATAGGAAAGGGTCGGCTGAGCCGATGGCGCATGTTTGTGGCTGTGTGCTACACTGCATTGCGCGTGCCCCAACAGATTACGCATCGTCGATCGCGCTGCAGACCTGCTGGCGCGATGGCGATTCTAGCCATAGCCACCATTGTGCCAGTGGCGCTACAGCACTGGGCACTATATGGCGCTGTGGCACTTCTGCGCGATAGTCCACTGTGGCACTGGTGCTATGCTTAGCAGTCACGCGGGATGCCTATACATCCCATGGCGCTGTCGCGTAGCCTGCGTCATTGCCGTGACCTTGTATGCCCTCTGACCCCTGGCACTGGGCATGCCATGTGTGCGTCCCTATTGCGCTGTCTGGTTACAGCGCCATGTAAAAGTGACGGCTGTGCGAACAGAGCGATTGAACCTGTGCTGGTCCAATGCGCAACAACTCCGCGTTGGGGTCACAGCGCGGCGGGCGCCATATTGCCTGCTGTAAAGTTGGGGCCATGGCTGGGAGGAGGGTGGTGTCCTGGAGCCCAGTTGAGTGGCCAACCTGGTGGCCCTAGTGGAGCCCACTATGAGGGACTATGTGGTGAGGCCCCCTCACGGACCTAGGACCCATTTGTGGCAGCAAGTGGCCACTGACCTGGTGGGGTCACTGGCGGGGCGGTCTGCTGAGCAGTGCCGGCACCGGTACAGTGATCTCCGCCAGAGGACCAGAACTATTGGCGCGCTGCGTTCCCATGCCAGGGGGCCTGGTGCCTGAAACCATGTGAGTGTACCATCTATTCACCTATATTCTCTGTAGGGGTGTGTGCCTGGGTGGCTGTGCATCGGTGTGTCAGTGTGTGCAGCTGTGCGATGGATGGTTATGGCTGTGTGGGCAGGCAGTCTCACTGGGGCAGGGGCACTCTGCTTTTGAGTCACACTGATGTTTGTCTCACCGTATGTCTCCCACAGGCCGGATGGTGAGGACGGCGGACAATGGTGATGTGGGCCATGCCAGGGCCCCAGTGCCACAGGCTGTCAGGCCACAGCAGCAGCATCAGCAGCAGCAGTGGCGGCAGCAGCAGCAGCAACAGCAGCAGCAGCGGCGGACCGAGCTGCTGGAGGTGTGAGTATCATTACGTCATGGATGCTATTGCATGCTGGGGGCAGGACCACCAACCATGCTGGACACAACCAAAGGGAGGTCATAGTTCCACTATACAGAAACAGTAGTGAGTCCCCACACTGGAGTACAGTGTACAGTTCGGAGAACATACCTGCGTATGGACAGGGACTGGGTGGAAAGCGTTCACAGGAGGCGACATGGATGGTGCATGGATTGCATCACAAGTCCCTATGCAGACAGGTTGTGGAACTGAACATGTACTCCCTGGAGGGAGCAGGGTGTGGGGATATGATGGGGACATACAAGTATTGTACAGGGGGGAACAGAGTGCAGGAAACAATATTTGTAAGCGTAAGGGATGTTCCAGGACTAGAGGGCATGGGATGCAGTTGGGGGGGCTTGTTTAAGAGGAACATGAGAAAGTGTTTCTTCACATGATGGGTGGTGGACGAGTGGAACACCCTGCCAGAAGATGTGGTGGGAGCTGACTTGGTCACGGGATATATGTATGTGTGGGTTCACCATGAGGGACTTCTGGAGGTCAGGGGTGAGGGGGAATGGACTTATAGGACAAGAGAGTGATCGTACAAGGCCAAATGGCCAGACTGGGTGTCCCATAGGCCCTTATCTGCCGACACTGTCTATGTCTCCATGTATGTGGGCGTGACACAGGTGACCTGCATCACAGTGCAGCATCACGACACGTCTGTGTGTATGCATCACAGGTGGTCAGGCATGCACTGGGCACATAGCTGTGTAACTGGCATCGCACCACGTTGCCACATCACATGACAAGCGTGGTTTGTACTGTGCTGAGCGTGGGCAGTGTGTGGCGGTGGTGCGCATGGCTGGTGCAGCCTGTTTGTGATGGCCATGTGCATGTTCACTGTGGGTGGGTGCATGCCATCACATGTGCAGGACATTGGGTTAGATGGGTTGCAGGTTGGGTGGTGTTCAGGGTTGTGGTCAGTCTCAGCCATTGACTGTGTTCCCATTTTCCTAGGCCTCGGTGTGCTGCGGCGCAGGCGCATGATCTCTGGCGCCTGACCCAGGTGGTGTTGGACAACCAGGAGGTCCTGCAAGCCCTACAGCGCCAGGGGAGCGGCAGCGCAGGCACAGGAGGGGCGCTAGCGGGGGAGGAGCAGGAGCCAGCTGGGCGTAGCCACCTTTCATTTCACCTTCACCCATCCCTTTCACCCTGCCTTCCCTCTCAAGTTTTATTCCCTCCCCCTTGAACACCCCTGCCTTTTACCCGTCCCCCCCAACTTGTACATAGTTCGACCTTTGTTGTTCACTGTTTTTATTTAAATATACATTTCTATTTTGGTACAACTGCTGTGTTGGTGTCTGCTTTGCAACTGGCTCTGGGTGCTCCGTTGCAGGGGTGTACATGCCATCTGGGCTACTATGGTCCTGGGTATATATGTGTGTGTGTGTGTGTGTGTGTGTGTCCATGGGGAGGTATCACCAGCATAGCATTGCCTTTCTGTTGCTCTTGCCATCTGCTGCCACCCACTGCTGGGTGCACAGGGTGGGTCTGGCTGGTCTGCTTCTCTGCAGCATGGGGTTGACGTGTGGCACGGGGGTGCATGGTGTTTCCTGCAGTGCCTGTCACTGCACATGGCGGTGTCTTGGGGCATGGTGCACGCTGTGCTGTGCGTGCTGGGGGACTGATGTGCACTGTGGTTGTCAACCCCTGGGTGTGGCACACTCTGCCTGCCAGTGGTTGTGCTGGGGTGTCATGGCTCTGCTATGCTTTAGTTGGCTTGTCCCCATGGGCACGTGGATCATCCGTCCCACCCCCAGTGATGCTGTGCTTGGGGTGTGCCAGTGTGGTGTGGGTTCTGCAGTGAGTTTCTGTGCCCATGTGTGGCATGGCTGGCGGTGGGCCCCAGCCTGCCTCCCTGGATGTGCAGTTCCATTGCTCTGGGGGGGGCTGTGCTTGCGCTATGGCAGCCCTGCACTGCTCAGCTGAGCTTCCATGGTTGCGCCATAGCGCAGCATTTTGGCTCAGCCTCTCCTACCTGGTTGAGCGATGGCGCAGTATGTGCGATATTGAGACGTTGGTTGCTTGCGCAATTTGCTGTGCTCCATGTTTGAATATCGCACCTGTTGCACATTTGCGCAACTGGTTTGTGCTTGCTCCTGCTGTTGCGCTACTTTTGAGCGCAGTTTGAATATCTGGGCCCCAAAATACATGAAATATAAGCAGATGTGTTTAAAATATTGTCTTTTCAAGTGTTTTTCTACAGGTGTTAGTATATTTCTTTATGGACCTGTAATCCACATTCATACCACAGTTTACAAACTTAACTCAATACATTATATTATACCTAGATAACTATTTTGCAATAATATTTTTAAAGTATTATATGTTATGGTATGATACACATTTTTAGCACCTGGATTTAGGTTCATAAATGATCCTGTGAACATGGATTACAAGTCTTTAAAACTAAAATTTTGGGAATTGTGTGGCCACCATCGAAGATGGCAGCCAGATTTCCTCACTCCTGCATACCAACTTTTAGGATCTGGTGAACCCATCACATTCCTTGATAAACTGTACAGTCAGTATCAAAGATCATTATGTTGGCTCGCACTTGCATGCCAGTCAACGTATTGCATTAGTAGCAGATTTGGAGGTGCAGTCACTGTGGGCAAATGCAGGGCACGCATCAGTAGGTGCATCCCTCATTCCCCAATACGACAGCTGCAGGCGCTGATACCAGCAACACATAAACTGGCCACCAGATCAAAGAAAAGATCTGCTGCAATGAAAGCCAAGCTTCTCATACAGTGTGCCTTTCCTGGTGTACCAGTCTACAAAAAAGAAAACATGGCAGCATGCCGCCGCAGAGTGCCCCGACCCACTCCCTGTCAGCATAATGCAACTCCCCCATTTGAAGTGTGTGCTGAGGGGGTGCCCAATCCTCCTTGGCATCATTTCCCCCTCTTACCAGTTTAATTTGTTCTCCCCCCCATTTGTTGTGTGCCCACAGGGGTGCCCAATCCCCTGTCGGCTACAGACCCCCCCACAAAAAACTTTCAGGTGGCATGCTGGCAGTGTGCCCATTTCCCCTGTAATAGAAAAACCATCTCTCAATGTTTTTTTTTCTTACTCCTGAAAAGCAGAAAACAGTCCCTCGTCGACTCCAGTGGCCCTCCCCAACCCGTGCCACCCTCTGCGAACCCTGCCTCCCCACACCTCCCTCACCCCATATTTACCTCCGAAGCATGGCACGACGATCTTTGGTGGACCGGGAACACGTCTGCACACTTCAAAGCCAACCACAAACTGAAGAAATGCCAGTAAGCTGTATAATGGCATAAATAGGTTTTTTTCAACTTTGGTGCATATCTCGGGCATGTTTGGGAATTTTGCCACCACATTTTCAACATGGGGTTATTGGGATCCCTCCTCATGAACTCGGTCACTGTCATGGTGTTATTTGATCCCAAAAGGTGATTTTGCTGTCACTGCACGGAATCACCTTTCGGGACCAATTAATGAAATGACAGTAGCACTGTTCATGAGGGGGGCTCTCAAAAAGCCTATGTTGCAAATTTGGTGAAACAAATAAAAAAAATGGTTGTTTTGTGAGTGTGTGTTGCGCAGTTTCCACGCACTCTCATAACTTTGTGAATTTGTAATATTTTCACTCCAGATTTTCAAAATTGACATTTTTCCACACCTCCTTATGAACAGTACAGCTGTCATTTTATATAACCTGACTGAAATGTGTTTTTGCGCGTCTGACGCAGAATAGAGCGGTCGCTGTTCGAAATCAGTTTTCAGGACAGTTTGAGAAAATGACAGTGACACTGTTCATGAGCAGAGGTCCTAAAATGCCTATGTTTAAAATTTGGTGATGAAAGTCCATAAAATGACTGTGTTACAAGCGTGCATTGCGCAGTTTCCACACATCCCTGTAACTTTGCAAATTTGCAATATTTTCATGCCAGATTTTCAGCACTGGCATTTTGTCACATCTCCTTATAAACAGTACAGCTGTCATTTTCCACATCCTGCTCAAAATGTGTTTTCACACCTCTGGTGCACAATGGCATGGTTGCTGTGGGAAATCAACTTTTGTGACAGATTAACAAAATCACAGTGCCACTGTTCATGAGGGGAGGTCCCAAAATGCCTATGTTGAAAATATGGTTAAAAAAATTCCCAAAATAATTGGGTTACGGACTTGTGTTGCGCAGTTTCTATGCCTGCTCATGACTTCACCAATTTTTCATATTTTCACTCCAGATTTTCACAGTTGCCATTTTTTTACACCTCCTCATGAACAAGATGGTTGTCATTTTTTACATCTTGCCCAAAATGTGTTTTCATGCCTGTGTCGCCAAATGGCATAGTCACTGTGCAAAACCACCTTTCGGCTAACAAACTGATAGTGCTGCTCTTCATGAGGTGGGGTCACAGAAAGCCCATGTTGAAAATTTGGAGTGAAAATACCAACAAATGCCTATGGCGTTAGGGTTTCCAATTGTAACATCCCACCCTGTAGAGACTGACAGGCATCAGGGGTGTGACTTGGAATCATTGGCTGTAATGCTCATGCCATTCCACCCCCAACCCCCACCCTGCAGCCACTGGCAGGCATTGAGGTGTGCCTTGCAGTGTTTGGCCGTAACATTCACCCCTTTCTCCTATTCTGCACCAATCTCAGCATATTTCCTGATGGAATGGGGAAAGTATAAGGCCCAAAGATCCCAAGGCACACCATGACACTTGTCAGTGTCTACTGGGTAGGGTGAGGTAAAATGGCATGAGCGTTATAGCTGATGACCCAAAGGCACACCCCAATGCCTGTCAGTCTCTGCAAGGTGGGGGTGGGGTTGGCATCAGTTCAATACTTCACTGCCATTACCATTATGCATCTCTAACTCCGGCACTACCAATGCCAGCGAGACAACATTCGGCATTGACAAATGCTTATTTTCTATTTACTTTGATTATAACTATATTTTGCTGACTGTACTAAATTAAGGTGAAAATAATTATAGGTATGATTGATTGGTTCAAAAAGGTGGTAACAACTGCCAGCACTCAACATCTGGCAGAGAACAGTCTTCTTATAACAACATGCTGAAATCCTTTAGGTGTGACATTTCTGATATGAAGGTAAGCATGTCAGCCACTAAAACAAATAGACCCAAGCTCTCTGAGCATATTGAAGAGGTAGTGACCAGAATTTTGATACTGGACAATGCCAATTTCAAGATAGAGGTTCTGACTTCCTAACAAGAAAAATATCTCTGTTCTGGCAAAACATAAAAAGTTGACTACCTTGAGATTTGAGGCAGGCAGAACAACCTACAGTACATATTATGGGAGTGCCAGAGGATTTAGAAGGGAGATTTATTGTAATTCTCAAATTGTTAAAAATCGATTGGGACCACACAACAGAAAATGTGACAGTGTCATATATTGACCTGGAAGCCCCTTCTTAAATGATGACCCTGCCAAATCCTGGGAACCATTCTTAAGTTTTCTATTAAAGAGGATATTTTTAAAAACTTCCAGACAAACGGATCTTTTATACTGGGGGAGAGGGGATTTTAATTTTCCAAGACATCGCAGTAGAAGTAGTAAAGCAGCAGAATAGTTTTACTCTGATCCTACTTAAGCTATAAAAGCTGTGTGTAATATAATCCATGAAAGAGCTAGTGTACTGCCTGAAATTAATATTAACTTTCAAAATTAGTGAACTATTAATTATACATGAAATATTTCTTCCTTTCCCTTTTTGCTAAATTGAAGATTCTCTACCTGAAAATTCACAGTGGCATGTGTGGAACAACACTCTGCCTGGATGATGACATAGTTAGTTCTATTCAACCTCACATATAATAAGCCCCATGACCTCACTATCTGTGATATCACAATTGGCCGATAAAAGCCAATCACCTGCTGCAAGATCAGTCATTTGTGATGCCACAATAAGTAAGGTCACAATGTTAATGAGGTATGAGGAGTAATAGAACTGGCTATGTCTGCATCTCCATATAGTACTGCGCTTCGCATCACATCTAAAACTATCAGGTAAAAAAAACTTCTAATAAGCAAATTTAGAAGGAAAAAAACCTCAGAAATAAAAAAGTAATAATAGACTACTTACAAATATTAATATTTTCTGCCTGCAATTGTTTGTGCTACTAGCTCTTATAATACTCTGTAGTTCTGAAAATAATTAAAAATACAGTGCCACACTTGCTTTCACTCTCTAGTGGCCTGGACATTCATTTGCAAGCACTGGTTAACTCATATCATAGAGAGTAATACCAGGAAACTACTAATACTTTAGGCTGGGGTATCTTAAGTTGTTCTGCACCTGATAAAAGTAGATACTGTATATGGTGGGATCACCAACAGCCACCTCCCTCAGTTAACGCATACTGCCTGTGCAGTGCTCCACAAGACTCTACTAGCCTGAGGCTGGAAGTTGGTTTTGCATGAAAGCTTACAAACACCAAATATTGCCTGCACACGGTCGTCAATTGTCAGGAGGTCTAAAGCTCACCTTTAGGTTTTTGGCAATATTGGGAATGCAAGGAATTACAGACATGTTGCATTAGAATATTAAACTTGTTTATTACTACCAAAAGGATAAATCATAGTTGCCCTAAGCAATTTTTACCAATACAAACAGGGAGCCAATGCCAAGCATTCCGTTCCCTATACCTCGAGATTTCTTCATGTGTCTTGGGGTCTCCGAGGTATAAGACTTAGTGTCTCACATTATATATCTATGATAATTACTATGGTTACTGTAAGACAAAAACATCTCTAGTTACAGAGATGAGCCCTATTGGCTAAATTAGAGGTGGCTCCACAGTCCAAGATAACATTATACAATTTTGTAGTAGTTATCACTTTGTGAAACAAAAGAGTACAGTTCTTACAGAGTCTTACATAAATCAGTGTAGTAGTACAAATCACCAAAAGGTGCGTGACATATATATATATATATATATATATATATATATATATATATATATATATAAAATCATTACAAGGACACAGATGTCCTGATCATCTTGCAAACAAGAAATACACAGAAAATATATATATATATATTAGCAAGCAAAGTGTATAACGATAATATGCATACATATTCTGACATCTACTCTTGTACAGTAGATGCCCTTAGCCCTATATGTTATTATAACATATGCCTAAGCACTAGCTGTTTATGGTGTACCTCTGGGGGTACCAATAAGGGTGCAGGGACCTCTTGTAACAGTTTCAGTACCTGCAGGTTCTGTTTGAAGTGTGTATAAATCTAAAATTGTCCACTAAACATGAAGATAGGCATAATGCCACATAACAGTGCAATTTCACAAATGACTTCCATGGAATTCTATAAATCCACAGAGAATTTGCATTGCATAAGGAATTTAAGGTTGACTTTATTTTGCACAAAATGGTTAAAGAATTCTGTTTCATAAAATAATAGACAAAAAACACATTATTTGATGTGTTGTTAATTTTCTCTGGGTGGGATATTAAGACTGCACCAGGAAGGGGCGCAAGCCTGGGCACAGCACATCTGGACTGCGCCAGGGCAGGGACCAGGCGATATTCAGTGGTGCTGCACCATGGCTCAGTACCATTGAATATGGCACTGAGGGCACAGCGCAAGTGGCAGGAGGGGAGCCGGGGATGCACCAGCACAAGTGCTGTTGCTCTAGGCATGTGAACCGTGATATTCAGAACTGAGTATGCAAATGAGGCCATTATGCATGCAAGGCACAAATGGAGCCATTTGCATGTCATTATGGCCCCCATTTGCATGTGGTGTGAATGTGAATGAGCTTTCATTCACATATCTGGACTGTGTAGTACAGTATGGTCTGCACACCCATTGGCCCACGCAGTGGACCAATAGGTGTACAGCCATACTGTACACTGTCAGTTGGCGGGTGGCTGGGCAGCTTGCGGGTGGGGAGCTGCCACCTGCCACTGACTGAGGGGAGTGCAGGGTGACGTAGGACTCAGTGGGTGGTTGGGGAGGGGGATACCAGTGGACCACCAGGGAGTATGTCATATGTCTGCAGGTGGGTGAAGGTGATTGGTCCACTGGACTACCAGGGAACATATCATTACGTGCCCATGATCAGGTGATGGGGTGAGGTCCACTGGACCACCAGGGAATTTATTGTTACATGCCTGCGATCAGGCAAGGGAGTGTGGTCCACTGGACCATCAGGGATTGTTGTGATACATGCCCATGAGCAGGCGATGGGCGGGGGGCACATTGCTCCCTGGGCAAGGGGCATGAGGCCACTGTTATGGGAGATTGGGTGGCCACCCACGGCAGGTGGATGCTGTGTTGCACCCAACAATATGGCAGCCCACCTCTGGGTGTCCCCGACTTGTTCCCAGTTTGAACGGGCTCAACATTGCACCCTCTCCCGAGTGGTGCAAGGCAGTGTTGTGCCTGCATATGTGCCACATATCCCGGGCTGAATATCAGGGTGTGCCACATATGCATGGGCACACCCCCCGCACTTGCGCCGCATATATTACTGGTGCACCCCCGTGCATCCGGGGTTGCGCAGTGCAACCTTCCCCTTTGAGTATTGTGCTGGGATGCACTGGTGGGTTGTGCTTCGCACAACCCTGTTGTGCCATGTGCAACTCCTTTGAATATCCCACCTATAGTTTTTATAAAGCCTGGAAATTTGATGCCTTGTGGATGAGTCTTGTACTAGTTCCACGAGATTACAAAAGATCATTCTTTATTTTAAAAAGAAAAGTATTCCAGCTGGAAAAGGGTTAGCATATTTGAACTTCATCCAACAGCGTATCAAACTGTTGATTTTTTTCCTCAGTATTCTGTGTTTCTCCTGTGTGGCAATCTTGACTCATTTCCTTGTCTTACAAGCTCAGATAACTTAAATAAGCACAGGGAAGGTTAAGTCAGGCAACTTCTGAACTTGGCAGTGAAGCAACATTTTAGGAACAAAGTTGAGAAATATTAGGAAATTAATTAAAATAACACCACTAAAGAAACCAGTAAAAATAAAGATGAAACCTCAAAAGGGCATAAATTATATTTTGTGCATTCAGAAACATCAATATACAGAGGATAGTTAAGTGTTTGTCTGTTTGTCTGTCTGCCTACAGTACCTGTGTATTATCAATCTTATACAGAAACACAGAAATATAGAAACTGACAGCAGATAAGGGCAGCTTGACCTATGCAGTCTTGTCTTTTTGCTGTGTTGCTTTCACTGCAGATCCTTTGAGGCCTAAGGCACTTTCTGTTCCACACTTTTCCTATCCCTCATGATTCCTTTGTGCCTGTCCCAGGCTTTTTGGAATCCCACCACTGTTTTTACCCCCACTACCTCTGCTAGAAGAGTGTTCCAGGCATCCCTCAACCTTTCTGTGAAGAAATATTTCCTCACATCTCGCCCCTGAACCTACCCTCCTCCAACTTCATTTCATTACCCCTTGTTCTAGAGCACCCTTTCCTCTGAAAAATACCTCTGACCTGCACCTTATTCACATCCTGAGGTAATTAAAGGTCTTGATTATATCCCCTCTCTTTCTCTTCTCCTTTAGGGTGTGCATGTTTGGTTCCTTTAGCATCTCATCATAAGGCTTTTGATGCAGACCCTGTGCCATCTTGGTAGCCCTCTTCTGGGCAGCCTCTACCCTGTCTATGTCTTTCCTGAGATGTGGTCTCCAAAACTGGACACAGTGCTCCAAGTAGTGTCTTACTAATGACCTATATAGGGACAACACCACTTCCCTCTTCCTGCTGGTAATACTCCTACCTATACATCCCTACAGCTGACCAGCTCTCTTGATTGCATTGTCGCATTGTTTGGCCACCTTCAGGTTATCAGATATCATTACCGCAGGTCCATTTCCTGCTTGTCATTTCAAGTATGTCTCTCCCCATTTTGTACTGCAACCCCAGATTTCTGTGACCCACGTGCATTATTTTGCACTTTTTTTGCATTAAACCTTAGCTGCCAAAATTTGAACCGCTCCTCCAGTTATTTTAAATATCTTTCCATCCTTTGCAACACCCCACAAACTGCATACTCTGTTGCAGATCTTATTGTCATCCACAAGGAGGTAGACCTTCCCTTCCAGTTCCTCTGCTATATTACTAATGAAGACACTAAAGAGGACTGGCAAACATGTTGGGTAGCATAGAGGTGAGCAATACGGTGGTGACTTGGATAAGCAACTAGTTAAGAGATATCAATGAAAATTGCAGATTGCAATATGCAATATTCATTGATATTAAAGCTCTGTTCAACAGTATAAACAGAAACATACTATGGCATATCCTTGAAAGGAAAAAATGTATACTAAATTATGGATGATAATAAAAAATTGTATACAGACACTGTAAGTGCAATTAGATATGGGAAGGATGGAGCAACTGCAGATGCAATACCAATCAGTTATGGTGTAAAGTAAGGCTGCTTACTAGCACTGACCTCATTTAATATATATATTAAGTATATCCTATCCCCAATGGCCCCTCTATCTCCTCCCCTTCTATTACACTCCCTCCCTTCCGACTAAGAATCATCTCCTGCAACTAGGCTAAACAGTACCTATCCAAAGCCTTGTGCAACTTGCGGTTCAGTAGCAACTCTCTAGACCTTAGAATTCTGAGACTAACTCTTGACGAGACCCTGCCTCACCTCACTAAAATATTAAACTTCTCCCTGCACCTTCGTAAATTTCCTACACTCTGGAAAAGGGGAATTATCACACCAATCCTAAAAAAGGGTGATCCAACTGACCCTGGTAACTATAGGCCCATCACAATCCTTCCCCCCCTCTCTAAAGCCCTCGAAAGAATTGTGTCAGACCAGCTCACTGAATACCTGGACAAACACAATCTGCTGTGTCATGAACAGTACGGGTTCAGAGCAGGACACAGCACTACCACTGCCCTTCTCGAATTTACCTCTTACATACATGAGGTGTTGGAACAGGGGTCATTAGCAGGAGAAATCTTTGTTGATCTGACCAAAGTGTTTGACACCGTCAGTCACGCACTACTTATCCACTCTCTCCCCTCCCGCCATCTCACCCCTGAAGCAATCTCCTAGTTCAAAAACTATCTCACTGACTGGACACAACAAGTCAAAATCAACACCACCCTGTCCGCCAATCAACCAGTTCTTGCGGGTGTCCTCCAAGGGTCGATTTTCGGCCCTCTGCTATTCAAAAATGTGTCTTTCTTCCCAGGAGATGACTACACCACAGGTGTTGCAGTCTATCAGACCCCCCCCTCTCCTAGCCTATCTTCTCTTGGTATCCCACATTCTCCTTTTCTGTTTTCTTTAATACTGGCTATTATCCTTTTTCATTGTAGCCTCCCCCCCCCCACTTAGTTATTCTCTTTCCTTTCTGAACTGTTACCTTGGCTTGGGACTGTTTTACCAGGGTACTCCAAATCAAATATTTCTAGGGTTGTTTATACCCCTGGAATTCTCACTTCTACTACCTTTGCCATTTGTCTGGTCCTCAGGTTCCCTAAAAAGGAAATTCTTTAAAAAAATCTAAATTAAAGCACGTTTAGAGTTTATGGACAGCAACAAAGAAAGGGAATGCAAAGTTAGGGTTTAAAGAACTACTTACATTACAGAGAGAACTGTGGGATTTAGATAAAACCTAGCTTATGTTGTACAGTACATACTGTAGTTACCATATTTGTCTCCATTACATTATTTCTTAATAAGAAAAATGACCTGAATGTATGATCTTTGTCCTTTGAACTTCATGTTCTGTTAATATCTACATCTGACAACATAGGGCCTGATTCACAATGGGGGCTGCCTTCAGTGCAAGCTGCAGAAAACTGCAGCTTGTGCCAAAGCCCCTTGTGCCAGGAACCCTGCACCTGATTCAGGTATGGGAGGCGTCCCTGAGCTTCTGTCCCCTTAAGCACAGTAGCACCCCCCCCATGCATCTAACACATGGCGCATGGATGGGGTGTGCCGCAAGACCCTTGCGGCAATGCCCAGCCGGTACCCCTATCCAGATGGCCCCAATGCATGCCAATGCCCCTCCCGTGGTGGTTCAGCCCTCCCACCCCAACAACTATGCTCACCCATCCCAGATAAGGCAGGGGACCAGCATAGCCCTTCGCACCTCTGCAGGGTCGCGACTGCCAGAATGTGCAGCAGGCTGGCACAGTGTACCAGCTAATATGGTGTGTACACTGTACCAGTCTGCTACGCAATCTGAGCGATCGCTCTCTGCGGGGTGTGTAGTGCTATGCTGATCCCCTATCTGTGGATGGTGAGCTATCTGTTGGGGGGGCACTATGTCATCATGTGGGTGGCACTAGCGTAAACTGTACTGGGACAACATCAGGGTTTAGGGTGGGGAAGGGGCAGTACTAGTACCATGGGCTGCATACGGGATGGGGGAGTGTATATTACCATGGGCATGGTCCCTGACACCACTGGAGGACTGAGGCATTGTGCCGCATACAGGGGTTGTGCACAGCAGAGCATATTCTAAGTCCCCTTAGACCAGCCTTGGTATAGAAAAGAAACAGCACATAATACAATTTTGCATGCTAAGAGTTTTCATTCAGAAAATCTAACTAAAAGTATTCCTTATTCTCAGTTTCTCCGGGTTCGTAGAAACTGTGGACAAGAAACAGATTTTACAAAAGAAATGAATGATGCAACCACTAGATTTATACAGAGGGGATATGAGAAAAAAAACATTAACACAAGCTAAAAGATGGATAGAAACAGTCACTCAGGATATAGCTTTACAAGGTAAACAAAGAGAAGAGAACCGAAAAAAGGGTAGTGTTTAGTATTAAACACAATCACAAATCTAAAGAAATTAGACAGATTATCAATAAACACTGGACAATTTTACAGAATTTCACTTTGGAAAATAATGTGTTTCAACAACCCCCTTTGGTGGCAGAAAGAAAAGTAAAAACTTTGAGAGATAAATTGATACATACAGATCATTCACAAAGGAAAGAAGAGACCAGTACACAATTGTTATTAGGGCCTTTGAATCCAGGAATGACACAATGTGGACATTGTTCATTGTGTGGACACTCAAGGAAAAAAAATCTGTTTATAAACATCCATGGACTAATAAAGAATATCCGATTAGACAATTCATTACTTGTGAAACTAAAGGTGTTATATACATATTACAATGCCCATGTGACAAAATTTATGTAGGAATGACTACCCGTCAACTTAAACAAAGAATTCAGGAACATAAATCTAATATAAGAAACAAATTAAAAACACCAGTTGCAGAACATTTTATAACAGCTGGCCACATTGGGGCATCCATAGGTAAGTTGGGAATGATGATATATACAACAGGATATCTTAGAATATATGGATAAAAAGCATCTGTCACTTTAAGAATAGATTAAGTAAAATTAAGTGAGTTTTATAGTGACGTCATTCTATGTGGGCGGGCGCATAAAAACAGAATGGAACACCAAGACATTCTTTTAGATTTAATTAATGCTGCAGTGTGGACTGACACAGAAAAGCATAAGCAGGTAACAACGTTGCCAGTATAAATTTTGTACATAAAATCATTAAGTTAAGTAAAAGTTTAAGTATTGCACGTATTAGATGTTAAAACGCTTCTAGTAAGTTGATAAAATAGCGTGGTGGAAATTAATGGTTGAGTTAGTAACTGCGATACATCTATAAAAACAAATCACACTGTGCTGCTGTTTTGTTTGCAGTTTATGCGGAGCACATTTCGGCAAGACATCCCTTTAAATCAAACTAATGATATAGCGCGAACTTGTGTGGAAAAGTATAAGCACTCGCAGTATATGAACTAGATGCTAAAACTGCCTCAGTAAATGTGAGATTTTAAAATGGGGGAGATCTCAAAGTAGTTGTAGTTAGTGCAAACAATATGTCACACATTAAGTTAACTTTGCAGACATGTAATTTAGGAATTACGAGAGGAGTATAGGAGGCACAGTATGAGTCCTAGTGTTTGAAAGTTAGAAATGAATGTGTTGTCTGCAGAAAATTCTAATGTCACTTTGCTCAGTAATTAAAACCAAAGTATAAAATGAGCTGTAATTAAACATCCATAGTGAATTAGAATGTAATATATGGATAGTGAAAATAATACCCCCAAAATGCATACAAAAAATTCCTTGTAATATAGTAGTTAGTCCCCTAATAGTATACTTCCGGTCCTCGTAATAGTATACTTCCGGACCAATAATACTATACTTCCGGTCCTCGTAATAGTATAGTTGGGATTACCGATGTGACTACTGTGTGAACTGTGTTTTGTTTCTTTTTTTTGTGAGAGAAAGAAGCGGAATGGGACTGGGAGCAGGAGTGGGGGTGGTGCGAGCAAGGAGCGAGGAACAACACTCGGAAGTCTTACTAACTCTGCAGACCGCAGAGCCGTACAGCAGGCACAAGTAAGAAATTAAAAATTCCTTGCATCCATATATTACAAAAATAATAAATAGGTTTTGGTGTTTCAAGCAGAAATTCCATCTCGAGGTTCTGGGGACACTAGAAACCTCTAGACGCCAACTCTCGGGGGTCTTGTGTCCCCAGAACCTCTCGATGGAATTACTGCCTTGTAATACACCAGAACCTATCTATTATTCTATTTGAAATTGAATTACTCATGGAGATAATTTGTTCTGGTTAAATTGAAGGCACTTGGTGGCCTGGTAATTATAACAGGATCATATTATGTCTAATAAAAATTGTAATTGGAAGAATAGGCAATAGAGATGATTTAGTAAAAGTAAAGGCAACTTATTTCAACTGTAGGTTGCAAAAAGCAAATAAAGACGCAGTAGCGTATTCTGACTGAATCAGAATAATTCTTGGGTTGAGTTATGCTGTAGAGAATTTAATTTGTGAATTATCAGATGTTTATTAAAGACCATAAAAGAACATGTAGTCTGCTAATGATGGAACATCATTTTGTTTAGTAATTAGAACAGAAGCGTGGTATTTTTGCATGGCTTGTGAATGACGCTGTACAATAGAGCGACAAAGCAGTCGAGTTAACTAATAGAGCTTAGTGGACTAGGTACATTGAAGATAATTAGTGGTCTGGTAAATAATAATTGACGCATAGTTAGATATGCAGAAATTGCAAGCTTCGTGTTAGCAGATGCATTTAGCAACTGATGTTATAAGCTGATTGTTGATAAAATGATAGTAGTATATTGCAACAAAGAATTTCTGATGTAACAATGTACGAAAAAGTAATAATATTACTGTGAAGTTAGAAAGACTTTTAGCATGTTTGATTGTTCTTCACAGAGCTACCATTGAATGGGGCCTATAAAAGCATTGTAAATAATGATGTGCTGGAAAACAAGATTTTGAACAGGTAATAAATTCAAAATATGTATAGATAATATGATTTTAACATTTAATGAGTATGGGAATCATATGAAAGTGTTCTGTCATAAATACATAAATCAAATATAAATGAATGATAAGAGTTGTACATTGTAACCACTTGAGATGGTCAAGTTAGAACAATGACTAAATTAGTTACATTTATGATTTCTTTCTTTGATTTTAGAAGTTATAATGACTACAGTCAATTTAAAGTAGAAGATATTGAATTACAGTATTAAAGAAGTAAGTGACCCATCATTACCCAATAGAATTGTACATTGTTTGTATTATAATAATAGTGATGTAGACCGGATAATTCTATATATTTATGTTTTTAAAGGTTTTCAAAAGGCACCTCCTGAGGAAGCCAATAATTTATTGCTGAAACGTAGAGGATTTGAGCCAACATTTATAATAAAAGAATCAGACAACTGGAATACAGAAGAACTGTCTACTTCTGTGAATTTTGTATTGCGCCCTTCTCTCCCCCCCCCCCCATTAACTGTGGGGATCACAGAATTTGGCTAGAGGAACACATCTGAAGAGGCAGCAGAATCAAGGACTATAAGTATTAAACATTTACATTTCCCGTGGTTTACCAGGACCCCGTCCTGGACCATTTTGTAGTACCTCTGGGGGTACCAATAAGAGTGCAGGGATCTCGTGTAACAGTTTCAGGATATGAAGTTGGGATTCCCAGATGCTACAGCAGTAGACTACTCCCAGTATGTCCAGACTCGGCTCTGACCATCTGTAATATCTTTGAAACTACTATACAGACATGTGTATCTGCAGGTTCTGTTTGTAGTGTGTATAAATCTAAAATTGTCCACTAAACATGAAGATAGGCATAATGCCACATAACAGTGTAATTTCACAAATGACATCCATGGAATTCTACAAATCCACAGAGAATGTGCATTGCATAAGGAATTTAAGGTTGACTTTATTTTGCACAAAATGGTTAATTCTGTTTCATAAAAGAATAGACAAAAAACACATTATTTGATGTGTTGTTAATTTTCTCTGGGCAGGATATTCAGACTGCACCAGGCAGGGGCACAAGCCTGGGCACAGCACATCTGGACTGCGCCAGGGCAGGGACCAGGCAATATTCAATGGTGCTGCACCATGGCTCAGCACCATTGGATATGACACTGAGGGCACAGCGCAAGTGGCAGGAGGGGACCCAGGGATGCACCAGCACAAGTGCAGTTGCGCTAGGCATGTCAACTGTGATATTCAGAACTGGCTATGCAAATGAGGCCATTATGCATGCAAAGTGCAAATGGGGCAATTTGCACGTCATTATGGCCCCATTTGCATGTAGTGTACCGATGACATGCGCCTGGCACCCTGCCAGGCTGCAGCCATCGGGGACCAATGCCCTCCTGCCCCTCAGCGGGCACCGCGCCTCGTCACCCATTTGAGAGGTATATAATGTAATACTCCCTAGTGGTCCAGTGGACCATACCTTTTCGCCCGATCATGGGCATAAGTGTATATTCTCCCTGGGGGTCCAGTGGACCCTACCCCATCACCCGATCACAGGCATATGAATAACAGCTCCCTCATGGTCCAGTGGACCACACTTCCTTGCCTGATCACGGGCATGTAATGATAAATTCTCTGGTGGTCCAGTGGACCTCACCCCATTGCCCAGTTTTGGGAATGTCATGATAAATTCCCTGGTGGTCCAGTGGACCTCACCCCATCACCCAATCATGGGCATGAAATGATATATTCACTGGTGGTCCAGTGGACTGATCACCTTCGCCCGCCCGTGGGCATATGACATACTCCCTGGTCATCCAGTGGTACCCCCCTCCCCACCTGCCCAATGGGTTCCCCACCACCCTGCACCCCCCTGGTCAGTGGCGGGTGGCAGCTCCCCGCCTGCCAACCACCTGGCACCTGCCGAGATTACAGCGTACAGTATGGCTGTATGCCTATCGGTCCACTGCGTGGACCTATGGGCATGCAGACCGTATTGTACTACACAGTCCCAAAATGTGAATGAGCTTTATTCGCATATCATGACTGTGTAGTACAGTATGGTCTGCACACCCATTAGCCCATGCAGTGGACCACAATGTGTCAGCCATACTGTATGCTAATCAGTTGATGGGGCGGCTGGGTGGCTTGTGGGTGGGGAGCTGCTGTCAGCCACCTGACCGGGGGTGCAGGGTAGCAGGGCCTCAGTGGGTGGGTGGAGGAGGGCTACCACTGGACTACCTGGGAGAAGGTCAGATGCCTGCAGGTAGGCAAAGGCGATCGGTCCACTGGACCACCAGGGAATATCATCACGGCCCACGATCAGACAATGGGGTGAGTCCACTGGATCACTAGGAATTTTGTTACATGCCTGTGATTGGGTGAAGGGGATGTGGATACACTAGACCACCAGGGATTGTTGACATACATGCCCATGAGCAGGCGATGGGCGGGCACATTGCTCCCTGGGCAGGGGCATGAGGCCACTGTTATGGGAGGTTGGGTGGCCACCCACGGCAGGTGGATGCTGTGTTCTGCCCAACAATACAGCAGCCCACTTGTGGGTGTCCCCACTTGTTCCCAGTTTGGACAGGCTCAACATTGTGCCCTCCGAGCGGTGCAAGGCAGGATTGTGCCTGCATATGTGCCACATATCCAGATGGAATATCAGAGATTGTGCCACATATGCATGGGCACCCCACTGCGCATATATTACTGGTGCACCGTGCATCCGGGTTGCATAGCAGCTTAACCTCCACTTTGAGTATCGTTATGCATGTGGTGTGTCAGCGCGCAACTCCTTTGAATATCCCACCCATAGTTTTTATAAAGCCTGGAAATTTGATGCCTTGTGGATGAGTCTTGTATTAGTTCCATGAGATTACAAAAGATCATTCTTCATTTTAAAAAGAAAAGTATTCCAACTGGAAAAGGGTTAGCATATTTGAACTTCATCCAACTGCATATCAAACTGTTGATTTTTTCCTCAGTATTCTGGGTTTCTCCTGTGTGGTAATCTTGACTCATTTCCTTGCCTTACAAGCTCAGATAATTTAAATAAGCACAGGGAAGGTTAAGTCAGGCAACTTCTGAACTTGGCAGTGAAGCAAAATGTTAGGAACAAAGTTGAGAAATATTAGGAAATTAATTAAAATAACACCACTAAAGAAACCAGTAAAAATAAAGATGAAACCTCAAAAGGGCATAAATTATATTTTGTGCATTCAGAAACATCAATATACAGAGGATAGTTAAGTGTTTGTCTGTTTGTCTGTCTGCCTACAGTACCTGTACATTATCAATCTTATACAGAAACACAGAAATATAGAAACTGACAGCAGAAAAGGGCAGCTTGACCTATGCAGTCTTCCCTTTTTGCTGTGTTGCTTTCACTGCAGACCCTCTGAGACCTAAGACACTTTCTGTTCCACACTTTTCCTATCCTCATGATTCCTTTGTGCCTGTCCCAGGCTTTTTGGAATCCACCACTGTTTTTACCCCACTACCTCTGCTAGAAGAGTGTTCCAGGCATCCCTCAACCTTTCTGTGAAGAAATATTTCCTCACATCTAGCCCTGAACCTACCTCCTCCAACTTCATTTCATTACCCCTTGTTCTAGAGCACCCTTTCCTCTGAAAATACCTCTGACCTGCACCTTATTCACATCCTGAGGTAATTAAAGGTCTTGATTATATCCCTCTCTTCCTCCTCTCCTTTAGGGTGTGCATGTTTGGTTCCTTTAGCATCTCATCATAAGGCTTTTGATGCAGACCCTGTGCCTTCTTGGTAGCCCTCTTCTGGGCAGACTCTCCCCTGTCTGTCTTTCCTGAGATGTGGTCTCCAAAACTGGACACAGTGCTCCAAGTAGTGTCTTACTAATGACCTATATAGGGGCAACACCACTTCCCTCTTCCTGCTGGTAATACTCCTACCTATACATCCCTACAGCTCACCAGCTCTCTTGATTGCATTGTCGCATTGTTTGGCCACCTTCAGGTTATCAGATATCATTACCCGCAGGTCCATTTCCTGCTTGTCATTTCAAGTATGTCTCTCCCCATTTTGTACTGCAACCCCAGATTTCTGTAACCCACGTGCATTATTTTGCACTTTTTTTGCATTAAACCTTAGCTGCCAAAATTTGAACCACTCCTCCAGTTATTTTAAATATCTTTTCATCCTTTGCAACACGCCCCAAAGTGCATACTCTGTTGCAGATCTTGTTGTCATCCACAAGGAGGCAGACCTTCCCTTCCAGTTCCTCTGCTATATTACTAATGAAGACACTAAAGAGGACTGGCCCCGGCACTGATCCCTGTGGTACCCTGATGGTCACTCTTCCCTCCTCTGCATAATCTCCATTTACCACCACCCTCTGCCTCCTATCTCTTAACCAGTTGCTTATCCAAGTCACCACCGTATTGCTCACCTCTATGCTAACCAACATGTTTACCAGCCTTCTTTGTTGGATGGTGTCAAAGGCCTTGCTGAAGTCCAGGTAAGCTATGTCCACCACCCCTTCCTGATCGAACACATTTGTTATCCAGTCAAAAGATCTATAAGATTTGCTTTTCATGACCTCCTCTCTGTAAAGTCATGCTGCCTCTGGCCCTGCAGTTTGCTGGATTTCAGGAGTGCCACGATTCTTTCCTTTAATTGTGTTTACATCAGTTTCTCTACTACAGATGTCAGGCTGGCAGGCCTATAGTTTCCCATCTCCTCCTAGCTACCATTTTTGTGAAGTGCGGCTATGTCTGCTCTTTTACAGTCCCTCACCGGTCTCCAGTGAACTGTTAAACAAATCTGTCAGGGATGCAGCTAGCACCTCCCTGAGTTCCTTCAGCTCTCTTAGATGCACCACATCTGGACCCAAGTAGTGGTAAGGGAGAACACATAATAGGTTTTGCAGTTGTACTGCAATAGAGGCACACCTAGGGTGCATTGTGAGGCATGAGGCATTTACATTGGCTACATGTGCATGCAGAAAGTACATATATGGCAAATGGCAACATGAATGCATACCCCATACTGTGGTAGCCCACTTACAAAGTAATTTGATTTGAAAATATAAGAATTACACATGTAAATTGTGGGCCTTTTTAATTTTATTTAGAGTAGAAAAATACAGGATACAGAAGACAGGTTATTTATGGTCTCTATGAAACTAAAATATAAGGTATACTTATGGGAAGCATTACAGGCGGGTATATTGGAAAAGGATAAAAAATCTTTTGGAAATTAATTGCTTATGAGACAGATAAGCTAAGAAACAATGTGGAAGCCCTGATCCCCCCCTGAGGAATTGTTAACACATTATAAAAAAGTTTTTAAAGTGGAGCAAGGTAGCATTATGAACAAAATCGATGAGGAGGTAAATAAGACAAAGGAAATATATGAATCAGCATAAGTAAATTTTACAGTCCATGAAGTACATGGTGCAATATTAGCACAAAAGTGAAATAAGGCCCCAGGAGTCGACCACATGATGGCAGAAACATATCAAGAAGATGCTGCCTGGTGGGTTAAGATTCGAACCCAATTTTATAACCTGCTAGTTCAGAAAGAAACCATTCCAGAAATATGTCTAAAGGGATGGTGGTACCAATTCATGAAAAGGGTCCCAAGTTAGACCCAAACAATTACAGACCAATGTCTTTATTATGCATAAGCTTGACAATATTTTCATGACTGATACTTAATAGGCTACATAACTGGGTAGAGGAGGCTAAAATCATCTCCAGACATCAAGCCAGTTTTAGACAAAATCATTCCACAATAGTTGAAATTTTTATTCTAAGGTACATTCTAGACTTGTATGTCACAATAAAAGCCTGAAAAATATATGCAATATTCATTGATATTAAAGCTGTGTTCAACAGTATAAACAGAAACATACTATGGCATATTCTTGAAAGGAAAAAATGTATACTAAATTATGGATGATAATAAATTGTATATAGACACTGTAAGTGTAATTAAATATGGGAAGGATGGCGAAATGGCAGATGCAATACCAATCAGTTATGGTGTAAAGTAAGGCTGCTTACTAGCACTGACCTCATTTAATATATATATATACATATATCCTATCCTATCCCATCCCATCCCCAATGGCCCCTCTATCTCCTCCCCTTCTATTACACTCCCTCCTTTTTGGCTAAGAATCATCTCCTGCAACTAGGCTAAACAGTACCTATCCAAAGCCATGTGCAACTTGCGGTTCAGTAGCGACTCCCTAGACCTTAAAATTCTGAGACAAACTCTTGACAAGACCCTACCTCACCTCACTAAAATATTAATCTGCTCCCTGCACCTTGGTCAATTGCCTATGCTCTGGAAAAGGGGAATTATCACACCAATCCTAAAAAAGGGTGATCCAACTGACCCTGGTAACTATAGGCCCATCACAATCCTTCCCCCCCCCTCTAAAGCCCTCAAAAGAATTGTCAGACCAGCTCATTGAATACCTGGACAAACACAATCTACTGTGTCATGAACAGCACGGGTTCAGAGCAGGACACAGCACTACCACTGCCCTTCTTAAATTTACCTCTTACATACATTAGGCGTTGGAACAGGGGTCATTAGCAGGAGAAATCTTTGTTGATCTGACCAAAGTGTTTGACACCGTCAGTCATGCACTACTTATCCACTCTCTCCTCTCCCTCCATCTCACCCCTGAAGCAATCTCCTGGTTCAAAAACTATCTCACTGACTGGACACAATAAGTCAAAATCAACACCACCCTGTCCGCCAATCAACCAGTTCTTGCGGGTGTCCCCCAAGGGTTGATTTTAGGCCCTCTACTATTCACTGTCTTTCTAAACTCCCTCCCACAGGTCTGCTGTAGTAAACTATTGCTCTATGCAGATGATGCCATACTATACTGGAAACACTCCAATCCAAACTCTCTACAAAATACCCTTCAAGGCTGCTTTAGAGAACTAGTATCCTGGTTCACTGATCATCGATTATTACTTAACTACAACAAGACTAAATCTATGATCTTTGCTCACCGCCAAAACCCCAACAGTAATGCCCTGCTATCTATCTTAAATTCTCAAGGCATCCATATTGAACAGGTCCCTAACTTTAAATATCTAGGCATCACTTTGGATACATCCCTCACCTACCACATACTTATTAAGCACCTCTCCACCTCTGCAAACACCCAGCTTGGGATTCTATACAGGCACAAACACTGCCCCCCCCCCATGCACTAAGGCTGGCTGTAACCTGCTCAGTCCTATCTATGGTCAATTATGGGATAATAATTTATGGCACGACTGACAACACAGCTCTAAACAACATCAATCTAGCTCTCAACAAAGCCTGCTGACTGGTCACAAGCAGTATAAATTAACCCATGCATGTGAGCTCTATAAATGAGCAGACTGGCTGACCTTTGAAGGGAGACTAATGTACCACACTTGCCTCCAAGCAAAAAAGATCCTAATGAATCTTGCACCCATGTACCTTCACCCCCTTATCCAAGCAACCCCTCACAGGAGCACCCCAGGCACCTGGCTAACACCCCACTCCTAGTCCTCCACTGTAGGACTATTCTAGGGCAAAGGTCCTTCCATTATTGTGCTCCCCTCTGGCTAAATAACCTTCCTTCCTCCATCTCCCTGACCTCTAGCATTGGCCTATTTAAAAATGGCATCAAGAGATTTCTCCTTCATTCGGAGACATGTGGCTGTTACCACCAGTCCTCCCTAACTTGGTAGGTGATAGAAAGCTAGTGTTTCCCATAACTACAAATCAAGGCCAACATAACTAACAGTACCTAAAACACAAACTCCTGGCTTGGTGCTGGCCTCTGAATCGGTAACCAGTCCCACTTCACCGCAATAATCCAGGGTCCTTTAACAACCCTAGAGATACTAACTAAGCAATGTAAATTATCCTGTATGGAGTAACCATGTAAAATTTGCCTTAATGTAATGTTTTGCTTAGTGAGCAATGTACAATTTGTCTTTAAGTAATGTTTCTGTTTTGCATTGATGTGGAGCCTTTGCAAAGGAGTCTTCAACTCAAAGGATTGTAATTCTGAAATTTCAATAAAATAAAAAAAAATATATTAAACAATAGTGGAAGAACTAGGCCTAATAGACATGTTTCCTCCAGTTTTGAACAATATTCCCATTCAAGTATTGTTATTTGCTGATGATGCAGTTATATTGTCAACAGACCCCATTATGGCTCAGGAGAGCTGTGAAGGTGTTAAATAACATCTTTAAGAAAATAGACCTAGAAATAAATGAAGAAAATCCAAAATAATGGTCTTTCGAAGGTACAAGAAAGGGATGGAGTTTAAACAGTGGAAAATAGACAACTTAATTCTGGAAGCGGTATCTGATTATTGTTACCTGTGGTAGTCTTTGAAAACAACTTACACTGGAAAAAACACATCAAAAAAATAAAGAAACCACGTCAAAAATAGTGTTGGCCATTAATATACAGTATTCATTAACACATTTGGTAATAATTCCTTTTTAGCGCAAAGTAGATGTTTTAATGTAAAAGTGAATGCTCAGCTCTTATATGCCACAGAAATGTGGAGAATTTAAGAAAACTTAAATGAGCTTGAAAAGATACAGAATTTATTCCTACAAGTGACCATGGGGCTGCCAATATATACATCTAATTAGGTAGTTAGAGCAGAAACAGGAACATTAGATTTAAATACCAGAGCTCTAAATAGATGTTCAGTATAGTGTACTGGTCTAGAATTAAAACTTCTCCCTTGGACAGCCTACTACACAACTGCTGGAAGGACGCAAGAGGTGACAAAAAATAAATACTTGCTTTGGACAGATAATGTTCTAAACAAAGTAGGTCTCAAAAGAAATTATTAAACTGTGATGGGGAAATAGAACAATTTGCACAGATTGCAACACAAAGGATAGTTGATGTAGCCATCCAAAAAGACTTAGCACTGATTCAGGATTCCATGGACTATAGATTATTAAACGTGATTAAAACTAAATTAGTGGTAGAAAAACATCTGCTGTTTTGCAACAATGTCCAACAGAGGAAAGCAATATCAAAAATAAGACTGGGATCACTATGGTATGGCTAGAAACCATTAAATACAAACCATTGTAACTTGAATACAAGACAGACAGTACCTCATATTATTTTTGAATGCAGAGCCCTGGAAATAGAGAGAAACAAATGGATGAGAGCAGCCATTCAATGTAGTGAAGGGAAAAAATCTTGAAAAAATGAACTTATTGGTAAGACAAGAAGAAGCAACATTATCTGGGTTGTGCAATTTTGCACAAGCAACTATAAGAAAAATTAACAGGGTAACCAGGAATGATATTTTGTAGAAGTCTTTGGTCTATACAAATATAGTGCAGGTCAATTTGAGGAATGACACAGGTTGGAAAGTATAAACTGAGTAAGTTACTAATTGCATGGTGTGGAGGGGCAAGGGTGCAACATTTTTGTAATATATTTTATAAAATATTTATGATTTTAAATATACCTGGTGCATGTGATGTATGTAAGGTTTTAACTATGCATACTTTTAATCAAACACGACCATCTTGCTGAATCCTGCACCTGTACGTTTCAAACCTCCCTAACCCTAACAGCTCTCTCCAACCTCTCCGCCCACAAACCGCCTGTATCAGAATCTTGCCCCCAACAAATATGCTTGGCACTTTCCTCTTGTCACCCTACTGCTCTACCTTTCTGTTTGTCTGATCTTCTTCTCCTGTTCCCGTTATAATTGCCTATGCCACCTAAACATTCCCTATACTATCATCCCAACTCCTCTCTACTTCCCCATCCTCCAATATCCTTCCTGCTCTGACTATTATGGTACTACAGTCACCATTGTATTTTCCTACAATTTTTTGTCTTTGAATGTTTGCCTTTCTGCCCTGTTTATTGTATTGCTTTATCACATCTTCTTTATACATTAATATGCACTCAAATTGTACCTGTTGTCCAGCCTTGTTTTTGTATTGATGTATTACATCTTCTTTATTCATTGCTATGCACTCAAATTGTACATGTTATTTTTTCTCCTGCTTGCGCTGTATTCCTATTGTACAATTTATAGATTGTTTAAATGACTACACTGCTATTTCTTGTGTCTAATGTATTGTTTCTGTAACCTCCCGGGTCATGCCTGAAAATAGTCATTGCCATGGCTAGTGCACCCTATCCGGTTAACAAAAACAAAATAAATAAAATGAACTTGAACCTTGACCCTTGAGTATAAAAATGTGATTTTAAAAAATAGTGATGGCTGTTACTCTAACTTCCTCCTCATTTTAGATAATTCTGACTGTTACTGTAATGTCCTTTCCTCCCTCCCCACTGTATTTGGCTGCACACTACTTGCACACATACTGAATATAGATATGTGTGAAGTGCCAAAACTTCACTTTGCAGAACATTTACATTTATTCCATACTTTAGAGAGTTTATCTCTTAGTTTTCATGTAGTGAAGTGAGTATTTCACAGGGGGAAATCTCTATGGAGTGGCACTTTATTCACAAAGTGGTGACTTTATGGCTTTTTCCAACCATTAAGCTGGCTACTTAGAAAAAAAAGGACACCAGAAGTGGTACTTTACAAACAAAGCAACACTTTGCATAATTTATTTTTAAATTCCTGACTCTTCTCACACCCTTATAGCACCCCATCATACCCTCCTTCCACCTAGCAACTACCACTTGTAAATAATTTCTCTTCCCCAGCCCATGCAGCACCCAGTCACCCCCTCCTGCCCATCCACAGTCAGTATAGTAAATATGAATAACACCCCTTCCCTCAACCCATATAGCATCCATCCCCGATGACTGCATGCTGCAGCGTGTTTTGAATAAAAATGAAATATTTTAATTACTTGATGCCAAGTGATTCAAACCTACCGCACAACATCTTGTCTTGCTAACTTTAAATGAATGAGAGAGCAGGCATATTTCAGCATGCACAAAGACTCGCCCATTTGTTCAGATGGCGGCCAGCCAAGGTGGTGTAAGGAGGGTTAATTAGACAATCACTGTCCATTAATTAGGAAATATTTCATATTTATTTAAAACATGCTGCAGTATACAGCCATAGTGATAAGGAGGGTGGGATAAGCACTACATGGGGTTATGGAAGGGCATTAGTTAGTTACTGATTGTGCAGGCAGTGCAGGATGTGGGTATATGGTATGGTATGGGAAGGTTCATAGACTGGGCAGAAAGTTAGCCTTTAATTGTTTCATTGGGGGTAGGTATACATCTTGGAGTGCTGTGGGTTGGGGATTTAGAAAAACAGCAACAAAATTTTGTGGGCAGAAAGGGATTGTTTTGCTCACCAAGTCTGCCCAGATGTTCCTTGCCTAATCTGTCTCTGCAGACTGTAGCTGGTCTCTGGTGACCCTGCCCCATCCTGCCCATTTTCTAATATTCCCCTGTGTCTGTCCTATGCATGCTTGAAGCCCCCATTGCTTTCATCTTCATCACTTTTTCTTGCAGTTTGTGCCAGGCGTCTACCACCTTTTCAGTGAAAATAGTACTTCCCCACATTCCTCTTACACTTCCTCCCCTCTAGCTTTTTTGTATACCCCTGATCCTGGTTCTCTTTCCCATTTGAAAGGGACTTCACAATGTGAGGTGCTTGTATATCTCTATCATGTCCCTTCTTGCTGTCCACTCTTCCAGGGTGTACATCTTGAGATCCCTCAGATGCTCCTCACAGGGCTTCTTGTACAACCCCTGCACCATTTTAGTTGCCCTTCTCTGAACTACCTCCACTCTGTCTATGTTCTTTCTGAGGCATGGCCTCCAAAACTGGACACAGTACTCAAGGTGGGGTCTCACCACTGAGTGATAGTGCCTGTCAACACCACTTCCCTTCTCACACTCCAACCCTCCCTATTCACCCCCACATTCCACTAGCCCTACCCACTGCTTTGCCACACTGCTTTACCCCTTCAAGGTCATCAGTTATGATAATATACTAACATACTAACATGTCAGCAGAATAGGCCTAATGGTCTCTCTAGTCTGCTCAATTTTCAGCACCCACACTGTGGGCCAAACCCCAAGGTTGCTTTCCTGTTTAATGACTGTCAGTACTCTTCCCCCATCCTATACTTTGCTTCTGGGTTCCTATGCCCTAGGTGCATGATTTTGCACTTTTTGGCATTGGACCCCAACTGCCATGCTCTTGACCACTCCTTCAGTTTCCCAAGATTCCTGCACATTCCCACTACCCCCTCCTGAGTATCCTCCCTATTACAGATATTGGTATCATCCCCAAAAAGGTATACCTTCCCTTCCAGTTTTTCTGCAAAGTCACTTATGATGACATTGAAGAGAACCAGTCCCTGTACTGGACTCTGCAGCATGCCACTGGTCAGTCTCCCATCATTAGAGTGAGAGCCACATTAACCACCACCCTCTGTTGCTTATCCATTGAACCGTTTCTAACCCAGTTCACAACTTTGGATCCCAGTCCTAGGCTGCTCAATTTCATCAATGGTCTCCTGTACAGCAGTGTTGAAAGCCTTGTTAAGGTCCAGCTAGGCCATGTTCCTTGCCTTCCCTGATCAATCTGCCTGGTCGCCAAATGAAACACATACATCAGAGTTATCTGGCATAACCCCCACCCCCCTATAAATCCATGCTGCCTGTGGTCTTGTTGTTCATTACATTCAAGATACTCTACTTGCATTTCCTTAAGCAGGGTTTCCATCAATTTCCCCTCCACTGAAATGAGACTAACTGGCCAATAGTTGCTAGTCTCTTCCCTACTGCCCCTCTAATATAGAGAAACCACATCTGTTCTTCTCCAGCCCTCTGAAATCACACCTGTTTCCAGTAAACTGCTGAAGAAGACCATCACTGGTGCAGCTAGCACTTCCCTGAGTTTCTTCAGTATCCTTGGCTGCATTCAGTCTGTTGGCCTAGAGGTCTGGTCAATACTGAGTCAATATCCACTGACGAGCATGACTGGGTCATGGTCATACAGACTAAATAATGTTCAGAAGGGATAGGGTAGGAAGGAAGGAAAGGAGAGGGAGTGATACTTTATGGCAAGGGAAGCATAAAAGCAACAGAAATACAGGTAATTGGGGGGGCAGAGGTGTTCTGGGTCACCCCGAGTCAGGAAACAGAGCCACTATTCAGACAGGTGTGATCTAGAGTCCTCTGGAACAGGGGAAGGACTTAGATGAGGTAATGTTAGAAGCAATTGGCAAAATGGTGGAAAAGGAGGAGGTGTTGCTGATGAAGGACTTCAATCTGCCTAATGTAGATTGGAGCCTCCCTGTTACAGCTTCAGTAAGAAGCAGGAACATTCTGTACTTCCTTCAGGGGTCATTCCTCAGGCAACTAGTCAGTGAACCCACTCATGATGAGCAATACTGGATCTGTTGCTCACAAACAGGGATGGTGTTGAAGACGTCAAGGTGGGAAGCCACCTGGGGGACCAGTGATCATCATATAGTGTGGTTCAACATAAGAACAGCTGCAGAATCCAACCACACAATGGTGAGAGTCCTGGACTTCAGAAAGACTCATTTTAATAATATAGGAGAATGCCTCAGAAATGACCTGGCAGAGGGAGATGACTTGGGGGGGGGGCGTGGAGGAAAAGTGGGCCCAACTAAAAGAGGGCATAGTAAAAGCAACTAACCTCTGTGTCAAGCAAGTAAGCAAAAATAAAAGAAAGAAGATTGCTATGATTCTTGAAAGAAGTAGCAGAAACAGTAAGGGTTAAAAGAGCGGCATTTACAAGGTATAAGGGGACTCAGAGAGAGGAGGGTAGGGAAGTGTGACAGAGAAAATAGAGGGAGGCAGGGAACGCAATAAGAAGGCAAAGGCACAAAGTGAGGAAAGAATATCTCGGAGTATCAAACGGAGACTAGACATTTTTTAGGTATGTTAGCAAACTAAAGGAAGACAATTGGATGAATGGGAGGGATTGTACAGTTAAAGAGGGAGGGGGGACTGTACAGAGGGGAATCAAGAAAAAGCAAACATTTTGAACAAATACTTTGCTCAGTATTTACAGTAGGAGAAGGCGAGGGACCACAAAAAGGCACCAGGAGGTTTTAGGGAGGGAAATGGAAAGTAGTCCATTTTCTGTAGAGGGAGTCCGGAAAGCATTCGCTAGCCTGAAGGTGGAAAAAGCTATGGGGCCAGATGGGATACATCTAAGGGGGCTGTGGGAGCTCAGAAAGGTACAAGCTGCACCTCTGATGGACTTATTTAACAGATCACTGGAGACAGGCATGGTCCTGGGGGACTGGAGCAGGGCACATGTAGTTCCACTTCACAAAAGTGGTAGCAAGGAGGAGGCTGGCAATTACAGGCCTGCCAGTCTGACATCAGTGATGGGTAAATGAATGGAAACATTATTAAAGGAAAACATTCTGGAATATCTTGCATCCAACAGATTACAGGATCTAGAGCAGCATGCTTTCACAAGTGGAAGGTCATGCCAAACAGATCTGATAGATTTCTTTGACTGGGTGACAATGGAGTTGGATCAGAGAGGTGGGGCGGATGCGGCCTACAATGGATTTTAGCAAGGCTTTCATTACCATTCCACGTAGGTGACTGGTAAGCAAGCTGGGTAACTTTGGGGTGTATAACAAGGTGGTAACCTGGGTATGAAACTGGTTAGCTAATAGTACAAGGAGGGTAGTGGTAAACAGAATTCACTCTGAGGAAGGGAGGGTGACCAGCGGAGTACCTCAGGGATCAGTGCTGGTACTGATCTTCTTCAATGTCTTTTTAAGTGACATAGTGGAATGACTGCAAGGGAAGATCTGCCTCTTTGCAGATGACACCAAGATCTGCAACAGAGTGGACACCGGTGAGAGGGGGTTGAAATGATGGGCAGGGATCTGAAAAGACAGGAAGAGCAGTCAAGGGTTTGGCAGCTGGGTTTAATGCAAAAAAGTGCAAAATAATGCACTTGGGCCATAGAAATCTGGACACAGAGTACAAAATGGGAGAGAGATATTGACAAAAACCAAGCAGGAAAGAGACCTGGGGTAATCATACAGGATGACCTAAAGGTGGCCTGGCAGTGTGACAATGCAAGCAGAAGGGCTAGTGGGATGCTGGGGTGCATAGGAAGGGATATTGCCAGCAGGAAGAGAGGTAGTGCTGCCCTTATTTAGATCACTGGTAAGGCCCCACCTTGAATACTGTGTCCATTTCTGGAGACCACATCTCAGAAAGGACACATACAGAATGGAGATGGTCCAGAGGAGGGCTACCAAACTGGTGCAGGGTCTGCATCAGCAGCTGTATGAGGAGAAGGCTAGATGAGCTCAATATGTACATCCTGGAGGAGATGAGGGAAAGGGGGATTTGATAGAGACCTTTAAATACCTAAGGGGGATTAATAAGATACAGAAAGAGGGCATTTGTCAGAGAAAAGGGGGCTCTAGAACAAGGAGGCATGATATGAAGCTGGAAGGTGGTAAATTCAGAAGGAGGGATGAGGAAGTATTTCACAGAAAAGGTGGTGGATACCTGGAACAACCTTCCAATAGAGGTAGCGGGGGTGAAAACAGTGGTGGGGTTCAAACATGCCTGGGACAGGTACAGGAGAATCATAGGGTTAAGGAAGGGGAGAAAGGTTGTGCTACAGAAAGGGTCTGCAGCAACAAAATGAAGGTTAAAAAGGAAAATGGGTAGACTGGGTGGGCCCAGTGGCCCTTATCTGCTGTCACGTTCTATAGCCTTTTTCAACTATAGAGCTGAAAGTCACTTCAGGACTCTTTCCTCTGAAATGGAATTGTGTCCACCTCAAGGTCTGTTTGTTGCTACTACTCCCTGGTGGTCCACACCCCCCCCTTACTGTAAAAATGGAGAAGTACCTATTCAGGATGGCAGCTTGATTTTGGTCCTCTTCTGCACAGTTTTACCCTCCCACCCTCCTAATCCACATTACCTCTCCTCTTGCTTTCCTTTTCTCACTAATGTAGTTGAAGAAAGTCTTATCCTTTTAGCTACCCCTTTGGCTATCCTTTCCTCTGTCTGCACCTTTCCTCCCCTCTGTTTTACCTGCTTCCCTCTGTTGTATTTGATACACCTCTCTGTCCTCCTGCATCTGGGTTTCCTTATAATTTCTTACTTCTCTGTTTTATTACAGGCATAATACTAACTTCAGTGTAGTCACAAAGCACATTGATTGGCACAAAGCCAAAATCTTTGCAAAACTTAACAAAGTGCAGAGTTAGCCATTCCACCGTGACTTTGACATGACTTTGCTGGTGAAGTTTTAACTCGCAGCACCTCTACACATTTCAAGCAAATGTAAATCCCATCCAAACCTGCCAGCTACCATAAACACTTTGTTTAATTATCTTTTATTTGTCCTTAATTTTGTCAGTGCTGAGTTTTAACAGTTTATGTACAGTATTAGGGCCAAATCCACAAAGATCATGAGATATTCAAAAAAGCCATGAAAATGTGGAGAGCAGCTCTGCGCTGTGTAAATCCTATGCACATCCTGTGATTCTTGGTGCTGGTGGGCTGGTCTGACAGGCACACAAGGGTGTGTGAAGAGGTGCCCCTTGACTCCAGTATTCAAGGGAGACGCACTGTACTGCCCCATGTGCAACAAAGTGAACCCCAAACCCCATCCTCCACGCTGTCATACTGATTTGCTCAAATTGAGTCACCCATATCATGGGATACCTTAATTAATGAGAACTCATGCCTGCAGTAGTTATGCATATTTTAAGCACTCAGAGATAAACATATGACCTGAAAGTAAGCTTTGTCCTGAACATAGCATTATGTCTTACAGTATATGGAAAAATGTACATGGGAACACTTAACACAATTGTTTTGAAAACTGGAGCTTGACTTGCGGCACGCGCATTGGCAGTTAACATGTAACACCTGAGCCCAATAAAGGGGTGGGTGAACAATGGGGAAAGAAGATTTCATTTTCTGTTGTAAGAAGGCAACCAGAGACTGAACTGCAAGAACCTTTTCTGTAAAGCTGAACACAAGTTCTTTGTTTTTTGTATGTTACTGAAAGTAAATCAGCTTTAATTTAATTTAAGCTGCATCCAGAGTGTTCTCCTTGTGATTGTTCCCAAAGAAGCTGTCCTGTTTGCTACCCTGTCACAGTGCCATAGACTGTAAAAGCAGAACAGCGGAACCAAAAGCGTGAGACAGGTTTCAAACAGAAATTAAGAGTTACACAAGAAAACCTTACAACTTTCATTTTCTAGCCTTGTGATTGGGCAAGGACTTCAAAGACAAAAGGAGCAGCAAGAGGGAGAGTGGGCAGAACTAGGGAGGAGAATTGATATTCTGAACCTGTAATAGGTGAAGGCTGGATAAGCCTCTAAAAGCCCTCTTACAGTTCAGATCGATACCAATATGTGTACATGCATTGCAAGTGAACATAAAAAGAAACTGCCCCACTGCAAGGCCCAACTGGCCACCAGTGGTGGTGGAGATAGACATCTCTGACCTTACTCCAGTGGGGACATAGTGCAAACACATTCAGCCTGAAGTCCATTGATGGAGAGAACAATGTGGTTGATATGGAGGTTGATACACTGTGCGTACCATCCTTATGAGTGATAAATGACAAGTCACAAATAACCTTCTTGACCTTCCTCCATAGCTGTGATACCACATCAGTGGAGCAGTATGAGGACAGGTAGGACATCCAGAACAAATCCTGCATGTGTGCAGTGCCAGGGCCCAATAGTGTATTCCCTGCCAAACCAAACAGTGAGTATCCAGTTGTGTACAGGACAAAGCTCAGCAGTACATGTACAGATGCAACAGTGGTACACCCAGACTACCATTATGTGTTCTTACTATTGCAGGGCTGCTAATATAGAACCCACAAGGATGCCACAGGGGAGGTGGTGGACTAGAACTCAGCAAGGCACTAGGCCAGCACTAGAGCCAGGGTAGTGCTGCAAGTGGAGTTGTTGAGCTGAGTGAGAAAGGTATGGGCACCACACCAGTATCTGATTCCAACACCTGCACACTGGACACACCTGCCCCATCCCATTCACCATGTACTTTTATACCCATGTTACCAACATGTACTCCCGATAGCACACCCAACAGAAACCTGCTGGTACACCCCTCCAGCACACCTCAGGACATACCACTGGACACATCACAGACCTCACACACATATACGTATACCCGCAATTCCCTAAAGAGACCATCAGAGACTCTATCTGCACCCAGTGGGAAGAGGGGGCAAAGCTTGCATTACAGCAACTTTGTGAGATGCATCAGATGGATTTCAGAGGTTTTACCATGCATGAACTTCCATATTATGCCATATCAATAGGCAGCCAGGTTGGTGTCATGCACACAGAGATGGTAGGTGTGTCCACCCAGCTGAGTGCTGTCCACATCACATTGTGTTTATGGAGACAGATGTCATCAGACAGGCTGTGGAAAGGGACTTAAACAACCTGTCTGGTGTGCTTGAACATGACTTACCAGGCCTCACACAGGTTGTTGTCGCAAGCCAAGGATTCCAGCTGGCTTCTTCAGGAAAACCATGCCCATTGACCACATTTCTGCCAGTACACAAGCTGATGATAATAACGACACACTAGTTCCAGGCATGAGTGAGATGGAGCCTTCTGTGAGTACCTAGATGGCAACACAATCCCAGGTGGCACAGTGCACCCCTCTCTAAATAATCACCCATTGAGTAGGCACTCTTGTAAGGTACCCACACCCCAAACCATATGCCTCTGTCTACACTACCACACCATATCACATGCCACAATGCCTTTGCACTGCACACTGCACAATGCACATGTCTTGTCACAGTTTATTTCTAAGTACAGAAAAGTGAACTACACCACACAACACCACCTCACAAGGTGAAGTAGTTGACAGCAACCTTAGCTTGGCATGCCCACCCTGCCCTTAAGACAGGTACCCTCTAATGGTTCACATGCCACAGCTGGAACCAGGGTGGTACGTCATCAACTAGAGCAGTAATGTCTCAAGATAAGGATATCCTTTTGCTTAACACCAGGTTGTGCAGCATGCAGTAGACCACAATAGAACCTGCACACCTTTCCAGGGGCCAGCAGGAGTGTGCCACCAATGTTATTTTAGCACAAGAAGTGCATTTTCAGCATCCCAGATATATGTTCAGTGAAACTCCTGGTCTGTCTGTGGGCATTATAATTGGTCACCATGGTTTGATGGGACTTTGAAGGAGATGCAGCGATATGGATGAAGATTAGAGCAATGTTGGTGGAGATCCACCCTCGATGCTGACCATCTTAGATTGATGGAACATTATCAACTCTATCATTCCGCAATCTCCTGTAGGAAGGCAGAGTTCCTGTCTGGTGAGATCGCGGCTGCTCAGAACCGACCAGCTCAGCTCTTTTGAACCATCAACAGACTGTGCAACCCAGCCTGTATGCATGTTCGAAGAACCTTTTCACAAGTTGAGTGTGATGAGCTTGCTCACTTCTTTGTGGCTAAGGTGGCTAACATCAGGGCAACACTCCAGCCTGCACCCTCTATGGGAGAAGCTGTGGATCAGCACTTGGTCGCAGTCCCTAGACTCTCCTGGAGTTCTTTTGACCAGCTAGAGTTCATTGATGTCATGAGGATTGTCCAGGGTATGCGTCCTATATGCTGTAGTTTGGATCCCGGCTCAACTTTCCTGATAAAGAGTTGTTATGATACTATCTGCCCAGTCCTAGCATGGATAGTCTGGTGCTCCTTGGAGATGGGTGAGTTTCCTAGCTCCCCAAAGGAGGCGGTGGTAATGCCTCTCCTGAAGAAAGCTTCTCTGGACCCAGACTGCCATGCTAACTACAAACCAATCTCTAACCTCCCCTTTGTGGGGAAGGTTATTGAGAAAGAAGTGGCCATACAACTAGAGAACCATTTGACCATCCATGACATCTATGAACCACTCCAATTTGGTTTTTGAAAGAGGCATAGTACTGAGACAGCGCTGGTTCTGGTGCTCAATGATCTCCTGATGGTGAGAGATTAAAAAAGCCATTCCATTTTGGTTCTTCTCGATCTCTCTTCAGCTTTTGACACTGTGGACCATGGGGTACTTCTCGAACACCTGAGGGTCATCTGCGGTCTGTCTGATACAGTCCTCAGGTGGTTTAGATCTTTTTTCTCAGGCAGAACTCAGAGGGTGGTGTAGGGGATTAATTCTTCCCGCCCAGTCTCTCTATCTTGTGGGGTTCCTCAGGGTTCGGTGTTGTCACCCATGTTGTTCGCAGTGTACATGCTACCCCTCAGAGACATTGTAAGAAGGTATGAGCAGAGGTTTCACTGCTATGCTGATACCCAGCTGTACCTATCTTTTGCACCCAACCAGGATAGAGCTCTCTCAGTATTCAACAACTGCCTCACTGAAATCCAGTGCTGGATGAAGTCAAGCTGGCTGAGGTTGAACTCGGAGATGACTGAGGTGATGGTTGTGGACCCGGGTCATAGGATAGAGGGGACAGGAGTTGGTTTACCCTCAGGACTTTTTCTGGAGGGTGTCCAGCTCCCTACCTCTGAGCAGGTGTGGAACCCTGGGGTGATTTTTGACTATTGAGCTGACACTATGATCGCAGGTGTCTGCAGTTGTCAAATCATCCTTTTATCATCTGAGAAACATCTCCAGGATTAAGCACCTTGTTCCATCTGGTGATCTGCCTACATTGGTCCACGCCTTTGTGACCTTGTGTCTTGATTACTACAACTCCCTTTATCTAGGGCTTCCCGGGGCTGATATCCACTGCTTGCAGCTAGTGCAGAACACTGCAGCCCAGTTATTGACAGGTACTCCTTGTACCTGTCATATTTCTCTGGTTCTTCGTGATCTGCACTGGCTGCCAATACAGTGGTAGGTCACCTTTAAAGTTGGTCTTTTGACTTACAAAGCCCTACATGGACTGGGCCCAGAATACTTGAAAGAGCTTCTGGTACCTTACTGCCCTAGGTGATCGCTCTGCTAGGTGGACGAGGGGTTGCTAGAGACTCCGAAGGTTTCTTTAAAATCTTCCAGAGTTTGTGCTTTTATGTATGCAGCTGCTGCCCTCTGGAATACTCTACCCCATCTGCTTCAGCAGTGTGCATCCATGGAAGAATTTAAAAAGGCCTTAAAGACCTATTTATGGTCAAAGGTTTATTCTTGATGACGATATGTTACTGTATTTTATGAACTCGGCAGTTTTGGATTGATGTTATTTCTGTAAGGAGCCTTGGTTTTAAGAAAGGCACGGTACAAATAAAGATTTATTATTATTATTATTATTATTATTATTGTACCATGACTGTGCTTCCACTCTGTGGATACAAATATGGGGACAAGATGTATGTCTGCAGTGGATATCTGCTGTCACCTGCAAGCTTGAGCCAATAGGTATTAGTTGAGGAGTGTTCTACATACATGAGAACAGGCTTATGTATTGCATACATGTAAATTTGTGTACAGGCCACCCATGTACCTGGATCACTACAGGAATCACAGTCATAGCATGTAATGCACAAGTATATAGGTATCTTGTGTGGACCGAGGGCACTTGGTACACACTTGGATAATGCATCCTGTGATCACACAAAACCTGCTTGCTTATGGCTATGGTAAGCTTTCTTATAGTGGTATCCTTCCTTTCTAATGGTGCCATGATGGCAACATGGGTACAGCATCAGATACATGGAGATTGCCAACAACAGCATTGAAGTTAGTGTTGATGTCCCTTTGTTACATTTGCAACATAGGGTAGGAAATGATGCAAAGATCTGTCCATTTGCAGATGACACAAAGATTTGTGGAAGAGTGGACAGCAAGGATGGTGTCAGAACATTGAGGGAGGATTTGGAGAGGCTGGAAAAAAGGTCCAGAATGTGGTAATTGAAATTCAAGGCCAAAAAATGCAAAGTAAGGCATATTCTAAGATATATCTGAAAATACAATATAAGTTTAGTTTAGTTTAGTGTATTCATTTAATAGAGCACTCTATTTTATTGTGACTCTAGGCACTTTACAGATAGCCAGGTTATGGTTTCATGTGATAACAGACTCCTAACGAGTGCCGACCACAAAGAGTGAGACAAGAACCGCCCAACAGACAAAGGGTGACAGACAGTAGCATGACCATCACAAATAGCAATGGCCACTTACTGCATCTTAAAAAAAGAAAATATATATATTTTTAAGTGGGTGGATATGCCCCCCCAAAAGAAAGATAATCAACTCCACAGGGGGCGTGCACTTAGGGGAAAACGTAAAGATTTAAAAAACAAAAATATTTCCTTTCTGGTCACTAGACTCGAACCTGGGTCGCTCGCTTCGGGGCGGTAGCATATTTCGCCATGTTACACGGCCAGCTCAGCTATGCTAGTCCAACCACCAAGCCATATACTGCTCTAGTGAGTATAGCTTCCTGCTACTCTTGCTCTACAGGATATAGCAACTTCTTTCATCATTTGCTCTACTGCCAAGTGCTATTATTGAGTTGCTCATATTGAGTCGCTCGATAACAGGTGCTCATATAATGTAGGGTGTTACCACAAGGGATACACACAGATTAAATACATACAATAAAATTGACAGTAGTTAAAATTAAACATTATTGGAGGGAAAGGCTTTATTAAATAAAAAGGCCTTCAGGTCCTTTTTGCAAGCACTGACCGAGGGGGCCTCTCTGAGCAGATGAGGCAGTGAATTCCACAGGGTCGGCACCACAAAAAGAAAAGGCCAGAGTGCCAGATGACTTTGAATGGACCCTGAAAATCACCAGGAGGCCCTCATCGGCTGACTGGTGGGGACAAGATCAGTGGTAGGGCTGTAGAAGGTCTTGCAGGTAACCAGGCCCCAGGGGTGTAGTAGTGGAGAAAACAATGGAAGACTGGGATCTGGGTGTTCTTGTTTCTGAAAACCTCAAATCATCTGTGCAGTGCAACAGAGTGGTAGGTAATGCAAAGAAGATGTTAGGATGTAGGGGAAGAGGAATCGGCAGCAGAAGAATGGAAGTGATCATCCCCCTGTATAGATCTTTGGTTAGACTACACCTGGGCCCAGATATTAAAACTGTGCCAGTCTGTGGCGCAAGCCTGTGTGCCACTCAAATTTGTTGTGCAGGGGTGTGGCCAGGGCGATATTCAACGGAGTTGTGCTATGGTGCAACTGCTTTGAATATCACACCCTGGTCACCCCCACTGTGCATGGTACAGTGGAACTGCACCAGCGCAATGGTCAGAGTGGAGCATTGAGATACAGTGGCGCAAGTGCCATTGCGCCATGCAAAGCACCTGCGATATTCAAAAGGTGGCATGCAAATGGGGCCATAATTTATGCAAGGCGCACGGGGGGCCATTTACATCTGATTACGGCCCCATTTGCATGCCATTAGCATGCAGGTGCGCCAATCCCCGATGACTTGTGCCTGGCGCCCTGACAGGCAGCAGCCGTCGGGGACCAGCGCCTGCAGCCCGATCGCGGGGCGTCCGTAAGGGACAAAGAACGTCTCTTATCCCTGGTGGTCCAGTGGACTGCGATTAGCCGATTGTGGGCATCACTGTATTCCACCCCAAAGTCAATATCCCTGGTGGTCCAATGGACTGCGATTAGCCGATCGAGGGGCATCAGACATCCCTCCCAAAGTCCAATATCCTGGTGGTCAGTGGACCCTGCAGACCCGATCACGAGTGGCATTCCACACCCCAAGTCAATATCCTGGTGATCTAGTGACCCCCACCCCACACCCTGGGCCCACCACCCCTCCCCCATCAGCCGGCGGGCTGCAGCACCCCATCCACCTGCCACCCGCCGCCTGCCGGATTGACAGCTAAGTAGGGCTGCATGCCCTTGGTTCAGAGCATGAGCCAATGGGCGTGCAGCCCATCTTACTAGTCCAGTCCAGAATATGAATGAATTCATTCACATATCTGGACAACTATACAAAACTACTACGCCCATTGGCTCATGCTCTGAACAAATGGGCGTGCAGCCTTCTAAGTTGTCAGTCGGCGGGTGGGGCGACAAACGGGTGAGATACTGCCACCGCCACGGCTAGACAGAAGGGTGGTGGGACTCAGTGAGCGAGTGGGGTGGGGGACCACTAGATCACCAGGGATATCGGACTTGGGGTTGGAATGCTCATGATCAGGTTCCATGCGATCCACTGGACCACCAGGGAAACTGGACTTTGGGGATGTCTGATGCCCAGCGATCAGGCTACTCCGTGGTCCACTGGACCGCCAGGGATATTGAACTTTGGGGGGGATGACTGATTCCCAAGATCGGGGCATGGGGGGAGCCGCCAGGTGCGGCGGGAAGAGCTGATGGCCACCCACAGGTGGCAGCTGCTGTGTTGCACCCTGCAATGCAGCAGCTCACCTGTGGGTGGCCCTCGACTTGTTCCTGTTTTTTTCAGGCGTAACTTTGTGCAGGCGCAGGTAGGGGTTGTGCCTGCATAACTCTGCACACCCGGGCTGAATATCGGGCTGTGCAGGTTATGCACGGGCACGCCCTCCCTACCTGTGCCTGCATACATTACTGATGTGCCCCGACGCATCAGGATTTGTGCGGCGCACTTTTCCCTTTTAAATATTGCACCGGGGCTCATTAGTGGGCTGTGCATGGCGCATGTGCAACCCTTTTGAATATCTGGGCCCTAGAGTATTATGTGACATTCTGGAGTCCACACCAATGGAAGGACATTGACAGAGTGGAGGCACTGCAGAGGAGGGCAACCAAAATGATCCAGGGGTTATGGGATAAATCATCTGAGGAAAGGCTGAGAGCTCTTAACATGTATACTTTGGAAACAAGGAGGGAGAAGGAGACATAATGGTAACATATTGTACTGTGAGTATATTCATGGGAATAACAGAGGAAACTGGAATGAATTGTTCACTTTTAGTGCAAACACAAGGGATACTCCATTGCAGCTGGTTGGAGGAAAATGCAGGAGGGATGTCTGAAAGTACTTTTTCATTGAAAGAGTGGTACACAGATTGAAGAAATTGCCAAAAGTTGTAGGATGTGAAAAAACAGTGGAAGGATTTAAACTTGGGTGGGACAGGCATAGTGATCTGATAAAATCAATAAGCCTTTTCAAAGCAGTCCACACAAGGACATGTGTGGGTAGGGAAGGCCTCCTTTAAGGGCAGCTGTGGTGTGCTCCTCCTCTCCCAGCTAACAGTCAATGGCCTTAGGGTTTGTGTGCAGAGGGTGGTTCCACTATACATAGTATCCATAAACACACAGCTATACAATGCACAAAGAGGACACTCCAGTGACAATGTATACATTCCCCAATTGTTCTACCTCACTGATGCTCTTACTCATGAGGGTAATGGTTACCAGGATGAAACTGGGATTTTTTGGAGGCTAGTGAGCCCCTCTTGGGCAAATTCTGTATTACATTAGTATTTGCATTCATGTTGTACATGATAGTTGATTGGTACGTGACTGATGTGCTCATGTGCATCTCATTATAGATCTGCTGAAGCATGTTTGAGCCATCCTTCTTTGGTGGGGGGCCTCGGTGGAGCAGCAACAGAGGAGTACAGATAGAAGGATGGGAAGGAGGAGAAGGAGATGCAGGAAAATGTGATGGTGTGGCATAGGGGTAGCTCTTACAAGATCTATAGGATGTCTGTCAACATTATGAAAGTAAAAATGAGTGCCCTAGGGGAGGACTAGGAGGCACCCCACCATCCTCAGCCATAGCAGCTGAGGGGACCGGTTAAGGTGCAGACATATGTGGTGGTGTTCAGGTTCAACAGTTTAACATATTAGTTTTCCATTAAAATACGTGAATTGTTTTGAAGTGCCAGTCAGGTAACTAATGTGTTTTACTGAAATAAAGAATTAAGTGTCCCATGGGGTTTTCATTCTTTTAATGATTTTAGCTACCCTCTCTCCAGTTACCAGCATAAAATGAGTTGTCTTCTAAGTTAAAATGGATGTATGTATTAACAAAATGTTTTCCATTTATTTTTTTAAATAAATTCCTCTTTTGTATTAATTTTTAATTGGACAAATTAAAAAATAAGCATTGAAAGACACTGCAGGGTGCATATTTATTATGAGACATTCACACTTCTCAGGCATGTTGAATGCATAGTGGCGACATACTGAGGTGTGAAATTATGTTACCATAATTATTGATCCTACCATGTCCTTTTTGTTACATGCAAAAAATCAAAAGTCCAGGGGATTCTTCTTTTTTTTTTAAATAGTATGGTCCCAGTTAATCAGAATAAATCGTATATAAATAATGAAAGGACCAGTTCAGTTCATTGAAGTGCATCAATTTTTATTCTTTTCAACAGCCTGAAATTCAAATATTTATCCAACGTTTTGAAATAATCTTATGTCTTCATCAGGGAATGGCTGTAAATTATATAAAATAAGACCATGGGCCAGATTCATAAAACTTTACTATGGCGGAAACCAGTTTGCCCCATAAACTAGATTTACCTGAGCAAAAGTTGAGGGCCACAATGCAAATGAATGGGAGGGACACCATATCCCTGCAGTCCAGTTCACAGTTATTTTTCCATGCAAGGGCCATTTGCAAAGGCCCTTGCATGGAGAAATAACCACCAACAAAATCCTGGCGGTAATCCGTTCAGCCCTATTGGTTGGCAGAGGTACTGTGGCACCCCCACCCCTCCCTGTCCTCCGATCGCTGACCCCATATGTGGAAATAATGTTTGCCATAGTATAATGGTCCCTCCCTCCTCCCCGTTCCCAGTTCCATGTCATAACAGCAATCATCAAATAGCGATCGCAGTTATAGCGAGTGTACATCACCGAAAAACCAAAACAACCATTGACACTCCCAGCAAAGACATGTGGATGAAAATAAATGTTGTTTTGTACATGGGTACCCCCCATGTCTCCCCCTTATACAAATTCTTAACTCGAGGGGGAGATCTTATAATAAAAAAAAAAAAAATACCCCCACCCGCAAAACACAAAATACTGTGTGGCTCTCCAGCCCTGAACCCTGCCCCCTTCCCACCACACCACACAGCCAGCTCAGCAGCCTCTCACCGCTCTACCTCCCATGTACCTTCTGTCCTGTTCCATTCCCCCTCCTGTTCTTCTGGTTGCCTTGTTGTTTGCCCTTTGCTACATTTTCATGGTAGCTCACATGATGAGTGCTGAAATTGAGTCACTTATATTCGAGTCGCTTAATTTCAGTCGCTGTTTTGAAGGGTTACCCCCAGTTCTTGATCAACCACCCAATCTGTAGATATATTTTTTCCCATAGTGTAGTGATCCCTTCCCCCTCCCCAGTCCCTGATTGCTCACCTGATCTGTAGATATATATGTTTTTTTATAGTGTAAAGGACCCTCCCCAGTCCCCAATCGCCATCCACATATGAATAAATAATCTGTATCCCTGGTAGTCTAGTGTCCCTCCCCCTCACTGGTATCACCATCCCTGTATAAATAAATAATTGTAATCCCTGGTAGTCTGGTGTCCCTTCCCCTTCCCGGTATCTCCATCCCTACATGAATAAATAATTTTTTTTCCTGGTAGTCTAGTGTCCCTCCCTTCTCCCTGGTCTTCAATCGTCATCCCATAAGAATAACTGATATCATCCCTGGTAGTCCAGTGGTCCCCTCCATCTCATCTGTGATAAAGTACATAACCTTGGTAGTCTAATGAAACCTCCACCCAGTCAGACATAGATCCACACCCTGCTCCCCCGAACCTGACCCCTGGCCGGCGAACAGCACAACCCTCCTCTCACCTCTATGGCTGGCTGCCAACTGAGCTCACAATGAATGTGTACTGCATACAGGACTCGCTCATAGTAAGCTCAGTTGGTGGCCAGCCATGGAGGTGAGGAGGAGAACTTTAGTGGTGGCTGAGGAGTTGAGTTGGAGGGAGCAGGGTTGAGTCTATGTCTGACTGGAGGGGCACTGGACTACCAGGATGACGATTAATTATTTTTATGGGATGGTGATCAGAGACTGGGTAGGGGTGGGACACTAGGCTTCTCAGGAATAACAATTATTTGTTCATATGGGGATGGTGATACTGGGGGGGCCACTACTGTATGGAAATAACATGTTTCTAGAGATTGGGTGGGCAATCGGGGACCGGGGAAAGGGAGGGACCAATACACTATGGAAATAACATGTTCCTACAGATCGGATCGATGATTGGGGTGGGGAAGGGTACCACTAGGCTACCAGGGAATGCGGCTGCATGGGGCATGGGTTGGTGAGACAGTATGCTAAGTCACTCAGGGGCCATGCTAATGGCCAGTAGTGCCATGCATGCCCAATGGGCTCATTTGCATGGCTACCTTAGTGAATAGGGATTTAGCATGTGTGCACTATTGTTGCTGGCCCATTCTCCTGGCTGGCTGTGGGGGCAGCACTACTGGGGTTACTGGTACTTTTTCCTGGGTTAGCATTGCCCCTGCCTGGCCCTATTCACAGTCAGACAGTGCAGTACACTATCTGACTGTGAATAGCAGGATTGCCCACCAGCGCAAACGCGAGGTGCAGCACAAATGTTTGCACAGCACTTTGCATTTTTTAGTGAATCCTGATCCATGAATCTCCATTCCCAATAATATGACCATAAATCAAATCACAAACAATTATATAGTTAATGTGGAGTGGAAACAAGTCTCCCATTACCTCGGTATAAATCTAAATGTGTGCACTTCTAAGTTTCAAACTAAGGAATTCAAATTCTCTAATTTTTTTCCTTTTTCTATATGGAAAAGAAAGACATCCATAAATAAAACAACATTAATTTCAGTCAGTATACAAGGTACTAGAGAACTCACCAAGTGTTTTCTTTCAAAAAAAAAAAAAAAAAAAAAAAAAAGTACAGAGGGGGGACGCAGATAAACAAGCTCTCCAAAAACAATGGCCCAGATATTCAAAAGGGTTGCACATGGTGCAACAGTATTGTGCCATGCACAACCCACTGATGTGCCCCGGTGCGATATTCAAAAGGGAAAAGTCGCCGCTGACAATCCCGATGCGGACGCATCGGTAATGTCTGCGAGGCACAGGTGGAGGTGCCCATGCATAACCTGCACAGCCTGATATTCAGCCGGGATGTGCAGAGTCATGCATGTGCAACTCACCTGTGCCTGCACAAAGTTAAGCCAAAAAAAGGAACAAGTAGAGGGCCACCCACAGGTAAGCTGCCACATTGCAGGGTGCAACACAGCAGCTGCCACCTGTGGGTGACCACCCGAGTTCCTGCTGTACCTGGCAGCACCCCCCCATGCCCCATCATGGGCATCCATGTAGTGAAATCCCCCTGTCCAATATCCCTGGTGGTCCAGTGGACCTCTATGTGCCTGATCGCGGGCATTTGTCCTGAAGAGTAAGCCCCTGTCCTATATCCCTGGTGGTCCAGTGGACCACACTCAGCCCGATCATGGGCATTAGTAATAGAACCCCCCTGAGTCCAGTATACCTGGTGGTCCAGTGGACCGATTGCTGCCCAGTGCGGGCATCTGCAACTCATCAAATACCTACTACTCTGGTCTAGTACTTCACCCACCCACCCACTGAGCCCCACCATCCGCTCCCCGTCAGCCGGTGGGTGGCAGCACCCCTGCCACCCGCGCCCACCAGCCGGCTGGCTTGCGGGGCTGCACACCGATGGCTCATGGCGTGACCAATGACGTGCAACCATACCCATACTACTCAGTCAGATATGTGAATGAATTCATTCACATATCTGGACCCAAAATGTCTGTATGGGCTGTCAGTCGGTGGTGGCGGGCAGCAGGCGGTTGGATGCTGCTGCCCGCTGGCTGATGGGGAGCGGGCGGTGAGGCACAGTGGGCGGGTGGGGTGAGGTGTACACTAAACCACCAGGGTAGGGGTATTTGATGAGTTACAGATGCCCGCGATCTGGCAGCAATTGGTCCACTGGACCACCGGGATATTGGACTTGGGGGTTTCTATTACTGATGCCCACGATCGGGCTGAGTGTGGTCCACTGGACCACTAGGGATATTGGACTTGGGGGGCTTAATCTTCAGGACAAATGCCCACGATCAGGCACATAGAGGTCCACTGAACCACCAGGGATATAGGACGGGGGTTTTATTTTTACATGGATGCCCACAATCGGGCTGCACGGGGTGTTGGTACCTGATGGCTGCTGCCTGGCAGGGCACCAGGTGCAAGTCCTCGGGGATCGGTGCACCTGCATGCTAATGGCATGCAAATGGGGTCATTATGAGATGCAAATGGCCCCCTGTGCACCTTGCATAAATTATGGCCCAATTTGCATGTCCTCTTTTGAATATCACAGGTGCTGTGCATGGCGCAATGGCACTTGCACTAGCTCATCTCCATGCTCCACTCTGGCCACTTGCGCTGGTGCAGTGCCACTGCACCATGCACAGTGGGGGTGGCCAGGGTGCGATATTCAAAGCGCCATGCCATAGCACAGCTCCGTTGAATATAGCCCAGGCCATACCCCGGCGCAACAAAGTTGAGCTGCACCCAGGCTTGTGCCACAGCCTGGCTCAGTTTGAATATCCGGGCCCTTTTGTCTGAACCCACACCAAGAAACATTGTTTTATAATAGTAACCAAAATCTTTCCACCAATTTAGTTTTATTTCATGTAATGAAATTTTGGAGAAAATAATTATGATTTCAAAACAAGTTCAGAGAGGTTACTGAGTGTATAATTGAATTTCAAATACAATGTGAAATGAATAAGGTGGTGTGAAGAAAATATATTTATTATGAGTTTGTTGATAAGTTTGGAAAGCATTTAAGAACTTATTGAACATAAATGGTTATACCGAATACATATTTATTGAAACAAAATTATGGTTTTTGGTGTGGGTTTAGACAAAAGGTTTTTAGAGAGTTTCTTTCTCTGTGCCCCCCCCTTTTAGGGCTGCAGTGGGTGTCGCACTGTAGACCTCTTGCTATAAAAAAAGGACTCAGCACATTCTTTCTGACCGAACAAAATGTTTGGCATGGAGCACAGGTGCCTCCATGTCCATGGCATCCCTGGAGCACTCCACTCCGTGTCTCAAGTGGTATTGTACTACTTTTTGCTGTAAACCTCAATGGCATCCTAATCATGACACTGGGGGTTGGACATCCCCAGTGTTGCTCTTATGTTTCTTGGGGGGGGGGGTGTTGGGTGCTGAGAGGAGGTCAGGTGAGGAGTATCTATAACTTACAAGAAAAAAAATGGCAGTCATGGCACAATGGCAAAAAAAAAAAATAAAAAATAATTGGTAATCCACCATGTCTAAAATGGCCACCGCAGTCTACTGTGCATGTGCTAGTAGTCATGCACAGTCATGTACAGTAGTGTGTGGTGTCTATCTTGGAGATGGAGGAGTGTGCCATGATCATCTTTTTTTTTTCTTTTAAATGATAGATATCCACCCCCAACCTGACCCTCCCTCTCAGTACCCCCCAGTAACATAAGAGTGACACTGGAGGTTCCCAATCCCCCAGTGTCATGATAAGAATTTTCATTCCCCCACCAACCATCCCTCTCTGCTACCTATCAGAAAAATAAGAGTGACACTGTGTATGCCCAGTCCCCCAGTGTCATGATAAGGATGCCCCAATTTGCTTCCATATACCCCCTCCTGACTCTCCCTCTCAGCACCCACCACCCCACTCACCCCCAAGAAATGTAACAGTGACAATGGGGGGGTGCCCAATTCCCCCAGTGCAGAAATCCTCTGACTTTTGTTTTGTACCTGTAAAAAGAAAACTGTCTATCAATGTCTTTTGCAGTCAAGACTCCCCCATCTGACCCTCCCACTCAGCACCACCCAGCATCCCCCCAAGCTCTTGCTTACCCATTGGGGGTCCAACACAGTAATCATCTCTGGACCATGGACACATCTTCACTCTTCAACTCTGGACCACGAACTGAAGAATCAGGTATGCAGTTCAATGTATTTCAATGGGGTTTTGAACTTAATGGCATAACATGGGCATTTTGGCATATTTTTGGCCCACAATTTCAACATATCTTCTTTGGGACCCTGCCTCATGAACAATTGAACTGTTATCAGACACATCTGTCCCGAAAGGTGATTTCACTGTTGTGTCATGGAATCACCTTTTGGGCAGGAGTTGAAAATGTTCTTTGCCCTTGTTCATGAGGTAGGGTCATAAGAAGGCTATGCTGAAAATTTGGTGTAAAAATATGAAAAAACAAACAAAGTTATGAATCTATGTTGAATTTTGTGAATTTGGTAATTTTCAATATTTGTACCCCAAATTCACAGCATAGCCATATCTTTATAGCACCTCATGAGTGTGACAGCTCTCATTTTTCAAATCTTGGCCAAAATGTTATTTTTTAACATCCCAAAAGTTGATTTTGTGGTCCCTGCATGAAATCACATTTTGGGCAAGAGCTGAACATTTTCTCTGCCCTTGTTCATGAAGTGGGATCATAACAATGCTATGTTGATAATTTGATGTACAAATATTAAAAAAAACAATAAAGGTATGAGCCTACATTGATGTTTGCAAACACAGGCTCTTTACTTTAGTAATTTTCAATATTTTTACCCCGAATTTTCTACATAGCCATATCTTTTCAGCACCTTATGAAAGTGACAGCTGTCATTTTTCATCTCCAGCCCAAAATGTGGTTTTGCATCCTGAAAGCAGATTTTGCAGTTCCTGCACAAAATCACCTTTAGGCCAGGTCATAACAAGGCTGTGCTGAAAATTTGGTGTAAAAATATTAAAAAACAAATTTTCAATATTTTTACCCCAGATTCCTCTGCTGTAGCCTTATTAGCTCTGTCTAGATTTTGTTTTAAAAGAGCATGCAGTGAGTTCTCTCGTACATTGTATACTGACTGAAATTAATGTTGTTTATTTATGGATACCTTTCTTTTCTATATAGGCCAATATACAGTATTCGAGAGACTTATACCTTATGCATATTGACACCCTTTAATTTTTTTTCTGAATTATCAAAATGTTGAAATAACACCCCTCATTTGTAGTGCCCTAATAGGAGAGATATTAAAAATAAAATCACCTGGGTTGGTCCTACAATGTTCTCTCCATGTTATCACAAGCATCTATTTACCCTGTTAAGTAGGGCTCCATTTTGTGACATTGCTGACAGTCCCATTTAGTGTACTTAATTATTGCTCTTTACTGTGCCCCACAAACACGGTTGATATGCAGTTTGCTGCCTAATTGCTCAATTTTACCATCCCCCTATGAACTCCATTTGCAAAATAAGTTTTAACTGTTTTTTTTTTTTTTTTACTTTAATACTACCTTAACGTTCCCTACATGTGGTGTCTTTTTTTATTATCTCCCTAACTTACCTGTTTGTGAGATAGCCAACCACTGTGGTCCTAATGCAACAAATTGAGAGTAGACCTTTTATTTTTATTTATCTACTGCCCAAAGCTTGCCAGTCATGTCTCTCACTTTTAGATGTTATTTACATTTGCCTGACTACCCAGTCTTGTGTCCTTTTGTGATGCACGTTTGCGTTGACCCGTGAGTTGGTCCAGAATCAGGAGAACCGGAAGTACATGCCAGCACCTGAATTAATCACTATAGGGCTCTCAAAATCTGTCGCAATCATGGTTCAGCTTTATTACCGCCTGCAGTACTGAGAAGATGCGGTGTCCATTCGGGAGTTCAGCGTTAAGAACATTAGCCTTTGCTTCTGCCCTTCTACTTGTTACCTGGCTTTGAGAAGCACCTTTTCCAAGGTATAGTACACTCCAAATCTGGGTTGGGGAGACAGAATATTAAAGAGTCCAGCTCTTGCCTTGTGGTGCCGAGATGCTCGGGGGGGGGGGTATAGTTTGCAACTTGCAACTCTGGCACTGAGGGGGAAAAAAGCAAAGAACAGTCAGCATTTTACAAGACTGGCACTGAGGGGGTGGGTGCTGGGGAAAAGAGGAGTTTGCATTTTACAGGTTTAGTATTAAAGGGAATGAGTACTGGGGAAAAATAAGGCAAATGAGTCTGCATTTTGTAAGCTAGCATTAAGGGGAATGGGTGCTGAGGGAATAAGGGGTAAGAGGAGTCTGCATTTTGCAATGCTGGCACAGTGTTTTTGTGCACGTTTCAGTTTTCTAGCTGGTTATTGTAGGGAAAACAGCAGATTGTGTAGTTTGCTGGTAAGTACTAAGGTTGTCTGATTAAGCTCTAGTTTTCAAAGAAACCCTGCAGTTTACAATGCTGGTACTGAAAACAAAACAGCAGGTTGTCTGATTAAATAAACTGGGCATGGCCTCTAAAGTTTACAAAGCTGGTATAGAAAAAGAAACCCAGTAGTTTTCAAAGCTGGTGTTGAGAATAAAACAGCAGGTAGTGAGGGTTAAATGACCTGGATCTGGTTCTGCATGGGGCTCTTTTGTATCGGAGGCATTAGAACACAACTACTCTTCAATAGCTGCCTGCTTGTAAGATCCTCTGCTAAAAGTTCTCCAAGTTGAATCTTTGGGAAAAATCCTATTTTTGACTTCTTTTATGCACTACTTTATGGCCCATTATTGGCGGGAGATCTTACTGGGTATATTTTTTGTCCTCTATACCATTTAATGCAAGTGAGATGAAACTTAGATGGGAATGGGACATGTTATTACTACTTTAAAAGGTACTGTAAGTTATGTGTGTTAATGCCAACAGTGTTGGCCCTGGGTGTTTTTTGTGCTCATTTCAGCTCTTTTGGCTGTTGCAGTGAATTGCACTAATTGTTTGGACCATGTGCTTTATGTTGGGCCTAACATGGCTTCCATGGGTCTAAATGTGAGGTCAAGTAATAATTTCTTACTGGGCATGATGCTGGTGGAGATCCCTACCGACACCCTTAGTTCTAGTACTTCTGCTTGATTTTTGTTCTTTTGGCTTGTTGGTTGTTTGTTGCAGACAGTGATGTTTAGTAATTTGTTTGGGCCATGTGCTGAATGGTAGGCTCACCAGCATCAACCCACACCCACCCATAAGAAAAAAATATTTTGCATTGGGTTTACTACCACAGAAGCTGTGTTGGGCCTACCAAGCAGCACATGCCCAAACAATTAAGATTCACGGCAACAGCCAAATGAACCCTAAAGTGCAGAAACACACATAACTGATGCAAAATTACTAGAACCAAGGGTAACGCTTATGCAGTCACTTCCAGCAAGCAATCCAGTAACATTTGTTTTTCTTTTTTGGTGGTGACGCTAGTGGTGACTGCCAAAGCCTCATCATTGATTTTAGTAATTTTGCATCTTTTGGGTCTTATTCTGCACTGTAGAGGTTTTTTGGCTGTTGCAGTGAATCTTGGTCATTGTTTGAGCCATGTGCTAAATGGTAGGACCAGTATAGGGGTCAGTTTTAACATTATTATACTCATCCAAAACCTAGTGCGTATTAACCTAGAGTAGTGCTGCTAATTCCCAGCTTGTCTTCTTTGCCTAGTGCAGCTTTTCCATGGCTGTTAATGAAGTTTTAAGTCTCCATTTTAGCAAGCTCTAATTATCATGCTAATCTATCTCAGTGTTCCAAATGGCCTGATGTGATAATTAGCTCATTAATAGCTGCAGTTATCTGGCAGACAAAGAGGGGGATCCCAACAAAAGACTCAATGTGAGTCATTATCACTCCACTGTTAGGATCATTCAGCTTTGTCCACACTTTGTTAAAGGGTGGACTGCTGTTAAGCCACTAACTTCAAGTTTTCTGAATGTGTCTGATGGGTTATCCCACATTAAGATCAGAGTCCTTACATTTATTTACAATTATTATTTTGAATATCTGTACTGAACATTTTAGTGACAAAGTGCTAAGGTATACATACCTGCAGGTGGTTGGTTTTATCCCATAATCACCATGGCTGCTCCCTTTACCCTCCAAATCTCTCAAATCTCCTTTTCTCTGGACATCACTGTAGACCAGATTGTGAAATGATCATCCATACACACACAGCTGCCGCTACTGGCAAGTGTGGGGGTCCAGAGCTCTTATAAATGGACCATAGTAATCAGTGAAGGGGCTGAAATTTAGTTTTCCAGCCACTAGTCCACAGGGCTTGTGATGGTGAAAATTCACTAGCCCCACAGCCTTTTTCACTGGCCCAACTGGTTTACTGATTGCAATACTACCTTTTCAAATACAAGCCCAGATGATTAAAGAGGAAATTTTAAATCAACTTGTCCTGCTGGCTAGTGTCAAAAAAAGTTAAGGGTAAGGTTGACCTCTGCCAGCATGGCTTCAGCATGAGTAAACATGATGTGAAATGTTTATTTACTGGGGTGATGCTGGTAGTGACTGCCACCCAGACATCCTCAGTTATAGACGCTGCACCAGTTTGGGTATTTTGCTGCATTTTAGGCTGGTTTGGTTGTTGCCATTAATGTTTATTACAAAGGATACCAAAAAGGCACATCCTTTGTGATGAGCGGTATCCTGGTAATTGCACAGCCTATAAGCACTGGTGTGCATCCATTTGCCCTCATGCCTGCAGAGGTTCAGCAAGCGCTCATGGAAGAACCATTCGTGTGTCAAGGGTATACTGATTCTTTCATTTCTGAGCCATTACTGGTGGATCTTTCTAATTGTTTGGGGTCCCATGTGCTGCACATTTAGCCCAATATGGCATTTGTTGGATTAAACATGATGTGAAATGTTTACTTACTGGGGGTGATGCTGGTGGTGACTGCCACCCAGTCACCCTCAGTTATAGACACGTTGCACCAGCTTGGGTGTTTTGCTGCTTTGTAGGCTAGTTTGGCTGTTGTCATTAATGTTCATTACAAATGATGCCAAAACAGCTGTGTCCTTTGTGATGAACATTACCCCAGCAATTGCATGGCCTATAAGCTCCAGTGTACATCTATTTGCAACCAAATACCTACAAAATCAAGAGATCAACATGACAAAATGATTCATTTTTCGGATGGTATTCCAACACAATACAAAAATAAAGGCAACTTTGAGGATGCATCTTTTGGGAGAGTCTGACCAGGGAGTTCCTTGTGAGAAACATAACTTTGGCAGTCGCCATGGAAAAGGACCATGTGACAGTGAAGTTGGTGTTCTCAAGAAGAGTGCTTTTACAGTAGTAACTGCAAGAAGAGCCATAATAACTAATGCTCACAATTTGTTCATTTATGGAAAATAAAAAAAATGAGCATTAACATGTGCATGTGAGAAGAACATTCTTCTTTGTCAAGGAGGGGGGAAGTGAACTGCAAACGTTCACAAAGAATCAATGTAAAGACATTGCCAAACACACAGATGACACACTGTGTCTGTGAAATTGAACCATTTGCAGACTGTGTGAGACCTTTCAGTACCATGCATTTCTGCTTAAAGTTGAACCAGCATAATATACTGTGGTGATTTGCATATACAGCCCATGATGCTTTGCATTATGGGGGTATGTGTGATTTTGTATTTCTTTGAAACTTGGCTCCCAGGCCAGTGTCCTTTGGAGTAACCATTGCCTCAATGCTTGTGCACTGAGGTTCTTTGTCTTTGAACCATATGTTGTTTCTGCAAGAGAAAGGAGCTGTTTCTGCACATATTGCATAAGCAACAATAGACAGTGCAGCAATGCAAAGTTTACGGTAGACTGGAGATTCTTTTGTTTGAAATCTGGGGCAGAGTTGGCAAACAGAACATCACACATGGGATCACCTTCACCACTAGCAGCTTGGCCGAGGTTCCTGACTCCACCACTGCAGAGGTCCCCGACTCCAATGCTGCAGAGGTCAATTGGCAGATAAAGGGGGAAGAGATCATCATTATGGGTAAAGAATGATACAGGGAAATGTGTGGGAGACTGCTTAGGAACACTGATAAATATGCTCTCCTCCCATTGGATCTGAGAGGTAAAATTGAGGCAATCATCAAGGAGGTTCTGTATGAAACAAAATCCATGACATTACTGAAAATATGAGAAATTGAACTGCTGATGGTCAAACACCCTAGAATTCATATTTTCTATGGTCTACTGAAAGTACATAAGTCCACAAGTAAGCCACCAGGCAGACCTATAGGTCTAGGTCTTGGCACTATATTTCAACTATTGTCCTCCTGTGTGAATCTTTATGCTCGGCATGTTGTTGAGGAGATGACTAGCTGTCTCAGTGACTCTAGGGATGTGATGCAGTGGATAGAGAGAGGGAATGCAAAGGGCAGGATTTATAAAATAATGTTGGTCACAATGGACATCAAGGAACATACACTTGTTCCCTCCGTGATGAGGACCTAGACAGTCTAGTATTGGCTTTGGGTAGAGTAGAGGGAGCACACAGTATATCCCCAGACTTACTAGGTGAATTGGCCAGGGTTGTGCTCTATGAGATCTATTTCAGATCTGAAAACTGTTCTGTGCACAAACACAAGGTGCAGCACTGTGGTCTCCACTTACATGAACCTCCGTATGGAACTTTTCAAAAAAGAGTTAATTCTTAGCTGCTACACAATCCTTATTTCAAGTACAGCATACTCTATAAGTGATATATAGATGATCTCCTTTTTTAATAGGATAGAGCTAGAAAATGTACTCACTCAGTTGCATGAGTACTTGAACTCTGCTACCAACTAGCTCTCTTTCATCTTACAACATACAGTAGCACACAAGAAAAATTCCTTTCTTAGATCTAAGACTGTACAAATAAGGAAATAAAGAACTGAGACAGGCCTATACAGAAAAGCCACTGATTGCAACACTCTGCTGCATGACACCAGCATCCATGCTTCTCACCTCATTAATACATCCCTTGTTCAAAGATGATTAGAGTTACGAGAAACTGTAGTGAGGAAGAAAGCAGAAAGCAGGGAAATTAACTCACTAAAATGGGACACAGCTTCGCACAAAGTGTTTACCCATGGAACACTATCAATAATGCCATCACATGAAAGAAAGAAAGAAAAGGGGAAGAACTTCTTCAGAATAAAAATTGCACTGAACAAGGGATGTGCAGCTGTGTGGTATTGGCCCTAGAATACTCTGAAAAGAGCTACCACATCAAAGTGATGGTGAATAACAAGTGAGTGACAGTAGGAGGCTTAGGAATTCCTGAATTTCAAGAAAAAAATTCTACACTCAAAAAAGACAACATTAGGCCCTGTGCATGGATGAAGCAGAGTGGCTATGCATGCGTATCTGGGGTGTGTAGCCAGTCCTCACCCATTGTGCCCCCCCATTGCAGGATGCACACAGGGGGCACGGGTACTCACCACACCCAGTCCTCTATGTCCACAGACTGCACCGCACTGGGGCCATTCCAGGGGCATGCCAACACTATGCAGTATCCACTACACTGCAAAGACCCTGCCATAACCCCTCTGTGCACCCCCTCAGATGCCTCCCACTGGTCATGAGGGGAATAGGAAATGACCAGCAGTGCCACCCCAGTCCATGAGACAGACCAGGAGGGCTGGGGCAGCTATGCCGTGGCACCAGCAAGATGTCCGGTGTCCTGGGGTGTTGGTGCAGGGGGGAGGGGGGTCTGCTGATGGCCTCCAGAGCAAAGGATACACTATGCTGAGGGTGTGAGGGGTTGGTCTGCTGGGCCGGCCTCCCCCTAGTGTGTGGTCATGTGGGTCCGGGCACCCACAAGGGCTATGCATGACCTGGACCTGCACCTAGAGGTGCAAGGGATCCACTCATGGATCCAGGATGGGCATCTGCTTGGATGCCCTCCCAGATCCATGAATCCACTTCCAGTCACCCTGCAGAGTCCTGCATGCCAGGGGGGAGGAGCTGTGGACAGGTGGCCAGCACTGGTGATTGCCGGCATGGGCACATCTGTCCACGGGGTGCAGATCTGTGGGTAGGGTACATGATATTTCCATGTTGCCCAACCGCTTTGTGCATAGAGCCCAATAAAAGACAGACTAGTCCTCACAGACCACTACACAGACAATTGTACAGACCAACAGTTACTGATAAGCTCTGTTATGCCTGATATGATCCCATGTTATAGAGGCTGCCACTGTGGTTATAGCAGTAAAAAGAAATTTTTTGGACATCCACACACAAACACAAAATTTCAGATAAAGTAATGCATCATTTGTGAATCATATCATGTTATTTGTCTGCTCATGTGCCCCTGCAGTATAATATACATGGGAAAGACCACACAGCAGTTAATAAGAATCAAGGAGAATAAGAGCAGTATTAGGAATAAAAATTAGAATTCCTCAGTGGCTTCTCACTTTAATGCTGCAGGGCATAACTCTGCGTCACTTAGATTTCAGGGAAGAGCTAGGTAGGAGGTAGTTGTTTTGGATCTACCCCTTAGAGCCACTAAATAAGGAAACAGGAACAAATGAAGAGGAGAACGGGAGGTCTGCTAGTAACTATCAGTTTCTTTGTAACTACATCTAGATAGGAACCCTGTGCCCATTATTTCTGTAACTTCCCACTTTCAGATTTCAAAACTGCTACACCTCCTCAACCTATAATTAAAGTAATGATACTTCCAATAACCCACACCCCACCACCCCCTTTGATTTGCAATGTATAATAACTTTCCATATGACTATATTTTTGTTGTGTGACATGGCCTGTTGAAAAGCTCATCAACATTAGAACACTGGTTTTGGAACCTCATCTAAACACTATTGAATATCTCCAAGATCACTCGACTATGAAAGTATGTTTATTATGCACTGGTCAATAATGCCATCATTCCTCAAGAGTTATGGTGAACTCACTTCTGCCTATTCATTCAACTTCCTCTTAACTGGAAATACGTGGTGGGAAACTCTGCCCTGACTCACTACTGCACAGATCTGTAGGGGAGAACTTACATGTCCTGGTAATTTACTTTCTGAGTTCAGCATCAAGGGTGACAGGGGTTGATCTTAACATTGTTTTACTAGCCCAAACACTAGTGCAAATTGACCAGTGCTAGTGCAGCTAACTCTCTACTTGCCCAGTTTGACTAGTGCAGATTTTCATGGCTGTTAATGAAGTTAAAAAAAGTCTGTACTTTAGCATTCTCTAGTCCTCATGCTAATCTCTCTTAATATTCCAGGTGGCCAGGTGTGATTAACAGCTCATTAAGAGCTACAATTATCTGGCAGTTCAAGAGAGGGATCCCACAAATAACTCAATGTGAGTCATTATCACTCCACTGTTAAGACTTTCAGCTAATGTCCAGGGTGTGATCAAGGGTAGAGTGCTGTTAAGTCACTAGGTTCCAGTTTTCTGAATGTGTCTATGTCTAACAATTTGTCCAATGTTATTAAGACCAGTGCCCCTCATTAATCTACATTTTGAGTGTTTGTATCCAACATTTCAGTGAAAAAATGCAAAGAGGTATACAGGATCGGCCCTGCAGGTGGTCGGTTTTATCCCAGACTCACCATAACTTCCCTCTCCCAAATCTCTTAACTCTGTTCTTTCCCTGGACACCACTGCAGACCAGACTCTGAAGTGACCATCCATAGATCCATAGCTGCCATTACTGGCAAGTGTAGGGGGTCCTCAGCTCCTCTAAATGGACCATGCCAGCCATCACCATTCATACATTTCCACCCTTATCCCACTCAGCATGTCCTTTCAGCCTAATAACAAAGCTTTGGATCATGTATGGTGCAAAAATAAACCTTGATAAAATACATAATTTGAAACCTTGAAATAGGCATTTCTGGGGTGCATAGATCATCCTATACAGAAATAGAAATAGTATAGTGTTATGCCTGTGTACTGTTTCCCCTGTGCTGGTGAAGGATAATGTTAAAGAAAAATATGTTATTGTTGGGGCAGAGCATATTAAAATCAATGCTTTTACAAATAAAAATTTCATAGTTTTCTATTTTCCAAGCCCCTTAGGTTTGTCTAGCCCCCACCCCAAATGAATCTTAGATGTGCTCCTGGCTCACTTGAGACTGTACAAAAACTTTCAAAACTGCAGGTCTCCAGTTGACTATAGGGTGGGGACCACAAGTGTCTTTCACTGCCTGACTCTGTTCATTGCCCTGTGGGTGGTGGTGACAGTGTAGTGAGGTGTATGATGATGCCAGGTATTGTGCATGCAGAGCTAGGACTGCTTGATTGAACATTTGCTGTTGTGATATCCTCACTCTGTTTGGTGTGTGTGTGGGGTTGGGCAGAAAGAGGAAGAGAGGAGGCCATAGTACAAAACAATGGGTGGGGTCTCACTGTCTGTGATGGATGGCATTGCAGTCTTTTTTTTTTCTGCTGAGGAGCTGGAAGCAGTGTGGGAGCAGGATAAATGTGCAATAATCAGAGTATTTCTTGGCTTTGCTTGCATTGTTTCCTGTATAAGTGATCACACTTTACAATTATAATTAAGGGCTACTGCAACCATCTGCGGGCTAGTGCAGTTTTGAATCAACTTGCCCTGCTGGCTAGTGTAGAAAAAGGTTAAGGTTGACCCCTAAAGGGTGAGTAGTGAACTGACAGACTGTGCCAGGCTGCATGTGCTTCTGGCAAACTGACCCACAGCATCACTTTGCTGTTGCCCATCAATGGCACGAATGCCAGTGAAGAGTGTGGATGGGTGTCTTGATGTAACTACAATGTCACACCCCCTGGCATCTTACATGACACAACCTCTGCAGACCGGGTTTAAAAAGTCGATATGTACTACTGCTTAGTGTGCTATGTGAAACACTGGAGTGCACATGCCGTGTTAATGAGTAATACATCTTCTTCCTAAACCTCTAAGAGCTGTTTAAATGTTAAAGCTGTGACACACTTTGTAAAGAATTTTATGCAAAAGCCTTAAAGTCTTTTTTTTACTATCTTACTCTGTATTGTAATTCTTGACAGTCATTATAATGCTGTTCGAAAATCAGTGCCAAATAGCAGTCTGAGTAAGTGCATTTTTACAGCTGCAGTGGGAATAGCCCTCCAGATGTCTTGCTATGACATTAGGTAAAGGGAGCTTTCCAGATACCCAACAGACTAGATAAAATTAGAGGTTTTGTAGAATCACTGTACTAATTGAAGCAAGCAGTCTGCTGTGTTCATTTGAGCCGAGCAGTCTTTAAAGCACTATTTTGTTCAATGTGGGTAGACTTCTCTTTCAAGAAAGATTCATAGCTCGTAAACATGTCAACTTAATCAGCCTTTCAAGTGTAATTAAGATTGATATATCCCTCTCTTTTTAACATTTCCTTTTTCATGTGTTATACTTGGATGCACAAAACAGGTGAGCCAGTTTCATTCCATACATGAATGCCACTGTTTTAGAGAAATAATTAGCTGGGAAGTACAGCACTACAGAAAAGATGCAGCAGTGCTAGGGTCAAAAGCCAGAAAAGGGATGCTGTGCAGATATACAAGGTTATAAAACATCCAATGTTGAAGTCTTACTGAAGACTAGAGAAACTGAAAGACATGCTGCAATTGCATTTCAGTGCTGGCACTGTGTAAACATGTTTCTGTATGTAACTATGTGTTCATTTGTTAATAGTATTTGTTTATTTATTTATTTATTTAGGAAATCAGAATTATAACCCTTTGAGTCACAGACTCGTTTCCAAAGGCTCCACATCAGAATAAAACACAGACATTCATACAGGACATACATAGAATAAATGTGGGTGAGCAATCATACAGGGTATAAATACAATAAGCACGGGTTAATTCCTATACATATGGTAGCTAAAACAAGGCAGAGCTATCAACATATTTACCTAAGCGGTTAAGACCTATACAATTGGTAGCTAAAGCAATGCATGATATGAGTGGGTAGTAAGCTGCCTCAGGGAGGCCTTGTCTTATACATAATACAATGCTTTCAAAGTCCAGTGTAACTATGTGGTAACCGAAGGGATGTGAGGAGCCTGTAGGCTAGAAACAGTGAGGGATCTCCACTGTCTGGCCAAGGGCAGGTGCGTGGCCTCAAGCTTACACTATTTAAACATGTTCTGTCTATAACTTTGTGATGCACGGAAAACTTAATAGCTGATCTATGTGGTTTTCTCTCTTCCATTAATGCCATCTAACTGCAACTCTGCTATGTATTTCTTTCATATTGCCATCAAGACACAATCTACACAAAACTTATTTTATTGTCACACCTGCACTGATCCTGCACGTCTTTGCACTGAATCCCAGCTGCCATTCTTCAGACCATTTATCCTGTTTTTTTAAAGGGGAACTGTCATCAACAGGGTTTCTTGATATCTGAAAAACCATAAACAGCTAATTTGAGTGAGCCATTGTGTTTATCTGTGAGTCTTTGTAGTCCAAAGTTATTTATATGTAAATCATTCTGTAATTAAGGGCTGGGGCAGCCATATGTTTTAGACTCCTGACAGGAAATGATGTCACCAAGGATCTTGGCCATCCATTGACTGTAGGTTAAATAGGAAATTGTCCATTTTAATAAGTGTTTTTTTTAAGGTGTTATACTTTCTACATTTATAATACTTGTTTTGTATGTGCATTGAAACTAGTGAGTTATCACCTTTATGTTTCAAACTGTTAGTACAAATAATCCATCTTTAGGGTTGCTTTAACCTTTAGACTATACTGCCAGATGATCTACACATCTCAAGGATGGCTCTGTGGTTCCAACAGGTATTGGGGCCCTATATCAAGATTTCTAAGCCCTGTCTGTGTTCATGTCAGTATAGATTTCTGGGGCTGCCGCAGCACCAACTTTTGCCTTTTTCTGTCCCCTCTCTTACAGCCTTTTCTCTTATAATGTCAGGTGTGAACTCAGGTCTACAACATGCACATGTGGCTATGTGCCTCCTGGACTGGCATCATAGGGCTAGCCTTGAAATGTGAAGTTTTTTATTATCAGCTGGCAGTACAACCTAGAGGTTAAAGCAAAGAGCTATGCATAAGCTTTGTTCATCCAGCAGAATAGGTTTTGATTCCATCATGCTCTACTTGTATATTGTGTGACCAGCGCAAGTCACTTAACCTCCATGTGCTCCCAAAACACACCCAGGAACAAGCTGCAGCTGTGTGCCTTTCCTGGACCAAGGCAGCAAAAACAATCTGAGTATGTGTTATGATTCTGAAAATATTATGCTCTTTCTATCCAGATTTGACATGAAAAGAAAAGATAGGACATCATTACCTGTTTATTAATTGCAAAAACACATAGATGGACAACACAGTTAAACCATGCATAACATGAAATGCATTATTAAATGAGTATTTTACTTCTTTTGATGAAGTTAAAAGTATAACAGTTTCTTACTGAAATACTTTGAATGGAATGGGATTTTCTACTGTAAAGGAAAAAAATCAATCTGGTTGATCCTGCTGCCCATACCCTTCAAGTGCGTCTTACACACCGCAGTTATGCTGATGGGCCACAACTTTCCAGAATGCTATTCCCACTGTAATGTAAAAAAAGAAAGAAAAACAAACAAAAAAACAAAACAAAGGAGAGACAAGCTGTGGGTGTGGTGGGTGTGGGGTGTGTGTGTGTGTGGGGGGTGTAAGTGTGTAAGTGGAAGTGTGTGTATGTATGTGTATGTGTATGTGTATGTGTATGTGTATGTGTGTGTGTGTGTGTGTGTGTGTGTGTGTGTGTGTGTGTGTGTATGTGTGTGTGTGTGTGTGTGTGTGTGTGTGTGTGTGTGTGTGTGTATCTCTGACAGAAGTTCTGCACTAACTGAACTGTGCTGAAAGGAAAATAAATGATCACTATTAATTAAATAGAATAATATATGGGTGGGTGTAAAAAACAGAATTATGCACACACCCTCAGTGTGGGATGCTTTTATAAACCTCTTGGACTTTGCCATCGGGGTTAATGTAGCATCCCACACCTCAAGTGCGGGTAAAATTTTGGTTACACACACACACATATATTATTCTATATTTTAATAATGCAGTTCAGATTATGCTTTTTTTAAACAATGTCCATCCATGTGGTTTTGCAATTAATAAACAATTATGAACATACGAACCTATGCCAGCAGAAGAAGGCCATTTGGTCTATCAAGTTTCCTCATGTTGCAGTGTCCACAGCTAGTGCTACTGTCCCTGCCCCCTATCCCCACTCCTCCCATCTTCCCTACCCATGACCCTTACCCTCCCCCTATTCCTGTCCCAGCCTCTCTTAAAGCTGCCCACTGTCTTCAATGAGATTATCTCTTCTGGCAGTGCAAGTGTCTGCCACTTTCTGTGTGAAGAAGTGCTTCCTGACCTCCCTCCTAAATCTCCCACCCTCCAGCTTAAGACTGTGCCCCCTCATGTTATGGTTGCCACTCAGCTTAAAGATACTCTCCTTATCAACCTTATTTATCCCTTTCAAATACTTGAAGGTCCTAATAATTTCCCCCCTCTTTCTCTTTCCCCCCTCTCTTCTGTCTCCCAGGGAGTACATGTTCAGTGCCCTCAACCTCTTCTTGTATGCCTTACCCTGCTGACCAGCTATAATCTTTGTAGCCCTCCTCTGGACCTTCTCCAGCAGGTTAATGTCCTTTTTGAGGTGTGGGCACCAGTACTGAACTCCATATTCTAGATGTGGCCTTACCAGTGACCTGTACTAGGACAGTATAACCTCCTCTCTCCTACTACTGATCTGCCTAGATATGCACCCCAGCATCTTATTTGCCTTTGCTGCTGCTTTCTTGCACTACATGGCGTGCTTCAGGTCACTAGTGATCATCACTCCCGGGTCCTTCTCCTCCTCTGATGCAGATACTCGGACTCCACCAAGGTAGTACTCTGTCCTAGGATTATTGGCTCCAATATGCATAACTTTGCATTTCTTGTCATTGAGGCCAAGCTGCCAGATACTGGACCACCTCCCTAGCTTTTCCAGATCTTCCTGTAGGTCCTGTAGGTAATGGTGTCCTATTTTTTTTTCTTTTCAAGTCAAATCTGGATATAAACAGCATAATATTTTCAGAATCATAACACGTGCTCAGATTGGTTTTACTATCTTTGTCCAGGAAAGGCACACAGCTACAGCTTGTTTCTGGGTGTGTTTTGGGAGCACAGGGAGGTTAGGTGACTTACTCTGGTCACACAATATACAAGTAGATCATGTCAAAATTAAATCCCATTCTGCTGGATGAATAAAGCTTATTCTCAGCTCTTTGTTTTAACCTCTAGGATGTACTGCCAGCTGTTAATCAACAACTTCACATTTCAAGGCTGGCCCCAAGATGCCAGGCCAGTAGGTACATAGCCACATTTTCATCTTGTAAACCTGAGTTCATACCAAAAATTGTAAGAGAAAAGGCTGCACTAACATGAACACAGCCAGGGTTTGGAAATCCTGATACAATACGGGGCCCCAATACCTGCTGGCACCACAGAGCCATCCTTGAGATGTGTAGTTTATAATGATCAGTTGGCAGTATAGCCTAGAGGGTAAAGCAATCCTAAAGATGGATTATTTTTACTAACCGTTTGAAATGTAAGGGTGATAACTCACTAGTTTCAATGCACATACAAAACAATTATTATAAATGTAGAAAGTGTTGTAATAACACCTTAAAACACATTTAATAAAACAGATGATTTCCTATTTAACCTATAGTCAATGGAGGACCAAGATCCTCAGTGACATAATTTCCTGTCAGGAGCCTAAAACATATGGCTTCCCCCAGCCCTTAATTACAGACTGATTTACATATGAATAGCTCTGGACTGCAAAGACTCACAGATAAACATAAGGCTCTCTCAAATTAGATTTTTATGGTCTTTCAGACATTAAGTAACCCTGTTGATTACAGTTCCCCTTTAAGGTCTTACCTCATTCTTTCACCCTCCCTGGCATGTCCACCCTAATACATAACTTTGTATCATCTGCAAAGAGGCATGCCTTTCCTTCCAGTCCCTCTGCAATGTCCCCAATAAAGTTCAGATATGCCACATCCAGTGCACTTCCCTGGTCCTCTACCTTAGTTACCCAGTCATGATGTAGATCAGTACAATGGGTTATTGCAAAACACATTGCTTATCATAAATACAGTAAAAGTTAGGGTTAAATGTATAAGTAAATAAATGCCATATAAGGCAGTGTATGTGTGTTATCGGTGTGTGTGTGTGTGTGTGTGTGTGTGTGTGTGTGTATGTATGTAGACAGTGCACTGCTATACTATACTGAAATATATATGTGTATATGTATTAGTCAGTGTGTGTGTATATCACAACAATTAGAAAGTGCAGTTATATGGCTCAGTGGTTAGTGCAAAAATTGTTAGTCTACATTCCCCTGCTACCTAGATCAGTTTCAACCTTTTGCATGTCATTGCTGATTTAAATGAGGTGTCGAGTGGCAACCTACCGCCCACTGATGTCCCTCGGAGCCTGAGAATAAGAAAATGATCCCTTGGTGCCTTTTTTTATCTGTAAAAATGTCTGTAGACAGTGCACTGCTATGTTATACTGGAATATATATGCATATTAATGTATATGTATTAGTCAGTGTGTGTGTATAACAACAATTAGAAAGTGTAGTTAGATGGATCAGTGATTGGTGCAAAAAATTACTAGTCTACATTCCTCCACTATCTAAATCAGTTTCAGCCTTATGGACATCATTGCTGATTTAAATGAGGTGTCTAATAGCAACTCCCACCTTCTGATGACCCTCGGAGCCTGAAAAGAAGAAAACGGTCCCTCAGTGTCTTATTTTTTAACCTGTAAAAATGTAGGTAGACAGTGAACTGCTATGTTACGCTGTAATATATATGCATATACAATATATGTGTATATGAATTATTCAGTGTGTGTGCCTCACAACACTTAGAAAGTGCAGTTAGGTAGCTCAGTGTTTAGTACAAAAACTACTAGTTTACATATTTCTCACTGCCCTCCCCTCCCCCCCCCAATACCAATATGTTGCAGCCATATAGGCTCTTACAAGAGTTTGTTTACTTCATCTTGTATTTCTGTCAAACTGTAAAAGGACATTTATAGTGCTCTATATATACACTAACTAGTGACATTTGTTAACAAAACCAGAGTCTTGTATTGTCTTTTATGTTATCCATTGGCTAAAAAACTAAACCAAAAGAGGTCATGGACATTGATATATGTTTGTGAAAAAATGGGAGTATAAACCTTTTTTTGTTACTGACACAGAAATAAAACAGCATTATTCACCTGATAGTGTGTATTGATATAGTCATGCTGTTATCATTGCTGTAAAATAAGCATACAGGTACCTATGTACCTCAGCACTGCTTATGGGCATCTTCTCATTTTGAGAATTTCACCGTGGCATGTATATAACGCAACTTGCACTTTTGTTATGTCACTTGGTGACACAGTAAGCTCTATGTGACCATGAAGATGTATGCTATACTCAAGGGAGTTTTTTTTTTTATTTCATTTGAAGTGTGGACATGAGAATACACATTTTTTGAAGGAAGCATGTGAGTAAGCATTGGGAAATGATTATTTCAACAGCCTGATTCTGTAAAAAACTTACGGTAATTTTTTTGTTGCACATTGCAACAGTGATTTTGCATTTATGCTTGTTAATGGCTATTGATCTTAGTTTTTAAAAATTAACATGGTAAAGTAGTGGACCTAAGCATAAGATGTTTGTAGTCACATTTGAAGTAAGCAACACTTCAACCCAATTTTGCTTTTTTGGATAAGTACTATGCTTTGTGAAACAAACACTGTTAAGTTATTTATGGTGAATTATTAAATATTGATATGTTTTGACATGCTTTCTGACTTGTCAGTAAGCAATCAAGTGTACAATTTGTTATTTACTAGGTGCTTATTCTTTATGGCCAGGTGGACCATATTCTCCTTGATGAAGACCCAGTAGAGGGTGAAATGTTGGGTTTTTGTACTGGATATAGTCACTGCTTGCAAGAAAGAAAGAAAGATTTTAAGAAGCTTAACATTCTGTTTTATACTTTGGCTGATTTTCAAAACTTGTGTAATGAATGGCTGACCCTCATCAGACCCCAACAAAAAGATTAATGACAAATTCACCAAACTTTCATGGACAGTACCTAGGTGAATCTGTCTTGCTTTGCTCTATATGTAAGACTGACAGGTCTATAGTAATCTGCTTGCTCTTTGTCCCCACATACCCTTTCTTCAGGGCAATCTAGAGGAAGGGTTCATGATATGAAATATAGACAGCGGAATGTAATACAGATAGAAGTAGTGCAGTTAAATACAATATGGTGCAGATGAACAGTGTGAGACTGTCAGAACTAAAGTATACATAAAATACAGTTGTAAAATGTTTAAGGTTTTTATGAGTGGCACATTAACGTGCTCAATGCGTCTAGTGAAAAGGCAATCATTAAACCTTGGTGCTAAGGCTTTACCAGACCTAGGAAAAAATAAATGGGGATGAGCAGAGAAGCAAAACAGTGGGGTTGGGAGAGTGAACAGTAACACTATATTGTTAAAATACCATCATCTGAGGTGGATCACAGAAAAGGTAAACTTGATTAATTTGCTATCCCTGCATAAATCAGATAGAGAAATGCAGCAACAATAGGCTCTAATGTTAACACCTCCAAGAGGGTTAAAATGTGATACTACTGGGCAGTAAAGCACAGTTAAAAAGAGAACAACAGTTACTCCATATGGTTCCTGCCACCTTCTAACTGAATTAGAAATGAGCAATGGAACAACGTTATATGACCAAAATAGCAAATAGCCCTAAAGGTGCACAAAATCAGGGAAGTTGTTGTTCTTGTTTTTTTTGTGCCAAATTGCTCCAATTTTGGTTCTGTCCTCCTTTCACTGACACCATCTTTAAGAATACACTTCCTTTACTATCTTGACCAAGTCTCCTACCTTTATGGGGCAAATGTCAACTGCCAAAGGACTCTTCCAGCCATTCCCATAACATATCTGGACCATTGCAACACTCCCTGCCACCTTACACATGTTTAGTTATTGCTGCCTGTGCCCACCCTCCCCACTCTCATGGATAAGGAAAGACATTTAGTGCAGTTTGCATTATATATATATGCTATGGTGAAGTTGGTTTTCTTTGTATTTTGTTTAATTTTTGTATTAGATTTCTGTATTGTTAATGTTTTACTATGCTTTTAAATTGTATTGTAAAGTGCTCAGAGTCCCCGGAGATGAGCACTATATAAATAAAATATCAATCTATTTATCTATCTATCTATCTGTCATAGCACCTTTCATACTGATTGTATCTCAAAGTGCTTTACACAGCAACTTGTTGTATACTGATAGTGTAGGGACTGCAGAAAGGGACATTTTTTACAACAGTACATTTCACACAAACTATATTCTAAGATGCTTTATAATCCTTGAGATGCAGGGCAGAGAATGTGATTGCCATTATTAGTACAAGCATATTTAAACAGCGCAGAGACAGCTTAGAGGGAGACTACCCACAGGGCAGTTAAATCACTTGTTCAGGAACACAGTGAGCAAGTGACAGTGCTGCGATTCAAATCCTTGGGGGTTCACAGCTCTGCTTTTACTTTTAGGGTCAATTGCATCTACTGCACAACTCTCCTGCTAAACTAAAAAGTAAAATACGGCATGCAAGAATGGGGGAAGGTGAAGATCAAATATAATAAAAACTTCTGGGAGGCAATTCTAACTCACATATAGAAGGGTTAAATATAGCTTTGTCTACGGATGCCCAAAAGCCATAAAAATGCTAGAACCCAGACAAAAACTAAATACAGAGAAAAGTCAAACAGTATAAATAACACAGTCAAGAAACATAAATATTGCATTCAAGAATTCCTACTAATAACATTACCAAAGCAAAACATGGTTATACTGCACTAAAAAGAGAAGTTTTCCAAAATGAACTACAGTACCCCTAGTAACAGATGAACAACAACATATACTTTCATGGAAAATAGTAGCACTGGGTCTCTTAGAGGTTATTAAGTACCTCAGAATAAGCAAGGCATTTGGAAGTGACAGACTCTCCCCAAATATCTGCATGGACATTAGAAATATGAATGGACCACAGCTTCCCTCCTTCTTGAAAAAGGGAGGACACTGGAGGTTTACTAGTCATCTGCCACTATCCCTGCCTACTAGGAATTCTGAAAGATATCAACAAGGGATCCAGCCAGAACCCCTATTAGCTCTAGTATTACACTTGAATGAATACTAGCCAGACCATAGGTTTTTCCTGGGTTCTGCAGATAAGTTTTGTGCACATAGTGCAACATATTTTGAAATCTTCATCCCAGGATCTCCTGCAGTCTATAATCTTTTGGCAACTTTGAAACAAGAGGGTGAAACTGTAATTTTAATATATAGGTGTGGCTCAAAATGTTATCAGAAAAATATTCTTACATTGAATGCAATGTGATCTAGTTAAGCAGCATGGTCCAGTGGTAGATAGGTGTATTGGGGGGGAGAATTTCAGGGACATATGGAAGGTTCTGAAACAGGTAGCACACACAGTGGTGTTTGCCTTGGTGTTACCTGTGTATGGCTGAGGACAGGAAAAAGCACTCTGCACCACAGCTTTTAATAATCAATTGAAGTCTTGGTGCATGGAGGAGGGCTGAAGCTACACTGGGGACTAGGGACCAGCCTGGGAGGATATGTGCCTCTATAGGGGAAATGGCCTGCATTCTTCCAGCAGGGGGCCCACAGTCCATAGTGGGAGGTTTAAATGCTACATGCACAAGCATTTAAAATAGCCGGGTGGGGGGGGCTGTAATACCAAAAGAGGCAAAGACTGCTTCCTGCCAGATGATGAAGCAATAAGGAAGGAGGGATGAGGGAAGGAAACATCCTCAGGGTAGAGGTGCAGGAAGCAAGGGTGGGGAAAAGGTAAAGTGTAGGGGGAGTATAAAGCAGGATATCAAGAAGAGAGGAGTGAAAGGGGCAGGTAATGGAGAGGGTAACAAGGAAAGAGCGGTTGTCAGAGGGAGGTTCAGGAAACAGCACAGGCAGGAGGGGGAGAAAGCAAGGAGGCAGGCAGAAGGGAGTAAGGTATGGAGAGCCATGTGTGCCAATGCATGGAATCTGTGAAATAAAATTCCAGACCTAGATTCCTTGATGGAGGAGGAGGTTATACTAGATTTGGTGGCCATAACAGAGTCATGTTACACTGACAGCCATGACTGGGGTGTGGCCATACCAGACTACTCACTGTTCAGAACAGACAGGGAAGGGGGTTGTACCATACATGAGTGAGGAAATCAAGGCTGTGTAATTGCAGGGGCTCCCAGGAGAAAAGAAAGGACTGGAAGAACTGTGGAACATCTTGGAGACAGGCACTGGTGCCGATGTCCATAAAGCGGTGGTACACAGACCTTCAGCACAGGGAGAGGTGTTGGATAAGGCACTTGGAGAAGACACCATAAGGATGGCAAATAAGGGGGTGGTGCTTCTAGTTGGTTACTTCAATCAGCCAGATGTGGATTGGAGACTTCCAGCTGTAGCTTCAGCAAGGGGCCCTTCTCAGGCATCTAGTCAATGAACTCATTAGGGATGGAGCAGTACTGAACCTGCTGCTTATAAACAGGAACAGCATTGCAGATGTCACAGTGGACAGTCCCCTAGATACAGTACCAGTGATCACTGTATAGTGTGATTTAAAATTAAAATGGGAGCAGAGGCAAAACACAAGAGGACAAGTGTCTAAGGTTTTATTAGTGTGGATTTTAAAGAAATGACAGACTACCTCAGAAACTGTCTAGAAGGAGGGGAATTCCAGGGAAGGGTAGAAGAACAGTGGGAAAAAATAAGGGATGGCATAATTATGGCAACCAGCCTCTACATGAAGGAAGGGCATAATGTTAAATGCAAAAGCTTCAGTAATAAATTGGATACCTTAGAATATATAATGATTTCTGAAACAATTGCTATAGTGGCAGTCACTGAGGTGTGGTGGTCAGATTCAGACACATGGAGCAAAGAAATCCAGGGGTATTCTTTATAAAAAAACAGGGTGGGTAAAAAGGAGGGGGTAGCCATCTCTGTCAATAAAGAAATCAAATTCAATGAATTGGTACACAAAGCTTTTAAGGATTCATCAGAAGTAGTGTGTTAACTCCATGGCAACCATTTGGCATGAAGAACTATACTGATAATGTATAGACCACCAGATAATAGTGAAAGGGATCATGTACTATTGGACACATTAAATGATTGCAAAAAACTCATTATAACAGGTGAGGTTAAGTGGCCCGGCATTAACTGGCTAAGGAATAGAGGAAAAACTAGCTATAAAAATGTTTTGGAAAGTATCAGGCATGAATTTGACACAATGTGTCATATCCTCAGCCAGACATTAGACACTATAAACGACTGTATAGTAAGGGAGCCTCTTTGTAACAGTGATCATAATATAATTTAATTCTGCATCAGAAACAAGATAATTAAGGAAATAGGCGTAACTGTAAGTTATGACCTATATAAAGTGAATTTTGAAATGATAAGGAAAGAACTGGCATGTTGGAAGTGGAAAGCATGATTAGAGGGAAGTGACTTAGAAAACCAATGGATGCTGATTAAAACAAAATCTTAGAACTAATAGCAAAATAGGTACCATCAAGAAAAAGGTGGAAGTTTAATAAGATTGTATACTCTTAACATTAGGAGAGTAATAAATAAAAAAAAGAAGACTGCAAACAGTATAAAAGAACTAATAATGAGGATATATTAAATAGGAATAAAGGATAGGGTAGTGTGTGATATGAGAATTTAATGCCCCCTCCCAAGGTGTGGGATGCTACATAATTGCGCTAGGGACTTAGCAAATCATCCCACACTGAGGGTGGATATTAAATTCTTGTTTCCACACTACCCCAGTCCTTTATTTTTTACAATTATTGGTCAGCAATTTTTTTTCCAGCCCGAGTCCTATGTGTGACAGACACATACACAGATACACACTCACTCACTCACTCTGTTTTGGAGCTGCATTTTGTGCTTGTTTGGTTTTTGTTGTTTTTTTGTGGTCCCATACTGATTTCATGACACTTACTTCCATCAGCATAGGTTGGAGCCATTCCATGGGCAGTTGCTGCTGAATGGCAGAATCAACCACATAGATGTTTTGGGATGCAGCAGTATTCAATTAAAAGAAAAAAAAACAACAACGTGGACTCTCAGTGTGGTGGCTTCCCACAGCTCCTTGCTACCAGGGTCAGTGAGCCACCATAATTACATATCTGTTTAGCCTGCCAGGAAGAGATGGACAACCAATGAGAGAGTGGCTGTTTTTGAGTGATTCAGCATGTGGTCACCATAATAAACCAAGGGATATTACTGCGACTAATAACTGGCTCAGCCCTAAGAAAAAAATTGCTTTCCAGTTTTTATAACCTTATAAAGAAACTCAAAGTATTTATAAAAATTAAATAAATCCAGGGACACCAAGAGCGACTACAAAGCTTTTTACTCCTATATTGGAAGCAAAAAAGGAACTGTAAGAAGGGTGGTCCCTTAAAAGAAGGAAGTATGACTATCTCAGATAGTAAAAAAATTATTAGAGAGTTTTAATAATTACTTTAGCTCAGTGTTCAATAACAGATCACAGACATTTTGGGAGCCTAACATGGGTGCTAACACTGTTATGATCGAACATGCAGAGGTAAGCAAACTTCTAAGAAATCTAGAACAGAACAAGTCTGCAGGTCCTGATGAGATACATGCAAAAGTATTAATGGAGCTAACAGAGGAGTTAAGCAAACCATTGACAACATTTTTCAATAACACATTATTTACTGGCATGGTGCCAGAGTATTGAAGGGAAGCTTTTCTGGTCCCTATTCATTAAAAGTTCAAAAACTGAAGTGGGGAACTACTGACTAGTTAGTTTAACCTCCATAGTTTGTAAACAACTTGAACAAATAATTTAAGATACATTGGCTAAATGGTTTGAAGATAATAATACCAGCAATCACACACAACATGGATTTGTCAGCGGTAGATCATGTGTGTCAAACTTATTGAACTTCTACGATCCGGAGAGCAGGGCTCTTGAAGAGGGGATGGCTGTGGTTGTAGTTTTTTGGATTTTGCCAATGCATTTGATACAGTGCCAAGTATAGAGTTATTAAACAAATTTAAAAGCATTGATTTTCAATGGGAGCTGCACATATGGATTGTCAGCTGGTTGCTGAGAAGAAGCAGAGGATAAAGGTGAATGGAGAAACATTAAATTGGGTGGATGTACCAAGTGCCAACCCACAGAGCTCAGTCCTGGGACCATTACTGTTTTATTTTAATGTTTGGGATTCATGTGACAACATCCGTGGTTGGTCTACTAAGTTCATGGATGACACAAAAACTGGCAGAATCATAGATTCATATACCAGTATTTCCAGTATGCAGGAGGACATAAACAGATAGATGCAGTAGGAAAAAAACTCATATGAAATGTAGTACTGCAAAGTGTGCAGTACTGCATCAAAGCAAAAGAAATCCATGAACACCGTATACCACATGCAATGTCCCACTATGATCAGTAACTGAGGAAAAGGACCTTAGAATAAACTGTGATACATAACCTTACACGGGGCAGCCATTGTGAAATGAATGTAAAAGATGTAACCAGGTATCTGAGTGCATCAGCAAGAATTTTGGCAGTAGAAGGAAAGAGGTGATGCTGCCCTTGTATTGCTTCTTGATCAGTCCTCATCTGGGGTAGAGATGCAGTGAAGTAAAATTTCATCTGCGAAGTGGTCGTGAAGTGGCCACTTCATGTTAGTATTCTGCTATGTGGAATGCCCATTTTAAACTCTCACTTTGCCACTTCACCACTTTGCATTGTAATTATGACTTTGCATTGTGCACTCTGCCTTATTCCGCTTTAAGGCGGAGTGAGAATTTACAGCCAGCTCACACACATCACATGACTTACACAGTGTAGGTCACATGCCTCAGGCAGGCAGGAGGTTATGGGCAAAAACACTTTCCAACATGGGCTGACTCTTACCGGGTCATAATGTTGCACGCTTAATAGCGTATGATATTATGGCAAACCCGGTACAGCGCAGTATGCTACCGCTATTGGTGCAATACCGTGTATACTGCTATATGTGGTATTGCACTAGTAGCACTTTTCCAGGCAGAGGATAAGACCTCTGCTGGGAGCAGGTTCCAACGAGCAGCTGCTGTGGCACACAGGACTGAGCCACAGCAGTAGGAACCCAGGCACTGTGTCTGGGGGAGCACGTCAATTCGCTCCCGTCAATTCATCCCCCCAAAACTAGCTCCCGACTGTTTGTCCCTGTCAGTTTTGCTCCCCATCTAACTCACTCCCTGTCATTTCACTCCTACAGTAACAGACTTAACGATTCTCCATGGGGAGCTATTGACTAGAAACGTTCAGCACCGAATGTGAATGATAAAAAAGTACTGGTGAAATAGCATGTTTTTCATCTAAGCTGGGATTTAGTCTTACCAGGGGAGTTGTCATTTTTTATTCTTCTCTGGTTATTTGAATGGTCCTTTATGTATGAATTTGATTCCTTTTTTACTGTTTTATTTCTCCCTTTGAGTGTTTTAAGTCTTTGAGAGCTAATTCGAAGTGGAATCTCTTTTGAACCATTTCTGAGACATTTTTTAGGAACGCTCACTTTCTAACATGTTTACATAAGTTTTACATTTTTTGTTTGTGTTTTAAACAATTCAGTAACTTGCTAATTATCTGAAACTTTTTTGAATCACATTGATATACCTATCAGGCTGAGGAGTGGTCATGTGACATGGATTTTACTCGCATGTGTTAGTGCTTCCTTACTTCCAAACTGCTTAGGACTGAGCCATGATAACAACTATGTGCAGGGATTGCTAAAACGGTCTGCCAAACCAGAGTACTGAACGGATGTTTTCTGTTATCAGTATTGAGAGCAACAAGCCATTTATGTTTTTTTTGCCTTTCCCCCCTTCTCTCTCTGCTTATATGATAACATAGATTGGTACAATGGCCTAAGTTAAAAGAATAAATGTTTGCCTGCACTCGTTTTATTTTTTGAAGTTGTTTCAGCTGCGTTAAAATATCTAAAGCGCTGAAATAGAATGGGTTAGAGTGTTCTCTTTTAGTCATGACATTTCTCTCTTCTTATAACCATTTGGTGAAGAGGTCTTTACTTTGCTGCTACCGTAGAAATATGGCTGGAATGTGGTATGACACCCTTACAGTGACAGCTTCATGTTAATGCTAATAATGCAACTGTTACTGTTCTGTGCTCAGAATGAAATCCACATCGGTACCGGGAGCGAAATGACAGGGAGTGGGAATGACAAGAGCGAATTGACAAGGGAACCAATCATCGGGAGTGTATTATCGTGGAGTGATTTGATGGGAACGAATTGTCATAGACCCTGTGTCTGGGACCGGGTTTGGTTCCTGGTCCCTGGAACTTTTATTTTTTTACCTCTTGTACGCTGCCCGAGTTGGATCCCCCCGGAGTTGAGAATCTTTAGTGGGGAGGAGTCGGGGTGCACTCTGTAATGGGGTGAGGGGGTGAGCCCTCCACAGAAAAAAGACTTATGCCTCATGGCAGAAATCACACTGGATTGGCAGCGTGATTTTGCCATGCGGTATAATGTCTTATGACATTATGACCCCATGCTAGGTTGACTTACACATTTTGCATGGGGTGTGGCAAATTACTTGGCTCTGCAAATGGCCATGGGTGGGGTGTTAACATATAATGAAGCGGGGTGCACAGGTGACAAGTCCACAAATGAAGTTATTTCCCCCATTTAACATACAGGGATTGATGTACCACTTGCACCAGACATACTGCATTGACCACCACCACCACCACTGCTACTCTGACCACCACTTGACAAGATTCCTAAATCATAATCCTCCCCTTCATCATGCCTGCAGTAATCTTATGGCGTTATTTCATTGCTACTGTAGACATTCCTACTTGGTCTTACACTCATGGAAGGGGATAACATGCTCAGTAAGGTTGTTGATGAGGGTGAATGCCCCACTATGGCATTAGTTGCCATCTGGTGCTGGTTCCACAGTGCCATGTGCCTGTTCTTAAGATGTGTATGCTGGCCCCCCCATGTCCAGATGACTCCCTTTTTTACCTCGACTCACACACACGGCAAAGCTGGCAGATTGCAACTGACTCATTATTCGCATCTTGGACTAAAAAATCCCAAACAAGGGATTGTGATCCCCTACTTTTAACATGTCCCTAATGATGCTTATTGGATTCTGTTTTTTTAAGCCCTGAAATGGGGGGTGTGCTACATGATTTTTCAGGTTGGACACAGTTGGACTCTAACTGACCACCATGACAACCTATGATTATTACTGGGTCATCATCATTATCATCAACAGGAACCGCTAAATCACAACTTTTTTGAGGAGGGGGAGGTTTAATGCCAACAGACCTAGACACAGCCACCTTGACTTTCTTTTTCACTGGTTCCCAACAGGGGTCACTGACATCATTATCATATTCATCAACATCATCAGCATCCACATTTTCAGCTTGGATGCTGACATGTGGAGAACATGTTCCAACCACAGCATCATCATCACCCGATATTTTTGCACTACACTTTGAATCATTGGATGGCAAAGGCATGACCTTAACAGCGCTGGAAGAAATGTGACATTGTGAGTTATCGTTGCCAGGATCAGAATCATGTTCAACTCCCATGGGGATGTTAATGAGGAGTATGACATCATCTACACTGTCAGTCACAGCTGTAGACTCAACTACATTTTCTGAAACAGTTAATTGGTCAGGAGTGGAACTTGAGGCAGCAATACTCATGCCAGTAGAAACTGCACTAACACCACCAGCTTCTACCAACATCATCTCCTCCAACTATGAGAGAAGCTACAGATTGCGCTGTAAAAAACATTGACGGAGAAATCCCTTTACTGACATCAGCTATGCACTTCTGCATACTACCACACCCACAGACAATTTTGCCACTGGCAGCAGGGCCATGGCCAGAAACAGCTTTGCTTGTACGTCTCTTTGCAGGGATTTTGGGGGATCACCAATAAAATTCTTAACAAGTTTAGATTTCTGAACTTTCAATCTGGGCTGGTGGATGTGAAGCCAAAAAAACAACAACTGTGGCTTACAGGTGGAGATTGGGCGCTAAACAGATGCAAAAACACAGACAGATTAAGAATGCACTGCGTAATCAAGAAGAGATGCAGATGCAAAGTCACAACAACACCTTAACCAGTGCTCACAAGTCCTAATCCTATCTGGAAAAGAATACCTTTTTCCGGTTGGGGTGTGCAGTGCACTGCAGTAACAGTCCAAAAGCAAGATACCACAAAGCAGTACAAAATCACGCATGTGTGGTGGATAGCAGGTTCACACTGCTGCAATTACTCTGTGGCACACCAAAATGTGTCTGATTTGATGGCACATGTCTCTCACACACACACACACACTCACACATACACACACTGCAGGTAATGCATAGCAAATTGAAAACTTCAGTAATATAACCAAATATTTTAAACAAACTGAAATTATGCACTACTGCACCACAACAATCAGCAAAAAAAGTCAAGAATTACTAAAAATATTACTGTGTGTACATTAACACAGTTATACAAGAAAAATATAACCAAAACAGAAAGACTGCCTTTTTCTCCCAGTTTTAACTTACCTCCACCACAGATATGCCCCTCACCCAAAGCACACTTCAAGTGTCTGTTAGTACACAGACTGAATGCTCTAAATTAACATTCAAACTTCACACACAAACAATAAACACTTGATGACATAAGCACAGGAGGGTTTCCTACAATCGATGTACTAAATTGTGAGCAAAAAAAAAAAATGGCTCAAAAAGGCTTTTTTTAACAGCTTTTAGAGGATTTGAATTGTAGAGCTCTGAGAGGAAACTGTCTCCATATACCACTACACACACATTACACAGAACTGAGGCTGTGCAGAACAATGTAGAGCCCATGTGACCTGCAATCCTATGAATCACTACAAAATTCGCCTTGGAGCTTAATAACAAGGTGAAGTGATGCAAAGTACAATGATTTCTATGTACTTTGCCTTAAAATTGGTGCAGAAGTGGTTGGGGGAAGGTGGAGTAACATGAAGTCATTGTTATCAAGGGACTTCACGTTCCTCAATTTGACGAGAACAACTTCGCTTCATGTTGTGGATTACTTTGCGGATTCTGCATTACTCTGAGAATTGCTTCACGGAGTGAATTTTGGCCACTTCGCCCACCTCTTATTTGGAGTATGGGATGTGGTTATGGTGCTCACACACAAGAAAAATGTGGACAGACTATAAAGCGTTCAAAGACACTTTATTGAGAAAATCACAGGGATGCATGCATGACAGGTCATACAAGGAAAGATTGAGGAAATTGAATATATTCTCTCTGACAAGGGGGAGGTTGAGGGTGGATATGATTTTGACATACAGTGCAGCATGGGATTTTCTTTTATTGGGAACCATCAGCCTAATGGAAAAGTTTACCAGAGGGGGTATGAGAGGCTACCTTTTGAAGTTAGCAGGGGATAACTTCAGAAAAAAAAGAACCAGGTCTGGTTCACACAAAGAGCTATATCAATGTGAAAGTGTCTTCTGGAGGAACTGGTATGAAGTAGGACTGTAAACATATTCAAAAGGAAATTGGATGAGTACATGGATTTAGAATTGTTGGTGGGCAGCAACAAGTGAGAACTACCAGGCAATTAACATAGGCTTCTTGCCTCTTTTCACCTGTAAACTTTCCTATGTTCCTATGTCCCTAAAAGCAAAAAGAAAAAAAGATACTGCTAGGGTATGCTAGGGATGTGGCTAGGTGGTGAAGAATAAAAGGGTGCTATTCAGGAGGTATAAGGAAACATTGAAGGAGGACAACAGAGAGGTGTACCAGGTAAAACAGAGGGAGGCAGATAAGACAGTGAGGGGAGCAAAGGTGCAGACAGAGGAAGGATAGCCATAGGGGTAGGAAATGGGGATAAGACTTTCTTTAGGTACATAAGTGAGAAGAAGAAGAAAGCAGGGTGAGGAAAACTGAGTTTAAGGAGGGCAGCAGAGGGAGACCACACAGAAGAGGACCATGAAAAACAGACATCCAGAACACGTACTTCTGCTCAGCCTTCACACTAGAGGAAGATGGGGATAAATCCCCAATGATCAGCAAGAACAAAGTGGGAGAGGAGGTGGACTCAAGTCCATTTTCAAATGAAAGAGTCTTGAAGGGACTTGCAACTCTAAAATTGGACAAGACTATGGGAATGGATGGGATACTCCCAAGGATACTGAAAGAATTTAGGGAGGTACTGCTCATGGCCTTATTCAACAGCTCACTTGAATCAGGCATGGTTCTAGAGGATTGAAGGAGAGCAGATGTAGTCCCTCCACATATCGGTGCAGCAGGGAGGAGGCTAGCAACTATAAGCCATTGAGCCTCACCTTAGTGGTGGGGAGATTAATAGAAATACTGTTAAAGGAAAGGTTGCTAGAGTGTCTTGAATCCAGTGGTCTGCAAGATCAAATGCAGCATGGATTCATGTTAGATGAATCTGAATGAGTTTTTTATTTGGGCAACCAGGGGACTAGATCAGTTGACAGCAGTAGACATGCCCTATCTGACAGCAGTAGACGTGGCCTACCTGGACTTTAGCAAGGCCTTTGACACTGTGCTGCACATGAGACTGTTCAGAAATTGGGCAGCCAAGAGGTGGGATCCAAAAGTGATGAACCGGGTTAGAAACTGGTTAACAGATATTTGACAGAGGGTGATGGTTAATGATACTCACTGTAATAATGGGAGAAGGACCAGTGGGGAGGTGCAGGGCTCAGTCATGGAATTGGCCCTCTTTAATGTCTTCTTAAGTGGCACTGCAGATTAACTTGAAGGGAAGTCTTGCCTTTTTTCAGATGATATCGAAATCTGCAATAGGATGAACAATAAGGAAGAGATGGAAAGAATGTATAGGGATCTTGGGAAACTTGAGGAATGGTCAAGAGCATGGAAGTTGGGTTTCAATGTCAAAAAGTGCAAAATCATGAACTTAAGGCATATGAACCCAAGAACCAAGTATAGGATGACCTCAAAGTGGCAGGGCAGTGTGACAAAGCAGTGAGTAGGGCCAGTGGGATGCTGGGATGAATAGGGAGACGTATCTCCAACAGAATGAGGGAGGTGGTGTTGCCACTATATTGCACCCTGGTGAGAACTCACCTGGAATGTTGTGCCCAGTTCTGGAGTCCACTCCTCAGAAAGGATAAGATCAGGGTGGAGGCAGTCCAAAGGAGGGCAACTAAAATGGTGCAGGAGTTTCACCAAAAGCACTATGAGGAGACTGAGTGGTTTCAAAATGTACACACTGGAAGAAAGAAGAGTGAGAGGGAACATGATAGAGACCTACAGGTACCTCATGGAGTTGAACAGGGTTCAGGAGGGGAGTTTCTTTCATGTGAAGAAACACACCAGCACAAGAGGGCATGCAATGAAGCTGGAAGGGAAAATTCAGGAGAGACGTGAGGAAGTGCTACTTAACTGAAAAAGTGTTGGACGCCTGTAACAGACTGCCATCAGAAGTTATGGAGATGAAAACAGCAGGGGGCTTTAAGATTGCATGAGATAGACATAAGAGAATATTAGAAAATGGGTAGGTAGGAGGGAGGGTTGCAGCAGACCAGTTAAGGTCTGCAGAGACAAGCTAGGCTGGGACTGTCTGGGCAGGGTGGGTAGCCAAGCATTGCATTTCTGCTGACAAATTGTTTCTATGTTTATGTGATAATGAGAAAGTCACTCCATTTTGCCTGTGCTTCAGTCACTTTAGACATACAACTGCATAAGGACAACCTTAGCCCTTAGTACGTCATGAGGACTGCATCCTAACTAGTGGGAGCAGTGGGATTATCACATTGCAACCCATTATAAATTTTGTTTATACAATAACATTTTAAAAGGCATAACTTTTAAAGATGATCCTTCATGGAATATTGAACTGTTTCCACTTTAGTTCAGCTGCTGAACTTTTAATGCTGTGCAGGGTATGGATCCTTGGAATCAGCAGATTCCATTCAGTTATGTGTCCAATGGATTTTCAGGATCTCTGATTCTGAGTCTTATTTAACTCCAATTTATACAAACCTTGGAAATCAGATTAGAATGGGAGATTTCAATTCTGTATCCAATACTAGCTGCAGTTACTTAACTCCACCCCTTCCCTCCCCACAGTTCTCAGTCCTTCTACATCTACAGAAATGACGCCACTTACTAGCAGTACCAGTCACTCATCTGAACAACAACACAGTAGCTGGGTCCTCTGCCCTAGTCCTCCAGTCCATTTAATGGCCCTCTCTTGCGTTCTTCTAGCTTCAGTCTGACCATTTATGTGACGCATCCCACGATGCCAATATTATGTTTGTTTGTTCTTTATTCAAAGTAAACTCCTAATTTTCTTACACAGTCTCCCTCTCCAGAGCCAAACCAAGCACACCCCAACTTTATTTCACCATGTAATGCGTTTGTTGCTGTATGGCGGGCGACTACAAAAATACTCCCTCCTCCTTGGCTGGACACTAGACTAATGAAAGGGAAGGTTTATGCCAGTCAACTGCAATACAGCACCAAATGCATTACGTGGTGTGGAAAGCTGGGAAGTGTTTCATTTGGCATTGGAAGGGGGACTGAGTAAGATGATTAAGAATTTGTATTTTACAAAGCACAACAGACTTAATTATTGGCATCACAGGACACGCTGTGTCACATACATGGTCAGACTGCAGCTGGAGGAATACAAGACAGAAGTCAATCAGATGGACTGGAGGACTAGGACAGAGGGAGAGGACCCCACTGCTGACTCATTACTCAGTAGAGTGGTCAGATGGTACCCTTACGTTGTGCTGAGGCTCACTATCCCAATAATGACCTGCCTGGGCAGTATTGCCCAACAGGTTCATTATCTGGACAGTGAGCATCCTGACATACAGGAATATCAAGGGACATCAAGAGGGGTAAGGTAGTGGATGTGATGGCTTGCTACCTTACTCCTGTCCCTGGGACTGAAATCTGCAAGGAATCTGGAGGCTGGCTGAGCTGCCCTGGTGGTGTTGTGGACTACACCACAGTGGCTCAGCCAGGGTGCTGTGGAGGCATGGGTTCTACCTGCACTGTGGGTGATAACAATTTTACCCCTGTAACTAATTTATTTCTAACTCTGAGGTCCGCTCCCCCTCAGAGTTATATGTTTTAGTTATGGGGAAGTGGGGTGGCACCCCCCAAATGAGTGGTTCAAGCATCTGATTGATTTGGCAGGCTTAAGTTTGGGCCAGTGGGTTTGGTATCCCAAGACTCAGGATTCTGAGTTTAGGGACACCATAATATATCCAGTCAAATCATAGTCAATGGCTACTGGCCACTTTTATAGTAAGTGGCACTGACTGAGGGAAGGGAAACTTTGAAGATAGGAGAGGGGAAGGAAGGCTACTGAGAGTAAGATTGTGGGGGGGGGTCTTGCATATAGTGCTCAAGGGAAGGAAAAAAATAGTTTAAAATGAGTGAAAGGAAGGAAATGTAACTGTAATATCTGCTGGCCCGAAGGGGCCAGAATTGGCTGTGGAATCAAAACTGAAATCTGATTCTGATCTCTCCTTTAGGAATTAAGATTTTTGGCCTTCAATTCCAAAAATCCTAAATCTTAAAACAGGGTCACAGTCTGATGAATCTGATCCTGATCTCACAATTCTGAGCATCCCTAGTACAGGGCCTTTGTGAAAGAATCAAGCACTGTGAAAGCCGTTCTTCCATTGGGTAAGTACCTTAATATGACTGACATACAAAAGCGATAGCATACTGTAGTAGTAAAGATATATGAATGGCATGGAATAAACTAGGTAAACTGTGAGAAGCTACAGTATGCAACAGAAACAGCAGATCCTTAACAAGGGGGCATGACTAGAATCTGGTAGGGAACTATTCATGGGTAATGTAAGAAAGTTTTACCTCACAGAGATAGTGGCTGAGCCATGGAACAGACTACTATTTGAGGTGGTTGGAACAAAAGTCACAAATGGGTTCCAGCATGTCTGAGAAAGAGAGTAATGGGTCTGATAGTCATGCAAGGGGTAGCAGTATGGCAGGGAATAGGGGGAGATGAGAAAGAATTGCCTCCCCCATGTAGACAATAGTTTACAGTATATGATAGGGTAACAAAATAGTGCAGGCTGGATGGTATGATGGTCTTTTTCTGCTGAAAATGTCTATGTTTGCAAAGATTGTCTGTCTGTCTATCTCTCTCTGTCTCTGTCTATCTCTCTGTCTCTCTGTCTCTCTCACAAACTGTCCAGAATGGGAGGGCTTGTCCCAAGGTTCAATGTGGGGAATAGCTCCATCCACAACCTCTGCTTAAGCCCTCCACTAACTCATCTCACTTGCTTAGGGAGTGTTTTTTGTCCACCACCATCCCTTCCTCCTCCTTCTCTGGTGCTCTTCTCATCCTTGTTCCTTGGCCTTCTATTACCTAAAAATTACTACCTACATACTTACTACTCAAGGGTGGGAATAGAGTAAAGCCACAAAATGTACTACAAGTTACACAAGCACTGTATTGGGACCTTGCCTTTTTAATTTATATATATCTACATTACAGTATGATACAGAGGATGTTTGGCTATGTAAATTTGCAGATGACTGCAGGTTAGGAGCTATAGTCAACCACGGCACCATGAATTCCACACTACAAGCAGCACTAAATCATGTTTCAGGATGAACAAATAAGGTTGGTTTATCATTGAATTCAGATAAATATGCTATTATGCATTAAGGGAGAAATAACCCAGAGCAGGAATATGTGTTAGATAATAAACTATCAAGGACTACAATTAAGGAAAGAGATTTGGGGATTATGGTTTCAAAGGACATGACATTTACATCATATTGTGGGCAGATATCACAGAATGGGAATAATATCTTAAATGACATCTTTAGGCATATTAATGCAAGTAGCAGGGAGGTTATTTTGCCTCTTTACATACATTTGGTGAGACCTATATTGGAGTATGGAGCCCAGGTTTGGTCTCCCTATAAAAAGAGAGATGTAGCTATGTTGGAAAGGATCCAAAAGAGGGCCACAAGAGAGATAGCAAATATGAAGGGCAAATCATACCAAGAAGGATTGGATGAATTGAATTTGTTTTCCCTGGACTCCAGGAGAAATGGGAGATATGTGTCTAGTGCACAAGGCATGGATAAACAATGACCTATGGGAAAACCTGGGCCTAGAAACAACCAACAAAGTATACAGTACTAGATCCCACCCACTACAGTTAAAGGCAAGACACTCAAAGTTTTTGAGACCAAGCAACTGGTTTAATCAAAGGATGGTAAATGATTGGAACAGATTACCCACTGAGGTGGTGGCTAGTAGCACCCCACAGTCTTTTAAACATAAACTGAACACATTTTACAACTAACTGATATCTATGATGAGCATAATGGTCGTAAGTCTTCAGGCTCAGTATAATTCCTATAATTCCTATATACCCCATCGCTATTCCACAAACATTGAAGTAATGTTTTCCTGTTTTTTTTCTTAGCTCTGACAAAATGTTGTCCGCTGTATGTAAATCTCTAAGACATTTTAAAACAACTCTATATTGTGTTGATTTAGTCCTGAGCATTAAAAATGTCTTACATAACAATTTTTCATGAACTTTTTAATTGCTTTCACAAAGATTTGTAAATGAGAAGGAACAGGCTCCAAAGAACAATAACAATGTCTGTCTGACATTTGAATTAGAAGCCATAGACAAATCAAACTAAAAAAAAAAATCTGACGATATTCATGGACAGAATGTCAAGGAGCCAGGATAATTAGAAAGATGCCCAATAAATATAATTTCTTGGTGCAGAACAGCAACATATTTCCCAGTGATTTATTGCCTATAGTATATTGAAGAATTACTCAACAGTGAGATATAGCAGGGCAAGTGAACAAAGGCTTCTAAAAAGGGCATGTTTATGTCTAGATCAGTATCAGACAGCTGCAAATCCCTCGGGCTGAGTGGAGACACCATACAGCTTGTACATGTTTATTTTGTAGTTCATCTTTCAAGGAGGGAATGGGAAACACAGAGGATACAGACAGCTCTAGGCTGTATACAGCGAAGATGTGGTACAGTATTTCAAAGAACAGCAGCTAAGTATAACAGATAAAGGTTTACCACAAGCAGCTTGAGATGCAGTTGTTACTGGCTAACTATACAGAGGCACAAAGGCTCAGAAATATATTTACTGAACAAACACACACAGACACACACACACACCTGCATGCAAAATGAGGGAGGCAGTCAATCCCCCCCCCCAAGAATATGAAGCAGCAGAAAGGAGAAGCCCTGGGGAAATGAATTTTCCTGGTTAGAGGGGTGTAGGGACAAGGAGGAGGAAGGAAGGCGAGGTTTGGGATGTGGTTCTAAGACTGAGAGAAGAGTTAAGGAGGGTGGCCAGAGGGAAAATGAAAAAAGGAGAGGACAGTAGCAGGGACAACAGCAGAGTGAATGATGGAATTGGGAAGGGAGGGCAAAGTAGCGGCAAGGAGGGACAACAGGAGTGGCCATGTGTGCCAATGCAAGAAGCCTGGGAAATAACATTTCTGATCCTGAGGCAACCATTATGAAGGTGGATCTGGATCTGGTGGCCATAACAGAATTATGGTTCACTGACCACTACAGTTGGAATGTGGCCATTCTACATTAAAGCATGTTCCAGAAGGATAGGGCAGGGAAGAAAGGGGTTGGGTGGGGTTGTTTTATATTTGAGGGAGGGTATAAAGGCCACAAAGATACAAGGACCCAACATGGATAAGGAAGGGCTGTAGTCTCTTTGGGTTGGCTTAGAGACAGGATCCAGGGAATTTATCTCAATGGTGGTGGTGTATAGAACACAGGGGTAGGAGTTAGACATTGGTTGGGGGGAGGCCCTTTGCAGAATGTCAAGCAAAGAGTTGGTATTGATCATGGGGGACTTTAATCTGCTGGATGTAGTCTGTAACATCCTGGCTACAGCTACATCAAGAAACATGCCCATCATAGATTCCCTACAATGGGCATTTCTCAGGCAACTGGTTACTGGTCCCACTAGAGACAGGGCAGTGCTGGACCTTGTACAAACAGGGACAGCATTTTAGAAGTCACAGTGGGTAGCCTCCTGGTACAAGTGATCACCATATACTGTAGTTTGGTATATGGATTAGGCAGGAAAAAACACACTAGGATAAGGATCCTGGACCTTAAGATAGAAGATTTTAAAGAAATGGGTCACAGACTTAGTGAATTTCTTGAATGGGGGTATGGCCAGGGGGGTGGAGTGGATGCAGAAGGGAATAGCTAAACAATGGCGAGCTGTTTTAAGTAAATAAGCAGGGGAAAGAGAAGGAAGAGGCCAGTGTGGTTCTCAAAGGAGGTGGATTCAGTGGTAAGGGAGAAAAAAAAACAGCTTTTAGGAAATCCTAGGAGACCCAGAGGGAAGGGACAGGTAGGTATTTCCAGATAAACAAAGGAAGGCAGGAAGGAGAGTGAGTACAGCATAGGCTTGAACAGAGGAAGAGATGATTGCCTAGGAGGTCAAAGAAAGGGGATAAGACTTTTTTCAGGTATGTGAGTGAAAAGAGGAATGCAAACAACGGTATAGTGAGGATCAGGAGAGCGGGGGGGCAGTGCAGAGGAAGATCAAGAAATAGCTAAGATTTTAAATGAGTACTTCTGCTCAGACTTCTCAGTGGAGGGAGGAGGAGACGGACCAACAGGTACAGTATCAGCAGGCATTGGCGGGGTGAGTGGACATAAGTCCATTTTCATAGAAGAGATCCCAAAGGGGATTGCAAGCACTAAAGGAAAACAAGGTGACAGGATCCACCCAAGGGTGCTAAAAGAAATGAGCATGGTACTAGCTACCCTCTGGCAACAATAACCAGTACCTCATTGGAGATGGGGGTATATTCAAAGGACTGGAGGAAGGCCAGTGTGGTCACTGTGCACAAGAGTGTCAGCAGGGAGGAAGCTAGCAATTACAAGTCTGTCGGTCTCACACCAGTGGTGGGGAAATTAATGGAAACAATGCTGAAGGAAAGACTGATAGTGTATCTGGAGGCAAATGGGCTGCAGGACCACCACCAACAGTTTCATAGGGTGGAGGTCATGTCAAACAAATCTCATAGATTTCTTTGACTGGGTAACTTGAGAGGTGGATAGGGGGAAGGCAGTGGATGTGACCTCTCAGGACATCAGTAAGGCCTTTGACACTGTACCACTCAGGAGGCTAATTAAGAAACTCAGCAACCTGGGGATTGGTGAGAAGGTGGTAAGCTGGGTATCAAATAGGGGAGTAAAAATACCTTATTTCAAATATTGTGACAACTATTCATATTCAGGGCACAAGATATTCATTATTCGGTATTCGTTATTTGGCCCCTCCCCCGATAAGTTTTTTTTTTGAAACACATTGTAACACTGTTAAACTCCACCACTTCCTTCCCTTTTGAAGTACACCAGGCAATTCTGCCATGAACACTCCCCAACAGCCTTTCAGGGACCCAAAAAAGCAACAAACTACTGCACTGGTCAGTGGTTAGGTGATGCATGGCCATCATAGATTGAGCTAAAGTCACAGATGAGGTGACGTCTTGTGTCTTGCCTAGGGCTCATAAAATGGCACTGGTGTAAGTGCATTGTATGTCCACCCTGGAAGAGAGGTGCGCCAGATGTGCCATGATAGAGACCTATACAAGTACCTCATGGGGTGAAGACAGGGCACATAGGGCGAGTCTCTTTCAAATGAGAACGAGCACAAGTACCAGGGGCAATGAATGCAAGTGATGAAGCTGAAAGGAGAGGTCATCAAGACAGATGTGAAGAAATATCATGGAAGGCATGGTAGATGACTGACAGGGACTGTAGGCATAGGTGATGGCACCGAAAACAGCGTGGGGCTTCAAGCATGCGTGAGATGGGCATAGGGCTAGGGTGTATTTAAAAACAGGCAGGGAGGCAGCAGGGTTGCTTTAGGGTCTGCAGATGAGACCGATAAGGCTGGGATGGACAATCTGGGCTGACTGTGTGGGCCAAGTGGTCCTTTTCCAACAGAAAATGATTAACCTGAGGTACACAATAGTAAGGTCACTAAAACTTGATATATTATTTAAATGTTTCTAGTTTAACAGGGTCCTCATGGTGGTCCTGCAGTTAATGCCGGGGAGTGGAGACTCAATAACTCTTTTAATTAAATATTTTACATGATAGAAAAAAAGAATGGGCCAGCCAAAAAAACATAACATTACACTTTCATAACATTAGGCAGATTGAAAGCTGTACTGTAGCACCAGTTTTATGTGGGCAGAGCATATCTGTAGCCAATTACTAGTACTGTAAGTTTAGCTTAAGAAACACTAGCTGTTCAATGTGTTGAGGGTCCAGCTTGGAATGGTGTGGCTCAACAACATCACCAGTGGTGCTAAACATCCTCTCAGATGGCACACTTGTTGGAGGCAGCTTAGGTATTTTAAAGCAAGTTGTGCCAGGTGAGGAGAGGAGAGGAGAGGAGTTGATTTTCTGAACCCAGTAGCCCGGTGGATCAACATCAAATGGCTCAATTGATTCTGCAAAGTAGCCATTAAGTAAATTTTCTGCAGAGAAAGGCTGAGACTGTGAGTGTTTGTGTTGCTGTTAATGCAATGATGTGCTGAGTAATGCCCAGTCACTCTCTACACTGCCACTGTGCTGTCTTTCCCCAACTTCACCAGTATTATCTGATTCCAAACCACCACATGCCTGTCTCCCTCAAGAACCTGAATTGGAGCATGTTCCTCCCCTTCCAAGTGTCTGACTGCCTGCATGTCACTATTTAACTCTTCACTGAACTATTGCCTAAAATGAGTCACCCAGTGGGTGTCCATGGCTATATGAAGGATCTCGTATTTGAACCTAGGGTCCAACATGGTAGCAAACATGTGATGGCAGGTATCCATGACTGTGGTGAACCTTGCATCAAGTTCTGCATTGAGATGATTAACAAGGTCAGTGACCTCTTGTGTACTGAGTGTGTTGTCAGCCAAAAACTGTTGTAATGATCTTTTGAGAATATGCACAGGTGGGATAACCTGACTAAGTAAGGCTGTGGAAGCACTTAGATCAAGTCTACTCCTCTCAAATGGCATGGGAACCTTCACCATGCCCTCAAGAACTAATCAATCATGATGTCCTAGGACTGCTCCAAAGTCTGCCTCCATGGACATTTTGTGTACTGCCTGCTATTGCTCCAAGAGTCATGAAAGCATCAAGTATGAAGAATTCCACAGAGTGCAAACATCTTGTATTACACAATGTTGGGACAGACCAAGGTGTTACTGAACTTCTAGTAATTTGTTAGTGTTTTTTACAGAGTGATGGAAATGGCTGCAGATGGAACGGGCTGTGGATAATATGTTGTTGGTCCTACTACTGCTACACTGTGAGCGAGTCACCACTAAATTTAGTGTGTGTGCAAAGCAAAGAATACTCACAAAAGGGCCATCATTTATGGCTTTCACCATGTTTGTGCCATTGTCAGTAACAAAAAAGCCAACTTTTAAACTGATGTTAACACCAGCCCAAGACCGCAACTTGTCTTGCAGGAACGTGAGAATATTATGTGCTCTGTGGTCTTCCTCCAACAATCTGACGTTCATCAAATTTAACCTAATGAGACTACCAGATTGTGGGGGGAGCAAAGGTGATCCACAAGGTGATGCACTGGAAACAGCAGCAGCAGGTTGTTGCACACACCAGTGTGCAGTTAAAGAGAGAGACAGGCATGCAGGGAGTTATCGCTAGTCCAGATTATCTGATGTGCAGTGAAAACACAACCAACAGCCTCTGCAAGCAGAGCAGCAAAGATTGCACACCATCATACAGTCATGGCAATATAGTTGGAGAAAACATAGACGATATGCAATCTGATAACGTGGGTGCAAATAGTTGAGAAGCCGTCGAAGTCAGTATCTTCCACAACTGACATAGGCTGGAGATCCAACACCATCATCTCAGCAATCAACTGTGATTTTCTGTGCTGTTGGATGTGAGGCATGATACTTTGTTCATGCATGCAGAGTATCAATTATTTGAAGTGCCACGGGAGACATCAGTGTGGACCGCTTCAACAATGGTGGTGTGCGAAGTGCTGATGATTGCCTCTGCCTTGTAGTATCAGTGGAGTCAGAAGTGACCACCAGAGTAGAGGCTGTACTCTGTGTTGGTGAGGGGGAAGAAGTGCCATGACCACTGGGTTGCTCTAAATCATAAGTGTCATCGGTACCACCTCCACTACCAGCTGTGCATGCCTGTACACTGGAGGGTTTAGTCTTGGTGAAAGCAAGGGTCCCGATGAGCTCTGATACACTTGAGGGTGCTTAAGTTTCAAGAGGTTCTGTAATGATGTTGTGGTTACATTAGAGAGTGATTTTCCTCAGCTTATAGTGGTGTTGCAAAAAGAACAGACTGTTTTCCCTGTGTCCCCCTTTAACACTGTGAAATGCAGCTACACAGCACTTTAAACACTGTGGTTACCAGTGATTCTGCTTGCACCACATCCCCCAGTTGTTTTTACAGCAGATGTACTTGTCTTGTCTTGTCTTAATGTTCTTGCCCTGTGACCACTGCCCCTGATGGTGCCATGCCAGTGCTGCCATCACTTGGCTGTCCTTCAGGCTGTGACAGAGCCTGCCGAAGAAACATTTGTGTTGCTTGTTTGGTCTTCTTAGAGGGAGGGAGACCCTTACTGCTACTTCTACTACCCTTGCTAGCAGTGCTACACCTAGAGGCTGTTTTGCCAGCCATCTTTTTTTTTCTGCCCTCAAGGTACATAGCATACTGTGCCTCATCTTCAAAGTCACTCACATGTGCCTCTGATGAAGAAGATGACGTGTCACTGTGCAATTCATGTGGAGGGAAATACTCAGAACCAGATGACTGATCATCCTCTGCAACATTTTCAGGAGTACTGAGAAGCTGAGAAGCAGGAGGCATAACTGTAACAACTGTAGTGTTCATACTGGTGATATGTGCCATGGCAGGGATACCAGGCAGTGGTGATACTAATACAAAAAGTGGCAGTAGTGGCAGGGTTCATGGTGCCACTAGTGGCTTGAGTGACAGTCACAGTTGCAGGACTGGCTATAGTAGTCATGCTGCCCATTGCTGTGGAAGAGGAAGACAGGGTCTCTATAGTGGCGGAGGTGGTGGTAATGACAGATGTGATGGTACTGGTGAGAGATGGGGACACACTGGTAGTTGTGGTGGGAGTCATGATGGTACTGGTGAGAGATGGCAACACATTGGTGGTTGTGGTGGGAGTCATGATGGTACTGGTGAGAGATAGGGACACATTGGTGGTTGTGGTGGGAGTCGAGAACAGTGTCTTCTTGTGCTTCTTGTATCACTTTGTCCTGTGCCAGCCACAGTATTACTGTTGCTAGAAGACATAGGCTCGGAAGTGGTAAAGAATAATTCTGGGCATCAAAGACGGCTGATCGTTGCTCACATTCAGGTTCAGCATCACCAACCTGTTCCTCCATTGTAGATTTGCTTGCTCTGGACCAAGTAAGATTTTTCCACCTCTACCTGTCAATGTCTTTGTCTATGCCAACAAGTTCTAAGCACTGTCACGTTCTTAATACTCATAAATGTACAAATGTTATGTTTTATTGTAGCACTGAAAAATGATTGCAAGCAGCACGTGCTACTTCTTTAGATACATTGGCAAGAGAAGAAGAAACAAAGACCAGATTGTGAGGATTAAGAAAGATGGGGGCTGGGTGGAGAAGGGGGAGGACCAGGCAGAGGCACTGAATGAGTATTTCTGCTCTGTGTTTACAAAAGAAAAAGGGGGACAGATATCCCATGGGAAGGTTGGAGTGGGCAGAGGGGGGCGGGGCAACTGATATCAGAATTATGGAGGACAGGGTGCTGGAGGGACTAAGGGCACTGAGAGTGGACAAGGCTCCGGGGTTGGATGGCATTCATCCTAACGTACATAGGGAGATAGCGGAGATCCTGGTGGGACCACTGGCAGACATGTTCAGTACATTACTGGGCACAGGATGCATTCCACAGGACTGGTGGATGGCCCATGTGGTGCCCATTCATAAAAGTGGCCTGAAGGATGATCCATGCAACTACAGACTGGTGAGTCTCACTTCGGTCATGGGGAAACTCATGGAGTCAATCCTAAAACAGAGACTGATGACCTTTCTGGAAGACAATGGGCTGCAAGATGGCCACCAGTATGGTTTTGTATCTGGCAGATCCTGCCAGACAAACCTAGTTGAGTACTATGATTGGGTTACCAGGAAACTGGACGGGGATCATGCAGTGGATATCCTATATTTGGACTTCAGCAAGGCCTTTGACTCAATGCCACATGGGAGGCTGGGGGGGGACTGGAATACATTAGGGTGGGGACAAAAATGGTCAACTGGATCACCAACTAGGCTGAGGGCAGGCAGCAAAGGGTGGTGGTGGGGTGGGATCTCTCATCACCAAGGGACGTTATGAGTGGGGGGGCCCCAGGGTTCAGTACTGGGACCGGTGCTGTTCGGGATATTCATAGCTGATATGGGATCCAGAGTAGGAGCAGTCTGTATGCAGATGATACTAAGATCGGTGCAGTGGTAGATGACATAGAGGGGTGGAGAGGGCTGCAGGAAGACCTGACCAAACTACAGGAATGGTCAGAGACATGGCAGTTGGGGTTCAACGCCAAGAAGTGCAAGGTACTACACTTTGGAGCAAGGAACCGGGGAGGAAATATCGTTGGAGGGCTACAGTTGGTAGCACAGTGGAGGAAAAGGATCTAGGGGTACTAATAATGGGGAGTATGAACCACTCAGCTCGGTGCAGGAAGACAGCTGCAGAGGCAAACAAGATGCTGGAGTACATAGCGAGGGGAATCTCCTCCAGGCACAGAGAAGTGATCCTACCCCAGTACAGGTCACTGGTCAGGCCGCACCTGGAATACTGCATGCAGTACAGGCGTCCATTCCGGAAGAGGGACATCAAATTGCTGGAGGGAGTGCAGTGTAGGGCAACGAAGATGATAGAGGGACTTAAGGAAAATCATATGAGGAGAGGCTGGGAAAGCTGCAAATGTATTCCCTGGAAGACAGGAGGGATAGGGGGATATGATTGAAACCTTTAAGTACCTAAAGGGTATAAACAGGATTAATACAGAAGGATTCTTCAGATTAGAAGGGGAGGACATGAGAGGCATCAGCTGAGACTGGGAGGGGATTCAGGAGGAAATCAGGAGACACTTTTTCACAGAAAGGATGATAGATAATTGGAACACTCTGCCCGAGGAGGTGGTATCATGTAGAATGGTGGGAGGATTTAGAGAGGGTGGGACAGAGTGAGGGAGGGTGGTTATGAGGTGGGAGGGGAAGAGAGGGATCTGCAGCTGCAATTTGAGGGGCTAGCTGCACAGTCGGGCAGACTCAATAGACTATGAGGCCTGTTTCTGCTGGCATTTTGTATGTTCTGTGTGTTTGTATGTATAGCTTTATTTTAGCACAGAAACATTACTGCAAGTCCTCCAAACTGCTGGTGACTAGGTTACTGACTTTTGTGAAACCCCAGCCCAACCTCAGAGTACATCACAAATATTTCTTACAGAGATTTATACAGCAGAACTACTGTAATTCACTTTTTTTTTGTAAATGCAGACATGTTCTGCTGTATTGCAGTACTAAATAATGGTTGCAAGGAGCAGTACTGTTTTATTTTCGCACATAGAAATTACAAGCAAGTGGCACGCACGCAGGGTAGATGATGGTGTGCATACACTGCAAGCATCACTACCTAGCCCTTGTTTAGGAAACTGGGGAGGGGTCTCAAGAGGCAGCTACTTTGTCACTTTCTCAGAAGTACTACCTGTGAGAGGCAAGGAGCATAGAGTGCATGCACCAGGAACTTTAACTCATGGTTGAAGAACTGGTGCTGTGAGGAAGGGTTTGATTCATTGGTGACTGGGGACCCACCTGGAGGGATGGAGGTTTGTTCAAGTCTGACGGCCTGCATCCATCCTGAGGGGAATCTAAGCACTAATGATAAGTTTAAATGCTACATTGACAAGCTATTTAAACTAGCAGCGGGGTGGCAGGCCAGCAAGGACGGTACCTACTTGCTCACCCCCACAGCTAGTAGTGGAACTAGTGAACCAGAGGAGTGGCTATCTCTGCAAAGCAGTGCAAAAGATGGAGATTAGTGTCCAAAAGGTGGATAAGCAGAAAAGGGGCAAAATTCAGCAGAAGGGCAAACACCAAGGAGAACCAGGGATAAATGACAACCAAGGAAGGGGCTGGGTAGAACAGTGAAGCAGTCTAGGAGGTCAAATCATGGAAAGCCATGTGTGCAAATGCCAGGAGCCTTAGCAACAAGATGGAAGATCTGAGGCTGTCATGGTACAGTCAGACCTGGGCATTATGGCCATCACTAAAACCTGGTGTAATGATAACCATGACTGGGAGATGGCCATACCTGGCTACAACATATTCAGAAGAGACAGAGCAGGCAGGAAGGGAGGAGGAGTGGCACTGTATGTGAAAAATGACATAAGGGCCACACAGATCCAGGAGGAACAAAATGGGGAGAGATACTGTGGGTTAAGCTGGAAAGGAAAATGGGGCCAGCCATCCGCTGGTGTGGTCTATAGACCACCAGCCCAGGAGGAAGAAACAGATAGGAGTTGATGCTAGCCATCCAAAGGATGGCAGACAAGGGTGAGGTAGTACTGGCTGGAGACTTCAATATACCAGACGTGGACTGGAGCATCCCAGCAGCAGCATCAACTAGAGCAGATTTATCCTGACTCTCTTCAGGTGCCTTCCTCAAGCAACTGGTCATGGAACCAACTCTGCAGAAGGCAATACTGGACCTTGTGCTCACAAACGGGACAGTGTGATGGGGGTAACAGTGGGGAGCACCTGGTAACAGTGACCACCAGTCATTGTGGTTTGAAATCACAGAAAGAGCAGAACCAAACCACACAAAACACGTATCCTGATTTTAGGGGGCAGACTTTGGGAAAATGGGGAGATACTTGAAAGAGGCATTAAGGGAATGGGACAGGAATCAGGGTTGAGGAACAGTGGGCAGTATTTAAAATGGGATTATAAGAACAACAGAATTATGCATTAAGCAGGTTAGCAAGAGGAAAAGGAAGAGGAGACCATTATGGTTTTCCAAAGAGGTAGCAAAGAAAGTGAAAGCCAAAAAGATTGCATTCAGGCAATACAAAAAGACACAGGCAGAAGGGGATAGGTAGAAGTACCAGGAGAAACAAAGGGAGGCAGGGAAGTCAGTAATGGAAGCCAAAGCTCAGACAGAAGAACACATTGCAAAATCAGTGGGTAAAGGGGACAAAACCTTTTACAGGTACATAAGTGGAAAAAGAAAGACAAAGGGAGGGATAGTGAGACTGAAGGGGGAGGATGGGAGCAGCGTGGAGGATGACAACAATAAAGCTGACATATTGAACAGGTATTTCTGCTCAGTCTTACTAAGGAAGAGGGGGTAATGGGTCTGAAGGGAGTAAAAGGGTGAGAATGGTGCAGAAATGGACACAAGTCCCTTTACACGAGAAAGGGTCCTGAAGGAACTGGAAGTAATAAGAGCTGATAAAGCAATGGGGCCAGATGGGGTGCACCCTAGGGTCCTTAAAGAACTAAGAGAGGTGGTGGCTGAACCTCTGGCTATCCTGTTCAGCCAATCACTGGAAACAGGGGAGGTACCCAAAGACTGGAGGACAGCAGATGTAGTCCTCTTATACAAAAGTGGGAACAAAGAGGAAGCAGGGAACTACAGACCAGTCAGCCTCACCTCGGTAGTGGGAAAGATCATGGAAGCACTACTGAAGGAGAGATTGGTGGAACATCTGATTGTCAATGGACTACAGGACCCAAGGCAGCATGGTTTCACCAGGGGGAGGTCATGTCAGACCAACCTCATTGAATTTTTTGACTGGGTGACTAGGGAGGTGGATCAGGGGAGGGCAGTGGACATGGCCTATCTGGACTTCAGCAAGGCCTTTGACACTGTGCCACATAGAAGACTATTACACAAACTGGGGAATATGGGTGTGGGCAGGACAGTAGTGTGGTGGGTAGGTAACTGGCTGGGTGGCAGGACACAGAGGGTGGTGGTAAATGGCTGTCACTCCACAGAGGGAAGAGTAACCAGTGGGCACCACAGGATCAGTGCTGGGACCGGTCCTATTCAACATCTTCATCAGTGACATTGCACAGGATCTAGAAGGCAGAATTTCACTGTTCGCTGATGACACAAAGCTCTGTAACAGAATAGACACACCAGAGGGTGTAGACAGAATGAGAAGGGACCTGCAGAAACTTGAAGAATGGTCAAGGGTTTGGCAGTTGAAATTCAATGCAAAGAAGTGCAAGATAATGCATATGGGGCACAAAAACCCTGGCACAATATATCAGTTGGGGGGTGAGGATATAGCATGCACCAAGCAGGAAAGCGATCTTGGGGTTGTCATCTCTGATGACCTCAAGGTAGGGAAACAGTGTGACAAGGCATCAGGTAAAGCAAATAGGATGCTGGGATGTATAGGCAGGGGCATCACCAGCAGGAAAAGGGAGGTCATAATTCCGCTATACAAGACACTAGTGAGGCCCCACCTGGAGTACAGTGTACAGTTCTGAGACCATACCTATGTAAGGACATAGACAGGGTAGAGAAGGTTCAGAGGAGGGCAACAAAGATGGTGCATGGGTTGCATCACAAGTCCTATGAAGACAGGTTGAAGGAACTGAACATGTACTCCTGGAGGAGAGGAGGGAGAGGGATATGATAGAGACATACAAGTATCTTACAGGGAGGAACAGGGTGCAGGAAAACACTATTTTAAGCGAAAAGATGTTTCAGGACTAGAGGGCATGGGATGATGTTGGAGGAGGACGATTCAGAGGAAACATGAGAAAGAATTTCTTCACAGAACGGGTGGTGGACAAGTGGAACACCCTGCCAGAGGAAGTGGTGGGGGCTGAAACAATCACGGATTTAAGAATGCATGGGATAGACATAAAGGAATTCTAGAGGGCAGGGGTAAGGGAAACAGACTCTAGGAAACAAACTGAACTTTAGCGCTCAAATGGCAGACTAGGTGGGCCATAGGCCCTTATCTGCCGACACTGTCTATGTATCTATGTATCTATGTAAACTGTGGGGATGGGGGAGTGCAGTCAGCCGACTGTCTTCCGAGACTACTGGTGGCTACTGACTTTCGTGAAACCACAGCCCAACCTCAGATTACATCACAAATATTTCTTACAGAGATTCCTAGTAGAACTACTGCAATTTACTTCTTTTTATTTGTAAATGACACAAGTTCTGCTGTATTTCAGTACAAAAAATGGTTGCAAGTGGCAGTACTGCTTTATTTTTGCACAGAAAAATTATTGTCTGCCCTCCGAGACTGCTGGCGTCTAGGCTACTGACTTTTCGTGAAACCCCAGCACACACTCAGATTACACCACAAATATTTCTTACAGAGATTTCTAACAGAACTACTGCAATTAACTTTTTTTTGTAAATGCGAACAAGTTCTACTGTATTTCGGTACAAAAAAATGGTTGCAAGTAGCAGTGCTGCTTTATTTTCGCACACAAAAATTACTGCAAGCAGCACACACGCAGGGCAGGCAAGGGTGTGCACACACTGCAAGCGTCGCTACCTAGCCCTAAACCATGTGGGGGGATACTGACTTTCATGAAACCCCAGCCCAAACTCAGATTACACCACCAATATTTCTTTCAGAGATTTCTATGGCAGAACTACTGCAATTCTTTTTTTTTTTTTGTAAATGCAAACAAGTTCAGCTGTATTTCGGTACAAAAAAATGGTTGCAAGCAGCAGTACTGTTTTATTTTCACACACAAAAATTACTGCCATCAGCATGCATGCTGGGCAGGTGATGGTGTGTGTACACTGCAATCATCGCTACCTAGCCCTAAACCGTGGAGGTGGGGGAGTGTAGTCAGCCAACTGCTTCCGAGACTGCTGGTGGCTACTGACTTTCATGAAACCCCGGTCCAACCACAGATTACATCACAAATATTTTGTACAGAGATTTCTAGCAGAACTACTGCAGTTCACTTTTTTTTTGTAAATGCAGACAAGTTTGGCTGTATTTCAGTACAAAAAAATGGTTTGAAGTAGCAGTACTGTTTTATTTTCATACGCAAAAATTACTGCAAACAGCATGCATGCAGGGCAGGCGAGGGTTTGCACACACTGCAAGTGTTGCGACTTGCTACCTAGCCCTAATCCATCGGGGTGGGGGAGTGCAGTCAACCGACTGCCCTCTGAGATTGTTGGCTAGGCTGCTACTGGGTTTTGTGAAACATGAGCCTTCCCCCAGAACAAGTACTTATTATTTACACCACCAAATTAAAAACTTTTTTTTTTAAATCAATACAGTGTAGCAGTCAAGGTAGAAGTTAGTACTACTGTAATTACAGAGGTAAACTGCAACTTAAGTCTCGCTGCAGTTCCTCCTGGCAAAATAAATCAATTTCTCTGGGGAAAATACAAAAAGTCTCACACCACTATAAGTGCCTGAAATGAAGGTATACTAGTTTCTCTCTGCAGCTCCTAGCAAAAAACAAGCATTTGTCAATTCCATATGTTTGCTTGCTGGTATTAGCTTTGGAAATGCAGGAGGAGTTAGACAGATGCAGAATAGGAATGGCAGTGAAGTATTGAACTTCATGCCAACCCCACCTCCATCCTGTAGAGATGGACAGGCTTTGGGGTAAGTGTTTGGGTCGTCGCCCATGACGGTCATGTCATGTCACCGCACCCTATTCTGCAGACACCGACATGTGTTGAGGTGTGCCTTGGGGCGTTTGGTTTTACAGTCACCCCATTCCATAAGGACATATGCTGAAATGGGTGCTGCATAGGAGAATGGGGTGAAGTCTGGGGCTGAAGAGTCCAAGGTACACCTCGATGCCTGTGAGCAGCTAGTGGGTGGGGTGGGGTGGGATGGCATGAGCAGTTCAGTCGGCAATCCAAAAGCACACCCCGATGCCTGTCAGTCTGTACAGGGTGGACATTATGGTTAGAAACCTAATGCCTCAGGCATTTGTTGATATTTGCACTACAAATTTTCAACATGACCTTTTGTGACCTCACCTCATGAAAGCATTTGGGACCTCTTCTCATGAAGAGTGTCGGTGTGATTTTGTCAATGTGTCCCGAACTTTGAGTTCTAACAGTGACCATGCCATTCTGTGCCACATGTATGAAAACACAGATTGGGCAGGATGTGAAGAATGACAGCTATACCATCCATAGGGAGGTGTGAAGAGATGGCAATGTTGAAAATCTGTAGTGGGAATATTAAAAATGCTTGCACTTTTGAGCATACATAGAAACTGCGCAATGCATGTGCATAACACAGTCATTTATGGTGTGGAAAAATAGCAATGTTGAAAATCTGGGTGAAAATATTACAAATGTGAAGTTATGGTGCATGGAAACTATGGCTTTATATTAACACAGTCATTTTATGGACTTTCATCACAAAATTTTCAACATAGGCATTTAGGACCTCTGCACTGAATAGTGTCACTGTGATTTTCTTAACGTGTCCTGAACGCGGATTTCCAACAGCGACCGCGGTATTCTGCACCAGAAGTGTGAAAACACATGTTGGCCAGGATGTGAAAAATGACAGCTGTACTGTTCATAAGGAGGTGCAGAAAAATGGCCATGTTGAAAATCTGGAGTGAAAATATTGCAGATTTGCAAAGTTACAAGCGTGCGTAGCAACTGCTCATAAAACAGTCATTTCTTGGAATTTTTTCCACCAAATTTGCAACATATACTTTTTGAGAGGCCACCTCATGAACACTGGTGCTGTCGTTTTGTTAATCAGTCCTGAAAGGTGATTCCACGCAGTGACCGCAAAATCACCGTTCTGGATGGAATAACACCATGACAGTGGCTGAATTCATGAGGAGGGGTCCCAATAACCCCATGTTGAAAATGTGGTGGCAAAATTCCTAAAAATGCTTGAGCTATGCACCAAAGTTGAAAACCCCTATTTATGCCATTATACAGCTTACCGGCATGTCTTCAGTTTGCGGTTGGCTTTGAAGAGTGCAGACGTGTTCCCAGTCCACCAAAGATCATCACTCTGGACTCCGGAGGTAAGTATGAGATGAAGGGGGGTGTGCGGAGGCAGGGTGTGCAGAGGGTGGGTGCAGGTTGGGGGATGGGGCCACCAGACTCAACGAGGGACTGTTTTCTGATTTACAGGGAAAAAATTTTTGCAGACGGTTTTGCTTTTAAACAGTTACATTTGGCACACTGGGTGGGTTCCCAGCATGCCACCAGTGTTTTGAGGGGCAGCTGGCCGATGGGGATTGGGCACCCTGTTGACACATGGGGGGCACAAGTACCGAGTGGATTGGGCACCTCCTTGGCACAGACCAACTTTTTGGGGGCATTATGATGACAGGGAGTGGATGCCCCATTGGTAAACTAAACTAGGATGGGGAACATTATGCCGATGGGGAATGGGCTCCCGTCGGCAAATTAAACTGGGACAGGGGACTGGGCTTCGACAGGAATTGAGACCCGTCGGCAAACATAGACTGTTTTGGGGGCGATGCTACTGAGGGGATTGGGCACCCCCCGGCAGGGGGTTGTATAATATTGTTTGTGAACGGCATGAGGGTTTGCCACCACATTCACAAACAATATTACACTAGGTAACATTCCACCCTGCAATGACAGGTCTCTCTCTCATTGCAGAGGACTAGCTGATGTGCAATGACGAGGTGACCCCTGACTGCTGCGGTGAAAATGTTACAAGTTGGTGGCACTTTGGAAGCCAGTGTCATCAGCACACTGTGCCTCCATTGGTACACCAGTGCCAAGCACCCAAATGCAATGCCTCCATTGGCTGTCACAGTACCGTGCCTCCACAACTCGCTTCTCTCCTAAGCTGTCACATAATGTTTCTAGCGCAGGCCCAGCGATGACATAAGCTGGAGGAAGCCGTAATAAATTGTGAATTTTTGTTGCCAACCCAGGCATTGAAGTTACTCAGATGGTTGATTCTGGGTGACTTCAATGCCTTCTCAGTGACAATGTCTGAAACTTCCTGCAGAAACTCCCCCTCATGCCCTGGACGCTGGTATATGAGAGGGATTCTGCAGCCTGCACCTGGAACCCCATACACAGCCATGCATTCAAATGACAAGGTAGAACCCACTGGGTGCATGGAGAAGCTTAGGTTAGATCTAAAACTGATGGCCACAACCACACTTCTGCATTTCCTCCTTGGGCAGTGCACTACAGAGAATATGGCAGGGATCAACACTACCAATACAGGACCTGCATCATCCCTGCCAGGTCTCCATAATGCAAGCCCGATGGATTGAGGAAATCAAGTCCACTATAACTGCAGACTTGTTCCTAATCGATCCTGCATTGCATAATACCACCAGAAGGGACTTACGGATGTTGCTGACCCAATGGCTACTTGCCCACTCAGTCTGGTGGGGACCCTAGGTCTTAGGACAAAACACATCTGGCCTCTCCAGGCCCCATCTTATCTTAGGATGCCTCCTGGTCCTGACCACCATAATGCACCTCACTCCTGCTGTACCCCTGCACCCCACCACCTGCCATCACACCTCTCACAATCCCAACCTCCCAACAGTGCCTCAACATTGGTGCTGGCAAAGGGAGGTCACAGAAATGGAAGAGGTCAGCAACAGTGGTGCCAGATAGGTAATCCAAGGACCCCAGAACTGAGGCACATCTTAACTGCTAGTAGGAACATGGGCATAATAAATAGAGGAAAGGGAGATGGGGAGAACTGTGACCAAACAGAGTCCAGTGTGAAGTAATAGGCAGGGAAAATATGGCACAGTGGATAGGAGTACCGGTCTTTTTCTGCTATAGAGTCTATTATTCTGTTTCTACCAGTGATTTCTTGAAGTATATTGCAGGAACATAATGTGATCCAAATGGCATTCTAATTTTTCATGTGTGCAATTCTTGCCTTGTTTAAATGCATGCTGGAATCAGATTCAGACTCTAATTTCAGTGGAATCAATGCTGCATTTCTCACTTAGAAGCTGTTGTAAATTCATTCCAAGTTGGGTTCCTGTTTCGGTCTGAACTGTATTCAAGTGCAGTGGTTCAGGTACATTGATTACTTTAAACATGGGTACCTTGTGCATGTAAAACCAATTGGAAAGTGATTTTGCTATTTTATTTTGTGGAAACAGCTGTAAAAGGAAGGCAACCAGATTCAAAATTCTCAGTTACTGTGTGTGTTACATGCAATAGGAATTAGTAATCTTGTGATCAACTCAGTTCATCAGTTCAACAGCATGTGAACTAAAAAGGATTACTATCTGAATAAAATGAATTGATTACAAAGTAATTGATTCCCACTGCATGTAAACATAGCATGTGACTACTTCACAAAACAGAATGTTATCCTGATGGTGGCACTGTACCTCTACTCGTTAAAGAGTTCCTACAGTCAAGAGGGAACATTGAAAGAACACATCTCTAGATACACTTAAGGTTATATTTCATATTTTCTGTATTTAGCATCCCCTTTTCATAATAACTTTGCACATTAACATGAACAAGGATCACTGTTCCCTGGTGTTTATCTTTTCTGGCTGCTTTTCACACTTGACATCATGCTCTGTTTATGACAGTGTAGAAGTGAGAACTGTGGAGTCAAGTGAGTGACGCAGCCTGAATAATTGAAATCCAGGGGCCAGTGATCCTGCTTTCACGCTCCTGCACACAGTTATAAAGAACAAATTCTGGTCGAGCCACATGGCTGTGGAAAGCTTTTAGAGTGGCAAGAGCAGGAACAGAATATGCTGTGCTCTCACTGCACAGGAGTCAGCCATATACTGCAACGATTACAGTACTGTGCATGCATGATACCGCACATGTGCAGTTTGCCCCGGAGTCAGCTTTGTGCAACACTGCGATGCTGACAAAACTATGTGTAACAAACTCAGTCCCCTGGTTACGAGAATCCTATTAGTACTAGTCTTAGGCAGGCAGGATAAGGCAGCTGGTGGGGAGGTCATTAGGGCTTTCTACATAATGACATCATTGTTTACTCAGCTAGCCTGAGAAGGATGATTATGTCATGTAGAACTCTCACAGCAGCATAACCATTTTAGAGTCAGCTGCTCCTGGGGAGCTTAGAATGTTCATCAGTAAGTTCAAGTGTGGTAGTTATACAGCCAGAAGGTCTGCCATTGGGGCTCTGTTAAAGGGAGTCTTGGTATTTCTCACCCCAGTTTGGTAAAATCTTCAGTTTGCCTGCTGGACTCTCTAGTTTCACTGCAGGGGGAGTGAGAGGGAATGCAGTTCTTGTGCATCCAAGGGGCAATCCCCTGAAGTTCCTGAAGTTCACATCTGCCTTATGGAAGAACAATGAGTGGAATCTAACAGCTACCAGAGAAAGAAAGAAAGAAAGGAAGGAAGGAAGGAAGGTGTCTTTTGTTCTTTCCATGATTGGGAGGAAGGAACAACTAATCTGTGAGTACAGAGTTTGAGACTGTACTCTGAGGGAGTTGTCTGAGGTGTGTGTGTCCTAGATAAGGCTAGATCTCATTGGTCAGGACCCCTTTCAACACAGCTGTGCTGAATTTAAAGTTAAAGTTGGGTGTCTTTAGCAATTCATTGGGGATTGGAGACTCATTTGGTGTAACCCTAAAAGAATGGCAGAAGCTGTTTGGGGCAAAGGGTGAGGAATGCTATCTGGAGTTTCAGGCAGGGCTAAGTGGTTCATGGATGGGCACTAGTGTTCCCTGGGCAACAACCATGCACCAGGAGGATTTTAAAGTATGTGGTACATCCCACAGACATACACTTTGAAAATGGAAATGTTTGGAAAATGTTTAAAGTGTGTGGAACATCCCACAGATAGACACATTGGAAGAGAGATAAAGATGTTTTTTTTTATGAAAACATTACTGCCTAGCAAAGTGTCCTGCAAAAAAGAGTGTGCTTATATTGCAATGATAAACATTTGGGGGACCACCCTTGCTTTAATTAACATCTGTAAATAAAGCCATACTGCAAAATCTTAGTTACTGCTCTGGACATTCCGCTTATTGCTTCTAGTGTGAATGTTACTGGGGCTCCTCAGCAGTTAGGTCTAGCCTATGCCTAGCATCCTCTCCCCTGGACCTGGTTGTAAATAAAAAGGCCCATTTTAGTATGTACCCCTCCCCCACAACCTGTCCTCTAGAAAATTAACCTGGTATACACTCCAGCACTAGGGGTGGTACCATGAGTGTAGCTCTGCCAAAAGAAAATTGTATGCCATGTAGTTGTGAGTAGTTCTTTTAACGGGGATGCCAGCTAGCCAAAGGTGGTGTGGGGGTTACATACATATGCGCAATAGTCATGTATGCACAGTTTAAGTCTGTGCCACCATGTTGCACACAGTGACCATCATGTCCACACTTGCTAAAAGGAAATGTTGTGTGCCAGGAAGTGGGTTTGTTTATGAAGGCCACAGAGGGGAAGGGCTGCATAAACAGAATCACTGGAAACTATGCTTGAGCACTGGGACAAAACATTAGACAGCAGTCTGGTTATGTGCTTCCACAGTGCTGTTTTACAAATCTGATCATGGCATAACATCTGTGAAGCTTGGCCCACACAACTGTAAAAAGCAGACTCAGGAGGAGACTATTAGCAAACTGGAGATCTGGTCTCGAATTTGCTTGTCATCACAGTCACTTTCTCATTCTTTCCTAAGCAGTAATTTCTGGTAAATGTGCCTTTACCAGATTGATCTCATGGTAGACTACTTCTGGTTTTCCGACTGTATTAGGAGAAGGTAGTAGCAGTCTTGAAGTGGTTGCTGCCAGTGGTGGCATGCTCTGAAAAAAGTGGTCCCCACTCTCATCTGCACATTTTAGAAATGACCTCTTGCATTAAATGGGACAGGAATTGATTACTTATGTGCAGCTGTTTGAAATGTCTCTGTTTTTATAAATTATATTTATACTTCTAAAGGATCCCTATTTTAACTGTGCCTGAATAAAACCTTAAGCTGTCAGTTGTGTTTTGTTTTATTTTTAAATTTATGGAACTGTTACTACAACAGCAGATTAGGTACATACGGGTACATGTTGATACACGGACATATTAGGATAACAGTATCTCAATTACAAGGGAGTCAGTGTTAGGTTTGGGTTTTGAATGTACACATGCACTAGTCACTTCTTACAGAATTGCAGATATATCATATTTAAGATAGTATAAGTTTGACTGTTCATGAGTAACATGGACTTATTGTACACAGAGTTTAAGAAAAATGTGTCTGACCAGTACACTGTGTAAAATTTAATTGACACCACTGTGTGAAACAGCTGGTGAATGCTTAACTTACAGTAGGGCAGGTTGTCTTCCAAACCTATTTTTCACTTAACAGATATATATTTTCCCATTGAAAAGACTTTAACATTATTTACTATGTATTGCTTAAAGAGCTACTGATGCCTCAAAGAAAATTTTGAAAACATAACAATTAAATAAAATTCTGCTTGTATTATACATATATTCTAGAGTGCTCCTCCGCATTATTTATTACTGAGAAAATGTGCATGAATACATGACTTGTATCCCTTGCAGTTACTTTAAAGTTAATCTGCTTCTATAGCTTAGTCCCTACTTCAAGTCATAATGCTCTGTTGTGACATCACAGTTTGTTGCCATGGGAGTACCTGTGATGTCACAAGCAGTGCATTATGATCTCAGATAGGGAGACAGCAACAGAAATAGATTAACTCTTCAGGAGCAAAAAGCCTGTTTTCATGCAAATGACCACAGCAATAAATAATGGGGGGCAGGAGGAATAAAGAACTAATGTGAAATACAAGCTGAACTTTATCTAAATATTATGTTTTGTTAAAGTTTCTGAAGGTGTCAGCTGTTCTTTAAACTTATTTTTCCTTGTGTTTTTAATTATTGTCATTTACTAATGCTAGCACAAATACACACAGAGGATTTTAAAATTAAACTAAAGTTGGTTTATAACTTGTGTTAGGGAGTAAACTTTCAAGTCAGTGAAATTTGATCTTAGGATTGCTTTCTTTTGATGGAACTAATCCTGTCTTGGCAAAGTAATTTACAGAGCTGAGGCTGTTTAGAAGTACAATAGGAATTATGAAGAGTTATGCTAAACAGATGTAAATATTTCTAAAAGTATACAACTTACAGATAATAAACCTACATGAAAGTTGTTCAGAACAACAAGACCTTTTAAATGAGCCTATTTATTAAGCTGTACTAATTATAATTTTTAAACTATGGCCATCTGATTACCTGGATTTTCATTTTTCATCACAATTTGTACCTTTCAGATGGCTATATTTAAAAAAATCTAATGAATTCAGATTAGGGATTACCCTCATTGGAAAGTTCATTTTGTCCTGAACAACTTTCATATCAGTTGTATTTTTGTAACTTGTATACTTTCTGAGATATTTACATTTGTTTGGCATGACTCTACTGTGTTCACTTAGAGAGAAAACAATGTGCTTGTTTAGAAGACCATATTTACAAAATATAAAGAATTCAGATTAGTGACTACCCTCATGAGAAAGGTCTTTTTGCCCTGAACAACATTCACACTGGTTGTTTTTGTGCATCTTGAATAGTTTCAAAGATATTTAGATTTGTTTGGAAGGTGTGCACATTTGATCTCAGAGAAAAGCAGCTTGGAGTTCTGTGTCCATCATTCTAATTAAACAGAAAGAAGGGAGTATTTCTTTAACTGCCATGGAGATTTGCAGAATGGAAGGATACACTACAAACTCCTAAAAGATGTATTCCATGGAAACACCTTTTTTCAAGGGAAAGCAGCATGCTCTGCCCACAGCCATAACAAGGGGACTACAGTTAATAGAGAAACAACAGTAATCTACTGAATAAATTAAAATGTGTGGAGAAAACATTTTTTCAATGATTGTCCTAGGATGTCAAGAGTTCTTTAAGGAAGCTTTCCCAGACAGTTCCATTTGGTACTGAATCTCTAACAGTATCCCAGACTGATAAGCATCTTCTTTCAAAGGCTGCCCCTCCCATCTATCAACTCAGCCACTGGCTTCACCTGCTACTTCACAAATGTTAGATTGAATGCCAGAAAACTAATCATTTGAACAGGAACCTGATTATTCCCTTGGTTTCATTCCCTTTACTGCATATGCCAAACTGTACTTGCCTTGATACAACCAGGCAGACTCATAACTGCTTTCCCCAACAGGTGAGCTAACCAGTAAACAGATGGGAGCACTTCAATGTGTGCTCATCCTCTATTAGGAATCTGAGGTGACATTCCAGATAGCTCACAGTGACCATTCTCCCTAGCTCCCTTCCCACAGGAGACAGCTGTTGCTTTATTGTAAAAGAATATACGCTTGACTTTTAAATCATGTATAAATTATTAAAGGGCATTTAGTACTGCTTTAATCTCTACTTCGACCTGGGTGACACCTGTAAAAGGGCATGTAAGCCCAGTGTTCTCACCCAGTAAAAATACTACTAACTATATAAATAACAAATAAATAAAAAGTGTTATACAAATATACAAAGATTAGTCTGCTTTTGTCCTGGATTTCTGCTGCTTTGTGTCTCTTTCTAGAGCTCACAGACATCTATCTGAGCACCATTCTCAACCATGGCAGAACAGTGTTCTCCTCTGATACCTCTGCAAGTCTGCTTCATTGCTTGTCTACAGGAGGTGAGTATGGTGGCTGCAGAGTAAATGCTCTACTGCACTTTTTCCCTGGAATGTGTATAGTGTATGTGCTGCCTCTGTGATGCACCCATTCTCTGCCCACTCAATGAGGAAGAGAGTCATGGTTATTTCAGAAGGAGGATGAGCAAGGGATAGGAGCAATGTAATGTGAGCAGAGTCTGGAACAGCTGAGACTCTCCACTAGAAAAGAGAAGGTCAAGGGCAGCAAGACAGGACTATTTGGGATGCCCAATGTGCAAAGGGAGCTTTAGTCAAATTATTTGCGGTTTCTCTAGAAATAAAAATAAGGGGCACAAACTCAAACTGAAAGGGAAACAGCATGGTTGGTTGCTAGGAAGTATTGTTTCACACAAAGAGTGATAGGAATTCAGGGAAGATTGCCTAAAGATTCAATAGAAGCAATATAATTTTTTAATTGAAATTAGTTGTAAACCTGGTGAGTATAGCTGAGCATAACTGTTAACAAAGTAGGGTGGATAGATTGAATGATCATTGGTATTAATCTGTCCCAACAGTACCATGTAATGAGGTAACCCTGCTTGCATGCATGGTAGTACACTATACCACTACTGGGCACATTGCTTTTATGTTTAGTTTCTCAGTATTACCTAACCTTTACAAATATAAATGTTCCTTTTTATAAGACTGCAGTAAAAAATTTGATAATCCAAGGAAAATCTTTGCTTCCTCATCTATGAAAAGTCTATTTATCATTATGATTCTAGAGGATTCATATTTTTTTATTTCATATGCTTTTTCTGCCCACCAGCCCACTCCATTCAGCCTATCCACTCTGCCAGTCCAACACCTCATCATCTCCAGGACTTACATGCCGATCTACAGTGCCTCAAAGTTTAGCCCCCCAATAGCGGAGTCCCCCAGGATTGATGTCTTTATCCCAGGAAGAGTTTAGTTCAGTTGTGGCCAGAAAGCCCAGTAGGCATGTGTGTGGTCTGTGAGGATGGGGGAGTCATCCTGCAGGCTGGGGATTTTCAGTCATTGTTCTCTCCAGGAGGTGGGGTGTGCAATGTCCCCCACTAGAGCCAGGCTCAGTGGATCGGACTCACTGCTGCCACACAGGGTCAGTACCATGCAGGTGCCATCACCATTCTCCCCCAAGGAGGAGAGCAGTCCATGGGACACTCGATCCTCCTCCCCTTGCCAGCCCTCCAAGACCCGAGATCGCTTCTGATCCTGGGTTGTCAGCATCATAAGTGGTAACACTACCACTGCACCAGTGGACTGTCCCTGATTCGTATCTTAATGTTGCATTTCCCTTCATTTGTAGTTTTATGTTCTAACACTAAATCTTGTTTAGCATACACTACATTATCTATGGTTGCTCTGACATGGCATTTATACAAAATAGCTGTGTTGGCTTGCCACTGGTCAACATATTACAGATTATCCCATTTTTACGGTCCATAAGCTTAGAGGCAAGCATACAGTAGGTGATAGCCAAGGCATGGGTCCTTCAATGTTCTATTATGACCTCATCTTCTAGTAGCTGAAGTTCAGTCTCCACTTTCTACCATACATGGATTAGAAATTCTCAATCTACAATCTCTGAGTTGAAAGTTTTGTGTATGGGCCTATGAAGAGGAACATGCACATCTTTTAGTGTTTTCAGTGTCTTGGAATAGGTCCAGTTATCAATTGGATGACTTGGTCTTATGCCAGCTGTGGCTACTGTAATTATGGGAGTTCTGAGCACCAGCTCTGAAGCTATCTGATAACTGAAAAGTGAGCTATTACTGTTTACAACATAAATCATGCTAAATGCAGCACTTGACTCAGACAGTGATGTGGCTATAGTACCACTTATGAGTATTATGTCTGTTATTATTTAATGTACCCTGACATTCAGTAATAAACATGCTTTTGGCACATGTTTTTGTTATACTTAGTTGACAGATATTAGATACCCCTTGATCCATTTTTGCTAGAGGTTTGCATCTCAGAGGTTCCAAGTGGCTCTCTATGCTAAAATAGTTCTTTTTTGTTACTTATCTGGCAAATTCTGTGAACAACATAGTAACCTGGAAAAACATAGTTCTGTATTATCTGTGTTTTAGTAATGTTTTGCAAGATTTTCAAAAGGATACATCTGATCCTGAGATATGTCCACTGCTATTTTCAAAACAGAAATACAGCTAAACTGTACAACATCTGTAAGATGGTTTAACAACATCGCATTTTGCAATAAAAAAACTGCAGTTGCAGCAAGGATGACACAAACTGCATTTAAACTGTTTTTTTATCACAGCTTGTGACTTTTTGGGACTTTTGTTGCAAATGGACATATATTTTAAAAATAGTAACAGAGCTGTCAGATGCATTTGGCAGATGCAGGCAGCAGTGCAATATGCAATTTTTTCAATGTCCACCATTTTCAAAATCTTGCTTGTTATCTGTATTAGCAAATAATCATTTTTTTGTCAGCATAGATAACTGCATTTTGGTATGTGTCTAGATTGTCACCTGGTTGCTGTGATGCTTCTCATACTGCATATTCTTATTAGGAGAAAACAAATTCAGCAGCCTAGTTGACATCCACATGCAGTAGTGCCATCATGTACTGATGTTGTATTATATGTGTCAGGAACTCATACCCCTGCAAAATATGGTAAAATAACTTTTTTTCCTTTATTGATCTGTAATATCAACTGAACAATGTCATTCTCAAATCATTGCATCTTGTTTAATCTGTACAATGAAACTGAACTACACTAGGCTTTGCAACATTAGTAAGAGTGAGAGAAGTGTGCTATTGGCAAAGTTGACTCAGCTACAAGATGGACCCAAAGTATTTGGTTCAGTTTTTAGAATTCAATCTAACCACTTTATCTCCTAATGCACTAATGCAATAGTAAACTAGAATTGTGCCAGCAGAAAAAGGCCTTGTAGTCTATTAGGTATGCTTGAGGTGGAGGAACATGCACCTTATAGGTTCATGTCCCCTATACCTCTCCCAGGTGCCCCGCTGACTTGCCCCCATATCTGTCCACTCATTCTTGAAGCTGTCCATGATTTTAACTTTAACAACCATCTCTGGCAGCTTGTTCCATGCATTCAACACCTGTTCTGTAAAGCTGCACTTCCTGGCATCCATACTGAATTTACACCTGTTATTTCACAGCCCCTCTTTCTTGTGTTCTTGTTCTCACTGGTCCTTAACAATTCAGTATAGTCCACCTTGTTAATACCTCTCATATATTTAAAGGTCTCTGTTATGCCCCTATCTCTCTCCTAGTCTCAAGAGAGTACATCTTTAGGCTCTGCTGTCTCAGCTTGTACATGTACCTCTGCTGCTCCATAATCACCTTTGTGGCCATTTTCTGCACTGCCTGAAGTTTGTCTGTGTACTTCTTCAGGTAAGGATTACAGACCTGGACATAATACTTCAGGTGCGCTGCACTGGGGTTCTATACAGCAGCAGTATAAGCTCCTTCTTCATGCAACTGAACCCCGTTTATGCACCCCATCATTCTGTTAACTTAACCCACTGCATTATTGCATCATGTAGATACCTGGAAAGTGCTCATAATTGGGAGGCCCCAAATATATTTTGTCTTCTGACACTGTAATGGTCACCCCCCATCCTGTACTCAGCCCCAAGTTCTTCCTGCCCATGTATATGGGAAACTGTTGTCCAGCTCATCCCACCTCAGTAAAAAAAAAATCAGTGTAAATGGGAGAGGCCTGGCATCAATCACAGCCAGTTCATAAACAAATTAGAGAGACAGGCCCACTCAACAAAACTGTTTAGCTATGTATCAGTAATTTATTAATGTAATTTCCAAACCTAACATGAGTATTACCAAGATTTCAAGGTATCTCTACCCCTTCTCAGGGAGTCTGGTGCATACTGTATCTAAACTCTTTAAAATACTTATACACATTTATATTCATTTATTATGTTAAGAAAATCAATTCAAATTAATTTATGTTGAATACATGCATCACTTAGACCACACTTAAGTTATCCCATAAAGCTTAACTGGAACTCAAGCTTCTCAGTATACAACTGCTTCTATGTATATACAGTAACCTAAATAAACAAACTCTAGCAAGAGCCAATACGGCTGCAAAATCTTGGTATTGTTGGAGTGAGAAATGTGTAAAAAATGGTATGAGAAATCATTGAGAATGAAATAATACAATTGTATTATGGAAAAGCTGAGAAATGCTGGAAGAGACAATATCAGAATATTATTGTTGCTATAAATAGTTTTCCACATGTAGGAGTGCATATAACTATATAAATATATTCACAGAAGTTTGTGTCAGTGTGGTGAACAGCACTGACAATTGTTTTATATGTTTTTTCACCTATATGAGTAAGATATACACAGGGGGTGGTATATTCAGAAATGCGCCAAAGGCATGTGCAACCCCGGCTCAGCACATGTCAACTGCGCAATGGCACAGTGACTACAATATTAAACGGTTGTGCACCGCAACTTGTGCCAGGGCAGCATGGCTAAATATCACAGGCACTGCACCATGGCTCAGTGAGATGTGCACTAGGGAGCAATCAGATATGCACCATAGCACAACCAGGGATGCACAAGGGCAGAGGAAGATGTACCAAGGCACAGCTGGAACAGCCACAGGCTTAGCAAGGAATCAGGCAAGGAGGAAGGTGGAACAGTGCAGGACGGCAGGTGCACCAGGCCAGGAACACTGGCAGGGACACAGCCAGAACGCAGGTCACCACTGCATAGGGAGTGCAAGCATGCAGCAGTGCCCCCCCGGGAGGACACAGGGCACAGGTGGCACTGACAAATGGGATGGGCACCCTAGACCACCACACACCAGTGGGCACATGGCCAATGACAGGCCACACCCCAACACATGGCACACACCACACACATGCCACACATCCCGAACAGCCATCCCAGGGCCATGCCATGGCACAGCCACTGCCCGAGGGGCATGCCAACACCATGCATGCACCACCCAATGACACAGGTGCACCACATGGCCACCCACCACCCGACTGCAGCATGGACCCACTCATCAGCTGCAAAGCAGAAAAGGACACAGAAGGGTAAACAGGTAAAATATATTGGAGCAAAGCAACACAGCTAAACATAACACAGGTAACACAGGCGTGGGTAGGTGTAGGTGAGAAGGGGTCAGGGGATAGGGTCTGTACAGGTGGAAGGGGGAAGGGAGGACAGAGGTGGGATGGTGGCAGGTGATCCTCATGGCTGGACACGGCCTACTGGTGGCTGGTGCCCCCCCGCACCGGTACTGGAGCACAAACTTCCTGGTCTGCCCCACAATCTCCATGGTGTTTGATGTGATGAGGAAGATCTCATGCAGGAGATGTTGATAGACTAGCAGGTGGAAGCGCCTTCGAACACCTATAGCAGAGGAAGGAACAGGTGATCAGTGAGCGTCCAAAGCGCCCTAGCCCCCCCATGCACAGTGGACAGTGAGAACACACACCCCTGGAGTGGCACCCCTGCCACCTGCAGGGGTGGGCTTACTCTTGCCACCAACCCGGCAGGCCACGGCAATGCACAGCACTGGGGACCACCACCCAAGGGACACCCATCAGCACAGTGTCAGGCAGGTTGCATTGTGCTGCAGTGGAACCCCAGTGGCACTGGTGGTAGCCAGACACACACCCAGCCCACCAACAGCTGACACACATGTGCAATGGCTGTTCCATGGTGTAACACACACTGCACCATGTGCTATACACAGCTGCCACGGCACATGGCACAGGAGGCCAAGGCTGTACCCTCTGCCTACTTGTCTGCCATGGCACTGTGTGCACCAGACCTGCTGCTGCACCTCCGCTCAGTCCCGCACCCCCAGCCATAGGGCCCACAGCGGCCTGCTGCTGGCCACCAGGTGCCCCTGCCACTCTGGCATGTCTCTGGTCCTCAGGCCCTAGGACAGGAACACAGACAGGCATACATCAGAACATGGCCACAGCATGAGCCCACTGCCCCACCACCAAGCACAGTGTGTGCCCCAGCCGGGCAAGGCTGTGGCACAGTGCACCCTGTGACTGGAATTGCCAAGCCACAGGGCACACAATGACAGACCAACTCCCACCCCAGCACAGCATGCAGCCCTGCCACCCTCATGGATCAGTGGTCATGCCCAGATGTAGTATGAGCCCACTTATCTGGCCATGTCATGGCACCCTGTGGACATGCGCCTGCAGTACCCTCAGCCACTCTGGGTCCCTCCTGAGTAGGTCACAAAACTGGTGCCAGCAGTGTTCTCTGGTGCGCTGCACCCCAGTGGCCTGGACCACCCCATCCAGGATGTCCTGCCACACTTCTGTTCTGGGCCTAGTGAGGGGCTGCTGGCCGAACAGGCCAGCAGCATGAGGCTCCACCTGGGCCACCGGGTTTAAAAAGTCTACCTGGCTCCAGTTTTGGGCACAGGGGCACTGTGTGATGTGGCATCCTCAGTCGGCACTGAGGAGATGTCAATATGGTGCGGTGGCATGCATTGCCTGCGTGCACAGAATGTGCCACTCGCGAGATGTGATGTCCACAGCAATTGTGCATCCCGGGGATGCACAGCATGGGTGCAGCCACACTAGCATGTGGGCAGAGGTCACTGGGGGGCAGGGGCATGGTGGGGTTCTAGGGTCAGCACGCCGCAATGTGCGAGGGTGCGTTATTTGGCCCATGTCACATATTGCACAGTAGGGCCACTTGGACAGCACGTCCCATGGGTCCAATAGTGCCCGAGAACCATAGAACCAATAGTTCCCATGCATAATACAGTCAACATCACCCAAGCGCCATAGACACAATAGTGCATGAGCGCCATGGGCTGTATGGTGCACGGCCTTGATGGACCCTACAATACACGCTGCACAATAGGTGGCAGCAGCTGCCATTGCACATGCACATTGGCACATCTGCACTGTGCATGCCATGGCAGTGCACAATGACATGCACCAGAGCAAGTCCATTGAGCAATGTGCAACAGCGCGATTTTCAGCTGACATGTGCAGATTAGCTCATCAGCCTATACGTGGTGCAATGTGGACATTTGCATGTCATTATAGGTGTGCATCAGCTCATTTGCATGCAATGCCCTGCAATAGCGCCGCAAAACAACACAGGCCATTGCAACCATCAGGGGTAGGATGCGCCTGCCGGGGGAGGGTAAGCAAAGGGTGCTCGATGGCTGGGATGGGCCGCTGCAGCCACTAACCAGTGTTGACTGTGACACTGACAGTGTTAGTGGCTCAGTAGGTAGCACACTTGCCTCTGAAGCCGGGAGATCAGACGGCTGTGGGTTCAGTTCCCACATCTGACACTTGGGTTAATATCCCAGTACTGACACTGTAGTGCAGCATGAGAGGGGTGCTGCACTTCTGAGGTGCCGTCTTTCAGATGAGACATTAAACTGAGGTCCCTTCTGCCTGGATTGGTGGTAGTTCAGGTGGATGTTAAAGATACCATGGCACTTATCGAAAAAGAGTAGGGAAATTTTTATTAAGAAACAAAGACCATATACATCAAAACAGAAAACACAAACATTAGGAACAAAAAAAGCAGGATAACAGGAAAATAAGGAAACCAGATAAATCAACACGTCTCATATAATGCAAAAAGAATACCTATCCTACCCACTCCGCACCCTTCCAAAAGTCCTGAGAGAAAGCTACCCCCAGAGTATGATATTCATACTGATAAATTTTGTCCAATTCCATTTGTACCTGACATAGCATATCCCACACAGTAATTTCCTTTGATTGTAAAACTTGGAGACATCTGGAATGCCAGATCACCCATTTTAAACATGCCAAAATTACTCATACCTGTACTCTATTCCATTTTGTCCATCCCATGTCTAACTGCCCCAAAACCAAAACATCATAAGACATATAGAGAAAACAGACGTTCCCCCCCCCAATAAGGCACCCAAAGAATCCCAAAAACCCGACATATAAGTGCAATCAAAAAACAAATGATGCATGGTCTCAATTCTTTCCATACAGTGTTCGGCAAGACAAAGTCTGTCCTGTATCACTTTATGTTTCTGATTGCCCTTTACATTCAATTTTTGATGTCCACACAACCAATAACATCTTGCAATTTTTAGGAATTTGTGGTTCAATGATACTAGCTATGAGAAGTTGACAGTCCATCTGATTAGGAATAGCAAATATTGGATTTTCTAGATAACAGTGAGCCACAACTGTATTATAAAAAACTTGTTTGTTTGAATCCACAAACCAATGTAAGACAATTTTCCATAGCCGGACATATTTCAACGTGGTCTGAATATAGACAGGTAAACTTTTTTCTGAAACATGTCATTTCCCTCATCCTCATGCAGTCAAAAATTGAGTTTCCCAGTGCTTCATTCCAACAACCCCCAAAGTCATTTCACCTAGGAGCAGTGGGCGAACGTTACTATAGAAAAAATTACTAAATAAGGAGACCAATGGTTGTATCGTTCCCATCCCTCCCTCTTTTCTAGTTCTGTATGTATGTGCCCTCTTGACAGGATATAACCGACTATCCCATAAAAACAAAAAGAAAAGCCCCATAATCTTAGTATGCATATGAAAAGGTACAGGATAAACATGAGATACATATAAAAAAAAAAGGCAAAATGTATGCTTTCAACAAATAAATAAGATTTTTTCTAGTCATCTTCCAGGATTTCCAGGACTCAACTTTCCTATGTGCAATATCATACACTTGATCCCAATTCATCTGTTTAGCATGGAGTGACCTGAACCATAGACCCAAAATCTTTATTTCACCCTGGGCAACAAGGTCACAGCTCACACCATGGAAGGGGATGGTGGTGGCCACCATGTGGCATAGTGCGGTGGAGGGTGTGCTGGGCGGTGGCCTCCAGGCTGGTGGGAGCCCGTCGCTGCATGGTAGGCATGGTGGGCAGGCGGGGGTGCCTGTTGGGTCAGTGGCCCTAATGCATCTGTGGTCCCTTACAGCAACAGCCCACCAGCATGTAGTGGCAGGGGCACCTGTGGCTGCTGTGGTAGCTTGCCCAGCCCCGGGGGCCAGCCCTCCACCTCCATGGGCATCCAGGGGCCCGATGGGCTACAGGATGCTACCGCCATCCAGCCAGATGTCCTGGGCATGGTGGCGGATGAGGTCCTGGCTGTGTTCCAGGGAGACATCAGCAATGGCGTGCTCTGCGCGGTGACACAGATCAGGGTGGGGTTCGACTCTGATGCCGAACAGACCATTGCACTGGATGGTGGGGGGTCTGTAAGAGAGGGGTCACCTAAACCATACACCTGCACTGGCTGTGTGGCTGGTGGCCTGTTGGTGGCGGAACGGCTGCCTGCCACAGACACTGGTACCGCTATGTGCCCTGCCACTGTGTTGGTTCTGTGCATGTGTGTCTGTCCACCTACCTGCGTGCACCGTAGTGCTCCTGCGCTGTCGTGTCTCACCAGTGGCATGCCAGCCACATGGGCCAGGGATCCCTCCACCCTGGGGGGGCTGCCCACCACCTCCCGACCCTTTGCCCACATCGTCCCCTCTGCTGTGCCCCTCATCAGCCTCGGCAGCTATTCCATGGTCTTTGGCCATGTTGTTCATCATGCAGTGGGCCAGGGATAGGTTGCAGGCCTTCAGGGGCTGTATTGTAGGGCACCACCAGACCTGTCCAGGCATCAGTACCATGCTTTCAGCATCCCGACCACATGCCCATTGATGGTCCACGTGCAGGCGTGTGCCTCATTGTACTGCTCTTCCACTGGGGACGATGGGTGCCTGTAGGGGGTGGGCAGCCAGGGCCTGTGAGGGTAGCCACTGTCACCTGTGTGTGGAGAGGGTGGGAGAAAGAGTGTGAATGGGTTAGCCTGGTGCCCCTGTCACTGTGATCCCATGCCACACCCAGTCACCCACGGCGATTCCCCCACCCTGTCCGCCCCCCCTCCATGCCCTGCTCTCCCTGCTACTTGTGGCCTCACCATACACAAACTACTTGTTCGGTGGGATGTCCCCACTCTTGAATCTGTGGCACAGTGCGGACTGGGCCAGATGTCAGCATCATGGCTCCCCATGGTGTGGCTCGGACATTGGTTATGCACCTCCTGGCTGCCACCACCTGGGTGATGCTGGGGTAGCCATTCTGTTGATGTAGGCTACCCCTCTGCACCAGGTGGCATGCGGATGCCCACATTAGTGCAGTCTATGGCCCCTAGCACGCCAGGCATACGTCCTAGCTGGTGGAACTCCTGCATGGTTGCTGTACACTCTGCCTGTGTGATGGGGCCATGGATGTCTTCCACAGCATGTGGCAGCAGGGCATTGGGGTGTTGTGTGGGGTGCCATGATGTGGCCGGCTGGGTTTTGCCTGTGGTGTCCCTTGTTGGTCTCTGGAAGGTGCCCGCGGTGAGCAGGCATGTGACAGCTGATACCTTTGTCTCCACTGTCAGGGCATGGTACCGTCTAGTGGGTGCCTGCATCTCCTCACTGCACAGCTCACAGGGCTGCCTCAGACTTGCATGGTTCAGGTGATACCAGCCCATGGTCTCTGTGCTGGCGTGGGTTTCTCAGCTGATTCGGGGCCAGTATCGCCTGTTCCAGGCATCCCACTGATGGGCCCTTCCATGGCCACATTGCTCTGCCTCCTCACACCCCTCATTACTGCCTCCATCTGGAATGCCACACTGGCAATGGCCCCTGTTGTCCTGTCACTGCCTGGGCATCCAACTTCACTGGACCCCCCTGGCTCCATGGGGCAGTGCCTATCACTTGGTGGGCCCCCCCGCATACTCTACCTCTGTCTGAGTTTGCCTGCTGGCTCTGTTGCCTACCCCTGTGGGTGCCTGTGTTGCACCCCTTGGGTCTGGTGGCTCCCTTCGGCACCCACTCTCACTCCCTCCCTTGGTGGGCCTCCATAAGTGGCACTCTCACTCTCTTCTCTCTCTCTCTCTCTCTCCCTCCCCCCCTCTCTCTCCTAGACCTTCTTTTCCTCACCCTGTCTCCCTCTTCCTTGCTCAGATGGCCTCTCTGTCTCCTCTGTCCTGCTCCCCTCTGGTGCAGGTGCTTTCCTCCTACTTGCTCCCTGTTTTTCTGGGCTCAAGAATGCTCTGCACACCCGGCAGTTGCTCCTCGCTTGCGCCATTGCTCCATGGTTGAATATCGTGCTGTGCTGCATATTCATGGGTCCGCCCACTGCCCTTGCGCATGCATTCATTACTGTTGCATGTTGGTGCACTGCTACTTGCACTGCGCAGTTGCTCCCACTGAATATCACTCTTTGATGCATCTTCGCAGTTGCACATGGCAACCCTGTTGCACCATGCGCAACTGCTTTGAATATCCAGCCCAGGAAGTACTAAGAAAAAGAAAGATGACTTTTTTTGTTTGTTTTTTGGTTTTTCACAGTTATTCAAGTTTGTAGAAGTAGTGAGGTTTGGACCTGTGATGTCCCAGTTCTCATGATGGTGCACTAATCACACTGCTGCCACATTATCTTTATACTCTGAGGAGAGCACTATTATTATAAACACTTGTTATCAATGTATATGGTAACTATAGAAAACAGTTAACGTAATATACATGTCCAGGAAAAATGTGTCAGAAGAGACAAGCAATAGATGTTTTAATTTTTTTAAACTATATACGCAATATAGTCACAATAAGTATCAAGGAAACAGGTTAATTACACTGGATAGGCCAACTGAGATCTTATGTTGCTGGTGTTCCTTCTAGAATTTGGTGACATAAGTACAGGAAGGTCAGCAGACTTGCTGAAGGGCACAGAGGTATTTTTTTTCAAACTATGTCCATATTCTATACACTGTTCCATTCAAATCACTAGTCCAGATTGCTACTGTTTTGGTCTTTACACTTCTTAACAATGACAATAAAAACTGCAAGCAGTTGTAACTAAAGCAGTGCTGCATATCTGTAAATTTTTTCAGCTAAACCAGTGTTTCAGGAGGTATTGTAGGCACTCTCTGTTTTTCATTCCAGCATCAATATATTTTGTAAAACATTGTAATCCAGGGGAGGTCCTAGAAATGCTGTGGGGTGGATCAATGCATGTGGTGGTGTTGGGGGAGTTGATATATTTAACATGATTCACACATTATTAACTAATGGGCATCTCTGTCTCAGCCTCTGTCCTGCATTCTGAACAAATTACACTCTTGTTAAAACCTGAGTGACTATGGTCCCATCCACACTACACCTGAAAATGCTGAAACGGTTCTGAACCATTACAGACTGGAAATGGTACAGCGTGTCCACACTGCCAGGGAACAGGTGTGAAAGTGGACCAGAACAGTTACAGCCTGTCCACAATGAGCTGTGAACAGTGAGTGGACCCAAATCCATGAATGGAGAGCGTATCCCAGGGTGCACCTGGTGAAGACAGCTGCAATGACAGACACCCACCCACATGGCCATCCGGCGGACAGTGTACACAGAGCGTGGCAGAACATGGCAAGGAGGCCGGCAGCAATGTGTGCCCTGTGACAGTCATGGTGGACTGACGGTGTGATTCAGCAGAAGGGGTGGAAATGAAAGCAGAGGAGGGTCCTGATGCCTGGCATGGAAGAGAGTTGTGATGCACCCACAGGAGCTGGGAATCATGATCCTGCTGCAAGCCACAGGCAGGCATGTGGTGCACCACCAGGGCAAGGCATGCCATGCACAGCAGCCATCCTAAAGATGCATGCTGCATGTGCCCAGCAAACACAATGCTGCCAGGCTGTACATCCAGTCCCACCACACCCATACCCCATGGTTGCAGAAGCCCCACAGTGCCCCCATATAGCAATGTGGGCATGCAAGCAACCCGCCCAAGCAAAGGAGCAACACAGTATGGAGTCACATGACAGTCTTTATTCCAATGCCACCATGACCTCTGGTGGCAGTAATACATGTAAAACAACATTAGGCGACAGCATGAACATGCAGCATACCTGTGCATTGCTGCGGCACACAAAGGACTTGAAAATAACATACAATGTCCAGCATCACAACCCCGTGCAGGACTGTACGCATGACAAATGGAACACTAATGGCCCTGTGACCACTGCAAACCTGCAAATGGACACATAACATAATACTGAAACAGCATCACCCTCCGAGGCCCCCTACAGTGATAGTCAGTGTCTGGTGGATGCAGGGCACCCACGAGACCCAGACCTAGACATGTGACCCATCCATGCAATACACTATGCAAGACTACAAGATGGGTAACAGTGTACAACTAAACAGTAATCAACCCAATGTCCCCATGACCCACTATAGCATAACACAGTAACAAACAGGATGGGCAAACACCCAGCCACCCATGTGGCCCTCATGTGCCCGAACCTCTGTGGCTCATGAGGTATATAGGCTACACAACAATGCAGAACACCCCAGTGGGAGTAAACTATATACAGGCATGCCACTGTGAGCACAAAGCTCTGTGCCAGACCACACCAGGCACTGGCAACACTGGTCCACCCCCGGTGCCACTACCATATCAGGGAGGAATATGCAATGGGTGTCCCAGGTGACGGGCCGTGGGACACGTTGGATGCCACACCTCTGCAGGTGGCTCATGCCATCACAGTGTGGTCCACTGGAACGCGTCACTGTACAGGTCCTGTGTGAAGCTCAGCATGCCTGTTGTGGGTGCCGTGGGAGCAGCACAGTGCTGGTCAGCAGTACCATGCATCAGGAGTAGGGGAACAGTGTGCAGCCCAGCTGTGGTGGTCACGCGACTTGTGGGGCACTGCTGTGCCATGCCAACACAATACTGCGGTGCCTGTGATGTAGTGGGCAGGGTGTTCTGGGCGGTGGCGCTACCTGTGTACACCCCCCCACACAGGGGATGCGTGACTGTGGGGAACAGGCATGGTTGGGGGCAGCACACCAGTGGTGGCCGTCAGTGCCCTACAGCCCACCTGCCCATCATCAATGGCAGATTGCTGCAGGTTGGCCATGCTGCACACCAGTGGGGTTCCCCATGGACATGGGTATGGTGGGCTACCCACCAGTGGGCTATGGCCTGGGGGAAAGGGGCAGGAGTGGATGGGGTGGCGGTGGTGTGTGGCATGGTGGTGGCACCCATACAATGCGGTGCACCCGCAGGGTGTGGCTGGTGGCATAGCATGGCCAGAAACTGGGCCATCTGTGTAAAGAACTGCTGTGTCCGTGCAGCCTCCCATTGCCACATACGCTCCTCCATTGCCCTCTCTTCCCTTGCCCGCTCCCACTCCAGCTCCAACATTTCCCTATGGTGCTCCTGCAGCATTTTATACGTCAGTTCCAACACCGCCCCAAGCACATCTGCCATTCATGCTGCCTTGGACTTCCTCTTCTGGAGGTTCAACAGGGGTTCCTGGCCAAGTCGCAGCCTCGCAGCTCTGCCCCTTCCTGCGGTGGAGGCATCACTGGAGGTACCCGACATCTCTTCATGCATGCCCGAGGACACTGAGGATGCCTCCGCTGTGTCAGTGTCCACCGATGTCCCTTCCCCTGGGTCTTGCCCTGGAATGGCAGAACACACCAGTCACCATTGTACACATGCAGTCACCCCACCCACACACCCCATGCCCTACCCCATCCCCACACCACTGTCTCCCCCGCACCCGTGGACATACCCACACCCCAGGTGCCACTGGCATGTTGCCCGGCCATGGGTCATAGCATGTCCACTAGTCGGCACCATGTACACACGTGTCACCACCTATCACTGTGCTACACCCATCTGTGATCACCATCCGCCTCATGCCCAGGCAGCACCTCCACCAACATGCCATGATGTGCCCCCCATGTCCCAGCCACCATACAGGTGCAGTGCACATTGCATGTACCAGTGTCGGGTGTCTCCTGATGCACACTGACCGCACCTCCAGCCCCCTGGCGTGGGCGCGGGTCCCCAGTGGCATCCATTTCATCCTTCAACTCCGGCTGTGGGCTGTCCACCTGTGAGCTCTCAAGGATGAACTCTGGTGCTGTGGTTGGTCATGTACCTAGTATGGTGTCCAACTTGTCATAAAAGGGCACACCAAACATGCACCCCCCCCGAGCGTCTGTTGCTGTCCTTGGTTTTGTGGTAACGCACCTTCAACTGCTTTATTTTGTTGTGGCATTGCTTTTCCATCCTCTCCATGCTATTCTCAAACAGCTAGTCCGCAATCTTCTGGTAGACCTTTGTGTTGTACCTGGCACTGGCTAGCTCTGCCTGCACCATCTCCTGTGACCAGTACTCCACCAGCATTGACGTGGCCTCATCTGACCAGGTGGTGCCATAGTCATTCATGGTTCCAGCTGGCACACAGTGTAGGGTGGGTGGTAACGTACTACTGTGGTCACCAGCGACTGAGTTGCAGGGCATATTGGTCCACCATGGTCACGGGCTATGCTTGGGGGACAGGGTGGCTCTGCAGTGGTGCCAGGGTGGTGTGTTCTGGCACTGTTGTACTGCAGGGGCTGGGCTCATGCCTCTGGCAGTTGTTGGTGGCCTACCTCCCACCTGTGGCACACGGGTGTGTGCTGTGGTCTGTATGCCTGCCGCCTGTCCGCTGCTGTCTTTTTGCCTTACAGCTGTGTCCCACTGTTTGCCCTGGGACCATCAGTGTCCTACTAACACGTCCTGTTGTACAGCTGCAGGCTACCAGTGCTTCCCCACTGCTCCACTTTCCTGCCTGTGCCTCCGTTGGTTCGGTGCTAGGGTTACTGCTGTTGTGCTGACCCAGCTCCCATAACGCTTCAGCCCCTATGTGGGTGTTCTGTCCACACGTGTGGTCTCCTTCCTAGTTCCTCAAGCCCCCCACCCTCCTGGCTATCTCTGTGTTGCGCATTGCATGCTGGTCTGCCGGATGACCGTCAGCTACACGGTGGAGCATTTACACGCACACCGGTAACGTTACTGTTCTGCAACCGTTACAGGAACTGTTGTAGAAACCACCTCCCAATGTTACCAGTGTAAATGTGACCCTTTGCGATAACGTTTTTTGTCCTCTGTAATGTTACAGAGGCATAGTGTGGACAGGGCCTATGTCCCCTGCGACATTATTAGGAATGCTCATCTAAATTGCTTATTGCTGTTTATCAGTGCAACTTGCATAAATATGACTCCTCTCAGTAACTGGATTCTGTAAGGCACACTGCATTTACTATCTGCTTAAAACTGTGTATCAATTGATTGAGGGTATTGCATTATCCAGCATTATAAAATGGGTCTAAAATTTCCTTAAACCTCATTGGCTAATAGGGTATTTTAGCCATGTCCTTATCAAGGCATAACTTGTCAACCGGCACTAGCTACGCCAAGAGAACACCATAACTACAAAAAATCAATGAGCCATCATCTGACCATCACACATTTTAAACACAGAAGTGCCAGCCAACCTCAGCCAACAACCACGATCCAAACAGCACAGCAGCCATTCCTGCCAGCAGACGGCTGTCACATAAGATACTATATAACTCCCCTGCTTGCTCTTCCAATTTTGCTTTTTTTTTTTTTTGCATACCTAGTTATGCATAATGTTTTTTTGTAAATGGGATAGTGAGGAAGGGAGCTGTTGTTAAGAACCACGATTGTGAGGCTCTGTTTGAAAAAGCGGTAATAATGGCACCTAGTGACTGACAGGATCCGGTTCGTGTAACAGCCCATATGACTCTTCTGCTGCTTATTACAAACTTTTTGTTTTGGTAAATATGTAATAAACATTACAGTGACACCGCTGAGCAGAATTTACATTTTCCAAACCGCAAAGCGCTCTGTACGGCAGCTGCTAATGGACACGCTCACTCCCAGTCAAGTGAGCTGCTCATATAAATCAAACAAAATGAATTAATGAGAGAAAAGATAAAAATAAATAAATGAAAGGTGACAAAAATTGATTTGTGTATGGCAGCGAGGTGGGGGAGGGTGCAGACAAGAAACATCATGCTAACTGAAGTAGCCAACATGAGGCAGGCTCAGTCCCTCTAACTGAAACTTGGCCAGTCTGTCTCTCTTAGCAGAGATACACACAGAAAGAAATCTAAAGGAAACAAAATAAAATATGCATACATTACAATGTTGTGAGCCTTTTGTGTGTGTGTGTGTGTAGCTCCATGGGCAGTGGAGAAATAGACACCAATGCCCTCTAAGACAAGGACTACTTTTTGCTTTTTTCTACTGACATGATCGTATTTTTGTACTCTTTTTATGTAGCCATTTTATGTGCATTTTTTTTATTAGCTTTACTGGGGGACCCATTTTATAAGCACAATAAGACACTCTGAGGTGTGGGTTGTGGGTTGTGGCTTGATAAGAGCACTTCCCAGATGCTAAAAACACTCGGTGCAAGTGCCTCATGCCTTATAATGCACCTGGGGTGTGCTCTTATCAGACTATAACCCACACCTCATTGTGTCTTATTGCTGGCTTAAAACAGACTAAACAATGGAATAACTGTTGCAGCACCACTATTTGAATATTGTTATGGCTGGAGATCCTGGATTGCAACATGTTGAGACCCCTAGACAATAGCATTTAAAAGATGCTAAAAATAGAATAACATGTTTTTTCTCTGTTCCAGTGTTGTAAATCCATTGAGGGATTCTAGTAATAGCATTACCTGAACAGTGAAGCTCGAAAGGTCATTGATGTACCTAGAATCGTGAGATTCAATTGCAGCAACATAACAGAACCCCAAATGTTTTGGTAATACTGTACATATCACATGTGCCAGTCTCATTACAAATACCATTACTTGTCATCACACCACCGCACCCATCCTTTCACCAGACAGCAACTACAAAGCCAAATACAATGACTTTCCATCAAACAGAGAGAAAAAGAGACAGACACTTGCACATATGTAGGGAGAGAGACAGACCATTACTTTTCATGACACTGCCTGTCCCCTCAGCAAACTGTACCTACAAACCCAAATAATGTGACTTGCTATCAAACTGCCTTCCCCCACATAGAATTGTGAATACCATTTTTTATATATTTTCCCTGGTGTCCAGTGGTACCCCCCATTCTCTGATTGTCATCCCCATAATATTTATTTTCCTGGTATCTAGTGGCACACCCACCCTCTGATTCCCTCCACATAAATAATTTATGTATCCCTTGTGTCTTGGGGCACCCCACCCTCCCATGCCCAACTCCTTAACACTTCACTTTATCTCTGTGTACTAGTGGCACCCTCCCCACCTTCAAATGGGCTATCCCTGCTGGTAGTTATGTGCTTGCCCTGGTATTTAGTGGCACCCCCACCTCCGATGTCCCTCAGAGCCTGAAAAGAACATCTCTGAAGAACATTGCTGAACGTCTCATTTAAATCAACAATGACATGCATAAGGCTAAAACTGATCTAGATAGCAGGGGTATGTAGACTAGCAATTTTTGCACTAACCACTGAGCCACCTAACTTCACTTTCTAATTATTATGATACATACAAACACTGACTAATACGAATACACATATATGCATATATATTCCAGTATAACATAGCAGTGCACTGTCTACAAACACACACTGCATTGCCACACACATATTATCACACATACACTGCCTTATGTGTCATTTATTTACTTATACATCTAGTCCTTTTACTGTATTTAGGATAAGCACTGTGACACACTAACACACATACACTGCTTCATGTTCTGAGCAGTGCACAGTGCTATGATATAGCATTACAGCCATTTGCAAACTGACTAGAAAAAGGTTAATGTACCAGGAAAGGGTTAACAGAGTGCCACGCAGACACACACAATACACACACACACACACACACACACACACACACACACACACACACACTCTCACACACACACACACACACACTGTCTACACAAAGAGCATTGCCGCACACACACTAACACACATACACTGCCTTATATGGCATTTATTTACATCTAACCCTAACTTTAATTGTATTTAGGATAAGCACTGTGACACACTAACAAACATGCAGTGCTTCATGTTCTGAACAGTGCACAGTACTACAGTATAGCATTACAGCCATTTTCAAACTGACTAGGAAAAGGTTAATAATATACCAGGAAAGGGTTAACAGAGTGCCAGACAGGCATGCACACGTCTGCATGCGCACATGAATATACGAAAATTGCCAGCAAATACAGGCCCTATGGTCTATCGAGTCTGCTCGATTGTGTAGCTATCAGTGTTCCACTGTGCAGCTGCTCACCCCAATCCGATAGTGATCTTTCCCCTGATCGTGTCCAACCCCTTCTTAAAACTGCCCACCGTTCATGAAATTACCAGCTCCTCCAGTAATGTGCTCCACCCATCCACAACCCTTTCCGTGAAATAATGTCATCTCAACTCCTTCTTGAACCTCCCCCTCCAGTCTCTGACTGTGCACCCTTGTGTTTCTCCCTCCCTTCAATCTTAAAATCCCCTCTGTATTAACTTTGTTTATGCCCCTCATACATTTGAACATTTTGGTCATATTCCCCTATCCTTCCTATCCTCCAGGGAGTACATGTTGAGCTCCCTCAGTCTGTTTTTATAGGGTCTGTCCTCCATTACCTTGATCATCCTGGTGGCTCAGCATTGGACCCCCTCCAGTAACTTTACATCTCTCTTTGGGTTGGGCTGCCAGAACTGCACACAGTACTCCAGGTTTGATCTGACCAGTGACCTGTACAGAAGTAGGTTGACCTCTGTCCTCTGTGAGGTGATACCCCTGGCAGTACACCCCAACATCCTGGTTGCCTTAGTGGCTACTCTCCTGCACTGTGCTGAGTGGTTAATTTGCCTTGTGACCACCTACCGGGTCATAATGTTGCACGCTTAATAGTGTATGACATTATGGCTAAAGGCTACAGCATAGTCTGTAAGCACTAATGGTGCAATACTGCGTATATTGTTGGACATGGTATTGCGCCAGTAGCACTTTCCCAGGTAGAGGATATGACCTCTGCTGGGAGTGGGCTCTGCCTAGCAGCTGCCATGGCTCACAGGACTGAGCAACAGCAGCAGGAACCCAGGCGCTGCGTCTGGGATCGGGTTTGATTCCCGGTCCCAGAATCTTTTATTTTTATTTCCTTGTGTGCTTTCCTGAGTTGAACCCCCCGAGTTAAGAATCTTAGTGGGGGGTTCAGGGTGCAGCACCTGTAATAGGGAATGTGGGGACAAAGCCCCCAGAAAGATTTATGCCTCATGGCAGAAATCGCGCTGTATTGGCAGCATGATTTTTGTTATGCGGCATAATGTCGTCTTAACATTATGACCCCGCTGCCTTGTGATCACCACCCCAAGATCTTTTCCCTTCTGTAGTGGATAACTGTACCCCTCCCCATTATATAGCTGAACTTCTGGTTTCTAGCTCCCATGTGCATAACCTTGCAATTTTTTGCATTGCAACTCAGCTGCCAAGTGTCTGACCAGTGCTCGAGTTTATCCATGTCCTGCTGCAGCCCTAGCCATGCCTCTGTGTTGTCCACCACTGCACAGATCTTTGTGTCATCTGCAAATAGGCTTATCTTATTGCTGACCCCATCTGTGATGTCAGCAATAAAGATGGAAAACAAAACTGGTCCCAGCACTGAGCCCTGTGGAACCCTGCTTGTTACAGTTTTTGGAGATGAGCGTTACACCCTTACCACCACCCTCTGTTGCCTATCCCATAGCCAGTTTCGGACCCACTCCACCATCCCCCCCACCCCAGTTGATCCAGTTTGCTAACCAGCCTCCCACATGGCACTGAATTAAAGGCCTTGCTGAAGTCCAAGTAAAGTACATGCACCACCTGGCCCCTGTCTATTGCCCTTGCTACCCAGTCGTAGAAGTCAACAAGATTTGTCTGGCAGGATCTGCATAAGACAAACCCATGCTGTCTGGAGTCCGGATTCTCCTCCAGAAATTTTACCAGCCTCTCCTTAAGAATAGTCTCCCCCACAATGGCTGACTGGCCTATAGTTTTCTGGCTCATCCTTGGGCCAACCTTTATGGATGGACACCACATGCACCATCCTCCAGCCTGGGGCATGCAGCCAGTTGTCAGGGAAGCATTAAACAAGTCTGTCAGTGGCCCTGCCAGGATTTCTGACATCTCCCTCAGCATCCTGGAATGGATGCTGTCCAGTCCTGGTGCCTTGTCCACCCTCAGGGCTCTAAGACTTTCTAGCACTCTGCTCTCTGGGATATTCTGCTCTGTAAGTTCTACCCCCCCCACTGATGCCACTGATCCCCTTTCCTGTGGCAATGGCCCCTGTTTCTCCTTGGTAAATACAGAGCAGAAGTAGTCATTGAGCGCTTCTGCCTGTTCCACCCCTTTCTTTACCACCCCTCCACCTTGATACTAACAATTTGATCCTTGCAGGTTCTTTTCTCTCTTATGTACCTGAATAAATCCTTCTCCCCTCTCCTGTCTCTTAAACAAGCCTACGTTCTCTTGCTGATTTGGCTGCCCTTACTAGTCCGCTCACCTCCCTTGATTTCTTCTTGTACTCCTCCCTATCCTTCTCCCTTTTGGATCTCATGTATTTCCTGAAGGCAGACCTTTTTTTCTTAACTTTTCCTAACACCTCTCCGCTTAAGCAGCTTAGCTTCCTTGTTCTGGCCTTCTTGCTTTGGAGCTTTGAACATGAGTTTGTTGCCTCCACTAACCCAGCTTTGATGATCTCCCATTTCTGATTTGCATCCATGTGTGGCTAAATTTGGCAATGTGCCCCTCCAGTATGTACTCCATTCTTTCAAAGTCTGCCCTCCTGAAATCTATCACTTTAGTCTTTGTACTGGCTGTCTTATAACCCATCCCAAGTGAGAACCACACTGTAGTGTGGTCACTTCCTACCAGGCCCCCCCAACACCTGCATATTCTCCCCATTTTTCAGCACAAGGTCCAGTATGTTTCCTTCCCTGGTTGGTTCCCCTACCAACTTTACCAAGAAGCTGTCCTGGAAAGCTTCCAGGAGGACCGGCTCCCTGCTATTTGTGGTAGCAGGGATAGTTCACTCCACCCCCGGCAGTTAAAGTCCCCCATTATCATGGTGTGGCTCTTTGCACAGACCCTTCTCATCTGTTCCCTTTGATCCCTATCTATCACACACACACACACACACACACACACACACACACACACACACACACACACATATTTTCCATATAGGGAGACACACAGAGCCCTTCAACTCTTCCTGCATGCAACATCCCTTTCTTAGTTGTCTTTGTTGTACTAACTTTTACAAATTAAATTGAACATTTTAAACAATAACCAGAATAACCAATACAAAAAACCTCATTAAGCAATTTACATAAGTTAGTATGTTACTTGCTGTTGTCCTTTATTTAACTCTCGCATATCTTCTGAACTGATAACAGCACTTTACTCTGTGTTAATCTGAGGCATTTCCCAATAGCCTCTGAAATCTGAGCCTCCTTCCTCAGTCTCAGTTACAGCTTATGGTTTGGAAATGCTAAGTTGACATTTTTATGAACTAAGAACCTTTCTTGAAAGAGAATGCTACCTAGATTAAAGCTAGTAACCATGCAAAATAGTGTGGTGCAGCACTGCTTAGTTGAATGAACACAGCAGACTGCTTCAATTAGCATTAGCAGAGTGACTGCATGTCACCTCCAATTTTGTCTAGTCCATTCAGAATCTGAAGAGCTTCATTTTTCTACTGTGATAGCAAGTCATTTACAGAGCTCCACACTACAGCTGTAAAACTATACATTATTTCAATTTAGTCAATTTAACCTCTAAATAGTTACTTGAGAAACATTTTTAAATTCAATGACTCCAAAGCATAACTCATACTTCACTTAGTTTACTGGTCATATATGTCAAGATTTATAGAAATATGGTTATTTTGCTTCTGGTGTTTAATCTCTGAATTTACAAGTTTAATTCAATGGCACTGAGGAGAATGGATTTGTAGTGCAGAGCTCTGTACCTCTTCACAAAAATATCAACTTGCCATGATAGAAAACAATGTGATAGTGATCCTTAAATCAGTTATTTTACATGGAAAATAATCTTTTCATCAATCAGAACTAATGGGGGTCAATTTTCATTGTTTAAACAAAGTCTAAAAATACAGATATTTTGGAATGCTGGGATGTCAGTGTGGAACAAATCACCACAAAGATCAGCTGTCAAACTTCAGCTATGTGATGGCCATATGAATTTAAAGGCACCTAACATTTGGCATTCTTTTGAAGAATGGATGTAAGCACTAATACAGATTTGGACATGGATACTGCATCTTCTGGCACCTGAAACAACTAACTCTGCTATAAAATACGATGCCTGGAGAAAAGAAACCACCCAAATGTCCTTTAATGGAAACAGGCTGTGATGACAATGACAATGAAAACAACTATCAGCCTCTAACTGCACATTTGGACTGTTTCATGAAAGAGTTTTCTGCTATAGGATCAGCAATTACAGACCCAAATCTGGGCTTCAGAGAATTGTCCACAGAAATCCAGAATAACAAGCAAAGAATCGGAGATGCAGAGGCAAGGATCAACAGTGTGGAAGATACAATTTCCAAGGAACAAAAGGAGAGGATTTCTAATTCACAAGTCATCTCCAAATTAACTGCCAAACTAGAGGCTCAAGAATCAAGAAGCGGCAGCAAGGAGTTCCAGAAGGGTTGGAAGGTGCCAACACCATTGAATTTGTCACTAAACTGTAATCAACATCACTTGACCTCTTCCAGATATGGCCAACCACATACTTGAGCAAGCTCACCAGCTCATATGTCCTAAACCAAATAGCTCAGGGAAACCAAGGATGATCATTTTCAAGTTCTTAAATTTTCAACAGAAGACCTATGTACAATGCACTCTATGGGAGAAACCAGGTATTTTCTATGAAGGCCACAAGATTATGCTTTTCAATTACTTACTGCCTGAACTGATAAAAAGAAGAGATGATTTTTGTCCAAAAAAAAAGCACTGAGCGAGGCCAATATAAAAAGTTTACTCAATCAATCACTCAATCAAAATCTTTATTTATCCAGGCAATCACCATTGAGCAAGCTCATTTACAAGATGGACCTGCTGTGCTCAAGGACAAATATACAGACATACATACAAATAGGTGCATTATACAAAATGATAAACAGGATACAAACAAACAAATGAAATAAAAGATAATCTTACAGCAACATGTTAGGCACAATATGTACATTCCAATTGTTCATAGAGAACCTACATGTGTTACATGTTATTATTGCAGTATTTACAACCTTCATGTACATAGAAGTTGGGGCATCATGTTTATTATTGCCTACATGGAAGGGTACAACTATTTTCATTTCAGCCCTCAGTAACTGTTTATATACTTGGGTGAGGGTCCTAGGTTACAGAGGGACCCACAGTGAGGACTGTATCTCCTGCTACAGAGGCAGCAAGATAGTAGAAAAAGAGGTGCTAAGGTTCTGAGGGCCAGTATGGCAGGTGACTAGTGACTAGTTGAATGGGGAAAGATAGAACTAGGTTCATGACTGGGTATGGTGGAACCAGAGAGGTAACCATCCGCAGGACTGCTAGTGACTATGGAAACACTTGCAGTTTTTGACGAATGCTTTGACATAAATATTCCTAAAAAGGGTAATACTGACAGGAAAAATAAGTCTCAATGATTTTTGTATCTTATTCCAGAGTGTGGGCAGTGCGTGACTTAAGGCAGCCCTACCAAAATGGTTACTGATCCTGGGGATTTTCAATGAAATTAGTGAGTGTCTTCATAGGTCATAGTTACTCATTGGATTTAAGGGGAGACAGGCAACAATGTAATCTGGGAGCTTGTTGGTGAGGGCTCGAAGTGTCCAGAGGGCTGCATTTCTACACCACCTGTATTGCAGAGAAGGCCACCCTACTGCTGAATATAGAGAGCAATGATGTGTGGAGGACGGGAGATCAGTTATGAATCTTAAGGCTCTGTGGTACAGGACATCCAGTTTTGTAAGGTGTGAGATGGAGCATTGGCTATAGATAATGTCAGCGTAGTCAATTAATGAGAGGAATGTAGATTGAACAAGCTGTCTTTTAGCTTCTGTGGTCAGGAGGTGTTTAATTCTGAAGAAGAGGCCAAGCCTCTGCCTAAGTTTTTTTATCAGAACTTCTGTGTGCTCCAAAAAGGAGAGTTTATTGTCAAGCCATATGCCCAGATATTTGAATTTGGGTACAAATTCAAGCTTTTCGCCTAGTAAGGTGGTTATGGGAGGAAATGTACCAGTGGCAGCAGTGTAGACCCCAGTGTAGGCCCAAGTGCTATGTGGTGAAAAGATCATGGCCTTGGTTTTCTTTGTATTTAGTAGTAGTCTTTTATGGAGAAGCTGGTTCTGCAGTGTATTGAATTCCTTTTGTAATTCTGAGCATGCGGCTCCAGGAGAATCATGGCTTAGATAGAGCACCGTATCATCGGCAAACAGGTGTATACTGGCTTCCTTGATTCCCACATCCAAGTTGTTAATGTAGATGGCAAACAGTAGAGGGCCCAGTATGGATCCTTGTGGGACTCCTCTTTTTAATGGTTTGAGTGGGGAGAGCTCACCTTCGGCCTTGACTTGTTGCTGCCTGTCAGAGAGGTAGTCCTGGAACCAATCCAATGAGATTGAGTCCATGCCTATGGATTTTAGGGTTGAGAGAAGTAGGCAGTGGTCGATGGTGTTGAAAGCCTTGCTGAGATCTAGAAACACCGCACAAACAATTTTTTTTTTTGTCACGGTCCCATTGCCAATCATTAGTGACTTTGGCCAACGCCATAATAGTGCTATGCTTTGCTCTAAAGCTGGACTGCATAGGATTAAGCAAGGAGGAGTCATCTAGGAATGATCTCAACTGTATATTCACAATTTTTTCCATCATTTTGGATAGTATAGGTAAAAGAGAGATAGGCCTATAATTGTTTAGGTCACTTGGGTCTCCTGCTTTAAATAGTGGGATGACATGAGCAGTTTTCCATTCTGGGGAGAGAACCTTGGGCTAGGGACAAGTTGAAAAGGTGTGATATAGGTGGGGCAAGTATATGGTATGCAATTTTCAGAAAGTATGGGTCAAAGGAGTCAGCTCCTGTGCTTTTTCTAATATCTAGCTGTAGCAGAAGGTCTTCAACCTCCTTAATGGTAGTTGGGGAAAAGGAGAAGATCATATCTTTATTACTTGGTTCAGGCAGCTGGGCTTTGAGCTGTGGACATAGACTGCTTACTGGTGCATTATTGAATGCCATACCTGCAGTGGCAAAGTGGTTATTGAAGGCTTGAAGAATCTCAGTTTTGTTAGTAATAATTGCATTGTCAATGGTAATTTTGGAAGGTAATACAGTACCTGATGAATGTCCAGGCAGTTCCTTTATGGTAGACCAAAATTTGGTGGGGCTATTGGATGCAGATAGCAATTCCTTTTGATAAAAGTTGGCTTTGGCCTTTCTGACAAGTTTTGTGCAAGCATTCCTAGCTGTCCTAAATAGACACCAGTCTACTACAGCATGCGATTTCCTGGCCTTTTTCCATAGCTGGTCTCTTTTGAGTAAAGCTTTCTTTAGGTCCGGAGAGAACCAATGGCAGGTTCTGGTTTTTATTCAAGTTTTGGTTAATGGAGCATGTTTATTCAGGGCGCTGGCTATGATTTTGTGGAAAAAATCATATGCATCATTTACCAATTTGGCCAGGTAGAAATTCTGCCAGAGTAGAGAATTTTTTAGGTCGTTGAAGTAGGCCAGAGGGTCAAAGTTTCATTTAGATCTTCTGGTAGAGAACTTTGATGTAGCTAATGGTTTAGTGGTCGTTCTTATGCCAGCTATAAGGCAGTGGTCACTAACATCCGCTGGGAGGATACCAGCATGAGAAAAATAGTGCTGTTTATTGACAAGGAGGACATCCAGGAGGGTGCTTCTCATTGGGTTTTTATTGTTAATGTGAGTTGGTTCGGATATAAGTTGGGAGAACCCATGGGAATCACAAAATTGTTTTAGTGGTAGCGATCCGTTAGAGAACCAGTTGTAGTTAAGTTCGCCTAGTACAATTGTTTCCAGAGATGTCTCGTCCATTTGTGATGAGAGATATGTCAGGAGCTGTGGTCCTGCTGCTGGTGGTCTATAGCAGCCTATTATTCATAGTGCCACAGTTTTGGATAGTTCAACCCTAAGAGTCAGGCATTCAAAGCCCCCAGCAATGGAAGTAGCATCTAATACAGATGCTGTGTATTTATTTTTAACATAAATGGCTACTCCTCCCCACCTAGTCTTTCTGTCTGCTCTGAAGAGGAGGTAGTCGGGGATGTTGACCTCACTGTCTGGTGTGGATGCCCAAAGCCAAGATTCCGAGATCACAAGAATGTCTGGGGCAGTATGAATAATCCATGTCTGGACGGAATCCAGCTTCTTCAGGAGGCTGCAGACATTAGAGTGCATGAAACTGATACCTTTTAGAATAGCAATGTCAGATGGTAAGGAAATCAACTTTGTGGGGCCAGGATTAAGTTCAATGTCTCCAGAGCATAATAGTAGGAGGAACAGAATTCTTTTCAGGTTGGCAAAGAGATTTTTAAAAGCACGGGTCTTTTTGCGTTTATTGCCGGCTTTGTTGTTTGGATCCAGATACTGACATGTCCTCTTGTGTTGCCCTAATATTGCATAGCTTGAGGTCCAAGCAGAGTAACACCAGACTGTGCAGTGTTTAGGTGGCTGAAGTTTGGGACCATGCATATCCGGGCAAATTACTGTCCCACATCTAGGTGATTCAGCATAGTTAGAGTGAATCAGAGGCAAGCAGAGGTAGTATGATATGTGCGTATTCTTGTTATGTAGATAAAATGCTGGCCTGGGGCATGCTTCTATGCCTGGATCAGATCTATTTGGAGGCTTATTCATATTAGATAGTAGAAAAAGGGGGTAGGCTAATCTTAAAAGCCAGCCGAGACCTCCCAAGTTTGTTTTTACACAGTATTGCATTATACTACCAGGGGAACTGCTAACCAATGTCTATGTGTCCCCAAGTTTATTCTGGATGTTGTTACTACTGTGAAAATTTTTTGGCAGTTAGTACACAGTACAGGAGGTGCAGTGTGCCCCTGGCAGTGACATGTGTCAAAACAATGCTGACTTAATGCAGAATGCTTCCTGAGAGGAAGAGACTAAGGAAGGTGGCTAAGAATAAGTAAGTTTCAAGTGATTTGTTGTCTCTTCACTAAAGACTGTGGAAATTCCTGTGCAAAGTGGAAAGGACCAATAGAAATTTGAAGGCGTAGCTAATGGGGCTATAAAATAACACTCAGGGAGGGGGATGAGTGGGTGGGTGAAAATTTGCGGCTTTGCCATACCTTGCTGGCCAAGAGAGCCCAGGGCAGTGGTCTCGGGCATTGGCTGGAGAAGCGCCGACCGCCCGGTGGCCGCTCGTCCTGCGGCTGACAAAGTGAAGTCCCTAAGGGAGACAGAAGAGGGGACTATTAGTAGTAGTCCCAGTCAGCTTGAGGCCAGGCAGACCTGGGGGGAAGCAAAGCAGAATTGCACCCCATGCTACTAAAAGTATGGCTGCTAGAAGGAGTGAGATCTTACCAGAGTCTCAAAATGCCAAATTCAGTCAGAGGAAAGATCTGCCTTGGCTTTTTGGAGCCTTTGACTTTTCTTATTAAGACTGCTGGTTTGAACACAGACTTGGGACTTCTGGTTTTAGCATATTGCAATGAAACAAATTTGTTTTTGCTGGCACTTATTGTCTCTAATTTTTTTCTTTCTACAGCAGGGATTAAGGAGACTGGTGAAACTGAACTGGATGTGAAAACTGAGCTTGCAATGAAATTGACCATCCTTAGCTTCTCACTGGGCCCAGTGGATAGACAGGGAGTGCCTGGTTACTGCACTGACCAGCTCCCAAGATGGAGGGAGGGCCTTCTCGAAGAAAGGGTCGATTGGAGAAAGGGGCTCAGCCAACTCTTTCATCTCACTCTGTGGGTGGGTAGTCAGTCATTCCTCATTTTCACAAATTTTTTTAAATATGGTGTTAGATCAAATGTTTTTGATCTTGATCTTTGCGGGATGAAAGCGTACAGCTACTCAAATTCATGCTAATAAACTTATAGCACCAGTGTCTTGAAGATGTTATATCAGGTGACTCATTAAAATGTTTCCTTTTCCTATTCATTTTGGGTGAACAAATAACTCAGGCTAACTCAGCTGTGAATTTAGAGTAACTAGATTTTTTTAAAAATATGATAAGGTGGCCTTTTTATTTCTTTTTCTACTTTGTTACACTTATGATATCTCATTTGAGAGTTACAGAAGTGTTTACACTTGTTTCCCCCTTTCTCTTACTTTTTCATGTTCCTTGTTATTATTCTGAATGCTTTTTTTCTCCTTCTATTTCTCTTATTGATTGTTATGGGACCAAGGAGAGTGTAGTGATTATATCGGGAAGCCCAAAGATCTTTACATAATTTTTTAATTTTGTCCATTTTTTTTCCTGTCATTTGAAAGAGACAGTTACTGTGTTGAATCATTGCTTTCTTGTGAATGGAACTGTGCAGTCTCATGAATAAAGAGACCTGTGCACATGCCCATATACATGCCTGCATAGTCAAAGGTTGCATGCTGAAAAAACAGACAAAATGAACCCAGAAGGACTCTTTCAGTAATGTAACACAACAGTATAGAGTAGACTTTAAAAAAAGAGACCATTTTCTCTCATTAGAATCTAAAACCTACAACCTAATCTAAAAACAATTGGTCAGGGAACCCACTCAGGAGGGGGCAGTACTGGACCTAGTATTAACAAACAGGGACAATGTGGCAGAGGGTACAATAGGGGAACACCTGGGGAACAGCGATGACAGTACAGTGTGGTTTGATATAATAAGTGGGTCAGAAGCAAACCACACAAGGACAAGAGTCCTGGACTTTAGGAGGACCAATTTCAGGAAAATGAGAGGATGCCGCAGGGACACCATAACAGGAGTTGGAATTATGAAGGGAGTAGAGGAGCAGTGTACAAATATCAAGGGAATTGAAAGAGCAACACAGCTCTGAATCAGGCAGATCAGCAAGGGCAAGAGGGAAAATAGACTGTTTTGGTTCTCTAGGAAGGTGGTGTATAAGGTAAGATCAAAGAGGGTGGCATTTAGAAAATACAAACAAATACAGGAGAAGGAGAATAGGGAGAGTTACCAGGAAAAGCAAAGGGAGGCAGGGAATATAGTTAGGAGAGCTAAGGCACAAACAGAGCATTGCAAAATCAGTGAAAACATGAGATAAAACTTTGTACAGGTACATCAGTGAAAAAAAGAAGGCAAGGGGTGGGATAGTAAGGCTGAAAGGGGAAGAACAGGTCTGTGTGGAGAAAGACCTCCAAAACACGTACATATTGAACAAATATTTCTGTTCGGTATTCACAGAGGTGGGGGAAGGTAACAGGACAGTGATAAGGGACAAAGGTATGAATGGTTGGAAGGTGGACACAAGTTCTTTTTCAGAGGAAATGGTACTTAGGGAAATAGCAGTGCTAAAAGTTGACAAGCCAATGGGGCTAGATGGGGTGCACCCCAGGATACTGAGGTAACTAAGGGAGGAGTTTGATGCACCTCTGGTAGCCTTGTTCAACCTGTCATTGGAAACAGGGGAGGTACTGGAGGATTGGAGGAGGGCAGATGTAGTCCCCCTATACAAAAGTGGAAATAAGGAAGAGGCAGAAAACTACAGGTCAGTCAGCCTGACCTCAGTGATGGGCAAGGTAATGGAAACTCTATTGAAGGGAAGGATAGTGGAACACCTGGCTGCCAATGGTCTTCAAGACCCAAGGCAGCATGGCTTCACAGAGGGGAGGTCATGCCAGACAAACCTTATAGAGTTCTTCAACTGGGTAACGTGGCATGCCTGGATTTTAGTAAGGCCTTTGACACCATTCCACATAAAAGGCTAGTTAACAAGTTGAGGAATCTAGCAGTTGGTACTAAAGTAGTGAAATGGGTGGAGAGTTGGCTGGACAATAGGACTCAGATGGTGGTGGTTTATGGCATACACTCTGGAGTAGGCAGAGTGACCAGTGGGGTGCCACATGGCTCAGTGTTGGGCCAAGTCCTCTTCAATGTCTCTATCAGTGACATTGCAGAGGGTCTAGAAGGGAAAGTATGCCTGTTTGCAGTTGACACAAAGCTTTGCAACAGAGTGGACACATCAGGGGGAGTGGATAGGATGAGGAGAGATCTAAAAAAAACTAGAGGACTGGTCAAGGGATTGGCAGCTGAGATTCAATGCTAAAAAGTGCAAAATAATGCACATAGAAACATAGATTTTGATGGCAGATAAGGCTCTCTTGGCCCACCCAGTCTGCTCATTTCCCTACCTATTGGATAAGCTGCAGATCCTAGTATTACTAATAGCCTACTTCCTTCTACCTCTGACTAGAATTGCATATGTTTGTCCGATGCATTCTTAAATTCCCCCACTGTTTTTGATCACACGACCTCCTCTGGAAGGCCATTCCATGTGTCCACCACCCTCTCCATGAAAAAATACTTCCTCACATTGCCCTTGAGTCATCCCACCTCTGTTTTCAAATTGTGCTCCCTTGTTCTTGCACATCTCTTTTTCTGAAAGACGTTACCTTCTTGGACATTTTCGATTCCCTTGAAGTTCTTGAAAGTTTCTATCATGTTCCCCCTCACCCTCCTTTCCTCAAGGGTATACATACAATATTAAGCTCTTTTAGTCTCTCTTTGTATGGCTTCTGGTGCAGATCATGCACCATTTTAGTTACCCTCCTCTGGACTGCCTCCATCCATGCTATTCTGACTGCCTTCCCCACTTCATTCTGCTTCAACAGGCACAGTTCTCTGTCCTGCTTCTTCTGTGTTTCCTTATACATCCTGAATGCTATATTTTTCTCCCTAACCTTCCCCACCTCTTTTGAGAACCATAGTGTTATTTTCCTTTGTTTTGTTTTGTTTATTTGCTTCACTCAAAGGCTTGTTGTCTCCATGATGGCAGTTTTGATTTTCCCCATTGCTCCTCCACCCCACTTTCTTGCTCATTTGCTAATGCTTTTCTGAGGCACTCCACCATTTTGCCAAAGTCAGCCCTCCTAAAGTCCAATACACTCACCATTGTCTGACTTGATTCTACAGCTGTGTTTATCATGAACCACACTGTTTCGTGGTCACTTGTTCCCAGAAGTCTACCCACTTCTAAAACTGACATCCTCTCTCTGTCCCCATTTGAGAGTACCAGGTCTAAGATTGTTCCCTCCCGAGTGGGTTCCTAGCTGTCTGAGGCATGCCCCTGTAGGGTCTCGAGAATTACCCTGCTGTTGGATGTGGCTGCAGCAAAGGTGCTCCAGTTAACATCTGGAATATTCAGGTCCCCATCAACAATACCTCCCCCTTTTCTGCCATTCTAAGGATGCTTTCTATCATTTCCTTGTCCATTTCCTCCCCCTGAGATGGGGGTTTGTATACAACCCCTGTACAGATTGTGGTGCCATTTTCTGTCTCCAGGGTGACCCACAGTGCCTCGTCTTCTCCCTGTTTACCCTTTAGTTCAGTTGCTTTTATCCCTTTCGTTAAACAGAGAGCTACTCCTCCTCCTCCTCTTTTGCCCACTGTGCCCCTCCTGTAGATTGTGTACTCTGATATGTTGACATCCCAGTCATGGTTCTCTGTGTACCATGTTTCTGTGACTGCCACAATACCCAGGTGTCCCTCTTTCATCAAGTCCACTAGTTCAGGGAGCTTTTTACCCAGACTAGGTGTATTGGTACTCATCACCCTCCATTATTTGATAGCCTTACCCATTGGTGCCAGAACAGTTTGAGAATTGGTAGGGCCAAGGAAGTAAGGGATAAATTCTCCCCTATTAAATACATTAACATGATTGCAAAAAGTGACAAGGCCACTTATGAAAGTAGTAAGGCCATGGCCCTAGTGCCCCCCCATTCCAGCACCTATGGCCTTACCACTTTTAGCCTAATCCCTGTCCTTGCCTTTTTCTCCATTGACCCCTGTCCTGCTCCCTATTGATTTTTTTACCTTAGTGCTTACCTTACTAACTACCCTGTTTTTTTTTTGGGGGGGGGTGCTGGGATTTCCATGCTTCTTTTCAGTGCCTCCCCTTGGCTAATTTAAATGCTTGCCAATAAAGCATTTAAACATATCACATAGGATCCTACTTTCCATCCTGGACAGATGCAGACCATAGCACCAGTATAAGCCTGCATCCCTCCAAGTGGACCCCCAGTCTCCAGTGAAGCCAAAACCCTGAGCTCCACACCAGTTTTTCAGCCATTTATTGAACCCCATGGTGTGGAGTACCCTAGCCTCATCCATGCCATAGACAGGCAGCACCTCAGAGAACATTACCATGCATGCTACTTGACTAATGCCCCTCCCCTGCTCTACAAACTACTCCTGCACTGCTCTGATCCCATTCCCAGCCAAGTCATTTGTCCCTAGGTGGACAATGACATCCATCTCCCTCCCCCATGCTGCTGCTCCTGTGATCCTGAGGATTCACTTCCTGTTCCTGCTAACCATGGCACTGGGCAGGCACCTTACACATCTCTCCCTTCTCCCCAGTTCTACCCTCCTAATGATTGAGTTTCCCACCAGGAGTTGTTTCCTTCCCCTGTGGAGTCTCGTGCCAACCTCCTCTGGGTCTCCTTTGTGGAGGTTCCCAGCATCCTCCTTGGTCTCCACTGCAGGTGCCTCCATAGAGGAACTATGCTTCACCAGAATGGTGTATGAATTGTGGAGAGGTACAACTGGAGGGATGTGCCTCTGATCCACCCTCTCTGAGCCCACAGTGGTTCAACCACTCCTCTTTCTTGGCAACCTCTGAGGAAGTGGCAGTGGCCCTGGTGGTCCCAGGGTGGTGAAGGCAGTTTCCTGAATCCTCACCAGGTTGACCTGGAGACAGGCAACCTCTTCCCTCAGACAAGAGAGGTGCATACAAATAGGGCAGTGTTGCAGCCTCCACAATGTCTCCTGAAAGACTGCTGCCCCACAGCCAGTTCTTTGCACCATTCCCCAACTGTCTCTCTCCCTTCCTGTTTAGATTTTTTCTTTTTTGTTAATGTGTGTGAGTGTGTGCTTCTAACCCTATGCAGCATGCTGGGTTGTTAAAGCTGTGGCAGGTATATGTCTTTTTCCCTTTGGGGAAGTGATGACAGAACCTCTGGTATAAAGGAAATGATGTGCATGGGGTGGGTGGTGGAGGGCAGGTGGGTGGGACCAAGCCTGTGCCCTCCAGAAACAATCAGCCACAGCTCTGACCAACCACCCCAGTGAGTGTGTTCCTTCCTTTCAGCAAGACAACATGCACAACTATTTAAAAGAAAATATACCCTGCAAAAAACAATTTCAATCAGAGAAAAATAATGCAGTAAACTGTACAACCTGAAAGCACAAAACAGTAATACAACCTGTACGCACAACCTGTAAGCACAAAACAAAATAGTAACATGGCAGTAACTCTGCTTAGCCAAAAGAAGGCTTAATGATTCTCCTTGCTCTGTTAATATTGCTCTTGCTTTGTCCTTTTAAGCAAACCCTAGAAGAAAAGAGCTCAGGTGAAGCTAGGGATTTATGCCAGCAAACCTAGTCTTCACCACAACACACAAACTAACCTGACCTTTTAAATCTTTCCTCTGTGGGAAGGTACTAAACCTTTGTCAGCTCCACTCCACCCCCCAGTTATACTACTAATCCCCTGGTGGAGTTGTGGAAGAAAAGCAATTAGCTCCTTCAATGTGAGAAAGAGACTGCAATACCTTTAAGCCCAAAACAAAAACCTGTAGGCACAAAACAAAATAGTAACAAAACAGTAACTTTGCTTAGCCTAAAAATAGATCAAAATGTAAAACATGTAAGCACAAAACAGTAACAAAACCTGTAAGCACATCCTGTAACAATTTAACAGAAAATGTACCTTGCAAAAAACCCCAATGTGAATCAGGGAAAGATAAAGCAGTAACCTGTAAGCACAAAACAGTAACAAACCTGTAAGCAGACCCTGTAACAATTTAGCAAAATATATACCCAGCAGAAAACAATTTCAATCAGAGAAAAATAAAGCAATAAACTGTAAAACCTGTAAGCATAAAACAGTAAACAAAAACCTGTAAGCACAAAACAAAATAGTAACAAAACAGTAACTTTGCATAGCCTAAGGATAGATCAAAACGTAAAACCTGTAAGCACAAAACAGTAACAAAACATGTAAGCATAACCTGTAACAATTTAACAGAAAGCATACCTTGCAAAAAACAAAACAAAAACAATGAGAATCAGAGAAAGATAAAGCAGTAACCTGTAAGCACAAAACAGTAACAAACCTGTACGTACACCCTTCAATAATTTAGCAGAAAATATACCGTGCAAAAAACAACTTCAATCATAGAAAAATAAAGCAATAAACTGTAAAACATGTAAGCACAAACCAGTACTAAAACCTGTAAGCACAAAACAAAATAGTAACAAAACAGTAACTCTGCTTAGCCAAAACAAGCCTTAATGTTTCTCCTGCTCTGTTAATGTTGCTCCTTGCTCTGTCCTTTCAAGCAAACCCTAGAAGAAAAGAGCTCAGGTGAAGCTAGGTGCTTTATGTCAGCAAATCTGGGGCCCAATTCCAGGACAAATGTTGCAACTCACTGGTGCTTGCAACATGTGCTGCTGTGCCGGGGACCCTGTGCCAGATTCCAGAACAGGCAGGGTCCCCAGTGACTATGTCCTGTGACTTGTGGCACCTCCAGCACTGTGCAACAGGAAGGGAGTACATACACCGGGTTCTGTAAGCCACATAACTGCCCTCCAACAAAACAGAGTCCCGCATGGCATGCCCCCAAATCCTGCCGCTCTATCACCATGGTAATGCTCCTTGCAGGGCTGGAAGGGGGGCCACAGGACCACCATGGAGTACTTGGCATACATGCTAATAGTGGCATGTTGGCACCGGGGATGTGAACTGGCCCTGTGGGGCAATATCTGGGGATGGGGGCATTGGGATGCCAGAAGCCCTCAGAGGGCTGCCCTGCCACAGGAGGATGGGTGGGAGCCTATGTGGGACTGCGGAGGGGGTTGTTGGGGCACCAGGTACAGAGGTGCACCACCAGTGGACATAGTGTACAGTTAGACTAGCTAATAGCTGGTCTAACTGTTCTTAGACCACTGTCTTCGGGGGTCTGTCTTGGAATAGCACATTTGCTATTCCATCTGCCACCCTCCTGGAATTGGGCATAACTGCTGCCATAAATCCCCCCTGCACCATGTCACAGGGGGTTTATGGCATACCTGGTGGTGTAGCGCACCTTTGGCGCATGCAACCTTCGCCATGTTGCAGGCTGCCTTCTGGAATACCAGTCAGTGTAATGCATGGTACAAAGTGTTACTTGCGCCATTGGATTTGGTGCAAGTCACTTTGCGACATGTGTAACCCATTCTGGAATTGGGCACCTAATCTTTACGTGGGGAACAGGAACATGGGGACAAAATACCACTTGGGAGGGGAGGCAATAGCAAGCTGTTAGCAAGAAAGGGACCTGGGGTAGTCATCTCTGATGATCTAAGGTAACTAAGCAGTTTGACAAGACAGCAGAGAAGGCTAGCAGGATGCTGGGATGCATACACAGGGGAATCATCAGCAGAAGAAAGGAGGAAACAATCCCACTATATAGATCAATAGTGAGACCACACCTCAAGTACGGAGTCCAGTTTTGGAGACCACATCTGCAAAAGAACATAAACAGGGTGGAGGCAGTTCATAGGAGGGCTACCAAAATGGTGCAGGGCCTGCATCAGAAATCCTATGAGAAAAGGCTTTAAGAATTAAACATGTACTCCCTGGAGGAGAGGAGGGAAAGGGGGATATGATTGAAGCATTCAGATACCTCACAAGAAAGAAAAAGGTACAGGAGGGAATCATTTTCCAAAGAAAAAGACGCTCAAGGACAAAGGGGCACAACAAGATGTTGGAGGGGGGCAGGTTCAGGGGAAATGTGAGGAAGTACTTCTTCATGGAGATGGTGGTGGACAAGAACAGCCTACTGGTGGTGGTGGTGGGGTGGAAACAGTTACAATATTCAAGAAAGCATGGGATAGACACAATAGGACCTTAGAAGTTAAGGGAAGGGGAGACCTTACTGTAGGTCAATTAGGGTCTGCAGGTTCACTGTAGGTAGAGTAAATAGAGCAGACTAGGTGGGCCTGGAGGCCCTAATCTGCTGACTTCTATGTGTCTATGTTTCTATATAACCATGGGACCTGCTTCACTGAATGATGGCAAGGTTTTATCTTTTTCAATGCAAAAGATAACAAACATTTGTCAATGCCAAATGTTTGTTTGCTGGTATTAGCATTGAAAATGCAGGAGTTAGACAGATGCAGGATAGGAATGGCAGTGAAGTATAGAACTTTGCGTGAACCCCACCTCCATCCTGTAGAGATGGACAGGCATTGGGGTAAGTTTTTGGGTCATCACCCATGATGGTCATGCCATGTCATCTCACCCTATTCTGCAGACACCAACATGTGTTGAGGTGTGCCTTAGGGTGTTTGGCTTTACAGTGACCCCATTCCATAAGGACATACGGTGAAATGGGTGCAGCATAGGAGAATGAGGTGAAGTCTGGTGCAGAAGAGTCCAAGGTACACCTTGATGCCTGTCTGTGGCTGTGGGTGGGGGTTGGATGGCATGAGCAGTACAATCGGCAATCCAAAGGCACACCCCAATGCCTGCCAGTCTGTACAGGGTGGGACGTTATGGTTAGAAACCCTAATGCCTCAGGTGTTTGTTGGTATTTGCACTACAAATTTTCAACATGACCTTTTTGTGACCCCACCTCATGAAAGCATTTGGGACCTCTTCTCATGAAGAGTGGCAGTGTGATTTTGTCAATGTGTCCCGAACATTGAGTTCCAACAGCGACAGTGCCATTCTATGCCACACGTACGAAAACACAGATCAGGCAGGATGTGAAGCATGACAGCTGTACCATCCATAGGGAGGTGTGAAGAGATGGCAATGTTGAAAATCTGTAGTGGGAATATTAAAACTGCTCGCACTTCTGAGCATACGTGGAAACTGTGCAACGTATTCACGTAACACAGTCATTTTATGGACTTTCGCCACCACATTTTCAACATAGGCATTTTAGGACCTCTGCTCATGGAAAGTGTCACTGTGATTTTTGTAATGTGTCCCAAACACTGATTTCCCACAGCAACTGTGCTATTCTGCGCTGGTAGTGCGAAAGCACATTTTGGCCAGGATGTGAAAAATGATAGCCATACTGTTCATAAGGAGGGCTGGAAAAATGGGAATGTTGAAAATCCAGAGTGAAAATATTACAAATGTGCGAAGTTATGAGCGTGCGTGGAAACTGCACAACGTACACTCGTAACACAATCATTTTATGGACTTTCATCACCAAATTTTCAACATAGGCATTTTAAGACCTCTGCTAATGAACAGCGTCACTGTGATTTTCATAATGTGTCCTGAACATGGATTTACCTTAGCAACCACCCTATTCTGTGCTGGAAGTGTGAAAACACATTTCGGACAGGATGCGAAAAATGACAGCTGTACTGTTCCTAAGGAGATGTGGAAAAATGGCAATGTTGAAAATCTGGAGTAAAAATATTGCAAATTTGTGAAGTTATGAGTGTGCGTAGCAACTGCACAACACATGCTCGTAAAACAGTTATTTCTTGGATTTTTTCCCACCAAATTTGCAACATAGACTTTTTGAGAGCCCACCTCATGAACACTGGCACTGTCGTTTCATTAATCAGTCCCAAAGGTGATTCCGCGCAGTGACCGTGAAATCACCCTTCAGGACAAAATAACACCATGACAATGGCTGAATTCATGAGGAGGGGTACCAATAATCCCATGTTGAAAATTTGGTGCCAAAATTCCCAAAAATGCCTGAGATATGCACCAAAGTTCAAAAAAACCTATTTATGCCATTATACAGTTTACCAGCATTTCCTCAGTTCGCGGTCGGCTTTGAAGAGTGCAGACGTGTTCCCGGTCCACAGAAGATCATCGCGCTGGGCTCCGGAGGTAAGTATGGGGTGAAGGGGTGCGGGGAAGCAGGGTGCGCAGAGGGTGGGTGCAGGTTGGGGAGGGGCTGCTGGACTCAACAAGGGACCATTTTTTGTTTTACAGGGGGGACAAAAGAACATTGTGGGACTTTTTTTACAGGACATTTAACATAGACATTTGGCACACTGGGGTGGGCTCCCAGTGTGCCAACCTAGTGTTTTGTTGGGGCAACTGTAGCCAATGGGTGATTGGGCACTCCCTACTAGCATATGGGGGTGCAATAACGGGGGATTGGACACTTCTGGCAAAAACCCTCCATATTTTGTGTGTGTGGGACATTATGCCAATGGGGAGGGCCCCCATCGGCAAATGAAACTCGGATGGGGACTGAAGCTGGCAGGGACTGGGGCCCCCACTGGCAAACAAAGACTGTTTTGGGGCACCCCTCAGCACTGGGAGCTGTAATACTGTTTGTGAATGTGGCGGCAAGCCACTGCCATGTTCTAAACAATATTACATATAGCTAACATTCCGCCCTGCAATGATGGGTTGCTCCCTCATTGCAGTGGAATGACTGATGCTGCAATGACTTGGTGGCCCTTGATTGCTGTGGTGAAAACATTTGTACATGGTGGCACTTTTGGAGACCAGTATCATCAGCACACTGTGCCTCCATTGGTCAATCAGTGCTACGCCTCCAAATGCAATGCCTCCCTTGGCTGTAACAGTGCCGCGCTTCCACAACCCGCTTCTCTCCTAAGCTGTCGCATAATGTTTCATGTGCATGCACCCAAGCAAGCATAAAAATTGCCCTGAATGTTTGTAGAAGGGGATTAAATTCAAGGCACTTCTAAATAACTACTTTAATTTTATTAGAAGTGTAGTATTGTCAATGTATCATAAGCCTCAGCAGTGACTGTGTGCAGCACACAAATGGTTGCTGCAATTATACCAGTTTTGGTTGCTGAGATTATAACTTTGTGCTCATCCAAGACTTCATGGCAGCAGTTAAATAATGGGTGTTTACTCACCTGAGTAAAGGTGATTGTGTTGGTTGGCATCCATGCACTCCAGACATTACCTCATGGTTACAGCCCACCTGATAGGCTAATGATGCACATGACCCAGATCAGATTTCCAGTATATCCAGGTCCCAGGCACCCCTGCTCTCCAGTGTGAATTTTCCATAGCTGAAAGGAATGATGTTAGTACCAGAAACAATACACACAATATAGACTAGGAAAGATGAGGTCTGCTACGACATGATGACAATAACGAGGCCGGAGGCCTGAGTTTATTCCCTATTATGTACACACTATCTTGAACCATGGTTAGACTAATTTTTAGCATTGGAATTGAATTCTGACGGACTGGTGTAAGGACCTCCTGATCTTACTGGTTGGACGCTCCGATCATCCCCGAGGGCGGGCCTTGGAGTGCCATGGATGCCAACCAACACAATCACCTTTACCAGGTGAGTAAACACCCATTGTGATTGGTTGGCATCCCATGGCACTCCAGACATTACCTCATGGGAGATAAGAAGCAGTTTAGACCTCCGGGTGGGATTCGGATGGATCGGAGGGTCCGGGAGATGGAGCCGCTGCCAGGACATGGGATGCGAAGGCTGGTCTGAAGTCCTGGAGTTGTTCCAGTCTGTAGTGCCTGGTGAAGGTATGTAAGGAGCTCCAGGTAGCCGCCCTGCAGATGTCCTCGGATGACACCGATGCTCTCCGCCCAGGAGGTGGATACTGCTCTGGTGGAATGAGCTCTGATTCCCTGGGGTGGTGCCGCCGTAAGCGTGGTGGACGACCTTCTGATCCACCCCTGGCGATGGTGGTTTTGGACGCCATGTAGTCCCTGTCTTTGGCCTCGCGACGATGAAGAGTCTCTCCATCTTCACGGATGGCCTGGGTTCTGGCCAGGTAGATAGAGAGGGCTGAGCCCACGCTAGTGGGTCAGGAGCCCAATTCAGCAGGAGCATGCGCCTGCAGGGTGGGTAGATCTATGGGTTACCCCTGTGGAACTCGCCGGAACCTTCGCCGAAAGCCGGGTACCGTCCGAGCCTTACCCCTTCGGGGGTGAAGATGGTGTAGGGTGGAGCGCAAGACAGGGCGCCAAGCTCCCCTATCCGTCTGGCTGAACAGATGGCTACCAGGAAGGCAGTCTTCAGTCCTGCCCAGAACAGGTCTGAATCGGTGAGTGGTTCATACGGTGTCGTTCTTAGGGAGTCCAAGACTAGGGGTAGGTCCCATGGTGCAACGTTAGGCCTGGTCCTAGGTCGATGAAGTCTACCGCCTCAAGAAGCGGATGGCGCCTGGATGGGTCTCGGTGGTGCCTCTTCGACTAGGCCTCTGGCCGCCTGATGGCTGCCAGTTGCACCCTTAGGGAAGAAGCGCCAGTCCCTTGTCCACTCCTGCTGTAGGAACAACAAGATAGTGGGAGGTTGGCCTGTTCCGTACCGAGCCTCTGCTGGCGGCACCACTGTGTGAAGATGGCCCATTGTCTCGTCATGTGGATGTAGTGGAGGCTCGTCGAGATCGGAGAGAGCGTGCCTATGACCGACTCGTGATACCCGGTATGCAAGTATCGCTCCCTCTCAGGAGCCAGGCCATGAGCTTTAGGGTTCGAGGGACGGGTAACATCGGGCCCTGTGTCAGCATGTCCAGGCGGGCTGGAACTGGAGGCTGGCTCGGGACATTTCTGTGATTGCCGTGAACCAAGCTCTGTGGGGCCAGTACGAGCCACCAGGATGATGGAGGTCCGGATTTTTGGATTTTCTCCAAAACCTGTGGGATGAGGGAATCGGGGAACACATAGCGTAGTCCCAGACCATGCCTGGGAGAGGGCATCCGTGCCTTGGGAGTGCGCTGCCTCTGAACCGGGAGAAATAGTGGTCCACCTGGGCGTTGTCTCTGATGCCATTAGCTCTATGGACACTGGCCCCATGCCTCCTCGATCACCTGGAACAGATCCGGTGCAGGCCCATTCTCCGGGTGGATCTGCTGTCGGCTGAGCCAATCTGCCTCTTGCTTCAGTTTTCCCACCAGGTGTACTGCCCCAGGTGTGATAGGTGCTTTGTGCCCAGTTCATCACCTTTGCGGTTTCTCGTGACATGGCCCTGCTTCTGGTACCTCCTGCTTTGCGATGTAAGCCACTGTCACGCGGTTGTCGGACCTGATCAGGACCGACTGTCCTTGGATGATGTGTGCGTAATGCCCTCAGGGCTGGAATACCGCTCTCATTTCCAGGACATTGATTGAGAGCTATGACTCCGCGGGGACCAGGGCCCTGTGCTGATTCGTCCCCCAGTCAGGCTCCCCAGCCGGATAGACTCGCGTCCGTCTCGATGGGGATTGGGTGCGGTGCCTCCAGGGGAACCCCCTTTGTCAGATTTCCCTGGGTGACCCACCAGTCCAGGGATGATCTTACTTCTGCGGGTAACTGGACCGCGCAGCGCAGGTTCCACTCGCTGGGTGCTCCGCCAGAATGTAGTTCTGGAGTGGACGCATGTGCCACCTGGCCCAGGGGATGAGGTCGATGCAGGAGGCCATGCATCCCAAGAGTCTTGCCACCTTCTCCACCGTGGTGTGAGGGTGCGACCTTAACTGTCTGGCCAGGCTGCGGAGGCTGCGGATCCGAGCCGGAGCCGGCCTCGCCCAACCCTCTGCTGAGTTGATGATGGCTCTGAGGTGTTCGATCTGTTGGGTCGGGTGGAGATGGCTCTTCTCTGTTCACCACCCAGCCATGGTCCTCGAAGTGCTCGTGATCGCGAAGCTCGGTGTGAGTAATGCGCCTGACCCTCAGATCGAGCGCTATGAGCCAGTCATCTAGGTACGGCACTATGTCTAGGGCCCCACTCCTGAGTCTGGCTACCAGGGTGATGGATACCTTGGTGAAGACTCTGGGGCTGAGGACAGGCCGAATGGGAGCACCCGTATTGAAAGTGGTGTCCCAGGATGTGAAAACGGAGGAACCTTCTGTGACTCTTGACGATGGGGATGTGTAGGTCAGCCCTTGAGATCGATGGATGTCAGGAAGTCGCCATCCTGATGCCCTGAAGGGTGGATCGGACAGTCTCCATTTTGAACCGCGGGATCACGACGGTTCAGGCGTTTGATGTCCAGGATGGGCCTTAGCTCCCCGACTTCTTGGGAACCAGGAAGAAGATGGACTACATGCCCTCTCCTGCTCCTGGACCGGACGGGTTGAATGGCCCTGTTCTGGATGAGATCTGTCAGAATACCCTGTACCTGGTGAGGTGATGCTCTTCGTCCTGAGACCGGGATGAGACAGGGAGGGGGAACCGAAGGATGGTACAATTCTATGGTGTACCCTTGTGACTACGTCCGGACCCACCTGTCCGACGTGGTGGGACGCCCAGTGGTGAGCGAATAGGGCTAGCCGTGTCCGACAGGGGGTAGGAGCCTTGGTGGGAGGACTCGTGAGACGGAGTCACTGTTTTCTCTGAATCCCTTCCTCGACCTCCGGACTTTTGTCCCCGGGTTGGAAAGGGGAGACTTGTAGCTGCTGTAGGCGCATGCGTGGGTAGGATGGTGATGCTTTACCCGAAGGAGTGGTTCTGGGGGTAGGAGTCCTCACGAGTTTGAGTCTTGGACCCGGACGAAACCTCCGCCTAGCGGAAGGTAGGTGTGAAGGTCTTGACCGGTTTCTTAGAGGTCCCTACCTTCTTCTTTCTGCTTTAGTAATTCTGAAGACCCTCCCCGAATACATGAGTCCCCTTAAGAGGTAAGTTCTGCAGAAGAGTCTTGGATTCTGAGTCAGAGTCCCAGAGCTTGAGCCATAGAGCTCTGCGGGCCCGATTTATGATTGCGGACGCCCTGGCCTGGAGGCGTAGGGAGTCCACTGCCATGTCTGCCAGGTATTTGGCTGCATCGAGGGTGCAGTCTAAAAGTTCAGCCTCCCTGGACTTTGGACTCGCCTGTTCCTGAAGTTCCTCCAGCCAGCGTATCTGGGCGCGAGAGGTATAGATCGCCGCCGTCATCGCCTTGGCCATGGTGCCCTCAATTTCAAAGGTCCTCTTTAACATGTCCTCGATTCTTTTGTCTGTGGGGTCCTTGAGGGCTATGGTGCCGCATGGTAGCACCGCCTTCTTACTCAAGGCTGCCACCTGTGGATCGATGGAGGCGCCTTGCACCAGGCTTCTGATTTGTCACCTTGAACTGGATACATCTTGTGTAAGTTCCTTCGGTTTGGCATCCTGCCCGGGTCTGTGGATTGCCATTCCTTGTGGATCAGTTCCTCAATGGCCGGGCAGACTGGGAAGGTCTCCGGGGTGGTGGTCCTTAGCTGGATCATTGGGTCCAGCTTTGATTCTGTCTTCTCCCCTTCCTGTTCTTCTGTGGACAGGCCCATGGTGGCCTTGATGACCTTCATAAGGCTGGGGATTGTGTCGAAGGCACACAGTTTTGATGTCAGCGAGGGGGCTGTCTGCTGGTCGATGTCCTCCATGTCGGACTCCACACCATGCTCCTCCTCCTCATCCTCGTCAAATTCCTCCTCTTTGTCCCTATCTTCCAGATTGGCATCAATTGGAATGCTGGGAAGAGGGTCCTCTGTGCCTGGTGGATTCTCTGGGAGGTCTCTCTGGTGGATGAGCTCTGCGCCGGGCGGCCGAGGTCTGTTTTGGGTAAGCGCCTCCAGCTTCTCCATGATCTTCAGCATGAAGTTCTGCTGACTCTCCATCATGGCGACAGCCGCTTGTTGGTTCTGTATCAGCAGAGAGCCCGGATCCACCCAGGTTGAAGTGCTGGGGCCTGGGAGGGAAGGTGGCGTGGTTCTCTCCATCGAAGACAGTTCGTCGTCCAATAGGCAGGCAGTGCAGAGAGGGCCTGGGGTTTGAGGGAGGAGGGAGGCGTTGCACGTGGTACATTTCTTTGCTTTGACCATCTGAAAGATAAAGAGAAGGTCTGAGCGAGGAATGAGACTCCGGAAAACTGTCCCCCTCCCTTTTCTGGCATCCTTACCTGACTATCCCCTCTCAGGTGATTGCTACCCCAGGTAGGCCTGGGTCCACTGTGGGAGGGGACCGTGACCACCGAGGGAGGGGATAGCTCCGCTAGAGCCTGCCAGGGTCACTATGGGAGGTACCCTAGCATGGACTCTGCGGTGTCCGCCTGGGGTCGCTATGGGAGGGATCCGAGTGGACTGAGGTTTTTTTTTCTTCTTTATAGTCCTTTTGCAATGTCACTTATATTTATTTTTATTTATTTAGTTGTTTATCCAGGTATAGCACACTAAGCTGAAAGCTTTTTTACAGGAGCGACCTGGGAGCACAAGGAGGTTAAGTGACTTGCTCAGGGTCACACAGTATGCAAGTGGATGCTGTGGGATTCAAACCAGTCTGGTCTGCTGGATGTCACCAGATTAGCAGCTCAGAGCCTTAGACCACTGCACTATACTGCCTCCTGCGAGTGGCTTAGTAGATGCCACGAGTCGCTAGCTGTCCCCTCATTGTCCCTCCAACAGGCTCCTGGTAGGCCTCCCAGAAGGCCTAGGAGGAAACATGGAAGGCCCACCTCGCGCCTCACCTCTGAGCGGTTCCGGGAGGGGCAAGGCATGAGAGTCGGGAGCCTCGAGGTCAGGTGCCGCAGGCTGAAAAGTAAGGAGGGGTGGTGGTACTGGTCCGCTGTGCTCCTCAGAGAGGGGCCGGCATGCCCGCAAAGAAAGGCCCAGCGAGGCCTGGAGGAGATCCGCGCCTCCGTGGGTGGGTGCGGGAGTCGCCAGACTCAGAGCAGCGTCAGGAGCATGCCGCGGTCGACTTCTCCCCTTCCCGTGGGGCCGCGACTTGCCTGTGGGCTGTGTGGGAGGGAAGGCCTCAGAGGGAGGGGGGGAAGGTTTGGATTCACCGTGGAGTCGCGGGGAGAAGAGGTGACTCGAGGTGATGGGCCGGGTATGTCCAGCGGGGTAGTGAACTGCGGAGTCGTGGGGGAAAGAGGCGACTGCAGTCCTTAGCTCCTCTGAGCTTCTCACCTTGCATCTGGCGGTGGCCCAACCGTGGAGTCGTGGGGAGAAGAGGTGACTGGCTGTTTTGGTAGGCCTGGCATGGGCCTCGGCGGTTCTGCCCCGGGCGAAGCTCCAGCAGCCTTGGGGTGTCCCAGAGGAAGAGCGCCAGGCGGCCAATCCCTTTAAGGGATCAGGGCCACAGGAGAGCCACGGAGTCACGGGGAAAAGAGGCGACTCGCGGTGGGATCTTTTAGGTGAGGGCCTGCAGGATGAGCCCTCCAGGCCACGTGGACTCTGGCACAGAGGACACGCTGTCTGAGAGGTCAGAAAAAGCGACTTGTGGCCCAGAGCGCCTGCTGGCTCGAGGGGAAACATCCTGGAGTGCCCAGAAGAGCATGCAAAAACCGCGTGAGGGGCACACATAGTAATGCAAGATTAGCAACATAGTGACAATAATCCTGTTTGACCAATTTAGGACTATGGGCAGCAGGGCCCCAGACAGTATAAATAATAATTAAAGCAGCAACTTGAAAGCTTTTAAAAGATAAAACCAAAGTACAGTTCCTACCTTAGAATTTTAAGGAGCAGACAGGGGTTCTCTGGATGCTTCTTGCCTAATCAGATGCACAAATTACAACTGGAGAGCAGGGTTTCTGGGACCTGGATATACTGGAAATCTGATCTGGGTCATGTGCATCATTAGCCTATCAGGTGGGCTGTAACCCATGAGGTAATGTCTGGAGTGCCATGGGATGCCAACCAATCACAATGGGTTCTTACCACATGATAAGAAGCAGCCCACATATAGAAGCATAAAGACCACAGAACGGGGAATGTTCCTGCTGCCATAGCCCGTAGGAAGCACACTTTGAAATTCTAATAAGTGCTTACATCTGTTTTGCTTTTGGAATTTTTTAATATACTGTATATGTGTAATTTTATGAATTTCTCATACTATTTCTTCTCAAAACAAAAAGATCTCTCTGATACCAACTACTTTACTAAGGTCTATGGTATAAGAAGTGAATATTATTAACTGTGACATATGAAGAGAATATTATTAACCTTGATGCACACTTGAACAACTCCTTAGGCAACATACATTCTGAAATGTAACTGAAAAAAAGTTACCTGTTAATGCTCTATAGAAGTTTAATTTGATAATTCTAGTCAGCCTCATACTATTTTTAGTTACCTATTGCTTATTTGAATGCTTTTTGAAGACAATGACTTACATTCTCTTTATGTTTACTTGAATTAAGCAGGGATAAAGAATTTACTTTGTTGTCTTCTCATGTGTGACTTGATGAAAGAATTGTTGGGAGGGGGGTCCTCTACCATCGAAGTAATTGACTGAAGGGTGGGTTGTATAGTAATTGGTGGAATGGGGAATGGTTCTCTTTTTCACAAATGTTCCATTTCCATCACTATGATGTTATTATGCTGTCTATTTCTACCTTTTCATCTTTCTTCTAATATTTTTTCTTTTCTTTCTTGGAAAATGGCCAATGCTATAAATATCAGGGTGGCCAGAAGAGACGATCGATAAAAGTGAATATATTTTAACTTGACAACTCCTCCTAATACCATCTATGAGTAATCTGATTACTTTATTACATGGAGCATCAGAGTGTTAAAAAAGATTAAGACACATCTAACACTAAGATATCTTAAAAATCTGAAGCTAATTTGATATTCTTGCAGGAGACTTTTTAAAGTAAGGATGTTAACCTAATGAGAAAAGAGCAGATATGTCAAGTTTATGGTGCAGGTAAAAGCAACAAATGAGCTGGGGTAATAATATTAATATACAGGAACGCTTTAACTTAATCAGTAAAACAGAAGACACAAAAGGCCACTATTTAATCATCCATGGTGTATTAAATGGCATAAAGGTTACACTAATAAATATATATGGTTTGTCCAACGGTACTAATGAAATTATTGTGAAGTTAAAACAAACGAGTTCCTGGACAGCAAATTAATTTTAGCAGGCGACCTGAACTGTATTATTAACCCCATTCTAGATAAAGTCAGCAAAATATGTCCTTTCAAAACAGATGGAGACCTGTTAATGTTACCAATAGTCTGAATCTAATAGATTTCTGAAGATTATGCACACTACTATTAAATAGTTTACCTTCTGGTCCCCAGTGCATAAATTAGTTTCTAGATTAGATTACATCTTTATACACAAATATAATGTTTAAGATATAATTAGATCAGAAATTCATTCAATGGTTTCCTCAGATCACTCCCCAGTTTTAACTGTCGTGAGTTGGAATCTTACTAAAACTGAATACTCCAGCTGGAAAATAAATAATTTTATATTAGAAAATCCTCAGAATGCAGAAGAACCTAAAAAAAAGATTTTAGTGAGTTTTCTAAAGTTAACAAGCCTGCAGAAACATCCTGGGTTATCATCTTGGAAGCATTCAATTGCTACACTAAGGACAGAATAATCAGTTTAGCTTCTGATATCAAAAAGCAAAAACAAGTTAAGAAATAAGAAAAATTAAGAGAGCTCAAAGACATAGAGGCTGAACTTGAACAACAACAAAAACAACTCAGAAATCACTTGGCATAAATGGTCTAAGGCAAAACTGGAATGCAATGAAATATTAAGAGAAGTGGCAGATTTCAATATTAGAAAAGCAAAACTAAACTATGTGTCAGCTGGTCAGAAAGTCCAAAGATTATTGGCTTGAAGATTAAAACAAAATGAGGATAGAAAAATGATACTGGTGCTAAAAAATGAACAAACTAACAAACCATAACAGAATTAGACATAATAAATGAAATGTTTATGGACTTCTATGACAACATTTATAAAAAGGGGACACTATGCAGTGCCTATGCAGGAAGAGTTAGAGGATTTTTACAATGTTATATACACTCCTCAACTTTCAGAAGAGTGTAGGCATAGTTTATGAAAACCAGTTAACATCTATGATTTGAAATATACTGAAGCCAGGGAAGACCATCTCTGGGATTGGGGGGGGGGGGGTGGAGAAGCGAGCACCCAGTAGGGTGCTGGCTACCGAGCAGACACGATAGACCAAGAGACCTATTCTGCTGGCTTTTAATATGCTAGTATGTCAGAATTAAAAAGTAATAAAAACCCAGGGACTAGATAGCTTTTCAGCTAATTTGTTTTAAAACTTTCTGTGATGTATTTATTTCATTAATTCTAATAGATGTCCTTAAAGAGGACCTTCCCCAGTCATTTCAACATTCATGCATAAAATTCCCCTTCCTGCATTGATTCATGTTTTGTATTTCTGTAATGTTCTCTGCAAGTAGTTTTTCCATTCTGAGCTGCTGAAAACTGTGTCATGCACCAGAGCTTCTACACTAAGCCTGGTGTTGCTGCAGACCCTGGACTGTGCTGGTGACATCACTGTATGAAAAAGGGGTGAATCACATTGTGCTGTACAATAAAGATGCAATAGTTTCACTAGGGAAAACTTCCATAACTTCATGTACATATTATGTTCAGCATTGTTCCCCCTTCCCAAGACACCCCATAATCAATGCAATATGCTTCTCCAATGGTTAATGAATGCCTTTTATAAAGTGGATTTATTTTGTGCCTCAGCAGCAAAGCACAGTGAATTAGAGAGAGTTGCTGTAAACTGAGACAGCTTGCTGTCAATTTTTCATCTGTGTTTAAAGCCTTTGCGATCTGTACTAAGTAATGCCTCCCTGTATACCTCATAGCATTTTGTCACTGAAATGTTGGATACAGACACAACAGGTAGAGAATGAAAGGCACTGGTCTTAATAATGTGGGACAAATTGTCAGACAGAGACACATTCAGAAAACTGGGAGTTACCTTTGATCACACCCTAGACACTGTCTGAATAGCCTAATAGTGGAGTGATAACCATGACTCCCTCTGATGCTTTTGTCCTTGAATTACCAGATAACTGCAGCTCTTAATGAGCTGTCAATCACACCAGGTCGTCTGGAATATTGAGAGAGAGATTAGCATAAGGACTTGAGACTACTGCTCTAGGAACTTTTTAACTTCATTTTCAGCCAAGGGAAACCTACACTATTCAAGATGGACAAGTAGAGAGTAAGCTGCACTAGCCCTTGACAATTTGCACTAGGTCTTGGGCTAGTAAAATAATGTTAAAATTGACCCCTACCTCTCCTGATAGCAGTGAACACACTACCAAACAACAAAAAAATCTCTAACAAATGTTTTCACAATTCTCAATAGGGTTTTTCAAAAATCCTTAAAAATACCTTGACTAATTTGGCACTACTACTGTAGTATGCTTACCAAGTTATGGAAGTTTTCCTTAGTGAAACTGCTGTAATGTCACTGTACAGCACAGTGTGATTCACTCCTACTCATATAATGACATCAGCAGGAGCCTGCAGCCCAGCAGCTGAACAGCAAAGGCAAGTGCCCTCCACAAGATCTCAGTTTTTCTCAACAAAGCCTGTAGACTACTAACGGGTGTGGCCCGACAAACTCACATCTGTGACTTCTATGCACAGGCCAGCTGGCTACCCCTACTCAGCAGAATACAATACCAGACCTGCTTACTTACCAAAAAGATTCTCCTCGGTCTCATGTCACCTGATGTTAGCCCACTCCTTACTACCTACAGTGGCACTCAACAAACACGTGGTACCCAATCTCTAACCTTTCCGGTTCCCAAATGTCGTACCTCCATGGGTCAGCGGTCCTTTATCTATAGAGCCGCTCAATGGTTCAATTCCCAAACAAAGAAGCACTTTCCTCTACTACACTTGGACCCTTCAAAAGGAATCTCAAACTTTACCTCACCTCTACCACTCAATGTGACTTTCTCTGAACAGAGATCTTCTAAACACCTCCCAGCTCACTCATGTCTCACAGCCCGCCTTTCCCAGTCTCATTCCCTCTGGCACGGGCCTTCCTTGTGATTCCTTTCCTGCTTTGCATCTCCACTGGTACAAGACATTTTCCACCACCATCGGACAGTGGCCCATTAGCCTGCCAATTTCCTCTCCGGTCGCATCGCCTGCAATACTAACTGCCTATGGTGCCCTCTATCTCTTTATTGATACCGTAGTCAGCTGCCTACCAAGCTGCTCGTTATATGAATATTATCTCAAAGTATGTTATAACTGAGTATCTTTATTTTTCTTTTAGTTGTTTATTGTGTATTCTTTTACTTCCTCTGTATGTATGTTGACCTCATCCTTTGACGTGAACCTTTGTAAATCCAGCAGTTTCTGCTCAAAGGTATTTGTAATCCAGTATTTAATAAATAATAAATAAATAAAATAAAAGTAGCAGCAGGGCTAAAAAATCAAAATATGGAAAGAAGAGTAAACCTTGGCAAAACTAACACATGCACACGACATTTGATGTACATTACTGCATAAAATGACTGCAAGAATAATTATTTTGGACAATCAGAGAAGGTCCTCTTTTATTAGGCTAAAAGTCTGGGACACCTTCTAAAGACAATTCAACAGGACATATAAACTTTATTGCTAAAACCCAGGTAAGGATGAGCTTAATTGCAAAAACTACAGACCAATTTACATAATAAACACTGATACCAAACTGCTAGCTAAAATATTAGCAAACAAGCTCATGAATACGATTAATGATATAATAGGGCCAAAACAAACAGGTTTTAAAAAAACAGTTATGCAACAGATAATAACAGAAACATAGAAACATAGAAGTTGACTGTAGATAAGGACCACAAGACCCATCCAGTCTGCCAATTTCTTCTTCTACCTTATGAATGTGCCATAGGCCTTTGCTCTGTCAATGGCCTATCTATTCATACTCATCTGTATTGCTCCCTTATGCCCTATCCCATGCCTGTTTGAAGCCCTGCACTGTATTCATATCCACCACTTTGTGAGGTAGGCCATTCCATGCATCCACCACCCTTTCTGTAAAAAAGAACTTCCTCACATTACCCCTTAATCAGTCTCCCTCTAATTTCATGCTGTGTCCTCTTGTCCTGCTATTTTTCTTATATTGAAACATGTTAGAATCATTCACCTTGTTAATGCCTTTAAGGTGTTTGACTGTCTCTATCATATCACCTCTCTCCCTCCTTTGGTCTAGGGTATACATATTGAGCTCTGTTAATCTGTCCTCATATGTTTTCTGATGCAGTCCCTGCACCATTTTGGTTGCCCTTATCCGGACTGCCTCAATTTGGTTAATGTCCTTGTGAAGGTGTGGCCTTCAGTACTGCACACAGTACTCCAGATGGGGCCTAACCAGTGTCTTGTAAAGAGGGATTATTACCTCCCTCTTCCAACTTGTGATACCCCTACTAATACACCCCAACATCCCTCTAGCCTTACCTACTGCTTTAGTGGTCTGCTTGGATGATTTCATGTCATCGGTGATGATGATGCCCAGGTCTCTTTCTTCCCTTGTGACTGCCAGCAACTCCCCTCCCAGCCTATAGGTGGCTTCAGTATTTCTCTTCCCTATGTGCATGATTTTGCACTTCTTTGCATCAAACCCCAGTTGCCACTCTTCCGACCATTTTGCTGGTTTATCCAGATCTCTTCTCATTCTGCCCACCTCATCTAGATCATCTACTCTGTTGCAGATCTTGGTGTCATCTGCAAACAGACAAACCTTACCCTCCAGTCCATCTGCAATGTCACTGATGAAGATATTGAAGATGTCTTGCCCCAGGACTAATCCCTGAGGTACCGCACTTGTGACTTGCATCTCTTCTGATTGCATACCATTTACCACCACTCTCTGTTTTCTGCCTGTCAACCAGTTTGCCACCCAGTTGACCAACTTCTGACCCACCCCGAGCCTACCCAGCTTATTAATCAATCTTCTGTGTGAAACAGTATTGAAAGCTTTGCTGAAGTCAAGGTAGGTGACATCAACTGCTTCCCCTTGGTCCACCACTCTGGTTACCCAGTCAAGGAAATCTATGAGATCAGTTTGACAGGACCTTCCTTTTGTAAACCCATGCTGTCTTGGATCCTGTGCTCCTATGGATTCCAGGTGTTGCACTATCCTTTCCTTAAGGATTGTCTCCATAATCTTGCCCACTACTGAGGTAAGACTGACTGGTCTGTAGTTCCCTACTTCCTCCCTGCTACCACTCTTGAGGAGCGGGATCACACTAGCCCTTCTCCAGTCTTCTGGGACCTCTCCTGTGCTCAGAGACTCACATCACCAACCTACAAGAGACTACTCCCAATCACTAGAAGGAGAGTTAGGGTCTCTGCCACCCCTTGGCTCCACAGCAACCATCTCTCCCTCTGTAAAGAAAGAGATGGTATCTGGCAATCGTGCAAGTCATCTTCTGATCCCCAGGATTGGCAAAACTACCATGCTCTGCGTAATCACTTCAAAAGAGACCCTCAGCAAACCAAAAGCTCCTTCTGCAAAGCAAAGCTCACTGCCTCTGATGGCAACCCTGCCACTTTCTGGGGTCACTTGAAAGGGCTCCAGGGTGCTCCTTCCTGATGCTCAACCACTGATATCATCATAAACAGATCACACTGCAAACATTCCCTCACTATAGCCAATGCCGTCAATGCTCACTTCACCAATCTCTCCCACTTCCTGTCTCTGTCCCCCCATCCTCCCACTACCCACCCTCCCTTCTACCTGAAGGTTGTGTGAGGTCCTGGGTCTCCTTAAATCCCTTCAACTGAATGCTGCACCTGGCCTGATGGGATTGCAACCAAGATCCTTAAAGCTGAGGCCCAGCACCTCACTGTACCCATCACACAGATCTACAATCTAGCCCTCACCTCTGGCATAGTCCCATCTCCCTGAAAAGTAGCCAAGGTTGTCCCAGTCCCTATAAAAGGGGTCTCAAATAATGTATCTCAATATTGTCCCTTTGTTCTACTTCCCTTCCTAGGCAAGCTCTTTGAAAAATAGTTGCCTTCCAACTTACAGACTACTGTACACTTATAACATGCTCACCCCTTGCCAGCATGGCTTCTGCAAGGGCCACAGCATGTTGACTGCCCTCATTAAATTCTCCAATGATGTCAAAATTGCCATGGATCAGGGCTCACTCATGGGGGGCATTTTCATAAACCTAGCCAAGCTTTTGACCTCATAGACCACTCCCTTCTCACTCAGAAGCTAGCTGCCATGGGCTTATCCCCCCATGCCACCTTTTGGTTCACAAACTACCTGTCCAAACAAAGACAGTTTGCAAATTTTGGCCCAGCTTCCTCCCATGAACTGCCTGTCACCCAGGATGTTCCCCAGGGGTCTATCCTCAGACCACTACTTTTTTCCAGTTTCACAAATCATCTCCCTACCATCACTACCTCTTCCTCTGTCGTAATGTATGCAGATGACATAACCCTCTATTACAGGCAAGAAAAGCACCCAACACCTCAACTCACAGCTAAATAAGGACTTCTCCCTCATACAAAAATGTCTTGTGGAAAACAACATGGTTCTCAATGCCGCAAAATCCCAAGTGATGTTATTTGGATCCCAGATCTGTTGAACTTCCTGCCTTCTCCCCCTAGATATCAGGTGCACTAATGGCTCCCCTCTCTTCTCAGTCCCAAAATTCAAATACCTAGGCATCACCCTAGACCCTAGCCTAAATTTCCACTTCCACATCACAAACCATTGTAAAGCCACCAACACTCGCATTGGAATAGTCTACCACCTTAAGCATCTTCTCACACCCCTTGCCCAGAAGACCATTGCCCAGGGCTTACTCCTCCCCTGCCTACAATATGGGTCCCTACTCATCTCCAATGCCTCCTTGAGTTTCTTGAACAAGTTGGACATCACCTATAACAACATTTGCTGCTTTGCCCTCTCACCTCCTCACCTCACCAACCACTGCTCACTCTACAACTCTCTACGGTGGCTGTCCCCCTCAGCACTGAGATCTTTTACCCTAGGCTGCTTCATCCATAAGCAACGTCAGTCCCCCTCTCCTGCAATTTCCATCCCTTCCCCTCCTTGTGCCAATGCTGCCTACTCCCTCAGATCTTATGATCCCACCTAACTCACCATGCCCAGGTCTGCTACCAAGATGGGTGAACAGACCTTCTCATCCTTTGTGCCTAGACACTGGAATGCTCTTCCTCAATCAGTACATGGTTCCACCTCTACTCAGTCTTTCAAATTAGTCCTAAAGCCCATTTCATCCAATCCATGGCCTGCAAGTGCTTCCAAACCCCATGACTCCTAGCCTCACAAACCCAAACTACTGCTTACTCACCTGACTTCTGTATCACAGCTTTTTCATCCTCAATCTATGTTTCAACACAGATGATGCTCTACTACTCGCCATATGGCCACTAATACCCTACTGATTGACTGAATTAAGTCAACTCCAGCCATTGCACTTATGTACATGTTTTCCAGAACAACCTCAACTTGACACCCACACACTCAGCCATAGCACTGCCCTACTGCCTGTAAAATAATTTCTGATGTGTATACTCTGAGTGTCCCCAACTCCCCCTTAGTACTTAGTGTAAACCACTATATCTAATGTCTCATCTTACAGCTGTCATGCAACTGTTTGTGCAAATCAGTGCTATCTGTATACTTACCTGTTTCCTGCACTTAACTGCTGTAATGGACTGCTCTTGCTGTACTGTGTTTTTTAGAACTGTAATCTGTCCTCATGGAAATGTTTATGTAAACTGTTCTTTTGTTATTGTGCTTGTGAAATGTAACCTCCCAGGTTGTACCTGAAAATAGGCACACTGCTGTCTAGTGTACTTACCAGGTTACCAAAAACCAGATAAATAAAGGTTCATCTGGCATGATCTCCTCTCCATGAACCTGTGCTCTCTGTCATCTTGGAGACCACTGGCTGTATGGTAATTGATAATTCTCTCTTTCAGGGTGATTCCATAATCTTACCCACCACTGAGGTAAGGCTGACTAGACAATAATTGTCCACCTCCTTCCTGCTGCCACTCTTGTGGAACGGCGCCACATCTATCCTTCTCCAGTCACCAGGAACCCTGCCCGTGTCTAGCGACAGATTAAACAGTTCAGTCAATGGTACTACAGTTCCTCCTTAAGCTCCCAGAGCACATACCTAAGATGTAGGGCATTCTGACCCATTGCCTTGTCCACCCTCAACTTGCACAATTCCTCCAGTATTCTGCTTTCTTTGAATGGGATACAGTCCACCTCTTTGCCTTCCTTGCCCTTCCTGCACAACTCTGGTCCTTTACCCTCCCTTTCCACCATGAAAACTGAACAGAAGTATCTGTTCAGTAAGTCCACCTCCTGGATGTCACCATCTACTGAAACACCCCCTTCCCTTTAAGTCTCACTGTTCCCTGCTTGGATTACCTCTTCTTGCTGACATATAGTACCTGTAGAAAGTTTTATTCCTCTCCAGACTGCCCTAGCTATCCTTTCCTTTATCTGCCTTTGCCCTCCTAATTGTCTGCCCTGTCATCCTCCGTTTCTCCCTATATACCTCTCTGTCCTCCTTCTCCTGTGTTCTTTTATACCACTTAAATGCAAGTTCCTTTCACTTAGTGCCCTTACCACCTCTCTGGTGAACCAGAATGGTCTCTTTCTTTCTTTTGTTTTTTTTTCTGATCTTTATACAATGATCCATGACTCTCAAAATTCCCCCCTTTATTATACCCCACAGCTCCTCCATATCCCCCAGTTCCTCCTTGCCCTCCATAGCCTCCCTGAAGAGCTCCCTCATTTTGTTGAAGTCCACACGCCTGAAGTTCATTGCTAGTGCAACTCCACCATCCCCATCCTAATCCTGAACCTTACAGCTCGGTGGTTGCTGGACCCCAGACTGTCTTCCACTGAAACACCAGCTACACTCTCCCATTCTTCAGCTCTAAGTCCAGTGCCACCCCACCTCAAGTAGGTTCCTGGACCAGCTGTTGAAGGAACGCTCCTTGCAGGGAGTCCAGCAACTCCCTACTTCTCTGATGTCACTGCTGGAATCCACATCAGGGAGGTTAAAGTCCCCCACCAGCAAAAGTTCCTCCTTGTGTGTCATGTTTTACACCACTTGCATTAATTTCTTGTCCACTTCCTCTGCCTGTGTATGAGGCCTGCAGATCATGCCTAGGCATAGATCACACCTAGGCATAGTGTTGCTCCTGACCACTTTTCCAGTGTGACCCACAGGGCCTCTGCCTCCCTTGTTCTTCTTGCCCTTCTGTCACCCTTATACCGTCCTTCATACAAAGTGCAAACATCCCTTCATATCTGTCCTGTCCTTCCTAAAAGGGTTTTTGTGATAATGGTGAGGATTCCATGTCAAAGACTGAATGGGTGACTGCAGAATGGTGACTGTGCAAGCCACAACTGGGAAGAAGGACATAAGGTGAAAGGGCAACTCCATGGTACAAAACATAACATGGTAAATGCAAAATGAATGAGCCTGATGGAGCGAGAGCAGGAAGGGTATGCATCAAAAGAGTGTCTCGGGGGGATTGAATGAAAAGCGGGCACCCATTAGGCGTGTGACACTTCACAACTGCTGGGACCACTGCCACATCAGAGCACTGACCATGCCAATGACAACCCCGGCCCTGGCTCACACCTGGAACTAGAAATTGTGAGTCAGACCATGGAGGTAGTCAAAGTGGCTATGGGTGACATACTCGGTGGCGACAGCCACTATTCATTCGTTGTGGTCCCTGTAACATTTGCAGACTTGTACAGGCCCAGTCCCAGACACCAGCTGTTCTAGCTATACCGCCGACAGGTGATCCGGTCAAAATCGCGCAACCGCAATACCGCAAGCAAAAACAGCACGCACATCTTAGCGCACGACACAATAACAGATGATCAAAGCAGTGCATGTACATAATTGCGAACCCTTTAAAAGAAAGTCCTCCAGCTGCCTGGTGATTCCTCCAGATATAGGAAAAAACATCACAAAAAAACCCGGTTCCCTTTAAGTGGAGGAAGGGGGTAATTGCTACTCTGTCAGCCCAGGATCTGGCTGTAGGGTTGAGAGCAGATGTACATAACCATGACCCCTTTAAAAGAAAGCCCTCCAGCTGCCTGTGATTCCTCCTGATATGTGAAAAAACATCACAAAAAAACATGGTTCCATTAAAGTGGAGGAAGGCGGTAATTTCTACTCTGTCAGCCCAGGATCAGTCTATAGGGTTGAGAGCAGATGGATCCTGGGAAGTCAGTAGATCTTGAACCGCTAGTGGAGATGTGTCGGGCTCCATTGACGGGGCCATGAAGTGGTTTGGAGCAGAAGGTATCATGCGGCTGTTGTACAATGCAGGTGAGCCCAAACTTCTGCTGTGACTGTGGGGAGCTGGACATAGGAACCCTCTGGTGGGGCTTCTGAAGTGGAAACATTAGTGGGAAAGAAAGGTGGGATAAGACAGGTCCAAGTAACTGTGGGAGCTAGGCCAGGGGAAGGGGACAAAACTGCAGAACAAATCAAGCTTACAGTAGGGGGCTCAGTCTTAGGCACAAAGCTATAGGCTGGAGTGACTATATATAGACTCAAAGCAGACTCGGTGGACACATAGGGCTCGATTAGCGGGAAAGAACTGAAGTAGTACTGACTGTGATTTGAGTAGTGCTAAAATGTCTCATGCGCTTAAAGAGGTATGCAATAGAATGCACACTATATTGTGTCACGCTATATTGGTTGTGTGATTTTGACATTAACCCTGCCGACAGGCACTCCTCCTGCTGGAGCCACTGCAGGAGATGCCAGATGCTGGAGTGGCATGCATGGATGCGCTGTTGACTGCCCTGTGCCACCCTCAACTACATTATTGGTACAGGTGAGTCCCTAGATGGTGTCTCTATGGGAGTTCCACTGTACCATGGGGATATGGTCTTCCTCCCAAAGCATCCCATTGGCCTCCCAATCCAGTTGTCCTAGAAATAATCAAGGATTGGCTACTACACCTCCTCATTCTGCTGGAAAAAGCCCCACTCATGCATCTTCTCTAACACACCAGGCACATCATCAACTGGCACAAATGCCAGCACCAGGAGCATACACAGGTGCAGCGTGAAGTCCACGTCGGTGGTATAGCAGTCAAGGACCTCAGGGCACTCTGGATCCACCACCACAGTGCCTGCAAGAAATGGAAAAAGCAGCCCCATATCTGTGCAGCTGGGAACATTGTGGTGACTCCCCTCCAGCTGGCATGCTCAAAGTCCAGCAGGACCATCATGGGGGCCAGTGCTGGGCAGTGTATCTTCAGTTGGCCCAGCATCCTGATGTACATTTGTGCCCTTTGCGAGCAGGTCAGGGCATACATGACTGGCATGACTATGCCCTTCTGGACAGCATGGATGGTGTAAAGCTGGCCAAATATGACTGGGCAGGACTTGAAGGTGCCATCAATGAGCCAGTCAGGGCAGTTGACCAGGAACTGGAGACCCCTGTCCATGGCAAAGAGCACCAGCCAGTTCTGCTCACAGTCACTGTTGAACAGGATGAAGCGGTAACCTTCACTGGTAGCTTTGAACTCATCCAGGAGTACCAATGTGGCCACAGACGTTGGTTTCACCAGTCACCCTCTTGCAACATGCCTGACATGCTGGAACATCATCCAGGGGAGACACACACCTGGCATCCACCCTGCCATGGCCACTGGAACACCCGCTGTACTGTCTACCACCACCTGTGATGCTGTGTCTAAGTTTGATCTCGCCCGCTCCCACAGGTTGCCGAGCACCCATTGCATGCCTATGTCCACTGTATCCGGGACATGGTCGTGCTCCCTAATAGTCCTCATAGCCTTGTCTTCCACCTTATGCAGCCATGCCAGGTAATTGTAGCGGTGAGCATCTGCACACCTCCATTATGTCTTCTCTGGAGCATCCTTGTCCTTGTGGTACAGGTATCTGCCATGTACCGCTATGGGCTTTCCTTTCTGGCTGCACATAAATTCAGTTGCCATAGTGCTGTCTGGCTGCCTGTCAGACAATTGTGTGTGTCCAGCAGCTCACAGCACCCCATTTAGCCCCCGCACACCTGACTCATGGGCAGCACCTGTGTATTTGGTTGCCATGGCGACCACGTATTCCAGCAGCTGCAATATCTCCCCTTCTGTCAGTGTCAATGCCATCACTGAGACACCTGATGGTCCTCTGCCACCCCGCTGCTGCTGCCATGCTGGTAGTGCCAAATATTGTACTCTCCAACCCTGTTGGCAGCATACCTGCCTGTTTGTGAGTCTGGCATTTTGGTTCAACCAGAGACCTATTTTGTTGCCATTATGGCAATACTATTCACAGGGGTCCCACACTTGTGTCTGCTACTGGAAGCAGTGTGGAGTATGTTTTGCCAGCACCAGCACTGTGTTGCATTGTGCCCATCACCCCGTTCTTATGTCCAGGCTGTAGCTGTGGTGGGTGAACAGCTTCCTACTCTGGGGGCAGGAGCACAGGTGCAATGGTGGCTCTGCATTGGCTGTGTGCCTGTGGCCTGCCCTGTGAGTTCTGTCCTTCTTGTCTGCTTGAAGTTCTGGGGAGCCTGTGATCTCAGTCCTGTCACCCTATCACCCCCACCTCACTGGGACTGCAGCTGTTCCTCTGTCTCCCCTGCCTCTGCCACACTGTACTCACCTCTGTGTGGCTGCTTCACTGGTGGTCTTGCTGTTTCGGGCTGTGTGACTTAGCTTGCTGTTCACATGTCAGTTGACCTTTCCTGGTGGTCACCATTTTAACACACACTTTTCAGCGTTCACCTTTCAGGATTCACATTGCAGGTAACACACTTATCACGGCACACCCCTAAAAAGACTACAACCTGGAATAACCACCTCCCAGTCCTGGAACTCTGTCCACCAGGTCTCCATTATGGCCACTAAGTCCAGTCCCTCGTCCACCATCATGGCCTCCAAGTCAGCCAGTTCATTGCCCATGCTCCTTGTGTTGGCAGACATTACTCTCCACTAAGATCCCCCTCCTCTTTTCATCGGCTCTCCACATCCCCTGTCCCCTCCTGCAGGAGAGTGCCAGCTAGGCAAGGCCCTCCTCGCATGTCCATCTTCTGTTCCCTAGTATCGTACTCCTCCCCCAGTTTAAATACCCCCCAAGATCCTATCTGTATGTTCTTGTAATTTTCCCCTCAGCACCTTAGAACCCACCTCATTTATGTGCAATGTATCCTTTGCATATCAATCCTCATCTGCCCACTTGTCCCCCCACTCCCCTATGCAAGTGAAAGACTCCTTCTTCCACCAATCCCTGAGCTATCTGTTGAATTCTACAATTCACTGCTGTCTAATGGTACTGGCACAAGGGACTGGCAAGACTTTTGAGATGGCTAGTGAACTTATGTCTTCCCTGCAGCCCTTGGCCTGTCCCCTGAGCCTATTCTGTACTTCCTCAATTTCATTGTCCACCAGGTCATTTGTACCTAAATGAATGATAAAGTGTGGTTTGCCCCCCAGTGCCCTTATGTCCTCCCTTATCAATTGCTTTGCCCTTCCTTAAGCAGAAAACTGACCTCTGTCTATGGGTATTCCTTTTCTAAGCCAGTGTACCCCCTTTATAGTGGAGTCACTGAATACCTTGACCTTTTCCATTCTACCCATCTTGGTGAATACCTCGGTGCCCCTTTCTGGAATCCCCATCCTCTTTCTCCTTGCTCCCCTTACCTGGTATCCCTGTCTACTGCCTACTAGCTACCCTTCTTACCATCTTGCTCCTCTTGGGCCCCATCTCCTCATCTCCACTCTGATGCTTCATATTTACCCCTGCCCTATTTCTTCCTCCTCCATCACCCCTTCCCATTCCTATCTACAGACTTCCTTCCAATGCCTTCCTGAATTTCCAGACCCTTCCCCACTCCTCCTCCCCTCCCACCAGTCTCTTACTGAGTCCATTCCCAGAGCCCATTTGATCCTCTTTTTCTCATGAGAATTTATTTTCTTGTCAACAGACAACTCTTTCCAGTAGCTGACAGGGATATATGTTTGCTCTGAATTGTTTTTGCTGTTCATGCTATTCCTCTGAAACTATCCTGGAGGTTTCCATTTTGTGGTTGTTAAAATTTCATTGTCCATGAGAGCTGCATTAAAAACTGAAACATGATGTCACATCACCCACACATACCATGTATCTCTACACCAAAAGTACAAATATCCTGGAAAAAAATCCTCTGGAAATACACAGCTTAAAGTAATTTACAGGGAAAATCCTGTACTACATCTCAGACAGTTTGCAAAGCTAACTGAAGGTAAATATAATATTTCACATTGAATTCAATTAATTCATTGCCTCCACAGGAGCTCTTTGAAGTTGCACCATGTGTCTCCTGTATATTGTTAACAGTAAATCCTGGGCCTTTCTAAGCAAAATCAAGCTATAGTCAGCATGCCACAAACAAATCCTAATAGCTCAAGAACTGTAAGTGCTAGACATAAAGTATGAGTGGCAAAGTTATTCAGCATAAAATTACCTTTCCAATGGTGGTATGCACATAATAATATGTAATTTTGTTTTTTTTTATGCTGGTTGAAACAGCAAAAAAATATATTTTTTTGCTAAAACAGGCAATATAAGCCATACACACCATACCATAAACAAATGTGAATAACTCCTAAAGTATACATGATATACACAAAATATCAGTGGTAAAGTTGTTCAGCACAAAATTACCTTTCCAATGGTGGTATGCAAATAATAATATGTAATTTTGTTTTATTTTTATGCTGGTTGAAACAGCAAAAAACAAATATTTTTTTTTTCCGCTAAAATAGGCAACATAAGCCATACACACCATACCATAAACAAATGCTGAATAACTCCTAAAGTATACATGATATACACAAAATATCAGTGGCAAAGTTGTTCAGCATAAAATTAACTTCCAACGGTACTATGCAGTCAAATATATATTATATTCTGTTACACTATATATTAAAATATATAAGTGACTTCTCCAGACATTGCAAGGGCACACTGGGAGTCAGTAGCCGACTTCTGCAGATGTCCTCAGGACACCAGTGAATTTTATGATGACAACAGGTGTATGCTAGGAGACAATGAGTTAAGGAAGGGAAGTGGGAAATGTTTAACCAGGAAAGGCACATCATGTCAAAGCTTGTTTTCAAGTGCAGCCTGGGAGCATAATGAAGTTAAGACTTGCTCAGGGTCACACAGCATGCATGTGGGGGCTGTGGGATTCAAATCCAGGTCTCCAGGTATGCAGCTCAGTGCCCTAAATCACAATGCTATACTGCCTCCTAAGCAGACAGACATACCATGGAGTCTAAAGGGTGATGACACATCAAGTTCTCATATGCTAATGCATCTATCAAAGACAATGAGGTTTCAACAACCAGAAAATGGAGACTCCCAGGACAATTACAAGGACTAGTATGAACAGTGAAAATATACTAAAGTAATCACATATATCCCTATTAGCTACAGGAAAAGAGTTGTCTGTTGATATGTAAACAAAAACAATTTACAAGATATGAGGGTATAGTTTTTCTTTGAATCTGCTGTCCTTTATTAGAAGGTACTAAGCCTCTGACAGCCCCATCCCCTAATTACACAGCTGATTCACAGGAATTCCTGAGGCTACTCAACCACAAGATTCATTTCCTGACCTAGTTCCCCCATAGTACCTGTTACAATTATAGACAATTTATAAGAAAGGTGGTGGTGCTTGATTTGGACAAAGCCCAATGGGCAAGAAGAATCATTTAGCTTTGATTTGCATTACTTCTCCAGGTATTGCTAGTTAAATGAACATAACCCACCTCTGTCTCCCTCACAAGTGTCATCATAGGCATGTATACTGCCTTATACATAGTGGGGAGAACATGCAAAAGAATACATAAATTGTGAATGAATGTTGTATCTGGGCTTCAGCTCATGCAAGAGTCTTTGAAAGCCAGTGTCTTCTACCATGGAAAATGGTTAATGAATAGTGTATATCATTTCCCCAGTTGTTGTGTGATTAATATGGACTTTAGGTGCATAAGTAGCAGTTTAATCTGGGCATGTAGTGACTAAGGCAGTGGAATTTGCTTTTCTGCAACAAATTCAGTAGCAGTGCTGATGATGCATATGCTGGGCCTGATTCTGGATGGTGGGAGTTGGTCTGCTTGTATCTCCCTGGTACCTGGGAATGCATCAGCTGGCTATGGTGATTACCATGTCTGCTGTATTAAATGAATGAACAATCATATCCCACCCTTTCATCCCTGACTGTCTCTGGTGCGGGTGCATCTGACCTGTGTGGGGATTTGGAATGTACATGGCTGTCACAAAGATACCATGTTCACATTTTATACAGTATGATCAGTCAGAACACTGGTTCCCAAAGTACAAGCAGAATGACATAACAGAGTGGTCTACCACACTGATTGTAACATGCTTTCAGTGGATTTGTGGTGTCATCTGTAAAATACTCTCATACTGAAGAAGATTTCTTTGTTGTTTTTATTGATAGTGGATTTCCTGGAGGAATGGTAGTTGAAGAGGAATTGGGTGGTGACTGTGAGATGATTTTTTTTACCACTGTGGAATAATGTGGCTAGAGATAGGTAGGATGAGCAGCAGCAGCTGGTTCAGTCTTATGGGGCTTATCATGTTGTGAGGGCTGGGAAAGCATTTGGCAGGCAGAGAAATCTAAAGACATTCCCACCCCAGGCATGTCTTCAGATTTCCCTGCCTGCAAAAAAAATATTTTTTGCTTTTCTCTTTCTGATTACATTTTTCAACTTTGCCATCTCTTCTTCAAATAAGTTCCTTGCCTCAGTATCATACACCTTACCACAAGTGATTGATGTAACTGTCATTTTAGTTACAAGCTCCTCTCATTCTCCATCTCTTTCTCAAGACCCACCTCCTTCTGTGTTTCTTACCCTTTCTCCTCCCCATACCTCTTCCCTTTACTCCTCCTTTGTGCTCCTTCTCTCCATACCCTCCCCAACATCCATCACGTTGTTTCCCCTGCACTTCATCTCCTCCCTTCTTGTGCTTCCTCTGTGCCACCTCAGTCTCATACCCCTGCTTTGACTGGTCCACTTCCAAAGTCTCATCACAGGCACGCTACATTGCAACCTTATTGTGTGGAAGTCCTACTCACTTGATATGTAGAATTGTGGGGTTGATATACTTTGCTCAGCTTCTACTCCTGTAATAATATTTTCCCCCTCTGGTAACAAAATAACAATGCTAGACCCAGAGTCTGTGTCACTTTCCTTATGTGATGACTGATCAGAAACACAGGGCTCTGACGGTACTGCTTCTGCTGCATGATTTTGGGGATGCATCATAGTAGTTCAAGGAGGACTGACAACTGTTGGAGCCTATGTAGGAAGCTGTGGCAAATGTTATAATATTCATATGAGACGGACAAGTAGAGAGCTTGCATTTACAATCCCACTCCCCTTGGGTTACACCTGGAAATGACCCTTGGCTCAATATGCCTTTCCTGGTTAATAGCTTTCAAATAAATAGATAAAAATAAATACATTTCTGGATGGATTACTTCTATACTGGCTAGGGAAAATAGAAATCAAAGCACTTGAAGAAGGAGGAATCAATGTTTTTTCTGGATTGCTCAAGGTGGCTTAATCACCAACTGCACTTGATGACTGGCTGGAACAGCTGCTTGGAGTGAGAGTGGGTGCATTTATGGGAACTAATGAACCATGGCTTCTTTGATGGTACTATCATACAGCCAGAAACTGTCCTCACAACTCCATGAAACAAGACTCCCAGTAGCTGTTCCTCAGTGACATCTTAACAACCACTGCATGCAGAGCTAGTACTTGGCTGAATGGGAATAGTGGAACCATTATCTGTTCCTTTCTCCCCCTTTCATCCTTTGTTCTCCTGTTATTTTCCTCATATTTTCTTCATGCGTCAATGACATATGCACACTTGATGATGACATTATGCAGCCACTGCTGGATGCCAACTATGATGACTCGCAGAATACAACTATGATTTTAAGATTCCCATTTGATGCGCACAGTCTACATGACTCATGAGGTGATACTGCACCAGGGAATTGAGGCTGATTAATGATGGGGAACCACCAGGCCACACCACACTGACAGACCTCACACTACACACTTCCACTGAGAGATATCTAATGTCTTACACAGCACTCAGTAACTGGCTACCAGCTCACACATAACCAACATATGGATATGTGCCCTGTACCACCAGTACTCTAGTCAAGAACATAAAAATTTTTTGTCAGAAAAATCCTTCACAACCCCCCCTTCCTGCACCTTTCCTAATCTGCTAAAGTCACTCACTGTCCTGCTGCAGGTACTGTAGCTACAGGTCTGCAACAAGCACACTGCAATCTCTTCTTTGCAGCAGCATACAATTTTACTGGCCTGACACTGAAGTTAAATGTTGTAAACTAGATAACTAGGATTATAATGGACTATTCACTGATGATTTCTGACCCTTCCGATCACAGATAAAGACACTGCAAACTTTGACTTCACTTTTGAAGTTATGGAAAAGGTGGAACATTTGTCTTTGTAAAACCATCTAAAATTGTCCATTACACCATGAAAGACAGGCTTCAGAAGATATTATGTATGGAAATCGACATGATTATAAATGCAATAATGTACCAATATGACAAAAATGTAATGGCACGCTTCAGAAGATATCCTGTATGGAAATTTTATGTATCAATTATTTTAATATTTATAGTGTAAAATGTTACTGTTTCTTTGTTATGTGTGGTAAGTATTTGTAATGGCATATTGCTGAATAATAAATAAGCTTCAACACTTTACCACAGCTAAAGTAAGGCAAAGTCATGGTGAAATCACAACTTTGCTAAGTGAAAGTGCATGACTTCACTTGAAGTAGTTCCACGTCACCTGCCAAAAACTTTCTAAAGTTGGCATTTCACAAATTTGTCAAACTTTGCAAATTAATACGTGAAGTAAAGGTTGCAAACTTCAAATATCTCAAATCACAAATCACTCTTTTGACAAAGAAAAAAGCTCTCAAGAGCAAGTCCTTTTCTTCTGAAAAAGAGTGGTAAATTGCACTGAGAGGTATGCTGAATGACAAGTTCTTATTCTCCAGCATCACTGATTGGTTGTTGCAGGTCATGTGGCTAGCCAAAATCTTACACATGCTCAGTGTAATCTTCTCATAAAAAAATGCTATGTCATAAAATCAATGTGTTGAAGTGTTGAACTGAAGCTGTGTCCGATCGGAACTGCTTCTCCAGTGTAATGCTGTTTTTTGGTGCATCCACTGAACTCCAGTTTGGAATTGGCTTACACCTAGTTAGCGGCAAATGTGGAAAAACTGGGAGGACTGAATATGCCCATGCTGATAGGCTCTGTGCACACAATGCTATAACATATTTTATTTATACTGCTTATATTCTGGAGAATTAATTTATGTTATAGTCTAATTACCAAGTGTACTGTTTTTTTGTTGTTAATCTGTTTATTTTTTTTAACATTACAACAGTCAAACCAACAGGCAATACAGATATTTCACCAGATGTCATTCAATAATTATGATATAGAGAAGGTCATATTGTTTACCTAGGACAGAATCTGTGTGGCTGGCACAGTCAATATCTAAGCCAGTGGTGCACAACTTTTTTTTTGTGGAGGGCCAGACTGAAGACTTGAGTCAAGGCCGAGGACCAAGGGCCACTGCAAAATGGCCCAAGATGACCAATGTCCAGCAAGACATTATTAAATGTACACATAAAGCAAATCAAAATATGCATTTATCTATTTATGTGTTTGTTTGCTTATTTATTTGTCAACATGTTACTGAAACTAAAAACAACAACAAAAATAAACAAAGACTGAAAGTGGAAGCTGCTAGGTCCTTGGGGGCCACATAATGCTGCTGTTGGGGCCATTTGTGGCCCCCGGGCTGCACGTTGTGTACCCCTGATCTAAGCTATACGTATCCACATTCACATATATATACATATATATACTCCAAGGGCTGGATATTCAAACTGTGCCCGAAAAGTGTGCCATAGCAGGAGCAAGCACAAGTCCATTGCGCCCATGCGCAATAGACGCGATATTCAAAAAAGGAGCAAGCCAAATTGCGCCAACAGCTAACGTTTGAATGTCGCACAACCTGCGCCATAGCGCAACTAGGAAGGGGAAGCTGAGCAGATACAATGCGCTATGGCACAACAAGGGCTGCCCAGCTGAGCAGCCCAGAGGCACCATAGCGCAAGCAGGGAGTTCCCCAGCAGCAGAGCAATGTAACTGCACAACCAAGGAGGTAGGTAGGGGCCCACCACCCATGCCACAGATGGGCACAGGAACACACAGCAGACCTGACAATGCGCCCCACACCCTAAGCACAGCACAACTGGGGAAGGCTGAATATCCACCAGCCCATGGGGACAAGCAAACAAAGCACAGCTAGGCCATGGTGCCCAGCACACCCACCGGCAAGCTGAGACTGCCACACAAGGAGGGTGGACCACCCCTGCCACACCAGCCCCCAGTGCACAGCACACCCTGCACTGTGACCCCAGACACCCCCATGAGCAATGACCACCGCTGCAGGAAATCCCATGCATACCACCACCCCACTGTCACACTGCAACCTCTGTACCACAGAACCATACAAGCCAGCCCCACCATGAGCACCCAGCAGTGGTGGCAGCACCGCAATCCAACAACGGCAGACACAGTGCCAACATGCACAATCTCCTGAGGCACAGCTGAGAGACCAACCATGTGTAGGCACAACAGGTATCCACACGGGAAAGGGTGTGTCCCTGACACCACCACCACTGAGACAGCACCCTGCACAGTAGACAAGTGTCACATTCTGACCCACCACTAGCCACAGCAGCCAGCACAGACACCCACAGTGGTGCATGGAAGCATGCATCACACCAGATGCAACACAGTGCAGGTGCAAACACACACCCATACCCACAGGGACAATAACACAGGGACGCAGTAGTGTGGCAACCAGGCCCTGCAGTGTGGGCCCATGAAAACTGGGAGAGCACACAGCCTGCAGTCCTCCATGGCACAGGGGTGACACCCACCCTGTGCATGCACTGTGGTCCTGTACGCTACCATCATATGTCTGGAGCACAAGTCACAGACAGTGGTGCACAGCCCCTGCAACACACACAAGCCACAGCATGGAGGTGGGACAGCAACTGCGGAGGCCACAGTGTCACCCAAGGCAAACATGCACCACACCAGTGACAGGAGGCAACCCAGCATTGTGACAGTCACAGTGGATGACCTGCAGGGACAGCCACCACCGACAAGGCAGCAGAGCTTGCAGGCCACAGACATGCAAGGGTGTCAGCTGCAGGCCAAGGACGGGCTGACAGGGCACAATGGACCCAGGGCATGCACCGTGGACCACTGCACACAGTAATGCAACGCACAGGGAACAACACACACCACAGACCCCGACTGATAACTACTCCCACACCAGAGGCACTTCCCATGCACACACACACATACCCATGACTGAACCACCCCAGATGCCATGCACACCACTGCAGCTGAGCACCTATAGCCAGCTGCAAATCAGAGACCACCACAGTATTCATATCAAAATATGTCTATTGTAAAATATAAAACACAACTATATACAGTAAACTATGTACAATGGGGGAGGGACAGAAACAAGGTGGGGTGGGGAGGCGGTGAACATATGAGAGAGGGAACATGGGTGTTAGGGTTCACAAAGGGGAAGTTGCAGGCAGTCTCAGACATTATCGGCCAGCCTGGTCCTCCTCTGCCTGGGGCTGTTGCCTGGGCCATCTCCTCCTCCTAACCCCATGCTGCTGTATGTCCCTCAGTATGGTCAGGGACTCCCGTGCCACCTGAAGCAGCTGCTGCACAGCCTGCTGTATCCGCAGGAGTATCCGTTCACCTAGGACGAGGGATCAGAGTCAATAGGTGTGACTGTCCATCCCCCTGCAGCCCACCCATTATGCATGGCATACAGCCATGTACCATGCTCCTGTGATGGTGTGTGCCCACCCACAGTGACCGTGTCCACAAGACATGCCCAACCAGGCAGCAACAGCCATGTGTACCACTGCACACACTCACCGCCCATGTCCAGCACAGCACAACCAAGGCCATACAGTAATGTGGCTATGCGGTGTGCAGACAGTGCCACAGCCATGTGCCCAATGCACACATGGACCACCATTGATGCACTCCCAGACATGCAATGCCACTAGACAGTGCTGACTGTCACATGTCACGTGCATGGCAGTGGTGTCCATGGATGGTGGCCATGCCCTGCTTCCCACCCTGTTACACAGCATGCAATAGTAATCATGGTGTCATGGCACTCACCCTCATTGGGACGTTGTTGTCGTTGGTGCTGGTCCCCGACATGCCTGTGTGCTGCGTCCTCCTCCCTCTGCTGCCGCTCCACCATCTGCCGCTGCTCTGCCATGCCTGTGGGAGAAAAAAGGAGAGAAAAACATCAGTACAAACCCAAAGCAAAGTCCCCCTGCCCCAATGTGTGTGCCCATCCACCCAGCCAGACCCACCCACCCCATAGCCTGTAAACACCGCCACAGCCAACCCTAGACTATCCCTTCCCTATGTGCTGAACACATAAGACAGTGTTACCCATATGGACGATACAAGTGTGTAGACGTATCACCCACCTGGACGAGGCACCATGCCCCTCCTGGCACGTGACCGCAGACGGGCAAGTAGCTCCGGCTCCCTCCTCCTAAGATCCCCGTAATGGTGCCTGCACTGCTCCACTGTCCTCCTGCATCCAGTGGCCACCTCCAGGTCAGTGTCCACCTCCTGCCAAACCTGGGTCCTGGCCCTGTCCAGTGCCTCTTCGCCAAAGAGTGGGCCATAGTGTGGCTCCACAATGGCCACAAGGTTGGCCAGCTCAAGGGCACTCCATTGAGGGACTCTCCTGCATGCCATCTCAACTGCTATAGTAGGCAATATGGCACTCTGCAGCGCGGTACAGTGCCGCCATTCCCTATCGCGCTGTTACCGAACAGCGTGATAGAGGTGCAGCCATGCCGGATGTATAGCACCAAGGGGACAAAGGTCGGGCACAGGGTCATGGGTCTCTGGCACAAGGCCATGCACAGTGCCATCGGACGTCTATGCGTCTAGCGCGATTGGTTGCCTGTGTGCCAGCGCCACAGCGAACTATCGAGCAGTTGTGCCACAGTGCCATGTAGTGACCCTCGCCATAGTGCCACTGGCACAATGGTGGCCATGCCCTGCATTGCCTACCATGCACAGCACGTCATCAGCACGGCAGATGCCTGTGTAAGCTACCTGGGCACGCGCAGTGAGGTGTACTACGCATGCCACAGAACTGCGCCATTGGCTCAGCACGTTCAACACAATTGCGCAAAGCACAAAAGCGCGATATTCAGCCGTCATATGCTAATCATCCGATCAGCCATGCAATGGCGCAGCAGCGTGATTTGCATCTCATTAAAGTTGCTCCTCACCTTTTTGCATGGATTGCACTATAAAACTGCGACACTGTTCTGCAGTGGCCATATTCAGTTACTGCAGTTTATTGGTGAGTTGCATGCTGTGTGGAGTTCTGGACTGTGGTATCAGGGACTTGCTTTGTACTGCACAGTCACAGGTAACCACTGTCATCCATACAGGCTGAATAATGACCGAGCGAGGTCTCACTGCTCAGTGGATGGCGGGGCACCCCTCAGGCCGGTGCTGCTGCATGGGAGTGGGTGGCACGTGCCATCAGCCTGCACAGCAGCCTCCATTGCTCCGTGCAGGAGTGTAAGAAGAAGATGGTACCAACAGAAGTGGGTGAAGGAGAAGGTGGCTGCCATCAGGGCGGCATGTGCTGCAACAGGCGGGCCAGCCGAGGTGGTGTAGCTGACACCGCAGAGGACAGGCTCACTGCAAGCATGCAGCACAGTCCCATAGATGGCATTCCAGGAGGTGGCTTCCAGACAGGAGTTAGCCCATCACTGCATGGTAAGTCATGGTCTGTCAGGGGAGGGTAGATCCATGCACTAATGTGACCTTACTTTCTGTTTCAGATCCTGCACATCTGCAGGGGTCAGCGGTGGGGTTCCTGTCCACTGTGGACAGTCATCTGGAGCTGGAGGGGACCATCCACCTCACAGGTATCCGCGAGCATTGCAACAGCGGGTCCGCCTGGCTGTCCACACTGATGTCGTTGAGACAGGTGTGGGGAGACCTTCTGTGTCACCAGCATTCTGGCATCCAAGGATGCCAGCATGCTGTGGCTGTGGCTGTGGCAGAGACCTGCACCAATGATGAAGACACGACCGTCATGGGCAGTGACATGTGTGTGCCACGGAATGGACACACAGCAGGCCAGCTCATGCCCATGGACCTGGCTGGTTCCGAAGTGTGTGCCAGCATGTCAGCACAGTCCCAGGCTGTGCCTGTCAGCACCAGTGGGGCAGCACTGGTGGTTGGTCAGGATAGTGGGACTGTTGCGGCCACAGCGGTGGAACAACTGGTCCCTTGGGCACAGCAGGCAGAGGGGCAGCAGCAGTCGCCCACCGGGACTGGGGTTCAGGGTTCAGTGGTGGCATCTGTGCACCACCTGTGGACTTGCCCATACCTGGTCCCTGGTGAGCAGCGCCCACCTCAAGGGGTGCTGAACATCAGGCACTTCCATACCCTGAGGGACGGGATGCCGAGGTGGCAGACAACCTCTTTGACGAGCACACCCGCCTACTGCAGGCATCAGTACAGCAGCAGATGTGGCTTGCAACGTCCATGGAGGCACTGTGTGTGGCTCTGGAGCAGGTCGAGGAGCGACACAGAGCGGACACTGACAGGATCCTGTCACGGATTGACTATTTGTGGGAGGATGTGACCACTGCCATTGACAGGCAAACACAGACGTTCATCACTGTCATGGCCACAATGGGCACACAGTCAGGTGCTCATACGTTGCTCACACCGTGCAGTTCGCTATCCACTCCCCATTCCCGGTGTCATGCGACACCCACCCTGTCAACGCCGGGCTCAGCTGTGGGCATCCCGAACACTCCTGGTGCAGGTATGTTTAGTGTGCTGCAGACCCCTGTGTGGGCACTGTCGTGTTTGTGCAATGGAACCCCTGGTGGACCATCGGTGCCACCCCATGAGGCCCGTGGTCAGCCTACCAGTGCTGCTGGGTCTTGGTGGGGCCACCCAGGAATCCGAGGCAGATGTGGCACTGTGCCACAAGACTGACCTGTCTCCCAGCGTGGGCACTGTATGGTGCTGCCCTGTGTGAATTGTGTGTTTCGGTGGGCAGTGCACGGGTGGGTGCCCGGCCCTGCCCTGCATGCAGACACATGGTCCACCTGCACACCCTCCCGACTGCTGTCCACAGGTACGTGTGCATGATGATGCCTGCATTGCGCTGTACACTAAAGTGCGATGGTGCCCAGCATCTGGCACACACACATAGACAGTCAGTGGACGTGGTGGCCTGTGGACATGTGTGTTGCTAGTGTTTGTGTTCCGGCTCTGTTTTGCACCTGACCCCTGTGCACTTTGTGCCTATTGTGTGTGCATGTGTGTGTGTCCGTCCATGTGGAGTGTTACTGTTCACCCCTCCCTGGTTGTATGTGTGTGCTTCTGTGCCCTGCCACATCTCTTGCCAGCATGCATCCCTGGTGTGTTTCCATGCATGTATGTGGGTTGTGCCCTAGCCACTGGTGGTTGCACATGGCACCATGACTTACCTGTGTTGGCTAAAGTGCTCCTCTGTGATGGTGTCCCTGTGCAGCTGTGCCAGCTGGATCAGTCGGGGGTCCCGTAGGCCAAGGGGGGCTGCCCATCCCCATCATCACTGGCGTCATCTTCGTCCCCATCGCTGTCCCCCTCTTCGACCTGTACGGCTATCCCACAGTCTTTGGCCATGTTGTGCAGGATGCAACAGGCCAGGAATATCCCACAGGCCTTTGAGGGGCTATACTGTAGGGTACCGCCAGAGGTGTCCAGGCAATGGAAACGTGCCTTCAGCATCCCAAACACCCGCTCAATGATGTTGTGTGTTGTGGCATGTGCCTCACTGTAGCATTGCTGCGATGGGGTCGTGGGCCGCCTGTAGGGTGTGAGCAGCCAGGGACAGAATGGGTATCCACTGTCACCTATGTGGAGATAGTTGAGGTTAGTGTCTTGTTCAGGCTCAGACTGCCCCAAGCCCTGTGGGCCACACCCATGGCACCTCTGGCTTACCCCCCCTTGCCCACGATATGTCAGTTCTACATATATACTCACCCACTAGATGACCTGTGGGGATGTCCCCACTCTCAAATTGGTGGCACAGTGCCGACTGGTGCCAGATGAAGGAATCATGTGCTCCCCCAGGGTGCATGGCACAGACATTGATGATGCACCCACTGGCATCACACACCACCTAGCAGTTGACACTGGCATATCCCTTACGATTCATGTAGGTGGCCCCATCAGGGCCAGGTGGTGTGCGTATGGCCACATGGGTGCAGTCTATCACTCCTAGCATGCCAGGCATATGTGCTACCCTGTGGAACTCCTGTATGTTTGCTGTGCGCTCTGCTGCAGTGCTGGGGAAATGGATGTACTCCACAGCATGTGGCAGCAGTGCACTGAGGAATTAGGTGAGGATGCGTGATGTGGCCGACTGTGTTATGCCTGTGGTATCCCCTGTTGGTCTCTGGAAGGTACCCGTGGTGAGCAAGCACATGCAGGCTGTTACCTTTGTCTCCACTGACAGAGCATGACTCCGTCGTGTGGGTGCCTGCATCACATCACTGCACAGCTCACAGAGCCGCCTCAGTATTGCCCTGTTCACGCGGTACTGGCCCACAATCTCAACATCTGTGTACAGCTCAAAGCTGGTGCGGGCTTGGCACTGCCTGTTGGGGGCATACCTCCGATGGGCCCTTCCACGGCCATGTCTCACTGCAGCATGCCTTCTCACCCCCCTCATTATGGCATCCATGTGGAAGGTGGCACTGTCCATGTCCCTGGCTTGTGTTCCCCCCCAGCTGATGTTGCTTTGTTCCCCCTGCTGTCCTGACTGCTACCTCTCCTGCACCGGGTACACCTATTGGCCTCTGCTCTTTGTGGCCCACACACCTTCCTTGCCCTCTTGTGTGGTGTGGTTTCCCTGGCCTGCCCTCTTTCTCCCTGTTTCCCTGTGCCTGTCTCTGCCTCTGTCTCATGTGGCTTCCCTGTAGCGTTCTTGTGCCTCTTCCTTGCTCCTTTTTATTTTGGCTCATTTCCGCTATGGCGCAACTTCCGCCTGCTCCACTGTTGCGCATTGCGCAAGTCTTTGAACATCGCACTGCACCCTTTATGCATGGTTCCACCCCATCAGTTGCGCATGCCTTCATTATCATTGCGCTGTTGCTCAGCATGTTTTCAGTGGCGCAACTGCCTCCTGCTGAATATCGCAGAATGGCGCATTTTCTGACTTGCGCTGGCGAAACCCTATTGCGCATTACGCAACCCTTTGAATATCCAGCCCCAAGAGTTTCCATATGAACTTCAGTAACTTAGCAGTGAAGACTCAAAGGAGGGCCATGAGGTATTTAAGGTGACTTATTAAGCTCCATAGTTTACCCCACAGATTAGAAGGAGTCCACAGAGTGCTTCAGCACAGGCATGCTTACTGAGACTATGATGCCTAATGATACACTTGAGTTGAATGACCGCATGGCCCTCCAGACCAGAGACCCCTTGAAAGGGAGGCACCAATAGCATACTTGCCCATGAGTAACACCAACTGAGTGAGCAGCATGCCCCATAAGCACCTATAGTGAGGGGAAAGTCCTTCAGATTGTGACCTGGACCCATGCCAAATGTGCTGCTTTATAGGTTGCTGTCTGTACTTCATAATAAAAACATTCCAGTGTTAGAGAGTGTCAACAACCAAACTCGGTTTTATTTTAGTTGGTCACTACCAGAAAGTATTGTACATTGTACAGAACCATGAAGCAAATGGTTTTAGTCCAGTTTGCAATACGTAAAGTAAGTGGAAGTGAATGCAAGATGTACTATACTGTATATCTGGATTATTGGGAAATATCACTGAAATCCAATAGAAAAATAACCAATTTTAATAGAAAGAAAACTTAGTAGCAATGAAGAGAAATGGAAATGTGAATAGAGGTGGTAAGAAGAGAGGGAAACAAGGAAAATGGGGGTTGTCAAAAAAGGGTGACACTAAAAGTTGGATGGCCATCTGTACAAACCCTCAAAGTCTGGAAAACAAAATTCCAAACTTAGAGGCCAGAAGCTGACCTGCACATTGTTGCCATTACAGAAACTGGTGCACTGAGAACTTTGACTGGGATATAGCCATTTCAGGCTACACTCTGTTCAGGAAGGACAGGGTGGGAAAAAAGGGGAGAAGTTGCTCTTTATGTGGGAGACAGCATAAAAGTGACAGAGGTACAGGGAATACAGGGAGGGGCAGAGGTACTGTGGGTCGCCCTAGAGATGGGGAATGGAGCAATTATATGTACAGAAGTGATCTACAGACCTCCAGCATGGGGGTTGTTAGATTCAGTTCTGGGGAAAGCCATTCAAAAGTGGCAAATAAGTGGGAAGTGCTGCTTGTAGGAGACTTCAATCTGCCACATGTGGATCAGAGCATCCCAGCTGCAGCTACTACTAGGAGCAGGAACATCCTAGAATCCCTGCAGGGGGCATTCCTCAGGCAACTAATAAGATAACCCACTTATGAGGGGCAATACTAGACCTTATACTAACTAACCGGGACAGTGCTGCAGACGTCATGGTGGGTAGCCACCTAGGGACCAGTGATCACTGTACTGTGTGGTTTAATATAAGGGCTGGGGCAGAATACAGTCACACAAGGATGAGGATGCAGGACTTCAGGAGGGCTGATTTTAAACAAGCATTTTTCAATGTTGGATGTTGACTCACTGGCATTGGCATTGGTAGTGCAGGAGTTAGAGATGCATAATAGGAATAGCAGTGAAGTATGGAACTGACGCCAACCCCAGCCCCACCCTGCAGAAACTGACAGGCGCTGGGTGTGCCTTTGGGCTGTCAGCTGTAACGCTCATGCCATTTTACCTCACCCTACCCTGTAGACACTGACAGGTGTTGTGGTGTGCTTTGGGGTCTTTGGGCCTTATACTTACCCCATTCCATAAGGACATATGCTGAGACAGGTGCAGTATAGGATAATGGGCCTCACTCTACCCTGTAGACACTGACAAGTGTTGTGGTGTGCTTTGGGATCTTTGAGCCTTATACTTACCCCATTCCATAAGGAAATATGCTGAGATGGATGCAGTATAGGAGAATGGGGTGAACGTTAGGGCCAGACACTCCAAGGCACACCTCGATGCCTGTCACTGGCTGCAGGGTGGGGGTTGAATGGCGTGAGCATTACAGCCAGTGATCCCAAGTCACACCCCTGATGCCTGGCACTCTCTACAGGGTGGGGTGTTACAGTTGAAAACCCTAATGTTGTAGGAGTTTGTTGGTATTTTCACTCCAAATTTTCAACATAGGCTTTTTGTGACCGCACCTTATGAAGAGCGGCACAATCAGTTTGTTAGCTGAAAAGTGGTTTTGCACAGCGGCTATGCCAATTGGCCACACAGGGATGAAAACACATGTTGGACAGGATGTGGAAAATGACAACTGTATTGTTCATGAGTAGGCGTAAAAAAATGGCAACATTGAAAATCTGGAGTGAAAATATGAAAAATTAATGAAGTCTTGAGCATGCATAGAAACTACGCAACACACATCCTTAAACCAATTATTTGTGGAAGTTTTTTAGCCACATTTTTAAAATAGGCATTTTGGGACCTCTCCTCATGAACAGTGGCACTGTGATTTTGTTAATTTGTCCCAAAAGTTGATTTCCCACAGTGACCACACCAAGTCAGTGTCAGTGGCTCAGTAGATAGCACACCTCTGAGGCCAGAAGATCAGAGGGCTGTGGGTTCAGTTCCCACATCTGGCACTTAGGTTAATATCTCAGTACTGACACTGTAGTGCAGTGTGAGAGAGGTGCTGCACTTCTGAGGTGTTGTCTTTTGGATGAGACGTTAAAACTGAGGTCCCATCTGCCTGGATTGGTGGTAGTTCAGGTGGATGTTAAAGATCTCATGGCACTTATCGAAAGAGTAGGGAATTTCCCGAGTCCTGGCCAATTTCCCTCATTCACTAAAAATACCACCAACAGCTTAATCTGGTTCAAGATCAGTTGGCATTCACCTGTATCCCCCTCTCCCGGGTTGTGCCTAAAAATAGGCAGGATTTGTCTAGTGCACTTACCCGATCAACAAAAACTAAATAAATAAATTGTGCGTCACAGGTGTGGAAACACATTTTGGGCAGGTTGTGAAAAATGACAGCTGTACTTTTGATAAGGAGGTGTGAAAAAATCCCAGTGTTGAAAATCTGGCATGAAAATTGTGCAAATTTGCAAAGTTACAAGGGTGCATGGAAAATGCGCAATGCACACTTGTAACACAGTCATTTTATGGCGTTTCTGCACCAAATTTTCAACATAGGCATTTTAGGACCTCTGCTCATGAACTGTGTCACCGTCATTTTCTCAAAACTGTCCCAAAAACTGATTTTGCACAGCGACTGCGCTATTCTGTGCTGGACATGTGAAAACACATTTTGGCCAGGATATGTAAAATGACAGCTGTACTGTTCATAAGGAGGTGTGGAAAAATGCCAATTTTCAAAATCTGGAGTGAAAATATTACAAGTTCATGAAGATACAAGCATGCATGGAAACAGCACAACGCACGTTCGTAAAATAGTCATTTTTTTGATTTTTTCACCAAATTTGTTACATAGGCTTTTTGAGAGCCCCCCCTCATGAACAGTGGCACTTTCGTTTCGTTACGCGGTCCCAAAAGGTGATTCTGTGCAGTGACCACAAAATCACCTTTCAGGACCTAATAATGCCGTAGAAACATAGAAACATTGAAGTTGATGGCAGATAAGGACAGCAAGGCCCATCCAGTCTGCCCATTTCTTTTTCTACCTTATAAATGTGCCATCTGCCTTTGCTCTGTCAATGGCCTATCTATTCATACTCATCTGTATTGCTCCCTTATGCCTATCCCATGCCTGTGTGAAGCCCTGCACAGTATTCATATCCACAACTTCCTGAGGTAGGCCATTTCATGCATCCACCACTCCTTCTGTGAAAAAGAACTTCCTCACATTACCCCTTAATCGGCCTCCCTCTAACTTCATGCTGTGTCCTCTTGTCCTGCTATTTTTCTTATATTGAAACATGTTAGACTCTTTCACCTTGTTAATGCCCTTAAGGTGTTTGAATGTTTCGATCATATCACCTCTCTCCCTCCTTTGCTCTAGGGTATACATATTGAGCTCCGTTAATCTGTCCTCATATGTTTTCTGATGCAGTCCCTGCACCATTTTGGTTACCCTTCTCGGGAATGCCTCAATTTGGTTGAAGTCCTTGTGAAGGTGTGGCCTTCAGCACTGCACGCAGTACTCCAGATGGGGCCTAACCAGTGTCTTGTAAAGAGGGATTATTCCCTCCCTCTTCTGACTTCTGATACCCCTACTAATACACCCTAACATCCCCTAGCCTTACCTACTGCTTTAGTGGTCTGCTTGGATGATTTCAGGTCATCGGTGATGATGATGCCCAGGTCTCTTTCTTCTCTTGTGACTGCCAGCAACTCCCCTCCCAGCCTATAGGTGGCTTCAGGATTTCTCTTCCCTATATGCATGATTTTGCACTTCTTTGCATCAAACCCCAGTTGCCACTCTTCCAACCATTTTGCTAGTTTATCCAGGTCTGTTCCCATTCTGCTCACTCCATCTAGATCATCTGCTCTGTTGCAGATCTTGGTGTCAACTGCAAACAGACAAACCTTACCCTCCAGTCCATCTGCAATGTCACTGATGAAGATATTGAAGAGGACTGGCTCCAGGACTGATCCCTGAGGTACCCCACTTGTGACTTGAGTCTCTTCCGACTGCATACCATTTACACACTCTGTTTTTCCCAGTCAACCAGTTTGCCACCCAGTTGACCAACTTCTGACCCACCCGAGACTACCCAGCTTGTTAATCAATTTTCTATGTGGAACAGTATTGGAAGCTTTGCTGAAGTCAAGGTAGGCGACATCAACTGCTCCCCCTTGATTCACCACTCTGGTTACCCAGTCAAAGAAATCTATGAGATTAGTTTGACAGGACTTTCCATTTGTAAACTCATGCTGTCTTGGATCCTGTGCTCGTATGGATTCCAGGTGTTGCACTATCCTTTCCTTAAGGAGTGCCTCCATAATCTTGCCCACTACTGAGGTAAGACTGACTGATCTGTAGTTCCCTGCCTCCTCCCTGCTACCCCTCTTGTGGAGCAGGATCACATGAGCCTTCTCCAGCCTTCTGGGACCTGTCCTGTGCTCAAAGACTCACTAAACAGTTCTGATAATGGCTCTGCTAGGTCCACCTTATCTCCTTTAGTACCCTGGGATGTATGCCATCATGTCCCATTGCCTTGTCCATCCTGAGCTTATCAAGCTCTTGTAGGACCCTTTCTTTGTGAAGGGACTAGTGCTTGCCTCCTCCCTCCCCCTGTGTCCATGGTGCTGAGCTGTGGGCCCTGTCCTCCTTCTCTTCAGTAAATACTGAGCAGAAGTATCTATTTAGGATAGATGCTTTTACATGGCCCTCCTCGTCCTCACACGCCCCTTATCTCTTTTGATCTTAGCAATATCCTCTAGACTTTCTCATTTCACTAATGTATCTATAGAAAGTCTTGTCACCTTCTTTTACTGTCTGTGCTAGTGTTTCCTCAGTTTGGGCCTTTGCCTGCCTTACTGTCTTACTGCTTCCCTGCTTCCCTTAGGGAAGTTTGGTATGCCTCTCTATCATCATCCTGCTGCATTCCCTTATATTTCCTGAAGGCCAGCCTTTTGGCTCTGACCTTTTCTGCTACTGTTTTTGAGAACCAAAGTGGTTTCCTTCTTCTTTTGCACTTCCTTTTCTCTCTAGCACAATGGGACGTTGCTTCAAGTATTGCATACTTAATGCTTGCCCACTTTGCCTGTACCCACTCACCTGTATTTCTTTTTGCCAGGGCTAGCTTAACTCTGTTGGCCATCTTATCAAAGTCAGCTCCTCTGAAGTCCCATATTTTTGCCTTGGAATGGGATGATTTAGTTGTAGTGGCAAAACTGAACCATACCATGTGATGGTCACTGCCCCCCAGGTGACCTTCTACCTGGAGATCTGTGATCCTTTCCCTGTTAGTCAGGGGAGAGGAGATAGAGGGAGGGAGAGTATAAAGATAATGACAACATGCAGAACCAATGTTTTTTGTTCAGTTTTCACATGGGAAAAGGAGTCCCCATTGCTGGGCTGTGCAATCAATCTGACAGGAGAGAGGGAGAGGGAGAGGGGACCGATTATGCTCCTACACCAAAGAAAGGGTGCTGGATGGTCTGAAAGCAATAAAAATACAAAGATAATAGCAGATCAGCAGGGTAAGGCATACGAGGTGAGATTGAGGTCACTGAACATGTACTCCGTGGAAGACAGGAGAGAGAGAGGGGACATGATTGGGACCTGCAAGTACTTAAAAGGAATAAATAAGGTTGATAAGGACAGTCTCTTTAAGCTGAGTGGCAACCATAACATAAGGGGGCACAGTCTTAAGCTGGAGGGAGGGAGGTTTAGGAGGGAGGTCAGGAAGCGCTTCTTCACAGAGAGGGTGGTGGACACTTGGAATGTGCTGCCGGAAGAGATCCTCTCATTGAAGACAGTGGGAAGCTTTAAGAGAGACTGGGATTGGCATACAGGGAGGATAAGGATCATGGGCAGAGAGCATGAGAGGAATGGGGAGGGAGGGCAGGGATATTAGCTCAAGCTGTGGACCCTGCAATACGAGCAGACTCGATAGACCAACTGCCTTCTTCTGCTGGCTTCTTTGTATGTTCATAAAATGGAAAACTCTATGACCAAGATGTTAAGTTTGCCCAAGCACAAATCCTAATTTGCCTGTCAAAACTGAGTTTTGTATTGATGTCTTATATGGAAAAGCTTGGTTAGCATGGGCAAACAGGGTTTGCACCAGGGCAAACTTCTGGTCCTATGTGATAACGATGAGTGTACATCGCCAGTAAAAAAACCCACGATGTACACTCAGGGCACACATGACACGGCAACACAGGATTGCCAAGTATGCACCCCCCAACTAAGGATTCTCAACTCTAGGGGTTGCATGTCTGAGGAGTGAAACTTTTGGAAAAACAAAACACGGTGCAACAAAATAAGTTTCCACACCACCCCAGACCCAAACCCTGCACCCTCCCACCATGCCACATAGTCAGCTCAGCAGCTTTCCGCTGCACAGCCTCCCACATACCTTCCCTCCCCTTCTGTCTCCCAATGTGTGGTTCTGGTCGTGGTTCTGGTCACCTTCCCAGTCGCCCTTTGCTACCCTCTCTGGGTAGCCCAAAACACAGGTGCTGAGAATGAGTCACCATTATTGTGGTAACTCAACCTCAGTTGCCCTCTTCACTGGATACCCAAACTTTGGGGGTGCAATGCAAATGATGGGGCAGCAACCTGAGTAGTGGCACAGTTCAATATTCAGAGTATTTGCACCACACAAGGGTGTTTGCATGGTCTCCTTACACAGCACAAATATCGCTGACTTCAACCACAACTTACTCCAGTGCATCCCTAGTTGTTGGAGGGGGAAGTGTGGCAGCCCCCCTCCTACTGATCCTTTTCAAAAACAACAGTGCCCCTGGTGTCCAGTTGTCCCTTCCCACACCCATACCCAGTGGTTGGAAACCAGTTTTGTGGTATCCTGTAGTCCCTCACCCCACCTGATCATCTGCCTGATGTACAAACCAAGTGTCCTTGGTGTCCAGTGGTTCTTCCCCCCACCCGATACCCTGCCCGAGTAAGACACAACTGTTGTTCCTTTTATAGTGGTCCCTCTCCCTGTCCAATCCCCCCATCCTGGGTTTTACAACTCCCCACCATGATCAGCATCCCACCATTGACTCACGGGATGCAACGTGCCAAGTATCATTCCCCTCACAACACAGTCATAGCCCAGTTTATGTTCACTAGTCCCCTGCCCCCCCAGTCTGCCCCAATTGGTACTTGTGGACCCCACATGTGGCAGAGACAACAAATACCCCATGGCCTCCTCTACCTGTTTATTGGTGCCATGGAGAATCGACAACAAGCAGCACAGCCCTCTACACACCAGTTTGGTCACCCGCCATCTGACTTGAAGCTGGGAGTGTACTGCTTATTTATAGGGACCACCCTATGAATAAGCAACACACTTCAAAATTCAGTCAGATGGTGGGCAGCCAAGGTGGTGTGTGGTGCTCTGTGTTGCTCACAGTCGGTTCATAATGGCACTGATAGACAGGCATGGGAGACCATGGAGAGTGGGCTGCTGTTGTTGTGGGTGGGAGGTGGGTCCACTAGCACCAACAAGAGACAGACTGCAAGGTGGAGGACTAGTAAATGTGAATGGGGCTGAGGCAGTGTAGAGGGGGGAATTATACTTTCCACCTGCTATCCCGCGAGTCAGTGGCAGAATGACAATTGTGGGGAAGGTTGGCAAACCCAGGACAGGGATCAGATGGGTAGAGGACCACTAGATCAGAACAATAGTTTTGTCTTACTCTAGCAGGGCATCAGGTGGGGAAGGACCACCAGACACTAAGAACACTTTGTCAGGTGTGTGATTGAGTGGGAGAAGGGACCACTGGACACCAGGGAATATTACATATGTACATCTGTTGGACATTGGGTGGATGAAGGGACCATCTGACCCCAGGGAGAGTTTGTCTTTTCATCTGGTGGTTTACTGAGTGGGGGAAGGGCCACTAGACAGCAGGGGCACTAGTCTATTGTGCAGGTAATCAGGTGGACACCACTGACACTTTGTCCATCAAGCGGGTGATCAGGTGGGGGATGGACCACTCTATACATAATAATTTGCACATAGGGCATTGGTGTGAGTTGGGGAGGAACCACTGGACACAAGAGAATATTTATTTCAGCACTGGGCATGGGTGTGGGTGGAGGAGGGACCACTGGACACCAGGAAATAATTAGTTCAGCATAGGGCATGGTTGCAGGTTGGGAAGGGATCACTGGACCCTTGGGAATAATTATTTCAACATCAGGCATGGATGCAGGTGGGGGGGCGGAATCACTGGATACAAGGGATTCATTACTTAAGCATTGGGCATGAGTATGGGTGGGGGGAGAGACCACTGGACATCAGGGAAAATGTATGTTTAAGATTGGGCTGGATATCGGTGGAGGGTGGTCACTAGTATCAGGGAAAATGTATTTTTAACATCAGGCTGGCGATCGGCGGAGGGAAGCACTAGAAGCAGGGATAGCTCTTTGTGACTGTGAAATTAGGTGGTGGCTCCATACAATCCAGTCTTGCTTGCAATACAAATGAGGGCAAAATGGGCATGTAAATGGCCCCTTAGAGTCTTGCATGCCCAATACTCTCATTTGCATGGACATGTTTGAATATTGGAAATTTAGCACAGGCACAACCATTGTGGCACCCTGTTCAAGGAACCATGTCTGCCCATCGCTAAGTTGCTTAGTGCTTGGTCAGCATGGTCCTAGATTCAGTAAAATGGCACCAGTGAACTATTCCACAGAATATATCATCTTTGGGCACTTGGGTGAGTGAAAGATGTAAGCGAAATTTTGCACTGTGCTTTGCACCTCTTTGAAAATTGAGACCGATGTGTCTGGATAGTGTATATGTTCAGATTCCCTCACCGAGTTGAATACTAAATTTAGTATTAAAGCAGCCATTAATTTGTCTTCAAGACTAATTTTTGTCATTTTAATTATTTTTAGAAAATATGCTTTTTTTCTGATCTCTGATTGGCTAACACCATGTAAGGGGGGTACATTAACGTTCCATAAATGACCAGGAAATAAAAAGTACCAACCCAATTGCCCCTTCACCCATTCTATTATCAGTGTGCCCACCCTGCTAACTGATTAGCCATAACCAGCCCTCAAAATGTGAAATTAATGCCATTTTTTTCTCCTGCTTAGCGAGAGATCCTGCCCACCCCCCGAACAGTACCTACTTTAGTGCCAGCTACCACAGGTATGCACACTTCTCCTCCGACCTCAGGGCTCACTTTATACAATTGCAGCAAATAAAAGAAACTACATATTTTAAAGAAAAGCAAGCTGTCACTCTGATCAGCTTCATATCACCATGGTCAACAGTGTATTTCTTCAAACCTGCACCGCAAGACCGCTAAACGCCATTCCCTACAACTACTATCAGGCAGTCCCTCCTCTGCCCTGTCGCAAAGCTACAACAAAACCAAACATATATTATATAAAACAAAGTTTCCACCCTCAGCAAGCACCCCCGCTGTCCCAAAAGCCAACAAACCTAGTGAATCCTGCAGTGCTTCTCTTTCTCTGGGAAGTCCACCTTATTAGAATACCACCACTGCTATTCTGACTGATTCTCTCTCATACTGTCACATTTTAAACTGTACCCTGTTGAGTGCCCCTGCTCAAAGGCCTACATAGCAATGTAGCTCTTTTTTTTTCTCCCAGCTTGCTCAACCTCCAATGCACTGAAACACCTACACTGAAGCGTTCCTCTTGCCCAACTCGACACTGCCATTTACACTCCATAGTGGAGTTGATCCCTTCCTGCTCACACAGTATACAACAAAACACAGTTTTGTAATGGGGGAAAACTGTAGAAATTATCCTTTCACAAAACTTAGAAGAAGGGAAACTGTAAAGTACTGAAAAGTACTGAAAACAAACACAAACACAGACATGGTAAACTAATAAAAAGAGGTCTTATATGCACCCGCTCCCTTTAATGGAAATTCAACCACTCAAGGGACTATTTTACAAAAGCTACTATTTCTCATCATTGTTATTAATATTTTTACTTCTTTTTCTTAATGAAATCATAAAAAATTAAGCTGATGCCCATTTTCTAAGTTAATAATACCTCCAGGATGGGCTTATATGGGCAACACTGGACCTCCAGGATTAGAAGGCCTCCACCTGTGGCTTCAGGCCTCATTACACCTCTGGGTGGCCTGACATTGACCAATGCCATTCATCCTGTTGGGTACTATTGATTGCTTAAGCATCATTAAAAATACAATCTCTAAGAATAGTAAATTAAAAAGTATTCAGCAGGCTACTTGTTTAAGTAAGTAATAATACACAGCAGTGTGCATGGAATGTATTTTACTGCATGGACGGGGCATACTAAGGCACAAGGCTGCAGGCCAAGTGACTTTAGCTGCTGGCCATGTGGTAAAATAAATTCCATGAACACCCTGTAGTGTCTTATTGCGCTTATAAAATGAGCTTCTATTTTTTTTTTTTTACTTTTTACAGTTAGAAAAATCATGTTAATATGTAGAAAAAAAATGCTTATGTGAGTTTAGTATAAAATAGTCCTTCCACCTATTACAGAATGTATGTTCTGGGCACAGTTTGTCTTTTGCTTGCACCAGTAGTTGTTTAATTTCTGATCCATATAATGCAGGAGTACTACCCCCACACCATATGTACTTGTGTGGATTTTGTTTAATGGGAAGGAGCTCCATGTGGAGAGAGAGAGAACTGTGTTTATTTTTTTATGAACCACAGTATGGCAGCACAGCAGGTATGGAAGTGATGAACAGTTGTGGGCGTGGACTTGGAGAAGCACCAGTGGGGTCAGAACAGAAAACATTTCTGCTTTTGTTTCACAGAATTGCATTTTTTCATTACATGTAAGGGTGGGGAGTGAGGGACTTCAGTAGTTGCAGGTGATGTTTGAACTGCGTTAGCAAGGCAAAAGAAAATTACGGCTTTTAAATCCCAACGTTCTATGGTTCACTGACTTTTAGTGCTATGCAGTCCTGCTTTAGAGTACATCATATTACCTATGCATGGAACAGACTTCATACACAGGCAATAACCAATTAGAAAACTGGATTTTCTGTCCCCATTTTAAAAGAGTAAATGATTACTAAATAAGGATTAGAAACAGAACTGCAATGCTCTTCAAAGTACAATTTTTTTAATACTACTGAATCATAAATGAAGATTAAAGTCAGACAAGTAGTTCACGGATTTGAATTCAATCAAGGATAGGTACATTACCATGCATTTCAGTAGTACTAACAAGGAGGCAGCTAAAATAACCATCAACATCAATGAATTTTAGAGAAGGTAAGCAATAACAAAATGTGGGTTTTGCCTAGAAATAGTGTGATACAAAAAGTTTGACCCTGTCCCTTTAAAAGTCTACTGAAAAACATTTTCTAGAAGTCTACTCGGTCAATGAATTACATTTCCCAGAATCACTTCCTGTTCCTGCCAAGACAGAGGAAAAAACATACATGAGCACTGATGTTAGTCTCCATTTTAAGATCAAGCTGGTGTTGCCTGCAGTTAAGATTTACATGTATGGGGTAAGTGCTCATGTTTAAATAGAAATGTGCATCATTTTAACTGCCTGAAATGTTAAATACAGTAAGGGGATTATTACCCAGGTTTTAAGTGAAATGCTGTGCAGTTTTAATTGTGAATATGCTGTTGTGAGGAAATGTTCTCTGCTCTGAACTCGTGTCAAAACCTTCGAAAAGCCTTTAAAATGCATAATTTATTTTCAATCAAATCACTCCTTAAAATGTCTAGTGTGCGTTGTACCTCTAGATTACATTTTATTTGTGACATTTTTACTGATTTGGTTACTTTTAAAGTTATAATTTCTTTAGGGGGGTGGGGCAGAGGAGTTACAGAGCAGCAGGAACACATTCAGAATGCATTTTTTGTGTGCATATCCATTCAGTAGCCTGTTTATATTTACAGAGAAAAGACTTTACAGATTTTTTTATCTGCAATCTGGAGTAACCTGCAGATAAATAAAATTTATTCACTGCAGCTGTTTGAGTGTTTGAATGTGTGTGTGGGGGGGAGCTGCTTTTTGCATTTAATATTTTATATGTTTAAAACTTTTGCATGTGTTAATCTATTATATTAAATAGTAATGATGGGATCCTTGTGCTTGTTTTATGGTCCCAAAACTCCTGACTTTTGTTTTCTAAAATATCTCCTTATATATTCTGAAGGAATTATATTTCCTTGGATGATATTTGTTCATAATTGATTCGAGGTGGGGTAGACTGGGAAAGCTGTGCTTTTGCATTTGATATTGCATTTTTTTTGTATAATCTTTTTATTAAAAGGAAGAAAAACCAAAACAAAAAGAGAAAATAAAATTTTTTCCCAGATACACACAATGACACAATCCATTTACATCTACTACATCTAAGGTACATGCATGAAGTTTATAACATCATCATCTCATTCCATATGGCGAGGCTCAAAACTTCAGTTAAGATGTTTGAAATGAGGGTATTCAACACCATCATCAGGGGACAACCCCACCCCATTCCATCTTTTCATGTGTATCCCTCCTCAACTATCATTCATACCATCTCTCAGGATTTGGGCTCTCCTGGGAGCAAGGTTACCAGAAAGGGTTGCCATGTTTTAGAAAATTGTTCCCCTCTCCCTTACACCAATTGAATTATTAGGAATCTCCACTGACTTAGTATTGGAACCCCATGGGATACCCACATATTCTGAATACAATACGATGCCAACACTAGCAGAGCCCTTTCCCTTCTGGGGAGGGGTGCCCATTCTCCATTCCCTAGGTTCTCCATCCCAAATATTCTTAAGAGGGGAGACAGTTGGAGTTGATGTCCCGCCATCTTCCCTATCTCAGCCATAACAGCTCTCAAAAAAATCTGGAAAGTTGGGCAGCTCCAGAAACAGTGAATAAATGACCCCACCACTCTTCCACACCTGCCACTTTGTGGGGACACCGCTGGGTTGTATTTATGTACTGCCTGAGGTGGGTAATACAATCTATGAATGAACTTATAAAATGCTTCCTTGTATTTACTGCATACTAGAAATTCCATATGTAGCATGAGTATGGCTTTGCAATTATTTTCTGCTATCTGAAAGCCTAAATCCTTCTCCCATAAAGCCTTGGTTTTCTGCATGGGGTCTTAGAAATCCCATCTCCCCAGACAGACTGCCTTCAGATCATTCCCTGCATGCCCCCCTGGCAGCATAAACCAGCTGTTCAGTGGGGTCCAACATGGATCCTCCACCTGATCCTCCACATGCATCTTTGAAGTATGCCCACACCTGCAGGTATTTAAATAGGTGGGATCTTCAAGACCCAGGGGCCCTCGGCACCCCTCAAAAGAGCAGAGACCTCTTGGTACACAATCTTCCAGGCTGCATATCCCCTTGTTCTCCCATTCCAAAACCCTGGGGTCTTCCAACCCAGGAAGGAAGAAGTGGTTCTCGCCACCAAGAGCAATACTGTGTCCTTTATTATGGTGCCTACTATGCAATATATGTCTCCTACTACCCAACACAGACATGACCAGGAGAGTCACCTGCTCAAGATGCATATACATTGCCTACCTTTCTGAGCCAAATAGGAAGACAGCCTACTGATATTGTATTTAATTAAGACTTTAGCACATGTCAATCCATTACATTAAATTAAATACTGTAGAAATGTTGGGATCAATGTACTTCATTTTTCTTTTGCTGAAGACTGCTGATTATGAATCTCTTTGGGTATACTTGGGAAGGATTTCTTAATTTTCCTGTTTTCTGAAAAGCGCGCATTTTAATTGATTCTTGAAACCATGTTACTGTTTGTTTTAAAGGCACTCATGAATTTATATTTTGTATGGTAGTATCTTGCATTTTGTTTATACTACATTGAGAAGTATGGGGTCCATGGTTGCAGAAGGATGATCTGGGGAGAGGGATCTAGTTGCAGGTTGGGTACTGGTCCAGGGCAGGTTCTGCTCTGGATGGAGGGTGGGTCCAGCTCCTAAGAAGGGTGGTTATCTGGGTGTCCAGCTCCAGGGAGGGTGCTCAACTTGGGGGGACAGGTCTATGGGTGGAAGCAAACACAGGGTGCCAGATGCAGGGAGGTTTGTGTGCTAGGGAGGCTGAACCAGGGCATGAAAAGTCAGCCAGCAGCAGGGAGGGTACCTGGTTGGGAGAGCTACTTCAGGGATGGAAGTCTGGTCCAGCTGCAGGGTGGGGGGGTCAGACATTGAGGCTGGTACAGGGATTATGGTGGGTTCAGCTGTAGGTAGCATTGTTGGCTGGTTGAGTGCTGGTCCAGGGGCTTGGGAGGGGAGCTGCTGAGATGTGGTCTATTGGAATGGAGGCTTGGGGGGTGCTCCACCTGCATGAATAGTGTTTGTCATGCAGTTGGAGGCTGGTCCAGATGCAGAGAGAGTGGTCGACTGGGGAAGAGGCTGGTCTGGAGCCTGTGTGGTGCTGCTGCTCCAGTGAGGTTGCTCATCATGGGAGAGGCAAGGGCTCGAAGGGTTGTCCATTTGCATGCAGGATAGCCTGGTGCCTGGAAAGGTGATCTAGCAGAGAGGGGTGATTGGGGGGCTGATCAGAGCACTGGATGTAAAGGTGGTGGTCAGACTGGAATTGTTAGGATATGTAACTGGAATTGTTAGGCTATACAGTATAATGGGAAACCTTGACTTTTTGGGATGAACACAACTGTAATTCAGTAGCTCATCCATTAGTGCAAATATTTTCCCTCTATAGCCCTCAGCTAGTAAGGTTAGTACTGCTGGCTCCACACTGACTGTGTCATATGCACTCCCCTCATTAGTGTCATGTGCACTGCTACCACCTCGCTGTTCCACACACACTTCTGCCTCTGCACTGTGCCATATGCACTACCATCACAGTGCATTTCCACATGCACTGCCAACTGTGCATCATGTGCACTGCAGGCACACATGCATTGCCACCACTGCCACTGCACTGTGTCATGTGCACCACCATCTCTGTGTGGTGCCATGAGCCCTGCTGACTCCATGCTGTCCCACTTGCTCTTCCAACATCACAGAGTGACTCATGCATTGTCATCACTGCATTGCTACATGCATTACCAGCTCTGTGCCATGTACACTGTCATCGCCACACAGTGCCACTTGCACAGTCACCAGCTTGCTGTTCTGTGTACAATGCCACCACTTGCTGTGCCACATGTACTGCTAATTCCACATTGAGCCATTTGCACTACTATCATTATTCAGTGCCATGTGTGTTGCCAGTTTCACTGGAACTGTGCCTGGTGTTGACCACTGCTGTGCCCTTGCTCATGGGCTCTTGGCTGGAGGCTAGGGCATCTGTGGCATCAGTTATTTTCATCCACTCACCCTTGAAGGCCCAAGTATTGATATATGCCCTGTAGATCAGGTAATATCCATGGACAGCAGAATTAAGACATATTATGTTAAAATTATTGAATCAAAATGAAGGCTCACACATTAGGTTATGACCTGGCTAGTCCCATAACCAGTTCACAATGACACCCAGTTTTAACCCAGTTTTAAAGATGGGAGGTCATGTGTCATTCCCAGTGTCAGATCCTGAGCCAATGACCATGGTGGATTTGAACTAGGGATCACTGGACTTGTGTATGCACTATCTATGTTCTCCTGTAGCTCTTGTACTTCTCTGGAACTCTGTTTATACTCTTACTTTTCTTTTTCCTTATAATAATCTTTTTCCTTTATTTCTACAGGTCTCAGAGGACATTGACCCTGGTCTGACAGGACACCCACTACTGACACATCAGATAAGTATTGTTTATGTTTGACCTTCCCTGTTGGTCCCATTTTGCTCTTGAAGCACTGTGGATCCTTTATGATCCCACTGATATTCTTTTACAGGTATGATTGGACATCACTCCAAGACACTCAATCCCAGGCTCCCCAGGACCCAGGTAAGAGTCTCATATCTAGCTTGTTAGACAAGCTGTAATGATTCAGCCTCAACTGTGTCTTGCCTGTCTCCTGCACCCTTTGCATTGCTCTATGCCCTGACCCACATATCATGTTAATACATTTGGTGGAACATCTGGAATCAAAATGCCAGAACCAACAGGAATGTAACAAGCAGATTACAGGTGTATTCAGGTTCCCACATGGCATTACCCAACCCAGAAGGAAGAGTTATTTTGAACTAAAACAGATCTGTCAATTTCAGGGCTTTCTTTACAGTGCCAACATAAATGTGTGGGGACAGTCCTGAGTAACTTATTAAGGATGTTAAGCCTTCACCTCCCTCCCAGGTTTAGCTCATCTTCCAAGGTTCAGAAGGTCTGGCATTTCTCAGTGATAAAGGCCAGCAGAAGCTGATTTTTCACCTTGGTGCAGAGGCAGTCCCTTGAGGTAAAACATGGACTGGGTAGGCAAGCTTTCTTTGACCCTTTGAAGAACAGGATAGCATAATGCCAGGAGGCTGAGACACCCACTGAAGAGGGTGCTGTGTGTTGCTACTCCAGGTGCACTGAGGTTGTCGAGTAGGGGTAACATGCTGATAGGACTCTTGCTTATGCTGGAATGCTGCCTCCAAGAGGGTTTGCAGACTATAGGCCAAGCCAGGGTTGGCACAAGGGTCCAGGGCAACAACACAGAATTTTTGTCCAGCAGGTAAGAGGTTTGCCTTTGGGGTCAGAATAGGGAAGAGTAGAGCTGTTGCTGGCATGCAGGGGCAGATTAAGTAGTATCACGGAGAATAGACTCTGCCTAAAGTGTGCCAGCTGCATTGGGAGAGGCTGAGGGGACAGATGCAGCAAGAGAGCGGAGGTACTGTGAGTGAGACATAGGCTGCTGCTGTATCTCTGACTGAGGAAAATACAGCAGGAAGCTCAAGTGACTTTATTGCAACATTTGGGCAAGGAATGCGCACAATTAGTATAATCATTATATTTAATATTCTCTTGGTGTCTATACACACATGCTTTCACTTTTCAAACAGGGAGCTCCATCTGTGGCCCTGAGGGAGGGAACCAAGCAAGCAGGCCTCTCATGGACTTTATCCAGGATTCACAACCCACACATCAGCTTGTGCCATCTGCAGGACCACACAATAGGAGAAAAAAAGGCAGGCATTGCAATTCAACCAGTCCACGTAAGAGTGGACAACACACATGCTGCTAGAGATAAGTAACTCTTCCGGCTCTTATTGCCATCCACAACATGGCTCCACACTCAGTATACTTGCACAAGGAATAACTGAGGGACATTGCCATTCTAGTCTTCTTTCTAGTTTGAGTAATCTGCCATATGGCAGGGTAGGTTACAATAACAGCTTTTAAATTCTGCTCTGATCTCACTGCTCACACATGCTGTTTCTTTACAGTAGAGCATGTGTGTGTGGTTAGTGGATGTGGCAGCAAGCATAGGATTGGTGGGTGTGTGACAGCATACATGGGGGTATAGAATCATAAGATGTGACAGCAGGCGTGGTGTTATGTGGTCAGTTGGTGTGACAGCATGCATGGGGGCAAGGAGTTGTGAGGTGTGATAGCATGCATTGTGGTATAGGTCAGTGAATTTGACAGGGTGTATGGGGGATGCTGGGTGGGATGGTGTATGTGGTAATAGAAACATAGACTTTGACAACAAATATGGACCACTTGGCCAACCCAATCTGCCCATTTCCCTACCAATTGGATAAACTGCAGATCCTAGTTAACCAACAGCCTACTTCCTCCTACCCTCCACTAGAATTGCCTTATGTCTGTCCCATGCATTCTTGAATTCCACCACAACATAGGTCATTGGATGTGACAGTGTGAATGGGGGCATGTAGTCAGTTGATGGATGTGACAGCATGCATGGGAGTATGGGACCATGAGGTGTGACAGCATACATGATGTTATAGGATTTATTAGTGTGACAACTTGCAAGGGTTACTAGGGGGAAGGGGAAATTGTTTAACCAGGAAAGGCACACTAAGCCAGAGCTTGTTTCCAGGTGCGACCTGGAAGCACAAGGAAGTTAAGTGACTTACTCAGGGTCACACAGTATGCAAGTGGGGAATGATGGGATTCAAACCCAGGTCGCCAGGCTTGCAAGTCAGTGCCTTTAACCACTGTACTATACTGCTTCCCATAGTAGATGTGACAGTGTAAAGGGGGGACATGGGGTCATGATCTCTAACAATTCTTGCCCCACCTGCAGCAAAACAAAAGGATACCATGCTAAAGAAAGTTACTTCAGCTGAACTGCTGTGTTAATTCTGTTGCAGGAGATGTCATTAAAGCAATCCAGTGGCAATGACAGGATGGGCTAAAACTGTCTGCACCCTTTACTTCAAGCAACAGGTAGGATTGGGGCCATTTATTTTATTGTTTTCATTTTTGTAGGGAGGAGTGTCCCACACGGTCCCTTTGTGCTTCCATGTGAACAAGGAGGGTTCTGCACTGAGGCCACAACATGTGGCACTATATTGTGAGGCTAGGAGTACACTGTGTAGCATAGACTAGGCACACAGGTGGTGTACAATAACTTTGGTAAGATTTCTAGTGTACAGCTAGTGATTAACAGAAGTTGGATGACACCTACATTAAAGATGGGCAAATGTCTGATCTTGTTGGATATGCTTTAATTATTTTTAGGATCACTCCACTGGCAGGTTTTCCCTACAGTGTGGTCAGTGAGATGACAGTGACCCACACAGGCCATTGTGATAACATGCTGCATGCCCATTGTGCTACCACCAGCACAAAGCATGGAATGAGACCATTGTATTACCACTGCATACATAGATACATACTGTAGATACATAGACAGTGTCGGCAGATAAGGGCCATGGCCCACCCAGTCTCGCCCATTTGAGCTTGTAAGTTCAGTTTATGTTTTCCTACAAGTGCACCTATTGTTCTACCACTGACACATGGTATGCAGTGGTCACAATGGTAGTGCAGTGAATTGAAAAATCCATTGTGATACCAATTGAAGTGGCAAACACTGTGCAATGGTAGCACAATGGTGAATACCAATGTGATACCAATCACATTGGCATTCACCATTGTGCTACCATTGCACAAGTGTTTGCCACTGTGCTACCACTGTGTGTCAGTATCACAGTGTACACAATGACATCACACTGGAATTGGAATAAAACCACTATGATACCAACAAATAGTGATATCACAATGGTGCACATTGTTACCGCTGTGGTACCAGCAGGGGTGGTGTTACCAGCAAACTACTACTGTCTGCATAGTATCACAATGGTTACAACGTTATCACAATGGAACCGAGACAAATCCACTGTGATACCATTTATGAAACCTACAATGGTAGTATATTGGAAATTGCAATGGTAGTATAATAGTAAAGTTAATTCACAGTAGTAACTCTATCCCTCGAAATAAAGTTTTGATATACAAAGTTGTCTTATTGTGTCGTATTCAATTTATTTCTCTGTTTCATTCCAATATTGCTTATTTTATCTGTCTTTAGGCTAGTGCTTGCATTTTTCTTTTTTCCTTTCATATGCAAAAAATTTAGAAATCAGCTTTTAATATAGGTTAACATTTCAGGACTTCACTTTGTTCCCTTCCTCAGAACCTGAAAGCTTTAAAATAATATCTGTATTAATGTTTGTTTTCTTATACCATTAAATCAAAGAAACGTAAGGCAAACATCCATTGGCATCTGAGTTTAATGGCGGCAGTATTAAACAAAATATAGATTACTGCATGAGCCTCGTGAGTGACGGAGATCCTAAGAAAAAAATGGATTACTGCAAAATCATGACGGGCACTTTAGTGAAATATGAATAACAGGGGATCCTGTTTTCAAATGTGGTAAGCCATTTATTTGGCAACCTGTTTTTTTGAACATACATAATATTAAGTAAAACAGAGCAGTGTAATAGTAGGCAGTAAAACAGATTTTTACCTTACTTTCTAGGTTTATACATGTATTGACAAACCACAGATTAAGAAAGTCCCAGTGGAAAATTAAAGGTAAAAATATCATACCAATATAAATCCAAGATTCGGTTATGGAACAAATGAAGAAAATACATTGTAAGCATAACTACAAAATATTTTTTTCTGCCTCTTTTGCTTCTCTAGCACTTAAAGAGGTAAATAGAAACAAGAATTTTACTGCAAATAAGATAGAGGTAACCCTAGACTCTCTAGTAAGTATGTCCTATTAGCTGTGGTCTTAAACAAGTAAACATTTTGGATGTTTGCCTTAAGTTTCTTTGATTTAATGGTATAAGAAAACAAACAGTAATATAGAAATTATTTTAAAGCTTTCAGGTTCTGAGGAAGGGAACAAAGTGGAGTCCTGAAACATTAACCTATACTGAAAGCTGATTTTTGAACTGTTTGTATATGAAAGGAAAAAAGAAACATGCAAACACTATCCTAAAGACAGAGAAAATAAGCAATATTGGAATGAAATAAAGCAATAAATTGAATACGACACAATACAACTTTGTATATCGAAACTTTATTTCAAGGGGTAGAGTTACTACTGTGAATGAACATTACAAATCACCGGCTTCTAGTAGTCCCCGCCCAAAGTAAAACGTTAACTTAGCAAACTTAGCAAACATTCCTAATTATACAAGGTGTAGACAGCTCCATCTTGTGGTTTGAAAATATAATGGTAAAGAACAGGTATTATAATGGTATTCCGAATACATTTTTTGAAAGGGTATACCTATAGTTTCAGTAATTATTTTTCTTACATTTCATGGCTGTACCATTGAAAAATCAGGGCCCTTCATTTGGTGTAAACTTAATTAACTGAATTAAGTTTAATTTATAAAATTGGATACCCCAATCAACGGCAGTCTTGTCACCTACACATCCACATAGGAACATGACAGGTAGTTAGGTGCTATCCGCTGCCCTCTAGACCTCATGGCACAACAGAAGGGATGGGGATACCCTCATGCCATGATGGGATATCCACTGCTTTAAGGGGCACACACAGCAGGATGTCTGCAAGCAATAATCTGCCCCCACACACTGGCACTGTATACAGACCATATGCATACTGGTGCTTGCTCAAACCCTGTCCCCGTGAGCCACACCTGGGCTAGCTGGCAAGCCAAGCTGGAGTATATCATGAGGCCTATAGCTGAGCAAATTCTATATATGGAAGGGAAGGGAACGTTGTTTAAGCAGGAGTAGCATACTAAGCTGAAGCTTGTTTCCAGACACGACCTGGAGCGCAAGGAAGTTAAGTGACTTGCTCAGGATCACACTGTATGCATCTAGGTGGCTGTGGGATTCAAACCTAGGTCTCTAGATCTGCAGCTCAGAGCCTTAACCTACTGCGCTATATAAATACTAATTGAGTACTACAGTACTACTACTTCACTACTATTACAAAGTATTCAACTAGTCTTCATTAGTCTTCATTGGTATTCAGTTATACAATTCAGAAATACTCATTAGGTAATTATTTAATCTTCACAGCACTGCCTTAATTTGCATATGAGACTGCCTAACTACTAACTGAATACTTACTTAATACTAAGTTAGTCTTCAAATACATAGCTCATTTACATTTTTCGGCTCGTGAGCAGTCTACTTCACTACTACTGGATATTAGCCAAAAATTATCTTAAAATTATTATTTCAATACTAGCAAAGAAGACAAAATGAAGACAAAAATTAGTATTCAGATTTGAGATAGATCAGTAGAGCACACTGCATAGTGGGTAGGCAAGATGGCTGCGGTGCTGCTTCGCTCCACGCTACATGATTTTTTTCTTTCTGTTTGCCGACTCTAAAAAGCAATTCTGGTTATTTTTTTAATTAAACTTACTTTATTTTATATATTATAACATACGGTTTGAAAATAGGCTTTTTCTTTTAATCGGGAGAGGCACATAGCAGCTTTTCTCTAAGTGATGGCTTCGCCTCCATGCTTGTTCGGTGTTTTGATGAACGCTAGTTTAACTGGAATGAGAGGTACTCGAGAAAAATTGTTACAAATAGTTTTCTTGTATGAAGCTCACATTTTTCTGGTCTCTAGATTTGGCATTTTGTGCTTTTTGTGCTTTTATACTATGGAAGTTGCTTTTTAAATAGGGTTTGCGTTACCATCTTGCCTTCCTAGTCAAACCGGCCGATGGTGCCTGGTGTCTTCCTGAGGTTATAGCAGACCTCCCAAATCAAACACATGACAGACTCTGCAGTGGTTTTGGTGTTTGGAGGAGAGACTTCTGCCGGAGAAGATCCTTTGAGAGGGCTGTGGAAGCAAGAGTCTGGCGATCCGAACCTGAAGTAAATGGCTGGCGATAAGGTTTAAACAAAACAAAAGCCTTTAGAGGATAGGAACCATTGCTGTCCTCTCCTAGCCACTCCCCATGCATGCCACAGCTCAAATATTTTATAGATAACATAACTAGTAAGATAAAAAATCCTGGGTGTTACATCTGTTACATCTTCATACCCTGAAAAAATGAAAAACAAATCTTTTAGTTGCCCTAAATTGTTTTGTCATGCTAGCAGGTTTGCTGTTCATACAATATCTCCACTTCTCTTTTTATTTTAACAATTCATTAATTCTTTATAGCCCATTCTTTACTGAGTTACTGGTTATTGCCTAGACAAATCATCTGCACTGCTATGCTATGACCCTGCTGCAGTGCCTAATGCCCATGTTGTAAGACTGCAGCACCTGGCTTAATCTCAGCAATCTGGGGGTTTGCCTGCTGGTCCTTTGGAGCCATGTGAGGGGGTTGTGTTCAGTGACCATTGTGAGTGTCCTCCAATACAAATATGGTTGTAGTTTCTGCAGAGCCCAGATAATACCTAGACACATTTTCTCAGTTGTGGCATAGGCCTCCTCTCTGGGCAGCAGCTTTCTGCTGAGGTACATGAGTGAGTGTTCCTCCCCTGTATATGTAACCTGACTCAGCATCACCCCTAGCCCATGATCAGATGCATCCATATGCACAATGAACCTCAGAAAAGTCAGGGCTCACGAGTACAGGTGCCTCACACAATGTCTTGTTTAAATGGTGGTGGAATGCTGTCTCATAGTGATCCATCCACTGAACTTTTTCTGACATTTTCTTCCTTGAGAGATTGGACAGGAGTTTGGCCATGCTACTAAAGTGTGGGCACAAACCTTCAGCAGTACCCTGTCACCCCTCTGAAGGCCTTTACTTTTCTCTTTGTTGTGGGCATGGCTCATCCTGTATGGCCTAAATATTTACTAGGTAAGGCTTGATGTGTCCTCTCCTCACTCTGTGCCCAAGGTCTGACACTTCTGCCATCCCTATTTGGAACTTCTTCCCCTTGACTGTCAACCACATAGCCTTTAGTTGGAAGACCATCTCAGTCACATGCCTGACATGATCCTTCCATGTCTGTCTGTAGATGGTGATGTTATCAATGAATGTCACAGAAAAGTCACTTGCCACAAACAGAATGTGGTCCACGAGTCATTGAAAGGTGGCTGGTACATTCTTCATCCCGAATGGCATTACTCAAAACTCAATTAGGCCATATCAAGTGATGAAGGCCATACTTTCCCTGGCTTCAGAGGGTAGTGGATGGTACCAGTCAATAGCCTTTTGTTAGGTTTATGTTGGTCAGGTACATTCAGTGGTGCCATCTAGTATGCAATGCAGGAATGCTGCCATATATCATAAAGTGCTGCAGTATACTGCAGGGAGCAATGTAATTCAGTAGCAATTATGCCCCTTTGCCATGCAGTATTTGGTGACATCACTTACTGCAGATTACTGTGCTGCATTGTGACTGGCTCCACTGTAGCTTCCCCCAACCTCTTTGGACCTCATTAGTCCTGGAGATGGGGTATGCATCTGACTCCATATGGCTGTTGTGCTTGCAGTAGTCAATGCAGAACCTTGTTGTCCTATCCGTACTGGGGTTTAGTACCACTGGGAAGCCCCAGGGACTACTGGACTCCTGGATTACCCTAAGAACCTGAATTTACTTGATATCCCCCTCAAAAACATGTTTTACTCCCTCAGGGACTTGGTAGGGTGGCTGCCTCACTGGGGTCCTGGAATCTGTATCCACATGGTGCTCCAACAGCGCAGTGTACATCAGTTTCCCCGTGAACATTTCCCCCAAAGGTATGCAGCACCCCATGCATTTCAGTAGCTTGGGCCAGTGTTAGATATTCCAAGAAGATGAAAGCATTCACTGAGGATTCTCCTTTAACCTCTTCAAGGAGATCCACCAGTGGACCCACTTCTGCCTGCTCCTCCTGGTAGCTGTACCCTACGATGTCCTCAGCAACTTGCCAGAATGGCTTTTCATTTATAGGTGGGGGAATTAAAGCTGCCTTAATCTTGTCCCCAACCTTTTCCACCCTCTGGCACTGCAGACTGGTCCAGCAGTAGTGTGCTACATCCTTAAAGATACTTGGCAAGAAAGAATTGTTAGTTAACTGTTCTTTTGTACATCTGACTCGTAAGTGTCCATAAAAGGGTATATCATGGGCTAAGGCCAGAAGCTGCTTACTGTACTCCATATGAACTACTATCTGCAGATTACCTCTTCCTCTGGTCTTCCCTTTGGAATCCACTCACGACGGGAGCCCATTCTCCTAGTATATCTCCCTTGTCTGTGAACCCTGAGAGCCACCTTCCACCCTGGTGGCTAACTTCCTTAATTTATGTAGGGATGGGTCAGCTTGCTGAGCTCTCCCCATCCTCCACATTCCTGACCTTCCTTAACACACACTCTCCTGTGTGAGAGCCAGCCATGGCTGGGCTCTCCCCAGTCTGTAGATGTGGCTTTGAACTGCTGCTTCCAGCTCATTCTTCAGCTACAACATCCTCTGCTTCTCAGAAAGGGATTGCTTCCAGCTGCACTGACCTCTGTTCGTCTTGAGGAACTGGTTTTCTAGCCTTACTATGAGTAGTGACAGATGCAATATTTGTCCAACTGTCAGAGTCATTAAGCCCCAAGTATAAAGCCCCAAAGCACAAAAAACATTCCTCAAAATCTAATATAGTTTAAGTGAATGCATCCAAAAAGTCCCAAATAAAGAACTAACCCCACACTCAAAAGGCCATTTGAATAAATTCAGTAAATACAGTTACAATCCCAATACACAACAAGCCCAAAATTACTTCTTTGTAAGCTGAATGCAGTTTAAACTGTTCGTAACCCCAGTATACTTCCTTGCACTGTTTGAGACTCCTCTGGAACCCAGATGATATTCTCCAGTTCCTGGATCCCCACGCCTGTTGGTCACCACCACTGTTGGTGGATTGCTGTTTATGTGTCTGCCATAATCAAAAGGGCTTTTTAAATACCCCATTCTTTGTTCTAAAATAGTGCCTTTTCTGAGCAAGCTGATTCACTTACAGTGCCCCTTGCATCACACAGACAAAAGCCCAAACAGCACATTTTGTTCACCTCAACCGCCATGTAAAGCTCCAGAGAAAAAAAACAAGCCTCAAAATCTATTTACATAGAAACATAGAAACATAGAATTTGACGGCAGATAAGGACCGCTTGGCCCACCTAGTCTGCCCACTTTCCTACCTAACAGATAATCTGCAGATCCTAGTTAACCAACAGCTTAATTCCTCCTACCCCACACTAGGACTACCCTATGCCTGTCCCATGCATTCTTGAAGTCCCCCACTGTTCTTGACCCCACGACCTCTTCAGGGAGGCTGTTCCATGCATCCACAACCCTCTCAGTGAAAAAATACTTCCTCACATTACCTCTGAGCCATCCCCCTTCTATCTTCAAATTGTGCCCCCTTGTTCTTGCACATCTCTTTTTCTGGAAGATGCTACCCTCTTGGACTTTGTTAATTCCCTTGAGGTACTTGAAAGTTTCTATCATGTCCCCTCTCTCCCTTCTTTCCTCAAGGGTATACATATTAAGCTTCTTTAGTCTTTCTTCATATGTCTTCTGGTGCAGACCCTGCACCATTTTAGTTGCCCTCCTCTGGACAGCCTCCACTCTGTCTATGTCTTTGCAGAGATGGGGTCTCCAGAACTGCACACAGTACTCCAGATGGGGTCTCACCAACTGTCTGTACAGAGGGATAACAACTTCCTGTTTTCTACTATTGATGCCTCTTCCTATACATCCCAGTATCCCCCCAGCCTTCCTTACTGCCTTCTCACATTGCTTGCCCACCTTTAGGTCATCTGATATAATTACACCCAGGTCCCTTTCTATTTTAACTGTTGTCAGTATCTCACCCCCCATTGTGTACGCTTCCCCAGGGTTTTTGTTCCCCATGTGCATTACCTTGCACTTCTTTGCATTGAATCTGAGCTGCCATACATTTGACCATTCCTCCAACCTTGCCAAGTCCCTTCTCATCCTTTCCACTCCATCTTGTGTATCAACCCTGTTGCAGATCTTTGTGTCATCTGCAAAGAGACATACTTTTCCTTCCAGTTCCTCTGCAATGTCACTTATAAAGACATTAAAAGGACCGGTCCCAGTACTGAACCCTCACGGTGCCCTGCTAGTAACCCTCCTTCCGTCACTGTGTACTCCTTTACTACTATCCTTTGGGTCCTGTTGTCTAGCCAATTTTTTATCCAGGCTACCACCTTGGGACCCACTCCAAGGCTGGCTATCTTGTGTATTAATCTTTTGTGTGGGACTGTATCAAATGCCTTGCTAAAATCTAGGTAGGCCATGTCCACAGCCCTCCCTGGTCTACTACTTTGGTACGCCAGTCAAAGAAATCTATTAGATTGTCTGACATGACCTTCCATCGTGAATCCATGCTGCCTTGGGTCCTGTAGCCCCACTGGCCTCTAGGTACTCAACAATCTTTCCTTCAGAAGTGATTCCATCATTTTCCCTACCACTGAGGTCAAACTAACTGGTCTCATTTCAATGCAAATCAGCTGCAGTTTACAGCCCCCCCAGAACAAAAAGAATCAGCCCCAAAAGCAAATACTGTGTAACTAAATGCTCTAAAAAACAGTACGTATCAAGCTCCAAGTATAAAGCCCCAAAGCACAAAATACTTTCCCCAAAACCTAATGTAATTTAAGCAAATGTAGTCAAAAAGTCCCAAATGCAGAACTAACCCCCACTCAAAATGTAATTTGAGTAAATGCAGTAAATACAGTTATAATCCCCAATACACAACAAGCCCAGAAATCACTTCTTCATAAGCTGAATGCAGTTTAAACTATTTGTAACCCCAGTACACTTCCCTGCACTGTTTGAGACTCCTCCGGAGCTGAGTCAATATCCTCCAGTTCCCTGGACTCCCCTCTGCTGTGGTCACCACCCCTGTCAGAGGATTGCCATTTGTACATAAAAGTAGATATTGCCTCTCAGCTGCCCTGTCCTAGGTAATTACAATCTAACAATGTGTAAAAGCAGGACACCACTGTGAAAATGAGACATTGCATTGTATCTGGTCTATCCTAGGTAAATATATAGTAAAAATGTGAACAAGCAAGACCAGGTATAACAGCAATACCAGCGGCAAATATTTGGCATTAACAAATGCTTTTTAGGGCTGCAGTGGGCATAGCTTTGCAGACCTATTGTTAGGGCTTGCATTGAGAAAATGACTACATCATTCCTTGCAACTGTACAACTTAATAAGGTGTCAATGGTTGCCTCCGAGCCTGAGAACCAGAAGCATTCCGCACTGCACTTCTTAGGGCTGCATGGGTGAAGCCTACACTCCTCTTGGTAGGACTACTAGAAAGCAGCTTGTGAATGAACAACCTCATCTTTTGTGCTTTCAGGCCCCTAGCAAACCCAGACATGCAGATCAAGTGGAGCAGCTTGCACCCTGCTCTTGGCACCTCTGGCGGCAATCCCCATATCTGGTGCTCCAGGTAGCAAGCAGAGCACCTTGCTGCCAGCCCAGCACCTCTGGTGGCAACAGCACATCAGCTCTGTGCTTACTTTGGATACCCCAGTAACAATTTGTGATGCGGCTCCGCTGAGGAGTGCTTTTAGTGCCTTAAGCCAGACCTCCGGAGCAAGCAGAGCAGCTCGTGGCCCACCCCTGCACTCCAATGGCAACAGCACAGGGCTCCATGGAGTAAGCAGAGCAGCTTGTGGACTGCCCTGCACCTCCAGCAGCACAGTTGTGTACTGTGTTCCTCATCATACAGTCAGCGCCTGATTATGCCACCGCTTAAACCTGAGCTTCAGATTTTTATTATTTTATTTCAGCTGCGAGACGGCAGGTCTGTATTCACATCATAAATTCCTAGCTCACTCACTGGCTAGGCATACTTTTGTCAGTAACAGCATTTGCAACTCTATCGATGCTGACAGATTTTGTGCTTTATTTAGTAAGAGTGTATTTTGTGTAACAGTGTTGTTGCGGTTCTATATCACTGCAAAATGTATGGGACTGGCACCAGTGTGTGTGCATGTAAAAGGCTGAACAGAAATTTAATGACATTACATTTTGTAGCATGTCCCTCTATGAGAATGTACTAAATCTCATTACAGATGAGCAGTGATCAGAATTGTTGAAATGCTGTTTTTTTGGCACACAGTTATTTTCCCTGATGATCTGTGTAATTAGCTGAGGTTCAGTGAATGAACGATAGTGAAAAAAGGCTTTCTGTTTTCTTTATTTTCATAAGTGTCTTATCTTTCAGCAGCTGATCTCTGCTCCCCTCCTCCGCATCCCCATACACACTCACATGTTGACACAAACGTCCCTGTAGACATAATTATAATTATTAATTGGTGTCTAGTGATTTCGTTCCCTTACTGGAAACTATGATCTTAATTTTAATAGTAGTTCCTTTCAAATGTCTAGCAGTCCATTACCCTCTCCAGAAACCATTCTAGAAGTTTTTAAAAACTGTACATTTGTGGCTACTGACACCTTTCTGTTCTGAATACATGCCCCTGATTCATAAAATACTTTAAATTACGACTAGCTGTCCCTCTCCTGGTCTTGAACCCTGACAACAATTATACAAGTTAATCTCTTAAGGCAATTTTAATCTCCCCGATACCAAACCCATTACGGTACTTTATGAATGACAACTTAGGGTAATTGGTGTTTAGTGGATCTGCAGTTCACTAGACTAAGACAGTAAGACAGTCATCTGACCCATTATCCTTCCCTACATCACCTACCACACTACCACTACTATTTGGATGACGCTACAGTTTACAGTTTACCTCACATTCACCCATTCTATCTGCACTACTGATCTGTCAGTGAATTAATTAGCCCTTACTAGTACAAGCTCATTCATTCATTGGCATTTCAGTCTTTCGATAGTCTGCAGTTGTTTTAGACTCTTTATCTGAATTCTGTTACAGTTAGTAAATTTCCTATGCAATCACAGAATTTGTAACAACCGTTTGCTGATTTTCTTTTATATCTTGAAATAACATTTAAAATCTGTACCTCCAATTGTATTTCCTTGAAGGTGGAAAAGATCACACAAAGGTTATTGTGCTAATCAGCTGTTACACATACTTTTTTTTTCTTTTTTGGGGACCAATATCGTCCACTGTTGTAACGTGATGCTGTTGAAATGTTTACTACACCCTGTAAATGACTGACATTTTCTATTTGTTTACTCATCTGCTTCCCTCATGATGAATAAGTCACAGCAAAGAACACACCCGTAATGTGTAGAAATGTTTTGTGTAACCAACTCCAGCAGAAGCATTTTTAAAGAAACATTTGGACATGGAAAAATCAAACCTAAAATAGAGCGTTGCTCTGCAGAAAAAGAATACAAATGATCAGGATGTCTGCACTGCATGTGGAGAGGGACTGGCTTTTTCATATTTACCAGTGACTTAAGGATTCATGTAACATTTGCAAAACAAAACACACATTATGTACAGTATGACTTTATAGACGTGCTAGAACCATTGCAGTTTAAATGAAAGGGAAGATTCCCCATGTATGGAAATAAGACTACTAAAGGTCATTTTCAACCAGGCAGCATGACCTTAACTTGTTGTAAATAAAAAAAAACACTCCATGATTTAAATTGAGAATATAATAAAAAGTAAAGTAATAAAGGCTTTCTTGATTCAATCATGACTTAGTTGTACTCACAAGGTGTATTATTTTAAGACTGGGGAACAGGATCTTTCAAAACAGAGGTGTTATCAACTGACATGATTAATTCCTGCTCTGCATTTACTGCAAGGCTCATTGAGCATAATTACAAGTTTGAAATCCTTCTACAATATACAACAGCAGAATAAAGATGTAAAAATAAGGTGTCACTTATAACTTTTTATAAAACCTATCATTAATCCACTGATTACAGCTATAAAACACACTGGTCTGGATATTCAAAGGTTGTACTGGCACCAGCAAGGAATTCTTGAAGCGCAACCCGCATTATGCCTGAGTGGGATATTGAGATAGCATAAATCCCGATGCACCAGGGCACAAAGATAATGTATGTGATGCAGATGCAGGGGCATGTCCATGCACATGCAGCACATCCTGATATTCAGCCGGGATGTGCGGCACATATGCCAGTGCCCTGCTCTGTGCCACATATGGGGGCTCAAAGTTGAGCCTGTGCTGAGTAGGAGCAAGCTCAGCCACCCAGGTGGGCCACTGTATTGCAGGGTGCAACATAGCAGCCCAGCTGTGGGTGGCCACTTACCCACCCAGAACACGCCTGCAAGCACACACACCCCTAGTGGTCCAGTGGAACCCCCTGCCCATAGCCACGATCATGTGGTATATGTAACTAATGATATCCCTGGTAGTCTAGCATCCCCCCCAGTTCCTGAATCCCCGATGTGTAGGACACATGCCCAACCCTGGTGGTCCAGTGGTCCCCTCTCCCATCTGAGTTCCCGATGCCCCGATACATGACATTGTGATGTCCCTGGTGGTCCAGTGGAACCCCCCCACCCGTTGCTGTGATCATGGTAAACTCCCGACGTGAAACACCCTGGTTATCCAGTGGCATCCCCCCTCCCCACTGCAACACACAGGGCCAAGAGTAGTGGGACACAGAGCCGCGGCGGATATCCCTGGCATCATTGCACACTTGGGCTCTGCAGGGAGGGAGGGGAAAGAGGGCATAACTAATAAAACCCCTTCTTCAGATAGGCGATGGCTCCTCACAGTCCTGGCTGCCACCGCCCTACACCAGGTCCTCTCTCTGTCCCTTTGGCCTCTCGGTGGCTCAAGTTGGGCAATCTGGATTGTAAGATAGAGCACTGGAGTGGATGGCGGCCCTGCCCTGAGGGGCTCAGAGTCGGGGTCTTGCCGAGTAGGTTATCAAGGATGAGGAAGGGAGGACCATGGTGGGTGGTAGAGCAGACCAGTGAGTCGAGGCAGTCTGAGAGAGTTTGGGGATAAGGCACATAAACAGAGTTAAAAAACAAAAGTTAAATTTCTGTTCCCTTTAAAGGTTACTGTCCCTTTATTTTTTTTTCTGTAGTAGTGAGCAGCTGAATGAATGTTTTGCAAGTGACCAGCTGTGGGAGTAGTGGAAAGACTGAGTGCATGATGGAACTTATTTGAGGGACCTGCTAAGGGAGTACTGTTGCAGAAATGCTCACAAGAATGTTGAGGAACAGCTGACAAGATGAGATGGCAGGTGTCTGTTTGTATTGGTGTTTAGTGCCGTCTTGTTGGCTAAAGATGTCATGCCCAGCTTGGTGGTGCCAGGAGAGAGGATATTATGCTAGCCAATGTGGGAGGCCTGAGTTCACAGAACTGCCCAGTTTCCCCACTCAGCCTGTTGAGGAAGTATGTTCAGACTGCTGAAGGGATGCTATCTTCCAGTGCTTTTTGTACACATCCAGAGATTGTGTGTCACATTGACATCATAAGTGACCATGTGGCATCTGTTTTACCTGCACAGGACAGAACTAGTGAGCAGAGAGATATAATTTATTAAAGGAGGAGAGCCAGCCTAAGAGAAGAAAGGGGAGGAAAAATGCTAGGATACATGCATGAAGGCTAGCCCTACATGCCCATATCATCAGACTCAACTTAGCCTAAAGCTACTGCTGCCTCCATGGAACAGAATGCATATTTCCTAGGCTATGTGAGCTGGGACATGGTCTGGGCTTCTGCTGTGGGATAGTTTCTTACATGATGCTTTTGCACATATTTAACATCTTTGGAGCAGGCAGAAGCACTAAGCCTAAAACGTAAATGGTAAGAGCAGGTACTGTTGGAAGGTCAGGAGCAGGACAGAGTAGGCAGGTGGTGGTAGAAAGTATACATTAAAAACAGATATTATGATACATAATTTTAAAATTGTTTCTTTGTCTCCTATCATCAAATGCCAATGATCTTCCTTAGGCATCTCCTGTCAAAGCCATCTAACTGGAATAGTTTCTCCCCTCCCAGAGCTATACTGGGCAAGTCTCTCCCCAGCAAACTACAGTCCCATAGGACAAGCTTCTCAGGACCAAGGTAAGGTGCAGAGGCCAGTGTGCTTGAATAGCATGGCGATGGGCAGCACTCTTTCCTCTACAGCACCCTGCCTGTAATCCAATTCCACTAAACATTCTTTGTCCTGTCAGCATTAGGGGCACCCAAAAACATCTCCTGTCAGCATTAGGGGCACCCAAAAGACATCTCTGACATCACCTTTGACATCTCTGTATGGCCTTGAATTAACTCTGCTCTGTGCTGCTTTGCCTGGATAATCGGAGAGGGAATATGGAGCGATGCAAAGTATGCAGTCTAACCCACTGGAGGAGAGCATCTTCTGGGATGATCGACCCTCTCCTGCCAGATCACTGCAATAACCCAAGCTTGAAACATGAACTTGGATTGCTGACAGGACCAGGTGCACCCTTACCCATGTGTTGTAGTCCAGCCCTTCTTATGGCCATTTTGATCTGAAAAATAGACACTATCATTTTCTTCCCTAAAAATGGGTAATTTTGATTCATTTGACATAGTCTGATGTCTGTTAAACAATTTGAAGGTACTGTTCTTGATTTCAAATAATTCATTATGTCTCAAGGCCACTTTGCTGTTTAAACAAAATGTCCAGTGTTAAAAGCCAAAAAGGTTAGTTTAAGCAAAAACAGTTAATGATTACAAAATCATACAAAGAGATTTAGCTGAAAGTTTTCAACCAAGAGTTCTCTGACATAAGTGAGGTATTATATCTGTTATTTATAAATAAACATAGTAACTGCAGTGGACTGATGAAATAACATCATCTTGTCTTGCCAGTATAATGTTTCTTACATGGTCTAAAGTGATAATATATTCTGTACTGAAAAAGTAAGTGGGCAGTTTTTTCAAAAGACATGTGTAAGTGTATCACCATAACATCTCTGCCTTAACCATTTGTGCAACTTTTGTGCAAGGGAGACTCATGTAAAATTGACAATCATATGCACAATTTATAGCCCCAAACCTGTAGACTCTTGTTAAGCAGATAGGTGTAGTAGTTGCCAGTGACATGACATAGAATTTCTAGATATGCAAGCAACAACACACGATGAGGTGTGGGTTATGAGGCATGAGGTGCTTGTGCCGAGTGCCTTATGCACCTGGCCATGCTCTTATCAGGAGACAACCCACACTTCAGAGTGTGTTATTGCACTTCTAAAATGGGCCCCCAAGTAATTATTTAATGGGTAAAAAAAAACCAAAAACAAAGCAGTCAAAAATATATATGAAAAAAGGTTTCAATACCTCAGATAGTAAAAATTGTTCCTCTAAGAAGTCACTTTAATAAGTGTTTAATTGGCAGTGCAGGGTTCCTCTGTATTCCTGAGGTTATCCATCACTGTTGAATTTATTACTTTAGAACCCCTTTCAAGTCTTATTTTAGTGGTGTTTTTCTGTGATATTCAGCTTTTTTTCTTTAAGCTGTGTTTATGGTAGTGTGCTGAAGAGTGACTTCAGAGCCCCACCCCCTGCTTCAGATTTTATTCAGTTGTTTGTTTTATTTATTTATTGTGGTTTGAGATAGTTTCATGTTTTGTCCTCTGCTGCCTGCTTGCAAAGGGTATGAATGGTAGTTTAGTTCCAAACATTGCGAGTGCACTGTTGACTGAGCTGACCGGTGAACGATGACTTCCAGTTTTCCAGTGAGGGGGTTGGTAATCACAGTTGGCATTGTCTCAGTTTTCCTAACATGATTGTATCTGGTATGTTGTCTGGTCTGTTTTAGGAAAAAGACACGGATAACAACTTTTCAATGTTTGCAGTTACTGACCACTGAAGACTGACTTCTGGTTTTGTGCTCGGCAGGATTTGAAAGTCGCGGCTAACAGTTTGCTGAAGTGGTTGTGGTTGGATAGGAAGCAGCACAGGTTAGACTTACATTAAAATCAAAAGTGAGATGGTGAATTACAGAAAAAGACTGTGTGTGGGGGGAGAGAGTCTTACACTGGGGACTGATGATTTTCAACATGCTGCCTTCACAGAAATTAGCTGGAGCTGGGCTGCAGGATGTGGTGTTAGTTTGCCATGGAGCATGCAGCTTGCTGTTTAGAGATGAGGACGTTAGACACACTGATGCGTTACTGTTGTGTGGCTCAGGTTGGCACAATTAGTGCAGGTTGGCAGTATACATCCTGATAAGGATACGGCTGAAATTGGCTTTCAGCCAGTCAGGATTCTGGATTTCTTTAGCTCATTTTATAAAGCATGATAAATCACAAGAAACCCTTATTTATTTCAATTGTATTTTCTGTGATACTTTCCAATATATCCAGATACATAGTGCATCTTGTCATTGGCTACCTCTGTAAATGTCATCAACATTTATTGATAACAGAATGTTGTTGAAGTGATGAGCTAATTATTCTCCAGTGTATTGACTGTTGGGTGGCCAGTGAAAACAGCTAAGTAAAAATAGCTACATCTAAACAACTAAGTCAAGTACAGCAAACAAAAATTGCCCCCCTCCTCAAGGTGCGTCCCCCTTGGAGTTGGTATATATAAGAAGGGGTTGTGGTGGCAAACCCCCCCCCCATAAGGGGGATGCCGGGGGCTTGCCCCCTGCAAAAACAAAACTTGTTGTATTTGACCAAGCTGTTTTGTATTAACTGTTTTTGGTGGTCACTGTATTTACTTAACTGTTTTCACATGGCACCTTTCGCGTTGTCAGTTGAAATGCAATTATTTATTTTGCTGCATTTTTAATTGATGCATTACAGAGTCCTGATTAGAATTAAGTAGGTGTACTGCAATCACAAGCAAGATGATGACACAATAGTAAAGATCTATGACTTAAATATTTTACTTAGAAAGCCATCTCTAATAATGATTTCACAATTAGAAGAGTTACATTTCTTTCTGAGGTGGAGGTGCAGATGCTAGGTGAAACAGTTTGGGGTTATTTGCATTTCTGGAAGAGCTCAGTTTCATTAGAACTGCAAATGGCAAAATAGTGGTTGGTGGCAGTTGAATCATCACCCCAAACCCAAACTTTCCAGTGTACTGAGGCTCTCTCTTCTGCTAACTAGTCATCAGAAAGTCCATCCTGGTCATCTGTTCACCTGCAGCCCTCATCGACTCTGGCCAGAGTTTGTTTCTTTCTGCCTTGGCAACATCAGTGTTAAACCAGCTGGGTGCTTTGGCCCTCGAGTTCTTCCCTTTGAGCCTAATGCACTCCATTGGGTCAACCATTGTCTTTCACTGATGATGGATCACCTTTGGCCCACCCCCATATCCACCTGGATATTTGGCAGATGACTCCTTAACAACTCGCCCATCCTTCTGAAGTTTGCCTTTCTAAAATCCAGTATTTTAGTCTTAGTAGGTGCCTTTTCCCTGCCAATATCCAACCAGAACCACATTGTGCAATGGACAGAACCACCCAAGGGTTCCTCTATATTTATATCCTGAACATGGTCACCATTCGTCAACACCAAGTTCACAGACATGCTGTATTTCACCATTGTGGTATATGAAATAAACAAGAGCAGATGTAAAAATTCTAAATTGTAACAGGCAACAGTCAAGGTGGTTAGGTTAAAACAACTGTAATTATTACTTTTTAGAAAATGGGTTACAGAAATCCTAAAAGCTAACTGGTTAGGCCACTAGCCACCCTGTCTGGTATCAGGCAACAGAGACAGAGAAATAATGAGTCCCCATCTCTGTGTGTCTACTTTTTCTTGAAATCACTGAGCCTAAAGAATGTACAGTTTTAAATAGGTGTACAAGGCTACAGTTCCTCATGAAATAGGCTAAAGTAGAAACAACATTTGGAAGAAAATTAAAATACATTCCTAAATCAGGATCGCCAATTGTCACAGTGGTAGGACTACAACTCACAACACTGGTGTCTCAAGTTCTGGAATGAGCTCAAGTATTGGGGCCAGCTGGGGAGGATAAAGTGTCAGAAGGACACTATCCTTTTCCAAGGAGGAAGGTAATCAGCTCAGCTGCTGTACTGCCACCTTGGTGACCACAGGTGGCAGTCGGTAGCAGCTTAGTGGATGGTAGGACATCATTGTCTGCGCCGCATCATGTAGGCTTGCAAGTGTGTGTGCTTTTGCACACCTTTGTTGCTAAAGTCCTAGGGAGTGATGGGACAAGTAATGTTGGAAATATTCAAACTGCAAGATGACATCCGCTGGATGCAGATCTTGCATCTGATGATTCAGGCACCACATCTGGACCGGATTTGTTACATGATGAGAGTTGGAGAACCCCACTGACCCTGCTGGGAGAAATCCCTGTGGGAACAAGGAAGTGAGAAGGTAAGTCCTGAGTGAAGCTGGGGTGCTGGGGCTAGGGTGGTCAGGCAGATGGGGCTGGTCAGTTAGAGGGGCTAAACAGATAAACCAACAATACAATGTATTCCTAACATTTTTTTTAAATAACTGTTTTAGTTTTTATATATCAATGTATTAAAATTGTATCAACAACATATATTACTATATACAAAGTATATAGATATATGGTGATGCAGTAAGAAATTATGTATCAGTATTGCTTCAGAAACCTAAATAAAAGTATATATATCAAGACAGTGCTCCATCATTTATCCCCCCTTATCAGCCATCTTTCTTACTGCCAGTGTGACCTCTTGTCCTGTTTTCCAGTAATGTTAATTCCATTCTCTGTTATTTGCTACCCTCATTTATGTGCCAGACTTTAGGATGTACCAGTTTTGGTGGGTATATATCACAATGTACTGTACTGTATTGACTATTGATTCATGGAAATTAGCAGCAGATGAATTTAATATCCATGATTTCAAGCATTAAAAAAAGTAAGTTCCAAGCTCTAACAATTTCAAAGTTAATGCTTTCTAAACTTAATTTGTTTGAAAATGGCTTATTTTGGAACAGTGAGGGATAGAAAATAATTTGTTAAGATAAAGATTTAAAGGGATTTTGGAAGTCTTGAAAGCTTGTGTCAAAATTCTTCTGTTAGTTCTATTTACAGCTGTTACTACAAAATAATGTGTGTTTGGAATCATGTCAGTATAGAACTGATCTGTTGATACGGTTTCCATGGATTGATACATAACTATATGCATCAATATACATTAATACACTTTTAACTATAGCATAATGTATATCAGTATATATCAACATGTACTAACACATTAAAATAGCATGGACAGGACTTATTCATGTCAATCTGATGCCAAGATTTCATTTTAAAATAAATTCTTAACTTTACCCGTTTAAAAGTTAACCATTTTGAAACATGCTTTTTTAAAATTTTGAAACCATTAGGGCTAGAAACCCAGGCCCAGATATTCAGAAATGCACCAAAGCCCGGCGCAAGTCTGGCACAGCACAAATCCAATGCACCATGGTGCAACAGGAGCCATATTCAGAGGTTGCGCAGGCTAAACTGCACCAGTGCAACCTGGCTAATATGGCAGAGCTGTGCCATGGCACAAACTGAGTTGTGCCATGGCACAAGCAGAGATGCTCCAGCGCAACGCAACTGTGGAGCAGAGCAGCAGAGCAACAGAGGGGGCATGGCACAGAGAATAGACCCAGGACAGCGCCATGGAAGCACAGTGATAGCCACAGGAGGCATCCACCAGCAGGGCAGAGTAGGCACACACAGGCACCCAGACACCTGACCCCGGAACACAACAGTGGCATGGATAGCAGGTGACAGGAGGTGCCAATGGCCAATGGAGGGCCACCAAGGGAGCCCCCCCTGGCAGGCTGCTGGCCGTGCCCCACCCCCCGAGACCAGGGTAGGCCACACCCAGGACCATGCAACCAAGCACACACATATCACACAGGCACACAGGGAGCCCATACAGTGGGCACTGTACAGGCTGGGTGGCAGGCAGTGTGGCAGACCACATGGGGCAGGCTGCACAACTCCAGGCTGAGGACCCCAACACAATGCACAGACAGTACCTGACCAATGACCATGGCCATGAGCCACCACCATGCACACACCTGCCACACACTTCTGACTGCTGCCCCATGGGCACCCCAGTGCACAGCCACCAGACCCAGGGGATGGACACCACCATGGTGGGACTGACCACAGCACAAAGCAGGGAGCCACAGGTCCATGGCATGCACCCCCACATCCACACACAGGACGGACACTGGGCCACTGCAGCATGGCTACCCATGCCACCTGCAAAGCAGACATGGACACAGGCGGGTATGCCAGACAATAGATATGTATGGGACAACCATGTACAGAAACAGCAGGGGCTGGGAATGGTTGGGGACAGTGAGGGAGGGGAACAAGGCACAGGGACTGTGTGGTGAGAGGGGGGACAGTAAGGAAAGGCCCAACAGGGGTAACAGAGGACACAGGGGCAACTCTAGTGATGGCCCTGGCCAGCCACCCTGGCATGCCACCACGCAACCTCCTCTGCCACTAGCATGCCATGCAGGACCGCCACCACCCCACATATGCCTGAGACAATGAGCAAGGTCTGCCACATGGGCCGGATCAGCATCTGGTACAGCGGTGTCCATACTGGCAGCTGGACACCTATAATGAGGGTTAGGGCAGGTGCCCAGTGCAATGGCCCAAGGAATTATGCCCACCCACAGTGCACATGTGCATGATAGGGAACATGCCTGCATTCATGAAGTGCACTTTGCCAGCCCTGTGCAGCTTGTGCTGTGCCGATACATCCCACTGGCCACGCGGCCTGTGCAATTGACACCATGGCAGCACAGTGCGCATGCGCACTGCAGGTCTGAGCACTGCACATGCGTGGCCATTGCACTGCCGCTTGCTCCAGTGCAATACCATTGAGCACAGTACAATATCCCAATATTCAGACAGCACATGCAAATGAGCTTATCAGCCAATGCGTGGTGCAGTGGGGTGCATTAGCATATCATTACCATTTTGCACAACCTCATTTGCATGCTTTGCGCCACAGAAGTGCCACCGAACAGCACAGGCCATGTACCGGTATTGCAACCTTGACAGGTGTGGTGGATGCCACAGCAGCACACTAGGGGCTGACAGCACTGCAGAGTGGGATGGACCAGGAAGATGCTGCCAGGGCCTTAGGGGGTATGCGCTGTCACCTGTGTGGAGCATGTCATGGTTAGCCCTGTGCTATGCTGTGCTGGGCCCCTTGCCTGTCCCTAGGGCCCATACCATCATGCACACCCTGCCCACCCCACTCCCAGGACTGTGTTGCCCGTCGCACCCTGCCTATGCCACACCCACCCACTGGGGAGCCTGTGGAGTCATCCCCATGTTCACATCTGTGGCATGGCACAGGGCTGTGCTGGATGTGTGGCGCAGGCATTGGTGTGCACCCTGTGGCATCGCACACCACCTGGCGGGTGATGCTTGGGCACCCCTTCCTGTTGATATGCACCAGTCCCACAGGAACAGGTGGCATGTGGCTGCCCATGTGGGTGCAGGCACAGGCCCCACTCACACCAGGCATGCATGCCACTCTGTGGCTGTCCTGCATCGGTGCTGTACACTCCCTGTGTGCTGGGGTGATGACTGCATTCCACAGCATGTGGTAGCACAGCCGTGGGGACCTGTGTTGGTGGTGGGCCGTGGCCACTGGGGTGCTGTCCATGGTGTCCCCTGTTGGTTCTTGGCCAATGCCCATGGCGAGCAGGCACATGCCGGTGGTCACTGTCATCACCACGGCCATGGCGTGGCTCCATCTGGTGGGTGCCTGCAGCTCCACACTGCATGGCTCGCAGTGCTGCCTCAGTATGACCCTGTTCATGTAGTGCTGGTCCATGATCTTGGTGTCACTCTGGTTCTCAGTGGTGCTGTGGGCACAGTACCGCCTGTGTCGGGCATGCCGCCGCCAGGCCCTTTGTCAACCACGTGGCTATTCCTCCTGCCACCTCACACCCCTCATCACCACCCCATCAGGGCAGGCACACTTTCCATGTCCCCTGCTGTCCACCGTGCCCCTGGGCAGTTGGCTGCTGGCTGTATGCCACCCTGGTACACAGGCTTTGTGTCTGTGTGTGTGTGTGTGGGTGTGTGTGTCCCTCTCTCTTTGTCCTTCTCTCCCTCTCCCACACCACCTCTCTGTTTCCCTCCCTCTGTGTCTGGTCGTGTGCCTGTTTGTTTGTCTCCCTGAATCCCTCCCTCTCACTCCCACCCTTGGCGCAACTGCTGTCTGTGTGCTTGTGCCCTGTTTTACTGGGAACAAGTTTGCTCAGAGCAACTTCACTTTGCTCCACACTTGCGCTATGGATTCATGGTTGAATATGCCACTGCACTGGGTATTCATGAGAACACCCCCTGTTCTTGCGCCTGCATTCATTATAGTTGCACATTGTCACAATGGATTTTGCGCTGCGCACTGTCTCCCACTGAATATGGCTCCTTGGCACAATACTGCTCTTGCGCCATGCACAACTGCTCGGAATATCTGGCCCCCAATGTTTTTCTTCTGATAAAACTGGAATATAAGGGTTTACCTGAGGGGGAAGAGAACTGCTTCCTATGTTCATTAAAGTTCTAAAATGAAGATATAGAAGGTTAACATGCCATACCTCACATGCCCCCATTTTGAGAGCTGTCCTGTAGCAGCACGAAACCCTTAGCGCTGCACTAAAGTAGAGAACTGCCAGTTTTGGGGACATTTTCAAAAAGGCAGCATGCTCTGACCAGTGTGTGGTGCTGCATGTCTGAAAATGGGAGCTGTGGAAGCACAGCTCCCAGGAACTTTGCAGTTCTCAGTCACTGCCCCCTGCAGGTCAGTGGCTCACAGGAGCAAAGGGAGGTAACTTGTCTCCAAATGTGATGGCACCTTATCCCTGTGAGCCATTTTCAGCTGTCAGTATGCTAATAAACTCATAGTAGCATGCATTTTGGCAAGATTGTGGAGAAGGTAGTGACACTTCAGTTGGAGGAACACCTTGTGACCCACGAGTTATATGAACCTTTCTAGTCATGGTTTCGGGCAAGGCATAGCACAGAAACTGCTCTTGTTTGGGTGCAGACTGATGTCCTCAGGACTAGAGATCAAGGGAAAAGGACAATTCTTATTCTCCTCGATCTCTCCTCAGCATTTGACACTGTGGACCATTGTGTGTTGCTTGACCCCCTAAGGGAACTCTGAGGACTCACTGGCACTGTCATCTGCTGGTTTGAGTAATTTTTAACCAACAGGAGGCAACAGGTTGTGATGGGAAATTTTTCCTCCACCCCTAGTCTCCTATCCTGTGGAGTTCCCAGGGTTCGGTCCTGGCCCCAATGTTGTTCGGAGTGTACATGCTGCTCTGGAGGGATCATTAGAAGTATGGTCTGGGATTTCATTACTATGCTGATGATACCCAGCTATACTTGTCCTTGCCCACGAACATCCAATGCAGCAGTCATGCCAAACAGCTGCCTTGCCGAGATCAACGACGGATGGCTCTAGCTGGTTGCGGATGAACCCTGATAAGATGGAGGTATTGGTGGTGGAGTTGAACAGAGTGTGGATAGGATGGCCTCTGGTGCAGAGACTGGACTTGTTCTGGGATCTGTCCCATTGAAGGCCTCCTCCGAGGTGCAGAATCTTGGTGTCATTCTGGACAGGGGTTTGACGATGGAAGCACAGGTGTCTTCCACTGTCCACTCCTGTTTTTCTGTCTTAGGAATGTTGCCAACAGAAAGCCTTTTGTTCCGTCTCTGGACCTCCACACTTTGATTCATGCCTTGGTGAGATCAAGACTTGACTACTGTAATGTGCTGTACCTCAGGGTCATGGGAGGATCTCTCCGCAGGCTGCAGTTTGTGCAGAGCGCAACTGCCCGGTTACTTACTGGGCAGCCTAAATATTGCCACATTACACCGGTACTGTGTGAACTGCACTGGCTGCTGGTCAGGTGGAGGATCCTCTTTAAGGTGGGTCTTCTCACCTATAAGGCCCTACATGGCCAGGGCCCTGGTTACCTGATGGACCTTCTTGCACCAGCTGTCTTGGTCCATCCCATTGCTCCTCCCGTGAGGGCCTCCTGGCGATTCCCAGGACGAGGTTAAAAATGGCTGACGATAGGGCTTTTAGTGTCTCCGCCTGTCCTGTGGAATTTGCTACCCATGTAGTTAGGGGTACCCTAACTTTGAGGTATTCAGGCCCGCCTTTACAAGGCCATCCAATTCACCCAGGCTTTTCCTGACTTAGCTTTTAGTGCTATGGTTTAGATCTAGTTCCTGGTATCCCTCTTTTTAGTTTATTTCTGTGACAAACCTTACGTTATTACTTATGGATTTTAATGTTAAAAATTATATTTGTCTATGAATTTATTTGTGTTTATTTGTCTATTTCATTTTGTATGGCACCCAGAGCCTCCGGGATTGGGCATCTTTTAAACAAAAATTGCCTTGCCTTGCCAATGTGCTAAGGGGCCATTTGCATGCCATTATGGACTGACTAGCATCTCCACACAATATTGCACATGTCTGAAAAGGGTCATTGTGCAAAGCTGTGACACACCCCCACCTACAGTCCCCTAAGTGATGTCCCCAGCCTCTGTCAGTAAGCCATACTGACATCTAGTGGGCCTTCATCTCCCATCACAAGTCCCTATGACAGCACCCAACTTCATTGCTTGATATGGGCCACAGTTCACTTGAGGCTTCCAATGTTGCTGTACTGTTGAAACTGAGTTACCCTGTGTCCACTACTGCCCAACTCTCTGTAGTCTAGAGGCTCCCCACCACTGACTGCATCCCTCCCCCACTCAGTGTATGTGATTAAGATCAGGGTTTGGAATGCCATAAACAGCATTGCGACCACATCTGTTTAGCACTTTCTAAACTGCTATAAACACTGCTGTTCCCTATATGCAGGAGGGAAACCCTCATTTGCATGGGTATAGCCATATTTATGCATGTGTGCACTGTCAGGTTAGTGCAATGTATTAATGACCACTGCAAATGACCCCTCCTTATCTGGCCACACTGATTCCTGGTTATTACATTGCTAACATTGATAGCACTATGCTAACCTTCAAAAAATGCAGGGCACAATGAAATATAATAAGTTAAAGGGGAACAGTCAGTACTAATAGCTCCTCATCCAAGTGTGTGGCTGGTTCCAATTTGCACTGTGTCAAATTTTTTTTCTTACTGTTGATTGCAGTATAACGGATTGTGTCAGACTGATACTGCTGACTTGTAAGCTGACAGTTTTTTAACTACAAATCCCAGAATCCTGCAGCTCATAACAGAGCAGAGTTGCAGCAGTAGGAGAGTCAATAGTCTATAGTGCATGTCAGAGTTTTTGTAAGCTCTGGGGCTAGATTTACAAAACATTCCCTGGAGTAAACCTGGTTTGTGTGGATAAACCAGGTTTTATGCCCAAGAGGTATTTACAAAAGCCCTGTTTGCAGGTGCAAACCAGGATTGCACTGGGGTAAAGTTGTGAGGGGGCCCCAATGCAAATGAGGGGGGACCTGCATATCTGCAGAGTCCCTTTCACAAAGCTCTTTCTCCATGCAAAGGCTTTCTGTGGGGTTCCCTTGTGTGGAGAAAATACCACTGAGGAAAACCTCCTCAACTCCATGCAACCCTAGTTGCTGGCAGAGGTACTGTGTCCCCTCTCATCACCAATTGCTGCTCTAAGTAACCCAGACAAGTCTCTTTGGTGGTCCAATGGTCCCTCCCTCACCAGTCGCCGACCCCATGTAAATCCCACCCTGTTCCCCATCACTGACTGCCATCCCTTTAGCAATGTAAAATATAATCCTGGCAATCTAGTGGTCCCTGCCCCCCGATAGCCAATTGCCATCCTTGACACTGTCAAAACATACAGTAAATTCTTCCCTGGTGGGCCAGTGGTCCCTCCCTCCCCTCCCCTCCCCTCTTCTGACTGTCGATTGCCAACCCTGACACTGTAAAAACATACAGTACACATTTCCCTGGTGGTGTAGTGGTCTCTCTCTCACCAATCACTAATTGCCCTCTCATGAATAAGGAAAACAATGTCCCTGGTGGTCTAGTGGTCCCTCCTTTCCACGATCACTGATTGCTGTCCTTTAACAATATAAAGATGTTCCTGGTGGTCCAGTGGTTCCCCTCCCACTGATCACCAATCACCATCCCGACACAGTCAAAGCATACGGCAAACTCCTCCCTGGTAGTCCAGTGATCCCTCCCCTCCCTGGATCACTGGCCCTCACACTCTGAAAACATACAGTACACTTTTCCCTAATGGTGTAGTGGTCCCTCTCTGTCCCCAGTTACCGATCGCCCTCCCATGAATAAGGGAAAAATGTCCCTGGTGGTCTAGTGGTCTCTCCTTGTCCTGATCGCTGACCTCTGCCCCATAAGTTAAAAATAATGTAAATAACAACCTGGTGGTAGTGGCCCCCCCCCCATGACCACTGAAAACCAGATGGATATCAAAAATTGACATTCCCAGGTGTTGTAGTGGTCTCCCTTGCCAATCGCTGTCTCAATCAAAATGAACAAGGATCATGAATGAACCCTGGTGTCCAATGGCCCCCACCCAATCACCTGCCTGAAATATAAAGATTCCTCTGTGTTCAGCATAGCCCCCCAATCCTGCCCATCTTGACCCAGTGTAGATGAACTGGAAACATGTCCCTGGTAGTCAAGCAGACCCCACCCCCTATACCCAATCCCCTGTACAATGCATGGAAACTGATGGTCTAGTGGACCCCCACCTGGCAAGGAGTGATTTCCCACCCTGCTACCCCCATTTCAACCTGGCAACTGGCACGGCCATCCTCTCACCACCATGTCTGGCCACTGATTGACCTATCATGGAGCGCAGACTGTATACAGTATGCATTCATTGGTTGACAGAAACCTAGCTGACAGTCCCTGACAAAATAGCCTGTACAAGGAAGGATGGTGTGACCAGTGCAGCAAGGGAGAGCTCATTAATAGCTATTCTTTGTGCACACACAACCATTGCTAAGTCAGGATGATGCAGGTTTGGCAGTTGAGCATCTGACAGTGACTATGATGGAGATTCAGAGTCTGAATTGGATAGTGGGGATGACCTTGAGTAAAAGTTGGTAAGAGATATGATTCCTTAAGGATAGGTTATACAGTTAGCTAAAGCCACCAACTGAATGTTTTGTGTGTTTCCAGTTCCAGGGAGCAGATGATGCATTAATATGACCAACTGAAACAAATCTTTTTAATGTTTGCACCACGAGAGGTGATTAGTACAGTACTGTCTGTTTATCTGATTGAATTTTGGTGTTGATCTTTAGTAAATAATAATAAAAATGAATTGCTCTGCAGTAGTAGTCAACTCATTTCAGTACTCTGGTGGCCTCAAATCACATGGTGGCTTCAAATTGACTGCAGCTTTTATTTATAGGTATATCTTTAATTCAAGGGTGGCTTCAAATTACGGGCAGCTGGAAAATAAGAAATCCAGTATCTTGGGAATGTGAGTTTCTGGTATATGACTCATTTGAAGCCAATAAGACAGAAACCAAAGTGCAGTTTTATATAGACTTCTATTTCTCCTAAATCTGCAGGAGAACATAATCTGGAACTAACTGAGAGACCATGGATTGATCTGTACAACTTAGTTTCAAGTTTCTCCAGATCCTTGTGGGAAATGCAGCCCCAGACATTTAGAGTGTACATTGCTTCTGATTTTACTTTGGTATAGGTTACTTGTAATGTTCCACCTGCTGAATGATTCCCATATGTATATCTGCTCAGCTATGTTTCTTAACAACGCTCCTTATGTGTTTGCCCCATTTTAAATAGGAGAAACTTACAATTCCAAAATATATGTATTCTTTTACACTTTCAAGTTTAAAGTCATTGTGACACCAAATATACAGTACATAAATGTATTTGAGCCTGTTTTCATAGTCTTTGTTTTGCTGATATTTTAATTTAGTTTCAATTGTTGGCAGATGTTATTGAATTTGTTTAAAGCCCTTTATATGCCCATGGCCATTTGACAGGTTATTAGACTATTGTCTGTATATGCAAACAAAAACAAAAAAAATACACCCATGGTTCAGCACAGGCAGTTGATAACATTTTGATAATTTGGTTCTGAGAAGTAAAAGTAACAAAAAAAATAAAATACCATTCTACCATCCTCGCATCACCCAATCACCCACTCCTCTCCTTCACAAAGTTAGGAAATCCTGGATGCGATGTAAAGCATTATTGGTATATGCAAAAAGATTTCAACCATGGTTTAGCATAGACAGAATATAACATTTTTGATCATTTAGTTTTAAGAAGTGCAGGTAACAGAAAAAAGAAAATACCATTCCACCATTCTCATGTTACACAATCACCCACTCCTCTCCTATGTAAAATAATTGAGTCAGAAAATCTTGGATTTGGTGTAGAGTGGATTCCTGACTCAGGGTGTCATGGTACCCACCATTAAGAGGGCAATCCTTGATCTGGAACTGACAAATGGGGACCACAGCCAGGACATCCAGGCTGAGGAGCCATTGGGTGTGAGTAACCACCGCACAGTGTAGCTCAGGTTGACATGGCCAGGCAGAAAGTAAACACAAAGACCGAGGTCCTAGTCTTCAGCAAGGTAGGCTTCAGAAAAATTGGGGGAACTGTTAAAGGGACACCTAGAATAGCATTAGAGTAGAGATAGGGTGGAACAAAAGTGATGCATCATCAAGAAAGGAATAGCAGCAGCCACAAATGTGTGTATTAGGCTAGAGGGGGAAAACTCGGGGCCAAAGCACCCAGCTGGTTTAGTTGTTAGGTAGCCCAGGCAGTCAGGGATAAGAGAACCACTTATAAAAATCTCAGGAGGACCCAGAGAGAGTAGGTTAGGGAAGACTATCAAAAGAAAGCTAGGGAGGCAGAGAAGAGTCAGGCAGGCTAAAGCTCGGAAAGAACTCAGCTAGCTGAAGGGATTAAAAAAGGAGAAAAAGTATTTTTTTAAATACATTAGTGAGAAAAGGGATAAGAAAGATGGCATGATAGGACACAGGAAGGGGGAAGGGTGGATGGAAGGAAATGGGGACAAGGCAGAGGTACGGAATGAGTACTTCTGTTCAGTCTTCACAAAGGAGAGGGATGGCCCAGTGCCACAAGTAGGGAAGAGGGTCAGAAAGGGGGACACAAATGGAATAATAGGGAGGATAGGGTGAAAAAAAGGCTTGTTAGCCAAGAGGATAAACAAATCACTGGGGCTGGGTGGCATCCATCCAAGAGTGCTGCTGGAACTAGCAGAGGAACTTGCAAGCCCTCAGTGACCTGTTCAACAGTTCGCCTGAGTCAGGAGTGGTACCTCCAGACTGGAGAATGGTACATGTGGTACTGCTGTATAAGATCAGACTCTGGGATGACCTTGTCAACTACAGAACAGTCGGCCTGACCTCAATCATGTGCAAGCTCATTGAGGCCATACATAAGAGAGACTGTTAGGACACCTGGAAGAAAATGACCTCCAGGATTAGTGACAACATGGATTTTTGGCTAGAAGATCATGCCAGACAAACCTGATCAACTTCTTTGACTGGGTCACAAAACAGCAGAGAAGGGCCAGGCAGTAGATATGCTGTATTTCAGAAAGGCTATTGATTCTATGCCCCATAAGAGACTAACCAATAGGCTGGTGGATCTGGGGACATGAGAAAAACTGACAGGATGGGTAGCTAGCTGGCTGAAAGGCAGGACCCAGGGTATGGTATTGAGGGGAGCTCTTAAAGGACAAATGAACAGGCTTTTTTTATAAACTGTGTCTTTAACTCACCCTTGTTGCTAACTGTGCAGCATTCCTTCATGTGATGGCCTCTGAAGACTTGAAATATGTGAAATCATGCTCATTTATTTATTTCAGCTCTTTTTATTTTATATGCTTTTGGCTTCTGTCTGTGAATCCAAGCTAATGAGCCAGCTCCAGTCGCGCTACTCACATATGCGTGTCTCTCATCATTGTAGCGAGGCTGAAGGAATAGCACACAAAGTGAGAATGGCAGAGTCTGATCTGCCTGCTTTAAGTGGCAGTTTCGACCTTCTTTCCATGGCTCAGCCCTGCATGTTTGAACCACTGAGGTCTGAGGTATTCGGAGATGTTGCTGCAGTAGAAGACAGTAACTCCGAGGAGGAATTGGACCAGTCCGAAGGCTTTGCGTGTGGCCACACTAGTCAGGCTGCAAGTCAATGGTGGGTGAACTGATTATTGTACTAGTGATCTCCCTAGTTTCAATACTGTAAAATGTGTTTTATACATAGTTTTTTAGTATTATACAGCTTTAGACTGCACCATGATGTTTTGTGGGCACAGTATTATCATGCAGGATTTTTTGGATGTTTTTCCCAGTAGCAAGACATGCAGATGATAGAGTCGTGGGTAATTGAGTAGTCACCAGGAGAGAGAGAGAGAGAGAGAGAGAGAGAGAGAGAGACGAGAGACGCAGAGAGAGAGAGAGAGAGAGACGCAGAGAGACGCAGAGAGACGCAGAGGAAAAGTAGAAGAAGAGGCTCCTTCTTTCACACAAACCCCTGACTTTAATAATTCCTGATTGTTATGCTGATTTTTATGCTACCTGATCCACCAGTTAGGGAACAGACACACTTGACTTGTGTGTACCACATATGTATCTTGCACATCTTTAGATAGAGCTGCATATGGTTGACTTCAGAGCCCCTAGCCACCCTGATCCAGCCACCCCTCATCCACATATGTTGGGGAGCATGCAGAGGTTGTGGGTGTTCCAAGGTTTGTAGCAGAACTATGCTCTGGACATCCAGTTGTATATCAGTACCAGCACCTGAGGTGTGCCCGTGCATCATGTTGCTCAACAGATTGTGGTATATGGCTGTCCATATCCCTCTACAGGGCATACAGTTAAAAATATAAATGTAAAGAGTGCCTCCAAGCCATCCTTGCCATGTTAAAGTGCTTGGAGAAACACATGGGGGATCAGTAAGGTCTGACAAATGTCCAGAGCAGTTGTGCATGTAGGGCTACAGTCACTACTCCTGGGTCTTCCCAGTTATAGTGCCAGCACCCACAGCAGATCTGCTGCCCTCCGATAAACTTTTGTGGGACATGCAGAAAATGTCCCGGCCTCATGCTTGTTGCTGATACAACTGTAGATGTAGATGTGCAGGTAGCATGTGATCTATTGTGGATGGCTGGACAAATCCTGTAGTGTGCCACTTGATGTACTTTCCATATGCAGCTCTGTCCCTCTGGCTTTTGATGTCCCTCTACACATGTGGAGGGGTACCTGACCACTTTGTTGATTATGTCCCTAATATTGATTAAAGGTTGGGGACTAGAAGTGGAGTCCTACATTCCTCCGCAGTCTCGGTGTACATTTTAATGTTAGGATTGCTGCATCTCTAGAGATACCTGTATTTTACAGAATATAGAGAACTCTGCAGAGAAATTGCTGCCATCATCTTGTAGTCCTTATATATATCTTGCTCCAATTTTGGTATTCCTTGCAGTGTCCTTAGCATCCACATTATCCAGTGTCCTGCCTGGTGTGACATGCACCAATTGTAAATAAAAAGAGGATACAAGAGAGTGATCTACACATGCTGACCCCAGTCCGACTGCATGAGTGCATTCAGCACTCCCCAAGCCATACACAGAATGCAGATACACCCCCTCCCTCTCCCCATTCAGTCTGCTGTCTGTCAGTCTGTAATGACTTGTCTTGATTGTATTGCATTGGGGTTGGGGGTGGAGTTACTTTCAGATTGTTCTCATGTTGTTCAATTTTGCAACAGCCTGTCCTGCAGCTCTGTGATGCTGACTTCATTTTGCTGGTCCCACCTGCCCCTCAAGTACAAATGTGGTGCCTGCATTACATTCCTTTTTTTTTTTTTTTTTTATATCTTTATCCCTCCTTACTGCCTCCGGTGCCCCCTCCTTCCGTCCGCTCATGTCCCCTGGTACCTACCTTAGGGATCTGCCCCTAGAGTGCCCATCCTCCTCCTCTCCTTCGCACATTGGGGTCTGTCCTGTAGGTGGTCCGGGTGGACTTAGGGTGGACTTCATCTAGGGTTGCCGGAGGGTATTTCCGTTTTTCTCCCCTGACGTCCCCACTCCCCCAGGACGCCTTGTGCTAGGGACGTACATCCCCGAGTGGTAGCGTGCTTATGCACGCAGACCCTCATGCGCCGAGATGTCCCCCCTTCCCGGCTCTGACAAGCGAAGCCGCCTCCACCCCTTCCCTCTGCCGGTGCTTCCACCGGCTATGGAAGGAATGCAGAGCGCAATGCAGCTCTTGGTAACCACCCTGAGGAGAGAGCATCCATTGGGATGCTCGATCCTCCCTCCCCCCGCCGACCCCCGGCCACCTGAGTCCCTTCCCGAAACCGGGTCACCGGCACAGCGCGAGGTGTGGCGTCTAGCGCCTCAACCCTCAGCGCCACCGGGCCGGCTCTGCATTACATTCCTTTATGTCTGTTTAACTGTTCTGATTCTTCAGTTTGCAGTTCGGCTTTGAAGAGTGCAGACATGTTACGGTCCAGAAGATGACAGCATCGATCTCCAGAGGTAAGTATGGGGTAAGGGGTGTGGGAGGTGGGTGTCAGTGGGGAATGGGGAAGGAGGAGGATGACTGGGGTGAGGACAAGGGCCATTTTCTTTTGCAGGGAAAAAATGAAACATGTTGGGGATGGCTTTCTTTATGTACAGGAAAAAAACATACATTTGGGCACACTAGGGTGGGCTCCAGTGTGCCACATGAGTTGTGGGGGTTAATGATGCTGACAGGATTGGGCACCCTGATGTTGGCGCAGCAAAATATATTTGGGCAATAATTGGGGTGGTCTCCCAGTGTGCTACATGAGTTGGGGGCACATAATTCCAACTCGGGACTAGGCACCCCATTGTTGGCACAGGAACTACATACATTTGGGCACACAGGGTGGGCTCCCAGTTTGCCTAAATGAGTTGGGGTACATAATGCTGACATGAAGTTTGGGCACCCCGATGTTGGCACAGGGATGGGGAGCAGAAGGGAGCAGGGAGGAGAGCAGCAGTGGGATAGTGTGGGAGGGCATTCTTTGCCTTGCCTGAGAGGAGAGGGAGGGGACAAGAGCAGTAGGAGGGTGTGGGAGGAGTGCCGCCTGAAAGTTGGTGGTGATAATACACTGCGCATGCAGGGAACTCACGATGCATAGTTTTGGTGAATGGCATGTTGCCTTTCACAACATGACAGCGCCAATGGAACTGCACATGTGTGAGTTGCACATGCACAGTTCTTGCCCCAGAATGTGGAAGTAACAGCCGAACTAGTGCAGCTGTTATTCCATAGTGGTCAATCGTGAGAGTGTTTCAAGCTCCACTGAACTTTCAGAATGATGCTTCCAAAAATCCAATGAAAGGTTCTACACTCAACCATTTTTGTAAGATATGATCAATCCCAAAATGGATGTAGGCTCCACCTACAGCTGTAAATATGACCTCCAGTCAACCCCAGGTACATTATAGTCTTCAACTTTTATTGTGTTACCCTTCCCTCTGACCCACCTTATCTGTTATGCTATGTCCTTCTCCAAATTTTCCACCATTGATGGTGGCCTGTAATCCGCCAAATCTGAAATTTCCCTTTTCTCTATTACTGTAATTCTATCTCTATAATCTCTGTTCTGCCCTCCTCTCCATACTCCCAGGGACACCTTATACCCTCCTTCACATACATCAACACCACACCCCCTTTCCCCTTTTCCATGTACATGCAGCATACCCTGTACCACGTGATCACCAGGACCCACTCCTGATATTGTGTTGCCCATGTTTAATTGATGGCAGCTTTGTCCACCTCCCCTCTGCCATCAAAGCCTGCAATTAGCCTGTTTTGTTCCAGAGGCTGCTTGCATTCAATGAAGTACCATTACAGTTCTCTTATGTGTATGCCATGCCTGTATACATTGCAACTACTTTGTTTTCCAGTAGCACTCCCATGTGCATGCCATTGTAATCATTCACCACCCTCTCTGTGAAAACATATTTACTAATGTTGTTCCTTACAGTGAACCCTTCCACTGTCATGTCATGCCCTTTTATTGATTTCTGACAACTTTTCTTCTGAAGGATTCTGCCACACTAACCCTGCTAATCCCTTTGAGTTAGTAGAAGATCTGGCATTTTTCCTTTCTCACTCCTTTTCCATCCTTCCTCTTGGGACGCCTTTCACACCAGCTCCTCATCTTAGTGTACTGTTCCATCCTAAAGCACTTAACCCTTGTCAGAAATATTTTTCAATTGTTTTGTGTTGACTCACAATCTTTTTTAATTACTTTTACAGATCCTTTTGCTTCTGTGGTGTATAAAAAATTTGTCTGGTGGATTTGGTGCCATCTTGGAAGACCCAGCCAAAGAGTGCTGCCATCCTGTGTCGTGTGTCTGTGATTAGGTCTGCATTTCCTTCTGAAGAATATACAGGGTTCCAAGAACCTTGACATGCTATGCAGGACTAACTGTTAAATGTATCTCAATACAGGATGTTAATTTGTTAAGTATTGGAAGTTAATGTTCCTGTTTATATTGTTAACATTGTGAAGCTGTCTGTGGTTCATTGTACCCAACAGTACTCCCATGTATGTTGGCTGTGATTTCAGGACACTTTTTTGGAGTTAACAGTATGCTTTAGCTTTGTTGTGACACAATCGTTGGTTATCCAGTTATAGATTCTTGTTTGTAATCCCATATCACCACGTGATCACAGTTTTTATCTTTCCATTTTATGAACTGGCCACGGTAACTGTAAACATTGATGTGATGTTCATCAAAGATGGTGGCAATAATTAGATCACCATTTACAAATGGTATGTAGTTAAAGGTGACATCAAAGAAGTGTCCTAGCCTTCTCCAGTCCACACATAACTTACAATGTTGCTGCAGGAGTCAATGGATGCTACAATCATAATTTTTGAAGTAATCTTTTTATTTTAATAAACTTCCAAAACTCCATGCCAAACACAGATACACCGGGCAGGTCATGATTCAGTGGATGCAAGTTATGAGTATTCAACCCATTATGTGTCATCAATAGCACCATTGCTCATATTGTGGCATCACTGGCATTACAGTAATATGTTTATTTTATTGTCTTCGTGACTGTCTTAATACCTGAAATATTACTCAAGGCAACTCCTTGACAGGTTGTTACCATAAGTAATATTTCATGTATTAATACCCCACATATTAAGCTTCCACCACTGCTACACATAGAAGCAGTGGTATTATCAACACTGCAGAATGGGTGTAATACCCATAACAAAGTGAGTCCCCTCAATTGTGACACGTGCACGGTGCTTCAGTGTTCTTTGTGTAGTTTTGGCAATTTTTTACAATATAAAGATTACTTTAAAAAATATGATCGTAGCTGCCACTGACTTCTGCAGCAACATTGTAAGGTATGTGGGGACTGGAGAAGGCTTGGACTCTTCTTTGCATGTCACCTTTAAAACCAAATATTATTCCTTCACTGGATATGTGCATGTTATACTGCTCAGCTGTAAGTAATGACCGGACATTACAAATCTTGTCCCTTACACATCAATAAGTGTATCTTCATTATATAATACGTCCAGACCTGATGTTCCATTGGTATGACCAGTGGCATTTTGATACATCACAGAACCAGTGCAAGTCTTTTCAGATTCATCACCTCTATTTGCCCTGGCAGGGTTCTCCACATCCTGGAGGGGCCAGCTTTAGGCACGACTTGTCCTCCTACCCAGTCTCTCATTTGCACTTCTCTCCTGCCCCTCCTCTCTGTCTCTCTGCACTTAAATGCCCCTCCTCTCTGCCCCTCCGCACTTCAATAGCAAATAGCAAACAGTAATTAGCTCACTTGAGCTATTCACTTGCACTTTCTGTTCTGTTTGGGCTGTTCCAGCTTGCACTAGCCCTGGTCTAAGTTTTCTTTCACAACTGGCTTTATTAGATCTGTCAATGCTCCCCTCAGCTTATCGGCTCACCTTTCCCCCTGCTGGGATTCCCAGCCTGACTCTTTTAGATGTCCTTTTTACTGCACCTCATTTGTAAATATCCATATCACCAGTCTCTTGACTGTAACGCAATCCTGCAAGGAGTTGGCTACAGTGCTGTATCAAAAATTCTGTATGTAATCCTCAGGTATGTCGATTGTATGCATGTTAACACCGCAGGTATGTTACATTTTTTCTGCATGTTAAAATTTAACCTTGTCTTTATGCAAATGTAATTGTTTGTAAATGTTTTTTCTCTATGTTATGATAAATGTAAACTGCATGTACGGTCCAACCATCCTATTGTATCCCCCCCAGGTCACACCGGGAGACGAGCAACTTGTTCAGTATGCCTTCCTTGTGAAATATTTCAATAAATAAAAAAAATAAATAAAAAGTCATATTTGTGATGCCCTTGTGTACAGTATGTCCATGCACCCACAGTATCATCACTCATGCAGGCACTGCAATATTCCCCCATCCCCCAAAAAACACTAACCACACACCACATGTCATCAGTAATAGATGGCTATCGGGATAGGTCTCTGCTCTACATGTAGTCAACCTGTGGAGTAATTTGTGAAGCAGGGGAGCCATACAAGTGAATGTCTGTATGGTACCTGCCTGTGCCAATCTTACTCATGGTGGTAGTGTGCTGCTCACCGGATTATCAGATCATTTTTATCCCCCAATTCATACTGCTATTTAAAATTGGAAGCCCACAACAATAGTTGAATATGTAGCTCTTTCCCTATCTTGCCACGACTATATGTAAATCTTGGTTGTTTGACATTGCCTTTGCAAGTCGTACATTTGTTTAATGATGTGGCTGTGTGAAAGTAAGGTGACAATCAACATATATGATAACACATTTTGGTGATAGCATTGTTTTCCAATTGTTTTCCCCAAAAGTTCCTCTGATTCATTAGCACACTGGTGATACATAGTGGTTGTGATCATTTTTTGTTTGGTTGTGAACATTATACAGGATTGTGTATGGTTGCTCATACACAACAACGCTATTCTAACAGCAAGTGTTTTCCTTGATGACATGCTTCCTTTGTCATCAGGGGAAACATGAGGTATGAGAGTAGCAATGTTGTGTATTTGGGCTATCATACACTATTCTATACAGTGTATGGTCCCAAATAAACAAAATTGCTTACTTTCTTTTATGTGAACTGTCAGTATCTGCCATCCTCCTCCTCACGCAGTTCATGGCCAGATGCCGGCCACTGCGTGACCACTCAACTGCCACCCAGCGCCAAACAGCTCCCATAGGGATGCCTGCATTGTGTCGTACCTACTAACGCAGAACGAAAAGTCTTTCTGTGTTAGTGGCTATGTCACTACTGCAGCAGAACAACTTTTCACAATGTATGGTTTTCTATACAGAACCATGTTCGACCATACAATATAATACAGTTATACTGTTAGCTAGTGTGTAATGTGCTTTTAAATAAAATCTGTATCCATTGGCGGACCCATGCCCATGAAAACGCTTCACACATTCAGATTTTTATTTAGAAAGGCTCATTATTGTCGCGCTGTCACTTACTGTATTTCTATTCAGAAAACTGTGGGGTCTGGTAATATGACGGTCACGGGGGGGTATTTACTTTAAAGCTGCATCTTCGCACCATTACCTTCAATATAAAATGTGTTGAAGTGAATAATGCTGCAATGCACCTTTACAGTAAATTGAGCTCCCCAGCATCTGCCATATTCACTGATCCCAGACGTTTCGGAATATAAAGAAAGTAAGTGACAGCGCGATAATGCACTTCTCTTAATAAAAAGCTGGATGGTGGGGTAGGCCTTTCAGGCCTGTGGGGGGGGGGGTGCCATGGATAGTTAAAGTTTTCCTTTAATTACACAGATTGATGGCACAGTACATATTGCCGTGCTTGGTTTTATTTTTTTTTAACTCTGTTTCTTCACTTACCATCGACGGCCTCTGTCAGGTGTGGAGAACCCAACTGGTGCTCTGCTGCCTACCTAAAGCTCTCCAACGTGCTTCCTGGTCCTCAATCCTCCATCCTCTGAGGCCGCTTGACCCCCCAACTGTGAGACCCGCAGGGTGGGGCCACCTTCTTCTCTGGTGCTCTATCTAGAATCTAGTGGAGCAGCCATCAATGAGGAGGCCGACTGGATACACATGCCAGCAGAGCCTGGCACTGGTCATTGGGGCCCAGCCACTGCTCCCTTCATCGCCTACCACCACGATAGGGGGTTTTCCATATTTGTTTCCCCAAGACATGGCATGCAATGGCTCCAGCATGGCAACTTTCTATGCCTCTTGCCACGGGAGCCTGCCGATGTCCTTCCCTTTCTACATCCTGACACTTGCATTGCCACTGGTCTCCACCAGAGGCCACTGCAATGCCAGAAAATCCCTGGATCCCTCCCCCAGAAGAGGAGAGCAGTCCATAGGTTGCTCAATCCTCTCCCTCCCCTGCAGACCCTCGATGACCTGAGTCCGTTCCCGAACCCAGGTCACCAGCGTGGTGTCCAGCCCCTCAGCTCTCAGTGCCACGGGCCAGCCCTATTGCCATGCTTGTTGAACATGAAATAATATATATATATATGTATATCTATATTCTTTGCATATCCTGACAGATGATAGCAAAGTGATACACCACACCTAGGTACTTACATAAGCAATGATATTATGTACTTTATATTTTTTACCACCACACACAGAATTCCATCTGTACGTACAGCATTTATGATCAGGGTCGGACTGAGCTACAGAGGGCCCACCTGGAAAGTTGACACAAGGGCCCACCTGGAAAATCAATAAGGGAGGGCCCAGGGTGTCACACTCCTATAACTATTCCACTTCAATATGATACACCAGCTCTTTGTTTGCATTATGCATTTACTTACAGGGCCTATTTATTTAAAAAATAGAAGATACAACCAAAGATTCTCAGAGCGTAGAAAGTGGCCAGGAACCTAACAGAGGGGGCCCACCTGGAAATTTCAAGGTATCCAGGTGGGCCAGTCCGACCCTGTTTATGATTGTTACTAAAAAAAAAAAAAAAAAACAGCAGGTCCAGACCTGCAGTGATTGTGCTACTGCTTGCAACATCGGTGACCCTGGTTTGTGAACAAACTAGGGTTGTCGGATGCTGTCAGGGGGGAGGAGGTTTGAGATTCTGTAGGACCACTCATCTCCTCTGGCGGGTGGTGGATGAATGGCTTGCTACATTACTGACCTCTAGCAGAAGGTAGAGGTTCTGCATGTCCTAGCACTCAGAAGTAGTGGGTGGAGTGCGATGGACACCAGTTTAAGCCAGCACATCATGTGCATGTTGAGCTCCGGGGTAGCATACATAGTAAAAGCTTATCCATGGAGCAACACCAGCAAGAGGGATGTAGAAATGGCTGTCACCAACCAGCTCACTGTACCATGATTGAAGTACTGCAATGAAATTACAGTGTACTGAAGGGGTAGTGATTGAGTATGAGTACCTTTCTTCACACCATCCTCAACTGGGTGTAGACCCCATGCTCCATGGGGTGTCCTCACGTGTTTAGGGTGCTGGAGGGATAGCCAGGCGAAAGTGCCGGATTAAGGGGCAAAACTGAAAATGTTTTTTTTTTTTAAACTGTCGAATACCACTTCCACTGTTTTAACATTAGTCAATGGTGATTCTTGCTATGGTTATGCATTATTAAAGAGAGCACAGCATGTTGCCCATTTCTATGCAATAACATTGTATGTGCATAACTAATCATCGTAAGTTTTTGATTAGACACCGTACATGAAAAAAGCAGTTGTGTTTCTTCATTGAAGATTGTAATGAACATTTATGCACAGTACTTGTCTGCAGCATCCCATATGTTCTGTAACAGTTGACATCATTACAAGGATCATAAGTAATAAAGAAAATTACTTTGACAAGTGACATGTTTTGAATGTTGTCAATGTATTGTATGTAATAATAAACAATTTTAAGCAGAATGTTGTGAAATGATGTGTCTCTGGATAAATTCAGTTTCATTCATTAATAAGATTAGAAGGTTAGTGAGTGAAGCGATGGATGGTATGGGGGAAATAAATGAAGTGGAGGAACTATGGGGGGCTATTAGAGACCGTGTCTGGGAGGCCACACAGGCAAGTATAAGGAGGGTAAGGAAGTGAGCAAGAAGCAGGAGGCCACTGTGGTTCAACAGGAATATAGCAAGGGTGATGGGGCAGATGGAGGGCATTTAGGACATATAAGAAAACACAGAAGGAAGAAAACAGGGAAGCCTTCGCGGAAACGAGGAGGCTAGCAAGGAAGGTGATTAGGAGGGCAAAGGCCAACAGGGAGGAACAGATAATGAAGCAGGCCAAGGAGGGAAAAATACATTTTTCAGTTATGTGAGGGAGTGAAGGAAGACTGGTCAAGGGATCGCAAGACTCTTGGAGGAGTGAAGGGAGCCACTAGAGGATGACTGCAAGAAAGCAGAAGAGCTAAACAGGTACTTCTGCTTGATTTTGATGAAGGAAGTGGAGGGCAGGAGACCGGAATTGAAGATGTTGGGGTGGTGCAGGGGTGAAAATGAGTCCACAGAAATGAAATGTGATGGGGCTGCATACACTAGAGACCAGTAAGGAAAGAGGGGATATGATAGAGACCTGCAAATACATGAAAGGGATAAACAAAGTAGGCCCGAGAGCTTATTCAAAATGCAGGACGCCATTACAAGAGGGCATGACCTGAAACTGCAGGGGGGACAATTCTGAAGAAATGTGAGGGGTCGATTCTTTACATAGAGGGTGGTGGATGCCTGGAACTGGCTTCCAGAGGAGGTTGTGGGTGTAGAGACAAGGTCGGGTTTCAAGGGGGCTTGGGAGAGGCATAAAGGGTTACTGGGGAGTGGGGTGGGTACTCAAAGATGGAGGTGGATAGTTTAGCAAGGGGGATGGGGCAGACTGGATGGACCATGGGGTCCTTTTCTGCCATCAAGTTCTGTAATTCTATGATTCATTAGTGTGACAAATAACATTTTCCACAAAGTGTGGTAATTTTACCCATATGCTTGTTCATACAATTATAAAGTACTGTAGCTATACCAGCATCGCTGCAAATACAGCATAATATGATCAAGAACATAACTTACACAATAATCATGCAGTACTGGTTTTGCAAACTGACTAGCAATAACTGTGACAAACAATTACAGCATAATATTGAAGCATTGCCAGGGAGGTTTTCAGGAACCTAACTGAAAATGCACGACATAAAGGGATGCAGAGGAACAATTTACACTGCATTGCAGTTATGGCCAGTATGGTAAGAAATTTTATTGATTTCATAATAATAACCAATTTTGGTGCTTTAGGAGTAGTGTGGTTATCAAGGAGGTGACAGTGGCATGGGGTCATAATGTTTGAGACATTATGCCGCATGCAAATATCAGCAGCTGCCAATACAAACAATTTTTTGCATCGGCGCAAGTCCTTTTTTGCAGGAGGTCCACTCCGCACCCCCTTTACAGGGACTTCCAACCCCAATAAAGATTCTCAACTCTGGGGCACATTAAAATTGCACAAAACTGCAAAAATAAAAAATTCTCTTGCATCTGGGACCAGGAATCAAACCCGTGCCAAACACAGTGCATGGGTTCCCTGCTAATAGTGGCTTAATCCATTGAGCCACAGCAGCTGCTCAGTGAATATCATCCCAGCAGAGGTCTTATCCTCTGCCTTGGTAGTGAGAGGTGCAATACCACTGCAGCAGTATTCACAGTATTGTACCTCTCACTGTTCTCTACAGCGCTATATTTGTTAGCGCTAATGTTTGTACAATATTAAGCATACAATATATAGACCCAGTAGGAGTGGGTCAGACAACATCATGTCCAAAAGGGTGAAATGCAAATGTTTGAAATATAATGTACTAGGAGGAGGAAAGCTTTGCACAGCCTCACAAAGGTGGTGCCATGATCACACAAGAGACAAGTTCTTGAAGTCATCAACTGTTCATCACACATGCGTAAGGACATACACAAGGTGGAAGCTATCCAGAGAAGGGTGACAAAGGTGGTGCATGTCTTGCATCTCAGATCATGTGAGGAGTGACTAAGAGACCTCAATATGTACTCACTGAGGAGAGGAGATAAAGAGGGACATGATAGAAACTTTCAAGCACATCGAGGCATAAACAAGGTGCAGGTGGGGATATTTTCCAATGTAGAAAAGATACCTGAATGAGGGGACATGATATGAAATTGGAGGGGGGGTAGATTAAGCGGTAACATGAGGATTTTTTTCTACAAAGAGTGGGTGGCAGACATTTGTAACAGTCTGCCACAAGAGGTAGTGGGGGCAAGCACAGTGGAGGGGTTTAAACATGCCTGGGACAGACACAAGGGAAACTTGAGAAGGGAGGGAGCGATGAAAATCCATTGATCGCTTAGTGTCAGTGGACACATACCTGTTTGGGGCATATGGGCAGACTGGAGGCCTAGCAGTCCTATCTGCCAACAATATCTATGTATCTGTGTCCATGGAGGGACTGTGAACATGGCCTACCTAGACTTTACCAAGGCATTTGACACAGTCCCACACAAAAGATTAATAAACAAGTTATCCTGACTGGGAGTGGTTAAAACAATGACTTGACGACAGGATGTAGATGGTAATAGTAAATGGAGTCCACTTTGAAGAAAAGTGAGTTAGTAGTGAGGTACTGCAGGGTTCAGTACTGGGAATGGTCATCTTTATTGCCTTTACAAGTGACATTGCAGAGGGAATGGATGGAAAGTCTGCCCCTTTTCAGATGACACAAAGATCTGCAACAGGGTCAATACACAATGGGGGAGTGGAAAGGATGAGAATGGACTTGGCAAGGTTGGAGGAATGGTCAAAATTATGGCGACTTACATTCAGTGTGAGGAAGTGCAAAGAAATGCACCTGAGAAAAACACTACAGGAGAGTACGTGGGGATACTAACAACAACATACATGGAATGGAACCTGGGGATGATCATATCAGATGACCTAAAGGTAGGCAAGCAGATTAATAAACAAGTTATCCAGACTGGGAGTGGGTAAAACAATGGCTGAACAACAGGATGCAGATGGTAATAGTAAATGGAGTCCACTATGAAGAAAGCGGAGTTAGTAGTGAGGTACTGAAGGGCTCAGTACTGGGGACAGTCATTTTTAATGCCTTTATAAGAGACATTGCAGAGGAAATGGAAGGAAAGTATGCCCCTTTGCAGATGGCATAAAGATCTGCAACAGGATCAATACATGGGGCGGGGGGGTAGGAAAGGATGAGAATGGACTTGGCAAAGTTGGAGGAATGGTCAGAATTATGGCAGCTTACATTCAATAGGAAGAAGTGCAAAGTAATGCACCTGGGAAACAAAACTTAGGGCAAGAGTACACAATTGGGGGAAGGGGGAGAAGGTACCTATGGATAGCCATATCAGATGACCTAAAGGTAGGCAGGCAATGTGAGAAGGCAGTAAGGAGGGATGAGGGGAAACTGGGATGCATAGGGAGAGTCATCACCAGAAGAAAACAAGAAGTTGTCATCCCTCTGTACAGACAGTTGGTGAGACCCCATCTCTGCAAGGGCATAGACAGGATGGAGGCAGTCCAGAGGAGGGTAACTAAAATGGTAGAGGGTCTGCACCAGAAATCATACGAGAGACTACAGAAGCTTCACATGTATACCCTTGAGGAAAGGAGTGAGAGGAGGAACATGAAAGAAACTTTCAAGTACCTCGAGAGAGTCAGCAAATTCCAAGAGGGTAGCAACTTTCAGAAAAAGAGATGTGCAAGAACAAGGGGACACAATTTGAAGATAGAGGGGGGACTGCTCAGGGGCAATGTAAGAATTTTTTCATGGAGAGAGTGGTGGATGCATGCAATGGCCTTCATAAGTAGGTGGTGGTGTCAAAAACAATGGGGGAATCCAATAATGCATGGGACAGGCTGCTAGGTAACTATGATCTGAGGCTTATCCAATAAGTAGGCAAATGGGCAGACTGGGTGGGCCAAGTGGTCCTTATCTGCCATCAAAGTCCAAGTTTCCATGTTTCTATCCAGACCAGGACCTGTGACCAAGAATAGTTGGTGGGTTTAAATAAGCATGGGACAACCATCTGGGCTCCAAAATACAGCACCCAATGCCAGAAAAAAAGCCATAGAGAAATTCACATAGTCTAATGACTTTTAATAAATCCACCTCTGTGCTCGGCCCCTAGCGTGCCTCCTAGAAGGCATTGAGCTGAGGTGCTAAGGGCTGAGCACAGAGGTGGATTTATTAAAAAGTCATGAGACTATGAATTTCTTGGCTGCTTTTTTTCCGGCATTGGAACCATTTACTTTTATGGGCTAGCCACCCATTTCCAGTGCATAACCCTCGTTCCTGAGCACAGATTTACTTACTCACTTGGAACCATCTGGGCTGGCTGGAAGCCTTTACCCACCTGTGGGGTGGGGTCAGAGGCTGTAATGTCCTCATGTTCATTACTGATGAGCAGTTTGAGCAACTGTAAATTGGTGGGTCATCGAACCCTTCAAGTAGAACTGTACATGTCACATGCTGAATTGTTCCAGAGGGAGCCTATATCCTATATTGCGGTCCAAGCATGAGACAGTGCTGACAGCTCGGGGTTGGGGGTGCAGGATGCCTGCATCTTTCTGCCAAGCCAGTGCTGGGGCTTATTTGATTGTAGTTTGCTTTTTGGAGGGGGTTGCAACATGTATGGATGGACGGGTATGAGGGGATCCTACTGGAGGTGCATTGCCCAGGGCCAACAAAACCTGGCACTGGCCCTGATGAACCCAACATCAGTGCTTGCTCCCACCACCTCCTGTGGTACTCCACCACCCTCTCTGTGAAGAAAAGTTCCTCACATTTCCCCTCAACCTGTGCCTTCCAATTTCATGTCACGCCTCCTTGTTAGTATTCGCCTCCTGTACTGAAAGATATCTTATCCTGTACCTTGTTTATGTCACTGAGGTACTTAAATGTGTGTATCATGTCCCTTCCTTACCTGCTGTCCTCCAGCGAGTACATATTGAGGTCCCTCAATCTGTCCTCATAAATGTTCTTGTGCAAGAACTGTACCATCTTAGTTAATATTCTCTGGACTGCCTCCAGCCTGTTAATGTCATTTCGAAGGTGAGGCTTCCAGAACTGCACACAGAACTTCATGTGAGGCCTGACCAGTGTTTTGTATATCTTCATCACTACCTCATGCCTTCTGCTAGTGATACCCCTGCCTATGTACCCCATCATGCCACTGATAATCCATGAAGCCTTTGTGCATTGCTTTGCTTGAGGTCATAGAGAGACACTCATAGGTCACTCTTGTCTCTAGTGACAGTCAGCTCCCCCATCCTGTAGCTGTCATCAGGGTTCCCTCTACCCCGGTGCTTTAGTTTGTATTTCTTAGCATTGAATCTCAGTTGCCATGTCGTTGACCATCTTTCAAGCTTCTCCTAGTCCCTCCTCATTTTCTCAACCCCTTCAGGAGTATCAACCCTGTTGCAGAGTTTGGTGTCATCTGCAAATAGGAAGACCTTTCCTTCAAGCCCATTTTCAATGTCACTAATGATGACACTGAACAGAACTGGTACAAGGACTGATCGCTGAGGCGCTCTGCTAGTCACCCTCTGATCCCCAGATTGTATTCTGTTTACTATCCCCCTCTGCCTCCTGTATGTCAGCCAGTTCCAAACACAGTTTACCACCTTGTCTCTCATGCCCAGACTACCAATCTTGTTAACCAGACTTCTATGTGGGATGCAGTCAAAGGCTTTACTGAAATCAAGGTATGTGACTTCCACAGCCCACCCCCACATTTTTGCATTTACACACATTTTTCTCCACAGATCCGGGACCCCAACAGACTCATGCATGAGTGGAGACGCACACCGGCTACCAGCTTGGACCCTTCTGCACCAACCATGATAATCGCCACTGCCACTTATCATCTATGCTTCCCATTGGACCTCCACCCAATGGGAACGGAACCAAGGGGGTGTGTGGACAACTACCTTGGGAGGGGAGAACAGCATTAGGCTGATCAATCATACTCCCTCCCTACCCATTCACCATGCTAAATCCCCTATGACCCAAGGTCTTCCCAAACACTGGTTGACGGCAAGGCACATGGTAAAGCATACAGTGCCTCAGCTCTCTGCTTCCCTGGATCAGCTACTGAGGTGAAGCTGACTGACCTATAGTTCCCTGCCTCCTCCATAGTGATGGATTTGTGTAGAGGGACCACATGATATAGGTGGAGTGAATGAGTACACAGGGCATGGGATGCTGCTGAATCGATGGGACAGTCCTTGCCTTTTCTGCAGATAGATTTATATGATTGCATGGTTATGTGTTTCTATGACTGTTGGTTCTGGTCTTTCTAAAATGTTGCTACCAGGCTTTGGATGTCAGTACACAGTGTGTATGTTCATGTGGAGATGCGACTGAAACAATGCAAACAGTATTCCAAATAAAGCCTATGAGAACATCTCCAAAACAGCATCACAAAACAGGAATTGGGTGGGTTCAGGAATCAACAACCCAGTACATAGCACTGTGCGCTCAGTGTTCAGGCACTTCCTACATAGGTGATCAATGTTTTTTAAATCACCCGCCCTCTTAAGGTTCCACTGTGCCTGTCACAGGCATTCTTAAACACCCTCAACTGTGCTTGTCCCCACTACCTGTTGTGGCAAGCTATTCAAAGTGTCAATGACACTATCTGCATAGAAAAAATTCCTCACACTACCCTTAATTTACCACCCTACAATTTCATATAGTGTACCCTTATTGTAGAACTTTTTTTACCATTGCACCATCTTTGTCACACTTCTCTGCATAGTTTCCACCTCATTAATGTCCTTGTGCAGGTGTGGCATCCAGAACTGCACAAAGTATTCCAGGTGAGGCCTTACCAATGTTTTATATCATGGCATCACCACCTGCCCTCATCCTGCTAGTGATAACCCTGCCTATGTATGCATGCAACTGACTATCCCCCCAGCCTTTGCAGCCTTTGAGCAGAGCTTTGGTATGTTGCTCTCATCAGAGATTATAACCCATAGGTCCCTTTCATCTTTAGTGACAGTCACCTCCACCCCCACCCCCCACCCATAATGTATCTATCAGAATGTTTCCCTCTACACAGGTGCATTATTTGGCATTTCTTAGCATTGAATCTCAGTTGCCATGCCACTGACCATCTTTCCAGCTTCTCTGTTCCTCTTAATTTTATGAACCCTCCTGGAGTATCCACCCTGTTGCAGATATTGGTGTCATCTGAAAATAGGCAGATATTTCCTTCCAGCCCCTTTTCAATATCAGCAATGAAGACAAAGAACATGACTTGTCCCATTACTGATCCTTGTGGTGTTACGCTGGTCACCCATCTCTTCCTTATTTGGATCACATTTACCACCACCCCTGCTTATTCACTACCTTGTTTACGCTTGATTTTCCCTCTACAATTAGCCATACACTAAACATTCCATTAGCACCAGCCAGTGAAGTCCACTGACGAACTCAGTATACATTAGTGAAGGACATATGACACTTGATGGCTTGCAAACATGTTTTATTGCACCAAACAAGAGGAAGACACATTTGAACACAATTTATTATTAAAAGTCTTAGTACTTTATTTAAGAATTTCATGGACTACATATCAATGTGAATAATATAATTATTGTCCATAATGACATGCTGAGATGCAGTACAGCATGTAAGGGGGTGGGGAGGTGTGTCAGGAATAAGACATTTAAATGCAAAATCTTTGATATTTGAAACTACATCTGCAGAAATAGGGGTGGTACACAAACAATTCAAAATGTACACAAAATATGTGTCGGGATGCCAAAAGGACAGGAACATGACAAGAAATTAAAATGCACATGAGGCAAGGTGTCAGAAGCAGTAAGGCTAACATCACAAGAAGTAATACGCACCTTATAATACATTAAAATAACACTGTATTGCAAGGTAACATGTGTCCCATCACAGTAATAACTTGATGAGCATCATGAATGGAAAGGCACAGTTTATCAAGGCAGACTCCACCTGATATACAGAGGTGCCAATATTATGTTTTTTTGGGGAGAACGTGAATGTGCAGAATTTAAAATAAAAAGGATAACAGTACATTTACTATGCCACTACACATTAACATTCATGGACAAAAAAGTGTGCACCCATTCAATGCCTGTCCATCGTTCTTCATTCATAATATGCATGGAAAGATGAGGAAACATGCACCGGGCTACTGAGGAGGGATAGTACTTCTCGCTACAATGACGTCATCACTTAAGATGTCGGCCATGTGCCTGAGTGCTCCGGGAGAAGCCACCGCAAAAACACATAGACAGAGAATAAAAATTACAGTGAAATTTATAAAAAAAATACTAAGAAGGCAATTGATTCAGGACTTCACAGGCAGCACTTTGAGGAGATCATTTACCAAGTGATCAACTCGGATCTCGGCTAACAGGTACCAAAAGTACCCTGTTTATTTGTCCTTTAAGTGCTGGAGATGTCACCAGTCAGGTCTCACAGGGTTCGTGCTACGGACAGTGGTATTTAAGTATTTTCAATGACATTGGTAAAGGCAATAAAGGGCAAGAGTTTCTTGTTCCTAGATAACACCCAGCTCTGTAGGAGAGTGGATATGGTGGAAGGAATAAAGGACCTAAAAGAAGATCTGGCCAAGCTCCAGAGGTGGTCCAGAATTTGATAACTTGACTTTAATGCAAAAAAGTGTAAGGTTTTGCACATAGATGGAGTACAGTCTGAGAGGTGTCCTGATAACCAAATCTAAGGAAGAAAAAGACCTGGCAGTGTTGATTACTCATGACCTGAAGCACTCCACTCAATGCAGGCAAGCAGCAGCCAAGGCCAACAGACTGTTAGGCTGCTTTGCAGAGGGAATCAGCAGCAGGAGGGAGGTCTTATTGCCATTCTACAGGTAATTGGTATGGCTACACCTGGAGTAGAATGTGCAATACTGGCAACCCTATCAAATGAAGGAATCAATCTGCTGAAGGCAGTCCAGAGAAGGGCTACAAAGACAGTTTAAGGTCAGTAGGGCAGGACATATGCAGAATGGCTGGTGGCCCTGAACATGTACTCCCTGAAGAAGAGGACTGAGGGGGGACATGACTGAGATTTTTAAGTATTTGAAAGGCATATACATGGAGGACAAGGAGTTCCTCTTCATGCTCAGTGTCAACAGAAACACAAGCTGGAGTGAGGAGGTTCAGGATGGAGACCAGGGGCCCAATTTCAAGACACCTTCGCATGGCTGCAAGGCAATTTATGCTGAACCCCATGGCATAAATAGCAACTTGTGCCATGAGATATGCAAATCATAATGGTTCCAAGTTGCTACCTGCGCCATGTTGTATGTGGGTTGCGCCTAAAGGTAGTTTACGGCACTCACTATGCCCGCAACCCATAATGGCATGATGTAGCAAGTGGGTTACGGCAGCAACTACACCCTATTCCAAAAGGGTGGCTGCCATAACCTACATACGCTATTCCAGAAGCAGCAATGGCACAGTGGAGTTAGACCATCAGAAAATGGTCTAAGGGGCATCCATCCATACCCATTGATGGATGCCCACTCTGCAGCACCGCAGAAAGTACAAGCTGTTCTCCCCATGCCCCCAACACAGACACACTGCTCTAAATGTTGGGGACCCCATGGGTCCATTTCCCTGAAGTGCCCCCAAATGCCAGTGCCACCTGTTCAGACCCCCATGCCCCCTGGTGCATGCTGCAGTGTTCTGGGGTGGGGGGCTCCAGAGGGGAACGTCTCAGCAGGCTGCAACTTATGGCATTCAGGTCCACTGTACCATGCCCGTGGCGCTAGCCAGCATCTGCCGCAAGTTGCAGGACATAGGTGCTGGAGACCCTTCCTGTTTTGGAATACGGTGCAGGGTCCCCGGTGTAGCATGGTGCAACTCACATACACCCACGAGTTGTGCCATGTGTCTTGAAATTGGGCCCCAGAAGGCATTTATTCATGGAGAGGGTAGTGGAGGAGTTGAATGGGCTCTCTGAGGAAGTACTATCACTTGAAACAGTAGATGGATTCAAAAGGGGATGTGACAGAGTTAAAAGGAAAGTCAGGGCCAAATGGGGAATAACTGTACAGTCAATGAGGGGTTAGCAATTGGAGAGGGGTGTTTCTGTCACATGCTTGCTGGTTTGTATGGCTGCTCCTTGGTTTTCCAGGTAGTGCACAGCTTTTTTGTGTGTTTTATTAGCAGAGTCCTCAGCTGCTGTGAAGGATTGTACAATACTAGCAGACTTGGTAGACTGCAAGACCTTATTCTGCTGGCAAATTTATATGTTCATATGATTGTCTCCTCTTCACCCACTCTTGAGTACCCCAGTATCCCCGATAACATATTTACTGACATACTGCAAGGGAGGTTCAGGAGCTATAAACTAGGTAGATTAAGTAAAATAAGATGTGCAATGGAAGGGGAAGCATGAAGTCAATTGTGACAGCTGGCAATTCTGAAATCCTAGATCTTAACAACTGATCAAAGTCAAATGATTCCAATTCTAACTCTACAATTCCAAGCATTTCTAGTATGAGACATAATTTTGGGATCAGAACTGGGCTGAATGAAGAGACTTAGAGAAACAACATGGTCTAGTGGCTAAAGCAGAGGCTTGGGAAGCAAAAGACCCAGGTTCAATTCCCACCAGAGTGACTGTGTGAACTAGAACAAGTTACATAGCTACTCAGTGCTCCAGTCTACCGATGTATTGTCAAAGTACCAATGGTACTGAATAGTGCCAAAGTATGGATGTGTCATTTTTGTATAGTAAAAGATACACATACAGTACATGCTAAACAATGTACATGCAGATGCTGTACAGCAGACACATGCATGTGCACAAGCACACACACATACCTCACAGGATGAAAATCTACCCACACAATATATAAACTGTGAACTTTTGACCTGCATAGTTCCTGTACTAGGCCTCTGGAGTCAGAATGATGTTCTGAAAAAAGCCTCATTGTTATTGATTAATCTTGATTGAGTAGGACAGTTTTGTTTTCAATGTTCTTCATTTCAGGGTTACAGACTGTTCCATGGTCTGAAAACCTACTCCAAGCTGTGCAAGCCCAATTACAAATATCAACAATGACATCTCATAATTTTTCAAATACAATAGATGCATACTAACATAAGTTGCAGTGAAAAAGAAAAAAATTTCACAACTGGAGATCAAACCCAGGCCCCCTCCTAACTACTTTCCTGGTACTGTGCCACTGTTCTATCATTTTACATGGTAAGACAGATGGTTTCTAGAGAGAGATGCATGTTAACAACATAAACTGTACTGAGAGGAAAACGTGTTCATAACTGAGAATCAAACTCAGGCTTCCTCTCAACTACTGTCCTGGTGCTGTGCCAATGTGATATGATTCCACATGGTGCACTGGAACATTTCTAGAAAGAAATGCATGTTAACGACATGAATTGTAGTGGGAACGAAAAATAAGTTCATGACTGTGAATCAAATCTAGGACACCTAACAACTACTGCCCTGATGTTCTGCAACTTGCTACCATTTTACATGGCAAGACCCTCGTCTCAGAGGGAGGAAATAGACAAGGAAATGACAGAAGGCATCCTTAGGATGGCAGAAAAAGGGGAGATATTGTTGGTGGGGGACCTGAATATGCCAGATGTTAACTGGAGCACCTTTGCTGCAGCCACATGTAAGAGCAGGGTCATTCTTGATGCCCTACTGGGGGTGTGCCTCAGACAGCTGGTGTTGGAACCCACTCAGGAGGGAGCAGTCTTAGACCTGGTACTCTCAAATGGGGATGGAGCAAGGATCTCAGATCTAGAAGTGGGTAGCCATCTGGAAACAAGTGACCACCAAACAGTGTGGGTCATGATAAACACAGCTGCAGAGTCAAGCCATACGAAAGTGAGATACTGGACTTAAGGAGGGCTGACTTTGTCAAAATGGGAGAGTGCCTTAGAAAAGCACTAGCAAACAGTCAAGAAGGAGGGGCAGAAGAAAAATGGGGAGACATCAAAACTGCCATCACAGAGGCAACAAGCCTTTGTGTGAAGCAAATAAACAAATCAAAATGAAATAAAAAAACACTATAATTCTCAAAAGAGGTGGCGGAAAAGGATAGGGAGAAAAAGATAGCATTCAGGAAGTTTAAGGAAACACAGAAGGAGCAGGATGGAGAACTGTACCAGTTAAAGTAGAAGGAAGTGGGAAGGCAGTCAGAAAGTAAAGGCCCAAACCAAGGAAAAATAGCCAAGTCAGTTAAGAAGGGAAAAACCTTTATATTTACATTAGGGAGCAAAGAAAGACCAAGGGAGGGATAGTGAGGCTTAATAAAGGGGAGGGTTGGCAGAGTGACAGTGAAAAAAATAGGATACTGAATGAATACTTCTTCTCAGTATTCATAAAGGAAGAGGAGGAGATACCTATTCCAATCTATGGAAGCACTCTGGATAGGGGTTGATATCAGTCCTTTCACAGAAGAATGGGTTCTGAAAGAACTCCTAAAACTGAAGGTGGACAAAGCAATGGGACTGATGGGATTCACTCCAGAATTCTAAAAGAACTAATGGAGAACTAGTGACTCCACTGATTACACTTCTTCACAAATCATTGGAGGATGGTGTGGTACCTAAGGACTGGAGGAGGGTGGATGTGATTCCCTTCACAAAGTGGAGCAAAGCAGAGGCAGGAAACTACAGACCTGTTAGCTTGACCTCAGTGGTAGGGAAATGATAGAAGCACTTCTGAAAGAAAGAATTATTGAGTACCTAGGGACACAGGACCCAAGGCAGCATGGATTCACAGTGGGAGGTCATGTTAGCATGTTAGATGAAACTAATAGATTTATTTGACTGGGTGACCAAAGTAGTAGACCAGGGAGGGGCTGTGGACATGGCCTACCTAGACTTTAGCAAGGCATTTGACATAGTCACAAACAAAAGATTAATAAATGAATTACTTGCCATTGAAATACTACTAGTTGCTCAAAATAAAGCTGTCACTATGCTGTCAGTCTATATTCCACCCCAAAAGACAACTGCTGGTCTTGACTCACTCCTGCACTGCTTGGGTAGCCTAAGTCTTAACTCTGAAGAAATTGCGCTCAGGCATTTCAACACCAACTGGCTTGCACTGGATGCCAGCCCTTTTAGAGATACAGTTTCTGACATCCACCTCACTCAGCTTGTCGAGTCACCCACAAGGGTAAACTATAAGACCAGATCAATGACCGTACTGGATTGGGTCCTCTCTAACTGCCCTGACCACTTCTCCAACACCTATGTACTGATGGTTTAAGCGATCATTCCCCTGTCCTATTCTGAAGGGGGACAATAAATTCTCCAAGTTCCCCCACTAGAATAATTACCACCAGGATCCTTACCCGAGGTCACCTGGATCTCCTGAAATCCAACCTTTAACACCTGGACTGGTCCTCTGTCTTCTCTACTTGTGATGTCAACACTGCCTTTGAACAATTTATACTTCAGTTTAATGCTGTGTGTGACAGACATGCCCCATACCGAACACGTAAATTAAAGAACATGATAACCCATGGATATCCCCAGATCTTATTGATCTCTAGAAAAATTGAAGACTAGGTTTGCTGGCCAAGGCACTTAGCTTCACCTGAGCTCTTTTCTTCTAGGTTGCTTGAAAGGACAGAGCAAAGAACCTTACCAGAGCAAGGAAAAGGATTAAGGCTTCTTTTGGCTAGGCAGATTTACTGTGTGTTATTTTTATTTTGTACTCACAGGGATTGTTACTGTTTGTTGCTAACATTTTATTGCTTTATGTTTCTCTGATTCAAATTGTTGTTGCTGGGTATACCTTCTGCTGCGTTATTACAGGGTGTGCTGACAGGTGTGTGTTTACAGATTACTGCTGTAATCTTCTGATTCAAATTGTCTTTTGCAAGGTATATCTTCCGTTACTACTTTATTTTTCTCTGTAGCAAAGCGTTTCTTACAGGGTATATCTTCCGTGAAATTATTACAGGTGGTGCTTTACAGGTTTTACAGTTTTGTCTATCATTTGGATAAGCATTCAGGGCTACTGCATTTGTTACTGGCTGATTGTTTCTACCTTACCACCTTGTTGCTTTCGTCCGTGGTTCTTCTTTTCATCAGGGAAGGGCCCAACCACCACCCCATCCCCAACCACCCACATTACACTCCTTTTATAGGGTAGCACAGTCATGACATTTCCTGTAGCAAAGCAGGAAGGGGTGGATCAGAGGGGTATCCAAACTGTGACCTCATTTACAGGGGCACTAGTAATTTAACTTGCTATAACAAGTTATACAAAAACAAACAAACAAAATCAAACTTTTTCTTCCATTTTCTTCCTTCTAATTATTCTGACCAGGTTATAAACCAAGCAACTTATCTGGAATGGATATGATTAACTGCAGGTACTGTGGAACACTTTTCAGAAGGGCAGTTTTACAGGATTTAGGACACTGTCCTTCATGCTGGGCCATTGGAGATCTAAGGGCTCAGTTCCAGGCAGCATGGGCAGAGATTGAACACCTCAAATTGCATATTTAAGAAGAAATATATTATAAGAACCACCCGCCATTTCCCCAACATCCAACAGATGCACCTCCACTGCAGAGGTTAGTTGGTCCAGGAGGTTGGCTGGTGGTTAGGAGGGGCAAATAGGGTGCCCCATCACTTGGTGCTCTGTAGCGTATCACTTCCACAAACCATATAAAAACTACAAACAGGTATCTGCCTCTATCTCCAAAATCAAACACAGGGCCAGAGGACACTGCAGAACAAGACACTGCAGCACAGGAGTTAGTACAACAAACTAGCCCAAATCAGGAACCAAAACAAAAAAATAAAAAAAGAAATAAAAAAAACTTCTGATCATAGGAGACTCCTTGATTCGAGGAGCTGATACCTATCTCCAGCCAGGGGTAATGGTCAAATGTCTCCCAGGTACATCAGCAACCACATTGTTAAAATTGTTCAGGAAGCAGGAGAAAACATTGTCATCCTGGTACACATAGGTACTAACAATCTCACCAGCCGGTCCATTGTGGAGACCAAGGAACACTTGACCAGGCTGGGTGACAAACTATTATCCATTTCATCTGGCATCTCTTTCTGTGTGATCCTGCCAGTCTGGGAGAGGGGGGCAGATGGACAGAAGGACAGAGAAGGGGAGATAGGGGAGCTAAACATGTGGCTCAAGGGCTGGTGCCAGGAAAAAGGACACAAATTTGTAGGGAACTGGCAACAGTTTTGGGAGCAAAAGTACTTTAAATTTGATGAAATGCATCTGACTAAGGAGAGAGTCAGTGCATTGGGGCAGAAGTTTGATGTCTTTGCAGAAAATTTAAACTAGCAAATGGGGAGAGGGGTGCAGCACCCCATATGTTGAATGGGAAGTACACCCCTCCACCTCAGCTAGTGGTCAAACAGGAGTTCAGCATGCCTGCAGTTTACTTGCATCACCAAATAAGGAAAAAGGTCTGGCTCCCCATATGATGCACAAGGGAAATGCCAGACCTTGCCCAATGACTAACACACCAAAATCTGGCCAATGGAAAATCATGTACACAAATGCTCACAGTCTGGGAAACAAGATCCCAGACCTGCAGGCAATAATGACAAAGGCTAAACTGGACATAGTAGCCATTAGCGAGACATGGTTTACCAGTAACCACATTTGGGAGACTTCAGTACCTGGCTATGTACTGTTCAGAAGACACCAAGGTGCAAAAAGTGGGGTGGAGTGGCCTTTTATGTCAATGAAAATATCAAAGCTACAGAAATTCAGAATACACATAAGGAGCCAGAAGAACTGTGGGTCACCCTGGAAACAGGAAATGGGACAGCCATACTAACTGGGGTTGTGTACAGGCCTTCAGACCAGGGGGAGGACATAGACACATTACTGTCAGAAGATATACAAAACATGACAGCTAAAGGGGAGGCTCAGATAATGGGAGACTTCAACATGCCAGATACAGATTGGTCAATACCAGCAGGAACATCTGCCAGAACTAGACACATGGTGGATTCCCTGCAGGGGGAAGGAATCAAACAACTGGTACAACAACCCACAAGAGACATGGCTATCCTAGATCTAGTACTGACTAACAGGGAAAGGATCACAGATCTCCAGGTAGAAGGTCACCTGGGGGCCAGTGACCATCACATGGTATGGCTCAATTTGGCCACTAGAACTAAATCATCCCATACCAAGGCAAAAATATGGGACTTCAGAGGAGCTGACTTTGATAAGATGGCCAACAGAGTTAAGCTAGCCCTGGCAAAAAGAAATACAGGTGAGGGGGTACAGGCAAAGTGGGCAAGCATTAAGGATGCAATACTTGAAGCAACGTCCCATTGTGTTAGAGAGAAAAGGAAGGGCAAAAGAAGAAGAAGAAAACCATTTTGGTTCTCACAACCAGTAGCAGAAAAGGTCAGAGCCAAAAGGTTGGCCTTCAGGAAATATAAAGGGAACGTGGATGAAGATAGGGAGGCATACTAAACTTCCCTAAGTGAAGCAGGAAGGCAGTAAGGCAGGCAAAGTCCCAAACCAAGGAAATACTAGCACAAACAGTAAAGAAGGTGAAAAGACTTTCTATAGACACATTAGTTAAAGTAGAAAGTCCAGAAGGGTATTGCTAAGATCAAAGGGGATAAGGGGCATGTGAGGAGGAGGACCATGTAAAGGCATCTATCCTAAATAGCTACTTCTGCTCAGTATCTACTAAAGAGAAGGTAGGGCAGGGCCCATAGCTCAGCACCATGGACACAGGGGGGAGGGAGGTGTGCACTAGTCCCTTCACAAAAGAAAGGGTCCTACAAGAGCTTGATAAGCTCAGGGTGGACAAGACAATGGGACCTGATGGCATACATCCTATGGTACTAATGGAGCTAAGAGTGGAACTAGCAGAGCCATTATCAGAATTGTTTAGTGAGTCTCTGAGCACAGGAGAGGTTCAGAAAACTGGAGAAGGGCTCATGTGATCCCGCACCACAAGAGTGGCAGTGGGAGGAGGCAGAGAACTACAGACCAGTCAGTCTTACCTCAGTAGTGGGCAATATATGGAGGCACTCTTAAGGAAAGGATAGTGCAACACCTGGAATCCATAGGAGCACAGGATCCAAGACAGCATGGGTTTACAAGGAAGGTCCTGTCAAACTAATCTCATAGATTTCTTTGACTGGGAAACCAGAGTGGTGGACCAAGGGGAGCAGTTGATGTCACCTACCTTGACTTCAGCAAAGCTTCGATACTGTTCCACATAGAAGATTGATTAATAAGCTGGGTAGGCTCAGGGTGGGTCAGAAGTTGGTCATACTGGGTCATAATGTCACATGCTTAATAGCATATGGCATTATGGTTAAACCTGGACCTGTGAGCTCCCCAAGTTGGACCCCCCGGAGTTGAGAATCATTAGTGAGGGGGGGTTGCAGGGGCACAGCCCCCCGTAATGGGGTGTGTGTGGGTGAAGCCCCCCACAGAACAAAGACATGATGCCTCATGGCATTAATCATGCAGAACAATAGTGCCATGCAGCATTATGTCTTGTGACATAATGACCCCGTGCTGAAGCTGGTCAACTGGGTGGCAAACTGGTTGACGGGTAGAAAACAGGGAGTGATGGTAAATGGTATACAGTCAGAAGAGATGCAAGTCACAAGTGGGGTACCTCAGGGATCAGTCCTGGGCCCGTCCTCTTCAATATCTTCATCAGTGACATTGCTGATGTACTGGAAGGTAAGGTTTGTCTGTTTGCAGATGACACCAAGATCTGCAACAGAGTAGATGATCCAGATGGGGCGGGCAGAATGAGAAGAGATCTGGATAAACTAGCAAAATGGCCAAAAGAGTGGCAACTGGGGTTTAATGCAAAGAAGTGCAAGATCATGCACATAGGGAAGAGAAACCGTGAAGCCACCAATTAGCTGGGAGGGGAGTTGCTGGCAGTCACAAGGGAAGAAAGAGACTTGGGCATCATCATCATCACCGATGACCTGAAATCATCCAAGCAGACCACTAAAGCAGTAGGTAAGGCTAGGGGGATGTTGGGGTGTATTAGTAGGGGTATCACAAGTCAGAAGAGGGAGGTAATAATCCCTCTTTACAAGACACTGGTTAGGCCCCATACTGGAGTACTGCATGCAGTACTGGAGGCCACACCTTCACAAGGACATTAACCAAATTGAGGCAGTTCAGAGAAGGGCAACCAAAATGGTGCAGAGACTGCATCAGAAAACATATGAGGACAGATTAACAGAGCTCAATATGTATACCCTAGAGCAAAGGAGGGAGAGAGGTGATATGATTGAAACATTCAAACACCTTAAGGGCATTAACAAGGTGAAAGTTTCTAACATGTTTCAATATAAAAAAATAGCAGGACAAGAGGACACAGATTAGAGGGAGGCCGAATAAGGGGTAATGTGAGGAAGTTATTTTTCACAGAAAGGGTGGTGGATGCATGCAATGGCATACCCCAGGAAGTGGTGGATATGAATGCAGTGCAGGGCTTCAAACAGGCATGGGATAGGCATAATGGAGCAATACAGATGACTATGAATAGATAGACCATTCACAGAGCAAAGGCCGATGGCTCATTCATAAAGCAGAAAAAGAAATGGGCAGACTGGATGGGCCTTGCGATCCTTATCCGCCATCAACTTCTATGTTTCTATATAAAACCAGGGACTACCTGTGGCACAGGGCCTGGTACACAGGGAAACAGTCTGATGTTCAGCGCTTTAAACAGGCAAGAAACAAAATGTACCAGAGCTATCCACATTGCAAAAAGTAACTACTACAAGGAAGCCCTATCTTGTACCTGGAATGAAGGCAGAAAGTTTTTGAGCAATCTTAAAGAAGTTACCGGAAAGCTTCAAAAACACCACCCTCTATGTTCATCATCAATGGTAAACCTTCCACCGACCCAAGATACATTGCTAATACTTTTAATGACCATTTACAAACCTGAGCAGCGTTCTCACTCCATGACTACTTCTGCCAGACTAGGAATTCTGATTCCTATGGTAATGCTGCACAGTCTCACCCTCGCCCACCATTTTACCTCAGGACCAGCTTGGCCTCTGAAGCTAGGAAATACCTCCACAGGGTTCTGGGTAAATCAGGATCTAGTGGAGACTCTCTGGACCTGAAGTCTGTTGCTTTCGCTCTGGATGAGATCCTTTTGCCCTTAACCTATATATTTAACCTATCGCTTTGACACTCACAATTCCCAAAATTGTGGAAGGCTGCAACAGTTAGGCCTGTGTATAAGAGTGGTGACCGTGCATCACACGGGAATTATCACCCAATTTCCATTCTCTCTCCACTTGCTAAAGCCTTTAAAAGAATAGTGGCAGACCATCTGATCGAATACCTGGACAAATATCAGCTGCAATGCAAAGAGCAGCATGGTTTTAGGAGTGGGCATAGCACCACAACAGCCTTGCTTGAATTCACAGGCTTTATCTACCATTCTTTTGATCAAGGTCACCTTGTTGGTGTGACCTTTATAGACTTAACCAAGGCATTCGACACAGTGAATCATGCCCTCCTGGTTGATCAGTTATCTGCCATTGGTCTCTCAATTGACTCCATAGAGTGGTTTAATAGCACAACCGCTCACAGCAGGTCATGATTGGGAATATCCTTTCTGATAGTTGACCTGTCCATTCTGAAGTCCTCCAAGGCTCCATTCTGGGCCCCCTCCTGTTCAGTGTATTTCTCAACAAACTCCTGTTTGTCTGCCAGGACCATATGCTGTTGTATGTGGATGATGCTGTTGTCTTCACCAGTGACCCTGACCCCAAAGCACTTGACAGACGGCTACAGATAAACTTTTCAGACATAAAAAGATGGTTCCACTAGCATAAACTCATAGTGAACTACAAAAAGATGAAAATAATGCCATTGACCAGCCCTTAAAGCAGGCAAAGCTCCTACCCGCTATCAATCACCAATGAAGTGGGCTGTCCCCTAGAACTGCTGCAGCACTTTAAGTATCTTGGGGTCATAGTTGACAGTGCCCTGTCTTATGCTGTCCACACTGACTATGTTGCCAAGGCCATCAACTTGTGCATTGGGCTCCTTTACAGACACAAATACAGCCTGACCACTGAAGCCTTCAAATCAGCCATTCATAGCTCTGTCATATCACTTATAGACTACAGGCTTGCAATCTGTGGGTCTACCACCAGAACATCCCTCCACTGCATTACTGTGGCACTTAACAAAGCCTTCCAGCTCCTAACTGGCTCCACCTAATTGACCCATACCTGTGACATGTATGCCCAGGCTGAATGGCTCCACTTGAAGGGTAAGCTAATGTATCAGATGTCTCTGGTAGCAAAAAAAGTAAGCCTTGGTATGATGCCCACTGGCATTCAAGAACTCCTCACCCCAATCTCCAACCTTCGCCAGACCAGAAGTTCTGTCAGCCAGGTATTCAAAATTCCCTGCTGTCATACCTTCCAAGGTCAGAGATCCTTTGCCCACCATACCCCACTCTGGTTTAATTCACCTTACACTGATATCTCTGTGGTACCGACATTGGGAATGTTTAAATGACTCCTGAGACAACATCTTGTTGCCATGGCCAGCTGCAACTGCTTTCACTAGGAGCCCCAACCTTCTTGTTTCTCTATTCTGGTCCTTACTCCCATTCTGACACCTTGCACCCTCCCTCTTTTACCTTCCTTATCATCACATTTTCCCCTCCTCCACCCTCCCTTTTATATCTCTCACCCTTTCACCACCCCCTACCTCATGCCCTCCCTGCCTACTTCTCCTCTCTGCCTCTCCTTGACTAGGCCTGCTTAGGCCACAGTCTCCAAGGCCTCACTGTCATGTGCCCCTTCTTTCTTCTACTGCTCCTTGTCTTAGACTTGGGTCTTGGTTGCTCCTCTGGTTCCACCCTTCTTCTATCCTGCCTGCTTATACCCACCTCCCACCTGTGCTCTCTGGGTCTTTCTCAATTCCTTTAATTCCTCTAGTTGTCAATGCCTCTGAAACACACTTTTGACTTGGCCTCATGGGCTGTAACTCTCTAGTGCTTTTTTGACCTTGTACCCCACCTCAGGATCCACCTCTCCCCTTTCCCTTTTGTGTCTCTGTCCTGCGCTTGTGTCTCATATAATTTTATTCTCATTTTATGTGAGCCTTTGGTCTACAGTTGTACTATACCATGAGTGTAACCTCCTCCCGATTTACTCTGTACAGTTTTTGCACCATAAGGATTTTGTATAAGTTTTCAGTAGTCTGCCTGTATAAGCTCCCTACCTGATGTGTTTTATGTATTCAGTGAATTGTATGTCTTAACCTACTACTTCAATTGTTTTCTCCTGCCCTATTTCCTCTGATGTGGCACCTACGTGGAGAGCTTTTACCTCAAAGGTGTTAATCCTAGATATAACAAATAAATAAATAAAAAATAACTAGCCTTGGAGTGGGTCCCAGGGTGGTAGCCTGGGTAGAAAATTGGCTAGACAACACGACACAGAGGGTAATATTAAATGGAGTCCACTCTGAAGAAAGAGGGGGTTACTAGTGGGGTTTAGTACTGGGTCCAGTCCTTTTTAATGTCTTTATAAGTGACATTGCGCAGGGACTGAAAGGAAAAGTATGCCTCTTTGTAGATGACACAAAGATCTGCAACAGGGTTGATACGGAAGGGGGGATGCAAAGGATGAGAAAGCACTTGGCACGGTTGGAGGAATGGTCAAAAGTATGGCAGCTTAGATTCAATGCAAAGAAGTGCAAAGTAATACACCTGGGGAATAAAACCCAGGGAACAGTACATAGTGTGAACAGCAGCAAAATGGAAAGGGACCTGGACATAGTCATATCAGATGACCTAAATGTAAGCAAGCCATGTGAGAAAACAGTAAGGAGGGCTGGGGGATACTGGCATGTATAGGAGAGACATCACCAGTAGAAAACAAGAAGTTGTTATCCCTTTGTACAGACAGTTGGTGAGACCCTATTTAGAGTACTATGTGAAGTTCTGGAGACCCCATCTCTGCAAAGGTATAGAGAGGATGGAGGCAGTCCAGAGGAAGGTAACTAAAATGGTGCAGGGTCTGCAATAGAAGTCATATGAAGAGAGATTAAAGGAGCTTAATATGTATACCCTTGAGGAAAGGAGGGAGAGGGAGGACATGATAGAAACTTTCAAGTACCTCAAGGGAATCAACAAAGTCCAAGAGGGTAGCATCTTTCAGAAAAAGAGATGTGTAAGAACAAGGGGACACAATTTGAAGATAGAGGGGGAACAGCTCAGGGGCAATTTGAGGAAGTATTGTTTCATAGAGAGGGTGGTGGATGCATGGAATGGCCATCCTGAGGAGGTTGTGGGATCAAAAACAGTGGGTGAATTCAAGAATGCATGGGACAGACATAAAGCAATTCTGGTGGGGGTAGGAAGAAGTAGGCTGTTGATTAACTAGGATCTGCAGCTTATCTGATAGGAAGAAAAATGGGCAGACTTGAGGGCTAAGTGGTCCTTATCTGCCATCAAAATCTATGTTTCTATGTTAAGATAGGAGGTTTCTATAGATAGATGAATTCTAAGAACAAAAACTGTAGTGAAAAATCAGAACTGTTCACACTTGGGAAGTGAACCCAGGCCCCTTGCATGTATGGTCCTAGTGTTCTGTCACTGTGATATCATTCCACATGGCAAGATGATAGGTTTCTAGAAAGAGATGCATGCTTAAAACATGTAGTGAGAAAGAAAACGTTTACAACTGGGAATCAAACACATGCCCCCTCTCATCTACAGTCCTGGTGCTCATCTGTTGTACTATCATTCTACATGTAAGACAGAACGTTTCTAGAAAGAGATGCATGTGAACAATAGAAACTGTAGTCAAAAATATTTTTTTTACATCAGTTCATTGTTCTTAAGTCTGCTTCAAACTTTGCAAGCTTAGTGCTTCAAATCTTGCAAGCTTTAAAGGTATCAAAAAATGCTCCTGTCAATTCCTATCCTGACATGACAACTTTCTACCTGCACAAATTGCTGTTCATAGCTAAATTTACTTCTCATATAATTTACTATTCCAATTCCGTACCATCATGGATTGTCACTCAACTGAGTTTCCATCTTAAAAAATTGGGAACAAATTTTTTTAGTTCATGCCATGATTGGAAATGTATCTCTTCCAAAAATACAACAAATTGCTGCTAAAGTTCATACTACTGATCCTTTGTTGCTAAGCAAGCACACATTCAGCTGTAGGGAAGGAAATTGCAGTTCCTGTGGAGTAGAAGTTAATCACAAACTGCTAAACAGGTGACTAGAATTCTAATCCCTGTAGGAGATTATAAACTACACATGCTATGGAATAGCTGAAGTCATCCTGACAGGAACATTTCATGTCACCTTTATTAGCATACCTAAAACAAAGTAAAAATATTTGGATACAATTTCAATAAAGTGGCAAAATAGTGGTACTTTGTAAAACTCAAAAAGATAATAGTTGATAACCCAGTCCCTGTTACAAGATGTGCAACTAGGTCAATGTAAGCAAAGGAGGCAGTATGGCGCAGTGGGTTAAGGCTCTGAGCTGCAAATCTGGAGACCTGGGTTTGAATCCCACAGCCCCCTAGGTGCATATTGTGTGACCCTGAGCAAGTCACTTAACTTCCTTGAGCTCCCAGGTTGCACCTGCAAATAAGCTTTCAGCTTAGTGTGTCTCACCTGGTAAAATAATTGGTAAAAAAATAAACTGAAGTAGGGTACAGAGTAACATTTTTTGTGGGGTTCTGAATATTATTTTTTTTATCATATTTTTACTTAGATTTGAGTTTTTAACATCACTTACAGCACATTTACACATATAAGCCAAAGCAAAATATGACATACCATAATTGTACAATTATCATTTATACTATATAAATTGGACAATTAATTAAATGAAATATTACAGACAAACATTCAGCCCTTACATTAACTTAAAAAATAAAAGAGAAAAAAGGCAAAAAAAAGCAACACTGCTTAAAAGTAAAACAATATCCCATACATGTCATTTTCTATTCATTTTACTTCCTTAATAGTAGGTTTTGCATAGGTGGGGGGAGATAACTTAAGAGTTCTCTAGAAATTCATCATAGCAGATCAATTCTGCAAAGTCAATTCCATAATCATATCTACTATGTCTTTACCTTCTCTAGTTGCCTTGTAATGGAGAAAGGACAGCCACCTGCCCTGGAATTTATCTACCTGAAACTGGAGCTTTGCTGTAATGTGCTTCATTTCCATTATTCTGAGACATACGGCATGCCAAGAATCCAACGTAGGAAGTTTTGGAGAAAGCCAACATATGGTGATGGCCTTAAGGGCTGCCGCTACAAATATATTATGCAAATAGTGATGTGACTTAGTTGATAAAGTAATTTGGGGGTGGGGGGTCCAAAATCCCATATTGTATTTCTTTGGGGGCACTGTGGTCAAAATCTGACCCACTGTGTCATTAATCACTTCCCAAAACTCCCCAGTTCCAGGCAATCCCAGAAAATATGCAGTGGGTGCCTTTATCTGGGCAACCCTCCAGCATAACTCAGATGTGTGCTTGCCAAAATGTTTGGTAACCACTGGGGTACAAAAGGAGCAGAGTGTTACTCTCCATCTAAAGTCTCTCCAAAAAGGAGAAGCAGTGGTAGAACTTATCGCCTTCCAAATCTTACCCCAGTCTGAGTCGTTCAGTCTTACCCCTGCTTTCTTAGCCCATTTCTCCTTGACATTGGTCAGTTGATCAGGTTCTGAGGTCGCCAAAACCTTTATTATCTTGGAGACCCTGCTCTTCATGGTCTGGTTGTGAGCTAAGTTAGTTAAACATTCCTGAAGGGAGTTGTGTGTCATACTGAGTTGCGAGCCCTTATTCTCATCCATTAAATAATGTCTAATTTGTAAAAACTGAAAAAAAAATCTCTGTGGGGCAGACCAAACTCCTTCTGTAACTGTTGGAAAGGCTTTAGTGTCTCTCCATTATATAGTTGACCTAAAAATCCCATTCTGGCCCAATGTCTGAATTCTATATCCTATTGTAGGGGTTAAAAATCCAAACAGGCTTGTAGTGGGGTTGTGGTTCTCATTCTCATTGATAAATTAAACCTATGACATATTTCTTCCCAAGAAACCTGCAGGACAGTGGTCCATTTATTATCAATTGACAGTTTTTGAAATCCCTCCTTGTCCATATATAGTATATCTCTCATGTTTGGTATTGCTAATAGTTTGTCTCTATGTCTACCCACAGTGGATAGTCAGAGTCTGTCATGAAAGGAACAAGGGCCTGTATTTGAGCTGCCCAGAAATATACATGAAAATCTGGCATCCCCAGCCCTCCCCGATCTCTATCTGTGGAAAGTAATTTTCATCTTACCCGAGGTGTCTTTCCTCCCCATAAAAAATTTGAAATTGTATTTTTATGGGCTTTCCAGAACAGCTTGGGGGTTTGAGAGGTATGGACATAAATAGGAAAAGGAAGCATGGTAGCACATTCATTCTTATGCATTCCACCCTACCAGAAAGGAATAAGGGCAACTCTTTCCATCGGATGCAATCTGCTTGTATTTCTTGGAGCAGTCTAAGGCGATTCATCTGATATTGCAGTTTCAGCTCTTGAGGAATCCATATTCCTAAGTATCGAAATCTGGACTTGGCCCATTTAAGTTGACCCATATCCAGAAGTACATGTCTTTAATGACCCCCTATTGGAATAATTTCTATCTTAGAGTCATTAATTTTGAATCCAGAGACCTCCCCAAACTGTTTTAAGAGATACAGACTTTTGGGGATAGCCTGTTAAGGGTCAGATACATACTGGAGGGTATCGTCTGCGTGCGCGAAGATTCTCACTTCTGCCTCCACCACTCTAATTCCTTGAAATATATTTGTCTTATCATTGCTGCCATGGGTTCCATACCGAGTGCAAATAAGAGGGGAGAGAGTGGGCAGCCCTGCCTCATCCCTCGTCTTATTTCAAAACTGGTGAGGTGATCCCATCTACTTTAATTTGTGCTCTTAGGTTTCTATATAAGTTTTCTATCCAGTTACATTTTTCTCCAAAACCAAACTTTCTCAAGGTACCATTTAGGTATTTCCAATCAAGGCGGATGAATGCCTTTTCAGCGTCTAATGAGACTACTGCTTGCACTTTCCTGTCTTGGGGAGGTTTGAGGATGGGGCATTAAGAAGGAGCTGAATGTTATCCTGGATGCGCCTGTTTGAAAATAATCCTTTCTGGTCAGAATGTATTAGAGACTGTTATCCATTGTCCAGCACTCCTGAAAGGTTCCCCCACCTTGTGGACAGCAACTTATGTAGGTACATGTACTAATCTTAGGACGAAGACACATCATATAAGCATAAGTGCCAGGATCTGTGTTTTATTATGCTATATTATGTTTTACCAGTATGTTTTAGTCATGAGAAATGCTTTTGGCTAGATTTCTTACTGTATTTTCATATGCAAGGAAACAGTGCAACAGTATCTTTAGTACTTGTGCACTACTACAATTGCAACTGACCTTGGGGATTATAGAGATCCCATTGTTTGTTATCTTCTGCAAGCCATGCAACTTTTCATTCTAGTTAGGATGGTTACTCAGACCACTTGTTTTCATCCAATTATATACTTTTTATGTATCTTCTTTCGCTGCTATAGTTATTATCAAGGTATAAAACTCTTTGTAACGGTAGTTTCTCTGAGAAGAGAGAGAGACTGCATTGCCTAGGTAAGGAAAACTGGTATTCTTCCAGTGATCACACTGTTATTTTAGTACGTCTATTATTAATCTGTAATAAATTTCATTTATTACATGAGTACCACTTGTATGTTGTCTCTTCCTTTGTGACATTCCATCAAGAACCTAAGAAGGTAATTTATTACCCAGTTACATTTAGCAACTGTGTGCAGTTTGGAAGGTACAAGGAAGATTCACATTCAATTTATTTTGAATGTTGAGTAGTGCAGTGTGATTTTCATCTACTTGGACCTTCTCATGCTTACAGTGGTAGTGATTGTGGTGGACCCACATTGTCTTGGTCTCAGGCGTGTTAGACCACACCGACCCTTTACACCCTCTGCGAAAGTGACAGCATACCACTTTGGCATCATCGCTCACCCATCAGGACCAGAAGGCAATTGGTGATGGTGCTAGGCATTTTGACCAGTTTTCCAACTGCTTATTTGTTTGTTTATATACCCCTTATTTGTTATGTCTGACTTGTGCAGAGAACTGAGACTCAGTGTCTCAAACTATTATACCTCACATCCCGTGGTGGATGGACAGATTTCATGCTGGACATGAAATCTGCTGAAAAACCAATGCTGCTAATATCAGACCATTACTTAGAATCCAAACAGGAAACCAAGAAATACAACCTTAAAGGTCTTTTGGTTGCGGCTCTACATACTGCTGCTGAGAGTCTCATAGCGAGGTGTGCCTCCCATGAACTGCAAAATGGGTCTCTAAAAAAAGAGATGGGATTGCAGGCATTAGAGTTGCTGAAAAAGGAACAGAAATTAGTGGAGAAGAAACAGTCACTCTATGATGCTAATTCCAGACTACTGCACTGTACTGAGCAAGAGATATGTTTATTGAGAGATGACTGTGAAAGGTTGAAATGTGATAAGAAACAGTTAACTTATTTGAATGATATTTTGATGACATATGAATGAGACTTTGAGATGAGAATGCTGAGTTGAAAGAGGATTACAAGCGTGTGAGTTGTGAGTTGGATAAGGAACTAAGGAAAACGTCTAATTGGGCACCACGATAGAGTGTTGCAGAGAGAGGTTGAGAGAAGTATCGAGTAGGACACTGCAAAGAGTCTGTCACAAGAAGCATAGACAAACTATGGCAAATTGAGTCATCAATGGGAGGTTCCTGCCGGCCATTTTTAGGCCATGAATGGAGTGTCAGTATCGCCCATTGAGACTGCGTCATCTGACGATGGCGACTCTGACTTTGATGACGAGGCATGCCACATCACATGCAGGTCCAACCCCCGTGGTGTAGCAACTTCTGCTGGCCATCCGCAAGATAGCGCTGATGTTGGCACGCACACTGCATCGCCACATCTACATAAAAATGGTGGACGTCATGTACAATGCCAAGATGGCAGCCCCAATAGCACAGGTGGAGGACCTGTATTCCAAAATGCACCTCCTCTTGCCCCTCTCACTAGGGGGGATGAGTTGGTAATTTGCAACCTAATTTCAGAAGCTATCAGTAAGATTACCATCCCTGAGGATCAAAAGAAAGCCATCCAGGAGCAAACTGACAAAAATGGTAAAAGACAGTGTTAATCAGGATCACGCGTACAGGGCAGTTGCTGTTGTGGCAGCGGAAGCTTCACCCTTGACATGGGTGCGTCTGCTGCGTCCAGCAGCCGGGCGGACCCCTTCTGTCTGCCGGCTGCCTTCCTCGCTGCACTGCCCGCTGTTCACCAGACCGAAGGTACGCTGCAGAAACCTGACTGTCCAGAACCATTGACTCTGCCTGCTGACGGGCTGCTGCAGTTCTTTAATTCTTTGCTACTGCTGTTTCCTCTCAGGACCTTAAGCTAATGTTATATTCTGATTGTGGTACTTGTTAAGTCTCTCCAAATTATCTTGTAAATCCTAACTTAAACGCGAACCTAAGCTTGTTTACAGCAATTTTGCACTGTAAGGGTAGTTTGAAGTGCAAGTTCATTTAGGCTGCAGGTTTGTAGATTGTAAAATCTTTTGTTTTAAGGTCCAGTGGTAAGCTACCCTGGATCAGAAAGTGTTTAAAGTGTTACAGTTTTTCTGTTTAGACCAGATTCCATTTGGGTCACAGTTGTAAGCTTTGCCTGCAAATAATTCAATTCTCTTTCACTTTCTGTCCTTCTGTCTCCTTGCTGCTTGAATTTTAACGCCCATCCCCATCCCCACCTCCAGCCTTTATTAAATACTCCCCCTCCCCCCTCAGCACAACTTCTAGCAATGTTCATCCTCCCCTCTCTCTAATATTGCAACTCCTCTTAAAGATACAGAGTGCAGCTATTAGGCCTAACACTTGTTCTGTCTTGCCTTTAAAGACATTTTCCTATTTTCACCACCTGCTTGCCTATCAGCATTATTTAGTTCCTGCTCTGCTATCTGCTGTCCCAATGCCTTCAACTACTGCAAGCTGCTGACGAGAGGAGGGGAGGCATGGGTGACCTACACCGAGGATCCCCCCCCAGTGCGCTAGTTGTGGTGATCTGTTCCTTTTGGGGCCCTACCATACAGGGTGTCCTGGTTTTCCCCTTTTACAGGTTTCCAGGAGCCCTGGTTTGCTCCTTTTCTAGGTCTACAGTTGCCTATAATCTGTGGGGGTGGTTACTACTGTCCTTACCATGGAAGAACTGGAAGCCACCTCTCCTATGTTCAGGAGGGGATGGCAGGTTGGTTTTACGACACTAATAATTATGATGCTGGCCCTGGGGCTAGTCCTCCTTTATTGTGCTACCTCGACTCCTAGCCTATTTATTGATCCAGGGTTGTGGCCCCTCCCATGATGATACTGATTTCTCCTTTCCAACCAACTTGTAACTAAGGTAATGCACTATGGTACTGTCCTTAGCCTTGACACTAGATGCCTTATGTGTACGGTCAGGGTGAAGAAAGTCCAAGCATGCACAGGCCTGGAGGTAGGCCACCACATAGATTGTTCCTCCCCTGGCTAGCCCTACTCTCACTTCCATGGCTGGAGATATTGAGCTCAATCCTGGGCCATCTAAGCTGATCTCTAATATTCCCACCACCTGGAATGGGAATAAGGTACTAAAAATAGTGCATATGAATATTAGGAGCTTGCTTCCTAACCGAGATGATCTCCTAGCGTGGACTGAGCAATACAAGCCAGACATCCTAGGGATAACTGGACTTGGCTCAAACCCTCGATTCCTGACTCTGCCTGCTTCCTAACAGGATACGAGTTCATTCGTCTAGACAGGACTGGGGGTAGGAAGTGGGGTAGCACCCTCATCTACTACAGATCCCATCTGAAAATCTCCCTGGTGGCACAGAGTAAACCTGATCATCCACCTTGTGAGTTTCTTCATGTGCTCCTGCTGCTGGGCGATGCTAAGAAGCTGCACTTGGTGTGCGCCTATAACCTCCCTGGGGGGGTCTGACAGGACTCACTTACCTCTTAGATGCAGTTAGGCCCAGTATAGGTGACAATGAACTCATCATTATGGGTGATATCAACATGAACTGGGAGTGTGGCAATATTAGGAAATGAGAATCACAACTTGCCTGCCTACTCCTTAACCAACTAATCCATGACACGATGAGACAGGCAGCCAATGGTTCCTCAAGTTCCCTGCTGGACTGGATCCTGACCAACTGGCCGGAGAGGATTGCCTCATCAGGCACGCTATCAGACTCCATATCTGACCACTCCCCGGTATACTGTGTCTGGAAAATCCCCTTCCCTAGAATTCCACACAAAATCATTCAAGTCAGAAAATACCCAGTTTTGACCCTGAGGCTTTCCTGGCCGATCTAGGACATACTGACTGGACCAGGGTGCTTGAAGCCTCTGACCCTCAGTGGCAGCCTCCTGCTTCATACATTCCTTTGGTGTTCTCCAAGATAGACATGCTTTCAGGGTCACCCGGAGGGTGAGGAACAACCACCTTCTGGCTGAATGGTGACTTACTTGCCCAGATGCGGGAGAGAGACAAATGATGGGCAAGTACTAAGGATTCCAGAGATCCTGCTAATCTCCTGAGATATTGGCAACTCAGGAATCAGTGTAAAAAAGCCATTAGGGCTGCCAAAAGTAACTTCTGTAAATCGGCACTACTTAGCTCTGTCAGAGATCCTAGGAGGTTCTGGAGGAACATTAAATCCCTCATCAGTGGGCCCTCTCACTTGGGTGTCGTGGACATGATTATTGATGGAGTCTCGTGCAATAATCCCCACACTATAGCTGACCACCTCAATCTCCACTTCTCCGACCTTCGCCCTCACTCTCAAGCCACTTACTCGATGGGGGTCGCTGGCTATCCCTCCCATGCAGAGTGAACATCCTCCTCGGAAGAGTATTTAGTCTTAAGGCCGTGTCTGTCCTTGATGTTCGGAACCGCTGATTGCCCTCCCAGCACTCCAGTGCAGGGTCTGACAACCTTGAGCCCAGGCTTCAAGCTGGGAGCAGCTTACTTTGCCCTTCTGATTGCCCATATCTTTAACCTATCCCTTAGCTTGGGGATAATCCCGACATCTGGAAGGAGGCAAGGACAGTCCCTGTTTTGAAACAGGAAATCCCAAACTCCTGACAACTATCGCCCTATTGCTGTTCTACCATCCCTGGTAAACTCCTGAAAAGGTTGTGGCAGAGCAACTCTCGGAGACGTGGATACCCATGAGCTGCTTTCTGGGCCCAACATGGTTTCCAGAAGGTCATAGTACCACTACTGCCCTGATTACTGTAACCTCTAGTATTAGATCCACCATGGATCAGGGCAAACTGTCAGGTGCTATATTTATTGACTTGTCAAAAGCTTTTGACCTTGTCAACCATGACCTACTGGGGAGCAGCTCAGGGCTCTCGGTTCTCTCCGCATGCCATGAGTTGGATGATGGGCTACCTAATGGGTAGAAAGCAGCACACCTGCTTTAACAAGGTCCTCTCGAGCCTAGGGCTGTGACCATGGAGTTCCCCAGGATCGGTACTTGGACCCTCCTATTCTCACTTTTATTAATCAACTCCCACGGGTGACCTCTCATTGTCAAGTCACGCTTTATGCAGTTGACCTTGTGCTAGTGGCCCATGCTCGTAATGCTGCTGACCTTAACCAGTGCCTATCTAAAGACTTCAGCAGAGTCTCGGCCTGGATTGCCAACCATAGACTGGTATTGAATCCTAACAAAACTCAGGCCATGCTCTTTGGTTCCATGGCCAAGTTAAAAGCCCCATCAGCTATGCTCAAAATAGCTTGTGATGGAGGCCCCCTGTTGCCAACAGCGAGCTCAATTAAATATCTTGGGGTCACCCTCGACCCACAACTTGACATGGAAACCATATCCAAAACATCTGCAGAACCACCAGGTGTAAGCTTGGCCTGCCTCAGGGCCAAATACAACCTGACTCTGGGAGCGAGGTTGGCACTTAGAGGGAGTGCTTCTCCCTCCTTAGTTATGGATACCACCTATTTGCCAGGTCACCTCAAATCCATCTTAATCGGTGGAACACGGCATATAATGATATCTGTCGGTTTGCACTTGCTGCTCCCAAACTCACCCACCGATGTGAGCTCTATGACAAACTCAGCTGGCTCCCCCCTGTGGAATTCCTGATCCTTGGTGTAGGAAACTTCACCAGGAAAGTGCTTGCCACAGGCATACCATCGGGACTGGTGCATCTCCTCCCAAAACTGGACGCCATCCCCTACCAGCTCAGGTCACAGACCACCGAGTTGCTTAAAGTTCCCTCACTTATGGGGATAGTGACTTGCCGCTTTGTGCCTAGGCTCTGGAACTCCATTCCGGACTCTGTTCGCTCTGCCCTTACCATGGGACCTTCGCTCCCCCTGTGGTCCCACCTAAAACAAACGACAAGATGTGACTGCTCCTAGTCTCTGTAATGTAATACTCTGCAGTCCACTATTGTCCACTCTGAGTCCATGATGGTCTATGAAATATGTATTCAGTGATTCTAATGTCTATCTATGTCCTGTAACAATTTGTACTATGTGGCAGTATCTCTGCCCTTATACAAGCGTTGTTATAGCTGTTTTTTACTGTATCACGCTGTTTCTCCAGTGTTGCCATGTATGTATACTGTATGTTTTGTGCTCTCCCGGGTAGTTCCTGAAAATAGGCATACTACTTGTCTAGTGTACTTACCCGGTAAACAAAAGCTAAATACATAAATAAATAAAGCTGTGCTTCATAGAGCCATGGAACGTATTGAAGTGGGTACGACTACGCACACCTCCAACCCCCTGCAGGTCTCTCATTCTGTCCAGCAAATTGCACAGAGCATCAGACAGATGGGCCCAACTTACAATCTCATTTGCCATTTGGAGAAAGTGCACTCCCTTTGTGAGAAGCTCTCTCTCTCTAACCCAAGTACGAGGTTTAAGTCTTACGACAAACAGTTGAACCTACCCTCTGGGTTAAGCTCTCAAAGACAGCGCATAGCACTGAGGATTGCACCTTTCATGAAATTGCCACTGCACTCTTACCTGCAAATTCCCTTGGTGTTGTGGGAATACGCTTGGCCTACAAGGTTAAGCAAGGTGCAAAAGAAAGCCCAGCCACCTATCACCAACAGCTGTGGCTGGCCTAAAAATTGGGCAAAGCCCTAGCAGATGAATGATTCGATATGGATCAAATTGAGTACAAGGATCTATACATCTGGAACATGTATCCAGCCTTGCGAGAAAAAGTCAGACTCAATATTTATCCATACACTGATGAGTTTACGGAAAGCCTCACTAAAACAGAGAGCTTATCAAATCTATCTCTGTACCCTTTCCTCTAGCAAATCCAACAAGGTAGCTGCAGTACAGCCTGCCCCTGATGCCCCTACCCACTGTATGGTGGAGGGAAACAATCAGAAAAATGACGCTCCTTCTGCTGACAAGCAGTCGCACGGGGGAGGCAGAACTACAGAAATAACCAGAAAAATAGGGATAACAGAGGCAATTGGAAAAATCCAAACACCCAGCAGAATAACCAGAACCAATACCAAAACAGTCCTAGCTATCGATGGATCAAAGAAGAAAATGAGACCTCCACAAGTTGCTGGAGGAAATTTGTGCCGAGAGGGAAACTACAGCTACACTGACTATAGCTGCCCTGGCCCCAGCCACCGAACGACGGGCAGCTGAGTTAATCCTTTCTAGCCCCCGCCATCACACAAAATGAATGGCCATGGAAATCCTTTTGTTACATTGGTTACTGGCCAGGCCAATGCAACATCCAAGGAGGAACCACGTGCAGGACACCACAGTGCCTGTGACATCAGAAGCACACTTGTACCCAGTGCAAGACATATAAGAGGCCGTGAAAGACCCTGCAGGCTTTCAATTTCAGGATCAGGATAATAATGCTGATTCTCAGAATACTGATTGACAATTACAGGACCCAGTCCAGATTGTGAGTAACCTGATTGTTGACACAAACAGATGGCCTTGCCTATGTTTCTCAGTGCTGTCCCCAGTAGAGAGAAAGTATAGTCTCCGTGAAAGAACACTCTTGGCAACCTACTGGGCTGTCAAATATTTCATGTACATAATTGGGTATGCATCCGTTGTCTTGCATACCTGTCACATGGTATCCTGTGATATGGGCAAGTGGCAAGTGGGCGCCTGCTGAAACGGTGGCCACTTGTGACTACTGCCCTGATGACGAGGGTGTGGGCTTGGCAATTGGATGGGGTGGGTCGTGAAAAAGTGACAGGATGTCACAAGCATATACACGTGTGGGGTGGAGTGAGCCCACTGAACATGGGGTGGGAAGGTTTGTGAGGGGTGGTGCCACGGGTTGCCAGTGAGCTGGCATCATGGCGTGGTGGGCTGGGTGCTGGCCTGGGGTGGTAGGGATGCAGGGTTTGGGACTGGGCACTGGTAGTTTTTGTTGTGCCAGGCCTGAGACAGTGTTTCTTTTTGTTTCAATATGCACCCTTGACATGCACCCCTGGAGTTGAGAATCTTAATTTAGGGGGTGCGGGGCAAAGCAATAAACAAGTTATTTGCTCCCTTACTCTGGTGCTGATTCAACATCACCGAAATTGAATTTCGGTGTTGTGGTTGTGACAGGTAACCTGGCATATCTGAATTGCCTTATCACATGGAACCCTGTCACATCACAAACAACTTCTTACTTTCAGACAAAGTAAAACATGGTTCAGTTTCCAACACCAGAGTCACCCACTGGTCTTTGCTTTTGCAGGACAGGGTAATCAAAGTACTACCTGCAAAACTGCCATCTATCTTGTCCCATGGCCTACTCTACACAAGTAAGCCCCACGACTGTGCACTCCAGTCTCCTGACATACCAGAGCCAGGACCATTCTTACTGGCTACTCCAGATGTTCTAGTGGATACCAGCATGTATCATGTCTTCACAGATGGCTCTGCCTCCTATGTGGTGGGAGAACAGGTAGCAGAATTTGGTGTGCTCATAGTAGACCAAGATGGCAATTTTAGATGCATGTCAAGGAAGTGTACAGTCATTTCCTCACAGTATGCCAAATTGGCAGCTGTGGCCTGTGCTCTAGAAGTTATGCCCCATGGTGACAAGGATGCCATTATCTTTGTAGACTCCAATTGGGTCTGCTCCTCCCTTACTGAGTTCCTACCATTCTGGGAGAAAAATAACTTTACATCCTCTGATGGCACACCTGTCAAATACAGGGATCTGTTCATGTTCATACACACCCTGACACAACAGTTTACTCATAAACTGTACATCCACAAGGTAAAGGCTCACTGTAAATCTAACCCTTGCCATGAATATAATAAATTGAGTGGACTCTCTTGCCAAAGCAGGAGCTCAAGGGTGGAAGGCATGGTCAATGACTCACCCAGTAGCTTTGGCAGCCATTTTCTTAGCTGCCAACACCAGATAGAAACCACAAACAGACCTCCACTAGACCTTTCTGCTGAACAGAAATCTGACCCAGAACTAAAGGATGTGTTCAAATACCTGGACAAAGGAACTGAACAGGAACTACCTATTGGTAGTCCATACAAGAGACATTCTGGCAACATACACCTGTCTCATGATCAGAAATTGATCCTGTATAGGAAGGATGATACAGGTCACAACTGTGGGTTGTACCACAATCTTTATGAACCGAATCCATCCATATGGTTCATGACACCCCACTGGTGGACACCAGGACAGATAACACCACCCAGAGACTTAAAACCGTCATCTGGTGGCCTGATATGACCAAGGATGTAGAGCACTATGTGGACAGCTGCATTGTGTGTGCCCAAAACAAACCAATTTCAGTGAAAAGAAATGCCAAACTGTTGCCACAAAGGCAATCTGGACCATGGAATGTGATACAAATCGATTTCATAGACCCACTAACCAACCCCAGCAAGAACACCAAGTATGCACTTGTCATCATAGATTTGTTTTCTAAGTGGGTAGAGGCATTCCCCACTAAAAATAACACAGCAAATACATCTGCCAAGATCTTGGTGGATCAATTGCTCTCCAGGTGGGGCCTACCCCTTAAGGAAGACTCAGACCAGGGAAGCAGTTTTACAGCTGAGCTGATGAAGAAGGCACTCCAAATGCTTGGAGTAGATCAGAAATTCCATATCCCATACCATCCTCAATCCTCAGGCCAGGTAGAGAGAGCAAATAGAAGAATCAAACAGATGTTATGCAAATTCATAAATGACAATCTCAAGGATTGGGATTCCCTCTGGCCTTTACTACTGATGGCAATCAGGGGCACTCCTGCAACAACTTCCCTGTGCACACCACATGAAGTTATGACTGGTAGAGCCATGAGATTACCTGAGCACCTGTTGATTGACCTCCACACCCCTACAGCGGATAGGGTATCCGTGGACAAATATGTTGAAAACCTGGTGATGACATCATGAAGACACACCTGTTTGCTGGAAATCATATGGGTAAGGCTCAACAACAAGCAAAAGCCCATTTTGATAAGCATGCCAAAGAAGTCAACTGGCAAGTTGAGATCAAGTCATGCTTCTGCAATACAAACCACTGGCTCACTTATTTACCAACAAATGGGAAAGCCCATATCCCATTGTCAACAAACTCAGCCCTACTATATATCAGGGCAGAGTTCAGCAACAGCAACAGAAACAGACCACCGACAAGTGCTTGGCCAGGTTCATGAATCACATCAGTGAGACTATGGATAGAGGAGAGCTCACTGGTGCTGTTTTTGGACCTGTCCAAGGTATTTGACCTTGTTGATCATCACCTGCTGCTCAGAAGCCTAGCTGACTATCATTAGAATGGGTGGAAAGTTATCTATCATTTAGGGAATTGAAAGTTCTTTATGAGGGATCAGTGTCAGAGAGTAGATTATTAGAAAAGGGAGTACCCCAAGGATCAGAATTGGGACCCTCTTTTTTTCCATATTTGTGGATACAATACCAAGCAAATTGGCTAGGACTAATAAAATTCTATATGCAGATGATATGATATAATATTATATAAAAGTTCAAATTCTTTAGATAAAATAGCTCAGGATTTAACTAGTGATTTTCAGAACTTGGAAAAATGCTTGTTGGAATTAAAGTTAGCTTTGAGTATTTCAAAAACTAAGAGTATGATGTTTGGCTCTAAACAAAAACTGGATAAATTAGGGGAGTTATAAATTGTTGATAAAATGGAATTCATTTAGAACAAGTACAATATTTTAAGTATTTGGGATTGTACCTGGATTCAAATTTAACTTTTTCATATCATATATTGAATTTAACAAAATTTATAAATAAGAAATTAGGGGTGTTATTTAGATTTCAAATTGTGTTAACATTACAGGCAAGAAAACAAATAGCTCAAAGTATATTACTTTCTCAACTGAATTATAATTAATTTTTGTTTACAGCTTTGTCTAAACATGTATTAAATAATCTTACTGTGACATTTCATAGCATTTGTAGGTTTGTTTATAAGTTACATTATAGTACTCATCATTGCACATTGTACCAGGTTTCTGGGTTATTACCACCAAGTCTTAATTCCATTTATTCCCTTTGTTGTGTAATAGATAATATAATGAGACAAAAGGATTTGTCCCCTTTGTATCCATTGATATATTTTAGGGAAGTTTCTAGGAACTTGAGATGAAATACTACCCCTAGTTTAAATTTGAAAATAACGAAAACAAAAATGGGTGCTCAAGCTTTTTCAGTTCAAGCCCCCAAATACTGGAACAATCTTCCATCTGCAATTAGATCTGGGAACAGTCATAATTCCTTTAAAATTAATTTGAAGCATCATATTTTGAATAGTATACAATGTCACTGCTATTTTTAAATGGTTGTATTATTGATGTATGCTTATTTGTACGTTACTACTTTATTGTTTGTATTATGAATGTAGAAGTTATCTTTTCATCTGATTTTACATCTTGTGACTGTATTTCAGTCCCGGGTCACACATGAAAATGGACCTTGGCTCATATGTTTACCTGGTAAACAGAAAAAAATAAATCAAAAAAATATATAAATAAAAGTGGTTCCATGCTAATCATCTCAAGTTGTATAAAGGTGACTAATTACTTTTCTCAATCCTTTTAGGGCAGAATAGTACCCATCAATTAACAATCCTTTTCTGTTTCTTTCAGATATACTGGCAATATGGCTGTCTTGCACCTCCTCATCCTGGTGGGACTACTTTCTTTGACTTACTCTCAAGATAAACCTCTTATGACTGAACACAAACGATGTATGGCACATTTGCTTGACAAACTTGAGCATTCCACTAGAGATGCACCCATCTCCTGCCCCCAGGGAGTATGTATTGACATACCCAATAAATTGATTACTGTTAAGGAAGGCTCAGATGCCTATCTTAATGCCATTGGTTGTATCTCCAGACAAATCCACATTGCAGATAGAATGGGAAACTGATTTTAATGGTTACACACTTCCTGTAGCACCTTTATCTAAAGGAACTTTTCATGGATGGCTCAACACAGGGATTGCACCAAACAGTACCCTCTCTATTCAACATGCTTCTTCTAGACATCCTGGTCTCTATAACTTAACTGCCTTAACTCATTGTCTCCACAGGAGCTTTCTGAAGTTGCAGCACTTGTCTTCTGTATACTGTTAACAGTTAATCCTGGGCCTTTCTAAGCAAAATCAAGCCATAATTGGCATGCCGCAAACAAATGCTTATAGCACAAAAACCGTAAGTGCTAGACACAGAGTATGAGTGGCAAAATTGTTCAGCATAAAATTACCTTTCCATCAGTGGTATGCAAGGAATAGCAGGTAATTTAGTTTTATTTCTGTGCTGGCCAAAGCAGCAAAGCAAAATATTTTTTCCACTGAAAAATGCACCATAAACCTTTTTTCGTTGGGGAATATGTAACATATCAACACCAAATTAAGCATCCAGACATTAGATGTAATTTTAATAATTTGTTTGTAAAACAACAGCTATTTATGTAGTATTAAACATAATTTTCCCCCATTTGAGTCAAGATGTGTTGGTGAGGTTTGAGGGACAAATCTGAACCATACACACCATACCATAAACAAATGCATATAACTCCTAAAGTGTACATGATATACACAATGTATCAGTGGCAAAGTTGTTGCACACACAATTGCCTTTCCAACGGTTCTATGCAATCAACTGTACTCAATTCAGTTTTGTTTTATACTGGCTGAGATACCCAGAATGTGTGTTTTCTTCAAAGTGCTTAGGTGGTTCTAGATGGACAAAATGTCATAAACAAATATGAATAACTCCCAAAGTGAACATGATACATACAAAGTGTCAGTGGCAAAGTTGTTCAGCAGAACATTACATTTCTAATGGTACTATGCAGTCAATTCTAATCAATTCTGGCTGGCAAGTAATATTAAAACATGTGAGTGACTTCTCCAGACGTTTCTAGGGCACACAGGAAGTCTGTAGGTGACTTCTGTAGGCATTCTGGAACACATTGCAGTTAGATTTTCTGACACCCAGGCATGCTACTAGGAGGTAATGAGTTAATAGATTCTACCTTTTGTGACTGCCTCACCTCTGAGGAATTACAAGATTTCTGTCTTCACAACTATATGGCTACTGAAGCTATGTTTCTTTCTGAGGTCCCACCCACTGAAGAAGAACTGACTGAACATCCTCCTCAGGAGCCTGGTCCTCCTAGTGGTTTGACCACCACTTCCCTTCCAGGAGCTTTGATCAACAATATACAATTCATGCATGTTCTGGTCATTTTTAATCTTACACATTGGAATATGGTCAAGTTTGGTCTCTGTCACACAACCAACACTTTTTAGTATGAGGCTTCTAGACATTGTAGCTGCTACCAAACTTGCACAAATGATCCGGGTTAGTGAATCTCATGTTACTCAACATGCAGGAGTTTTAGACCTGCACCTAATGTTAAAGTAAATCTCACACTAGGTGTGATACTGCAGATGTTACTGATGCAGCAGTCACTGTCTCTGGCCTTTTTGGTTCAGGAATGTCTATCTGGAATAGAGCAGAGATAGCTGCTATTAAAGCATAAAAACACATAACTTTCAACAAGCTATTAAAAATGATGTGTTACCACCACTGTTACATGGTGTAGATGGTTTAAGTAAGGAAGAGCATTTTACTGTTTATAACATGCAGGAAATTGCTAAAGGGCTCAATGACACTAGAAACAAAATTAATGAACTGATTTTTCAAAATAGCAAGGAGGCAGATAAGCAATATATTGTCCGTGAACGTTTATGCTCCACATATGGTTCTTATGTAATTGCAACTGTTAACAATCTCTTCAGGGACTTGGAAACAGGACACATTCCAGATATTTTTCATGACAGAAGAATGTTTAAATATTATTGTCCTCATTGCAAATCTAATGCATGCATTACATTGTGTATGTCAAACAATGTTAATATTTCTATGTCTACTTCCAGAAATCTTGGATATGACTCACATTATCCAAACCAAGCACCATGCTACTTTACTAAGCATTGCTCAATCCATGACATGTTCATTACTTTTACTGTGTCACTACCTCACTTTGATTCACAAACTTCTGTCTTTGGCAAACTGGCTGCTATTAATTCCATTGGACATCTTGATGAGAACATTTACTGAGAATGAACTGACTTGCCTTATTTGCTTGTTTATCACACTGTTCTATAAGCTTGGGTTGCACTGCATACCAACTGCTGCACCAAGAAGGGATGTTATTACCTGTGCCACTGTGATGTATTCAACATCATTAAACCTGTTCATGCTACTACTGGAACACATCGATAGGATCTATTCCTTGGGTGATGATCTGTGGTTGAACCTAACTGAACAATCTTTGCAAGCTGCATCTTCAGTGCCTGCCGCTGAAACAGCTGCATCCCGAAGCTACCTGGAGGAGGTACATCACTTCACTTCACTTCATGGCTCACCAACCAGTCTTTCACTTGTTCTATACATCTACAACAATGGAGGGTTCCAATGGTACTGGTTATATACAGTTCCAATGGGCAGTATTCTGTAGTGACAAATCATCAATCTTTTGCTTATGATGCCAAAACTTGTTCTATTTATGCTCCTAACATCTGTTTTACTCCACAGCAGAAAACAGTAATTGGTCACACTGTGATCACTCATGTTCCTCTCCTGAACCAGATGTTATTGATACTGATTAGTAATACTTGTCTCAATATTTGCCTATATTCAATGTACATATTGACCCTTTAACATTTTCTTTGAAATCCCTTTTAGCTAGAAAGGATTCACATTTGATCAATGTTAGCAACAATATCTCTAAAGCCAGAGATGCACTTAATATTCTTATTCACGATGGTGATTTAAGTACTGCTCTATTCAATAGAATTAACTTTTAAGGCCAGCCTGGTGGTGCTGAGGGTTGAGGTGCTGGACATCACACCTCACGCTATGCTGGTGACCTGGGTTCAGGAACGGACTTGGGTCAGCAGGGGTCAGCTGGGAGAGGGAGGATTGAGCATCCCAATGGATGCTGTCCTCCTCCTTCTGGGGTGGGATACCAGGGGTGCAATAGACACCCAATGTCCTGAGAGAACTGGTGGGAACATGGGCTCTCGAGGGGTTGGCAGCTCCATTTCATGGAGTCGGGAGGAGATGCTGTTAGACACTTGAGAGAGACGTACAGACACATTGCCTCTCTGGACGTACGTCCCTGCCGGCATCTCAGGGGCTGGGAAAAGGACCACAGAAAACAGAAAACCCCCACAGAGGTCCTAGATGATGACCATTCCAAGTCATGCAGACTACCAATTTTGGAACAGACTCCACTGTGCAGGAGAGAAGGAGGAAGAAGCACCGGGCAGATCCTGGGTTTGGGGGCTAGAGTGCATGAGCGGTCCAAAGGAGGACACTGAGGGTAGGAAGGAGGATAGAATGGAAAAAAAAAGAATTAACTTTTAGAGCTTTTGTTATTATCCAAGCATTTTGATTGTTTTTCTATACTAACCCTTTGCTGTCTACTATGTATTCTTATACAATATAGTGAACAACTCAAATTAATTTACGAGGCCCGTGCCTCAGGCTTGTAAATGATGGCTTTTATAGCTAGATCCCATTACTTTCCTGTGGTTGTTGCCTTTTCTTTTGAAGGCACCAAGGAGGAATGTTATCCATGTGCTGTTCCACCAAGAACCTGAGAAGGTAATTAATTGTCCAGTTACAAGACATTATTACCTTCTGTAACCTAACCCAATGGTTTTGCAAATATTTTGCATCTTGGTTCAAAAAGTGATATAGGTTGAAAATTGGCACAAGTTGTTGGGTATTTCCCTGGCTTAGGAATGACAGATATCAAGGCTTTACCCCAAGTATCCAGAACCACTCCTTCTTCATGCACTGTATTGCAGATCTTGGCTTGGATAGGGGTCAATTCTGCTATAAAACCTTTATAAAAATCAACCATGAAGCCATCAGGGCCTGGTGCTTTACCTGTTTTAAAGGACTTAATTATTATTGTTACTTCAGTTTCTGTAATAGGGGCTTCCAATCCAATATTTTGCTTGGGGGATAGTGCAGGCAGTTGAATCTTTTGTAAAAAAGTCATGAATTTTTTTCAGTGTGATCTAGGCCTCTCTCTCTTCACTATACAGATGTTTGTAAAATTGAAGGAATTTGTTTGTTATCAATGATAGGTTGATTATATCTATTGATGGAGGGTTGGTCGACCTGATAAAGGGGATGTATCTGTCCGCTTCTTGCTTTCACAGACGTTGGGCCAGCAGTCTGCCCACTGTCTCTCCCCACTATTAGTAACACTATTTAGTGTATCTCAATGCATTTTCTGTGCATCTTAACATTAAAGTGTTATATTCTTCTCTTGTTTTTTCAAGTTGTGTGAGCAAAGATGCCCTTCTGGTCTGTTTGTGTTCTTCCTTCAGGGTAGTAATTAACTCTGCTACTTTTTTAACCCAGGCCTCGTGTTGCTTATTTTTATGTGAAGCAAAGGAGATTGTGTGTCCTCTTATAACAGCTTTTAACCCATCCCAAATAAATTTAAGAGGGGTATCTGCTTCTTTATTTTCCTCTAGGTAATGTTTTATTACTTCTTTAATTTTATTTGCATATCCTTTATTTGGCATCAGACCTGGGTCAAATCTCCAGTGGCCCTGTCTTTGGAAGATCCCCCAGTGGAGTTGTGCTGAGATCATGGCATGATCTGAGAAAGTAACAGAATGAATGTACATCTTATGGAAGGTGTGTGTTAAGCCCCTCTAAGTGTAGAATCTGTCTAGCCTCAAATACGAATTGGCTGCCGCTAAATAGAATGTAAATCAGACCTTCTAGGATTCTATAAATGCCAGGGATCAACCAACCCAGACTCAGAGCAAAGAGTTCTTATAAGTTTGGAGCTGGCTCTAAAGCCTTTGACGTTCGAGGTTTTGTCAAGGACTGGGTCTTCCACAATTCAGTCTCCCTCACATAAAATCTGGCCTTCTGGGAGACTTGAATTATGTGGAATAAGGACCTGAAGAATTCTGTGGGGGTAGGGGCTTTAATCGACACTATATGTATGAGGTGCCTACTGTATATTCCTGAGACTAGTACCATCCGTCCATTGTCAGACATTACCACTTTTGTACTTGGAAAGGTAACCCCCTGCAATCAACACTGCCACCCCTGCCTTCTTGGCTTGTGGTGTGCATCTGAATACACTGTTCTACCCAGGATCTTCTTAGTTTTAAATGTTCAGGAAGGAGAGTTTGTTTCCGCAAGCAGGCAATATCACATCCTTCCTTCTTTAGTTCCTGTAGAATTCTACCTCATTTGACTACATTGTTTATGCCTTTTTACATTAACCAAACATATCTTTAGAGTTGCCATTTATACTTGGACCAGAGATATGTTTAGACCCACCTCTTCCCACCCACCCCATCCCACCCATTGAGTTTATCTTATCTGGGAACAGGAAACATTGTTTAACCAGGGTAGCACACTAAGCCAAAGCTTGTTTCCAGATGTGACCTGGGAGCATAAGGAAGTTAAGTAACTTGCTCAGGATCACACAGTATGCACCTAAGTGGCTATAAGATTCAAACCCAGGTCTCCAGATCTGCAGCTCAGAGCCTTAACCCACTGTGCTATACTGCCTCCTGAGGATGTTGAATAAAATAAAAAGACAGAAACATATTAAAACACCACAAAAAACACTAAGTAACATTAGAATCAACAAACATAACTATTAAGTATGGCGCAGTGATTTAAGGTTCTGAGCTGCAAATCTGGAGACCTGGGTTTGAATCCCACAGCCCCCACTTGCATACTGTATGACCCTGAGCAAGTCACTTAACTTCCTCATGCTCCCAGGTTGCACCTGAAAACAAGCTTTCAGCTTAGTGTGTCTCACCTGGTAAAATAATTGGTAAAAGCCCTCTAATCTGTGGGGCTAACTGTAAAGGTAGTTTGCTGTTAATCTGGGAAAATCCCAGCAGCCACGGTTGGTGAACTGTTGAGAGTTTTGCACTCTCCTCAGCACAGGGTTGCCACCCCAGAGGAAAAGCCACCAAATTCAGGAGCTAAGATCAGTGGATTGGGCCTATGCTTACACCCCAAACCAATTCCCTAAATTACAGTTTCCAGTAGGATGCTAGCCTAGTCAGGCACTCCCGGTGCACCCTTTAGTAGATACTAAAGGAAAACATGGTCACTAACTAGATTAACTTCACTGGCTATATGCATTATTAAAAAAAAGATAAAGGAAACATTTATTAAATAACTTAAATTTGCTTGGTGAGTATTAATTCCTAAGCTTTCCAGCTGTAAATTAAAATTTTTAACCTCATTTTCTAATTAGTGTCATTCATCCACTTTTAAGTATATAAGCATCAAACTTATTGAGGTACAGTCCCCACTGCTTATAATGGTCATATTTGTCAGATGAATATGCCCATTATAGTTGATGGACGCTATACCCAATTGCAAGGTTCCTTGTTTGTATGCAGGCACTACACATTCTTAGCAACATCTCATGTCACACTTGTTTTAACTCTCTGAACTAGATTCTGTGTTTTTAAGTAAGTAAACTTTAGTGATAAATTAACACACAATTAAATTAGCTTAACTTCAGATTAGCAATTAATAGCTTAAATCGAAATGTTAAAATGTTAAATGTTGTTGTGCATAGTGCCATTACAAGGCCATTCCTACTTGAGGTTGAAATATTCTGTGATCTGTGTTTGCACAATTCTCTGTTGGCAGTAAGGTTCCAAGTGGTTTCCACCTTCTGCAGAAGATCCCAGTCTGGTAAAAGTGTCTCATGCTGCTCCATCGCCTGATGCAATGTCAAAATAGCAGTACGTAATGTCTGACAGCGTAACCGTGACCTTGGCTTTCTCCCTTCCATGTCTTCTGGTATTTTTCAGTGACATGACTGTCCATTGAACCAATCTCTGTTGCAATGTCATCCTTTGGTTCTGGAGGGCTGTCATTCTCATCAAGCTGGCAAAGGTTGTGAAATTCCTCCTCTGTTAACCTGTCAAGAGCTGTCACTTCAGGTAGAGGTTCATTTAATTGTTGTTCTGGTGTAGTGCTCTCTACTACAGTTGTAAAGCCACCCTTATGGAAACAGTTCTTTATTGTTTGCTGGGAGACTAGATCCCAGGAAAGTTTTAGCAAGAGTACGGCATCAAGGACATTGATTTTTTTTCATAAAGTCTGCAGCACTATTGTCTGGGTTTGAGTCTATTTCTGCAAAGACACGTTCTTTCGTGGACCTGATGTAGTGCTGCTTAGTGCTGTAAATTATCCCCATGTCCAAAGGTTGAAGCAGGCATGTTGAATTTGCAGGAAAAAAGTAGAGACTTACGTTTCACAAGCCACCAACTTGTGGGTGTGCAGAAAAATTATCCAAAGTGAGAACAATCTTTTGAACAAGCAGCCTCCTGTCCCATGTCAACAGCGACTCAAAGAAGATGTCTCCAGTCATCCAGGAGGATTGATTAGCCTTGTAAATGACTGGAAGGTGGTGCACCCCATGGAAGCACCTTGGATTTTTACTTTTCCCCACAATTAAAGGCTCCAACTTTTCCGAGCCGTCCATATTACAGCATAGCATAACAGACAGTCTCTCTCTTTTTGTTTTTTCTGTCTAAGCACTGGGTCACTCTTGAAGGCAAGAGTTCCAAGACCTACACATCAATAAAATAACCCGGTCTCATCACATTTAAAAATGTTTTTAGCCTGTTACCCCCTCAAAAAGCCCTGGCAAAAACATTTTTAGCCACTGCTGTGCACTGCTGGAATCTGAGTTTGCTTCTCACCATGAGCATGGTGGAAGTCTATGTTATTTCTTGACTTCCAGTGCTGGAGCCACCCATCCGAAGGGTTAAAGTCATCTCTCCCCAGAGCCATGGCTAACTGTTTTGCCTTTTGAGCAAGCAAGAGTCCACTTATAAGTGCTTCTCATCCATGGGCATTACTGAACCAGCACAAAAGAGCCTTCTCCAACTCACCATCTTTCCCTTCTATCTTCCGTTTTTGCTCGGGTTTTGAATTTTTATGCCATTCATCAAACAGCTGATCCCGTTGTCTGAGGAGGTCAGCAACAGTAGATTTTGGAAGGCTTAGATTCTGAGCCAGGTCATGCTGGCTCATCTTTGGAAGCTGAGCTATTCATGTTAGCACCTCGATTTTCTGGCCCAACAACATTGCAATTCTCTTCCCCGCCATGTCTGCAATTCACAAAGACAGAATCTGTTTGAAACTGGTAGAGCAGGCAAGTTATAGTAGGTGCTAATTGCTAATTGTTAACTGCTGTTAAACAGTACTGAGCAGATCTGTAGGTGTGAATCACAATCACAACCAATTAACGAGTTTACATGTGTTAGAAACTGCAGACAGCAATCGCAAATTGCCCGATAAAGAAGGTGCCACTGAATCACAATAAATGGAGATTTTAATTAAGTATTCTATGCAACTGGAATGTGGTTTTCATGATTTGCCTGAATTAACCGATTGCCCGCATTAACCGTGGTTGAAATAAGTGGTGGGGACTGTATAATAAAAATAAAAAAGAACCACTGAAATTTAGTTGAATTCAACCGTTCCATGTGTCTTATAAATGTTCTCTATAATTAAGTAACTTAAACATTCCAAAGGCAAAAGAGAACCAAAAAAGTTCAACTAAATTCAGTCATTCCAAGAGTCCTATGAACATTCTCTGCAGATGATTGCCTCCAGTTTGCAACTGTCTCCTTGTTGCTTAAAATAATAAGTCAGCCAGTTGATTTGTTTGTGACTGAGTAAAGAACCAAAGAATATTAATTTCAATATAAATGCTACGTTTCTAATAACCAACATATATGCACTGTACTTCAAAATACTTGCACTGCTGTGGATCTTCTCGGTCATTGACAGGTGTCCAGCCTTTTTTAAGATGTAGTGTGAAAGGATAAGCTAGATTTCTCATCTTCTTTTATTCAGCAGTAATTGTTGTGCAATTAGGGAGTGTTAAAGGGGGAATGTATTCACTGTCGAACCAGCTCTGGACCAAGCAACAGGAAGTCAGACCTGCAATCAATCCCTGTGATATTTAGTTCTCCTAGTTCTGATTGTGTATTTATTCAGAATAATCAAGACTGTGCAAGATAAAGATAATAAGTACTAATACTGAGAGATATCAGGACAAAGAATGTCACCACAGTAGTCATGTGGATGCAATCTTTGTTTCACCTCACCCCTTGTAGTGATTCCTCAAAACGGTTCAGCTGTTGCCCAACATAGGTGAAAGATGTTATCTCCTCTTGGGTTAAAAATGAATCAAATGATTTTTTTAGGGTTTATCCAGTGGGCTATATCAGAGTGCAGTGGGAGTAAAGAATCCATTCTTGATTTCCCTGGTTTATGTCCCCCTGGATCCACTGACCACAGGCGCTGCATGAATTCTTGCTCTGCCATATCTTCCTTCAGGTCAGTGAATGATATTCCTATGGATTCCAGAAAGGGTGCTGTGACCATTAAGTTGTCAAACTGTTTAATGCCTTCCTTATCTTCCATCTAAAACCTGGCAGGATATCTTAGCTGGGCTTTTAGCCCCTTCTCTCACAGTTGTTTCACTACATACAGTATCTTTTTTCTTTTGGCAAACATGAGAGAAGGGTAGTCTTGATTGATGTATACTTTGGTTCCATCAAGATTAAGATCTCTCTTTTTCCAGGACATTCTCAGAATTTGGTCTTTCATTGGGTATTTCAGAAATTTGATAAGGATTGATCTTGGGGGGGGGGTAGTGCCTTGTTTGGGTTTTGGAGCCACTGCCCTGTGTGCCGTCTCAATATCTAATGCAAAATCATCTACCAGACCCAATTCTTTTCTTAACCAGCAGTTCATGAACTGGGATGTATCATCTTGCTCCACTCCCTCTGGCACTCTGAAGAACTGAATATTGCTTCTTTATGCCCTTGCTTCTGTATCTTCTGCTCATAGAGTTAGTGCCCTTTCTCTTTTATGGAGGTATGCTAGGGAACTCAAAAATGCCATATGTTCATTTTGCACTGTCTACATGTGGGTTTCTACTGTATGTTGGAGGTATGGGCTTCCAATTGTTTAAAATACTTTTGGATGCCTGAAACCCTTCTGTCTATCTTGTGCAGAAACCTCAAGATTTATTGGGCTGTCAGCTCTAGATACCATAGATTCTGTATCTGAGCCTGAGTCATCCTCTTCATCTGCTGAGACCATAAGTAGGGAGGATCCTAATGCTGCGAGGCTCAGACCAGTAGGCTGCTGAGAAGGTGTGCCTTGTGTTTGGGGTTGAAAACCCACCAGCATGATTTTTTTGTGCACCCCATTAGCGGATGTTTCAATCTGCTGATCTCTCTGGTTTTAGCCAATTTTTTTCTTAGATATGGCAACCGATGACTGTGGATTGTGCACCCAGGGGAACGCGTTCTAAGCTAGGCTGCCATTCAGTCCGCTGATGTCACTGGATGTCCTGAATGTTATTTGTTGTATATACAATGCTTGAAATTATGTAACAACTATACTCACCAGAACAACCTGTCATTTCTTCACAGAATGAACTCATTTAAACAGCAAGCTTTAGTGTATTAGAGCAAAAAAGACAAGTGTGTGAGTAAAACAGTTGCAACAAAAAATAACTACAGTAACACTACCTTTTCTATTTTGGTTTCAAATTGATGAAATTATGTTAAAGTGACTATAAGACAGGACAATGTATAAATATATGGTAGCCCATGACAATAGTGACCGCTATTGAGCACTTCCAAAAAGGGCTACTCAATCACAGCACCTGTCTACAGGGCTACCAGGCAGGGAGGGTGACTGGATGGGGGGTCCATGAGTATAGCGACAGGATGTTGCTATATGTACATGCGTATGTGGGGGGAGAGAGCATGCCGTGCGATGGGCTGAAGGGGAGGGGGGGTTTGTGAGGCATAGTGTGGTGATGGGCTGCTGATCTGGCCCTGTGGCATGGTGGGTGGGTGGCAGGCTAGGGTTGAGAGGGTGCTTGGTTGGGTTCTGGCCATGTGTTTGTTTTGTTGTGCTCAGCCATTTTTTTTCAGCATTTGCACCCCCCTGATATGCACCCCTCTGGAGTTCATAATCCTTTAGTAGGGGGGTGCAGGAGGCACAGCCCCCTGCGTAAAAAAAAAGTCCCTGGTGCCACTTTGCTGTGTGCTGGGAGTGTACATTGACAAAACTGATTTTCGGCAATGTACACTTGCCCTAATGGTGATCACCTTTCCGCAATCACCATTATCACATGGAACCAAATATATTTCTGTAAAACAGTAGAAGCCACTTAAAGTGGACACCTCCATGGACACCCAATCATCCCGTTTAAGCGGGTGTCCCAAGTGAAAGAAGTTTTTTTTTTTTTGCGGTTCCCTGATATCCACCATAGACTTTTCTGCCCCCCCCCCACATGCACACAGCACACTTGTGCTCAATACACTGACACAGGCACTACACATTCTGAAGGATTACAGATCTTTTCATGAAGATGTGTTTGTTTAAGTTAAAGTGATATAAAATGACAAACTTTATTTCAATCAGCCATAATTAAGTAAAATCCACTTATCTTCCTCCAGTCTTCCTTTCTTCTGTTCTGCTCCCGACTCGATCACGGGTAGTTGCTTTGTTGGTGGCGGATACTGAAGTAATTCATGATTTTAGTTTGTTTTGCATTGGCCACAATCTGCCGACATACAATGCTCTCCAGTTCAAAAAGGTGCTCTCAGTAGTCAATCTGGTTGTGGAGGAGACACCAGTCACACGGGTCCATGTCAATTCACTCTGTGACAATTCACTCCTGTCAATTCTCTCTGGTGATGATTCACTCCCATCTATTTATCTCCTGACCATTTCACTTCATGAAATTCACTTTCATAAACAATGTCATAAGAAACACTGTATCTTCACCTTACCACATTAAGAAGTGTAACTGTAATACTGTAACTGTCCAGCCTACATTAAATGCATCACTAATTTAAATACTGGAAGTACATGTGTGGCCCAATTATCCATGCTATAAGGGCCACAGTGAGTCTGTACCACACTGTTTGAACCTTTGTGCAACATCATGACTCGCGTCATTCTCTCAGAGAAGCAGCAAAGAAAGTTGGTGGATGAGCAGAACTTTATATACACCCACCACAAAAGGGGTATTGATGGTAAATCAATATGGCAATGTGTGTATGCAGTTAAGAAGGAAACAAAATGTAATGCCAGAATACACATCGTTAGCTATGATAAGCCTGTCATAATAACTTGTTTTAGCCACCATACCCATGCTCCTGATCCTGCAGCTGTTGAAAGAGTGAAGCTATGCAGACAGCAAAACAGAGGGCAGCAGAAACCCAAGATTCAACAGCACAGATACTGCTATATGCCAACGAAAATGTCTCACTAGCTGCTCATGGAACAATGGTTGACAAAAATGTTAAGCATACCATCCAGAGAGTTAGAGTTTATGGTGCACCACTAAACACAAAGGACCTCACAGAGCTTGAGATTCCTCCTGAGTACCAAACATTTGTGCCAAGCAATGGTGGACCAGTAGTTAATTTTCTGCTATATGATAGTGGACTTGGTGAAGACAGAATTCTAATTTTTGGCACAGAGTCTAACTTAATATTTTTAGAAAAGCCAAAGTACTGGAATGCTGATGGAACATTCAATATTGCACCACCACTCTTTCAGCAGATGTACATAATTATTGGGGAGTGGTTCAGCAACATGCAACCAGCTATTTACACTTTGTTTCCTGGGAAACACAGGGACATGTATGAGCGTATGCTTATGATTATTAAAGATATGCATCCAGCGCTGAATGCAGAGGTCATTATGACTGATTTTGAAAAAGCTACAGTACTTGCCTTTAAAACTATTTTTCCTCATGTACATCATGTTGGGTGCTTCTTTCACTTCACTCAATGGGTGGGATATTCAAAAGGGTTGCACCATGCACAACAGGGTTGCGCATGTGCAAATCCGAAATTGCACCATTCTGCGATATTCAGCAGGAAGCAGTTGCGCCACTGAAAGCAGGCTGAGCAACAGCGCAATGCAAATCAAGGCATGCGCAACCGAAGGGGGTGGACCCATGCATAAAGAGTGCAATGCGATATTCCAAGACTTACACAATGTACAACAGCAGATGAGCCAGAAGGTGCGCCACAGTGAAATGAGCCAAAATAAAAAGGCTGAAGGAAGAGGCGCAAGAACGCTACAGGGAAGCCACATGAGGCAGGGAGAAATAGGGAGACAGTGGCAAACAGTGCAGGCCTGGGAGTGCACAGGAGAGGAGAGGGACAAGAGAGGTGTGCAGCACCACAGACTGCAGAGGCCAGTAGGTGTACCCGGCGGGGGAGGTAGCAGTCAGGACAGCGGGTACAGAACAACAACAGCCGGGGGACACAAGCCAGGAGATATAGTGCCAGCCCACATGGAAGCTGTAATGAGGGGTGAGAAGGCATGCTGCAGGGGACGGGCCGTGGAAGGGCCCGTCGGTTCTAGGCCCCCAACAGGCAGTCACGGTGCTCGCATCAGCTTTGAGCTGTACTCAGGCGAGATTGTGGGCCGTACCGCCTGAACAGGGCAATACTGAGGCGGCTCTGTGAGCTGTGCAGTGATGTGATGCAGACACCCTCACAACGGAGTCACGCTCTGTCAGTGGAGACAAAGGTAACAGCCTGCATGTGCCTGCTCACCATGGGTACCTTCCAGAGTCTGACAGGGACACCACAGGCATAACACAGTCGGCCACGTCACGCATCCTCACCCAATTCCTCAGCGCACTGCTGCCACATGCTGCGGAGTACATCCATTTCCACAGCACCGCGGCACAGCGTACAGCAAACATGCAGGAGTTCCACAGGGTAGCACGTATGCCTGGCGTGCTAGGGGCCATAGACTGCACCCATGTGGCTATTCGCACTCCACCTGGCCCCGATGGGGCCGTATACATGAACAGGAAGGGCTTTTCCAGTGTCAACTGCCAGGTGGTGTGTGATGCCACTGGGCGATAACCAATGTCTGTGCCACACACCTGGTGGAGCACATGATGCCTTCATATGGTATCAGTCATCACTGTGCCATCGATTTGAGAGTGGGACATCCCCACAGGCCATCTAGTGGGTGAGTACGCATGTAGGAATTGCAAACTTGGCAAGGGTGGGAATGCCACAGGTGCCATGGTAGTGGCACACAGGGATATGGGCAATATGGACCTGAACATGATACTTATCTCCACTATCTCCACACAGGTGACAGTGGATACCCACTCCATCCCTGGCTGCTCACACCGTACTGGCGCCCCATGACCCCATTGCAGCAACGCTATAATGAGGCACATGCCACCACACGCAACATCTTTGAGCAGGTGTTTGGGATGCTTAAGGCATGCTTCCAATGCCTGCACACCTCCGGCGGTGCCCTACAGTACAGCCCCTCAAAGGCCTGTGGGATATTCCTGGCCTGTTGTATCCTGCACAACATGGCCAAAGACTGTGGGATAGCCATACAGGTCGAGGAGGGGGACAGCGATGGGGACACCAGCGGCGCCGGTGATGATGGTGATGAGCAGCCCCCCTTGGATGATGGGACCCCCGAATGATCAGGCAGACCAAGCTGCACCGGGACACCATCATGGAGGAGCATTATGCACGACACAGGTAAGTCAAGGGGCCATGTGCAACCAACACTGTCCAGGCGCAACCCACAGGCACACAGGGTAACACACCAGGGGTGCATGATGGCAAGGGGAGTGGAAGGGTCCAGGCACACGAACACACCATCAGGGAGGGGTGAACAGTCATATGGACACACACCAGGCACAAAGCGTACATGGGCAGGTGTACAGCAGAGCAGGAACAGACATGGCAAACACCCAGATCCACAGACCACCCCCACCACCTGTACTGTCCAAGTACGTGTGTCAGATGCTGGGCACCCTTGCACCTTGGTGTACAGTACAATGCAGGCATCATCATGCACACACACCTGTGGACAGCAGTCGGGTGGATGTGCAGGTGGTCCGCATGTCGGCGTGTTGGGCAGGGCACCCACCAGTGCACTGCCCACCATGACACACATTGCACACAGGGCAGCACCAGACAGGGCCCGCACTGGGAGACAGGTCAGTCATGTTGCACTGTTCCACGGCCACCGCGGATGCATCGGTGGCCCCACTGTGACCCAACAGCACTGGCAGGCTGAGCAGGAGCCACATGGGGAGGCACCGATGGACCACCAGGGGTCCCACTGTGCGATCGTGACCTTGTCCGCACAGGGGTCTGCAGTATGCCAAACATACCTGCACCAGGGGTGCTCGGGATGCCCACAGCAGAACCCAGTGTTGACAGGCCGGGTGTCGCATGACACTGGGAACAGGGAGTGGAGAGCGTACTGTGTGGGGTGTGTGGTAAAGGGCACCTGACTGTGTGCCCAATGCAGCCACGGCAGCGACCAATGCCTGGGTCTGCCTGTCAATGTTGGTGGTCACATCCATCCGCAATTGGACCATCTCTGCAAGGATCAGAGCACTGTCCCTGCTGTGCCGCGCCACAGTCACGCACAGTGCCTCCACGGACATTGCAACCCACCTCTGCTGCTGTACTGATTCCCGCAGCAGGTGGGTGTGCTCATCAAATGGGTCCTCTGCCATATCGGCATCCTGTCCCCCAGGTTATGAAAGGTTCTGATGCTCAACACCCCTTGAGGGTGGGCGCTGTTCACCAGGACCAGGTATGGGCATATCAATGGGTGGTGTGCATGTGCCACCACTGGACCCTGTACCCCCAGACCTGGTGGGTGACTGCCGCTGCTGTCCCTCCAACTGCTGTGCCCCAGGGACCACTCGTTCCACTGCTGTGGCCACAACAGTACTAGACACCTGCACAGCCACCAGTGCTGCCCCACCGGTGCTGACAGGCACAGTCTGGGACTGTGCTGACATGCTTGCACACACGTTGGAACCAGCTAGGTCTAGGGGCACATGCTGGCCTGCTGTGTGTCCATCATGGGACACACACGTGTCACTGCCCATTGCAGTCCTTGCATCATCAATGGTGCAGGTATGTGCTACAGCCACAGTCACAGCATGCTGGCATGCTTGCATGCCAGACTGCTGAGACACAGGCTGTGCACCCCCCACACCTGACTCACCGACAACAGAGGTGGCAGCCAGGAGTGCATGCTGGTGCAGTGCATGCCAGCTGGCGACAGAGGTGGATGGACCCTCCTCCATCTCTGGCAGGTCTTCCTCACTCCATGGTCCCACCACCACTGTCCTCTGCAGATGACCGTGATCTGTAACAGAAAGTGAGGACATGTTAGTGCATGTGATCAACCTCCCCCCCCAACACCACCACTATGTCATACCGTGCAGTGATGGGCTTCCACCTGTCTGGAATCCACCTCCTGGTACTCCCTCTACAGCACTCCACTGCATTGATGCAGCCAGTCAGTCCTCAGCCGGGTCAGCCGCCACCACTGGCTGGCCCCGCCTGTGCCAGCACGTGCCGCCCTGAGGGCTGCCACCTTCTCCTTCACCCTTCTGTGGTCTGTCCCCATCTTCTTTTTGCATTCCTGCATGGAGCGCTGGTGGCTTCCATGCAGGTTCACTGCCTGAGCTACCCCCTCCCATGCAGCTACATGGGCCTGAGGGGTGCCCCACTGTCCACTCAGTAGTGGCTCCTCTTCCAGGTAGGCCTGGAAGAGGGCCTCTGTCTCCGCCTGTGGTGAAGTTGGGTCTCCTCCTTCGCCCACCATCCTCACCCTCACCTTGGCTCTGCTCGGTCATGTCGGTCTGTATGGGTGGAAGTGGACACCTGTCACTGTGCAGTCTACAGCGTTATCCCATGACCATTGTCCAGAACATCACACAGCATGCAACTCACCTCTCACCTGCAGTAACCGAATCTGGCCAGCGCAGCCCAATGTCATGTATTTATAGCGCAATGCATGCAAATTAGGAGTGCCACAACTTTAATGACATGCTAATCACGCCACTATGCCTTTGAATGGCTGATCAGATGATTTGCATGTGTCGGCTGAATATCGCGCCATTGCGCTTTGCGCAATACGGTTGAGCCGGCTGAGCCAATGGCGCATTTCTGTGACTGTGTGGCACACTGCACTGCACATGCCCAGGTAGCTTACGCAGGCATCTGCCACGCTGATGATGTGCTGTGCACGATCAGCAATCCAGGACACGGTCACCATTGTGCCAGTGGCGCTACAGCGCTGGTCACCATGTGGCGCTGTGGCAGTACTGCACAATAGTCCACTGTGGCACTGGCACACAGGTGACCGATTGCGCAGGACATGTGGACATCTGATGGTGCTGTGCGTGGCCTTGCACCACTGACCCATGACCTTGTGGCTGACCTTTGCCCCCTGGCACTGTACGTCTGGCATGTGTACGGCTCTATCGTGCTGTTCGGTGACAGCGCGATATGGACCGACGGCGCTGTCCGAACAGCACGATAGGCAGTGATGGAGTTGTGTTGCTCAACATTTCCACGCGGGGTTACCGCACTGCGGAGCGCCATATTGCCACTGTACATTTTGAAAATGGCATGCAGGAGAGCACCACAATGGGGGGCCTTGGAATTGGCAAACCTGGTGTCTGTGGTGGAGCCTCACCATGGCTCACTGTTTGAGGGAGTGCCCCTGCAGGTGCCACGCACCCATGTGTGGCAGCAGGTCGCCACTGCCCTGGAGCAGGCCACTGGGCGGAGGAGGACCCCTGAGCAGTGCAGGCACCGCTACAGCGACCTGCAGAGGAGGGAGCGTGCTCTGCTTGAGCGCTTCAGGTTGCATGCCAGAAGGGGCATTGTGCCCAGGCCAGGTGGGTGTGCTGTGTATGCACCGGTATTGTCCGCATGGGTGACTGTGTAATGTGATCTGCGCATGGGGTTGGGTTGGGCTATGGTTTGCTGTGAGGGTGTTTGCAGGTGTGTGCTGTTTGGGTCTGGTTGTGTGGGCAGGCACACTCAATGGGGCAAGGGCTGTCTGCTTTGGGATCTCACTGATGTGTTTCTTCATTTGTCTCCCACAGGCGGAGGAGCAGAGGTGGGCACGGGCTGAGGCCTGGGATGGCGGTGCCAGGGTGGCTGGCGGAGGAGGTGTGCCACAGCACAGCCACAGCAGCAGCCACAGTAGTAGCTGCAGCCACAGCAGCACCTGCTGCAGTGGCTTGATGAGGATGAGTGTCATTACATTATGGATGCTATTGCATGCTGGGGGGGCACAGACACCTTCCATGGATGACACTACCATGCACGCAACATGTGACAGTCATCACTGTCCAGTGGCACTGCATGTGTGTGTGTGCATCACTGGTGGTCCATGCATGCACTGGGCACATGGCTGTGGCACTAGCATCCCACCACGTAGCCACGTCACTGGGCAGCCTTGGTTGTGCTTGCTGGACATGGGGCGTGTGTGTGTGCAGTGGTACACATGGCCATTGCTGGCTGGTTGGGCATGTCTTGTGCCACGGTCACTGTGGGTGGGTGCAGTCCATCACAGGAGCGGGGCACTTGGCTGTATGCCATGCATGATGGGTGGCATTCAGGGATGTGGACAGTCACAGCCATTGACTCTGATCCCTTGTCCTAGGTATCCAGATCCTGCACATGTTGGAGCAGGGCATGCAGAGGCTGACTCAAGTGGCCATGGACTCACATACCATCCTCCTCGACCTACAGCAGCATGGCTTTACGGCGCCGGAGGAGGCCATGGGCACAACACCAGGCAGGAGGAGGGCAGGCTGCCAGGTGGTAGCCAGAAGTTGGCAATCCCCACCTTCCCTCTCCCAGTTGTTCACCCCTGCCCCTTACCCACCCTTACCTCATAACCATACCCCCACCCCTGCTTTGTACATATGTTACTGTTTATTGTTCTTGTTATGCATCTTTATTACATATATATTTTGATATGAATACCGTGGTGGTCTCTGATTTGCAGCTGGCTATAGGTGCTCAGTTGCAGTGGTGTGCATGGCATCAGGTGTGGTATGGTCATGGGTATGTGTGCTGCGATGTGTGTGGGCGGTGTCTGGTGTGGTGAGGCTTCCAGTCAGTATTGTTAGGTGCTGCCACCCACTGCTGGGTGGTCATGGTGGGTTTGGCTTGTGTGGTTCTGTGGTTCACGAGGTTGCAGTGTTCGGGGGCTGGAGGATTCCTGCAGTGCTGGTCACTGCGCATGGAGTGGTCTTGGGGTCACAGTGCTGGGAGTGCTGTGCACAGGAGGCTGCTGGACACTGGGGTGCTCCGCCCCCTTGTGTGCAGTCTCAGGTTGACAGTAGGTGTGCTGCAGTAACACAGCCAGGATGTGCTTTGTTTGCTTGTCCCCATGGCCCAGTGGCTGCTCCATCCCTCCCCCAGTTATGCTGTGCTTGGGGTGTGGGGGTACATTGTTGGTTCAGCAGTGTGTCCCTGTGCCCATCTGTGGCATGGGCGGTGTGCCCCTGCCTACCTCCCTGGTTGTGCACTTCCATTGCTATGCTGCGGGGATCTCTTTGCTTGCACTATGGCACCTCTGGACTGCTCAGCTGGGCTAGCCTTGTTGTGCTATGGCGCATCATTTCTGCTCAGCTTCCTCTCCCTGGTTGTGCTATGGCGCAGTTTGTGTGATATTCAGACATTGGCTGCTTGTGCAATTGGCCTTGCTCCATGTTTGAATATCGTGACAACTGCACATGTGCGCAAGTGACTTGCGCTTGCTCCTGCTGTTGCGCACTTTTTGGGCGCAGTTTGAATATCCCACCAAATGTATTTATCGAAAACTTCAGAGTGAAGGTCTTGCAATATGATACTGTCAAGATGCTGAATTTGCTTTAAAGTGCAAATATCTTCTAGCGCAAGCATTTTACCCCCTGGATCAGGTAATCTAGATAGTAGGGACCAGGTTATCCAGGTAGTAGGGAGGCAGTATAGCGCAGTGGTTAAAGGCTCTGAGCTGCAAATCTAGAGACCTGGGTTTGAATCCTACAGCCACCACTTGCATACTGTGTGACCCTGAGCAAGTCACTTAACTTCCCTGTGCTACCAGGTTGCTTTCACCTTAGTGTGTCTCACCTGGTTAAACAACTGGAAAAAAAAATCTCACATTTTGAGGAGAAAATGGATGAATAACTTTGTGCCCTTCCTTCTGAATTGGAGCTAATAATTAACTATTTTGAAGATTGCTGGATAGGGCTGAGAAACAGAAGGGGCACTGGTAGATGCAGTCCTCTGTTTCCAATAGAATTATGGAATCACAGTGCAACTGTTACAGAGAAGTGCTCAAAAACAAACAATGCAGTAGAGGCATTCCACAGAGGAATGCAAAGCATTCCTGCCATGGTATTGTACACCCAACCATCTGGAAATTTATAGATGGGGTATGCAATATTTAATGCAAGTGAGATTCTGAAACAGAACAACTAACAGTTGGAAATGCCCCTAATTGTTCCAAATGAGTGTATAGAGACAATGCACAAAGACTTGAGTACATCGGGAAAGAACAGCTTGTGTGTGTGGGGGGGTGCCCATGAGGTAGCTCTGATGTCACACATGCTGTGACTCAGAAGCTCCCAAGATGGCCAGGTGAAAGAATGCTGAATGCTGCAGCTGGAGGATATAGGCCTGGACGTGGATGGAAGAATACGTTTTGTTGGTTTTTGCCCTTTCTCCTTTGTTTGCTTTGTTATTTAGGTCTGCTCTATTGTGGGTAACTTTGAGTGATAGCTTCTCCTTTTTAATAATATTCTTGTGAACTGATAAGGTTTGGGCCTGGCGACTGGGTTTAGGTCTCTTCTCATGCACTTGTTTTTTTTTTTTCTGTTTTCTGGCAGTCAGTAGTATGTTGAAAAACATCCAGCCAGTGAAAGATTTACTGAATACAATGAAACTGGAGAAAAAGAGAACAGCGTAGAGTACACGCTCGATGAAGAAACATATCCCCTCCAGAATACCAGACCTCAAGGAGATTGGAGGCCCACTGTGTCTTCTATTATCACCATTGGTAAGCCCTGGGGTAGAGAGGCTACCTACAGGTAATATGTTTTCCATATTTTTCAAAGGGTCATAAATTATTGGAAGCAGGGGATTTCAAGACTTAAGGGACAACATCTGTGGATCAAGTAGGAATAACAAGAAATGCTTTAAAAGAAGTTAAAAGAACTGCTTTTGAGAATGGTGATGAAGAGATAGAAATGACAGAAATGATAGAAGAAAGAAATATGGAGGGGAATCTGGAAAATCAGAAGGCTACAGATATTGAGCATACACGGGGAGGGGGAGACTCAGCCCTTAACTCAGGCCAAGGATCCACAATCTCTTGTACAAACAATGAGCTGTGTGAAGGTGGATGAGAGAGTGAGTATTGAGCTGTATGAAATATTGAGAATAACAGAAAACATGGTAATGAAAAATCAAACTTGAATTAACGCTGCTGAGAAAGAATCAATCATGGCAATGGATGACATGGCTAAGTTAAACAGAAGTCTTAGATGCAGTCTCCTGTTTAAGGACAGATATGCTAAGTGCCTTTGGGGAAATAAAAGGAACAGTTAACAGCATTATAGAAACCCTCTCAGAGCTGACTGTAAAGCTACAAAGCTTAGCATGCAGAGCAGAAGAACTTGAAGGAAGAGTATCAAATCTAGAAGACCCCACTCAAAAACTCCCACAATGTGTGACACATATAGAAAAACAACTTAAAGTGCTACAAACTAAGCTGACTGAGCAGGAAGATAGAGCTAGTAGAGTGAATATAAGGCTGCATAAAATACTGGAAGAAATAGAAGAAACCGGAGATATGGTTCCATATTTTGAGAAGTTGCTCACACTTGCTCTAGAGAGAAGCTACCCAAAGGAGAAAGTAGTTTTGGATAGCGCTCACATTGCAGGCTCTAGATTTTCTAACTCTAACTTCCCTCAAACTGTTTTGGTTAAACCTTTAAAGTTTCAAGATAGTGAAGCAATTCTACAAAAGGCTAATATTTCCAAGGGCCTTAAGGTAGAAGATGTACAATTTAATGCCTATCCTGATTTATCTAGTGACACAGCAGAAAAAAGAAGGCTTTATAACCCACTCAAACAAATGCTATATAAGAAGGGCATACGATCTTCAACGCTATATCCAGTGAAAATCCACTTCATCGTTAATGGGTGACTTCAAACGTTTGATTCTCCAGAAGATGTCCTGAAAGCTTTTAAACTAGCTTATGAAGACAACTAGGAGGCAATTTGCAATATAAAAAAGGGGATGGAAGGGAAAGAAAAGGAGAAAGAAAATGAAAAAAGGGAAGAAAAAAGGGAGAAAGTGGGTAAAATGAGATGGAGTATTTTGAATATAATTATTCAGTAAGAATAAGGTCTCTTCCTAAATGTCTGTGCAGCATATTAGTGCACAGAGATGAGCTTTGGTTCATCTCGACTGGATGGTGGGGTGGGAATGGGTTGTATATTTGTTTTGGGGGGTATAATATTACAGCAGAACTAAATAGATTTATTAGTAGTGACCAAATGAATACTTTAATTATTGATATAAATAGTATCAGGATAATAAAAACAAGTTAAAAAAGGTTAATTGGCTAGAGGGATCCAGGAACTTATTTATATATTGAACAAATAGATGGCAGAAGCATTTAGTATGGCCACCTGGAATGTGAAGGGACTGCAAAATAGATTCAAGATAGTGAAAGTGTTGTCATTCTTGGAAAGAAAGAATGTGAATGTAATATTACTGCAAGAAATGCATCGAATGAAAAATGATTTTCAGTGACTTGAAAATAGGTGGGAGAAAGACTTTTTTATTGGATTTTTCCAGTAATTCTTGGGGGGGATTGATAGCCTTCCACAGAAAAAAATATTGCCTATAATAATTAAACACACTATAGACCCACAGGGGTGCTATGTATTGATACAATTAAGGCTATATGAATAGAAATTTCAATGGTGGCACTATATGCCCCTAATAAAAATAATCCAAGATTTTTTTCTGACTTTTTTTGGAACTTTCTACATACAAAGCACTCTATATAATTGAGGAAGATTTTAATCTCATCCTGCAACAAGTGGATAAATCATCAGAATTGAATAAATCCCATCATTCCTCTAGAATTACAGTACAGGGATTTAAGGCAGATTTAGGATTGATAGACCCTTGAGGGTAAATAACGGGATAAAAAGTATATTCCTTTTTTCTAGTATATATCAATCATATTCTCAGATAGAGTACTTTCTCATTTCTGAATGTTTGACATTTATTGTACAGGATATACAATACCCTGGAATATTTAATTTGAGTAATTCTCCCTGTATTTTGACTGTCAAGAGTATGACAGAGAAAATGAATCCTAAAGTCTGGAGAACGGATTCAATAATTTTATCCAAACCTTATTTAGAGGTGAAAATTAGAAAGGCTTGTGAAGAATTTTTTGTATTCAATTCTGATCAAGGTTTATCTATTGCTATTATATGGGAGGCTTTTAAAGCATATGTAAGGGGGGTTATAATGAACATAACAACTTTTGATAGAAGGACAAGGTATAGAATAATTAAACAAATGGAGGAGGAAATAAAAACCTTAACTAGAATTCATAGCTCTACCATGGATCCAGATATTTATAAAAAACTACTACAAAAAAGGGATTTGCATAACCAGTTAATATTAGAGAAGACAGAAAAGTAAATAATTAATACAAGAGCAAATTATAATTTTTTAATGGATAAACTTTTAAAACTGTTATCATCACAGACTAAGAAAACTCAATTTGAAAATACAATAATAAGTATTAAAGATGAACAGGGAAAGGTAATTAATAACCCAAAGGAAATATTGATACAGTTCTTGAATTATAATAAAACACTGTGTTCATCACAATTTAGGGGTAATACAGAGGAAATGAATATTTGTTTTGATTTACTTCAAATCCTGGTGGTATCAGACCATGCTAGAGCTATGATGGAGTTACCTATTTCTAGTAAAGAGACAGATAAAGCAATACAAGCATTGACTGACAATAAAGCTCTGGATCTAGATGGTTTAGGAAATGAGTTTTATAAAAAATACAAGGCTATTTTATTACCAGTGTTAGAGCAATTATTTAACACTGTTAGCCAAACAAAAACTCTTAGAAAATCTTTCAAACAAGCATGTATTCAGTTTTTTTTGAAAAAGGGGAAAGACTCGCGGAGCTGTGCATCCGATTACCCTATCTCTCTGCTTAATACTGACTACAAGATTTTCACTAAAGTCATAGCTAATAGACTAGAATAAATTCTACTTGATATTATTCATCAGGATCAACATGGCTATTGAAAATAGAAGTTTAATGGAAAATATAAGAAGAACAATTAATATCATAGCACTAAACCAAGATGAAGATACAGAGTTGTTGGCTATCGATGCAGAAAAAGCATTTGATAGGGTGGAATGGCCTTTTATTTTTTCAGTATTTCAGAGAGTGGGCTTCGGTATACAGCTCAGTGGGTGGTTAAGAACCATTTATGACTCCCCAAGTGCAGCTATTAAAATTAATGGGTTAATTTCAGATCATTTTCTTATGAGTAGAGGAACTAGAAAGGGTTGCTTTCTATCTCCTCTTATTTTCACGTTAGCCATTGAGCCATTAGCTATTGCAATTAGAAGCCATCATAGCATTACAGGAATCACTATAGGGCAAAAACAAGAGAAAGTATGTTTATTTGCAGATGACATCTTGGTATATATAATTGATGTGAATAAATCCATCTCTAGCTTAATCCAAGTCACTAGTCATTTTGACCATTTTTCAGGTATAAAATTAATTGGTTAAAAACTGAACTCTTAAAATTAAAAGGAAATACAGATAATACATTAGTGGATGCTCAAACAGTAGGACATAATATAAAAATAGCAGAAGCAAAACTTAAATATTTAGGGATTAACATAAAGAATAAAATAGGGGATTTGTATAGTGCAAATTGTGAGGATCTGCTGAATGATATAGGAAAAGATCTGAATAAATGAAATATATAATTTCTGACTTTGATTGGAAGAATTCACTTAATTAAAATGCAGATACTTCCTAAAATGTTCTTTTTCCAGGCTCTAGCCATTCCTATTCCAACAACTTTTTTTAAGAGGTTAAATAAACTAATTGCTAAGTTTCTGTGGAAACAGACTAAATAAAGGACTGCGTGGAATACATTGATCCTACCTAAAGAACGTGGGGGCCAATCATTACTAGACTTTTATCTATATTATTTAGTAACTCAAATTGTTCAAATATGGGATTGGGTGCAAAATCAAGCTCCTAAAAAACTATCATTACAAATTGAAAAGGTATCTCAATCCTATCCGAGTCTTATGAATTTATTACGTTTAGCAATACAGGTTAAGAAATTACCAGAGTCAGTACCTATTACAACCAATACAACATATAGATGCTGAATAGAACTTAATAAAGATTGGGAGAGATGGATCTACTCACAGAATTCACACCCATATAGAAAAATTATAATTTTACCTCATCAGTAGTAGATAAAACATTTAAGAAGGGGCAAGATATGGGGCTAACTCAAATGGGAAATCTGTATCAAGATGGGCAGTTAAAATCACTTGAAAAATTGGTAAAAGAAACTAATAATTTAAAAGATCAGATATTCCAGTACTGTATACTCAGATAAAAAATTTTCTGATGAAAAATAAAGACAAAATTAGGATGCTTGACCCACCATCAATTTTAGATACCATTAGAAAAAATAAGGAGGGTAAAAAGTTGATACCATCTCTGTATTATTTAATGCTGGATAAATCAAAATTTGGACAAACTCAGATTGAAATGGTAAAGAGATTTAGGGATGCATATATCAGAAAATCAATGGCATACTATAATTGAGGCTTATATTAATAATGTGCATACAGTTAGATTACAACAGATTCAGTTAAATATAACACATATGACATACTACACATCACACAGACTGCACTTATTTAATTCTAACATAACTGGTAAATGCCCAAGATGTGCCACCACTTCAGGCACATTGAAACATATGATCTATTTCTAGCCTTGTTTATCAAATTACTGGTCAGAAATCAATAATTTTGCCTCAATTTTATTTGGTAAACAAATAATATTTAACTCAGTGATAACTATGTTCAGAATTCATCCAGATAATACATTTTTAGATGAAGAGCAAAGAAAAATGTTAACATTAATAACAATTGTGGCAAAAAGATGCATTCTTCAGAAGTGAAAAGATCCATCACCCCATGTTTAGAGAATGGCTGAACTCAATAATAGACATCTCCAAATTAGAAAAGGCGTGGTATTGCAAAACGAATCTTAAAGGAAAGTATGATAAAATGTGGTACCTGTTCCAAGTGGCCTTGGCTCAAATTAGGATTTAGAGGAATAAAAATTAGGTGTAGTTTAAACTAGGGCTACTGAAAATATGGAAGTTCCTGGACCCCTACCCTCTACATATATGATGATGAAGTTCAGTATGGACCTATTTGAAAGAATCAATTCTGATGAAATTGGATCACTGATATAAATCTGAATGAAGGGAGAAAAAAAGGACTTGAGTACATCATTGAAAAATGCAGAGACCACACCACTGAGGATATTTTATGTGGTACTGCACACAGTTTCAAGTATTGAGCATGTTATAACTTATTGAAAAAGCCAGAAACTCCTTCACAAGCTTTTAATTTAAGAAATAAAGACTGTTTTTAAATGTGGTGCAACACTAAGGCAGGAGTAGGGATGAATTAAAAAGTGACAGTAAGTAAGTCCTCGAGCAATAAACTTCCTTGAATACAAGAACATTTTTACTTAGAAGCTGAAATAATTACAGTACTTCTGTGTTTATTTATGCACAGGAATTTTCATTTACCTGAATATAAAGAGGGCAGATGAGAGAGGTAATAATGCAATTCATTCCGATGTCGCAGGTAAGCCAGGAGCTGTGGTTGCTAGAGGTTGCTAGGGTACACTGCAGGGAATGCTGTGATTGTTGGACTTCACAAGCTGAACAATTACTTTTTTGTTTTTAGCTTCCGGGGCTGCAAAGTAATAAGGATGCGACCGAAAAGCCACAAGCATTGATGGTAATGTAAACTTTTTTTAAATAAAGATCAGAACAATGTAAGCAGGAAGCGGTTAAAAAGTGAATCTGGTTAAACTGAAAGGTACGACATCCTGTGGTTGAAATGTATCACCAGGTTGTTTTAGGCTTGTGGCATGCTTTTGGCAGAGTGGGAGCTGAATAACATGGAAAAACCACTGTTATGGTAATTATGGTAATTTATTCAGGTTGTTGTTGTTTTACAGAAGAGCTGGAGCTATAGCTAAAAGCAACTGCGGGGATGAATTGCAACTGTGGCAAAAATTAAAAGCAACATCTCAGCACTTTTGGTTGTGATGAACATCAAGTTGTTGTTTTGAGCTAAAAGCAACTGTGGGGATGAAATTAACGGCAACATCTCTGCCACACCGTTTGAACCAATTTCAGCACTTTTGTTTGTGATGACCATCAGGTTGCAGTTGTTTTTAGCTAAAAGCAACTGTGGGGATGAATTGCAATTGTGGGAATGAATTAACGAGGGCGGGTTGTCGGGGAGCATATTGTCCTATGAGAAGATTGTCGCTGGTGTGAACTGTCAGGAGCAGAATGACATGGAATGAAATAGAGGGAGTGAATTGTCGTGCTCTCAAGTCATGCAGAGTGTCTGCATGAAACAGTGCTTCCATGTTGGTGATGTTGACTGGTGTCAAGTTCTCATCGTCATCAGTATTTTCTTGGATTTTGGCATTTGTTTTCAGTGTGGCCATATGCTTCCGATTGATAGGTCACCCTTGGTCATCTCCCCATCATCTACTGTCACAAATGCCTTAAACTCAGCAGCAGACATGCCAGAGAGTACAACTACATCTGCGAGGGGGGTCCACTGAATCATCTTACTCAGGTAGGAGTTCGGGATCATCAGGATCATCAGGCTGCATCTTAAATCTGGCTTTTGTGAAACAATTAGCAATAGTGCCTTCTTTGACAGTGGCCCATGCCTTGGCCATCATGAAAATCACATCAAACAGATTTACAGACTTAGTGATTTCAGTGGCCAAGTCAGAGGAGCCACTGTCAATCACCCCCACAACATGGCTTGAGAAAAGGGACCAGTAATGTCCTTTAAAGTTCTTTATCACACCCATATCCATGGGTTGAATTAGGCTTGTTGTATTAGGGGGTAAGAAAACCAATTTTATGTGGCTGAACTTGTCAGCCAGGGAGCTTGGATGGGCACTGCAGCTGTCCATGAAAAGGGGGACCTTTCTGTGGCACCATCTCAATTTGTTGTTCTGGGCAGCCAACCAATCCTGGAAAATAGCCCCAGTCATCCATGCATTTGCTGAGCTCTGGTATGTGACAGGGAGAGTAGAGAGATCTTTTGAGAAACACTGAGGTCTCTTACTCTTACTTATCACCAAAAGCAGAAGTTTTTCAGTCCCCAGCATGTTGGTGCAGCAAAGCAGGGGAAACCTGGTCTTTTGATTTCTTGCCACCAATGAGCTTGGTGGCTTTGTGGATGTACCCCTGTCTGGGTATGCATGATAGAAAACACCTGTTTCATCAGCATTAAAGATGTCTACAGATGGGTACTCAGACAGGAGCCCAGGGAGCACTGTTTGTATCCATTCAGCGGCTGAGGAAACATCAGCATCCAGACGTTCACCATATTTTCTTTTCCAGACAATGTTCCTGTTTTTCTACCGACTGAGCCAGCCATCAGTGGCTTTAAACCCCTCATGACTGAGATGCTTCACAATCTCCTCAACTTTGTTTTTGAGAATAGGGCCAGTCAATCTAGCCCCACGCCTGACTGCATGATTGAATTATGCCAGTAGTCCGTCCTTGACCGAATTGTCTTTCCCTTCCCGCTTCCTCTTGCAGCTGGAGTTACCATTCAGCTGCCATTCAGACTGAAGATGATCAGGATTCAGGTTAATTCTCCTTGCCTGGCTCTTAGATACACCAAATTGTTTAGCTACTTTGGCAATGGGAGATTTGGGAAGCTGCAGGCTCTCCAAAACTTTGATCTTTTCAGACAGTGGGAGATCAATTTGTTTACTGGACACCATCTCACTCTCAAACAAACACTGAGGCCACACTAACTGTCTGCCACTAATCACTTTTTATTCAAAAATTAAGTGCTGTTAAGTGGTGCTAAGTGGTGTAGCACTGGCAGCCGGCAGTCAACCATCCCCTTAAAACAGCTAATGAGTCCTAATTAGCAGGTTATTAGGCTCATATGATAACACTGGGACAAAATCAGTGCCCAGGGAAAAGTCCCACTTAACCAACTGTCCTCTTTAACTGTGTCCCCTTTATTTGGCGTCTACTGTAATTGTGAAGAGTTATTATGTTCCAACACCCAATTAGGTGATAATGCTTGAATTAATTAATTAATTGAGAAATTGGTTGATTAACTGATAACATATATGTATTTATTCATTTATTTGTTTATTGTTGGTTGACTGGGAAAAAATGACTAGACAATGTTGCCTATTTTTAGCCTCATCTAGAGGAGAACGTAGATGCAAACCAGCTGAAATGAAATCAAACTAAGCTGACAGTGATATTATAATCCCCGTTTTGAATGGATAAAATTTAGCCAGGACACCTGAGACTTCCTCTTTTCTTTTTGACAAGTGCCATGGAATCTTTATTGTCCACCTGAACAATCACCAGAAAAGGCAGATGGGACCTTGGTTTAACAGTGTATCTGAAAGACAACACACCTGACAGTACATCATCCCCCAGTGCTGCATATTGGTGCCAATATGTATGGTTTGAGCCAAATTCTGGTGCAGAACTAGACCCCATGACCTTCTGTCCCTAAAGCAGATATTCCACCAAATGAGCCACACTGGCACCTATGTGTGTATATATATGTATGTATAGCTATATATTTATACAATGGGTGATACACATTATTAAAAATGCTATCTTCTGGTGGAATGAAACACACCATATGATCATGCATTATCCAACAATGACTGTACACGTTCACTTCTTTCTATAGTTTACTCCCATCCCAAACAATTTTGACCATTTTATAAGACAGATAATCTACTACAGGGGGTGTGGTCATGCTGATATATGCATGATTTGGGTGGTTAAAAGCACCCAGCCTGTGGCCTTGTGCCTAATAACACACCCCAAGCTGTGCATATATCAGAGTGTGACTACACACCCTGTAGTAGTGGGGATAAGTTAAATAACTGATTTATGTGGACAAGAGCAGTTTGACCTCAGGTAACCTCATGTGTGCCGTAAGCCACAAGTGAGGTGCCTGAGGTCAAGCTGCTCAAGTCCACATAAGTGATTTATTTAACAAACTCCCCAGTGCATATTCTATTTTCTGTTTAGTTTTGTTTGTGTTTTGTTTAAAGAATAAAGGTGATAGTTTGTGCTCAATCTCATATGACTTTGATCTGTAGGACTGCTTGCTAGGGTGCCCAGTGCAGTTGGTATAGACGTGATGTCCCAACGTTAACAGCACACCTTGTGGTTGGTCACTTTTCATTTGTGGGAGGGCTGAAGAGTTTGAAAAATATGTTGACTCCATCTCTCACTTAGCTAGAATCCACAGTTTTTGTAGAGAGAAAGCTGATTAAAAAATATCTTTTGTGTGCAGCTATGTGGTTGATCATGCTGTTTTCAGAATATGAAATACTGTAGTTTAACTATCTGGTTGATAGTGTGTTTCGAGGTTTGTGTCAGGTCCATGAGAACAAGTCTGACTGGGAGCACGGTTGTGGCCACAGTGCTAGTTATGCACTGTTCTACAGTTTAGGGAAAGTTGAAGGGAGGCACTTATTATTTTAAAGTAACACTGTCAACCCCTTTAGACCTCAAAATGTCCCTAGTTTAAAAATACATGTATGACTATACACATTCTATAGAGACTGCTGAAGTAGCTGGCTGTTTGATTCAGACTCCTTTTTCCTTTTAAAAAGTGAAAACAAACTGGAGTTACCACCCCAAAACATGTTTGTTTGCATTTCTAGACCAACTACCACTGCATATTTCCTGAACACCCCCAACACTACATAGATACTCATTATGCAGTGGGAATAGAGGAAACTATTGTATCATGAGTGGCTGCGCTATTTAAGGGTGTTTCTAATGTTCAGGAAGTATACAGTAAGTGTAGTTCAATGATCTGGAGCAAAACAAAGCTGGGTATAACCATACATTCCCATGCATTCAAGTTCTAATATGCAAAGAGGCAGATAAAACAGCTGACAACATTAATGAATTTTAGAGAAGGTAAGCAATCATAAAATGTGGGGTTCTACCTAGAAATAATATGATGCAAAAAAAGTTGACTTGTCCCTTTAATGTGCATACCCTTACTTTACATAGCTGGTTGATCCTTCTTTTAGTGTGCAGTTCTTCATTTTGGAAAGAGGTGCATAATGACTGGGTGTCAGACTGAGAGCTTGATTTCCAGGAATCAAGTGAGTAGGAGGGAGCATGACCAAAGCACTGTTCAGTTTAGTGCTGTATTCAGCTTGTGAATGCCAGTTAAATCAGTGGAGGTGTTTAAGCGGGGTCTGAAAGCTTATCTTTTTAGAGAGGCATTTGGGAACTGCCTTTATAGTCCTGACTGCTGAACTAATGACTGGAACAGATGCTTGCATTTATCTATCATTGTTTATTTATTATTGACATATGTTGTGTATTTATGTATTTTATGTAATTTAAACAACTGCCTGCCTGTACAGCACCCAGAGCCTCAGGGATGGGGCACTAGAGAAATACAGTTTATTATTATTATTATTATTAATTAAAAAAATAAATACAATCTTGTTTTAAAGCATAGTTCTGGTATTGTGAGTAGTTTTACCTGAGCAGGAGTATATAGGGTAAGTGGTGCTGTGGACGGGTGGGATAACTGGCAGGCAGCCAGTCACTCAAACATGAAGATTCAAGTCTTGAGCGCTACCAACTGCAGAAGCCTAAACTTACAGCATTAGAAGAGAAGAGAAAATTTTACCAAAAAAAAGCATTTTTGAAAACTGATTTGTGTAAAACAGCATATTACTAGTAGAAGGGAGCAGAGCTACAGCAAAGACTTAAAGCTGTTGGGCGGGGGAGTAGAGACAACATGTAAAGTGCTGTTGAAGTGTAGAAAAATCCTGTATGTTTGCTGAAGCTTAGCACATTGTTAGCTGTATGTTTTTAATTGGTTAGTGTGGTGTGAGGAGCTTCTGTTTTGGGAAAGAAGTGTTTGCCATATGCTACTGAGGTACAGTACTGTAGGTCAAGTACTGCAGAAAAAGAAAAGTAGGTAAGTAGTGCCAGTAAGGGGTAGAGGGAGAATGATCGATGGACAGGGTAGAATAAATGAGGAATGACTGACAGACAGGGCACAATAAATGTGGTTTCTAAAATCTATTTTACACCAGTGGAAATAAATGAGTTTATGTAATGTATATTTGAGTCCACACCTATTGCATAAATTCTTTGAAAAAATGTTGTTAATTCACCAGTTAGGGTTCAGGTTAATGCCACAAAGGTAGGTAAATTTGGCATTTGGCTTTCCAATCCCAATTCCTTACCCCCACCACCCAAGCAGCAAAAAGAAAAAAACATTAGGTTTTTGGGTCTCTGGAGTCTTGGCAAGTTAGTGGTGGGGGTCTTCCTTAGGGTTGTCAACCCTAATATTCACCCCATCCCCCTGACCTGTAGCCTTCTGTCTGAAGCAGAAGGTAGAGCACCAAGCCAGTGCCTTATAGTGATGCACTCTTCAAAGGTAGAGAAATATGTCTTGACACATTTTGCCAACACAATCTGCTGTAGCTTTCATCAAGTAGGGCCCTGCGGACCCTGTGTGAAGAAAGAAAACCATATGTGACATTGTTTGTTCAGGGAATGAGGTAGGCATTAGGGCTGACAACCCCAAGAAAGACCCCCACCTCTGATTCACCAAGACTCCAGAGATCCAAAATGCTAATGTTGTCCTTTTGTTGCTTCTAGTGGTGGAGTTGTGGTGGTGAGCTAGGTTTAAAAACCTTAACACCACATTTCCCTTCTTTTGTGGTGTTAACGTGAACCCTAACTGATGCATTAACACTGTGTTTTTGCAAATAATTTCCTTTCTGTTTGAAATAGTGGAATCATATCCTCATTCACACAGGTCTCTTTGGGACCTGTGTAAACAGGCCCTGCACCAAGGGAAGACTCAGTCTACCTAGAGAAATGCAACGATGGATGTCAAGAATTCATGGGGCTATCTGGTGGGCTGTGGATACACAGGACCTTCTGGGCCCTGTGCTTCCATATGGCTGAAGACACAGATGCAGAGGGCAAACAGTCCATCTGTCAGCCATTGCACAGGGCCCTTTGTCACCATGGGTGCAGAGGTGCAAGTCCAATGCCAAGAGAAGAGCTACTTTCACTATATGGTACCTGTGCCCAGGTAGGCAACCCTGCAGCTTTCACTTCATGGCTGTGTGTGTGTGTGGGGGACATAACAGTACCATCCCACTACCTTCACCTCATGTAGCTGGGTCACTGAGCTCACCCCTGAACTCAGCTCACTGGCATGGGATCATAAAGCATATCTGCTGGGGTGAAGACTGGCACTATTTTATTATTATTTTTTTTTATTTGAAATTCTTGGAATAACACCTTTGAGCTGGAAGCTCATTTACAAAGGTTCCACGTCAAATCTAGCACAAAGAAACACAGTTCAATAAGTAATGAACACTGAAAACAGTATAAGAGCACACAGTACAATTAGAAAGGAACAATGACAATAGTATAAGTGCAGTGTTACAGGATATAATTAAACATTTATTTATGTATGTATTTATTTATGTCTTTGATAACCGGGTTGGTGCATTAATCCAAAGGACCATTTTCAGGCATGACCCAGGCATTTGCATTGCATACTGAGTAGTGCAAATACAAGTTACAGCAATTAACAGGTACACAATTAGGTTACAGAAACAAGGTACATAATGACAATATATACAAGTAATTACAATATGGTACATGGTCCGTAACAAGTAAATAATCAGGTTGAGACTCTGTAATGATACAAAAATTTCAGAGAAGGGTTTACATGCCATCTACATAAAATAAGTGCTGTGGCAAGTGCAGGAAAGGGGAGAGTACAGAGCCTAGTAGGGTGATGGTGCCTCCAGAAAGGGTATGACACTGGTACATGGGAGGGAGATTAAAGGAAGGGGATGCACAAATTACCCTGATGGGTAAACACATCTGGCTTCTGACAGCAGCCAAGCTTTGAGGTGGGTTTTGAAGGTGGGGTGAGAGTTGATCAACCAGAGCAACATAGGCAGCCTGTTCCATAAGGTGGGGCAGAGAAGGAAAGGGATTTATGGCCCATAGCAGAATATATTCTAGGGATTTCCAGGGGGGCAGATGATTCATGTAGGTACCTTAATGCCATTCTGCCCTTGAGGAGGGGAGAGTATGGGGATAGGTGGCTGCCTCTGAGGGTGCTGTTTATAATACACCCAAGGGCATAGTCGAACTGTCCTTGTAATGGGAGCCATCCTAGAGACTGGTACAAGTTACAGTGATGAATAGAGTAAGGAGACTGTAACATGAAATGACAAATGCTGTTGTATATGGAGTTTAGCCTGTAAAGCAGAGCAGAGGACACCTGAGAATAGATGGGGGAGCAGAAGTCTATAAGGGGGAGAAGGTAGCCTTGGGCAATCACTAAGTGTGCTTCTAAGGTGAAGAACTGCTTTTGGCAGAAGGCAGACCCTAGTTTCTGGTTTACCCTGCTCATGATGTTGTTGACATGTTCAGTGAATGAAAGGGAGGGGTGAAGTGTGACACCTAAGTATTTGAAGCTGAGAACATTTTGGAGGAGGGGGTCTTCCAGTGTGCACATAAGGAGTTAGGAATTAGATTTGGAGATATTGGTAAGGAATGGTTTGGACCTGAGGAGCATAGCTTTCATTTTTTTATCACTGATCAAGTTCCTGTTGGACAGAAACCAATTGTGAGCTGCACCGTAATTAAGGGTTAGTGTGGAGGAAAGGTTCATGAGGGACTTGTCACTGTGGAATAGGACAAGGTCGTCCATGCAGAGAAGTGCCTTCCAGGATAGACTGTCAGCTGGGAGGGTGTTTATGAAGATGGACAATGGCAGTGGGCCAAGGATGGAGCCTTGAGGGACCCTGGTGGTGACAGGAAGGATAGGGGAGGAGGCTGAACCAATTTTGACCAATTGGGATCTACCCATGAGATAGCTCCAGAACCAATAGGAGATCTCAATCAAGCAGCCAAGGTGGAAGAGAGTGGAGTAGAGGAGGAGGAAGTGGTAGACGAGGTCAAAGGCCTTTGTCAGATCCACAACTACAGCACCAGTGGCCTTCCCTGAGTCCATGTTTCTGAGGATATGGTTTGTGAAGTGGGACAAGGCTGATGTGGTGCTATGGTGCTTATGGAACCCATGTTGTTGGGAGAACAGCAAGTTATATTTTCTGAGGTGCTCAGAGAGCTGGTAGTATACAATTTTCTCCAGTAGTTTGTTCCAGTGGGGGAGAATGGAGATGGGTCTATAGTTGTCTAGAGAAAGGCGGTCACCGGCCTTGAATACCAACACTACTTTGGCATATTTCCAGGAATCGGGCATGGGAGAAGTGATCAGGGCCAGGCTAAAATTGAAGGTGAGGGGTTCTATGATAGTAGGAGAGATGAGCCTAAGGAAAGAGGGGAAAACACTATCACTGCCAGTGCTGCTCCTGTTGGAGAGGGTCTTCAGGAGCTTGAGAGTATCACTTGGGCAGATGGTTCTAAAGTAGAATTGGAGAGGAGTGCTGGCAGAAGGGGAGCACTGAGCATGTCCATCAGGGCTAGGAGGCGGATGGGTGGGAAGTTTACTGAGGTATGTGGTTAGGTCAGTAAATTTCTTGTTGAAGGCCTGCACAACCTCTGAGGGGTCAGTCAGAGGGCCAGAGAGGGTGGTAAATTGTGAGACTGGGCAATGGGTCTGAGGATTAAGTAAGGAACTGATAGAAGCCCAGAAGAGTCATGGGTCACTAAGGTTGTTTCTTTGTAAGTTAAGATAGAACTTACATTTCAGTTGTTTGGCTGTTTGTTTACAGGTGTTACATAGGCACCTGTATTTGTTCCAGAGTTCAGGGGAGAGGGACATTTTATAGGTTGTCCACTTGTTGCCTCTTTCTTTCATCAGAACCAGCAACTCTTTAGTGATCCAGTGGGTACAGCCCCTCTTACCCTATGGATAGTGAGTGGGAGCTGGCAGTCCTGTACTCAGAGGAGTGCATCCATGGGAAAGCAGACTGCAGACAGCAAACATACAGTTGGATACATATTTAACAACCATAAAATGAAGCAGTCAGAGAATTGAGCCTTGTCAGGAGTCATAGTAGAAGGTGGAGATGGGAAGAGAGGGGGGTAAGGGTGAACGAAGTGCAATGACAGTGGGGGGAACAGGGTAAATGAGGAAGGTTGGGCAGGGGAGAATGAGGTATGGATGGACAGGCAGATGAGAGGTGGAGAGGGGATGAGGCAGAGGGGAAGTAGCGCAGCAGTGGGGAGGTAAGTAGGTAAGGGTAAGGTGGTGGGGGTTAGTAGTCTCAGCTACTTATGGAGGTAAGGTGTTGGTGGAGTTTTCTCTTAAATGGCCCCAACTTAGGCTCTTTGATTATGTCAAATGAACAGTTTATTTGTTCGGTCATAAGACCTTTACAAAAATCAAACAAAAAATAAATACAGATCTCATATACAATTTGACATACAGTACGTATAAAAACATGACTATCAGCTAAAAATGTTCACTGTTTGTATCAAATTACGGAAATATTATTCATGTTTCATATGAATTAGAAAAATTGCCCTGAGATACTGTGCAACTTTGTTAATAGCATATACTTCCTCAGTTGTAAACATAATGATGAACAACAACTGTTTGTCAGATGTGGTGATTTCTGCCCACAGTGGATGAAGCCATCTAGCTCTGGGAATTTTATACCAGCTACAGGAAAAGACTATGAGATATAGAACTTCCATTTCTTTAAAATTACAAGAACAAATGTGTGCCTCTTTATCACTGTTCTTCTTCATGAGAATATTACTTTTAAAAAGCTCCCATCTATATTTTGTATACTGTTTCCTCAAAGTATGATCTGTTATAACATTCAAATAGTATCTAAATAAGTGAACATTATCATTTTGAACCAACCATGGATCAATTTTTAAACCTCTTATACCATTTATATCTTTATACTTGTTACAATTGCTTATTCTCTTAAGACAATATGACTTATATTTCATACTTATAATGATACCACTTGCAACATACTGATTCAGAAACTGTAAACCATAATCATTGCAAATCTTGTTAATTCCGGAAAGCCATCGTGATTGCACGCAACCAATATTATACCATTTGTTTTTTTTTCTAGCAGACACTGAAAGGGTAACCTAGAGGAGTTCATCCTAGTTGTTTTAATCCTGTAGTTCAGATACCTTGCTACATACAGAGACTCCAAGCTAATGATACGAACTTCTGCTGTAATTAAGGACATGGGGTGGAGGAACTAACACCTAGAGCTGAGCACAGTAGCCTATTCAGAGGGACTTCCATAGACCTTAAATTTCCAGTTCCCAGATTTCACATTGATACAATGCTGAGGGTACATATTTAGCTTTTATAGCTTTTAACTAGAGGATAACTGAGTTTCCACCATAACTATGATTAAATTTATTTAAGGCACCCACAATTTGTTTAAGCTTTGTCACTTGCACTTTTATATGTTTTCACCATAATTCATCATTGGATAGGACCAATCCCAAATATACAAAAGAGTTTACAGTTTTGAGCTTTTTATTACCCTCCAACCACATTTTTTATATTATTTGAGCCAAACACTATTACCTGACTCTTAGTTTAATTGATTTTTTAAGTTATATTCCTGAGAAAACAAATGCATTATCATGAGCTTTTTTTTGGAGACCAGACTGAGATAGTGATATTATAGCCAAATTGTCCACATAGGCCAGGGCTGGACAGGAGTAATTATTAATAAGTGGTGAGTCTGACATAGAGTCCATGTGTTGTAAAAGAAGATGATTAATGTAAATACAGAACAGGGTTGGGGCTAAGACACAGTCCTGCCTGACATCTTTTTTAGTTCTTATCTTGGAAGAAAGCTGCCCACCTACCCCCAGTCTGATCTGTGCCAGTGTATCACTATACAGTTCCCTAATGATGTTAATCAAAGAAGGCTGAATGCCCATTTGATACATAGTTAACCATAATTTAGTGCACAATATATTATTAAATGCGCTGCTGAAATCTATAAACACAATGTATAATTTTTGTTTTCTTAAGGTGACAAACGTCTCAAAAAGCTGCATAATTATCTAATAATTGTCAGTTGTAGAGTATCCAACTTTTGGTTATGTCAGTGGGGAGGTCATTAAGCCAGGATGGAGCACGGTAGGGAAAGGACCTCTGTGATTGTGCTGTTTGGAAGAAAGGGACTTGCAGTGATTGTCTGGACATGATTCTTGCCCAGTGGGGATTGAGAGCTATGTTTAGGAGGTTCTGGATAGCAGGTGGGGTTAGACCAAGGCATGTTTTTATCCCAAGGAGACAAACTTGGTAGTGTACTCTTCCTTGCAGGGTAAGCCAATCAGTTTGTGTATAAAGGTCACAGGTGTGGGTAAGTCTGTGGGCACCATGCACAAAGTTTCTCAATAATTATATATATTTTTTTATTTTGACCCAAATTTTCAAGATAGCCATCTTATGACTCCCCTTATAAATATGACATGTGGCATTAATGGTATATTGTTCAAAACATCATTTCACACTACAAGTGTGAAAACATGTCTCACTCAGGATTTAAAAAAATTCCACCTGCCAAGTTTATGAGGTGGTGTGGAGAATTGGCTATGTAGAAAGTTTGGAATTAATATATTGTAAATTAGTGAAGTTATGAGTGAATGTTGAAATAGTGCAATGTTCACACATAACCTAGGTATTTTACCATATCTGTACATCAGATATTTAGCATAGCCTGCTTATTACCCCACCTCGTGAACCCAGTGGGTGAACATCTACAAATCCCTGCTGACACATAATTCCACACCACAGGTGTGAAAACACATTTTGGACAGGATTTGAAAGCAACGGCTGTTTCATTCATGAAGTGGTAAGCAAAATGGCTATGATGAAAATTAGGGGTCAAAATTTACAAAATTACCAAAGTTATAAGTGAGCATGGAAAAACTTAAAGATACTGTATACTCATAGGTTTGTTGTCTTTTAATATTTTGACTGCAAATTTTCAGCATAGCCATGTTATGACTTCACCTCATCAACCCAATAGGTGAAAATTGTGAGTTCCTGACTGAGACCCTGATTATTTTCCTCTGGTGAGGTTTCCCAGATCCCAGATGAGGAGAGCACAGCTGCATACTGGACTGCTGTGGAGGAGTGGTATAAGCAGGGTTGCCTGATGAGCCTTCCCCTTACTTTTAACAGGTATGTTACTGTTGCCTCAGTTGTGAGGGAGAACAAATCTAGCCCATCTGGCTGGTTAGTTTACTCGGGCACCTCTTGTGCTGAGATTGATTCTGGTTTGCTGGCTTTGTTGTACTGTGGCTCTGGGTCAGGTGTTGATAGGAATCCGGTCGGTAGTGGAGTCTGCACCAGGTGTTGGAGCAATGGGGCAGCCCTGCAGAAGGTCAGTCACTTCAAAAACAGAAGCCAATCATATGCATGATGGTGCACAGGGGGTTGAGAAAACTTGACCCTCATGCTAAGTTTGAAGCCCTCCTTGACTGTTTGCTGGTGTCAGAAGACATGACTGTAACCAGGGATTTAGTCGTTTTTAGCAGTTTTGAACTTAAACACAAAATATTTCATTTACATGTTTAAAGAGCTTCAATTGTTTTTGTCATAACTTAATGAGCTTGAGAGGAACCAGGCATTAGATATCTCTTGGGGGGGGGGGGGGTCAGTGGTGTTTATAATCTCTGTCTTGTTTTTCTTTTCAAAATCTTTTGTGCTTTTAAAAACTCCAAAGAACCTAATGACTTAAGGACCCAGATAAGAACTGTTCTAATAAAAAAAGCCCAACACCCTTGGATTTTTAAATGTTTTAAGATTATTTAGCCTTTTGTCCTTCTGGTTTCACTTTAGAAATATTTACTTATTTATAAACTTATATTTATAATTGGCATGGCTTGATTTAAATTTTTGACACCTTAGTTCATGTAACCAGTGGCCATAAAATGTATGCGCTGGGATACTGTGGATAGATTCATCATTTTGGTCAAGGAAGTCACCACACAGTACAGCACTATTATTGGAGCTACTATTAGAGCTCCATACAAGATTTTTGGAGTCTAGACCATGTTTAAACTGTTTGCACTGTTCGCTGGTTGGCCTGCTGTTAGAATCCAATTTTATCCTTTGTAGGGAAATTGCCTGGAAGGTTTGCTACTCTTACATTACATTCCTTGTTTGGATTCAGAGTAAGTAAAACCAGAAGCCTTTGATGTCTCTGTAGCTTTATTTTTTTAATATAATAACTCTTCCCACTATTCAAATTTTATTTAGTAACGGTCACTTTCAAGGAGCTAAGCAAAACCATAGCTGTAAATTCGCTTGTTGAGTATTGCTGACTGTTGTTTGTATGATATTTTAAATGCTTGATATCCACTGGGGGGGGGGTTTGAAGATTTCTTAACTTGGGTACATGTTTCCCCCCATCCAAGTTTACTGTCTACTGGTCATCATTCCTGGAAGTCTGCACTTGCTCCTCATTGTGAGCTGCCAGGACCATTGTCATACACGGAGGTAAAAAGGAGGAAGAAAAGTGTCTGCCATGATCCTGGATAACCTATTTGAACTGATGTACCTTTTGAATGTGTAATGCTTGATCTGATTGCATAGATTTATAGAAGATGTACTCTCTGCATACCTACAATCAACTCATGCTCTGCTGATAACTAAAACTGTGGCTCCCATTACTTATTCACCTCAAGCAATTCATTTCCAAGTTTTCTTTATCTTCTACTTGCTATTTGGAATTGAATTCTACATAACTGAATTTTATTTGAAATTGTTTTATTTTCTCTAGTGAAGTAATGAGTGTTGGTTATTTTTCATCTTCAGATGGCATAGTAACAACAAGGGGGCAACTACTTAACCTGAATAGACTGGAATTACATTTCATTCACTCTGAGTACCACTTTTCAGAGGATGAGGAATTAAATGGTAACAAAGGCAACAAGGGAAAAAAGGAAACAAGGGAAAAGGAAACCTGGATTCAAGGAGACAAAATAAAGAAGTTATAGTAGTAAATGGTTGTAGAAAGAGTAAACAAATCTAAACTTAAACTAATAAAGAATATTGAAGGGCACCCTGACAAAAAGCAGAACAGATTTGCTCCTCTTTTAATCAAAACAATAACTAAATGCTATGTTAAGGAAAACCATACTGATAGGGGGTACTTAGTGAAGCCATTCTGTTACCATTATCCCACATTCACTCCTAATTTTCAAACCATATGGCCTTTTTAAAGAATAAGCATAAGTTTAATACGTAATTTATTTGAAACCCCAGAAATTAATAATGAGATAAATGGTGGCTGAATTCCTGACTTGAATGAGGATCAACATAATTATGTTACTAGCCTTAATGTAAGCAGCTTGGCTTCATCACAATATAATTATTTTTTACATCCTGGCTCTGTTATACTTTCATGATGGTGGCAATGAATTGTTAACTAAAACAAATGATATATCAAAGGGAAAATCCAATATTAACACAGATCCTAGGGAAGTGATTACTGACCTGCAAAATACCATACAAGTTCTTAGGGAATTGGATAACCTACATAGAGTTAGTGATGAGAACAATGTAAAGGAGCAGTTAAAGTCCAGTACAAGGGAAGTTTAAAACAAAGATGTTCTGCTCCACCCTTTCCTGAATATCTGTTTCACTGTAAGCCCCTCTGGTGTCTCTTCCCTTTGTCTTGCTAAAATCTCCTGCTGCGACTATCTGCCACCCAGCCCTCAGCCAGCACTTAAATTCCTCTGTTTTCTCTCTCTCTCTCTCCTGCAGCTGCCTTTCTACCCCTGACCTGGGCGCACAGCTCCGCCGGTTCTTCTGGACACGGCCTCCAGACAGACGGCATCCCTGGAGCCGCCACCCAAGACTGCAAGCCTGGCCTGAAGAGGTACGGATGCTGCTGCCCCGCCTGCTCTCCTCCCCCACCAACCTGCCCTATCTCAACTATTTTATAGCTGTGGCAAGTCATACGAGCAGAAACCAACTCATGAGTAGAAACTTAATAACAGTCTACTTCTCCACTTGTTCCTTATATTCTCTCACCACTAAAGGGACATGGTAACCTTTTTATCTCCTGCCACTATGCCTTCCTATCGCATTCACCTGTCTTACCCACATCACCTACTCTACTCTTGGTGATATGAATTACTGCATTCCTAGGGATGACAGGTACGCCTGTTTCTCTGGCCACATACCCAGTTACTCACCCAGAAGCAATCACAGTAAACTACATTGGAATGATACCACACACCCTGACTCTTTGCCACACTAAATAGCCACACTACCACTCCCGACCATGTGCTTCCCTTACTTGCCTGCTTGATCTACTGATCACGCTGTTCAATATATCCTCAACTGTCCCCTGCAATGTACAACTACCTGGACGCCATGCTCGATGCATCTCAGCAACCTATAATTACCACAAAGCTATATTTCTCGCTCTCCTGCTCCTCCTCCTCCTCCTGCTAGCTGGTGATGTCCACCCCAACCCTGGTCCCCCTACAACAAACTCTCCTACCACTCTTCACACACCCTCCACTCCCCTAGCCCTCCCAAACAGCCTAAAAATTATCCACCTAAATGCCTGCAGCCTTACCCATAAGCTACCCTTACTGCAGGTCATGGTCCTCGAGTATAAACCTGACGTCATCATCATCTCTGAAACTTGGCTATTGGGCCATATCACAGACCAAGAAGTCCTTTTTCCTGGATTCTCTACAACTAGAATGGACAGACAAGGAAGAAGTGGTGGAGTGGCGATCTATGTCTCTGCCTCCCTACAACACACAGTCATGTTGAAAGTCACATCTCCCTCCTCCCATGATAACCCTGCCCTCTATTTGTCACAGGAATATACTGCCATCTGGGCCAGCCCTCCTCCCAAGTCACAAATCTGATCAAGAAAATAACGGCCCTTGCCCACTCTTAAGCTGTACATACTGGGCAGCCCTAACATAAATTGGCTCTCTAACACACTAGCCAAAACTTGCTCTGACATTGAGTCACTAAACCTGACTCAACTAATACAGGAACCTATTCACCTGAACCACAGAACTTATAACCATTCCCTTCTGGACCTACTCCTCATATCACACTCTTACAGGGTCAAGGCCGCTGGTCTCCTACTTGATGCATTAAGTGACTGTCATCCTGTATACATGGTTTGCAAAATACACAGGCAAAAATACCCCACAAAGTCCTCTTAACATGCACCTACTCCTCCCTGGACACTCTACCTCTGCACCGTAACCTCACCAACACTGACTGGTGGTCAACAATCAAGGGTGTCAGCGTGGCTCAGTTGGTAGCACATCCGCCTCTGGACCAGAAGGTCGTGGGTTCTCGTCCCACACCGGGATTGGACTTGCACCTAAAAATCACTGGCATCCGAGTGCAGTATTGGGGGGTGCTGTACTGCTGGGGTGTGCCATCCTTCGGATGAGATGTTAAACCGAGGTCCCTTCTGCCCATCCTGGTGTTGTCCTGGTGGGTGTCCAGGTGGAAGTAAAAGAACCCAGGGCACTCTTCGCAAAAGAGTAGGGAACATTCCTGGTGTCCTGGCCAACATTCCCCTTCCCATAAAACCGGTTCATGCAATTATTCAGGCTGTGTGTGGGTGATGATGTGCGATATGGCTGCCACCACACATTCAGTCACTTCACTACCAGTCTAGCATTGCTTGTAAAGCACTTTGGATGTATGAAAAGCGCTATATAAATGCTGATTCTTCTTCTTCTTCTTCTTCCCACTTGCCGTCTGCACCACTATCAACATGGCTCTCCCACTGTTCTATGACAAGTTCCTCCACATTTGGAACCAACATGCACTGCTGCATTAAATCAGAGTCAGGGGAAACCATCTGCCCTGGGGAACCCCTGCACTCCTGTCCTGTCAAAGAGCCCATGATGCTGCTTGGCATAAGCACAAGGTAACCAAATGACCCAGGGACCTCCAACAATACAAGGAGCTTTGAAATAAGTGCACAAAAGCTATCAGGTTGGCCAAATCTGAACACTACCAGGCTAACTTCAATGCCAACACAAACAAACCTTTCAAATTCTGGAAAGTTGTCCAATCCCTCTTTTCCCCTTCCACCAAGCCTCCCACTCCTACCATTAGGCAAAATCTCTCTGAAATCTCTGATCCATTGGCAGTCGCTGACTGCTTTAACTCCCATTTCACATCCTGCACTACAATGCTCCAATTGGCCCCCCAATGCATGTACACTCCACCACAGGCCTCCCCCCACTCCCTGCTTCCCGCTCCTCTACTCTGCCAGCTCCCCCTCCTCCTACCTCATTCTCCTTCACCCATATCTCCCCTGCTGCTTTCCAAGTCCTTCAGTCTATCAACCCTGCTAAAGGCTCCTCCCCAGATGGCCTGGACCCTAAGCTCATCTCCCTCTGCTCCCGCCATAACCTATCCTATATCCATCTTGCTCAACCTTTCCTTTGTCTCTTCCACTGTCCCTGCAGCTTGTAAAAATGCTACAGTTCTTCCACTCCCCAAAGGAGGAGATCCCTCCTCCCCTAGTAACTCTGTCCTATCTCTCTCCTTCCCACTCTGGCTAAGCTCCAGGTGCATATAGTTCTTGAACAACTCTCCTCCTACATTACTGACTCCTCCTTTCTCACTCCATTCCAAGCTGGCTTTAGAAAACACCACTCCACTGCCACCTCACTCTTATGCCTGACTCACACTATCGCCTCGGGCATGGACAAGGGCCACATAACCTCAGCTATTTTTATTGACCTGGCCAAGGCCTTTGACACAGTCTCCCACCCTATAATCCTATCCTGCCTCAGGACCACTGGTCTCTCCCCTAATGCCACTGAATGGTTCAAATCCTATTTGTTGGGTAGAACTCAAAATGTTCACATAGCTGATGCCATCTTCTCTCTCCTCCCCATTACCATGGGAGTTCCCCAGGGATCGGTACTTGGACCACTCCTTTTTTCAATCTTACTCAATGACCTCCCTCAGGTCTGTTTATCTACTGACATACACATGTATGCAGATGACACTGTGCTGTTCACCACTGGTAATTCAGTCCCTGATGTCACTGCCAGGCTTCAGATAGATCTTGATAAGGTACAGCACTGGCTAAGCGAGCACCACCTCTTTCTAAACTCAAAGAAAACTGTCTCCATGATGTTCGGTACTAGGCAGACATTGGCAAGGCTTCCCTCCTTACCCACCTTCTTCACCATAGATGGAATAGTACTAGAAGACACCGCTTCCTTCCGCTGCCTAGGAGTTTGGCTCGATAGGAACCTAAACTTTTCCATCCAGACTGATGCTATCCTAAAGAAACTCTGGCCTAAGCTAGGGGCCCTCTAATGTAGCAGGAGTAGTATCCCACATCTGGCTAGGCGGGAATTGGTACATAAAGGGATACTGCCAACCTTCGAATATTGTGATGTCGTATACGGAGTTGCCCCTCAATCTTCCTTACCCAGGCTTGAACCTCTCTACAACTCCTTCTGCTGGTTTGCCCTAGATGTCCCTGCTCTGACACTTAACTGCACCCTCTACCACTCCCTAAATTTTCCATCACTTGTCGACAAGAGAACACTGCATGTGGCAAAGTTTAACTCTAAATTCTGTCTAGGCTCACTCCCATCATACCTAGCTGCCTCCTTATATGCCACTCACCCATCCAAATACACCCTTTGGTCTGAGGACACTTGCTCAATAAATAGACCTTACAGAAATACTACATCTGGCCAATTGGCATTCTCCTATCACCTACCAAAGCTCTGGAACCAACTACCAACCCAAGTCTGCCACTCCTCCTCAGCCTACTTCCTCTCTTCATCCCTAGTAAACTATCTAGTGATGAACTGCAATTGTACCTAGCCCCTGGGGCCCTGCCAAATCTGCTGGTATATACCTATCCCTACCTCCAGCTGGGCCACATATACCTATCCCAAACCCCTGATGCAAGCCTGTACTTTCTCCAACTTAGTACTTTCTTTCACCTCTACTTCCCACCCCATCTATTCTCTTCTATCCCCCTGTCAGTCACTCAAATGTTTACTAGTCTAGAAATGTTGTTAGCCATTTTTGTAAACTGTTCAGTCAGCTTTTATATATATATATATATATATATATATATATATATATATATATATAGTTAATCTAGTTGCTAATGTATGTATCATGTTATATTACTTATTGTCACAATCCCATTCCCCAGGACATACTGTGAGATGATCTTCTTGCTCAGTGTAACCTTCCTGGTGAAACATTTAAATAAATAAAATAAATAAATAAACCCTAATCAGGGTGGGGTTGATCCTCAAGGTAATGAGTCACTAACATATTACCCTTCTTATCTCAGCAAGGACATTATAGCAGTTATGAAGAGCCAACATAGAGCCAATCTAATGCTTATGGAGCAACTGATTATAGCAAGAAATGAAACTGACACTGTTAAGGAAAACATTGCCATCAACAGGGTAAGGATGGACGGTGTTTTAAGAGTATTAAATTGTATTTCTCCACTTAAAGAATCTTCATCCATCCCATTAATAGATACAGTAATGAAGAAATACTGACTACTAGCAGACCAGACTTTTCCACTGTAATTATTCCAAATTTGTCTAAGAAGCTGAATGAGAAACATAGGAAGAAGAAGAGTAGGGAAAAGGGAAAGTGAATGAGATTTATTCTCAAAGAACCCTAGAGACAGAAATGGAACAAAATAAACAAAACAGCACTAGCTCTGCTAACGATCAAGAAAAACAAATTTCAATGCAAGGTAGTATAAAATACTCATAGATCTTTGAGAATGATAATATTTTGAGGACCAATGCAGAGTTTCTGAAGTGGTGAGGTCTACTCGCACTAAGGAAGGGAATTAAATTACCCTGGGGACTGATGTTCCATCTGAAGGTTTTAATGACAAATTCCCTCATATTACAGTTGTTGTTTTAAAGAAGGGAGAGGGTAAAACTCTAATATCCCTTAAAAATAAAATGTATCTTTTAAAGGATGGGATTGATCTGCAAGTGGAGGAAAATTACATTGTAAGGGTCTATAGAGTTAGTAGCATGCCTAAAAATGATTATGTTGAATGTGCAGAGATCTATTACACATCTTCAAGAGTTATAAACTACATATGGAGAAATGTATACATACTAGAAAAGGTTAATTTAAAACTTGATCTGATGGATAAATATAGTAGCTCAGCAAATAGTAAGTTAAACAAGAACTTGTTCAACCCCATCTCACTTTCTGTATTTGGGTTTTAAAAAATCTAGAAAGAAACAGACATCAAAACTGACCCATGTCATCTGCAATTTGTTTATAAATATCCTAAAGATTAGGCTAGGCAGAAATGGTATACTGGAAGCTTTCAGACACAAATGTTTACAGAGGGGATGGAAAAGTCAATATTTTGTTTAAAGATGCTGAGATTGCCAATAAGATTTTGGAGAATGCCCACACTCTTGATCAGTTGGGCCTTTATGTAGTGGATTCAGCAATTATTGAAAAAAATATCAAATCTGGATGTTCATAAGGGTAACTCTGTTCACACAGATGCAATACAACAAACTAATAATGCAATGCAACAAACTAATAATGCAATTCAATTATATGGAAACATTAATTCCTTCTATCAAATCCCCAGTCATAACAGATTTTTGGCCTTGGCTGACTATTGGGGGGGGGGTTAACTACACCAATGTAGTAGAGGAATTGCTCTATTAAATAATGAGGTAGAAGTGTTTGAAAGTTCTTCCCACTTGGAAAATCTGTCTACTTTCAAAATTAGCCTCATCTCTTGGAATACTGATAGCTTTAATTCTAAAAATCAGGATACAGATTGGTTAAAATTTATAAAAAAAAAAACTTTTCAATGATATGCCTCCATGAAACCTGGCATGACTCATTAGATAGTATTGAACTAAATGGATATATTAGCTTTCAGAGAGATGGGTCAAAAGTGGCAAAAACAGGCAGAAGAGCTTGTGGTTTAATAACCTATCTCAAGTTAGGAATATTTGATGTTGTAGAAAAAGTAAAGTAAGATGATTTTTTTTAAGGGTTAGAATAAAATATCCCCATTATGCAATAATTTTGATATCCTGCTATATACCTCCTGCTGGATGTAATTCTTATTCTAATAACATCTGTATCAAATTGGCAGCAACATTTCAATCTTCTCAAATGGAATTTCCAGAGGCACCAAAAAATTTAATGAATATTTTATATCTGTATTTAGCAACAGATCACATATAAAATTCATGTCTCCCGTAGAGTCACATCCGACAATTGTGTTTCTTGAAAGTGATGTATTAACTGGGTTAAAAAATTTAAGAACCAGTTCCTCCTCCTCCAGACCTAATGATATCACCCCTATTATGTTAACAGAACTTACAAATGTTCTAGCCCATCCCCTCACCCTGCTATTTGACAAATCCATGTTAACAGGATAAGCGCCTGCTGACTGGAGAAAGGCATCAGTCATACCCATACATAAAAAGGAAAGCAGGACAAATATGGCTAATTATAGGTCAATAAGCCTAATGTCTGTTTGTTGTAAATTAAAGGAGAGGATGATTAAAAAAATGATGGATAAAGAGACCCTTAGACTAGGCCTGGAGGACCAAACTGAACATGGTTTTTGGAAGGGGTTATCATGTGTAGCAAATCTTGTCTCTTTTTATGAGTTTGTCAGCAAGAAAATTAATGAAGGGATTCCAGTAGATGTGATTTTACTGGATATTGGCAAAGCATTTGACACAGTACCACGTGACCTTTTAGTCAAGAAACTTATAACGTTGGGCTTTAACAATTATTTGATGAGATGAATCAACAACTGGCTAACAAATCAAATACAATCAGTTAGAATAAATGGTATTATGTCAAGTGAGGGAACGGTTACTAGCGGGGTGCTTCGGGGGTCCATGCTTGGACTAGTATTATTTGGTCTGTATATTAGTGATATAGGATCTGGTTTAAGCAGTCGGGTGTCTAAATCTGCAGATGACACAAAGGTAGCTGGGGAAGTAAGTTCATAGAAAAATTAATATTTCTTGAGTCAGGATATAAAAAAAAACAAAAAACTGGGGACTGAGAAATAAAATTAAATTTAATATGACCAAGTGCTCAGTTGTGCATTTTGGATTCAAACACTTGGGGTTTAAATATGAACTTAATGGAGCAATCCTTAAATCTTCTAATAAAGAAAAATATTTAGGAATTTGGATACACAATGACCTTTCATCCATTGATCATTGTAGATATGTATCACAGACTACCACCAGATTAATCCACAGCATAAAAAGGGCATTTATCATAAGGAATAGTGGTTGCATAATGAAATTATATAAAACCAGCATAATACCACACTTGGATTATGGTTCCCAGATTTGGCGTCCTTATCTAAAGTGGGATGTAAATTTGATTGAAAAAACTCAAAGAAAAATAACAAAGTCCATCGGAGGGTTAAATACCCAAAGTTATACAGATCTTAATACCTCTCTACAACTTTTCCCTCTGACTATTAGACGTAAAAGAGGTGACTTGGTACTAATGTACAAGATTCTGGAAAACAACATACTCATGAAGCAATGTGGCCTTAAGTGCAGTATAAAGCCAAACAATCTTAAACGTCATCTGAGACAAGTGTTTATTCCTAAAACAGAAAACTGTTAAAAGACAAAATTTCTACACAGTAAAAACTGCAAAGGTTTGGAATACCATACCAGGTCATGTAGTTCAAGCATCAACTCTGAGTCCTTTAAAATAGGTTGGATGCCTATCTGGTTCAAAATAAAGTTACACTCCACTTGGAGTGGAAGAGAATTCAATGGGCTTTCAGCCTACTTTGTCTTTTAATACCAAGTAATACATCTCTTATGTGACCTTAATGCAAGGGTAGGTATGTATGATGGTTTATGTGATAATACAATACTAACCTGGAAGTATCCTCTTGCAGATAATTTCAGAAGAACCTCTACAAATTCTATGACAATTTATAATGGTCATCACGTACTTGAATTATTAAAACTGAATTTAATGTTCCCTTTAAATGGGAGGTTTAATGGAGACTTTTAAGGCTCTTCTACTTTTATAATACTGAACTTGATTTAGTACTTTGGAGAGGTCCACCTTACTGCTGGCATAACCTCATTATCTGCTCAAGAATGAAAAGTGATCATCTCCCACTCACATTATATGGGGATAAATTAACACCTAATAATTCGTTGAATTCTACTAAGAAGGATTTATACACATTGGACATTAAATATAATAAAAAAAAAATATGGACAAATTCCTTGGAGAATAATATTAAATCTAAAATTAATGTATTCATATTAGAGTAGTCATCAAAAATACTCTCAGAGACTAATTTGGCTTTCATAGACAAAGGTTTCTAGGAATTTTTTCAAACCCTACAGAAAGACTTATATGTTGAGAAAACCCACAAAAGGAAATCCATTTCTTGGATGGGATGGTTTGACCATGAGTGTAGACTCCAGAAAAGAAAAAAAAACAAGGGTGATAGTCAGACAATCTAAATTAATTCCTGATAAGGAAAGCAGACAGAAGCTTAAAGTAGCTAGAAAAGAGTATAAAACTTACCTGTATCTTAAAATAATTGTTTTTTTTTTCAAAACCCAGTGGGAGTACATTCTATCTGCAATTACTGGTAAAAATCAGAAACTCTTCTGGACTCTACTGGCAAGGGGGTTCAATGGTAGGAAGACTGAAACAGACAATTTTGTATCAATAGACATTTGGGTACAGTACTTTTCTACAATGTTTCATGATCCAACATTGAGATGATTTTAGATCCCATTGAAACCAACTGCTAATAAAACAAATGTATAATTAATTACTAGACAGGAATTATTTCCGTGTATTAAATATTTAAAACTAAATAAAGCATCTGAACCTGACAGCACTCTTGTGGAGATTTACTCTTGTATGATCAATGGCATGGCAGATACAGTGACTCATCTTTTTATTAAATGTATTAAGGAGAATTTTGTTCCTTACTCCTGCAGACAATCACTGATTACACCAATACATAAAAAGGGTGATAAAAAGGAGACTGGAAATTATAGACCCATAAGTTTAATTGATGTCATAGAAAAGATATTCACCAGAATTCTGTTAGGTAGACTTAAAAATGAAATTCAAAGACTTGGTGACTTATCCCCTTTCCAGGTTGGTTTTAGGGAAAATTACTCTACACCAGACAATTGTTTTGTGTTACAACACCTACTTGAGAAATATCCCATAATTTGGCATCAGAAGTTATATACAGGCCCAGATATTCAAAAGGGTTGCACCCCGGTGTGATATTCAAATGGGAATTGTGCTTGGCAATGTATGCGGCGCAGGTGGGGGGGCATGCCCATGCATACTCTGCACATCCTGATATTCAGCCTGGAATGTGCTGAGTCCATGCATCACTAACCCTACTGCGCCCGCACAAAGTTGATCCCCGTGGTAATGAACGGCCGGCCACCCACAGGTGAATGTCGGACAGCAGGGCACAACACAGCAGCTGCCACCTGTGGGTGGCCACCCGAGCTCCAGCTGCACCTGGCAGCACCCCCTCATGTCCGATCATGGGCATGTATAAAAATAAAGAACTCCTATATCCCAGGTGGTCCAGTGGACCGCTGTCAGCCCGACTGTGGGCATGTGTAAAATGAAAAGATTCCAATATCCCTAGTGTTCCTGTGGACCGCTCTCAGTCCAATCGCGGGCATGTGTAAAATGAAAAGATTCCAATATCCCTGGTGGTCCAGTGGACCATCTCAGCCCAATCGTGGGCATTTCTATAAAAATGTCGTCCACTATCCCAGGTGGTCCGGCGGACCCCTCCCCACCCACCCACTGATCCCACCACCCCTCTCCCCTCCGGTCAGCAGCGGGCGGCAGCACCCACCCACCTGCCACCCTGCTGCCCACTGACTGACACTGTAGGTAGGGCTGTACACCCATTAGTTCACAGCGTGAGCCAATGGCCGTGCAGCCCGTACTGTACTACACATTCCAGATATGTGAATGGATCCACGGTATGGGCTGCACACCTATTGGCTCACACTGCAGACCAATGGGCATTCAGCCCTACCTATGGTGTCAGTTGGTGGGCAGCAGGGTGGCAGGTGGGTGGGTGCTGCCACCCACCACAGACCAGGGGAGCGGGGCAGTGGGGATCAGTGGGCAGGTGGGGAGGGGGGTCCGCTGGACCACCAGGGATAGTGTATGTACATTTTTTATACAAATGCCCACGATTGGGCTGAAAGCAGTCCACTGGACCACCAGGGATATTGGAATCTTTTCATTTTACACATGCCCGCGATCAGGCTGCCAGCGGTCCACTGGACCACCAGGGATATAAGATGCTATTCTATATTTACTGAAGCCTGTGATTGGACTGTGGGGCACATTGCTGCACTGCAGGGGGCGTCAATCCCCGATGGCTGCTGCCTGGCAGGGCACCAGGTGCAAGTCGCCGGGGATTGGCGCACCTGCATGCAAATGGGGCCATAATGACTTGCAAATGACCCCATTTCTGCCTTGCATACATTATGGCCCCATTTGCATGTGCACTTTTGAATATCTCGGTTGCTGCGCATAGCACAATGGAACTTGCACTAGCTCATCCCCCTGCTCCACTCTGGCCACTTGCGCTGGCACAGTGCCACTGCACCATGCACACTACGGGTGGCTAGGGTGTGATATTCAATGATGCTGTGCCATGGCACAGCTCTGTTGAATATCACCCAATCAACGTCCCTGCGCAGCCATGTTGCACTGCGCCCAGGCTTGCGCCACAGCCTGGTGCAGTTTGAATATCTGGGACTCAGTATTTATTGATTTCATGTCCTCATTTGATACTATAAACAGAGAGACTTTATGGTCTCTTATGCATGATTGGGGAATTTGCTCAATCCTTACAAGCACCATCAGGAATTTTTATACATAGAAACTTGGGCCCAGGTAAGAGTGGGTGTTGGAAACTAGTTTTCAGTTAAAATTCCCACCAATATAGGGGTGCATCAAGGTAGCATTCTGGATCTCACAATATTTGCAATTTATATAAATAATCTCCTAATTGCACTCTTAGCGTTAGATTCAGACTCCCACCAAATTAAAATTTCTGTCTGCTCAGCGTTAGCGTACGCTGATGATTTAGTCTTATTTTCATGGACTCCTAGTGGGCTGCAGAAGAACCTTAATACTTTAGCAGATCACTCCAATAAATTAGCACTAACAATAAACCTCCAAAAATCAAAAATGATGGTATTCAATGGGTCCAACACTAAATATAAATGGAAAATTGATTTCACTTTATTGGAGATTGTAAAAATGTACTCTTACTTGGGACTTAGTTTCACTCTCATGCTTTCTTGGAACACACTTTTTTTGCATAGAAACATTTTATTGATTATTCAAAATATGTACATGCAGAAAAGATAATGCCAGAGAAGAAAGAAACACAACCAAAATGAGAATGGTGGATTATCAAACTACAATCCAAGCAAATTCTTAACAGATAAAAATGTCCTGCTGAAAAGAACAAATGGATACACTGTTATATAGAAACAACAGGTAATAGTACAATCAAGTATCTTATAAAAAAAGAAAATATTAGAAACAATAGAGACTTAAGCCATCCATTACTAAGTGTGAATATAAAAAATAAAAGTGACAAGAAAGAGTAAAAAAGACAATAGCAAATAGGAAATGGTGAATAACAAGTAACAGTTAACAAGCTACCAACAACTACTAAGGTACCACCTTTCAACAGACAATCCAGAGTAATTCACTAATAAAAAAGAATAAGCCTCTCTGCTCTAATGATGCTATAGCAAATATGAATCCAATGTACAGAGTTTAGTAATATCTAATCCTTCACCCCAACGTATCTCAACCATGAATTCCAAGAGTGATGGAATTTTGCTGAAGACCTTATCAAATAAAGCACCTGCTAATAAGAGGTAGTTCTAGATACTGCTTGTCACCACTGGATAAACAGGGGGAAGGTAGCACAGAACCAGTGAAAAAGAAGTCTCTTAGCTTCCAAAGCAGCCACAAAAACAAATTCCTTATATTGAAGAGAGGACCTAACACTAAAGAGTCACCTAGGACCCTTAACTGAGGTGAACGGGCCATTTGTAGCTCTAATACATGTTCTACAATTCTAATAACCTCATTCCACTAACCCCACACCAGGGAACAACCCCACAAGATGTGGCAAAGAGTCCCAGGCTCCTCATTACATCTCCAGCACACACTGGAGTCAAATAAATGCATATTAAATAACTTAACAGATGTTCCATACCACTGCCTTAAAATCTTCTGCATGAGTTGTGCCTTTGGATCCAAAAAGACCCTATGAGCATCAGACTGACACCTGATCCATGTATCCGCATCCAGTGGTTCCTGACATTCATCTACTCATTGCAACCTATGTGGTTCCCAGTCTGGAATATATCTATTTTGTAAAAGTTTATAAATTAGACCCATCTGGCCCTTGGTTATAGCAAACCATTTTTGCAGTATGAAAGTTTAGTTAGTTAGTTAATTAGTTAGTTAAAACTTTATTTTATGACAGGATAGAACTTTAGGTCCAAAAGGGCCTATTTATAAAGTTGTCCTGTATACACAAATGCAAAACAATAAACACTGCAGAGCATACATTCATTACAAAACAGCTGTAATCAAAAATACAATAGATAGTACAGGCATGTAAGACTGGCTCAAAAGCAAGCATATTTTTGGTGATAAAAAGTGTCAGTAGCTGACTTAAGGTTAGATAGCCTGTGTTGCTTCCTAATGCAGATCATATATACTTTACAAAACAGCTATTATCAAAATACAATGAATAATCAAACATATTAATTTAACTCAAAAGCAAGCACATTCTTGATGGTAAAAAGTATCAATGGCTGACTTAAAGGCAGATAGCCTGTGTTGGCTTAATTGATGGGGGTATTTGATTCTGCAAGATTGCAGCTGAGTACTGGAAAGACATTTGTCCAAGCCTTGTTCGTATTTCAGGAATATTTAAGCCTTGATAGGTTACTTCTCTTAGCTCGTATCTTTGCCCTTCATACTCTTGTGGGATTATTAAAGTACCCTTTTGTTAGACCCTCCTTAAAGTTTAAATATTAATGTAGCATATTGCTTTTTTAAATGGATAGACAAGCTGTCCCACTTTAATTTTTTATACATTACACAGTGATGTGTTTGAAATGGACATTTCAGAACAAACCTCACTAGTCTGTTATAGGTGACATCTATTCTTCCTAACAATTTAACCCCTGCAAAGCTGTAGGCTTAGTTCCCATACTCCAAGACTGGGAGAATCAATTGTGTGGGCATTATTTTCTGCATTTGAAAAGACTCACTACATGATGATTTTCTCAATGCACCTATCCTCATGTTAACTTTCTTAGTTACACAATTTATTTGTTTTTCAAAATGCAGTTGGTTGTCAATGATTACACCTAAATATTTACAGTCATTTCTATTTGTTAGTGTCTGTCCATTCTTATATTACACCTAAATATTTACAGTCATTTCTATTTGTTAGTGTCTGTACATTCTTAGTCACAATTTCTATTTGAGATGTTACTTGCTTATTATTTCTTTTATTTTGGACACACAAAACTTGATTTTTTTGGCACTTAACAATAGTCTTGATTTAGCAAATCAGTCTTAGAGTATGCTGAAGTCGGCATGGAGCTTTGCTGCCATCTGATTGTGAGTTTTTGCTAAAGCAAATAATACTGTATCATCTGCATTAAGTCTTATCTGGGTGCTCAGTATGCTGTCAGGCAGGTCCTTTACATAAATAAAAAATAGTAGTGACTTCAGTATGGAACCCTGGGGGGCTCCTCTAGTCAAGAGACCTGAGGATGACAACTGGCCTGCAACTTCTACCTGTTGAATTAATTGCCCCAGATATGATTAAAACCACTTTAGTGGACCTAAGACCAGTCCTATTCTTTCCAGTCTCTCAAAGAGGATGGGGTAGTTCACTAAATCCAAGGCCTTGGACAAATCGATGAACACCATTAACTCTGTCTGCATTAAAGCACATCCTTTCATAAACCCAGCCTCAAGAACATGTTGCAGTTCCACAAATCTCCAATACATCTTAATTAGGTTGATCATCTTCAGATTGCAACTGGGAGCAGGATTTTAGTACACCAGCATTTTGGTCAAACAAGTCCCCCACCTTAGAGATCCACAGTGGTCATAGGATTGTGGAATCCAGAATTTGGAACTGCGGGTTGTTCCACAGTGGCTCATAAGGGTTCAAGAAAGGAATAATTCTGACCCAGAATTTTAGCCACAGTCTGCCAAGCTTGCCTTGCATACCTCATAGGGGCCATACAATAATTAGCAGTCAAAGAGGAATTCCTAAGAAAGGTATCCAGAAGGGATCTCCACACAATGGGGTGTTCAATTTCCACCCATAATGTGGTAGCATTCTGACTTGGGTGGAGCAATTGGAGACATTGCTTAAAACCATTCGCAATATAATAAGCCAATGGCCTGAGCATGTTCCCTCTCCCCTTGGTATCTGGTGCCCTTGAAATCTTCCTACTAAATCTAGGAGATTGTCTCTTAGAGAGCTATATAAGTGCATGCCTGACTCTAGGTACTTAAGGCAGTAAATTTTATTAGCCGAGAAGATGAGTCATGTTTCCAGACATAGCGACTTAGGGAAGTGTCAGTGTTTGGGCAGTGTTAGTCTTGAAATCTTTAGTTTTGGGTTATTTACACTAGGTGACTGTAGTACCTTTGGATTAGTGCTGTTCATACTGGGAGGCCTGCACTGAAAGATTCTGATATTTTTTGAATTAGAAAATATAGAGGAAAATTGGAACTGGTGTACTTTGATTCCTGGATCATTGCTGGCTGAGTTTGATATTCATAAGTGATCCAAAACACTATTGGAGCCTGTTTTATTGGAATATTTTTATAGTGTTATAGTTTTAAAGTGTTATATGTATATATGATTATCTGTGTTTAGGTTTTGTATGATAAAAGTTTTTATTTTAGCTATTTCTATTTGTAAAGCTTAGCTATAGAGATGCACTTTAAATAAGCAGCACTTCAACAAAGTTGGAGTAATCTTATAATAAAAATGAGAACTAGGAAAACAGCATTACAAGGGTATATTACTACCATTTCAGAGCCCTCTGTTGAAATTGATAACATAAAAAAAATAAAATGTAAAAGGGTAAGAAGAATAATAGTAATAAAAATACTGACAACGATAAGCAGGAAGAGATTCATACAGGAAAAAAAGTGGATAGAGTAAAAAAACAAAATTTGAAAACTCAAGTCAGGAAGGGAGCTCAGATGCTGATAACCCCCCATCTGACTAGGGTTGAAGTACCAATAGATGAGATTGATATCAGGCTTACCTCTACTCCTTGTCAGGTCACAACGATAGACACAGCAAACTTTGTTAAAAAAGGAAATAAGGAACAAGAAGTGATTGATATCTAGTACCATTTAAGCACAGATTCAATCAATAGATCCCCTAATTTAGTTAATGACAACCTAAGTAAGTTTGTATCTCCTGTTTTGCAGGATGCAAAATCAAAAAAGTCATTTTTTTGGAAAGCAATAGCTCTGGCTTGACAGAAGATTTTCCAGGTATCTTGCAATCTTACAGCAGCCTTCCAGATGTTACTTCCCAAAGTAAAATACTGAGTTCTGACAAAGATAAATTTATAATACAAAATAGGGCAGTTGGAGAAATAGTGGAAGAACTGGAAGAGACAATACGTGGACTAAAAGATCTAGCAAAACAATCTTGTATAAATGAACAGAAAGTTGTCTATTACCTTAATTACTCTCCATTCATAGATGAGAAGTGGATTGAGGTTTTAAAAAAAAACATTTAGCAGATGTAGCTATCATGGAACAACTTGTAATGATTAAAAATGAGATAACTGACTTAAGGGGTGAGGTCGTAGTGAATGCTGAGATTGAAGAACTCTTAGCTATTACTAAAATAAATCACAATCAGAATCAAAAGCTCGCTAGTTCACCTTTCATAGTGATTAATGACCCTGATAAAATAATTCTGAATCCTGAAGATACTTATGTGGAACTGGGAAAAGCTAACACTATTGAAAAGATGGAGATTAATACTAAAACAACTGATGGGGGTGTAGAACTCCATACTGAAACCCACAATCCTTCCCACCCTAAAAAAAAAGTAAAAAAAAAAAAGATCAAGTCTAATAAAAATCCAGATTCAAATAAGAAAAAGCCCCGTAATTAGTTCAAGAATACTTTCATTAAAAAAAAAAAAATCTGTGGTTGAAGAATTAAAGGGAGAGAAAAATGGCAAAGTTGTAAAGAGAAATATATCCAAACCAACAGTGCATGATTAAGAGATGAAAGGATTCAGAAAAGGGCCAGGAGTTGCTAATTGATGATGCACCTCAGGAGAAAAAAAACTGTGCAGAACTCTCTGATACCCTAACTCAACAGCATAACTTTTATTATCAAGATAACAATGTAGAAAAAGTCATTCCAAGTTGCAGATTACTGACTGATGCTCAGGCAATTGTAACCTTGACAGGAATACCTTATGACCCCAGTGAAAATAGGAGCCCTTATAATCTTGGCTAACATTCTTTGTAATGAATTTTTGGGGCTGGACATTACCATTAATGACATTGTTGATGTGATTAGGTCCTATGAATATGCTAGAGACAGTGATGTTATATTGATCTTCTTTAAAAATGCTCAAGTTGCTCAGTATGTATGGAGAAACTCAAAGCAACTATATTATTATGTTCTAGATATGGATTATCTAGTACTAACAAAGCATTTGCTGGAAAATACAACATGGTCTCAATTAACAACTGACAATTTGGCTTCTGAGCTGTCCAATTATTATAATATTCAGGACCTGGTGTATCACAATGAGACTAATTAATTCAACAGAGGTTGTTCTCTCAGTCTTTGGGTTAACTTATGCTGGCCAGAAAAACAAAAATAAGCAGAAAACTGATTGCTCAGCTTTTTTGCAATATCCTTGGGTTGAACTTTTATGAAAATGTTATAGTCAGTGTTGTAAGAGTATTCAAATCTGACTCAGAAGGAAGTCAAATTGATGTTACATTTATAAATAAAAAAATGACTGCCAAAATATTGGAAGTAGCACATAAACTTGATTCCCTAGGGATTTTGATAACAGATTTCTCAGGTAAAGTTCAGAATTATGAAGAGGTTATTAGCTTTTAAGGTGACACAAAAGATAATCAAACAGCTGTATACAATGTCAAAGTTTCTAACACATTGCAGCTTTTAACAGAAGATAGTAATTGACTGACATCAAGTTATAGTGGAAATGAGAAAACTGTGGAGACAATGGCATCTCAATAATTTTGAACAATGGGTGTACTGTGGAACCAGAGGAAATTATCAAGAAGTATCCAGGTAATTTAATCAATCAATCAATCAATCAATCAAACGTTGTTTAACCAGGCAGTTACATCATTGAGCAAGCTCATTTTCAAGATGGTCCTGGACACATAGGACATATTCATTACAAGGCATAACAATTCACGTATAACTGACAGTAATATAAGGTGTTAAAAAAAGTCAATAGTGTTTAGCTTAGGTGGTAAAAGCATTCACACTTAGATACATGGACAATTCGGCAAAATAAGGTAAACTTTGTATAAACAGAGAAAGGAGAGGAAGAGAGACACAGGGGAGGGAAGATGCAAAAATAGAAGGTACCAAGACACTTGCAGCAGAGGGAGGGGGCAGCCTAAAAGGGTGGAGACCCCCAGGGGAGCTAGTAAGGGACAGGTGGGAGGGAGCAAAGAGGGAAATATACCCTAGAGGGATGGAGCCTACAGGGGGGAATAGATAGGCCTAGGAGAATGGAAGCCATGAGATTGCTTGGCTGGATGGGCAGTGCTTACCCGAAGCAATCGTACACCGTATTCAGACAACGGTTGAGCAGTTATCTGAATGTATGAGGGCTAGGCAGGATGGAGAGTTTAAGTGCTTTTTGCATGGTATTCCAAAGCGTTGGTAGAAGGGAGCTAATGGCAGTAGAGACAAGCTGTGCCCTGGTCTGAGGTGGTTTAAGGAGGATAAGAATGGAATTCCTCAGGCCATAGGTGCCTTTTGAGTGCTCAAACAGTTCACAAATATATGGTGATAATTTGATTGATAAAGCCCAAAAGAGCCAAATGAGGGTGTTTTTTTGTCTTCTCAAGGACAGGGATGGCCAGTCTAGTGCTTGGTACAACAAGCAGTGGTGACTCTGTAAGGGCAGGCCAAGAATGAATCTCAAGGCACGATAGTAGAGTGTATCAAGTTTCTGGAGTGCATGTTGGGGGCAATGACTATAGAGGAAGTCAGCATAGTCTAGCAGGGAGAGGAAGGTTGTTTGAACCAGACTCTTTCTGACTTCCAGGGTGAGTAGGTGCCTTATATGATAGAATATGCCAAGTCGCTGTCTAAGGTTTTTGGATAACTCATTTAAATGTGCATTGAAGTTCATTTTGTTATCCAGCTAGACTCCCAGATATTTGAATTTGTCCACTATATTTAGAGCTTCCCCGAGGAAGGTGATAATCTGGGTGGGACCCGGGGCCTTAGTATTGGGGGTGATGGATGGGGAGATGACCATGGCTTTTGTTTTTTGGGCATTTAATAACAGTTTCAGGTTCAACAGGTTGTGTTGGAGTATGTTGAAGTCCTGTTTTAGATCTCTGTAGGCAAGATCAAGGGAAGGGTTGGTAGTGTGGATGACAGTGCCATCGGTGAAGAGGTGAACACTTCCTGCTGATAGGCAAGAGTCAATACAGTTAATATAGAGGGTGAAGAGGATAGGTCCCAGTAATGAGCATTGTGGGACACCTTGCACTAGAGTTTTTAGTGAAGAGAGTTCACCTTGGGTTTTAATTTGCTGTCTCCAATTTGTAAGGTAACAGCTGAACTACTTTACTGCAGAGGGGTTAAACCAATGCAACCCAGTGCATTGAGAAGTAAGGAATTATCAACCTTGTCGAATGCTTTGTTAAGGTCAAGGAAGAGTGTGTAGATGTGCTGTTTATTGTTCAGAGAGTGTAACCAGTCACTAGAGACTTTGGCTAGAGCCGACACAGTGCTATGTTTGAGTCTAAAACCTGATTGGACAGGGTTGAGGATGTTTTTGTTATCCAGATACTCCCTTAGCTGAGTGTTGACAATTTTTTTAGTAACTTGGATAAAACAGGAAGCAGCAAGATTGGCTTATAGTTATTCAACTCTGTGGGGTCTCCTGATTTGAACAAGGAAATAATGTGAACAATTTTCCAACTAGATGACAGTTCCCTTTGCATTAGTGAGCAGTTAAAGAGGTGTGCAATTGGTGCTGCCAGGTAGTAGTAACCTACTTTTATGAAGTATGGTTCTAGCAAGTCAGCACCTGCACTCTTTTTGCTATCCAATGAGAGGAGGAGATCCTCCACCTGTTTAAAGGATACCGGCTGGAACTTGAATGGGGGCTGTTGTAGCTGGGGGCAGAAGTCAGGCTAGGTATAGAGGTGATGAACAAGTGGTACTCAGCCTACTAACAGGTGATGCATCAAAGGCGAGGCCTGCAGTAGCGAAATGGTTATTGAGCTGCTCAAGGATCTCAGCCTGGGCTGTGTATTTAAAGATTATAACCTGGAATGTTGACTGCCACATTTCAAAGCTGGCTGATTCTGATTATCAGTATGCAAATTTTATTAAACAATTTAGTATTACAAATTTACAAGCAATATGGCAAGGAAAGGAACATAATGATGTTATTCAACTTAATGGATATCAAATTCTTCATAGTTTTGCAACCAAACATTCAAAGAAGGGTAGATTGGTTGGCATCCTTATTACATTTATCAAAATCTTTAATATCAAACTTACTCAAACTAAGGTACAGAGTACTTATATTATGGTACTAGTGGCCTTGAACAAGTCATTGGTTATAACAGTGAATGTGTATAACCCCCCTAAGAAATCACTCAACCATGATAGGAAACTATTTGATAAAATATTCATAGAGGTTTCTTCTTTACAGAAAAATTATAATAATGCAGAAGTATATATAACAGGTTATTTTAGCATTGGCTAACCCCTCTAAAATCCCATTTTGATAAAGATTTTTTGAGTAGGGAAAAACAACTAGATATACAGTCATGAGTTTCACTAGACCAAATAAATACAGACAGAGGACATAGAATGTAGAATTTGCTTTCTGAACTGGACCTTATAATACTAAATGGTAGAACTTTTTTTCAGATAGTAAGGGGATATACTCCTATCTAAATTATAGTGGTACTATCTGATTATGTTCTGATTTTGCCCTATTATTATCATAACTATCTTGATCTACAGATTGTGATGAGATCTGACAGTGACCACTTTCCAATAGTTTTACTATAAGAAAGATGGATATAAAACCTCTTGATACACAAGAACCAAATATAGAAATAATTAATAATAAAAAGTTACGGTGGAATAAGTTTAAATTAGGAGACAGGCTTAAGTTAGCAGCATGTTTTCAAAATATACCTTTACCAGAAGTGGAAGGTGAATTAGATCCAGCAATTATATATATTTCCATCTTAAATATTTATAATAAGATCATGTCAAACCATAATGTTACGAATCAACAACTTCTTTTAAAATATAAAAATTAGTTTCATAAAACATGTTTTCCAAAACAAAAAATAACTTCTTAAGGTAACTAGAAAAGTTAAAAAGCAGCCCACTAGGGAAAATTTAAGAGAATTAAATACACTTAGAAGAGATTACAAGGAACATGTTAAATTACAAAAATGTATCTTTCAGAAAGAACAATGGGATAAGATGTTTGAGGTTATTGAGGAGAAGGATGATCAAGCCTTCTGGAGATTTGTTCCTTATGGTACATTACAACTCAAAGCTCAAACTGATTCATATATTCATCTTGATTGCCAGACTAAGTACTATTTTGATATATATATATATATATATATATATATATATAGAACAGAAATTACTCAGTAAATAGGATGCCAAAAAAATTATATCTCTGAACTTACTACCTAAAGAAATTGATGATAATTATATTTGGCTTACTTCATTGGAAGTGGTAGTTGCTTTGAAAAGCTGTAAAAAGAATAAAGCACTTTGACTGGATAATATAGTAGTTGATTTTTATTTAGAAGATATGGATTGGTCACTTATTAGTGGATTTCTTCAGTAAATCTATAATGTATGGTTACACACCAGCAACCTGGCTAGGCAGTCATATTTTACCTATCTTCAAAAAAGGTGTCAGGGCCCTTCCAGAAAACAATAGTCCAATTAGCTTAATCAACACTTTAGCTAAAGTTTATGCAAAAATACTATTGAATAGGTTATTAGACCATATTACAAAATATGCAGGGCTGTCTGTTCTACAGGCAGAATTTATTAAAGAGTGTGGTACAACAACTCAGATATTAATTTTTTAACATTTAGAAAACTATTGCATAATAAAGAAACAAAAACTTTATGTTGTGTTTGTAGATTTTAAATCTGCTTTTGATTCAATAGATAGAAATATTTTATGGATCCTGATGTACAACCTGGGTATTGACCTGAACTTAATAATATTAATAAGGCATTTATATTCTAATACTTGGTCTAAAACACAATATTCTAATAATGGCTTGTTAACAAAAGAAATCCCCACTGTTTGTGGTGTTCGGTAAGGTTGTGTTTTGTCACCTACTTTATTCGATATTTAAATTGGTGAACTAATAATTAATATGTTGAGTATTGATTTTCATTCTCTAAAACTGGCTCGGATAACAGTTCCATTGTTGGCTTATGCAGATGATTTGGTGATATTCTCTTGGACTAGACTAGGATTACAGAGAAGTTTAGATAAATTTAATAGCCTGTGTAAAAAGCTAAGTCTACTGCCTAATCCACAGAAAACTAAGGTAATGATATCTGGATCTAGAGAAAAATGTAGAAGACTCTCATTGGATGACTCTGTTGGATTTTGTCACAGAATTAACATATCTCGGGGTAACATTTTCATCAAATATGAAGTGGAATAAACATATTTCCATTAAAGTGGATAAAATGAACGAAACAGCCTTAGGAATGAAAAGGTTTAATGTCAGATATGGAGGAAACATGGTAGCACCAATGATTAAAGCAATAAACTCTAAATTAATTCCCCAAGGTTTATATTCTGCAGAAATCTGGAGCTTTGTGGTTTCACAACAAAATTATGCAGTTGTAAATAGGATTTATAAACAGACTTTAGGGCTTCCGTATAGTTCCTGTAATGCTTTAGTTAGGTCACAGTTGGGACAAACTTCAATAAAAGAATTGATTCATATTCGATTTCTATCTTTCTGGTTAAAACTTAACTCATCTGAACATGTTCTATTGAAAAATGTGTTAAAATGAAAAAAAAATTATGGCCAGAGATTTAAAAAAAACTGACTGGCTCTCACAGGTACAGTAGAATTATTTTCGGAATATTAGGATCAGCAGTGACAGGATCAACATGAAACTGGTAACTCAGACAGTGGATGTGCTTATTGTTCTCATCACTAAAATCTTTAATAAGTCCCTAACTGTGGCTAAGTTCCCCTTCCTCTGGAAACAAGCACTGGTCACCCCAGTTCACAAGAGCGGGGACAGGACTTGCACAGCTAATTATAGGCCCATCTCTATCCTCTCTCCTATCCAAAGCACTAGAGAGAATTGTAACAGACCAAACCATGGCATATATCCAGGAATACCAGTTTCAGTGTCCCCAGCAGCATGGTTTCAGAAAAAAACACAGGACCACGACATCCCTTTTTGATTTCATGGATTACACTCACAAGGCTATGGATGAGGGTAAACTGCTTGGATACATCTTTATTGATCCGATGAAGGCCTTTGACATGGTCTGTCATCCCTTCCTTCTCAAGGAACTATGGGCCCTTGGGTTGGCCTCCAATGCCATCCAGTGGTTTCAAGATTACCTATCTGGAAGGTCTCAAAGGGTCAGAATTGGACCAACAGTTTCTACCTCTCAGGGCATAGTGCTGGGAGTTCCACAGGCATCCATACTTGGTCCATTGCTGTTCAGCCTCTGTTTGAACACACTCTCAGAGGCATGCACCAGCAAAATTATGCTCTACACAGATGATGAGGTGGTACTCAGCAGCGATACCCACATTGAGGTCCTGCAGGCTGAGCTGCAGTCTACCTTCCAACAACTGGAGGTCCAGTTCAGCTCTTGTAGGCTGTTACTCAATTACAAAAAAAAAATCATGCTCCTTTCTAGCCCTCATCTAAAGAGGAGGTACCCCTTACTAAGAGCTACCAACAACAGGTCGGCCCCTCTAGAAGAGGTTCTTTCCTTTAAATACCTAGGAGTAATAATAGATGACACTCTCTTATATGGACAGCATATTGACCAGATTGTGAAGGCAGTAAATACTAAACTCAGGGTACTTTATTGACACAAGAAAAGCCTCACTACCAATGCTCATACACTCTCCACAAACAGCTCCTTTCTCTCCATGGTTGGTTAAAACCTGGTGGCCTATGGAGCAGCCACTGATACCACCCTCAAGATGGTAGGCACAGCTCTAAACAAGGACTGCAGACTGTTACTAGATGTTGACTAGCTCATGCACACCTCTGTACTCTATGAGAAGCAAACATATTAAGCCTCAAGAATAGAATCTCATACCAGACATGCCTCCTACAGTAGGTAGGAAAGCTATGGTAGGCCTAACTCCTCCCTGTATCACTGACCTGATTACCTTAACCAACTCCATGTACAGAACCAGAAATAAAGAACTACAACCATTTTGTGTCCCATTCTGAAGGATAGCTCTTGGACAAAGATCCTTCTCCCACCATGCCCCACTGTGGCTTAATGAGATCCCAGCTAATGCTCTAAATGCTGCTAACCCTAGAACCTTCAAAGTTGAACTTAAGCAGTTTCTACTACAAAAGAATGTCTTTGAGTGCTTAACTGTTCAGAGTGGGTCTCCAGAGCCTGTACCAACCCTGCCTACCAGCAACTACTCATGAACTCACTCACAAAGGCCACCCCTCCCCACTCCCTACCCCTGCTTCCCAGACTCTGGCACCTCATGATGCATAGCTCTTATTCTGCTAGTGGTTGCACGCTCTCATTTGTCTCACACCACATCACCCCTCTTTCTCATTTCCCCCCTCCTCACCCCTCCCACACCCTTTTCTCCATCAGTCTCCACTGATGATACCGCCCCTCCCCAGCTTGGTCTCTACCTCCTTCTCCTCCTCCTCTCTTCCCTCTCTCTCTCTCTCTCTCTCTCTCTCTAACCACCTTCTCCCACCTTACCACACACTCTCACATGCACCATCCCCAGCTCCTCAGCCCCAAAGCTGTAATGTAATGTGAAAATGCTCCTCCTGGGCTGCTCTATCCCCATGCTCCATTCACTAACCATTGTCTCCCTATCCTACATTTTCCTCTGTCTCATATACTTCCTCATGTTATACAGCATTTAGTATTAAACCCTTAATGAAACTCATAAGAAACTGTTAGCTGTTTTCTACGTTTTTGCTACTTCCTGTACTAATAGTTCAACTATGTCTGTATTTGTACTGTGAATTCAGTTATGTACTGATATTTCAACTATGTCCCTATTTGCACTGTTTAACGGATGTGGACCCTTTGTAAAAGAGTGCTTACTCAGAGATTGTTTCCAATACATAAATAAATTAATAAATACATAATAATGAATTAACAAAGTTAAAACATTGGATGGATAGAAAGATTAAAGTCAATCTGGCCTATATTAAAGTTATAACAAATGCAGTATTCACTAAAGCTAAGGAAAATAATTTGTGACTAATCAGCGATCCAAAGGTTTAGAACTGGCTTGCCAATAATACAAAAGAATATAGTTTAAAGTTTTATCTAACTAATTCACATAATCCTGACTATAGAAGAGTCATAGCACAATATAGATCTGAGTCCTTTCCAAGTAATGGTTTGTCAGATAGATATTATAATGATTCCCAAGTCTCAGGTCTCTGTAACTGTTGTATTAATGAGCCTGAGGATTTACACTATGTAGTATTTTAATGTTCCTGGTACTCTGATTTAAGAAAAAAAATATCTTGGAGAGATATATCTTATACCTGCTGTTCAACGCATTGGAAATCTCTATGTTGGAAAAATTATTATTGTATCTTTTACAAACATTCTCACATAGGAAGAAAAAACTGGCTGCTAGATCTATAAAAGTGCTTTGCTATTTATGAACTGTAAATTGTTGTATTGGAGGACCCCTTTTGGGTCTGAAGCTCTGATTTTTATTAAATGTATATTTATGTATGGGTTAATGTGTTATGTTATGTTTATATGTTGTATGGAGTGTTCATAGTTTGTTTATATTGTAATGGCAATTTTGCCAACAATAAATTATCTATCTATCTATCTATCTATCTATCTATCTATCTATCTACTAAATCCATGAATCTAAACCCCCCATAAAAGATTGGAAAATAACTTATCTATTTTAAACCAAATTTGGGGGGAAATGGGCATTGCTTGATTGCTTAAACAATAAAACAATTTAGGAAAAGTCATTAATTTAATAGCTGCAGCTTTTCCAGGGAGATAAAAGAACAATTTAGCCCTGCGATTCCTATACAAGGTTAGGCCTTCTAATAAATCATTAATATTTTTTATCAACCATATCTTATATATTAGTTGAAATATACATTCATAAATACCAACTCCTCATGGGGCCCATACTAATGCCTGTGGGTAAAAGGTAGCCCAGATATGGTGCACTTTATAAAGGGGAAGAATTTTGTTTTTTGTCCAATTTACCTTCAGACCAGATATGGCACTGAAAGAATAATAAAAAAAATCTGCAGGAAGAGACATCTCCACCTTAGATGATGTTAAAAGTAAATCATCAGCATATAAAAGTGTATAAAAGGATAGGGCTCCTACATTTATTCCAAATATCTCCAGATGCTATCTCAAAGCAGCATTAAGAGGCTCCATAGCAAGCAGAAATAACAGTGGACTAAGGGTGCATCCTTACAATGCACCCCTAAACAATGAGAAAGATTTTGAAAGGACTACATTAACCAAAACCTTGGCCTTAGGAGATGAATATATACTGTGAACCCAGTTTAAAAAAATGTGGCCCAGCTGAAAAGCTGAAAGTGTATGCTGCAGAAACTGCCATTCAATAGAACTGAATGCCTTTTCAGCATTGATTGCAATTAAAACAGTAGAATCTGGTCCAGTAGAAGCAATCTGAATCATATTACTCACAGCTCTGATGTTATCACTGCCCTGCCATCCCTTCATTAAGCCCGCCTGTGATTTTTGTATAACCAGTGGTAAGACCTTTTCTAACCAGAGAGCAAGAATCTTGGCTAAAATCTTGTAATCAGTGTTAAGCAGAGAAATAGGCATGCAATTGGAATAGATTGTAAGGTCTTTATTGGGTTTCAGCAGTACAGTGATATTGGCCTCCTGCATGAAGGGAGGTTAAGTCCCAGAATCTTGAATGGCTAAGAAAAGTTTATGTAGCCAAGGGGATAGCAAAGGCTCAAATAACTGATAAAATTCAGAGCCCATACCATCTGGTCCTGGGGCCTTGCCTGAAGCCAGGGAGCAGATCACATACTGACTGTCCTGCAAGGTTATGTCCTCTTCCAAACTCTGTGCCATTTCTAGAGATAAATGGTACTAAATTTAAGTTGTGGAAAAAGGATTCATAAACTTTTGTATTGGGGGATACAGAGAATTGATAAAGGGTTGAATAATAATCCCAGAAAAGACAGGTCATTTGACCTGGCTCTGAAATTAAATGATTATTATTCAATCTCAAAAAATGGACTGAGGTTCCATGGCCCTCTTTTTCAACCAGTAAGTGTTTCCCAATTCCAATACACCTGTTTCAAGAAAAATAGGTCTGTAGTAGCCTGCTGAGTATAAATAGTGTTTAATGTGTACTTAAGACTGGTAACCGCAGCAATTTGGGAGTCTTGAGGCAAGGGAGGATGTATATATTTCCTCCTCCAGTGCTTTCATTTTTTGGGGAAGGTCCAAAATTTTTTGTTTACACTGTCTATTAAAGAGAGACTTTAGCCAACATTTCTGGCATCAATAAATTTAGAATTTGGATCAGCATAGCCCCAACAGCCTCATGCCAAAAATGAGATCTCTAAGTTACTTTGTTTAAATGTTATAAGTCATTTTACAACCCTAAATTCACTGCCTGTTCAAAAAAGCCAGTTTCAGTGAAGAGCTGCTAATAATGTTACCTCCAGAACTAACAGTCTAGTCTTTCCTGTCATCAAGCTTATAGAACCTGTTTCTCAAAAGTTTTAAAGATCATGTTCAAGTTTTCACAAGTTAAATGGGCAGCAACATTCAAAAAACATTGCTATAAAAATGATGTGTGTTTCAGGTACTGTAACATTTCAAGAGTATATACACTGAATTTTGATTTTTGTTATATTTTAAAACTTTTGCAGCCATTACTCTGAAGAACTGACAGACCTTTGGTCTTGAAACATTGGTGGTGACAAGAAATTTGGCACTGGAAAAATTATGGATAAAGAAAACATTGACATGGTCTAGTTTTTATTATTTTCAGTGCTTATGTTAAAAAGGGTGTGTAGACCTTTCACTTGTTGGGTCCTAGGAATGGCCAAGTACAGGAGGAATTAATGTTAGCTTTTGTACTGAAGAAGGTCAGATGAACCAGAAATTAATTTGTAGTACACTAGAAATATAACAATGAGCTTCAGAACTTTCAAGGGCAAGATGATCAGAGGAGAGACAGACCACCAGCTCCCCCTTGAACCAAGGAGAGTGTTTGGACAGTGTGTGTGCTGGGCAGATATAGAAATGCTGGCCTTTGTGATGTACTCTCTATTGTGCAGTTTTACTAAATATGAACTATTGTTTAATTGTTGAATATGTCCTGACCTCATAGATCTTCATATGCTAGTTGCTCATGGATAGGTGGAATAGAGGTGATTTGACAGCTCTTTCCCCAGCTACAGGTCAAAGTAGTTAAAAATATGATCTTAGTGTATGGTAGTTGGATTTTAACTCAGATCTCCCAGAGGGCTCATAAACTGTGGTGAACAAGGAGGGACCTGATCAAACCTGCAACAGAAGTAATTTGGACATGCTCCAGCTTATGATAGCCAGGGTAAACTGGGAAAGGGGCTGAATCTGAGGCAAGCCAGACTTCAGCCTATCTGCCAACTAAGCTGCACACGCACCTGCTTCCAAGGAAGGTGCATGGAAACCAACAGAGCATTCTACTGCCAAGATCCACATGCAATAATACTGCAAAGACTTGTGATTGTCAAACATCAAGTTGTTTACCGCAACTTGTAATTCTTGAGCCAGTGTTAACTGTCAGCTGTGGGAACAAGCCACTGTGGAAGCAGGACCTGGGCTGATTTAGTTTAGTTGATGGGCAAGATTCAAATCTGAGACTTTGGATTCATACTGGGCCATAATGTCAAATGCTTAATAGCATACGATATTATAGCTGACCCAAAATAGAGCTGTCTAGGACAGTGAATGGTACAATACTGCGTATACTGCTGTACGCAGTATTGTACCATTCACACACTCCCAGACAGAGGATAAGACCTCTGCTGGGAGTGGGTTCTGCCGAGCAGCTGCCATGGCTCACTGGACAGAGCCACAGCAGCAGGAACCCAGGCACTATGTCTGGGACCGGGTTTGATTCCCAGTCCCAGAAATGTTATTTATTTTAAAGACTTTGTACACTCCCTGAGTTGGACCTCCCCCGGGAGTTAAGAATCTTTAGTAGGGGGTCGGGGGGTGCAGCCCAACAGAGGGTGTGGAGGCAGACCCCCACGCAAAAGTTATGCCATGGATATCAAATCGCGCAGTATTGCAGCACGATTTAGCCATGCAGCATAGTGTCTTGCAACATTATGACTCCATGCCCTTTGGATTTACTTGTAACTTTTGTGACAGTAAAAATGCCTAAAACTTGATCCAGACATTTGCTTGCCAATCAAGGAGAAGTTAGAAGAAAGAGAGAATATATCAGGATTAACTTTAGAGATAATAGAAACTGGAACAGAGTTTTCAAACTCTCCTTCTCTGCCCTGCCCCCAGGCTCAAGCTGGTATAAAGAAGGGTATGATTTTAGGACTCTTTGTGTTAACTGTAATGCTGTGTGATAATCTTTGACATCTTTATATCTCTATACTGTCAGTTTATTCTAAGTAAATCTGATTAACTGGAAGATCCACATCTCCATGTCATGCTTTTGTCCACTGTGTTTAATAAGTTACTGGTTGCCAGACACTATTGATAAAAAAAGCTCATGTTTAACCATTTGGGAGGTTATTTCCATGTCTGCAAAAGCTAGCCAAACAACCACAAGGTGGCAATCCTACCCTACACCAATTAGCAATGTTTCCAGGCATATTATCAAGAAACTAACAAAATAATCTAGTTAAACAAGTCCCATTTACCTATGTTCAGGTGTTTGTTTTCTGAAAATACATCATTTTATAGGTTTTGAAATTTTTTTTGTTAAACTCAAAAACAAGATGGTGGCCAAACGAAAAAAAAAAATACAGTTCACAACGGAAAAATCTCCGCTCACAAAATAAGATTCTTTTGTCATGAGCCAAAATATCTTCTTTTGTATCAAACATCTATCAGAAAGACCCTAAGTGCATGTTAAGTAGCAAAATTTCAGCCCCTTATAACTCAGGAATGGATTAATATTTTTTCACCAAACCAACAAAATGCACAATTTTAGAGCAAGCCTTTTCTACCCTGAAAATTTTAGAATACAATTCCAAACCTTCTCGGCTGTAGGTGAGAGCAAAAGAACAGCACCCCCCAATTTATCTGGATCTAAGAAACTGGATATCCAACCATCACAAAACTTGCCAGATCAAGAGATCTTGACCCCTAGACTGCGCATGGAAAATGTCATGCAATTCCATTGAATGGGTAAGGTGCAAAGTTAGGAGTTTTATTTATTTATTATATATTTAGTTTTTGTTGACCGGGTAAGTGCACTAGACAAATCCTGCCTATTTTCAGGCACGACCCGGGGGAGGGGGATATAGATGATTGCCAACTGACCTTGAACCAGATTAAGCTGTTTGGTGGTATTTTTTTTCAGTGAATGAGGGAAATTTGGCCAGGACACCGGGGAAATTCCCCTACTCTCTGTAGGTGGAGCCTTTGCTGCTGGCTGCATGATGGCCAGTATGCATGAACCCTCAGAGGAGACGGACGTCGGGAGTACAGGGGAGTGGGCCTCCTCTCCTGTGCTTGTAACACTTGAGGCTATTGAAGAGGAACTTGATGTGGCCACAGTCTGTGCAGATACTATAATTGAAACTGCTACTGCAAATGATTTTGTTAGTAAGGAGAAGAAAGAAGTCACTGACTCTAATATTAATGATTTCTCCCGCTCTGCTCTAGTAGAGCAACGCTCAGCATTGTCCCTTCAAATGCAACAGCTGGACTCCAGGATTGCAGCATTAGTGCACAACGCCTACAGTGCTTGATTCCCGAGAGGCATACGAAGTAAAGCCCCTGCTGACGCGCTTCGGGCGATGGATTCCATAGTTGCTTCCGTGATTAGCGGCTGCTACCGGACAAGGCTGGCAGTTTTTCGGGGTCTGTCTCGACATGCCTACAGCCTGCACCGAACCTCCTGAATGCCATGCATCTGGACACAGTTTCAGCGGAACATCGTTCGAAATCAGTAAGTGGTGCACCACTTAAAAACTGAAATATGCCTACTACACACCAGAATTCTGATACAGAGGTTTTTTTCTTTTCGGCTAATAAAGCCCCTGGATGGACTAAATGGGGTGGGGTTTCAATTGCAGGGAAAAAACATTCTCCTACGGGTTTAGCCATAGTTAACGACCCTAAAAAATCTTGGTCACCGGAAAAAGCACTAGAAAGTGCTGGTTGGGAAAAAGGGAAGGGGTGTTTGGACTCCAGACTCTCAGGACCCAACCTATATAAATATGCTACAGAAAGCAGCTATCATCAAGTCTTCTGCTACAACTAAGAGCTCCAACAAACCCCGGGGTGTAGATTTATCTTGTGGATCTTCTGAACTTGATATTGCACCTCTTACCTCTACTGCCACTAATTTTGACATTAAAGAAAGGGAGTTTTCTCTTAAATCAATGAAGCCTATTGTTAATAATGTTGATAATTTGTCTAATACTAATGTTTCTCCTGTTGTTTCTTCTGGAATCACGATTCCATTAGGCTCTAAACCTACCCCAGTTTTTCAAAACTCAGTGGAGAATTGTTCAGGTCGCCCAGCTGGATTTAAACTGGCTGAATTGTTAAATTCTAAAGGTGAACCAGCACCCAGGCGTAAATGCTGTTCGGTTACTCTATAAGGGTGGGTTGGAGGAACCACCGGACCGGATGTATATTGCTAAAAAACTGCTAAAAGGGTCTATGAAATTTTTTTCTTCAGAGATTTTTGCTTTGATTAGTTTAGGAAATTCCAATTTTGATGTTAGTTTTAAACAAGTTTCTGGTTTAGATAGATTTTGGGCTCAGTATGAAACATTCCAGACCTCTTCTACCTGGTCTCCTTTTCAAGCCATCCCATTAACCAAACCAGCTGTACGGAATATTACAATTATATTTAAAAATGAAGGGGTAAATATAGAAGACATTCTCTTTTGGTTAAATAAAAGATGTGAGGTGTTGAATAGACCTACACCTACGTTGGATAGTGAACAAATCTGGGATGGGAGCTGGAGGGTCCGAGTTAAACTGTATTCTACTAATACTGGACCCAAACATTTACCCAGTGTTTTTTTATTTAGGTAAAGACAAAGGGCTTATCTTTTATGCTGGACAACCCAAATCTTGTTTTAAGTGTGGTTCACGTACTCATCTTAGTTCTGCTTGTGATACACTGAAATGTAATCACTGCTTTGATTATGGACATACTTCTAGTGCCTGCTTAAATCCTTTTAAATGTAACCTTTGTGAAGGTATAGGCCATGCTTATGGTCGTTGCCCCTGGGCATCCCATAATAGGGATTATTGTCCTTCCCATGATGGTTTAATTACCATTGCACAGCAATTACATGCACAAAAGGCTGCTGCTCGAGATTTGAAAAATGACTTTCCTTCTTCTTCTCCAGTAACAGTTCTTAATGAGTCCTCTGTGGTTGCTGATCAAGATCCTCATGATCTGCCTCCTACAATAATAACCCCCATGGAAGGAGTCCCCCCTTCTGTTCCTGATGTATCTCCAAAGATTGCTGACACAAATGTTTCAGATGTTATAATGCCCCCCCTTCCCGCCTCCACAATCTGCTTCTGATGTGGATCCCTCTGTTTTTATTCCAGTTACCCATAAGAGAACTAGAAAAGGCCTGGCAGTAGCTGGTCGAGGCAAGGAAGTTAAAGCTCGTACTTGGCAGTCTAATAATAAATTTGCTGTATTAGCTACTGACTTATCTGATAGGGATTTTGGTGGGGATGACACGGACACTTCCTCAGTTCTATCTTGTCTGGATATGGAAGGAGGAAAAGATGTGGACCCAATAGCCAAACAAACCCGCCAAAGCCAAAGGAGTAAATCACCCATTGATACCTAAATGGCTCCCTTATTGATTTGTTCTTTAAATGTGAATAGTATTAAAGGTCCGAAGAAATTAGGGGGTGTTTTTCTGACAGTTAAAGATTTCAAGTGTGATATTGTTTGTTTGGTGAATACAAGATTAAAAACCCATGGGGAACTACACCAGGCCTCTAGGGCATGGACCAGTGGCCCTTCTTTTTGGTCATCTGGACTCGATACTTGTGATGGTATTGGTATTTTGTTCTCCAATACAGATTTTCATGTTTCTAGATTGGTTGATATTTTACCAGGCAGAATCATGTTGTTAGATTTTACTTACAATATGGAGAGATTTCGACTAATTGTAGTCTATGCCCCACAGACAAAAGCTCAACGAGTCTCTCTTTTTCATTCAGTTAGACCTTTTTTGTATACCTCTAGGTTACTTCTCTGGGTTGGGGATTTCAACTGTGGTTTGCATCAAACTGATAGAGGGCTAAAAACTCCCAAACTTTTTTGTGATTCAGTTACTTTAAAAGAGATTGTATCCATGGCTCAGCTTATTGATGCTTATAGGTATTGTCATGATGCTGGTGGCTTTACCTTTTTAAGGGACCTTTACGAACTAGAATCAACTTTATATTTTTGTCTAAAGTCCTAATACTTCACTCTTGTCAAACTGTGGGGGTAGAGTTTTCTGATCATGTTGCTCTTTGTGCATAATTTTCCTGGGATACTTCCCCTCGTTGTAAGAAGAATAGTTGGCGTTTTAATGATTCCCTTTTAGAAGATCCCTCAATTTTGAGGTTGTGGCGGAAAGAATGTGTGGCACGACTATCAGTGTGGATTTTTATGATAATGGTGTGGATTGGTGGGAAGATTCAAAATTAAGATGGAAATAAGTTTTTCAAAAAAAGGCGGCAGATGCCCAGAATAACAAATATTTGAAATATCTATCTTTGAGACAACAGTTACAGCATTTGATTTCTTTAGCTGATACTACTTGTAATGATTATAGTAAACAAATTGATGTAATTTGTACCCAGATGAGAAAATTGCAATATGATCGGGCTAGCTCCTTAGGACAAGAAGCTCGATTTGGTACAAGAACACATAAAGGAAGTCTAGATCCCTTTCGAGCATGTAAAAATCGAGTAGATTCTGAATTAATTCAATCCTTAAGATCCTCTACTGGGGATTTAGCTACGTCACCTGAGGCATTGGTAGAAATTGTTGAACAGCATGTTTTTAGAATGTTGGATAGTGTGTCTGAATGTGAGACTGCTGAGGATTTTTTGAATCCTTTACATCTCCCCCAACTCTCCACATTAGAGCAGGATGTGTTAACTGCTGATATCGTGGAACAAGAAGTTGGGCAGGCTATTGATACTCTGTGTTTGCATTCTGCCCCAGGTTCAGATGGTCTCACTGCAAAATTTTATAAAACCTTTTCACCTGATTTGGTTCCTGTTTTGACCTTACTACATAATGAAATGTTGGCCTCCGATTCTCTGACCAAAACAATGAAGGAAGCCATTTTAATTTTAATTTTTTAAAAAAAAGGTGATGCCACTGACTTGAACAATTGGAGACCTCTTAGTTTATTAAACATAGATTATAAAATACTGGCTAAAATCCTGTTATCTAGATTGTTGAAAGTAGCCGTTCACATAAGTCCAGTTCAAACGTGTGGTATTCCAGGAAGACACCAACACGACAATCTAGTTTTATTGTGTGAATTATTTGCCTTAGGTGAAAGACAGGTTGTTTCTGGATGGGTGCTGGGTTTAGATCAGGAGAAAGCATTCGACAGGGTTTCTCATAATTATTTGTTTAAGGTTTTACAGGCCTTTGGTTTTCCAGTAGTGTTTCTTTCATGGATTCAGACTTTATATAAGGGTGCATTGATTATACCTAATGTAAATGGTTGGTTAGGAAATTCAGTTCCCCTTGTTCGTGGGGTTAGGCAGGGATGCCCCCTAAGCCCAATACTTTATGATTTTTATATTGACACTTTGGTAAGAGCAATATTACTTTGCCCTCAAATCATAGGCCTGAAAGGAATTCCATCTTTACCACCAATTAAACTGTTAGCTTATGCTGATGATTTGGTTCTGGTGGTGGATAAATGTACTGAGCAAGAGGCTCTGGTTCAGGTTCTTCGGGCCTTTTCATCAGTTTCTGGATCCAGAATTAATTTTGATAAAAGTACTGGTGTTCCTATAGGTCATACTTCTCTCCCAATAAATGGCACTTATGCTGGGATTCCTATTAAAGTTGATGTATTTAAATATTTAGGGATCTATTTTGGATCTGGTGATATGTTGTCTTATAACTGGCTTATTGCCTTAAATAAGGCTGAAGGTTTAATTGCCGGATGGAAACAGGCCTTGATTGGAAAAAAAAAGAGAGTTGTTTTGCTTAAAACGTTGGTTATCCCTATTTTTCTGTATCTTAGTTATGTATTTCCGCCTCCTTCTGTGTTTTTTACCAAGCTATATGGGATATTTTTTAAGGGGTTTTGGGGGTCTAGACTTAACCCTATAAAACGAAATTTAACTTATAGACCCATACGGGAGGGTGGGGTAAATATGATTCACCCTGTTGTTTTTTTTTATAGTTTATTTTTTAACTATAATTTTGGAAAGGCCCTCAAGCCAGGGGAAGTAGTTTGGAAACCTTATCTTATGTTATGGTTTTCGTCTTGTTTAGTTAAATGGGATACAGGACAAAAAAATACTATTTCTCGGACATTAGATATTCCATTATATGGAAAAGAAGGCTATAAGATGGCTTTATCTTGGGGCTTTTCCCCTCAGGATTTTTGTATTTTGTCCAGATGTATGATATACGATAAGATCTGGAGACGAGAGGCCCAGGAAGCTGTAGTATTTCCTTTCTGTCCTTTGAATCGTTTTTCCTGGATTCTTCAACAGCTTCGAAATCCTCGTTTACCTCCATATGTTTGGGACATGGTATGGTTAAGTAATTATGACAGGTTGGGGGTTAAAAGCAATTATAAGCATAAAGCTTTGAATACTCGTTTTTGTCCCAGAGATCATTGTCAAGAGATCCTGGAAACTCAGCAACATTTGTTTCTTGATTGTCCGTTCTCTTTAGATATCTGGTCTAGTTTGGCTACCGTATGGTCAGAACCCTTATTTCTACATCTAACTTATGAACAAATTATGTTTTGTACAAATGTTACTTTAAACACCAAATTTCATGTTGATACGTTATATGTGGTTTTTGTTATTAGATATTATATATGGCAAGCAAGATGCATGTTAGTTTTACATCAGAAATTCATTCCTAAACATGAGATTATTTGTAATATCCGTAAAGCTCTCTGTTCAGTTAAAATGCACGATTTTCAAGTTTACTGCAGGCATCAATTTCATCTTCTGTGGCGTAATTGTGATTCTTTGACTAGTGATTGTTAATATTTGTATGTTTATTATTTTTTGTTACTTCTGTTTATGAACTTAGTTTTTTTGTGTATAGGATGTTGTTAATTTTCTGTAATGAAGTCCAACCTTATAATAAAATACCCCTACTCTTTTTGATAAGTGCCATGGGATCTTTAACATCCACCTGGACTACCACCAATCCAGGCAGATGGGACCTCGGTTTAATGTCTCATCTGAAAGATGGCACCTCAGAAGTGCAGCACCCCTCTCATGCTGCACTACAGTGTCAGTGCTGGGATATTAACCCAAGTGCCAGGTGTGGGAACTGAACCCACAGCCCTCTGATATCCCGGTCTCAGAGGTAAGTGTGCTACCTACTAAGCCACTGACACTAAACATTTAAGTTTGACATTAAACACTCTACTTCACCCAAACTATAGGGGTGTTATCAAACCCCATGATATATATACACACATTAATTGCAAAAAACATTGTTAATGCACTAGTTAAGATTAAAACAACAAAAGTAGGAAATGTGGCATTAGGGTTTCCAACCCTAACACCCCCCCACAGCCTGCATGCAGCAACAGGCATGGGGGTGTGCCTTGTGGTTGCCAGCCCTAATGCTCACACCATTCCATGAATAAATAAGCTGAGATGGGTACAGTATATGAGAATGGGGTAAGTGTTAGGGTTCAGAACCCCAAGGCACACCCCTCACCTTTTGCTGCCTGCAATGTGGGGGTGGGGTGTTAGGGTTGGAAACCTTAACACCACATTCCCCTACTTTTGTTTCTTTAACCCTAACTAGTGTATTAATGACATTTTTTGCAATGAATTTTCTTACTTTTACAGATAGTATCCCACACCCCTGTTATGGGATGCTGTGCCCGAACTCTCCCCACTAAGGATTCTCAACTCCAGGGGCAGGATTACCTTAGGGAGCAAACTAAAATGGAAAAAAATAAAATGTCTTGGACTGGGAAACAAGCCTGGTCCCAAACACTGCGCCTGGGTTCCTATTGCTCTGGCTCTGTCCTGTGAGCCATGGCAGCTGCTCAACAGAACCCGCTCCCAGCAGAGGTCTTATCCTCTGCCTGGGAAAGCACTACTGGTGCAATACTGCGTATAGCAGTATAGACGGTATTGCACCAGTATCGCTAGCATACTACGCTGTACCAGGTTAGCCATAATGTCGTATGCTATTAAGCATGCAACATTATGACCCGGTAGGGATTTTCCTGTGGGAGTGCAAGGCCTTCTGGGCCCTGCACTCCCATCCCTCCACAGATGTGTATATGTATGTTGAGGTGAAGGTGCTTTGCCCCTTGGGCCCAATGCTTCCAATTTTTGCAAAACCACAGCCAGATTGTCACCATAACCTTCTTATTACCCCACCTCATGAACCTAGTACTGAAAATGTCCAAATCCCTACCAAAATGTAATTCCATGCCACTGCAATTTCATTCCACACCACAGGTATGAAAAGACAGTCTGGCCAAGATTTGAAAAATTACAGCCATCGCATCCATGAGGTGGTGTAAAAATATATATATATATGTTGAACATTTGGGGTCAAAATATTTAAAATTATTAGAGTTACAAGCGAGTGTAGCAAAATGTAAATGCTTGCACATAACTTTGGCATTTTTACATATTTTGACCCCAACTTTGCAACATGGCCTTCTAATGACCCCGCGTCATGAGCAAGGCTAGTGAAAATGTTCAAATCATGCCTGAAAGGTGATTTTTGCCAGGCAGCCATGAAATTGCCCTTTGGGCTGGATTTGTGGACTTATCCTGACATTGTTCATGGGGTGGGGTCCCCAAAAGCCCATGTTGAAAATTTGATCTTCTATAGATACATTAGTGAAAGGAGAAAGTCCAGAGGGGGTATTGCTAAGCTTAATGGAGAAAAGGGAGCATGTGAGAAGGAGGACCCTGTAAAGGCATCTATCCTAAATAGATACTTTAGCTCAGTATTTACTGAAGAGAAGGTAGGGCAGGGCCCACAACTCAGCATCATGGACACGGGGGGGGGAGGGAGGTGAGCACTACTCCCTTCAAAAAAGAAAGGGTCCTACAAGAGCTTGCTAAGCTCAGGGTGGATAAGGCAATGGGACCTGATGGCATGCATCCCAGGGTACTTAAGGAGCTAAAGGTGGAACTAGCAGAGCCATTAGCAGAATTGTTTAGTGAGTCTCTGAGCACAGGAGAGGTCCCAGAAGACTGGAGATGGGCTCATGTGATCCTGCTCCACAAGAGTGGTAGCAGGGAGGAGGCGGGAAACTACAGACCAGTCAGTCTTACCTCAGGAGTGGGCAAGATTATGGAGGCACTCCTTAAGGAAAGGATAGTGCAACATCTGGAATCCATGAGGCACAGGATCCAAGACAGCATGGGTTTACAAAAGGAAGGTCCTGTCAAACTAATCTCATAGATTTCTTTGACTGGGTAACCAGAGTGGTGGACCAAGGGGGAGCAGTTGATGTCGCCTACCTTGACTTCAGCAAAGCTTTCGACACTGTTCCACATAGAAGATTGATAAATAAGCTGGGTAGGCTCAGGGTGGGTCAGAAGTTGGTCAACTGAGTGGCAAACTGGTTGACGGGCAGAAAACAGAGAGTGGTGGTAAATGGTATACAGTCAGAAGAGATGCAAGTCACAAGTGGGGTACCTCAGGGATCAGTCCTGGGGCCAGTCCTCTTCAACATCTTCATTAGTGACCTTGCAGATGGACTAGAGGGTAAAGGCTTGTCTGTTTGCAGATGACACCAAGATCTGCAACAGAGTAGATGATCCAGATGGGGTGGGCAGAATGAGAAGAGATCTGGATAAACTGACAAATGGTCATAAGAGTGGCAACTGGGATTTAATGTAAAGAAGTGCAAAATCATGCACATAGGGAAGAGAAACCCTGAAGCCACCTATAGACTGGGAGGGGAGTTGCTAGCAGTCACAAAGGAAGAAAGAGACTTGGGTATCATCATCACTGATGATCTGAAATCATCCAAGCAGACCTCTAAAACAGTAGGTAAGGCTAGAGGGGTGTTAGGGTGTATTAGTAGAGGTATCACAAGTCGTAAGAGGGAGGTAATAATCCCTCTTTACAAGACACTGGTTAGGCCCCATCTGGAGTACTGCATGCAGTATTGGAGGCCACACCTTCACAAGGATGTTAACCAAATTGAGGCAGTCCAGAGAAGGGCAACCAAAATGGTGCAGGGACTGCATCAGAAGACATATGAGGACAGATTAACAGAGCTCAATATGTATACCCTTGAGCAAAGGAGGGAGAGAGGTGATATGATTGAGGCATTCAAGCACCTTAAGGGCATTAACAAGGTGAAAGAGTCTAACATGTTTAAATATAAGAAAAATAGCAGGACAAGAGGACACAGCATGAGATTAGAGGGGCCGATTAGGGGGAATGTGAGGAAATTCTTTTTCACAGAAAGGGTGGTGGATGCATGGAATGGCTTACCACAAGAAGTGGTGGCTATGAATACAGTGCAGGGCTTCAAACAGGCATGGGATAGGCATAAGGGAGCAATACAAATGACTATGAATAGATAGGCCACTGACAGAGCAAAGGCCGATGGCACATTTATAAGGTAGAAAAACAAATGGGCAGACTGGATGGGCCTTGAGGTCCTTATCTGCTGTCAACTTCTATGTTTCTATTTGGTGTCAAAATATGCCAAGTTATGAATCAAAGTTGACAACCCCATTGAAATACCTTGAACTGCATTTATCTTACTTTCTCATATTGCAGTCACCAATTCCAGCAGCCAGGCATGTCATCAATGGGAGAGTGGATCTTCACTCCGGGACCTGTTCAGGTGAATGAGGATGTGTGGGGAGGGCAGGGGGGTGGGTAGTGAGTGGAAGATCTGGGTGGGCTATTCAGATCAGCAAGGGACCATTTTCTGTTTTACAGGTTTAAAAAACAACACAAATAAAACATTGAGGAACAGTTTTCTTCATTACAGTCAAGACAGCCATCAGAGGGATGGCACTAGACACCAGGGATACAATAACAGATTATGGGGATGGTGATTGGAGGGATGGGGCTGCCACTAGACACCAGGGAGAAATATAAAAGATAAATATAAAAAAAACAAACCAGGGAGAGCAATCAGAGGGTGGGGATGCTACTAGAGAACAGGAAAAATCCTATTATTATGGGAGAAGGTGTGCTGTTTACCTGTGAGGGGGGTGACATGATGGCTGCACTTTTGCTCTTCTCTGCTCAGCTCTGCTCTGAGCTTTGCTCTTTTTGGAAGCTTTCCGTTTATTACTCAGCCATTTTGTTTTAAATATAAGCAACCTTTCATGATCTGGGAATGCTTGGGAAGCTTTCTGAAGTTTTAATCTTTAGCTAGCTGCATGCCTTGGCTAGCAAGATAGAGTCATCAGAGCTGGGTTACAAACATTTGGAGCTAAAAATGCTCTCACTCCCCAGTGCTATATGGTGCAGCTGGTTTTACCATTCTCATATGCACAAACTTAGCAGTCGCCTGTCTCAAATGCAGAGGAAGTTGAAAAGACTTGAAGCCGGTTGATTTTGGTGTTCTCCCCCCCATAGGGGAGAGTTGAAAGGGCTGAAGAGGAGCAGTTACAGAATAAGTTCACAATGCATTGTATGCACTGATAAACTCATTTTGCCTGAATCAAAGGTATGCCATCATTGTCTGGGCCTGAGGATCTCAGTATTCCCATTGGGATGAAATGTAATGTGCAAAGTGCAGCATTTATTTTTTCTATTTTTAAGGTGCTTCTCACAGGCCTCTAGAGGATGAAGAATCTGTAGTGGAAGAAAAACCTGTACATGGAGAGACTGGGCTCCCAGTACATTGGACCAAGAGAGGGGAGAAAAGCTTGTGTTCTACCTGTGATGGTCTCCCCTTTGCTAATTTTTACAAAGATGCTGTTCAGCAAAAGTGGAGCCTGGCTGTGGGGTAATTCCCTTTAAGAGGTATTACTTGTTATCTTACAGTCAGTGATTTAATATTAAACTAATCAGTGAACACAGATAACTGGGTTTGAATGCTCAGCACAGTTTCAATGCCTAGCAGTATGGAGTCTGAACTCTTAGTATGAAGCCTGAACTCTTGATATAAGTATTAACGCCTTCTAAAGTTTTAACAACTGGGTCTTCTATATGGTGATTTTCCATTGTTAATTTCACAAAAATGCTGCTACAGTGAATAGCTGAGTCTGGCCATTTGGTAAATTCCCCTTTAGAGGTGCTATTTCTTTTCCATGGAGCTGAACTACTGTTATATCCATTTTTTTGTGTCTGTAAGAACTAACTTCAGTTTACATAGTGAAACTTCTTATTTAAAGTAGACACTGTAATAGAGTTGATGAACTGTTGTTACAAAAGTTACTATCCTTGGTGGGGAGTCTTTTTGAAGCCCATTACACACCTATAGGAAAGTGTGACTGACTCCACAGAGTCCTCACTCTTCTTTTAATACACAATACACACTTCCTGTTTTTACATTCGTTTAGTACTGATTGATGATGCGAACTGTCAGACTGTTTTGACCTCCCTTGCATTATGATTTTCCCTAGTGGACATTGAGATTTGGGGTTGTTGTAGAATTACAAATGATTTGCAGCTAATTACTCTTTAAAAGTTTTTTCTTCACATATCAGCCATTTAACTTTCATTATTTATAAACTGTTATGTTTCCAAACTTGTCTAGGGCCAAAGTTTTAAATACAGACTGCCTTGTCACAGACTTAAGTTTCTGCAAGGCCCTCTGACAAAATTTCTTCATGAATATAGACTTTTATTTGAAATATTTAAACTTGAAAGCCAGTTGAAATAACAGGAACCTCTTGCTGGTGAGCTCTGGTCAAGACAGCATGATTGCAGGGAGAGACGACTGGACCTGCTGAACCTGTGCAGTCTTGCACCCTCTGTGTTACTATACTAGCTCTTTTTGTTTTATTTGAAAGGAAAAAAAAATTTTTGTGGAATCCCAGGTGTCGCTTATACAGAACTCTTGTCAAAGAGCAGGTAAACCTGGGACCCCAGCTAGAAAAGGTGCTGAATTTTTTTTAGACCACGCCCTTGAGGAGGACCAATATTGAACTTGAAAGTGGTAAACTCACAGGTTCTGGCGAGGAGTTTAAATCTTGCTCTTCTGAATTTCATGAATTTATTTAATTTGCTCTTACATTTAACATCACGGTTGAACCTTATTAATTAACCATCAAGACTAACCTCATTATGTATTATGACTTAGATGGTGTGCAATGCAAATGATCTAACAACATTATTTATGTTTATATTTATCTTTCATGTTTTGTTTTATGTCTTTTATAGTGAGCTGTCTCAACTAAGGAGATGCCACTTAAATTGATACAGATATACATGATGTGACTGTAGCATCTAAGCATTCACTAAGTACCTACTTATTAGGCAAAATAAGCTGTTAGCATTATATTAGAGAGTTGTAATAAACTTTTTGTGCTAAGCCTTGCACTATTTGGGACCTTATGATATCTAAGATATGCCATACTTATAGTCAATGGTGAATGAGTGCCTATAGAGATTACCAAGGGATTTACTGGGAAATGATTCTAATGTACTTTTCTGGCACGATTTTATTTGTATCTTATTGAATGTGGTTTTTCTAGGAAATAAATACATAGACTGTGGTCAGCTCAGAGATCACAGTTTAAAAAACTTCAAATCAATTTGCTAAGTGAAAACTAATTTGAATTAATCTATAGCATGCTGGACTGATCCCTATTTGACATTAATTTATTTGTTATAAGCAGTCTAACTAGGGACCCTTGAAAAAGCACCCTCAGGGGCATGAAATGGTGTCGGGGAGTTCTGCCTTACTGTTAGGGATTTGTTAACCTGTTTTTAATATATGTACTTATTGTTAAAATAAATGACAATTTTATATGACAAACTACAAATGTTTGTGCTTGATGTCAGAAAGCAAAGTGTGGGGTCCCTCTTATTCCCTAACAAGGGATGTGTATTATATTAACTGCTAATAAGCAGTTGATGCTGTGCTTGGTGCCATGTACTGGCCATATTGTACTGTTTATATACCTGTAACTACAGTATTTCTGATGTATATTTCATGTGTTTCTTTTAATGTTGTAATGATGTTAATGTCAAACTATAAACTTAACTTGACAGTATTATTACAGGGATGGAGATTGGACTGTAGGGGGTGCCACTAGATGCAAGCCAGAAACATTTTTTCCTCACTAAAGAGGATCTTTTTTTTGTCACTCATGATACAAAAAAAGAATTTCACAAGTGATGAAAAAAGATTAGAGCATAACTCCAACAGCTAAATGCAGAATCCAGCTAAGGAGGTCCTGATAAGCAAGTTACATGTGTTGATCAGTCTCCAGAATGTAATTAGAATTTTTAGGGAAAAAAGGAAAACAACATGGTGGCATACCAAAAATGTCATAGAAAACTTCTCGAAAAAGGGTTCCAATATGACAACTTCATACAGCTATTTTAAAGTGCTCACTGAGCATGCTAAGAACCCATTCTTTTTAAATTAACTAACTTTGGAATGGTTTAATATTTTTTTCACAAAACCAGTGAAAGGCACTTCTGTGAGTCATGCCCTTTCTACCTTGAAAATATCAGGTTAAAGTTTTAAACCATATGGGCACTATGTGATGGCAAAAAAAAAAAAAAACCACGACAGAAAAAAACAGTGATTTTTTTCTGTGTTTTTTGCTATCTGAACCTCTGACTGGAACAAATGTTGCTACTTGAAGAGCTCTACCTCACAAGACCATGCATGCAAAAGTTTGTGCAAATTCATTGAATGGTCATGAAGTTATTAAAGTGCACAAATTGGGGTTTACCATTAAAGTGCCTACTCAATTCTAGAAGTCCCCTGGAAAATTGCACAAGTGCCTGTACCAAGCATCAGAGATGCACTAGCCCAAACAAATGAGATATTCAGAAGATGCACCATGAGATGCACTCGCACATGTCTGGCTGAATATCCTGAAGATGCATGATCACACAGTGGGAGATGTGTGGCACAGCAGGTGACCTGAGCCCTATGCAGAGCATGGGAAAATGCATGATGCAAAGCCATTTGTGTGGTGTGCAGTGTTGCAGTATTTATTCAGGATATGAAAATGACCTCATTGCATATTCCAAGCCCATCTTTCACATTTGAATCTCATGACTGGAATGTATTCAGGACATTTGAATACACTGGGCATGCTCAGTTCCAGCTTTGCAGGGCTGCCCCACCACTCCACATAGGTGAACAGCAGGAACCACACCCTAGCAGGCAGGTGATATGGAATGTTTGCATGTGGGAGGCTTGACTGCATTGGCCTGGGTACAGTGCTACACCATATAGCCATGTACAGGGTCAGACAGGGTACAGAGGGCCCACCTGGAGAGTGGCCACAGGGGCCATCTGGACATGTAACAATGGTGGACACAGGGTGACACAGATTGCTCAGACTACCACATGCATGTGATACACCAGCTCCATATGCTGCATACAATCACCTGCAGTACCCCACACACCCCAGTATGTGAGGTACCTGGTGGGCACAGCAAGGGATGGCAGTCTGCAGACAGTGACCAGGTACCCAGGTGGGAGGGTCCCACCTGTGTGCACCCATGCAGTACCACCATGGGTGTGTGCCACAGGATGGTCCCTGGCTCATGACATGCAGCCACATATGCCATCAGACAACATGGGCACCATTGCCACAGATGTCACTCTGGGGGCATGACACCACTGGGTGGCACCCTGCAGGCCACATGAGTGCTGGCCTTGGCCACTGGTACATGTGCTGCAGTATGACTGTCCACCCTGTTGGTGCACCTGGGGGTTCACATGACAGCACTGGCATGTGGCTGCTGGGTGTTTACGTCCAGGGTGTGGTGTGGGGTTTTGCTCCCTGGACAGTGCTGGTGGTGACACAGCACCTACAGCTCAGGGTTCATCCATCCTGGCATAACTGCTTTGTGTGAATGCCTGGATCATGTCCTGGTGCACCTCCAAGGGCTGTCTTTGGACAGCTTGCCTGCAGTTCTGTGGTCTGCTTGTGGGTGGCTGGACATTTATGCATGCCTTCTCCATGCCTAACTTTGGGTGGCTCATCTCTGAGATGCACAGCAGATGCACTGCACATTTTGTCTGAATATAGGGATGTGTGGCACATTCATGGGAATGTACCCTCTACATGCAGTGCATACATTATAGATGCTTGCTGGTGCATCCGGAGATGTGCAAAGTATCTCTCCCTTTCGAATATTGCAGTTCTGCTCATTTTCTGGGATCGTGGCACATCTCCACTTTGCACCGTGCATATCCGTTGAAAATGTGGGTGTATATATATATATATATATATATATATGTGTGAAAATGTAAATATATATATATATATATATATATATATATATATATATATATATATGATATGCCACACTGTTCACAGCTTTTCCTGAGTGCAGTTTGACCTTATGACATTATGAATGGTGAAGTCACTGATATCATAGGTCAAAAGTTGAAGTTCAGGACGAAAAATAACACTGATATTTCTAGTAGGGCCATGGCAAATTCAGATTATGCAATGCCCTTAGTGTTTAAATGATTTCCAGCATTTTATCTTACTTTGCTTTTCTGTTTATAAAATTCATCATTTTAGGATGACCGAGCTGTTGCTAGCATCATTTGATGCACATGATGCTGTTGCATGCTTCAGTGCATCATTGCATCATCACCTGAGTTGCTGTGATTGTGGTTCTTGCAGGGAATGTGGCCTCTAGAAGAGGCTGACATGATGGGCAGTGGTGGGTTTAAACTGGCAGGAAAGTGCAGTCAGACTGTGGCTGGTGAATAATGCGAGTGCCAATTGTGGTTCAGGGTCAGCAAAAACAAGCTGAGGTAAGAGCAACTGCATTGGTGTATATGGCAGAAGAGGGGGAAAAGAAGAGTTACAAAAATGGTTATAGACTGGAGATGGGCAATTTTGTGAGCAGAAAAGCATTGTGGCCACAATAGCACAAAGGTGAAAGTGTTCAGTAGAGTCAGTGAGTGAGCAGAGTTTTGAAACTACATTGTGCTGCTCATGCAGACAATGGGTTTGAAAGTAAATGTTTTGTAAGTAAAAGTGATTGGCTGGATTTGGTAGCTTGTGCCAATCACAACCTACTGTGTGGATAAATGTGGCCATGGGGACCTAGAATGTGGAAAAATGAGATAGTCTCACTCTAGGTCTGACCATCATCTGGATATCGAAAATATTTGCTAAAATTTGGTTCCCACAACCATTGCATATGTGTGTATATATATATATATTATATATATTGATACATAGATATATAGGATACATGATGGGCATGAGTGTGATATGGAAAATATTTTCACTACTGCAGAGTGACCTCTGGATACTCATGAGTGGGGAAGCCACGAGTGAGAGTTTTCAGAGGTCACCCTGAAGGAATGAAAATATTTTCCATATCACATGATCTGCACATCAGGGACTTGATATTCAAAAGTGCACCTCACAATGGCACAAGTGGTTGCTCCATGCAACTGATTTGCACTGGAGCAACAAATGGATATATTCAAAGGAGATGTGCCATGGTGTAACTCATCTGAATATACCAAAAAATGCCCTCAGCTCAAATACAATGTGCTGGTGCATCCCACAGACAGGTCTGAATACCAGGAGTGGGAAATGCACCAGCGCATCAGAGATACGCTGTGCGCAAGTTCCTGCTATTCAGACACAAATATGCAAATGGGGCCATAATACATGCATGGCACAAATGGGGCCATTTGCTTGTCATTATGGCCCCATTTGCATGAGTTGTGCAGGACTGGCCAGCAAAATGAGCCTGGCATCCTGCACAGCATGTGGTACTGTCAGAGGAGGTGAAGTGGTACCCCCCTCCCTGCCCGTAACCCCAATCGCCGTAGAATTGTATAATGTCATTCCCTGGTAGTCTAGCGGTACCTCTCTCCCCATCCTGTATCTCCAAATAAATCCATCCCCACATCTGTGGTAGTCTAGTGGTAATCACCTCCCCACCCATAACCCTGATCACCATAAAAATGTAGAACACATGTCTCTGGTAGTCTAGTGGTCCCCCCAACCCCCAACCCACACAGCCCCCAGCCCACACAGCTCCCACCCACCCTGGTCATCAGCAGACAGCATACCTCTGTGGCTGCCTGCCGAATGACAGCTTACAGTATCTGCTGCAAGCTCATTGATCCACACTGTGGACCAATGGGCTTGCAGTGCATACTGTAATAGTCATTCACAACTTTGTGAATGAAGTCATTTATTCACAAAGTTGTATGACAAGAGTGGTATTTTATAGATAGATAGATAGATAGATAGATAGATAGATAGATAGATAGATAGATAGATAGATATTATACTGGCATGGTAGTGCCAGTATAGTTAGGGTTGCCTGGCCACATCAATGTTAAACCCCACATTTTGCATTTTAATAACTTTGGCACAGTACGACAGATTTACCTGCAATTTTGCATGCACAGTCTAGTACCATAGATCTCTGGATATGGCAACTTGCATTATGGTCAGATGAGCAGTTGAGGAACTGCAGAGCACCCAAAAATGCAAAACAATGGGGGATTTGTGTGTTTCTTTGCTCGTGGCTACAGCCCATACAATTTATCTGTTTGGTCTGAAATCTTCAGGGAAGATGCAGTCTGTGTCACTGATATGCCTTTTGAAGATTTGGTGATAAAATATTAAACCGTTCAAAATGTATTAAAAAAACAAGTTTCCCATTATAGTCAATGGGAAAAAGTATATGTGTCTCTTGAAAGCTGCCACCAGCTTTCGCAAATGCCCTATTTGTGAAAGCAATGGCCGCCATCTTGTTTCAGTTAGTGGCAGCTAAAAACAGCAGCCATTTAAAAAATAATGGCCCTAGGTAAACACAGATTGTTGTGTTTACCTAATCGGGAGCCAAGGAACACACTGTGGGCATCAGATTTTTAATCTGAGCCCCCAGAATGCTTTTTTCAGATTCAACCCCCCTACTGTTGCAATTTCTGAAAGTGTCAAGCTGCCGGCATCATTCTAACCTGAAAAAACCTAAATCCTTTTGTGGCCTCTTTTGGGCTAAAGTAATGGTCCCACCGTGTTCCTCTGTCCCCATTAGGTAAACACAAGTGTTTACCTAACAAAATGAAGAAAACCAGCTGGGGACCCAATGTCTTTCATATTTGGTGCAGAATACTGCATCAAAATTTTTGATGCAGGATCCTCCATCCAATTCCTGTTCTGTGCACAGTACACTAACTGATCCAACATCGGGATACCCACTCCCCATGTTGGAATCATGTCTCCCCTCACCCCCAAAACTTGTGGCACACTAAGAGCCCGCCCCAGTGAACCCCCAATTTTTTTTTTAAAAACAGTTGCCAATGGGGTTGCCCATTCTCCCCCTGTTGGCAGTATATCACCCCAAACTCATGTGGCACACTGGGACCCCACCCCAGTGTGCCTAAAATGTTTTTATAAACACTTGCCGATGGGGTGCCCAATCCCCCTGTAGGCAGCATGTACCCCCAAAAAATTCATGTGGCACACTGGGAGCCCACCCCAGTGTGCCCCAAACATTTTCTTTCCTTGTAACATAAGAAAACTGCCCATCATCATCTTTTTTCCCCTATCAAAATAAAAACAGTCCATCGTCGTCTCTCCAGGCCCCCCTCTCACTGAGCACCCACATCACCGCACCCCCTTCACCCGTACTTACTATCCGAAGGTCAGGAACAGCGATCTTCTCAGGACCAGAGACACGCCTGCACTCTGCAAAGCCGAACTGCAAAATGAAGAATCAAAAGTATGCCGTAATATGGGAGTCAATGGGGGGGGGGTTCAACTTAGGTTGATATCTCAGCCATTTTTTGGAATTTTGCACCAAATTTTCAACATGAGGTTCTTGGGACCCCATCTCATGAACACTGTCACTGTTATTTCATTTCTCGGTCCCTGAAGATGATTTCACAGTCACTGTGCAGAATCACCCTTTGGGACTGGTTAATGAAATGATACTGCCACTGTTCTTGAGGTGGGGTCTCAAAAAGCTCATGTTGCAAATCTGGTGAAAAAATACCAAAAAATTACTGTGTTACAAGTGTGCATTGCACAGTTTATACGCACGCTCATAACTAAGCCAATTTTTGATATTTCAACTTCAGATTTTCAGCATTGCTATTTTTTCACAACTCCTAATGAACAGTACACCTGTCACTTTGCACATCTTGCCCAGAACATGTTTTCACACCTGTGGTGCAGAATGGCATGGTCACTGTGCAAAATCAACTTTCTGGATGGATAAACAAAATCACAGTGCCTGTGTTCATGAGGGGAGGTCCCAAGAAAACCATGTTGAAACTTTTGTGAAAAAATTCCAAAAAATGACCATGTTACAAGCGTGCATTGCGCAGTTTCAATGCATGCTTGTAAATTTGCAAATTTTTTATATTTTCAGTCCAGATTTTCAAGATTGAAATTTTGTCACACCTCTTCATGAACAGTACACCTGTCATTTTACACCTCCAGCCCAGAACGTGTTTTCACACCTGTGGCACAGAATGCATTGATCATTGTGCGAAATCAACTTTTGGGATGGGTTAACAAAGTCAAAGTTCCAGTGTTCATGAGGTGAGGTCCCCCCCAAAAATGTTGAAAATTTTGTGAAAAAAATCCAAAAATTACAATGTTATGTGTGTACATTACATTTTCAATGCACGCTTGTAAATACGCAAATTTTTTATATTTTCACTACAGATTTTCAACATTGACATTTTGTCACACCTCCTCATGATGAACAGTACAGCTGTCATTTTTTACAGCATGCCTGAATTTCAGCGATATGAAACAGCAGGGCCCTCCCGCAATGACATACCACTTACTATATACATCAAACTCTCTCAAAACAAAGGGAAATTCATTGCAAAACACTCTACTAATGCATCAGTTAGAGTTGATTGTACACTGACAAAAGTTTGGAAATTCAGTGTTAGGGTTACCAGCCCCTACCGCCCCATGTTCACCCTCCACACACCAACAGGCATCGGCATGTGCATTAGGGTAGTCAGGCCTAACTCTCACCCCATTCTCTTATACTGCACCACCTAAGCTTATTTACAAACAGAATGGGGTGAGAGTTAGGGTGACAACCCTAATGCACATGCAACACCTGTTGGTGTATGGAGGGTGGGGGTGGGGTGGTAGGGGCTGGCAACCCTAACACTGAATTTCCAAACTTTTGTCGGTATACAATCAACTGTAACTGATTTATTAATGGAGTTTTTTGTAATGAATAGATAGATAGACAGACAGACAGATAGATAGATGGATAGGTCGATATGTGAGGCACAATGCATATGCCAGGTGTCTTCAACCACCAGAGAAGTCTGTATATCAAAGCATGCTGGATACCCCAAAGGGTGATATTCCACTTATAAAATAGGTCCTAAATCGATCTGAGAAGTGTGAACAGTCATTTACTTCAGCAGTCAACTTACCTTTATAGTTTCTTTCTTTTGGCTTGTATATTTTCACCTGTATGTTACTATTCCTGCTGGACTATGTTTAGCTTTTGTCTGCTTCTTTCCTCAGTGGAGCATCCATGAAAATAAGATGGTGCATCTCAAGGGGTTATCCCAGTTTAAGTAATATCAAATAAACAGAAAAAAATGAGAACATTAAATCTAGTTCTGAACTGTCCAGGTGCTTTCTGAAACCTGGACAGTCAGATAATGTTCTCAGCCAATCAGATCACTAGGATTTCATCATCTATTTTATAAATATATATACTAAATGTGTCTATAATATATACATATATATGAGCAAGAGCAATAACACACAAAAGGGAAAGCATTTTTTGAGAATTAGTGCATGCACCGGGTGAATTGGAAGGCACAAGGCCAATGATGGAGTGACTTTCAACACACCCAAGAAGTGCATTAATTAATTGTCATAAAACTCATGCAACTAATGTGCAACTAATGAAATTATTCCTCATTTCTTCCTTTCTTTGTATGAATATGGAAGGGATTATTGATATTGTATATAAAATGATGTTCTGATGTTTTGATTTATGGGAGTGTAGAATGCCACTTCTTATAATCTTCTGAAAGTTTATAAGATTATACTATCTGTATAGAGAGCAAGATGAATAAGCACAGACTATGTAACTCACCAGTGATATTGAAACACATTAAAAATTGCTCTGTACATATGATGGATGTTACAGTATAATGTAAACTGAAGGACAAGTGAACTTTTGTATAGCCACCTAACTGTACCTCTTATGTAATATGTAAGAAACCAGACTGTTTTTTTTTAATATTCTTTTAATGGGAATTTTCATATATGTTAATAAATGTGGATGTTGTGGTTTTTGTGTTCTGTAAGGTAATGACCAAGTGGTTGAACAATAAAACTTTTGAACTGAATTGAACTGAAACTCATGCTCCTGAGTGGGTTGTTCTGCTTATAAAATGGAAACATTTCCTTTTTAATGAAAAAATATTTTATTTTTCTTTATGGGATTCATGGGATGTTTGCAAGTCCATTACCATTAACCATGGACTTCTTTTAGGTTATCCCACTAATCCCATTTCTTTCATGACACATCTAGTGATATCTAAAACTGACTTATATTGGAATTATGAACTACATCACTAGGTAGACTGTTCCAAGTGGAAACAACTCTATGGTTGCTCCATGCTCCTCCTGTATTTCTTTTGAAGTTTTCTCCTTTTAATAATAAATCATACCTCCTAATGTTTCTACAGTTCTCTCTGGCCACCAGTCCCATAGATTCCCATACATCAGCATTACCTTGTGCCCTATAAACCAAACACAGGTCCCCTCTCAATATTCTATATTGCAGGGAGTACATCCCCAACGTCCTCAATCTGTCGCCATAGGGCAAGTGTTTGATGCTGAAGACTAAGGGCTTGATTCTCAAAATGGGCTGAGATCAGCACAAGCTGTGGCAAACAGCAGCTTGTACTGAAGTCCAGTGCACCAGGGACCCTGCACCTGATTCAGGTACAGGTACAGGAGGAGTCCCGGTGCCTAAGTCCCCACACTTGTGGCAACCTCTCTCATGGTACATACATGGCACACAGAAGGGTTTGCTGCAGTCACCTTGCAGCAAAGGCAAGTGGTGCCCCATCCCTGATCCCCTGTGCAACAACTGAAATATCCATCCCTGGTGGTTTAGTGGCCCCCCCCTTCCTGATCCCTCGTGTCCTTGGTATCATAACATCCAATATAGCCCCTTTCATTAGTGGTATTGTGGCCTCCTTCCTGATTTTGGCCGAATTATGAATTATTTTTATTGTCCCCTGCCAAGGTAGTACAGTGACCCCCCTCTCTGATCCCCGATGTTAACCATATTATGAATAATTTTTATTGTCCCCTGCCATGGTAGTATAGTGGCCTCCCTCTCTGATCCTCAATGTTAACCATATTATGAATTATTTTTTTGTCCCCTGCCATTGTGGTATAGTTCCCACCACCCTGCTCCCCTATCCCGATTCAGAGCAGGTGCCAGAACAGCCTTCCTCTCACCTTTGAGGCCAGCACTGACTGAACTGTCACTGAGCACGTACTGTAAAGTGTATGCGCAGTGTTTACACTTTACAGTATGCGCTTAGTGACAGCTGAGTTGTTGCCAGCTGTGGAGGTGAGAGGAGGGCTGTGCTGGCACAGGCTCTGAATTGGGATGGGGGAGCAGGGTGGTGGGCACTATCTGCTGGGGTAGCTGGTGGGGGGAACACTATGCCACCACAGCAGGGAACAATAAAAATAATTAATAATTCATAGTGCAAATTGTAAATTGAACAGCATCTAGTAAACTATGTGGGGGGGGTAATTCTGTATTTTACATTATAATGTAAAATACGTAATTGGAAGGCATGTTATTGGTAAGAATAAGAATGAACACAAGAGAAACTTTTTTGGCATTCAAAAAATTAACAAAAATGTGAGGGGTGGAAATTAGAAACAACAGGTGAGCCAGAATGAGACACAGTGGATATTCAGGACATGGGTTTGCTATCCACGAGGATTGAATGATTCAGTGAAAGCAGGTCACGTGTTGTAAATAATGATTTGTATCCTTCATTTGTAAGAAAGATTAAAAGAATGTCCAAACTGATGTATAGGACTTTGAAATAAGGTCCTGTATTTATAACATTTAAATTTAGTGAATTGGGTGCTTGATTTTGAAGCATCCAAATATGGAAAATATGATGTGCAATTGATTAGACTTTGCACATTGTGTACAGTTGATTGGGATATACTGTAAAGTCCCTGTTTGCCCTTCTAATGGTGAATTCTATCTTTGGTCCAGCCCCCCCTCCACACACATAGTTTACTATATTTTGTATTCTATTTATTTATTTTTTTCTTTACAGTATATTTAGGTGGACTTTGTCATTAAGTCATGTGAATTTTACAACTTAGTTAATCTCATTAGATGCAGTTCAATTTACAATTTGCACTGGAAAGAAATAAAACATACAATAACAATGCTTCTTTAATTGCTAAACTGGTTAGGATTTATCTCATCTCTCCAAGGTTAAAAGAAAACAAAATGAAATACGATATGAGATCTCTGATTATTTTTATGCCTACCACTGTAGTCTTTGTTGCACATACATATTGATGGCAACTTTATTTTTGTAAAAATGTAAAATTAAAAGGAAAGTAGTATTTATAAGGTAACAAAACAATAGTGTATATATAAATTACACTGCTATTAAGTGCATTGTTTTGTGTTTATATTGTAGTATGTCCACCCAAGCCATTTTGGAGTATACTATTCCCGAACAAAAAAGCACCTGATTGAAAAGGGAAGTGCACGAATAAAGAATACTTTGGCTTTACACTTTACTACTGAGAAGATGGAATAAAAAACAAGAGTTGGACCAAATCATGAACAAATGTACTGTTTGGAGTATACCATAATGCACATTGTGCTCAATGTTTGGAATGCCTAAAAAAGGTATCCTGTGATGTGGGCACATCGCAAGTGGGCACCAACCAAAATGGCAACCCACTTGCAGTGACTACCCACACGGCAAGGAAGGAGGGAGCATGACTGGATGGGGAGGGTTTGCGAGTGGAGATGGGATGTCACTATACCTACTCACGCATGTGGGGGGGAGAGCGAGCACGTCAAATGAGGGGGTGGGAGGGTTTGTGAGGGGTGGAGCCACAGACTGCCACTGAACTGGCTGGGTGGCATGGTGGGGTATGTGCAGGCTTGGGGTGGATGTGGTACAGGGTTCGAGTCTGGGTGCAGGTATGCTTTGTTGTGCCCAGCCTGAGTAGGGTTCCCCCCCACTGTTGCACCCCCAACATGTAGCCCCCTGGAGTTGAGAATCTAAAGTAGGGGTGCGGAGGTGAAGTGCCCCATGGGGAGAGATTGGAGGCAGCCCCCACATAAAATTAAAAAACAAGTTTTGCACCAATTTCACTGTCAGTGTAGTTGCTCATTGCCAAAATTGAATTTCGCAAGTACACTTGCCATAAGGACGATCGCCATTCGGCAACCACCCTTATGACATAGAACCCCTAAAAAACACTAAATGGATATGCTTATCATGCTTTTCTTATTATTGATTCAAATTAATCAGTATACAAAGGTTTGGAAATTTATTGTTTCTTTTATTAATTTATTAAGAATGATTAAGTAAATATAAATAGCATTTTGTAGGGGTTTAGAGTTAATTCTGTACATACAATTTTAGCAGTTGTTATGTGGATTTTTTTTTAGATTTCTTTTTTATATTTTAATGGATTTATTAACAGCACTTTAGCACTTTGATTGGTACCCCTATAAAAAGGGCTAACATTGCTCATGTGATGTACCTCAGAAGAAGACCCACCTAGACAGAACAAAATGTAAGGTCTTTTCACCTGAAGGCAATGCTGTAGCAATGTACTGCCTTTGTTCACCCCATTAGATACTGTTTGCCTTGTTGTCTTTTGGATGCACTTTTTGGCACTTGGAGAAAAACCTTTTAACACAAAATAAAAAGAGTATGTAAGTATTGACATCTCTTTCGTGGTTTTTTATATTGTCTACTTGCTAGCATCTGAATATAACCATTGGTAGGCGTTCTTTCTTTTTTGTTTTGTACTTTATACTTTGGTGTAGCACTGCCGACGTTAGGCTATTTAGTGGAGTGCTAGGTCTATGGTTTTGTCATTTATGGATGGAATAGACCGAAATTTGGCATGCACAGTCTGGGTTCCACAATATCTCATTCCTCAAATGCTGACAATGATCACTACGGTGAGTATTAGTGGGTGATCACACTGAAAAAGATAGCGTTCCTTTCATGTGTAATTGCTGAAGGAAAAAATAGACCGACTCAGCTCATCAACACTGTCAGCAGATTATTAAATCCTTTCTGTCTGCAGTCAGGAAGAATTTTTTCAGCTGAGAAATGTGATGAGTTTAGTCAATTTTTCCTGCACAAGTTGCCCTCCATCAGAGCTGCTATCTCTTCAGGCAGCTTGTCATGGACTAGTAGTGTTCATGATGAGAATGATATAAGCACAGTGGGTGTAGTCTGACCTAGTGCAGATTGAGGAGGTATGCTGAGTGGTCCTGTGGCAATGCCCTATATGCTTTATGTTGGACATAGGGCCTACTGGTTTCCTTTCCAGCTGCAGGCTGACCCTGGTGCCAGTTATCTCTGAGAATGTCAGGTGTTCACTTCAGGTGAGGTCTCCCCACAAAACCAAAGAGGGCAGTGGTGAAACCCCTTTTGTAGAAACCATCTCTGGACCCAGTTGGTCTGGCAAATTACAGGTCTAGCTTGAACTTTCCATTTTTTAAGGAAGGAAATAAAGAAGGTAGTAGCGGTGCAGTACATGACTGCTTGGAATGTTTTGAGATCCTTGAGCCATTCAAGGATTAGTCCTTGGCACAGTATGGAGACTATTAGTTTAAGGCATTCAGTGGTCTTTTAATTGTGAGAGACAGTGGTCAGTGTTCCATCTTGGTACTGCTTAGTCTCTTCTCAGCTTTTGACATGGTGGATAATAGAGTGCTATTGGCTCATCTGAGGCACTATGTGGAATTTAGTGGCACAGAACTGTGCTGGTTTGAATCCTACCTGCTCAGCAGAGTGCAGCAGGTGGCATTGGGTGGTAACATCTTGAAGCCTACTGCTATCTGTTGTAGGGTACCTCAGGGGTGGATTCTAGGTTCAAGGTTTTTGATATGTACATGTTGCCATTGGGAGAGAACATCATGAGGCATTATGGAGTATGGTCTGAGTTGTCACTGCTATGGAAAGGATAGCCAGTGCTACCTGTCATGTGCACCTGATGGGGGTCAACATGGTGACCTTGCTGGATGAGTGTCTTGCAGAAATCCGGGACTGGATGGCATCAAGCTGGCTCAGGCTAAACTCATCTAAGGCTGAGGTGTTACTGGTGAGATGGGGCCACGAGGGGGCAGCAATGAATAAGGATAGTGCCTTGTTACCATCATTAAATGGCACTAATATATGAGCTGTTGATAAGGTAAGGAATCTGGACATTGTTGTGGATGGCAGATTGACCTTTGAACTTCAGGTTGGCAGACTGACCTTTGAACTTCAAGTTATCATCTGTTATCCACAGTGGCTTTTACAATCTGTGTAATATTGCCCAGATTCCAACATAACTTGCTGCCATCGACCTGGGAACATTAGTGCACACTTTCATTATCTCCTATTAGGACTACTGCAATGTTCATTATGTAGGACTATCTGGGGGGCTGATACATCACTTGCAGCTCATGCAGAACTCAGCAGCAAGCTGATTGCTGGAACTTCCTGTTCCATGCATATCATGCTGGTTCTCCAGGAACTACATTGACTACCAGTGAGGTGAGTGCATCAGGTTCAAGATAGATTTGTTGGCATACAAATCCTGCATGATTTGGGTCCTGGTTGCCTGAAAGACCTTCTGACATTTTACATGCATGTCCATCTACTTCTTTCCTCAGGGGCAGGGCTCTTCATGCTCCCACAGCCCTTTTTATGGATGTATAAAAGCAAGATCAAATCTACTGCTCTCGGGTAATGTCTTCCCCAACCCTGGCCCAGGCACAGGTGCCATTACACTAACAACTATTAAAAGAACAGGTGTAATAATGATTGCGTCCATGAAAATCTGCAGCCTCTTGGCTAAATACGATGCTCTGCAGGTCCGAGTCAGTCAGTATGCTAGTGGTAGCTATGGGATTCACACCCAGGTCTCCAGGTTTGCAGCTCAGAGCTTTAAAACACTAAGCTAAACTGCCTGGCTCTAGGTACTGTAAAATAAAATTTGAAAGCTTCAGCTTAACAGGCATGGATTTCTAAACCACGTCACCAAGGATCTCCAAGCTGCCTAAGAGTTACACACTTTCTCAACAAACAACAAACAAACAATAGAAATAAAACTCTTCCAAAGTACTCTTGTATGTTAGTACCTCTTATAGAGGTACATCTGAAAATGGGGAAAATGCTATAACTGGAATCCTCACATTCCTAGGATTTTATGCTGATGTCACAGCTTTGAGCTGTGCCACCATCCAAGTGTGGGCATACATTACCCATATGTAATCATTCCCCATTGGCAATGTGAAGCAATACAGAAACAACTTTATCTGTTGACCATAACTTGTCCATTTTTGGTCTGATTGACCCCAAGTTTTCAGGGTGGGCATATTGGCACCCGTCTCATGAACACTTAAGTGTCATTTTGTTTATGCACCTCAAAATGTATTTTGGTGACCCTTTAAAACACATTTCAGAGTTATCAAGCAAGGCAACTTTATTTCTATAGTATCCTTTCCTGAAGGCTCTGGGTGCTGTACAATAAAACAACTGCAAAAGAAAAAATCACACAGGCAAAATGAAATCAAAATAAAAACAATTAAAATTCAGGAAAAGCTTCAGCACATAGAAACATTTTCAAACTAGATTTAAAGGCCTCTATCAAGTGGGCAGATCGAATATGGTCTAGCAAGACATTCCATAAAGTGGGTGCCACAACACATGACTCTCTGTCACCAGACTAATGGAGCTAAAAGCAAGTCAACATCAGAAGATCAGATTGAGCGAGTTGGGCAGCAGGGAACTAGAAGGTCTTTTAAGTAGTCTGGTCCTGAACCAGGCAGGGCCTTGACAGTTATCAAGCATACCTTGAAGGTTATGCACCACTAGGGAGGTGGGATGCTGATATGTCCCTGAACATTTGTGGTAAATTCAACCCCAAATTGACAAGTTATGACCAAAAGTCAAACAAAAGGGAAAAACATGGTTTCCGTGTCTTGTAGAATGAAAACAAAAACATCCTCTTTCTTTTGTTTGGCCACAGGGTGCATAAGCCTCATGGCCCTTAAGCACCCCCTCAAACTTTTTTGCCCCTTCTTTATTTGGTCACTAAGATGCCCCACCCTGGTGGCCATTACCTTGCATAATTGGTCTTTAAGGTGCCCAAGCCCGATGACCATTTTTATCACTGATTTAGCCATCTGGTTGTCTAATCTCAGTGGCTATTCCTGTTATACTGTATATGACTATGAGTTACCCAACTCCCCCTCTTCCACCCTCTTAGCGCCCATGCTGCCCTTTTCCCTCCCTCTTCCCACTCAAGGTACCTGAAAAAAAGGAAGCCATCCCACATTGTCATTTATTACATTTTCTAAACTTGTGAAAAAGACAATAGTCCATCACTGTATTTCCTCCATTTAACCTGTAAAAAAAAAACAGTCCATTGTTGCATTGCTCCGCCTACCCAGTCCCATCCCCACCCTGCCCCCCAAGTCACCACTCTACCTGTGTAGGGTCCACTGCTACAATCCTCTAAGAAACTGACAGTGCACATCCTACCACATCTAAGATCAAACTGAACTGATTACAGTTTTTCAGAACTTGATTTTTTCATGTGTTTTTCAACTTTTATTTGTAACTGTGCTGTGTTTTAACATTTTGACCAACATAACTTTTTTCACCCTGCTTCATGAGCCTAGCAGCTGTTATTTTTCAAATCTTAACAAAAATATTATTTTGCAGTCGTATTGCAAACTTTTCACATGGAATTTGAAAACAATAGCTGCCAAGTACATAAGGTGGGGTAGAAAAAGATTAGATGGAAAATGTAAGGTCAAAATATAAAAAAATGATGACATTATTAGCAAAAGTTGAAAAAACATGCCAAAAACTAACACTAAAGCAACAATAGTTGGCTTGTGCTGATAGCAAAATACCTTTCAACTTTGATTATTAAATTTCGCATTTTTGAGATTTTTGACCCCATACCTTCATTGTGCTCATTTTTACACCAACCTATGACCCACAAAGCTGTCATTTTTCAAATTGCACCTGAAGCATTGTTTTGTGGTTGTTCTGCAAAACAATGTTTTGAGTGAACTTTGAAAAACACAGTTATCACATTCATACGATGAAGTGGAAAAAAGGATGCGGTGAAAAGTTTGGCTCAAAATCTCAAAAGAACATGACGTTAGATCATGTGATGTTTTTGTACAGCTCTTCTGAGCTCTACATGTGTTGCTTCATACACTCGCACAGCAAATTAGGACCTACAGGCCCTGTGCAAAGTCAATTCTGATGTACCTTCTGATTTGAACAGGGGCAAAAGGGCCTGTGTGTCTTACTTAATGTAAGGCCCTAGGACTTGCCGCCTGATTTGTGCAGGGCTTGACAGGCCCTGCACAAAGCAAGTTAGGAATTACCTCCTGATTTGCACAGGTCCTGTGCAAAGCAAGTTTCCACCATGTTGTGTCACACAGAGCTCATACATTCCTGAGTGATGCACCACCAATGGCACTGTGGCTATCTAAAAAAGACAAGAACATGTATGGCAATAAACTACCATAATGTATCAGTTATGGTTTTATAAACTTCAAAAATAGTGAATTCTGATGTTTGGAATTTCTTCCCAAACTTGTTCACTCTCATGCATTACCCCCATAAACTCTACCAAACTGAATGCCAAAGTAAAATCCAGAGCCCAGTCATGAAGGTCCCTCTGCATTGCAAGTTATGACTGGGATCCTCTTGTTTCTGGCAAGGCGCAAAGTGCACTGAGTAAAGCAAATTAGAATTCAGGTCCAAAAGTCCTTGCATATTCTGCTTGATGAACCGACATCAAGCAGGTGAGGACTCAGAGGAAAGGGACATTTTAAGCCATAATATATTGGTATTGAACTTAAGGAGGCAGTTGTATGTTGAGCTTACAACAATAAAATTTGAGTTCCTAATGTTTAGGAGTTTCACAGTTGTCATAATCCTTCCCACACTACGTGTCTGAGCTAGAGAGGAACCCTCCTATATATAAGCTTGATTTACTCAAGATTCAGGGATATAGGGCAGGCACATTAAAACTTCAATAACTAGATCTACTAGTAAAACCCTGTAAAAAGTAAACCCCAAGCTCACAAAACATCTAAAGAATATGCACAAGACTAGAGCTACAGTTGATGGTTTCCTAGACACTTCCTTAGTTACTCAGCATCTGAGGCCCTCTCACCTAAGAAACTGTTGATATCTTTAATAGAAACAGTAAAAGGTAAAAGTAGGAAGATGGGAGGGGAGGGATGAAGAGGATCACTGGTATACTGTGGGAATGGAGATGAGAAAGGTAGAACATCAAATCATGCACCGTGTCAAAAACACCATGAATAGGCTCATATCACTGTACATTCCTGAACAAGAAATAATTGATGGCATGGAATCACACAATACTAAGCATAACCATGTTGAAAGAAATGCAATTGTAACTGGGAGCTCCATAGTGAGGTGCATAGATAGCCATTTTTGTAAGGACAATCAGGAAAGTAGGATGGTGACATGACTGCCAGAAGCTAAAATTATTGATGTGAAAGAGAACCTGCAGAAAAATTTGATCAAGAGATTCAAACATGAAATTCAACACTGACAAATGTGTGGCACTATACTAGGGGAAAGAAAAACAAAATAAAATGCATAATACAGACTTGCCGGTATATCCTAAAGGTTAATAAGATGAGAGAAAAAGCAGAGGATTTTTATAATTAATAATAATCTCAAACATGTAGCCCAGTGTGAGACTGTAGTCAGGAGATATCTCTAGACATTAAGGGGGGGGGGTGGCAAGACAGGCGCAATGCTGCTCCACTCCCCCACAGCAGCTCTGACTCTGTAGTGCATTTGTAATTTTTGTTAAATCCACAAGTACTGTATATCTGTTTTATTCAACATTGATGAATGAAACTTGTGATAAAATTGCAGTCAGCTTACCACATTCAATGCAAAACGCTGCTCCATTTCAGGGCACTCTCACTGTGAGCATGCCACAGTGAGCACGTTGCTGACCAATTTCTGGGAAACTTGTGATTTAGTAGGTTTCACTTGTTTGGGCTGTGGGCCACTTAGTTGGAGCTTTGTTGCTTTGTTTTGGCCCTGTATATTTCATTAAATGATTTTTTACCTTGGGGAGTTGTGTCTCTCTCCAGTGCGGACATGAGCTCAGTGGCATTCAGCTTGGTGTTTGTGGCTCCCGTTGTTAGAGCTTGTACCTTGAATGTTTGAATCATTCACCCAAAAAAGAACATGGGCACTCACCAACCTTTGTAGACATAACACTGGCTCCAAAATAGTTTCAAGAAATTAGATTTTTATTCCAAAACACACATAATTGCATGCTTGACACGTCTTGGACAAGGTCCTTTCTCAATCCCTAATGCAGTCAAACACAAACAGACTTAAATTTGAAATCTCTGAAGATGTCACAGTGATGTAACTAATAGTCAAGCAGATCTATTTAATTCAAAAGCAGCTTTATACTATAAGTAAAAAAATATTACTTGATTGAGAGCCAAATTAAGAGGGGAAGGGGCAACAAAGGAGGGGTGTGGGACATATAAAGAGGGACTGGGGGGGTAAAAATCAGGAAAACTAGTAAAGGGAACAAAACAATTAACACAGATCCATAAAAACACCTAAGTGCCATATATATATATATATATATATATATATATATATATATATATCACACACATACAATAAATCCGAATGAATGCTTTATTGATGATATCTTGATTTTATGGGAAGGTACTGAAACTGAACTGACTCATTTTATAGAGTTACAGATCCATAAAAACACATAAGTGCTACATAAATATATACAATAAATCCAGATAATCACTTTATTGATGTAATAATGATTTTATGGGAAGTTACTGAAACTGAACTGACTCATTTTATAGAGTTCTCACATTACACCAGTGACAACTTAAAATTTACTTTCTCCAGTAGTAGCTCCACAATTAATTTTCTAGATGTCACACTTTATTAGGGACCAGATACAATATTCAATGCTGCCTTTTTAGGGAGGAAGTAGCAGGGAACACTCTATTACTGGTCAACAGTTGTCATCCATGCCATGTAATTAAAAAATATCCCCAAAGGCCAGTTCATGTGCATTAAGTGCAGTTGTAACACCCCAGAAACTTATGAAACAGCAGCAGAAGATTTCAGCACTAAACTGATTGAGAGGGGCTACAACAAGAGAACAGTTACAGAAAATGCCAGGGAAATGGTTTTGAACACATACAGGAATGTACTATTAGAAAGGAAAGCACAAAATGAAAATGAGGAAACCAGAATTAATTTTGTAACCACTTACTGTGCACAAGGCAACCCACTGCAAAATATTATTTTTAAGAACAGGCATGTTCTGCAGAGTGACCCAGGTATAAAATATATTAAATCCATACCACCTAGAATGTCATTCAGAAAAGCTGCAACACTAGGGGACATTTTAACACAGCCATTTCAGGGAACCTACAAATGAAACTTGGCTAACACGTGGAGCAGAGGGTTGTTATCCCCGCCAGAGATGCTCTTTTTTAAGTATGTTCACACTGGTAAACAATTTTCCAGCAATAGCACCACCAACGACTATGACATTTGCAGACTGGTTCCATGACAGCACAGCGATTGCATTACAGCGAATGCAATTTCATCAACTTTAACACAGTGACCAAAAAAATCAGCGAGAGCATCTTCAGTGCATATTACTAAACCTGAAACTGTAGGCCTGTCCCCACAAATAGTCATACTGGGACCATGTACTGTGCTGGTGAAGGAGGGTTGGAAGAAGTGTTACTGACATGTTGGAAACTTTTTGGAGGATGCTTATCCTGGAGAAAAATGTTGGAGGAGACTTATTTGAATGGAGTAAACCTTAAGAACCTTAGAGATACCTGCAGTGTCTACAGTTCTTATGTACTTTGAGGCTTGGAGCATGGAGATAAAGTCAGAAACCCTTGCACTGCCTTTTACCGAATATGCTTTTTACTTTATTTCAGTCAGACTCTAGAAAAAACATTGACTTAGTGACAGGTAGTGGCTGCCTTAATGATGTTTTTTAAGAGGTGCTGTTTACTTCGTCTTGTATCAATGCCTAAAACTGCTTTAGTGTGCCTTAATTTATTTATTTATTTATTTGCTTTTGGTAACCAGGTGAGTGCACTAGGCATAGAAATGCCTATTTTCAGGCACGACCCCGGGAGAGAGACAATATAAAATACAACAAAATACAAACATGTGGCGCAGCACATGAGATAGGTATAGAAAGCAACATAACACTAAACAATTTACACAGAGAGTAAGTCATACTGGAAAGGTAGAGACAACATTCCAGTATGAGGCAAAACAGGAATAAACATTAAGGTCAAAATACATAAATTTGAGTCAAAACAGAAAGTAAAACAAGCATTACAAGTAAAGGTTTTACACAGCAGGTACAATAATGTGCCATAGGTTCAAGCTATGGAACCAGACATATAATTGCATCTCTGTTCAATTTAATTATTAATGGCCTTCAGCTATTATAGCACTTATTTAAAGAGTATAACTGATATGGAGCTAACCACTGGTTAGTATCGGGCTGGCAGTATAGCCTAGAGGTTAGAGGAACGAGGTGTGAATGAGTTTGATACATCCAGCAGACCAGACCTGAGTTTGATTCTCACAACCTCCACTTGCATATTATGTGGCTCTGAGCAAGTCACTTAACCGCCCAGTGCTCCCAGGTCACCCCTGAAAACAGGCACTTGTGCCTAGTGGGCCTTACCCAGTTACCAAAGACTAAAAATAAAGCATCATATGGGCATAATAAGCAATTAAATGGCTATGCTAAAGCTTTAAGCTATAATGTTTTAAGTGGAACTCACTAACACAAGATGTGAGTCACTGTATGGCTGATTATCTTTTATTATTCAGAAGCATCTGTGACCTTGTGGCAAAATGATACTTTTATGCATTGCAGCATGTTTTCCTTCTATAAAGATGCTATATTAGCTGTTAGCAGCTAAAGAAGCACGTTTGCGTGTGAAATAGCCTTGAACTCACTTGAACTCCTCTGCATGCAGCTAAAGCTATTTTTTGCACAGGAACTAGAACTCACTCTGATGGAAGGATCTTAGTAATAATTTTTACAATAGTAAGGGGCTCCAAAACTTTAATGTTATACAAAATAAAGATGCCTGGAGTGGAAATGGACCCTGAACAGACCCCAGTTGGAGCCTTCTTATTTCTGCTTATAAAATTGTGGACTCTAGAATATTAATAGAACCTTTTTTTTTAACCAAGAGAGACACTCTAAGCTGAATGCTTGTTTACAGGTGTGACCTGGGAGCACAAGGAAGATAAGTGACTTGCTCAGGGTCGCACAGTATATAAGTGGGGACTGTGAGATTCAAACCTAGGTCTCCAGCTTTGCAGCTTAGAACCTTAAACCACTGTGCTATACTGCTTCCTAAGCTCTGCTTCTTGACTGTAAACTTATAGTTTTATGAGTGAAAAATGAGCTCTTAGGCATCTGTCTAAGCATAGAAGAACTCCTCAGGGATATGGAACCTCTTAATGTTTTATACAGCATTCATTTTGTAGACAGCAACTATGTTTTTATTTCATTTTATCTCTTGATGTATATAATATTGTAATGTCTTTTTAGCTGACCAATAAATTATTTTGACTTGACTTGACACTAGACATTGGAATGCATTAGGAGAAGTTTATAAGTAGGGAGAGAGAGCTCTTTATGCCCCTTCATAAGTGCTTGTCATGACCACATTTAGAGTTCTGCATCCAGTTTTGAGCCCCTCATTAAAGAAGGGATGTGGCTAGCTTTGAGGGTGGGCAAAGTAGGATCACCAGCATGGAAATAGGTCTGGTAACATTGGGTATGAGACTTAATTACAGGATTTTGGCCTTTTTACTCTGGAAATAAAGAAAGAGATGGCATATACCCTTGGTATTGTATCTAAAACCATCAGGGACCCAGATCTGATGCAGTGTGAAGTATACAACCTCATCAAATAGAAGCTATAAATACAGTATAAACTAGTAAGGGGCCATTGCAGTAATGAATGGAGGAGGCCTGTCTCACACAAAAGGTAGTATCACTGTGACTTTATTTAGCATTGCAAGTGGTTTGTTGTGAAGCAATAAAAGCCTTTAAAACTTAACTTGATAAGCGTATGAATAATATGTACACTGATAGCTAGCATCACTGACCAATGATAGATAAACTTGCAAAGACATAAAAGGCTTACTTTTGCAGGTACCTTCCTAGGTTCCCACTGGATACTGAAAAATAAATCTATATGCCTTTTAGATGCCTTTCACACAGTGCTCCAAAGCTTAGTCTGTCTAAGACCAGCATATTTCTTTCTGTTCCAGCGTCTATTTAGGTTGCTGTTTTCTCCAGTTGTTCCCTGTTATTTTCAAAACCCCTCCCTATTCTAGGTGTGAAACATTTCTTTTAGAGGGTCCTCTAAAGTCAGCATTCTGTCTCTGAGAGTCGGTTTTTGCTTTACTTGACATTTCCCAGAAGACAAAGGGACAACGGCTGGGTCACCCCTGCTGTTCAAGCTCTCTGGCCAGAACTCTGGGCATTAGCAAAGAGCACTTCAGCTTGGGAGAATACTAACCCTTGGATTTGTTTAAAAAAACTCGACAACATGAAACTATGATCTAAGCCATGCTCTCAGATTCTTGCATTGAGTATAAACAGCCATGACATGCTGAAGACATGACTTGTCACAGTTCTACTATACAGTTTTGTAATTGAAAGGGATATAAAGTGCACCAGCATTCAAAAATGGTACCATCAGTGTGTAAACTGTAAACACCTAAAATGAGTGTAGTAAAAAAAAAAAAAAAAACAGTAAAGAAGGAACAATAAAATAATTTCAACACATATTTAAAAAAACAGCCTCCACTGGAAAAATGACATGCAGGTTCAGTGCCTATTTCCTTTCCAGAGTTACAGTATGTAAACTAGACAAAAATATTCTATCTAGATTAAAGTATCACTTGATCTGTTTTAGCTCACTTGAGTTCCATGATTTTGAGTGATAGATAGGCTCCAAAAACATGAATACTCAAAATAAAAAGAAAGTTTTACACATGACATTTTGAAATACCTGTTTGAACCAGAAAAGCATTAGTAATCACATGTTCTAATCTACACTCCATTACGTATATAGTTATTTGCACTGTAAGTATCTTGTGGTTCCCCTGTTACTAAATCAGTTCATGACTCATAGCAAATACGTTCACTCACCCACCAGGGTTACTAAGAAACAACATTTTTATCTTCTTACTTTTCTTTACATTTAGTGATTTTATCAGCATGTTTATGAGTAAACATGGCCAAACTACTAAGGTAAAATGGAAAATACAATTATGTATTAGTGCATCATACATCTCTGCCAATAAGTTATTGTTTTCACTATGCAGTCATATGCTTTATTGATAATAATTGTTTTTATAATTTAGCAGAATTAAATTACAATTTGATGATAAAAGGAAATGGAACATCATTATGTGAGTCATCATACTCCCCTTTCAATTTATGTCTGGGGAAATTCTAAACTCCTATGTCATGTTGAAATAGCTTGTTCTTGTTTATAACCTAGACCACTTCCCAACGAAAGCATGCCAGAGTGAAAGTGCATTTTTAAACAGATTAGATGGTAAACAGTCAGGCATGCCCTAAAATACACACAAAAAAACATTATGTTTCCTGTGGTCTAATCTGCTTAGTGGGGGCTGACAGGATCTTCCAGAATTAATTAAAACATATTCCAAGAAGATCTAGGTTTATTTTCACTATACCTTAAAAGCCTTTAAAAGTTTGTGGAGATAAAAAGGTAATAGCAGCCTGCTTGTCAGTTAGTTTATCATACTGAACTCACTGATGGCTTTTAATTGACATATGTAATCCCCAGGCTGATCATATTATAGTTTCTATTAAATTTTGAATGCTGAAATATTTGCTTTAATGGTGATGTAATGGTTCATTATGTTGCTGTGCAGTACTGTTGCCCCCTCTTGAGCAGGTGTCATCCTACAAGTACCTAGGCATCACCTTCGACTCGACTATTACATTCCACACCCACATCAATACCCTGTCCTCAGTCATAAACTCTCAGATTGGCCTTCTCTGTTGCCACAGAGACTGCCTCCCACAAACCGCCCTCCAACTGGCCATCAACTCCTCCATCCTGTCCCTAGTGGACTACAGCCTACCTATCCACATTGTGGCCAACAATACTGCCCTCACCAGAATCCAGACCTTGATAAACAAGGCCTGCAGACTCCTGACCAGTGCATCCCTCTTCATCTCTACTTTTCCATCACTAACCTGCTCACCTTGGAGGAGCGCCTGCACTACCAAACCTGCTTACTTGCCAAAAAATCTCTGCTAGAACTCTCCCCTCCCAGGGGTCACTGCATCCCTGCAGCTTGCATCCCCATCTGTTGCCACCTGTAGCTCAGTTAAGGCCACCTTTATGGTGCCCCATACTAAGACCTCCCTAGCCCAAAGGTCCTTCCACTACCACGCCACCACGTGGTTCAACTCCCTCCCACCCTCTGTTGCTAAGTCTATCAAAATTGGTCCCTTTAAAGTCACTCTCCATAACCACCTCTTTGGCACCCAAAACTGTAGTTGCCCTTAATTAACCGAATGTTTAGGTCCCTTCCCATTTCTGGCCCATAGCCTTGACAATGTCCATTGGACTGCTTCCCCCCCTTTTTTTTTCTTTTCTTCACCCCTGTTTCTACCCACCCAACCCTTCCACATAGGGATTTCCCTGGTATGACCAGGGTTGTGACTTCTACTATTGTTATACTTTATACGATTGCTATTTACTGCATGAAATTTTATTCTTCAGAACCACTGTTATATTGTGTTCTTGTGTTATCTGTATTGCACTTGTATGTTACCACTGTTGTGTCTCACACTGTAACCATGTCTACCCTCCCTGCAATGAAGTGCCTTTTTAAATGAGTCCCTGACGCAAAGGTTGTAAATCCGACTTTCAAAAATAAAATAAAAAAAAATAAAAAAAATAAAATATGTTATATCCATGGACTACCATCTAGAGACAGCATCACCACTTTCAATGATATCATAAGTTATACTGCTCAATTGATCCACCATCGTGCCATCCGATGTCAGAGGAGCAAATGAAGAATTTGTTATTCTTTAGTGTGTCACTAGGTGTCTTGTGATCCGTTGCTCAGTTTGGCATTGTTGTGTGACAACTGGTGATGAAGAGTACACACTCAAACTTTGTTGATAAAAGAAAATGACATGGAACATCATTATGTGTGTCATCATACTCCCCCTACAATTTATGTCTGGGGAAATTCTAAACTCCTATGTCATGTTGAAATAGCTTGTTCTTGTTTATAACCTAGACCACTTCCCAATGAAAGCATGCTAGAGTGAAAGTGCATTTATAAACAGATTAGATGGCAAACCGTCAGGCATGCTCTAAAACACTCACACAAAAACATTATGTTTCCTGTGGTCTAATCTTAATGGGGGCTGACAGGATCTTCCAGAATTAATTAAAATGTGTTCCAGGAAGATCTAGGTTTTATTTTCACTATGCTGTAAACACTCAGTGCACTCTAGTGTGTGTCACAGTAAACAGGTAATATACCTTTGTCCCTTCATCTCTGAATATTTCACTCTACAATTCGCTCCAAATCTGTAGAAGTATGCTTCAAAGAATCACAGACAAGTTGCTGCAATACAACAAAAACATTTATATCATCAGATAAACAATGCATAACAGATAACATTAGACTAATCAATGTTAAAAAGTAACTACAAACACATCAAAATACAATAAATAAAATAGTTAGTTGTTTGTCTATTAGAAGTAAACACCTGGGGCAAGATATTCAAAAGTTAGCATGGATGCTAAGGGGTGTTTGCCCATGCTAACTTGGCTTTGTTTCATATTTGTGGGTGGGGTATATATTCACAGACCCCAAAGCACAAGCAAAACCCATTTGTGCCTGAGTGCTAACATATTGCTTTGCTCATTCAATTGAGGTGGTCCCTCACTGCATATGAGCATAGCAGGTAAATTCAGAAGTTTACATCAGTGGCAAATGTTATTAAAAAGGGCACAAGTTACTGACTTTGCAAGCCTCATCTTAATGAGGAGCAAGGTCCTGGTGGCAGGCAGTGATACTGCAGCCACCCATTCCTTTGTGATCCCTATTTGGGTGAACCACTGAATGCCCTTGTGTCTAGTGGCACCCCCCCTTCCAATCACTGACCCTGGTATTGCAAACATTCTCCCTGGTGTCTAGTGGCACTCCTCATCCTCTGATCACCAGCAGTTATCCAGTGTCATGGTGCCCTGGTGTCTAAGGTCCCTCTCCACCCTCTGATCCACTGGCCCCATAATGCAGATGTAGTCTCTGGTGGATAGTGGTACCCCCCAATCCTTGAAAACCCATCCTCATAAGGGTTCGATTGTCTCTGGCATCCAGTGACCCTCCCCAACTGCCAATCACCAATATGACCAGTGAATGATGGTGAATCAGTAGCCCCTTGCACCACCTGCAATTAGGACACCACCCAGCCAATAGAGATGTTGCAAAATGTTCTTTCACCGGCGAATTGTACAAGCATGTGCTCATTCATTGAGTGCTCAGATGGGCTGCTGGCCATGTAGGTGAGAGGAGGGCTGTGCCGGTGGCCTGATCGGGGTACCGGGGAAGCGAGGTGAGGTCTGACTTAAGACAGGGTAGGGGTCCACTAGACACCAGGGACAGGGGAGGGGATTTTTTAACAAAAAGATATGGGGCCAGGGCTCAGTGTGACTGGGGGAGGAGGGAATGTTCTTAATTTAAATTTAGCTGGTGATCAGCCTGGGGGGCACCAGACACCTGGGACATGGGAGGGAATTGTTGTTGTTTTTTTCACAAAGATTGGGTGCTGGGGCTCAGGGTGACTGGGGAGGAGGGAGGGTTCTATATTTGAATTTGGCTGGTGATCAGCTGGGGGAGAGGAAACCACTAGACACCAGGGACATGGGAGGAGGGGATTGCTTTTTTAGAGAAGATTAGGGTCTGGTGGCAAAATTAAGAAATTTTGCTTGCAGGTGGCAAAATTTCACCCAGGAGTGGCAAATTTCACTGGTTTGTGGACAAAATTTCACATACCCAATGGGGAAAATTTAGCATTTTGCCCAGCTAAATATTTCGCATAATGCACAAAGTCTGTGAAATATTTTGCCCGGTGAAATATTCCAATTTCGCACAACACTACCAGTCAGCCCCCAAGCTATGTGCATCTGGTGGTGTGTGTGACAGAGCCCTGGATGATAACTATGTCAGCCATCTTTTCATCTCCTTGGCCTGCCACCGTATGGGAGGACAGAGAGTGTGCATACAAGGGGGGGCACTGAACCACCATCATTTTCCAGTCTAGTTGGTGACTGGCAGTCGGGGTAGATGACTGGACACCAGGGATAACTGAAGCCTTACCAGGATGAGCATTTGGGAGGTACCACTACCCACTAGGGATACATTTGCATTACAGGGCTGGTGGATTGGATGGTGGGGAGGGACCCTAGACACCAGGGTATTATGACACTGGACCAGGGCAGGTGATCAAAGGGTGGGGAATGCCACTAGACACAAGGGAATGCATTTACATTAAGGGAATGGGTGTTTGGGGTGTAGGGGAGCCAGTCCCCACCATGCCTGATATGGCAGGTGACCATGGGGGGGTGAAAACCTGCTACCACCTCCTATGCAAATAAGACCATAATGGGCATGCACCAATAGGCTCATTTACATTCTACTCTACTACTGAATATCATGCCTTGTTTCCTTGCACTATTCAATTGGAGGGGTGAAAACCCTGGGGTATGCATACAGTGGTATCATCCCAACACACAATGACTTTTTGCCAGCTAACACCATCAAAGTGACAAATCTCACCAGGTTGAGATTGGTCACTGTGGTGGTCTGCTGTCTGCTAATGCAGAGATTCCCAGTGTTGTGCCCCCATCCTGAACCAACTCCAACTCAGATTTGGGTATTTAGAGATGGGAGTGCGGGGGGCAAAGACCCCTGCAGAAAAACATTTAGTGCTGTCAGACACAATGCCGACTGTTGGCATTGTTCCCATCACTTTCAGAGGTGTTGACATCAACACGGTCGATGTTTTGTCATAGAACTGCATACAGTCTAGGTCCATGTTGGGGCAGCACAGCTAGCCTTAGCGCTGCACTGACATGGCTCTATATTCAGTTAGAAGTTCTATTGTGCTAACTGACTGAATATATCACCCTCCAGGTACGGTGCAAGCACAGCACAAACCATTGCACTCTACTTTTGCAACTATTTGAATATCTAGACCATGATCTTTAAATACCATTAACCCATGTTATCGCATCCCTGTTTTTATGGCTGTGGGCAGAGCCTACAGCCATTGTGCTATCTGTAGCTTGAAAATGGAGTTTCATGGAACTCATATTTTGGACATTTCAGTGTATTCTTCCACATCTACAAATCACTATGGCAACTAAAATAAAATAATCCCTTCTTTCTGTTTAGAATGTTGGAGACATAACTCCAAGCTGTTTATATGAGGGCCATTAGGAAACTGAAACAGCTTGTTAAATATTGGTTGCCTATTAAACTGGAGATTTGTTTACCCCTTTTGAAATGCAACAGCTTGCACATTTAAATGATTAGCATTTAAACATTTTTTGCTACTAATTATGTTGGGGATGAATATCTTTCAAGAAGGATTCATACCTCATAAATGTTACCCTTTCCCAGCAAATTTTGTAAAGATTTACACTGTTTTTAACCTCTCAAGACCTACCTGATAAATGCCGGGTCTTTAGTGAACTATTCACACTAAATACATAAATTTCATTTTGACATAAAAGGGCTGTGGCCTGCTTCCCAATTATAACAGATAAGAGCTACTGAGATCTGTTATAGTATGTGTGTGTGTGTGGGGGGGGTGTAGAGAATCTCTAGGCAAGAGAGACCGCATCTAATGAATTAACTGCTGACAAACCATAAGTGATACAGAAGCAAATGATTTGATATCTTTTATTGGATCAACATAGACGTGACATAAAGAACTTATACCATTTATAAAATTCCTGATCAAACAACTGCAAACAGAAGACTGTTTTTTGTCATTTTATAATATGATATACTGAGTGTGTATTTGCTGAGTTGCTGGATCAGGGCCTTCATAGAATAATATTTACTTAACTCATTCAAGATTCCATCAGGTTGACAGAAAAAAGTCTATGCGAATTTGTTAGAAAACTAACAACTATAAGATGCAAAAATAGCAATTGTGTGTATATGTGTGTGTGTAAATGTATATATGTGGAAATGTCTCTATTTGCAATAAATTTGTTTACAGACATTACTAGTATATTTTGAAAGACTGCATGACTTGTGATTACTAATTTTGAGTATTGTTCAAGAAATAATGATCTTGATATCTGTTGTTTCACACAGTCCCCCATTTTGACTTATGCATGCATATAAATCTAAATAATTTTAAGGTCTTCGTGACATATAATATTAGTACTGAAAAGCCAGTCCGAGCTCTTTTCCCAATAAAAGGCTGCTGATATAATAAATAAATACAGAACAAAGTCATAAATAAAGAACCATTGGCTTATGGAAAAATTTACAAGGATTTATATTTATTTATTTGCTTTTGGTAACCAGATAAGTGCACTAGGCAACAAATCCTGCCTATTTTCAGGCACAACCTGGGAGAGTACAATATAACAATATAGCAATAATACGGTAACACAGTACAGCAGTGACAAGCAAACAGGTACATAATACAGTGGAACTATCCAGCAAAATACAATGGGTGAAGACAGCTACAGAAGATAGTACATCACCTGGACAGCAGCAATAATAACAATGTTATAGAAAAAACAATTATAACAAAAAAGCACTAATAATTCCTTCTGGAGGCTTAACTAGTATGAGAGCAGGCCAAGAGGCAATGCTCACGTATAAAAACAAAGTGAGATAGACAAGGTACCAGGGCTAGGGGTGGGAGAAGCAGACAGTTATAGACACTAAGACAAAAGCCAAATACTGACAGATAGGCAGGAAACAAGATAAGGGTCCATTAGAGAGACATAAGACAAAGCAGAGAGACAGAGCAGAATTTAAGTGCAAACACAGTTACCTAGAGAAAGAGGTGGGAAAATAGGGCTTGCTTAAATGAGAGGTGAGATGAGGAGTTCTTGACATGGACAAGGAGAGAATTCCAAAACCTAGGAGCAAAGTAGGAGAAGGTTTGCTCTCCCATTTTTGTGGAGCATGGCTGAACAGATAGTAATGGGGAGGTACAGGACCTGAGAGAGTGAGAGACCGAAGTGAGCATGTGCCCCAGAGAGGAGGGACGAGAAAATCTGGTTAAGGAATAAACAAAACACCCAAGTGAGTATAAACAAGAGGCTTCAGGAGACAACCATTTTAATGCATCATAGAGATGGCAGTGATGAGTTAGGCGGGGAGCCAATAAGGCAAATCTACAGATATTGTTGTGAGATGTGTCCCATTTGCGAAGAACACCTGTGTTAGCATGAGAGAGCACTGGCAGGGCATAAAGCAGTTGTGGGAGCAAAACACCTCTCGCAACTGAGACCCTTGCAGCTGGAGTGAGTGAGTAACGCACTCTGTAGGCTGCACCAATTTTTGGTATTAACCAAGTGACACACCTCATTAACATGCGCTAAGTAGTCAAGACATGGGTCCAGTGTAACCCCTAGATACTTGAAGGATAAAGTGTTGGAGACAGCAGTCCCATTGCAGTCAAACATATACAGGGATCTGAGCCTGCCTTTGTGGGGAAAACACAGGGAAAATTAGGGTTTCTTACAGAGTAATGGCTATTTGGATCTGGGAGCACTGAATATTTCTTATACTATATTTTGTATCCTGGATGGGGCAGGGGAACTGCTACATCTCATTGTCACAGGGATGTTTATTTACACATTTTTGCACAGTATTTACTCAGGTTGTACCAGATTAGATGCAATATCTTGTTTTCAGTGGGGTCATGATTTTACCTTTTTTATAATGTATTCAGGCTACCTAGTCCAGGTCCCCCATATTCAAAGAAGATATGCAGTGCATCCCGGTAGAAAAGGGAGATGTGCTGTACAACTCCAAAAATGCACAAAAGTGTGATATTCAAATGTGTGGGATGCGCGGCTGCAAGGGAATGGGCCAGGGCACACATAAATGGTATGCTGTTCAAGTCGAGGGGGCAATCCCATGCATATGTTGTGCTGCAGCATACTCAGTGGGACTGTGCCCCTCACAGTCTGGAGCACCGTGGCCCACAGTTAGGCCATGAATAGCTGGCCTAGCCTAGCCAGCCACCCACAGGCAGGCTGCAGATGTGCACCCAGGTGCACAGCAGCCTGGCAGCCCTGGTAGACTAGAGGTACCCCCTTTCCATCCCCAATCTAGACAATGCCATGCCTGAAGAGCTCCATAGTGTAGGGCCTCCCCCGACCCGACTGCAACAGAGGAAACCATTGTCCATATCCATAGCCTACAGGACTCCCATCCACCATACCTGTACTCAGACACCCTCACTCCCCCATACCCAACCTGTTGCAAAGACTGGCACTGCCCTCCACACCCTGCCATGGCCAGTGATTGTCTGCACTGAACCCAGGCTGGAGACATGTACTCTGGAATGACCCAACTGTCTGTATCATGCATTGGGGCACCATGCCAGCTGCAGATCCACCAGTGTATGCAGCTGTGTGTACGACCCTGGCAAATTCAAGAAGGAATTTACATACCTCCAATGCATGCCTTGTCAATGCAGTTTCTTCCTGCTGTCATACACCGCTGCAAGTCCACAGTCTATCCTGTTCCCCTGTGTAACATGCCACCCTCTGGACTTCAGAAGTATCCTGGGTGCCATGGGGTGCAGTATCCTGTAATGCCATTTGCAGTGTATGCTTCAGGCTATAGATAGTTCATCTGCAGTTCCCCAATTGTACAAAATGAATGGGAGATTGGCTGTAACATGCCTGTTTTGGGACCTGTGTGAGTGGGTACAGCATCGGCCATCACCCACACTGAGCAGTGCAATGGCACTGGGATGATAGATCTGCATGCGAGTGCCTGAGGAGTATGACCACTGAGTGTTGTCACCCACACACAGCTCATGCCTATGCATAACACATTCCAGCATCATACTGTGAGTGCTCTGCCACCAGTCGATAGAGTGGTACAATCCCATTACAGAGCCAGTCATCTCAATGGGATGGGCTGGGGGGTTGGGGGTTATCTGTGCACCATTGTAGGGGAGCAGGGGGCACTACACTATGGACATGGACTGTGGGTGTATTCAGGTGCAATTAGGGATGGCATTAGGGTCCCTACAATATGGAACAAATAGAGCATGGACTCCAGTATGATCAGGGCTAGTGGAATGGGTGGGGTGTGCCACTATACCACCAGAGACATCATGGCCTGTCCCATGTGGGTGCGATCAGGGTCAGGGCTTGGGGATGAGAGCTGCTCTGGTGCATTCATCCCCATGCCAGCATGCAAATGGACTGGTAATGAGCATGCATAAGGCCCCTTTGCACCCTGCATGCTCAATTAGTTCATTTCCATTTCTGGGCCCATGTGGGCTATGGTGCATGCCAGTACATGCCATGCATTCCCCCTTGAAGGTATTCAGTTGGGGTCACCATAGATGCACCTGACTTGGTGGCTGCTTGCATTGTGACTCCCACACAGGGCCACATTTTCAGCAAGAACGATGAAGCCCGCCAGGATGAAGCGCAGTGTCACAGGTTTACTGCATGACAAAAGGGATTAACTCCCTTTTTGAAATTGCATTGTTTGCTGCAGTAACTCTACTGCAGAATTCTGCAATGCTGCGCTTCATCCTGGTGGGCTTCACTGCATGCACACCCTGTAACAGTGGCGCATTCTCCTTGAATGTTGTATCAGTGCCAACCGGCGCACCCTCTTTGCGCAATGCATTTTTCTGCTCGTGCATCGATCCGGCACTTAATATATCCCTCAGATGTAAAACATTGTTTTTAGTATGTTCTGATTTTACACAATGCAGCATAATATTGTGTAGATGTACAGCCCCACTGAAAATAAGATACCATTTCTTTTGTGAACTATGCAGACTAAATATATAGCAATCAGAAGGCATATGCTAGGAAAACACATTGTAAAAATGTATAAAGGAAGACCACATTGAAACTGCCTCGTCACAGATCTGCATTGTGCAAATTCATTAGAAAATAATGGTTAAAAACATCCCAAAAGCTCTCCACAGCCATATCGGCTCTGACCAGAGTTTGTTACTATTGTTATTTTTTCTTTTTTTTTTTTTTTGTTAGTTGTTTAACCAGGACTAGCACACTAAGCTGAAAGCTTTGTTAAAGGTGCGACCTGGGAGCACAGGGAAGTTAAGTGACTTGCTATGTTATGTTTCTACTCCCTTTCAGTCATGATGTGTCAAACCATTATTATCTTAAAAATCTATTTTTGTTCACAGAGTAGCAGAGAAGACTGATTCGTACAAAGACTTTTATTTTCAAACAACAAAACAGTATTGCATAAGCAAAAATTAAAAACACACAAATATCCCTTTCAGGATATTACACAGTATACAATAGCACAGCACTTTTTACACACACATTTCAGAGGCACATAGAACTGAAACAAAAATTTAGAAGCCATATGAAAAAAGTCATTTAATGGGCAGATGGTGCAGTACTATGTTAGTGAGTGTGTTTCACCTTTCTGCACCGTTCATAGCAATTAATTTATTCTGTCCCTTATTTTTACAAGAAATGGTGGTGCTAATTCAAAGTGCTGCCTAACATGGGTCAAGATAACATTCACCAGGTTTCTGAGCAGCCCTTTTTTGCCCCTTGTGCTGTCATAGTTAACTTTATTTGCCCATTGCACATATATGGTGTATGGCACAAGAACATGAAAAATCAGTGCTGCAAAATGTTCTGGTTTGTTTCAGTTCTAGCACCAGAGATCCAGTTTTTTTTTCTGCTTGTGAGAAACACAATGTCCTTATTCAGCAGATTGTTTTTTATACCCTTGATGTCACCATGGATTGCTCTCAGTGGAACCGAAACAGGTATCCTTTTCATCTGCTGTTGCCTACGGCATTGTATCACTGTCTTGCAGTGAGTCTCTCATTTGTTGTGCCTCTACATTGTTAGTGTCTTCTAAGAAATTAACTGTACTGTGCCTCTCCAGTGGTGTTGACATTTGCTGCCGCTCCTTCCTCATTCCACTTTTCAGGGCTTAGATCGTTGCCTACAGATTGAGTTGCCCAGCTTTTAGATGTATAATGGTCTTCCTCACCGGTTGGCATTCCTGTTTCCATTCTTCTATACTTTTCCACATAAAGTGCTCAAATTTGACTTTGCCTTCCATTCTGTTCCATGCTCTATGTGTTGCTGTTTTCACATCAGAATCTGTTCCTTGTTGCTCTGTAGCTGCCCTTTCCCCTCGTGTACCTTCACATGCTGCTCTGTTGACTCCTAGTTCTCTGGATCAGCCTGCTGCTTGGGTGATTTCTTGTACTCTGGACAGATGATCCAACCCGGTGCTTCTTTGTCCTCCAGACACGCTAGCTGCTTGGGTTCTTCTATATTCTGTGGATGGGCCAGGTGCTGTGGTGCTTCTGTTTCCTTTGGATGGGCCTGCTACTCAGGTGCTTCCCTCTCCTGTGCTGCTGCCTCCTCCTGGGTCTCTGACATGAAGTTTTCTTCACATGTCATAAGGTTTTACTTATAATCTTTGTAAAAGGGTGATTCATTGTTCCTGGCAATGATATCACACTGCTTTAAACAAGAAATGCAGTTAGAATCTAATTACTTAGAACAGAATATTGCATGCTTGCCTGTCTGTGACATACACTTATCAGAATTTGACTGATAAATAGGACTGGGTATACTTCTCAACTGTCACAGAGCACGGTGTCAGATTGCAACCAGGGAGCCATAATACCTTGGTCAAAGTTAAATGCAATGTTCTGTTCAGTGAAGACTGGCACCTACCACAGGGACATTTCCATTAACGTTGCTCACTGAAAAGTATGGAGAAGCAGGATTCTTAGTATAGTCTTTAATAGTACACTTGTTTAAAAGATTCTTCCATAAATCACTGTTCCACATCAAACTGCTTCCTGCCCACCACTGGAGTTTTGTCTCCTAACATGTTTCATGCCCAAGTGGCACTTTTTCAAAAGCAATCAAATATGCAGTACAGTGATCCAGAGTATTGCCACTCAGTCAGATGTACATTTTCAAGCTTAACAAAAGCCCCCAGTATATACCGTTCCCCAATTTCAAGACAGCCATCAGTTGGAAGCTGATTGCCTAACACTGTTTCTGACGTCATGGTTGTCATGCCTCCTGGATCACCAACATTGTCTTTTTCCTTAATCCCCATTTGAGATTTGTCACAGTTCCTGGCCATGCCTACCGTACCTGTCCTTCTACTATATATGTACTGTGCATTTTTGTGGCATCTATCCATATCATTTGGAGGAGATTTGCAGACCGAGAAACCACCACCTATACACTACTACTATGACCAAGAAGCTGTATTTAAGACATAGCAGTGCTGTCTGTGAAATGTACAAACATGGGACTCCAATGCTGGATATACAGTACAGAACTACCTTGCAGTGGCTGGCATTATGATTTCTCTCTCTTCTTCCCTCTACAAACATGCAATGCATATCCACACAAGAAGACAGTGTGTACTAGGTTGGTATCTTTAAGCAATCAACAATACACTACAAGACAATGAAATGTTCCATGGCTTACTCTGTGTCTTTGGCATGCCAACGTACACTACAAGGCAATAACATGTTCCAGTGATGCCTCTGTGGCCTTGATCAAGCCACAGTACACTACAAGGTACTGAAATGTTCTGGGGTTGCCTTTTAGGCCTTGAACAAGCCACAGTACACTACAAGCCAGTGAAATGTTCTGGGGCTGCTTCTGTTGACTTAAGCAAGCCACAACATGCTACAAGGTACTGAGATGTACTGTGGTTACCTCTTTGGCTTTGAGAAAAACCACTGTACAGTATAAGGCAATGACATGTTCTGGAGCTGCCTCTGTTGCCTGGAGCAAGCCACAGTATACCACAAGGCAGTGAAATGTTCCTGAGCTGACTCTGTGACTATGAGTGTCATTAACTAATGTGTAGTATTGCCTTTTTGCAGTAAAGTTTACCAAACTGTGGATCAGCTAAGAATGGAGTATGATAAGAGCAGTGCCACAGAGATCCATCAGAAACTGGCAGAATGGGGGTACTAAGTATCGGAATCATCAGTAAGATGAATGCAAGGCCAAAACAGATGGGAGTTACTACAGAGCATAGTAAGCACTGTGCTGTGGCCACTGCGAGAACATATGTAATCACATTTTCTGGGCAGTGTTTGCCAAAAAACAATGTACAGCCTGCCCATTTCTGTAAGCTCTTCATCTTTTGCTAATATACTGAATGACTGTGTAAGAGTCTATGTGTTGTACCATATGTACTGCAGGTAAAGTATTGTAGAGTACCCTAAAAGAGCAAACTACTAATGGCCCTTTTCCCCCAACAGTATATGCCCTTCATTCATGAAGTAAAAAAACATAAGTGGTTGGAACAGGTTAAGGTGAGGATGGAAGAAAATTTACAATTTAAGTATGTCCTTTTTACAGTTGAGACTACCATAGCAATGCAGACTTTTCGCCCCATGACTTTCCAGAAAAAAGGGTTTCTTGTACTGAAACCACAGTCCAAACACCCTCTGAAAATAAACGTCTGTGGTGCCATCTCGTGCTGCAGACCAGGGCTGATATTACTATTCAGTGGCATCATATATGGCAGTTTCTTCAGAGAGGAGATAGTGTCCACTACCCTGGTGCCCTTTATCAAGCAAGTTTTTGCAGATGGGCATTGGCTTTTTCAAGGTTTTGAGACTGGGCAATTTTGAATTACAGTTTCTCTGTTTTCCTGGTGGGGAGATACAGTACAGTGTTCTATGTGTTCTTTCTCTTGTATAGAAAATGACCCAAAACGTGCAGCATGTGGAATGTACTTAAAGGAACAGGGAGTGAAATGGGTCAGTATGCCACCAGAATCACCAGAGCTGAACCAAATAGGGATTGTTTGGCATCAGATGAACACTACATTTAGAGCTGTGTTAAGCCAAGTAACCATGCTCAGCTAATATGGGGCATAAGACACTTTTGCAGGAAAATGTTGACAGCTGAATACTGCAATAAATATATTAATCACATGGAAAAAATGATGCCATCCATCGTTCATGCCAATGGTTGTGCCACTGCAATGTAAAAATAATGATATTAAAATTGAACTATGTTTTTCCAGTAGTAAGTGTTTTGCTTTGTTTTTGTATCCCAAATGTTTGCTCAGTCAGTATGTAACACCTGCTCTAGCCCAACACATGGCCTTGTTTCATCCTGAGGTATGATGCCAGGTTTGCAAATCGCAGCTGCAGGGACTGGGTGTCAAAGACTCTGAGGAACCAATGAATAGGTAGTGTTCCAACACATAGCAGGGCATCTTGCAGAGATGCAAACTCAAGTTTGCTAATCCCTGACTGGGGGTGGGGTGGGGGAACAAACAGTTTTAATAATTATTCTGAAGAGTGCAGACTGAAAGAATTAATCCGGTTGGAAATATTTCCAAGTCCCTAGAATCATCAGCATCGAAGAACACACAGTACCATCAGTACACAATCAATTATTGTATTATAAAATGTAAAATGATAAAACAGACAGTGGTCTATTTATTAGAAGTGAACACTCGAGGCTACATTTTCTGAGGACTGGCAAATTTGGGTGTGCCAGGGACCCTGCACCACATTTTCTAAGGACAGGGGTTTCAGTGCAAAAGTCCCTGTGTTTGCCACAAGCTGACCCATGTGCTGACCAGATGTCATATAGAAGGGGACTGCTGCAAGCTACAGCACAGGCATGCAGCATTTGTGGCCAGGGAGGCAACCCACCAGCTGGTCACCCTTGTGGCTGGCAGGGTCACCTAGAGGATGCTTAGGTTCTCAGGGGGTGGGATGGGTCCAGGTTGGGGGAGGGGTGACAGCTGACCCAACTGGGTGACAGTAGGGTAAGTGAGGGTCTGCGTGTGGGGGTGCACACAACAGTACCACCATGGGGCTGTCACCTGCCATGGAGCGCCAGTTGCTCCAGCAGTGTTCTAACAGGTGTTTGAGGCACCTGGATGCTTTTCCTGAGGGGACACAGAGCCACACCCAACACAGCAAAGGCTGCAGCATTGGCACCTGTCTGCTTGACCAGTTCTGGGCTGGTCTAACTACTGGGTCCCTGTCCCGAGAGTTGCAAAATCCCAATGTATGGGATATTGAAGCCCTGCCACAGCTGAAGCCCCTTCGACCATGGCACACTGGTGCAGTTGTTGCAAGGACAGCTAAAATCAGGTTGGAGCAGGCAGTCCCCCATGGTGTACAGTGCATTAGAAAATCATGATTGGTGCAAGGTGTGGTAGAAGGAGCCCCTTGCAGCATTCCTCCTTGCCATCAGCTCCCTTGTGCCAGTCTCGATCTCTGAAAATTGAGCCCCTGCTCTTTAACTGTCATTATCCCATGAGATCCCATTTCTGCTTTTGCCATTTCAACATTTCTACAGTAATTCATAAGGTGGTGAAGACTGACTGGTACAGAGTACTTTTTATCCATCATCCTATTTCTGAAATTTATCATGCATACAGGGAGAATTTTACGCGTCCCTAATGAATATGTGTAACTAAATGTAAGGAGCTAAAAATGTATTCCTAGAGTTATTTAAAGACAGGGGGAACAGTTTGTTCTTTAATTCTGATGATGTTAGGGAAATGGACTGGTGCTATAGAAAGCAGGGGGAATGTTCAAAAAATGGCAAAATTAGGAAGAACCCCTTAAAATAGGGAGACTTGGAAGGTATGTCAGTCTTTGATGAAAGTTTCTCAAAGTCAGAAGAGTAATAGAATAGTATAGTAACCCAAACTGTCTTCTGGTGTCAAGTTCTCACCTAGTCGGGCAGCATCCCAAGGTGGGATTTCAGTTTTGCTAAAGTTGTCTGTGGGGGACAGGGTCTCGTCAAAAAAAGCAGTTTCTGTAGTTAACTAATTTCTACTATGAAAGCTCTGGAATTACTTTAAACTAATTTAAATGCAAATCTTATGCAGTTAACATCTACATTTTTAATTGAATGGGGAATGTGGGGCAGTGTAAAACAGCTAAATGTGCTATGCGAACAAAGCAGCTAAATGAACTATGCCAAGTCAGGTCAATCTGCTTTACATACACAAGATCAACTTATATCTCTAAATTCAGCCACAGGATTGATGTAACTCTGACTGTGATGTAGAAGCAGTGTCCCACATTTGCACACTATATAATCATGCACCACCATGCCCAGTGATATACTGTAGTACCTGTTGACTGCTGATGCTGATCTAAGTTCAATCCCTCTTACTGTATTTTGGGAGTAGGGATGCTGGCACAAGTGTGAATATTTGTATAGTCACTGCAATAGCTATAAAGGCATTGAACTGCTCCATTACTGTAATACTCTGTTAGATGTTTGTGTTTGATTTAGATAAAACCATTACCTCAATGAACATCTCACCAGCATGACTTTTGACATTTAGTGTGCTGTCCCAGTTCAATCCAGTACTTTGCATCAAAATGGATATGCTAGTGCATGGTGTGTTGCCACCAAGTGTGGGGAGGCTTGGGGAGTACTCAAAACCTTGTGGAGGGTGTCCCTCTCCACATACAGGATCAGGAATCCCTGAAGGAGTGGTCATCTAGCAGGTGACTGAGCCTCCAGAGGTAACTACCGTACACAGTTTTAACTGGTTGATGGTGCATGCTTTACTTGTTTGTGTACATGTACAGTGTAGCTGACGTTTCCTCCATCTTTCTGTCTCCACAGAATTTCCATTGATGTCCAGAATGGATAGTCTTAGAGAGGAGGGACCATCATAACGGGGTAGTCTTGGTGGTGGTCGCTCAGAGGCCCCAGTGGCCATGGCCACTGTTCATTCCAGACATCCTGTGCTGGAGGATGAGCATCCCGGATGCCGATTATAAAGAGGATGATGGGGAGTTGTGCACCCTGGAGAAGCCATCAAAGGAATATGTGTTGTGGGCGGCACTGTGTGCCAGCTGTTTAAACTTGCAGGCTTGCGTGTGCACCCACCTCATGACTGCCATCTCTGCTGTTCTGATTTCAGCACTATTGTGGGCCACTTAGAATGATGGTGCTGGTGGAGAGAGGGTGCAAACCCACCACCCTCAAGGGATCCAGAGACAGTTCCCAGGAGAGGACTGGGACCCCTTTGTCCAGTTGTATTTTTTCCGTCCTCTGACAGAACACTTTAGCTTGTTTTGTATAAAAATATTTATATACTGTGCTACATTTGTTTCCTTTTTTCCCCCACAGGCAATGACAAGCCACCTGCCTGATCTTTTATAAACTGAGAATGCTACATAGTGTTTCTAAGTGACCCCTCACCTAAACTAAGAATGTGACAGATTTCACAAAGGCACACTCTCCTAAACTGAGAATGTACATTATGTTTTAATGGGCACCTAAACTGAGAATGTAATAGAAGGTTTAAGGACCCCCTCTTCTAAACTGAGAATATGGCAGAGTGTTTCCAAGGGACCCCTCTCCTAAACTGAGAATGTCACATGATGTTTCCAGGGGTGCCTACTTCTAAATTAAGAATGTGATGGAGTGCTCACCAGGGACCCATCTCCTAAACTGAAAATGAGGAAACCAGAATTAATTTTGTAATCACTTATTCTGCACAAACCAACATAGTGCAAAATATTATTTTTAAGAAGGGGCATGTTCTGCTGAGTCACCCAGGTTTAAAAGATCTTAAATCCATACCACCAAGAATGTCATTCAGAAAAGCTGCAACACTAGGGGACATTTTAACACAGCCATTTCAGATAACCAAGACAAATGGGCAGACTAGGTGGGCCTGGAGGTCATTTTCTGCCATCATTTTCCTATGTTCCTAACCTGCAAATGAAACTTGGCTAACACGTGGAGCAGAGGGTTGTTATCCCTGCAAAAGTTGCTCTTTTTGTCAGTAAGTTCACACTGGTAAACAATTTTCCAGCATCAGCACCACCAAAGACTATGACATTAGACAGATTGGTTCTATGACAGCACAGCGATTGACTTAACAGCGAATGCAATTTCAGCGACTTTAACATAGGGAGGGTAATTCAGTGACCGAGAACATCAGCGACAGCATTTTCAGTTCATATTACTAAACCTGCAATTGAAAATTGTAGGCTAATCCCCATAAATAGTCGTATCTGTACTGTACTCACGAACAACCTGTAACAACCTTTCTGTCAAGTCACAATACCGTCATCGATTGCCTCCTATATGAGCCTCAGACACAAGTTGCTCCATTCCTACCTCTGCAATCCTTTGTTCCTCCTGCAACCCATACAAAAACCTCCAGATATTAGGATTGTGAAGCCCCCAGACATGTACTGAATGCATGATGCTCATTCCTCTACCGAGTTATTCGTGCGTGCATGCCCATCCAATACTGCTGCATAGATATTTAACACATATTATGACAGATGTCCTGCCATGCAAAGGGCCACCTAAATAGCCCTGTTACACCTGCCATCACTCAGTCTACCTGTTCATGCCAGGGGGCTACGCACCCCCATGGGGGCTTTGCCCCCGAACCCTCCCTATTTCTAAAATAACCTACTCTGAGTCGCTCATTGACTCCCGAGTATCGCTGTAATGTGCCATTGTTGAATTGCTGGAACTGCTATTAATGCGATCGCCGATATTGACTCGCTGAAATGCTTTCGCAGTTGTGCTGTAATGATGTATTATCGACAGATTATTACCTGTGACACTGATGAGGTTGTTTATTTAGCCACTTCTAGCTGTATGGTATTCTATGTTGGAAAAACAACAAGAAGCTTTAAAGTCAGAATTAGTGAACATATAAGAGCCATACAGAATGGAGACATCACCTATGCCAGAGCTAATCACATTAAATGCAATACTGCTGATAATGACCATTGCTTTACATTCATGGCCATAGACAAAGTGAATCCACACACTAGAGGTGGGAACTTTAATGATCTAGTTCTACAAAAGAAATTCTTCTGGATTGTTAACCTTAAGGCAAATCATTTCCCATGTATAAATACTGGCTTTGACCTCTAACCATTCCTTAGAAAAAGGAGATAAACCTGAATATCATGTCTTGCATTTCATCTGGATTTATTGTGTATATTATGCCGCACATAGATGTTTTTATGGATCTTTGTTAATTGTTTTGTTCTCTTCGTTAATTTTCCTCTGTGCTCGTTTTTAACCTTAACCCCAGTCCCTCTTTGTATGCCCCACACGCTTCTTTTGCTCCCTCTTCCTCTCTTGGTTAGGCTCTCAATCAAGTAATATTTTTTACTCACACTGTAAAGCTGTTTTTAAACTAGATAGATCTGCTCGATGAATAGTTACATCACTGTGACATCACCAGAAATTTTTAATTTTAGTCTGTGTGTGTGTTTGACTGGATTAGCTTTTGAGCAAGTACCTTATCTGGAACACATCAAGCGTGCAGTCATGTGTGTTTTGGAATAGACATCCAATTTTTGGGAACTATTTTTATTTATTTATTTATTTGCTTTTGGTAACCGGGTAAGTACACTAGGCACAAAGATGCCTATTTTCAGGCACGACCCGAGTCAGGAGACTGGAGCCAGTGTGATGTGTACAAAGGCTGGTGAGTTCCCATGTTCTTTTTGGGCGAATTTCTGACTGCATTAGGCACCACCTCACCTAGTGCAGCCTTTTCTAGGTTACTAAAGTTCGAATCATGAAGCAGCCGCCTGGCTCTAACTACGGTTCAGTAGTGCAGCCTGGACTCTACAAGGAGCCCTACAGCAGTAATTGGATCAGGGAGGCCTTCATCAGAAGAGTGGAGGCCTGGACACATGAAAGCACTCTGATCTGACAGGCTAGTTTTAACCTTTTAAAAGGTGTAGGAATCGCCACAGATGAAAATGGGAGCTGGCAGACCATTGGAGTACAGGCAGGTGAAGTGACCAAAATCCAGCGGAGCAATTCGTGTATTAAGGTAGACTCCATGGAGTAATCTGCAACTCGAAACAGAGTACTTTGCCTTCTAATTATGATCGCGAAGTCCATTGGAAGCACTGACTTCGCGTTACTCTGCCTTTCCCCTAACCGCTTCTACACTAATTTTAATGCAAAATGCATTGATGTCAATGTACTTCACATTAGGTTGCCTTGTTTGTGAGCCCTAAGCCACACTTTGCAGGGATACATGGGATTACAGGTCACATGGGCTTTAGATTGTGTTGTACAGCCTCAGTTCTGTGTAATGTGTGTGTAGTGGTAGCTGGAGACAGTTTGCTGGCAGAGCTCTGAGATTCAACCCCTCTAAAAATGTTCAAGAAGCGTTTTTGGGCCATTTTGTTTGCTCAAAATTTAGTACATCAATTATTGGAAACCCTCCTGTGCTCATATCATTGAGTGTTTACTGTTTTACTGTGGATTTTGAATGCTAATTTAGAACATTCAGTCAGTGTACTGACAGATACTGTTGAAGTGTGCTTGGGGGGAAGGGTGTAGCTGTGGTGGAGGTAGATTAACTGGGAGAAAGCCAGTCTTTCTAACTGTTTTGGTTATATTTTTGTTATATAACTGTGTTCATGTACACACGGTAATATTTTCAGTAATTTTTGACATTTGTTTGCTGTTTGTTGTGGTGCAGTACATAATTTCAGTTTGTTTAAAAGATTTGGTTATATTACTGAAGTTTTCAATTTGCTGCGCATTACCTGTAGTGTGCGTGTGGGTTTGTGTGATGCGTGCTATCAAGTCAGACACATTTTCTTGTGCCACACAGTAATTGCAGCACTGTGAACCTGTTATCTATCTGCGTTATTTTGTAATGCTTTGTGGTATCTTGGTAGTGGACTGTTACTGCATTGCACTGCCCCCCCAACCGGCAAAAGGTTTTCTCTTCCAGTTTTGGATTTGTGAGCACTGGTTAAGGTATTGTTGTGCCTTTGTGTCTGCAACTCTTGAGTGCACAGCACAGTCTTAATCTGTCTGTGCGTTTGCATCTGATTAGTGCCCAATCTTCATCTGCAAGCCACAGTTGTTGTTTTTTGGCTTCCCACCCACCCCAAATGAAATTTGTTTAGGATTTTCTTGGTGATCCCCAAAAATGGCTGCAAAGAGACGTGTAAGCAAAGCTGTTTCAGGCCATGGGCATGGTAGTATGCAGAAGTGCATAGCTGATGTCAGTAAATGGATTTCTTCGTCAATGTTTTTTATAGTGCAATCTGTTGCTTCACTGATAGTTGGAGGAGATGATGTTGTCCCCACCGGTGGTGTTAGTGCAGTTGCTGCTGGCATGATTATTGCTGCCCCAAGTTCCACTTCTGAGGAGTTAACCATTTTAGAAAATATAGTTGACTCTAAAGTTGTGACCGGCAGTGTAGATGATGTCATACTCCCCTACATCGCCGTGGTAGTTGAACATGATTCTGATCCTGACGATGATGACTCACAATGTCACATTTCCAGACCTGTTGAGCTCATGCCTTTGCCATCCAGTGATTCAAAGTGTAGCACAAAAATATTGGGTGATGATAATGATGCTGTAGTTGGAACATGTTCTCCACAGGACAGCATCCAAGCTGAAATTGTGGATGTGGATAATGAATATGATGATGATGTCAGTGACCCCTATTGGAAACTGGAGAAAAAGAAAGTCAAGATGGCTGTGTCTTGGTCTGTTGGTGTTAAATCCCTCCTCCTCAAAAAAGTTGTGACGTAGTGGTTCCTGTTGACGATGATGACTGGGGGGGGCATGATAGAAACTATCAAGTACCAAAAGGGAATCAACAACATACAAGAGGGTAGCATCATCCAGAAAAAGAGATGTGCTTGAAGAAGGGACCAAAATTTGAAGATAGAGGGGGGATGGATCAGGGGCAACATCAGGAACTATTTTTTTCACACAGGGGGTGGTGGTTACAAGGACAAACTAAAACTAATGATCAACATTCTGATGGGACAGCAACAGTTGAAGCACCCCCATAATTTGATGCTGGTGCCCCTCAATTTACTCCAACTGCTACTTAACACTGTCAAGACAGTGGTTAACAGCCTCCAACTCACTCCACATCAGACCCAAATTAGCCTGTGTGGCAGGTAGTTGGACAAGGTTGCCACTGTCACCTGCTGCAGGTTGTGATGGTGGAGGAGCTGCTCTATCCATGGCCTTCCCCCACTTCACACCACCACATGCAGGTGGATGCCTTGTTGCCTCCTTTTCCCCAGCAGGGCCTGCAGATGCATTACCGCCTTGTTCTGCAACCTTGGCCTGCCACTCACTGTACATGGTGGTAGTTGTATAGGTGGGTGCGCTGACCACCTGTACCAAGGTGAGTTCCTTTGGGACCACAGCGCACCTCCACACCACACAGATTACATTTCACTACACTGCTGTCCCCAGGAAGTGAGGTAAAGAACTCCCTCACTAATGAGGTGTGGGGAGAACCAGGCACAGGTGGGAGGGGCCCAGGTGTTGTTGGAGCCAGGGCTGCTGTTGCAGAATTGGGGCTGGGCTGCAGAAACCTGCTGCTGCTACTGCTGTGGCTTCTCCTCCCTGACTTCCTGCTGCTGAGTCACTGGTGCAGGGTCCACAGCAGGTGGTGGCACTGGTGGGGGCACTGGTAGGTGCCACCGGAGGTGGTGCTTCCATGGCACCAAGTCCACTATCTCCTGCTTTTGGGGAAGGGCACTACTCAAGATGGTGCTGTGGTCCAAACGCAGCCTGCCACCATGTGTAAGTACACTGATGCAATCTCCTCTGCTGCATTTGAGAAAACCACCTCTCTCCCCCCCTCCATTCTGATCTCTGTCTCTCTCTCTCTCACACACACACACACACACACACACACACACACACACACACAGACACACAAAAACAATTAACAAATACTAAACTGAAATACTGCACAAACACAAATAGGCAAAAATAATCAGCTAATTCGCAAAAAAATTAAAAGGTTTATGGTAGATTTAAACTAGTTTCTAGCTTTTCCTCTCTGACTCTCTGTTCAACAAGCTCTTTCTCCTCCTACAAGGTGAAAGTGAAACTCTCTTTCAAGCATGATTCACTTCCTGCCTGCCAGAAGCATGTGACCTACTGTAGATTGTGTAAGCCATGTGATGTGTGTGGGCTACCTGTAAATTCTCACTCCGCCTTTGAAGTGAAGTAGGGCAGAGTGAGCAGCACAAAGTCATTATCACCTTTATTACAACGCAAAGTGGCAAAATGCCATGATTTTAATGGGCACTTTCACTTGTGAAAATAACACAAAGTGTGCTATTTCATGTCTACTTCATGGGTGAAATTTTACTTCTCTGCGTCTCTGTGTTGGAGGAACATCTGGTCAGCGAAAAGGTGCATTTAAATAAATCACAGACTCCTAGGATGATATGACTATACTTGTAGTTAGTGAAGGAGGGTTGGAGGAAGTGTTACCAATATGTTGGAAACTTTTTGGAGGATGCTTATCCTGGAGAAAAATGTTAGAGGAGACTTATTTGGATGGAGTAAAACAGGAGCCTTAGAGATACCTGCGGAGTCTACTGTTTGTATGTACTCAGAGGCTTGGAGCATGGAGATAAAGTCAATAACTCTTGCATTGCCTTTTACTGAGTACGGTTTTTACTTTTATTTCAGTTAGACTATAAAAAAAAAAAACATTGCCTTAGCGAAAGGTAATGGCTGCCTCAATGATGGTTTTTTAGAGGTCTGTTTATTTCATCTTATAGCAATGCCTAACACTACTTTCGTGTGCCTGAATGTGTAATACAGTAGGTTCAAACTATGGAACCAGAAATATAATTGCATCTCTGCTCAATTTAATTATTAATGGCCTTCAGTTGTTAAAGCACATATTTAAGGAGTATAGCTGATATGGAGCTAACCACTGATTAGCATCATATGGGCATAATAAGCAATGAAATGGCAATGCTAAAGCCTTGCTCTATTAAGCTATAATGTTTTAAGTGAAACTCACTAACACAAGATGCGAGTCACTGTATGGCTGATAATCTTTTATTAGTCAATAGTATATGTGACCTTGTAGCAAAATGACACTTTTATGCATTGCGGCATATTTTCTTTCTATAAGGACACTACATTAGCTGTTACAGGCTAAAGGAGCATGTTTGCTTGTGAAATAGTCTTGAACTCGCTTGAACTCCTCTGCATGCTGCTAAAGCTATTTTTTTGCACAGGAATTGGAACTCGCTCTGATGGAAGGATCTTAGTAATAATTGTTACAATAGTAAGGTTCTTCAAAACTTATAAATTAGTGTTATACAAAATGTAGATGCCTGGAGTGTAAATGGACTCTGAATAGACCCCAATTGGAGCCTTCTTATTTCTGCTTATATAACTGTGGACTCTAGAATATTAATAGAACTTTGGTTCTTGTCTGCAAACTTATTGTTTTATGAGTGAAAAGGGAGCTCTTAGGCATCTATCTAAGCATAGAAAAACTTCTAAAGGATATGGAACCTTTTAACATTTCATACAAAATTCATTTTGTACACAGCATCTATGATGTTTTTATTTCATTTTATCTATTGATGTACATAATATTGTAATGGCCTTTTTGCTGACCAATAAAATCTTTTGACTTGACTTGACACTAGACATTGGGATGCATTAGGAGAAGTTTATAAGTAGGGAGAGAGAGCTATTTATGCCCCTTCATAAGTGCTTGCTATGACCACATTTAGAGTTCTGCATCCAGTTTTGAGCCCCTCATTAAAGAAGGGATGTAGCTAGCTTTGAGGGTGTTCAAAGTAGGATCACCAGCATGGAAATAGGTCTGGTAACATTGGGTATGAGACTTAATTACAGGATTTTGGCCTTTTTACTCTGGCAATATAGAAAGAGATGGCATATACCCTTGGTACTGTATCTGAAACTATCAGGTACCCAGATTTGATGCTGTGTGAAGTATACAACCTCCTCAAATAGAAGCTATAAATACAGTATCAACTACAGTATTAAGGGTACATTTCAGTAATGAATAGAGGAGGCATTTTTTCACACAGAAGGTAGTATCACTGTGGATTTATTTACCATTGCAAGTGGTTTGTTGTGAAACAGTAAAAGCCTTTAAAACTTAACTTGATAAGAGTATGAATAATATGTATACTGATGGCTATAATCACTGACCAATGATAGACAAACTTGTAAAGTCATAAATGGCTTACTTTTGTAGGTACCTTCCTATGTTCCCACTGGATACTGCAAAATAAGTCTATATGCTTTTTAAATGCCTTTCACACAGGGCTTCAAAGCTTAGTCTGTCTAAGACCAGAATATTTCTTTCTGTTCCAGTGTCTATTTAGATTGCTATTTTCTCCAGTTGTTTGCTTCTATTTTCAAGCCCCCTCCCTATTCTAGGTGTGAACCATTTCTTTTAGAGGGTCCTCTAAAGTCAGCATTCTGTCTCTGAGAGTCGGTTTTTGCTCTACTTGACATTCCCCAGAAAACAAAGGGACAACGGCTGGGTCACCCCTGCTGTTCAAGCACTCTGGCCAGAACTCTGGGCATTAGCGAAGAGCACTTCAGCTTGGGAGAATACTAACCCTTGGATTTTTTAAAAAAACTCAACAACATGAAACTATGATCTAAGCCATGCTCTCAGATTCTTGTATTGAGTATACACAGCCATGACATGCTGAAGACATGACTTGTCACAGTTCTACTACACAGTTTTGTAGCTGAAAGGGATACAAAGTGCACCAGTGTTCAAAAATGGTACAACCCGTGTGTAAACTGTAAACACCTAAAATGAGTTTAATAAAAAAATAGTAAAGATGGAACAATGAAATAATTACAACACATATTTGAAAAAAACAGCCTCTACTGGAAGAATGGCATGCAGTTTCAGTGCAAGTTTCCTTTATAGAGTTACAATATCTCAATTAGACAAAAATATTCTGTCTAGATTAAAGCATGAGTTGATCTATTTTAGCTCACTTGAGTTCCATGATTTTGAGTGATAGATAGGCTCCAAAAACATGAATACTCAAAATAAAAAAGAAAGTTTTACACATGACATTTTGAAATACCTGTTTAAATCAGAAAAGCATTAGTAATCACATGTTCTAATCTACACGCCATTACGTACACAGTTATTTGCACTTTTTGTAAGTATCTTGTGGTTCCCCTGTTACTAAATCAGTTCATGACTCATAGCAAATACATTCACTCACCCACCAGGGTTACTAAGAAACAACATTTTTATCATCTTACTTTTCCTTACATTTAGTGTTTTTATCAGCATGTTTATGGGTGAACATGGCCAAACTACTAAGGTAAAATGGAAAATTCAATTATGTATTAGTGCATCATACATCTCTACCAATAAGTTACTGCTTTCACTATGCAGTCACGTGCTCTATTGATAAAAATTGTTTTTATAATTAAGCAGAATTAAGTTACACTTTGTTGATAAAAGAAAATGACATGGAACATCATTATGTGTGTCATCATACTCCCCCCTTCAATTTATGTCTGGGGAAATTCTAAAATCCTATGTCATGTTGAAATAGCTTGTTCTTGTTTATAACCTAGACCACTTCCCAACGAAAGCATGTCAGAGTGAAAGTACATTTATGAACAGATTAGGTGGCAAACAGTCAGGCATGCTCTAAAACACACACAAAAACATTATGTTTCCTGTGGTCTAATCTGCTTAGTGGGGGCTGACAGGATCTTCCAGAATTAATTAAAACATGTTCCAGGAAGATCTAGGTTTATTTTCACTATGATTTAAAAGCCTTTAAAAGTTTGTGGAGATAAAAAGGTAATAGCAGCCTGCTTGTCAGTTAGTTTATCATACTGAACTCACTGATGGCTTTTAATTGACATATGTAATCCCCAGGCTGATTATATTACAGTTTCTATTAAATTTTGAATGCTGATATATTTGCTTTAATGGTGATGTAATGGTTCATTATGTTGCTATGCAGTACTGTAGCCTCCTCTTTAGCAGGTGTCGTCCAACAAGTACCTAGGCATCACCTTTGACTCGGCTCTTACATTCCACACCCACATCAATACCCTGTCCTCAGCCATAAACTCTCAGATTGGCCTTCTCTGTTGCCACAGAGACTGCCTCCCCCAAACCGCCCTCCGACTGACCATCAACTCCTCTGTCCTGTTCCTAGTGGACTACAGCCTACCTATCTACGCTGTGGCCAACAATACCGCCCTCACCAGAATCCAGACCTCGATAAACAAGGCCTGCAGACTCCTGACCAGTGCATCCCTCTGCACTTATACTCTTCCACCACCAACCTGCTCACCTTGGAGGAGCGCCTGTACTACCAAACCTACTTACTTGCCAAAAAATCCCTGCTAGGACTCTCCCCCCCCAAGGGGTCATCGCATCCCTGCAGCTTGCATCCCCATCTGTTGTCACCTGTAGCTCAGTTAAGGCCACCTGTCTGGTGCCCCATACTAAGACCTCCCTAGCCCAAAGGTCCTTCCACTACTGCGCCACCACATGGTTCAACTCCCTCCCGCCCTCTGTCACTAAGTCTACCAAAATTAGTCCCTTTAAAGTCACTCTCCTTAACCACCTCTTTGGCATCCAAAGCTGTAGTTGCTCTTAATCAACCGAATGTTTGGGTCCCTCGCCATTTCTGGCCCACAACCTTGACAATGTCCATTGGACTGCTTCCCCCCCCCTTTTTTTCTTTTCCTCACCCCTGTTTCTACCCCCCAACTCTTCCACATAGGTATTTCCCAAGTATGACCAGGGTTGTGACTTCTACTATTGTTATACTTCATACAATTGCTATTTACTGCATGGAACTTTATTCCATAAACCACTGTTATATTGTGTTCTTGTGTTATCTGTATTGCACTTGTATGTTACCACTGTTGTATCCCACACTGTAACCACGTCTACCCTCCCTGGGATGAGGTGCCTTTAAATGAGTCCCTGACTCAAAGGTTGTAAATCCAACTTTCAAAAATAAAATAAAAAAAAAATAAAATATGTTATATCCATAGACTACCATCTACAGAGACAGCACCACCACTTTCAACAATATCATAAGTTATACTGCTCAATTGATCCACCATCGTGCCATCCGAGGTCAGAGGAGCAAATGAAGAATTTGTTATTTTTTGGTGTGTCACTAGGTGTCTTGTGATCCGTTGCTCAGTTTGGCATTGTTGTGTGGCCAGTGGTGACGCAGAGTACATACTCAAACTTCGATGATAAAAGAAAATGAAATGGAACATCATTATGTGTGCCTTCATACTCCCCCTTCAGTTTATGTCTGGGGAAATTCTAAACTCCTATGTCATGCTGAAATAGCTTGTTCTTGTTTAAAATCTAGACCACTTCCCAATGAAAGCATGTCAGAGTGAAAGTGCATTTATAAACAGATTAGGTGGCAAACAGTCAGGCATGCTCTAAAACACAAGCAAAAAAGCATTATGTTTCCTGTGGTCTGATCTGCTTAGTGGGGCTGACAGAATCTTCCAGAATTAATTAAAATGTGTTCCAGGAAGATCTAGGTTAATTTTCACTATGCTGTAAACACTCAGTGCACTCCAGTGTGTGTCACAGTAAACAGGTAATATACATTTGTCCCTTCACCACTGAGTATTTCACTCTGAAGTTCGCTCCAAATCTGTAGAAGTATGCTTCAAAGAACCGCAGACAAGTTGCTCCAATACAACAAAAACATTTATATCATCAGATAAGCAATGTATAACAGATAGCATTACACTAACAAATGTAAAAAAGTAACTACAAACACATCAAATTACAATAAATAAAATAGTCAGTTGTTTGTCTATTAGAAGTAAACACCTGGGGCAAGATATTCAAAAGTTAGCATGGATGCTAAGGGGTGTTTGCCAATGCTAACTTGGTTTTGCTCCATATTAGTGGGTGGGATCTATATTCACAGACCCCAAAGCACAAGCAAAACCCATTTGTGCCTGAGTGGTAACATAGTGCTGTGCTCATGCAAATGAGGGGGGCCCTCACTGCATATGGGCACAGCAGGAAAATTCAGAAGTTTGCACCAGTGGCAAATTCTATCCAAATGGGCACAAGTTATTGACTTTGCAAACCTAGTCTTACTGAGGAGCAAGGCCCTGGTGCCAGGCGGTAATACTGAAGCCACCCATCCCTCTGCTATCCCTGTCCAGGAGAACCACTAAATGTCCTAATGTCTACTGGCACCCCCCCAATCACCTGCCCTGGTATTACAAAAATACTCCCTGGTGTCTAGTGGCACTCCTCACCCTCTGTTCACCAGCAGCATCCAGTGTCATGGTGCCCTGGTGTCTAAGGTCCCTCTCCACCCACTGATCCACTGGCCCCATAATGCAGATGTGGTCTCTGGTTGCTAGTGGTACCCCCAACCCTTGATCACCCATCCTCATAAGGGTTCTGTAGTCCCTGGCATCCAGTGACCCTGCCCAACTACCGGGCACCAATACGATCAGTGAATGATGGTGAATCAATGGCTCCCTGCACCACCTGCACCTAGGACACCACCCAGCCAATAGAGATGTTGCAAAATTTTATTTCACTGGTGAAATTGCAGCAAAATCAGTAATTTTACTGTGTGAAATAATTCATAAAATTGCAGTGAAATTGTGCAATTTTGCCCGCATCTCCATGTACCCCTCTGAGTCCCTGGTGTCTAGTTGTCCAACCCATGGCCAATCACCAACTGAATTCAAATCAAGAACCCCCCCAGTCACCCTGAGCCCTGGCCCTGTATCTGTAAAAAAAAAAATCTCCTCCCCTGTCCATGGTGTTTAGTGGCCCACCCTCCCAGCTGATCACTGGCCGAATTCAAATGAAGAACCCTCCCTCCTCCCCCAGTCTCCCTGAGCCCCGGTCCAGTATCTTTGTTTAAAAAAAAATCCCCTCCCCTATCCCTGGTGTCTAGTGGACTCCCCACTGCCCCACCCTGTCTTAAGTTAGAGTCCACCTCGCTCCCCCCCATACCCCGATTGGGCCACTGGCACAGCCCTCCACTCACCTTCATGGTCAACAGCCCATCTGAGCTTTCAGTGAATGAGCATGTGTTTGTACAAGCATGTGCTCATTCATTTAGGGCTCAGATGGGCTGCCGGCCATGGAGGTGAGTGGAGGGCTGTACTGGTTGCCCGATCGGAGTACTGGGGGGAGCAAAGTGGACTCTGACTTAAGACAGAGTGGGGGGGGTGTTCCACTAGACACCAGGGACGGGGAGGGGATTTTTTTTTTTTACAAAGATACAGGGCCGGGGCTCAGGGTGACTGGAAGAGGAGGGAGGGTTTTTACTTTGAATTTGACCGGTGATCAGCCGGGGGGGTCACTAGACACAAGGGACTTGGGAGGGGATTGTTGGTTTATTTTCCCCACAAAGATTGGGGACCGGGGCTCAAGGTGACTGGGGGAGGAGGGAGGGTTCTTTATTTGAATTTGGCTAGTGATCGGCCGGGGGGGCCACTAGACACCAGGGACATGGGAGGAGGGGATTGTTTTTAGGAAAGATTGGGGGCGGGTGGAGAAATTTCACCCACGAGGGGCAAATTTCACAGGTTCATGGGCAAAATTTCACGTTTCTAACTGCAAAATATTTTGTGTAATGTGCAAATTCTGTGAAATATTTAGCCCGGCAACATTTTCCAATTTTGCACAACACTACCAGCCAACCCCCAGATATGTGCATCTGGTGCTGTGTGAGAGAGCCCAGGATGATAACTATCTCAGCTATCTTTTCATCTCCTCGGCCTGCCACCATATGGGAGGACAGAGAGTGTCCATACATGGGGGGGGGGCACTGAACCACCATCATTTGCCAGTCTGGTTGGTGACTAGCAGTTGGGGGAGATAACTGGACACCATGGATGACTGAAGCCTTACAAGGATGGGAATTTGGGGGGGGTACCACTACCCACCAGAGGCTACATTTGCATTACAGGGCTGGTGGATCTAATGGTGTGGAGGGACCCTAGACACCTTGGCATTGTGACACTGGACCAGGGCTGGTGATCAGAGGGTAAGGGATGCCACTAGACACAAGAGAATACATTTACATTGAGGAATGGGTGTTTGGGGTGTGGGAGGGACAGTCCCCACCATGCCTGACATGGCAGGTGACCACGGGGGGGGGGGGGGCAAACCTGCTACCATTTCCCATGCAAATGAGACCATAATGGGCATGCACCAATAGGCTCATTTGCATTCTACTGTTCTACTGAATATCATGCATTGTTTCCTTGCACAATCCAATTGGGGGTGCAAAACCCAGTGGTATGCATACAGTGGTATCATCCTACCACAACGTTTTCACAGCAAACACCACCACAGTGACAAATCTCGCCAGGTTGAGATTGGTCACTGTAGTAGTCCACTGCCTGGTGATGCAGTGACTCCCGATGTTGTGCCCCCCACCCCAAACCAACTCTGACTTGGAGTTGGTTATTTAGAGATGGAGGATGTGGGGGAAAAGCCCCCCACAGAAAAACACTTAGTGCTGTCAGGAACAATGCCGACTGTTGGCATTGTTTCCGTCACTGTCGAGTGTCTCGACATAGAACCGTATACAGTCTAGGTCCATGTTGGGGCAGCACAGCTTACTTTAGCGCTGCACTGACATGGCTCTATATTCAGTTAGAAGTTCTATTGCACTATCTGACTGAATATATCACCCTCCAGGTCTGGTGCAAGAACAACACAAACCATCGCACTCTGCTTTTGCACATATTTGAATATCTAAACCCTGATCTTAAAATACCATTAACCCATGTTATCCCATCCCTGTTTTTACTATTGCTATGTTTCTACTCCTTTTCAGTCATAGTGTGTCAAACCATGATTATCTTAAAAATGTCTTTTTGTTCACAGAGTACCAGAGAAGACTTGATTCTTACAAAGACCTTTATTTTTAAACAACAAAACAGTATTGAAAAAGCAAAAACCAAAACACACAAATATCACACACTAATATCCCTCTCAGGATATTACACAGTATACAGTAACACAGCACTTTTTACACACACACATTTCAGAGGCACATAGAACTGAAAAAAAATACTTAGAAGTCAGTAATATGAAAAAAGTAATTTCATGAGCAGATGGTGCAGTACTATGTCAGTGAGTGTGTTTCACCTTTCCGCACCATTCTTAGCCATTCATTTATTCTGTCCCTTATTTTTGCAAAAATGGTGGTGCTAATTCAAAGTGCTGCCTGACATGGGTCAAGATAACATTGACCAGGTTTCTGAGCAGCCCTTTTTTTGCCCCTTGTGCTGTCATAGTTTACTTTATTTGCCCATTGCACATACTGTATATGGTGTATGACACAAGAGCATGAAAAATCAATGCTGCAAAATGTTCTGGTTTGTTTGAGCTCTAGCACCAGAGATCCAGTTTATTTTTTGCTTATGAGAGTCACAATGTCCATATTCAGCAGATTGTTTTTTGTACCCTTGATGTCACCATGGATTGCTCTCAGTGGAACTGACACAGGTACCCTTTTCATCTGCCATTGAGTACAGCACTGTGTCATTGTCTTGCAGTGATTCTCTCATTTCCTCTGCCTCTACGTTGTTAGTGTCTTCTAAAAAAACTAACTGTACTGTGCCTCTCCAGTGGTGTTGACATTTGCTGTTGCTTCTCCCTCATTCCACTTTGCAGGGCTTAGATCGTTGCCTACAGATCGATTTACCCTACTTTTAGATGTATAATGGTCTTCTTCACCAGTTGGCATTCCTGTTTCCATTCTTTTATGCTTTTCCACATAAAGTGCTCAAATTTGACTTTGGCTTCCATTCTGTTCCATGCTCTATGTGTTGCTGTTTTCACATCAGAACCTGTTCCTTGGTGCTGCGTAGCTGCCCTTTCCCCTCGTGTACTTCCACATGCTGCAAAATCCCCTCGTCATTACAAACTCCTACAGTGAGCCACTGGAACAAGTCTGCATGTTCAAGTATCTGGGGATCACACTGGATGAAACCCTTACATTTGCTCAACATATTGACTCCCTGGTCAAGACAGTCGACATTAAAATTGGTGTCCTTTACAGGCATAGGAAATACCTATCTCCCGAGGCCCTCCGCCTTGCAGTACACAGCTCCATATTATCACATATCGACTATGGAATAGTGATATATGGGGATACTGCTTTGAAACGGGTACAGGTGGCTCTAAACAAGGCCTGTAGGCTAGCCCTAGATTTACAGCATGATAAGCACACCTGTACGCTGTATGAGCTTAAGATTGGCTATCCCTAAAAAACAGGGTCATTCATCAGCCGTGCACCCTAGGGAAGAAAGCGCTCATGGGGTAAACACCACCCTGCATTGGCAATCTGTTAGTGGCTACAAACACCTCACAGGCCACCAAAGGGAGGACAAGAGGGGCCCTGTCCATCCCCTTCCGTCGTACCTCACTTGGGCAATGGGCATTTGCCTACTGTGCCTCCATGTGGTTGAATGAATTGCCTGAGCACCTTCTTGCCACCACCTGTCTAGCCAAATTCAAAACTAACCTTAAACAACACCTAAGTACAATCTCTAAATGTTCCTGCAACTAATCTCAGGTATCTCAGTCCTCTGCCAATTTACGATTGACGCAGCACTTGTCTCACCTCACACCCTCCTGGCTGCACTTGGACATGACAAGGCCCCCAAAGCCTACCCTTAACACCCACCCATTGCTATACAATTTCCCCTGATCATCCCCCTCCCCCTACCTGATGACAAGGCTCCTAGGGGCTCCACTAATCTCTGCCTTTATAACTGTGCTCATGTAACTCACCGCAATAACCTGTAATCCACAATGTCTTTGTGCACATGTCTAAACAGGGTGTTGTTTTTTATGTTTTTTTATGATTGCTACTTTGTACCTTGTCTAATTCACTGACATGGAACCTTTGTAAAAAGAGCCTGGGCTTAAAGGTATCTTCCAAATCAATAAAATTTAATTGAATTGTTGACTCCTAGTTCTCTGGGTCAGCCATCTGCTTTGGAAATTTATTGTGGTCTACACAGGTGAGCTAACCCAGTGCTTCTTTGTCCTCCAAACAAGCCAGCTGCTTGGGTTCTTCCATATCCTGTGGATGGGCCAGGTGCTGTGGTGCTTCTGTTTCCTTTGGATGGGCCTGCTACTCAGGTGCTTCCCTCTCCTGTGCTGCTGCCTCCTCCTGGGTCTCTGACATGAGGTTTTCTACACATGTCATGAGGTTTTATTTACAGTCTTTGTAAACGGGTGATTCATTGTCCCTGGCAATGATGTCACACTGCTTTAAACAAGAAATGCAGTTAGAATCTAAATACTTAGAATGGAATATTGAATGCTTGCCTGTCTGTGACATACACTTATCAGAATTTGACTGATAAATAGGACTGGGTATACTTCTCAACTGTCACAGAGCAAGGTGTCAGGTCTCAGCCAGGAAGCCATACTGCCTTGGTCAAAGTTAAATGCAATGCTTTGTTCAGTGAAGACTGGCACCTACCATTGGGACATTTCCCATAATGTTGCTCACTGAAAAACATGGAGAAAAGACCAAGCAGAATTCTTAGTATATTCTTTAATAGTACACTTGTTTAAAAGTTTCTTCCATAAAACACTGTTCTACATCAAACTGCTTCCTGTCCACCACTGGGTACTGTCTCCTAATGTGTTTCATGCCCAAATGGCGCTTTTTCAAATGCAGTCCAATATGCAGTACAGTGATACAGAGTATTGCCACTCAGTCAGATGTACATTTTCAAGGTTGACAAAGACCCCAGTATATACCGTTCCCCAACTTCAAGACAGTCATCAGTTGGAAGCTGATTGCCTAACACTGTTTCTGACATCATAGTTGCCATGCCTTCCAGATTACGAACATTATCTTTTTCCTTAATCCCCATTTGAGATTTATCACAGTTCCTGGCCATGCCTACTGTACCTGTCTTTCTACTGTATAGATACTGTGCATTTTTGTGGCATCTATCCATATCTTTTGGAGGAGATTTGCAGACCAATTTGCAGACCGAGAAACCACTACCTTTACACTACTACTATGACCAAGAAGCTGGATGTAAGACATAGCAGTGCTGTCTGTGAAATGTACAAAAATGGGACTCCAATGCTGGATATACAGTACAGAACTACCTTGCAGTGGTTGGCATTATGATTTCTCTCTCTGCCCTCTACAGACACATTTGACCATGCAAAGCATCTCCAGACAAGAAGACAGTGTGTACTAGGTTGGTGTCTTTAAGCAATCAGCAGCACACTACAAGGCAGTGAAATGTTTCATGGCTTACTCTGCGTCTTTGGAAAGCCACAGTACACTACAAGACAATAAAATATTCTGGGTCTGCGTCTGTGGTCTTGGTCAAGCTACAGTACACTACAAGGCAGTAAAATGTTCCAGGACTGCTTCTGTGGAATTGAGCAAGCCACAGTACACTACAAGGCAGTGAAATGTTCTGGGGCTACCTCTGTGGCCTTTAGCAAGCCACAGTACCCCATAAGGCAGTGAAATGTTCTATGGCTGCCTCTATGGCTGTCATAAGAAAGCCGTAGTACACTACATGGCAGTAAAATGTTCCAGAGCTTCCTCTGTGGGCTTGAATGAGCCACAGTACACTACAAGATACTGTAATGTACTGTGGTTGCTTCTGTGGCCTGGAGCAAACCACTGTACACTACAAGGCAGTGAAAAGTTCTGGGGCTGCCTCTGTGGCCTTGAGCAAGCCATAGTACACCACAAGGCAGTGAAAAGTTCCAGAGCTGACTCTGTGACTTTGAGTGTCATCATTAACTAATGTGTAGTATTGTCTTATTGCAGTGAGGTTTCCCAAACTGTGGATCAGCTTAGAATTGAGTATAATAAGAGCAGTGCCACAGAGGTCCATCAGAATCTGGCAGAATGGGGGTACTCAGTACTGGAATCATCATTAAGACGAATGCAAGGCCAAAACAGATGGAGTTATTGCACAGCACAGTAAGTAGTATGCTGTGGCCACTGTGAGAACATATGTAATCACATGTTCTGGGCATTGTATGCCAAAAAACAATGTAAAGCCTGCCCATTTCTGTAAACTTTTCATCTTTTGCTAATGTACTGACTGACTGTGTAAAAATCTATGTGTTGTACCATATGTACTGCAGGTAAAGTATTGTAGAGTACACTAAAAGAGCAAACTACTAATGGCCCTTTTCCTCCAATGGTATATGCCCTCTCATTCATGAAGCCAAAAAACATAAGTGGCTGGAACAGGTTAAGGCGAGGATGGAAGAAAATTAACAATCTGAGTATGTCCTTTTTACAGTTGAGACTACCATAGCAATGCAGACTTTTCACCCCATGACTTTCCAGAAAAAAGGGTTTCTTGTACTGAAACCACAGTCCAAACACCCTCTGAAAATACATGTCTGCGGTGCCATCTCGTGCTGCAGACCAGAGCTGATATTACTATTCAGTGGCATCATAAATGGCAGTTTCTTCAGAGAGGAGATAGTGTCCACTACTCTGGTGCCCTTTATCAAGCAAGTTTTTGCAGATGGGCATTGGCTTTTTCAAGTTTTGAAACTGAGCAATTTGCAATTACTGTGTCTCTGTTTTCCTGGTGGAGATATGCAGCACAGTGTTCTATGTGTTCTTTCTCTTGTGTAGAAAATGACCCAAAACATGCCGCATGTACTTAAAGGACCAGAAAGTGAAATTTATTTAGCTTTTGTTGACCGGGTAAGTGCACTAGACAAATCCTGCCTATTTTCAGGCACAACCTGGGGGAGGGGGATACAGATGAATGCCAACTGACTTTGAAACCAGATTAAGCTGTTGGTGGTATTTATAGTGAATGAGGGAAATTTGGCCAGGACACCGGGGAAATTCCCCTGCTCTTTTCAATAAGTGCCATGGGATCTTTAACATCCACCTGAACTCCCACCAATCCAGGCAGATGGGACCTCGGTTTAACATCTCATCCGAAAGATGGCACCTCAGAAGTGCAGCACCCCTCTCATGCTGCACTACAGTGTCAGTACTGGGATATTAACCCAAGTGCCAGATGTGGGAACTGAACCCACAGCCCTCTGATCTCCCGGCCTCAGAGGCGAGTGTGCTACCTACTGAGCCACTGACACTAATGGGTCAGTATGCCACCAGAATCACCAGAACTGAACCAAATAGGGATGGTTTAGCATCAGATGAACACTACATTTTGGAGGTGTGTTAAGCCAAGTAACCATGCTCAGCTAATATGGGGCTTAAGACACTTTTGCAGGACAGTGTTGACAGTTGAATACTGCAATAAATATATTGATCAGATGGAAAAAATGATGCCATCCATCATTCATGACACTGGTTGTGCCACTGCAATGTAAAAATAATGATATTAAAATGTAACTATATTTTTCCAGTAGTAAGTGATTCACTTTGTTTTGTATCCCAAATCTTTGCTCAGTCAGTATGTAACACCTGCTCTAGCCCAACACATGGCCTTGTTTCATCCTGAGGCTTGATGTCAGGTTTGCAAATCACAACTACAGGGGCTGGGTGTCAAAGACTCTCAGAAACCAATGAATAGGTAGTGTTCCAATACATATCAGAGCATATTCCATAGGTGCAAATTCAGGTTTGCTAATCCTGGCTGGGGTGGGGGGGGCACAAAGGTTTTAATAATTATTCTGAAGAGTGCAGACTGAAAGGATAAATCCAGTCAGAAATACATCAAAGTCCCTAGAATCATTAGCACAGAAGAACACACAGTACCGTCAGTACACAATCAATTATTGTATTATAAAATGTAAAAAGGTAAAATAGCCAGTGGTCTATTTATTGGAAGTGAACACCTGGGGCTCGGTTTTCTGAGGACTGGCAAATTTTGGTGTGCTAGGGACCCTGAGCCATATTTCTAAGAACAGGGGTCCAGCGCCAAAGTCCCTGTGTTTGCCACAAGCTGACCCATGTGCTGACCAAATGCCATATAGAAGGGGACTGCTGCAATCTGCAGTGCAGGCTTGCAGCATTTGTGGCCATGGAGGCAATCCACTGGCTGGTCACCCTTGTGGCTGGCGGGGTCACCTGGAGGATGCCTAGGCTCTTGGGTGGGATGGGTCCAGGTTGGGGGAGGGGTGACAGCTGACCCAACTGGGTGACAGTAGGGTAAGTGCAGGGTCTGGTATGGGGGGTGCACACAACAGTGCCACCATGGGGGCTGTCACCTGCCATGGAGCGCCAGTTGCTCCAGCAGTGTTCTAACAGGTGTTTGAGGCACTCTGGATGCTTTTCCTGAGGGGGACACAGAGCCACACCCAACACAGCAAAGGCTGCAGCATTGGCACCTGTCTGCTTTGACCAGTTCTGGGCTGGTCTAACTACTGGGTCCCTGTACCCCGGGGGGTTGCAAAATCCCAATGTAGGGGATATTGAAACCCTACCTCAGCATAAGCCTCCTTCTGCCATGGCACACTGGTGCAGCTGTTGCAAGGATAGTGCAAATCTGGTTGGTGCATGCAGTCCCCCAGTGGTGTACAGTGCATTAGAAAATCATGATTGGTTCAAGGTGCGGTAGAAGGAGCCTCTTGCACCATTTCTCCTTGCTGTCAGCCCCCTTACTCCAGTCCCGATCTTTGAAAATTGAGTCACTGTTCTTTAACTATCATCATCCCATGATATCCCATTTCTGCTTTTGCTATTTCTATATTTCTATAGTAATTCATAAAGTGGTAAAGACTGACAGGTACAGAGTAGTTTTTATCCAGCATCCTATTTTCAGAAATTGATCACACATACAGGGAGATTTTTACACGTCTCTAATGAATACACCTAACTAAATGTAAGGAGCTAGAAATGCATTCCTAGAGTCATTTAAAGACAGGGGGAACAGCTTGTTCTTTAATTCTCATATTTTTGGGGAAATGGACTGGTGCTATAGAAAGCAGGGGGAATGTCCAAAAAATGGCAAAATCAGAGAGAATCCCTTAAAATAGGGAGACTTGGAAGGTATGTCAGTCTTTGATGAAAGTTTTTCAAAGTCAGAAGAGTAACAGAATAGTACAGTAACCCAAACTGTCTTCTGGTGTCAAGTTCTCACCTAGTCGGGCAGCATCCCAAGGTGGGATTTCAGTTTTGCTAAAATTGTCTATGAAGTGCAGTTTATCCAGATCTCTTCTCATTCTGCCTACCCCATCTGGAGCATCTGCTCTGTTGCAGATCTTGGTGTCATCTGCAATCAGACAAACCTTACTCTCCAGTCCATCTACAATGTCACTGATGAAGATATTGAAGAGGACTGGCCCCAAGACTGATCCCTGAGGTACCCCACTTGTAACTTGCATCTCTTCTGACTGTATACCATTTACCACCACACTCTGTTTTGTGCCAGTCAACCAGTTTGCCACCCAGTTGACCAACTTCTGACCCACCCCAAGCCTATCCAGCTTATTAATCAATCTTCTATGTGAAACAGTATTGAAAGCTTTGCTGAAGTCAAGGTAGGCAACATCAACTGCTCCACCTTGAGCCACCACTCTGGTTACCCAGTCAAAGAAATCTATGAGATTAGTTTGACAGGACCTTCATTTTGTAAACCCATACTGTCTTGGATCCTGTGCTCCTATGGATTCCAGGTGTTGCACTATCCTATCCTTAAGGAGTGCCTCCATAATCATGCCCACTACTGAGGTAAGACTGACTTGTCTGTAGTTCTCTGCCTCCTCCCTGCTACCACCCTTGTGGAGTTGGATCGCGTGAGCCCTTCTCCAGTCTTCTGGGACCTCTCCTGTGCTCAGAGACTCATTAAACAGTTCTGATAAAGGCTCTACTAGTTCTACCCTTAGCTCCTTTAGTACCCTGGGATGTATGCCATCAGGTCCCATTGCCTTGTCCACCCTGAGTTTATAGAACTCTTGTAGGACCCTTTCTTTTGTGAAGGGACTAGTATACACCTCCCTCCCCCCGTGTCCGTGGTGCTGAGCTGTGGGCCCTGCCTACCTTCTCTTCAGTAAATACTGAGCAGAAGTATCTATTTAGGATAGATGCTTTTCCATGGTCCTCCTCCTCACATGCCCCCTTATCCCCTTTGATCTTAGCAATACCCCCCTCTGGACTTTCTCCTTTCACTAATGTAGCTATAGAAAGTCTTGTCACCTTCTTTTACTGTTTGTGCTAGTGTTTCCTTGGTTTGGGCCTTTGCCTGCCTTACTGCCATCTCTGCTTCTCTTGGGGAAGTTTGGTATGCCTCCCTATCGTCATCCTGCTGTGTTCCCTTATATTTCCTGTAGGCCAGCCTTTTGGCTCTGACCTTTTCTGCTACTGTTTTTGAGAACCAAAGTGGTTTCCTTCTTCTTTTGCACTTCCTTTTCTCTCTAACACAATGGAATGTTGCTTCAAGTATTGCATCCTTAATGCTTGCCCACGTTGCCTGTAGCCCATCACTTTATTTCTTTTTGCCAGGGCTAGCTTAACTCTGTTGGCCATCTTATCAAAGTCAGCTCCTCTGAAGTCCCATATTTTTGCCTTGGAATGGGATAACTTAGTTCTAGTGGCCAAACTGAACCATACCATGTGATGGTCACTGGCCTCCAGGTGACCTTCTACCTGGAGATCTGAGTTTCTTTCCCTGTTAGTCAGTACTAGATCTAGGACAGCCCTGTCTCTTGTGGGTAGTCCCATCATTTTTCACCCATACAGTATGTTCATCTAAGAGATTCTTAAAGGTAGTCATACTCGTTGCTTCAACAACTGTTGCTGGAAGAATGTTCCATGCACTCACAACTCTCTGACTGAATCATCTATCCCTTCTTGTTGTCTTATAAAGTTCCCCTTGTATCTGATAAGCATGAGTTCTAGTTGTCCTATTGTATGATGACTTTTTTTTATCAGACCAGTTGATTCCCATAGCACTTCATTTCCAGATGCCTTGTATACAAAACAGAGATCCCCTCTGATTGATATGCCAGTGTTTCCAAGGGACCCTTCTCCTAAACTGAGAATGTCACATGATGTTTCCGGGGAGTGCTTACTTCTAAATTAAGAATGTGACAGAGTGCTCACCAAGAGCTCCCCTCTCCTAAATTGAGAATGTCACATAGTATTTCCATGGGCACCCTCTCCTAAACTAAAAATGTGACAGAGTGTTTACAACGGCACCCTCTCCCAAACTGAAAATGTCACATAGTGTTTACAAGGGCCACATCTCCTAAACTGAGAATGTCACATGGTGTTTCCAAAGGTCCATTGTCTTAAACTAAGACTGTGACATAGCATTTTCCAAAGCAACTATCTCCTCAACTGGGAACCTAAAAGGTTGAGTGGTACAGTATGCACCTGTACTCAGCTGAAGCTATATCCTGTGGCCCATTGAATCATTAGTATTCAGATTAGTATTCAGATGGTAATGGCATGGAGTGTTTGCAAGACACCACCCCATCCCTCTGAGTGTTGCAAAGTGTATATTAAAGTGTTTATTGCCCTAGATCACCTATTATTTGCTACACCTCTGTACTGCTGTCCCCGAGGGTGATGCATGTACAGTATAAATACTGAATAGTGGCATCTGCAGGCCACTGCAGGAATTTATGTGTCTGGAAAAAATTCTGATATCAGAACAAAACAAAGAAAGAAACAAACAAAAAATACACTGTTACTTTGATGTCTAGAACCATGGCACAAAATCTTTGAAAATGGCAATGGCTACCACTGTACTCTGATTATTAGAACATTTAAAAATAATCATATCTGTGTTTATGCTTTTATGATTTCACTACAGCAGTATATAACTGTGATGACCAAACAATATTTTCGCTGGTAGTCAGAATTATTTTGTCAACTGCTAGTTTACTTTCTGTAGAAGTATGGGGACCAGGATGGGTTACTCAACTGTAACAAAAACTGGCCAATATTGCAAATTTCAGAAGCTCCAGCAAAATCTTTTAACGGGTGCTTAAACCTGAATTGTGGAGACCTCCTGAAAGGTGGATGGGGTTGTTAGTGAAAAGGGTTCAAAGGACATTCTGTCTTGGCCAAGCCCGGCAACATTTTTTCAGATGCTAATCTTTGAGAGGAAGTTGGATTTTTGAGCCTCCTCCTTATAGAAAATAAATATATTTTATATATATTTATAAAGGCAACATTGGCTCACAAGTAACACATTAGTACTAAACACCAGAAAAACCCACTCTATGCTCTTCAGCTGTGCCCCTTGATTAGGGAAATGTCCAGGACAGCTATCGACCCTCTTCTGCGACAGTTCCTTTCTTGAAAATGTCAATACATTCAAGTCTCTGGGTGTTTCCCTAGACCCTTCACTTACTTGGTAATACTTGGTTTTTGAATACAAAGTAGGCTTTAAGCCCATTTAATTGTCTCCCACTCATAGTGGGTTTATTGTCTCTGAAGATTCTGAACAAGGAATCCGTCTAGTTGTTTTTTAAATTGCTCAAAGTTGGGTGCATGAACAATATTACTTAGTAAGGCATTTCCAATTCTGGTGGATCTTACAGTGTAGAAATTATGGTGTTTAGCTGAATTGACTCTTGGGACAATGTGCTGTTTCACTTGACTTTGACCAGCACATATCCAATATCTGAAGGGCTGTAAACTTCAAACTTGTATTGGCCTACAAAACTAGCCATACACTTACACCCTCTGTCAGAATAGCTTTTGCCCAAGGTATTCTTCTTCCTGTTCTCACCTATGAATCTACCACTTATGTTGGTGCTGCCAAATCTAGTCTCCAGAAATGGGACACTACTTATAATAATATATGCCACTTTGCCCTGGCTTCTCACTGCCTCACTCATTGCTGTCAGCTCTACAGTAGCCTATATTGGCTCCCCCTGAGGGAAACCACCGTTATTCTCTTGGCACCTTGATCAACAGCATCATACACTCTGGTGTTCCCTTCTCACTTACTCAGATGCTGACCCTGCCAAGCCTCCACAATGCTGTTCGCTCTGGTGACCAATCCCTGTTATCTGTCCCTAGATGCAAAACAACTATGGGCTCTCATGCTTTCTCCCACTTTGCTCCTCTCTTCTGGAACTCATTACCAAGAGTCATACATGTCTCCCCTATCCATACCAGCTTTAAACTGGCACCGTGCAACCATCTCACTGCCACAAACCTCTGCACTTGTTTCTATCCCCTGTGACACCCTCTGACCTCTTTTGCTACATGTGTCCACTATTAATCTAGAACTGTCTCACTTATGGTGCACTTACAGACTCATGGCTATCTTCAGCTAACCTGTTCCTATTACAGCTTGAATTTTCCTCTTTCCCTCTCTCCCCCTAACCTACTAAATCTACTCCTCTCTCTCATGGTGTACTGCTAATGTGTTTAGTACTGATTACCTACTGAATTGTTGTTTTGTTTCTGTTTTAATTTTATCTGAATGATTTTAGTGTATTTACTAATTTTTGATTATGGTACACTTACTATTGTGTAAAATTTATCTCTAATCACATTGTTTTCCAGTTAATTGACCATATTTATATTTGTAACTGTGCGCTTTCCTTGTACCTTTGTAATGAACCATTTGACCTAGTACTCTCCTGGGTTGTGTCTGAAAACAGGCATTTTTATGTCTAGTGTACTTAGCTGGTAAACAAAAAAAATAATTTAATAAATACATTTTAAAATATATTTTCATCATAAGTCTGAAGTATATGTAAAATATACCAAAAAGGCTGATCTGAAATATCTGATTTATTTGCAGAATATATGTGAGAAATATATTGAATGCATCTCATTAATATAATATATGGTAGACCATTATTATTCATAGACATTGAGCAATTTACAGTGGTGTCATACTATCAACGTGACATCACAATGTTGTTATGCCATCATGAGTATGTCACATCGATAGTATAACAACATAGACCGTATTCACACATGTGCATCATGGATACCTTAAGGTGCTTGTGCATGCACGATCCTTGAATGCTAATCCAAAATGACCTCAGCGGTGATAGAAAAGCACCACGGAGAGGGGGGATGTAATTGTGAGTGCAATTTATAACCTTTATGCCTGTAAATAGTAGACCATACACTATAAAAGATAATGTATGGTCCACTATCATCAACCAGCTTGTGTAATTTATTTATTTATTTAAGAGTTTTACCAGGAAAGCATACTGAGCAGGTTACCGCTCGATTTCAGATGCACAGATGTAATCATCTCGAGGTTGCCATGGTGACTTAAACCTCAAGCTTCGCTCTTGAGATTTAAACGGTCACCATAGCAACCTCTCAATGGCTAACAAACTAGTTACCGATAGATGACCTTACATTATTCTCTATATATTTCCATGATATATTTATTATATGTGCATGATATAGAGAATAATGGCTGGGTAGGTGGATATAACAAGATTTTACATACACCTGATGTGTGGGATGCCACACAAACCCCAAAAGTGAAGCTCAAGGGGTTTATCTAAGGCATCCCACACTGAGGGTGTGTGTAAAATTCAAGTTTTACACACCTACCCAGCTTTTATTTTATATAATTTTCCTGGTAGCATTTTTTCACCACAGTAATTATATAAAATAGACATAGCGCTCAGTTGTTTGGCTCCGGTCCAGTCAGGATGAAGCACAGTCCATCACCAAGCAGCCGCAAAAACCTTTCTGCTTTTATTTTTTTGGTTTAAAGTTTTCTCAGTCAGTGAGCTTGAAAGTGATGAATGGACATTTTCTTTTTTAGATTTACTTATTGTGGAGTGGCGAATGCTGACTGCAAGTGGCGGTGCAGTGAAGAAGAGCTGTACTGAAGAAGAGAAGTGTGGTGGCTGGCGTATGCGTGTTCCAAAGCAATCCCAGTGCGAGTTTGGCATTATAACCTGCTGGTTATAATGGCAAATTATATCTGTATTTCCCTATGGGAAAAAAAAATGTGACCAGTTATTATAAATAGAATAATGGATATTGGAGTATGTTTTACAAGAGAGCAATACCATTGAAAGGTTCTGGGCACATGGGAACCTCAAAAACGAAGCTTGAGAGGTTTCTCAGGTCCCTAATACCTCGAGATGGCTTTACACCCTTGTAACACACAAACTAATATCTGTTATTTTTTATTAATATATGGATCCGATTAAAAAAAAAAAACCTCTGTTGGAGAACAGGTGCCCGAGAAGTTCACTGTCTCAAGAATAGATGCCAACAAGCGCACTGAACAGTCATTTGCACAAGAAACACTGCAGTGAACACTGGTCTTAACTTCTGGTTCACTGTAGTGCTGAGTGAAGGCATGAGCAACCAGACTGTGTTCTTTTTTGTAAAACGAAATGAAAAAGTTTTAGAAAAAAAGTTGCTGATGGTATGGGTGGGGGAATTACTATCGTTAAGTGAGAGAGACAGCCACCATGTTTTTAAAAGTTTTCTGCCTGCCCACAGATGAAAAGTGGCCAATCAGAAGGTACGCTTGGAACTATGTCATGTCACCTGTCAAGGATGGGGAGTTGGCACATGGCAACGAGGTTGGTGTCTGGTGGTCCACTAGACCATCGGGGTTACTCTATTTATTATTACAGGAGATTGGGGCTTGGTGTGGGGGGGGGGCACTAGACTACCAGGACATGTTTATTAATTATGAGGAATGATTGGGCAACTACCAGGGTGTTTTACTGTACCTCATATTACTGGAGATTGGGGCTTGAGGGGCACTAGGGTCTGCCTATGCACACTGCTGCAGGCTTGTGGCAACCTGCCCAGGTGTGCCCTCTGTTTGGCACACTGCTTGGGTTGCTGCAAGCCATGGGAGTTTGCCATGGGGACCCTGCCTGATAGAGAATTGGGCAAAGGGTCTATGGTGCCGGGGTGGTCGACTCAAGCCACCTTCGGTGCAGCTTGCATTGAATTTTGAGAACTGGACCCACAGATTATACATTTATTCTTAACAAATAGGATTTATCTCTTAATCTCACAATTCATAAAGGCTCAAATTGGTATTGATACCACCCCTCTTTGGTTCCATTTTATTCTGAGGTGAGTTCCTACATATACTTGTTTTTTACTCTTTACCCTTCCCTCTGGTCTGTAAGCTAATCCTGTCAATTAAAAATTATTTTAAAAATAGAAATTACCATGATTTTAGTTGATAAACTGTATTTTTGAAATATGCAAATTAGTTATGCAAATGCTTACATAGTACCAAAGCAGGCATTTACAAAAATATGACACATTTAAAACTAAAGCCAAAGTAGCAATGGTAAAAAACAGACCATCCCACAGTACCAGCATTTCACATTGTTTTTGAAAAAGTGAGAGAACAACATGAAATGTCATTCTTGTGGGGAGGTCTGTTTTTTAATACTGCTACTTTTGTCTTTGGCTTTTCAACATTTTATTTTTTGTACAAAGAAAGCTTTGTGGTGGAAATCTGAGAATAGTCTTCTGGAGTTCCTCACCTGGTGTGTATGTGTGTGTGTGTGTGTGTGTGCGTAGCTTTTACCATGAATGCTGCTTACATTTACCTTATGAACAACACTGCATCTTGGAGCAGTTTTCTTTGACTGTATATATATTGTATAACTGGTTCCCATGGGCTGCCCCTGAGGCAGTGCCTATGTAATTGGTTTCCATGGGCTGCCCGGGGCAATTCCTGGATAGTTGGTTTCTACTGGCTGCCCCTGGGGCAGTGCCTGTGTAACTGGTTCTTATGGGCTGTCCTTGGGGCAGCATCCTTGCTGTCCCTGGGGCAGTGCCAGTGTAACTGATTTCCATGGGCTGCTCCTGCGGCAGTGTCCTCACTGCCCTTGGGGCGGTGCCTGTGTAACTGGTTCCCATGAGCTGCCCCTGGTGCAGTGCCTGGGTAGTTGGTTTCTACTTGCTGCCCCTAAGGCAGTGTCCTTGTTGCCTCTGGACAGTGTCCTCACTGCACCTGGGGCAATTCCCTCACTGCCCTTGGAGTAGTGCCTGTGTAATAGGTTCCCATGGGCTTCCCCTGGGCAGTGTCCTTGCTGCCCAAGGGTAGTGCCTGTGTAATTCATTCCCAAGGGCTGCCCTTGGGGAAGTGCCTAGGTAGTTGGTCCCTGGGTCTGCCCCTGGGGTAACACCTCTGTAATTGGTTTCCATGGGCTGCCCCTGGGGCAGTGTCCTCCCTGCCCCTGGGGCAATTTCCTCACTGCCCCGGGGCAGCACCTGTGTAATTGGTTCCCATGAGCTGCCCCTAGGGCAGTGGCCTCGTGCCCCTTGGGCAGTGCCTGTGTAATTGGTTACCATGGGCTGCCCCTGGAGCAGCAGCTGTGTAGTTGATTCCTACTGGCTGCCCCTGGGCCAGTGTTTAGGTATTTGTTTCTGTGCACTGCCCCAGGGGCAGGCAGCAGTTGCACAGACACTGCCCCCAGGGCACCCCATAGAACCAATTACACATGCACTGCCCCAGGGGTAGTAAGAGCGCTGTCCCAAGGGCAGCCAACAGAAACCAATCATCATAACACTGCCCCATATATTACAATTTATAGATAAAATATATTCTCTCACTTACTTCTGTCTTAATTTAGCAATATTAAAAAAAAGGTAATGATTTGTGACACCTATATGATTAAATGTTCACAACTGAGTTGGACACAAATCACAAAAAAAGTCCCTGGTTAAGGTCTGAACCCTTAATGTTTGGCTCTTTTGAATACAGACAGATATACACCTTGAGCCACCAAAATACACTGTTTTTATTAGTTTTCCAAAGTTTTGTCTCTACTCAGAATAAAGTGACACGTTAAAAAAAAAATATCCGTGCTCAAGGCTTGAGCCCTTGACGTCTGGATTTTATACATGCTGACATACAGATTGAGCCACAGAAGCACAATGAATTTAGGCAGGATTTCAAAATGTAGTCACTACACCATATCTATTCTTCAGAAAAAGGAAATGTTTTATTGGTCAAGGTTTGAACCCTTGATCCATGAACCTGTATGATGCAGACATACCTATTGAGCCACTGAAGCACACTGAAGCTTTATAGGATTTTTAAGTCTAGCCATACTACTCTGTATCTCTCTTTCAAAAAAAAGCAAATTAATAAAGTTGGTCACATTAACATCAGAACAATAACACTGTCCTCTGAAATGTTTAACTTTTTGTCAGGTTTATATGCCATGAAATCCCCCCACCACCAAAAAAACAAAACAAAAAAAAGCATGATTCTATAATTGTAAATCTCTATCTGCCTTTGGAAATATGGTGGTGGTGGTGGGGGGGGCAATATATTCAAAGACAAGCAGTACACATTGCTGGGAGGAGCATTTCCATAACATTCTCATGTACACTTAAAACCCTCAGTTCCTCAGACTTGCAACAATCAGATTTGTGGGAAGTAACAACTACATGTTGCTGCCCTGGGGGCAGGGGACGAAAGCCACCAATAGGGATAGGTGGGGGTTGGAATGCGGTGGTGCTGCCCTGGGGATCAGTGCTGCCAGTGGGCGAAATCTACCAACAGAAGTAAGCTGGAGAAGGAGCTAAAGGATGCTGCCCCAGGGACATCGCTGCCCCAAGAATAGCATTATGGGAACAAATCACACTCGTGTGTATATTCCTAGCCTGTTGTATGTTACACAACATGATGCACAACCATGGTATACACCTGCCAGAACCTGAGGAACATGCAGACAGTGACATGGAGCCAGAGGTGTATGGGATAGTGGAGCAGCTCAATAGGCGTGATCCACTCATGGCCATGAGGTCCTAGGAACATTGCCAGAACTTCATTGGAACACTAACAGGGATGGGCAGGTGAGTGAAAACAACATGGACAACAGACATGCATTCAATAGTGTATTTACATAATATGTACAAACAAACAACTGTGATGGGATGCACACAACAGAAACAAAGAAAACAAGAGGATGCTATAATGGTGATACAGGGATAGGGGTGGTGTGTGGGATACTACAACAGGGTGCATGGGAAGGGTGCTAGTGAGGAACAGGAATGTAAGGTGCAGCACACACCATTATCATCTGCTCCCACCACAGGTCTGGACAGAAGCCCTATCCTGATGCCACATCAGTGGGGTCATGTGGAACGAGGAGGTGTAGGGTGAAATTTGAGGGGATGGAGACACCCTGGGATAGCCACGCCCATGCCTCAGGCTGGGTGTAGCCAAGGCCATGAGACACCCAGTGGTACAGGAAGTGCCTAGGGATGATGCTGTTGCATCAGTGCTGGCTGCTCCCGACCTGCCACTCTGTGCTGATAATGCAGGAGAGAGGACAGTACCTGCATGCCAATGGCATGTGCAGGTGTTGTATGGCTGCCTAGCCAGCCCAACCTCCCTCACCGTGGCAGTAAGAACACCTGGTGGAGGGCATCCATGAAATGTGCCTCATGCTCCTTGGCACACTGTTCTGCAAGCAGGAGGTCAGTGTGCAGGTTCTCCCAGAGATGGGAAAATTCCTGCCGCATTTCCCTCCGGATTGCATGTAGCTCCATTTGTGTGGTGGACTGGGAGTCCAGCGCAGACCAGAGAAGCTGCAGGGCTCCAAGCTATCCTATCTCTGGGGGGTCTGGTCACCTGAGACACTGGGTGGATGTGTATGCAAGCATGGATGACATATGAGGTGTGTGCTTCCCACACCCTGTGTGGATGTTGGCAGCAGTGCCTCTCTGGCTGCAGTGCAATGCATGTCGTGAGAGTGGTTAGGTGAGGCAATATGATGGCCACCCACAGACACCTGTGTTGAGGGCTGTGTGGTGTGGGAGCTGGTGAGTGTGGTGGTCACATCAGTGGCAGTGGTGGAGGGGGTGGTGTTGGTGATGGCAGTGCAGGTAATGGAAGCATGACCCTCCAGGGACCTTGCCAGCACAGATGGCACTGTGTGCCTGGTGGGTGACTGTGTGGTGGCCATGATAGCGCCACTGGCATCTGCACCTGCCTGGTCGGGAATGTCAAGGGAAACCTCAGATGGTGAGCCCCCATTGCAGCAATGGCTGATTAATAGTCCCCAGGGGGAATATAGGTGTTCTCATCAATGTCACACAGATCATCAAATAAGGTGTCCAAGGACTCCCCCCTCTTCCTGTGCTGCCTGCCGCTGGACATCTGATGTGGATGGCCCAGTGTCATCCTCCAGGTTGACCTCCTGTGGTGCCATCTTCCTGCACTGTGGACAGAGGAGAAGAACACTGTCAGTGTGTTGCACAGTACACAGTGATCCTGTAACAGTGCCAGCACATGCATACCCTGCCATTGCTGTCTATGCCGCCGAGTGCCAGCACAAAACAGGTGACTACATCCTATACACCCACACATCCAGGGTGACCCACACCTATGGATGGAATGTGGATACTACAGGCATGATCACACTGAACACCAATGTATCCCACACACCCCACACATGTGAAGACCATCACCCACAGGGATAGCATAGGCAATGCACCCAGTGATACATGTGGCAGCATGTAACACAGAACGCAGAAGGAACACCCGCTGCTGTGATACGCACTATGTGCATAGGTGCAGGGCATCTGTGTGCAGAGTACAACATGACTGTTAGTGTGGCACATGCTGCAAGGCTGGTAGTACAGTACACACAGCAGCGGACAGTGCCATACTTCACACAGGACATACCAATGCACAATGTGTGCACTAGCCAGGGCAGTATTGTGCCACAACACAAGCAGAGCTGCACGTATACCCATGCACACTCATGCACACCATGTTGGTACACAGCCATGTACTCAAATGCCCTGTGGGATGCCACCTGTGTCTCACACCCAGTGTAGTCAACACCTTCCACATCCACAGTCCTGAAGTTTGATGCCACCACCTCCACCACAGGATGGAATGGTATGGCAACCTCTGCCGGCCATGGCGCACCACTTGTGCCAAGCAGTGCACAGTGGCGTGCTGCCAGGTCATCCTTTGCATGGCGCTGTAGATCATTCCACCATTTGCAGACAGTGTCCATTGTGCATCCTCTGCCACCAACAGTGCTCCCCTCTGCCATGATCTCTCTCCCCACATGACACATACTGTGGCATCAGTCATCTTATAGCACCGCATGCTGTGCTCCCTGGCCTTGTAGGCATCAGCAAGGGACTTCTGCTCCTCAGTAAGAATTTGTAGCCTTGGAGGCATTCACAGCCACCAGAGGCACCTGTGTGGGGATGGAAATGATCCAGTGGATGGTGCCAGCAGGAACGGCGGGGTTCAGGCATCCATTGGACACCTCCTGCCTCGGGGAGGGAGGGCACCTCCTTCCACTGCAGGACCACCCCCTGATAACCCAGAGGGAGGGGGTTGTCATGCAGGAAGGAACAAGTGGTCCCTATGGGGTGGCCTTTTGTCGGCATCTACCCACTTATCTGGTAGTTGACGCGCAGCTGTCACATGCCCCAAGTGGGGCCGGCAGTGGAGCACCGAAGGTGGGGTAGGGATCACCAACCCTTCTGATGGCCCCAATAAGCATCTTGCCAAGGCCATCTCTCTGAACCATGCCCTGGGGTGAGGGGAGGAAAAGGGAATAAAATCTCCAGAAACTCTGTGCAGATGAAGCCGTCCTGCCCCCCACGCCATGGCAGGATCTCCTTGACTCCTCCCACACCTCGCTGGTCCACCCCATGGGTCGCAACTGTTGAGTGAAATATGTTCCTCCCAGTTTGAAGGGGATTGGGGGGGTTCTGTCCATGGGGGGGATAAGCCATCAGTTAAAGTCAGGGTACCTGTAAGGTTGTTGAGCAAATGCTGGTGTTGGGTTGGATCATCTGGGATATCACGTGGTGGGTGGAGGGCTTAGGCAGGTAGAAGGAGGTCCTGTCAGCCGGTGAGGTGAAACTGGGGACAAAAACAAAACAATGATCCAGTGGTCAGTGGCTATTCTGTAAGATGTGTATGTGTGTGTGTGTGTGTGTGTGTGTGCATGTGTGTGTGCACGCACGCGCGTGCGTGCGTGCGTGTGTGTGTGTGTAACTCCCCACAACACATTGGCCACACCATGGCATCAGTTGTCGGCATATGTCATAGGGATGTAGTGGTTGGGCCCACATCCCCTGCTTTCCCTGCCCATCAATGGCCCTCACATGTCCTTCTATGGGCAGGGGCCACATGACAGTGTTCATGTGCCACATGCAAACCAGCAGCAGCCTGCTTTGTGCGGGCTGTAACAGGTCCTCTGTCATGTCGCTACGCCAACAGGTGTGGGACATGTGTTGGATGCAGGGACCTGTGGAGATGGCCGAGTGCACACTGTGTCCAGGCTGACACATAGCACAGCATGGGGAACACATCCACATGACGGTGTCACAGAGATCTGCCATGTAAACAGTATGCCTGTGTTGTGTGTTGTCCGTCCCCCACCTCGGGAAATGCACAGCATACCTGTAGATGCACATGGGCATCCATATGTGTGTCAATATGCAACTCCAGTGCCACTATCCCACCGTATACATGTGCTATGACAATACAACAGTGCAGCGCAATGTTAGTCCACACCTGACAGCTGAACCTGGTGCATGTGTGACAGCATCATTCAGCAGTGCCTGACACAATACACTTCACATTCATTCACCATCCAATACTGTAGCCCCAGGTCTTTGTAGCAGAATTCACACACTGTTGCAGACCATGACAGCAGTGAATTGCCTGAAGTACATCTACCTGTTCCTGTGGAACTCATCTCCTGGGACATGTTGAGGCCTACTGTGTAAAGCACGGATGTCAGCCTACTGCTTGCAGTTCCAGTGAGCTGTGCAGGTGATGCTGTGTCCCCACTGAAATAGCTCGGGCAAGTAACACATGATAATGCATGCAAATTAGGCCTTAATGACATGCTAATGTGGTGGTTTGCACTCTGACTGCCTAAGTAGGCTAATTTGCATAGCACCTCTAAATATTGCAGTCAACAGTGGTGGGTAAATGTGCTTGCACCAGGCAACCTACTACCACCATGGTGCAGTGCTAACTGGCTTGCGCGGTGCAAAATGCATTTGTGGCGCTCGTAGGATGCATGCATGATGATGTCATTGCTGGGAAGGTCATGCAAGGGTCACACATGCTCAGTTAGGCCTTTTTGCATTAGCCCAGTGCTGTAGTATTTTGTGCGGTGCTGTTTTTTGCTAGCACTGCGCTAAGTTACACACATTTTCAGTTGTGTTCTTGACAGCATTCCATGCACATTGATGCCAGGGTGTTGCCTCTCCCAGTGCAAGAACAACTATGTCAGACAGGAGAAGACTCAGGGCAGTGGTTCAGAGAGGACCAGAGGTGCGGTAGTTGGAGCCTGCCAACATAGTTCAGCTGGTGTAGGTCAGGGGTGCCTGCTCTTTGGAGAGGTGTGCAAGGGGGATAGGCTTCTGCATGGGGTGTGGGCATCTGTTGCATGCCATTTCACACTCTCTGCACAGGCATACGATGCACTAGGGAGCAGCGCAGGCACTGTTACATGGACATGCAGTGCAGAGAGGGGCAGAGGCTGGGCAGGTTCCGGTGCATGGTGCGTGATGGCACTGTGCCTATGCCAGGTAAGTGGACACATTTCTAAGAGTGAAGATTTATGCATGTGAAAGAGCATGGACAGGCATGTACACAGTACACATGTGGGTATATATGTGTAGGACAGGTCACTGCACACATGCCTGTCATGCTGCAGGGTCATTCTCATGCATTGCAGTGTATACACCACTATGAGTACAGTGGTGCCCCTGTGTGGGTCAACAGTGCCTGTGTATGTAATAGTACATGTGACTTGCACAGTGGTATCTTGTGACAGGTATCAGTGTGCTCTGTCATTGGTAGTGTAGCAAATGTTGCACACGTGCACATATATGTCACAATGGTTGTGCAGTTGGATGATGTGTATAACCCATTGAAATGTCCGGCCACACCTCTGTACATTGACATAGTCAGATGTGGGGGCCTATTGGCCACACACTGTCCAGTCATGTGTGTAAGTCGTAGACACACTGCTGCCTGTGTTCCTGGCATGGTGGCAATGGACCCTTCCTCCAGGTGGACATGGTGCATATTGTGTGACAGAGCCAGGAATGCTGCTGACCACTGCCACATATGTTAATAACATGTGCCCGGTGTGGGTGAACGTTTGCCTTTGAGTGATGGATAGCTGCTGGTCACATTCCTTGAGCTCACTGCAGTATGTCCATATGCTCCATGGGCCACGTGACATTGGGACCTACTGTGTTAAGTGGTTGGCTGACACACATGTCCGTCACGGTACTGGGCACTGTAGTGGCACTATGTTGGGTGTGCTAGCCACATCTGTGCCCCAATGTCCCCTGTCTACCATGCTCATACAATCATACAACACTTATGAGCTCATCACTGGGCTACCACCGGTTCATATTTTTTTTTTTCCAACTTTCTTTTATGCTCCTTAGTCACTGGCTTATTCAAACTCTCTCTGGTGAGGACTCTTGGTTCAACCTATTCCTGCCTGCCTGAAGCCTGCAGACTCCACTCTCTGACATAGGCCAATCTCCCTCCTCATCTCCCAGTCACCGACTCCCCAGCTCTGAGCCCCGCCAGGGCAGGACCGCTGATTCCTCCTGGCACTCTATCTGAAATCTAATTGAGCAACCAGGGAGGTGGAGGAAGTGTTGGAGAGGTAGATTGAAGGCCCGGCATTGGGCATGGGGGCTGACCACTGGTCCTGTCATTGCCTATCGGGTGCCAGGGTTTTTCCTTGTTCTGTCCCCCATTGGCCCGGCAGTGCAATGTGCACCAGTGTGGTGCGTGTGCAGTACCGCGCATGCCCACAGGAGTGACACCATGGCCAGTCCCCTTGCATAGATCCCAACTGCTGCTAAACCCTCAATTTCCACTGGGAATCACCAGACAGCTGGATCAATATCCCCCCTCCCTCCCTCCCAAGAAAGGACAGCATTCCTCCTAACCTCAGCAACAACTTTAAATGTATGCTGAAAACTTATTTGTTTACTTTAGCCTTCCAAGATTATTTTTAATTATCCCTGTATTTATTGATTTATTGCAAATTCTTGGTGGGACTGTGTATCTTAAAATGTTCATGCCTTGGCTTTGGAAAGGCACTATAAAAATAAAGTTTTACTTACTTTAGTGATGCTCAATCCTTTCCTCCCCTGCCGACTCCCACCGACTCGAGTCCGCTCCCAAACCCGGATCACTGGCATGGTGCGAGATGTGGCATCCAGTACCTCAACCCTCAGGGCCACTGGGCCAGTTCCCACCAGTTCATATTAACAGTGTGGCATGGGCCATTGACCCAGGTGGGTCACAGGTGTGGCCCATCCATGCTATGCATTGGAGATATACTGTCAGGTATGCCTTTTGTTTGTCTGTCACCCACAGGACATATATGCTGGGTGCATACATATTTGTACATTTCTGTCCCACTATTGTCTGTGCTTTCCTTCTCCAGTTGACATCAGAAGGGCTAGCATGTGTGCTGTACATAGACTACTACAGTACAATGTACCAACATTGCACACGTCCCATATGACATATGCTAGATGGGGAGGGACACAGTAGACTGACAATTGTGCACAGTTTGGGGGGGACTATTGATGTCCATGATGGTACTGATACTGTTCTATGACCTTCACTCTCCAGACAACACCACCAGGGGACAACAGTGAGGGTGCAGCCAGGGGATCATGGCTCATGGCCAGCAGGCCAGGAGCAGAAATGATGGGCAGCAGGATGCAGCATGTGAGTATGCTTTGTGGTTTACGTATGTCGCATTCCTTGCTGGGTGGAGCATGAATGGTACCCCTCAACAGCACAGTGTCGCCAACATATGTGTATTTGCCCTGTGTCATGTCACCGGACCCAGGGGCATGTGGCCATGAGGTGCCCATGCTGCTGTGCAGCTGGGCAGGGTATCACATACACCTACTACAGCCTGTGGAACAGTGCACCTGGCCAATGATTCCACTGGGCACACAGCCTGTGGGCCTGTGATGTGTACCACATGTCAACTCACAGTCCTGTACTGCTGTAACATAGTGTGTCATGCATGCCCAGACCATGCAATGCTTGTACTCTGCATGTAGCACTCCCCTACATGGGCACACACCCTCCTTGGTGCTGCTGTCCTGCTCTCCTGCATCTGCTATCTGAGGGGATGCATGTTAGGCATTCAGTGGCCCAGTCCAACATATGTGGCTGTAACATGCTGCCATGGACATGTCTGCCTCCTTGCACGTTGCACATTGGACTACACATGGTGGCTTATGGTCCACCATGGGCACATACATTCAAAACTACTGGGCTGTGTGTGAGGCACTGTTCTTCCACTTTGTTCACCTTGTGTGCTGTGCATTGTTCATTTGCTACCATTCTACTGTTGTTGTATACCATTGATTGTGGCTGTCTCCTCCTGTGGGTTATGTTGTACTACACCCATACGTATGCCGCAAGCATGTGTGCAGTGTATACATTGTAAGGTGGGTATGTGGTCTTCCTGACTGTGTCATGATGGGTGGGTGTATTGTATGGTTCCTGTGGTTGGGTGTATGCCCGCAGCATGCATCTTTCACATGCAGTGCCGATGGCCTGGCCATGGACTATTCAGACATTGTGTGTTCATGGTGGTGTGGTCATGTATACACCATCAGAGTCAGCCATGCATACTGCTCATGTTGCACTGTGCTGCTCCACTGTGCCACCATGTCAGGGCTGTGCTGCACACTGTGGCCACCAACCCAGCATCTGACCAAGACGTGTTGTTGCTACTGCTGTATAACTCTGTGGTGTGTCATCACTGAGGGTGCTGTGTCAGATACATGTCCACACAGCACACATGTGGCATGGACAGTGGCCATGGCTGTCTGGGGGAACTTGTGCGGGGTCCGGTTCACAGCCCTGTGATTTGTTTCCCAGGCCACATTATGTTTCCCTGTGGATAGGGGTTGTGGGGTTTATGATTGTGCTTTTGCAGTACTTTGCAGGGCAATGTTGTGTTCTGGTGGGCAGCATTTCACTGATGGTATGATACCACAGTATATTTGATCATGCTATGGGGCTGACTGGGGGTTACTTCAGTGGGGCTGTGTGGCAGTACTATGTCTCAGGCAGCATTGAGATGGCATCCCATTGGTGGTGTTGGGGGCAATGGTCATACTTGCCTTCATGTTTGTGTGGGTTGAGCATGCAGGTACCATGGAGTCATTGGATGCTGCATACTGGCACATGTCTGGTGGTATCCACACTGTTTCCATTTTTGCGTAAATGGTCATACTAGCTGGGACATGCTGTCCTTCTCTGGGGTCACATTCTAGGCTCTACATTGCTCCACAGTGTCAACTCACCATACTTACATGGGCATCTTTACCACTATAGGTATGCACCACACATCAGCGTGGGCAAGATGGCCGTAGAAAAATGAAGACCAGAACAACCTCCTTTGGCACGTTGTATGCCAGAGGCACATCATTATGGAGTGAAAAGAGCAGTTGATGCACCTGGGGGAACAGATTGTTCAGCTCCTGTGAGAGCTGGTGAGGGCCTGTCAACCATCTGCACACTCACAGTTTCCACCATCATACCCCTGCTATTTACCCCAGTCCAAGTTTTCACCAAACCAGTTTCCACCTCCCCCATTGTTCTTTGCTGTTTTTTGTATATTTGCTATATATATATTATCTCTGTTGCTTTTTGTGATGATATACTTTTGACTGTTGTGATCCAGTGTATTGTGTCTCTTTTTGTATGTATTTAGCTTGTGTTGCCCAGGTAAGCTCAGTAGACAGCAACTGCCTATTTTCAGGTACAACCCGGGAGGTTACAATGAGAAATATACAAACAACATGACATAGAGAGGATAGACAGGCAGTAGTCAACAGCCATGAACACAATGCTGCTGCCTTACTACAGTAGGAGGGCTTTTGACATTGTATGACAGTGTACATAAGCATTGAAGTAGGACAGGGTACAGTCACTTAGTAGACAATACTTGCTTAGGTTGTAGTGTGTTGCTTAATATTGGCGACACCAGTCTTAGTTCTAGGTAGTGGTTACCTCTGGACAGTTTCCATGGTTTGCAGTATTGCTCCTACTGACCACTTGCATCATCCAGCTGGGTAACATCCTTACCTATCTCATGGTACATTGTTTCCCAGTGCTCCCCCTGCAGTGTCTTTGCCTGCGCATCTGTTTGTACAATGCTCTAGCCATGGTGGGTGTGTGCTCCTGTGGGCAGTCACATTCTGTTCTCCATGTGTCCCCAGCATCTCTTGTGTGCATGCCGGCCACTTTCCAGGTTGTGTCTGTCCATAGTCATGGTATAGTCCCTGTTCCTTTGGCAATCACACTCTCCACATTCCATGACTGGGTGGCCTTGGTGTGCGGGCCTGTCTGTGACTTTCCCCTTGTTGCTCTGGTAACTTCCATCCCCTGAGACCTCCTGCTGTATATCCTTTGATGTGCTGTCCCCTGCTCTGTGTCAAGGTGCCTTGTTTTCTCTGCATGTGCACAGTGGTCACAGGTTTGGGTTGGACTGTCACTACAGCAGAGATATTTCTTTGTGTGGGACCCTACCCCACAGTCCCATCTATGCTAATTTTCCACACTACACATTTGACATGTGTACCTACAAATTGGATTACATTTCTTGACATTGCCTTTGGTGTGTCTATTGCTATGTTTTAGCTATTCCACTGCTCTATGCTCATAATGTCTGTTTCCTGGTCCCCTTCTGTGCTGGAGCCTGTAGTGGCCATGTGGTCCACCTGTGCCTAGCTCCACTTCCACCTCTGTCTGCACTGTGCTGCTGTTGCTGTTAGCACTGTGGGTTGCTATTTTCAGAGCTGTTTTCTTTGCTATATTCAGAGCTGTCTTCCTTGCCGGGCTGTGTTTGCACTGTACTGTCAGCCATGTTTGCCCGCCTTCATTTGTCTGCTATATTCAGCTGTGTTTCCCGCTGGGCTATTCCTTTGAATATTGCATGCAATTGGCTCTGGGCTTATTTTGGCTGCTGAGCAGTGCAAATTGTACCCTCAGGCAAAGTTTTGAAGAATGGGCCTCAGGTCTAAATCAGCTTCAGACAATTGGATGAACTGTGGCACAGGGAAGTTATTTGTGTGTTTATTTAGTTTTTGTTGACCACATGAGTGCACTACACAAACAAATACTTATTTTCAGGCATGACCCATGAGATTCTATACAGAAATACAGAATATAATAAATACAAGTAGTGTAACAGAATGTAGGTAAACTCATGACAGTACACATTAAAGCATGAGTGGACAAGAGTAAGACTAAAATACATAGTAGACAGTAAGAAACTATGCAAAACATAGCAAGGAATCCACATGGTGCACTGGGAGATACACAGTGAACTTTACATAAATGCATGATGACACAATACCGTAAGTATAGACTAATATATGGGATGGTGTGTGTAACAAAACTTTTACGTACACCCAAGGTGTTGAATGCCACATAAACCCTGACAGTGAAGCTCGAGGGGTTTATCTAGACACCCAACACAGAGGGTGTGTGTAAAATTTGAGTTTCTGCACCACCCCATCTTTTTATTTTGCATAATTGCAGGGTTTTGTTTTTTTCACCACAGCAATTATATAAAATAAAAGACTTCCTGTATGGCCATGGTCAGGTTGGGATTTAGCATGGTCTGCAGCCCCATGCCCAAACCCCAAAGTTAACTTCTTTTTTCTGGTAGCTGGTTTTTTTTTTAAATGTTTTTTAGCACTGATTTTTTTTTAAATAACTTACTGCCAAGCCAGTGTGGTGGTTCAGTCTCTAGCTGCAAGCAAGGCAGTCAGCGGTTAGAATGGAAGAGCTGTGGCTGGCACCTGCGAGGAGTGAGGGAAACCCAGTGTGTGTTTGCCATTATAAACACTCCTTTATGACGGCAAATTAAGCAATAGGTTTCCCTATGGGAAAAAGAGAAACACAGTTATTATTGGGTAATAATACATGAACAAGTAGTACAAATTCATGCCCACAAGCATTTTGTCACCTCATGTAGGTGCTCATGGTACCTGCTTTAGAATCGAGCAGCTGTGGAATATTGTCCAATGTCAGGTGGCATAGATTTCCATAGGAGAGGGGCAGCACAAACAAAGGAGAGTTTTCCAGACCTGTTATAAATATGGGGATAAGCAATGAGTTGTTAGAATCAGACATTAAGAGGGTAAGAGTTTTGCACTGGATTTAGGAGGGTGGTGGTATTCAGTTATGTAGGATATGGTAGATGAACCCCCCATAGAAGAGGTTACGACACTGTGATGGAGAAAACCAACTGAGTTTGTCGTGTAGAGAACAGTGATGTGTAGGTCTATGGGATGCCATTGCAAAACAGGAAATATTAAGCCATATCCTATCTAAGGAGAGCGGTTTTTGATGCCGCAGTAAAGACAGGCGCTCCAAATGTTTAGGAAGGATCATTCATTGGGCAATAGCCAGTCGGGCTCAGATTGCAACCTGCTTTATAGGAGATGCCCGGGATGGAGCTGACAACTTTACAGGTATCTTCTACAAATAGCACATAGTCTAGAAAGGGATCAAGGGAGACATCAAGGTAGAAGGAGGTGACTAGGGGGACTGGCATGCTATAGATAATGAGCCTGGACAGTGCCTCAATCTGGAAGGTGTCCTGAATATAATTGACTGTGTTTTAGTAATGCTAAGGATCAGTTTATTTTGAGACAGTCAGCAATGCACATACCATTGGTTAGAGGTGAGTTGCTGGTTAATAGTGATGATAACTTTAGATCTGGTCTAAAGGACAAAGTCATCTGCATATAGAAGAGCAGAGCTGTGGGACATGCATTGGTTGATTAAAATTATGTGAAGGCCAAATTGAAGTAGCCCCAGAATAGAGCCTTGAGAGACTCCAGCCTTGTGAGGGCAGATTCAGATAGGGAGGATCCAAGTTTAACTCTCTGCGATCTGTCAGAAAGATAATTTCCAAACCAGGAGAGTGTAGTAGGTTATATACCTAGCCAAGTGAGTTTGTCACAGAGTAACGAGTGGTCAACAGATCAAAAGCATTGGTCAAGTCAATGAATACTTCTCCTGTGAGGTTACCTTAGACCTTGCCTGTGGCAGTGTGATTGGTGATATTAAGTAGGGCAGTAGCAGTGCTATGTCCCTTATGAAAGCCATGCTGCATAAGAGAAAGGAGATCATGGGTAGTGAGATAATTGGTAATCTGGATGGAGAAGATTTTCTCCAGGATTTTATTTAAAACTGGAAATATGGTGATGGGCCTGTAGTATTTGATCAGCCAATGATCTCCTTTCTTAAAGATAGGCACTCCATTTGAGATCATCCAGCTCTCAGGCACCATACAAGAGGACAGGAATAGACTAATAAATCTGGCAACATAGGGGGTAAACCCATAGGCCTCAGTCTTAAAATGTTTCAGCTCTAATCTATCTACGTCTATAGATTTTGAATCAAGAATCTGTTCTAGGAGTTTGTGGAAGTCTGAAATGACAACCCCCTTAAAATAAAAGAAAGAATGCCCAATAGGTGGGAAGGGCTGAGAAGGTGAGTCACTGTGAGTTGATGATGAGGATGAGTAAGGGAAGGCATTAGTATAAGGGGAGAAGCTTAAAAAAAACTGTTAAAGGTATTAGCTATTGTCTCGTGTGCAATTAACATAATTTAAGACAATGTCTGCAGGGGAGAGTTACCCATTATACTGAACGTATCCTTGACATTTTTCCAGAAAATCTGTGGGTTGTGAGCAGTGGAGTTAAAGATCTGCTTACAGTGAGAGCTCTTATTTTACTGACTAGCTCTTTTGCACTCATTATGCAATCCCTAAATGCTACCTAGTCAGCAGGAGAGGAGAAGGCCTTTTGTTGAAGCCATTTTTTGTTCCTAGCAAGTAGCTTGGAGCAGAGAGGGATGTTTAATCATTCAATAACAGAACCTCTCACCATTCTCTTGGTGACATCAGGGCAAATTCATCTTGCAGGCAGGCACGTGAAGGCAGAAATGAAAGAAGTAGCTACTACTGAGTTAGAGCCTGAAATGTCATATGGGGTGGGATCAATCAGTCTGAGACACAGCTGATCTAGAAATTTCTGGATCCAGATTAGGTAATTGCTAAATTGGATATGTCTTGGAGGTGGTGGTTTAGTCAGATTTCCACACCATGGGGCATATGCATTAAGGTGCTGATTGCCTACACACCATTAATTAGTGGCACATAGGCAATCCTAAGTGTCAATGCCATGCACCAGGGGTCCTGTGGACCCTGGGATGGATGCACAAAAGGGGCATGCATCCCTTTTACACTGGATACCCCAGCTGGTGATGCAGCTATATGTGATACCAGTCCGGGGGGGGGTCGGGAGGTGTGTTCACACTCCATGCCATTTATGAAGGTGTGAAGTGCCAGGCTAGTGGGACTTAGGATATGGCAGTGAGAACCCTGCTGTATCTGTTACCCTGCCCCCCCAATGACACCTGACAGCTGCAGTGGGACAGGGAATCCCTCCACTGTGCTACCCCAGCCCATGAGGCTGATGGGGTGACTAGGGACAGCAATTTGGACACTCACCCATACTTTAAACAAACTCTAGCAAGAGCCAATACGGCTGCAAAATAATGTTATTGTGGACAGTGAGAAATGTGTAAAGTAGCAATTTTTGCACTAACCATTGAACCACCTAACTGCACTTTCTAATTGTTGTGCTACAGACATACTGACTAATACATATACCTCTATATGCATATATGTTTCAGTGTAACATAGCAATGCACTGTCTACGCACAGTTTTACAGATAAAAAAAGACATTGAGGGACCATTTTTTTTACTTTCAGACCCTGAAGGACATCAGAGGGTGGGAGTTGCCAGTAGACACCTCATTTAAATCAGCAATGACATGCAGAAGGCAGAACTGATCTAGATGGTGGGGGAATGCAGAGTAGCAATTTTGCACTAACCACTGAGGCATCTAACTGCACTTTCTAATTGTTGTGATACACACACACTGACTAATATATATATATATATATATATATATATATATATATATATATATATACACTAATATATGCATATATATTCCATTATAACGTAGCAGCGTACTGTACACACACACACACACACACACACATATGCACCCATGCACGCACGCAGGCACACACGCACGCACACACACACACACACATGTTCACACATACACTGCCTTATATGGAATTTATTTACTTATACACCTAACCCTAACTTTTACTGTATTTAGGATAAGCACTGTGTTTTGCACTAACTCATTGGACTAATCTAAGGCATGACTGGGTTATTAAGGCAGTGGGCCAGGGAGGTGCAGTGGATGTGGCCTATCTGGACTTCAGAAAGGCCTTCGACACTGTCCCCCATAGAAGGCTGATTGACAAACTGAGCAGCCTATGGGGTGGATCTTAAAATAGTTCTTTGTGTGGAGAACTGGCTGAATGGCAGGAGTCAGACAGTTGTGGCAAACAGGGAATACTCTGGAGAGGGAGAGGTGTCGAGTAGGGTACCACAGGTGTCAGTGTTGAGGCTAGTCCTCTTCAATGTCATTAGAAACATTGCAGAGGGATTGGAGGGGAAGGTATGCTATGCCTCTTCACAGAGGATACAAAGGTATGCAATAGGGTGGACACTCCAGGGGATGTTGAAAGAATTAGGTAAGACTTTAAAAATGATCTGAAGAATGGCAGCTGGGGTTAAATGCAAAGAAGTGCAGGATCATGCACGTAAGGCAGACGAACCCAGGGGCAAAGTATGAACTAGGTGGGGAGGTATTGACAGTCACAAAGCAGGAAAGGGACCTGGTAGTTATCGTCTATGGGGACGTAAGAGAAAGTAGGCAGTGCAATAAGGCAGCTGGAAAGGCTAGCCAGATGCTTGGATGCATAGGGAGGGGTATCATGAGTAGAAAGAGGGAGGTTGTCTTCCCCCTGTATAAGACACTCATGAGACCACACCTGGAATACTGTGTCCAGTTCTGGAGAGCCCATCTGAGAAAGAACATAGACAGGGTGGAGGCAGTGCAGTGGAGGACAAGTAAAATGCTGCAGAGACTGCGGGATAAGACCTATAAGGAAAGACTGAAGGAGTTAAATATGTAATCCCTAGTGGCAGGGAGATGATTGAGACATACAAATACATCACAAGTATAAACAGAGTACAGTAAGAGATGCTGCATGTCAAGGGGGCACTTAGTAGCACTAAGCAGCAAGATGCCAGTCAAACCCTGCAGCACAACGTCAACTCAGTTGACCACTGGTTCCTATGGAATAAATGGCAACTGAACCACAAAAAACAAATCTATGATATTTGCCAGCCAACAGAGGAAGAATAAACTTTTACTCTTGTCCCTCTGCAACCTAGATGGTGAGGTCTTCAAACAGTTAAATTCCTTTAAACATCTTGGGAAACACCTTGACAGCTAATTAACATATACTCGACATGTAGATCATGTCATAAGTACAGTAAACAAAATTTTTTTTTTTTTTTTTTGTTTTGTTTATCCTTTTTACCTGTGTGGCCCTTCGGTCTGCTTTCACATTCTGGCATCTGTCCATCTCCGGCCACCAGCCAGTCCTGCCCTGGTCCCAGTGAAGTCCCCACTACCACTTAGCCCCATGGCTTTGGTGGTGCTGCAGGGAGTCCCCCTCACTCCCCACCGACACAAGATCCAGTATGGGACAGTGGTGCCCCCGAGCTTAGGCATCCCCTCAGATGGCTATCAAGCTGCTGCGACCGAGCACCATGATTTCTGCTTTTCTGGCCTGGCATGAGCTGGGGTGTGCAATGACACAGTGTTATGTCCCTCATTACTTGAAACTTGACTGTGCCTTATTGTTGAACTGTATTGCTGATTGTCTCATGTATGTATGTCATTGTCCTCCATGTGACGAGGTACCTTTGTAAATGAGCCTCCAGCTCAAAGGTTGTTAAACTGATGTTAAAATAAATAAATAAATAAATAAATGACACCAATGGAGGAAGCATGCATGCATCCACACGTGCTCCCTCTTGGCACCATGCGCCAATCTCACCCACTTCCATGCAGTGTCAGCACACTGCCCCCAGCCTCTGCCAGAGACAGCTGGTAGCCCCCCTCCCCTGGAGAGGGAAAGCAGTCCACAGATGCTCAATCCCTCTCCACCCCTGCTGACTACTGGTGACCTGAGTCCGTTCCCAAACCTGGGTCACCAGCTTGGAGTGAGGTATGGCATCCAGCGCCCTAACCCTCAGCGCCACTGTGCTGGCTCAAACATTGGGGGTTTCTTTATAGACACAAGCACTTTATGACACCAGAGACTAGGAAACTTGCTGTAGCTTCCTTGGTCCACTCCACCCTGGATTATGGACTGGTAATTTATGGAGTCACAACAGACACCAACCTCAACAGAATCAGGACCATCCTAAATAAAACCTGTCACCTCATACTTGATGGTGACAGGCTCACACACACATGCAACCTCTATCTGGGCACAAACTGGCTTCCACTATACCTCAGGTAAAACTTCCAAACATGTCTAATTGAGAAGAAGGCCCTCACCCCCACACCTCAAATCCTTGCTACATACCTTCTTTAACCACCACTCTACTCTATAAAGAAATTCCCTGTATGTCCCACGTTGTAGGATCAGCTAAGTCATGAGGGCCTTCCCTTACCAAGCGGCAGCCTATCTAAATTAACTCCCCATCACACTGCTAGAGTTACCCAAACTGAACCAATTTAAAATTGGCCCTGAAGAAATACCTTGTTCAACAAAACATATGCCAGTCCAATCACTAGACACATACTATTAACAACAACTCCTCTTGCTGTGATTTCTATGACATACCTGGCATCCCATAGACAAAGCTGCACTTCTGCAACTGCCCTAAGCTCTAACCATAGACAAGGCCACACCTGCTGCTACTGCACCTTGTATTAAACCTGCATATAGGAACTTGTTCACTCTAAGCACTGGAATTGAACTTCACATTATTATAATATTTAGGACCTTGCCTGGTCCTTTACACACATGTAAACTTCTGACTATTGTAATATTAAGGACCTTGCAAGGTCTTTTACACATGTATTGCTTTGTACCTGTATCTGTACATTAAACTCTGACGTGGAGCCTTTGTAAATGAGCTCTGCTCAAAGGTCATATTCCGAACATTCCAATAAATATATAAATAAAATAAATAAAAATTTGTTAGATGGCAGAAGGCTCAGGGGAAATATGAGAAAATATTTTTTTTATGGAGAGGGTGGTGGACTCCTGCAATAGCCTACCGGGGGGTGGGGGGGGTGGTAGGGGCTAAAACAGTCACAGAATGTAAGAAGGAGTGGAATAGACACAAGGGCATCCTAAAGGCAAGGGGGAGGCTCCAGAGTTCAGTCTGGGCATGGGGTCTCACATTAGATAAGGATTAATAGGGCAGACTTGGTGGTGATGTGACTCCCATGCCTCAGCCTGACCTCTCACCAAGGACCCAACACGCCGCACCCCCAGACTACGTCTCACACCCTCACTCATCTGAACAAGTCCCAGTGTGATGATCCACTCTCCCATTGAAGACACATCTTGCTGCTGAAACTGGGCACTGCTATATGAGAAACAAGGTAAGTGCAGTTCAGTGTATTTCAATGGGTTTTCAACTGCATTTACCTTATTTCTCATATAGCAGCTGCTGGTTCCAGCAGCAAGACGTGTCTTCCATGGGACAGTGGATCTTCACACTGGGATCTGTGCAGGTGAGTGAGGGTGTGTGGGGGGTCTGGGGAATGTGGAATGGATCTTCACACTGGGATCTGTTCAGGTGAATGAGGGTGTGTGTGGGGTCTGGGGGATGTGGAATGGCGGGTGCTCAATGGGAGGTTGGGTTGGAGATGCAGGGTTGCATCAGTAATGAACCTTTTTACAGATTAAAAAAATATCAAGAAACTGTTTTCTTCTTTTCAAGCTCTGCGGGACATTGAAGGGTGGGGGGGTGCCACTAGATACCGCATTTAAATCAGCAATGACATGCATAAGGCTGAAATTGATCTACATAGTGGGGGAATGTAGACTAGTACTTTTTGGATTAACCACTGAGCCACCTAACTGCACTTTCTAATTGTTATGATACAGACAAACTGATTAATACATATACACATACCATTGCAAAAAAGCTCTTAATGCATCAGTTAGGTTTGATTCCACACCAACAAAAGTCTGGAAATTCGATGTTAGGATTACCAACCCTACCCCCCCACCATCCACAGAACAACAGGTGCTGGTGTGTGCCTTCGAGTAATCATTCCTAACTCTCACCCCATTCCATGTGTAAACAAGCTGAGATGGTACAGTGTAGGAGAACAGGGTGAGAGTTAGGCCCGACGATGCCAAGGCACACCCCGGTGCCTGTTGGTCTGTGGATGGTGGTGGGGGTGGATGATTGGGTTGGTATCCCTAACATCAAGTTTCCAGACTTTTGTTGGTGTGGAATCAGCCCTAACTGATGCATTAACAGAGTTTTTTGCAATGAATTTACCTGCTTTTTGAGAAAGTGAAATGTTACTCATATGGTATCTATAGGTGGAAGGAGGGCCCAAGCTCTCACCCACCCATCAGTGTAGAGGCATAGCACAGGAGGGCCCTGTGTTCCTAGTTTTGCATAATGAAATGCATATTTGGCCCTGCACTCCCATCCAACCATAAGTGTAGAGACATAGCAACTGAGGTCCCTGTGCTCCCAGTATTGCAAGATGGTATCCATGGGTGGGAGCGCAGGCCCTTTGGCTGCACAGACGAGCAAAGAATTTGCAAAAGTTGAGGATTTTTCACACTTTTTGACACTCTGCAGCTCCACAACCATTACCCGACCAGAACAAAAATGTCCAGATCCAGAGATCTATGGTATGACAATGTGCATGCCAAATTTCAGGCAAGTCGGACAAACGGTTGTAAAGTTATTTTAAAGGCCAGAATTTGGGATTTAACATAGAAGTGGTCGTGCAGCCCTAACTATTATATGCATATATATTCCAGTATAACATACAGTACAAGTCACATTAAACTGTCCCTGTAACTCACTGGTTTAGCATTTTTCAGTTATTTGCTTAATGTGTGCACTGTTTACTGCAATGAATTATTAAATGTTTGCTAATGGTTTATTTTTAGCTGCTATTCAGTTTCAGCTGACTGTACTTTGTGGCTCTCTGGAAACTTTTATCAATGCAGTGCATGAGCAGTGCACACATTAAAGGGACACTGTCAGCTTTCAGCAGCTATACAGAACTTGTGTGACCAGTGTGCCTGTAATAACATGTATGGAAAAATAAACTATGCATGTGCTCCAGTATGAGTAACAGTAAGATCTGCTACCTAAATTTTAAAAATATATACAGTACCTTAGCCTGGACCAAGCACATTACTTTCGCCGATCTTTCACCGCTGGATGCCTCTTCTCAATGTGAACACGCATTGCCCGTGTACAAATTTCCTAAACAAGTGTAAATGATGGTTGGGGCTAAAAGTACATGCTCTTCTGAGCACAGGGATCTTTGTAATAATAATAATAATAATAACACTTGAAAGGGATAAATAAAGTTGATAAGGAGAGTTTCTTTTAGCTGAGTGGCAGCCATAACACAAGAGGGCACAGTCTTAAGCTGGAGAGTGGGAGGTTTAGGAGGGAGGTCAGGAAGCACTTCTTCACAGAGAGGGTGGTGGACACTTGGAATGCACTGCCAGAAGAGGTAATCTCATTGAAGACAGTGGGCAGCTTTAAGAGAGGCTGGGACTGGTATAGGGGGAGGGTAAGGGTCATGGGTAGGGAGGATGGGAGGAGTGGGGAGAGGGGGCAGGGACAGTAGCTCAAGCTGTGGACCCCAAAACACGACTTGATAGACCAAATGGCCTTCTTCTGCTGGCTTCTTCATATATTCATATGTTCATATGAAGAGTGTTGCAAGTCTTACATTTACCACTTTGAAAAAACAGGACTGTGATCTAGAGCATGTGTGTTATGTCCATGGCAACATCACACAGATCCTCAGGAGCACGGTCTTGTTTTTCAAAGTAGTACAATTAAGACTTGCAATGCTCTTCTTTATTCTTACAAAGATTTTTGTCAATCCCAAAACAATATCTAACAGCATTTGGCTAGTGGAGCCGGTGTCAGTTTTGACCCCATCCATGAACATTTCGTATGTAGTCAGGCAGGTGACGGTACAGGAACAGACAGTCAGAACCATCCTTGCAGTACACACACACACACACACACACACACACACACACACACATACATACGGGTAATACATACAATCAGAAAAAATGCACTAACATACTTGGACTGCAACAAAAGATGAAACCATATCCAAACACAGCCCCTAATAAACTAATATGAAGCACCATCAAATTATGATAACAATGGGTGCACATAGGCACCTCTACAGAGCCCGACCCCACATACACGCAATAAACAGTATGACTTAATATAGTTCAGAATTGATGAGTACAAAGACCATATTAAAAATATAGATTTTTTTTTAATTTATTTATTGAACAGTTTCACCAGGTAGGGCACACTGTGCAAAAAGATGCTCATCTCCCGGTGCGACCATGGGGGGGGGGAATACATGGGATATAGCATATACATTACATAGAGTTATACATAGGAGACCATGGTACATGATACAGAGTGTACATATACATTTCATAGAGTTATACATAGGAGACCATGGTACATGATACAGAGTGTACAGGGAATACATAACATTGAGTTTACATTAGGATCTTGATACATTGCTACATACAGGTTTACAGAGTGCAGATACATACAGGGGGAGGTGGAATATCATGCATAGAATACAGACAATAGAGTGATACTGAGAATTTGTACTGCTGGTGACAGGACTTCTTGTCTATGGAGAGGTTGAGAGCAGGGTGGGTAGGAAAGCGCAGGAAATTAGAACATGCCCATAGCAGACAGACATAGTCAGTGGGATAAATGAGTTACTGGGGGCTGAGCAGAAGTGCTTGGGGGCAAGTGCAGGGTTGGATGAGCATATATGCCAGCAAGAGATGAAAATGCTAGGGCCGCTGGTCAGGCTGCATAAGAAGGAGGGGGGGGTCGAAAGGGGGGATATGATGATGGGGGAGGGGGTCAGAAGCAGGAACAGCTTGTGGCATAGGAGTTAAGTAGGACAGAGCATATTGAATGTCTAGAGGAGGAGGAGTTGTGGATTTGGGCTGGTTGGGCATTCCATAGCTTGGGGAGATGGTAGGAGAAGGCTGATTGGCCTGTGGTGGTCTGCGGTGGACAGGGATTGTCAATAGCCAGGAATCAGAAGACCTAAGGGTGTGGGAAGGGATTGGTAGGGAGGAGAGGGTGGAGGTGAGGTAGGAAGGGAGAGCACCAAGCCAGAAGTTGGACACAATTTGTTACTGTGAATTAGCCGACGGTTGCTCAGGGATGGGAGGGCCAGTGAGTGATAGAGCTCACAGTGGTGTGTACGTTGGGGGCATCTAGGGTAAATCAGCAGAAAGCATTAATGAGTGGGTCCAGACTGGTAGGGTGGATTTTGAGGCTGAGCTGTAGACTATGTTGCAGTAGTCAAAGGAAGGTAGAATCATTTTCTGGATAATTTTGCATCTCACCGGGGACGGGAGACAATTTGCCAAGCTTGAGGCATAGCTTTTTCTGGATAGCGTCCACATGGGTGGAGAAGGACAGGTGACGGTCAAGCCAGACTCCAAGGTACCTAAAAGAGGGCACATCCTCTAGAATTTTTCCATCAAGGGTGTAGAAAATCGGTTGTGAGGTGAGTCTGGATAGTCTTTGCCTAGAGCCAAAAGTCATGGAGACTGTCTTTTTTGCATTTGAGGGAGAGTTGGTGGGAGTTAAACCAGAACTGTACCTTGTTGAGAGTGGAAATGACTTCTTCTTGGGTCCGGCCAGAGGTGAAGAGGACAGTGTCTTCTGCATACATGTGTATAGAGGTAGTAGAGCAGGTTTTAGGCAGGCCATTTAGTAGAACGGAAAAGAGAAGGGGGCCGAGAACAGAGCCCTGTGGGATGCCAGTGAGGATAGGGAGTGGAGGTGAGATGGAGTCCGCTATTTTTACAGACTGTGTTCTACCTTCCAGGTAGGCTCTGAACCAGTTAGTGGCTGATGTGGATAACCCAGCAGTGGATGGGCAATTTAGTAATAGAGGGTGGGATACTTTAGCTTTAGCTAAGTCAATGAAAATGGCTGAAGTAATTTGGCCTTTGTCCATCCCTGTAAGGATGGAATCTGTGAGCTTTAGCAGGGAGGTGGTGGTAGAGTGTTTTTTTCCAAAGCCTGCCTAGAAAGGCATGAGAAAGTGTGACTCAGAGAGAAAGTGAGAGATTTGTGAGAGTACTAGGTGCTCCTGCAGCTTCGCTAGGGCGGGGAGCAAGGAGATGGGGCGGTAATTTGCTGTGGTGATGGGGTCACCTTCTTTTGGTAGAGGGATAACAGTGGCATGCTTCCACACTTTGGGAATTGATTCAGCAGCAATTGAAAGGTTTAGGAGGGCAGCAAGGGGAGATGCAATGGCGTGGGCAGATAGGAAGAGAAGTTTGATGTCTAACCTGTCCGGTGATTTAGCTTTTTTGGGGTTCAGAGAGAGTAGGGCATCTAAAGTATCGACAGGTGCAAGGTGTTTAAAAGTGAAGTAATTTGGTCCTGGCGGTTTAAGGGTTTCAGACCGAGAGGGGGAGGTTATTTTTGAGAGACAGGCAAGTAGGGTTGTTGCACAGGTGGTGAAGTAGGTGTTGAATTCGGAGGCGACCGCGAGGGGTTCTGTGATGAGAGTCCCTTGAGTGAGTAGGTGAGGGGTGGGAATTGAGGATGGAGGGGAGAAAAGGGAGTTGATAACTTTCCAGAATTTAGAGGGTGTACTGAGGTTGGCGTTTAAGGTGTTATTAAAGTATTCGGCCTTGGCTAAGTGGGTAGCCTTGGTACATTTGTTACAGAGCGCGCAGTGGGAGATATTGTCACTAGAGAGGAGCATAGATTTGCATAAACACCACACCTTGTCCCTGGCATTCTGGCACGCAATTAGTTAGGGGGAGAGCCTGGGGAGGTGGGCTCCCCGGACTCTAACTAGACGCAGGAGGGCATGTTTGTTCCAGACACTGAGAAAGGTATTCTGGAAAAGTGCAAAGGCTTCATCTATATCATTACTAGTAAGGAGGAAGCCCCAGCTAGCATGGGCTAGGTCATCCAGGAGAGGGGCAAGGTTTAGGGATTTGTATGACCTTTGTAGTAGAATATTTGGGGGAGATTTTGGTCAATGGATTTTGCGGACTATGTAGATGATGTGGTGGTTGCTTATCGAGTCAGGAAGTAGGCCGGAGCTGATGACCTGGTGGGGGTGAGAGGTGAGGGTCCAGTCAAGTAGGGAGTGATTATTAGTCTTAGGGTTTGAGCGTGTGGGTTCGGAGATGGTTTGAGCTAGACTGAGGGTGGTAATCTCAGAGCGAGCTTTGTTGAACGCAAGGGATGGCCAGTTGTGATTTAGGTCACCCATGATATATAGCTCACCCACATACATAGGGAGGGAGAAAGGCAGGGCCAGTTTTAGCATGAGTAGTTCATAGGCTTTGGGCTCATATTTTGTGAGCGTGATTGAAAAGTGCAGGTCAGATTTGGTATAGATGGCCACTCCACCTCCACGGGAGGGTCCGTCTTGCCAAGTGATATTAAAACCCGGGATGGCAATGGCTGGGTCTGGAAGGTTAGGGTTTAGCCAGGTCTCAGACAGGATGATAATATCAGGGATGTGCTGTGTGGCTAAGACTTGGAGGAGATCAAGCTTAGGGGCTAAGCTACAAATGTTGAGGTGGAATATGAATAGCCCCTTGGGGAGGAAGCTGAACAGGTTATTAATGGAGGCCTTAGCAGGGGGGAGAGACATTGAAGTTGAGGGCGCTGGACCGGGGTTTGGGTGTACGCCCCGTGGGCAAGGAGCAGTAAGGCAATAGTTAAATGGTGAGAAAAGATATGCAAACATTTTGATTTGGGAGAGTGCCTTCTAGTAGGTGGATTGGGATACCCAGCATTTGAAGCGCAGAGGGTAATTTGGTGGATGGACAGTAACGAGCAGGACAGGGTGAAAAGCGAGGAGGGGGGGCTTATTGGAAAGTAGGTCCAAGTGGTGGCTGGAAGGGGTGAGGTGGCAGTGTGGGGGACATGGGTAGAGAGAGTAAGTTCGATCGATTGAGGGGGAAGGGTGGGGTAGCAGGTTAGAGGAGGAATTAAAGTGGGTGCGTAGGATAGGAAGAAGATGATGAGGAGTAAGTTCCTTGAGTTCTGTGCCATGGCTGAAGGAGCACAGGGGGTGCAAAATGAAACCAGATATGCATTGGGAGAGGGGCGGTTGTTTGCAGCTGACAGGAGGGCGATAGTTGCGGGAAGGAAGCTAGGAGCCAATAACAGTAGAGTAAGTATCAATCAATCAATCAATCATTCAAAATCTTTATTTATCCGGGTGGGCACCATTGAGCAAGGCTCATTTGCAAGGTGGACCTGGTCATGAATACATCAAAGTACAGTACAGAAGCAGGTATACAAAAAGCAATAATATACAAGGAAGAAAAAGTATATACAGTGTATACAGTACAGTACAAGGTTGAAATAAATAGAATAAAAAAACAGCATTATTTTACAATTGAAGAAGTCAGCAGATGTACAATCAACCATAGGCATACAGGGGTTATAAGCAGAGATCTTTTGAGTGAGGCAGCCAGCAACTACACATATAGGGGAAAGAGGCCATGTATGGGGTGGCAGGTTAGAGAGGTAAAGAAGAGGAGGGATATATTACCAATGACTGGGGGAAAAATTGGGCTAAAACCACAGAAAGTGACGATGGCTGTCATGTACTTGTTTATTATGATAATGATGGAGGAGATGTAGATAATTGGGACACTACTATGGATGGGTGGGACTTTAGCCAGGATGGAGCAGACAGGGAAGGGTGGGTGCAGCAGGAAGAGTTAATAGGGAAAGAGTGAGAGCCAGGGGTAGAAACATGGCGAGCGTCAGGATGGAAAGGGGCAGTTGCGGAATTAATGGGCTAGCGGTGAGGAAAACATTTGCAAGGTGCTTTCATGTAGCGATCGTAGAGCACCTTGAAGATATTCAGGTTAACAGGGCAACTCAGCTTCAAGTTCCATTGTAAATCATTCCACAATGTGGGTAAAGAGAAGCTTAGAGCAGCTTTGCTGAAATGAGTGTTGACCCTTGGAACTTGGAGGACAATTAGGGAATAGCTCCTTAGAGCGTAGGTGCCTAACAAACTCCGGGGAATACAATCTGAGACACATGAGGGGAGCTTGTTGGTTACCGCTCTGATGACCCATAGGGCGGTGTTTCTATTCCTTCCATAGTGAAGGGATGTCCAGCCTAACGATGAGTACAGGGAGCAGTGGTGTGTGGAAAGTGGAAGGCCAGTAATGAACCTGATAGCTCTGTGGTAGAGGGTGTCCAACTTAGCCAGTGCAGAGGCAGTGCAGTGGCTGTAAAGCAGGTCCGCGTAATCTATTAAAGATAGGAAGGTAGCTTGAACTAGTTGAATCTTGGCCTCCTTCATGAGCAGGTGGTTAATTCTGTAAGATAGTCCTAATCTTTGCCTTAGTTTCTTCTGTAGTCCTTCAAGATGGTCGGCAAAGGAAAGTTTATGATCGAGCCAAACTCCTAGATATTTGAATTTAGCTACATACTCTAGTGTTTCTGCAAGAACAGTGGTAATTTGTGGGATAGCCCCCACTCCAGCAGGAATTGACGCATGCAAGGAGGGGGAGAAGAGCATGGCTTTTGTCTTTTTCTCATTGAGCAAAAGCTTTTTGTTTATGAGCTGGTATTGTAGAAGGTTAAATTCAGCTTGGAGGTCTTCACAGGCTGCTTCCAGCATGGGACAACTCAAGTACAGTACAGTGTCATCCGCGAATAAGTGGATGTTGGCTTTTTTAATGGGGTCATTGATGTTGTTAATGTAGAATGCAAAGAGGAGGGGACCAAGGATAGAGCCCTGGGGCGCAACCCTCAGCATAGGTTTTAATGGAGAAAGATCACCTTCAGCTTTAACCTGCTGTTTCCGTTCTCCGAGGTAGTCTGCAAACCAGCACATAGATTTATGGTCCAGGCCTAAGGTGCTTAGGGAGGAAATAAGCAGAGTGTGATCGACTGTGTCGAATGCCTTACTTAGATCCAAGAAAACGGCACAGGCATGCTTCTTTTTGTCAAGGTCTAGGAGCCAATCATTGGTCACCTTAGCTAGGGCCATTATGGTGCTGTGCTTTGCTCTGAGTTCAGACTGAACTGGGTTTAATAGGTTTCTAGATTCTAAGTATACCCCTAGCTGGCCACACACTATTTTTTCTAGTAATTTAGACAGGATGGGGAGGAGGGAGATCAGTCAGTAATTATTTAGATCGCAGGGGTCACCTGCTTTTAATAGAGGGATGACATGGGCTATTTTCCATCGAAGGGGGAGGCTACCCTGGGAGAGTGACATGTTGAATAGGTGGGTGATTGGCACTGCAAGCACATGGTAGGCACATTTCAGATAGTATGACTCTATGAAGTCAGAGCCTGCTCCCTTCCTGGTGTCTAGTTGCAGTAGTAGGCCTTCCACCTCCTTTAGAGAGACAGGCAGGAGGGAGAAGGCCTCCTTGGCAGGGGAGGACTCGTGGGTTGGTGGGCTCCGACCTGTGTGGAGGTCATTGGCAAGGGAAGTATCAAATGCTAGCCCTGCCACTGCAAAATGGTTATTGAGGGCTTCCAATATCTCCGATTGGTTAGAGATAACGCTGCCACTGGACTTAATTTTTGCTGGAATGGAATTACCAGGTGTGTGTCCAGACATGTCTTTGAATGTTTTCCAGAGCTTTGAAGGACTTCTTGAGGCAGAGGCTAGCTCCGAAAGATAGTAGGCGGCCTTGGTTGCTCTGACCAACTTGGTGTACTTGTTATGTGCTCTCTTAAATGTAACCCCTAGATGGCGCTATCCCAGGGGCTACTACCCCTGCCTGATTTGCCACTAACAGGTTGAGGGGCCTGGATCCAATGGCGGGTGCCTCCACCCAGAGGTCAGGGTTTGCAATAGTTAAACTAACTTGGTCACAGCCCTCTGGGACACTGCAACCCCCCTTTCTTCCCACTAGTGGCCCACCCAATATATCAGAATTACCTTCACAGTATACACTTACCCCCAGGTCTGGTTCCGGCACTGGGACCTCCTGTGAAATGAGATACAGTGCAACAATCACAGTACAGTACTTTAACATAGACAAATACCTCAGGCAGTATAACTTTGCTGAAACAAGCAGCTCTGATTTATTTGGGGATATAACAAGGACAGGGGAAATCAGGTTAATTAGCTTATCACTCTAATAATCTACCTATGGCTCTGTGCACAGGCCTATCCCTATCAGTTACTGTCCCTGGGTACCCAAGCCCTAGTGGCTATTCTAAACCGTGGCAGCTGGTAGGGGCCCTTTCACACAGAGAAAGGAGAATTAAACAGTCAGCAGTACAGTAATTCCATTTGGATTTAATGTGGCAATTCAACAGGAGCGACCTGAATTAGTACTCACGACCTCCAAATAAGATAGGGTCCTTCAATGTCAGCAGGGCTCACTTGAGGTACACAAACCTCTTCACATCCATATAAAGAAAGCACTATACCAGGCAGGCTGCATCTGTATCCCGATCGCAATTACTGCACAATACCGGGAGAACACACAGCAGATTCAGTTCCTGACAGACAGAGTGCAATTTTCAACAATTCCTCAGTCTTCTACAGGGTGAGCCTGGTTTCTACTCTTCAGAGATCCTTTGATTCTTTTCACAGGACGGATTCAGTCCTAACAAGCTGTTACACAAGCTGCAGACCCGAACTCTGGGCCTTACACACGTTTTTTGACTAAAACTGCACACTGAAAAGCACAGGGCTCTTCCTTCTTCACTGCCAAAGCTCAACTGAAACTCCAACCGACAAAACCGGCACTTCCTTTGAGTTCCTCCCAGTTCTTGACTGGATTGGCTGTCACTCACAATAGACTGCTGCTGTTGGTCCAAAAAGGCACTGAAGTCTAAACTACATCTCCCAGAGTCACTGCCCATACAATCCTCTTGTGGCTGGCTCAGATTATGAGTCCAAGTTCTGATTCGGTCCAAGGCACCATTTTAGAGCTAGCTTACCCCACACTGATTGGTCCAGTTCAGCAGTTCAAAACTAGAATGGGGAACTAGCAGACACAGTTCTGACTGCAAAGAAAGCAGGTTAGACAAACTGTAATTTCATTATTACTCTAAATAATTTCTGGCAAACAGTTACATCTTTCAGATAGGTTCCTTTGCACTCCTAGTGACTGCAAAATGAATGAATTGGCAGCAGCTCGAGTGGTACTCAGAGAAGCACACAGTCCCCCATACAAACTAATTATGTCTGCAAGCAGACAGCTCTTAAAGAGACAGTACCAGAGGCTCTAAAAACACTCACTGATAAATGGCTTAAATGCCAAACACCATTCAGGCTTGGAGCATTCAAGCAGGCTCCTGGAAGTCTTTTGGGAACCCCCATTTGCAGGGGGGTTACATAAAAAGACACCAATCCGAGTTGTTCTTGCTTCTTCAGGCTTTTTTCCATAAAGTATCCCTTTCAAACAGGGAAGCTTTGAGCTCAGGTGAGAACCAATGGCAGGTGCTGCTCCTGACCCGCACCTTAACCAAGGGTGCATGCTTATTTAAAGCCTCACTTAAAATATCATAAAAAATAGTATATGCCCTGTTAACTGTTTTGGCTAGGAAGAATTCCTGCCATCGTGGTGAATGTTTCAAGTCGTGGACGTTTGCACCTCTTGATAGAGAACTTTGCCACAAACTGTGGGTTGTGCATGGATCTAATAGTGGTGATTATACAATGATCGCTAATGTCTGAGAAAAATGTTTTGACGTGAGAGAACAGATGTGGCTTGCTAACCAAAATTACATCTAAGAGGGAGCTGTTGTTAAGGTTATTTTTATTTGGGTGAGTAGGCTCGACAGTGAGTTGCACCAGCCCTAGAGTGTCACAAAAGGATTCCAAGGGAGCTGATGTGCTTGATAGCCAATTGTAGTTCAGGTCACCAAGAATAATGGTTTCCAAGGAACTGAGCCCCAGTAAGGAACTGAGGTGAGACAGGAGATGAGGCCTGGCAGAAGGGGGCCTGTAGCAGCCTCTTACACAGAGTGCACTGGAAGGAGAAAGTTCAATCTTTAGGGTCAATCACTCGAATTCCTTGGGGGATGATGATGCATCTATGCATGTGTCTGAGTATTTGTCCCTTACATAACTTGCCACCATCCCCTCTTGATTGCGTATCCGCTCGGAAGAGTAAATAATTTGGAATATTGATTTCATTGTCTGGAATGGCTGGCCTAAGCCAGGTCTCAGTGATCACTAGGATGTGAGATAGGGTGTGGCTCACCCAAGTCTGGATAAGGGTGAACTTTTTCAGCAAACTACAGGCATTAAGATGGATAAAAGACATTCCTTTGATACCTGCCAGGTCTGATGGAGAAGCAAGAGTGTCTAATGGTCCTGGGTTGAGTTCAACATTGCATTAGCACAATAGTAAAAGAAGCAGGATTCTTTTTAAGGCAGCAAACTGTAACTTGTAAACACTATTTTTTGGGCGATAGGGGAGGCAGTGTTGATGGGTAGGCCTGTACCCACTCTTGGTGTTATACTGGCCTAGTGCTGCAGTCACTAGTGTCCTGGCAGGAATTTGCCATGAGTAGGAAGTCTCAAGTCTGGATGGGGGATTAGTCTGCAGAGGCAGCTTGGGAGATGTCCCACTCCCTAGCAGAGACAGCTAAGAAGCCCAATAGTCCAGAATGGCTACCTGAAAGGAGCTTTGGATGCAGGACAGGGAGAAGCGCAAGGGTCATTCCACTTTAGGGAGGGATGAGGGTTCTGAAGAACTGAGCTGAGCGCTAGTAAAGCTAGTGACACACCGAGAAACCAGCTGTAACTTCCCATGGTAGATCTAAATGCCACAACAGCTGGCAGTAAAAGTCACTAGAAGCCTAGACCAATCAGCGATCAGGTGTCATAAGTTCAAAATCCTTTTGTTGGTTGAGAGGCTGTTTTGGCACTGAACATACCTGTGGAGCAACTCTTTGCAGCTGAGCCACTGAGGTGGTTCAAGGCTGCAGTCTGGTGTGGCAAGCTTGGTCTGTAGATTTCATTTCTGTTTCTGGCCCTGTTCCACCAGTACAGAATGGAAGTGGGGACAGGCATTCAAGTCTTGCAGCCTTAGTGGATGAGCATGGTTCAGCCTGAGAAACAGGCAGAAAAACCCCGGGGATGGTCCTCAAAAAGAGAGGTATCCCAGGTTCACTAGAGCAGAAGAGGAAGTAGAAAATATAATGTGTTTCCTCTTTAACAGAAAAGACAGCTGTTGTAGCCCTCTAGTGGCTATGTAGTATAATTTGCAAATGAGAAAGAAGACACTTGGGGGGGGGGATTTGAAATTCTTGCTTTACAAAAAAGGATAGTCCCAGGGTCAGCAGCGCTGAAAAATGTCTCTAATGAAGCAAGGTAAAATGGAGACCAGCAGGGGTGGGGAAAGGAGCGTAGTTAATAGGAGGCCTGGGAGGGGTGGGTGGGGACAGGAGAAAAAAGCAGGCTGGCTTATGCGCTGTTCAGCCTGGTGCAACCGCTAGCAATTCGGTTGCAGGGCATCAGAAAGCTGTATAGTAACTTAGATATCTCAGTCAAAAGGCGCACCAATCGGGAGCTTAGGGCTACCCGCCGGACCAATCAGGAGTCACCTAGGTGGCAGACAGACCAATGGGAGAGCCACTGGAAGCTGGGCATCTTCAGGAGTTTTGGCGGCAGTACCTGAGAGGCTTGGCCAGGCCCTGGGACCAGGAGGGTGGCTTGAGGTCATCTGAGCGGTCAGTGGCAGCAGCTGGAGATGCCACAAGAGTCGGGAGGTGCCACTTGGGGCATGGTGGCAGTCTGCGAAGAAGAGGGAGAACAGCATTAGATAAAGGCAGATTAAGTTGGAGCTATAGTTAGGCGGGGGCAGATGGGAGCTTGAGGAGTGGGTGGGGGTGCGATTCTAAACAAAAGAAACAATTAGCAATTGAGGTAGGAGTGGGAGGGGATTTAGAGAGACAGAGGCAGGGTGATTAAGAGGAGTTAGAGAAATTTAAAAGCGGGGAGGGGGCTGACTGCTGAGAGTTAGCTTAGTGCAGGAGTTAGGGAAAAAAAAAAAAACAGCAGGGGGGGTCTGGGAAAAGTCACCAGTTTAGTGGGATTTAGAGAAATACTGAAAGGCAGGCTCCCATAGACCATGGGCTATGAGAAAAAAGCAGCAGAAAATACAAGCAGCAAAAACAGGGCTGTAATCACTTAGAGCAATAAGTTTAAACAGGCAGTATAACTACAACCAATACATAAATAACAAGGTTACAGCACTTTTAAGCCTGAAGTAGTGTGTCAGTATATACAATTTGTGACACAGCATAGGTCAATGAGTTGCTATACAATGTAATGGGGGAGGCTATCACAGATGATATGAAGGACTGGAATACCTTTGTGTTGTTAAATAAAACAGACAATGACACCTATATCACAGATAAAGCAATGATTAGGTATTAATAATTAAAAATATTAATCAATAAAAGGAATGTCTCCGATTTATGTCATCTGAATCAGAACTGTCAGTCTCCATGTCAGACTCAGATGCAGCTTGTGCCACCTCACACTGATTAACACTGGATACTGTGGGCACAAATTGGTAAGGTTTGATACCAATATCAAAGTTTAAATGTATGTCCTCAACATCTTTATATTCTTCTACCTCAAACATGATAAACAGTGAGCACAGGCACAGTAAAGAATAATGAAGCTGAAAGATACAAAAACACACTCCCTGTAAAACAGCTAGCTTAGCTGATCTAAGTTTTCAGGAAGAAGACGAATAACCAGCACAGATTAGCAAACTCCTTTTTCAGTACTTTAGCAACAGAATTTCAACAGCGTGGTAGGTTTTAAGATGAAAAAGTGCATATGAACGGTCCATTTCAAACCTCCACTGTAAAAAAAAAAACCTGTAACCTAAATGAAATGTGTTTTGGGATCCTTTAACTTATCTTCATTGAGAGTTGTAACATCAGATGATTTACTACATAAACATTCTGTGACATTTGACTTACTGACTGCTATGGTCCCATGATTGTCTGCTTAGCTTCCTTTATAGCTGGGAAAGGCTGACTGAGCTGACATGTTTATGAGCTATGAGCCTTTCTTGAAAGACAGCTCTAACCAGATTGAATTTTAGCACGCAAAACAGTGCTCAGCTGAATGAAAGTGGAGTAATATCACAAAACCTCTAATTTTATCTAGTCCATTGGGTATCTGGAGCGCTCCCTTTCTCTACTGTCATAGCAAGACATCTGCAGGGCTACTCCCACTGCAGCCATAAAAAGGGAGTCCCACACATTCCCAGAATCCTTTGCTCATGCAGAGCAGGGGATCCAGTTTGGGACCCAATGCAATATCCAAATTGATGCCCACCTGGTTCCCTCAAACTGCCCCCAATGCAGCTCCATGCTGGGGGGGGGTAAGGCAACAGACAGATGCACTGCAGAGGTACATGGTTGTGCATACCATGCACCTTGTGCCTGTGTGTGAATGTGTAGGTATGGGGGTGGGGGTTAGCTTGAATCAAGCATACCCGGCTTGATTGATGCTTAGGTCCCCCCACACACAGAAACAGATGAGTGGTCACAAATGGCTTCAGATAGCCCACCTGAGCATTTTATCCTATCTAGGCAGGGGAGTGTGTGAGTATCCAGTCAATAATGGTTAACATATTGCCATTGTTGAACCTTCTGAAAGGTTTAGAAATTAACTGAGTGAAATTAAAGTTTGATAATGGCCTGTGTCACAATCTTACACAATCAGTGAGACAGTTAATGTTAAAGTCCCCAAAGGGAATAAACTAATTTTTCTTTACCACAACACCAATACATGTAGTTAGTGAGGAGAAGGAAGATATACTACCACCAGGTAGTAAATATATGCAGACAAGGTGAAGCAATTTAGTATTACCCAGCATAAGTGCAACGTGACAGTACTCCAAAGATGACCCAGGCTGAGGTGAAATCTAAAAATGTAATAGAGTACCACCTCCTTTTTTAGGGCCACAGTAGTCACACCAGATGATGTTTTATTCCTGGATTGTACAAGGCTGTCTGAGATGGTTGGTTTTAACCAGGTTTCAGATATACATAGCACATTGGGTTGGTAGTGGGACAAACTGAAAGAGAAGCTACACAGTGATGTAGGAGTGTTTAAAAATGCATTTACAATTTATTAGAAAAAATCAGCAATAAATATACACAGCAGCACATAATCCCGACAAACACGCCAGCTTACATTTCTTGTGTCCTTAGTTCCTAGACTTGCTGATCTGATCCAAACATGACCTTTAAGTCCAATTTCCTTGTAAATCTGTGTAAATCCACAATGGTATCAAATTCCTTAATCTGATTAGTAGGAACAAAGTTCAGTCCCTTTGATAGTACACTCAGCTCAGGTATTGTTATCTCATATTGGGAGGTATTTATTACTGAAGAATTATTTATCTCTTCCTGTCACTGCCTCATTGGAATCTCCCCACTGGTCTGTAATAGTTGTTGCCATTGATCCCTCCTCTTCCTCTGTCTCTTACCCTGGGTTCCTCTCCACTTTCGTCTTCGAACCGGAGTATCCAAGGGCTCCTCCTCAGAGGCTGTGACTGAATTTCTGGGAGGCCTGGATATCCTCCCTCTTCTACTATTTGATGTGTCATATGGCACACTGGCATCTTGGGTTGTGCTCCCCCCCAAGTGAGAGTGTCTCTGCCCTGGTACTACTTGCTGTTGATTCATCTGTGCTACCCAATTTTTTGCACATCTGACTGGGGGACCCAGGATGTAATTTATATTACATGTTATTGGTTCTGTAGTAGATTCTATGGTTCTACTTCTACCACTGTTAAATTCCTTTGGGGGAGGGGGGTTGAAACTCCCCTCCTCTCTGCTCTAAAAAAGGGTCCACTTCATTGAAATCTGAATCTGATCCACTGGTATATACATCCTTTGTGTTATCCACATGTTTTTTCATAATTGTCTTAGGTGTACTATTATTTGCAATTTTTGCCCCAATAGAAAATGTTGCCTTCTAGATAGTCTCTTCTGTCCCTTTCAAATTTCTTTTCCTTAGCTTTTTTAATTCTTGCATCATTTATTTTAATAGTATGCTCCAATCTCTGTCTATACTGTTGATATTCAGCATGCATTTCAAACTGTTGAGCTTGCAGTTCTTTTTCCATCAGCAATCTCTTAAAATCTTGCTCTGTTTCTCCTGTATCAACCAAAATTAACCGTATAAAACCAGCACTTGACTCCAAACAATGAGTCTGCCATTTAGTGAGGAAATGTGGTTTATGTCTACCAAAAACCAGCTGTATCACTACTCTCAGCCCTATCAGAGCTCGTTTTACTTCCTGATACACCGTCATTCTTACTAGCTACCAGTAAAATCTACAAGCTTTCAGAGCAGCCCTCTCTAGTTGTACTACGTCCTGTTTAATATTATCTGGCTCTCTTTGCTGTTGTGCTGGCACATTTAATACCTCTCGCCCCACTAAATGTCTCTCCAATAACAGATTACTGTCACCTGTTTTAAAAAATAGTGACTTCACAAATGTGTTACTTGCAACTTCTCTGATTCTCTGTTGCTCTGGTTGGCTTCTCGGCTCCCTCAACTTCACAGGTTCCAAATTTGCTTCTGTACTACTGGAAATGGTCATTACCAGGAACTCCACATTAGGATTATTGTTCCGAAAGATCAACGGGATGCTGCTGTCAGCCTGGGATCCTCTATTCCTGCCAGACGCCATTTCAACGGCAAAACTGCACTAGCATACTAATGCAAAATGCCGTATATTCGTATCACTTCAAAAAATAAAAGGCAGCACATAGAGCTATTCACTGGAGCTACCTCATGGCTACAAATATCCAAACTGAAAGAGGAGCTACACAGTGAGGTGGGAGCATTTAAAAATACACTCACAATTTATTAGAAAAAATCAGCAATAAATATACAAAGCAGCACGTAATCCTGACAAGCACACCGACATTTCACATGTTACTCCACTCCTTTTCAAGGTGGAGTTACATGGCTAACACACCTCCTTTTACAAGGTGCTCATCTTAAAGGCATAATGCCTATTTATAAAATCATACTTAAAAAAACATCTCTAGCCAGTAACTAACACAAAATAATCCTAACTTATCACATAAATCTAATAAATTGTGAGTGTATTTTTAAACACTTCCACATCACTGTGTAGCTTCTCTTCAGTTTGGATATTTGTAGCCATGAGGTAGCTCCAGTGGATAGCTCTATGTGTCGCCTTTTTTATTTTTGAAGTGGTAGTGGGACAACCAGGCTGTAAGTTCATCCATCTTGGGAATGAGACTTCAGATGTTAAGATGCACTATTTGTAGGCCCTTAGTGGACTGCCAGGGTGATGGATTTAAGGTAGTGGGGTGGGCTGTGGTAGTACCAGAGTTTAATTCAATGTTACCTGCAGATATTAGATGAATTAAAGCTATGTAAATTAAAATATGGTATCTCAAGCATACAGGCTTACTGAACAGGCCCCAGTGATGTTTTCTTAGATAGGATGACATCATAATGATACAATATTTGGGCAGGAGAGTATTAGTAAGTTGCATATGTGCTATTTTGTTTGACATGAAGAAATTCACTGGGGTTACATATATGTCCTTAAATAAGCTCATGAGAGGAAGGGAAGGAGTCCAATACATACATAGATAATTTTGCCTGGGTTGAGCCTGAAAAAGGACCCTTGGTCCAGTGCTCTTACCTGGTAAAAAATTAAATATTAACAAATTATATCAATAAAAATAAAATAAATACAGTTCGCTCTCGAGCAGGACAGTGACCAGAGTGCACAACAGCAGCAAGCCCATTGTTAATGCCCTTAGCTAAGAGATCAAAGTTTGAGTTAATGACACAAATTAGACACAGCAGAAAAGCAGTGACTGCTTCAAGAAAGTGGGAAACAAGCTAGCTATGTTTGAGATAAACACAGTGTACCAGCTTGAAATACATAGTGGATTCAGATGTGGATAGGCTAAAAACAGTTAGATTTTGCAAGTGAAGTATAAAAGCAACTGAGCCATAACTATTCATAAAATTTGGAAGCAAAGGTGTCTCACATGAGGATTAAACAGGGTTCTCTAAAAATGGCAAGAGAAGAGACCGATGCTAATTTCTGTATGTAAGCCAAGTGGGTGACTAGTGTAAACACTGCATACAATAGCAGAAAATTTGGTTGACCCAGATAGGGATTAACAGTATAAATCTGTAAATACTGTTGAATAGGTCCAGTAATGTGAGTATAAGCAGGCTAAAAGTCCATTAAACAAACACTGCATGCAATAGCAGAATATTCAGAGGGCCCAAATTGGGATAAACAATATGACCCAACTAATACCATAAAAACAAGTTCAGTGATGTGAGTTTCAAGAAGACTACAAGCCAATTAAGCACAGAGTGTCCACAGTAACCCTATGCAGTTCAAAATGGTTATGTACATTGTATAAAGATGCTGCAATTAGACAGGCAGCATAACTGGCTACTGGCTATCTCCATTGCTGACTCCATGCAGCCTCCTCCATTTGCTTTGTGCTGCAGTCCTTCACATTTGAGACTGCAGTGCTCCAGACTGCTTAAGGGGTACAGCCTTAAATGTGGAGTTATGGCTTCAGATTGGTGGAGGTGGCTGTAGAAGGTGAAGCTTAGTGTTCTGGGCTCCCATACAGTAGGTGAAGAAGAGATCATTGGGGAAAGGTGTCTCAGCAGCCCTCTAATCCCCCTGCTACAGCTGCTACTGACATGGCAAGATGAAGTGGCATAGATGCAAAGCACTTATAAGTTTGAAACAAAGTACCCCCTGCTGGTACTGTATCTACCTCCAAATTGGCAGATGCAGCTGTAGGAGGGGAGGCTTAGTGTTCAGGACTCCTGTAGGTGACGAGGCAATTGTCTGTAGAAGGGTCTCTTTGTGTTCTCCGTAGCACTCTCAGCCCCTGGAACAGCTGCTCCCGATATGGTAGGATGAAGTGGTGTGTATGCAACAGTCATTTTCAAGTTTGAAACAAAGAAGATTCCTGGGCTTTCCTAAGGATTGCCTCCCTTGCTGGTATCTATCTCTAGATTGGCAGAAGCAGCTGTAGGAGTCAAGGCTTAGGTTCAGGGCTCCGCCAGGTGAAGAGGCAGTCAAGAGAGGAAGGGCATCTTTGCCGGTCTCTGTAGCCCTCTTGACCCTTGGCATAGCTACTCCAGATGCAGCAAGATGAAGTGGCATGGATGCCAGAGTCACTTTCAAGTTTGAAACAAAGGAGATTCACGGACTTGCTAAGGGATCACCCTCTGCTGGTATCTGCCTCCAGATTGGCAGAGGTGGCTGTAAGAGGCAAGGCTCAGTGTTCATGGCTCCCACAGCTGAAGATGCAATCTTTAGGGGAAGGGCATCTTTAAGCTGGTTACTCACAGTGTAAAAAAGGAGTTGCAACTAGATGAGCAGCATGCCCGTTACCGGCTGCCACCATTGCTGACTCCAAGCAGACTCCTTGATGTCCTTTGTGCTTTGGTCCTTTGCACTCCAGAACACCATGTTCCAGACCACTTGCAAAGGAAAGCTTTGAATGATGGATTCTGGCTCCAGATTCGTGGAGGTGGCTGTTGGGGGTGAGGCTTAGTACTTGGAGCATCTACAGATGAAGAGTCAATCGGAAGGGACTTCTTGTACAGCTTCCTCCCAAATGAAGGCTTAAGAATGGAGCTACTCTCTCACCCCATGCTAAATAGATAATTAGCCATATTTCCACAGCTTCTAACTTAACAAAATGTGTACTAAAACTGATGGCTACCATTAAGAGTAAGGGCGGAGGGAAAAGATTCAGCATACTAGCACAACAAGCTGAAATATCTGAAGCCGACCTGTCTGATTCGGGGGCCTTTGATCACTCTCCACAGACAGTAGTCTCTACACCAGTGAAAGCTCCCAAACTCAAAACAAAGAAAACCACTTAAATGGCTCAAAAACTCAACAGGATTTTATCAGAATTGCTGGAATTCAAAGGTGAATTTCTAATCTTCAAGCAAGTACAAGAAACTCTCCATTTCGACTTTTCAGAACTCTGCTCCAAAGTTACCATGCTGGATTAGCAGACACAGGAACAGGACTCTGTCACCACACAGTTCCAGTCCACAATGGACCAAGTCATACAATTGTGCCACCTAACTGTTGAATGGCAAGAAGATGCTGAAAACAGACATCGCCACAAAAAACCTTTGCCTGTATGGGGTGTCAGAGGACAAAGAAGGAGCAAATATTCAGGACTTTATCAAAATCCTCCTCCACACTGCCCTAACCTTAGACACAGACTGTAGCCTAGAAATAGAGTGAGTGCATGGGGCGTTGAGCCCTAAGCCTACCCAACAAAATGCACATCCCAGATCCATTATCATTCAGTTCTTAAAGTACCAAATGAAAGAGTTAGTACTAAGAAAAACTTGGGCACAGAGCAAGATCTTCTATGACAATGATTATTCACCTACTACGATGCAATGGAGGAGGACATAAATTTCCCTATTCTCTTTGCTCCGACAACAAATACTTAAATTCAGGACTCCCTATTCCATTAAGCTGGTCATTCAGTACCCGACAGGTCAACAGACCTGTGAAACAGTGGAGGAGGCTTAAAGAAGTGTGGACATTCCCTGCCTACCTCAAAGAGTCTCCCTCAAAGAGCTCCCCCCATGAGAGATCCATCACGAGCTGCAGTGGCACAGGACAACGGAGTCAATAGGCTACCATCAACTCCATCAAAAAGATGCTCGCACAACTCTCCAGACAGTCTCCCTGAACCCTGTTTAATATTTCCAGCAGAGACACAGTGAGTACCTGGGGGGGGTGGGAGGTCTGGCTAGGGGGTCCTCTGCCTCCTTGGAGAGGGGTTGGGGGGAGAACGAGATGTTGGTGCTGTATTGGGCCCTGCCAGGTGCCTTGCTGGTATGGGGGGAACCGGGGCACTTCTTCCTACAGCTTAACCCCTTACTCTGTGATGCTTTGTTTATAGGAGATTCCTCTGGGGGGAGCACCCCCATTCTATCAGTTTATATCATATATGGATGAGGCTGTGCACACCGTGGGGACTATGCCCACCGGTGCAGAAGAACATTGGCTGAAATGGTGATGGGTCAGCCGGGAGGGATGGGTGGACAGCCTCCCCAACTATCTCCCATTAAAAAGGGAGTCGGGAGAGGCTCCCTCCTCTCTCCACTGACTTGGAGAACCAGAGGTGTGTGAGTAGACGATACCCATCTGTTCCCATGCAGGAGTCTACCTGATAAGTCAGAGGCTACATATGTCTCTGACACCATGGCTATTAGCTGGACTGAAGGGCACCTATTGCTTCTTACTTGTCCACTAAATAGGACAACAAGAAGGCCTTCTCACCTCCATGGTGGCGGTTCCTGCAGACGTTCACTGGCCCCATTGATAGTAGTGGGGGCTGGAGGAAGGGGCTCCACTCCTTGGCTCCTTTGGCTTGCAAGAGGATAAAATGTCAAAGGGCATACATTGCATCATGGAGAATCTTCATTTTCTCCTCTTTTACTCTATTATTTGTGATTGATTGTGGGCCGATTGGCCAGGAGTGGAGTGAGCTGGGGCCCCGTTATGCCGCACTTGGGGGTATTGCCGGGGGGATGGCTTGACTGAGTGGCCATCTTAGCACTCAGGGATGGCTGTTTTAAGAGCCTCTATGGTAGTGCCTGGGTCTCTTTCTCTCTGTGTTTCTCCTTCCCAGGGGGTTGCCTGGTGGGACCATATCTGCCGCTCTCTCTCAGGGCTGAAACAAGGTTCATACCTCATGGTACATAGGCTGAACTTGAAAGGAGAGACAAAAGACCTTAAGGACATTGATGAACTTGCTCTTTTATTTTAACACATACGAACATACGAAATTTGCCAGCAGATAAAGGCCTAGAGGTCTATCAAGTCTGTTCGAATGTGCAGCTAGCACCCCTTATTCTGCAGCTGCCCCTTCCTTCCACCCTTCCCCTTCATTAACCCTCTCCCTTGTCCTGTTCCATCCTCATTTGAAGCAGTCCACTGTTCTACTGCATACCACTTCAGCAGGTAATGCATTCCACCCAGCCATCACCCTCTCTATAAAATAGTGTCTCCTCATCTCCCTCCTGAACCTTCCTCGCTCCATTCTCATATCATGGCCCCTGGTGGCCCTCCCCTTCCTTACTTTGAATAGCCCCTCTGTACCTGTCTTGTTTATTCCTTTCATGTATTTAAAGGTTTCAATCATGTTACCCCTGTCTCTCCTCTCCTCCAGTGAGTACATGTTCAACTCCTTCAACCTCCTCTCGTATGATAAGTCCCCCAGCCCCTTGATCATCTTTGTCACTCTGCATTGCACCCCCTCCTGTAACTTAATGTCCCTCTTCAGATACGGACACCAGTACTACACACAGTACTCCAGGTGTGGTCTAACTAATGACCTATACAGTGGCAGAATCACCTCCTCCCTCCCCGAGGATATACCCCTTGCAATACAACCCAGCATTTTGTTGGCCTTTGCAGCTGCCTTCCTACATTGTGCCGAGTTGTTCATTGACCCTGTAATGAGCACACCCAGATCCTTCTCCTCCTCTGTCTGGGCTAGCTGCACTCCCCCTAGCTGGTAACTCCTCCTTGGGTTCTTCATCCCAAAATGCAGCACCTTGCACTTTTTGGCATTAAAGCCCAGTTGCCAGGTGTCTGACCAGGTTTAAAGCTTTGCCAGATCATCCTGGAACCCCTGCCATCCCCCTAGGTCATCCACCACCATGCCTACCTTGGAATCATCAGCAAACAGATTGATCTTGCTCTTGATGTCCCATGATATGTCTGCAATGAATATCCCAAACAACACTGGTCCCAACATCGAGCCCTGTGGAACACCACTCGTCACTGCCCTTGGGTGTGAGAGCTCCCCACCCACCACCACCCTCTGTTGCCTTCCCTGCAGCCAGTTTCCTACCCATCTCACCAGCTTTGCACCCGCCCCTGTGTCTACTAACTTCCTTCGCAGCCTTCCATGTGGCACTGAGTCGAATGCCTTACTGAAGTCCAGATGCTGCACCAAAATGAGGGGCAGAATGGGGAGGAGAGGAAAGCAACATAAAACCTGGGGAGAGATGGGGGAGCAATCTACCATAAAGTGTGGTATACTCTGAATATAAAGAATTAAATGGGAGGCTACCCAAGAACTCAATTTTTTCCCCATTAGTATCTTTATGTACACGGCCGGCGTGCGGCCTTCTAGATATTAGTTAACAACTGACCGAGTATAAGGAAGGTTACTTATTTTTTCTTCTCCATAAAGCTGGGTTTGTTTCCCTCTTCTGATCTATAAAACCTGATGGGCTTTGGGGGAAGGGACATATTACATGGAATGGGCTCAACCACTTCACCATTTTTTCCAGATTTTATTTCGATCCCCTCTACAACTATTTCCTTTTTACCTATTTTTTTAAAGTTTTCCCCAGACCACTACTCCCCTCCCTTAAACTTATGGGGTGAATGCAACCCCATGGGATGCCACCACAGGTTGGAACAATAGATCCCAAACAGGCAGATCATATTTCTGCTGCTCCCATGGTGCCAAAAGAGTGATACCCTGGACTTGGAAGTCTGGTTAACTACTTTTCTATAGACTTAGAAAACAGTCTTTTGGAAAATAAATGTTGACCTAGTTGACCCCTTTTTATAATTGTTTATTTAAGGTTATAAATATTGTTCTCTACACAAAGTTCACATGTTATATTTTGTTCCTTTTCTTGGACACTGGAGGTAAGATATACAGAATTATATTTCTTTATAGCAATCACAGCTTTTACTTATGAATGCTTTACAAATGTCTGCTGACTGTCTATAACTGCCAGAGGGTGAGAAGACACTGGTGCAAAATGGAAATGCTTTTCTCATGGCAGTTCCTTTTAGAATAATATCCCAAAATGTAAATGGGTTGGCCAGCCCCATTAAAAGGTATAGAAGTCTGACAGCATTTAAAAAACATAAACCAGATGTTCTTTTACTGCAAGAGACACATTTGTCCTCTGTAGAGCACCAAAACGTGATGGATTTTGGGTTTTCCCAAATGGTGGATTCCACTTACAGACATGGCAGATGACGGGGGTCACTATTTTGATTCCCAGATTGTCACCGTTCCAGATCAAGGAACAATACTCTGACACCGAGGGAAGGGTGGCAATGGCAATTGGGACCTATCAAGAACATAACCTGATGATATGTAGAGTTTATCTTCCCCGAATAGTAATACTTCTACAGTACAGATGATACTAGATTTTATTTTATCACATCACAAGGAAATACTGATTATAGGAGGGGACCTAAATTGTCCTTTAAACCCTACATTAGACATGTCAGCCACTCAACCTCCACCACAGGCTACAGGGCAAAAACATCTGCACTGCTTGATCCAGGATATAGACCTTGTGGATTCTTGACTATATCTATACCCCTTTTAGAGAACATTGTCCTTCTATTCCCATGCACACAGACTATTTTCATATCACAGGGGAACATAAGCATCTAATACACAAGGCAGAGATTATAAATATCCATCTCTTTGATCGTGCCCCCATATGTCTGGATCTTGGACTTACCAGATCCAGAAAGAATATTTTATGGAGATTTAATCCATCCCTACTCTGGGATTTCAAGTTTAAGGAACTCTGAAAGAACAACATTTTTGAAATACTAGCAGACAATACATCCCTCAGACTTCCCCACAACTCTTATGGGATACATTAAAAGCAGTTCTCCAGGGGTGCATAATTTCTTATGCAGCAAAGAAAAGGAAACAGAGTGAGGCAAGATTGAGGGACCTTCAGAGCCAACTTAAAATCTTACAAGATAAACACATGCAAGGAGATTCCAGTGTTCTGGAATAGATGATCCAGATCCAATAGAAAATACAATGGCTCCTAACAGCTTGCACAGAGCAAGCTCTGGCTTGGTTACATCATAGATATTATGAAGGGGGGCCAAGGCAGCCAGGATCTTAGCCTATAGATTATGAAGACAAATACACATGTCCTCAGTAAATAAAGTAAAAGACCCTAGACCGGGCCAATTAAAATTCTCTACTGAGCAAATATTGACTTGTTTTAAGCAATATTATCAAGACTTTTACACAGCCCCTCCAGTGCCAGATCCTCAGCAGCTGTCTAGTTTTTTTTCCTGGCCTGAAGCTCCCCACCCTTTCTGCAGCTCAAAAGGATGAGCTTCTCACTCTGATCTCATCTTTAGAGCTGATAAACACAATCAGGAACTTAAACAATGGGAAAAGCCTGGGCCCAGATGGCTTTGACACAGAATTTTATAAAGGAGTCCTGGCTTGGATACTTGACCCCCTGCTGGCAGCCCTGCAAATCAGTCATACAACTGCAGACTACCCTGTCTCATGGAGACAAGCAGCCATCTCTATAATTCTGAAACACCAGAAGCCTCCCCATTTATGTGAATGATACTAGCCCATCTCAGTTCTTAATCAAGATTATCAATTTATACAAGCATTCTAGCCCATAGGCTGGATGATAGTCTTCTAACCCTCATACACCCAGACCAAACAAGCTTTATAAAGACACAGCAGACCACAGATAATATTAAACATGTTATATATGATTGAACATGCCCAGACTACCTCCGCCCCTTTGTGATTTTAAGCTTAGATGCCCAAAAAGCATTTAACTGTGTCCCCTGGCTTTTTTGCAATATACCCTTACACAGTTAGATTTCCCACCTGAATTTAGAGATAATATCAAAGGGTTATTCACACATCCTTAAGCAGTTGTGAAGATTAATGGCTCACACTCCTCATGATTCTCACTACAGCAGGGAACATGTCAGGGATGTCCCCTGTCCCCTTATTTATTTGCCATTTACACTAAACCTATGGCACAATTTCTTAGACAAACTGAACAGTTAGAAGGATGTACAATTAAGGGGACACAGCATAAACTGGCCTACTATACAGATAATTTATTATTATATATAACATATCTGGAGACTTCCTTACAAACTTTACAGGATAAGCTTAGTTTAATTGAACAAGTGGCAGGGTATAAAATTATTCAAGGTAAGTCTGAAGTTTTGATACTATGACAGGAAGTCCCACAAGTAATCTGGAATAAATTCCCATTTAAATGGGATCACCCCATATCACCTGTCTTGAAATTCATCTGTCCTCGGATATTAATAAAATATACAACTTGAAAAAAAAGTGGACACATCTCCCAAGCTCACTCTTGAACCAAGTCCAATCTATATAAATGATAGTACTTCCGTGGCTTCTATTCATAATGCAGAACATCCCATTTCCGATCTATTTGAGGGATGTCTCTCACTGGAATAAACTCATCACTAGATACCTTTGGGGGATAGATCACATCTGGCCCTTAAAAAATTACATATGCCCAAAGAAAGGGTTGGACTTTTACTCCCAGACTTTACTAAATACTCAGTAGCAACCACTTTGATGCATATGGTGCAATGGCTCATACCGTCAGTTAATTCTCTGAGGTGGGTGTCCATCGAATGTACATTGGCAATCTTCCCTTTGTCAGAAGAACTACTATTCCAGCTGAATATGATACCCTCAACAGACTGAATTTCCATGTTCACCAAAGCATTGATCAGGGACTGGGTCTGATACTTAAAATGCCCAGAAAGTTGTTTTGTGGCTAAATGGATACTGTAGGTTTCCCAGGATGTAATCTGAAGTTTCCCCCTTCCCGAGTGGATAGGGGATTTGAGAACTGGTGGCAGTTGGGGCTTATTCACACATTTCAATTTTATGACAAAGATGTTTTTAAAACATTCTAAAAGCTCTAAGTAGAGTCTCTATACTAGCACAGGATTTCTGCCATTACTTACAAATCCATTACTTCTTAAACATGGAGCTCAGCCCACAGGACTTGTCTTCCTTTCCCCCTCCCCACTGTTCCCCTTACTCATCCAGTTGTTGGGGGAGCCCTCTCTGAGACACTTGGTGTCCAGATTCTATAAGGCCATACTAAGCTCCCCAAATGATGAAATGGCTAACATACAAATAAACTGAGAGGCTGAGTTGCTGACCGATTTCTCACCACAGGATTGGACATTCATCTGGTGTTGCCAACACTTAACAACAAATTCATACCAATGGAGGGAGTTCTCTTGGAAGGTGGCCATGAGATATTTCACCACACCCTAATTCACATCTAAATATACTGCTCAGGGTGACTTCTCATACTGGAGGGAATGCGATTGTGTTCCCATGTTTTCTGGTTTTGCTCGATATTAGCCCTCTTTTGGGCTGAGATAGGGGAGACTCTGTATCAACTATTTCCTGCACTGGGCACCTTAACTCCAGGCCTAGTATTATTATTACATATCCTGAAACAAATTCAAGGAAAACAACAAATTTACTTGATTTATAGCTTGCTGGTTGCAGCAAAGAAAAGTTATCACACGTCTATGGTTAAAGCCCACCTCCCCAAGAATTTCACAGTGGGAATCCACTATATATGACATTTATAAAAAGGAGTATCTCATGGTCAGGTTACAAAACATAATCCCTACATTAATGAACAGATGGAGCCCTAAGCTTCTTTTGATATCTGAGAAATGGCCTGAGTTTATACCTTAAGTGAGCTGGGGGACAGAACATGGGAGGAGGACGGAACCCCTCTTCTATCCAATAGAGGTAAATACCTCTTCCCCTCTTTTTTCCTCTTGTCCCTGTGCTTCACTTTTTTTAGAGATGGGTCCATCCAGCCTATATTGGACCCCCTTCATTGAAAAGAAGGACTTGATATTAGTACAATCTTGACTACAATGACAAGGAGGTGATTTAATCAAGTATAGAAGACAACATCCTTTTATTGTTTTGTCTATTACTATCATGAGATGACAGTATTATCTGTGGGCAGTCTGATACAGTCCTCAATTGGTTTTGATCTTTTCTTGAGGGTAGAACTCAGATGGTGGTGTCTGGGATTTTTTCCTCTACATCATTCTCCCTATCCTGCGAGGTGTCACAGGGCTCCATTTTGGCACCCTTGTTGTTTGCGGTGTATATGCTGCCATTGGGAGTGATTATTAGGCAGTACAGCTTGGGTTTTCACTGCTATGCAGATGATACTCAGCTGTACATGTCCTTCGTGCGCGACCAAGATGCCGCCATTTCAGTCTTTAACAACTGTCTTGCCGAAATCCAGGATTGGATGAATGTGAGTTGGTTGCGGTTGAATCCTGAGAAAACTGAGGTGTTGGTTGTGGACCCAGGTCACCGGGATGCAGGTTTGTTGGCGGGATCACCTTCAGGTTTAAGGCTTGGGGGTGTTCAGCTAACTACCTCAGACCAGGTGCGGAACCTGGGCGTTGTGTTTGATGACTGTTTGACACTTAAATCTCAGGTGTCGGCAGTTGTCAAAGCATCCTTCTATCATCTGAGGAATATTGCCCGGGTGAAGCACCTGGTTCCTTCCGACAATCTTCCAACATTGATCCACATTTTCATTACCCCCCACCTTGACTACTGCAACTCCCTTTACCTTGGGTTACCGGGGGTTGATATCCGCCGCTTGCAGCTAGTGTAGAATGCGGCAGCCAGGCTATTGACTGGTTCTTCTAGGGCAAATCATATAATGCCTGTGCTCCGCGGACTGCACTGGCTGCCAATATGCTGATGGATCACCTTCAAGGTCAGTTTGCTGACCTATAAGGCCCTACATGATTAGGGACCTGGTTAGCCGAAAGATCTCCTTCATCCCTACTGTCCCTCCCGCTCACTCCAATCCACTGACGAGGGATTGCTAGAGATTCTCAGGGTTTGTTTAAGGACATCTGGGGCCAGATCTTTTAGTTTTTTGGCCCCAATCCTGTGGAGTTCTCTACCTCATCAGGTATGAGACTGCCCGACCGTCCAAAGCTTTAAGGGAGCATTAAAAACATTTCTTTTTAGCCATGCATACAATGATTTTTAATGTGGCTGCCGTGGAATTTTATTTATGATTTTAATTATTTATTGATTTGTTTAATTATGTTATGTACAGGCGCCTTGGTTTTGGAAAGGCACCTTTTATAACTAAAGATTGATGATTGATGATGATGATGAGTATTCTTTTATCCAGATAACTATTTATTGCTCTGTAAAGCTGTTACATTCGAGGGGCACTAGAAAGCCACACTACTGACTGGTCATGCTTCAGAACAGCTCTACATTGTTTTCTATATTAATCAAATTTATTTATAGACTAGATACTATAAAGAAAAATATAGTAGCACAGAATGATGTATCATCTCCTCATGATTCAGCAGAGACTAAATTCACCATGGTCTTCCAGAAGGGAGTGGCAGGAGGTCTGAGTCATAAAAATGTGCAGCAGCAATCAAAGGCCCAACAGGGATTGTTGGATCTGGCCACGGGCTCGAGTGGGACAGAAAATTCCTCACCATGGGATACAGTTTTGCAAGCCATTCGGGGCATGGACCACAAAGTAGAAAAGATCCTGTTAGTGTTCAGTGCTCAAGATGCCAAAATTGAGCAAGCTGTACAGACAGCCAAAAGTGCAGAGGACAGCTCTTGCACCACGCAGGCAGCCTTTTCAAAAATGATCCTTGAAACCAACCACCTCAGATCCAGAATTGAAACATTAGGGAATGCCAACAGAGCCATGAATCTCCATTTATTTGGGTTCCTGAAACAACTGAAGGGGAGGATTTGCTGGCCTATTTGCAACAGTGGTTCACCAATGCTTTGCTGCCGGAGATGCATTTTTGTACCCACATGGTTTAAAACAGCTTACTGGGTTCATTTCTGAAGAGTGCAAGATGGATGAGACAATGCCAGGACAATCTTGTGAAACAAAAAGGTTTGGGCACACACAACCCCATTAAAGGGACACCACACATCAAGGATTAAAATAAAATGTTACATTTTTTAACCCATCTAGTAAAAGGTGCTTCCTGATGCATTTTAGATCACTCCTGATCCTTTATCAAAGTACAATCTTGTTGATAACAACAGGTTCGGCGATCCAGGACTGAATTCTGGATTGAGTACGAGGACATGCATCATTGACCATGGAGGATCAAAAATTTAAACTTTTACCAGACTGGTCATTTGCCAAGTGCATTAGGAGGAAGCTGATTGACCCACTCCAGAAAGTATTTCATGGGCTAGGAGTAGCCCATACCTTGTTGGCACCAGCTCATCTCCATATTGAGTATGGACGTCGCACATATCACTTCAACGACCCTGTGGAGGCCTGCAAACGAGTGGACACTATTGCTGTGGAATTTACTGCCTGTAGATCACTGTAAAAGGACTTGCCATTGGAACTGGATGAGTACTGACATTTGTATGTACTGATCTAACCAAAATATACTTGGGAACTATCTTGAGATGAACTTTTCTTAATTAAACACTGTTGCGTTGTTTGCTGCAACTGCTGATCCTTTACCTGTAATCTTATAATGGTCAATAGCCCCAAAATGTTCATAGAGTCCCCATGGGATATATTTTCTTTTATTAATATGGGCCTCATATTTGGAGGTGGTTTAAATATGGTACTGATGGTCCACTTAAAGCCATGCAGATCTGGAACAAAAGGAAGGTGTCTAAGACTGTCTTCCATTGCCAGTGCAGCACTAGCTTATTAAACAGAAAGTCTCACACAGCGTTTCAGTATAGTTACCTAGTTCTAGTTCTATTGTACTGAATTGTTATTAATAATAACGATATTATGTAGACTGTAGTATTTAAAGCTATATACACACATTTGGAATGTGGAATCAAGACATCTGTTGGAAGCCATAATTTCCCTATAGAAAAATAGACTGGTTTCTGGGAACAATGGCTGAGCATTCCATGGTTTAGTAATGTTTCCCTTATTATATATGGTACGTCTATGTTCCACAGATTTTAGAGTGACTAGCATTCTGGGTATCCTGCATGGATGGGGAGCAGACAGTGCTTCCTAACCTTAAGTAACTTTGTATGGTACCCCACATGATGTATCATAAATTGTTGGACTTGTATCTTCTGTAGCTAACATATGCTTATTACCACTCATTGTAGTGTCACATTTTACCTGGTACCATCAATTGCAATGTTTTTATTTGCTTATTTTTGAAAATGAATAAAAATAAAGTAAAAAAAAAAGCTGTTACAGTCACAATGATATGGTGCATGTAAACTCCATGTGCATAATGAAAATAAAAATAACAAGTATAAAAAGAAAAATCATCAGGGGCAGGGCATCTTGGTGGTCTTTGTAGCTCTCTTGACTACTGGTACAGTTGCTCTCAACTTGGGTCCTGATCTGTCTCCTGGTGCAGCAAGATGAAGTGATTATGTTGCAGCCTCACTTGACCAAAGCACCAATGAGAGCAAGAGATGGAGGACATATATATCCAAGTTCTGCTTGGCTCATTCTCTTTTTGCTGCTGTTTATGTGTGAGTTAGTTCCAAAGAAAAGAACCAATTGGTATGTTTGTAGAGTGAATATTAAAGAGCACATTTTCCAACCATAGAAAGATTAAACAGGGAGCTCCCTTATCTCTTGTGGTGCTCCTCCAGGATATCTTTTCTTTTTTTAGTACTGGCCCCAAAAGGAAGGGAAGGAGTTGCAATTTGCCCACAAGGGGCTGGCCACACGATCCCTCTCCACTTCTTGATTCTCCTATGCATCCCACACTCTGACCTACTATGATGGTTTTATAGTGGAGTGTGGGGATATACTCCTTTCATTTCAATAGAGCGTCTTTTTCAAATGCAATTTCCCAATTGTACTTCAGCAAGAGCTCTGTTAGTTGAACTCTAGCATCAATAGATACCAAAATCCAATTTACAGTTGGGAATTTACAATTGAAAAAGGCAGTCCATTGAAGGGAATAGAGCACATCCCCACACTCTGACTGATAAAGATATCACGGAAGTCAGAACGTGAGGACACATAGGAGAATAAGGAAGTGGAGAGGGATCATGCGGCAGCCCCTTGGTGTAAACTACGATCCCTTCCCTTCCTTTGGGTCCAGCATTAAAAAAAAGAAAAGATAGCATGGAAGAGCTCCCCAAGAGGTAAGGGAGCTCCCTGTTTAATCATTTTGTGATTTAAAAGCTAAGAAGAAAGGTGCTCTTTAAGGTAACAAAGAGTAGTGTGGACAGTAAGGTAAAAAGACCATGTAACTGGTAGGGAAAACAAAGAGTTTACTTGCAAGTGTGCAAGTTTTCTTTTGTACTCCTGCATGCATACTGTTGTTTGAGGATGTGTAAATACTTAAATATTACTGCAATATTTGAACAACTCATGCAAAAAAAGTCTAGTGCTTCCCCCATATAGATTGACGCCACTTGTAACTTTTGCAAAAGGACTTTATTTCATTGTGCCACACAGATGCCAACAGACATATTAAATGCCTGATGTATTTTGGATCCCTGTATAGATCCTTTGTCAAAGGCCAACAGAGAATTTGGGCAACCAGTATTTAATAATAAATTAGTTATTTTTCTAAAGACTGGTGTAACTGGTTGTTTATAACTACATCTATGAGGAAGGGGTACCTTGATAAAGGGGTGAGTAGTAAAAGTCTCTGCGAGAGTAAAGTGTCCTACCTAGAGTTGGAGACCCTCACTATGGGAAGATGAAAGGGTAAAGGATGGCAGTAAAGAGTTATCAGATCATGAGGGTTATGCTCCTGATAAAGAGGCAACCTTGATGGTGGTAATGCTAGTCCAGGTGGTCTCAGTGGCAAATGCCTGAGAGAGAGAGGCAGTAGACCAATGGCAACTGCAGGGTAATCTAACCACCGCAGTAACCCAGAAGGGAAGGCTTTGCCTTGTAAGAATGAGTCAAAGGGGACTTCTGGTGATGTCTTGATTCAGGAAGCACCTTGACTTCCTAGGTCCATCTCTACCCAGGCTATTTAACCTCCTAAATTCACTAATGTTAAAACCTAAACAACTAATTCCTACCACTGAGGATCTGTAATGCCAGCTGGAAAGGCAAACTGTGCTCCATCACCTCCAGACTCTATGGATGGGGATGGATTCCTGGACAATGGGTCCAGCAGTGAGGGCTCCAAGGCCTCAACCTACCAAGGCCACTCTTTAGCTGACCCATTGGGAGTTAAAATGCTCCAAATGTAGAGGGCTCTGATGATCTCTGAGCTCAGGGAATTCTGCAAGGGAATACAACTACCATGGCACTCTGGATGGATGTGGGAAAAACTAGAGAAGAGGATAGATGCCACAGAGGAGCAAATGTCAGCCTCTGACTCCAGATTGAACATTGCTGAGTGGGCAGTCATCCAACTCCATGAGGTGATCCAGCCCCTACAATACCATGCTGAAAATGCTGAGTGCCAGAATCGCTGTAACACATCTAGATACAGTACATGACCTTCCTAAGGACTCAGAAGGCTCAGCTAGCACAATGTTTCTTCAGATACTGCTCTGGGATGAATTTCCCCTCCCTGCCACCAGTACCCTAGAACTGGCACACACTAACTAAGCACTTGGCCACAAGCCCACCACACCTGGGGCCAGACCGAGACAGTTGTGATGAAATTCCTTCGATTCCAGGAGAAGGAAACAGTTTTACATTTGACTTGGCAGAAAAAGATCATCATGTTTAAAGAATTCAGACTTTATTCAAATAATGATTACCCTCCTGCATTGGTGACCTGCTGATGGGCATATGCTCTAATAATGAAAGCTTTGCAGGGTCAACAGCTGAAATTCCAAGCCCCCTACCCTGCTAAAATGACTGTGTTCTTCCAGGAGGGGGCTCAGATGTTTGACAATGTAGAAGCCATAACCTAGGAACTCCAGCACCACAAGACTGGGGTTCCTCTCCCACAGCACTCAGCCACTGCTCCTTCTCTGGCCCGAAAACTCTCCCAGAGGCTCTGGGTACAGCAGTCACAAAAGGACCAGCATAGACTGCATGGGGCAGCAGTCATTCAGAAAACTGTAGCAAATCTCTGAAATCAAGCCTCCACCAAAGGACTTGCACAACACCCAGAGGGAAGGGACACCTGAGAGTCTGGCACATAACCAGGTATGTCTCCCCCTTGTTAGTTCAGCCCCCTGATTACCCCAGAGCATTTCTCTGTCATTAAGATCCCATTAGGTTTTCTCCACCACCCCCTCCCCACCCAGCCAGGTCCCATTGGCCACCCTATAGCAATGTACCTGCTTGGTGATGGATAGTCTCTGAGTGCCTTTAGATTTATGGTATTCAGACATACCCTGTGGTCCCTGGTGGTTCCCCCTCTTGTCTCTACTGTCAGAATTGGGCCTGGGCTGGCTGTCTCCCTCATGGAGGTCAGCATGACCCATGCCATGAACAAACCACATAACATAGTACTCAGGGGTGGAATAGTTGGGTCCTACATCACACAGCTGTCACATGGAGTAGTCTTGTACACTGTGGATGGTGCCATGCTGTCCCTGACCTTCCCACATGTGCTCACATCAATATCAGTTGTTAGACTATAATTACGGAGCTGCCAGTGACTGAATGCCTGAGCCACTAGATGTACAGCACTTCCAGTGAAGAAACAAAATTGGAATGGACACTGGAGATGGGGAGGATGGATTGGAGACACTCACACTGGCAGGTGCCACCCAACTATACCCTAAGTCTATAAATCTGGCTACTGTGGGAGGTGGGGGACTCAGTAGTGGGTCAAGGCAGTGGTGGGGTGCCTGGTATGGGTGGTGCACTGTGAGGGTTGCGATGACTCTGGGCCAGTCCTAGTGGGCTGGCTGGAGTTGTGGCATCTGCCATACTCTGAGCTCCTTGAAGAGGTGATGAACTCTGGAGTCCCACAACAGCGAGGGTGATTGGACCTACAAATTTCACCTATGCCTCTGGACTTTATGCAGCACAGTAGAGACTGCCAAGCAATAGGATACTTACTCCCACTTTGAACCGTTTTAGGTTCATCTATGTACTGGAGTGTTGGGGAACTATTTATATACCCATATACTCATACGCCTGTCTAAACAGTAATGCCCAGTTTTTGACTGGAGCTGCAGGGGCACCCTGAGTGGCTACCCAGCATTGCCAAGTGACTATCAGCACAGTATTCACCATCCTGGTTCTCAGCCCACTCGGGCACTGTGACTCAGTCAGGACACCAAAGCTCTGCATGAGAGGGATTTGGGGGAGATATTCTTTTGAAGCACTGTGGGTGGAGGGTATTAGTTTGGCTGGTGTAAAGTGGAAATGCACTTTTAAAAATATGTATTGTATATGGTAATGTTATGTTTTCATTGGCTGCCCAGGTCAGCCCTCATGGCTTTGACTAGTATGTTAGCATTTCCTTCATTGGTGGCCCAGGTCAGCCCTCATGGCTTTGACTGAGTATGTGGGCATTTCTTTATCATTACTGATTAATGATCTGTAATTGGACCTCCCCAATGTGTTCCATTGGTGGACTGAAGGGGCACTGTGTCTTGTTGCCCAAGCTGGCACTGCTAGACACTGGATCCTGACTGCCATATGCTTGTGCAATTGTTCCTGAGGGTGCCCCCCACATGGTGGGCCCTCCCCCCATCTGATATATGTTAGTGACCCCTGCCAAAATGATCCACCCACAGGCTGCTGCAGCTCAAATGCTCCCTTCAAACCCCTCAAAATATTATGCCCAACCCTTGCAGGCTCACTACCTAGCCCTTAGCTTTTACCTAGCAGTATGAGATGTATCCATTTACCCACTTCTTATTAACCATACTTTCCCAAACTCACTTAACTACCTAACCTTTTAGTGCCCTGATGGAGCAGAGACATGGTGCCCTCCCCCCCCTTTTCCCCAACCCAAGACTTGGGATACCTCTCGAGGCCCCTCCTATGAAGCATTACCTCCTGGCATGGCATACACTCTGATACTGAGCTCTTGAACTATAACTTCACTAGTGGAAGCTCACTCTTCCCCCCAGATCCACGATGGTGCCCAGTTGGCACCACTGTGCCCAGGTTGTGTTGTTAATATTCTTACCCCTTATGCCGGACCTAGTTTTAGGACCAACCCTAGACCTGCAGGAAAAAGGTTTGTAGTTCCCTGGTTCCTAGGTCAAACATGTCTGCTGTTCCATACTAACTACCTGATGTGGAGTGGGGTGGGGTGGACCAAGGGGGTTGGGAGGGATGGAGGCAGGCTGCATCCCTATTTCCACAACCAGTATAGGTAACCCCAGCTTACAGCTTTTTCCCCGAAATGTTTATAGGTTCACAAACCCTATTAAAAGGTACAGAATAATGTTATACTGTACATTAAAAAATTGAAATTAGATCTCATTTACGTGCAGGAAACATACCTCTCCTCCTCAGAACATGAGAAGCTTGCCAAATTCAGATACTCTGAAGTTTTTGCCTCTCAGTACCAAGTGGGCAGGAAGTGGGGAGTGGCAATTCTTATCCCGCATCTTACTCTGTTCCAGGCTACCCACTTGTGGGAGAACCAGGAAGGGCATTTGACAGTAGTGCAGGGCCTCATCAACATTGTTGAAGTCACACTTGCCAATTTGTACCTGCTCCCGGGTACACTCCAACAGTAAAAAATCTTGTGAATAAGATCTTGACAATGTCAAAGCGTCTCCTCCTACTGGCGGGAGACTTTAACACTACCCCGGTCCACAGCTGGGACTACTCCAACCTATCTTGTGTCGGGTCAAGAATAATATTATATGCAGATGATGCTGTATTGTTTGCAGTTGGTCCTGATCCTGATTCTGCCCTGGCTAGGGTTCAACATAAGATTTTGAAAAATTCCACATTTTTGTAAGCCAGCAAAACAAATCAAAAAGACCTTGCTACTAATGCAGTGGTTGGGGTGTGGGACAGGGGCCCCACTGGTAACCATGTCCCCAGACATGGTCGGGCCAGACAATGGAGATGGAGTTGGCATGGAGCAGGAATATCTTCAGCAAGGTAAGTCCACTGCAAAACACTGTCACACGGTTGCAATGTCACAGAGACACAGGAGGTTCTGGTCAAATGTGGGGGACTTTCATCAGAAGTGGAGGATCACTAAAAATTAAACTGTAGTCTAATTTAAACTGTACACCTCCACAATCATATCCATAGGCCCTCCGAAGGAATCCCAGTGATACCCCTGCCTATGCAACCCAGCATGCCACTGGCCCTCCCTGCTGCCTTAGTGCACTGCTTTGATACCTTAAAGTCATCAGAGATGATAACCTCTAGGTCCCTTTCCTCTTTGGTGACAGTCAGCCCCCTACCAACATGTAGTTCTCCCCAGGGATCCCTCTACCCAGGTGAATTATTTTGCACTTCTTTGCATTGAACCTCAGTTGCCACATCTCTGACCATCTTTTAAGCTTCTTCAGGTCCTTCTTCATTTTCTGTACCCCTTCTGGAGTATTCACCCTGTTGCAGATCTTGATGCCATCTGCAAACAGGCATACTCTTTCTTTTAGCCCCTCTGCAATGCCACCAGTGAAGACATTGAACAGGACTGGTCCTAGTGGTACCCCATTGGTCACCTTCCCTCCCCAGATTTTACCCCATTTACCACCACCCACTGTCTCCTGTCTGTTAACCACTTCCTAACCCAGTTCACCACCTTGCCTCCCATGCCCAGATTACCAATCTTGTTAATCAGCCTTCTATGTGGGAAGGTGTTGAAGGCTTTTGATGAAATCTAGGTAGGCAACGTCTACCGTCCGTCCCTGATTTATTCCCCTATTCACACAATCAAAGAAATCTATTATTGACATGACCTCTCTTTTGTGAATCAGTGTTGCCTCAGATCCTGAGCACCTCTGGATTCCATATGTGCCACTATCCTTTCTTTCAGCAGTGTCTCCATGATCTTTCCCACCACTGAGGTGAGGCTGACTGGCCTATAGTTCCCCGCCTCCTTCTTACTGCTGCTTTTGTACAGTGGGACTACATGTTCCCACCAGTCCTCTGGAATGACACCTGTGTTGAGTGACTCTGTAAACAGAGCCACCATAGGCACTGCTAGTTCCCTTCACAGCTCTTTTAATATCCACAGGTGGTTACCATCTGGCCCCATGGCCTTATGCACCTTCAGCTTTGTAAGTTCTTCCAGAACTCTCTCCACTGTGAATGGACTGGTGTCCACTTATCCTCCGACCCATTGCCTCTGCAGCCCAACTGTGGTCCTTGACCCTCCCCATCCTTAGTTCCATAACACCCCATATGCCATGGACACCCCACTTCAAATGGGTGGGCCAATATCTCAACCACCAACCACTACTCTAACAAATTAGCCAACCTCCACTACTCCCCCCTTCCTATTTCTTCTTTGTTCTTGGGGGAGGGGACCCATGCTATACTAGAGGCTTCCCCCTGCCTCACCTAAGTGTTAAAACAGATACAGTATGTAAGTGTTAAAACTGATATATTAAGTTCCTTCTGCTACTTGGGATGTGGAGTGACAAGCCCATGCAAGATATAATAACCCTTTTCTTCACCCTTGCTGTAATTTAGGGGTGGAGGGGACAGTACTATTGCTGCTCCTTCCACTAGAAAGCGTTACAGTAATAATGACTCAAGGCCACTCTTATTGACACAGTATGTTGTTTTATTTTGTATCTGCAGATGATGCAGACATGTAAATTTGTTTAATAAAGATTATGGGCAGGATTTTCAAAAGGCATGTGCCCCGTGCATCCCTAATGCACCAATACATCACAGATGCACCGCACGCCACCCATAATGATATGTGGCACATCTGGAGGGACTGTGAAGGGGACATGCCCATGCATAAGGTGTGCAGCCTCATTCACAGCCCAACTCAGAGGCGCATCTCCAGGGCAGGTCCAGAGATGTACTTCCCAAAGATAAGTCTACTTCTAATAGACATAAGTGGGCGGCCACCCACAGGCAGGCTGCCGTACTGCAGACAGCAGCACAGCAGCCACCCACCCTGCAAGTCTGGAGTGCCCCCCTTGCCAGAATCCTTGTTCCAGATGCTGCACCCTGCTGTGGTGGAAACCTGTACATAGATACCCCCTCCCTGCCCATAGCCGTGTGTCCATGCCGCATGCTGTGGTGGACATCCTGGAGCCACAGCAGAACCCACCCCACCTGACTTCCCTGATGCATGCTGCACACTGCAGTGGTACAGACCAACAGGCTGAACTCCCCTGCTCTGCCCAACACCCCAAAAACATGCCATGCACCATGGCAGTACAGAGGGAAGAGCCCTACACCTATACTGGTCTGCTCATAAGGTGGCCGTAATCTCCCGTTTGGCCCTGGTGGTCCAGTGGACACCCCAACCACTCAGACATCCTCACCCCACCCCACCCCTCATCCCAGCCAGTCCTGTAGTTCAGCAGGCAGCACAACCCACCCACACACCACCACCAGGGCTTCCCGCCGACAGAGCTGTCTGTGAATGACAGCTACAGTAGTACTGTAAGCCCACTGGTGGACCCTGTCAACCAATTGGGCTTGCAGTGTGTACTGTACTCTGTCATTCACAACTGTCCGTGAATGACAGAGTACAGTACACACTGCAGGCTCATTGGTTGACAGGGTCCACCAGTGGGCTTACAGTACTACTGTAGCTGTCATTCACAGACAGCTCTGTCGGTGGGAGGCCGTGGGAGTGTGCGGCTTGGTTGTTCTGCCCACTGAGCTATGGGGCAGGCTGGGATGGGGGAATGGGGTAGGGTGAGAGTGCCTGAGTGGATGGGTTGCCCACTGAACTACCAGGGATAGGTGGGTTGGCAGTACCATTTTTGATCAGGGCATTGGGGGCACCACTAGACTACCTGAGTATTCCATTGGGATCCTGACTGGATGTGGTTCAGGGATGGGAGGGAGTCCATTGGACCACCATGGATTTAATGGAAGCTCTGGTTCCTCTGCAATCAGGTCAGGTGGGGAGGGGGGCAGTGTAGTGTACAATTCCACCACAGTGAGCAGCATAATAACGGAGCCTCGGGACAGGGAGAGGGGGTTCACGGCTTCATCCTCTACTGCCGCAATGAGCGGCATGTTAATGGAGTCCTGGGTGGGGGGGATGGCACTGACCCAACATGTGTGCTGGGACTGTGGTTGTACTGCCATACATGTAGGGTGCCCAGCACATTCCACCGGGTGCAGCCCTGCACGGAGCATGCAAATGGGGCCATAATGACATACAAATGGCCCCATTGTGCCTTGCATGCCTAATGGTCTCATTTGCATGTTGTTGGCTCTGAATGGCACATTTGGACCCCATTGGTTTCCCAGCCTGACCAAGGGGTTGTGCCGACACATCCAGGGCTGGGCGCAACTGTGGTATTCACAGATGGGATTCGCCAGGGCCATTCCCTGGTACATCTTCTGTGAATACCACAGCTGGCACTCGGTGAGTCTCATCTGCGCCGGTGTATCCAAGATGCACCAAGCACAAATCCTTTGTGAATCCTGCCCGATATTTACAAAAAATAATTAATGAGCTAGAGTGTTAAGTTTCTGACTGAGAAAGGAGGATTAGAAAGCATTTCCCAGTCATAGGTGGATTTCTTTGTGGGGCACAATAGCTGGTGTGCAACTCTAACCAGGGTAATATCTCTTCTGTGTTACCCAGAGGCAACTAGAAAAAGGACAATCCCACAGCTGGAGAAGTTGACAAGTACAAAGAGTGTGAATCCAGATGTTGTAACACGCATAGGTACCAATGATTTTGTGAATGATGATGTAGAAGATGTTATGGGCAGATTTGGGGACTGAGGTAGCAGGTTTATGAGAGGTGTAACCTTCTCGGAAGTGCTGCCAATACCACATGAATAATAGTAGTGTTCAGCATGTGGCTAAAGGGTTGCCTGATGAATATTGGTTTCATTGGGGATTTGTGGATCCTGAACTAAGAGAGGGAATCGTGTCTAATATTTATAAATCTCTGCTGAGAATTCTGAAATCTACTTCAAAGATCTTGATAAGAAATGAAGTTGGCCAACTGACAATCAAGACTAAGGTAATCTCCAGAATTTGTAAATATTGACTCTCTGAGAAGACACATACAGTGCTTCCAGCATTGATCGTCAGTATTCACCAATGGAAAAAAAATATTACCTAGATTCAGATTTTAAATCTGTCTGACAACCAGACCTAGTAAACTTAATAAATGAAACTGGTTTCTGCTATTGCACCATCTTTCCACACTGGAGCCTTTTAATGTGAATTATGCGTGTTGTAGCACTACATAAAAAATACTGGATCAAATTCTTCAGAAGGAGCTCATGATGGTTACTAAGCAAAGATCAAGAAAGTGGCTGGCTACTATTAAAAAATATTGTGAGCTGGAGTTTTTCGTTAACTTTGCCTCTAACTCTGGAAGACAAAAGGTACATAACAATAAATAGATTGGAGATATACAATAGCAAATTTCTATCTGCACATTTTGCTAAATGGAGGCCTCTTCTTTTCCTATGCACCTGTTCAACAAATATGATCTATTACTTGTGTCAGTGTCAGCGTGGCTCAGTTGGTAGCACATCTGCCTCTGGACCAGAAGGTTGTGGGTTCTTGTCCCACACCAGGATTGGACTTACACTTAAAAATCGCTGGCATCCGAGTGCAGTATTGGAGGGTGCTGTACTGCTGGGGTGTGCTGTCCTTCAGATGAGATGTTAAACCAAGGTCCCTTCTGCCCATCCTGGTGTTGTTCAGGTGGAAGTAAAAGAACCCAGGGCATGCTTTGCAAAGAGCAGGGAACATTTCCTGTGTCCTGACCAACATTCCTCTTCCCATAAACTGGTTCATGAAATTATCCAGGCTGTGTGTGGGTGATGATGTGCGATATGGCTGCCACCACACATTCAGTCACTTCACTACCAGGCTAGCATTGCTTGTAAAGTGCTTTGGGATACTGTGTATGAAAAGTGCAACATAAATGCTGATTCTTTTTCTTCTACTTGTATCACATGATGTTTAATTGACCCCTTTTGGATAATGAATGAACTGTCTACACTGCATCTTAATTAGTCAACACTTTTAAATCAAGGACTTAACTTCGCTGTATAGCCTAATAAATGCAAAGTCAGAAACAACTATTTGCACTTAATTAGCTTATGTTAGAGCAATTGAAACAAGTTCTGGCCAGTGCCGATAGGGCTACAGCTGAGGAATTTAGGGTTAAAATATGGTAAAATTGTTTTTTACGTTCACTTGCGCGCATGTGCAAGGAACGTTTTGGGAGAGTAGCACACTTGGAGGTGTGCCTCTCCCATCCAATGCACTGCTCCCTTGAACAGGCGTGGTGGTCCTGCACCAATTGGTGCAGGAGCTCAGTATGACAGCGGTGTTCCTCTGCTTCAAAGGAAAACACAGCTGCCATACTGAGCGCCGCCGCCGTCCCCCCCTTGCATCACGCATTCCCCCCCGTGCGCATCACGCCGCCCCCCCAAAGCTTTCGTGCCATGCTGGGAGCCCACCCCAGCGTGGCAAACATCCCACATCATTTTTTTTTTAAACCTGTAAAATAAAACGGTCCCACGGCGAGTCTCCCAGCCCTCCCTCCCACAACCCGCACCTCACCCACTGCGCACCCAGCTTCCCCACACCCCCACCCCATACTTACCTCCGGACTCCAGCGCGACGATCTTCGGTGGACCGGGAACACGTCTGCACTCTTCAAAGCCGACCGCAAACTGAGGAAATGCCGTAAGCTGTATAATGGGCTAGATAGGGGGGTTTCAACTTTAGTGCATATCTCAGTCATTTTTTGGAATTTTTGCACCAAATTTTCAACATGGGGTTTTTGGGATGCCTTCTCATGAATGATGTCACTGTCATGGCGTTATTTTGGCCCGAAGGGTGATTTCGCAGGCACTGCACCATCACTGTGTGAAATCACCCTTTGGCCTTGAATAACACCATGACAGTGACATCTTTCATGAGAAGGGGTCCCAAAAACCCCATGTTGAAAATTTGGTGCAAAAATTCCAAAAAATGACTGTTTTATGAGAGTGCGTTGCACAGTTCCTACACAGGCTTGTAAGTTTGCGAATTTTCAATATTTTCACTCCAGATTTTCAACATTGCCATTTTATCATACCTTCTTTAGAGTTGTACAGCTGTCATTTTTCACATCTCACCCAAAATTTGTTTCCGCCAATGTAGCGCACAATGGCGCAGTCAGTGTGCGAAATCAATGCATGGAACACATTAAGAAAATCACAGTGACACTGTTCATGAGCACAGGTCTTAAAATGGCTATGTTGAAAATTTGTGAAAAATTTCTAAAATGACTGTTTTACGAGCGCAAGGCTGTACAGTTCCACGTACACTGTATCGCCGCGAATTTTCAATATTTGCACTCCAGATTTTCAACATTGCCATTTTACCACACCTCCTCATGAGCAGTATAGCTGTCATTTTTCACATCCTGCCCAAAATGTGTTTCTGCCCATGTAGAGCACAATGGCGCAGTCAGTGTGCGAACTCAATGTATGGGACACATTAGAAAAATCACAGTGTCACTGTTCATGAGCAGAGATCTTAAAATGGCTATGTTGAAAATTTGGCAAAAAATTCCTACAAATAACTGTTTTACGAGCGCATGTTTGCAGTTCCTACGCACGCTCGTAAGTTTGTGAATTTCCAATATTTTCACTCCAGATTTTCAACATTGCCATTTTACCACACCTCCTTATGAGCAGTACAGCTGTCATTTTTCACATCCTGCCCAAAACGTCTTTCCGCCCATGTAGTGCACAATGGCGCAGTCGGTGTGCGAAATCAATGTATGGGACACAGTAAGAAAATCACAGTGACACTGTTCATTAGCAGAGGTTTTAAAATGGCAATGTTGAAAATTTGGTGAAAAAATTCCTAAAAATGACTGTTTTACGAGCGTGCATTTCACAGTTCCCACGCACGCTCATAGGTTTGCGAATTTTCAATATTGCCACTCCAGATTTTCAACATTGGCATTTTACCACACTTCCTTATGAGCAGTACAGCTGTCATTTTTCACATCCTGCCCAAAATGTGTTTCCGCCTTTGTAGTGCACAATGGGGGTAACAAAAAGGTCATGCTGACAATTTATTGTGCAAATACCAGCAGTCGCACAGGGCATTAGGGTAAAGGACCATACATGCCAAACACCACTGCAAATACCTGCAAGCGAACGTTCGGCATTGACAAATGCTTGTTTATATTTTTACACCAAATTTTCAACACAGCCTTGTTATGACCCTGCCTCATGAAGATGGGCATAGAAAATGTTCAACTCCTGGCTTAAAGGTGATTTTGAGCAGGGTCTGCAAAATCAACTTTCGGGATGCTTAAACACATTTTGGGCAGGAGTTAAAAATGACAGCTGTCACATTCATGGAGTGCTGTAAAGAAATGGCTATGCTGAGAATTTTGGGGTACAAATGTTGAATATTAACAAATGTACAAGCCTGGGTTTGCAAAATTTAATGTAGGCTCATAACATTGTTAAGTTTCAATATTTTTATGTCAAATTTCCAGCATAGCCTTCTTATGACCCCACCTCATGAACAATGGCAGAGAGTACTCAAAGATTTGTTGTAAATTAACTGTAAGGGGTAAGCAAGTTCACTAGCTCCATATTTTAATATTTTTGCTTCCACTTGATCAGGTCCTGGCCCCTTTGAGTCATCAACTTTTTTCAGGCATGTATACACTTCCTGCCAAGAGGGGTCCTTGACTTAAGAATTGTAGCAGTCTGGGCTTCAGAAAACTGATCTCTGCCCTAACAATTGCTCCATAGTATCAGAATGTCCCTCTAGTGTATTTTGCATGTGTGTCACTACTTCTATTTGCTATGGAGAGGACTTTGGGATTTGGCTCTACAATCTTGGTGCACCCATATGATATATATTTCTGGGGCCCTTCAAATATAAGGCCCCGGACTGCAGCCCCTAAAGCCCCTGCATTAATCTAGCCCTGGTGGTTAACTGCTGTCAAGTTCCACAGCATGGCATGCACCACAACTGACAGGTGACTTGATCGGCTAATTGCATGTCAAATAAGTCATATGATAATTGATCCGGCAGTCATGGACTTGCTGCTTGCAAGCAACAGCTGTCAGATGAATATGGCTAGGACAAGCTGTGTTGAACTTGTTGTGATCTGATTCAGTAAAGACACCACTTCACCCACATGCTACTTCTTTAATTTATATATTTAAATTGTGCGTATTCTGACAAGATATGACTTCTGGAGTGAGCCAAGTGGATCTCAAATGCTATTTCCCCAAATGCCATAACTAATGGAAGGACTCAGACTGAACAGTGATGCATACATGTATGATCCAATAAGCAATGCATAGCTCACTTGCGAAAATGTGCACTTCATTTAGCCCTGAAATACAGGAAGGAAGTAACACTGGTTTGGATGCAGAAGACACTTTGTTTTAAAGTCATGATTCTGAATGCCTTGTTTCAGTGTGTTGGCAGCTGTGCTGGTGGAGATGGTACTGTAGTTAAGAATGAAGAGGAAGGTCAGAGCCTCCATCCTGCATGACATTCCAGAAGATAAAGTTTGTATCCTGCAGAACTGTTTAGCTTTGATAAGGTAGTTGATAAGAGCAGTTGACAGGCTGAGAAGGAGAGATGAGCAAGGCAGTTTAATACAGTGTGCTGTGGGGCTGTATGGCATCAAAATACCATTTTCTATGAAGGGGTAGCTTTGAGCCCTCTTTGCTCTAGTGCCAGATGTAGCAAGCATTTATCAATGCTGAATGTTTGCTTATATGTTGTGATTGCCAGTATTTAATGGGTAGAGAATGATGACTATTTGTATTGAAAGGTATAATGGTTTTAAGATTTATTTACACTGCCGACTTTGCAGAGCATCAACCCATGCACATGGGTTGATGCATTGCAAAGTTGGCAGCGTAGACACTTTCCAGAGTGCCTTGTGTCCTTCAGATCCTGTTTTTGATCCTACTCAGTTGTGGGTATTAGTATCGGAGTGAGCATGTTAAACCGTGGTGTGGATGCTTTGCTGTGCTTGCTTTGCTGCAAAAGCTTTTTTCCTTCATCCTCCAGTAAATTTATAGCCTCTCCTCAGAGCAACCTGTAGCACTGCAATGGTGGGATGTGTAAATAGTGAACTGATGGGGAAGCAGCCAGCACAGAGGGAAGGGAGTGGCTCAGATGCCAGAGCGCTGCCGCTGTATAAGCACAGCTTTAGAGACATATAAACAGAATTTATCAAGAGGAAAGGACTGCTTCTTAGGCTATAAAGTTGTTTGTCCGGTCACTAAGACAGTCTTGACTCAGTTCCTACTCCAGTCAGTAGTGGAGTATGGGCTTCCAATCTATGCCACAGTTAATGTCAATTACTTACAAAGAGCTAAATGTCTATACAATTCCATATGTAGAATCACCTCCAGCCCCAGATTTTCTCATCACTGTACTATCTACACACATGTTGGCTAGCCTTCTTTTGACTCATGCATTTTTTTAAGTAATCAGTTTTGAATGTTTCCTAAAAGGCTGGATTAGATTTTTCTCTATGGCTGTTGCTAGCTCCAGTGCTGGCTCCCTGAATACTAGATCTGCTCATTCTCATTTCATAAGACCTCCACTCTTTCATTCCTTTCTGTGGCACTTTTTTAATTTAAAAAGTCATTCAATTCTGGAATAATTTACTTGTTTTATTTCACTCAATTGATTCAAAAACAGATTTAAAATTTTGTTGGAAAATTGCAACTAAAAAAATGAAAATATTGTAGAAGTGCACTCAACCTGATTATTTTACTGCATATGTATATTTCAACAAATGCATCAATGAAAAAACCAAAAACAGGTTGATTCAAAAGGGTTTACACAGCAATGTTACAAAGTCTAAAAAATGTGTCTATTAAACATTATGAGTTCATGGATTTATTTCATTGCACACTAATGACGCTGTGATAAAACATCTTGTGACCAGCTAAAAGTCCTATATGTCATATGTGAGATTAATAATGGGAAACTGACAAAAAGTAATAAAATATGAGTTACAGTAAATGAGAAAAATAAAACAATAAATGAACACTACTGTATATCTATATTAAATGAATGCTGAAAATAGAAAATAGAGTTAAAAATCAACATTTCAACCATAGGTCTTCTTCAGGAAATACCTAAAAGAGAAAAAGCAAAGTTAGTGTGGAGGATAGGTAAAATAAGGAATATATATGTGGGGAAAGAAAACAGGGAGGCTCTGGGAGAAGAAATGATAAATGGCAATATAAAGACAGAACCTGGAAATCAAAAAGGTGATGATGGGAGTGACAAGGCATAATTCAGTAGCAGTGAATTAGCCAGAGAAGTCACCAGGTGGGGACTAATTAACAGGGCCTAGTAAGAAGGCTGAAAGGTGACAAATGTGGGGAAGGAAACTGCCTCCAAACTTCAGTTCAAACTGTAGTCTGATTTTTCTTTAGTTGAGGGGTGGTTCACCAGGTCAAAGCTTGCCATGAACATTAAAAAGACCAAATTAATGTACTTTAAGTCAAAAAAACATAATTTTTCTTCCTTTGAAATTAGTACCATTAACTCCTCTAAGCTGAGACCGTTGACCATTACTGTTATCTAGGAGTGATATTTGATTCACATCTCTCATTCGCCCAACATATAACAACTACCACAAACAAGGTTAACAAGAAAATTGGAGTTTTAAGGGGAAAAAACTATTTTATAAATAGAGTAGAAGGAAAGAAATTAGCTGAACAATTGATTTTACCAACTTTAAGGTATGGGGTGTGAATCTATAGAACGGCTACCTAATCATTGTTAGACAGATTAGACAAAACTTACTACCATATCACAAGATATGTTTTGAAGGGTGATTTTAGAATGCACCACTGTCTATTGTTGACTAGTCTGGAGTGGCAACCCTTGGATTTGATCTGCACTAGATGGTGGTTAACACTAATTCATAAAATGAAAAATTTCTTTCCCTTGCACTCCATTTCAAAACTTATTTTCCCTTCTAGTATTGATCATAAAAGGGTCTTAACTCAATCAGTACATCAAAATAAAATTACTCCCAGAATCAGTGCAAATAAATTTGGTGACAGATCCTTAGTTCAAAGGGCAACTACTATTTGGAATAAACGTCCCCCCATTCGCAAAATTTCCGATCTTCCATTATTCAGACATGCTACTGTATAAATGAATTGATTTGTTATTCATGTAATTATTTCCAGTTCTAGGCATGTTTAACAATATAAGTTAAGCCTGTTGTCTTTATTGTATTTTCTTTTTAGCTATGTTTATTGTCTTATTGTAATTGCTTATAGTTTTCAGTGTCTCCCCATTTATGTCCAATGCTTCCATGCTATTTATTGTAACTATTTGCAATTTTGTACCACTTTTGTACAGGGCTGTCTTGTAAACTGGATCCTTGATCCAAACAACATGTTTGCTCCTGTATAAAAATAAAGTTGTTACCTACCTACCATAGATGGAGACATCGCTCGCTTCTTTGCAGATAAGGTTGCCAGCATCAGGTCCGGCATTGGTCCAACCTCTCCTTCGGGGGATTATGGTGGACGACGGGTGGTACCTAATCCTCGGCCTATCTGGTTGGATTTTCACCGCCCGGAATTCGTTGACATTGTGAAGATCATCCAAACAATGCGTCCAACTAGTTGTAGTTTGGATCCGGGTCCTACACCGCTGTTAGTAGGTTGTGTAGAAGTTATCTACCCAATCCTTGCTGACATTGTCTGGAAATCCTTGGAGAGGGGGTTTTTCCTAACCCCCTTAAGGAGGCAGTAGTTCGACCACTCCTAAAAAAATCCTCCTTGGACCCAGACTGTCTAGCTAACTACCGGCCTATCTCTAACCTGCCATTTGTTGGTAAGGTTATTGAAAAGGCAGTTGCACTGCAATTGGATGATCATCTCACCTCCCATAATGTCTATGACACTCTCCAATCTGGCTTCAGGAAAAGGCATAGTACTGAGACTGCCCTTGTTCAGGTATTGAGCGACCTCCTAATGGTCAGAGATCGAAAGGCTTCTACCATTCTGGTCCTTCTTGATCTTTCTGCTGCATTTGACACTGTAGACCATGAGGTGCTACTGGAGCGACTGTGGGTTTTTTGTGGGCTGTCTGGTACAGTCCACGAATGGTTTCGTTCTTACCTCACTGGTAGGTCTCAGAGAGTTGTCACCAGAATTTATTCCTCTGACGCCTTCTCCTACCATGGGTACCACAGGCTCCATTTTAGCTCCCATGCTGTTTGCAGTGTATATGCTGCCATTAGGAGAAATCATCAGGAGATACAGCTTGAGTTTTCACTGCTATGCAGATGATACTCAGCTGTATCTATCCTTTCTCCCGATCAGAGTGATGCACTTCCGTACTAACAACTGCCTGGATGAGATCAGAATTTGGATGAGTTCGAGCTGGTTAAAACTTAATCGGATAAGACTGAGGTATTGGTTGTGGATCCAGGTCATCCTGGGAGGGGTTTGGGTGTGGGACAACCATCAGGTTTGTTACTTGGTGGTGTACCGCTCTCTAGCTCTCGACAGGTGCGAAATCTGGGCGTTATTTTTGATGACGGTCTGACCCTGAAATCACAAGTGTCAGCTGTTGTCAAATCCTCTTTACCATCTGAGGAATATCGCCGGGTGAAACATCTGATTCCCCAGGAGACCTTCCACTTTTGTCCAGGCCTTTGTTACCACCCGTCTGGACTACTGTAATTCCTCTACCTAGGGCTACCAGGGGTTGATATCCGCCGCCTTCAGCTGGTGCAGGAACGCTGCAGCCAGGCTTTTGACTGGGACCCTAGAACCAGTCATATTACGCCTGTGTGAACTGCACTGGCTGCCTGTGCGATGGCGGATCACCTTAAGGTTGGTTTACTAACCTTTAAAGCCCTACACGATCAGGGACCCGGTTACCTGAAAGATCTTCTGGTTCCCTATTGCCCCCTCCGCTCCGCCAATGAGGGATTGCTAGAGATTCCCAGGGTCCATTTGAAGTTGTCAGGATCTCATGCTTTTGCCTTTTCAGCTCCTGTCCTGTGGAATTCTCTACCTCGTTGGTTAAGAGAATGCCCGACCATTGACAGTTTTAAAATTGCTTTAAAAACACATCTTTTCACTTTGGCTTTTTCTTTATAGTTCTGATTGTTTAATGTTGGATTTTCCTGTTTTATTTAATCTGTACAGCGCCTTGATTTTGAAAGGCGCTCTAAAAATAAACATGAATTGAATTGAATTGAACTGAATTTGTGGAAAATTAAAAAAAGATATGTACAGATACAAACAGACCACAGGGAAAAGAAGGGTTGGCTGAAAGAAATTAGTAGAAAATAAGTCTATCATTTAAACTGGAGGGCTGCTGGGAGCCAAAGTGGATGATCAGCTTGATTTCCATGTTTTTTCTATAGTCAGAACCCCAGAAGTCCTGCTGAAGGACACAAACAGAAAGATTATTGCACTCTTGGTTCCTATACAGTGCACCAAGTTTGGGGTGAAGCTTTTTGTGAAGGAAGTCCACAGGAGCAGAGAAGTCTAGGTGACTATCGAGCCACCCTCCTAGGAAAGTTGTGATGTTTTCAAGACTAATCCCATCCAGAGTGTGGAAGGAGGACAGGTCTGGCAGTTTAGAGAATTTTTGTCTGGTTCCAAAAATCATAGAGAAAGTTTTTTTAGCATTTAAGAAAAGCTGATTCTACCAAAATCAGTGCTTGATATTGGTGAAAGCCAGTTGAAGTCTACATGTCAGGTCTGTTATAAAGGAGTCTGAGGCATTGAAATGATTTCACTTGCATTATGTGCTATGTTTTGTATATTCTGTATATGTATGTTTTCTATTGGCACATATACTGCATTTCTCAGTGTTACTTGTTTTTGAATAAAATATATTAAATTAAAAAAAGAGTCTGAGGCAAATATGACAGGGTCATCAGCGTACATGTGTCTGGATACAGATGTACAAGAAGAGGGGAGGAAATTTAGAAAGATGGAGAAGAGGATGGGTCCGAGCACTGAGCCTTGGGGGATGTCAGTGTGGATGGGAGGGCAGAGGTCAGGTACTTGCTAATTTTGACAGCTTGAGTTCTGTCCATGAGGTAGGAATGGAACCAATCTGTGGCTTGAGTAGAGAGCCCAGTGGCAGAGAGCTGGGCTAGAAGAAGGGGGTGGGCTACAGTGTTGAAGGCTTTGGCCAGATCGATGGAGATAGCAGAGGTAACCAGGTCCTGATTCATACCTGTCAAGATGGTGCCAGTGAGCCTGAGAAGGGAGGTAAATGTGGAGTAAGATTTTTGGAAATCAGACTGGAAAGGGTTGAGGAAGGAAAAGGAGTCAAGAAATGCAGAGAGTTGAGAGAGTGCCACATGCTCTTGGAGTTTAACAAGGGTAGGGAGAAGAGAAACAGGGCAGAAGATGCCTGGAGCTGAAGGGTCACCACCTTAGGGACGGGATTGATAGTGGCTAACTTCCAGGAAGAGGGAACCGAAGCCAGAGAGAAAGAGAGGTTGAGGAGTAGAGCAACAAAGAGGCAAACAGCATAGGCAGACAGGTGCAAGAGTTTTTGGTCCAGACCATCTGAACTAATGCTCTTTGTAAGGATTAGAGCAAGTAGGGCTTTAAGGGCTTCAGTAGGTGAAACTGTGGAAAAAGAGAAGGAGGAAGGTAGAGGATGCTGAGAGGGGAGCGAGAGAGGAGGGGAGGAGGGGGGAAGGGAAGAGAGAGGGTGGAGGCACAGGTGGTAAAGAAGTTGTTAATTTCAGCAGCAACAGCAGAGGGTTCAGAGATGGTGGCCCCATTCACCTTAAGGGAAGGGGGGCAGACTGGGTGGGAGGGGAGAAAAGGGAGTGGATGACCTTCCAAAACTTAGATGGGTGGTTAATGTTGTTTTGGAAGGTGGAAGTAAAATAATCAGCCTTGGTGAGTTAAGTTGCCCTGGTGCAGGCATTGTGTAAAGTTTGATATCTGTGGTAATCAGCTGGGGACCCAGCAGATTTGTGAACTTTCCAGGCCTGATTGTGTGCCCACAAGCAGACTACTAGCTCAGCAGAGATCCAGGGGAGGTGAGAGCCTCGGACACTGGTTTTCTTAAGTGGAGCATGATGATCACAAATGGACATGAAGCATGTTGAAAAGAAGTTTAATGCCGAGTTCATGGAGCTGGCAATGGATATAGGTGACAAATCTGTAGCTGCTAGATCCTCGTGAAGTGAGGAGAGGTCGAAGGACCAGAAAAAGTGCGGGTGGGGCTTTGGGATGGTGAACCTTGCAAACACAGTACATCATATGGTGGTCACTGAGGGCATCCAGGAGGGTGCCCAATGCAGTAATTCTATGCGGGTGTGAGGTGAGCAAGACTCAGTTCCTTAGAGAAAATTTGAGAGGGGGGGACTGCTGAGCCAGGATTGGTCTCAACATCACTGGCAAGCAGAAGCGGGATGAAAATAAGGTGTTTTGATGGTGTGGAGGGGCGTTTGCATAGTAGGTGAGATAGGGTGCGATGTCTAGGGTGAGAGCAGGGGGTAGAGGTGAGTAGGAGTCCTAGGGTAGCTAGATGAAGGTTAGGAGATGGAATCAGAGACCAGTGAGGAGGGCAGGGTGAGTGGGAGAGAATGGGAGAGCTTGAATCTGGGAGGGTGGGGAAATTGTTGGGGGGGAGGAGGGTTGAGAATAAAGGGGAGAGGAGGGGGAGAGGGTGGTAGAGAGGTAAGGGTAAATAGGAGGGGAGTAGGTATGAGTGAGGGTCAGCATAATCAAGCAGAATGGGGAGGGGCAGGAGAAGGAACAGAGTGTACCTACTTAGTTGAAAAAAGGATTTAGCTATGTGAGATAAGCTACAGGCCCAGTTTCAAGACTGTGGAAGGGTGCCTGGTATTTGTGTTCATATGCTCACTGTTTTCTAAAAAGCCTACTGCAGTAGCATATATGTCTTTTCTCTGCTTTTTCTCTTTCTGTAGTGCCCCATTTTCAGGTTGGCCACCTGAGCGCAAAATGGGAGCTTCTTTACTGTATTCTTCATTTTCTAGAAGTCTAGCGCTTTTATTTTTTCCTTTCTGCTATGCACAGGAACAAATACCAGCCTTCCCTTGTCTCATTCACTGAGGTATAGTGTGTTTCAAAATCATAACTTAAGCACAGTAACTTGGGCTGGAGCTACTCGAACCTGCGCATGAGATCGTGGGTGTAGCTGCTGGTCTTAATGTGTTTTGTGTTTGTTTAGAAAGCCCTGCTCCCAGTCTATTAATTAAAGCACACTGGTATAAGGTCTGGGAACAGGTAGTTAAGTGTAAGAACCATTAAAAAGTATAGTAGTTTGAGTGTTTGAAGTATACTGTAGATACACTGCAGCTAATCCTGTCTGCTATTGTTTCAGTGTGCAGTACTGTACAGAGCACCTTGGACACATTGACTCAGTACTGGGTGCACATTCCCTTTGTAAATAGCTCAAATGCAAATGTTATAAAGGGGTTTTAAAGCCACTGTGTTGAAAATTTCAGCTGTGGTTATAAAAAGATATGAGTACACTTTTTAGAGTTTAGAGCATGACCATTACAGCATGAAGCACCTTACTGGGCAGTTAGAATTCAGAAGTTGTGTGCTCCATGCTGTGAGGCTGCTAAATATTGCACACTCTGAGACATTGTGTGAGGCAGTCTGCAATATTATCCCCAAAGCTCATGCTGTCTGTAGTTTTGGTTAGTCAGCATAAGATAGTTTAGCCCTTTTTATTTTGGGGTTGCTCCCATTGTAAACAAATGGCCTTTCACACTATTAGAACCTGAAGTTCACTCCTACCTGAAAACACAGGGACTGGGTGTGGTGCTCACACTGAGGCTGTTGTTTCTGCTATCTCCTTAGGAGGCAGTCGGCCCTTTCCTTCTCTTAGTTATATCTGGGGGAAGAGGAGGAGCCACCTGTTCCTGCAGCAAAGCTGTTTTTTATGTTGGCGCGCTTGCTCAGCCAGCATCGTGGGACAGTGCAGCTTTAGAGGCATGGTCGCTGTTGGGCAAAAGCAGGGCATGCACCAATAGGTGCATCCAGCATTCCCCAATCAGCCTGCATGCTGGCGCCACACCATGCATACATAATTGGTGAAGTCTGCTGCAATCCGAGCAAAGCTCATCAGATGCAGCAGTCCTTTTCTTGCCGTGCTCGTCGCCATTATGTACATGGAGGGACACGGCCATAGAACTGCCGACTTCAGGGGTGCCAAATCCCCCTGTTGGCTGCCTGCCTCTTAATGTGTCCGGCCGGGAGCCCACTCCCGTTGGCATAAAGCACACCCAATTGTTTAATGCCAAGGGGTGCCCAATCCTCCTCGGCTCTTACCCGCCTCCTTTCCTTGTGTGCCGACAGAAGCCACTCCCCATCGGCAGAAATAACCCCAATTGTTTAATGCTGAGGGGGTGCCCAATCCTCCGCTCTGTGCCCCTTCTTTTTGTGCCAACGGGGTGCCAAATCCCCATCGGCATAAATTACCCCCGTGTTGTTTGGAGACGCAGGGTGCCCAATCCCCCATCGGCTACAGACACCCCCCAAACAGTTAGGTGGCACGCTGGAGCCCACCCCAGTGTGCCAAATCCCTGGAAAAGAAAACCGTCCCGCGATGCTTTCTTTTTCGTTTTCAACCTGTAAAGGAAAACGGTCCCTCGTAGTCTCTGTGCCCCCTCCCCACCCCACTCACCCACTGCACACCCCTGCTTCCCCACACCCCCACCTCCATACTTACCTTCGGAGCTTGGCTCGACGATCATCGGTGGACCGGGAACACGCCTGCACTTTAAAGCCAACCGCGAACTGAGGAAATGCCGGTAAGCTGCATAATGGGATAGAAAGGGTTTTTTCAACTTTAGTACATATCGCAAGCATTTTTGTGAATTTTGGCCCCAAATTTTCAACATGGGGTTTTTGGGACCCCTTCTCATGAATTCTTGCACTGTCATGGCATTATTCGGACCCAAAAGGTGATTTCACAGTCACTGCGCATAATCACCTTTTGGGACTGCGTAAGGAAATTACAGTGCCACTGTTCATGAGGGGGGCTCTCAAAAACCCTATGTTGCAAATTTGGTGGGAAAAATCCAAAACATGACTGTTTTACGAGCGTGTGTAGCAAATGTGCAACGCATGCTCGTAAGTTAACGAATTCGCAATATTTTCATGCCAAATTCTCAACATTGGCATTTTATCACACCTTCTAGTGAACTGCACAGCTGTCATTTTTCACATCCTGGCCAAAATGTGTTTTCATGCTTCCGGCGCAGAATAGTGCGGTCAGGATGCGAAATCAGTGTTCGGGACACATTACAAAAATGACAGTGACACTGTTCATGAGCAGAGATCCTAAAATGCCTGTGTTGAAAATGTGGTGACAATACTCCATAAAGTGACTGTTTTACAAGCGTGCGTAGTAACTGCGCAACGCACGCTCGTACATTAGTGCATTCGCACTATTTTCATACTAGATTCTCAACATTGGAATTTTACCACACCTTCTTGTGAACTGTAGAGCAGTCATTTTTCACATCCTTGCTGAAATGTGTTTTCGCACTTCCGGCGCAGAATAGTGCGGTCACTGTGAGAAATCAGTGTTCAGGACACATTACAAAAATGACAATGATACTATTCATGAGCAGAGGTTGTAAAATGCCTGTGTTGAAAATTTGGTGACAATACTCCATAAAATGACTGTTTTACGAGGTGCATAGCAACTGCGAAAAACATGCTTGTAACTTAGCGCATTCGCAATATTTTCATGCCAGATTCTCAAATTTGGCATTTTACTACACCTTCTTATGAGCTATACAGCTGTAATTTTTCACATCCTTGCTGAAATGTGTTTTCGTACTTTCCGCACAGAATAGCGCGTTCGCTGTGCGAAATTAGTGTTCAGGACACATTACGAAAATGACAGTGACACTGTTCATGAGCAGAGGTCCTAAAATGCCTGTGTTAAAAATTTGGTGACAATACTCCATAAAATGACTGTGTTATGAGCGTGCGTTGTGCAGTTTGCACGCACACTTGTACGTTCGCAAACTTCTAATATTCTCACTCCAGATTTTCTACAGCGCCATTGTTCTGCACCTCCTAATGAACAGTACAGCTGTCATTTTTCACATCCTGACCAAAATCTGTTTTCGCAGTTCCAGCGTAGAATAGCATGCTCACTGTTGAAAGTCCATGTTCAAGACACATGATGAAAATGACAGTGACACTGTTCATTAGCAGATGCCCTAAAATGCCTATGTTGAAAATTTGGGAACGAAAGTCAATAAAATGAGTGTTTTATGAGCGTGAGTTGCGCAGTTTGCACGCACGCTCATGACTTTGTGAATTTGTAATACTTTCACTCCAGCTGTTCATCATTGGCATTTTTCCATACCTCCTTATGAACACTGCAGCTGCCTGAAATATGTTTTCACACATCCGGCACAGAATTGCACGGCCGCTGTGTGAAATCAGTTTTTGGGCCAGTTTGAGGAAATGACGGTGACACTATTCATGAGCAGGGGTCCTAAAATGCCTATGTTGAAAATTTTGTGCCGAAACTCCATACAATGACTGTGTTGCAAGCGTGCATTGCTCAGTTTCCACGCACCCTTTGTAACTTGGTCAATCTGCAATATTTTCATGCCACATTTTCACCTCTTGCATTTCTGCACATCTCCTTATCAACAGTCCAGCTGCCATTTTTTCACAGCCTGCCCAAAACATGTTTCCACAGCTGTGGCGCACAATGGCATGCTCGCTGTGCAAAATCACCTTTTGAGGCACATTCACAAAATCACAGCACTAAGCTACACAGTACTAGTCTACACCACTCCCACTGCCAATGCCAGCGCGACAACATTTGGCATTGACAAATCCTTGTCTGTTATATTGTTTTGTTTTATGAACTTTAACATTAGCAAACATGTATAAAGGTAATTCATTCAGTTGAGCTCATAGTATTAAAATAATAAAATGATTGTGGGCTTTTTGCTGTAATAGTTGGTTTGAGGGAGGAGTCAGCAATAGTCACATGTTTATGCTTTACTATAAATGAGGTAACCTTTCAGGGAGACCTCAGATTCATCTTGGGATCAGCCGGTTACTGACCCCCTCTGTTTAGGTCTGCTCCTTTTCAGACCTGTAGCCAAATCTATGTGCTGGTGAGGTGATTATTGCTGCCTGTACCTCAAGAAAGCAGAAGTTGAATACTATTTGATGTTGTTTTTGTTCATTTTGTATTTTATTTGCTGAATTGCAGTTGATTTTGACGGCTTTTTAATTTCTTTTTTTGTCTGCAATACATTTCTGGTCTGGCAATTGCCTTTCCACCACCTTACATCTCTGTGTCAGTGTCCATCAGTACACCCACAAACCATGATAAAGACCAGGTTTAATATCTGGGTGAGTCAAGAAATGGCAGATTGGAGTGCTCACTAAATGGCAGTGCTAATGAGCAGGTACAGAGAAGAATAACAATTCAGGCTGAGGTCAGATGTAGTTTAGGAGCCTCATGTCAGTGCGTCAGCACAGAGGTTGATTGACCCAGAGCAGGTTGGTGGGGGGTAATTAGTGTGTAGAAGCAGATGGGGGACCATGGAATTAGTGGTCCTAAACATTGCTAAAATAAGAGTAGATTAGGTTAAAGTTGGTAATAATGAAAGCGCGATAGAGGGCAGAGGTGAATGTGTGGGGGTGGTGAGGAGTAGCAGGTGTTTAGGGGGGAATATGTAGCAGGGATAAAAGGTAGCAAAAGGCAACATGAAATTGTAGCTGCTATGATAGAGTAGTGGTTAAGGTTGTTGCCTCTAGTGTACAGAGTCAAGGGTTTGCTTAGTGAAACAGAGGGAGTAAATCTGTAGAATAGACCTGAAACAAACAGCACAGAAGGCAAGAGATGCAAGATAGGGGAGATTGGAGGAGTGCAGCAGTGACTCCTAGTGGTCATGCAGTATAAAATGCAACTGGAAAAGTAAGGAAATAGAATTTAAAGTGTTTGGTCATGTGACAAATCAAATGATATGTGACCTATAAATCAAGGGATGGGACAGTGATGGGTTAACACTGTCTGTACCTTTGCTGCAAGCAGGCTATGTTTCTTGCTGCTGGGGTCTGTGGAAACTGCCCAGAAGAGGAGGGTTGCAAGAGCCTGTAGAAAAGGAGATAGTGGAAATTACCAAAAGGGAGTGTTCCAGGAGTGTGAAAAACACAAATGGCTCAATTTGAGCAAGGGGGATGGGTCAGACTACAGTAAACAGGCTCCAAAGTTAAAGACCCTGCAGAAAAACAGTCCTAAGGTAAGACAATTTGCTACACTGATTAAGGATAACAACAATCTAAACTGTTTAGGGGACAGTAATAGCCTTAAGGGAACACATAAAACAAATATTGTCACACTGTGGCCGAGATATTGAGACTGTACCGGGCACTGGCACAAGTGGGGGCGCAGTGCATCCGAGATGCGCCGGGGCACAGACAGGGAGATATTCAAAGGTGATGCACAGAATGCACATGGCTCAAGTACAATGTGCTGGTGCATTCTCTGGACAGGGAGGATTGGGACTGCTCCAGCCCAACTAACATACTAATTGCCAGCAGATTAGGCCTTACGACCTATCGAGTCTGCTCGAACCTCAGATCCCTAGTTGGGTACTGAGGCCCTCCCCCCACTTGTGTTCCAGAAACTCCTATCATCCATCCCCACTCCCCTGGGCCAGGCCATCATCTGATACATCCGCTTTCTGTGTCTTTCCCACCCTTTCTTGAAGTCCTCCACTGTGGATCTCTGAACCAGCTCACCAGGCAGCACGTTCCAAGGATCCACCACCCTCTCAGTGAAAAATCTCCTCCTCTTCCCCCCCCTCACCTTTCCACCTTCCAACTTCAAACCATGCCCTGTGGTGATACCTCCCTGCTTTAGTCTAAAAATTCCCTCCGTGTTTACCCTATTTATTCCCTTGAGGTACTTTAAGACCTCAATCATGTCCCCCTGTCTCTCCTCTCCTCTCCTCCAATGAAAACAGGCAGAGCTCTTCAAGTCTGTCCTCACATGTCAAATCCCCTAGTCCTCATATTATCTTAGTTGCCCTCCTCTGTACCCTCTCCAGGAGCTGTATGTCCCTCTTCAAGTATGGTCTCCAGTACTGTACACAGTACTCAAGGTGTGGTCTAACCAATCCATTGTACAGCGGCAGTATCACTTCCCTGCTCCTAGAGGTGACCCCTCTTACGATGCATCCCAACATCCTGTTTGCTTTGCAAGCCGCTCTCCTGCACTGCTCGGAGTTATTCATACATGCATCCACCATGACCCCAGGTCTTTTTCCCTGTTGAGGCCTCCAGCGCCTCCCCTCCCAGGGTGTACCTGTGTTTAGGGTTTCCCCGCCCTAGATGTAACACCTTGCACTTGGTGATATTGAAATTTAATTTCCATGTGTGAGCCCACCTTTCCATGGTGTCCAGGTCCCATTGTAGGGCCAACCTCCCCTCTTCCCCCTCAACTACTGCTCCCATCTTGGAGTAGTCAGCAAAGAGACTCATTTCACACCCTATACCCTCCCTGATGTCTGAAATGTATGCATTAACAGGATTGGACTCAGGACCGAGCCCTGCGGTACCCCACTACCAACCTCTCTAGGGTTCAAGAGCTCCCCACCGACCACTACTCTCTGAGTGCATCCAGCTAGCCAGTTTTCAATCTATCTGACCATCAAAAGGTCTACTCCCAACCCTGTCAGTTTCTCCACCAAACCATTGTGGGGGACAGAGTCGAACGTCTTGCTGAAGTCAAAGAATAATACATCCACAGGCTTTCCCCTGTCCAGTTCTGATGTTACCCATTCGTAGAACTCCACAAGATTGGTTTGACATGATCTACCTGGTACAAACCCATGTTGCCGACTATTCAGACCTCCCACCTCCTCCAAGTACACCCCCAGTCTTTCCTTTAGTATACTCTCCATTAATTTTCCCACCACCGAGGTCAAACTGATGGGTTTATAGTTACCTGGTACTTCCCTCAACCCCTCTTTATGGATTGGCACCACATGTGCCTCTCACCAATCCCTAGGTACCCTCCCTGTCTCAAGCGACCTATTGAAGAGCTCTGCCAGGGGTGCAGCCAGTATGTCCACCAATTCCCATAGTACTCTCGGATGAATGCCATCCGGTCCAGGAGATTTATCTTTCTTTAGGCCTTTAAGGGCTAACCACACCCTTTCGGTGGAGATAGCATCATCCGTCCCCTCCACCTTACTGGCCTTTTTATTCTTATCCTGATGTGACACCCCTGGGGTACCTCTCCCTCCCTCTTGTTCCATTTCTGCTGCTCCCCTGATCCCACTCACTACTGCTTCTATCCCCATCGTGCCTTGCTTTGTAGATATCCCATCCCCCTCCCTAGTGAACACAGAGGCGAAGTACTCATTTAATAACTCTGCCTGGTCCCTCACCTCTTCCACCCACCCTCCTTCTGATCTCAACCTGCCGAGATGGCCCTTAGGTTTTTCTCCACTTCCCAATCTACCAGAAGAACCCCTTTTCCCCTCCCCATATCCCCTGTGCCAGCCGCTGCTCTTTACTGGACTTTGCCCCCCACACCATCCGGGTTACTTTTCTAGATGCAAGATGGTACATTTCCTTTTCCCTAACCCCTCTCATTGTTTTATATTTTTTGTAGGCAGCCTTCTTTTCTCTGACCACTACCTGAACCTCACTGGACCACCAGCATGGTTTATGTGACCTTGCTCTCTTATGCTTCACCTTAGCGCAGGTCCTGACTGCCTCTTGAAGTCCCCGTTTTATGACCTCCCATCTCTTTTCCACATTTGTCATTGTTGTAATCCCCTTCAAGTGATCCTTGAGAATATTTCCCATGCCCACAAAGTCTTCCTCCCTGAATCCACTGCCAGTGTCATAGATCTCTCCCTCCCCCCCTCCCCCTATGCTTATTTGAAACCAGACAGTATTGTGGTCCCTCCCAGTCAGGGGATCCTCTACAACCAGGTCCCTTACCAGATCCCCATCCGCCAGAACCACATCCAGGGCATGCCCCTTCCTTGTGGGCTCCATCACGTGCTGTGCTAAGAACACATCCTGGAAGCCATCCAGCAGCCTCTGCTCCTTGGCCACCTTAGAGGACATAGTTCCCCAGTTTGTACCTGGCATATTAAGGTCCCCCATCAACACCACTCCCTCCCCTTTTGGTCCACACTGGGCAATGATGTTGTCCGGCAAACAATCCTCCAGAACATCACCATCCCGGGGGGCTTATATACTACACCCAGCTTGACCTTACCTCATGCTGGGGTTCATAAGGTGACCCATAAGGGTCACCTTACGAACTGTAGTTGCTCTGGGCACAGCACCCATGATATCTGGAAGTGGGCATGCAAATGGGGCCATAATATACGGATGGTGCAAATGGAGCCATTTGCATATCATGATGGCCCCATTTGCATGCGTTGTGCAGGGCATCCTGGTGAAATGCGCCTGGCACCCTACATAGCGGCTGTCATCGGGAGATGGGTCCCTGGTGGACTACTGTAGCCCTCTCCCCTCCCTTATGCCCAATTGCAGGCAGTTGTTGTAAAAAGCCCTCCCTGGTGGTCCAGCAGTTCCCCATTCCACCCTTATGCCCGATCATGGGCATTTTCTGTAGAGGAACCCTCCCTGGTAGTCTAGTGGTTTTCCCTCCCTCCGGTATGCCCGATCGTGGACTTTAGTAATATAAAATAATAACCTGGTGGTCTAGTGGTCCCCCCATTTGCCTGATCGTGGGCTTTAGTAATATAAAATAATAACCTGGTGATCTAGTGGTCCTCACCCCCATGCCTGATTGTGAGCTTTTCAGAAGCATTATAACCTGGTGGTCCAGTGGTGCCCCATCACCCACCCACAGAGGACCACTGGCCACCCAGCAACCCCCAGACATTGGCGGGCAGCAGCACCCTGCCCGCATATACCACCGGCCACCCACTAAATGACAGTGTACAGTATGGTCTGTATGTCTATTGGTCCACAGTGTGGACCAATGGGCTTGCAGACCATGTTAGACCAGGCACAAATATGTGAATGAACATGTCTGTCTCACATATTTGTGTTTGTGTAGTACAGTATGGTCTGCAAACCCATTGCTCCACACTGTGGACCAATAAGCATACAGATCATCCTGTACACTGTCATTTGCGGGTGGTCAGCGGTATGGCGGCATGGTGCTGCTGCCCGCCGATGACAGGGGTCGCTGGGCGGCCGGGGTCCTCTGTGGGTGGGTGGGTAGGGAGTACCACTGGACCACCAGGTTATAATTATTTTCTGCTAAAGCCCACGATCAGGCATGCTGGGGGGGGCACCACTAGACCACCAGGTTATTATTTTATATTACTAAAGCCCAAGATCGGTCATACGGGAGAAGAGGGGAGTCCACTAGACTACCAGGGAGGGTTTGGGTGCTTGAAGACGGTGTTCCTGCTGGGTGGATGGCCACCCATGGCTGGCGGCTGTTGGGTTGCACCTTGCACTGCACTGTGGGTGGTCAGCATTTGAGACTTTTTTGTTTCGGCTCAACTTTGAGCACCAGTGTGCAGCGCATGTAGGGGTTCTGCCAGCATATGCGCCGCACATCCCAGGCTGAATATCGGGATGTGTCACATATGCATGGGCACCCCCCTGCAGTTGTGTTGCATACATTTACACTGCACCCCGGTACATTGGGACTTGCACTGCGCAAGGCACCATTTGGAATATCGCGGTTGGGGCACATTGCGTGGTGCCGTCAAGCACCGTTGCACCAGGCACAACCCTTTGAATATCTCGGCCTATGTATACCTGTGCTGCAGCTGTGAGCAGGTCCTGTTTATTGCTGCTGAGCTCCATGAAAACTACCCAGAAAAAGGAGGGTTACAAGAGCCTGTGCTGCAGCTGCTGGCAGGCTCTGTTTCTTGCTACTGGCCTCTGTGGAAACTGCCCAGAACAGGAGAGTTACAAGAGTCTGTGCTGCAGCTGTGAGCAGGCTCTGTTTCTTGCTGCTGGCCTCTGTGGAAACTGCCCAGAACGGGAGGGTTACAAGAGTCTGTGCTGCAGCTGCTTGTAGGCTCTGATCTTGCTGCTGGGCTCCATGGAAACTGCGCAGAACAGGAGGGTTACAAGAGCCTGTGCTGTGAGCAGTCCCTGTTTCTTGCTGCTGGGCACCGTGGAAGCTGTCCAGAACAGGAGGGTTACAAGAGTTTGTGCTTAACTGCTAGCAGGCTCTGTTTCTTGCTACTGGTCTCCATGGAAACTGCCCAGAATGGGAGTGTTATAGGAGCCTGTACTGCAACTGTGAGCAGGCCCTGTGTCTTGTTGCTGGGCTCCGTGGAAACTGCCCAGAATGGGAGGGTTACAAGAGCCTGTGCTGCAGCTGAGAGCAGGCCCTGTTTCTTGATGCAGGGTTCCGTCATTAAACACTGAAATGCAGCTAAATGTTAATATTTTTTTGGGGGGGTTGCAAATTCAGGCACTGTAATTGTCTGGAAAAATTGGGTATATTCACCACTTCTGTGGGCTACCAGTAAAATAAGGAGACTCTTTAGTTGCATGAATAGAACAGAGAACTGTGAACCCAGACATCTAGATTTTAAATCAACATAAGCCACTTACACACTGCATGTCCCTGGTCAAGTCTCTTGACCTCCTAGTGCTTCAGTCCACTCATCTGAAACCTAGGTAGCTACAAGAGTATTCTAATGTTTCTCCTCTGAACCTGGGGATGAAGATGGGGAAGAGGAAATTATGTATTGCATTACCCCAGGTACAACAGATAGAGCACAAAACAGGAACAAAATATTTTATTTGTAGGCCCTGAAAGAAAAAAATATGTTAAGTCTTGTGATTCACCTCCTGTTTTCTCCTTTACTTTTGCCTGTTATGAGCTTTCTGTCTGTGGTTTTAACCTTTGCTGTGCTGCTTTACTGATATATCAGTCCAGAAATCTGATACATTCTAATAATGCTTTGACTAACCTTCCATCTTCTTTGAGGGCAGACAGGGTATATATATTCATTTCCACTGGGAGTATCTCTGTCTCTAGGAGGGGATGTAAGGAAGTGTGTCACCAGTCCACTTGGCCAGGAAAGGGTGAGACTGTTACTCAGGATAGATGCCAGTTGCCAGACTGGAGCTAATACCAATACCAAATTAAAAGAGAGTGCAAATAAAAATCAAGTTTCCTCCAACCCAGAAACTACTGTAATGAGCACTGTAGCTCTAGCCCTGACCACAAAGAAAAAGAAAAAAAAGTATGACTATTTGGTCCATTTGCTTACCTGATAGCAATGTGCAAAAGCAGCAAAGGAAGAGGTGGATACTGAATGGGGATTATAGGGTTGCCACCTTTGGATGAGATGAAAACCGAATACTAAACCACACCCCCAAACTCCACCCCTAACTCCACCCCTTTTATGGCTTATGATGGCATCGCTTGGACTCTGATTTGCTTGATTTATTCAGAATTGCTGTTGATATTGCATAGTGTACAACTTCTTTAAAGTACATCATGATTATTATTTTTGGTTTGTTTGATTTAGATTTCATTGTGTGTTCACATTTGGTGGGGTTAGAGAAGGGGTTCAGGGGACTTTCCATCCTGTGTACACAGCTTAACTGACACATCGAGTGACTACAAGGACACCTCTGACAACTGGTTATTTTGGAACAGGTGGCCTTTTCTGGTAAAACTCTTTCAATAAATAAATAAAATACACCAGTAATGGTAGACAAAAGCTGTAATTATAAATATCATCTGCCATTTTAAGATGTGCTCCTGTCCTTCCCATTGCTCCTACTCTAAAGCTATTTGTAATGTCACAGAAGTTTCTAAAAGTGGTAGGAACTATTCTATGCAGTTAAATACCTTATTTTATTTCCATATCAGTCATACATACCAGATAGCATGATATGTAGCATGGAGACAGTATAGCATAGTGGTTTAAGGCTCTGAGCTGCAATTCTGGAGACCAGGGTTTGAATCCCACAGCCCAGACTTGCATACTGTGTGACCCTGCACAAATCATTTCACTCCCTTGTGCTCCCAGGTTGCACCTGTAAACATGCTTCAGCTTACTGTGTCTCTTCTGGTAAAAAAAAATTATAATGATTGATAAATTACCTAAATTTGCAGTGCCATCAAATCTAGATTGTGTTCCTGTCTTCTCACTAGCTACTGCTCTCTTTCTCTCTGTTCCTTTTCTCATTTCTGTGGTTTAGCATGACATTAGCCACACTATTCTGTGCTGTTCATCTGAGATGCCTGGAATGGTCTTCCTGGAATATCCAGGTAGTATGAAAATTGACAGCAATAACTGCTGAGGAGAGAGAGGTGTAGTACTGCTAGAAATGAAATAAAATATTAGATTATTAATTTAACAACAAATGGGGTAACAAATATTAAAATGTAGGACAGACCCAAAAGGAAAAAATGGTGAGCATTTAAAGGTGTGAAAATATTCCTTATCACAGCAGTGAAAGACCATACTCACAATGCAGCCTAGAAAGGATTAGGTTGATTTGCTGCTAATGGTCTTAATAGCCCTACTTTACACATCTCAGATTTACTGGTATACAAACAAAGGTTTACATGACATTAGAATTTGTTTGTAATATGAACATACAAGCAACATGGTGAAGGATTTAACAGAATCTGTTTTACAAGTATGTGAGCATTCAGAATGAATGAAAAAGTTCTACCTCTGAATAAAACTGGATTAGCAGGTAAAGTTTCTGAAACACATTGTACAGTCCACACTGGACAAAAGGCTACCCTAATGTGGTGCCTGTCCGAATGTCTAAGGGTTTCAGAAAAATGAAAGATGTTAATTAAGGTGGTATTGTTTACCCATCCCATGAATAATCTTCCCATTTGCTGGTGTGAAGTTAGAGGTGACAACTGAGCAGACAGGGACACATTTGGCTCTTTAAGTGCCCTGCTCTTGAAGGCACTTCCTGATTAGCATGCACTGCAAGCAAGCAAGCACACTGAAATGTCAGACACTTGCTTACAGTCAGATGAGAAGAAAATGAAACAGTTAATGGGGAATCTCACAGGTGCTGTTTGACCCACCATAAAAACCAAATTTGCAATGGTGAAAACAGGAAGACCGAATCTGGACCTAGAAAACCGAATCATTCGGTCAAAAACCGAGTAGGTGGTAACCTTAATGGGGAAGGGAACCAAGAATCCTGAGTCTTGAGCTGAGTACAGCAAGATGCAGTTCATAGAGATGTGTTGCCCACCCTAAACTACTTCAATCAGCTAGTTCTCCCTCCACCAAAAAAACAAACAACCCAAGCAGCAGACTGTAAAGAAGGTGCAAAGTTGTGTATTTTCTCACAGTAGGGAGCTGGGAGTTAAGGTGTTAAGGAAGGTTACATTACTCATTAATGTGTTGGGAGCTATAGTACAGACCTGAGTGCTTGCAGCAAGCTGCAATTCACAGAGGCATCATGGATGCTGGACTACTTCAATCAGCTACTCCCACAGGAAAAAAAATACAAAGAATGCCATTAAGTTGTAAATTTATTGATTTTTTTACAGCAGGGAGTTGGGAGTAAACACTTTAAGGAAGGAGTAATTACTGTGTTGGGCGCTACAAGCAGGAACTTCATTATTACATGTGTGTGTGTGTGTGTCTGTGTGTGCAGTTTTTATGGCAGCAGTGGGCTGAGCCTGCAGACGTTTTGTATGTACAAAAGGGCTGATGTCATGTTTTCTGTCCGTGGAACTGACTAAAGGTGTAAATAGTCTCCTCCTCCTTACCCTCCTCCAAGAAATGTTTTCCGCCCTCAAATAAATATACTTTCATGTTAGTCAATGGTTACAGGGCATTATTTTCTTTCTTAAATGTGAGGTACAAGAACTGGAACCTGAGTAGTGGGAGGCAGCATTAGTTTTTTTGGGGGGGTAAGATCCACCCCACCTCCACCCGAGAAGCTCCTAAAGATCTGCCCCCACCTTTTTTTTGGTTCATGTGGGAAGGGCATGAGGTAGATCTATCATGTCAGAACAACTGACTATCAGAGCTGCCTGGGGAAGTAATTAAGGAGTGCCTGAAACTGCATCTAGGCATATCCCCCCACACACACATAGACATTTTTTTTTTTTTAACTTTAAGCATGTCAATACTTGGCTCTAACAGTATGGGCAAGTTGGGCATAAAAATAAAATAGAATAAAAAGGATCAAGCAAGTGCCTTTTCCTTTGTTAGATACATGCAGGCAGAATGTCACAAATCCTGTATAGCAATTTCATTATATGGATGTTTTCCATGTAAAACAGAAATGTTGTTGTTGTCATGCCTGTAGCATCATTTGTAGCCAGTAAACTATTATTTACATAGGTACTGTAAACGACAGGTTTTAATTCAGAAATCCAGTCTTGATAAATTTGTTTTTTCTGTAAGATTTGTGTCTGTCTGATGTAAGAGTGTATAGCACAGAAACAAAAGGGTTTGCTTAATTGATTGTTGTTTACATGAGAAGTGGGCGTGACAGTGGCATGCAAGAATGAAGTCTAACAATTGTTTCTTGGCCATTATGGGACCTGAAGTTTAACAGTAATGTGTGAAGAGAATAAAGTCTTGTGTTTTGTGCATTTCAATAGGTTTAGTGCTTTGAAGTTAAAAGATATAAATATATATACATAGTGTCATAGGCACCTGAAAAGGAAGGAGAGCTACTGAAATAAATGCTATTCTGATGATTTATTTATTTATATGTAAGATTTTAAGTGTAGTTCTGCCTGGGTCACGTACACATAAGCTATAAAAAGTATATTTAAGGATGGATGTATTAGTCAAAACTTGTAGTAGCAAAATAAAGCAAGAAAAGTAATATATTGTGTTCTTTCTTTCTCTCAATTGTTTAACCAGGAGTGGCACTCTAAGCTGAAAGCTTGTTTACAGGGGCAACCTGGGAGCACATGGAAGTTAAGTGACTTGCTCAGGGTCACCCAGTATGCATGTGGGGGCTGTGAAATTTAAACCCAGATCTCCAGATTTGCAGCTCAGAACCTTAAACCACTGTGCTATACTGCCTCCCTAGTTATGGCAGTCTTCTGTTTTATGGTTCATGATGTTGGTGTAGTAAGCACTGCATAGCAGGTGTAAAATGTTAATAAGTAGGTCATGCAATAGATGTGCTGAGCAGTTACTGAAGCAAGAAATGTGTTTAGTATAGTAAAATATTCCTGTTAGAAAACTGATAAATGTGTGACATTTGCATCTCAATTTCAAGGAGGTCCTTATGGGGTGTCAATGTACAATATAAAGTAGTTATCATTTTCAAGTTGTCTGAATAATTGCTTTGTATTACCACTGTTATTAAATTTAAATTATTCTATGAAGGAAATTAAGTTCATGTAACTGTCTGTAACTGTATTAAAAACATTTACTTGTCCTTATAATGTAATGCATTAAATGCTGTTGCTAGGTTAAGAAGTCACATAACAATAGAGATGAAAACAATGGGATGCATAGGAATTTGAAAAAAGTATACATTAGCAGGAGCAGTGTCATGACTTCACCAATTTTTTATAGTTTCACTCCAGAATTTCAACATTACCATTTTTACACCCCCTCATAAACAGCACAGCTGTCATTTTTTACATCCTGTTGAAAATGTGTTTTTGCACCTGTGGTGCCAAATGGCATAGTAACTGGGCAAAATCACCTTTTGGCTGATGAACTGATAGTGTCACTGTTCATGCGGTGGGGTCACAAAAAGCCCATGTTGAAAACTTGAGGTGAAAATACCAAGAAACACCCAGAGCATTAGGGTTTCTGACCATAACACCCTGCCCTGTAAAGACTGACAGGCTTCAGGGGTGTGACTTGGGACTGTCAGCAGTAATGTTCATGCCATTACACCCCCATCCCCACCCTGCAGCTAGTGACAGGTATTGAGGTGTACCTTTGACTCTTCAGCCCCAAAGTTCTCTCCATTCTCTTATGCTGTACCCATTTCAGTGTATTTACTTATGGAATGGGGTGAGTGTAAAGTTTGAGCATCCTAAGGCACACCTCAACACTTGTCTGTGTCTGCAGGGTAGGGTGAGGTGAAATGGTGTGAGTGTTAAAGGCAATGACCCAAAAGGCACACCCCAATGCCTGTCCATCTCTGCTGGGTGGGGGTGGGGTTGGTGTCACTTCAATACTTCACTGCCATTCCTATTCTGCCTGTCTATTTCTGTGTCTCTCTCTTTCTCTTTCTCTCTCTCTCTCTGTATATATATATATATATATATATATATATATATATATATATGTATATGTAATTATCTATCTTTCTATCAATTGCATGTATCACTATTTTTACCTATTTCTAAAACAAACCTGCATATCACATTTGCTTGCACTCTGAGCACATACTTATGAAACTGTGCATATTTGTACTCCACTTCTTCATAGACCTCATACTTTCCTAATATTCCTGTTATCACAAGCTTAACTACCTTGCCCTTATCAAAACAGACCCCCTCTGAAAGTTACTATCACATTTTCTCTGCTAACAGTCCATCATTTCACCTGACTACCTGACATCAACACATTGCTTAAATATAACTTACATCATCTCATGGAAAAAAACCCTGTTTCTCTTAAAAAAAAAAAAAAAAAAAACAACAACAAAAAAAGTGTAAATAATCCCAAGGCTGAACATATGCCAGCCATTACTTTTTCATGTACTGCCACCTTCTGTACCATCATGGGGATTTGCATATGTTTCCCATGATGTGTTGTATTATTGGGGTATGTGCAACTGTGTTTTCTTTAACATTTGGCTGTACAGCCAATATCATCCGGGATAACACATACCTCAGTGGCATTTGTTCTGGGGTTCTTCTGTAAACCTATATTGCTTCCTATTCCTTCCATTAAAATGTATACCTCCATATATTTTCCTAATAATGTGCATGACTTCCTTAGAACAGAAACTAAAATAAATCTTACTATTTACAAATCATTGTGTTGTTTCTCGATACAACTTCACTAACTTCATTATGCAGCCGTGGTGGCTCTGACCAGATTTTGTTCTTTGTGGCAAGGGAGGCAATCTGTAGACTGAGGAGAATTTCAAAGGTGATTGCTTTGAAACTTAGTTGCAGCTTTTAAAGGGCAATTGTGTTAGGACTGAAAAAAGTGAGGTGGGGCAAGCACTGCAGTTCTAGTGCCTAGGCAGCCATAACTGACTACCTCATACCTCTCTCCCTCATTACCTCTGTCTCTGCCAGTACCAGAGAATTATTATTTATGTGCCCATACCTGAGCAAATCCAGCAAACACGGAAAGTCAGAGCCCTCCTACTCCCTCACTTTGTTTTGTAATGTGGCAGGCAGTAATGCATAACAACCAGGATAACACGAATGACTTTTAGTTAAGAGTGGCAAATAGGTATGTGGTGGAATAAGACCGAGCCTCACTTTCAGATTGTTTCGGTTTATGTTACTGGATCTGATTGGTGGCGTACAAAAAGCAGACAAATCAATGAGATAAAATCCCCCCCCCCAAAAAAAAAACAGTTATTGTTCGGGTCACATCCCGGACCATTTCAAGTATAAAGGACATTGCCCTAGTCATGCTGTATTTCACAGTTGGAGTTATGGAGGGGGTCAGATCTCTGTTGGACGATTATATGTGGGAAGTAGCTCCTAAAGTAGCACAGTGTTTGAGGTACATTAGAAGAAGATGGAGTAATACCGATAAAAATGTATGCCAGGTCTATTTTACATACACCAGAGTGATAGAGGGTACTAAACAAAGAAGAGTTGACATGGTACCAATGTGCACATAGCAGCATCATACCACTCATCAACTCACAACTGCAATGCTTTGTTGGCAAAGTTATTTGCTAGCAACAGCTTTAGTCCCTCTGAACCCATCAATTACAGCATGCAAGCATGGAGCAAATAATTATCACATAAGGTGTCAATTAATGTAATGTCTCACAGTAATGGGAACAGGTAAGGCACCAAATTCGAACCCTCTGGATTGGAGTGGCCCCACCAACTCACACAAAATGATCAATTTCAATGCCAGACAGAACTGCAGATTACAAATGAAAATAAAACAGACTGAGAAAGCATAGAGGAGAGAAAAGCATCATCTAACCAGCTGGGATTTACAATGGATGTCAAGGTGCAGTGGTCCTGCATTCCCTGATGGTCAGTTCATGGCCAACAGTGCTAACATGGGCAAGCCACAAAATGTGTCCTCATAATATTTGTGTGATCAAGGTTTGTTTTTGACCCTGCTTGCTGCTCACAAGGGATGCAAACACTGCTGAGAGCTATTGCGCTTCTGATGCTGTATTGAGTGTTGTGTGCTTGTTAGACCATCAGTGGCAAACCATTGAAATGGACCACAGCACAGTAACTTGCCAAAAGCTTTTTGACAGCTGATGCCCAGGGAAATATATGTGCTTTATTATTGGGAGCATTGTTTTGTAGAGTGGTCATACATGTGCCAAGAGAAGGTGAAATACTCCAGTGCTGGACTGCATCAATTGTCTAGTGCTGTGATGTGATGCCGTGCATGAGGATTGAACAAACAGTACACATGGAGACAATTATGTGCCACGGTAATTTTGTCCTCTGAAATGAATGTCGGCGCTAAAGTTAAATTGTACTGCACAGTCATCTTTAGTATATGCTGTGGGACAGCTCTGTGAGTGTGTGTGTGTGTGTGTGTGTGTGTGTGTGTGTGATGTATGATGGGTGATGTGGTGGAGGTGGGAGGGTTATAGGGTTGGTATGGCGAAGCACTATGTACAACGTACTAGCCTGCAGCACAGCATATTAAGCCTTTCACCAAGATGGCTGGCCATCAGTGATGATCAAACCATAGTACACTTAGACGAAGCCAAGGGTTCACATATGTAGCATATCTGTCCCTTTTTTGGCACTACTCCTATTGTCCAGTAGAAATAACATTGGCATACCTCACAGGCAGAACACAATCAGTCAGGATTCAAGATGCAATCACTCCCACCCCTCCAATCTCTACAGGAGTCCCCCAGGACTCTGTGCTTGGCCCCATTCTCTTCTCCATCTTCCTAAATGACCTTCCTACAGTCTGCTTCCCCTCCTCTTCTATCCATATGTATGCCAGTGACACCGTCTTGTTCACCTCTGGCAAATGCCCATTGATGTAGCAACCACCCTTCAGCATGACTTCCACCAAGTTCAGCTCTGGTTTGCCTCACATTAGCTATTCCTAAATGCCAAAAAGACAGTTTCCATGACCTTTGGCACAAGGCAGAGACTCGCTAGGCTACTCCCCTTTCCCTCTTTCCATAGCCTTGATGGGACAATCCATCTAATCTGCATCCCCCTCCAAATCTATATTACCCTGTTCTTCCCCTTCCTTTCTCCCTATCTCCCACCCCCCTTTTTATATTCCCAGGTCTCTGATGCTTTCTGCCCTTGACAGGGCTCTCTGCATCCTGGAGGGGCTAGCTGTAGGTTCATGTCATCCTCCCCACCAAATTTCCTTTATTCCTCCCTGATCGCCTCCCCCTTTACCCCTCTGCACTTAATAGGTATTAGTACACTCGAACCTGAATAATTGCACTTCTTGCCCTGTCTGGGTATAGCATATTTCTGTATGTATAAATTCTCAGCCATGCTAAATGCTAATCTGTAAGCCTCTACACATGTAGTTGTAAGTGTCATTTTAAATGCAAATGAATGTGTATTCCACACATATGTTAATTATTAATTGTATGTCTAATGTCACATCCTACTGTATCTCCCCAACCCCAGGTCACACAGGGAGATGAGCAACTAGTTGTTCAGCGTGAATTCCTGGTGAAACATTTCAATAAATAAATAAATAAATATAGGGGCGCTGATTGAGCACGTGTGCCATGGGTGCTGTGTCCCAGTACCACCACCTCACATTTCATCCACATCCATTTCCCCCAATGCCGTGCTCGAGGACTGCCAAAGAGGCACACATTGACACTGATTTGTTAGGGTGACTGAGCTCTTCATTTATTACTGACCATTTTTTCCATTCTAAGTGCAACAATCATGCCACCCACTAACTGTGGTTCTATTGCGGTTTGTCATCCGCTACCAGTACAAGCCATAATCGCAGGTGACATAATTTGTAGCTGTTCTGCATTAAGTCCCACTGTAGTATTTGGCGCCCGATACTCAGTTTTTTTTTTTTTCTATCAGCATTCGGCACTGCTGTTATTGATTGCCAGTCGCAGGGTCTGCTCGATCAGGAAACTAACAAAATAATTTGAAGTGGCTGCACAGAAAGGCTTGTAATGTCAGTGATGTCTTCTGCTGACTGCATTATGCTTTTCATTCAGGGGTGCAGTAATATATTGAATACAACAAAAAAGATACTGTAGTCTGTAAGTTAGATGTAATTGTACTGTACTCTGAAAGTTTGATTTGAAGTACCCAACTTACTTTATAGAATTTAGTGACAGGAATATATGACCCTACCTTACTATTGCCTTGTAAGATGCCCTGTACTTGACCACAAAGTGCAATGCATAATGCTATCAGATAAACAAATCACCAGCCTTACTAGCCATACCTAGCATAGCCGCTTCAATGTTTTTTGATATTATTTTTAGATTCACATACAGCAACAGTCACCTAATAACAGCTGTACTGATATGAACAAAAATACACATTTGCATAATCAGGAACAAATGCCACAGCACGGCTCACTGCAGAACAGCAGCAGCTGATGTAATGTGTAATTTAGTCTGGTAGCAGTCGGCAGACTGTGGGTAAACTGAACGGACACTGGGTGGCATGAATATTGCAGTTAAAACTACCCCACAAAATGAGTGCTTGCAGCAAGCTGCAATTCACAGAGGTGTCATAGATGCTGGCCTACATCAATCAGCTTGTCCCACAGAAAATAAGTAAGGGCTTGGGGGGGGGGTCCTGAGTGGGAGGGGCAGGTAGGGGTGCAGGAATTGCCACGAAAGACATCAGTGAATGGTTTTCTTCTTACAGGGTAAAACAAAACAAAAAAACAAGTCCAAGGACTCCAGAGCATAACACTGGGGGATTGAACAACCCCAGTGTCACTGTTGTGTTTCAGCGGGAGGGTGGTGGGTGCTGAGAGGGACAGTCGGGTGATGGGTGGGAATATGGGAAGTGGAATCTGCAGTGCCACCAGAGTGCAACAGGTGATTTACAAATAAATACTTTACAAGTTCCATCCCTTTATGCTGCCATTCAGTTACTGGCTTACCCCAGAGCTCCCTTGACAGCTGTGTAGAATGTCAGTGTCCAAGTCTGGGAAATGCTTGTGCTGCAAAGTAGTCAAAGATATCAATATGTGCTGCCTCCTGTCAATGGGTTCTGGTGACCTCTATGCATGTAGTCCTTCTTTGTGGCTGTGTTGATAACATGTGAGGTGGCGCAGGCTTATTGAGCCATGTCATTGAGCAATATTAATTTGCAATTGTATCCACATGAAAGACAGCTTACTAAGCAATGAAGTAGAAATAACATTACCAAAAAGTCACCAGAAACCATAAATAATATCAATTGCACATAGTAAAAAGGGAACAGTACAGCAAGGTCCATATGAATTGGGTATGTTGCAATTCTTCCCATCCCCTTTAAAAGTAAAAACACACAGGCAAGTGAGCGGCTGGTGAACCGGGGTGGGTGACTAACAGCATTGGAACATGCACTCATGGCTACTTTTTTTTCACATGTGAAAAGCTGGATCCTGCTCTTCACAGCACACATAATACAATCAGTTAGCATACCTTCTAATGAGCAAATATAAAAATATTGCTGAAAAAGTAATATCTGGCTACTTTTAAAAATTAGTAACGTTTTCTGAATGCCGTGTTTGCTGCTACTAGCTCTAAAGTGGAAGTGCATGTCCAGTTGGACGTAGGATTTGCGTAAGACTGAACACATACTGTATATGTAGTATATCCCAGCACTCTATGGGTTTTTTAACCTTTTTTGTTCCATTACACCTCAGTTTCAAGGACTAAACTGTGTTGTTCTCAGGAAGCAAAAGAAGTCAATGGAAATGCTTGCCGCAAGCCAGCAACTCACTCACTCCCTGCCCTGTCTTTCTCTCTCAACATGGCTCCCCAGCTTTCTTCCATTCTAAAGGAGTGCCAACAATTACAAAGTGGCTTGTAGAGCAATAGGAATGATACTGCATCAGAATTTAAGACACAGAGACTAAAACAATTGTTAAATATTTTCTTTAAACTAATGAAAATGACGTTATGCTACTATGACACCCCTGTTAGCAGCCTACTGCTCTTTCACTCTCTCTCTCTCTCTCTCTCGCTTTCTTTCTCTCTCTCTCTCCCTCATGAGTCAATGGAAAAACTTGCTGCAACTCACTTGCTCCCTGCCCTGTGTCTCTCTGTCTCTCAACATATCTCCGCAGCTTGCTTCCATTCTGAAAGAGTGCCAACAAACACAGAGTTGCTTGTAGGTCAGTGAGTGTAAGTGTTTGATTAAAAAATATATATAAAAAAACCCCAGAAATTACCGCACTTGCACGGTAGTGGATGGGGGGGTGGGGCAGTGAGGAGTTGCAGTGGAGACACTGGGGGATTGGGCACCACCAGTGTCAATTATTATGTTTTGGGGTGTTGAGAAGGATGGTCTGGTGGGGGGCTTCTGTATTTCAGCAGTCAGGGACTGCCAAAAATCTAAGGGGAAAAAAAATTGTGCGAGCAACCATGTAGTGTTCTAGAGGGATGCAACCGCAGAAGTGACTTTTCTCACTTCATCAGGTTGTTCATTCATGAGTGCTTTTCTGCAGCAAAAGGTCTGCAGGGCTTCACCCACCTGCAACCCTAAAAGGGAGAAAGAGAATACTAGTTCTGTTCAAAATCACTTTGTAATTGTGATTCATATCCTGTTTACAATTTTGCTTGGCAAATTTTATAACGTATGTTTTGCATTTGCAATGATAAATGTGTCAACCAAATAAACTTTGAACTGAAATATTGAAGTGAGGAATGTTTTGGATATGCAGTGGACTGCAGATCCTTCTGGGACATAGCTGGCTGTTTGTAAAGGATGCCCTACATCTGAGCAGAGAAAAAAAAACAGTGTGTTGGTGCAAAAGCAAGATGATACCATACAGCTGTCAAACTAGGTGAGGGTGAGGATAGTGATAAAGCACAGAGGCAAACCTTGAGACCCAAAGGAAGCCACATTATCTCTCTGCAATACAGAAATGACAGATGATAGAGGAGGGACGCAAGGTGACAGCTAGGAAAATTGAACATTCAACTTTCACCAAGGATGGCAAGCCTGGAAGCAAAAGAATGAGCATGAAGAAATGATGTACAAGAACACCAGGAGTTTAGAGAAAAAAGTGAATATGCAACAGGTGATCATGATAGCAGAGCAGTTGGATTTGATTGTTATTACAGAAATATGGACCAAAACAATAGCTTGGACCTACTGTAAATGTCCTGGGCTAAAACTCATTTAGAAAGGACAGGTGGGATACTAAAGGAGGAGAAGGCAATGTGTGTGAAAGAGAGCACAATATTCTCAGAGGGTGAAACAATGTCTGTAGGTTAACTATGGAGACTGTATGACCCCATGTCACTGAAGGAGGGGGAAATGGCATAGGACTGTAGTAGTCTATAGGCTACTTAACCAAATGGCAAACACAGATGAGGAAATGAAAAATGAAATAAGTAAGGTGGTGAGCCAGATTAAAATTGTACTAATGGGAGATTTTAATCTCCTAAACATAGACCAGGCTGCAACACAGGTAATGTGTCAAAAGCCAGAAGTTTGTGGAGGTTACAGAGAACTGCTTTATCACTCAATGCGTGCAGGAGACAACCAGAGAGATGCAATCTTAGACCCTGTAAAGTCTAACCAGGACATTATTAGAACAATTAGAATTGAGGAACCCATAGATCAGAGTGACCAAGCTATAGAATTAATCAGAGATATGATGACAAATATTATAGTGGCATGGTAGCGCCGCTATAGTTAAGGGTTGAGTATGCACTTTAATGTTAAACCTCAAATTTTTAACTTTAATAACTTTGTAACCATTCAATAGATTTGCACTAAATTTTGCATGTGCAGTCTTGTGTGGTATATCTCTTGATGTGCAAAGTTTTGTTTCAGTCAAATTTGCAGAATTCAAACTATGCATAGTGCAAAAACATTAAAATTTTTCTTTTTTGTACTTTTTTTGTCATCACGCTGCACCCAGACGGTTTGGAAGTTTGGTCAGAAATTTTCAGGATACAAAGGGCTTGACCCATAGAACTGCTTTTCATTGGTTTGTTGAAAAATATAAATCCATTCCAAAGTTATTTAAATTTTAAAGTTTCAGGTTCTTAGCATGCTCAGCATAGTCTTTTTGGATAGCTACCTGGAACAACAAAGGAATTTGATCTCACAAAAAATGGTTCTTTTTCTTGAGGGGTCAGTCCTTTTTAGTGAGCCACTATCTTGTTTTCCATTTTTTCAAATCAAATAGTTGTAAAACTCACCAAAAATGATGCATTTCATAGACACCAAAACATGTATCCTGCTCATCGGGACTTTATTAGATTCTAATTTTTTACTATTGAAATGCCCCAGAAACATTTTTTTCACTATTCAAATCCTTTTTTGTGACTCATTAAGTTCTTTTCTGTTAATTCTTTTTTGGTTTAAAAAAAAAGGAAATTGACTCATGAAAAAGGATTAAAAAAAAAACAAGGTCTGAACTCCTTTTTTCCCAGCTGATTCCTGTTTTCTCCAGAACAAAAAAGGGTTCACGAAAAAGGAATCTTCCTGCAAAAAATGATCTGCAACAAAAAAAAATACTAAATCCGAAATCCTTTTTCATGAGATGGAATCCTTTTTTGTGACCACAGCAAAGGATCGATGGAAAAGGATTTCTACAGCAAAATGAATGAGAGTGCAGGGTCCAAAGGATCCTGTGCTCCCACAGACAAATAGGGATGTGATTATACAATCTAAAAAGGAATGGAAAGAAATTGATAAAAACGCGTACATTTATTTATTTATTTATTGATGTCTTTGTTAATCGGGTAAGTGTGCTAATTCAATGGACCATTTTCAGACATGACCCGGGCCACAAGGTGGCACCAACATAGTTCAACAGCCATACATTTATTTAGAACAGTAGTAGCTATTATACAGTGAAAAACAATACACAAAGGTCAAAACATGAGTCAAACATGTCTGTACAAAACCTCAACATGAGGTCAATAGGGGTATAGTGTAAACTGAGCTGAGTCAGTGGTAACAACTCAGATTACAGAGGATAAATGGTACAACAATAACAAGCAGTAACTTTTATAATTGGAAGCAAAACAATAATTCTTCCTGAACTGGCTGACAGACAAACAGACAGACTTGATAAGAAGACCTTGCAGGCCAAGGAGAAAGTAAATGCACCAGTTAGAGTCAAAGTGAAAAAAGTTGGCAAATGTAGTGTTAGGGGTTCCAATCCACCCCCCCAAAACCAGGTAGGACAGCAGGGGTGGGGTGTGCCTTGGACTTCTCTAGCCTAATGCTCACCCCATTCTCATAAAGTCTATACATCTGACCTTATTTACAGATGAATGGGGTGAATGTTAGGCTTGAGGAACACAAGGCACACCCCACAGCAGCTGTCCTGCCTGGTTTGGGGGTTGGGGTGTTAGGGTTGGAAACCCTAACACCACATTTCCCAACGTCTGTCACTTTGACCCTAATTGATGCATTAACAAAGTTTTTTACAAGTTATATATGATATAAATGGGGCAAAACACGGTTGGTGGAAATCAAAGAGGCACCCCAGGAGTGCTTTCAATCTGTTAGGATAAGAAAGCATAGTAAGCATAGTAAACCAATATTGCTGGACAGATAAGTACTGCAAGTATAGTAATAAGGGGAAAGGAACAGAGCGTTAATGGTCTACAAAAGGGAACAGAATGAGACCAATAGGGAGTTATATTGGGAGAAGCTGAATAAATGCAACAGGAGGGCAAAAGCAAACATATGGCTAAAGACAGCAAAAGGGTTAAGGAAAAGAACAAGACGTTCTTTTGAGAGAAAAGACAAAGGATACCAAAGAAAGGATGAAGAAAGAAAGAAAGAAAGAAAGAAAGAAAGAAAGAAAGAAAGAAAGAAAGAAAGAAAGAAAGAAAGAAAGGAGTTGTTTGGAGGACGATGTGGGAAAAGTAGACTTATTGAATGGGTACTTTAGCTCTATGGTAACATTGGATGTTACAGGACCAATGAAGTAAGTTAAAATTCAAGGGCAAGGATAACAGCAGGCTATGGATAGGAACTACTGCATAACTGAGGAAGGGATACTGAAAGGTCTGCAGTACTTAAAGGAAAATAATGCCCTATGGCTATATGGGATGCATCCAAGCATACTGCAGAAGACAAGGCTGGCCATGGTGGTAGACCTATTCAATGAATCACTAGAAATGGGTGTTATGCCAGTTGATTGTAGGATAGCAAAAGGGGCATACACAAAAAAGTGGGGACAGGGAAGACTAGTGAGCCTACTGTCCATAGCAGGCAAGCTACTGGAGACTGTTATTAAAGAGTAGCTAGAGTAGTCAAATTCCTAGAGATAAATGGGCTCAAAAATGAAAGTCAGCATAGGTTCACTAAAGGGAAGCCAAATCAAATTAACGTTATTGATTTTACTCAACTTGGTGACACAAATGGTTGATAGAAAATGGGGTAGTCAACATAGTTTACTTTGCTTTGAGCAATGCCCTTGGTTCAGTGCCACACAGGAGGTTGCAGAAGAGGTCAGGAGACCTATGACTTGGATATATATATGTTGGAAGGATCAAAATTAGTTGTTTGGCCTAACACAGAGAGTAGTTCTGAACTGAAGGTTCTCTGAAGCCAGGGAGATGACTAGTGGGATGTCTGAGGTGCCTGTCCGAGAATCACTACTATTCAACAGGTATATAACAGACACTGGAGTGGTGATACAGGATAATGTGAGTCTGTTTGCAGATGATATGAGATTCTGTTGGAGTAGACAGTGAGGAAGGAGCTGGCAGCATGAAAAAGGATGTAGAGAGAGAGACTGGAAAAGTGGTATAGTATTTGACAATTGAAACTCAATACCAAAAATGTAGGCCAGTCTGTCGGTGCAATGGTAGCGCTACTACTTGCAGCACTAATGACCAGATTCCAGTGCATGTGCAGAGGGTTAGCTGCAGGAGGATGATAGAGCATCCATCAGACACCTAACCTCCTATGGTTGGGGTAGGCAATGACTCTTGCAATATTCTGACTCCTGGCAGCAGCCAGGAGTCAGTGCACCAGAGAGTTTAAGCAGTGCTAGGATTGGTGACTGTGGCAGACATCAGCATGCAACATGTGGAAGTATCCAGTGTGGACTGCTGATGTCATTGCACATCCATGTTGCTATAGACAATGCAACAAGAGAAAAAAAATCCTCCCCCTTAGCCAAAGAATCATGAACCCTGACTCATGGCTCCTCTGCCTCTCTCTCTCTCTCCAGTCATAGGGACCCTGGATAAGCATATATATACACCCCCCCTTCAGCCCTTGAAGGGGAAGGGGCCTATTGTGCATGTTACAGAAGTCTCCTGGTAATTCCTGGGGAGGAGAGGGCTGGGAGATTGCAAGGGTTAAGAAAGAGGTACATCCCCACTGACTTATTGGAACAAAAATAGAGTTTCAAAAAACATGTAAAGTAATGCACATTAGCTAAAGAAATCTACAAATAGAATATTGCATCAATGAAATAAAGGTGGAGTGCTCAAAGGAACCTGGGGTGTCTTTTAGAAATAGTCTAAAAACCTCTTTCTGATACAGTAAAGCATATGGAATGACTAGCAGGATGTTTGGGTGCATCAGATGGTTCGGTGTGATATTGGTGAAAGCAAAACAGCAATGGCAAATGGCAATGGGAAAAGAGCAAGGCAAAAAGGAGCAACTGTGACATAACAGTGATCGCTGAAACAGTGACAACACTGCCACAATGAGTTTATGTGGGGAGCTCCACCACGCACACACCCCTTTCTATATATATACAACTCTGGAGGGTGGAACACAACTTGGGGAGAAAGCTGTAGGTTTCCATTTCAGTGATCACTGTTTTTCCAGGTCACCCTTTCCTCTCACTGTTTAAAGTCTCAGTTTTGACATTCCAGATCTTGCTCTGCTGTTTTCACGGGATACCCATCAGGCAGGGGGATTACTAATCATAGTAAGTAGGTCATACTGCCAAACACAAACAGTTCTGCACTTCAGAACCAGAGCAGGGAGGCTGCAACTCAATATCCTGAGCCAGCAAACCTCCTACTGATGAAGCATTATGCCTGAGACATGAAGCACCGAGGTTAGAGATGCTCACCTGTGGCTTTCATGAATAAACCAACCATGGAAAGCTTGAACTGATGTAAGTTGATTTTGTTCTTTATATATCACTGTCACCTTGGAGTGCAGCTCTATACAGTATGTGGTTTGCAGGTCAATACTGCCACCATACAGGTCACTGGTTAGGCCTCACCTAATGTACTGTGTTCATTTCTGGAGCACTCATCAATGGAAGATAAGGGATAAGTTGGAAACTAGATAGCAGTGGACAACAGAAATGAACCAGGGACCACAGGGTAGGCCTATGAGGAGAGACTAGAAAGTCTAAGTATAGATTTACTGTTGGACAGGCACTTGAAGGGTATGCTATAAACATACAGATATATACAGGTATACAACTAGGTGAACACAACACAGCTGTTCAAGTTGAGGAATAGTTCATCCATCAGAGGCACAATCTCAAGCTGGGAGAGGGGGGAATAAAAAAAGGACTTCTAATAATATTATGTCACAGAGTGGGTGGTGGATCGAGGGAACAGTCTGTAAATCCAAACCAAAATGTTCTGGCACATACTATGCGTCAAGCTGTTCATAACTTCAGTTACTAAATTTTTACTGAAAACAATAAATGCTTAAACAAGCATTTGTCAATCCTGAATGTTTCCATGCATGGGGTATGTGTCAGGGTGATACTTGCACCTTGAAAAAAATCACAAAGAAAATAGCTAGAAGTGCTCAGTGATTTATATCCATGCAATAACAGGGGGACTTTTTTTCTCATAGGAGTAGCTGGTTATAATTCACCATTATAATGGCAAACACATGCCAGCTTCTCCTCATTCCTGGTTGTGCTGACTCACAGACTGCGCTCTCATAATTGCAGTTAAACTCATACAGCTCTCTCAAGCTGTGACATTCTGTATTTTGTGCTGACCAAAACCAAAAGCAATCAGAGCAGTTGAAATCAACAAAACATGTAACCCTCACCTAACATTTTCCAACAATTTTCTCTCTAGCTGTCACTCACCACTGTTTCTATACAAACGACTGTGAACCCTCGACTGAATTTACATATCATCGTAACGACGATCAGGGCCTTATAAAAATTATTTTGAACACCAACTAAAACATATTAACACTTTTAACCATGCTTACTAAAAATTAAAACTGTTACATGGTCTAAGTTTACTGTTTCCTGGAGATGTAACCTGATGCGATTTTCACTGTAGGAATGAAGTCACTCCCATTCTGACACTTTCTTAGAATAACCAATTTTTTTTCCAATTTTAAAAAAGTTGCTAAAGTTACTAAAGTTGACAAATACACCTTTTAAAACAGTATGCCTCACTTTATTCACTTCCTGAATTATTGTGCCACGTGCTGTAACAAATAAAAAAAAAAACAGTACTTTTTGAACAGCAGTTTTTTTTATTTAACGTAATCTGTTTGGAGAAAAAATGTCCCCCAGCAGTTACTTAAAACACATGGGGGTGGTGCAAAACTAGAATTTAATGCACACCCTCAGGGTGGTATACTTAGATAAACCCCTCAGGCTTTGCCCTTGGGGTTTATGTAGCATCTCACCTCTCAAGTGTGCATTAATTCTCATTATGCACTCCTCTTGTGTATTATTGTATATGTAAAACACATGGATGGGACTCTCCACATTGGAAGTGTTTCGCAGTTATTTTCATGTATACCGTTTCCTTGTTTACACAACTGCAGCTAAATGTAACAGTAGCCATCCAAATGTGTTATATAAAATAAATTATTAGTAAGTGTGGCATATAAGGACATAAACCCATTGAGGGGGCTAACCATATCATAAAACCACTCTCTGTTTAGCTCCCTTGATGGGTTTATTTCCTCGCATACCAGACTTACCTCCCCCCCCATCATTTATTCAATATATTAAAGTTGTACATGAACAAAAAGTGTAAGGTATAGTACAAGACACATTAAACTGCTTCACCAATTAGTTGGTTTAGCATTTTCAAATGAGTTTCCTAATGGCTTAACCATATTTTGCAATGAATTAAAAAAAGTTTTGTTGTAGTTTGCTAATAGTTTCCATTTTGCAGCAACCTTTAGAGAAATGCATTACATAAGCTATGCAAAAGCATTTCATAACACTTTACAGTCCAAATAATGAATAGAAGAACAGTACTGTACTTAAAAGGATCGCTGTGCCACTGTCTGACATACAAATTCAGATTCAGCAAAAAATACTGGCACTTTGTGTCAGACTTTAGCATTTTCTTAAAAATAGAAAAAAAAATGGAGATGAACTCGTGACAAATTAGTTTTACAAGTGCGAAATACTCATGTACTCCAGTAAATGCAGTCATACCGAAAATGAAGCCCCGTGGGTCACTTTGATGATGAATGGCTCACATCTATAAAACGTAATTAAAAAAAAACCTCCACCCTAAGTGAATACCAGCAATTAGAGATTTGACACAAACATATTTTTTTATTTCCTTTTAATATCACTGCATGTCATTTAAAACACTTTGGAATGGCTGCACTGAGTTACCGAACTGAGGGGCTTTGTGCAGCTCATTATGTATGCACGCTCAGTGTGGGGCAGCGGGGTCATTCTTTATGTATTGATTTTCTGCTAATAAACATATTGAAAAAAATATTTTTGGTATGAAAACCCTATTTTTGTTTCACTTTCAATTGAGGTTTACTGTAATTTGGTTTTCTTTCACACACTTGTGCTGGCCCAACAGGAGAAAGTCACATGTACAGTAACTGCCATAACTAGCCCACGGCAAAGGGCACTGTACTATGCTATACATTATGTCCAGGTCAGTTAAAAATAAATAAATAAACTACCCTCCACTCTTTAATAAAAAACAGATCAGCGTGCAGTACTGCACTGGCAAATGCGGTGACCGAGAAACCATTGCATTGTATATGCGTTATTTAAACATTAGAAAAACACTGAAGAAAATATCCAAAAGGGCTGCGTGTGCACTTCATGTGAGCTGCTTATGGACTGGAAAACCACTGAGAGTTAAAAGTGCTAGGATTGCCATTGCGCTTGCAGCACAAAATAAACAATAAAAAAAACCTGTTAAAGCAGTGAGCTGAAGGAGCAGTTTAATGTGACTTGTACTATACTGTGACTTATTATATACTGATAAGTTGAGGTTAACAGTCACCTGTATGTTAGCGAGGGGTGCTATGAGGTACACAATGTGTGTATGTATATGTATGTGCATATATAAAATGAACAATTAGTTATGTTTAATGAAAAGTTAAACTTGCTGCAAATGATTCTTAAATTTCCCCAAAGGAATCCTTTACAAAATGTACATGAAGTACCAATACTTTACTCAGTTAAAAAAGTTACTGCTATACAATGGTTTCATACTTCATGTATACTTTTTTGCTCTCAAATCTGAAAACATTGACCCCCCCAAACACACACACATGCACACACACACACACACACACACACACACACAACATTAGGGTAAAATAAAATACACTTGGTACTCCCTGTTCCCAGACTGATTTGATACTATTCCTGTAAGTCCAGGGCAATTTTCCTGTGTTTTCTGTAGAGTATATTATTTCACATGGAAGCCAAATTCCTCTGTTTTCCTGTATAATAAATGCAAGTCTATGGGAACAATTTCCCTGTAGATGGCTCCAAATCCCTGTAAAATACAGGATTTCCTGTAGATCCTGAAGCACTGACACAGTAATGAAGTCACAAGGAATACAAGTGTCAAATACATACCTAATATAAAGCACTCAGATTATGATACAACAGGAGGGTAGCTCTGAGGATGATAGAGGGTGCTAATTTTATTTAACAGATTCAATTTATAATAAATATGTGAAGCCTCATGGGTTGCCAGTAAAGTGTAAGTTATAAATGCTTTAGCAAGTGTGTGAATGGGGAGGAAGGGTACAGTGGTAATGTAAAAACAACCCAGCCTAAAAACTGAGTAAACATATACCCAACTGATATGAATTTTATTGGTGATACTTCAGATTTCTAAACTGAAATGAAAAACCAAAACATCTTACAAATTGAGTAAACATATATCCAACCAATATAAATGTTTTGAGTAGTACTTCGATTTCTAATAAACCTTGGCATTAAATCAATAGCTAGAAGTACCACCAGATCCGCAAAGTCTGTGCAATGAAAACTGTTGACCATGCTTTCATACTGCCAATCAAACTGTGTCTATGACTGGAATAGAAAAGTAAAATGCAAAACTTGTTTCTCATGCAGTCTGATCACAAAGTTAGGGTCACTTTTGACAGGGACAATATTTATTTATTTGCTTTTGTTAACCAGGTAAGCACACTAGACAACCAAGTGCCTATTTTCAATGACAATGAAAAAACAAATGATGAATTAAACTTGCCTATCTCTCTCTCATGCAACTACATGTAAAAGAGCATTTGAAATTATATCAGCTGCCAGAATCTTGATTTCTGTGTCTCTCTTTCTCACACATGTACACACACACACACACATCAGCAGACTGTTTCTTTTACAGCTGCATTTTAGATATTGATGAACATTGCTCATTTTCTTGTTGCATTCAGAATGAATGAGAAATATCACCATGCGTTACAGACACATCTTACTCATGGTGATGGGGTGGGGGAGAGAGATAATCCCAATCATGGCACTTGTTATCATTTCAGTGGCTCCATTATCTGCAGTTGGATGTCATAGCATCTGTTGACACATTGTTCCCAATATTACAATATTCTGATAAGAGAAATAAGAAACATATAGTTTAGTTCATCATTTGTTTTATATAGTACTCCTGCCAAAGTGATCATAACTTTGTGATCAGACAGCAAGTTATAAGTTAAGGACAAGAAGCAAGTTTTGCATTTTACTTTTTTAGTCCAGTCAGAGCTGGGGGGAAGGGGGATTGTTTAAACGGTAAACAAGATGAAATAAAATGCAGTTAACAAAAAAGTCCTGTATGGCAAATGCAATATGTGAGGTGACAATAAAGTGTGACTGACAATTCTGAGTTAGTAAATAACACTTACCCTCCAGTGCTCCATCACCCGTTTTGGATTTCCATGATCTCGTTGCTTTTTTTTAAGTAGACAAATCAGTTTACAAACTATAATCAATCCCAACTGATACAAACGCCAGTTTTGCTGGCTCTGTTCCAACATCTAGTGAGTATGTTCAGAATCCTCCCAATGATTTATGTGTACCTGAGCCTAGTGTTTCAGGGGGAACTTTGGTGTTGTGTGTGATGTTGCCTTGCTTGTAACTAGAGCTGTATTGTGGTGCTTTTACTGTTGTTCTACAATTTTTTTTACATTCCCCATACTGCCTGTGTTGTAAAACAAGCAGCACTTTATAATTCAGGCTACTCTATACAATTGTCTCTGGTCCCCATCAGTGTTTGTTACTGTAGCCTGCAGTTTCCTCATCTAACCTTGTGTCTTATACAGAAAATAAAAAAAACAAACATTATCTACTTCTTCTTCATTGATCACTGCATGGTAGATCATTGATGGCTTCAGCAAGAAAGAGGTGGGGCAGACATACTGCATGCCACTGTCCCTGAGCTCTGACATCAAGGCAAATGCCCAGTCCTTCGTATTGGTCTCATCCAGGCCAGATGTTCTACTATGGCCACACTGCTAGAGGCATGTTCGAGGCATGCCAAGAGACACAGTCCCTCAGCCTCTCATCCAAAGCACAAGGCAGTCAGATCACCCCATCAAAACCGCTGTCAAAGAATGCATTTTTGCAGACTGCTCAGCAGGGGCATAGTTTGTTATTTTTACAGGGGGGGCAAAGTAACAAAAAAGTCCTGATTTTCGCGTATCACGACAGTGAAGAGGGTGGGTGGCTTGTGTAATGCAAACAAATCAACCAGCATCAAATAATGGCCCCAAAACATTTAAGACTACAGCCGAATAACTCCTGGGAGGGACCAGCCCAGGCCAAGTCAGAGCACTTCCCCACCCCACCAGTTTTACTGCAGCCTGCTCTCGGCCCAACTCTTCCTGAGACCAGAGTCGAAAAACTGACCGAGATCTGTTTTGTATTCAGTGCTTCGTTCTTCTGCCTTGGGAGTGAGGACTTACTTGTAAAGCTGAAAATATGTAAGGAACTTATCTTCCTTCTCAAGAGGACAGGAGCTCCCCTCAGCTTCAATTCAAATCAGTCTTGACCTAATTTTGCTCCCACCTGAACCTCCAGGTGGATAGCTCACTAGTCTCTCACCCCCCTTTGCTGCTTACATAACTCTTCCAAGAACCAGCCCTTATAGAGGATCCTGAACTTCTTGAAATGTCTGCTTGAGCTAGCCCTCCCACCCTTGAGGAGTACAAAAAGCATGTTTCAAGGAAGTGCAGCAAATGGCTGTGCCACCTCAGTATACCTATATACATGGATGGTATGGGAATCCTTCCAGCATGTGCATCCTCACAGCATGAGCCCTTATTTACAAAGATTACATGAAAAAATGCAATTATACAATGACAAGAATGAATGCTGGCCTCTGATTGGTCAGTCTTGGGCTAGACCCATGACGTTATCCCAGTACATCTAATTCACCACAGGTCTAGTCTCAGCCTCTCCGTGAACCTCTTGATGATTGTTAGCATTAGTGTGGTTTTTTGTATCTTCTCTTAAAAATATTTTTCCACACCAAATAAAACATCTTTAAAATTATTTTGTTTAATTCTGTATAACACGTCATTGAATAATAAATAATGCCCTCCAGGGTGTGTGTCATGATAGGATAACATCATGCCTTATGTATTGGATGCACTCGTGCCAACCACCTGAGGCGTGGACGTTATCTCAGCATGGGTACATCGCCTGTCGGCATTATTGCTTACTTGCAATCTAGGTGTTAACACTTTTCTTTGTTATAAATCAAGTTAATCTATTAGTTCCCATCCCATCCCATCTCCATATTATTCAATGTCACATGCCTGAATCTGGTTAGGTAAGGTAAGTGAAGAGGATAATGCTCTCCTCAAGCAAGCAAGCATTGCATACATAAGCATGGGACTTGCTGATATCCTCAGGTGGTGCTCTTAACAAGCACGCTGATGTACCTGGGACAGTGCAACAGAACAATGTAAATCCCTAATTGTTCAAGATGATGATGGGCATAGTGTGGTCACACCACAACTACCACTCTCCTGCCATGGGCTCTAAGGTGCATCTCTGTCCATGCCCAGGGTTACACAACCCCATCAAGCAAACATGAACTGCCCTGGCACAAAAGTGGTCGATTCACATAACCTAAGAGAACAGACGCCACAGGAAGTTTGCTGGAACAATGACTCCAGATACCTGTGACAGCCTCGCAGGACCCACCCTGAAAGGTAAGTACTTGGTTGGTGGTTTTTATTAGTATCACCTATGACAGTGTGTGGTGGGCCGTTGTAGCCCAGGTTGCTGTGGATGCTCCCCCACAGACTACTTCAAAATCGTCTCATCTGACAGTTTTGAAGGGCACAAATGAAACATGTTTGCTTCAGTTTGATGTGGTTTAATACAGTTTTTTTTTGTCCGAGCGTGTGTCTCTAGTCTTCAACACACAGACACAAACAGACACACACACCACCAAAAAATGAATTTTTTTTTATACCAAGTTTACATTCAGGATAGAGACAAGGTAAAGCAAGTCCAGGCAGTACAACACAGTAAATGAAACAATGCATTTTACAATGCCCAACAAACCACCAAAAGACCACAAAACAATGGACCTTCCCCCTGCCCGGGGGGGGGGTATGGCTAGGTCACAGGTCAGGGTGCTAAATGAGGAGGAGAGACCACAGAACATCTTGTCAAACCACACGGTAAGGTGAAACTACATAAACATGCACAATTTTTATACTGTAGGATTTCATACTTTCCAACAGTTCCTAATTTTGACACAGAAACTTATCTTTAGTGCTCAGAAGCCCCTTGTACGAGGGAGGTAAGCATGGCATGGACCCAGCAGACTGGCATACATGTTGAAAAAAATATTTCTGTGCCAGTATGCCCGTCCACCCCTCCCTCCTCCATCACCAGTGGCCAGAACCATTTTTTTCAGCATGTGTACTAGTCTGCCCTGGTCAGCACTACAGCACAAAGCTGGCAGGGCAGCAGAAGGCACAGCAAGCAACAGTGAATTAAATGTCCATGCAAAACGCTACAGCCCACTCTCCCCACCCCAGACCTCCAAGGCCACTATCTCCACCCAGACTGGCCAGCTCAGCTACTCTCTGCACCCTGATGGACTTGCACAACCACTCTCCACACTCTGTGTCCACCCCACCAGCACAGCCACTCTCCCCACCGCACCAGCACAGCCACTCTCCCCACCCCACCCAACCAACACCATTTCCAGCTCCATTTATCTGGTATCAGCTCCAGGCATCCAGGTCTGTGCCTCCCCATCACAGGCACACAAAATAAATAAAACCACATTTTATACTGCATTTTGTTTATGTTTTTCTTTGTCTGAAAGAGAGATGTTGAGCTACCGGTCAGCACAGTTTGCCTGGTATACAATTACAACCCACCCCACCCACACACAATGCCAGTGCCTCCACCCACCCACAAATAGTGCCCCACCACACCCACACAATGCCTGTATCCCCAACCCCACCACACAAATTACCAGTGTCCGCAACACCACACACACACACACACACACACACACACATGACCAGCAGTGTCCCCAACCCCAACACACACACGACCAGCAGTGTCCCCAACCCCACACACACACAATCAGCAGTGTCCCCAACCACACACACAACCAGCAGTGTCCACAACCCCACCCACACACACGACCAGTGTTCTAAACCCCCCCCCAAAAAAATCATGGCCAGTCAGTAGTAGCTATAACAATAGCTAGGTAGTAGTATAATCATTTCTTTAGGGTGCATGTTCTAGTGCAAGATTTTTTTTGCTAGTCTTGTAACACTGTATGGGGGAGAACACAAAAAGCTGCCCCTTTGGTTGTGTTTGCCAGGCAATGAAGTCGGAGACAGCAAATCCAAGGAATCTGTCTGTTTCACCCCTCCACATTGGACAACCGGAGAAATCAAAAAAAGTGAAAGATTACTTTTACAGCCAGGTAAAGGATGAGGAGGAAATAATGTTTCAACATTTGCTAATGTTCATATGCTAGCTGTGGGCACAGGTCAGTGAGATACATCCCTTCACAGGTAAAGGATGAGGTGGAAATTATGTTTTAACATTTGCTTATGTTTATATGCTAACACCCAGTCAGCAAGCACAGAATGTCCCCCCTCCTAACCAACACGGGCAGTTCACCAGAAACCCAGTCAGCAAACATGGACAGTTTCCCCCCTTCACCCCACCTACAAGGACAGTCCCCCCAGACACCCAAACAGTACCTACCTCCCCCCAGTCACAGGCCAGTGAGCATGAATGCCCCCCAACTGATAAGGACAGTCCCACAAGACACCCGGCAGGCAAACATGGACAGTCCCCCTTTTCCACCATCATGGACAGTCCCCCCAGACAAATGGCCAGCCAAGTCCACCAAACAATGGCTAGTGTCACCACCTCACCATCACAGCCAGTGTCCCCTCATCACCATGGCCTGTGTCGCCACCCCACCAGACCCCAGAATAGAAAACAGACTGTCCCCCCAGCCCCACCAAACACAGACCACCCTCCCAGTCCCAAACACTAACCACCCCAGCCCCAAACACTGATCGTCCCCCCAGCCCCACAAACGCAGGCCCTCCCCAGCACCAAACACTGACCATCCTCTCAGTGAGTCAGCCCCAAAACATAGATTGTCTCCCCGACCCCAACCCCACAAAACAGACCATCCAGTGAGTTTCCTCAACAAACCCCACCACACCAGTAGCACAGTAACTGAGTGTCCCCACCCCACCAGCACGACCGTGTCCACACCACCTATAAAGAATAGGCCCCCACCACCCACCCACCAACATGGACAGCCTCAACAGCCAGCAAATCCCTCCCACCCAAAGAAACACAAGCTGATAGCAAACCTTCCACCCCCAAGACACATGGCCATGGCAAGACAACCCCAAAAGACACATTTCTGGGATGTGAATGGTATTAATTTCCAACAACCAGCTTGCAGCACAGTTACTCACCAAATCAGTAAGGGCACAGACAGGGCAGTATGCAGCAGGGCACAGCAAGGCCAAAAAGGTAGGTCAGGTAGCCGAGTCTCTCCCAACAGTCCCGTTCCTCTCCCGATTAATCCCCCGATGAGACAGTAACTCATTTTTGCTGACACCAGATGATCATGTCGCATTATAGGTCTGCTATAGCCTGCATGACCGCTGGCTTCTTCACTTTTCCTGGCCTGGCTGTTCACTGACCTGAATAATCCTTCTCGGTGGACCGTGGAACTGGTGGGCAACAGGCGTGGTGTGGGACTCGTGGACAACACTGTAAATCTTTTTCTGGCCTGCTGGACACAGGACCTGGGTGTGCAGGCAAGCCTGGCTGTGTCTCAGACTCACTGTAAATGTATTACTCGCTCCACCGCCTGGTCTGTCCGGTGGTAGAGGCCTTGTGGCTGCAGGCCTCCTAGGCTCTCAGGGATGGGAGGCTCCGGTGGCAGTGGGAGAGCCCAGATCACAGCTGGCTGCACTGAGAAACAGAGATTAGGTAGTCAGAGGACTCGGGTGAGGTATATTTAAACTGGACTGTTCAGGACAGGAGGAGGGTGGGAACACTAGACTGACTGAGACACTGGTGACACCTGACAGACAACCAATGACTGCTGCTTGACATTCTCGAATAGCTATCTCTCTTCAGCCCTATGCTATATGGATGCTGCTGTTGCTCCTTCATGGAAGGCACACAGACAACTAAATGGCGCCACTAATGGAGTACTGCTCACGTGATGGCGCCAGCTTGCAGCACTCTCTGATTGGCTGTAACATGCAGGATACTATGGTTGCAGGCTTGCAGCCAATCGGAAAAGGGGATAGTTTTTGTTTAAGAGACACGGTGCCATGCTGCCACCCCCTCCCACCCCGGAGAGGTGCAGGCAGTCCGGGCATAGCCCTGAGCTCATTCAATATTAAAAAAAAAAATGATAACCGGAGAATGGTGGCTGGGTTCCTAAAAAGTCCTGGTCTAATTTCTCAGGGGGCAGCTTTTCCCTCTGCCCCCACAATCTCGCCTATGCTGCTCAGCAAGTGAGACCACACCACACTTTGGGGTCCCAGTGCTTGCCATCACAGATGTGACCAGTTGCAGCTGCACACACACACACACACACACACACACACTTGCCTTTTATTAGTGTTAATTATTTTTTTTATATTTTGTATTATTTTATATTTAACAGTGAAAAAATGGCATTAAGAGAGAGTGTGGAAGTGGGCAAGAAGCAAGCAGTCTGGTGGCATGGCAGAGAAAACAACAAGGCAACACCGAAAACTCTACTTTCAGGAGTGCTAAATGTGAGTGCATCCTTCAATTGACATGTGTCTCATGCATGCGCATCAGCAATCATGCACTCACACTTACATTTTGCCCAGATCTGACAGATTGAGTTTCAGTCAGCATCAGCATTACCTACCATTTCTATTCAATGTTATTTAATTTTACTCTTGGAGAAACCCCTTTATAATATGACATGGGATCACATCTCATTCCGGGGCTGGAGGGACGGGAATGCTAATCGTGTTCCTGCAAGACTACTTGCAATGTGATGGGTAAAGTTTTCAAATAGAAATAAATAAAACAATGTTCACAGTCAAATCAAATGTCAGACAACTGAGCACTGTGAAAATTTTGAAAGAGAGAGAGGTAGATCATTGATTGCTTCAGCGGGGGAGGGGGGTGACCACACTGCATGCTGCTGTTCCTGACCCCAACATTAAGGCTGACACCCATCCCTTTTAGATATTTATATGGTTGATTCTACTATTCAAGTTTAAAAAGTTTTATCTGGTTGATCCTGGATTTTGTCAGCTTCTGGAATGTGAGCAGGAATGGGGCCATGGTGGATGCAATCACGATTCCACACTATAAGCAACAGCAACAACAACAACAAAAATGTTCATACTAGTGTGTGTGTGTGTGTGTGTGTATGTATGTGTGTCAATCCAGCAGAGGGGCTGTGTAAAAAGCAGCAGAGGGACTGTGTAAGAAGAGGTTACAGAGTTACAGTAGTTGCAGTCCCTGCACCAGTACTTATAAACAAGGTGAGCGAAGCGAAAGTGGTTGGTCGGAGACTGGAGAAAAGGCAGCAAAACCAACATGTGTGTGGCACCAGTATTTTGTGGCTGGTGGCCTATTGCTTAAGTAAGAGAGTCAAGAATGGGACAAAGAAAGACACTTGGAGTCAGTCGGTGAGGAAGGGGAATATTTGTGACAGTGTGCAATGCGGTGGGGACCCCTTGGAGTTGGCAGCCTGACGGTCATGAGTGGGTGCAACAGTCATGAGTTTCCTCGATGAGCTGAGATCCTGGAGGATGAGAACTGAGTACTGAGTCCAACTGAGCCAGCAGCAGGAAGGAGCCAGGTAAGGAAGTAATCCAATCAAGGAAGGCTGTTTTATTTTTCAGTAAGGTTCCACCTGTTTCAAGTGGGATTAACCAGTTTGGGGAAGGGGTGGTGGGGTGGCTATGGAACAAATGGCACACCAGCTCTTCATATAATGCAAAAGTTATTTGAAAGCAAACTTTGAAAGAGGCAGGGTGGGTATGTTACAGTATAAATGGAGGCATTGGTGAGGGGGTCACTTGTGGGATGGTGGCACCTGAAGATGGATTTATGCAAATGAAAATAATGAAGTGCTCTCATTGGAGTGGTTCATTTCTTTCAACTAGAGAATGGATTCCAGCCATGAAACTGTGACTAGTGTCACAGTCTGGTTGCATGCTCATTGGTCTGTCAGGGACGAGCCCACTGTAGATTGCTCTGCATTGGGCTACTTCCTAACACACCTCCAGAATGCCATTCTATCACAAGATGCTTCTTGCACACCTGCAAGGAAACATAAAAACACCTTGACAAAACAGAGAGTCTGCTGCAGGGAAAACTGGGCTTTTGGCCTCTGCCATGATGCTCTGTACATTTTGGTTTGGATTTGTGAATTTTGGTGACTGAGAGCACTACATCTGAATATAATTAATTTCAGCTGCAAAATGGAATAGTCTGTCTAGCAATGTGGTCAGTGCTTGGGCTATACTGTATTCTACATGCAATGGGGTATCTTTAAGGGGATGATTAGCAACAAGAGACTGGCAGGAGACAGAAACGATATTGATGGGAATATCAAGTCAGAGAAATACATTTTAAAGCATCAGGGCAGGCTTGATGGATTTATACAGGGTGTTGTCACAGCATATGGCCAAATGCAATTTTCATTCTGTAAAATCTTGAAATATAAGAGCAAATTTCATTTTACTGAATGTTCAGTTTTCAAAGTTAGGACACAGTTAAATTCAATTTGCAGAACTCTGACTTAGTTATGGTCAGTTTTCAAGGTTCAGATACAGTGGTGCCCTACAGGATGCAACACAATTCTGCAGTATTCTGCAGCAGTTACTGCAAAAAACAAGACACTTTCAATACCAGTTAATCCCCATTGTCAAGCAGGAAATTGTGACACTGTATTGCATCCTGGTGATCTACACTGTATAGTCAGTCGGTGAGGGAGGGGGGTATTTGCTGCAGAGTGCAATGCAGTGGGGGTCCCTCTGCATTGGCAGGCTGATGGTCATGAGTAGGTGCAACAGTCATGAGTTGCCTCGAGAGGAGTGCAGCACCTGATACGTCAAATGGGAAGAACACCCCTCCCCCCTCAGCTAGTGATCAAACAGGAGTTCAGCTTGTTTGTAGTTCATTTGCATCACCAGGTAAGGAAAAAGGTCCGGCTCCCCATACTACACACTGGAAATGCCAGACCTCACCCAACAACTAACACACCAAAATCTGGCCAATGGAAAATTATGTACACTAATGCTTGCAGTCTTGAAAACAAGATCCCTGACCTGCAGACAATAATGACCGAGGCTAAACTGGACATAGTAACCATTAGCGAGACATGGTTCACCAGTAACCACACTTGGGAGACTTCAGTACCCAGCTATGTACTGTTCAGAAGAAACTGAGGTGCAAAAAGGGGGGGGGTGGAGTGGCACTTTGTCAATGAAAATATCAAAGATAGAGAAATTCAGAATACACATGAGGAGCCAGAAGAACTGTGGAGCACCCTGGAAACAGGAAATGGGACAGCCATACGAACTGGGGTTGTCTACAGACCTCCAGACCAGGGGGAGGACATAGACACATTGCTGTTAGATGATATACAAAACATGACAGCTAAAGAGGAGGTTCTGATAATGGGAGACTTCAACATGCCAGATACAGATTGGTCAATACCAGCAGGAACATCTGCCAGAACTAGACACATAGTGGATTCCATGCAGGGGGAGGGCCACAAACAACTGGTACAACAACCCGCAAGAGACAGAGCTATCCTAGAGCTAGTACTGACTAACAGGGAAAGGATCACAGATCTCCAGGTAGAAGGTCACCTGGGGGCCAGTGACCATCACATGGTATGATTCCATTTGGCCACTAGACCTAAATCATCCCATTCCAAGGGAAAAATATGGGACTTCAGAGGAGCTGACTTTGATAAGATGGCCAACAGAGTTAAGCTAGCCCTGGCAAGAAGAAATACAGACGAGGGGGTACAGGCACCATGGGCAAGAATTAAGGATGCAATACTTGAAGTAACATCCCATTGTGTTGGAGAGAAAAGGAAGTGCAAAAGAAGAAGGAAACACTTTGGTTCTCAAAAACAGTAGCATAAAAGGTCAGAGCCAAAAGGCTGGCCTTCAGGAAATATAAGGAATGCAGCAGGATGAAGATAGGAGGTGATGCCAAACTTCCGGGGAAGCAAGAAGGGCAGCACGGCAGGCACAGGCCCAAACCAAGGAAACACTAGCACAAACAGTAAAAGAAGGTGACAAGACTTTCTCTAGATACATTAGTGAAAGGAGAAAGTCCAGAGGGGGGTATTGCTAAGATCAAAGGGGATAAGGGGGAGTGTGAGGAGGAGGAGGACCATGTAAAAGCATCTATCCCAAATAGATACTTCTGCTCAGTATTTACTAAGGAGAAGGTAGAGCAGGGCCCACAGCTCAGCACCATGAACACAGGGGGTGGAGGTGCACTAGTCCCTTCACAAAAGAAAGGGTCCCACAAGAACTCGATAAGCCCAGGGTGGACAAGGCAATGGGACCTGATGGCATACATTCCAGGGTACTAAAGGAGCTAAGGGTGGAACTAGCAGAGCCATTATCAGAACTGTTTAGTGAGTCTCTGAGCACAGGAGAGGTCCCAGAAGACTGTAGAAGGGCTCATGTGATCCCACTCCACAAGAGTGGTAGCAAGGAGGAGGCAGGGAACTACAGGCCAGTCAGTCTTATCTCAGTAGTGGGCAAGATTATGGAGGCACTCCTTAAGGAAAAAATAGTACAGCACCTGGAATCCATAGGAGCACAGGATCCAAGATAGCATGGGTTTATAACAGGAAGGTCCTGTCAAACTAATCTCACAGATTTCTTTGACTGGGTAACCAGACTGGTGGACCAAGGGGGAGCAGTTGATGTCGCCTGCCTTGACTTCAGCAAAGCTTTCAATACTGTTCCACACAGAAGATTGATTAATAAGCTGGGTAGACTTGGCATGGGTCAGAAGTTGGTCAACTGGGTGGCAAACTGGTTGATGGGCAGAAACAGAGAGTGATGCTAAATGGTATACAGTCAGAAGAGATTCAAGTCACAAGTGGGGTACCTCAGGGATCAGTCCTGGGGCCAGTCCTCTTCAAAATCTTCATCAGTGACATTGCAGATGGACTGGAGGTTAAGGTTTGTCTGTTTGCAAATGACACCAAGATCTGCAACAGAGTAGATGATCCAGATGGGGTGGGCAGAATGAGAAAAGATTGGATAAACTGGCAAAATGGTCAGAAGAGTGGCAACTGGGGTTTAACGCAAAGAAGTACAAGATCATGCACATAGGGAAGAGAAACCCTGAAGCCACCTATAGGTTGGGAGGGGAGTTGTTGGCAGTCACAAAGGAAGAAAGAGGCTTGGGCATCTCATCACAGATGACCTGAAATCATCCAAGCAGACCACTAAAGCAGTAGGTAAGGCTAGGGGGATGTTGGGGTGTATTAGTAGGGGTATCACAAATCAGAAGAGGTAGGTAATAATCCCTCTTTACAAGACACTGGTTAGGCCCCATCTGGAGTACTGTGTGCAGTACTGGAGACCACGCCTTCATGAGGACATTAACCAAATTGAGGCAGTCCAGAGAAGGGCAACCAAAATGTAGGGACTGCATCATAAAACATATGAGGACAGATTAACAGAGCTCAATATGTATATCCTAGAGCAAAGGAGGGAGAGAATGATATGATCGAAACATTCAAACACCTTAAGGGCATTAACAAGGTGAAAGAGTCTAACATGTTTCAATATAAGAAAAATAGCAGGACAAGAGGACACAGCATGAAGTTAGAGGGAGGCCAATTAAGGGGTAATGTGAGGAAATTATTTTTCACAGAAAGAGTGGTGGATGCATGGAACAGTCTACCTCAGGAAGTGATGGCTATGAATACAGTACAGTGCTTCAAACAGGCATGGGATAGGCATAAGGGAGCAATACAGATGAGTATGAATAGATAGGCCACTGACAGAGCAAAGGCTGATGGCACATTTATAAGGTAGAAAAAGAAATGGGCATACTGGATGGGCCTTGAGGTCCTTATCTGCCATCAACTTCTATGTTTCTATGTTATGCCTGGTCACAATTGCAAAACCAGTTATAACCAAGTCCATCGTTTACATTTAAGTTAAAATATGTGCATCTAAAATTGAATGTAAACTGCTATATAACAGTCTGTTGGCCTGGACCTACCCCTGCAGCAGATGGTATATGCACATGCACAGGAACAGGCACACACACACACACACACGCATACACATTTTAAGTGACTTCAGTGAGATTTAGAACATCTGAGTAGTCAGCTCATAGCGCGCACGCACGCACACACACACACACACACACACGCATATGCATTTTCTTTGGCTTCAGTGAGATTTAGAACATCTGACAAGTCAGTTCATAGAGAGCACACACACACACACACACACATTTTCATTGGATTCAGTGAGATTTTGAACATCTGAGGAAATGGCTAATCTACTGTCCTAGCAAAACGTCTGCAGATCTCCACCGTGCAGCCATAAAAATAAAAGAAATAAAATTTTCATAGGATAACATTGCAGCTTTAACAAGCCGTAACTTCACCAATCTTTGGAGTCAAGGGGCACTCTATATACCAAAAAAGGTTTCAGTGAGTACTACAAGACTAAGTCCCTATTGCAACTGTAACAAGCCATACCTTCATCAGTCTTTGGAGTTAAGGGATAATCTATATATGACAAAAGGGCTCAGTGAGTACTACAAGACTAAGTCCTCAAGAAATACCAGCTGAAATTAGATATATATAAAAAAAATTAAAAAATGAGAATTTCCATAGGATAACATTATAACTTTAACAAGCTGTAACTCTGTCAGTCTTTGGAGTTGAGGGACAATCTACATACAAAAAAAATGATCTCAATGAGTACTACAAGACTATCACATAATACCCCCAGATAAACTCACCTGGTAGCCACAGGAACTACAAAATTACCTCCCAACTTCACCATGATGCCAAATTCACAATATCAGTCCAATAATCATTATCCAGAATGCACCAAATGTGTGTCTCTTCTTTGAATACAACCATACCAAGTTTCAGACAAATTCGGCAAAATGGACCAAATTATGCCTAAAACACCCAAAAGAAGTAGTTGGTGAATGTGGGGTGGTAGCATTCATGTTGGCAAATTATCCTCTGCCACATCTGTGGCATCCATGCTGGTGGATGCTGGAGGATGCAGAAACAAGAGGATCAGTCCGAGAGGTATCAAAATCTCTGGATCTGGAACTGTGGTCAAGGAGGAGGAGGTTGCTAGTGTCCCCATGACTGCTGATGGGGGTGGCACTGAGCCTTATCTGGATAACTGGTCCCCGGTATGGATATGTGTACCAGTGTCCAAACAGCTTGTAGTTTCTTTCTGTGCATTACAGTACATTGGACACAGGTGCCTGGGGTAGTATGTGACTCTGGCTGGGGAAAAAATTGTACTAAGCCCAATTGTAGTGGTAGCAACACTGGGTATTTACCAGCATGCCACACTGGCAGTGAAGAGTGTAACTGGATCACAGACACAGGTCAAAAAATGTTAGAATTGCTCCTGACTGAGATTGATGAGTGGATGCAGCCTGTGGTGGTGGAATCACGGTGGGGGGTGGCACAGGGTCTTCAGCCTGTGCAGTGTGGAGGACAGGGGACTGCTGATCATGAGATTTTTGGGTATCAGTAGCTTCATTTTGCCCCAGTTTCACCTTCTCCCTAAAGAGAAGTGCCAGGCAAAGTTACAAAGTCACCAATGGAGAATTTCTTTATTAAATAAAAAAACTTTGTGAAATTGTCTACAGAGGTGAATTTGACAACTTTAACTGCATTGGTAAATCAAAACTTCACAACATCGCTAATGCCAGGATGGTCTTGTGGTATCCCCCTCTGGGTCTGACTGGATGGGCTGTGCTGTAGGGAGATGACAAGGGAACTAGTCAGGGTCACAGCAGCCACAGGCTGAGGCATGCATTTCCCAGTGGACAGTGCCATGCACCAGTGTGGAGTGTGTAGTGAAGAGGCCGGACCCCACATGAAGAGACATAAACCTACATGAGGAACCCATTCACCACCACAGGGGATCAGGCACTGCACCAGAGCCACTGTGGTCCATCACCATTGTGCACACAAACTCCACATGTGACAGACAGCCTGCACCTTGATGAACACATCCCACCACCAATGGCCACTCGTCACCACCGGTGGTCCCACATCCCATTACCTGTGACAACACACTCAGCCCCACTACACTCAAATCCAAAGTAACACAGACACACCTCACCATCCCAGGGCATAGATATCCTCACCTCAACCAGCATAAGGGTGGCATGCTGTGGAGCACAGCTGTGGTGTGCACACAGTTGGCCGCCATTTGTTTATGGGAACACAACAGTGATGTGCACTTCCCACTTGAGCCACATTCAGGGCTGCACCATGGACCCCAAGTGATGACAACCTCAACAATTCCCCTGTCCACATGAGCATGGCACATGCATATACTCAGATGTCTGGGTGGGCCTGACCTGGCATTCATAACCACCACTCAGCACCCCGTCACCTCCACAGGTCATAGTGTAGACACTATGCCCTCCTCCATAGGATCCAGGGACTGGATGGCCCCAACTGCTTTTGGGCCCCCGCCCATGGCATGCAACTTTTGGCGCTCTGTCGACATGGCCTGCTTTGTGCACCTCCTTAGGTCCTGGAACTGCTTTCTCACTGCTTCCACAGGCCTACCCCAGCCACTTATGGCTTTCACTTCCTCTGCAATCTCCTCCCAGGTATGCTGGACACAGGCATCAGTGCTCTTTCATTGGGACATTACAATACCTCCTTCCAGGCATTATAAGCTTGTGCCAGTACTTGTAGCTCTTCTGTGTTGAAGTGATGGGCCCAGAGTCTGCCACCTCCATTCATGTTACCTGCCAGGGAAAAGGGTGCAACACTGGTGACTGGAAGATACAAACAGCGCTGCACAACTGACCACCCATGACCCAGTGGCCCTACATGTCATGCACCCTGGATACATCCCACACATGCCTGTCTTGTCACAGCAGGGGTACAATGGAAACTGACTCATCCATGCATGTGGCTGGCACCGTCCCTAGTGACAGACAGTCTGGGGTGGATAGTGCCAGGCACCCACATACCCCTGTATCTCCCAAGGGGTGTCTGTCTGTGAGATAATGACCTGCCTGCGGTGTGCCTCATCATTAGGGAGCACCACTGGGAGTGTGTGGCACCACACACTGTGACAACCAATTGCCATGGTGCACCTGAAGTCTTTGGACAGACAGTGCAATGTGTGTGGGTCTCCAGGGCCTCTGCCCCCATGTCACATTGGCACCAGTCATCAAGGTCACTGCCACTGTCATGCAGCCCCACATATGCTGAAATGGATTGCAGGACACACCCATTGGACAGGCGCCAGTAGAATATGCAAGCTGCAGTGCACCTTCCGGAGCAATGCCACGGTGGCAGTGCCCACATGCCTGCCCAGTATATCCCACACTATAGAGGGCCAAGGCTGAGGGCTGATGAACACAGGCAATGTGATGGTATTGAGCATGGGGACATCAGCCATACAGGCCAGCAGTACACAACTTGGAGGTTCCAGAACACTACAGACCCAGGCCCACTGATGCAGAAGCACTGCACAAATGTTGCTGCATCATGCACAGCAGTGACCAGTAGCGCATGTGCAGCCCATCCACAGTGGACACACAGCTGAGGGTGGCCACCAGACCTGTTGCCCCATCCACTCCTGCAGAGCTGTGGGGCCTTGTGTCTTCCCCCTGTGGTGTGGGATGCTGCAGTCATGATGCAATGGCAGACAGCAACCTCCACTCACTAAGTACAGAATCTGTTGTGATCAGGTGTCCTTTATGTTACACAGCTGCTGTGGTGTACACATGCACAGCCAAACCCTACAACCACCCTGGCAACCTGAGTTAGTTTGGGTGGGCAGGAGGGGAAGGCCTGCCTGCCCACACCATGCACTGCTGCACACCAGTCTGAGCACAGCAACTGTTCTGGAACATTCCATGGTGTCCATATCTGACCATACTTCCCCACTGTCACTGTGTGTGGGGACATCCCTGCTGTTGTCTCCCCAACCCCCTAAGCCACAGACCAACAGTGTATGGTATTTACGCTAGGGTTGGCAGGACTGTTCCACCTAAGATATGAACCCCCTGGATTGAACCCATAATCCACAGAGCTGGATAAATACAGACTTCACTGCAGAAGTCTGATTCTGGGTCCATGGAGTGCCATTTAGTGTACTGTTGCCATGGGGATGCCATTGGCATGCTTGTCCCGCATACAAGCAGCCGATGGCATCTAATCAGGCAACAGATCAGGATAGTCAGTCATGTGACGCATGCAAGGTATATAATTGTGGTGAGTGCACAACGTGGGCCCAGAGTGAGTTGGAGGACTGTCGGATTAGCTTGTGCTGCTGCTGCAGAGCAGAGCCAGTGGAAGTCGTGCACTGAAGAGAGAGAGAGAGAGAAAAGATGGAAACTAAATAAAATATAAAATACAAAAAAAAAAATATTTTTGAAGTGGAGCTGGAGGGGAGGAAAGAAAGAGAGGAAGGAGAAAGAAGACTTACTGGAGAAATGGAGGGAGAGAAAGTTATCATTGGGGAAGGGTGAGGACTGGAGAGGAATCCAAGGAGGAACTGGGAAAGAGGAGAGACAGTGGTGAGTGGCTGCTGGGGAGGGGGGAGGCAAGCAAGGCAAATAAAAAAGGCAGTGCGGCAGTGTACTAAGGGCAAGGGCTAGGCTGGCAAAATAAATCTTTGACTTGTGCCATCCAGAAATTGAATCCAGAAGATTCTCCATACTAGAAAGAGTGAGACACTACTGGGGGGCCCTAGAGAAATTTTAGTTACAGAAAATCCCAAATAAAAGTTTTTTGTTTTCTTGGCCTCAGACAATGTGGCTATGTACATATGAGCAATGACAGGCTGGCAAAATTTTTGTCTTGTGCCATTCCAGATCCAGAGGAGAGAGGGAGAAACTACTGTGCTTCCAAGGTAAATTTTGCATTGTCAGAAATCCATAAAAGTTTTTTTCCTTTCTTGGCCTCAGTGTGGCTGTGTTGCATAGGCCATTGCAAGGGCAGGCTGGCAAAATAAATCTTTGAGTGGGTTCTATGTGATAATGGCAAATGCTGAATAGTGATTGCCATTTTGGCAAGTCTATATCGCTGAAAATGAATGACTGCAATGTACACTTGCAGCAACTAGAAAACCGACGACTGGTGGGCCCAATAAAAGTAAAAAACAAATAACACTTAGAGAAATGTCTGAGCAATTTAATTAATATTTTAGTTCAGTATATGAACATGGAAGGAATATCAACAATGGGGAAACAAAAGAACAATACCCAGGGTTAGTTCTATCAACAGACAGAAAAAGTGCACTGGATAAATTAAATAAACTAAAAGTATATAAATCGGCCGGGCCAGACTCTCTTCATCCTAGATTGTTGAAAGAAATAAAGAGCTACATAGTTGAACCCTTAGTAAATATATTTAATGATTCATCCTTAACTGGGGAGATACCACAGAATTGGAGGTTGGCTACGGTTATCCCCCTGTACAAAAAGGGGGATAGATCGGAGACTCCAGACTATAGGTCCATAAGCCTGAAGGCAATATGTGTGTGGGATTGCAGAAAGCATACTTAAAGAAAAGCTGGAAGAAAACCTAGATTATCTGGAATATGAGGATAGAAGACAGTACGGCTTTAAAAAAAATAGAGGGTGTACCACTAACATTTTGAGCTTTTATGAGTACATAAACAGAAACCTAAACAACGGCATAGCAATGGATGTTTTGTATCTGGATTTCTCTAAAGCATTTGATAAGGTACCACATGGTAAATTGTGGATAAGCTTAACAAAGTAAATAATGACAGAAGGATAATTAGATTGATCCAGAATTGGTTACAGGGAAGAAAACAGAGGGTACGCATCAGAGGGCAGTACTCTGGGCCAGCAGATGCGATTAGTGGGGTGCCACAGGGCTCAATACTGGGGCTGGTTCTGTTTTCATTATATATAAGGAATCTGCATAATAATATAAAAAACATGCTGGTGAAGTTCGCTGACGACATTAAGTTGGGAGGACCAGTAAGAACAACAGAACAAAAATTAAGCATTGCAGAGGATTTGAGAAGAATTGAGGACTGGTCAGACAGAAAAGGAATGCCCTTTAGTGTTGAGAAGTGCACTGTGATGCACTTGGGTAAACAGAGCACGCCACAGTCATACTTGTTGAATAGAAATAAATTAGAAACATCTTCTTGTGAAAAAGATTTTGGTATTATTGTCGATTAAAAAATTGCAGTTTAAACAACATAGGACAAATGTGATTAATAAAACAAACGGTATAATAAAAAACATAAATAGGAATTTTTTTAATAAATCTGTTGGCTGTATAATGCCAATCTATAGAACTTATGTGAGACCACATCTAGATTACGGGTCCACAATATGGAGTCTGTATACATCAGGTGAAATTAAAAGGATGGAAAAGCCACAGAGGAGTTTCGAAAGGATGATGGATTCACTCAAGAAGTATGACTATGATGAAAGATTGTGTAAGTTAGGGCCATTTTCACTCCAGCAAAGAAGAGTGAGGGGGGACCTCCTACTTATGTATAAAATGATGAACGATGTTAAGTTATTGGAAGAAATGGGAGTATCAATGCATGTAAAAACAACGTATTTAAGAGGGCACAATAAATAAGTTAAAGTAGATGTATTTAGAAATAACAGTTGGCAGTATACATTTATAAATAGATCTGGCAGAATATGGACTATTCTGCCAAAAGAACTGGTACAGAGTCAGACCCTGCTACATTTTAAGAAGGGTGTTGATGTTTGGCTAACACAAAACAAACAAATGTTTCCACTAATGTGGGGAACAGCATAATGGACTGTGACAGCCTTCTCCCATTCTATGCCTAGTATGTGTCATCATCATCATCACTCATTCCCTATTTTTCGTCCTTATTATTAGTTTTATAGTATGTCGCGTTACATTATGCATAAGCATTAACCAGCCCCAGTGTGGGACTGTGCTGCATGTGGCTATGCACCAGTTGTGTCTACATCTCCAGTTCAAATTCTGAGGCACACTTAACAGTTGCTGAATTTGGTCACAGAACAGCAACTGTAGGAGTCAGTCAGGTAATCTTGGAAGGAAGTGGTGGTGAACTGCTGTGCTGTCGGTGTGCTGTGTACAGTCACGAGTCACAACAGTAACTTTGTCTGTGGTCTGTGGGTGTGGGTGGGAGTCATCAGAAGGACATCATGTTAGTTAGGGGGATCTTTTTTAACAAATTAGAACACTACGAAAAATATGGATCAAAGTGTTGATGAGGCACATTCTATTTCTCAAGCGGACAATGACACTACGAAAGACAGCAATCAGCCTGAAATGGGAAAACAAAATCAAACTTCAAAATGTGATTTTTTTTCATGTCTAAGGTTTTATCTTCCTAGCGAATGCTTGAATCCAAAAAAGGAGAATATCTAGCAACATCATCAGTCCCAAGTTAAAAAAAAAGTTATGTAGTTATAAAACACAAAGGCTTGGTGGGTACCACCCGCAGAGACACTCACATTTTTTATTTATTTATTTTTTTTATTTTAGTCTTTGGTAACTGGGTAAGGTCCACTAGGCACAAGTGCCTGATTTCAGGAGCAACCTGGGAGCACTGGGAGGTTAAGTGACTTGCTCAGAGTCACACAGTATGCAAGTGGAGGTAGTGAGTATCAAACTCAGGTCTGGTCTGCTGGATGTATCAAGCTCGTTCACACCTTGTTCCTCTAACCTTTAGGCTATACTGCCAGCTCAAATGTATGGAACAATTGCATAGTATGTTACTGCCAGTCCCTCATCTGATTCTTCTGAGGTTAAACCTGATGAGGGTAATAATAAAGATGAAGAAAATGATCAAGCAGTACAAGATTTACTGGCGGGGATGGAAATATCAGATGAGAAAGAAACAGACAGAAATGTTTTGGTTGAGGAGGGGGGCAGTGGGAATAAACCACAAGAGGAACAGGCCCAAGAAAAATCTGGAAGGAGGACCCTGAAAAGGTGACTGAGGTGCTGTGCCTTCCTGGGAAAAAAACTAAAAAAATATTATCTTTTGTTTGGTCATACTTTTCCATTAGTGCTTCCAATGAGTTGGTGGCAGCATGCACTATTTGTAAACAGCCAATCAACAGGGGTTAAAAGAAAGGAGCATTGGGAACTTCAGCACTGCAAATGCACCTAGACAGATGTCATAACATTACTGAGAACTCCAGCTGTGAGTCTGGAAGAGAAAGTGACAGTGATAGCTTGCTACACTCAGGGATAATGCCCATAGATGAAAGCAGTGGCAGCCCCTGCAGCACTACTGAAACACCTCCATCTCCACTTCCTCACATTCGAAGGACTCCTCCTACTGTTACTGAAAGTGACCATGTGTTCAAAAGCCCTCCTCCTCCAAGGAGATAGCTTACCATCTCAGAAATGTATGAGTGTAAAGTCAAACATGCCTCAGCTCACCCTGTTGCTGTTACAATAGCCAAACAACTTTCAGAAATGATAGCTGTTGATTTGCTACTATATAACATGGCTGAACATATGGGATTCAGATGGCTGCTTGAGTATCTTGAACTTCGATATAGTATATCATCGCAGAAATACTTCTCAACAACAGGGATTCAAGACCTTTATGATATAATACGTAAAAAATTGAGCTGCATCTTGTGCAGTGCTGTGGGGAAGGTGGTGCATCTCACAACTGATATCTGGACAAGCTGTCAGCCTGAACCCTTCAAGTCTGTCATGACACATTGGGCATGTTTCGATAATTCACACGAGACTGGGGACAGTGAAGCATCACAGTTTGCTGTTCTGTTTTATTTTCCATCTGAACATACCTCTTCCAACATCAGTGAAGAGCTCCAAAAATAACTATGGCTATGGCTCATTTCACAGGGACTGTCAGCTGGCTTTATAGTTGCAAATAATGGGTCCGATATAAGGAAGGCCTTGGAGGAGGGGGGCTTCATTCACATCTGTTGCTTTGCGTGTTGCTTAAATTTATTAGTTCATGGTTTTCTTGATGTTGACAAGGAGGTTAAGGCTCTTTATAGCACTGCTAAAAGAATATGCACTTATTTAGTCACTCAAACAAAGCCTGACACTTGTTTGAAAAAATAAAGCAGGAGCACAATTTCCTTTTGACAGACTAATCCAAGACATTTCTGCTCGATGGAATTCAACCTTTTATATGTTCCAAAAACTGCTGGAACAAAAAAAAGCTGTCAGGCAATACACCTTGGAAAATAAAATTGGTTATGCAGATCTCTATATTACTCCACCACAGTGGGCCGTGCTGGAATTTCTCATTGGACTGCTCCAGCCATTTGAGGAAATCACTCGGGAGGCTAGTGCATACACAGAAACTCACAGCCAGGTGATACCCCTAATAAAAATTGTTAAATTCAGATTGAATCTGGTTAGGGAAAAGTCAGAGAATCAAGACAGTTCTGTGATCACACAGGCTACCAGTGGTGCTGCTGACACATGCGGGTTGCCCCCCAGAATACAAGATCTAACGAGATGTATGATCAAAGAAGAAGACGACAAACTATGTAAAATGCTGCATTCTGAATACTACATTAAAGTAACTATCTTGGACCCCGATACAAACCAAAGCAACTGTTGACTGATGATGATGATGACAATTGTTTTGAGATAAACAAGAAATAACTGACGAGGTACGTGCTGTCATGGAACAGAGTACAACAGCGGCACCACATTCAGAATCTTCTTTACGACACAGCACAGCATCAGGTGGCCCATCCTGTAGTGTTGCAGCATTTTCTTTCTTCCTCCTCAGTCACCACAGCCACTGCAGACAAATATTCTTCTTCGCCAAACATAGCACTGTCCCACAGTCACTTGGTTCAGCTTCATGTCTCTGGAATTATTTACAACATGTAATTGTGACATTTTCTTCATTTGCCTCTTGTAGCACAGCCTCAGCACAGACCATTTTTTTAATTGTGCCTGGCAGAGGCCAATATCAGCTGGAATGCTGATTCTTTGCAATACTGGAAATCCAAACAAAATATGTGACCTGCTTTAGTAAACATTGCAATGAAGTACATGAATTGCCCTCCGACTAGCAACTGTTCAGAACGATTATTTAGTTCAACTGTTAACGTCATTACTGACACACGATCCTGTTTGACACCAGAAAATGCTGAGCACCTGACATTTCTCTAAGTCAACATTCCTCACTTCAATTTCAAATATGATACCTGAATGAAATGTACACTGACTGCTCTGAGCAGGCCCTATCTACAAAACACTTTCAAGAATCCGTGCCTGTGGTGAAAATCTTTTGTGAATAGGGGCTACTACATGAGGTAGCAAATAGCAATTAATTGCAACAAGTCAGCTTAGGATGGACTAGGCCAGGCCACTATTAACTTGAATGATCACACGAGCAGCACAGAAGAGAAAAAAAATAATAACATCAGTGGGTTCAGAGTCCCAATACAGCAAGCAACTGCATTTTGTGTCACAAACCTACTTGGTGATACTAGGTACCACTATCTGATCTGGATGGTACGGTACTGCTGTCTACTACTACTACTACTTCTATCACTTTTTGTCCTCACGAGTCACGACTACTACTTTTCACATTTGTTCGCCCTCAGCAACTGATCCATTCCTGACTGTACTGTTTTACTTTTCATACAGTGCATGACTTAGCAGATGCCTGAAACCCAGAAACTGAATTCTTTTTGTATAATATATTTCTCACATCCCCCATATTTGGCTGTGATTACTTCACAGAAAAAAATGTTACTAAATTCATATCATTTCTTTATTGTTTGTGTGTGCATGGTATGCTAGGCTAGGCTGGTTACATCTCACTTAGAGTAACTGGGCTGAGATTATATTACTATATTTTATTTTTGAGACTTAAATTACTTGGCAGTGGCTGGCAGCAATTGTGGAACTAGGATGGATGTAATAGTGTTGTGTGTCATTGGGTCCTCAGGTGGCAGTGGCAAACTTTTTCTAGGACTGTATTGCACTTGACCAACGTGACGTGTGACTGGCTGCCTGCCTGAGTGGTGGTCACTGTCCCTCATTTTTCTCCTTTAAGGATTCAGCATGTTGATCAGATTCAGTAGAAGTACTGTAGTCATAGTACTAGAAAACATTACCACTGTTGGACCAGGTAGTATACCATATACCACAGAACACTGGGACATGCAAAGCAGTTGCATCATTCACATGGGTAAGATGGGTGGGCTCGCTTAGTGCTGCTCATTTGATCATTCATATCCATTTCTTTTGGCCTGTTCAGCTCTGACTGGAACATGCATCAAAATAACACCCACACAGCACCATTAATAAAAAAAAAAATCTTAGCTGCCTGGTAGTGCTTGCAGTGCTTGGCGGTTCTATGATATAGGTATTTGCATGTCTGTCTTCCTCTCTCTCTCTTCCTCTCTCTCTCGCTGTCTCTCCCAGCACACTCATGTCACGGACCTGAGCAGGATATGCCACCATTACAAGCCAGCCATGAAGGGGCTAGTAATGAGTGATTGCTTTTTTATTTAGCAGTTTTACATTAATTTATATACAAATAATCCATTAAATTATTTCCTTTGGGCCTCTGTGTCAAATGTGACGACTTTGGCCACTTTTGTGCATTTTTTCAAATATTTGTCAGTACATCAGAACAAATCAGAACTTCACTGTGTTCTTATTTAATAAGGGTCAGAACTTCACTGAGTTCTCCCAGCGCTAATTTAGGCATATCCCCATCCCCCATGGTGGCAACAGCCACAGAGCTTCATAACCCACAACCATCCCACAGGAAGGGGACACTGGCACATGTGAGTGCACCACATATTATTTATTTATTTGGTAACAAGGTAGGTATACTGGTCCCAGGGACCATTTTTGGGTATAACCCAGGCCACAAAGATGGCACAAATATGGTACAACAATAGGAGCAAAGTAACTTGAGCAATACAAAACATACAGTGCTGGAGAAATGTAAAACACAAAGGTTCAACTTGAGCAATAAAAAAAGAAACTAATTATTTATGGAAACTGTTTGTCTATGTTCTCTTGGGTCACCATTGTAAATTAACTGTGCTCCATGGTTATAACCATAATAAAAATGAAATTAAATATCCCTGGACCACTGTGCAGGGATATGCCCATGCACAATGGTCCCTGTACGATTACCATTGCACAAGTCTGCAGGTGACACAATCACACATCCATACCACACAGCTGTTGGACCATAACGGCACAGGGGGTCTCTGTGGCACAGTACCCAAGCACAGCTGTGCTGCAATGTTCTACTGTGTTTTTCTGTGGTCTATGGAGTGATATCCTATGTGCTCCAGTTGGGGGTGGACTGTTGGTGTGGTATGCCATTGGCCCTACACAGCCTGTAGCCTGCCAGAGGACCAGAACTCTCAAATGTCCTTGATTACTAGGGATGTCTGTAATTTGGCCTCATATCTGTCATCTGACCAATGTAACCATTTAGTTTCTGTCACTACCTGGCAGGCTGTACAGCATAAACTATGGCAAACATTACTGTTATACTCTGGAATTCCATTGGACAATGCTTTGTGTATTGGGCCACACTGTTAAGTGGTGTTCTGAGCAGCTATTTTTATTGGTTAAGATGTGTCTCTGAATGTGATCATTTTTTCCTGATTTCTTGTCATCCTGTCCCTGATCTTTAGGGCAGGTGGCTGAGAGGTATGAAAATGACTATGAGCTGGTGCCTGCTATGGCCCTGCATGTAGGTCCATGACCCTCCAGTCATGGTCCTTGTCCCTACTGTGTGTAAAAATCATTTGGGTGGTTTGGCACTGGCCTTGCATCTGGAGGACATGCCCTGAGTACCACAAACACACAGGCGACCACACACACAACGCATCCCCATGTTCTCCCCTGTACACTTACTTCTTTTGACCTGTGGTTCCATTATGCTTTCTAGGTGGTGGTGCAGGCTTCCTTAAATAGCCCACATAATCAGGCATGCTAATGTATGCAGACCTGTCTGTAATGATATGCTAATCTGGCCTTTAGCACACAGACTACCCAATGACCTCATCTGCATACCCTGGCTGAATACTGTATACACACAGCACTATAAGGAATTGCACCTGTGCACATTGCCTGGGCACATTGTTACACCATATATGTGGTTGTGTGCCCTATGGATGGTGAGCAGGCATGTCCCACTTATGATGTCACTAGGCTGCATGGACTTGAGCACAGCACAGTGTATACACCAGGTGCACTTGTGCCGCCCATGCACATGGTGCCCCCATGCTGGTCGCATACCACAGGCCTGCCCCAGCCATGAATCTTGCATAGTTCACTGAAGCATTGCACAGCACTACATATTACTTGTACTGTACAAATGCAGCACAGGCCCTGAATCAAGAAGCAATGTGCCAGGAGGCTGTGCAGCACATCGAGCCAGCAGAAATGACTTCTCGATGACACCATGCTGTCATGCAATGCAACTACTGATGGTCGGCTGTAGAAGTGGCAAGTCTGGTTGACCTAGTGGTGATCAAGGAGGAGGAGCTGCTTGAAGAGACATCTGTGGTGGACAGGCCTTGGTATGAGGTCTGGCCCTTGTTGGGCGGTCAACTGACCCACAGGACAGGGGTCATCCACATTGGGAACCAATGCAACCACTGGTTCAGTGATCTGCAGCAGAGGGAGGTGCGCAGACTGCATGAACTGCAGGATATGGATGCTAGGGGTACCATGCCCAGACCAAGAAGGTACAGCCTGGTGGTAGGTGGGTGCATACCTCTCAACTGTCCATGCTGTACACTCCTAATTTTGCCTCAAATGTTTCTTCTGTTCCTCATACACTGTGTGTTTGTGACTGAACAGTGGGGATTTTCAGCACAAAATAATGTCACACATTAAAGTTACTGATGTGTTCATCTGTGGACCAGGTATGTCACACTCATCTCCTGATTCTGTCAGTGCTCTGCATGTACATTACTACTCTGTCTGATGTTTCACTGATTTTTCGGTCTGTGTCCCTGATGTTGTGATGCTTTGTCCCTGATTTATAGGAGATGAGGTTAACAGGTATGGGGGTGTGTGGACAGGCATATGTGCAGTGGCATTGTACAGTGTGGAAGGGCAATCCACCCTGGAATCTCTTCACACCTCTGTGTAGCCTCGGTATCCCCTGTGTATAGTGTGCCGTGCCCCATAGCATGGTCCACCAGCCGTATGGTGCTGGCCAGCCACCCTGACACATGGCATAACAGTCTATCCCATGCATGACCTGCACCACCACAGTTGCCTAGGGGTGCACAGTCTGTCATCACATGGTGGAGGCCACCACCGGGCCATGGCAGCAAGGGCATGAGCACGAAGGCCATTGATATAGTGGCAGGATATGGATGTCTGAGCCAGCATGCTGCCTATGGGGTCCCTGCCATGCCACTGCCTGTCACAAAAATGACTGGGTCAACACCCACATGTGGCATCCTTGTGGCCATCCTGGGTGCTGTATCCATCAGGATGTGGCACTGTCCCTCGGCTTATTGTACATGGTATTTGCAGTGCACCATCCGAGCATGTGGCCACATGTGCCACAGTCTGCAGAGGGTGTGGCTTGGCTGTGGGGGAGTCGGGCAATGTACAGGACTATGTGTGGGAACACATCTTGGCAACCAGGGCCGCTGAGGTCACCACCACTCTGCCCCTCATCCCTGTGGTGTGTGTCCTGGTGCAACATGCATAACCATACAGTCAATGCCTGCACAGGGACTAATACTGGCATGTCATGTCAGGGCACCAGGGCCAGTGGGCAGTGGCCATAATCAGGCTGGCTTACCAGGACCTGTACAGTGCCATGTGGTGCCCCTCTGTTGTGTAGCTGGCCACCTTCTACACTCTGGTAATTGTAGTGTGCTCAGCTCTGTTGTATATCCATGGGTCCTGTATGACTCCGTAGGCAGTGAACACAGGGCTACAGTATATTATTTCAGGGGTTTACTGATGTATGTACATCCCCCATTGGGGGTCCAGGTGGGCACTGGTGTCAACATCCCAGGCAGGGCCCCTGTGTGCCAGTCTTACCTTGGCAGAAGTCAATGCAAAGGGTGGCATGCACTGTGGATGTCCCAACCTCATAGTGGGGCCATACTGTATTATGCAGGCCAGTCCACTAGTGTGTGGTGTCATTTGCTATGCCACTGATAGCGGGAAGCCCCACACACCCCAGGCCAAATGCATGGCATATTTCGTGGCTGGGCCATAGTACAGGTGGCTGCATGGGTCTGTGGGATACTGTATGCTGGATGGAGCACTGAGTACCACTGCAGAAAACTGATTGCACCTCTCTTTTTCTACCCTAGAGATCTCAATGCATAGCCCTCACAGGCCCAGGAGGAGCAGACATGGAGCCAGAGGTACAGGAGGGAGTCACAAGAGGCATCGGCGGGCCATGATGGTACCCAGGCAGACCTTCAGAGGGGAGGCAATCTGATGAGTAGACCACCTTGTGCACAGCACCCAGAGTTACATGTGCACATGCATAGGAGCTGGCACAGGTTGCACAGTGGGGGCCATGGCCCACCCCCATCAGCAGTGGTGAGCCTCTCCCTCCACTGTGTTTTCTTGGCTATATGGAACACTGGAAGCATGCACCCTGTCACCACCGCAGGCTGTCAGGGGATGGCACACCATATCACTGGGGACAGAAGTGCCCCATGCATGTAGCTGGAGGCACCTTTGTTCCTGTGTCACTGAGCCATGGACACTGGTTGCCACTACCCAGTGTCCATGGCATTCCATGCCTTGGGAGGTACTGGACATGGGGGAACAACGATGGGGGTGGTGGTTATGCCCCAACCATGGTCACCTGCTCAGCTCAGCTCCATGGTTGGTGGTGCACCTGGGCTGAGGTGGCCTTACCATGTCTGGTGCAGTGCCATCTGCCCTGTATGGCACCCACACATACTAAGTCACAAATGCAATGTGAGTCTGTGTTTGTGTTGCCATGCTAGAGACAACCCAGTGGGGGTATCACTACAGGGATGTGAGTGGCAGGCACGCCATGCCACTTCTATGCTGCAGGCATGCCACCCTTGTGCCTGTCTCATGCATTCCAAGGCTCCCATTGTGCAGTTGCATGGAAACATAGAAACATAGAATTTGACAGCAGATAAGGACTACTTGGCCCATTCGGTCTGCCCATTTCTTTCTACCTACTCTATTACATCAGACTGTGCCTGATCTACAGCTCTTTTTACCTCCACCTTACATAGAAACATAGAACTTGATGGCAGATAAGGACTGCTTGGCCCACCCAGTCTGCCCATTTCCCTACATAATGGATAAGCTGCAGATCCTACTTGACCAACAGCCTACTTCCCCCTACCCCCCACTGGAATTGTCTTATGTCTGTCCCATGCATTCTGGAATTCCCCCACTGTTTTTGACTCTACGACCTCCTAAGGAAGGTTGTTTCATGCATCCACAATCCTCTCCATGAAAAAATACTTCCTCACATTACCTCTGAGCCATCTCCCTCTAGCTTCAAATTGTGTCGCCTTGTTCTTGCACATCTCTTTTTCTGAAAGATGCTACCGTCTTAGACTTTGTTGATTCCCTTGAGGTACTTGAAAGTTTCTATCATGTCCCCCTTCTCCCTCCTTTCCTCGAGGGTATACATATTAAGCTCCTTTAGTCTCTCTTCATATGTCTCCTGGTGTAGACCCTGCACCATTTTGGTTGCCCTCCTCTGGACAGCCTTCACCCTGTGTATGTCTTTACGGAGATGGGGTCTCCAGAACTGCACGCAGTACTCCAGATGGGGTCTCATCAACTGTTTGTACAGAGGGATAACAACTTCCTGTTTTACTAGTGATGCCTCTCCCTATGCATCCCAGTATCCTCCTTGCCCTCCTTACTGCCTTCTCACATTGCTTGTCCACCTTTAGGTCATCTGATATAACTACCCCCAGGTCCCTTTCCATTTTTGTTGTTGTTAGTATCTCATCCCACTTCCTTTACACTATGATTCCTTTGTGCTTATCCCATGCATTCTTGAACCCCACCACTGTTCTTGCCCCCACAACCTCTTGCTGGGAGGCTGTTCCAGGAATCCATCCCTCTTTCTGTGAAGAAGTACTTCTTCACATCCCTTCTGAATCTACCCCCCCCAGCTCATAGCATGTCCTCATGTTCTTGAGCACCTTTTCTTCTGAAAAATACTCCCCTCCTGTATCTTGTTTACTGACATGAGGTATTTAAAGGTCTGGATCATATCTCCCCTCTCCCTGCTCTGCTCCAGGGGGTACATACTGAGGTCCTTTAGTCTGTCCTCACAGGGCTTTTGATTCAACCCTGCACTATTTTAGTTGCCCTCCTCTGGCTTGCCTCCATTCTGTGTATATCTTTCCAGAGATGTGGTCTCTAGAACTGGACACAGTACTCTAGGTGGGATCTTACCAGTGATCTATACAGAGGCAACACCACCTCCCTCTTTCTGCTGGTGATACCCCTCCCTATGCACCCCAGCATCACACGTGCCCTTCCTACTGCCTTATCACATTGCCTGGCCAGCTTTAGGTCATCTGATATGATCACCCTGCTTGGTGGTCAACAATACCACTCTACCCATTTTGTATTCCATCTCTGGGTTTCGTTGCCAAAAGTACAATATTTTGCACTTTTTTGCATTGAAACCCAGCTGCCATACCCTTGACCACTCCTCTTGTTTTCTCAGGTCTCTGCTCATCCTTTCAACCTCCCCTTGAAGAGTCCATGCTATTGCAGATTTTGGTGTCATTTGCAAAGAGGCAGATCTTCCCTTCCAGATCCTCTACAATGTCACTTATAAAAACATTGAAGAGAAGTGGTCCCAGCACTGATCTCTGAGCCACCCCACTGGTCACCATCCCTTCCTTGTAGTGAATTCTGTTTACCACCACCCCCCTCTGTCACTTATCCCTTAACCAATTTTTTATCCAGTTTATCACCTTTGGACTCACTCCTAAGCTACTCAACTTGCTTACTAGTCTCCTATGTGGAACAGTGTTGAACGCCTTACTGAAATCATGGTAGGCCATGTCCACCACTCCACCCTGATCTAGTTCCTTGGTCACCCAGTCAAAGAAATTGAATATGATTTGTTTGACATGACCTCCCCATTGTGAAATCAGGCAGCCTTGGGTCTTGTAACTCTCTGGATTCAAGATATTCTACAGTCCTTTCCTTCAGCAATGACTCCACTAACTTTCCCATAACTGATGTCAGGCTGACTGGCCTATAATTGACAGCCTCCTTCCTGCTACCACTTTTGTGTAGTGGGACTACATTTGCCCTCCTCCAGTCCTCCAGAACAACTCCTATTTCCAGTGAACTGTTAAATGGAACTGTAAGAGGTGCAGCCAGCATTTCCCTGAGCTCCCCCCAATATCCTTAGATGTGCCCCATCTGGCCCCATTTCTTTGTCCACCTTCAGATTAGCAAGTCCCTTCAGGAATCTATCCTCCAAAACAAGATTAGTGCCTACCTCCCTCCTGCCAAAGCTTTTGTTACTTTTTTGTGGCCCCCTCCCTTTCTCCTTTGTCTATGAACACTAAACAAAAGTATTTGTTCAGGATGTCTGCCTTTTCCTGGTCCCTCTAGTCTAGTGCATCCCTAAGGTCTGGTGCCAATCCGTGTACACCCGCTGGTTTCACGTCTCAGCTTGCCTTGGTATGATGGTGAGTGAGGATGCTGAAAACCAGGGGCAGAGGTTAGAGAGGCATTGGGAGGAAGACTATGTCCCAGTAGGACAAGCTGGTTCTGATTGCTCATTATGATGAGTATCAGAAGGCAATCATTCAAAAAAAGGTAGCTTTTATGTCTAGGATAACTGCAGCTGGGAAGAATCGATAGGCTCAGCTCTTTCTGGCTGTAGACAGGCTATTACATCCAGCCTGTCTGAACACTGTAAGAGCTTTTTCAGCTAAAAAATGTGAGGAGTTTGCTCAGTTCTTTTCAGACAGTGTCTCCTCCATTAGGGCTGGGATTTCTCCAAGTGGAATACCATGATCCAGCAGTGGTGGGCCTCAGCTGGGCAGGCATGTTCGGTCTCCCTGGGGAGAGTTCCAGCCAGGGATGATAGTGGAGGTCGGTGGAGTGATTTCGAGGCTTAAAACAACATTCTGGGACCTTGCCCAGGGCCTGACGCGATTACTTGTTATTACGGCGGGGTCCTGGGCCCAGTTTTTGCTGAGACTGTCAGGTGTTCCCTTGCAGTGTGGGTCTTCCCAGAGTCCCTTAAACAAGCTCTGGTAAAGCCCCTATTGAAAAAAACATATTTGAACCATGATGTCTAGGCGAATTACCAGCCTATCTTGAACCTCCTCCTTTTAGGGAAGATTCTTGAGAAGGTGGTCGTGGAACAGCTTGAGAGTTACTTCATGGACTTCCAGATCTATGAACTGTTCCAGTCCAAATTTAGGGCTATGCACAGCACAGAGACCATGTTGGTTAAGGTGTTGAATGACTTGCTCAGGGCAAGGGATAGAGAAGAGTGATAGCTTCTCATTCTCCTCGATCTCTCATCAGTGTTTGACACGTTGGGCCATGGGATGTTGTTGGACAGGCTGAGAAAATACATTAGACTCACCGGCAAGGTCAGCAGCTAGTTCAAGTTCTTTCTCTGGGGCAGGTCCCAGAGGGTGGTACTGAGGAATTATTCCTCAGGCCCAATGGCTCTGCCCTGCGGAGTACCTCAAGGCTCTATCCTCTCCCCCATATTGTTCCTCATGTACATGCTGCCCCTGGGCGAGGTCAAAAGGTGGTATGAGCTGTGTTTTCATTACTATGTTGATGATACTCAGCTCTACCTGTCCTTCACATCCAGAAGATCTGACACAGTAGACGTGTTAGGACTTTTCATTGGTACAACCAAACTGGAGGCCTCCTTTAAAGTGAGGAATTTGGGCACTGTTCTGGACAATGAGCTGACACTTGAAGCTCAGGTGTCACCTGTTGTCTGAACCAGTTCTTACCATCTCTGGAACATCATCTGAATTAAATCTTTTATTCCCCCTGATGACCTGACCACACTGGTACATGCGTTCATCACCCCAAGGCTTGACTACTGTAACACACTCTACCTCAGGGTCAGAGGAGGTGCAGTGCATGCAGCTTTTGCAGAACATAGCAGCCCGGCTGTTGGCTGGACACTCAGGGGTCAGTCATATTATGCCAGTGTTATGTGAACTGCACTAGCTGCCTGTGCACTGGTGCATCACATTTAAAATAGGGGTTTTGACCTATAAGACCCTACATGGGTTGGCTCTGGGGTACCTGAAGGAGCTTCTGCATCCCGACACCCCAAGTCAATCTTTCAGATCAGAAGGAGAGGCCCTCCTGGAGATCCTAGAGTTACTATAGGTTACATGCGAGCATACAAAATAACCAGCAGATAAAGGCCTTATGGTCTATCAAGTCTGCTCAATTGTGCAGCTAGCAGCCCTTATACTGCAGCTGCCCCCTCCCTCCCCCTCCCTCCCCTACTCCAGTGACCTTCCCCATACCCTGTCCCATCCTCTTTGAAGGTTAAAGTTCTCCGGGGAACAGGCATTCAAGGTGTCCGCCCCAGTCGTCTGGAATTTATTGCCAGGGTACCTCTGGGAGATGCCTTTCCTAGAGGTATTTAAAAAACATCTAAAAACATTCCTATTCCAACAGGCCTTTGGGGCCTGAGAAATATATTTATTCCACTAATCATCTTAGTAATTGACTACTATGGATTTTTAAAGGCTGTATTTAATTGATTTTTGTGTTGCTTGCATGCATGTGCAAGAAACACATTGCATCAGGCTTCCTTCACAACCGGGTTGTAGAGGCATGGCAGTGCTGTGCCGAATGGCAGCAGCCCATTCAGGGGCTGGATTCTGTCTCGGCCAATAGAGAAGCATACTGTAGATCACTGGCAGTTAATGAGCATGCCACTAGGATCAAAGAAACTGAGCCACTGCAATCAGGGAGCGCCCCATCACTACTCAATCAGCTGTTTTTGCTGTGGGGCCTCCCTGACTGCAGCTGCCAATTACACAGCTGCACTGTGGTGTGTTCCCATGGTGATGGCTTCTCTGTTGGCCTCTCACAGTCCCCATGAAGCTGACAGAAAGCCACCGCCTGCCATTCAGTGTGTCTTCCTGGTGAAACATTTCAATAAATACAAAGAAAGCTGACCGGGGGTGCCGATGAGGTAGCCAAATCCCCATCAGCATGATGCCCCCCTCTCCATTTGTTGTGTGCTGAGGGGGTGCCCAATCCCCCTCGACAAATGCACACTCTCCCCCCCAAGCACAAGCACAGTGCATGGCCGACGGGCTGCCCAGTCCCCATCGGCTGCAGCACCCCCCCAAAAAAGAAGCACCTAGGTGTGCCAGCATGTTGGGAGCCCACCCCAGTGTGCAAAAAAGCGTCCCACATTGTCTATTTATTTGTGAAACCTGTAAAAACAGAAAACAGTCCCTCACAGTCTTTTGTACCCCACCTTCCCCCAACCCGCATCCACCGACTGCACACCCACCTCCCCACACCCCATACTTACCTCCAGAGCCCGGCGCGATGATCTTTAGTGGACTGGGAACACGTCTGTACTCTTCAAAGCTGACTGCAAACTGAAGAAATGCCGGTAAGCTGTATAATGGCATAAATAGTTTTTTTTCAACTTAGGTGGATATCTCGGCCATTTGTGGGAATTTGTTCACCAAATTTTCAACATGGGGTTCTTGGGACCCCACCTCATGAACCCAGTTACTGTCATTTTTTTTATTCTGTTCCGAAAGGTGATTGCACGGTCACTGCATGGAACCACCTTTCAGAACTGATTAACAAAACAATAGTGTCACAGTTCATGAGGTAGGCCCCCAAAACCCTATGTTGAAAATTTGGTGAAAAAATTCCCCAAAATGACTGTTTCATGAGCGTGCGTTGCGCAGTTTCTTCGCAGGCTTGTAACTTTGAGAATTTTTAATATTTTCACTCCAGATTTTCAACATTGTCATTTTATCACACTTCCTTATGAACAGTACAGCTGTCATTTTTCACAACTCACCCAAAATGTGTTTTCGCACATGTAGCACACAATGGCGCAGTCGGAGTGCGAAATCAATGTTTGGGACAGATTAAGAAAATCACAGTGACACTGTTCATGAGCAGAAGTCTTAAAATGCCTATGTTGGAAATTTGGTGACAAAAGTCCATAAAATGACTCTGTTACAAGCGTGCATTGCGCAGTTTCTACACACCTGTGTAACTTCATGAATTTGTAATATTTTCACTCCAGATTTTTAACATTGGTATTTTTCCACACCTCCTTATGAACAGTGCTGCTGTAATTTTTTACATCCTGGCTGAAATGCGTTTTCACACTTCTGGCGCAGAATAGCGAGGTCAATGTGGGAAGTCAGTGTTTGGGACAGATTAAGAAAATCACAGTGACACTGTTCATGAGTGGGGGTCCTAAAATGCCTATGTCGAAAATTTGGTGTAAAAAAATCACCAAAATAATAACTTGTGTGCGTTGCATAGTTTCTACGCATGCTTGTGACTTCACCAGTTTTTTATATTTTTACTCCTGATTTTTAACATTACCGTTTTTTTACACCTCCTCATGAACAATACAGCTGTCATTTTTCACATCCTGTTCGAAATGTGTTTTCGCACCTGTGGCACCAAATGGCACAGTCGTGGGCAAAAATCACCTTTCGGCTAACAAACTGATAGTGTCACTGTTCATGCAGTAGGATCACAAAAAGCCCATTTTGAAAACTTGGAGTAAAAATACCAAGAAACACCCAGGGCATTAGGGTTTCCAACCATAATGCCCTACCCTGTAGGGACTGACAGGCATCAGGGGTGTGACTTGGGATTGTTGACAGTAATGCTCATGCCATTCCACCCCTATCCCCACCCTGCAGCTAGTAACAGGTGTCGAGGTGCGCCTCGGACTCTTTGGCCCCAGAGTTCACCCCATTCTCCTATAGTGCACCCATTTCAGCGTATTTCCTTATGGAATGAGGTGAGTGTAAAGCCCGAACACCTCGAGGAACACCTCAACACTTGTAATTGTCTGCAGGGTAGAGTGAGGTGAACTGTCGTGACGATTATGGGTGATGACCAAAAGTCACACCCTAATGCCTGTCCATCTCTGCAGGGTGGGGGTGGAGTTGGCATCAGTTCAATACTTCAATGCCATTCCTATACTGCATCTGTCTGACCCCTGCACTTCCACTGCTAATGCCAGCAAGCAACCATTCGGCATTGACAAATGTGTGTGTTCATTTGCAAGGCAAGCAAACATACTGGTATAGGTCTGAACTGTGAGGTGGCTTCGGGGGCGGGGGGCCTTCCCCTCATCAACCTATCAAAGCTTCAGAATACTGAATCTACTTCCTAATTACATCCACTGTCTGCCTTTCTCTTCCTTTTTACAGTGCTTGTGCTTGCACAAGAAATGTTTTGCTACAGAGAATGGCACTACAGAGGTGTGTCACTGACTAGCCCAATGCAGGTCAAGCTGCACTGGGCTCATCCTTGACAGATCAATTATCATGCAAGCTAAGTATGACAATGGTTTAAAGTTTATGGGCGGAAACTTTGTGTACTTGAAACAAATGAAGCACTCCAATGAGAGAAAGTAGGCTGTTGGTTAACTAGGATCTGCAGCCTATCCATTAGTAAGGAAATGGGCAGACTAGGTGGGCCAAGCGGTCCTTATCTGCTGTCAAATTCTGTTTCTTCCATTTCAAGTACATAAAGCCGTCCCCCCCGCTCTGTTTTCCTTGCTGTCTCTCCTTCCTCCCCTGCACACACCTTTTGTCTCGTGTGTTCCCCGTACCTCATTTCTCCCTTGTTGTCTCTCTGACCCTCCTGTCTCCTCATGTTTTGTATTTCTTCCGAGCCAGGCTCCAGTGACCGTGCTAATGTGACTGACTAAGCCATGTGGGAGGAACCAAAGAATCTTTAGCTTAAACGATGCACCACAAAACTGCCTACTGCTCTGTGGGACAAGTGTTGCTGTAAGAGCTGAAACCTGATGTACTCCAAGAGCCAGAGTGGATGGTCGACTCAGACTGTGCACGTATTTTGTGAACAGCAGAATACTCCAGTAGCACTCCAAACATTCCCGCGGCTCTAAGAATACACTTTTTTTCTTAAAGCGAATCCGCACAATTCTTCTTTTGAATGGATTTGATTGACTGTGTGGCAGCACCTGACCGTGCGATAATGCAGACCTCCATGCAACCAGAATACAATTAACAACTTCTGTGTACACCCTCAGACTTCAGACCCAGCCCTTGAACCGGGCCACCGGATCGCCACCAGGAGCGGCTGTGGCTTCAATAGCTGGGCTGATAAGCCACCAACACCTACCCACCTCTGGGACCAGTGCCACCAGACCCAGCCCTTGAACCGGGCCACCGGATCACTGACAGGAATGGCCACAGCTCCAATAGCCGGGCCAACAAGCCACCAATGTCAACCCACCTCTGGGACCAGAGCCACCAGACCCAACCCTTGAACCGGGACATCGGATCGCCGCCAGGAGTGGCTACAGCTCCAATAGCTGGACCAACAAGCCACCAATGCCAACCCACCTCTGGGACCAGCGCCGCCGGACCCAGCCCTTGAACTGGGCCACTGGATTGCCGCCAGGAGTGGCTGCGGCTCCAATAGCCGGACCGACAAGCCACCAACGCCTACCCGCCTCTGGGACCAGCGCCGCCGGATTAGACCCCTGCCTGGAGCCGCTGAAGCTGTGAGCAACTGCCATTGGTTGCAGTGCTTCCTGTCTCGCATCTGATTGGTCCTCAGACTCTTGAACAGCCGCTGATTGGCCAGCCCTGTCTCTCTGCCTTGCTCTGCTCTCCAGGTGCTGCACGCATTGACCTTCATTCAGTTTTGCCATAAAATTTCCTTATTTGCATTACTGTTGGATTAGAAACATAGAAACATAGACTTTGATGGCAGATTAGGACCGTTTGGCCCATCTAGTCTGCCCATTTCCCTACCTACAGGACAGGCCGCAGATCCAAGTTAACCAACAGACTATTTCTTCCTACCCCCCACAAGAATCGCCTTATGTCTGTCCCATGCATTCTTGAATTCTCCCACAGTTTTAGACCCCACAACCTCCTTAGGAAGGCTGTTCCGTGCATCCACTACCCTGTCTGTGAAATAATACTTCCTCACATTGCCCCTGAACCGCCCTCCTTCTATCTTTAAATTGTGTCCCTTGTTCTTGCCGTCTCTTCTGAAAGATGCTACCCTCTTGGACTTTGTTGATTCCACTGAGGTACTTAAAGTTTCTATCATGCACCCTCTCCTTATTTCCTCAAGGGTATACATATTAAGCTCCTTTAGTCTCTCCTCATATGGCTTCTCTTGCAGACCCTGCACCATTTTAGTTGCCCTCCTCTGGACTACCTCTATCCTGTCTATGTCCTGGCAGAGATGGGGTCTCCAGAACTGGACACAGTACTCCAGATGGGGTCTCACCAACTGTCTGTACAGAGGGATAACAACTTCCTGTTTTCTGCTGCTGATGCCTCTCCCTATATATCCCAGTATACCCCCAGCCCTCCCTACTGCCTTCTCACATTGCTTGCTAACCTTAAGGTCATCTGATATGATTACCCCCAGGTCCCTTTCCTTTTTTGTTGTTACTACCTCCCCTCCCATTGTGTATTCTTCCCCTGGGTTCTTGTTTCCCAGGTGCATTATTTTGCACTTCTTTGCATTGAATCCTAGCTGCCATACTTCTGACCATTCCTCCAACCTTGCCAAGTCCCTTTTCATCCTTTCCACGCCTCTTGTGTATCAACCCTGTTGCAGATCTTTGTGTCATCTGCAAAAGGCATACTTTTCCTTCCAGTCCCTCAGCAATGTCACTGATGAAGACATTAAAAAGGACTGGACCCAATACTGAACCCTGCGGTACCCCACTAGTAACCCCTCTTTCTTCAGAATGGACTCCATTTACAATTACCTTCTGTGTCCTGTTGTGCAGCCAATGTTTTACCTAGGCTACCACCCTGGGACCCACTCCCAGGCTGGTTAATTTGACTATTAATCTTTTGTGTGGGACTGTGTCAAATGCCTTGCACTGTAATAATCTGTTTAATGTGTTTTTTGCTGGTAATGCTGTTCTAAAATTGTACTAGGCCTGTTTTCACTTGTTTTACCTCTCTGCTCTCCTGACTCTCGCTTCCATCCTGTAACCCCCCACTCTGCTTTTCCTTCACCTCTTTCTCACACCCCGCCTCCCACAGCACCAGGGCTATTACTAAATCCATTTTGGTCTTTTATCCTCTGCTGCCTTCCCCCAACCCCTCTGAAGTAATTCCCTGTCTTTGTGTTTTCATCTCTCCCTGACTCACTGCTTTCACGCTGCTTCCCGCCACCCAATTTAGTTTCTGCGTCACCTTTCTCACCACCTCCCCTACCTATAGCTAATTCCTCTCTCCTCTCTTTCTCCCCCCTCAGACCCAGCCCTTGAACCGGGCCACTGGATGACTGCCAGGAGTGGCCGCGGCTCCAATAGCTGGGCTGACAAGCCACCAATGATTACCTGCCTCTGGGACCTGCGCCACCAGGTAAGACCCCTGCCTGGAGCCGCTGAAGCTGTGAGCGACTGCCATTGGTCGCAGTGCTTCCTGCCTCACGCCTGACTGGTCCCCATCCTCTTGAACAGCCACTGATTGGCTGGCCCTGTCTCTCTGCCTTGCTCTGCTCTCTGGGCGCTGCGCCCATTGACTTTCATTCAGTTTTGCTGTAAATTTGCCGCCCCCCACCTCCCTTCTACCTTACTTAACTAGACCTCAAACCCCGCCCACCTCCTTACACTCCCCCACCTGCTCGTTGCCTATTGGCTCACACCCTTGACTCCTTCCCCTCCCCATGCGCCTCCTTTCAACCCTTTCTCATCCCCCACAGCACTTACCGATCATGGCACTCTCTCTCTCTCTCTCTCTCTCTCTCTATCTGCCTCCTGCTAACCAAGTTACTCTCTCTTGTCCAACTCACTGCCCCCTCCCTCCTGTGCAAGTACGCAAGCTATGCAGGTATTCTCCACCCTTTCCTCGCCTCTCCTCCTTCTCACCCTGCCCCCCCTCCTCTCTCTCTCTCCCTGGCCCCAGCCATCTCCACCCCCTCCCCACCTCCACTACCCCTTACTCAGGATTCACTGCTACTCCCAGGAACCCTCCACTACCACACTAGACCTGTGCATGGCCCACCATTTGGATATTCCCCGGATACTTACTTCTACAGCTATATTCAACAAGTGTGACCACCTCTCCACACTGTACCACCTTGCAGTCCATAGGGGATGCTGCTTGGAACCTGGCCATCACAGCCCCTGGAAACAGCGATCAAAACTATCTTTCAAGGAGTTGCGACTTTGCTCCATAAAACTCCTACTCCTCCTCCTACTCATCTCAGGAAATGTCCATCCAAATCCTGGCCCAAGCAGCTCCTGCCACACAAAAACTCTAGGTGCCCTTATCCTCGCAACCATTAATATCTGCAGCCTACTGCCAAAACTGGACGCACTCCAAGCCTTCATATGCCAACACAACCCTGACATCCTTGCAGTGGTGGAAACCTGGCTAACGCCTAAAGTTCCTGACCTGGCAGTAACCATACGGGGCTACAATGTTCACAGGCTGGACCGGGTCTCTAAAAAAGGTGGTGGTTGTGCAATCTATATCAAAGACTCCCTGTTGTGGCACCCTGTAGCTACTCCCTCACATGCTGCCTTAGCCCAGATTCTGCCAATAAAAATTGTCCTAGGTCCTAACCATAAAGCCCTGACTATTGTCTCCATATGCATCCTGCCCAAGGATCTTAAGCATGGCTTCAATGACATCCTGAACTTTATCAACTTACATCCTCCAGAAGCCAAACTTATTCTACTAGGTGATTTCAATATAAACTGGTTAGCATCGGACGCCAGTGCTCACAAAGACTTCATCTCAGCTGCTAGCCTCACGCAAATGGTCAACTCCCCTACCAGGACTAACTACAAGACTGGCACCAGTACCCTCCTGGACTGGGTCCTCACCACTCACCCCACAAGGATCTCTCGTACTACCGTTCTCCCGTACTCTCTCAGTGACCACTCCCCAGTCATATGTGCATGGTCCAGCAAATTCCTCAAGCCCCCTCCCCAAATTATCTCTAGCAGGGTCCTTCCTCATGGAAAACTTCCACATCTCAAACACCACCTGCTTCTACAAGACTGGCTACCTATTTACGAGGCAACAGATGCTAACTCGACTCTTGATCATTTCATCTCTATTTTCAACAGGGCCTGTGACCTCTTTGCCCCTGCTAAAAGGCACAAAACAAAATCTTTCTGCAACCCCTGGCTCACCGCGGGTCTTCTTTCTCAGCTGAAATTAAGGGACCACCTCTGGGCGGTTTCCAAAGCTACTGGCAAACAACTGGATATCCAAAAATACAAACAAGCACAAAATGAGTGCACTAAAGCCATCTGGCTTACGAAATCCACCTATTACAAAGACTCTCTCACCAATACCTGGGGAAATGGATGTGCATTTTGGGATAATATCAAGGAAGTTACGGGGAAGCAGCCAAAAACCTCTCTGGCCATGTTAATAGTTGATGGATCCTCAACCCTTGACCCCATGGTGGTCGCTAACACCTAACATGGCTTTTTCAGACCTTAGTGCTGTTCTACCCCCTGACTTTTTCGAAAACAGGCCACCTCCCCCAACATTTCGCCTCCACAGTCTAACCATCCCCTCTTCTACTTCAGGGAGGTAAGGTTAAATGAAGCTCACCGCTATATTGCTGCTGCTATCTCTAAATCCAGTTCTAGTAGTGACACCCTGGATCTTAGGCTTCTGTCGCTTAACCTCGATGAGGTAATTTGTCCATTAACAAAAATCCTAAACCTCTCTCTCAGCTGTGGAAAATTCCCAGACTTATGGAAAACAGCCATTGTGACACCTGTCCATAAAAGTGGTGATAAGACGAATCACTCAAATTATCACCCTATCTCCATACTGCCCCCACTCTCTAAGGCTCTTGAGCGCATCGTGGCTGATCAACTTACCGACCACCTGGATAAATAGAATATACCTTGTGCACAACAACATGGATTCCAGAAAGGTCACAGCACCACCACAGCCCTTCTTGAGTTCACTGGAGCTTTGCACAAATCCCTCGACAATGGCCTACTCACAGGGGCTGTCTTCGTCGACCTCTCCAAGGCATTCGATACTGTACACCATGGGCTACTAACTGACCAACTACAGAATGCTGGGCTTTCATCAGACTCTGCTCTCTGGTTTAAAAGCTACCTAGAAAACCGGTCACAAAGAGTAAAAATTGCTGACGCTCTTTCAGATACCCTGCCTGTTCGCTCTGGTGTCCCACTGGGGTCCATACTGGGCCCCCTCCTTTTCATCCTTTTCTTAAACTCTCTCCCTCAACACTGCTCTGAACAAATCATGCTGTATGCCGATGATGCACAAAGACCCTGCAACACTACAACACAACCTTCAACTTGGTTTCAGTACTGTAGAGTCATGGTTTCTTAATCATAAGCTGGTCCTTAATCACAAGAAAACCAAATCTATGCTCTTAAGCAGCTCTCATATTCCACACAAGCTACACCACTTGGCCATCTCCACCTCCCAGAAGAACACCCTAGAACAGGTGGTGTCCTTCAAATACTTAGGAATTCAGCTTGATCCTAATTTCTCCTATGGAACTCACGCTGATAATGTTGCTAGAGCTGCAAATACACGGCTTGGTCTTCTCTACAAACACAGACAACACCTCACGCCGGAAGCACTGAAGATTGCTGTCCAGAGCTCTGTGATCTCTGTTATAGACTATGGTCTCATTATTTATGGCTCTGCCACAACCACAACCCTTACACGCATATCAACTGCCTTAAATAAGGCATGCCGGCTCATCACTGGTGCCCACCGTCTCACCCACACATGTGACCTGTACACTCGGACTGGCTGGCTCCAACTATCCAGCTGCATCAAGTATCTCACTTGCTCCATGGCGAAAAAAATCTACCTTGGCCTTGCACCTCCTGGGGTCTCAGCCCTGCTACACCACTAAACCAACAATTGTTGTCTACGGAGATCCAATATGCAGCTACTGAAAGTCCCCCACTGTTGCACTTCCCGGGGACAATGCTCCTTTGCCTATAGAGCGCCACTCTGGTTCAGTGGCCTTAGCCCCACCATCTCCTCTGCCCCGACACTTGGTATGTTTAAAACTAGACTCCGGGACCATCTCACTGCCAACAGCTCCTGTGACTGCCCCTCTTAACCCCAGTTTCTCTATTTCTCTGCCTGCTCTAGTGGTCCTCTCCCCGCTCACCTGACACACCCGTCACACCTTGGTATACCCCATGCTGCACTTTCCACTCATTCCCTGCCGTATCTACCTATCTCTCTACCCTCTACCTGTCCCATCCCTTAGCCTCTACTCCCCTCTTTCCTCTCCCCGTGACTCTGGCACTTCTCATCTTACATCTGTTGTTCTGATGAATGCCTCTGGCTGCTTTGTTTATTTTGTTACCCTCAAAATGTATTAATCTGCAAATTGTATGCAATGACCACATTGTTGTTAATTCTGACAATTTGTATTTCTCTGACATGGAACCTTTGTAAAAGAGCCTTGGCTCAAAGGTAATTGTAATCCTAGACTTAAAATAAAAAAAAATAAAAAAACTCAGCCACCTCACGGACAACTGGGCACCGAGTCCATGGTGAAATCAGTACCGTCCTGCACAATTTGTAGCTTCTGAGGCCCCAGTCCATGCTGTGTGTAGTCAGATTGCATTTTTAGACTGCAGTCCAGCAGCACAGACAGATTATGTCCCCAAGTTGGGGAAGTGCAATGGGGACAAGCCAGATGAAGTGATCCCACTGTGCAGTCTGATTGCAGAGAGACAGAGAGAGAGATAGCTAGAGAGAGAGAGAGAGAGAGAGAGAGAGAGAGAGAATGTCAGGTAATGGTACAGCAATCTCATGTCTGCGTGACAAGTTGTTTATTTATTTAGTTTTTGTTGACCGGGTAAGTGCACTAGGCAAATTCTGCCTATTTTCAGGCACGACCTGGAGGAGGGGGATACAGATGAATGCCAACTGACTTTGAACCAGATTAAGCTGTTGGTGGTATTTTTAGTGAATGGGGAGAAATTTGGTCAAAGCACCAGGAAATTCCCCTACTCTTTTCAAGAAGTGCCATGGGATCTTTAACATCCACCTGAACTACCACTAGAACAGGCAGATGGGACCTCAGTATAACGTCTCATCTGAAAGACGGCACCTCAGGAGTGCAGCACCCCACCCTCATGCTGCACTGCAGTGTCAGTATTGGGATAGTAACCCAAGTGCCTGGAGTGGCACTTGGGTTAATATCCAGTTGTGCCTAGGGGACACAGAAACACCACACAGTGCAAGACAGCAAGACGCGCATGGCAGCTGTGTAGCCTGTGAGCTCAGAGGCACAGCGTCTGTGTGTGTTCTGCCTGCCACTACCCTGTACAGTTTGCAGATAATTAGCAGTCCGACTTGGCAAGGAGGTAGTTGAAAGTGACAGTGGCCATGTGGTCTGGTGTGTAAAAGAGAGAAAGACACACACACAGACAATGGGAGACAGTAGGTACCAAAGTTGCGGCAATTAGCTGCAACACTGTCTGTCTATGTCTCTGTCCGCTGAAACAGTGGAAGCAATGATCAGCAGTATAGAGCCCTCTGACAGGCTGTAATACAAGAGAGCAGAGGAGAGAGTGAGTGTGACAGTGGCCACCCAGAGTTTCCTTTCCTGGAACCCCCCCAACTGTGGCTGCCCCATTGCCTGTTCCCCATCCTCAGTGCACAGACAATAGAGAGAGAGTGAGAGACAGCATCATCACTCTTCTGCACCTGCACCATGGCTGAAATGTCCTGTGAGACAGCAAGAGAAAAAACATTGGGATGTTGTTGTCTGTGGCCTCCCCTTGCTCTCCGGTACAGAGCAATGCTGCAGTTTGTGTGCAGGAGAGACCTGTATATTTGCTGTGTCTCTCTCTTGCTGACTCTCTCTCTCTCTCTCTCTCTCTCTGTCTCCCTCAGTGTCTTTTTCTTTGGGAACCTCTGTGCTGCTTTCCCACCTCCCATACAACAAGTTCTCTGTGTCCCATTCTGCCAACCCCCCTTCCCCAAATCCCAGTGACAGAAAGTGAGAGAGCGCAACTGAGTTTTTTCCCCCGACATTCAAGAACAGAGCTCGGTGCTTAGAAAGAGAGCGATATATAGAAAGCGAGACAGGGAAAATAACAGAGAGAGTAGAGAGAGAGACAGATACTGGGGGAGCAGCATTGAAAAGACAATGTGTGCTGTATCCTTTCTCTGTGTGTCTGTGGATAGTAGTGTGTTAGGGAGGACATAGTGGGGAATAACACAAGCAAGCAGCATACTGTATGCTTGTGTGTGTCTTTCTCTTTCTTTAATTCATAAGAGAAAGATACAGACATAGAAACATAGAAATTGTCAGCAGATAAGAACTGCCTGGCCCATACAGTCTGCCTGTAAGCCCTTGTATTGGATTACTTCTTCTGACCCACTCACTGCTGTACCTCTGTGGTTCCCCATCCCTGTCCCAAGCATGCTTGAATCCATCCACAGTGCTTGCTCCCACCATCTCCTGAGGCAAACCATTCCACACGTCCACCACCCTCACTGTGAAGAAGAACTTCCTCACATTCCCTCTTAACCTCCCACCTTCTAATTTATGTCATGCCCCTTCGGTCTTGTGCTCCTCCTGTATTGGAAAATGTCTCCTCCCTGCACCTTGTTTATACCCTTGAGGTACTTGAATGTTTCTATCATAGCCCCTCTTTCCCTCCTCTCCTCTAGTGAGTACATATTGAGGTCCCTTAATTTCTCCTCTTATGTCTTGTGTTGCAAGCTCTGGATCATCTTATTCGCCCTTCTCTGGACCGTCTCCAGCCTGTTAATATGCTTACGAAGGTGCGACCTCCAGAACTGCACACAGTACTCCATGTGAGACCTGACCATGGTTTTATATAATGATATCACTACTTCTCTCCTTATGCTGGTGATACCCCTGCCTATGCACCCTAGCATGTCACTGGCACTCTCAGCTGCCTTAGCACTTTGACATTTTCAGGTCATCTGAAATAAGAACCCCCAGGTCCCTTTCCTTCTTTGTGACTGTCAGCAACTCCCCTTCCCCCCCCCCATCCTCTAGCTTTCCCCAGGATTTCTGTGTCCCAGGTGCATCATTTTGCACTTTTTTGAATTAGACTTCAGTTGCCAGTCCCTACACCATTTTTCAAGCTTCCCCAGGTCCCTCCTCATTTTCTCCACCCCCTCTGGGGTATCCACTGTGTTACAGGTCTTGGTGTCATCTGCAAACAGGCAGACCTTTCCCTTCAGCCCTTCTGCAATGTCACTAATGAAGACATTGAACAGGACTGGCCCCAGGACCGATCCCTGCGGCACCCCACTGGTCACCCCCTCTCCCTAGACTGCACCCCATTTACCACCACTCTCTGCCTCTTGTCTGTTAGCCAGTTTCTATCCCAGTTTACCACCCTTTCCCCCATGCCCAGCCTACCCAGCTAGTTTATCAGTCTGCTATGTGGGATGGTGCCAAAGGCTTTGCTGAAATTAAGGTAAGCGTCCACTGCCCCACCCTGATTTCGTTCCTTTGTCACCCAGTGAAAGAGATCAACCAGATTTGTCTGACATGACCTCCCCACTGTGAATCCATGTTTCCTATGGTCCTGGGATCCGATGGCTTCTAGATGCCCCACTATCCTTTCTTTAAGAAATGTCTCCATGATCTTCCCCACTACTGAGGTGAGGCTGACCAGCCTATAGTTCCCTGTCTCCTCCCTGCTGCTGGATTTGTGTAGAGGGACCACATATGCCCTCCTTCAGTTCTCTGGTAACACCCCTGTGTTGAATGACACAGTGAACATAGCTGCAAGAGGTACTTCTAGCTTCCTTCACAGTTCTCTTAATATCCTTGGGTATATGCCATCTGGTCCCATCGCTTTGTCCACCTTCAGTTTAGTCAGTTCCTGCAGGATTCTTTTGTCTGTGAATGGACTATTGTCCACCTCTTCACTGCCTTGGCAACTGCTGTACTGCTGTGGTCCTTGCCCCTTCCCCTCTTCTGTGAATACTGAACAGAAAGGCACAGTGGATGTCTTGGGGGGGGGCACATGACAGTTCTTAGGCATGGTACTATCACTTCCTAATACCTAAACAGCACATATAAGCAAGCAACATTCGGCATTGACAAATGCTTCTTTAAAGACTGTATTTAATTGATTTTATATTTATTGCATTATAAGTTTTATATATGTATGTTCCTAATGCTGTTTGTCTGTTATATCTTGTGAGGGCACCCTGAGCCCAAAATAAATAAACTCTACTCCACCTCCTTCTCTATACACAGTCCCCCCCTTCCCTTTTTAACCTTTCAGTATCATCCCTGGTCTTCCTCTTTTCACTTACATACCCCCCCCCCCGACAATGGACTCCTGTCCTGCTCTCTATGCCCTGTATGGTTCTCCTCCCTACCAAGGCCTGCATTTAACCCAACTTTTCTTGTTTGTGTTGGTTGTGCTATTCTATTGTGCTATTAATTGAGTGTTGAAACTGTCACTACTACCTTAGCTACTACCCTGTATAGGAAATTGTAACTTCTCAGCTGTATCTCCTCACTTGTTTATCTACTTCTGACATGGAGTCTTTGTAAATGAGTCTCCAATTCAAAGATTTGTAATTCCAATACCGTTAATAAAATAAAAAAAAATAAACGGGTACCATGGGCCTCTAGACAGTTGCCATGGGGGATGGCATTAGTGCACAGCGTCCATGATGGGGCCATCCCATGGGTGGTGGACCCCATCCCCTACCATCTTGTGGTTGAGACCGTTGCCACAGGGTGCAGTGGTTGCAGGCAACTATCTGTGTGTGGTGATAAGAGTGCAATGGCTGCCCTTGTGTCCCAGATACCCACCATGGTGGGTCTCCAGCATTGCTGGTCTCTTCTGTGCCACATGTGGTTTGTGGGCATGCCCCAGTGGTGCTTCACCAGTCTGCAGTACTGGCATTGGGTGGAAGGTACTGGGGCCTCTGGTAGCTGGTATGTCCCAGGGCCCAGCCATGCACACCTCGGGTCTTAGTCGCAGTGGTGTTCTTGACACACTGTGCTGACTTGGCTATGGTGACCCAATGCCTAAGCCACCACTGGCCACATGTCAGATGCGGTTGGGATGTGTGACCAGTGTCCTGCATGGGTCCTGTAGTGCGTGACATCCCATGGTCAGTGTAGAGTTGGGGGGAGCAAAAGCTGGACAGTGTCTACATGGCCCATGAGGTTGATCACTGGAGCTGGGCTTGGGATGCCACAGTGTTACATGTGGGCAACATCTCTGGTCAGCCGTTGTCCTGTGTTTACATTGTTACAGTGGCTACAGTGACCCAGCAGCCTTGGTCAGGTTCAGTACAGCTGCTATATATGGTGACGATCAAGATAAATGGAGCCACTATGAACCTACCATGGGGTCCCATGTGCTCATGTCTGGGCATCCCAATGGTCATGTCTACTCTCGCGACACTGTAGTTACTCTGCATCACCGATATCAGAGACATTGGTCACATTCAGCCTCAGTGCAGTGTATACTGGTGTTTTGCTGAAGGGTGCACAGTGGGTCCTGCATCCTCCCACATACACCACCACAGCAGTATTGTGAACCATGTGCCTGCAAGCAGTGTTGTCACTCATTCTCAAACTTGTGCAGCTGTGTTGTATGCCCCATGTGTATGTGTCTGTGCCCGGTCCGGGCTGTGATATGGTGAGGGTCATGGCTGTCTGTGTCTGACATACCTGGGTTTGTCAGGGTATGGGATGCCTGGTCAGTGGCCACAGGGTGTGTATCCATACCACTATGCTCTAAGACATGCCTCTGCCCCATGTCCCCGATGTAGTACTGCCAGGGCCTGTGCCACTGGCTTACATTTGCCATGTCCACTGATGGTGTGTGTATGCCATGGCTTATCTACCACTCGTGCTGCATGATGCAGCCATGGTCATGCATCCCGCCAGTGCACATGTCAAGGTGCTTTATATGGTGCGCCATGTCTGGTCCATTGGAAGTGCCAGCCAGTCGTCCTCCCTGGGTGGCATAATGATTCATGTGCTGGCTAGATTTGCTGTGTCAGTGTACAATGAGCAGCACTTGCATTCCCATCCTGTGTGCACAGCTGGCTGATTTCTTTTACTTTCTGTCCATAGGTGTACCGTGGAGTCCAGACCATTGCAGGCAGCCTGAAAGTTTTGACGGTTGGAATGACATACTGAGGCATATGGTGAGGCAGCATTGCCTCATCCTACAGAGGCTCACATGTATAAGTGGGGCTGTCCACACGGTAATGACAATGGCCTAGTGAAGGTGCAGGATGGCAGATGGACACAATAACAATTTTTTTGTGTGTGTTTTTTTAGGTGCAATCCACTTGTTCTTGTTCTTGTGGGATGTTTATTTTTTCCACAACAGAAAAATAAAATAAACTTTGCAATAATTCTTGCTCAGGAAAATAAAGAACTTATTCAAATAAAACAAAAAGGTAACAAACAATAATTCATGGCTATATGTGGCAAACTGGCTTTGTTTCCACAACCACTGGTGCAGCAGTAGGCTCACCCAGTCATCGCCTGCACAGTCAGTAGCAATTGACCCCTATCTTCAGTTTGGTAGAATAGGAGGGCTTTTTATATCCACCCCCCATAGTCAGGTGACGTTAGCATCATCAACAAGTAAAACTTTTTATTTAGCCCTCTTTTTAATTTATATAATAACCAAGGGCTAAATAAAGCTACCACACATACAGACATGAGGTCTGAAGTGAATAAATAAGCCCAGAAAGAAAATAACATTTCACTATCTGTGATCGGCAGCCCTGTTAATATAAATATGGATCACTAGGGGCTGCTGCTGTCTTCAGGAGCACCAGGACTGACTTTCACTGCTAGAGGTTAGACAGGCTTTTTGTCTTCAGCATTACTAGGTCAATATATCTACAGGCTAAGGTTAGTTGTTATAGGGTCAATAGTCCCTGTAGAAAGCATTATTATCCAACTTTATGATTAAAAAAGACCAGCTATGGGCTGCTTAAATGCTCTACCTGCAAAACTCAGCTGTTGGCTAAACATTGCATTTTGGCCCTTTGCCAAGGGATGACTTCCATTATGCTACAGGTATCCCTCTTAATATATCTTTAGTGAAGGAACCTGCTCTCCTTGTTTTAGTAACTCCTTTAAACAAAGGGGCAGCCTGGCTTTATTACACATTTGCAGGTGCCAGGCTACCAAAACACTGCAGTCTTGGTTGGGAACCTTCTGGCTCAGCCCCACAATAGGACCCTCAAACCTTTTTTATTTTAAGAAGCAACACCTTGCAGTACCAAAACAGGGCTCCTGAGAAGCCATTATACATATTTTCTGTACGTGTACACAGACTGGACAGAGAGCAGCAGGGAAGGGAACAGAATGGAAAAAGGGTGCTGCTCCTGTCTTCGCTTCTAATTTATTGCCATAATAATAATGAACTACTTGCATTAAACAAAAAGGGGACACATGGAAAAAAATAGGTGAACTTGTTTTTTTTATTATTCAGCTGGCTGCACCGCTCCAAGAGCTGTCATTGCTTCTTTATTCATAAACAAACAGTCCCAGGCACTGCTAGAGCCATTCTGCTTGTTTCTACTCTGGAGGTCATGTTGCACTTGACCTCCCATATGCTGGACCAAAGGGGAAACAGGAAATATAGAGAAAGGGATAGATTCAGAGAGAGAAATGTTCGCCCAAAGGTGATCTGCCTTCTGGACTAGAAAATATAGCAAAGGGAAAGAGAAGAATGGTTTCAACCAGAGTATTTTAAAAATAAAAAAAAAATAGTCCAATTCAGTGGCAGGGACTTTCCATGTCACCCCTCCTTACGAGGGAAACAGTTTTTTAAACATCAACAGAACCTGTTAACCACCTTTCTAACCCTGGAAGAAGTTGGAGCCCCAGCCCACCCTCTCTGTGAAGCTCCGTCCCAGGGTCCCTAATCAGAAAAAATTAACCTTGCACAAAGGATAACACCTAAGTGCTATGCAACTAGGTCAAACATAAACATATTCATATCTTTACCCTGGGACTTCAACAGTCTACACAATTGTTGAGAACATGGCTCATCTCTTCAGTAACAGTAGCTTCAATATATTCTATACCTGCCCCATATCTTGACAGGTAGTCAGCATTAACATGCAGTGTGCCTTTTCTATGGACAACTGTAAACCGGTATGGCTGCAATGCCAAATACCAGCACATGATACGTTTTTTTTTCTCCCGGATCTGGTGTAGCCAACACAAGGGATTGTGATCCATGACCACTAGAAACTCAGTACCCCAAAGATAATATTTGAGGGATTCAATTGCCCAATTAAGAGCAACACATTCTTTCTCAACAGTAGCATATTTGTGCTCCCTCTCATGAAGCTTCCTGCTTATATACACAATGGGATGTTTTTCACCACCTATTTTCTGAGTTAGTACTGCCCCAATCCCTGCTCCAGATGCATCTGAATGCGCTTCAAAGGGTTTAGAAAAATTGGGGCTTTGTAGTACCGGGGATGTACACAAAATGGCTTTGATGGTGCGGAAGGCCTCATCACACTCAGGGGACCACTGTACCCTATTGGTACACCTTTTCCTATTCAGATCTGTTAGTAAACAGGCTAGATCTGAGAAATTTGGTATGAAGCACCTGTAGTAGCCTACTAACCCTAAGAAAGATCTTACTTGTTTTTTTGTTGTAGGGATAGGGCTATTCCCTACCACTGTGACCTTACTCTGCTCAGGTTTTACCTGACCATTGCTAATAATGAATCCTAAGTACTTGGTTTTGGTGTTAGCCAAAGCACATTTGGCTGGGCTGATGGTCACCCCTGCACTCCTGATGGCTTCTAAGATGTTTTGTAGGTGTTGAAGGTGGGTTTCCAAGTCCGGGCTAAACACCACCACATCATCAAGATATGCAGCACTATAGTCAGTGTGTGGCCTCAGCATTTGGTCCATAAACATCTGGAAGGTGGCTGGTGCCCCATGTAAACCAAATAGCATGGTAACAAAGTGAAATAGACCTACGGGGTGCTGAAACCAGTCTTCTCCCTAGAGGCAGGTGACAGGGGAATCTGTCAGTATCCCTTAGTGAAATCCAACATTGAAATGTACTTTGCCTGGCCTAGCCAGTCATTGATGTCATCAATACATAGCATAGGATAACTGTCAAAAAAGGACTCAGCATTTATCTTTTGAAAGTCCAGGCATAACCTAATGCCTCCTTCTTTCTTCCCAACCACCACTATTGGGGAGGACCATACACTCTTTGAGGGTACTATTATTCCCATCTTCTCCATTTTTCTTAACTCCTGCACTACCTCATCTCATACCTTTGCATGCAGGCAATAGAGTTTTTGGTGTATGAGATGTTCGTGTGTCACTATGATGTCATGTTCAATACCAGCAACTCTCCTGGGTATACTGGTAAATGTGGAGGAATACTTGTGCAGGAGTTTGTTTAGGCCTTCTGTTTGTTAGGGGGTTAGTTCTTGGTTTATTGTGATCTCTAATCTCCCAGGTCTCTCAACACTGATAGACCACTTCCATTTTAGAATCATTACTCTCAGGATGGATGTAACACACAGGGTCTGTCTTCTCATGCTATTTTTTAAGTCGGTTGGCATGGTAGATCTTGCTTCTCCTCCCTGGCATTTCCAACTCATAATTGATGGCCCTACCTGTTGGGTGATCATATAGGGGCCCTGCCAGTTCATGAATAGCTTATTCTCAGATGTGGAGAACAACAATAATTCCTTCTCTCCTGTCTGATAGGTTTTACTCCTACCTCTTGGTCATAGTAAGCTTTCTGCTGTTTTTGTTTCGCCTCGTGGGAATGATGGGCCAACCCTACATATCTTACTAGGTACTTCCTCAGCTGGGACATGTACTCCAATACATATTTCTGTCCTATGGTCTTGCCCTCCTCCCAACATTCCTTCACTGCATCAAGAGGCTCTCTGATGTTTTGTCCATTCAGCAGTGTGAAAGGTGAGAAACCTGTTGAAGCCTGGGGTACTTCCCTATAAGAAAACAGTAAGTAGGGGAGGTATCTGTCCCAGTTTTTACCTTACTCGTTCACACATTTCTGTAGCATTTTCTTAAGGGTCTGGTTGAACCGTTCAACCAGATTGTCAGTTTGGGGATGGTAAGGAGAGGTACTGTACATACAACATTAATCCCCAAGAACCGGTGCAATTCAGTTAACAGGGTAGCATTGAAATTCCTCCCCCGTCTGTCAATATTACTTGGGGTATTCCCATATGACTGAACACCTTGGCCAGTTCTGCAGTCCTCTGGGCGCTGACCGTTCTCATTGGTATGGCCTCTAGATAGCGAGTGGTGTAGTTACAAATAACCAAAATAAAGCGGTTTCCTTTTGAACACTTCTCCAAATGGCTACTATGTCCGTCGCTATCCGATCAAAGGGCTGTGACACTATAGGGATGGTTTGAAGGGGCACCTTATCTTTTTGTCCTATCTGGGCCACTTTCTGGCATGCAAGACAGCTTCTTACATAGGTGGCCACTTGTTCATAGAGACCTGACTAACAGAATCGCTCTGTGATTCTACTAAGAGTACTGTCTCTGCCAGAGTGTCCAGATAGGGCAATGTCATGTGGCAGCTGTATAATCTCCTGTCTGTATTTTTCAGGCACTACCAGCTGGGTCATTATTTCTTTACTCTTTGGGTTCACACTCTCCCTATACAACATTACGTTATGTAACACATATTTGGGAGCCCCAGACATCTTTTCTTCCCTAACCTGTGAAAAAAACATTTCCAATGACACATCATCACATTGATCTTGTTGCAAGGTATTAGCTTTAAACAGTCCCACATTTGTTGTTTTTTTAGTCTGTTTCTCCTGCCAGGCTTTCTTCTCCTTTTTCTTGACAGTCTTCCCCTTCTGATCTTTTCCTGAACAGTCAACAAGTTTATCCTCAAATGGGAAAACATTAGGTAACTGGGCCTGTTGCCTTGCCTGTGCTCTAGTGGTAACAGCCACCAGGGGTTCTCGTCCTGTATGACACTCAATGAAGTTCTTAAAGTCAGAGTGGAAATGCCTGATAATAATAGGTACAGGCAAGTGTGGTACTAGGCCAACCTCCAACTCGTGAGTGCTACCCTGGACAGTTTGTGTTAAAGGGGTAGTTGGATAATGATGGGTGTCCCCATGAATACAGGTTACTGCTGATCCTTTCCCTGGTTCCTTGGTAGTTCTACCAGGTCTGCCTGGACTAATGTCTGGCAACTTCCTGAATCTCAGTTCCATAACCTGCTGCAACCCACCTCCACTGTTGCAATAAATGGTCCCCAATTGTCTAATGCCAAATTGTCCCAGTGCCTTTTTAATATCTGGACAGTTTCTATTTTTTTGAAATTAAGTCAGCTTTATTGAATTTTTAAGATACAGCCATCAACAATATGACTGATACAGGGCATTGAACATATCCAACTGGTACCCCCTCCCCCTCAACATCAACCCCTCCCCCATGGAGTGTGTTATTCAGCCCAATAAAAGGAACTAAAAATGCCACAAGGCCACAAGGTGACCATGTATATGTAATGGGAAACCAGAGAAAAACCTGAAAAATTAAGAAGCCTTAAGTCAGATAAAGGGCATATAACTTGCCCCATTTCTTGTCACAAAGAGGCATTCTATGATGATACCGGCAATCAGGAGCTCGGTCCAGAGACAGAAGGAGAGCTTGTGCAGCCATTTGCAGTATGAGATGGGTGATTGGTCCAACCAGTGTTTAAGGACCAGTTTTTTTGACGGCCAGGGAAATGAAAGCCATGTGGTATCTCCTTTCTTTGACCACAATCTGAGTGTAATCTCCAATAGCACATGTTTCTTGGGTGAAAAGACCTTCCAGCCCCAGTAGGGGATGAGCACACTCTTCAATTATCTCTCATAAAGGTGAGACTTTTTCATAGGGCCACAGAACATGCAAGAGTGTACCATCTGCTTTGCCACATCTCAAACAGATGGATGAGGGAAGATGACCCATCTTAGCTAGTTTGACAGAGGTATAGTACATGTTGCTTAGAATGTGATATTGGGTGAGATGTAACCAGTCCTGGGTTAGGTATTCATAAAGATCTTTCTAAATACAAGCCCAACTGAGTGTTGAGTCTGGCATCAAGGCCTCCCAGACCCTGGAGCCAGCCGGTGGGGAAGGGTGAAGAGTGGTGAGTAGAAGCAAATATATAAGAGAAGTCCCATGGGGTCCAATTGCTAGTTCTTGTATCTGAGTCAATAGGATGCCAAGACCAGAAGGCTTCGGGGTGGAGCTGAACTGATACAATATCAGATGTAGTAACTCATAGATTTTGAAGATGTTGGTCAGGCCCAATTGAAAATTTGTTAATATCTCTTGGGAGGAGAGAAGCGAGTTCTGGGAATAAAAATCAGAGACCCTGGCTTCGTGGAGTTGAGGAAGCCAACCAGGAGAGAGCATGCTGTCCCCAATCTTAATGTTTCTATTAGATAAAATGGGTTGGGAAATATCTTTAGAAGGAGGGACCTTTAAGGAAGCACATATTTGTGAGAAACCTTTGATAGACGTACTGATTGGGGAAGAATGCAGGGGCACCAGCAGGGATTTCCAAGGGGAGAAAAGAATTGTGGAGGGGGAGAGACTGTGGGCATAAAGTAAGTGGGATCCTATTCTGCAGCCAGCTAGGGATATAGTCATGATCAGCCAGATTTGGAGAGATAGAAAGCCATTTACCACACTTATAGAGATGGCTGGCCTGATAATAAAGTATAAAAGTTGGTAGTCTAAGTACACCCAACTCTTTGCGAAGCCCTAACATGACATATGAGTGCCTAGGGGACTTGTCTAGTCAGATAAATGTTGTGATCAGTGAATGGATATGTCTGAAGAAGGAGAGGGGGAGCCAGACATTAAGCATGTTTAAAGGATAGAAAAGTCGGGAGAGAATATTCATTTTAGTAATGTTAATTCTGCCCCAGGGAGAGATAGGAAGAGCTTTCCATCATAGTAAATCTTGTTGTATGACAGCAATTAGATCCTCAAGATTCAGCTTTTCCATGAGAAGGATCAGTAACTAAGGAGACTCCTAGGTATTTGATAGACCTGGAGGCCCATCTCATTCCAAAACAGGTGAAGTCAGATCTGTAAGTAAAATGATTAAGGGGAAAGACTTCGGTTTTGCTATAATTCAGTTGTAGTTGGAATAGAAACTGAATTAGTCAATTACTTTCAAAGTTTCAGTGAGTGAGGCGGTAGGATGAGAGAGGTGCAGGAGGATATCATCAGCATATATTGAAAGAGACAGTACCGAATCACTGATCAGGAAGCCGTGTATGTTATCAAAGCAAATCAAATCATAGTTTATTTCTATTGCACTTTTCAGATATCAAAGCGCAGCACATAAAAACATACATCAACAATAAATAAGAATTAAAATATAAAACACAATAAAAGACAGCAGATAAAAGAACAGCAAGGGGCTAATCAAAGGCTGAAACAAACAAAAAACTCTTAAGAGACACCTTAAAGGATTCTGTGGATGGGCACTCTCTAATCCAATGAGGCAGAGAATTCCACAGGGTTGAAGCCACAAAAGAAAAAGCCCTGGCCCCAGAAGACTGAAGGCGAACCCTGGGAATCTCTAGCAATCCCTCGTCAGTGAAATGGAGCAGGTGGAGAGGGCGGTAGGGCCACAGGAGATCTTGCAAATAGCTTGGTCCCTGTCTGTGTAGGGTCTTATAGGTCAGCAATGCGACCTTGAAGGTAATCCTCCAGCCTACCAGCAGTCAATGCAGTTTGCGTAGAACAGGTGTGATATGGGAAGTTCGTGATAACCCAGTCAACAACCTGGCTGCAGCATTCTGCACCAGCTGCAGGTGGTGGAGGTCTACCCCCGGCAACCCTAGATATAGGGCATTGCAGTAATCTAGACGCGAGGAAACAAAGGCGTGAACCAGAACAGGAAGGTCATCGTGTGGAACAAGGTGCTTTATCCGGGCTATATTCCTCAGATAGTAAAACGAGAACTTGACAATGGCTGACACCTGGGACTTAAGTGTCAACTCGCAGTCAAATATTACGTCTAGATTCCACACCTGTTCAGAAGGTCTCAACTGGTTATCCCCTAACACAAGGCCAGAGGGAAATCCAGGAGTCAACTTCTCTGCATGATGACCAAGGTCCACCACCAACATTTCAGTCTTATCCGGATTTAGCTTCAGCCAGTTGGCACTCATCCAATCCTGTATCTCAGCGAGGCAGTTGTTAGAGATCGTGAGGGCATCATTCTGTTCAGGTACAAAGGACATATAGAGCTGAGTGTCATCTGCGTAGCAGTGAAAACTCAGTCCATAATGCCTTATAATGTATCCCAATGGTAGCATATACACCGTGAACAACATGGGAGAGAGCACAGAACCCTGCGGCACCCAACAGGGCAGCACAAAGGGAGCAGAGGAAAAAATTCCTGATACTACCCTCTGAGATCTGCCCATGAGGAAGGAGTGAAACCATTTAAGGACTGTCCCCGACAGTTCACAGATCAGCCGCAGGCATTCCAGCAGTATCCCATGGTCCACGGTGTCAAACACAGCAGAGAGATCAAGGAGAGCCAAGATCGACTGGCTCCTCTGATCTCTCGCAGTTAGGAGATCATTAAGTACCCGAACCAGCGCCGTCTCAGTACTATGCCTCTTTCTGAAACCAGACTGGAGAGAATCATAGATTTCATGGGTGGTAAGAAAGTCATCGAGATTGCAATGCAACTATTTTCTCAATAACCTTACCCAAAAAAAGTAAGTTAGAGATCGGTCTGTAGTTTGCGAGACAGTTTGGGTCAAAGGAAGATTTCTTCAAAAGGGGTGTCACGATAGCCTCTTTCAAGGACTCTGGGAACACCCCTTGGTCCAATGAGCAACAGACAATCTCAGCAAGGAGTGGTCCGATCACATCCACGTAGCCCATGAGGAGGTGCGAGGACCAGGATCCAAACTACAGCAAGTCGGCCGCAAACTGTGGACGATCTTCATGAGATCCATGATTGCTGGCCAGTCGAAGTCCGTCCAGATAGACCGAGGGCCAGTAACCACACATCAATCTCCGCCATGCTCACTTGAACACATTCTGTGGATGTCAGATCTGATCGTTGACACCTTATCATCAAAGAAACGAGCAAACTCCTCACACTTTAGCTGTGACAAGGCTCTCCGGCCCTGAAGACAGGCTGGATTGCGTAGTCTATCAGCAGTCTGGAACAGCAGAGCTGGTCGATTCCTTGATGCAGCAATCTCCCCGGACAGGAACTCTGCCTTCTTACGGGAGATTTCTGATTGATAGCCCGAATAATGGGCGATCAATCCAAGCCTATCACTCTCAAGACCGGACTTCCACCAACAGCATTTCAATCTTTGCCCCACTCTCTTCAAGTCTCTCAATGTCCCGTCAAACCAAGGGGACCGAGGGAGAAGGGAGAGGGGGTGAACTCGGACAGGAGCTATGGAATCCAAAGCCCCCAGCACTGCACTATTATAGTGAGCTACTAAGGTATTTGGATCCAAGCACCCCATAGGCCAACTCGATAGGTCCAGCACCACTATAAGACCTTCAGAGGTAACACCCCTTAAAAGGCGGTACTGGACCATCTCCAAAGGGGCTGGTCTCATGGGGGGGCATAAAATTAAACCTTATGGAGTGATGATAAGACTATCTGACTGGTTCCACCACCAAATCAGTGATCTCCATCCCCAGGGTGAACACCAGATCCAATGAATGACCCTGAATATGGGTAGCAGCAGTAACAACCTGTGTGAAGCCCAATTAATTCATTAGTTGGAAGAAGTTTTGACCAAAATAAGAGAGTTCATCATCAATCCAAGCATTGAATTCCCCCAGATCCAACCACCTGGAGGGCTCCAACACCAGGTCGACCATGAAGTCTGCTACTTCCTGCAGAAAAACTTTCTCATCACCGGGTGGACAGTAGATGAGAAGAATTCTGCAGCCCACACCTGCTCCCAAGATACATTCAAAGGATCTGGGGGACACCACTGGAACCTCCACAAGGTCCAATTCTGATCTAAAACAGATAGCGACCCCCCCTTCGATCCAATCTCGGGCAGTGTATCACCGGGTACCTGGCTGGAATAGCTGACACCAAAATGGGACCAGCATTCTCATCCAACCAGGTCTTGGTGATGCAAGCCAGGTCAGATGACTCAACAAGATCAGCAATAATTGCTGTCTTGTTTTTTATAGACCTGGCATTGCAAAGCACCCCCTGAGTTGGATGAGAGGCCTTGGGGGAGCGAGCCACTTGCCCACAATCAGTGGAGCCCTTTGGTATGGGAACCAGGCATCAGGAACCCCTTTTCTGGACCCATTTCATCCCAGGGCGTCTCCCAAGCCTCACCACCCCAATCCGTCCAGAGCGCTCCTCCCCCCCAGCCAGGGGACCCACCTCCCCCTCCACCTCTTCCGAGCAATCCCCATGGTATGGCAATGCCACTAGACCTCAGGCCACAATGGGAGACTAATGAAGGGGCGCAGGTCCCTCAACCTAGAGGAGGAGCAGTGCCTGCCCACAGAAATTTGGCTCCAACATATGCTGTCTAAAATGTTCCAATAGCCAGTCAGCAAGAATTTAAATACCGCAAATACACTCTAATTTATAAATAAAACTTCCTCAAAACACATTAAAGAAAAAGAAAAACCCTTACCCACCCAATCCAAACCCTTCAGTACAAATCAAATCAACAAAATAAATACAGTGAACAATATTAAGAAAAAAAAAATTTAAAAAATAAGGAAATCAGGCATCCGAAGAAGGAGTCCATTGGAGAGCATACACAGGCTACAGTCAGGCTAAGCATAGAATAAGCACATCTTCAGTCCCCCAGGTCCCCTCACAACCGGGGGCTAGAAGGTTCGACAAGGGACTCTTACTCCCAGATGAAGAATAAAAAATATCTGACCCAAAACCTTTGACAGCCTCTCAGACCCTCTCACGATGAAAGAGACTGTGCAAAGTAAACAGAAAATAAAGTGGATTGTCTGACCATAATCAGGAGAATAAGTTAGATGGAAATCCTCTTCACTGGTATCACTAGTATCAACCACTCCATTCTGCTCCATTTCTCCGCAAGCCAAGTCCACAAGCCATATCCCACAGATCCCCAACCAGGAACCAAGAGAAAAGATCCACAGCCCCCACCACGATGCCCCACAAGGCCGACCCACCGTACGGCCCTATGGGGAATCTAGAGAACATAGGGCCTAGACCGCTGTCTACCCAACAAACTCAGGCTGAGATTCTCTGAGTAGCCATACACCCCACCACCTAGCACACCTAATAAATTGGGTCAACTGCTCCCTAGAACCAATATAGTCCATCCGCCCAATATGTCAATGCAACTTCCTCTGAAAAAGACACCCTCAGTCTGTAGGACACATGGTCAGGAAAATCCTTCAACTCCAAATAGAGGCCAAGGCAAGGTGATTTAGCTTCCACAGTCCCCACTTTCACAATCCACTTCCTGCAGTTGAGATTCCTTATAGCCAGACCACTCAAACGACTCATCAAATAAGGATAGGGAGAAAGAAAGCTTCGCTCCAAAGGAACAATGCCGGTCATCCACCCGATACCCGACCGGAACGAGCAAATGTCCATACATCAGTTTCAGGGTATCAAGCAGGGCAATACAAGTCTAGTCGACTATTCTTGCTGTACCCTTAAACAATCTGCAAACCCACTTGGCAGAAAAATGTTCAACGTTTAGAAGGGAGGTATAAATCAATAACAACAACAAACTAGATCTCTTTCAAAGTTGGCGTATGTGACCCTAATCTACATCACTTCTTCGTCCCTGTCTGTACTAAACTAAAACGAACAAATAAAATAAAACTACAAAAGCAATATAACGAGTGAAATATAAATAAAATATAAACCAAAACAAAAAATTAAATAAACGAAAAACTCGTACACTAAAGTGCTGATACTGGCTGGCTCACAGTAGCTGCCATCTTGAATGTTAGGAGAAGTTTTAAGCTGCCTATTAAGAGGTTCAAGGTGTAAATTAAAAAGGAAGGGAGAGAGGGGGCCACTCTGACGAGTTCCCATGTGAAGGGAAAAGGGGAAGAAAAGACTCCATTGCAGTATATTTTGGCAGATGGGGAAGAGTAGATTACCTGAAGCCATTGCAGGAATGTGGGGGGAGTCCCATTTTATTCAGGGTAGACCAAAGGAAGGCCCAATCGACTCTATCAAAAGTCTTCTTGGCGTCAAGAGAAATTAGGGCCATAGGAAGAGGAGAAAGTTTAGCAACTTGAAAGATGTGACTTAACTTACACAGGTGATCTGCAGTGGATCTACCTGGAACAAATCCAACCTGTTCTAGACTAAGTAAGCAAGACCAGACTTTCCTAATCCTTGTAGCAAGGATTTTAGTAAGAATTTTGATATCACAGTTTAGTAAGGAGATAGGACGGTAACTAGCTGGTTGAGAAGGAGGCTTGCCCAGCTTAAGGAGAAGAACAATAGTAGCCTCTAGAAGTGAGGGATCCAATGATTCAGCCGAGAACATACATTGATAAAGATGAAGTAAGAGAGGGGACACTTCCTTGATGAAGAGTTTGTAGAAATTCGAGGAGAAGCCATCTGGACCAGATGCTTTGCCTAGTGCTAAGCTGTTAATGGCTGTTTCCATCTCTGACAGAGAGATAGGAGAGGATAAGAAGGCCTGATGTTGGTTCAAGAGTCCGGGAAGGGAAATGTCCTCTAGATATGCTGTCATCTCTTTGGTACTCGGAGGAGAGGAACGCTGGCCATAAAGCATGTGGTAGAAGTTCTCAAAGACCGAGACAATATCCCTAGGAAGTGTTTTAACGGAGCCATCCAAGCCTAAGATGGAATTAATAATTCTCGAGCTTTCTAGCTTCCTCAGATGAAATGCAAGCAGTTGTCCTACCTTTTTGCCTTGCTCAATATACTTGGACTGGGTCTTTAAGATGGTATACTCTGCCTTTTCTCATAAAAGATCAAAGTATTTGTCCCAAAGGTACAACAGGGCTCTTAGAGAGGCTGGGGAAGAGAAAGGAGATAGAGACTGTTCAAGGTATCGTATCTGAGCAAGTAAAGAGAGGACTTCTGACTCCCAGAGTCTCTTCCATTTTGAAGCGAGAAAAATAAATTTGCCCTATAAGAAGCATTTCAAGGTGCACCATTCATGATCTCCTCTTAGAACTGAGTTCTGGTTGGACTCTGTATAGGAGTGAATAAGGGATTTTATTCTGGAGACTACAAAGTCATCCTTAAGAAGTTGGGTATTTAGCTTGCAAGTAGAATCATATTGCAAATCCATAGAGGGGGTAAGGGGGAGCCAGGTGACCGCATGGTCTGAGAGCACAATGGGCTCAAGGCCAGTATTACACAGCCCAGGTAGGAGAGACAGGCTAGTAAGGATGTAGTCCATCCTAGATGAAGTGTGATGGACCAAGGAGTAGAAGGAATAGGTATAGCTAGACAAATTAAAAACACACCAGGGGTCACAGAGATCCAGTGAATCCACAAATTCTCCGAGGGTCCATTGAGCTGGCACAAGAGGATTAAAGGATCGACTAGATTGATCAAGATCCTGTGTGGGTGGAATATTCCAGTCACCACCCATAATTAAGGGGATGAGAGGAAAGGAGCTAGCCTATCTGCCAGTTCCATGAAGAAAACAGGGTCCCCTCCTATTGGGCTGTAAATGCTACCCAGGGTTACCTCCCGGCTGTCTAGCAGGCCCTTGACAAATACGTACCTTCCCAGCAGATCAGAGACAACTTGATCCGCTTGAAAGGAGACATTATGATTTATTAGAATGGCTACACCTTTGCTCAAAGTTGAGTCACCAGATGCAAACACCTGACCTACACCTTGTCTGCGTAACCAATTAGCCTCTTGAGGGAGAAGGTGTGTTTCTTGAAGGAAAGTGATGCAGGCTTGAAGTAATGAAAGATGCTTGAGTATCTGGCACCTTTTGATTCGTTCTTTAACTCCCCTAACATTCCAAGTCAGAATTTTAACTACATTGTTAGCCATAGTCATAATAAATAATACAATCAGAGCAGTAAACAAATGTAACAAGGCATACTTCATCTCACCCCCCAGTCCCACCACCCACAACATCAACCAGAACATTAAAACAGTCATTAGACTCTGTGGAAATACAGACCATGGAAAAATGTAATTAGAGTGATAGTCAAGGTGATCAACTGAGTATTATGGATGGGTCCCCATGGCCCCTTCTACCCCACCCAGACCCCATGCCTCCCCTGGAATCCAGAACATCAAAAGGAGAACTAGAGAGGGGGCGTGGACTGGCTGTGCTGAAGATGGCTGCTTAATTCTGCTTCTCCCTGGGACTACCATCTATCATCGTCCATCCTCCTGATCCCAGATTGGCAGCGTTTACCAGCAAGTGAAATACAATTTTACTAACGTCATAGCTCAACTCTGGTAAATTATTTTCTCTATATCATAACTCTGTAGCTATAATTTTTCTGCATTTATACTGCTTTTCTGTGAAGGCCTACTACAATGGCTGAGCAACTCCTGCAAAACAGCTCCCTCAGCAGAGTGGAAACCATGTTTCAACAGCTTATCTGTGAAATTAACGACTTAAAAATAACATCTCAACAAAACATCACTAACATGCAAGTGTCAGACCAAAAAAATCAATGATACTGGAGTTAAAGTTGCTCAAAATGAAAGTTCTATTAACATCCTGCAAGCCTCCATCAGAGAGCAAGACAGAGTTATCAGAAGCCTACAAGATAAAATTGATGACATTGAAAACAGAAACAGACACAATAACCTGAGATTTTTGGGTTTTCCTGAAGGTGCAGAACTTGGGAGACACTAGTGCATTTCTATTACACGTGCTGCCAGCCCTGCTCAAAGTCCCACTGGTCAAAACCTTACTATTGAGAGATCACACCATACTTTAAGCCGGAGGCCTGGTCCAGATCAGAAACCTAGGCCTATCATTGCAAGATTTGTAAACTATGCCCACACTGAACTGATTATGAATAGAGCAAAACAAGTGGGAACACTTATTTAGCAAAATCATAGAATTTCTATTTTTAGAGACTTCTCTAAGGAACTCTCTAATAAACGCAGAGCTTTCAATCCTATTAAAACTACCCTACACAAATGAGGGATCAAATTTGCTCTGCGCTATCCTGCTGTCATGCTCCTGTTTCTGGGTGACTCAACCAAAGATTTCAACACTCCCGAAGCCTTGGCTACATTTCTTGGTAAGCCCCAGTCTCCAACTGCCCCGTTTGGAAATACTGATGTGACCCCTTCTCCCACTGTCTCTGCAACTTCCCAATCAGACTGGCACACCAACATTATGGCTTCAAATCATGAATGCACTGAGAAACCTGTATCTCTCCAGGCTGATGCAACACCTCCTGTCCAAATCTCAGCCCGCTTGCTAGACAAAAAGAACTTGAATCCACCATCTTCTGAACATGCCTGTTGTGAAGATACTACTCCTTCTAGGCTTACCTCTCAGCACGAGCAACATGTTGGCTTCACTAAACCCCTAACCCTCTCCAGTAAGTTTTCTTTACTACAAGAGCACTTAAACTCATCTCAGGAAGACCTCCCGGAATCAGCTTTGGATCCTGTCGGCAATGACCTTGGAAATGCTTTACAGGGTGACAGGTCTCCCGATTCCTCTTAAGCTGAATTGGTGACCAGCACCCCTTTCAAATCGGCAGAGCCTTCTAAAAAGAAATGGAAGGGGAAGTGCAAAAACAAATCGAACCTATAAATGATGCCTGGGCATGAGTATATATTAGTACCTCTCGAGGTTAGTGCCTAATTAACCTTGGCTCTCTGATCACTATCAGAATTTGTCTGCCCTGCAACCACGCATTGCATTCCTTGTGTGTGCATACTATCGCACCCAGCTAGTTTGGAAGCGATAAGCTGTACATCGCGGTTACAGGCTTTTGGTTTAATAGCATGTCATATTATTTAGGCATCTCATTGTGACAGTCTTGGAGTTTTCTTTCTCAATGTAATGTCTGCTACATTATACATCCAGTTATTTCTGCATATATTACTGATTATTATGGGTGAATTTAATGTGAACTGGCTATCCCCTACATCGGCTACCTACAAAGACGCTGCCCAAGCCTATGACCTTGCCCAAGTAGTACAGTCACCCACTAGGCGTGACCCTCGAACAGGTTCCTCCACACTTATAGACCTTATGTTTACAAACCTCCCGAACCACCTCTCCAAAGTTAGAGTGCTTCCCGATGTGCTTAGTGACCACTCCCCTGTCTCCTGCTGGTGGACAAATAAAAACACTCCTAGCAGACCAAAAACTTCCATCCAAAGGTGCCTCAAAAAAGGTGCCCTCTCTTGCCTCAAAATGTATCTCTGCACCTGCGACTGTGAACCAGTCCACATTGCCCAGTCTATGGACGCTGCACTCACCGCATTTATTACCATCTTCAGCATTGCCTGTGACATATTTGCCCCTTTCACAAAACAGGTAATAAAAACCAGGGACACTCCTTGGATCATGCAGACCCTCCTACAGCTGATGCACCACAGAGATAACCTCTGGCACAGGGCCCTAAACTCCCAGCTACCCCATGATAGACAGCTCTACAGAGAAGCAAGAAATAAATGCACATGGGCTATCCGGCAAGCCAAAGCAACTTACTATTAACAAGCTTTCACCACCACTTGGGGCTCCGAGAAAAATTTCTGGAACAATGTTAAGGAACTCTGTGTAAAAGCCACCTCCTCTGTCCCAACCCAGCTCCTAGTACAGGGTACCCTCTCTCAGGACCCTACCACCATATCCATTGCCCTTAACACCACCTTCTCTGACCTTAGTCACATCCTCCCTCAAAATTTCTTTGACCTCATTACCAACTGCCCCACTGTTACACCTCCTTCTTCTACCCCCTCTCCCTTCAGGCTGCGTATTTGTCTCCTGTAATGAGGCTAAACGCTACCTCTCAAAAGTCCTGCACAACTCACGCTATAGCAGTGACTGACTCCCTTGACCTTAAAATTCTTCGGCTTACCCTTGATGAGAACCTGCCTCACCTCACCAAACTCCTCAATTACTCACTGTGCCTTGGCCAAATCCCTACTCTCTGGAAAAGGGGAATTATCACACCCATCCTAAAGAAGGGTGATCCAACGACCCCAGATAACTATAGACCCATTACTATCCTTTCCCCCTCTCAAAAGCTCTTGAAAAAACTGTGTCTGACCAACTCACCGAATACCTGGACAAATATAATCTGCTCTGCCATTAACAACATGGTTTCAGAAAAGGGCACAGTACTACCATGGCCCTACTTGAATTTACATCATACATTCATGAAGCACTTGAACAGGGGTCAATAGTAGGGGCTATCTATGTTGATTTGACCAAAGCATTTGACACCATCAATCATGAGCAACTTCTCCACTCTCTTGCATCCCTCCACATTGCCCCTGAAACTATCTCTTGGTTCAAAAACTATCTCACAGACAGAACACAGCAAGTCAAAATTAGCAACACACTGTCCTCCAAGCAACCAGTTATAGTGGGTGTCCCTCAAGGGTCAATACTTGGCCCACTGCTGTTTACTCTCTTTCTGAACTCACTACCCTAGGCCTGCAGTGGAAAACTATTGCTATATGCAGATGATGCCATACTATATTGGAAACACACTAACCCTATCTATCTCCAAAATACCCTTCAAGGCTGTTTTAGAGAGCTAGAACACTGGTTCACTGAACACCGACTAATACTTAACTACAACAAAACAAAATCCATGATATTTACTCACCGCCAAAACCACTTCAGTAATTCCCAGCTATCAATCTCTAACTCGCTGGGCACCCACATTGAACAGGTCCCACATTTCAAATATCTAGGTATCACATTTGACACATCCCTCACCTACCACATCCATATTAAACTCCTCTCCTCCTCGGTTAACACCCGACTTGGTATTCTTTACAGAAACAAACACTGCCTTACCCCCCAGACCCTATGGCTGGCTGTTACATGCTCAGTCCTTTCATTGGTCGATTATGGAACAATTATTTACGGTGCCGCTGACCAATCAGCCCTTAACAGCATCAATATAGCACTCAACAAAGCCTGCCGTCTGGTCACTAGCAGTGAAAGACAAACCCATACATGTGTGCTCTATAATCTAGCTGCCTGGCTGACCCTCGAAGGGAGGCTTAAATACCAAACCTGCCTCCAAGCCAAAAACATACTTATGAAGCTCACACCTAATTGTCTACACCCCCTCATCCAACCAGCCCCCCATAGGGGCACCCGCAGACATCAGGCTGGGACCTCCTATACAGTTCCCCACTGCAGGACCTCTCTAGGGCAAAGGTCCTTCCTTTATCATGCTCCCCTCTGGCTTAACAGCCTACCATCTTCCATCTTACTTGCCCCTAGTCTTGGCCAATTCAAAACTGGAATCAAGAGACTTCTTCTTAACTCTGAGACCTGTGACTGTTTCCATCAGTCACCCTAGGTTGTCGGTAACCTGTGCCACCACACCTTGATGACCCAGTGTCCTCTTTCAACCCTTAAGATGATATCTGAGCTCTGTCAATACCATATACTGTAATTTTTGAACCACTTGTCAAAATGCAATGTTCTGTTTTGAAAAATTTGTACAAGCTGTCTTGATGTAATGTTCTGTTGTGACTGACATGGAGCCTTTGCAAAGGAGTCTTTGACTCAAAAGGTTTGTAATTCTGAAATTTTCAATAAATAAATAAATAATGTCAGTTTTTGAGTATCCCTAATGTCGGGTATTTTCTTCTTTTAAAGGGACAGTTCTTATATAATGTTAGACTAATTCATATGTGCTCAATAATTTTCTATATTCAGTTAGAGGTGTCTACCATCTTTTTTATCAGTATGACTTTCTCACATAACCATTAAGGGGAGGTTGCCTGCTTAACTAATTTGTGATCCAACATCACCCCACACATTTGTTACCATATATAAACATTATACATTTACAGTATCTTGGGGTTATATTAATGAGGTCCTCAACTAGTTATTCCCTTTGTCCACTACTAGATCCCAGACTAACATTTAACACTTTAATATTTTTCTCTAGTCTCCTTCCCACTCCAATCTGCCTTTATCTAACTTTTAAATTCCCTTTTCTTTAACCATGGTATACCAACTTCTTGTACTGTTTTATTAATCTATCACTTTGTCTTCAGTATTACCCTACAATTAGGCATTTGCAGGCTATTTTCGAGGTGTCTCATCTTTATTATTTTACTCAATGTGCTGCAGTCAATAAAAGATAGCACAGTCTGACTCAAAGCCCTCATGATGTGACTTTTTAAGCCTGTGTTGTAATCTTATAGTTGAGCTTGCTCGACTCTTCCTCTCCAGGTCTTGAAATCTCACTATGTTAAAGCAACTCCTTCCCTAGGGGTGATTTTTAGGTCCGTGCTGCTATTAAATACCTAATACTTATCAATAATATATGCAGTACCTCGAATCCTGAGCAAACTCAACTCTTATAAATGTCATATTGCCAGAATGACTACGTATTCCTGTTCAATACAAGACTTTCACCAGATACCCGCCCCATACAATTTGGATCTTGTAATGACTCGACACCCCATAAATCCTCATACTATTTGGACCCTACTCGCTCCATTTTATAATTTTTTGTAACTCCATTTTAGCATCGACCAGGGGAACTCTCTCAGGCATCCTCCATCACACCCTGCTCTACCTCCGTGCTTGAGAGGCCTCCGGATTCCTGGCACCTACCTGGCTATCTCACCAGCTCTGAGCCCCCCGAAGTAGGGCTGCCCTGTCCATCCAGGTCACTCTATCTCTTGATTCAGGCCAGGCTGGGCTCAGCCCAGGAATGGAAGAAGACCGGTAGTGTGGTGTGGCTGGGTGGGCAGATGTGCCGTTGCCTATCCCTGGTCGAGAATTTTCTGTTAGGTTTTTCCCCTGGGAGTGCTGCATGCCATGATGTCCGTGCAAGACTGCCTGCTGATGTCTGCCGTACTCCCACACCTTCATGTGGCTGGTGATCCCTGCTGTATTCCCGATCTTCATCGGGGTTGTGAGGTCACCTAGCAGTCCTAGGATCCCTCACAGGGAGAGGAGAGCTGTCCTCCAGATGCTCGATCCTCTCCCTCCCCCGGTGACCCCTGGCTCCCATAGTCTATCCCCGAACCCGGGTTGCCGTCGTAGCGCGAGGTGTGGCGTCCAGCACCTCAACCCTCAGCGCCACTGGGCCCTCACTCCATTTTACCTGAACACTCCTTCTACATAATTCTGTGTCTAAGCATTATGATTACGTGAGTAAGTAAATAGTAGACGGCACAAGTACAGCTGCTCTTATAATTTTAGGACTTAGCCAACCATGATGGCATACTGTTTGTATTGCCGTAATAGTGTTTCAGCTCAGTTCTTTTTTCCTGTCTAACTTAGGTTCAAGATGTATTATTGTGTCTGGGATTGCATATACTTTCTATAATCCCCTTTTCATATATGGTAAGATGTTCATGGCTCCCCCCAGGGAATTATTATGTTCACTTTAGTTCTAGTCACAGTTATAACTTGATAGAAATAATTGTTTACAGTTTGTATCTTGGGTTTAAGATTATTTTCTCCCAAGATTTACTTACTATTTACATGCTTTGTAGTATAGCAAGAGAGTCTTGGCAATTTTACCAACTCATATCTTGCTATATTACCTAAAGACTTCACAGTGTGTTAGTATAACATGCATAGGTTTTGTTTAGTAACTATATATATGTCTTCTATATTCTTTTTACTACCTCTCTTCCTTGTGAGACCCAATGGAAACATTCACCCGGGATTTAAGTATTTCCACAAACTAAATATCCTGCATGCATTTGTCTGTGCTGACCCTCTCCCTTCTGAGTCTGTAACATCCTCTAGCCCTTTCAATATGAGTCCCTTACTTCCTATTTATGTTTTCATGCTCATCTCCCCGTTAACATGAGTGATCTAATTCTACATTCATGGAATGTTAAGGGACTCAACTCACCTTGTAAACGAAAGCAAATACTTTCTTACCTCAAAAAGCATAAAACTCATATTGCTTTCTTACAAGAAACAAAACTTTTAATAGAGGATGTCGACAGACTCAGAAGAGATTGGGTCGGTGAAGTATATGAGTCCTCCTCTACTTCTAAAAAACGTGGGGTTGCTATTCTATTACATAAATCCCTTAACTGGACCCTTATCAAATCCATCTCTGATTCAGATGGCAGATGGATTATAGCCCACTTAAATACCCCTGCAGGCCCCCTTATGTTAGTCAACATTTATGCCCCTAACTCTGATTCACCTGAATTCTTTCTTAATATGGCCCGACAAATTATGAGCAGTAACTTTAACAATTTTCCTATACTTGTAGGTGGGGATTTTAATTTAGCTTTGGAAGCACATTTAGGCAGAATTAACTCTTCGTGTGCTTCCCACCCCAGAAGTATTTCTGCACTCTCAATGCTAATGAAAGACTTCGGTCTCACCGACATTTGGAAACTACACCATCCTAGACAGTGCGACTATACTGTTTACTCACCGCTTCATAAATCTTATAGCAGAACTGACTACTGGTTTTCTTCCCCATTCATCACTGAAAAAATCATCGACACAACTATCCTCCCAATTACTATATCATACCATTCTCCTATAAAATTACATCTTATTTGGGGCCCACCCCCATCTAAATCCCCCTCCTGGCATCTAGACCCACTCTTATCGAAAAACCCCGATTTCTTATATTGGATTAGATCCCAAATCGAAGAATTTCTTTCCTTTAACAACACTCCTGATGTATCTCAAGGTACCATCTGGGAAGCACTTAAAGCAACAGTTAGAGGGAAAATTATAAGCTATGCAGCACACAAGAAAAAACTAAGGGAACAGCAATTGGCCAATTTAGAGAACTCTCTTAAAGAAAAAGAAACCCAATATTATAAAACAAAAAATACAGATAATAACTCACAACTTCACCTTGAAAATATTCAGCTCAGAATTAAAATCAACAAATTAATATCCAGAAAAGCTGAACTCGCCCTCCTTAGACTTAAACACCGTTATTGGGAACAAGGGGATAAATGCGGTAAGCTGCTTGCTTATCAACTCAGGAATCAACAGATGGAGAGACATATTGCCAGTTTGAAAGATCCTTCAGGCAAAATCCATACAGATAATCCCTCAATTAACCATATTATGCAATCCTACCAACAATTATACTCTCACCCCACTCCCCCACAACCTGAATATATACAGCAATTTCTGGACATTTTACAGTTACCACACCTCTCCCAACAAGATATGGTTTTGCTAGATGAACCCTTTTCCCTAAAAGAGATACAAGTAGTGCTAAATTCCCTTAAATCTGGTAAAACTCCTGGGAGTGATGGTTTTTCCATAGACTTTTATAAACCCCTAGCTGACATCTTATGCCCCTTACTGTCTAAGGTCTTCAAAGAGGCATCTTCACAAGGTAAACTTCCCTATTCTATGACAGAAGCCATTATAACCATTCTACCAAAGAAAGATAAAGACCCTTCTCTCCCATCCAGTTACAGACCGATATCATTACTTAATGTGGATGGGAAAATTTTTGCCAAAATATTAAATACTCGTTTAGAATCAATAATTTAGAAACTTGTCCACACCTCCCAAGCTGGATTTATCAAAAATAGAAATGGTTCTGATCATCTCCACTCATTATTTAATTTAATCTACAAAGCTAAATCTCTTAAATCACCTGCCACAGCTATAGCCATTGACTTTGAAAAGGCATTAGATTTTCTCAACTGGACTTATTTGTATCATGTTCTATCTCACTTTGGTATCACTAACAAATTTTGTACATGGATTCAATTACTATACACCCTCCCCTCTGCCTGGGTTCTTACTAGTTCTACTCTGTCCTCATCCTTTCATCTGGCAAGAGGTACCAGGCAAGGGTGCCCCTTATTCCCACTCTTTTTATTCTAGCTATGGAACCCCTATCAGCTGTTCTTTGTCAATCCTCCATGATCCAAGGTATCCCTATCGGTAATTCCTACTATACTTCACTATCCTACACTGATGACCTCCTCATTCTACTCGAAAATCTTGAAATTTCAGGACCACCCTTAATTAAGTTACTTAGCAACTTTACTTCACTTTCTGGGCTCGCTCTGACTCTAAACAAATCAGAAACAATGCCATTGAACAATTTTTGTAACCCTTCTATGAATACAATATTAGGTTTTTGTTGGGCCCCTCAAGATGTCTCTTACCTGGAATACAGATCACCTCTAAATTAGACAAGATATGGGACGCCAATCTTTCCCCATTATTAGCAAATATTAAAAACACTCTCAACAGATGGAAACTGCTTAACTTCTCTTTTAATGGGAAAATGTCCACTATCAAGATGTCAATAGCTCCCAAAATACTGTCTCTATTTTCTAACATCTCTTTAATCCTCCCTACTTTTTTTTTGTCAGAATTGATTATATAATTGGAAATTTTTTACGGGAAGGCAAAATTCCCAAATTTAGTCATAACAAACTGCGTTCCCACTGGTCCAAAGGGGGCTTCGGGCTCCCCTGGTTCCAAGCATATATTTGGGCCTTCCGCACTGCCCAAACTGTAAAATGGTTTAATAAACCCAGCAATAAATCACCGTTGTGGGTCAATATGAAAACATCTCTAAGTCTGGGCAATGTCACCACTTCCTTCATTTATAACCCTCTCCCCTCCAATTTAAAATCTCACCCTACTATAGCATCATTCATATACTACTGGAAAATAATTCATAAATGCTTTAAATCCAACCCAACCCCTCTCATACATGCCCCCATCTGGGGGAACCACAACATCACTCTTGATAATCACCCAATATTTTGTTGTAATTGGAAAAACAGGGGCATTTTTTTCTTGGAGGATATACTTATACCTCAGATTCTCAAATTAAAATCCTTTTCTGACCTGTGCAAACAATGGAATCTTCTACAGCACGATTTCTGGAAATATTTACAGTTACGCACAGCATGGAATCTTTACCTTCCTACTATTCCTCATCAATCTATATATGATACTTTTATTTCTAAATGGATCAAAACAAACTCTAAATTAAATAATATCACTTACAAACATATCAGAAATACAATTTCAGATCAATCTATCATTGCAAAAAATAAATGGAGTACCCTTTTAAATTATAACATAACCAATTCACAATGGCATAACTGCTGGCTATCCTGCCATAAATCTTTCAGGGATAATCATAGTTCACTCATACAAACCAAAATTCTGCATCTATGGTACAGAACTCCTGAGATTTTGCAAAAAAATGGGCTTAATGAACAACAATAAATGTTGGCACTGTAACTCCCCTAATGGCAATTTGCTACATATTTTATGGCATTGTCCTCCCATACATAATCTATGGCATCATACTCATTTCTTTGCAATGATAGTGATTGGTCTATCCTTTACATTAAATCCAAAACATTGCATACTTGGTATTTTCAATGCTCATGCATACAAAATATCCCATTCTCAGAATAGGTGGTTATCCCTACTATTCCTTCAAGTTAAATGCCTTATACTAAAGCATTGGAGATCCAACATCATTCCCACCCTCCCAGATATTCTTAAACAACTATCTCAATACGCCATCCTTGATCGTACAGTATGTCACATTTAACATCTGACTGACTTAATTTATATAATAAATGCTGGCAGGACTATTTTAAATATTTAAACACGTCTACACATTTTGTCACTTAATCCATGGGTTGTTATATGTTCACATTGGAATCTCACTTCTACCTCTTTCATTCCTTTTTCATCTCCTCTCTTTATATCTTTTATCTCCTTTTCTTCTTCCCTTTCCCTCTTCATTCTTGTTCACTTTCTTAGATATTGTTCTCTTTTTGATGTTCTTCCTTTATACAGTCTTACACGTACTTGTATTAAATTACAGCATAATAGAAGTACAATCACGACTGCTCATATTTCTTGTTTGTATCTACTCCTTTTACCCCTTGAAGCATAAATTGCCATATTTCCTCTTATCATACAGATTGTACTGCTACATATTGTTTTCTCAACATTTGTTTTCCCCTTTAATATCATTGTATAATACTTCAGACATCATGCTTTTTTCTTCTCCTACTAAGAATTTATGTAAGTGTATATGGAGAATGTAGTGTATTTGTATGTATAATCACAATAATTACAATAAAAAGATTGACTGTAAAAAAAGGAGAACTAGACATACCGAAAGGCACCCTCACCAGATCTACTGCATGAGAAAATCAGGGTGGGCATAAGTTCCTGATGGTGTCCCCCCACCCTCACCCCCAACTCCCCATCTCATAACTACATACAATGGTCCCCCATACTTCCCAGTATCCATGTAAGTGTATTATATTCATGATCAGGAAGAACTATGTCCCCAAGGCCCTGTTGGTCCCCCCTCCCTTCTTAAGATATGTTGAAGTATAATTGGCAGTAGTGAGTTGGGGGGAATCTAGGAGATGTTGTACATCAAAACAGGTGAAATAAAGAAGCTTGTCCCACAACTTCCTGAGCCTTTCTCTGGAACTGCTAGATTAACAAAGGTACAGTAGGAGAAGGAGGAGAGTCAGGGCCATCCCCCCAACTAACCGGGATGTTAGAAATGCCAGCCCACAAGTTTCTTAGCCATCCCGAGGGCCCCGCTGCCCATCCATCTACCCAACAGTAGTCATTAACCCAATCACAGAAAAATATTAAAAATAATAGCAATACAGAGCTGTGTAAGCTGGCCTACCTGAGTAGGGAGCAATATGTAATTGAAATTATTGTGTAGTAGTGCTCATGTTCTTCTCGACTGAAAGTGACAGTTAGGTAGGAACTGAAGAGAGTGGACAGAAGCAGATGAAAACACAAAGAGTTAGGTTTGAGGAGTAAAAAAACTGAAGGTGCAAATAAAAAAGGGAGAGAAATCCAAGCTTAGGGTAGTAAGGAGCAGTCACGAAGGGGAGAGTTAGATGAGATAGACTATGGTACACTGAGAGGGATGTGTCATGATCCAGCCCAGGTAACACACATTAGCAATCAGAGAGCTCCCTATGAGATGAACACCAGAACAAACTAAATAAAATAATAAATCAGGGACTGCTATATGGGCGCAATCAGCAAGCACAGGTCACATTAATCGGGGAGCCAAAAAGCTAAAGCAAGATCAGATACTCCCCCGAAAGTCAGGTTATTGGTGCAGTCCCAAATGGATCTGGTGGGAACCAAAACAAAGTAGGACGGGGTCTGTTAAGTTCTTGTCCCCCTGGAAACTAATACATGCCCTGGGTGTTCCTGAGTTCCAAGAAACAGTCAAAATGGGCAAGGCAGTCCCTCCATGGGATCAATCACATCCAGTGTTCTCAGATCATAACTCTAAGTTTAGTTCCAGATGCCTTGAAAATAACAAAGTCAAACCAGTACTGTAGGGAGGGCAGAAGGAAACCATCCATGAATATGATCTTCTGACTGAGGCCATCAGAAGACAGCATCCAGCACAACCATCAAGGTAGGAGGAAAAGCAAACAAGATATGCACCAACCTAAATCACCAGAGGGAAATCACTGTAATAGTCCAGGATAGGGCATGGGTCCTTGAACAGGTCCAGTAAATGGGTGGCTAGCTCTTTGGATGACTGGGCAGGAGTATCAAATGAGAGCCAGGAGCCAGCAATGAGAGTTCGGAGATGAGCTGGGTAGGCCATCTTAAACTTACTATCAGATGCAATTAGCTTATTCATGATGGGGTGGAAGGCAGCCCTCTTCTGCCTAGTTTCTAGTGGTAAATCCTGGGTGATGTGGAGATGCTTCCCTTCCCAAAGGATTGCCTGTAACTCCTTTGTTTTGGACAGAACATGCTGCTTTTCCAGGTGATTCAAAAACTTTACAATAATAGGCCTGGGAGGTGCATTATCTGGAGTTCTAGGGTGAAGGGAGCAGTGGGCCCTCTCAATCTGGTAGACAGGGTTGTGAGGACAAAGGCCCACCACTTTAACCAGCATCTTTTGTAGAAATGGGATCATGGAGGGACCTTCCTCAGCCTCAGGCAACCCAAAGATTAAAAGATTGTTCTGATGGCTGTGGCCTTCTAGAGCCTCAGTTTTGAGCTGAAGTTTGGTAATTTGTTGTGTAAGCTTAAAGACCTCAGGGTTGATTCTGTCATGCCAGCCCTGGAGAGATGAGATGCAGGCCTCTGTATTCCTGATTCTGCAGCCTAGGTCCCCCATATGGGCCCTTAGGGACTTTAGCTCTGCAGAGATGTCAGTGAGAGTCTCCTTGAAGGGCATTGGCTCATGCAGAAAGCGGTCCTTGGTTAAAGGTACTGCGGAGGATGAGGAACCGGGTTGTTTGGTAGCTTGTGAGGATTGAGCCTTTGACGTCTTGACAGTTTTTTCAGGAGTCATCGGAGGTGTGTGGCAGAGCTGGGGCTGCCTCATATCTATCTCCATTGAGGTGAAACAATGCCAATACTGATGCTTAGAGGGATTCAACTGGTGACAGCAGGCAGGTAGCAAATAAGCTGGGTGGTTATTTTGCTCCGAAGTTGTGTTTGGTAATTAAATAAAGAGGATGGATGAGCAGAGTAGTGGGAGCCCCTGAGATGAGCGACTATGGTGCTGCAGACATCACATGATCTTGAATGCCCATTTGGACAGTTTCTAATTAAATGTCCTTTCTTCTGGCAACCATGACATATTCGTTCGGAGAAGGGCAGCCTTCCCTTTTTCTCCTGCCTTCATTCATTTCTAACAGTTGTTACCTTAGAAATAGGGTTTCTCACCAGCTCGGTGGGGGTAGTGGTCATTCCTCCTTGGTAGTTCCAAGGTTTAGATGGTCTGGCTACCAGAAAATCTTCTGCCACAGTGATGGTCTTCTCGGCTCCCTCATGTTTATGCTCCCAAATCCATAGCTAAACGTCTTGCGGTGGGACTTTGATGAATTGTTCAATGATTATGGCTTCCAGAAGTTGATGGACAGTTTTGGTATAGGATTGAAGCCATTTATAGCACAAGTCATTTAGGTGAGTATATCTCTCCCTTGGGGATACCTAAAGTGCTGGAGGTAGGTTTATGTGTTGATATCGTACTGCCTTAATATTTCTCATTTAACATTGTCATAGTTTTCTGCCTCACGTATATCCATATGACTATATACAAACTGTGCCCTGCCAGTTAGATGAGGGGCCAGACATACCACCCATTGCTCCTGAGGCCACCCACACATTTGAGCCACTTACTCGAATGTCGTTAAGTATGCCTCAATTTCATCATTGTTGGTTAATCTAGATAGCTTACTGTCTCTAGGAGTACCCTGTATTTCTGAGGATCCAGTCTGTATGGCCTAAAGCATCTTCATGGTGTTGGCCCCTTTAGCATCCTGTCGCCTCCTCTCTATCTTTCTTTCCTTGTCCAGCTGTACTTGCCTTATGCAGAGCCACTTTAATAGTTCTCCCACATCCTCTTGGGGGCTTCCTCCAGATCTGGACAGAAAGCATCTTCTTCCACATCCTCTAGTATATCTTGGATATTCTTTTCCTTCTGCTGTTTCTTGACTTTTGGCCAGGCACCAGTGTTAAGGCCTGGTAACAGCTCAGCTCCTGTCTGGGTGGCCATCCTTCAGGTCAAGACTCCGAGTACCACTGCCTGTTGAGTCTGTTCTTTGAGCATGTGTCCACCTGGAATACTGGGCGGTATCCACTGTGTTAGTGTCTCCCATCCATGGCAAGATACCAACAGCTGTTATCCCACTTCTGACACCACTTGTGAAGGTTTTGGACAACAGATGGACACAACAGCTTTTTTTTTTTTAGGTGCAACCCACTTGTTCTTGCAGGATGTTTATTTTTTTCACAACAGAAAAATAAAATAAACTTTGCAATACTTCTTGCTAGGAAAATAAAGAACGTATTCAAATAAAGCAATAAGGTAACAAACTATAATTCATGGCTATATGTGGCAAACTAGCTTTGTTTCCACAACCACTAGTGCAGCAGTAGCCTCACCCAGTCATCGTCTGCACATTCAGTAGCAACTGACCCCTATCTCCTGTTTGGTAGAACAGGAAGGCTTTTTATATCCACCCCCTGTAGTCAGGTGACCTTAGCATCACGAACAAATAAAACCTTTTTATTTAGCCCTCTTTTTAATTTATATAACTGAGGGCTAACTAAAGCCACCCTACATACAGGCATGAGGTCTAAAGTGAATAAATAAGCCTAGAAAGAAAATAAAATTCCACCATTAGTGAGTGACAGCCCTGTTAATTTAAATATGGACCACTAGGGACTACTGCTGTCATCAGGAGCACCAGGAATGGCCTTCACTGCTACAAGTAAGACAGGCTTTTTATGTCTCCAGCATTACTAGGCCCATATAGCTACAGGCTAGGGTTAGTTGTTACGGGGACAATATTCCCTGTAGAAAGCATTATTACCCAGCTTTATGATAAAAAAGACAAGCTATGAGCTGCTTAAATGCTTTACCTTGGCTGTGCCATTTACTATGACTGCTGATGGCTGCAAAACTCAGCCGTCTGCTAAACATTGCATTTTGGCCCTTTGCCAAGGGCTGACTTCCATTATGCTGCAGGTATCCATCTTAATATATTTTGATTGAACTTGTTCTTGTTTTAGTAACTCCTTTAAACAAAGGATCAGTCTGACTTTATTATACTTTTGCAGGTGCCAGGCTGCCAAAACACCGCAGTCTCAGGTGGGAACCTGCTAGCTCAGCCCCACAACGGGACCCTCAAACTTTTTTGTATTTTAAGCAGCAGCATACTGCTGTACCAAAGCAAGGCTCCTGAGTATTAGAGGCAAAGGAGCCATGATATATATTTTCTGTATATGTGCACAGACTGGACAGAGAGCAGCAGGGAAGGGAACTGAATGGAAAAAGGGTGCTGCTCCTATCTTCTCTACTAATTTATTACTGCAATAATAATGAACTAAATGAAATGCATTAAACAAAAAGGGGACACATGGAAAAAAAAGGTGAACATGTTTTTTTTATTATTCAGCTGGCTGCACAGCTCCAAGAGCTGTCATTGCTTCTTTATTCATAAACAAGCAGTCCCAGGTACTGCTAGAGCCATTCTGCTTATTTCTACTCTGTTGGTCACATTGCCCTTGACCTTCCATAAGCTGGATCACAGGGGAAATAGGAAATATAGAGAAAGGGATAGATACGGAGAGAGAAATGCTTATTTGAAGGTGGTCTGCCTTCTGGACTAGAAAATGTAGCAAAGGGAAAGAGAAGAATGGTTGCAACCAGAGTATTTTAAAAATAAAAATGGTCCAATTCAGTGGCAGGGACTTCCCCTGTCACAGGCCCAGCACCTGGACCCAGCAGTGCCTTCTGTACCACCCCCACCCCCACCACTGCCCTGAGGCTGAATTGGCACAACCAACCTTTTGATGACCTCTTATGAATGCACCCTACCCCATGTTGCTCACCACTCCTGTATACCCTCCCTATTAACCTTTTTATCTTCTGGTCTGTTGCCATGTGTTGTTACAGTGCAGTTCACTTAAGTGCATACCCTCGGGATACTGGAAAAATGTGCACTTAAGCTGGCTGTGCATTTATTTGAAAAATAGCTTTTCCAGGCATTGGAGAAATTTAAAAATGCTTAATTTATTCTTTGCAAAATACATGGCGTACATCACATACATTGTAAGTACTGTGGTAACACATATGCCCTTACATATAAGTACTGTACTTAAATCAACATTGTAATCAATATTTATTACTTTATTTTATTTTTAATTTACTGCTGCAAAAAGTAAACATGTCCTAACATTGCAGCTAGTATTGTGGCTGACATTTTGGCTAATTTTATTTAAAGAAATCAGTAATTTTCTTTTGCTTGCTATTTGTCAATGCTAGCTGCTGAACATATTCATGGAAATTAAAAAGTGTGCTAAAGTCCCTCTTTTCTTTGGACTGCACATACTTCCTTACTTTCTCCATACTCTGTAATGCTTAAGCAACAGTCACTGGCTCCTCTTTCTGGCTGCAGTCTTCTTCATTGTCTGGTCCTGGTCCAGGTCAGCAGAGTCTCTACAGATGTTGCCACATATCTCCTCTTGATGACTGGACCTACGGTAGCCACAGTATCGTCTACGGTTGTGTACTTGATGAAGTCGGGGGCTGTCATTCCTGACGGTAGCATGGGAATTGGTGGTGGTGTTTCTGAGATGTCCTCTTCTGGGTTCATGGTTCCCTCTTATGGATTGGATGATGTCAGTTCTGCCTTGTGAAAGCAATTGGTGGTTCTGATATACTGTACTGTACTGTACTGTAGTACTGTATTGGGTTGTGCACTTAGGTGGGTGCAAGACATAAAAATTAATAGGCTTTCCTTACCCAAAAATGTGCACTTAACTGAAATGTGCACTTATACAGTGTGTACTTAAGCAGGTAAATTAACATAGCAAACATAGGAAAAAAAAAACAGGATATTGAAAAAGTGTACACTTAACTGGGACATACACTTATCCAATGTGTACTTCGCTGGGCTGCACTGTAGTAAAGTATATTTTTGTTTCTGATGCAGCTGTGTTGTGTTTCTATTGTTGATGCCATCACTACCCACCCAAGGCCACTCCTGTTGTGCTGCATCATCCCCACTGCCCTGCATAGGGTTGCACCAGTGAATACCCCTTCATGGGCCACACTGTCCAATGTGCTCTGTGCTGTGCCAGTGCTGCACTGCATGCATTTCAAACATTTGCGCTGCACCATGGCCACTCTATATTGAGATGACTTTGTGCCGGAGCAATGCATCTTAATATAGCAAGTTGTGGGACTGGCACAGGCACTATCAGCAGTGCAGCACAAAGTTTGCACCTGTGCAGACTTTTGAATATCTGACCCCTTGTCTTTTGCACTCATACAGTAACTAAATTCATTTTGTCGGTGGTATCAAGCTGCACTAACATGTATGTCAGCTTCCATGGTGCTATGAAAGTTAAGTAACAAGCTTGTAAGCAAGCAAGCATACCCACGTCACTGGGTTTGTATCCAGGTAGTTATTTAAAGGGAAGGCCCCTCAGCCTTTTTTCTGAATACCTGTGCAGTTTTTAGGCATGAACAATGATTGCCTCTGTTGTACTCTTCTAGTTTCATCATGATTTAAATGTAAATGAAGTTATTTAAGTCTGATATAAAAAACATTGCAAAGGTTGTGACCTGATTCACACATGGCATCATGGGATTTGATAATGATTTAGAGCTAAAGCATTCAGTTCTACTGTATTCTTCAGTGATGTTGATGTCATTTACAGTACCTCAGTTTTTATGGATGTTTTAAGCCATCCTGCTTTCAGTTGAAAAAAGGTGTTTCTGTGGAACACATTTTTAGGAGTTTCCAGTGTAGCCTTCCATGCTGCAAATCTCTATGGCAGTTAAAGAAATACTCCCTTCTTTCTTTTTAATTAGAATGATAGACACAGAACTCCAAGCTGCTTTTCTCTGAGAGCAAATGTGAACATCTTCCAAACAGATCTAAATATTTTTCAAACTATTCAATGTGCACAAAAACAATCATTGTGAAAGTTATTCAGGGGAAAAAAGACCTTTCTCATGAGGGTAGTCACTAACCTAAATTCTTTATATTTTGTAAAATATGGTATTCCAAACAACCTCATTATTTTTTCTCTGAGTGAAAACAGTAGGAGTCATGCTAAACAAATGTAAATACCTTGGAAAGTATGCAAGTTTCTAATATACAACCAACATGAGAGCTGTTCTGGACAAAATGACCTTTCAAATGAGGGTAGTTACTAATCTGAATTCATTAGATTTGTTTAAACATAGCCATCTGAAAGGTGAAAATTGTAACGAAAAAAGAAAATTCAGGTAATCAGATGGCCATAGTTTAAAAAAATGTAATTCATGCAGCTTAATGAATAGGCTCATTTGAAAGCTCTTGTTGTCCTGAACAATGTTCATAAAGGTTTATTATCTGTAATTTGTATACTTTTAGAGATATTTACATTTGTTTAACATAACTCCTATTGTACTTCTAAACAGCCTAAGCTTTGCAAATTACTGCACCAAGACATGATTAGATCCATCAAAAGAAAGCTATCCCAAGGCCAAATTTCACTGACTTGAAAGTTCACTCCCTGACATAATCTATAAACCAACTGAAGATTCATTTTAAAACCCTCTGTGTGTGTCTGTGCTAGCATTAGTAAATGGCAATGATTAAAAACACAAGGAAAAATAAGCTTAAAGAGCAACTAACACCTTCAAAAGAACTTTAATAAAACATAATATTTAGATAAAGTTAAATACAGAAACATAGATTTTAATGGCAGATAAGGACCACTTGGCCTACCTAGTCTGCCCATTTCCCCTACCTACAGGATAAGCTGCAGATCCTAGTTAATCAACAGCCTATTTCTTCCTACACCCCACAAGAATTGCCTTATGTCTGTCCCATGCATTCTTGAATTCTCCCACAGTTTTAGACAAGTTCAGCTTGTATTTCACATTAGTTCTTTATTCCTCCTCCCCATTATTCATTGTTGAGGTCATTTGCATGAAAACAGGATTTTTGCTCCTGAAGAGTTCATCTATTTCTGTTGCTGTCTCCCTACCTGCGGTCATAATGCACTGCTTTTGACATCACAATTACTCTCATGGCAACAGATTGTGATGTCACAGCAGAGCATTATGGCTTGAAGAAGGGAGTAAGCTATAGAGGCAGATTAACTTTAAAGTAACTGCAAGGGATAAAAATCATGTATTCATGCACATTTTCTCAGTAATAAATAATGGGGAGGAGAAATCTAGAATATATATGGAATACAAGCAGAATTCTACCTAATTATTGTTATGTTTTTCAAAGTTTTCTTTGAGGCATCAGTAGCTCTTTAAGCAATACATAGTAAATAATGTTAAAAGTCTTATAACCATGAAAATATATATATATGTTAAGTAAAAAATAGGTTAGAAAACAATCTGCCCTACTGTAAGTTAAGCATTCACCAGCTGTTTCACACCGTGGTGTCAATCAAATTTTACACAGTGTACTGTTCAGATACATTTTTCTTAAACTCTGTGTGCAATAAGTCTGTATTACTCATGAATAGTTAAACTTATGCTATCTTAAACATGATATATCTGCAATTCTGTAACAAGTAACAAGTGACTAGTGTATGTGTACATTCAAAACCTCAGTCTAGCACAGACCCCTTGTAACTGAGATACTGTTATCCTAATATGCCCATGTATCAACATGTGTCCATATGTACCAAATCTGCTGTTGTATTAAATAACAGTTCTATAAATCTAAAACCAAAACAAAACACAGGTGACAGCTTCAGCTTTTATTCAGGCAAAGTTAAAACAGGGATCCTTTAGAGGTATGAATATAATTTATAAAAATAGAGACATTTCAAACAGCTGCACATATGATGGATTGTCTCAAAAAAGACAAGCTCCATTGTTATAGACCTGGAAGCCTAGAAGGAGGGATGGAGAATGGGGGAGGGGGTAGGGAGAACTGGGAACCAAGGGGTGGGGTTTGGGAAAGTGGTCATGGGTGAGGGCCAGGAAAAGAAGAAGGGGGCTTGGCTCCACAGAGGATGACTTCACAACATGGGGTGGGGCATTAAGAAAAGAGAGCTGGGGATAGGTTGAAGGGAAAGAGAAAGAGAGAGAGAGAGAGAGAGAGAGAGAGAGGCAAAGGGGTGGGTGCAAAAGGAGGGATATAACAGGCTGCACAAGGAGGCTCTCCCTCACTTTTGCTAGGCAAAATTTTGATTTTGCTTAGCACATCAGTCGGAGAGTTCCAGGAAGATCTATGGGTAAGGCAAGTTTTTTTAATTAATAAGGGAATAGTTATATGAAGTTTAAAAAAAATAGAAAGTAAATAAATAAAGGAAAGGAATAATGAAATACTGCAACAGTGCAAAGGGCAAGCTTAAACACTGATAGATCACAAAAAAAATGTTTCAAAACAAAAGATATTTAGGGGGCCCATTATATATCTATATTACTGGAGGTAGGTTGAGGTATGCGGTGAAATAGGTAGCCAAGTATAGCAGAAATTGCTGTTAGAGGTTTAAGCAGTGGGGGCAGGCAAGCAAAAGATGCAAGTAAGATGGTGTGTAACTGTGTATGCTAGAAGTCCCTGAAAACGGACGAACAAAAATTAGGCAGTGATGGTAACACATTTACCGTTGGAGGCAGGAGGGAAAGAACGAGAGGAAGACAACCGGGAGAACACCGGAGGGGTGGCTGCTCATGAACAAAATGGGGAGGCCAGATATCACCTGCATGGGAGCAGACGGGCTGTGTTTTTAAAACAGGCGGGCAGTCCAGGAGGGCTAGGGGATTAAGCAGTTTCTAAGTGCAATTTTGAGGTGCCACACACTAGTCCCCATTTGTTCAGTAAAGGTGGTTCAGGGAACAAGCAACAGGAGGTGGTGGAATTATATTGGGTAGGGGAAGGGAAGGGGCAGGTTTGGCAAAAAGGTGTAGTGGCTGGTGGCGGAGAGAGCGACAGACCCCTTGTAATTGAGATACTGTTATCCTAATATGCCCATGTATCAACATGTGTCTATATGTACCAAATCTGCCGTTGTATTAAATAAGCGACCACTAAGCGTAAAAGCTGCAGGCAGTAAAGGGGAAGAGGTGACCAGAAGGTTGGGTGGTGGTACAGGGGAGTCACGGGAGGGAGGGCTCTATCTCTCTATCCCAACGTGATCTCGATCCCTGTTCAAAAAAAAAAGTGCCTTGACTTCAGTTAAGTTTGGCCGATGTGGCCACAGGGCGGACACCTTCCTGAAGTTGGGGGCGGGGTATTCCAAAACAGATTTACTCGGCAATCCTGAGAGGGGGTGCAATTGCTTTAAAAGACAAGCTAGCAAATATATGAGCCCATCACCAAGAGATAGGATTCTGTAGGACAGCGTTTGCACTTCTCTCCTAATTTCTCAGAAAAAACGTGCAGTATGATCCTCCGAGAGACAAGAAATCAGTGGTGGGGGGGTGTTTTTTCCTGCACAAAATGCTATTTTTTATTCTGTTCGTCACAATATTGGGATTATTGTGGACACCATTTTGACTTGGGATTGCTTGGCGCCCACCATTTTGGGGAATGAGTATCGTGGGGGGAGACATACAGATAGAAGATAGGATGCACCTGAAAAAACAATGGGGTGTTTTGTTGATGGCTAACAAAAAAAAAAAAATCAGAAAGGGATGGGGCAAATATAATGCATGGGGCTTCTGGCAGTACAGTACTCATGTTGGGTGCTATTTCACGATAGGGTTCCTTGTGACTACAAAATCTGATATAGATGGATAACAATGAAAGTTATGGATGAAACACACAGTATTAACCTAACAATTATATAATGTTAATAGATACATCTATCAAGAAAGTAAAAAATTATTTAAGGATAAGGGTTTTTGGAGCTGCAGCTGTAGTGCCAGCCTGAATGCTTTTGATGTTGGGGTAGCACTAGGGAGTGCAAGGGGAGTTTTCTGTGAATGTAGTAAAAGGGCCGAGAGAGCGGTCGTGTGGTGGGATGCCATTTTGGGTCAGGCCATGCGGCGATCGCCATTTTGTACAGGCTGTGTTGCGGCTGCCAGGCTTGGGTAAAAAACAAAGGATGGTGGGAATCTAAAGTGTTCACAGGCCCTACCAATTCAAACTGAATAGTAAATAATATTAAAATAACATAATAGAAAGGGATCTGTCATTGGGGGGGGGGGTCACGGTTACCTAGCACAGCCACGGAATAGATCAGCTTACTATTGATTAAAGGGGAGAAATAGGTTTAAAAAAAATACATAATAAAATAAAATAATAAATAAATAAATAAATCCACTACGTTGCTTCCATGGCGACATGCTGCGGTCACAAGAGGCGGGATATTGTTGGTGGGCATTATTGGGATGAACGCTTTCTTGTGGTTGGATCGCAGCCATGTAACTCTGCTGTGGGAGGGGGATGATTTGAGAATGTGGCAGCAAAATTATTAGACTCAAGTAGCCTTGTTATTATTGGCATATGACTTCCAAGAGGCTAAGTTAGTACCTACAATATGGTTACAATTGCTAGGGCTGTACCATCAGAACTTGATAGGAAATATCCTGTAAATCACAAAAAGGATAGTTGGCTGAAGTTTTCTTAACAACACAGGCATTATAGTCATAAGCTGAGACAAAATGAGTAGTAACGTAGCTGCCTAAAAGGTCAGTGGGAACTACCTGCTCACTCCAGGAGGGCTTACTGTGGAAGCTTTCCAGATAGCTTTCCCCGGAAGGCATGTGTGAGTTAACCTTACTGCAGGAAGTCTATTCAAGCAAGCAACCCAATGATAAAGAAAGTTACGGTTATGGTAGGAGCAGGCTGTTTAAATAATCCCCTTTTATTGGCGTTAAATATTTGACGAACATAGGCCATGTTGTTTTGGTATGTGCCAGCATTTGGTGGTGGCTGGAATGAATTACAAACCTGTCACTTGGGTAGCTCTCTGGGTGAGGAATACAGGAGGTTTTCTTTCAAATATCTAGGCATTACATTTGCCCACTCTTGATTTTTCACTTCACTGATAATTATTTGTTGTACAAGGAAAAGGGCCGTTGAGTGATGCTCATTCACAAGGAGGTCCTGGTTACAGCAAGAAAAAGGTTTATATATATATATATATATATATATTCTCAGTGAAGCATGGTACAAACCACACAATGGGTGCTGGATGTGACAGTGGTAAAAAATGACAACAGAATCATAATATAAAAAAAAAAAAAAAAAAATGAAGGCCGAGCAGAAATTAGGCATGGGAAAAACATAACGCAACCAGTACAACAATGCAGAGGATATATATATATGTATATATATAGCATAGTGGATATGTAGAGGAGGAGTAAGGTCAGGGTATAGCAGGGGGTGCCAGGGGTTTTCTCAGCCATTATACCCATCAAGGCAATGGACAGCATGAAGCACGTAACAAGCATTTGGCTGGTCAAAAATCAAGCCGTAACATGTGTCATAGCTCTCTCCAGAGAGTAGGGATGAACCAGCTGAATGTATCTTTTCCTATAACTGTGAGGGATGGAGTGTTCTTGCTACAGAACAGTGCCAGGATGTCAGATACGATGGTGGGTAGGCCATGATAGAGGGTCTAGTAGGGTCACATATAGTATAAAAAAAATAATCTATATAAAAATTTTTAAATTAAAGAACTGAATCATCCCTAATGGATGCTATTATGTAACTCTGCACTTCCAGCCTGAGTGACTGGGTGTGCAGGTTGGATTAAAAAAAAAATGTAAGTATGGGAAGCGGCATACTGTATGCTTCTGACCTTTAGCACCAGTGGGAGGGAGCGAGGAGCTTCACTCCCACATCAAGATAACATTTGAGTGGTAAGGAAACAGTCAGCAGGCGTGATACAGCATCACCCTTAGTGGGGGATAAAGGTTTGTAGATAGGACAACAGGGTTTGGGGAGACCTGGTTATTGCAGGACTACCTAATGGAAGGGAATGGTTCAGCTTGGGAGAAGTTTGCCATCACCCAGTTGACCTTTGCTCTGGTGTCCCATGGGTGTGAGAAGTACTGAAGCTTCCACCATGGCATCTTTGGATCCTAGGTTTTGTCCTCAGGTCTAGGGGAGAGGCTTCTACGGCCATTGGGGGGGAGCAGAATATTGTGGTATTGGGCAGCAGTACAGTACAAAAAAAAAAGGTGATTTAGAGGCAATGGGGCACAGGGGAGGAAAAGATTGGAGAAGGAATGTTGAAGAAGGATATTCGGGGTATTAGGGTGACACTGGCAGAGGGAAAGGACAGAGGACCAAGGCACGGTTAGGAATCTAGGGGTTTTTAGGAATAGGTGCAGAAAAAGGTGTGAGGCTCCATTGGCAGAAAATGAATAAATTAAGAGCTTTGAGGGATGAAATAAATCAAAAAACGAGTGATGCTGCAGATGGTGCAGATAATTTTGGATCATTGGCACCTTTGCTAGCAAGGTATATAGGGTCGGGGCACGTAAGTACATGGCCTCTTGCTCGAGCCACGACAAGTGCGAAACAGGGCCACACCATGGGGTGGGTGGTAGTGGTAAGGGAGGACACGAACGTAAGGGAGGAGAGCACTTGAGAGGGTTTTCTAGCTGTCAGATCTCAGAACAACAGGGATGTAAGTAGGGGCAATCAAGGATCAACAGGCAGCCAAGGTCCTGATGCTAGTATAGAAAGGGATGGCCCATGCCATCATGGGGGTCCAACTGGTCACAGGGGTGGCATAAGTATTGCAAAAGGTGGGGAAGTTGCAAGTAGGGGAGTGATCAGGAAGAGCATGATCGGGGGTAGCAGAAAAGAGAGGGTCAGGAGAAGGCCCATTTCAGAACAGTGGTTGGGGGATTTTTTTAGAGGTGCTGCTGCGGGTCTGCCAACATACCAAGGGTTCCATGTTCCACTACAGTGACACAGATGAGTGTCTCATTGCCCAGTTCATGGAAGGTGCAACAGGGAATCATAAGTTTGGGTGCAAGAAAGGGGGCATGGCCCCATGACGGAAAACCCAGAAAATTAATTATCACATGCAATAAGATGGGAGCAACATTTGAGGCCACAGCCCAATGGGTGTTTCTAGGACAGCTTGAGAAAATCGAGCAGGGGAACACCCAGCCATGCACGCAAAACAAATAAACAAAAAAAAACAGCAGAAGGGGAAATCACTAAGGAACTGTTTTTCTATCCACAGAAACTGGAGCAGGTGTGGGGGCAGTATGCATATCAAAATAGATGGTTCACATGATTTGTTTATGTGTTGTAGGGACTGGCTGCCGGAGGGAAGTACTGGAGCAGCAGGAGACATTTCTGAATATGGCGTGACAAGAGTCAGGCTGAACAGAAGGCGGGCGGGGGGGGTGTGAACAATTGATTTTGAGCAACAAGAGGTTTGGATCCAGTAGAAGGGCATGATAGGGGGCATTTGAGGGCCCTGTTATTGCCATGGATGGATGGAAGCTGTCAGACCAATTCAGAACCTAACTGTATTATGGAGCACCTGGGTGACAAGTGATTTTGGGGCACGTTGGTGGTTACTCATATTTAAGCAGATGTGGGATGAAGAGAGAGTCCATGAGGGGAGAGACCCAGAGTCAGGTTGGATAGTGAAGATGGCAGTAAGAAGTGGATGGGGGGCATGCTCAAGGAACACAAGGCCATAGAAAGGGGCCAGAAAGAGAGAGAGAGAGAACCAAAAAAAAAAAGGTTTGTCAAGTTTTATCTGGTGAATGTGATGGCAGCAGGATGATACAAGTAAAATAACAGTTGGGTGGCATAGAACAGAGGGACCCATCTGGGAGAGAAGGAAAAAACAAATTATCAACACAATAATCAAGGGGGACATGGATGCAGGGTTGAGGATTTTGCTGGAGAAAGGAGTTTGGGGGGAAGCCCACCTTCCAACGCAAGCTGGAGACGGGCTAGAGGAAGAATGTGAAAGAAAATATTTTCTGGAGAGGAGGGGGGAGGGAAAAATTCTGGAGTTACACCAAGGTGGGGTGTAAGAGAAAAAGGGTATGGACACCCAGGATTAAAAATGGGGGACAGGAATTGGACCTGGCCTGAACAAGAGGAAAGGGGTGGATACCCAGGATTGGAAATGGGGGCAGGAATTGGACCTGGCCCAGACAATAAGAGATAACTCCTCAGGTTTACATCGGGGGGGATGAAAGAGAAAACGGACAGGAAAGAAAGACCCCTTTGGGTTTACATCCGGAGGGTGGAGAGGGAAGGAAAATATTATATAAAATGTGATATGAAATGTGCTGAAAATATTATATAAATTGTGATAGTTTGAATAAAGAGAATATGAAAATAAATGTTTAAAATATAGCATGTAAAGGAACTCAGTATTGTTGATGAAAATTTAAATGACAAAGTTTTAATAAATGCTATGCCGACTGAGCAACCAAAAGCAATACTGAGTGCGGTGTCCTTCTTTGGGTGAAAGGTTCTAGAACAAGTAATCAATTCCTGTCCCCTTTAATTCAAAGGGTCATTTCTAAACTGTGCAGATGAGCATGGGGACCACTTTCTTCAGAGTATGCCACCACCGGCAGCAACCACTTTAAGACTGCTACTACCTTCTCCTAATACAATCAGGGGAAAACCAGAAGTAGTTTACCAGCACTGAAATCAATATGGTTAAGGCACATTTACCAGAAATTATTGTTAGGAAAGAATGAGAAAATGACTGTGATGACAAGCAAATCAGAGATGAGCTCTCTAGTTTACTAACAGTCTCCTCCTGAGTCTGATTTTTATGGTTGTGTGGGCCGAGCTCCACAGATGTTATGCCATCATCAGATTTGTAAAAGAGCACTGTTGCAGCACATAGCAGGACCACTGTCTGATGTTCTGCCTCAGTGCTCCAGCATAGTTTTCAGTGAATCTGTTTATTCAGCCTTTCCCCTCTGCAGGCCACATGAACAAACCCATTTCCTGGTGCATTACACTTCCTTTCTGCAAGTGCAGACATGACGACCGCCATGTGCAACATGGTGGTGCAGACTTAAACTGTACATGCAAGAGTATCATGCACATGTATATAACTCCCACACCACCTTTGGCTAGCTGGCACCCCCCTTAAGAGAACTACTGACAACTACATGGCATACAATTTTTCTTTTGGCAGAACTACACTCATGGCACCACCCCTAGCGTTGGAGTGTATACCAGGCTCATTATCTAGAGTATGGGGGGTTGGGGTACATACTAAAATTGACCTTTTTATTTATCAACCAGGTCCAGGGGTGAGGATGCTAGGCATATGCTAGAGCTAACTGCTGAAAAGCCCCGATAATGTTCACACTAAAAGCAATAAGCAGAATGTCCAAAGCAGTAACTGGGATTTAGCAGTATGGCTTTATTTACAGATGTTACTTAAAGCAAGGGTGATCCCCCAAAGGTTTATTATTGCAATACAGGCACACTCTCATTTGCAAGACACTTTACAAGGCAATACTGTTTTCCACAAAAAACATCTCTCTTCTGAAGTGTATATCTGTGGGATGTGCCACACACTTTAAAATCCTCCTGGTGCATGGCAGTTGCCCAGGGAACACTAGTGCCCATTCACAAACCATTTATCCCTGCCAGAAACACCAGATGACGTTCCTCATACACCAAATGAGTCACCAGTCCCCAATGAATTACTAAAGACTCTCAATTTTGACTTTGAACTCAGCACAGTTGTGTTGAAAGGGTTCCTGACCGGTGTGATCTAGCCTTATGTAGGGCACACACACCTCAGAAAACTCCCTCAGAGAACAGTCTCAAATTCTGTACTCACAGATTAGTTGTTCCTTCCTCCCAGTCCTGGAAAGAACTAACAGCACATTTCTTTCTCTGGTAGCTGTCAGATTCTACTCATTGGTCTTTCTTAAGGCAGCTGGGAACTTCAGGGGATTGCCCCTTGGATCCACAAGAACTGCATTCCCTCTCACTCCCCCTGGAGTGAAACTAAAGAGTCCTGCAGGCAAACGGAAGATTTTACCAAACTAGGGTGAGAAATACCAGAGCCGCCCTTTGACAGAGCCCCAATGGCAGACCTCCTGCCAGTCTAACTGCCACACTTGAACTTACAGATGAACATTCTAAGCTCCCCAAGAGCAGCTAACTCTAAAATGGTTATGCTACTGTGAGTGTTCTAAATGACATAATCATCCTTTTCTCAGGCTAGCTGAGTAAACAATGATGTCAGCATGTAGAAAGTCCCTAATAACCTCCCCACCAGCTGCATTTTCCTACCTGCCTAAGACTAGTATTAATGGGATTCTAGTAACCCGAGGGGACTGGGTTGTTACACGTAGTTATGTCAGCACTGCCATGTTGTGCAAGGCTGACACCAGGGCAAACTGAACAAGTGCAAGTATCACACATGGCAGTACTGTAATCACTGCAGTATTATAGCTGACCCCTGCACAGTGAGAGCACAGCATAGTCTATTCACTGTTCTTGCCACTCCTAAAAGCTCTCCACAGTCATATTGGCTCTGACCAGAGTTTGTTTTGTCTTGCGCTGGACATTAACCTTCTTTGTTAGCCAGCACAGGAAATAAGCCATGGAAGAAGATCATGTGCTCAGCCTGCAAAATAAGAACTTTTAACACAAAACCTAATAGATTTCTTTGACTGGGTGACCAAAGTAGTAGACCAGGGAGGGGCTGTGGATATGGCAAGGCATTTGACACAGTCTCACACAAAAGATTAATATACAAGTTAGCCAGCCTTGGAGTGGGTCCCAAGGTGGTAGCCTGGATAAAAAGTGGCTGGACAACGGGATACAAAGGGTAATAGTAAACTGAGTCCACAGTGAAGAAAGGAGGGTAACTAATGGGGCACCGCAGGGTTCAGTACTGGGACCGGTCCTCTTTAATGTCTTTATAAGTGACATTGGAGAGCACCTGGAAGGAAAGGTATGTCTCTTTGCAGATGACACAAAGATCTGCAACAGGGTTGATACACACGGTGGGGTGGAAAGAATGAAAAGAGACTTGGCAAGGTTGTAGGAATGGTCACATATGTGGCAACTCAGGTTCAATGCAAAGAAGTGCAAGGTAATGCATCTGGGAAACAAAATCCCGGGGAACAGTAAACAATGGGGGGTGAGTTAATAACAACAACAAAAATCGAAAGAGACCTAGGAGTAATTATATCAGATATCCTAAAGGTGGGAAAGCAATGTGAAAAGGCAGTAAGAAGGGCTGGAGGGATTCTGGGATGCATAGGGAGAGGCATCAACAGTAGAAAACAGGAAGTCGTTATCCCTCTGTACAGACAGTTAGTGAGACCCCATCTGGAGTACGGTGTGCAATTCTGGAGACCCCATCTCCGCAAAGAAATAGACAGAGTGGGGGCTGTTCAGATGAGGGCAACCAAAATGGTGCAGGGTCTACACCAGAAGACATACGAGGAGAGACTAAAGCAGCTTAATATGTATACCCTTGAGGAAAGGAGGGAGAGGGGAGACATGATAGAAACTTTCAAGTATCTCAAGGGAATTAACAACGTACAAGAGGGTAGTATCTTTCAGAAGAAGAGGTGTGCAAGAACAAGGGGGCACAATTTGAAGATTGAGGGGGGATGGCTCAGAGGTAATGTTAGAAAGTATTTTATCACAGAGAGGGTTGTGGATGCATGGAACAGCCTTTCTGAGGAGATTGTGGAGTCAGAAACAGTGGTAGAATTCAAGAATGCATGGGACATTCATAAAGCAATTCTAGTAGGGGGTAGGAGGAAGTAAGCTGTTGATTAACTAGAATCTGCAGCTTATCCATCAGGTAGGGAAATGGGCAGACTAGGTGGGCCAAGCAGTCCTTATCTGCCGTCAAATTCTATGTTTCTATATTTCTAACAATTCAACAAAGCAGATACAAATATTTACAAACAAAAACCTTTCTAAAAGCATTTTTTGCAGCTCTGATGCAAGTTAAACAACAGAAAACAGCAGGGCACTTACTGTAACTTATAAAGTTTGATGATCAGCACAAGACAAGATTAAGAACATAGGGATTGCAGAGGACATGAACAACACGGACTGGACATCAAAAGCATTGACTGATACAGCAGAACAACTGCAAGCTTTATCTCTAAAGCATCATAAAATCCCAGGATGTTTTACATGAGTCAGCTCATGACCTTTACAATGGAGTCAAGCAGGTTTTCACACCAGACTTGAGTAACTTCATTTACATTTAAATCCTGCTGAAATTAAGAAGGTGCAGTAGTAAAGGTAATCATTGTTCATGAGGGCAAACTTCAGAGGTAAAATAAGAAAAAGGCCCAAGGGACCTTCCTGTTAAGCAAAACTATCAGAGGTTCCCCCAGATGGCATCTAATGGAACATTTCTCTCTAGTACAACCCTGACCACCTGCTTCATAAGCCATGACATAACCTCTACACCATATAAGCTGCCATTTTCTTTCAGACACCTTGGTAGTGCACTAGGCATGCCTTGGCTTAGGAAGCAAAGCATCAGGAGTTTGAATCGAGGTAAGAACATGACAATATTGTATTCTTCTGCAAGAATCCATGCTTCAAATCCTAACTGTGACTCAGTGGACCACAGGTCCCGTTCTGCAGTCATTTTCTAGGTTTCTATGTTTCTATACTTTTTTGTCATTTTTTTTTGTTTGTTTTCTTTTCACTAGAGTGCTGATTCATAGTAGTATGGAGTTGGAATAGAACATTATATTGAAAGCTAACTTGGGTAAGAACAAAAAGTTGTTGAGGAAGGAAATGTTCCTGTCAGGACAAAATGTTCATTTTTTTTTTTTACCTTTTTTTCCTAGCACACTCGGCTTGATCTGGGAACCTCCAAGCATCACCCTCAAGGTCTGCTTCCCATCCCATGGTATTCCAGGGAATCATTATTCCAATCCTGCATTTGCTCCCTCCCAACTCTGGCCCCATGACAGGTAATCTATTGCTTGTACCAAGAAAGTGGAACTTTGGAGGGGACCAGACATCTGATGAGAATACTTCACTTATTGTTCCCAGGTGCTCAGAGAGAGGAGCTAGAGAGGAGGAAGCAGGTCAGGCAGCCCAACTGAGGCGCCATGTAATATACAAACATACAAATTTGCCAGCAGATAAAGGCCTTATAGTCTATCGAGTCTGCTCGAGTGTGCAGCTAGCAACCCTTATACTGCAGATGCCCATCCCTCTCCTCCCCTGACCCTCCCTCTTACCATATCCCATCCCCTTTTGAAGCAGTCCACTGTTCTACAGGATATCACTTCTGCAGGATACACGTTTCACCGAGACACCACTCTTTCTGTAAAAAAGTGTCTTCTCATTTCCCTCTTGAACCTTCCCCCCTCCAATCTGAGATCATGACCTCAAGTGTCCCTACCTCCTTTTAACTTGAATAGTCCCTCCATGCCTGTCTTGTTTATTCCCTTCATGTACTTGAAGGTTTCAATCATATCTCCCCTGTCTCTCCTCTCCTCCAGTGAGTACATGTTCAGTTCCCTCAGCCTGCTCACATGGGGTATCTCCCCTAGTCCCTGGATTATCTTTGTTGCCCTGCGCTGCACCCCCTCCAGTAACTTAATGTCCTTCTTCAGGTATGGGTGCCAGTACTGCATGCAGTACTCCAGGTATGGCCTAACCAGTGACCTATACAATGGCAGGATCACCTCCCCTCTCCTTGAAGATATACCCCAGGCAATACAACCCAGCATTTTGTTGGCCTTTGCAGCTGCCTTCCTGCATTGTGCTGAGTTGTTCATTGAGCCCATTATAATCACCCCCAGATCCTTCTCCTTCTCTGTCATGGCTGGCTGACCCCCAGCTGGTAGCTCCTTCTTGGTTTTTGCCCTGAAATGTAGCACCTTGCACTTTTGGGCATTGAACCCCAACTACCAGGTGTCCAACCAGGTCTCCAGTTTTGACAGATCATCCTGCAACCCATGCCACCCTCCTAGGTGATCCACTACTGCTCTCATTTTGGTGTCCTCTGCAAACAAACTGATCTTGCTCTTGATGCCCATTGAGATGTCTGATATGAACAACTGAAACACTGGTCCCAGCACTGAGCCAGGTGGTACTCTTCTTGTCATTTCCCTTGGAGATGAGAGCTTCTCTCCCACCACCACCTTTTGCTTCCTTCCCTGTAACCAGTGTACTACCTATCCCACCATTTTTACCCCTGCACCTGTATCTGCCAGCTTACTACCCAGCCTCCATGTGTCACCGAGTCAAATGCCTTACTAAAGTCCAGAAACAGGACATCCACTGCATGGCCCTTGTCCAACTGTCTAGTTACCCAGTCATAGTAATGCACCAGGTTGGTCTTACAGGATCTGCCCATGACAAACCCATGCTGCCTAATGTCCTGCAGTCCAATGGTCTCCAGAAGGGACACCAGCCTCTCCTTCAGGATTGTCTCCATCAGTTTTCCCATGATGGCTGTGAGTCTTACCGGCATGTAGTTTCCTGGTTCATCTTTGGGACCGCTCTTATGGAGGGGTACCACATGAACCATCCTCCAGTCCTGAGGTATACTTCCTGAGACCAGGGATATCAATGAGTTTTGAATAGCAACTTGCAGTACAGTGAGTGCTAATTGCCCGAAAACAAAAATCGGCAATCAACACTACGCTGACTACATAATCAGCAACTATAAGCATACCACCTATACTGACTGGCATATGAACCTACATTTTATGTGGGAGGCTATGACCACCGCACTCCCCTTTGTGGGGTCAAGTCCCCCAGACCCACCAACTAAATATAATCAACTCCAGAGGGGGCAGACAGTGAGGGGGGGGACATGGGAGTGGGCAACTGTTACAGAAGGGTCAACCTGCAGGTGGGGGGAGCAACCTTAGGGGAATGGGAGGTCTGTCCAAAAAAAAAAAAGTATATGGCAATGCCCCCCCCCCAAAAAATCATTACACCTACAGGCAGCCCAGAACCCTGGTCCATGTGAGCCATCGGTGGTGACCGAAACTGCCACACCAGATGGCCAGCTCAGCAGCAGCCTGCTCAGTTCGAGTATTTCAGTGACTACCTCTACAGTCGCTATTACCTCCACATTCTGTAATCTCAACCTGTGCTATTCTGTCCCCCATAACTTTCTGTTCATGCCACCTCGCTCTCCTTTCACAGTCACTGTACATGCTGGCAAGCAAACTGAGTCACTCATTTTGAGTGACTCAATTTGCATCACCCATATCACTGGATACCCCCAAGGTTGCCCTTATTTTCTTACCCTGCAGCACCACCTCCTATCCCACCAACAGGGCATGATCCTGTTGAGTGACCTGGTTTGCTCCTATTAGGGTTGTCAAAGGAATGAATGAGCCCCTCTCATCCTTTGGAACTTTTCCTTGAGCCACACTCTGGGTATGTGACTGCTGTGTTACAGGCCAAGCAAAAAGGTGCATGTTGCCATTAGGACACTTCATAAGCAAGCACTATTCCTTCCCACATCTCATACATGCCCTCTTGACCACCAGAGGTTGGTGCAATAGAAAGGGAGTGCCCTCTCTTTCTGAGGCAAGAAGTGTCCAAAGCAACTGTCACAACCCTGCCTTGGCTGTTAGCACCAGACAGTCCAGGCTCAGGGCATGGGCAAGATATTCCTGACAGGAAAATTCCATGCCATCTAACAGGATATTTCTATAACTCCGATGGTATATCCTAAAGTAAGAATATTTTAATAATACAAATGTTGATGGCAATTCTAGAAATTGGTGGAATCACACTATTAATTTTCTTTTTTTTATACTTGTTTATTGAATTTTCATGTAGAATTATTGAACTGAACATTATACACAACAATCAGTTAGCTGTACCTACATGAACTAATCCAGTAAGGAGTAAAAAAAAGTATCTACTTAAAAATATTCTTCAGGAAAATGTCCATAAATGTATTAACAATAAATTTCATAAGACTCCAACTTGTTTTTTGTTTTAATTGGGTTCACCACAACATAACCCAGATAGACCATCTTAGGGTAGCTGGTTCATTCCACTGGGGTGTCAAACAGATGAGGCACACTGATGAGTCCTGGTAGGACGAAACACGTGTTTGTGTCTTCTCTTGGCACCCTTTGCAAACTGTGTGAGAGGCCTTTCAGCACCATGCATTTCTGCTTAAAGTTGAACCAGCATAATATTCTGTGGTGATCTGCATATGCAGCTCATGATGCTTTGCATTATGGGGGCATGTGTGATTTTGTGTTTCATTGAACCTTGGCTTCCCGGCCAATGCCCTTTGGGGTAACCATTGCCTCAGTGCTTGCACGCTGAGGTTCTTTGTCATCTATACATATTAACTTATTTATATCTTTAGTTGCCTAAGAACGCATATATTTAATAAAAAAGAGTAAGATGATAAGCTGTGGTGATAAATAGGTAAGTTTTATAAAGGTACAATAACCAAATTAAAAAAATATATATTATTTGCATTACAGAGCAGCAAACAGAAATCAGTAATGAACTGTAGATCTGTACTACATTGCACTAGAAGTCCACAGGTCTGAAGAGCATCCCAATTTCATCATTCTGTCCCAAGTATATTAAAAATTTAATTAAATGACAGAAGCATTAAATGTATCCTGATAGAGTTCCCATCTTGTCCATCTATTAACAAAACATGCCTGCTTATGTTGAAATGCATAGGTGATGCATTCCATTGCTTGAATTTGTACTATAGAGGTTTCCTGGAGCCATTTCTTTGTTTTTGCTTTATTTGCTGCAACTACCAACACCGCTCAAAGATATTTACTATCTTCCCTGCAACCAACCCTGGGAAAAGACCCAGTATCAGATTCTTGGGGCCCAAAGAATATGGGACACTAAAATGAGCTTCTAAATGTCTTTGGATTTGGGTCCAGCACTCTTTCAGTTTGTGGAAGCCCCAAAACAAATGGGTGTGTGTGGCTACTGCTTCCTCACATCTCCACCAACATGACTAGGTCAATGTGGGATTTCTTTTAGCTTGAAGTTGAGGGGTAAGGAAGTATCTTATTCAAAGCTTCCAAGTGAATTCCCTCCACAAAGGTGAAGATGTCGACTGCCATGTTATCTGCCCAACCCCTTCTCATTCTTTTGTTTCTAGTTTTAGCTGGTGTTCCTGTTCCCAGTTATGCTGTATTGCTGGATTATTATGCTGCCCATCCAATATGTAATTTGCACAGAGCATGGTAATAGCACCCTTCCCATGAGTGGAGACCCAGACTATTTCAAAGACTGTAGGGAAAGGGCACTTGTCCTCCATTTGTGTGAGAGCTTGGAATTGTGTATTTATGTAATCTCTGAGTTGATAATATTGTAATCTATCCAAAGGCTGCCAGGAGAACTTACTGTATGTATAGCTAACTCAAAAGGTATAACTGTTGACTTCTGCATAAGATGCCATGGAGATAAAAAACAAAACCTAGAAGCCTGATTCTTGGACCATTTGTCTTGGCATGCAGGCTTAGAGACATCGTTCTATATCCACCACCGATATTTCTACAGGGTTTTGGCTATGTAGCCCTTTCTTACCCCGAGGCTCCAACCAATCAGCAGAGCTTGTGCACCCACATATGAGGTTTTTATCTGAGTAAGTTACTAGTGTATTGGCTTGGAAAAGCAAGGCAGGAAGGAGGGGGGTAAGGGGCTGGTTAAGCTCAATTTGTTGCCATTGGGCTGTATAAGTAGGGTGAGTACTAAGCAAGGCCAGCTTCTGCTGTGCTACCACCTAATAGCCCAGTAAATTGAAAAAGGCCCAGCCTGCCTCCTCCTTAGAGAGATATAGAGTTCTCCAAGACACCCAAGTTCTCCTATTATTCCAGTCGTATTGTAATATGGTGGCTTGCCATTTAGAAATGTCCCTTAGAGATGCTAAGCATGGAACACACTGGAATAAGTATAATAGTCTTGGTAATATATTAGTTTTAACAGCCTGTATTTTAGCATATAGGGGAAGTGGGAGGAGAGACCACCGCTGAAAATCAGATTTAATAGTTGCTATCAGAGGGACATAGTTATTTGCAAACAATGTAGAGGAAGTTCTACCCAGGCGGGTCCCTAAGTACTTAATGTTCTCAAGGTCCCATTTCATAGTGTATGAATCCTGGATCTCCCCAGGTACTGCTTGAGAAAACACCAAAACTTCAGTCTTTGTCCACTTTAAAGTGTAGCCAGAAAGAATGGAAATGTTTTGTATCTGGGAAAAAACTTCAGGCGCTGAGGCCTGGGGATAAGTAAGATACAGCATAATATCATCCATGTAGAGGGCCAATTTGTGATGGGTACCTCCCAGCTCCACCCCCATGATTCACCCATTAAGCTACATCACCTGAGCTAGAGGCTCAATATATACAGCAAATAGGAGTGGAGACAGGGGGCAACCCTGCCTAGTACCCCAATGGAGTTCTAGAGCTCAAGAGATATGCCCATTTCTGTGGACATAGGCTAAGGGGGAAGAATATAATTTGAAATCAATAAACAGGTTTGAAAACCCAAAACTGGCCAGGACCCCCTTCAGGAAGGCTCAAGAGACCTTGTCAAAGGCCATCTCTGCATCCAAACTCATCAAGTAGGCCAGCTATTTAGTGTGGGTCAGATGAACTATAACATGGACCATTCTTCTCACACTGTCCATTGGCTGACACCTCCTCACAAAGCCCATTTGATCAGGATGAAGTAAAGTCAGAATGATGTGCTCAAGCCGCATAGTAAAAAATGCTGGTTAAGATTTTATAGTCAATGTTTAAGATCGAGGTAGGTCTATATGAAGAGCAATAAGTGGGGTCCCTGGCTGGCTTTGTTATCAGAGTTTATAGCCTGTGCCCAAGATAGAACCATTTTACTATCTTTCTCTAAAGCTGAATTAAAGGTCCTGGCAAGGAAAGGAACAACTGTGTCATTAAGTTGTTTATAACATTCCTTCAGCAGCCTGTCTGTACAGTACAAGTCATATTAAACTGTTCCCTCAACTCACTGGTGTAGCATTGTTCAATGAGTTTCCTAATCTGTGCAGTGTTTAATTCAATGAAATATTGAAAGTTTAGTATTGGTTTGCAACTAGCTGTTAGGACTATAAGCTTTATTTTCAGCACAGTGCTTATGAGTTTCATTTCAGAAGGCAGACTAAACAACTCTTAAGGAATGCTGTGATATTTATAAACAATGCTCTTAAGGAATGCTGCGACATGTATAAACAATGCCTTGAAAATGCATTGCATGCACACTGCAAAACAGCTACTGCCATATCACTGAACAAGTACAAGTGAGTTGAATAGGCAGTGAAGAATGGTTGGAAAAGAATTAAAAGCTTCAACAATCCAAGCTGCCAATGCAGTAGAATCACAAAAAAAAATGCTACACCAGTGAGTTGATGGAACAGTTTAATGTGACTTGTACTGTACCAAGACGCTTGCCAGATTTTAGATGTTTAATCTCCATGGTGACCTCAGTTGTAGATTTTGGGGCCAAAAGGAAATGTTTTTATATATCTGTCAGCTGGGGTAGGAGAGGGGCTCAAAAAAGTCTGCAAATTCTTCTGAAGTAGGAGATGCACCCTCAGCATATAAGCTAGCATAATAGGACCAAAAGGCCTTGGCCATGTCCTTCGTGTATAACTGTACCTTTTTAGTTTGTGGGTGTATGATTTTAGTTATGGTAGCATTTGCCCACTGGCATTGAAGCCTACTAGCTAATAGTTTTAATGCATGAGGTTCCCCCTCGTAATTTGTTCTATTTGATAATCAAGGAGGGCAAATAGTTATTTTTTATGTTTAGCTAACTGCACCTTTCTTTGCTTATCTATATTCTGCTGTTGTTGTGTCTCTAGATCTAAGATTTGAGCCTGCAGCTGAACCCTATGGGCCGCTCTTAATTTTTTCTTCTTTGGCGAGATTTCAATAAATTTGTCTCTAACCAAGGCCTTTACTGTATCTCATAAAATAACTGGTGGGATAGTAGGTTCAGAGTTATCTTGAACCCCTCACTTTATAGTTTCTATAATTTCTTTTTGTATTTCAGAATCCTGAAGGAGGGAACATTTAACCTCCAAAACATAGTCCATTTGGTTTGGCCTAATTGCAATTTTAAATAGATTAAAGCATGATCCGATCAAGTCATGTCACCAAACCAGGTGTCCAATAACTGGTCCTGCATCTCTTTTTGAGTAGTAACATTTATGAGAGGAAGAATAACATGTATATTGTCTAACGCTGCCATGCATATGGCGCCAGGCATCTTGGTAGCCCAGTTCTATAAATAATTTAGCAACTCGATTTGCCACAAAGAGAGTTCTCCTTCCCACAACCATTGACACATCTAGGTGAGGATTAAGGTGGAGATTTAAGTCCCCTGCCATAATCAAACAGCCCTCAGCCCAGGCTGAGATTTCAAGAAACACGTTTTGATAAACTAATCAGACCGGGGTTTGCATATGTCGATGCTAGGGTAATCAGTTCAGCATTGTAGTGCCTCTTCATCAGGGCATAGTGACCCTCATCATCTAGGTCTGAGACAATAACCTCAAAAGGAACCCTATTGGGAATGAAAATTGTTGCACCCTTCCTCCTGCCTTGCTTATATGACAAGGCCAGAACTGCTCCATAATCAAATGTTCAAAGTTTCCCATGTTCTGAATGACTTAGGTGTGTCTTCTGGAGCAATATCAGATCTGTTCCAGACTTTTTAAGGATGGTCATCACCTGGCTTATTTTAATGGGATAAGTAAAGCTGTGGATGTTATAAGATGAAACTATAGTGCCCTGCTTAGCCATTATCCCAACTGTGTCCCTGCAAGTATTCTTTATTATTCATATAACAAGAATTCATATTCCATGTGCAAGTTTGCAGTCAGGTAAAAGGAAACTTATGGCAACCATATTTAACTGTAATAACAAGAAAAGTAATTTAACAAAGAAACATGATAATATAAGCAAAGCTACAAACCTATAGTTGGTTTTCCAAAGGTGGCGGTCCCAATATAGGGATCTGTATTGTCCACCCTAGCCAACAGAGAATACAACCCCACTGTAAAAGGGAAGACTGAGAGAGACTGAGGGAGAAAATTACACCTCCACTAGGAAGGGTCTCCCCTTGAACCCAAGCTGAGTAAATAGGTTCCCGATCCGCATGGGCGAAAAGGTAATAAGTTACATCTTGTGACATCAGATGTGTCAAAAGTGTGTCTAAACTAAGTTAAACAGTCCCCAGAATACTCCCCACTTTCATCCACCCACACAAGTAGTTATTAATTAACAAAAGAACCACCCTCAACCATTAGTGTAGTGGTATTATAATCTTACACAATTACATTACATCTCCCCTATTCAACAAACTTAATAACATGCCCCTTACTTTTTTATATGGTTTAATACCCTAAACAATCACTGTAAAGGCTACAATAGAAAGAGGAGCAACCCCCATTAAGACTTTCAGTCTTCTGTCCTTCTTCCACACCGGACAGCTTATAGGTGGGTGGGTGGGGGGAATTAAAGAGGAAGCAACCCTCAGTAACTATTATATAACTGGTTTGAAACTCTGGGACACAGATGCCCCCCTTTTGCACATTGCTGAAAGCTGGTAAACAAGCAAAATAATTTTGTAACTTATGTAGCCTGCGGTATTAAAGCAGCAGACCTGAATTCAACTACTAAATAACTATGCACATCATTAAAATATTTGTTATCCAGGCAACACTTTATATTTTAATGGTCCTGGCATTCAGGAGCACACTGGTTTGTTTAGACAACCAGATCAGTTTAAATAAAATGCAGATGTCCCAATGTTGTTATCTGTGTATGGAGAACAAAATCCATAGTCAAATCCAGGAAGTAATGCTGCTACAAAATTCTTGTAACAGCAGTATCAAGGTATAGCACTAGAATAAAATCAAATACAAATGCAGATCCAAAATTTAAGGGAGACTGCCAGGTAGATAACGTCATGTGGCATGTTACAGTTAAAGTAGGTTACACACACTGTAATGAAGAACGCAGCCAGTCTGATGATGTGAAAGAAAAATAAGTATCCTGGACATCCAGAAAAATGATGATCACCATGTTCAAAGTCCCATTCACAGAAAATAAAGTTTAAACTGCCATTTAAGTGTTCCAAAAACTCAAGAATCTAGCAGTTGGCAACTGTCCGCAGTTAATGTGGGAGCATCAAAAATTGAGTACACTGTTTAGCTAGGACTGCTAATTAGGGAGTACCTCAAACTCCTGAGGGTGATGAATACCAAAAATGGTGCAGAAATGGAGTTATGTAGGGGTTTTTAGAGTGGAAAAGAAAAACAGAGTACTCACCCCACATAGCCCGTGTGTATGGTGGAAATATCTCACAGCTAAAAAAATTGCTTCAAGCAAGTGCTTCAATCTGTTGCTTCACACTGGGTCAGTTTAGCAGTATCTTGTACAATTTGGAGGCATTTTTGCAAACTCTGGAGTGCTGCAGAACCTTTTGTCAGTCCTTGACCAGCTTGCTTGTGGCTAAACATGCTCTGCAAAATATGTTGAAATGAAGTGTGCTGCTGATTCCCAGGCACCTGTGATAAAAGTGAGGGTGCAGATAGGTATCCCCATTCCACAAGCGCTATCCTGGCTTCCTCTGGTGTTTGGTACAGTGTAGGTCCCTCTGGCCAAAAGGTCCTCATTCAGGCAGGACAAGGAGTGTGAAATCTGATTGTCTTGTAATGGAGTACTTTAATTAATTCCCCAAACTGCAGCTGCTGCCATTGTATTTTGGGAGGGTAGTCATGATTGAGGAATGAGTGGACATCTAAGTACCTGATCTCTTTTTACTGCCATGCCCTTCGAAGTAAGTCCTCTTTGACTTTAAAACTATTAAACTTATTTACAATGGAGTGGGGTCACATATTAGAGTCAGTCGGTCTCGGCTGAAGAACATGGTGTGCTCTCTTGATTCCTCACTGATACCCAGCTGGGAGATACAGAATGTCTGTCAACAGATCAGATATGTACTTCATCATGAGACCCATCTCAGAGCCCTTGGGAAGTCCATACAGGTGCAAATTCTTTCTATGGGACCGACCTTCCATATCAATACATTTGTCATGTAGAGCAGCTGTTTGTTGCCACAGGGTATCAAACACAAGGCCCAACTGCATCTTTCCATCTTCCACCTCGGAGATTTGCTTCTCTGCCTTATCAATTCTAACCTCTAGGCCACTGAAACAAGCTTTCAATTGTTTGAAGTCAAGTTTGTTTTCCACTCACATATCTTTAAGTTCTTTCAGTATAGTTTCATAGCATGAGCATGACAAATGTTTGGCCTCTTCTGTCTCATAATAGGTCTCTGCCATATTGGAAGAAGAGGGTCTTTGACTGGGATCTGAACTGTGATGCCTCAATCCTGTGGTATCCTTTGTGACAAAGTCTTATTTTTGCTGAGATCAAGATTGATGATCTTTTTGTCTGACTCCTCCTGACATTTTTTCATATTTGGGGTGGTCTTTATCAAGTAAATTTTTGTTTTATAAGGCAGACAGCATGGGGAGCTGAGCGTCTTGCTGCCTACCCCCACCATGATGTCACAGGAAGTCTGAACTCTTAATTTGCTGTTTGAAATCTAAGCTTCCTTCCCTAGTATACTGTAGAGCATTCACTGAGTTAGCCATGAACTTGCATGAAGCATATAGATTAGTAATACTAATAGTTGTAACAATTCTGCTCACTATAGGGCTCAAACTGATAAAACTTACATTGCAAAGTCCAGCTCTTTCCCCATAATACTAGAGAAGATGTTACACTTCAGCCTTGAACTTGCTTCCCAGTCTATAACAAATACAATATTTATTATCTTTTATTATTTAAGGGCTTCAGAGTTGAAACATTGTACATTCCCTAGTTCATGTCATGTTCTACCACCATGCACATTTTTGATCAAAACTGGCCTTATTTACCATATGATTTGCTCCTTCAACAAGGAGAGGGAGAAATAAATTGATTACACATTTTGGCTATCACATTTGTAGAAAGTAGAACACCTACAGTATGTAAATGTTTTTGAGTACCTTATATTAGAATGACAGGGCCTGCAACCAAACACAAAACTATTAAAGTTTCATCACCCATAATTGTTTTGGCAGCACACTGAATTTCCCATCATATTCAGTCCAGCATAAATACTTTTATGGCAGTTCCTCCAGAAAAACTTTTCAGACTAGTCTTGAGTCATTTCCATTACTTTTAATTGAAGCAGAGATATTTCAGGCACTACCTCCTTAGCCTGGCCTATAACCATGCTCCTCAATTGATCACTGAGGGAAGGAGCAGTCCCTGACCCGTGGAAACATGCCAGTGTTGTCCCTATTCACAAAGGGGGGGCTCAGGGAAAAACTCAACAACTACAGGCCCATCTCCCTCCTCTGATCACTTGCTAAGGTGCAAGAAAGAGTCATCTACAATCAACTCAGGGACTACCTGGAAGCTCATCAACTCCTTGCCCCCTTCCAACATGGATTTAGAACAAACCATGGTACTGACACTGCCCTCATTAACTTCACGGATGAAGTTCTCAGGGCAATGGACAAAGGGATACCCACTGGCGCAGTCTTTATAGACTTATCCAAGAAATTCAACCTCATTGACCACAACTTGCTGCTACAGAAGCTGCAACATATAGGCCTAGACAATCATGCCCTGAAGTGGTTTGGGAGCTACTTATCAGGCAGGGCACAGAGGGTCTCATGAAAAGGGACCATGTCTGACCCATTACCCCTAAACCAGGGTGTACCTCAGGGCTGAATTCTAGGCCACCTCCTGTTTTCCTTGTTTACCAATGACCTGTGTACCCACTGTGGGGAGAGCTCAGTTGTGCAGTATGCTGATGATACTGTCATCTTCCGACCCCTGCGTGACGTGGTTGCCCTAGGCCCTCTACTCCAAAAGGATCTCACTTCACTAGAGACTTGGCTATGTAAGAACAGAATGGTACTAAATGCCGACAAGACCAAGGCAATGCTATTCGGGCCAAGATCCCTGGGATTTGACAGGTCCTCATCCCTCTCCTTAACCTCACTCTCTGGTAAAGCCATTAGCGTAGTCCCCTCCCTTAAATACTTAGGCCTCATGTTGGATCAGAATATCGCATACAAGGAACATGTGGACCAGGTCACCAGGACCCTACATCGGAAACTTGGCATCCTGTACCGACTCAGGGACCAACTCATCCCTGAAGTCAGGTGCTCCATAGCTACCGGCGTCCTTCTACCCAACCTGACATTTGCGGCCCCTATTATACAGGGCATGGCTAAACAAGAGATTACCAGGATGCAAACCCTATATAATAAAATAGCTCATTTCACAACCTTAGACCACCTGAGACATCACCACTGTGACACTTTGGCCAATTTTCGTTGGCCCACATCGGTCACCCGCCTCCAACACCCCTTGCTTGTCCAGACCTACAAGCTTCTCAAACTCCACACTCTGCCAAGCATTGCCGGGACCATAACCCTCAACACAACCCAAGGAACCTAAGGACCTCAGATAGAACACTATTAGAAGTCCCTAGGGTAAGGACAAACGCTGGCGAAGATCCTTTTTGTCCCAAGCAGCCTGCCAATGGATCAAGCTCCCTCCCCAGGTCCAGGCCTCCTCCTCACTCATGAACTTCCACACCAGGCTTAAGTCCCATCTGCTGATCTCAAGTGCATGCCACTGTCATGGCACTTAAAGCTCCTATGGTACTTCCCTCCTCTCCAACTCCCATCTCCTATCTTAACCTTCCTACTACCTGCCTTATACAGACTGCTTGCCAGAGGCTACGTGTAACCCCTGAATAAACTATATGCAAAGTACTACCAATTGCTTATATGTCATGATGATAACCATGCCTGTACCCATGCCTGCATCCACTGCTTTTGTTTCACCATGCCAGTAAGCCATGCCTGTATCCACTGCTTTTCTTTAACCATGCCTGTAACCATGCCTGTATCCACTATTTTTCCTTACTGTAACCACCTCATGTTGTAACTCACAATGCCTCAAATGTTCCTTATGTTCTTGTTCATTCTTATAACTTGTATTGTTATCCCGGGTCGCCCCTGAAAAAGGGACCTTCGGGGCTCAGTGGGCCTACCCGCTCACCAAAATTTAATAAATAAATAAATAAATAAACAAATAAATAAATACATAAATAACTTTTAATTATTAGAAAACAGTTAAATGGAAAAAAAAAACGTATCTACAGTTCTGTTTTCCACTTCATTAAAAATAAGTGAAATCCAGTGCTGAACATGCCAAAATTCTTCACATTTGCCATGGCTGAAGCCATCCAAAAGAACTTGGTTTTCCTTTGGCACGTAATCACTTTCATGTCATGATGTAGGGGTGTCCAACCTTTTCGGGGGTGTGATCCACATTTAAAATTTCTAAGTAAGATGTGAGCCACAATAATGTGTGGCCCATACCATAGCCAATGTGTGGTCCTTACATACCCATATTTAGGTGTTAAAATAATAACATAGTCATAGTCAATAATCAATAATCATATGTTATTAAGTTTTATTAAAATACAGTATTTTTAAAAAAATGTTGTAATTTTAAAATAATTATTTATAGCAGCTCTGGAGCTTTAGATTTGTTTGCAGGCTTAGTAAGTGTAGCTTGTTGAGCATTCAGGGCACTTTTCACCTCCCGTACTTTAGCTTTTCTCAAATTTAAAAGACTGTGACATGTAATTGACTAACCCCTTGAGAACCACATCAAACTGCTTTGAGAGCAACATGTGGCTTGCAAGCTACAGGTTTGTCACCCATGATGTAATAATTTTATAGGGAGAACAAACTGAGCACTTGCAACCTGTTGGCAAGCCACAAGACCTGGATCAGTCAGTCAGTGATGCTGGAGATCAAAAGCCCTCATTCTGCTCACATCTCAATTTCATTTCCAGTGCTACCTCACTAAAGAAGGACCTGGCTACTAAAAAGAGCACTTTTATTACCAAAAAGAATGACTTTCAATCAGAAAAATGTTAGAAAATGCAGGGAATCGTGCATTATCATTCCAGTTAGCTAACTGACTACATTTAACTGTAGTTTCAGGCAGGCAGGATCCTGAAATTGTGCTGCAGGGGACAGGACACAGAATACGCAGCATGAGCAAGGCCTCCTTTTCTCAGCAGCACTGTAGATGTAACATACACAGCAGGGTCTTTGAACTTCCATAGATTCGTTCGGCCAGGTTCTGTAGCAAAGTGCTGCAGCACATTAATAAAGGGACCTACACATCTACTGTACATTTATTTTACAGCCATCACCCTCTGACACACTCAAGAACAGGGAGTTAGACGAATAAAAATGTCAGTTTTAAAATAAAACAGCTGATTTGTCAGGTGACCACAGAATACTTTGGTAGCAGCTCCTGATGATCTTCTAACATTTCACTCAATTGACAGCCTTCCTAAAGCTTTACACTAGCTGATCAGCTTTTTTTTTTATCTTGCATTTTTTGCCTGGTTGGTCTTCAGTTAAAATGCATATTCTGAAGAGTGTGATATTGTTTTCTTTTGACTTCATGTTAAATCATTTTGCAGACTAGCTACAGACTCCTCAAGTGTGTCACAGTAAGTAGTGTGGCAAACTACCTGAATTTCACCACAGAACCCCTCCCCCAACTCATTCTTTACAAATAAAAAGCTGATAAGATATCCTCAGGGATCCCATAGTAGCATAGCAGAGTCAGTAAGGGAATGGCTACAGAATTTTAGCAACTAGCTTTGAGAAGCTTAATCATCATAGTTACAAGATTTGGCATGGGTGCAGGGAAGGCATTTATTATACTAGTACTGCAATCTTATTATTAGAAAAGGATTGGGGTGGGGGTGCTAAAGGATGGCAGGGTGAGGGAAATTATTTTTAATGGTCTGGATGGTTGGAGGGGGTGGGACACTGTTGCACAGTAGGTGGGGTGCCAGAAATGTTAAAAAAAGGTTTTTCATAAAAAAGCACTTTGCTTAGTTTTTCACCCATGAATGTTAGTTTGCTTGGTGACAAAAATGTGCATACTGGCACTTGGCTAACACTTTCTCCAGTGAGGTTCCACTGCATATAGACTTCACCTGAGAAAGCAGGTACTTCATGTCACTTGGCACTACACAAACTCGGGCAACTTCACAAAGGATTTCACAAAGTGAAGTTTCCCAGCTTTACACACCCCTAGTTCATTAGTCCCCAGAAATCTATTAGTTCCACTCCCACTGCTGTACAAGCACCTTTCCTGCTGGTCAGCTAATATGTCAGATGAAGAAACCATCCTGAGCAATCCAGAAGCACACCAATTTACCTGTTTTGCTTCTTCAAGTGTTCCCAGTTTCCCTACTTGAGATAGAAGTGATCAATGCAGAAATGTAGTCTAGTTCCAGAAAAAAAATATGTTGCACTCACATCCTTATTCCATAAAGTCACCCCATTACTAGCAGTATCTGAAAAAAGCATGAGGAAAGGGAGTCAAGTGGCAGGTTTAGATCATAACTTTAGTTGTATGATTCATGTTTTCTTGGTATGCAAATAAAAGTAAAAAATAATAATACTAATAAGAAACAATAAAATGATATTATGTTATGTTACATTACATTATTATGATATGATAGGGCTAGGTATGAACTCCTGACACTCACATGCCCAACACACCATTGCCTGACTCCTTAATCCTGACACCCATGATGCTGGCAGGGACTAAAAGCCGACTTATAAAATCCTGACAAACCAGTTCCGGTCTACTGCAAACTAAAAGCTTTGGTCTACTGTTAACTAAAAGCTATCTAAAATCCTACTTTGGCCTGGAAAACCACTTCTAACTTTAAATCAATCAATCAATCAAGCTTTATTTATCCAGGTGAAACACCATTGAGACAACTCATCAACAAGATGGACCTGGGTCAAGTACTGGTACAAATACAAGGCAAGAATAATAAATATGATACAAGGCGCACAAGGCAATAAATACAGTGGTGCAGCTAGGTTACAGACTACACATCGTATACATTTGAACACAAGAGGGATACATATGTACAAGGCATAAATAACACACAGAAAAAAATATACAATTCCTACAGTGGATAAAATCATATGGGAATGGGAGTTTAACTGAAGGAAGGAGTCCCATGAGTGATTAATTAGTGAAAACAGTTGCAAGATTCCTTAAAGACTCTTGCAAAGATATTTTTAAAGAGGGGTATTTTCATTGGTAGTACAATTTTTAGGGTTTTTTGCACATTATTCCAGAGGACGGGGAGAGAATGACATACGGCCACTTTGCCAAAATGCGTTTTAACCTTGGGAATAATGAGGGAGGTATAAGAAAGGCTTCTTAGTAGGTAGCTCCCTGCCAGGCATAGAGGAAGGCAGTCAGAGATGTGTTTAGGAAGCTTATTGGAGATGGCTCTAAGTGTCCAGAGGATTGCATTTTGTTGGTGTCTGTAACTAAGACAGCTCCAACCTACCATAGAATAAAGGGTGCAGTGATGAGTGGAGTATGGTGCATTAGTGATTAATCTAATTGCCCAATGGTAAAGGGTGTCAAGTTTCCCTAGTGCCGTACTTGGTCCATGCCCATATAGGATAACAGCATAGTCCAAGAGTGGTAAGAAGGTGGTTTGCACTAGTCAGATTTTGGCCTCCTGTGTAAGTAGATGCTTTATCCAGAAGAAGATACCTAGCCTCTGTCTTAATTTTTAAGTTAGGGTCTCAATATGTTCCAAAAATGATAGTCTATCATCAACCCATGCCCCTAAGTATTTAAAGTTTGACACAAATTCTAAGGGCTCACCTAACAGCATCCAAATAAGAGGGATTGTGGGTATGCCCTTGGTTTTGTTAGTGTTTGCAGAGGGAGCAAAGAGCATAGCCTTAGTTTTTTTAGCATTTAATAACAGCTTCAAATGCAGTAGGTTTTCCTGCAAATAATTAAATTCATGCTGGAGGTCTTTGTAAGCCAGCTCCGGTGTAGGCCTGTTCAAGTACAGCACAGTGTCATCAGCAAAAAGGTGAATCCTAGCATCCTTGATTCCATCGTTTAGGTTGTTAATGTAGATGGCAAACAGCAGTGGTCCTAAAATAGACCCTTGAGGCACTCCTCTTTGCAGAGTTTTCAGTGTGGAGAGAGTGCCCTGTGCTTTACCTTGTTGACAGTGATTGGTAAGGTAGTTAGAAAACCACTTAGTAGCCAGAGTGTCTACTCCAATGATACGCAGGGTGGTCAGGAGCAGGTCATGGTCCACTGTATCGAAGGCTTTGCTAAGATCAAGGAATAGGGAGCATACGTACTTTTTGTCATCTAGTGTCATCTGCCAGTCGTTGGTGACTTTAGCAAGCATGGAGATTGTACTGTGGTGAGGTCTAAACCCAGACTGTACCATGTTAAGTAGATTGTGATTCTCTAGGTGTTGCCTGAGTTGTGAATTTTTTTTCCAATAGTTTGGACAAGATAGTAAGTAAGGATATTTGACGATAATTGTTTAGGTCACTGGTATCACCCGACTTAAAGAGTGGGATCACTTGTACTGTTTTCCATATTGCAGGGAAAGAACCCTGCGTAAGGGACAAATTAAATAGATGAGTAATTGGGGCAGCTAAAGTGTAATATCCTAGCTTTAGATAATAAGGCTCTATATGATCCACACCAGGGCTTTTTCTGGTGTCAAGGGCTAAAAGGAGATCCTCAAATTGCTTCACGGTGACAAGGTGGAAGGTAAAAGCTACTCTAGAATTTATTAAGCTAGGATTGAGCCATTCAGGTTTCTGAACACTTCCTGTAGCTGTGTTCGGAGATTTTTGGCCAGTGAGGAGTCAAAGGCTAATCCTGTTGTGGCGAAATGGTTGTTAAGAAGTTCTAGACTTGATTGTTTATTGGACGTGAAATCACCACCCACAATGATTTTTTGAGGAAGAGAGTGTGCTGGAGAGTAGTCTTCAAGGTCCTTTAGAGTTTTCCAGAATTTCCTTGTCTTATTCGAAGCAGTATCAATTTCTGCTTGGAAATACCTGGCTTTCTCAGTTCTAATGAGCTTGATGCACCAGTTTCTAGTTGCTTTAAATACTGTCCAATCAGTTGTAAGTTTAGTTTTTCTTGCCTTTTTCCATAAAGAGTCCTTGTGCTGTAATGCAGCTTTCAATCCACCTGTGAACCATAGGGATGTTTTCCTTTTTGTCCTGATTTTTACTAGGGGAGCATGTTTATCTAAGGCCCTGAGCACTATTTTATGGAATTCCTCATATCCAATATCCATGGTTGGTGCCAAATAAAAGTTCTGCCAGTCAGCATATTGGAGGTCCACGCATAAAGCAACAGGATCGAAATTCCTCTGGCATCTCTTAATGATATACTTAGAGGATGACGCTGTTTTTAGAATGGACCTCACACGGGCTATTGCAGAATGATCACTGATGTCATTAAAGAATGCGCTTGCATGGGTAAACAGGTGGGGTTTGTTAACTAGTTTTATATCAAGCAATGTGCTTTTTTCTGGGTTTTTAACATTAGACTGGGTGACTTCAGATATGATTTGTGCAAGGCCAAAATTGTCACTTAAATCTTTTAAGGGTTTGGATGCTATGGAAAACCAGTCCATATTGAGGTCACCCAAGAACATCACTTCAGAGGATAGGGAATCCAATACATCACTTAGATGCTTTAACACTTTAAGTCCTGCAGCCAGAGGCCTGTAACATCCAATAATATAAAGAGGGACTATGTGGGTGAGCTGAACTTTTAATGTAAGATATTTGAATTCCTTGGCCAAGGTAGTGGCGTTTACTACTGAGGTAGCATATTTGTCCCGAGTGTAAATTGTTGCACCCCCACCTTTTAAAGGTCTATCCATTCTAAAGATGTTATACGAAGGAATATGAATTTCATGATCCAGTGTCACAGGTTTAAACCACGTTTCAGTGACCACCAGCACATTTGGGCAAGTGTGATTGATCCATGTTTAGACAGTATCAAGTTTCCTAAGCAAACTGCAGGCACTGATATGGATAAGACTCATTCCATTCAACTGGCCAAGCTGGGAGGGAGTTGAAATTGGGAGAGGGGGTCCAGGGTTGAGCTCAACATTACCTGTGCAAATAAGCAGTAGTAAAATAAGTTTTTTGAGGGTTTCCAAAAGTAGCATTGCCAGGTGAATTTTACCTTTTTTGCAGCAGTAAGGATCAGTGGATGGTAACAATGTGGCTCTGGCTCCTAATGAGCCCATGTGAAGGTACAGAAGAGCCCTTACAGAAAGTGAGAGTGGGTATAGGAGGGTAAAAGATATCAGAAGTTGATTATTACATCTCTTGTATAGGGAAGGCCCAATTCTACTCAGGACATCCGATAAGCTTACCTGTCTAGAGGGATGCTTTTCATAACTCACTACAGTAGTAGCCACAGACTTTGCCAGCTATTTCCCAAAATTTCTGTGATATTTCTAGAGAAATTTCCTACTTTCTGTATTACCACAGTAAGGGCAACAGAGAGAAACTCTTTAGAAATTTCGTGAAATATCTGGAAATAGCTGGAAATGTCTGTGGCTATTACTGTAGGATCACAGGGCATGGCATTTGTTTCATGACTGCTTTGGAGAGTACATCATTACTGCAATCCTGGTATAGCTCAAGGGAGCCTGATGAGCAAGGAATCAGAAATGTAGCTATCTTGGCATGGTTGCCAGTATGACTGTCTAGGTGCTGAACAGGGCAGTAACCAACGGAGCATACAATGCACAGCAAAATTAGGATTTGGAGCAACATTTTTTTTTAGGGCTTTGAAAGTAAGCTGAATCAGAGACAAATAGAAAAGATATCAATATGTAGCCCTAAGGCTTATGGGACAAGTAAAGTGGTTTAAGGGGAACCTTTAAATATCAGGTCCCACTTCATTTCTTTAGTAGATGGTGTCCAAGATCTGTTAAAAATATGTCACTTTAAGAAGGAGCACACACTGGTGTGATTGTCTGTTATTCTTAGCGAGGAGAGTTTAGAACCAGAGGCAGTATGCCTCTTTTTAAAAAGGTATCACCCTATAGTCATGTATTCACTGGAGAGTCAATGAAGGGACAGCACCAATTCGGCTGATATGCCTCTTAAAGAAATGGATCACCCTATTGTCATGTAGTAGCTGGAGAGCCAATGAAAGAACAGCACCAATTAGGCTGGGGGAGGAAGCCTATTTAATAAGCGACCAGGTGGGGGTGGGTGGGCGGAAAAAAAAAATTCCTGTTTAAAAATCTTCCTTCAGCTCCTGTGTCCAAATCCTAGCTAGCCGACTCGGTAGAGACAAGCGCCAGCCAATAAGATTAGGAGCTGTAGTGTCACCCACCAATCGCGGCTGGAGATTTGTGGCTTTTGTAAATCTGAGCTCCAAGGAGCTTCACTGATACACTGCAAGTGGCTCACCTGTGCTAGGAGCTTCAGCGGTGGCTAAGAAAGAAGGGTTCAGCTGGGGCGGCCTGAAGAGCCATGGCCACTGCTGTTTTCGGATGCCCGATGTGGGGTTCCTATGGGACAAGAGAAAAGGGGAAGAATTTAAGTTCAGTTCAAACAAAAGATCTCAAATGAGATTAGTTTACTGGTGGGAAGACCTGCAATTAACTAAAAGAACACTTAATCGGGGGGTGGAGGCAATGGCTAACAACACAATGGGGGGCCTCAGGCTTCAAATGAAAAGCAATATAAAATCCTGCTTCAGTCCTGCAATCAACGTCAACCTTTGAACCAGCTTTGGTCTGCAAAAAAAAAAGCAATATTAAATCCTGCTAACTAAACACCATCTAATCCTGATACAGATCTGGTAAACCACTTCCAACTTTGAACCAGCTTCAGTCTGCAAAATAAAGACTATTTAAAATCCTGCTTCAGTCTGGCAAACAACTTCAAACTTTGCACCAGCTTAAGTTTGCATATCATTTATAGTGAAAAGTTATTCTTACCTGCATTCTTTTGCGTATTCTGCACAGTCCCCACACTTTTTTAAAATTCAAACTTTATTCAAACGAGTAAGAAAAAAGTTAAAAAGTGGTGATTACTCCAATATGCTTGGTTACAAGCTCAAGTTATGAGCAATTCTACTTAATTGTGGTGCAGTGTCTAACTAGTAAGGATTTGATTTCTTCTGCAGACCGAAGCAGTTTTCTGGACCAAATCTGTCCGAAGCTGGAAGTTTAATTGCTTTTGCAGACTGAATCTGTTTTATAGTTAGCAAGCTGTTTTACAGTTAGCAAGGTTTCAAAATGCTGTTGACTGGATTTTAGAATTACAGGATTTTTAATGATGGTGTTTTTAAATGATGTGATATAAAGTCAAGGCTTTGGAGTTGGGTTTTTGTTTGTCGGGATTCCATCAGTCAGGATTTAGTATGGATCCCATTATGATATGATATGATATGATATGATATGATATGATATGATATGATATGATATGATATATGGTTGAGCCCTCTTTCCCACTAAGAAGCCATAATTTATTTCTCCATATACAGTATGATGGTATTTAATTAGCATGTGCACAACCAAATAACTGTTATCAATGGTTTAATGTCTTATTAACACTTTAGATAACATATTAGTATCCAATGAACAAACTGCCTTGTTAACACATGTAACAACCACCTCAATAACACATGTAACATCATTCATGTTTTATTATAATATCTTGTATGGTTGGGCCCATGTCACCACTAAAAAAGTCATCATATATTTCTCCATATATGGTAAGATGGTACCCAGTTAGCCTTATACAACTAATTAACCACTATAGATGTATTAATTTGTTATTAACACCTCAACTACACATTATTATCTAATGAAAACATTACAAACTGCACTCTCTTCATTCCTTTCTCTGCTCCCTCTGGTTTAGGGGCCAGAGAACCTTCACCACTCCACACCCACATTCCTCTGCTGGGCAATCTGCCTTCTACTATTGCCTTCCAGCCCTCTGGAACCAGCTTCTCTTTTCCCTCCACCTCCTCTGGCTTCTTCAGGTGCTTGCAGAAACTCCTCCCAGCTTCTACCTGCACCTGTTTCTCATAGGAGGCCCACCCAGTGGTTTTGTTTGCTCTGGGCCTTGCTTCACCACAAACAAACTGTTACCAAATGTACTACATTGTCTGCAAGCGCTCCGTTTTAAAAACTTTCTTTTTCAGTTTTCCTTTCAACCAATATTTTCCCTACTTTTGGAACATAACTTGCACTTTAATCTGAGCCAGTGCTTGTCCCTGTAAAGTATACTGTACTGTATTTGCTCTTTATGTATGCACCTTAGACATGCACTGTATTTATGTTGCACTGTTTCTTATTGTAATCCTTCTCCCCCCGGCTCACACCTGGAAACAAGCTTCAGTTCACTGTGCTTTTCCTGGTTACCAATTTTCAGATAAATACAATAAAATAAAATATATTATTTAGGTATGCAACAACCACCTAAATAATATATGTAATAGCCACCTGATTAACACATTGCAAACACCTTATTAGCACATGTAACAACAACCTTAAAACTCTCAAAACCTCTCAAAACTACAGCCCCTGAAAACCAGGACTTCTCATAGAAAAACATCCAAAGTCTAAACTATCAGTAAACCAACATCTCCCTCTGGCCTTACTTGCCAAACAATTCACAATGGTCCAGCACTCTTTTCACCTGCCATGCCCTTCATACTGCTGCAAAGCGCCAATTCCCAGTCATTCACTCATGATGCTCCTCAGTCAATTTGCACTCCAGGCCACCTTTCCTGACTGTACACATCTCAGAATCATTGCTTCCATCTGCACTCTATATCCTCCCCTCAACCATGCCTCCTTACCACATTCTGCATGTCACTCCAAAACACATGCTACACCACTCTCCACCCTGCCTACACTACAGGAAGAATCACTGAAGCCATGCGTCCTATTATAGGAGGCCCCTACATTATGGAAACACTACAGGGCACACACTTCCAATCCCCAAAAAAGACCACTACACTTTGGAAAAAAAAAAAAATACACTACAAAAAAAAAACTACAGTATACAGACATATCACTGCACTACAGAAAAATACTGCACTATAGAAAAACACTAAAACTGTCTACTCAAGCACCACAAAACCCAGACACAATTGTGAATGAATTTAGCAATAAACCATGACAGGGTGTTGGTGATGCTGGTTTTACCCATGCCTGGTGTGGTTCGGTCATGAGGCCACAGGCCGAGTGAGTAAACCTCGTCAGGTGTGGGTAAAACCAGCATCACCAACACCCTGGAGTGGTTTATTACAATTATACAATGTTCCTCTTGACTTAACAAAAATGAAAAGAAAAATAGAGTTTTTTCCACTTATAATAATGTTTATAACATTTGTCTTTCCACCACAAAAAATAGTTTCCTATTTATCATAATGCAACCATATATAGAGAAGTGCTGTTTTGTTTGGGTGAGTTTGTTTTTTGGGGCATTAAAAAGAGGACTACAGTTGTGGGCTAATTATTATTTTTTTTTACAAGACAGCATGGAGATTTAAGTGACTGTCAGTGCTGAAAGTAGTAATGGGTGGCACAGGAGACTGTGTGCTTCCGGGTTCAACTGTTCAGGAAGGAGACAGTAACTGTATAGGTTGGCAGAAATTTTTTTCCACTTCTTTTTACTTTTTTTTTAATTTAAAGTTAAAGTATTTGAAAGCGGGAGTAGGAGTTCAGGTAGAGAACAGACCACGAATGAAGCGGGAGTGGAGTGACAGACCGGGAGAATGGCGAGAGTGGGAGTGGAGTGAGAGATTGTGAAAGTAGTGATGAGAGACATGTGATGAGAGACATACAGAGGAGATGCAGGTACGATGAAAATCACATTTGTGGTGTGGTGAAAAATTGTCCCCTAGCTGTTCTCTGCTGCTCGGATGCAGTAGCGAAAGTATGCGGTGTTTGTGAGGGTTCGGAATAACAATGGCCGTATGTTTCAGTTGAGCTGGTTGGGTCGGGGTAAAAAAGTATGCTGTGTTCTCGGGGGTTCTGAGGGCAATGGCCGCATGTTTGAATTGACTGAAATGTATTGGGCTGGGTGGAGCGGCAAGAGGGTAAGTGGAGCAGCCGTAGATAAAAACACACATTATGTGCTGTTTGGCGGGCATTCAAGATGGTGGTTTCTCACCCCTAACATTTGGTGTCAGATTGATTTTAGAAAGGCGGCTGACTGGCAACTTTTGTGTTGGTAATGCTGAATTTTACAACGCTGCAAAGGTGCCAGTCAACCAATACAGTATCTTGCTTTTAAAGCCCATTGTATAATAAAGAATGGCCAACCTCTTACCTGTTTGGTTTTGCAGTGTTAGTCACTAGGGAAGATAGAAGCCTGACAAGCTAAGCAACTTATTTGATATATAAATCAATACTTTACATTATTTTAACAGCGTTTTAATTCTTTTTGCATTCTGATTTAATTATTCGCGTTTTCAGGAGTAATTTAGTTTTTCTATTTTGGCTATTTTTCTTTAGTTATAACCTTTAGTTATGGAGCTCCATTTTTCCTTTTTTCACTCTGTTTCTACATGACATTTCTTTTCTCTCTTTCTTACCATTTGGTTTTTATTGAGAAGGCGTTTTGGGTGAGTCATGTTCATACTCATGGTGGAGCTATTCACCTATGCGAACAGCAAACAGGTCTTGATGCAGAAGGTAGGGACAGTGGAGCCCCCCACAGCACCCTAGCAGCAGTATCCCCAAGTTCCACCAGCTCCCAGCTGCAGCAGCAGCCCAGTGTACAGCAATAGCCTGAATCTCCTAAGCCCCCATGATAGCTCCACTGCCACTAGCTGATCCACCTGAGGAGCCATGTTCTTGTTCCTAATATTCTGGCTCCTCAGTGCCCCATACAAGGAAGCAGCCCAGGTCTTCCCTCATTTGGGAATTTGTACCTATGGACAGGAGAAGAAGGGCAGCCATCTAAGCACCAGCGGGAAACATACCTACATGGAAATCTGCCACCTGAGTCAGTGGCAGGCCACAGAACAGGAGGTTATGAGTGGTGGTGGCAGTGGTCTTTCTCTGCCACTGGGAGAGCAATGCACAGTTTGATTACATTCATGATGCTCATGTGGACCGGAAACAGCAGCCATATCAAGGGGCAGAGGCATGGGATAGCACCAGAACTATCAGTCCTAACAACCTCCAGAGAGGACCTGGCAGAACTGCTAGTGGAGATGGGGGACAGCCTTCACAAAGCTTCTTCTATGGAAGAAACTCTGAAGTATCTCCTTGAAAACCAACAAATATTTCTTGAGGATATGAACAAGATCTATTGCAGTGGTGCAGTTGCTCTTCCAGCTGGGCCTAAAAAATATTTCCCAAATCATTTTTTTCAGTCCTTTTTTTCCAGTCCTCCTCACTGGTCCTCCATCTTTTACACCTCATCATTTGCTCTTACTATAAGATACTCCCTTCTGTCTTCTCTTATTATTTCTTCACACCTCTTTCTTTACCAAAAAAAAATATAAAAGTTTTAAAAATACAAAAAAAAAAAGTTAAATTCTTTCTGTGTTTCTCTCTTGCAGTTTGACTGCATGCTTTCTTGTCTTGAGTTTCTGTCTCAGTGCTCTCCTTCTATGAAAAAACATTCTATTTTCACTCTATATTTTCTTTAACGGTACTGGGGCCACATCATTATTTCTCTTACTACTGTTGTTGTGAAACACTGTTGTTTACATATATAGTGCATTTAAAAAGGATCATAGTAAAAATTGCCGGGTCCCCAAATATTTTTTCCATCCAAAAATTGATGCTGTGCTATATCAATTCCCCAGTCAACCTGTTAGACTGATTCCCTTCCTCCATACAGCCACTTATTTCATTGTTCTCACTTTGCAAAATTTTCTCCAAACCAAGAAATTATTGAATGGTGGTAGCTACTGCTTCATTATTCAAGTTATTCTCTCAGACAGTATTTGTGAAGCACTTTAGTTGACACAAGTACACAAGTGCAGTATATGCATTTTTCACTTCTGTTATTAAATGGTGGTAATGTTCTACTGCTGCTGCTGCTGCTGCTACTGCTACATGGTACTGCATTGTGTGTCAGTCCCACTGCCACAGTTCTTGAAATGCACTTTATGGGAAATGGTGCCAAAAGCACAACATACATAAATTCTATGCCCCCAGAATTAATTTTTCTCAGTTACCAGAATAAATACATCAGGTTCCTGCATGTTACTACAATATGCTACCTGTGTGTCACTCCCCCCTCCACAGTTCTTGTAACACAGTTTAGAGGAAATTCTGAGAAAAACACAACACAGAAACCCTGTGTGCTCTGAATTATTCTCAGCTACTAGAGTAAAAATTTTAGGCTGTTGCAAGCTGCTACACGGTGCCACACTGTGTGTCAATCCCACCAACACAGTTTTTGTAATACACTTCAGGGGATGAACTTGCCCAGAAATTCTCAGACTAATAAACTCACCTGTCTGGGAATTTTCACAGAAGGAACTGAAATGAGATGAGTTCCCTGAATTAATATGCTGGTACTGCACTGTGTAAGTCTCCCACCACAGCACCCTTCTTGATAAGCTGTAGTCACCAGACATTCTGGATATTTTCTCATGAAACTATAATGCCTGCTTGGGGCTCAGATGTGGATGATAATTTTTTAGTATCATCATGTATCCTATCAGCAAAGATACATATTTATTTTTTATGTTGCTGCATGGGCCTAGTCCAGATCTGGTTATTTAATTTAGAAGTATTTCCTACCAGGGAAAGTAAGTATTTTTTCTCACGTTTTTTTTTTTATTTTTTAAATGTTATTTGTATGTCATTCTCTCTCTCTAACTGTTTTCTGCTCCTTTCTTTCATTTCAAGTACTTTTCAGCTATGTGACAATGTAGAATCAGGCAGCAGCAGCATTAGGTTGAAGACTGATATACATACTGGATACAGAAGATGGGTTGACTTTAATAAGACTTTACATAGTGGTGGAGAAGTTAGAGAAGGAGGATGAGGAGGTTCGAACATAGGTCTGCAGCACTTGCCACATCAACGCCACTGGTGGAGAAGATGGCAATGTCTTGCTTGGTAGAGGAGCAGGCATTCATGACAAGATGGAAAGAGACCAATGAATGCAAGATAAAAATTATTTAGACTCTAGTACACTCCCTGTTGCAATGCACCTGTGGATGGAAACAAAAAAAAAGGTTTTGCAGAGGATACTTAACATAACACTGGAAATGGCCATGCCTTGAAATAGCAAGGTGCCCTTAAAGAGGAGACAGAGGAGAAGTCTTGCTTGCTGGATGAGAAGCCAGTGGGTCAGGAGACCAGTGATTAGAATATGAATTATTTAGACTCTACTCAGATAGCCCCTGTGGGTGACTGCACAGATGGTACATCCATTATCCACTCCCAGTATTACTTTACCTGTCACCTGAAGGAAAAAGATAAATAATTTAGCCTGATTTAGCCACTGTATCACTGTGTACCTGTGAAATGAAAACTTAAATAATTAAAAAAATCATGTAATGATACTTAGTGTCAATTTAGTGTGGACCATACCAAGTACTGACATGATCGGGCAAGAGAGTGGGGTGGTATAGGAAGAGAAAACTTAAGTATTTGCCTTGTGGGCTGTCTGGCTTTGTTACTGGCTTGCAAGTCATCCCTGTGAGTGGTTATATCTGCAGTGAGAGGGAAGCAAAAGGAAAGAAAGAAATACATTTTAATGTCTTGCAAGCAAGGTCGAAGCCCCTGCTGTGGGATGAAGGAATCATCATCAACAGTGAAGATAAGGAGTGTGAGCAACAGTGAATGTAATTTACCATCACAGCTGACAAAGTTAGGCCTTGCTGGACTTCATGTCTTTCTGCCTTGATGGGCTGCCTGGCTGATTTGTGATCTGCCTAGCAATGACATTTATGCTGGCTTATGAGTCTGGGTTTCTCAGTCTGGATACATGCAGTGGAGGAGGTGGTGGCACATGTTGTTGGTGGATGTGGAAAACACAGGCAGACTGGAAGAGGAGGAGGAGGAGGAGAGAAGGAGATGGTATCTTGTTTGCTGGAGGATGCATGATCTGCATGGCTGGCATAGGCATATACACTGGCTTAAGAGTCTGGGTTTCTCCATCTGGATGTATTCATTGATTGTAGCAGTGGCCCCGGGTTGTTGGTGGATGTGGAATACACAAGCAGGCCAGAGGAGGAGATGGAGGAGGTGGTGTCTTGATTGTTTAAGGATGCATGGTCTGCATGCTTGGCAATGGCATTAATGCTGGCTTAAGACCGAATCCAACAATGTTCATGTGCTCTAGAGCAGGGCTGTTCAACCCGTGGCTTACGAGCAACATGTTGCTCACCAAGCCTTTTTATTGTTGCTCGTGGAGGTACGGCTAAAAATCACTGATTTTGTGGCTGTAAATGGGATTTTTTGCATTTGCGGTTGTATCAAATTATTCTCTTTCTCACTGCCGAATTTGCACTGTCTCTGTGGCTCCCTGACTGCACTTTAAATGAAAGGCATTCTCGGATAAGTGCCTAATTGCAGTAATCAGTGCTGATCATCTGCAATTTGTAATTTGTGTTCTGCTCTGCTCTACTTAATTAAATGCAATTAGCCTGTAATTGAGTTTTTGGCACCATCTAATGTCCTCGCACATTCACATTGTAAATAATGTAATAATAGTCTGGTGTGTTATTGTACTCTCAGATGTATTAAAATGTATTAAAATGATTTCTCATACAGAAGTATTGAAACGAGCATGCATATAATGAGAAGTAGTTTTTAACAACAACCAGTTTACGTGCAGTGGTTTTAAACAATGAAGACGTCAAACTACTCCTATCTGCATGTTTTGTGTATTTTAAACTGACAGGAAAGATGAAAAACTAGTTGTGATATGACCGTCTGCATTGATTATACATTGAGAAAACTTATTTAATATGAATAATTTAATAGGTGTTTCATCATAAACTGTCTGCTTCCTCACCCATTTTTTTTTAAATAACGAAGTGAATGATGACTTAGTTGAGATCTTATTCTGATGTGAGTGAGTGAGTGAGTGAGCGAGTGAGTGAGTGAGTGAGTGACTGATTGAGCGAGAGTGAGTGCGTGTGTGTGTGGTTGGGGGTGGTATTGTCCATCATACATCATTTTATTATTTTATGTGCTGTGTTGGGGACTGCGTGGTGCTGGTAGTGTGAGTGGATGGACACATAGGGTTGTAACTGCAAATTTGAACTATACCTTTCAACAGGCCATGATTTCAAGAGAATTACCTGATTAGTTGCTATTGATGAAATCAATATACAGTATAGTTAAAATGAATGTTGTTTTTCTGCTTAGTAAGGCTGAAGGTTAAAAGTAAATGTAATGCTGCTAAGCTGAGAACTCTCAAATAAACATTTTTAAAACTAGTTTGGCTGACTGGCTGTTATAAATTATTTCTGCTACTGAGAACTTATTTTTGTTGCTGAGCTCATATATGTTTACAATGAACAGTTTTTAGCATTGCCCCCACTAAAGCAGCAACTAATAAAGATTTTAAAATGAAAACTATTTTTAAAAATACTTAATAAAATCTGATTAATCACTCAGTATTGACTATTGACTATTGCTGTCATTATTTTAACTGCAAAACATTCTGAATATGTGTCATTATGAGTAAATATGGACATGGTAATTGGCGTGCAGATTTCAGGTGGCAATTAAAAATGTAAAACGCAATGCTTGCAGTGCTTGCTTTTTGTTTTTAGACACCAGAAACCACTCAGTGTTTAATCATTTACTGGGGAAACCTTTTATTACAAGTAGCATGCTAAATAATTGTGCCTAGGGGCTGTGCTCATGCCTGACGTGCATTCTCAACCTGCTTATGCTTTTGGTGGTGGATATTTTCAGATCAGACTGAGGAAATGTTGAGTTTTGTGAAAATTTTGCAAAACAGGTACAAGCCATTCTTTTTTATATCACTGGGTGCATTTAATAGTACATGTATGATGGGTCTGTGCCAGAATGTACACTGCTTGGATAAGACCACAAATGAGGGGAGAAAGCTGACAATGCCCCTTTAAGCTGTTGCCTTTCTGAAAAGATTTTAATTTGACATGCTGACACTCTGTTGGTAACTCACTACTTTAGCTTTACTATGAGGCAGAGGTTGCTTGTTGCTAGGAGTCTATAGCAGGTTGTCTGCTGGTCCCTCGCATGCCGTGTGCCATGGTTTATGGAGTTTCTGTATCCTTATGGGAAATGTCCACTGTTGTTGGTAAGAACGTTTCTGTTAGACAGGGGAATTTGCAGGAGTGAACTGTCAGGTGCGGGTTGTCGCAAAAGCAACTTGACGCAGGAACGAGATGTTGGGAGTGAGTTATGGCATGGCAAATTGGCAGGAGCTAATTGTGGTGCTCCTCCCAGGAGGATGGACCAATTCTTCCAAATAATACAATATTGCCTATGGATCCTGAAATTTTGTTATGTTCAATGGAGAAGGTCATGGGGCCCCACTCTCTGCCCCTAGGTTTGCAACCCCCTTCTTGTAGCAGATTTCTTTGTGTTTTATTTTTGACATCAGTATAAGCTTTCTTCAAGATGTTTACCTCATACCCCCTCTGCAAAAAGGGCAGCAATCTAGGCACCAGTGGGAAACATACCTACATGAAAATCTTCTGCCTGAGCCAGTGACAGGCCAGAAAATAGGAGATGGTGACTGGTGATAGTGGTGGCAGTGATCTTATTCTGCCTCTGAGAGGGCAATGCACAGTTTGACTACATCCATGGTGGTCATGTGGATTCAGAAACAGCAGCCATAGTGAGGGGAAGAGGCATGGGACAGCACCAGCACTGTCAGTCCTAACAACAAACAGAGGGAAGCTAGCACAACTGTGAGAGGAGATGGGGGACCACCTTCGCAGAGCTTCTTAACCTATGTACTGCTACCCCCTACCCCAATTCCTTTTGGGTCTGAGTCCAGTATAACAGGTGCTTGAACTTTATGAGTGTGTGTTGTCCACCAGTACCTAAGTGGCTGCTCTTTTTTCCCTGTTTGACTCACACTTGACATGCTGACAGGTGGCAACTGTTTCATCAGCTGGGGTCAGTATATAAAAATCCCAAACTAGAGATTTTGTACTTCTTGATTTTACATGACAGTAGGACTGGGACAGGGGAGGGCTGGATATGGATATTTTTTTGGGATGATTTATGCACTTAATCACTGGGTGATTCACACAGGGTAAAGGGCTCAAGACTGATAAGAAGAACAATTGTTGCAGTATTAGGGGGATTTGGTAGTTCTATGACACACTGCTATGCAAAGCCCCATATATTCATTATCATCACTCTTCCAATTTTTCCTTTCTGGTTCCCACAGAGGATCCAAATCATCATCCTCACCACTGATATTCTCCTGCTATTACCACTGAGTCCTTCCTCCTCATCTTCCCTTTCTGCAGGCTTTCTCTTGCACTATCATCATTTCTTTAGTTGCAGACATATTTTTAGGCTTACTTGCACATATGAAGCAAACATATTGTTGCAATAACGGGGTTTCAGGGGTGTGTCACTGTCTAGCTTATTTTTCAGGGGGCTTGACAGTGATAGTCCAGTGATACAGGAGGCTGATCATTACACTGTTCTCTGCTTGCTCTTAGAAACTTCATGTTGTTGAAAGAAGTGAGACGTTCCTGTCACAAAGCGGCTCAATCCTTTCATTTGCATGACACCACCCTGCAAGCATCTGAGTGGTGTCAGCAACCAACAATTCAAAATCTACCTTTAGTTTGCCAAACTCACTGCCTGCTTGAATTTTTTTTATTTATTTATTTGCTTTTGGTAACCGGGTGGGTGCACTAGACACAGAGATGCCTATTTTCAGGCATTACCTGGGAAGATACAGTGGAGTATCTGTGCCTGTGAAAGTACTGCACAGTGTTGTGTTGCACAAGTAACATCTTGTAATGGGCTGGAGTGCCTTCCCTCACAATGGGTTGACATGCATGTCATAGCCAGATGGAATCATGTACTGTGTCAGGAGAAATGGGTTGGCATGAAAAATTAGGTTTGAAATATCTCCACTATTCTTTTTATTGTTGTGCCATCAGCAAAGCAAAACCCCTACATTGATGGCAATGTGGGCACTGTGACCTAGTCAACAGTGATTTGTTGATTAGAATTTTACAGCACCCACCATCTTGCAGCCCGAGGGGTATTGTGCTGTATCCATCCTACACCTCCGACCTGCAAGTGATCATATTATATTTTAGGTGGTGCAGGGGGTGCGGCCCCCAGCAAACAGCCATGATGTGCCCCAGTGCTTTGTTGTGATCCCGGCTGGGTGGTATGATTGACAGGTGACATGACCGTTGTTGGCATTTTGTTGTTGCTGTAGTGTCGATCGAGGTGTCTGATGTCTAACTGACTAGGTGAAACTTTTTTATTCCATTTCTAAAGGGACCTGCATAAATGAGGATACAATTTCATGATCACAAAAAGTGAAATTCATTAACAAAAACTATGTTATTTAAGGGAGGCGTAGTCTGGCCACCGAGGAAATGGCTGCTTAACTTCTTAGCTCCTCTGACTCTGGCAACAATACTTGGCTATATGGCTTGACCTCTGGGGATCCCCACCCCATCTCAGTTGTTCTACTCGGGATAATGACCCCCATTACCCACTGCAACTATTTTGAGGACATACGGTGGTTTTCCATTGCTACTAGTGCCACTTACTTTCGTTCTCGCAAGTCGTCCATGCGGCAAGGCCTCGGGAGCCACGGCCCTGCTCTTAATTCACCCACTTCTCCACGACCTGGGTAGTTTTCCTTCCGACTCATAGTCTTGGTATAAATCCGATGATCCTTACCTTAGTGCATGATGGAAAGTAGCAATCCTCCCCCAGCTGCCCACAATCAGCCGGAGGCAGTCCCACCTTCTGGATCAGTGGGAGAATCACTGAATTACATAATGCGAATGCTCAAAACAGTGCTACTAAGGGTAGACGATATTAACACTACTTTAACAGGCACCACGGCAGATGTCAGATCCCTACAAGACTGGCTTAATGAGGTGGAACAAAGGGCCGAGGCTTTAGAATTTCAATATGCCAAACTCCAGCACACAGTTTTGAGCCAGGCAGAAAAATTGGAGATTTTAACGGCCAGGGTGGAGGATCAGGAGAACAGAGGGCACCGAAACAATTTCTGAATCATCAGAGTACCAGAAGAAACCAAGGGCACCCCCATGGAATGATTTTTTTTTTTTTGCAAATCATTTTATTTTATAAATGAAACATTTTATAAACAACATACATACATAACATTATCCAAATACAAACAATAGCCCCAACAAAGGATAAAAAATGCAACTCCCTCCCTAACCCACCCCGACCTTCCCAACTCCCCGCCTCTCCCCCAGGCAGCTATCTTGTCCTAATGACAGAAATTACGCAAGGATGCACCGTAGCTAAAAATAAAGCATTGGCTAGTGGATAAACATGGTCAGGAGAAGGAGGACCAAATATGACTATAAGTTTATAAAATAAAGGAGACAACAAATACTGTGAATATTTCAGGTAACAAGGATACATTTGGTAGATTGAAAGAGAGGGTGGTCTGTAGAGTTAGTAGCCATATCTTTCGTTCAAGGATTGGAAAAAATTGCCCCAACATTTAGAGAATCTGGCTGAAGCATTGTGAAGATTTGAGACTGCCCTCTCAGTGTTTAGTGCGTTCAGGAATTCGTCCCACCATTCTTTAAGGAAGGAGTCCAGTTGCCTTGCCAATGACGAAGAATCAATAACTTTGTAACGAGGCAACCAGGCTATTTGGTATTTCTGGACTCTAGATATACCCTGAGCGAGTACCTACCAAAGCGCATATCTCAGCTTTAAAAAGGGGATAGATCACAATATGGTTCTATCCAGCCTTTAACAGTTTGCCAAAATTTAGCTATTTTAGGGCAGGCCCAAATCTTGTGGAAGGTAGTAGCTAACTGAGCACCACAATCAATGCATGCCGGAGGCGACTGTCTTTTCAGCCTGTACAGCTTGGCTGGTGAATAATACAGATTATGCAGCAAATTAAACTGAATATCTCTCAGTCTGTCTTGTTTAATGGAATGATTTCTTAACGAGGAGCTTCCTGTTATGCTTGGAAATCGATGGAGAGGTCCAGTGGAGGTTGAGAGAGCTCACCGGATCACGGGAAGAAGAGACAGATCCAGTGCTCCTCCTAGGCCTATAGTGGCCTATCTCCTTAGACACTCCACTAAAGAATGCATACTCAGAGCAGCTCGAGACCTGAGAGAGATCAAGTGGCAAGGAGCATCTATTTCGATATATAGGGACTTCGCTCAGGAGACTGCCAGCAGGCGTAAGGCTTTTGGTCCCATGAAAAAATACCTAGCAATACACAACTTCCAATATCATTTTAAAGGACTTACCAAATTGTTGGTACACAAGGAAGGAAGAGAGATGTTAGCTGATGGGTCTGATGATGTGGAGCAGTGGATAGCAAGGTTTTGGCATAATCTGCCTCCCACGACTATGAACTCCAGAAGGCTTTGGGAGCCTGGTGATGCCTCATCCACTAGGAACCTTGCTCTCGCTAAGTCACCCCCCAGGGATCGCTTTACTGCTGTACCAGGTCCCTCTAACAAGTCTTCCCCCATGGTCAAGAATTCCAATCACACAGTTCTGCTGGCTGTACCTAACTCAATCCCCACACCTGAGCAATCGGTCTCCCCCCCCCCCAGACTCACGGGGGCTCATGTGCGCTGTAGGCAGTGGTCCAGAAGTGGCCAGTTAGCTCCAACAGACCAGGTTGAAACTGTCCCTCCAGCTAAAATACCAAGGGATACATCTCCCCATATAACTCAGCATGAGCATCTATCTGGTACAGTTCCACATCAGGTAGCCTCCATGGACTGGGCAGATATCTCGGACTCCACCCTGGTGAAAGCGGTGGACTTATCCACTAAAACCAAGCCTGGAGATATAACATATGCTGCCATGGTTTTAGCAGCCCCAAATCCTACCTCGTCCCACCTGATGCATCAATGGGAGGAAGGCACTTCTGTAGTGAGCAGTAAGAGCTTGCCTGATTGAACTTTGCAATACGTTACTTTAATACTGGGTTGTGGCTACCTTACTGTGTAACAAATTGATGTTTTATAAAGATGTGGTTATAATCCCCTCTAGAGGATTACACAATCAAAGTAAGGGAGGGTTGACCGAACTTTAAGGCTCCCCCACAGTATATGTAATAGTGCCAATCTCAGTAGCACGCTCTTCCTTCCCCCCCCCCTTCCCTTCCAGTGCAGGCTTGGCTGATAATCCTTAATGGGAGGTAACACCATGGCCTAATGGGCACTTGTTTCACAGGGACCCTCCTACTGAGGTTAGTCCCCCCTCTTATCCATGCCGGGCCGCAGCTACAAGAACATTGCAGTGAATGATGGAGGTGAGTTATCCAACTTCCCCCCTCCTTCTCCAGTCCCTTCCCTTGTTACCCTTCCCTTACCCCTTCCCTCTGTATCCTTTCCCTCCCCCCCATGGGTCGACCCGAATCCCTTGGTTTGAATGCCAGATGAGGAGAGGCATTTTTTGTTGGTTGCCTTTTTTACTTGTTCTCCCTTGAGTGTGGACACTTGCATAGTCATGGATACTAGGATTTGTGGTATCCTCTTTCGTAACAGCATCCACTGCTTTTAGCGTAAATAGCTTATTGTAATTAATCGTAGTTTCTAGACTTGCAACTGCTTTCACTTTAATATAAATACATTTTTAGATTAGCGCTTATTACTGTTAAATTACTTATTGGTTGTTACATGTAAGTTCTATTTGGCTGTTGTTGTTGGATTTGACAAGTCTTTGATTCAAGCACTAGGGCACTTCCCTTTGTTCATTAGTACGTACTGTCACAACTTGACACTAACTTTATTCCGAGGGTTAACACTTGAATACCTTTTACCACCCACAGGTTACAGCCCTTCCCTACTCTTCTTTCCCTACCTCAGATACCCCCCCCAATCAGGCAGCTTATATGGACAGCACTAAGTTAACAAATCTGCGGCTGGTGTCGTGGAATATGAAAGGGCTTAACCACCCCCGTTAAGCACACCAAAGTAATACAGTACCCTTGTTCTCTACACACGGATGTAGCTCTCTTACAAGAGATGCATCTCCTCAGCAAATCCACTCAGTGGCTTAAAAATTGTGGGTTGGTGCAGTGTATGGCAGCTCTGCTAAGTCCAAAACTAAAGGGGTGACCATCCTCATGAGACAAGCCAGCAGCTAGACGGTAGAGGAGACCAGAACCGACAAGCAGGGGTGATGGATCCTGGCCAGATTGGCCTCTCCTTCGGGCAAGCTGATCTTGGGCAACATATATGCCCCCAATGCTGACCAGGCTGACTTCTTTCATGAAGTAAGCCAAGCCATTTCCATGATAGAACAAGCCAACGGCTCTACTCCACTACTACTGGGAGGAGACTTTAATTTAGTGCCTGATGTATTCCTAGACAAATCCACACCCACTCCCGAGACACACCCCAAATCCCACTCTACCCTTCAAGCATTGCAGGAGGAATGGGGCCTGGTAGACATTTGGAGACTTTCCCATCTCTCTCTGGTCAGGATTACTCTTACTTCTTGGCCTCATATGGGGTCCATAGCCAGATAGATTACTGGTCAGCCAATAAGGCTGCCTCTGGTGACATGTCGGACAATACCATTGGAAGTATCATCATTTCGGATCATGCACCGGTGTTGACTACGTACACCCCCTAAGGGAATCACCCCAAAGGTACAAGATGGAGATGTAGCCCCCTCCTGATTAGAGACCCAGAATTCCAAAGTGCAATGCGCAGAGCAGCCCAGGACTACTTTGATCTAAATATGGACTGCGGAGTGTCAGTAGCGACAGTGTGGGACGCCTTCAAAGCCAATATTAGGGGACACATCATCATTTTTGCTGCCCACAGAATTAAAGTCAGGAATAGATCCATGGCCAGACTTAAAACGGAACTAGCCAGTCTAGAAACCCACTTTAAGACTTCCCATACTACTAGCAAGGAAACCTCACTTATACGCCATATAACTGGGCTTAAGTATAAAATCAACTCCCTCCTCTCCAACAGGGCAGAATGGTTGCTTCTGCACTCCAGGCACTCATACTGGGAAGGGGGGGGGATAAGGGTGGGAAATTGTTGGCATACCAGCTGTGCAAGCAACAAACAGCTACTAAAATTCATGCCCTGCGCTCTGCCTCCAGTACGACTGTTATGGACTCAGCCAGCATCAATAAAACTATGCAGGCCTTCTACCAGTCTTTGTATGAATCTCAGTCCTCCCAGATGGTGGCTCAGTTGCCACTCAACCTATCACAGTTCTGTCGCAACTTCACCACCCCCACCCTGTCAGTGGAACAATCCAATCTGCTGGAAGCAGCCATCACAGGGCCTGAACTGCAACAAGCAATATCCCGTCTACCCAAGGGCAAAGCTTCAGGCCCTGACGGGTTGACAGTGGAACTCTTATCAAGCCCTGGAAAAAGAGATTTCCTTCCCTCTCCTGCAGGTGCTGCAGGTAGCCCACTCCGCTAGTTCACAACCACCCTCGATGAACGAGGCCCTGATTACCTTGCTACCCAAGAAATCAAATGACCCTCTCAGCTGTGTAAATTTCCACCCCATCTCTTTGATTCCCATTGATACCAAAATCCTGGCCAAAATATTAGCTACTAAATTGCAAACCATCCTTCCCTCAGTAATACATCCCTTTCAGGTAGGCTTCATGTCTGACAAAATGAGCTCCGACAATACTAGACTACTTCTCAATTTAAAGTGGATAGCAGCTAGATCTAAAATCCCAATGGTGGCATTGGCTGTTGACTTTGCCAAAGCGTTCAATTCCTTGGAATGGAACTATTTGCATGAACTCCGCCACCTATGTGGGTTCGGGCCCTGATTCTGTCAATGGGTACTAACTTTGTATAATTCCCCTAAGGCCCGTATACTAACAAATTCAGACATCTCCCCTCTCTTCCTGTTATATAGAGGCACACGTCAGGGATGCCCACTATCCCCTCTTCTCTTCCTGCTTGCCCTAGTCCACTGATCAGGGCCCTACATAAAGCAGATGGCCTCATTGGTATCCCAGTACATGGAAGAGACTATGTCATAGCAGCATATGCCGATGATTTGCTACTTACCCTGTCCCATCCTCACTGATCCCTACCAAAGGCACTAGGAATTCTACGGAAGTTTGCCTCATTATCTGGTTTGCGGGTGAACCAGAGGAAGGCCATGCTGGCCCCCCCTTAACTCACTATGTACACAAGACTGCATCTCTGGTGCAGACCTGAGTTGGGCTGCTCGGGGTTTCACCTATCTTGGGATTTTTATATCCACTAAGTGGATGGACCTTGACTCCTCTAATTTCGCCCCTCTGCTAAAACAGCTGAGCACCGAAATAGAATGGTGGCATAGACTGCATCTATCAATGCCAGGAAGAGTGGCAGCCATACGCATGCTCCTCCTCCTCCCCAAGGTCACATATCTGCTTAACAACCTCCTGATACCCCTCTCCCATAAAATTTTTTCATTGCTTGAGAAAACTGTGGCATCCTTCATCTGGGAGAGCAAAACACACAGATGGGGAAAACACAAATTACGGGCTCACTGGACAAAGGGTGGGCTTGGGGTACCTTGGTTTAAAGGGTACTACCTGGCAAGTACAGTGGCACAAACCCTCAAGTGGTTTGCTCCTCCCACTCCAGCTTCTCCCCAATGGGTGGATCTAGATTCTGGTATTGCCTCGCCCACTTTGCTGTGTGTATTATTGGAGCAGGGATCCATAGGTGTTACCAATCTTTCACCCATAATGAGCAAATCCTGATATGCCTGGTGTAGATGCATGTCCATGTCATGTACCCCAAAGATCTCGTGGAGCTCGCCTCAGAGGTATGCGGCCCTGTGGCACAATACCACACTTACAATAGGTGGCCAACCTATCAGCTGGCCCTCATGGGAAGCCAAAGGAATTTGTCGGGTGCAGGACCTTCTGATCCCAGACTCAGACACCATGTTATCCTTTTCCCAGATTCAGCAAAAATATCAGCTCCCCAGCACTGACTTTTGGAGGTTCCTTCAAATTTGTAGCACCATCACATCCTTTCTCTCCCAGAACAAGCCAGATAAACAATGGCATTGGCTGTCTATCCTACACAAATCCACCTCAGCGAAAGGTCGCATCAGTAAGATCTATGCTACTATCCGAGATGCACAGGAGGATCACACGGAATCCTGCAGGGCTAAATGGGAGGCTGATCTGGGATAAGTATCTCACCAGCAGCATGGTCTAGTTATCTTAAAGATGCCCACAAGGTGTATAAGGACTCTAAGAGCAGTTTCTTGCAACTTAAAATACTGTTAAGATGGTACAGGACACCAGCATTCCTCTATGCTGAGGGAATCCTTTGCCATTCTAATTGCTGGAGGTGCAACCAACCAGAGGCAAACATCCTCCACATTCTGTGGAACTGTCCTTGAATCTCAGTTTTTTGGGCAGCCATTATACAGGATTGTTCTAAGGTATTGGGGACTACTCTGATTCCTCCGGATCCTAAATGGCTCCTGGGAAACTCAAGCAGCCTGGTACTTTTGCCTCGAATACACAAAGACTGGGTCATGCTAACATTTCATGAAGCCAAAAGGCTCATACTGATGCACTGGCGGCAAAATAAAATTCCTAGCCTGGACCAGTGGTATGCTGCTGTGGCGAGGCTGGCTTTGATGGAGAGATTGACCTATTCCTATTGTGGTCAGCTGGAATACTTTCACAAAACATGGGGTGCCTATCTCCAATCTCATCTGTGTAAAATCCCCCTTCCCTCTCCTCCCAAGAACCCCCCCAGATAGTGGGTTTAGTATCTAAGACCAGGGATTTGATTAACCCATAGAAAACGTATGCTTTATGGGAGTACTGTATTGTTATATCCTTACTGTTTATTTGTAACTTGGCACAGTGATACTAAGTTTAATATGTATGTTATGAGTCCTAGGGCTCGATGAGGCTTCTTATGTTATGTTGGTATACATGTGCTTGCCTAAATTGTAACATCTTAACAAAATTTCAATAAAATCTTCTATGATAAAAAAAACTATGTTAATTAAAACAATTTCACTATTAAAACTCGTTATTAATTTGTTGATGTTTACCTCTGTGCTATCTATAGCCAACAACTACACTGCAAATACAAGCAAGGAATCATTCGGCATTGACAAATGCTTGTTAAATATAATCTTCTGTGACTGTGCAACAGTCAGATTTCCCTCCTCATATTCTGACACATGGTCAAGCTCCACACTGTCATTTGAGAAAGTGAAACTATCATCCCCACCAGGAGTCACTGGGACACCAACAACCTGCTCCTCAACCACTCTGCTGAGCCTGATATTTTGATTCTTGTTAGACTGTTTCTCTTGTCACTATGTCCCATAGCCTCCACCAGCATGAATGCCACAGATATGGCAAGGAAAAATTATGCTAATGCCACCGCCACTGCCACCAACTACTACTTAACTACAAAGTCAAACGAACCAGCACTCAATGCCTCTAGAAAGGATAAAATCCAGGTCCAGTCAAGTAGTTGCATTATCCAAATAGATTATTTAAGTGCAAATGTACTGTGGAACCAAACAGGCACACAGAAAAGGAAGCTTACTAGCCCCAGCACTTCGACTCAAAGCAGAGTCTTCATCAGGGGGTAAAGATTAGCTGGTGAAGGATGACCCTATATAATGGGTCCAATCAGATAAATCAATAAACCAATTAAAAACACATATATGAAAAAAATAACAAAGAAATTGCAAAAGGGCACTATGACCATTGTAGTACTTCACTTTAAACACTTGGTGGAGCTGCTATAATAGAGCGCTATACACCTACAAATTAGTAAATTTTTTAACTTAGTAGAAGTGAAATTGCATGCAAAATATTGAAATCAAAGGCAACAATGAGAATGAAATGAACACAAATGGACCAAACTTCCAGCAAAACAAGGCAACAGACAGTATGGTAACTGCAAGGCAACGTAGTTATAGGACCTCCATGTAAGTGAGGACTAAAAAGCTGGAGGGCAGCTAGATGAAAATGGAGACAAACCTAGGAAAAAGCAAGAAAGAGAAAGAAAATGAGTTAGATAACAAAAAATATAAATGTGAATTAAGTACATATATTTACAGTACTAATGATACAGATTTTTATAGTAACTTGCAGTATTAAACAGCATACTACAGCTGAACAGCTAAACACCAGAACAGCAAACTACATATTCAACAATACATTACTTTCTTTTTCCAAAAAGGTTTCAGATCCCATTTATCATTGAGACCTTGGAGTTTGGCACTGTGTAGGATGTATATCCACATGCTCTCCCATTGCAATAACAGGTTTGGTCAATCCCCTCCATTTTTGATAGGTGGCACATGCTCAAGCCCCACAAATCTTATGTCATCAGGTTTGGACCCATGTGTATCCACAGAGTGTGCACCAACAGGGGTATCCTGTTTATCATTTATCGTGGAGCAGATATGCTCCTGTATCCTCTGTTTCAGAGGTCTGACTGTCTTGCCAATGTAGACCAGATTACAGGTGGTCCATAGAGCATACACTACATAAGGTGTATCACACGTTATGAGTTCCCAAACTTCCACCTTAATATCTGTGTGTATAGGGTGCACACACACTTTGATTGGAACACTGAACTTACAAATACTGCATTGATTACATCTGTAGTAACCAGTGGGTCGTTGTGGCAGTGAGGTAGTATTAGTTTTTGCAGGTTTGTAAATCCTGCTGTGAACTAATTTGTCCCTTAGATTTTCACTTCTGTTAAAGGTAATTCTAGGCCTTCTACCTACAGATGCACTCACTTCATTGTCCCCTACAAGAATAGACCAGTTTCTGTGTACAATATTACCAATTTAACATGCAGTGTCATTAAATTCTGTGACAAAAGTACATGGCAATTTTTCCTGTGCTTCTGTACCTCTCACAATGCTTTTAAGAAGATCTTCTCTACTCATTTTAAGAACTTTTTCTTTTGTTTGTTGTAGAAGTTCCTTATTGTAGCCTCTAGCCTCAAATCTCCCTAGTAGTTCATTAGTTTGTGTGTTGAAGTCCATGTCCAAACTACAGTTTCTCCTAAGTCTCAATACCTGCCCACATGGAATAGAGTTTTTCAGACTACAGGGGTAAGAACTACTGGCTAATAAAAGGGAATTGGTGGCTGTGGTCTTTCTAAAGCACTTTGCTTCAATTTTGTTTTTATTTACTGTGAGGGATAGGTCCAAGAAGGTAATATTGGTGGGGTCAATAGTGTGTGTAAATCTTAAGTTGTATATATTGGTGTTCAACCATCTCATAAAGTCTGCAATGCCATCATCAGAACATTCCCACATACAAAGAACATCATCAATAAAGTGATGTCAGTGTGTTATGTTCTTTGGAAAGGGGTTAATGTCAGAGAATACCACTGTTTTCTCCTAGAGCCCTAAAAATAAATTAACATAGCTAGGTGCTAATTATGCACCCATGGCAGTGACACATTTTTGCAGATAATATTCACCCTGGAATTCAAAATAGTTGTGTGTAAGTAGAAATTCAGTGGCTTCTAGGATAAACTCATGTGAAATATTATCTGTTTGGGACAGTTCACCCATCCAAAATTCCACAGCTTCAAGTCCCATATGGTGTTCAATAGAGGTATAAAGGGATTCAACATCTATCTCTATCCGTTTGTAGTTTGCTTTCCACTCTAAATCTTTGACAACGTTTAGTATGTCTTTACTGTCCTTAATGTAAGAGGGAAGTTCAGAGACTTTAAACTGAAGAAAGAAGTTGATGAATTTACCTAAATTCTGTGTGTGAGAGAATTACACCCTGACACTATGGGCCGGCCTGGTGGAGCCAACAAATTCTTGTGAATTTTAGGTAAAATATAAAAGCTTGGGATAATAGGGTTATCTTGCCAGATGAAATCATATTCTTTTTCTGAAATTAATCCACTGTCTACAGTATGTTTAAAAAGTTGAAACAGTTCCTTTTTAAATTCCTGAGTAGGGTCAGTTGGCAACCTGCAATAATTATTTACATCTTTTAAAAGTGTATAAACTATATTGCAATAATGCTCAGTGTCCATTATCACAATATTACCCCATTTGTCTGCTGGTTTTACCACAATAGACTTATTCTTACAGAGGCTCTCTAAGGCATCCCTCTCATTCCTGGTCAAATTAAAATATTTAGGAGTAACATGTTTCTCAAGAATTTCTTGTGCTTGCTTGCATACCATTCTTTCAAAAACCTGTATCATAGGAATATACATGTTAGGACAAAAGGTAGAGGTACCAGTAAACTTTCCTTTTCTCAAACTGGAAATACATCAACTAGCATTCAACAAAGAGTTACCTGTTGGTTGAGACTGGGAGGTCATAGGGTCATTCTCCACCTGCCCAGGTAAAAGCAGACCTTCAATTATTTCTAAGTTTAAATCAACATTTTCGGACCCCAAATCCATCACCATATGATCAAAGGTGTTCTCAGTTTCAAGAGACTCAACAGTCTGTATGGCCTCATTCTGAATGGTAGTGATTAGTAAGTTCAAGTCTTCAGAGCTCATCCAGTTTTCTTTAATGTACCCCCCATATTGGCAGAGGTTTGTTTTTTTGCTGGAAGAAAGTTCTCAATCTTATTTTACAGAAGAATTTATGCAGGTCCACAGATATTTTAAAGTCATTAATGGGTAGAATAGGGGCAAACTTCATTCCTTTCTGAAGTACTGAGACCTCAGTGAAAGTGAGGGTATGGTGGGAAAGATTTATGATTTGTAATTGATCTCCTTGTTCCTCATCCTCAGTGTCCTTTCTATTCTTGAGGGGTCTTCAGCCATCCCGCCTGCCCCTTCTTGTCTTTCTTGTCCTTGTTATTGATTTTCTACAGTGGTGCATTTGTCCTTGTCTAAAAAAGGCCTTGTCTCAGCTCTGTTCCTCCTAGAGTCATTTTATTGCCACTACCCCATTTCTTGCTTCTACTGTTCAATTGAAGGTGCACCCTAGATTGTCCCCTGTTGGTGGAGTGTTTTCTAGACCAAGCAGTTATGTGACCCATCTCATAGTCTGTTTTATCTCTAAGGAGTTTAGTGATCTTTTTATCAATAATTTCTAATTCATACTTCTGAACTTTGTTCTTTAATTTAGACTCAAACTCCTTATACTCTGGATTATTGATAAATGTTGCTACAAGAGTTCTAGCCTCACATACCTCATTGATCAGTTTGTCGTATTTAGTTTATCAAACTTAATCAGGAGTTCTAAGAAAATATTGGAACATTCTCAGGCCACCTGAATCTACTCCTCCATAAATGGGAAGTCATCTATACCACTCGAGTGAGGATATCTGAATTTTTTGTTATCTAACTCATTTTCTCTCTCTTTCCTGTTTTTCCCTAGGTTTGTCTCCATTTTCATCTGGCTGCCCTCCAGCTTTTTGGTCCTCACTTACATGGAAGTTCTATAACTATGTTGCCTTGCAGTTACCATATAGTCTGTTGCCTTGTTTTGCTGGAGGTTTGGTCCATTTGTATTCATTTCATTCTCATTGTTGCCTTTGATTTAAGTGTTTTGCATGCTATTTCACTTCTACTAAGTTTAAAAATTTATTAATTTGTAGGTGTATAGTGCTCTATTATAGCAGCTCCACCAAGTGTTTAAAGTGAAGTACTACATTGGTCATAGTGTCTTTTTGCAATGATTTATTTGTGATTTTTTTCATACATGTGTTTTTAATTGGTTTATTGATTTACCTAATTGGACCCATTATATAGGGTCATCCTTTACCAGGTAATCTTTACCCCTGATAAAGACTCAGCTTTGAGTCCAAGCACTGGGCCTAGTAAGCTTCCTTTTCTGTGTGCCTGTTTGGTTCATGGTGCATTTGCACTTAAAGTATTTGTATACAGCAACTACTTGACTGGACCTGGATTTTATCCTTTCTAGAGGCACTGAGTGCTGGTTCATTTGACTTTGTTTGCTTGTTGGCACGCTGCCCTAACTCCACAGCATCACCCATTTCCTTTTCACCGATCGCAGAACACTTCTGTTGTTGTGTTTACTACTTAACTAATACTGGTACTGGAGCCTTTAGGTAATGTTGCTGCAGATGTTTTTTTTTTAACTGCAACATCCCTTTGCCCCACAGAACTTATACACTTCTTTGTCTCCTCCCAGGAACCTCTTCCCTTAGTTGAGTGTCTCTCTCCAGTCATTTTATGTATTTAGATTTATATTGTGTGGAAAGAATTTAAATAAATCCTGCAATACAACTAAATAGCAGCAGCAGACAACACCTCCCTTGAGGAATTAGTAATGTGACATGAACAGAACAGTTTACTAAGATAATAGCTACAGCAAAACCACCCGCAAAAAAGTTTTTTAATTTTTTCTTTTTTTAACATGATGGGGATTAACAAGAGACACATGACACTGATAATTAACAAATTACTGTAAGAGACCGAACCCCATTACTTTAAGAATTAAACAAAATAACTGCAACTAATATAGAAAAATAAATTGATCCAATATTTCACTTAACCAGACCAAACTGTACTACAGAAGTAAAATAAGAAATCCCATACCACAGACAAAAATAAATAATAAAGCCCAAGGAAAATAAACATGAGCTATATCTTCACAGACTAGTGCTCAAGGTAAAAAAAAGCTCAAAGTCAACAAAATTTCTGGGCTGCCTTGCTAGCTGAAACACCTCCCCTCCGCCACACAGCAGTCCTTCACTAGATGGAACAAAACCACTACTTTATGCTATATAAATCAGTAAAACTGGAAACAAACAACACTGATTTAGCTGCACAAGGCCCTCTAGAGCTTTTTGTAAGTAATTTTGCTTCAAAATACTCAATTTTTGGATTGATTTTAAAGGCTCATTACTTAGAAAAGGAGGGACAGACTTCTCTCTCCAATGTTCTCTTTCGAAGACTGCACTCAGTACAGCCTTCACTTGGCATACAGCTCATTTCAGTATCATGTGACTTCCATTCCCTTAGTACATAGCAAATTTCTCCTTTGAGCTCCACCTCACCTGCGAAGTTGTCACATTCCCAGTTCACAAAATTATTCCTATAATGGGAACTGACATTTTGCAAAATGGATTAACTTTGTGAAGTGGGGCAAATTTACAAATTAATTTTGGAAGCAGATTTTTCAAACTTTGCACACAATTGCTTGTAATATATAACATTATTTGCAAAAAAACTGCGTTAATACAACATTTAGGGTTCAAATTACAGTGACAAAGGTAGGGAAATGTAGCTTTAGGTTTTCCAACCCTAAAACCCCAGTGCCACCCCTAAAGAAAATTAGGGGCAGAGTCTTTTTAGAGGTTGTGAACCCTAAAGCTCACCCCATTAGGTGCAGTACTGTATGTATATTTCTGGAGTGTATAGAAGGGGTGAGCTTTAGAGTTGACAAACTCTAGGAAGACTCTGCCCCTGATTTGCTTTAGGGGTGGCATTGGGGTTTTAGGGTTGGAAGCCCTAAAGTCACATTTCTCTACTTTTGTCAATGTAGTCTGAGCCCTAAATGTTGCTTTAACACAGTTTTTTGCAAAGAATTTCCTTACTTTTTTGAGGTACTATAATTGTATTCTTATTTTCCTGTTGGAGCACTGGGCCCTTCAGGCCATCTGCTGCCATGAATCCATACTTTTCAGATAGCGTAATCATATCCTTATTACTGTGATGGAGCTCAAGACCTGGAGGACCCTGTGCTCCTATCCTTCCATAGATGCATATATGTATGTATGTTTATGTGGAAGCACAGGGCTCTCTGGACCCCGTACTTCCATTTCTAGGACAAGAGCAACCAAATTGTCAACATAGCCTTCTTATTTCCTCATCTCCTGAGTCCAATAGTACAAATTGAGAAATTCTCACCAAAATGTCCTTCCATGCCACCGCAGCATCATTCTACGCAATAGGCATAAAAAGACTCTTTTGGCAACATTTCAAAAATGATAGCTGTCACATTCATGAAGTGGTATAAAGAAATGACTATGTTGAAAATTTAGGTGAAAATATTTTAAACTGTGAAAGTTACAAGCAAGTGTAGTGAAACGTCAATGAATGTACAGAACTTTGCCATTTTTGCATATTTTGACCACATATTTTCAACATACCCTTCTTATGACCCCACCTCATGAATATGTATGTATGGTAAAAATTCTGAAATCCTGCCCAAAAGATGATTTTGTAAACCAACAGAGAAATCACCCTTCTAGCAGGATTTGAAAAATCAAATCAAATCAAACTTTATTTATAAAGCGCCTTTCAAAATCAAGGCACTGTACAGACATAAGCTACAGTATTTAAAACAAACAGCAATATAAATTATTTAAAAACAGTCCAGAAAGGTCTGAGAGAATAAATACATTTTTGGCATGGTTTTAAAACTACTGACAGTCAGGCATTCTCTTAACTGATGAGGTAGAGAATTCCACAGGGTTGGTGCCGCAAATGAGACAGCGCGAGCACCGGAGGTTTTCAAATGAACCCTGGGAATCTCTAGCAATTCCTTGTCAGCAGATTGGAGAGGACAATTGGGGGAATAGGAAGTCAGGAGATCTTTCAGGTAGTCAGGTCCCTGTTCATGTAGGGCCATTAAAGGTAAGCAAGCCTACCTTATAGGTGATCCACAACTGAATTGGCAGCAAGTGCAGCTCACGCAGCACAGGCATAATGTGACTGGTCCTAGAAGTGCCAGTCAGCAGCCTGGGTGCAGCATTCTTTGCTAGCTGCAAGCATTGGATATCAACCCCAGATAGCCCTAGGTAGAGGGCATTGCAGTAGTCAAGACAGGTAGTAATGAAGGCATGGACCAAAGTTGGAAGGTCACCCTGAGGAACCAGATGTTTCACCCAGGTGATATTCCTCAGATGATAAAATGAGGATTCAATCACAGCTGACACCTGAGATTTTAGGGTCAAGCCATAGTCAAAAATAATGTCCTGGTTATGCACCCGGTCTGAGGTGGTGAGCTGGACACCATCAAGCCATAGACCAGACATGTGCTCAGCCCCAAAACCCACCCGTGGTTGACCCAGGTCCACAACCAACACTTTAGTCTTATCCAGATTCTGTCTCAGCCAACTCAGGCCCATCCAGTCTTTGACCTCAGAGAGGCAACTATTTAGCACAGAGATTGCATCAACCTGTTCATGCACAAAAGACAAATACAACTGAGTATCATCTGCATAGCAGTGAAAACTCAAGCCATATCATCTTATATCTCCCAATGGCAGCATATACACTACGAACAACATGGGTGCCAATATGGAGCCCTGCTACACCCCGCAGGACAGGGAGAGGGCATCAGAGGAATAAATTCCATTGACCACCCTCTGAGACCTGCCTACGAGGAAAGATTGAAACCATTCGAGGACCATACCCGGCAGTCCACAAAGGAACCACAGGGTCTCCAAAAGCACCCTATGGGCCACAGTGTCAAAGGCTGCTGAGAGATCAAGAAGGACCAAGATGGTACAAGTATTTTGGTCTCTCATTATTAGGAGGTCATTTAGTACTCGAACAAGGGCAGTCTCTGTGCTATGCCTCTTCCTAAAACCAGACTGAAGAGCTTCATAGACATTGTGAGTTACAAGGTGATCATCCAGTTGCAATGCAACCACCTTCTCAATAACCTTCCCCACAAAGGGAAGATTAGAGACAGGTCGGTAGTTAGCTGGATCGTCGGCTTCCAAGGAGGGTTTTTTAAGGAGTGGTCAAATTACCACCTCCTTTAGGGGGTCTGGAAAGACTCCCCTCTCCAAGGACCTCCATACAATTTCAACTAGGATCAGGTAGATAGCATCTACACAGCCCACCATTAGGGGGGTAGAGCCCAGATCCAAACTACAACAGGTTGGGCGCAAAGTCTGGACAATCTTCACAATGTCCGTGAATTCCGGTCGGCTGAAATCCGTCCAGACAGACTGGGTGTTCACTACCTCCCATCGACCTCCACAACCCCTCAAAGAGGGAGCCGGGCCGATTCCAGCCCTGATGTTGGCAACCTTACCTGCGAAGAACCGAGCTAGCTCATCACACTTAATTTGTGAAAAAGCCCTTCCGGACTGGAGACAGACTGGATTGCACAATCTGTCAATGGTTCGGAATAGTTGAGCCACTTGATTTTGTGCAGCACAAATCTCCCTGGACAGGAACTCTGCCTTCTTACAGGTGTTTTCTGATTGATAGCCCTCATAGTGTTCCATTAATCTAAGCCTGTCAGCATCAAGGCCGGATTTCTGTCATGCTGTCTCCAGTTTTGACCAACCCACCTCAACTCCTTCTAGGACCCACCCAAAATGTGCAAAATTATGCCAATGCTGTTCATGAGATAGGTCCTGAAAAAGGGTATGTTGAAAATGTGGTGTGAAAATATACAAAAATGGCAAAGTTATGCACCAAAGTTGAAAACCCCATTGAAATACATAGAAATGCACATACCTTAGTTCCTATATTGCAGTCACCAGTTCCAGCAGCAAGATGTGTCTCCCATAGCAGAGTGGATCTTCATTCTGGGACATGTTCAGGTGAGTGAGGGTGTGTGTGGGACTCTGGTTGGGTGTGGGGTTGTGGGTGCTGAATGTGAGGTCAGGGGTTGTGATTGGCAATGGACCTTTTTTTTAACAGATAAAAAAAAGTAAAGACATTGATGGACCATTTTCTTTATTACAGGATACTTCACTATGGGGACAGTGATCAGGTGGTCCATTAGACACCTGGGAAATGTCACAATAACGGGGACAGTGATTGGAAGGTGGGAGATGCCACTAGGCACCAGGAAAATCTATTATTGTAATAGGGACTGTGATCAGAGGTTGGGGGCACTAGACACCAGGGAAATATATTGTCCATATGGGGAAGGTGATCAGAGAGTGGAGGTGCCACTAGACACCAGGGAAACCTATTATTGTAATGGTGACAGTGATCAGAGACTAAAAGGTGCCACCAGACACCAGGAAAAATTACTTTAACAATGAGGATGGGACCGGTGGGTGCCACTTGATGCCAGGGCAAATTATTTTAACAAGGGGATGGGGATCAGATGGCGGAGGTGCCACTAGAACCAGAGAAAAAAGTTATGACGCCAAAAGGGAAGGTGATTGGTGGCAGGGGGTGCCACTAGACACCAGGGAAAATTATTTTTACAATAGGGATGGGTTGGGAGGGTGCCACTAGACACCAGGGAAAATTATTTTAACATGGGGATGGGGATCAGAGTGCCACTAGGCACCAGGGAAAATTATGACACCAATGAGGAAGGTGATTGGAGGGTGGGGGTGCCACTAGACAGCAGGGAAATCAGTTTTCCCTCACGAAAACTAATCCTTTTTTGTCACTCGTGATACAAAAAAAGAATCTTTTTTTGTATCATGTGATATGAAAAAACATTTATAAACTTCAAAAAACAGCATTTCTGGAACAATTAAGCACAGAATCCAGCTAAGGTGGTCTCGATACGCAAGTTACATGCCTTGGTAGCTCCCCACAATGTCATTTGTATGGTTTTTCAATCTTGAATTTTTAGAAAAAACAGAAGATAAAAGATGGCAGCCAAATAAAAAAAGAGTTTTCACTCATGAAAAAGGATGACATCCATCAACATGAACAAAGAATTATTTTTTCATTTCATACAGCTGTCTTGTGATGCTTACTGAGCATGGTCAGAACCAATTTATGAAAATCTTAAACTTAAATAACTTTAGAACGGATTCATATTTTTCCACCAAACCACATGTGCGGGATAGCCCCTTTCTACCCTGAAATTTCAGACCAATATTCCACACCATTTGGGTGGTAGCCAAATTGAAAGAAATCCCATTCAAAACAGTGGGGGAAAAAACTACGTAAAATTAACTTTTTTCACTATCCTGATCTCAGAAACTGCACATCCAAGCAGAATAAAACTTGGCACATCCAGAGATCTGCCACACGAGACTGCACATGTAGTTTTTTTATGCAAATACGTAAACTGGTTGTGAAGATATTAAAGTGCAGAATTTTGTGTTTAACATAGAAAGCCCATTTCAACCCTAAATATAGCGGTGCTAATGCCCAACAATAATGGACAGGTAAGTGCTGCATGGGGGAAGCTACCTATCTTATGAGTTAATGAGCTCATAAAACTACTCACCTTCTTGTTAGCCACCTTGATGGGCATATTTCCCATTACACCATACTTACTCATTATTTATTCAGTATACACTATGATCTCATATATCATATTAGATTATATTAACTTCTCATACCGTACACCATATGTGCTCCCTACTTTTCCTCTTCAATGCCACCTGAAGGCACTTCATTTTGCAGTTGCCATAAAAAAGAAATCATCTTGCAATTGTTGCCCCATTCCTTCAAAAGTACCCTCCCCCCCAAAAAAAACAATGGTACCTAAAAATCTAAATGGATGATCTGTAGTGTGGGACTATTTTACAGATGACACCACAGATCTGCTAAACGCATGTTGCAATCAGTGTGGTAAAATGATCATTCAGGGTCAGTGAAGTCTGTTAAAACTTTGGGAGCCAGTGTTTAGGCTGTTGTCTTTAAACATGAGCATGTTATCCTCTGATTTAAAATATGAGTGTTGTATCCTTCTAACAGCCATGTTCCCTCCCTGTCCACACTCAGGTCAGATGGAACATCATCAGCAGGGTCAGATTAGGTATGGAAAGTTGTTGAATAAGTCAGTTTATAAAATGGGCAAAAGAAATCCAGAATCCCAATTGGCTGAAAGCCATTTTATGCCATGTCCTTATCAGGATATATCTATGCCAACCAGCACTAATTGTGTCAAGGCAAATGCAGCACATGGAGAAATCAATCTGTGCCCGCTCTTCCTATGCAGCTCATCAGTGAGCAGCACTGCACCAAGATACATGTCACTATATAAAAAGTTCCCTGCCACTTTCTTTTTCAGAATAAGTTATTACAATAATGCAGTACCAGTTGTTTTCTCCTTACTGTGCAAACTGTGGTTGCTGCCTGCTTCTTCCTTCCTCACAAAGTGCAGTGCTAAATGAGACCACCTGAATTCCCCACATCTCCATCCATGTCTGTCCCACTATTTTTGCTATGGGTGCTAAAAAGTGCCCATTTGTTTCTGAACCTCTGTCCGGTGGTCCCCCCCCTTGATCCATTTGTGTGCAGCCCTCCACAATCTTTCCTCTTTCATTAAAAAAAATAACTTTCCACCCCGTGGTATAGCAATACTGAACCCAGAAGGAGGAAACCATTGCCTATGGCATCCAATAAGGGACACGCTCACTCCCAAGACTGTTTTAGACTTCACAATCTGTGTTTTTTTTTAAAGAAAAAACTCCATATCAAAGGCAAAAAATAGACAGTCTTCATTTCTACCACCATTTATTTGAGACTATCAGGGACCGGGGGACTCAGATGTAGCAACGTTGGCAGACACACTGGCAGCTGCCAGTCAAAGTGAATGTTCCGTGTCAGGGAAATGATCACTTTCACTATGTCAACAAAGAAAAAACACACCACACAAAAAAAAAACGTGAAAGGGGACCCTTTTAGTACTAACAACAACAATAATAGAAAGACAGCCTCAGGAAGACATAATGACCATGTACTGCCAATGAAACACATTTAAAAGTAACATAATAGGGGACAATTGTTTTACTATTTGAAGAAATTAAACCTATTTTGTTATTTTTTACTTTTTGGTTTTTACCGATTAAATAATTATTTGTGGGACCATTTTACTTTATATGTAAATAACACACTCCGAGGTGTGGAGCATGCCCAGGTGCGTAAGGCACTCAGCGCAAGCACCTCATGCCTCATAATGCAGCTGGGCATGCTCTTATCAGGAGATAACCCACACCTCGGTGTGTGTTATTACTTGCTGATTCAAATAATCCAGCCATCATGGGTGGCAGCACCCTGAGGAAACTGATGCATCCCTTGGTACTGGGCTGGCACTTCATCACACAGGGTCCAACGACCAAATTCCAGAGCTAGGTCAAGTGTACCCTGTCTTGCCAGTGCTGATTTTGTTGTTAAATACAAATAAACTGCATGAGGCATTGCATGTCCACACTAAACTGCCAAGATTTCCTCTTGTTTCTTCTAGTGCTGACAGTTATGGAGACATCTTTTCTCAAGTCTTGCTTCTGAAGAACAATATATTCTCTTCTTCTTCTTCTTCTTCTTCTTCTCCTTCTTCCATCATGAATTGCATCTTCTATGCATGCACAGAAAGAAACATTTATTTATAATAATAATAATAATAAATAATAATAATGACATAAAAAAACAGGAAACAACCCAGCATCATCATAATTCTCCTTCTCCATACAAAATGAATCATGTTTTCTCCAGAATATGAATAAAACCAAATTTAAAAATAATACCCAATAGTAATAATTACATTAAACCGAAAGCCATAGAAGTTGACTTCTGAAAACAATACATCCTCTTCATTGTTCTCCTCCCTCCATCACGAATCATGTTTTCCTCATCATGCATCACTGCAGCATGTGCATGTTACCACCTTCTTACCTGAAAACTGCACAGCAGAGAGAACAGTGGAACTGGTACCATCACTATAGGACATTGTACCACTCCTAGTTCAGCTGAGTCACTGCAGCAGCAGGATGCAATACTCATTAATGAAATGTCAGAGATGTTTCTGATACAACTTGCAAGCAGGTTGACAGCATTAGATCAGACACGCAATATTACATGGCAACACTACAGGACCCCATATATAAAGAAAAGTAATTTAGTCCCCATGAACATGTACTGTAGAACATATCAAACAGAATTGTATGCGTACGCTTACAGTGGAGCAGCAATGGTATGTTGCAAAAACAAGCAAGTCTGTGTATACGCAACCACTTGGTTATACTTCTCCTTCTTCTTTACTTCTACTAACTTCACATCAAGGCTAGATCCTGAGAATCTTGAATTCTTAGCCTTTTCCAAACTTAGCTTACCAGGAATAACTAACTAATCATTCAGTTATTCGTATATCCAACAGGTGATGTCTACTACTACTCCTTCAAGTCCTACATCTCCTGGTGGCAATTCTCAAAAGACTCTTCCCACTGGCCCTGGCTCACTACTTCCAGCACTAGTAGTGCAACTCCTCCTCTTAATCACCTGCAACTTTCACATTGTCATCTCTAGCTCAATGTGAGCATGTTCGCCACTGAGAACACAGAGCACTCAGAGTTGGTATCAGGTGAACACTTGTCATGAGCAACGTAATGCTGCATTTAAAGCATTTTCATTTTCATTTATTTTTATTTTATTTTTTTTGATGCAGCACTTTTTTTGGTGTGGAGGTATTATGCTATAATTTGTAAATCATTGAGCCCAGAGAAAACATAGTAATTGGCAGTAAAACAGAGACTACAGGGGTTTATGCATTGAGGTCAGTAATGAATGTTATCTATTACTTGGCGCACACTGGGCCATGGCAGTCTTATTGAGTTTTGTATACCCTGCCACAACACCACAAACAGTAATTCACAGCAGATTCATGTCAGCAGAACCTGCCATAAACTACAGTTAATATTTTTACCCCCCAGTTTGTAGTTTGCTTTACCTCATGCCAATTACTGCACTAGGAGTCAAAGTGGTTCAGCTAAATTCTCAAAGCTGAACCAATGTTTTGGAACTCGTCTCAAAGCTAAAGCAAGGTTGCTAACGGCTCACTTCACTTAAATTCACTGGTGCTGCTTTGAATTGATAATTAACAAGCATTTGTCGATGCCAAATGTTTGATTGCTGGTATTGGCATTGGTACTGCAGGAGTTAAAGAGATTCATAATAGGAATGGCAGTGAAGTACTGAATTAACACCAACCCCCACCCCCACCATGCAGAGACTGACAGACACTGGGGTGTGTCTTTGGGTCATCAGCCATAACGCTCATGCCATTCCACCTCACCCCACCCTGCAGACACTGACATGTGTCATGGTGTGCCTTGGGATCTTTGGCCCTAACGCTCACACCATTCCATAAGGAAATAAGCTGAGATGGGTGCAGTACAGGAGAATGAGGTGAATGTTAGGGCTGAAGACCCCAAGGTACACATCGATGCCTGTCAGTGGCTGCAGGGTAGGGGTGGAATGGTGTGAGCATTACAGCCGATGACCCCAAGCCACTCCCCGATGCCTGTCAGTTTGTACAGGGTGGGGAAATATGGTTGGAAACCATAATGCTCCGGGCAATTGTTGGTATTTTCAATCCATATTTTCAACATGGGCATTTTGGGACCCCACCTCATGAACAGTGACAGTATAATTTCATTATTCAATCCCAAAAGGTGATTTTGCACAGCAAGTGTGCCATTCGGCAACACAGTTATGAAAACACATTTCAGGAAGGATGTGAAAAATGACAGCTGTACTGTTCATGAAGAGGTGTGAAGAAATGGCAATGTTGAAAATATGGAGTGAAAATATGAAAAAGTGGTGAAGTTGTGAGTGTGTAGAAACTGTGCAATGCATGCTCGTAACACAGTCATTTTTTGGAATGTTTTCACCAAAGTTGCAATGTGGCCTTTTTGGGACCTCTCCTCATGAACAGTGGCACTGGGATTTCATTAAGCTGTCCAAAAGTTGATTTTGCACAGCGACCATGCCAAACTGTGCCACAGATGGAAAAACACAATTTGGGAAGGATGCAAAAAATGACAGCTGTACTTTTCATAAGTGGGTGTAAAATTGGAGTGAAAATATTAAAAATTGATAAATTTACAAGTGTGCATACAAGCTACGCAACACATGCTCGAAATGCAGTCAATTCTTGGAATTTTTTCACCAAACTTGCAACAAGGGCTTTTTGGGACCCTGCCTCATGAACAGTGGCACTGCCATTTCGTTAATTGGCCCCAAAAGGTGATTCCTCACAGCAACCGAGAATCACATTTCAAGACTGAGAAATGAAATGACAGTGCCTGTGTTCATGAGGTGGGGACACCAAGAACCCCATGTTGAAAATCTGGGACCAGAACTCCCCAAAATGGCAGGCATATCAACCTAAGTTGGAACCCCCCCATAAATTGCCATTATAGGGCTTACTGTGATTTTCTTAAGTTTGCAATCAGCTTTTGAAGAGTGCAGACATGTCCCTGGTCCATAGAAGATCACAGTGCCAGATCTCCGTAGGTAAGTATTGGTAAGGGGGGTGCACAGAGGAGGGTTGGGATAGGGGAGGCAGCAAGGAGTTATGATGGACCGTTTTCTTTTCTTTGGGTTTAAAAAGAAAAGACCTCGGGGACAGTTTTCTTTTACAGGTAAAATAGTATGAAAAATAAATTTCAGCACACTGGGGTGGGCTCCCAGTGTGTCAGACTAATGGAGGAAGGGGGAATCAATGCTGACCGAGGATTGGGCACCTTGAGCTCGGCTGAAAAAAATGGGGCTTGGGGGTGCATCTGACACCAGGAGTGGGTATCCCACTGTTGGAAAATACAAAGAATTACTTTGGCACACTGGCGTGGGCCCCCAATGTGCCGCAATAGTGGGGTTGGCAGGGCATGTTGACAAAGGGATTGGGTATGCCATTGTCAGCAAAAGATATGTTAGGGCTTGAGGGGGCATGCCAACATGGGGATTGGACACCCCGTTGTTGGCAAAAGATATGTTCACTGGGAAAGGCACACTGAGAAAATGAGTTGCTTGTAAGTGCAGCCATGTGCATTGTTGTGCACTGGCTGAAATGTGCCTGGTTGCTGGGGGGGGTGGAGATCTGCCGCTGCAGTCACGAAACTGTCCTTGATTATAGCAGCAGATTTCTTTCAAGTACGGCCCCCCCTCTGAAACTGGCATCATCGGTAGTTTCCCTGTTGATTGGTGGCTGAGGGACGCACCCATTAAGGCATCCTCAGTGTTTCTTGTGCACTGTGCACACAAGCAAACATAAAAATAACTAATTTTGTGACTAAAAAGTTCCACCATTTAGTTCTGATAGATCTGTGGACATGTCCACCCCCACATAACGTTATCAAATATTAAATCCACTTCTGTTTTAAAGGCATCAGGCTCAGTAGTGCAGAGACTGAGGTGCTGGATGCCACACCTCACTCCATGGCAGTGACCCATGTTCAGAAACAAGCATGGCATGGTAGAGGTTGGTCAGCAAGGAGAAGATTAAGTGTCCAAGGAACTGCTCTCCTCTCCCGGGCAGAAAGCACTGCTTGCTCTGTCAAAAGACTGCCACCAAATGGAGGCCTGATGGTAGTGCAGGAGGGGAGCAGTGGTAGTGAGAGGTGCTGTGGGACTCTACGACATGCACGTACCTCCACACACACATGGCAATGTCTGAATCCCAGCAATGGGGTGGATCGAGGGAGAAAATAGGAAGAAAATGGTGGTGGGGCAGGCATTAGTGAAGCCTTGTTCCTGATCCCATGTCCACCTGACCACAGGGATGCAAGGGAGATGAACCAGATTAGGTCAACTTGGTAAGTCCTGGAGCAATCGAGGATGATGGGGTCAGTGGGGCTAAGGATGGATGGGAGCTCAACCTGTCCTGGCCATGGAAAATTAAATATATATGCAAGACCCCAAGTTTTCTGCTGTTCCATGGCTGTGGGTGACAGCAGAAATACCTGCGGAATTACTGGCTGCCTGCGAAATTTGCAGCTGACTGCAGAAGTTGCAGCTGACTGCAGAAGTTGCAGCCAGCTACCGAATCATGGAAAATAGTAACTGTTTGACCCACTTGGAGCGGCTTTTTGAAAACAAAAAAGCCCATCTTAGCTAAGACCCACTCTGAGTGGGGTGTATACATTCAGAAATCATAGAAAACGATAACTATTTAACCCGTAAATTAAAACCTTGTTCTAGCTTCTCAACAAAAGGTCCCCAGCCTGTAGGTATCTGAAGTCAAAATAATTACATCACTGGTATTTTAAATGGCCCCTGGCCACAAGGCAATATTTCTTTTTGCTGACCCTCTGGCACCACTTCCTCATACCTCTCAGTTTCCCACCCACTTCTATCCCTGCCTGTACTGAAACCTTCCTTTGCCTAACCCAATCCGTATCTCCTTTCCTGCTCAGAGAGCATGCAGTGTACCATGTAGCCTTGATCGTGTCTGAAATCCACTTTAAAATAATAATAAGGGTAGCATATGCTGGAGGGTTGGGGGATGTGATTGAAATTGACTCATAGAAATATTGCCTTATTAATTGTTTTTATTTCTTTTGGGGGGGGCTGTCAGATGTGATCTCCCGGTTGCCTTCCTTGGTGCTTGTGCAGCACAGACTGGCATTTTGAACAGTTTGACCTGTGGCTGAGAACAGATGCTGTCTGTGCAGGATGCAACTAAAAATTTTATCCACCCTAACTCCACTTGATGGTGACTGGACTAATGCACTCTGACTGCCCTAATTGGGGCATTTCCATCTGGCTCCTATGTGGAAAAAAGGAAGAATGGACCAGTCGGCAGGTGGAACACACTATCATCCCCTGGGAGTCAATGTCAGAAGGGTGCTGGCAGCATTCCTGACTTGTCAGAGACCTGTTTTTGAAAAACTTCTTGTGGCTCAATAAGGGCTTCAGATACAAGTTTCGATCCGTTTTTGTACTTCCTTTGCAAACTCTCCATAAAGTAAATGTTTCTCCCAGTCTGAATACTCAATGCAATATATGAGGTATACAGCCTGAAGGCATTTTTAATGTAACACTACTGTAACTGAGATTGATTACTGAAAGTTGGAAATATTTAATTAGAACCCCCTTGCTGTTGCCTCTGAATATTTAATTAATGGAACACTGTACCTCAATGAAAGATGCATATTATTTGAATCCTATTTTAGCTGCAAAACATGAAAGCATAAGAGTATTTTTTTTATTTGGAATGAGATAGTAAATGATAAAGAATGTGTTATCTTTTTGAGTTTTTTTCCGTGTGTGTCAATCAGTATCTGTAGAGTGGGGGGTTCCTTCTTTCAGTACACTGTTTTTCCACCCCCTCTCAGCAATGCAAATATTTCCTTTTTTTTTTGCAGTGCCGAGATACATTGTTTTGCAAAAGAGAGAAGGATGAAGGTTCAACCCGCCATCAATGCAGTGCCCTAATCTTTGTGGATTACATGCCGTTTCAGGATGTGTTACTGTATTGAAAAGCAGAAAGCTATATCGGCAAAACAGAAGCAGTGCTGTAGACTTCCAGTACCCCCTTATTTACAGTAGGTCATCCTCTCCAACTGCCTTCAGTTTATTTTTTTTAACTCAAACTTTCTGCAGTTTGCATGTTAAATGAATGAACTCCCCCATTACCATGACTTTTTTTTAAAACCGCATACTCGTTTTCCTTAAAGGAGCCTCCTGTTTTAGCGTAGGTTTTGCATTTCTCCTGATATGCCTGTATATAGGGAAACTTGTACAGCACTTATGTTTTTCATCTGACAGTAAAGCTGTCAACATCTAGTTCAAGGTATTGACTTTATCTGCATTTTTTTTTTTGCTAATCCACCTTGACATCTTCCAGCTGTTTGATATACAATTTTCCATTGACAGCAAGCTCCTCTTCAAAGATCTGCACCTGGGAAGGAAAATAAAGATCATCTTCTCTAATGCAAGACAAAAAACTGTTAGACAAAACCTTATTTGACCAATCCAAAATGTGTCTCAACTATTGCCTAGTTCTGTGTTCTGAAATGGGCACTAGGTCAAAACATTGTATAGCACTTTTTTTTTTTAGTCTTTGGTAATCGGTTAAGGCCACTAGGCACACGTGCCTGTTTTCAGGGGCGACCTGGGAGCACTGGGCGGTTAAGTGACTTGCTCAGAGTCACACAGTATGCAAGTGGAGGATGTGAGAATCAAACTCAGGTCTGGTCTGCTGGATGTATCAAGCTCGTTCACACCTCGTTCCTCTAACCTCTAGGCTATACTGGCAGACTAAAAGTGACAATATGTTCAAAAGCCCTACTCCTTCAAGGAGACAGCTTACCATCTCAGAAATAAATGGGTGTAAAGCCAAATTTGCCTCAACTCACCCTGTTGCTGTTACAATAACCAAAAAAATGTAAGAAGTGATAGCTGTTGATTTGCTACCATATAACATGTTGAATATATAGGATTCAGGCTACTGCTTGAGTACCTCGAACCTCGATATAGTATACCATCACGGAAATACTTCTCAACAACAGGGATTCCAGATCTTTATGATGTTGTATTTAAAAAATTAAGATGCATCTTGTGCAATGCTATTGGGAGGCTGGTGCATCTCACAACAGATATCTGGACAAGCTGTCAGACTGAACCCTTCATGTCTGTCATGGCACATTGGGCATGTTTTGATAATTCACGAGGGACTGGAGACAGTGAAGCATCACAGTTTGCTGTTCTAAGAATGTTTTATTTTCCATCTGAACATACATCATTCAACATCAGTGAAGAGCTCCAAAAAAGAATACAATAGCTCACTTCACAGGGACTGTCAGTTGGCTTTATAGTTTCAGATAATGGATCCAACATAAGAAATGCCTTGGAGGAGGGGGGCTTGGTTCACATCCACTGCTTTATGCATTGCTTGAATTTAGTAGTTCATGGTTTTCTCAATGACGACAGGGAGATTAAGGCTATCATTAGCACTGCTAAAAGAATATCGACTCATTTCAGTCACTGTAGCAAAGCCCTTCACTTGTTTGAAAAAATACATCAGAAGCACAGTTTACCTTTGCACAGTCTGATCCAAGACATTTCTACTCAATGGAATTCAACCTTTTATGTGTTCCAAAGGCAGCTGGAACAAAAGAAAGCTGTCAGGTAATACACCTTGGAAAATAAAATTGGTGATGCAGATGTCTATATTACTCCACCACAGTGAACCATGCTGGAGTTTCTAATTTTCCAGCTCCAGCCATTTGAGGAAATCACCAGGGAGGTTAGTGTAAACACAGCAACTCTAAGCCAAGTGATACCCCTAATAAAAATGTTAAAATTCGGATTGAATCTGATTAGGGAAAAGTTAGAGAAGCAAGACAGTTCCATGATTACACACCCTACATTGGCACTGCTATCACATGCAGGTTGTCCCCCAGAATACAAGATCTAATGAGACATAGGATCAAAAAGTTGAAGAAGATGACAAATTATGTAAAATGCTTCATTCTGAGTACTACATTAAAGCAACAGTTTTGGACCCATGATACAAATTGAAGTAACTAATGAGTGATGAAGCTCGTTCATACCTCGACTGGCTCTGGTTCAGGCAGAGACCAAGATTTTTTTGCAGCAGTATTTGTTAGTCAGTTTTTTCAACAATAATGTTTTTCTAGTAGAAATATTTTTTTTCTTTCATTATTGAACTAAGATATATGATTTTCAAGTTTTTAGAAGTTTCCTCTTTTGTGCTTTTCCTGACAAGAAAAAATTAAGTACACTATCTAGCTGTAATGTTGTGAAGTTTACTATCAGAATCATGTGGTAACACCATCCTAATATAGCCACATTATACATCTAGCATGTACATTCAACAGGTAACCTCAGTGGAAAAGATTTTTTTTAAATTGCAAGTGGCGGCCATCTTTAATGATGCGAGTAATTAATTAGCAAATTAGCTATAAAAGCTGTTTTAAAAATATCTGAGCAACTAAAATACACGGAGCATGAATGTGGCATGCATAACTTGTCATAACTCATAAAAGATATGTGAAGGTGGTGTGCAGTGATTCCAACATCTTTAATTTCACAATACAAATAAAACAAAGACTACATAAACTCAGTTGTGAAAAAGATTTATTAGCAGCAGAATACATTTCTTGTGTGTGATAAAACTATAGTTTCCCTCCTTGTATGCCCTTCTTAATTTCTATAATAAAAGGATATCACAAGAAGGTAGTCTGATTTAGCCTTACCTTTCATCGCAAATAAATTTATTGTTTTCCTGAAATTAGGTCTGTGTAAATACCCTTTTCTGAATATTCGGATGAATATTCAGTATTCGGCTTGTGGAAAAAATGGGCAAGAAACAGCCTGTCGATATAGAAGGCCCCCCCACCCCTCACCCTCAGGTAGCACCAGATACAAACTCCCTCCCCAATAGCGCTCAACCTTTCATCCTCCAAATGTGGAACACTACCTCTCAAAATGTGGAACAAAAGGACAAAATGTGGAACACCTTGCCAAATCATAGAGACAGACGCCTAGAACACTGTAGGAATGTATGTTTTCATGTTCACGAAGTTTGCTATTCATTGAACAATGCATTTTCCATATTTATTGTTTGGATTTTTTCTTTAAAATTTTAAATGTGCAATGTTGGACAGACTGTTTCAATGTGGAACAGAAGGCTTTTGTGAGCCAAAATGAGGAACTGTTCCTTGTAGTTGAGAGGTATGCCCCCCCAGCAGCATGCATCAAATCTGTATGAGGACTGCATTGTAATTTAATAATGTACTCAAACAGGCAGCCAGCACAACCAACCCACCCCCACAACCAGCTGCCAACTTGTGTTTCATGGTCTTAATCTTCACAATACAAGAATGAAATTAATTCAGTGCTTGGTTACATAGTAAAAAACAGATGATCATATGATATGCAACCAGGGGCAAGCATGGTAGTATCTTCATTTAAAAGATGTCCGACTGTGGAATGAGGAGAGTGGGCTGCTGTGTCGGTCACCTTCTTTTATTCTGAGTTTGCTATGTGGTTGGCTGGTGATGTGGGGGGGGGGGATGCTATGTTGAATAGGAAATTTCTGTGATTGAGTGAGTCCACTTGGCACTTATAGCAATGGGGGAGGGGCTATGCTGAATTTCATTCCTGTATTGTGAAGATTAAGACCATGAAACACAAGTCAGCAGCTGACCATGGGGGCAGGTGGGCTGTGCCGGCTGCCTGTTTTGAGTACATTATTAAACTACAATTCATTCCTTGTACATATTTGGTGTGTGCTGCTGGGGGGGGGGAGTGTATCTGGGTGCTACATGAGGGTGGGGAGGATGGTGCTTACTATATTGACATGATCTGGACAGGGCTAGGGAGGATGGAGGGACTGTTTCTTTTCTATATTTTGAACATTGTTTCATGAATAGCAGACGAATAGTGCACTATTCGTTATTTGAATCCGAATAACGAATAGTGCATTATTCGTGATATTTGGGAAATAATATTCATTTAGTGCACAACCTACCTAAAAAGTAAGGAGTTAAATCATAAAGATTGTCTTAAAGAAAGTGACATAATATATACACCAACACATATGAAAATATGCATACACAAAAACCTAAACAAAGTCTAAAAAATAAAGGAAATAGTGTGATAGTTTTCTGTTGCAGAGTTGCCACAGAAATAACCATTCACTGCCGCAGAAGTTTGCTCCAATGTGCTGCAGAAAAATCTGGGCTCTGTATATATGGGAAAACCTATTAACTCCACTTCTGTTTTAAAGTCACCATACCACCTCTGATATCCCTGTGTAGTGAGAATAACATAATAAAGCATAATGCAAACAAATTTAGGCTACAAGAAAATTTAGGCAGGCTTTTTTTTTCTTTTTAAACCATTGCACTATACTAATCACATGTTACAGTCATGGTAGTTTTCTTCCTTCTTGCAAGGTTCCTGTGACTAGGGGGAGTTTATTGACATCTCTCACAACAGTATGACAGGTCGTTACCTGCCTTGAATAAATAATAAAGTAGAAATAGGGTGAGTGCTTCTCCCAGTAGAAAAAATGACAGCCACTAACTGTACTGTATGTGGTAGCAAAAACAGTCTCTTAGAACTCCCATCATGTTAAAACAGCCATGTACAGTATGTCAGGGGTGTAGCCAGGAATCTGAAACTTGTACTCAAGACAGATGTTACTTGCCCCCCCCACCCAGAGGGTAATGTAGCCCCTGCCATTTATGTTAACATTAACAGAAATATGCAGTGTCATGCCACACTTGCAATGGCCCAAACCACTTCTCATCAAATATGCATCAAGTCAAAATTAGTAACAGAATACTACTGGTTTTTGGAGATTAACAACATTTTATTATAGCCTATCCCACACATCAGTTGGCTGTCTTTTAGTTACAATGTTTTTGAAACATTGTGACAAGCCTCTGTACCACATCAAGGTAGCCAGCCTCAGAGGTCCATTCACAGCAGCACTCATGCATGCATTCTGATTGGGTCACTATGACCTCTAAAGTGCACACACACACACACACACACACACACACACACACACACACACACACCCTTTCACTCTCTACCCTACTCTACACAAAGCCACTAACCGATCATACACATACACACACACATCCCTGCACATCCAGGCAACACACATACACACACATTCCCCCTCCACTCCCCACGTCACACACAGCCACAGACCAACCACACACATACACTCACACACACACATTCTCACACATGCACACACAACCCCCAAGGTGGGACAAATTTGGTGACCAATTTTCACTTGTAAAATTGTTAATCGACCAAATTTTGAAGTTACCAATCATTTGACTATCTGCCCACAAAGTGCTGTCTGAGACTTTAAAAAAGGAAGGCCACAGAAGAATTTTATTAGCTACAAAATATTGAGAATTAGTGGTGAGACAGTTCACCAACCCACAAACTGAGTTGTCCCACCCTTAGCTAGCCCTTCCTAACTTACACACGCAGCCAGCAATCACACACCCACCCACGTCGATAGCCAGTCCCCCCCACACACAGTCAGTTCTCACAAACACACATACACACACACACACTTCCCCTCCACATACACACACACACACTGCTGTTCTTCCTCCCCCCTCCACCTCACACACAGTCAGCTCTCACCAAGCACATTGACAGCTTGATTTAGTCTAAATGGTGTTTAGGTTCTAGCACGGTTATAGTGTAATCTCCTAAACCCCTTGCAACAAGTAATCCAAAGCTAACCAAACTAATGGACTAAGTGGTAAGTTATTACAGCATGTTCTGCTCAAGTACATTATTTTATTTATTTTATTTGTTTTTGTTAACCAGGTAAGCACACTAGACAACGAGTGCCTATTTTGAGGAGTGACCCGGGAGGTTACAGTACAGAGAAACATGGTACAAATACAGGGTAGCATACAGGCCCACAACTACAAATGGACTAAATGGAAAACAGTACCCAGGACATTGAATGGACAAAAGAACAGTCACACCCACACACAGGTGGGGCCAGGGTAACAGCATATAGACAATAGTACATGGTCAGAGCAACAAACGAGAATACAACTACACAACTACAGGCTTGTTAATACATAAGTTCACAATTGTGGCAGGGTGCGGAGAGCAACAAGTACAGGGGGTAAGAGGGAGGGAGAGTCAGAATCTGCTGAATCCCCACGTGGCGGTTGGGAAAATCAAGCAAGGGGTGGCAAGATTTTGCAGAGGGCAGCATAGCAAGAAGGTGAGGAACCCAACCTGGAAGACCACCAAGGCAAGGCAAGCACGAGCAGCAGGGGAGTACTGCCCCGTACCAGTGGCAGGCCCCGGTGGGCAGGTCGGGGGATAGTGAAGGGACCTACAGGAGCCCCAAAGAAGGGAGCAAGAAGGGGAGCAAGAAGGGGAAGGGATCCCAGACAGTGTGGGGGGGTGGAAAGGTACGTGCTGACCGGAGGGGAGCGGTAGGGGTCATGAACTGCTTGAGGGTGGGGAGTAGGGTGGCCATGAGAGCAAATAAGTGCTGGGGTGGAGAAGTGGTTGAGGCCAAAAACCTATGGGGTGGAAGAGGAGACAGGCAGCCGGGGGTGGCAGCTGCATGTTTCCACAAGGACAGGTGGAGGCCCCATTGAGGAAGTTCAAGAGGGACGTTTTGAAGCCAGAATGGGATGGGGCGGCTCGAACTGGAGCAGGGAGGGAGTTCCAGAATCTGGGGGCATAGGCAGAAAAGGCCTGATCCCCGGTGCGGGAGCGGGTCCTGGGGACTTTGCAAGCGAGAGTCGAGCTGGGTCTAAGCAGATAAGCCGGTGTGCAGTGTTGGAGGGGAAGGGCAAGTGCCGGGGGACAAGCCATATGGACTATGTTGTCTACAAAGCTACCGAAGACATAGGCTCGGTGTTTATCAGGGGGAAGCCACTCCAGCCGGGAACAGAGGGCACACCGATGCATAAGGCGATGGGCGGAGAAGGCAAATCGACAGACATTGTTATAAGCCATGTCCCATTTTGTTAGGGAGGCATTCGGGACGGGTGCGAAGCCAACAAGCCCATAGCAGAGCGTAGGTAGGAGGATCTCTGGCTACGGCGAGCCGAGCCACTGGGGTGATGCAGTCCTTGGCCCTGTAGGCAAGGCCAAGCTTACTGTTTGACGCTTGCAAATGTCTCGGAGATGCTCAGTGAAATTGCTGGGGTCAAGGGTCTCCTAGGTACCTTGCAGAGTTCAGGATGGGCAAGAGAGAGCCGTTCCCACCATTTATAGTGAGGGGGGAGGGGCAAGAAGTGATTTTGGCTGCCGACCCGAATAACATGGCGTGAGTTTTGGCTAGATTTATGGTAAGCTTGCATCCCGCGAGCCAGTTTAGGATACGACCAAAGTCGGAGTTGAGTTGGGAGTTGATGGTAACAGGGTTCGAAGCGCTAGTTAGTAATACCCAATCATCCGCATATAGCATAGCAGACCTGAGGATTGTGACTGAAGGGAGTTCATTTACATAGAGGGAGAACGGAATGGGACCAAGAACGGACCCCTTGGGTACACCACACTAACTGGGAGAGGCCCAAAGAGCACGTAAGCAGGTGGGGGTGTTGTCTCCCTCGAGATAGCTGGTGAACCAGTCAAGAGCTTGGGGGAGAAACCTTGCCCAAGGAGGGTGGAGATAAGGAGATTATGGTCAACTCGGTCGAAGGCCTTAGAGAGGCCGACAAAGATGGTCCCAGTCAGTTTTCCAACATCTGTGGCAGCTCTGACCTGGGAGGTGACCACAGCGAGAGCGGTGGACGTGCTATGCCCCTTCCTGAAGCCGTGCTGGGCAGGGGAGAGAACAGCATACTCCTGTAGGTAATGAGAGATTTGTCCGCCACAGCTTTTCAAGTAGCTTGCTGGTAGCAGGGAGAATGGCAATGGAAGTGGTAGTTATTTAACTCCCTTGGGGTCACCGTGCTTGAACACCGGGACAACCTTGGCCACCTTCCATATATCAGGTACGATTCCAGAGGTGAGGGAAGAGTTAAATATGTGGGTAATCAGCCAAGCGAGGTAGGGCTCAGAAGCTTAGGCTCAAGGTGATCATAGCTGGCCCCTGAGTGGTGTGGGAGCCTGGCTAGAAGAGTTTTAGTTTCCCCGGCAGAGACTTGCCTCAGGTAAAAAGGAGGCCGGGTGAAGGGGGGGTGGCCCTGAGGTTCCATGGAGGGGGAAAGGAGTGAGGGGTGGCCGGCGATTCTGAAAACAGGTGGCTGAATGCAGAGGCGATAGTCAGTGGGTTGTTGCAGTTGGCCCCCTCTATGTTCATGTCAGCGGCCGAGTGCATGGCGGACACACCCACCATACTTTTGACATTTTTCCAGAAACTCCGGGGGTTGTAGGCCGAATTAAGCAAAGCTGATTTATAGAATTCACTCTTGGTGGCACATATAGCAGCCTTGCAAGAGTTCCGGAGTCACCGATATTCAAGGTGAACAAGTGGGTCGCCAGAAATTTTGTAGTTGATCCAGCACTTGTCTCTCTGCTTCATGAGAGCAAGTAGTCCACCATGCAGCCACTTGGTGACTGTGCCCCTCACTCTTCTTTTTGTGAGGGGAGCATGCTTATCCTGCAGGGGGATGAGAATCGATAGGAATTGGTCTAATGCAATGGTCGGGTTACTGGTATTAAGTACCCTGGCCCAGTCAGTACGACATAGGTCATTCAGGTAGTCGTTTAGGATAAGTTTGGAGTAATCCCTGACCTGAATCACTTGACTGGGAATTTTTGGGGCAGAGGATCCCCATATACAGTAGATGGGAGAGTGATTTGTTATCGCATCCGGGAGAGTACCAGAATGCAGGATTTTATCCAGGCGGTTGCTAAGTAACCAGTCGATAAGCGAGCCCTTGTCCACCCGGGAGGAGATACTAGTGGGTCCGGAGACGGTCTGACAAAGGGCTAGGCCAGACAGAAGTGGCTCAAATAGCTTGATATTGGGCCCCGACCAGTTGAGGTTTAGATCTCCCAGGATAAGGACCCCATTTGACCCCACAGTGCTTTTAAGTGGTCACAGAAAGGATAGTCCGGTATCGCCACCTTGGGGATTGTAGGCACAGACCAGGTGCACCTTTTGAGCTACCAAGTAGCAAGAGGGAGTGAATGAACTCACAACCTGTGGGGTTGGGCAGAGATAGGGATACCAAGGATGCATTTAGGTGCCCCCTGAAGTATAGGAGTACTCCCCCCCCCACGTTTGGTGCCAGTCCTATCCCACCTGATGAGGCTGTAACCTGGAATGGCACATGCAGAGTCAGGAATACCAGGCTTCAACCAGGTTTCTGTAAGTCCCAGAATGTCAGGCTCATACAGGGTCACCCAAGCAGTCAGTTCAGCCAGGTTATGGAGGATACTGCGGATATTTAGATGAGCAATTTTTATCCCTTTTTTTAGCAGCCAGGCAGGGGGCTGCAGTGGTGGGTGTGGGGGGGGATGGGTGCCCAGGGTAGGTGGGAGTGGAGACCGGTGGCACAGAGGGAGCCATGGTCTAGTACTACTAGGCAGCAGGGTAGCCCTGGCACAAGAGCAGTCCAGACAAACCAATGAAATTTAGGAGCCTAACAGAGCCCCTAGTAAAGGTGCAATGTCCAGCGAACCAGGGTATTGAGAGAGGGATCCTGACAGGGTCCACGGAACTCCTCAGGAGGAGGGAGTCTAGGGGATGACTAAGTACAGGGGCAGGGATTGTAGCTAGGAGAGAAATCAGGGGACAACTCAGGGTCAGGGGATTGGAGCCTTACATTGGCACCATGGAGAACCACAGTTCAATATGGCATATAACATAAACAGGGAGGGAGAGCCTGGTTCCACAATATATCAAAGGATGTGTGAAAAAGAGAGTGCCTAGGAGTCACTACTGAGGGCAGGCTAGCAGGCACAATGCTTGGAGAGAGAGAGGGAAGGGATGGAGGGAGAGAGAGAAAAAGACCTCTAGTGGCAGGCAGCTATAGCCTGCAGATGGGAAAGAGGGCTGATAGGATAAATCTGTCCATGTGGTAGCAGCAAGCAGCTATATATACAATGCACCACCAAGGGTGGTGGTGGGGGGCAGTGGGGCAGCCGGCAAAGCCAGCGGGGCTAGCGCTTACCGACAAGGTCACTGTCCTCCAAGCGCTCACACTCTTAGAGGTGAGGGCAGCGTGGTCCACGGAGGACAGGCGGCGTGACGTTATTCCACAGCGTGACACGGCCAAAGGACCACCAGATAGCACAGCCTCTACAGAGCAGAGTTAGGTAGACCTTCTGGAATGGTAAATTACCTGCAACCGCTGGCGGAGAGAGATCCGCCTTGGGGGGTTGGGGGAGCAGCTGAGGCGACCTGGACAGCGGATTCCATGAGGTCCTGGAGAGAAAGAAAACAGAGCAGGGTGAGCAACTTAAATACCAAGGTTTTTTTTTTTTTAGGTGGGGGGGTTGCAAGCTACAGACTGTACCTAGATGGAGGGGGGAGCGTGCTGAGAACCGACTGGGCTGAGGGAGAAAATTAAGGTGGTTGACCCACAGACTACAAACTAAACACAACTTAAATCAAGCTGTACCCTCAGACTGTGCAAGCAACCTCAAACAATACAAATCACATTATAAATGCTGGTAAATAACAGGCAGGTGCGACACAGACATGATGACCGTACAGTGGTGGAAAAAACAACATAGGGCTGGTAAGTAGCAGGCAAAATAACCTAACAGCACCATGTGCACTGATAGAAAAGTGTCTAATTTAATTTAGTCATTGAAGCGTCTTCACCGACAAGGTCACTGTCCTCCAAGCGCTCACACTCTTAAAGGTAAGGGCAGCGTGGTCCACGGAGGACAGGCGGTGTGGCATTATTCCACAGCATGACACGGCCAAAGGACCACCAGATAGCACAGCCTCTACAGAGCAGAGTTAGGTAGACCTTCAGGAACGGTAAATTACCTGCAACCGCCGGCGGAGAGAGATCCGTCTCGGGGGGTGGGGGAGCAGCTGAGGTGACCTGGACAGCGGATTCCACGAGGCCTGCAACTGCCGGTGGAGAGAGATCCACCTCAGGGGTGGGGAGCGCTGAGATGACCTGACAGCGGATTCCACAGGCCCTGCAACCGCCAGCGGAGAGAGATCCACCTCAGAGGGTGGGGGGAGCAGCTGAGGCGACCTGGACAGCGGATTCCACAAGGCCCTGCAACCGCCGGCAGAGAGAGATCCGCCTCAGGGGGTTGGGGGAGCAGCTGAGGTGACCTGGACAGCGGATTCCACAAGGCCCTGGAGAGCATTAGATGAGCAAAGATAGTGATGGAGTGGACTAAATGGTGCATATGTTTTGATATGGTTATAACATAACCACCTAACCACCCCATTGTACTAAAAAGCTGAAAACAAAGACATGAACATTTGGAGTCTATCTTTGTACAAAGCACAGTCTGCGATCTCCACATGGATCAAAGTCTGATATAACCTACTCAATGTCGACTGGAATGTCATCATGACTGGTGAGTAGTGCCAATGTGGTAAGTCTGTTCTCTCCCATACTGTTCCGCAGCCAGGTCTTCAGTCTTCTTAAAACACTAAATGAACATTCTGCTGTTGCAACGCTAACTGGCATGGTTGCCAAGATTGACAATACAGAGTTTATATTTGGGAACAGCAAGGGATTCAAATGCTGAAGAGCATCCAAAATTGTATCTGGGCATCTCTCAGCTGGGGTCTCCACTCATTTTTCATACCATCTTGCAATTTCTCTCTGTAAGTCTTCAGTATTGGATATGTCAGTCTTGTATGCTGAATAAATATCCAGCACCTTCTTTTCCTCACTAACCAAAGATGGTAGATTATCTGGAATTAAGCACTGAGCCTCAAAACGGGGACGACAGTCCAGAAGCCGACTTTTTAATTCGGATAGTACGTGGTCTATGAATGGAACAAAAATATTCCTCCTAAAGTGCTCTTCTGGATTTGCGGCCTCAGTGTTGCTACACTGAGTCTGGTGTCCACATGTTTGTGGGACAGCCTCCTCAGCTCCAACTGAATATGCAAGGCATTTACCTTCCATGTATAGTCCATGGAAGGCTGACTCCACATTCTCCCTTGTTCTTGTCAAGGTACAAACTACTACACTGGCCTCATCTGCCGCCTGAATCAAATCAATGTTGACACTCTGTAGGTACATGTGTAGTGGTTTTGTGAATGCCAGAATGTATTCAATAACTACTAGTGTAACAATGAATTCAAATCTGGTGATGGCCGTCAGGCATCGGTGTGCTTCACCATCTTCTCCAGGGTACTTGCGGCAACTACAGAGTAATTCTTGAGCCATGACATTGAGTCTGTCTGACTCACCCATTGAGTATTTCCTGGCACAGGAATCATTGTAGTTCTGCCCTGCAAGTTATCGTCATCATCACTGTAATCATAGTAGCTTGGTAAGTTTCTGAACTCATTGAGCTCTGCTAGGTAGATGTTCTTCCATTTTGCTGAACTTTTCAGGATAGTGATCACCTTCCGTGTAGTGTCAAACATGTTGGCAACAGGTCTCAGGGCACAGGAATGAACAATGGCAGTGTTCAGACTGTGAGCCTTGCAAATACTGTAGAGAGCATCTGGGACAACTTCCTGAATGAGTGCTTGCACCACACTGAAACGGCCACTCATATTGCATCCCTGATCATATCCTTGTCCTCTCATCAATTGTTTGTCAAGTCTCTACATGGTTAAATGTTGTAAAAACAGTTCTGTGAGTCCTTTGCCAGTCGTATCTGTAGCCTCTACAAATTCAACAAAATCTTCATGAATCTCTACTTCTCCATCTATCCCGCGATGTACATACCGCACAGTCAATGATATCTGTTCTTTTGTGGAAATATCTGTAGTCCCATCAGCTATCAGGCTGAACCATCTTGCATTCTTAACTCGATGTAGAATTTTCCACTGGATCTGCTGTCCCATGAGGTTGATCAGTTCATTTTGAATTTGTACAGATGTATACTGAGCATTTCTTGGCACCTCATTCAGGTGTTCTTGTAGCAATGGATCAAGTGCTGCAAAGTGCTGCAGAATTACATTAAAATGAGCTTTTCTGCTTGACCGGCCTCTTAATGCAATGTCTTGTCTTCTGCACATCAAGATGACAGTAATAATTTGTTTCATTGCTTGGCATGTTTGATATCGTACCTTTCTGTTTGAGTCACATAGTGCCTGATATGCCGTCTTCACCTTATCCTCGCAAATCCCAATGAAACCTTCTCCTTTGGTCACAGCATCAATATGTTCCTTTGAATTAGCATGTCTCTTAAGAATTTTATGGCAGTTGGACCAGTCAGTCAGTGGAGCAGACACAAATACAGAGGACTTGTTTGAAGTGTTGAATATGAAGCAAGGTCCGCAGATAACACCATCCATACTTTTAGAATATATTGCAAATTTGTAGTCAGTCATTAGCTTTGGATTGAACTGGCATGCCACCAGCCTTCCTCCAGCTAGCATATTTCTTTTTGGAAATGCAAATCCATGTGGCGGTGTCCATTGTTTGGAAAGTATGTCCTTCTTTTCCTTGCCAGTGAGGCAGTGGCGATTGTAAAGGGCAATGTCTGTGTCATCCAGTAAACATGACTCTTCTCTATCAGGTCTGATTTCTGTCACATCTTCCTGGCTGCTGGACTGCACAGCCACATCCTCAAAGTTTGTCTGTGTCATCACAGCTACCTTGATTGTCTGTGTCTGTGTTGCAATGTCCTGCTTGGCACTCACTGTCAGCAATGATGTCTCAGAAACTGGGATCTCTTCATGTTCTGCTGAATCCTCTCTCATTTCTGTCCCCAAGAAATATGGAATATCCATATATACATCAGGAGTGGCCTCTACATTCAGCCTAGCCACCTCTATACTGACAACCATTATTGCCTATGTTGCCACATCCTTTCTCACCATGGTATGGATCTCCATAGCCTGCCTAGATGCTTCAAATGGTGTTGCTGTCTTTGTTTCTTTGTCCATAGTATCTCTCCTATGGGAAATATAAAAAATAAATAATGTCTCCACAACATGTACATTGTGTATGTTAGTATGAAAAGAATTTATTAGCTCAAAAAAAGGAACTCACTATAAGTAACCTAACATGACTTTGGACATCTTTTGCGTCTCCTCCACTCGAGCTCTCTTGATCTTTCTGAGCTGTGCACCGGACACCTGTTTACGCTTCACACCACTACCCTCCATTGTGTTACTACGAAGTGATGTCATCTGAGCCAAACTTCTGTTCTTGCTGTATCTGTACCTTGATGCGCTGTGACCTGCTATATGCACCTTAATGTGCTGTCACTGACTTGCTACCTGTACCTTCATGCGTTGCCACTTATTTGCTATCTGCACCTTCATACGCTGTCACCTGCTATCTGCACCATAAAAAGTTACAGTCTAGGATGAATATACAGAATAACCTGCACTAACAAACACAGATTGAAAGTAAAGGAGACACTGTCATTATTTGTGCCCATCTTTAAAGTTTATGTGAAAATTTGCATAGAACATGCAAAATGAGTGCTGTAATCAATTTTGTGTATAAAAGATGAAGCAGTGAATCCTGGTATTTGCATAATTTGATGACGCTAATTTTTGAAGAGGAGTGTCTTTGCCTAAAGCCATGGCATGAATGTTGGCATATTGATGTCCTTGACACTGTATATTGTTTTTATAGTGCTAGTGGTACTTGGTCAAACTACAAGCATTTTCATAAAAAACTTTACAAATGGACTACAAATATAACAGTGTCCCTTTAGAGGATTCCTATCCCGTTATGTGCTAGTGTTTTTAAAACTGGCAGATGATGGTCACTATTGTCATGCTGTGTCACAAAACAGATAGCCAAGCAACCAGACAAGTTTTCCTAAATCACCAAAATACAAGAAATACGAGATTCAATTTGTGTAGCTTGCTTTTGAACTATATTCTGGCTTGTAAGTCACTTCTAACCGGGTCAGGTACAGTGCAGTTTGGATTCCTTAGCCCCCCTCCCCCCACACACACACAGACACACAGAAGGCCGGAGAACAGAAAGACACACAAAAAGTCGTATTAGAAAACAAGAATATTTTTTTTTTTTTTGGTTTGTTTTGCTTTGGCAGAGATGCACAGCCAAAACTACCACTATGCAGAGTAAGAGTAGTACTAAGAAGAGAGTAGAGAAGACAGAAGATCAGATTCGGGCCAGAAAGTCAGGCAGAGAGCATAATATGAAGCAGTATAGTGAGCAAAGAACAACAGTTACTCAGAAATGCTGCTTGGAAGATTGTAAACTTCACAAAGACAGACAGACTATCATGAAATAAAGAATATCCCAACTATGTGGTGTCATTTTTTTGCATACTGTATATTGTATTTTACACATTTTGTTTAATGCAACTCATGTTGGGTGGTGGAGTTCAATTGTTTAAAAAATGGCAAGTATCACAAGCAGCTAAAATTCCCCACATTCTTCAGAGTTCCACTAGCATACACACACAGACACTCATACAGGCCTTAAGTGGAGCCAGAACATCGGTTAAATATGTTGCCAGGTCAGGGTCAGAGAGTTCTGTATCATACTATGGTGGACAGGAAGGGAATTATTCATGGTCATCAAAGGAACACCAGCAATGAAAACTATGTAAAGAACTTGATTTTTCAAGTTTGTATCCATCATACACCATATGGTGTTTTACTCTGTGTCACATCATGGGCTACTGGGAAGCTGGAGAACATATGGTGGGGGTGCAGATAGTCATATAGATAGGGAACTGGCTAATGGGGTGAGTACAGAGGGTGAGGGTGGGGGGGAGGTCTCACCCTCCATGTTAGTCACAAGCGGGGGTCCCACAGGGGTCGGTGATGAGCCCACTCCTGTTTAAGGCCTATATCTCTGACATCAGAAGTGGTATCAGGAGCAGGATGAGCCTATTTGTGGATGACTTGATGCTGTGGGAGGTAGTGGATGGGGAGGAGGGAAAGATGGATCTCTGGGAAGACCTGCAGACTCTAGGGGGATGGTCACGATCCTGGAAAAAAATGTTTAATGCTGAGAAATGCAGTGTTCTGCATGCAGGGCCAAAAATCCGACTCATGTATACACATTGGGGGGGGGGATATATTACAAGTATGTAGGGTGGAGACAGATCTCAGGGTGGTGGTAGATTCCAAAATGAATAACTCAGAGCAGCATAAAAGGGCAGTGGCACAAGCAAATAAAATGTTGGGGTGCATAGCCAGGGGAATAAGCTCAAGGAGTCATGAGGTGCTCCTTCTGATGTACAATTGCCTTGTTAGACTACACCTTTAATATTGTGTGCAGTTTTTACAATCCCTACTCAAAAAGTGACATTGCATTACTGGAGACGGTGTAGAGGAGAGTGACCAATATGCCTTGAGGGGATGTTTCAGCTGATGGAGCCGGGGCCACCAGGGGCCACTCAATGAAGCAGGATGAGAGGAGACTGAGTTGGGAAACAACGAGGTGCTACTTCACTGAGAGGGTGGTGTAACCCTGAAATATGCTGCCCAGGGAGCTGTTGGTTGCTGCTACTGTTGAGGAGTTCAAGAAGGGTTGGAAAATGTATAGGGGGAGGATACATCCAGGAGCCCCGCTGGGAAATGGAGTACATTGTAGGGAGGGGGGGCTACAAATGGTTCCCTGAGAAGGCACTGACCATCGAGCAGACTCGATAGACCATATGACCTAATCTGCTGTCTTCATAGTATGTTAGTATTTTACTATAATTCCACTATACAAGATACTAGTGAGGCCCCACCTGGAGTACAGTGAACAGTTCTGGAGACCTTCCCTATGGAAGGACTTAGACATAGTAGAGAAGATTCAGAGGAGGGGAACAAAGATAGCATAGGGATTGCGTCACAAGTCCTATGAGGACAGGTTGAAGGATTTGAATATGTACTCCCTGGAGGAGAGGAGGATAGTGGGGATAAGAGTCAGTGTGGGCAGGAAGGGACCTTAATAGGTGTTAGTGAGGGAGAAGAAGGCTGCATACAGTAGGTACAAAATATTGCAGGGGGTGTGGGATAGGGAGAGTTATCGTCTTTCAGCCATGCAGGTCACCAGAGTAGTGAGGGGGCAAAGGCCAGGAAAGAGCAGAGGCTGGCGCATGGGGTACGGGGTGAGTAAAAAGGATTCCTTAGGTATATTGGTGAGAGAAGCAAGCAATAAGATATGGCTGGGTGTTGGTAGTACTGAGATACACACACACCCAGAGGCGTAGTTAGGCACAAGACCACAGGTCGAGTGCCTTCAGCCTCTTTGTGTGTGGGTATCTCAGTACTACCAACACCCAGCCATGTCTTATTGCTTATATAAAATGGGACCACAGGCAACTTTGAAAAAAGATTATTCTAAAAGTTTTCAAAGTCACAAAACAATATACTAAAATGTTGCTAAATAATGTAAAATAGTCCTTCTGCAGATATTTTTCACCTGTCAGTCATCTGTCTTTCTACACACTCAGTATATTGTGTGATTGTTTACCACAAAATAGAAGAATTCAAAGCTCTGCATTATTCCAGCAGTAGAATGCCCCCCCCAATACACACACAGAATGGTAACATAGAATACATGAATTCAACATTCTTCAGAGCTCAACTGGCATACAAACAAAGACACACAGACAGCCCTGAAGTGGAACCAGAGCCTCAATGTTATCTGTTGCCAGGTAAGAAGCAGGAAGTTCTCTGACAAAGTGGTGGGGATAGAAGGGGGATTTTTCATGGTCATCAAAGAAACACCAGCAATGGAAACTCTGAATAGTACTTATTTATTTATTTATTTAGACGGCAGTTTGGAAAACCTTTGAGCCATAGGCTCATTTACAAAGGTACCTTGTCACAGTAAGACAAACGAAAATACAGAGTTTAACAGTATAACACAGTATAACAGTAACTTAAGACATAGATACAAACAAGCTGGTACAGGTAGAATTGATGCAAATAATACCACAGTTACGTTGTCCTTAGCAGCTTAGTAGTAAGCTTTGTCATAAGTATTGAGTACGGCTTTGACTAGTGACAATTACAGCTTCCAGTGTTAACAAGGTGGTTCCGTAAGGAAGTTTTGAAGCACGATATAGCTGGAGCTTCGGAGATGGAGGGGGCAGTGTGTTGAACCAGGAGGGGCCCTAAAGCTGAAGGCTCTTTGGCCGTGAGAGGTCCTAGCTCTAGGGATAACAAGAGAGGTTTTCCCAGAGGTCCGAGTATGAACTAGTGGGACAGAGCGGCGGATGGTGGTGGTCAATCCTGGCGGGGATAGCCCAAGGTGGGTCTTTTTTGTAAGGGTACAGGTCAGATATTTGAGGCGCTCATCAAGATCAAGTACCAGCACTTTAGCACACAGTAGACAGATGTGTGTTAGCCTAGGTGCCCCAGTAATTAACCTGCAGGCCTTATTCAGAGTAGTGTGAATTTTGTGGAGTGCAGTCTGATCAGCAGCATCATACACCAGCAGTCCATAGTCCACTAGGGACAGGATAGAGGAGGTGACTGTGAGATGAAGAGCCTCCGGGGAGAGGCAGTGTTTATACCGATGTAAGATGCCCAATCGGATATTAGTGGCAGTGGCTAGGGCAGCGATGTGTCCATGGAAGGAGAGGGAGGGTCAAAATGGATCCCTAGGTATTTATAGGAGCAAACTTGTTCGAGTGGGAAAGAGGACCCAGAGTGAATGAGGAGTTTGAAGTTGCAGGACTTGTTTTGAGGATGAGTGAAGAACATGGTTTTGTTTTTAAGGTTTATCACCAATCTATGTTCCTGAACCAGCCCTCGCTTGGCCGAAGGACTTCTGCAGCAAGTCCTGGAGGGCAATAGGGTTATGACTTGAGGCAAAGATGACTGCATCATCAGCGCACTAGGGAATGTTCCCGAGCAAGAGCGTGGAAGGGTGTTAAGGTAAAGGGAAAATAGTAAGGGGCCCAGAATGGAGCCCTGGGGAACCCCAGAAAAGATGGGACAGATGTCTGAGTAGGTCCCATTAATTTTTACATGCTGTGAGCGGTCAGACAGATAACTGGTGCACCAGGAGATAGGCCCAGCAGCAAAACCAGAGAGACGAAGGGCATCAAGAAGGAGGGGGTGGGAGACAGTGTCGAAAGCTTAAGAGAGGTCAATGAAGACTGCACCAGCCAGAGAACCAGTGTCTAAGGAGGAGTGGAGAAAGTTGGAGAACTCTAGGAGGGCTGTGTTGGTACTGTGGCCTGCTCGGAAGCCATGCTGCTCAGGACATAGGACATAGTAGGTGGAGAGGTAGTCAGAGATTTGAGAGGCCACCACTTTTTCCAAGGCCTTGGAGAGAGGAGAGAGAGAATGGAGATTGGCCGATAGTTTCCAGCCACAGTTCTATCACCACCTTTAAAGATAGGGGTGACAGTGGTGATTTTCCAGGCAGTTGGAACCTTCCCCAGGCAAAGAGAGTGGTTGATGAGGCACGTGATCGGGTAAGGACTGTGTCTAAGACCAGCCGAGGATACACGGATCCAGGTGTCACTGCCCATACTGTTACTCTTGAGGGCAGTGACAAGGTGCGGCCTAAGTTCTTGGGCAGAAACACGGACGGAGGAGAAAATAAGGTGAGAGATTTAGGCAGGTGCTGGGGGAGAGGTCAAAAAATTTGTAGGGAGGATAGGCTAAGGTCAGTGAATGAGGTGTTGAGGTGGTTGGCTATGAGGGCTGGGTCTCAGGAGATCACGCCATTAATGTTGATCTGGGTGGGTGGGAGGGTGTGCACTCCCATTTAACTGTTTAATGTTATCCCAGAAGGTTCTGGGGTTCCCCCATGAGGCAGTGAGTGAGGACCGATAGTGCTCAGACTTGGCCTTTCTGATGGCCCGAGTGCACTTGTTTCGGGTGGCAGCATATAACTGCCTGTCACTGGGCCGGCCAGTCTCAATGGCACGGTGCCATAGGTTGTCCCTATGTTTGAGTTGGTGGACCAAAGCTGGGGTTACCCAGGGGGCGTTCTGCCTTTTAGAATGGCGGGTCGACATTGGGGCAAAGATATCACAGGCGTTATTAAAAGTTCCGGTAAAGAAGGAGAGAGCTGTGTCAATGACAGGAGTTGCCTGTATAGGAGACCAGTCAATTAGGGACAGAAGTTCCTTAAGTTTTATCAGTCCACCAGGTATTAGACGCCGCTGGCATGTGGACTGTGCTATGGGTTTGGGGACTGAGGATGACCAGTGGAATAGAATGGGGGAGTGATCGCTGAGAGAGTCTGGGAGGACTTGTACATTGGGGATCTGATTAGGGCAGTTGGTGAGTACCACATCAAGCAGAGTACTGGAGCCTCTTTTGGGGTTAGTCCTGGTAGGGTGGGTAACTAGTTGCGTTAGGTCTATTGCAGAAAAGGAGTCATGGATAGAGGAGGAGGAGGGGCTGAGCCAGTTGACATTTAAGTCACCCACCAGAATTTCATCAGCGGAAGGAGGTAGTGAGGAAAGGTATTCTGTAAGAGAGGCAATGGCCTGTGTTTGGTCCCTGGGGACGATGCAGTAGTCAGATAAAGGGTCCCTTTAAAGGGTCAGGGGTTAGTTTCAGCGTAGCGCCTGGGCCCTGGAGTCAAGGATGGGAGCAGGCAGGGCTAGTACGGGAGAGATTCCTTGACATAAATAGGGCAGCCGCCGCCCCGTCTCCCAACACGGTTGGACCGGAAGAGGTGAAACCAGGAAGGAGACTAGGAGTCAGGAGGATTTTGACAGCCAAGTCTCAACCAGAGCGATGACATCAGGGTTAATTGATGTGACCAGGCATTGTAGTGAGTCAAACTTTTGAGGCTACAGATATTCATGGAGACCATGCATAGGCCTGTGGTGCTAGTCGGGAGCTCCTGGGAACCAGGCCAGGGTTTGGATGAATGTTCCCTGACAGGAGTAGTAGCATGACTATCACCCTGGCTGGGAGATGGTGAGAGGTTTTCCTAAGATTGACATGGGGGGGAGAGGGGAGGCTAAGGGAGCAGGGGTGGGCAGGGTGGTACAGGAAAGGAAGGCAAGAATAAGAAGACACCCAGATGTGCCTGAGGCAAGGAGGAAGCTAGGGGGAGGGCAGGGAGGACCAAGACACACAGAGGTCCCATGGGGCAAGAGAGCAGGTTCAGGAGCAAGGGGAGGGAGGGGTGCCAGGGCACAGTGTGGAGTAGCAGATGGGTAAGTGGGCAAGTGCACTGCTAGTGGGGATAGGCACAGGCAGAGCATGAGGCAGGGCCAATACATTGTGGTGAGCAAGATCCAAGGGAAGTAGTACTGTACAGGTAGGAGTACGAAGTAGCGAGGGAGCATAGGTCCCTCTAGTGGCCAGCAGGTATAACCTGCAAATGGGAAAGTGGGGAGATAGGTTCTGGGCAACAGGATGATGTCACCGGATGTGATGTCACGGGGTGGATCCTTAAAGTGACAGCCGCTCCTGGGTGGGTGGGTGGTTGGGGTGGGTGGGGCAGATGGCACAAAGCGTCGTCGGGCTAGCACCCCCCTGCAGGCGTCCAGACGAAGAAAAGAGGCTCTCTTTACCTCAAAAGTTATCAGGCTGGAAATTCGGCTTCTTCAGCTCCTCAGGTGAGCTGCTTCTGTTGCTTGTTTGTCCAGAGTGCCTGCTGCAGTTGGCAGTGAGCTTGGGGGCTGCCTATGTAGTGGAGAAAACAAAGCCTCTCATTACTATGCAGCGGGAGAAAATGTTGTGACTTACACAAAGGGGCTCCACTCTAAGCAAACAGGGCTATTCCAAAATGAGGTCACACTAGGACCCAGCTATCCTAATACCTTCAATTTACAAGCACAATTAGATCCAATACCACAATATTAAACAAGTCTGCTCTATATTAGCTGCTTAGTATATCTGGCTTTAAGGTATAATCAGCAATTAGATCCAATACCACAATATTAAACAAGTCTGCTCTATATTAGCTGCTTAGTATATCTGGCTTTAAGGTATAATCAGCAAGGCAACTCTAGGGCACCCAGTGAATCCCTAGCTTTACACTTCAGCATTAGTAGCACAAAGAGAAGCAAATAACAAGCCCACCCAGCGGTGAACAGGAACAAAGTTCATAAAATATAAGTGTTCATCAGGTAGCACCCCCCTGCAGGCGTCCAGATGAAGAGAAGAGGCTCTCTTTACCTCGAAAGTTATCAGGCTGGAAATTTGGCTTCTTCAGCTCCTCAGGTGAGCTGCTTGTGTTGCTTGTTTGTCCAGAGTGCCTGCCGCGGTTGGCAGTGAGCTGGGGGGGGGATGCCTCAAAAGTTATCAGGCTGGAAATTCAGCTTCTTCAGCTCCTCAGGTGAGCTGCTTCTGTTGCTTGTTTGTCCAGAGTGCCTGCCGCGGTTGGCAGTGAACTTGGGGGGGAGGGGGGCTGCCTCGAAAGTTATCAGGCTGGAAATTCGGCTTCTTTAGCTCCTCAGGTGAGCTGCTTCTGTTGCTTGTTTGTCCAGAGTGCCTGCCACGGTTGGCAGTGATTTTTATGTGTTTATGAATGTGTGTAAGGGGGGCCCGTGAGTATAAATAACATTAAATTATTTACTTACTTTATTTAATTTAATGGACTTTTATTTTTATGACCTAGTCAACGTTTTTTATATATGAGTAAAGGCTGCAGCCATGTTTGTGATGGATACTAGGGAACAGGTGGCTTATGAATTCTGTGGGCTGCCCTGGTTGGCAGAGACTTGTTTTAGCCAGTGGTGGCACTTTCTTATTGCAATGGCTAGAATCAAGTCTCGGCTAATCAGGACACAGGGATTTCTTTGCTCATTTTATATAGACAGCACAACTGATTTTCACGCTGATTAGAAACAGTGAAATACTCCACTTAGGATTACAATGAACTCACTAGTTCATTCTCTTGTATGTTAAAATGAATTATATGAGTAACTGAATGAATTTTCTTCCATTATACAGGCGTTGACCAAATGTTTAGATGTACACCCATCACAACACAATCTACAATACCAATCACATCACATAACTTGCATCACATTGACACTCAACACACATACTATTGAGATAGTGCTATGACCACAGGGAATTATGCCTTATATCTGATTTTTCACTCCCTTCAAATAAGCATATATGATGTGAAAATAAATAATTGAGTCCACCAGGTTCCGGTGACGTGTCAATTTTGATGATGTCAGAATAATTGTTAGGGGCAGAGGTAGTGAAATACAAATTATAATTCGTTTCCATGACACAACGGAAAATGAAAAATGTTTCCTATTCCCTGCATTTCATTACTTCAATTGGGTGACATGTGACACTGTTTATGATGTCATTGTAATTGTTAGGGGCAGATTTAGTGATGTACAAAATGGTATTTCGTTTTCATGAAATGAACGAAAACAAAATGTTTCCTATTACATGCATTTCATAACTTCACTTCCGTGATTTATTTTTAGGGAGAGAGGGCAGATTAGACGTGATCGCGTATAACTTTGCAGTACTTTGTGTTCCTTCACAGACTGTAAGCTACATTGCTTATCCATGAAGAAGCATTTTCAGAAGGCAATCGCACACACACACCCTAACAAAATCCAAACCCTCACACCAACTGCAGCACAATCGGAAAATTGCAAGGGACCAAAAAGGAGAGAGGCAGGCTGATGAGGCACAGTGCTGTCCTGACTGACAGTCCAGGTGCACTACACTGCATTGGAATATAATAAAAAAAATCTTCTATTCCAGCCTGAAAGCACAGTGTGAGCATGTAGGTCAGGATGCCAGGACAGACCAAAAAAGGAAAAACATTTTCCACAACAGTACTGTTAAAAATCAGTAAAACTGGAACTATTACCTATTGCAGCCACAGTGATGGTACCATTTGTTTAGTGCAGGGGGTTTGGGTAGAGGAAGGGAGGACCAACCTATGGCACTCATACCATTATAAATATAAGCAATAATAAAGTTAACCAACTACAAGGATAGCCTAAAATACAAACAAAAAAAAAATCCAAGTTTAAATTAACAGCATTTATTTATTTATTTATATTTATGAACATGCAACAGTTTTCATTTTCACTAAATGATTGATAAAAACTCCATAGACCAAACAAACAACTGTCCTCACTATCCTTCACAGAGGTAGGGCTCCTAAATTTCACTTTCAAATAATGGGAAGTCAGAGAAAAAAAAAACAAGTAAATTACCAGACAGTCTCACTTTAACCAGTAAATGTTTGAATCTAACCATGCCATGGATACCTGGTATGCCCTCTCCTCAACAGGATGTATGGAGACTGGTAGCACAGCAGTAAAACTGATGAAAGAAATGGACAGAAATGAGAACTGTGTTTTTACTCTGTACAGAGAGAAGCCGGAAACCTACCCAAGTACTGTCTGTCTGTATCTGTCTGCCTCAGTCTACGCTCTCTGCAGCAGAAAGAAAAAAAAAGAATATACATTTTGTCAGTCAGTAATTCAGGTCAGAATGGTCTATAAAGTCAATTGCGCTGCTCTTGAATCTCACCTAATCAGGTTAGCCCCTTCCTTCTGTGCCAGTTCTGTGCCTGTTACCTTGATCGGACGGACCGTGTGACCACTGCTCCGGTGAAGTAACTTTAACAAGCAGAGAAAATACTGACAGCAGTGACAGTCGGCTGAATAAGTAAATAAAATTAATGGTCTAGCCAGTCACCTGACACGATGATTATTCACAATCCGCGTTCATTCACCGCTACTGTCACCGAGTACAGTGCTATATCGTACCACAGGCTGCCACTGCTGAAACTGGAACAGATCAGACAAGTGAGACAACATCAGGGCATTTCACGCACTGAGTCCCAATCCTGCCACATACCAAACTGGCATAAATTGCGCGCTGACCAGATTGCTGGAAAAGGAAAGCATCAGAGGCATAGTTTGCTAATGACAGATGACACATGTTGCAGGGCAAATACAAACATCCTGATTCCCAACTCCCTCCCAATGCTGACTTGACTGTGTGCCCCCCCCCCATCCCATGTGGGAGTCTTGGACTTGTCTCGGGCTGAAACAACTCACTGTAAAACAAAAAAAAAATCTAATGCACAAGTGTAAATTGGCAGTTGTTTTTGTTGCCCCCTCTTCTTTTTTTCTGTACGCTTGGACGTACTGAGAGTATGTCTGCTGACGGCCTTGCAGTGTGTTGTAAGTCTAATTAAATATTCATACGCAAAAGAAGCTCACTGATTTTTATTTAGGTATTCATTTTTTATTTAAATGATTGATAACTGGGAAAGGCACGCTGAGCCAGGGCAAGACGGGAGATGGGAGTGCATACAATTTGTTTACAAGATGTAAGTAACAGCAATATTACATAAACAATGGATACAGCAGAATTGGTAGATTCTGGCCAGTGGGACAGATGGGCATATGTTACAGCGATAGTTCATTTACAGTAGAGTAGATCAATCACTGAAAGTGTGGTTTCAGATCTAGTGACAGGAGATATGAAGTTACATTTGTAGAGTACAAAACATTGAGAAGAGTAGAAAAGCAAGTGCTTAGGAGGCAGACTGGCTGTTGTGCCAGTCTGAAATATTTTAGAAATGCCCAGCACGGCAGCCACATGGATGACTGCAGTGCTTAGCCTTTATACTGATGGCAATGGTGGCAAAACAAAAGAAGTGTTTTCAGCACTGCTGTCAGTGTACAATAAGAATTGAAAATTAAAAAAAAACGAACAGTCGTATATTCCAGTCAATAGCTGTTGCACATCACTATTGCTTCTACCCACCACTACGCCAATATAGCAGCACAGGTTACCACAGGAACCAGTGCTGGCACACCCTGTCCTGGAAAAAAAACGAAACAGAAAAACATTTTTACAGAGTCATTACTGTGATTAGACTTACAATCATGATAATGACCTCAGAGTCATTCATTTCCTGTCGATTAATGACTGGCTAGGTGGGGTTGGCCCTCAGTTGCACTTCAGGCCACACTCCCCCCCCCAGCCGGTCATTAATCTCTAGGAAATGACTGGCTCTTCGGTCATTATTACTTAAGTGAAACTGATGTTCTTAAACTTATATATACAATGTATGTAGGTCACAGACAACACCAATAAATCTATTATCTGGGACCTACTGTGCAAATAACAGACTTAAAGGAAAAAATAACATGTTTATTTTGCATTTGCCTATGTCACAATGTGTTATTTTTCACTTGCCAATGTCATATTGCTAAGCAGCAGTCAATTATTATGACTGACATCCCATTCTGACCATTCCTGTAATGAACTGACCAGCAGACAGCAACCAATAGTGCTCCTTGCATTCAAATCAAAAACCCTGCTCCCGCTGCCATCTTGTTTCCCCGCTTCGGCTGGCAGTTTCAAGAAATTAATTTAACTGTAGCACACAGTCCTGATGTTTACTTTTTAAGATGCAGTCACTTTTCACTATTACTGTATAACCAAGCCACTAGTCTCTCATTCACATTTTAAAACAGTTTCTCGAACTGCTTTTCTATGGTCATCACAATGCCTGCTTGCCACTGTTGTTTGCCCGCTCCCTTCAGAATCAGTGAACTCACTCTCCTTTCAGTATTTGCAGCTTAAAAGGAAAACAAGTTAAAAAAAACACTCAAAACTGCATTTATAAAAATAACACCGTCTACTACCCTGAGAACCTAAGGATGGGTCAGGATGGGAGGTTGGGAGTTAGGGGCTGTACTCGCAGCATTTTTGGTGAGAATAAGGGGATCCAGCCTGTAAAAATAAGCGAAAATAAGCATAGAGTTAAATGAAAAAATTGAGACCTACATACATTGTATACACAGAATATACAATGGTCTGTTAAAATATGGCGTTTATTTCCATTCATGTGGGGTCAGAATTTCCATAACTCACTCATGGAAATAAATGCCATATTTTTACACTGACCACTATATATCCTCCATATGTCATCAGTGGTGTTTATTCCTTTCTATATTGCCCTTTTCAGCTGTCTTACATGATGCCTTGTAACCCCTATTTTGCAACTGCCTATGGATAGGTAGAGAGATAGCAGAAGGTAGAAACTTTATTTGTATAGCGCCCCTTCCCGGAGGCTCAGAGCACTTAACAGCATTTAAAAACAATTCACACACAATGCACAAGATCAAAACTTCAAACAGATTTCAGTAGAAAATTCTATCACTCTCTAAAATAATTCAGCAATATACCATGACAGGGAGTGGGTATATGGGTGGAGTTACCACTACTGAGTGTGGTTCAGTCACGAAACTTGACCCAGCTTAACCACACCAGAAATTATAACCACCCATATGACCACTCCTGGAGTGTCATATTGCTTTTCACAATGTAGCTGTTACTTTGTGTGAGAAGAAAGAAAAAATATATATTTTTTGCATTTTAAGGCTATTTTTATTTATTTTTTTTGTTATGCCAAAATAAATAGTTCCGTGTTAATAGGGAGAATTTGTGCAGGGTCCATGTTTTTTACAGTGTTGTCCCACACACTTGATATCATGTTTTAAATAGAAATACACCTCACGTGTGCATGTATTGATGATTCCGAAATAGTTTTATAAAGTATAGAAATGTATTCCCATTTAAAAGCAAGTGGTATCACTGTCGGGATTTAGTGTTTGAAAGTGAAAGCTGACAATCTGGGCATGTGGAGTGCAACTGATGGTACTGCGCATGCACAGAGTTTTGTCTTGCAGTTTGAAATATTAAATTTCAATAGTGATAGTGCTTGATTTCAAATGGGAATACATTAGTACACTTTATTAAACTATTTTAGAATGAGTAATGACATCGATCATGTTTTGAGGAGAGAGGCAGCGTTTTACTCTTGACTAATATGTTTTAATTTCAGCATGGGATTCAGAAGTCAGAGTGGTGACTGTCACAAACTCACTCAGCAGGTCAGGCCCTCTGCTCCCACAGTGCCAACCTCAGAGCGCAATAGTGTGAACAGGTAACAGACAGGGAAACCCTCCTGTCTGCTTTTGGGTCTGAATCACCTTTAGTCTCAAGTTCTGGGGGGATTCAAACTGTGAACCTTATGCTAGCATACCCAAATGTACAGGCTCAGATAATATTCTCTTCTGGGGGATGCAATATATCTTTTGCCTAAGGACACCTAACCAGGTGTACAAAATGAACCCTTAAAACTCTATAAGAGACCTTAAGTATATTCTTACCTTTTACCAAGCTTAACAATACCATCAAGCCCTTGAACAGTTGTCAGACTTAATATCCAGTCAGCTATAACACGCAAAAAATGACTGAGGAGACCCAGCCAGTATTTTAAAGAAAATGTTTACTAAAAATGGATAAAAAACATTAAGATAAAATACAGAACAAAAATCAAAGAGCATCACAAGCACATACAAGGATAAGGGAAAAGCACAAAACAAAAACTCCTACCGCTATACATTTAGACCTTTGTTGTCTATGGTATTACCTCTGGAAGTGTTTAAGATAGATCAGATAATTGTTTTCTCTCGGAGACCCAAAATAACATGACATACATTTCACACACAAGTATCAGTTTAAATTTTGTGTCTCCACACCCCTTCTGTGAGTCACCTAGCTCCTCCTTTTTGAATATAAAATTACAAACATGATTTCCTACCAGAAGGTATTTAAATAATGTGAACATCAGCAAAAATCCACTTCCCAAATTATGAGTCTTTCATCAACCAGTTCCTTTGAAGGTCACAGCCCTGCATTCCAACACCCAGGTGTGAGATAGCCAACAGAAATCAGGTAAATGATGTCCTTTCCTGATGTAATAAAATGTATATTTAGTTTCCAACTTCAAAACCATGAGGTCATAAAAAGGTCATAAAATGCAATTTCTCAAGGAAGTTAATTACATTACAGAGATCTCCTGGTTAGTGTAATACATCCTGTGATATCAGCTGCTGACACCTTGTAATTTAAAAGGGCCAAATCTCAAAGACTGACATTTCATACACTGACCATTTATTTATAATACCAATATTATACAATAATCATAACCAGCTGGCCAAGCATCACAATCCTCCCCACCTAGACTGAATTTGGGGTCTCTATCCACTGCATGGGATGAGCTCCCTAAGTCAGTTCAATCCTAATATAGATGCGACAAGCCATCTGTGTTTTGATTGGTTGCTCCAGCCCTATGTCAGATTGTCATGTCATACCATTGCAAGGCAAGACACCATCTTAATAGTGTACATTAGTTTTTCCCATTTGTGTCAGGAAAACCAGGGGGTTGTGGTCAGTTTGTACCTCAAAATGCTGCCCATATAAGTATGGCTCTAACTTCTTTAGGGCCCACACTATGGCAAGACACTCTTTTTCCACAGTAGAGTAAGCCTGCTCCTTGGGAAGTAACTTTTTACGCGGGTACACTAGAGGATGATCTTTCCCTTGGTTGGATGTCTGATTCAGTACTGCCCCAATAGCCATGTCTGAGGCATCAGTCTGGACTATAAAGGGTCTGCTATAGTCAGGACTTGTCAATACAGGAGCACTGCACAGTGCCTCCTTCAATGTGGTAAAGGCTTTTCACAGGCTGGTTCCCAGGTAATTTTCTTAGGCATTTTTTTCTTTACCAGGTCAGATAGGAGAGCAGCAAGGGCACTGTAATTGGGTACAAATTTCCTATAGTACCCCGCTGTCCCTAGAAAATTCCTGACCTGCTTCTGCGTTTCTGGTCTGGGCCATGCCTTGATCATCTCTATTTTTACTTGGTTAGGATAGAACTTTCCCCAGTCTACAACATGCTTGAGGTTTGTCACTTCAGCCATGACCACCTGGCTCTTCTCAGTTTTCACAGTGAGCCCAGCCCTCTGTATCCTGCCCAGCACTTCCCTAAGGTGGGACAGGTGTTCCTCCCAGCTGGCACTAATGATGGCAATGTCATCCAGGTATGCCATGGCGTACTCCTCAGCACCATTTAATACCTGAGTCACCAACCTTTGGAAAGTGGCTGGGGTGTTCTTCATTCTGAAAGGCATTACTTTAAATTCAAATAAGCCTATCAGAGTGATGATGGCTGACCTCTCTCTAGCTCTGTCAGTTAACTCTACTTGCCAATATTCCTTTGTCAGGTCAATAGTAGTAAGGTATGTCACCCCTCCCAACTTGTCCCGAAGTTTGCCCATCTGGGGCATCGGGTGGGTGTCTGACTTCATGACTGCATTCAGTCCATGACAGTCCACACAGAAATGAGTAGAGCCATGTGGCTTGGGCACAAGGACTATGGGTGAGGCCCAGGGGCTGTGGGATCTCTGCATTACCCCTAAATCTAGCATTTCCTCCACCTCCCACCTAATGTCCTTTTGGACAGCCTCTGACACCCGATATGCTGTCCACCATATGGGCATCTGTGTCCCTCTCTCTACATTGTGCATCGCTAAGGTGGTTAGTCCAGACTTGGCACTAAACAGTGGGGCACAGTCTGCTAAAACCTCCCTTGCTTCCTTGATCTTGTCTGGGGCCAGCTGGGGTGACAATTTAACTGCCTCCACAGAGGATTCCCACTTGCTTTCTTCCAGCATGTCCAGAAGGGGGTCTTCTTCATCTGTCTCCTCCCTAGGACTACATACTGCAAACACCATATCAGCCCTATTAGCATATGACTTCATGGTACATTATTTTTGTATGTCTTCTGTCAGGTAACTCTATGATATAGTTCACATCATGTACCTTTCTAAGTACATTGTATGGTCCTGCCCACTCAGCCTGAAGCTTGTCTTTCCAGACTGGGATAAGGACCATGACTTCCTGACCCACTGTGTACAAGCGAGCTCTGGCTCTGTGCTTGTACCACACTTTTTGGTTGTGTTGTGCAGCTGCCAGGTTGCTATGGGCTGTCCCCATAAGCTCCTTCACCTTTCCCTAAACCTAAGGAAGTAATCCACTATGGGAGTTCCCTGGGTGGAGTGCTTGCCTTCCCAGTCCTCCCAGATCAAGTGTAGGGGCCTACATACCAGGCGTCCATATAAGAGCTCAAAGGGGGGAATCCTGTTGACTCTTGGGGCACCTCCCTGTATGCAAACAACAGGTGGGGAAGGTATTTCTCCCAGTCCCTCCCATGCTGTTCAGCAAATGCTTGGAGCATTGACTTCAGGGTACCATTAAATCTTTCCACAAGCCCATTGGCTTGTGAGTGATAAGGCGTTGTGTGTCTCTGCACCAACCCACACCTCCCCCTCAAACATTTCATCAGGTCCAACATAAAGAAACCCCCTTGATAGGTGATAACCTCCTGTGGAAACCCAACACGGAAGAGAAAATCCCAAGAAAGGCATCTGCCACTTTGTCTGTCCTCAGTGAGGATAGGGTGACTGCCTCTGGATACCGGGTGGCATAATCCACCACAGTCAGGATGAACCTCTTCCCGGAAGAGCTAGGGGTATTTAAAGGCCCCACAATATCCATTCCCACCCTCTGGAATGGCTTCTCCACTATGGACAATGGAATTAGGGTGGCTTGGGTTTTCTTACCTGCCTTCCCTATTTCTTGGCACCGGTGACAAGACCTGCAATACTCCTTCACCTGCTGGGTGAAATTGGGCCAATAGAAATTCTGGGCCAACCGCTGCATAGGATGTGCAATTCCTAGATGACAGATAAGGGAATATTGTGTGCAATCTTGAGCAACTGCTCATGGTACCCCTGGGGAATGACAAGCTGCCTGCCTATCACCCCTCCCTCTGTCTTAGCATCCTGAGTATACATCAGTCCATTTTCCCAATCAACTTTATGTTTTCAATCACCTCCCTGTGCTCCATCAGAGTCTGCCCAAGCTCCCAGCTTCTCTAGACTAGGGTCACTTTTCTGAGCAGCTGCAAACTCCTTACACATTCCCAAGGCATGAGACAGGTCCCCTTCAGTCTCTAAACTAGGGTCCCTAGCACTACCTTCAGGGCACTCAGGATCACTGTCATCCCTAACCCTCTGACACTGAGTCACCCCTCCTTCATTGAAATAACCCTCTGCAGCTGTTTAGTGAACTGCTACTGGGGAAATTTCTACCCCCCTTTCATTAGTCTCCATATCAGGAGACACAGGATGGGGAACCAGCCTCCCAGTGGTTTCCACAGTGGCTTCTATGGTGTCCAGAGAACTACAATTTTCCCTTGTACTTGGTTATGGGTAACTGTACACATCATACCCTGTTTGAGTTTGTTACCAAGGATGATGTCAACTGCTAAAGTTTTGGCTGCAGCCACCTGTTGCACAGTTCCCCCTATTTCACCCCAGTCTAGGAGAACACTAGCAAGGGGCAATGTTTTCTACTTCCCAGTGTAGCCTTGTACAGTTACAAATTTATTGGGTATAAGCTGACCAGGTCTACCAGATCCCCTTTTACCAACGTTAGGGATGCCCCTGTGTCTCCTAACCTTTGTGTCTGTACACTATTCACAGTGACTAGGTGCATGTGTTCCCTCATGTTCACAGGCATGCTTCCAGGGACACACAAACAACCCACTACTTTCCTAGCCCCATTTTGCGTATTGCTTGTCCTTTTGGGACACTGTCTAGCAATATGCCCAGTTTCTTTGCAAACCCAACATTTGTTTCTTTTCTCAGAAAAATATTTTCTTTGAAACCTGGGGCTAACTGGTTTTGGTGGAGGCAGTAAGGATTTTAGCTGCCCTGAAGGTGTGCTTTTCCCTTTCTGCACTGCCACGCCTGCCCCATTCACTCTCAGAGCAGGTCTGCTCTTGGCATAGCAGCCTGAGAGTTCAGAATCCTCTGGCACTGTTTTGGATCTCGATCTTCCAGCCAGGTTTTCAGCTCTGCTGGGCATGCCCAAAAAGCTGTTCCAACAATATAGCATTTTCAATTTTATCTACCGAGTTTGCTTTGATTCCTTCCCCACTAATGTTTAAAACACTGATGTTGTTTTGTGGCTAGCTCCTCGTAGCTCATGTTAGAGCTTCTCCTGAGCTTATGGAATTTAGCTCTGTATGCTTCTGCAGTTGAATCAAACTTTTTTAAAAGTGCAGCAGTAAGTTTGCTGTAATCATTACTGTCCTCATTGTCCACTTGACCCAATGTATCCCGAGCTTTCTCGGTAAGTAGCGGGGATAGCTGGAAGCCCCAGGACCATCTAAGAACCTTTGCCTGAAGACAAATTTTTTCAAAGAAATGTAAAAAGGCATCCATATCCTCCCCCTCTTTAAATTCAGCTATCAATTTTGAATTTATTTTGTAACCCAGTCCTGTAGTTCCAGCTAAACCCAAGCCACTTACCTGCTCTGGTGCTGGTGGTTGGAGTTGTAGCTTCTCCAGTTCATGTCGCCTCTGGCACTCATGCTCCTCATGGTCAGCCTCTTGCTGTTCACGTTCAGCTTCTTGCTGTTCTCACTCCCTCTTCTCCTCTGTGGCTCACTGGTGCTCATGCTCTTCATGATCAGCTTCTCACTGTTCTCGCTTCCTCTTCTCTGCGGCTTGCTGGCGCTAACGGTCTTCATGGTCAGCTTCCTGCTGTTCTCGCTTCCTCTTCTCTTCTGCAGCTCACTGTTCTTACTCCCTCTTCTCCTCTGCAGCTCACTGCTCTTGCTTCTCTTTTCTCTGGAACTCCAGCTCCATTCTGAGCAACTCAATCTGCAGCCTGATTGCTTCTGGCTCCAGAATGCTGGTGACCTTCCCCTGCTGCTGTGGCCCTGGGCTTGCAGTGGCCCTGCTGTCCTCCTCACTGGAGCTGGACACTGCACTGGCCACTGGCCCCTCCATGCCCAATGTTTGGTCCTTTACAGTCCTGGACTGTGACTCAACACTCTGGGCATCAGTGGCCATCAGAGCATCCATGAGGTTCTGCTTGGTGGCTCTCCCCTCTTGCAGGAATCCTCTCTCCTTGCACAACTGCTTCAGGTAGTCTGCAGTGTGCTCACTGGAGTTGGAAGCCATCTTCTTCCCTAACTACAGCTATTCTAACTTACACTTTGGAACAAAATAAAACAGGTAGAAACTTTGACTGTAAGCAAAATGCTATTGTTCTTTTTTCTCTTTTAAAAATAAACCACTGCCTTATTTTGCAAGTGAGCTGTACTGTATTAAGCTGACACACTGAACAGTTAAATCTTGTGTTACCAAATTTATCACACCACTGCCAACCAAATCTGTCACAAGCACACTCAGCAGGTCAGGCCCTCTGCTCCCACAGTGCCAACCTCAGAGCACACTAGTGTGAACATGTAACAGACAGGGTAACCCTCCTGTCTGCTTTTGGGTCTGAATCACCTTTAGTCTCAAGTTCTGGGGGGATTCAAACTGTGAACCTTATGTTAGCATACCCAAATGTACAGGCTCAGATAGTATTCTCTTCAGGAGGATGCAATATATCTTTTGCCTAAGGGCACCTAACCAGGTATACAAAATGAATCCTTAAAACTCTGTAAGAGACCTTAAGTATATTCTTACCTTTTACCAAACTTAGTAACACAATCAAGCCCTTGAACAGTTGTCAGACTTAATATCCATTCAGCAATAACATGGAAAAATGACTGAGGAGACCCAGCCAGTATCTTAAGGAAAATGTTTACTAAAAATGGATAAAAAACAGTAAGATAAAATACAGAACAAATATCAAAGAGCATCACAATCACATACAAGAACAAGGGAAAACTACAAAACAAAAACTACTACCACAATATGTTTAGACCTTTGTTGTCTAAGGTATTTCCTCTGGAAGTGCTTAAGTTAGAGCAGAGAACTATTTTCTCTTGGAGTCCTAAAATAATATGACATACATTTCACTCACAAGTATCAGTTTAAACTCTGTGTCTCCACACCCCTTCTGTGAGTCTTCTAGCTCCTCCTTTTTGAATATAAAATTACAAACATGATTTCCTACTAGGAGGCATTTTAAATAATATGAATATCAGCAAAAACCCATTTCCCAAATTAAGTATTTGATCAACCAGTTCCTTTGAGTTTAACAACCCTGCAGTCCATCACCCAGGTGTGAGATAGCCAACAGGAATCAGCTAAATGAGGTCCTTTCCTGATGTAATAAAATGTATGTTTAGTTTCCAACTTCAAAAGCATGAGGTCATAAAAAGGCCATAAAATGCAATTTCTCAAGGAAGTTAGTTACATTACAGAGATCTCCTGGTTAGTGTAATACATCCTGTGATTTCAGCTGCTGACACCTTGTAATTTAATATGGTCAAATCTCACAGACTGACATTTCATATGCTGAACATTTATTTATAATAACAATATCATACAATAATCATAACCAGCTGGCCAAGCATCATGGTGACCAGAGACATAAAAGAGGAGGAAGGATGGTCAAGATGCATCCAAGGTAGTGTTTGTTTTGTGGACTTTTGTGTACAGCAGGAAATATGTGCTGAAGTTTATTTGGGTGGAATAATTGTAATAAGGTGTCCATTTTTTAATTTTTATTTCATGCTGTGCCTTGTTTTGGGGTGTTTTATTAGCAGGGACAAGATGGTGGCTTTTTTCTGTATTTTCAGGGGTCATAGTGATTTTGATTATGGGGCTGACTGTCACTTATTCCAGTGGGTATACTGGAGGATTTATCATGGTAGAAAGGTGCCAGTCAACCAATCAGGTTGTTGGATTCACGTCTTTGGCTTTACAACATTGTTTAATTTACAGTAACACAATGGTCAATTCATTTTTGCTCTTCAAATATCAAAAGCCTGCCGGCCCAGTGATGGTGACGGCTGAGGAGCTGGATGTCTTATCTCATGCTGCACTGGTGACTCAGGTTCGAAATGACCTTGGGTTGCTGGAGTGCCAGCAGCAGGGGGGGGGGAGCAGAATTGAACAATTACTCTCCTCTCCTGGGTGGGGGGGGTAACCTGCCCGTAGTCCCACCATCACCAAATGGAGGTTTCGTGACAAGCATAGGTGGTACCGTGCAACCGGTAGGTTGGGGCATCCCACAAGATATGCATGCACATGCCTCCACATGCATACATCACGTTGGGGATACATGGGAGTAGGATGGGAGAAAACCCAGAAAAACCCATAAAATACTAATTAAAAAATAATGTCAAAAGCCTGATTGAAAAAGAATGTTTTTAATCCTTTTTTGAAGGTTTTCACTGAGGGTGCCTCCCTTAGCCGTCTTGGTAAAGAGTTTCACAGGGTTGGCGCAATCACTGAGAACACATGATCCCCAGAGTGCTGCAATCTCACTCTGGAAACCACAAGGAGGCAACCCTCAGAGGAATGAAGAGCCCAACATGGGCAGTGAGGAACCAGGGGTCTTGCAGGTAGGCTAGTCCTCCACTGTGCAGGACTTCATGGTCAGAAATTGGACCCTGAAGGCAATTCTCCACCTTACTGGCAGCAAGTGCAGTTCGCATAGGACAGGCATGATCTGATCTCAGAGAGCCAGTCAACAATCTTGCTGCCTCATTCTGCAAAAGCTGCAAACAGTGGAGACTGCCTCCAGATAGCCCTAGGTACAGGGCCTTGCAGTAGTCCAGCCTGGAAGTGACAAAGGCATGCATCATGGTGGTCTGGTCATCAGCTAGTATAAGGACCTGGATCCAAGCAGTGTTCCACAGATGGTAAAAAACACTTTTGATGACAGCTGTATAAACATTGAAATACTGAAACATAGAAACATAGACAATGATGGCAGGAAAAGACCAATGGTCCATCCGATCTGATCTAGTCTGCCTGTAACTCCCTGTCATACTTGGAGACCTTTTGTCAATACAACATTTTTGTCTATCCTATCCAACCTCTTTTTTCCTGTATTAGTACTACTCATCTGACTACAAAGGTCTGATTCCACAAAAAGCATGCAGCCACTCTATACCCTCAGAACATTATGAGCAGCTATGGAATGTGCCCTATGCATAGGATATACACATTTGGAGCACTCCACAGTATCCACAGCCCACTCTGTGCCAGATCCCTGGCTGCATTACCATCACCTCTTTATGCTGAATTAGGTCTGGGGTAAGCAAGGAGGCAGGTGCTGACATCCACTTGATCCTCTGTGCTGCCAGGGCAGCAAGCTTGCCCAGTAAAGAGGGTTCAACTGTAGAGGCTACTCACTCCTTTCTGTCTTGTAATTCCCACACTGATAAGGCTGGAATGGCCAGTGCACCACCAGCCCCCAGCCTCAGGAGCAGAGATATGGATCTGAGGGTGTCACTAACACTGGCTGATGATTTTGAATATTACCAAAAGAGATACTGTAGCCAATGAAGGACTGGCATGGGCTGCCATATCCCATGGACCTCTGCTTCATGCAGAGTGTGGGATCTACAGCTAAGCCACCTCATGCATCCAAGTGGATGCCCAGTGAGGAAGGCCTCGGTACCACTGGCACTGCCTTCAGCCACTGCATGGGGGCTCTGAACCAGCAGGGGGAGAGAGGGCTGTAGCTGTGGATCACACCCATCCCCATGCTGTTCAGGGGTGTGTAGTGGAAATACACTCATTTTGAGTGCATACTCACGCTTTTGGTAGATCAAGCCCTTAGCCCTTAACTCTGTCCCAGCCATGCTTGAAATCACTAATGTTTTTGGCGGCCACCACTTCCAGTGGCAGACTGTCCCATGGCTCAACCATTGTCTGTGTAAAATGAAATGCTCTCACATTCCTACTGAACCTCCCCATAAGCTTCCACTCATGTACTCGTATTCTAGATTCACTACAGCTGTTCAATATTTCTTCTCAGTTCACCTTGTTCATTTGAAGGTCTCTGTCATATCACTCCTGTCTTGTCAAGCTTCATGTGATTACATGTTCAGTGCCCTAAGCTGATCCTCATAAGATCTGCCCTTCTGGCCCTGAATCATTTTAGTTACCCCTCACTGTACAGTCTCCAGCCTCTCCATAGCATTTCTGAGGTGGAGACTCCAGAACTGGGCACTCCAGGTGTGGCATCACCAATGATCTACAGAGAGGCAGTAATAATTCTTTGCTCCTGCTTTCAAAACCCCTCCTGATACATCTCACACCCTGTTTTCATTACTGTAGGCCTTGTTACACTGTCTATATTGTTTAAGGGAGTCACATATGAGGTCTCTTTCCTTCGAAGTAGTGCCCGGCTTAACTCCTCCCATCCTGTGCTCTGTCCTGAGGTTCTTGTTTTCTATGAGTGTCACCTTGCATTTTATGGCATTGAATTGCAGCTGCCAAACTTGGACCACCTCTTTAACCTTTGCAGATCCTGCTTCATCTCCCTTACCCCCATCTCACTGCCTACCCTACCACAGAGCTGAGGGTCTTCTACAGAGACACATATTGTCCTGAATTTCTTCTCTTAAAGTATGTTGCTGATGAACATATTGAAAAGGACTGGACTGAAGACTGATCCCTGTGGCACTGCACTGGTAACCTCCCTCTTCTTGCATCTAACTCCCTTTACCATTACCCTCTACTGTCTGATTTCCAACCAGCTTCCCACCTTTCTAACTATGTCCTTTTCTGCACCCAGATTCTCCAGCTTTTTCAGCAGCCTTCCATGAGGAACTGAATCAAATGCCTTGCTGAGAAGTCAAAGTAGGGTAAATCCACTGCCTGACCCTTATCCGCTGACCTAGCTACCCAGTTAAAGAATACAAACCGGTTGGTCTGACAAGACCTCCCTCTCACAAACCCATGCAATTAACTATCCTGGAGCTTTTTCTCCTGTTCACCACGAAGTCCACTAGGTCATCCTTAGCTAGTGTTTCCATCATTTTACCCACAACAGATGTAAGACTGACAGATCAGTAGTTATCTGACTGGTCTTGGTCCCCACTCTTGTAGTGCAGAACTACTGTACATTCACTACCCTCCAGTCTTTTAGAACCACCCCTGCCTGACAAGTTTTACCAGGGGTTCAGCTAATTCTGATGCCTGTTCTCTGAGAAATCTCAGATGCATACTGTCTGACCATTGGGCCCTCTCTACATTCAAGGCTGCTAGTCCTTTTCTGACCATTTAACTTGTGAACACATTTTACTTATTTATTTATTTAGGATACCTGGGTAGGTGCGCTGGTCCCAGGGACCTTTTTCAGGCATGACCCGGGCCGCCTACTGTAGCGCAGAGTTGGAAATATACATCAATTAAGGAAGAGCAGTAAACACAAATAAAACTAAGGGTTACACTAATACAATTGAACTTACAGAATGGCAATCAAGTAAGAGGAGAAAACACATAGAGCAGAAAACACACTAAATTAAAGGTTACACTAAAACAGTTGAATATACAGTATGCAATCTTTGGAACACAGTAGCAGGAAGCTGGTAAATCACAATGTGTGCAGTAGATGTTGATGACAAATCAACTTAGCCAAGTAGCAGTGCCTGGTGGGAAAAGAGAGTAGGGGTGGGGGGAGAGAGGAAGGAAGGAAGGAGGGCTGTAGAAGAGTGGGTGGAGAGATGACAGACCAAGGAAAGAGAGGGAAATGGGGGGGCTACTAGGAAAGGCAGTAGCAAGCCGGCCCGCTGGCGCAGCAGTGGGATTTCTGCTCACGACGCCGGCGACCCGGATTTGGGAACGGACCAGGGTTGTCGGAGGGCCAGCCGGGGGAGGAGGATGGAGCATCCTATGGACTGCTCTCCTTCTCTGGGGGGAAGGTGCGGGTAGTGCTCGGAGCACTGAGGACCCCTGGCGGAGGCCGGGAGACCTCACGCTGCCGACGCTTAACATCGGGGAGGTGGGGCGGACGCCGGTGTTATTGCACGTCCCCACCTCCGTAAGGAAAAGCACAGAAAATCAGGTGGGGCAGGGCCACAGTCTCAGTGAAGCCCTCCCAGAAGGACCTCGATTGGCTGCCATCGCTGCGGGTCCCCCGACCAGTTACAGTTCCGTGACCACAGGAAGACCGTGGCCATGGCCCCACCCGACGGGGGGTAAGCTGGGGGTGACTGGGGGACCCCGGCAGCAGTAGATGGTAGCCGAGGCTTCCCGGGGCCGTGACTAGGGCCGATAAATGACTGTCGGACTGGCCAGATAAATAATAAATAGAAAAAAAAAGGAAAGGCAGTAGCAGGTGGATATCAACAGGAGCCAGAATGTGAGGCATGTTTAGAACTGGGGGTAGATTAGGGGTGGGGGAGGAAGGAAGGAAGGCAATAAGGGTGGAGTGGAGGGATGACAGAGCAGGGAAGAGGGAGGATGAGGGTGGGGGGTATTACTCAGGAAAAGCAATGGCAGGTGAATGCCAACAGGAGCCAGTCTTTTAGATGTGTTTTGACCTGGTGGTGGGTGTTGGCAGCACACAGCTTAACAGGCAGTTTATTCCCTAATGCTTGGGCAGCCACTAAAAGGGCTCTAGAGCCCATGTTTGAGGAGACCCTGGGGATGTTCAGGGGAGGGATACTAGTTGATAGGAGGTCATGGTGAGAGGTGCGGATGGTGAGGAGGGTGCCAAGGGAAATCCCTGGCTGACACAGGTGGCAGAGTCAATCAAGCAGTACAGGGTGAGGTCAAAGCAGCTTTGTAGTGGGAGCCACCCTAGTTGTCTATAGTGTGCGCAGTGGTATGTAGAGAAGGCTGCCTACAAGGCAAACTGACAGGCACTGTTGTAGGCTGTAGAAAGTTTGACCTTGATCATTCTAAGTTCTGGAATAGATGGAAGAGCAGTAGTCCAGGATAGGTAGAGGATTCCCCCGGATGATGGCCAGGCGGGCCTCCTGGGGGAGCTATTGCAGGAACCTGTAGGTAACATGAAGCTTTTGGTGGAACTGTAGGACAAGGGAGCTTATGTGTTTGGAGAAAGAGAGGGCGAGATCAAGCAAGACACCTAAGCATTTTGAATGCTTGACTTCTTCCAGTATATGGCCATCAGATGAAGTGATGATTAATGGGGAGTCAGAATTACTTTTGGCTAAGAAGGTCTTGGAGGTGAATAGCATTGATATTGTTTTCTTGGCATTGACCAGGAGGAGGTTGTTAGAGAACTAGTTGTGGGTCATAGTATAGTTCTGTTGGAGGGCTATGGAGATGTGGGCAGGGGATTTACCACTATAGAAGAACACAAGGTCATTGGCATAGAGGAGTGACAACTGAGACAGTCCTAGGGAAGTGTGCATACAAATAAGAAGAATAGGAGGGGTTCCAGGATGGAGCCCTGGGGGACACCTGTGAAAACAGGCAGGGTGGGGGATCTAGCAGGGCCAACACAGACAAATTGGGATCTCCATGTGAGGTAGCTTCTGAACCAGGTAGTGACCTCCATGGAGCAGCCTAGACTTTGAAGTTTAGAGAGGAGGAAGGCATGACTGACTGTGTTGAAAGCCTTGGAGAGGTCGACAAAGACTGCACCTGTGTCGTATCCATGGACCATGTTTAGAAGGATGTGGTCAGTCAGGATTGCGAGGGCTGTAGCTGTGGTGTGATTTTTATGAAAGCCATGCTGTTGGCTGCAGAGGAGGTTGTGTTTGCCTATGTAGTTGGCCAGTTGATGATGGACAGCTTTTTGAAGTAGTTTGCTTAAGTGAGGAAGGATCGAGATTGGGCAATAGTTGTCAGTAGATAGGGGGTTTCTGGCTTTGAAGATGGGGATGACCTTAGCAGTTTTCCAGGGGTCGGGCATGGAAGAGGTAGTCAGGATGAGGTTGAAGATAAATGTGGAGGAGAGATGATGGCTGTGGAGATGAGCCTAAGGAAGACAGGGGATGAACCATCAGCTCCCGGGGAGCCATGATATGGGATACCCGTGAAGAGTCTGGCAGTTTCAGCATGAGAAAAGTGCTCTGAAGAAAAAAGAGGGGGTTGGAGGCTGGATGGTGGGCCCTGCAGGTGATGACAAAGGGCTGAGGGGGGGGGGGCAAGGTTATTTAGCAGGTCATGTGGGAGCTTGCTCAGGTACATGGTAAGGTTGAAGAATTTGTCATTAAAGGCCCTGTCGACTTCAATTGGGTAATTTATGGGTCTGTTGTCAGAGTCCAGCTGCAAGGCTGACTTACTGGAGGGTGGCTTTAGTAGAGATCCAATTGTTGCCCAGAATTTTCTTGGGTCCCCGAGGTTTATTTGTTGCAGATTGTAGAAGTAAGACAGCTTTAGAGCTTTGCCAGGTGTTTGCATAGGTTCCCCTGGTGTCTGTAATCCTCTGAGAGGGCAGGGGATGGTGATGCTTTGTAGGTGGACCAGGCACAATCCCAGTCTTTTATAAGGGTAAAGAGGTCTTTTGTGACCCAGTGAGAGTGGTCCCCTCTCATCCTTCTGGTTGTGACCGGAAAGTGCTTATCCAGTAAAGCCAAGAGTATCTGTGTGAACAGGGTGACTGCCTGGGTCACATTCAACTCTGATAAGACAGCAGACCAATCCAATGCCCATGGCTCATTGAGGAGGTTAGGGGTGTCTGGGTTTGTGAAATTACAGAAAGACAGGTAGTTGGGTGGGGGCCATTTCAGCTTGTATGACCAGCGAAGGTACATGGGGGAGTGGTGACTGATGGAGTCGGCCATTGTACCGGCATGCAGAACACAGTCCTCCCTATTGGTAATAATCCAGTCCAGGGGTGTCTGGTTGGCCGTATGAGGGTTCTGCCTGGTGGGAAGTGTAATTGTTTGGGCCAGGTTGTGAGAGTTTAGGATGGAAGTATAGTCAGGCTGTTTGATACTCAGCCAGTTTAGGTTTATGTTTTCAAGGGGAATTGCATCTGTCTGAGGGAGATGGAGCCCAGGCCAGAGAGGTAGCTACTGAGACCCATGGTCCCAGTAGTGGGAGGGTTGTAGCAGCACTTAATGTAGAGTTTTTTGGTGTTATTCAACATGCATTTGGAAAGGAGTCATTCGCTGTGGTCAGTTTGATAAGAATGGAGAACAATGTTGGCTGAGAGGGGTTCCTCGAAAAACAATGCAACACCACTACCTCTTTTTTTGTCTGGCCTATCAAGATGGAGGCAGAAGTACCCAGGTAGTTGTAGGTAAAGTGTAAGATGTGGCTTTAGCCATGTTTTGGAGATTCCCAGAATGTGGGGCTTATATAGAATAGTCCATGACTCCAGGTCAGGGAATTTGAAGGGAAGGCTGCATATATTTATGTGGGCAATTTTTAGCCTGGGAACATTTACCCAGGTGCTGTCAGAGGGGGTGACATGGGAGTTAGGTAGACCAGGGTTGCACTCGATGTCTCCAGCTTGGAGAAGGAGGGATTAAATGGGGTTACAAATGAAGGAGGGGACTGAAAGTGAGCAGGATAGGGAGACCAGATAGTGGCAGAGTCACCGACACTCTGAGTTAGAGAGGAAGGAAAGGGTGATGGGACAGAAGGTGGTGAGTTCCCACAGAAAGAGGGAAGAGGTGTGTACCAAGTGGGAATTGGAGGACATGAGATGGGTGAGGTGCTCTTGGTCCCTGGCCAAGACTGAGGCACAGGTGTCAGTTTGTACCAAGGGGGAGACCATGGTGACCACGATCAGAGTGAGCTGGAAAAGGTTCATTGTGAAAGTTACCGTCCCCAGAAAATGGTGGGGGGGTAGTTTTGTGCAGTCAAGGCAGAGGAAGGCAGAGCGATTGCTGTCCATGACCTTAGTTGGAGGTGGTGGAGGAGCTCACTTGACCACAGATAGGGAAGGATAGAGGGTAGGGACAATCACAGGGGGAGAGTAGCTGGGGCAAGGCAGGTAGGGGTGACTGTGTATGGCAGATATAGGATGAATTTGCTATCTGCTGCTTTAAGGTGCCAGGTACACTTGACTGCCAACCAATGGAGAAGTAGTAGAGCGGATGGGGAGGCAACAAAGCATATTTCATTAAGGACGGCGGTGGGCCAAAATGTTCCCAGGAGTTCTGTAGAACAATTCAGTGGTGAAAGCCAAAAAAGTCAAAAACAGGCAGGTTCAATCCAGACAAAAGCCGCAGAATCTTTAACCAATGGGACAGATGCTTGGCTGAGTGGTGATTAATTGGAGCCCCAAGGTCCAGTCCCAGTAGAAGTCTTGAAGCTTACCTGAGTCAGAGAGCTTGTCAGTGGGATGGTAAGGTGGAGCAGCTGGCTGCTAACTTCCAGCCACGGCTGCTGCAGAGAACGGAGCACCCAGTTCAAGGGCTTGCCCAAGTCAGAGAGCTTGCTGGTTGGCTGGGAGGGTGGAGCGACTGGCTGACGACTTCCAGCCATAGCTGCTGCCAAAAACAGAGTGCCCTGGTTCAAGAGCTTGTCTGAGTCAAGGAGCTTGCTGGCAGGCAGGAAGGGTGGAGTGTTCTGCTGATGACTTCCAGCTGCGGCAGCTGCTGAGAGCGGAGTGCCCGGTTTAAGGGCTTGCCCGAGTCAGAGAGCTTGCCAGCGGGCTGGGAGGGTGGAGTGGCCAGCTGATGACTTCCAGCTATGGCCACTGTCAAGAGCGGAGCACCCAGTTCAAGAGCTTTCCTGAAGGAAAGAGAGAGGCAGGGGGCAGCCATGGCCGCTACTGAGAGTGGAGCACCTGGTTCAAAGGCTTGCCTGAAGGAGAGAGAGATAGAAAGAGGCAGGGGGAATCATTTTGCTGTAACATGCTGTATCATTTCTCAGACACCCTCCCTGAGCAGCCTTTATGATGTTCTTTTGCAAAGGCCTGCTGTCCACTCTAGTAAATACTGAGCAGAAGTAGTCATTCAGAATGGCTGCTTTTTGCTCATCCTGCTCTATTATCCTGCTTCCTTCTGTTAGTTTAACAATTTCCCCTCCTAACTTTCTTTTTTCCAGCTGTCTACTTTTGTGCTCCTGACTGCCCCTTATCCTCTCTAGTCCTTATTTGGTATTCCCCCAATTATTCATCCCTCTGCCTCTCCTTATACTTTATGAAAGCCTTCTTTTTGGTCCTTGCCAGGTCTCTGACCTTTTTAGGGAAGCATATTAATCTATTGTACCTGTTTGTCTTTGAGGCCATTCTCAAGCATGACTTTGTTGCTTTCAGAATGGTCTCTTTTATTTCTCTGCATCTTTCCTCCACTCCCCTGATGCTGTCCACTCTAATTTACCTGCCCCAGACTAGTTCCCTCATCAGGCTGAAGTTTTCACTTCCAAAGTCCAGAATGTCAGCCATTGTCAAGAGTTAGCTAGTACCAAGGGCCAGCTTGAACCAGATGATGCTATGGTCATTTGACCCCCAGTAGTTCTTCAACTTGTACTCCACTTATCCCTTCCATGTTGGTGAGAAAAAATGATGATTTGATACCTTTCAATGGACCAACATAAATGTTACAAAAGCAAACAGGTGCTTAAGCTTTTGGACTATACACAATCCTTCATCAGAAGCTATTGACAGTTGCTTTGGAAGAATACAACCTATTAAAGACCAGATCATACATAATAAACAGACAAAAAAGTTGTAAAAGATTCCATTGGCCTATAAATTACATTCAAAAGCCAAGTTAAAACAATATAGAGATCATAAGCTGACTGCTATCAAGGAAAAACATTCCAAGGTAAAATGTCACAGAACAGATAACCCCCTTCTAAAAAGAGCCCAAAAAACATACTAGAGGTTTATTAAGGAAAACAGATAAGAGTACCATTCAAAGGAAAATGTTTCAAGGTCAGAGTTGCAAAAAGAATAACTCTTTATCTGAGCGAAAACACAGATAACTCGGGAAAGAATATTTGAAACCACATCAGTGGTGAATCTGGGAGCCCGTAAACAGTTGTCAGTGATAGGAGTGAGTTTAGTAGATAACAACGGTACCAAGAGGAGCAAAATAAATCAGAAATAATTACAGAACAGCTTTTGTTCTGTGGCAAGGAGTTAGCTCTGGTGTCCGTTGTGTTTCATATGGACAGGAAACAGTGTCTGCAGGATGCAGGTTCATCTTAGTCACAAGCCTTCCTGAGGAGGTTATGGAGTCAAGAACAGTGGGGGAATTCAAGAATGCATGGGACAGACATAAGGCAATTCTAGTGGGGGTAGGAGGAAGTAGGCTGTTGGTTAACTAGGATCTGCAGCTCATCCATTAGGTAGGAAAATGGGCAGACTAGGTGGGCCAAGCAGTTCTTATCTACCATCAAATTCTATGTTTCTATGTTCTTAGAAGAGGGATGTTAAGGGGACACTGTCAACCCTTTTTGCATCATATTATTTCTAGCTGAAAACCCATATCCTTACCTTGGACCACATTATAAATGAACTTGCTCAATGGTGTTTTTTTCCTGGTTAAATAAAAATTTAATTGAATTGAATTACCTTCTTTAAAATTCATTAATGTTGCTCATTGCTTTATCTGCTTCCCTTCTTAGCATTACTGTAGTGAACGCTAAAGGTGTATTTACAGCCTTTGTTTTGTTTCAGATCCTTGCTCTGCTCTTATTGCATGCTTCCTGAACATTATGAACACCTCCAAACTGTGCAGCCACTCATAATGCAATAGTCTGCTCTCATTCCACTGCATCATGAGTGACTAGACCGAGTTGGGAATGTTCCCAAGTATAGGGAAGTTGAAGTGGATCAAGAACTGTAAACAAACACATTTTTGTGTGGTAACACCAGTATAGTGAGCAGTCTAATATTCACTTTTTTTTAATCTCCCCCACACCTCATCCTGCCACTCCTTCAGGCTATTGCCAAGGACTCTGCCTCAGGGGTTCCGTCGCCCATCCCTGACCCCAAATCACAGCCTCCACAGGGTAACCCGACGTAACCCTTTCATTGGGTGGGTCCTCTCCTTCCAGGGAGAAGGGGCCTGAAGGCCAACATCATTGGCCCTGGGTGCTGCTGAGGTTGGGTCAGCATCTACAGAGTACCGCGGTGGCGCTTGTCCAGGTAGCCGTCATCCAGCAGTTGGAGGCACCCTCTTCTGGTGTTTTTCCTCTGACTTCCCCACTTGCGCCACATCTGTATTGCTCCCGGTCTCCACTAGGGCCACTACAGAGTGAGGCATCTCCCTAGCCCACCCCAGGAGAGGAGAGTAGTCCTACAGGCACTCAATCCCCTCTGCCTCAGCCAACCCCCTGGCACCCGAGTCCGTTCCCGAACCTGGGTCGTCGGTGTGGCTCAAGGTAAGGCGCCAGTGCCTCAACCCTCTGTGCCTCCGGGCCGGTGCAATATTCACTTTTTTAAAGAAAAAAGGACTCCACATCAAACTACCAGCTATTGTACATCAGCAATCTCTACAGAATATGACCATTCTTAACATGTGTATTTCAAACTAGAAAGACTTTGAGGCCTAAGGGGTCGACAGCATTCATTAGCAGCTGTAAACACTGAATACTGATGGAAATGGGGGGTGACTATTTTAAATGATAGTCTCTTTGAAAAATTTAGATATAAAAGGAAATGTAACAGCAGGCTTAAAATGCGGAAGGGAGTATCTTACAAGACAGAAGAAAAATGTCATTGTTACAACCTGTTTGCCATAACATGAACAACTGCTTTGAGATTTGCAAATCATACAGTACCTCCAAAGATGTACTGTTCATTAAAAGTGAAAGTGGTTCTACAGTAAGCAAAATGCATACATTATGTAACTATTTAGGAATTCCTGAGGGATAGCAAAGGATTCCCATGTGCAAGTCCATATGAAATCATTGTGTTTGATGTGCAGTACAGTACATCACTGGGACAAATTACCGTTTTTGTTAACCTTTACCATTTTAATTTAATTGAGTAAAAGGAATGTGTACAGGATTAGAAAACTAACTGCTTTATTTATGATTGCAGAAGTTTATCAAATAAGATTATATTGCTTCCTGTAAAACAAATTGTGTGCTTTGAAAGTTAAAATTGTCCAGGATTCTGACATCCTAAAAATTTTTTCAGCCAAGGTTTAAGCATTTCATCCTCTTGGTATATTTTTTATCAACTAAAATGCAATGTTATAAACATTTAGCTTAGTATGATGCAAGTTTAAAATAATTTAGTTACAGACAATTTCCGGTGTTGACATTATCAGGAGTTTGGCGTGGGACTCCTGATGGAGGTCAAGGAAAAGGGCCAGAACTTAAGAACTGAATCTGCTTAGCATCAAATAGTGTCTACATCAGTGAGAGTGAAAGCTCATATTAAACAGTATGTGAATTGAAAACACATTTACTGACATTATACATTTCCGTTAAATAGCCTTGCGTGTAAAAAATGTGCTTCTTTTATTGGGGTAATATTAACATTAAAAACATAAAAGCTTAATTAGAAAGTCAGCAACTAAAGAACTATCCTGTACTTCTCATCACAAATGACACTTGGGATAGGGCGATGAATTCCACTTAACAAACACAACCATTTTAATTCTAGTAGATTTCAGGGCAAATGCTTTCTATCAATTTGAATCTAACTGAGAAACAGTTATCTTATCCAAGATCAATACTATCTTCTCTGTCTGGTGATATAGAATCACCTTCTCCCCTAAACCAAGGCAAATTGTGCCCCTTCGAGGCCTGACCAGAAGGGCTTCTATCAACCAACCATTAAGGACTTTGAAGGGGATAATTCTCATAGTGCTATACGAGCAAGAAAGGCCTGGTGAAACATAGAAACATAGAATCTGATGGCAGATAAGGACCGCTTGGCCCACCTAGTCTGCCCATTTCCCTACCTAATGGATAAGCTATGGATCCTAGTTAACCAACAGCTTACTTCCTCCTAGCTCCCACTAGAATAGCCTTATGTCTGTCCCATGCATTCTTGAATTCCTCCACTGTTTTTGGCTCCATGACATCCTCAGGAAGGCTGTTCCATGCACCTACAACCCTCTTTGTGAAGAAAAACTTCCTCAAATTACCTCTGAGCCGACCCCCCTCTATCTTCAAATTGTGCCCCTTTGTTCCTGCACATCTCTTTTTCTGAAAAATGCTAGTCTCTTGGACTTTGTTGATTCCCTTGAGGTATTTGAAAGTTTTTATCATGTCCCCCCTCTCTCTCCTTTCCTTGAGGCTATACATCTTAAGCTCCTTTAGTCTTTCTTCATATGTCTTCTGGTGCAGACCGTGCACCATTTTGGTCACCCTCCTCTGGACAGCCTCCACCTTGTCTATGTCTTTGCAGAGATGGGGTCTCCAGAACTGTACACAATACTCCAGATGTGGTCTTACCAACTGTCTGTACAGAGGGCCAACAACTTACTGTTTTCTCCTGGTGATGCCTCTCCCTATGCATCCCAGTATCCTCCCAGCCCTCCTTACTGCCTTCTGACATTGCTGGCCCACCTATAGGTCGTCTGATATGACTACACCATGCCCTTTCCATTTTTGTTGTCATTATCTCACCCCCTATTATGTACTCTTCCCCTGGGTTTTTGTTTCCCAGGTGCATTACTTTGCACTTCTTTGCATTGAATCTAAGCTGCTATACATTTGACCATTCCTTCAAACTTTCCAAGTCCCTTTTAATCCTTTCCACCCCACCTTGTGTATCAACCTTGTTGCAGATCCTTGTGTAATCTGCAAAGAGACATACTTTCCCTTCCAGTCCAACTGCAATGTCACTTATAAAGACATTAAAAAGGACCCATCCCAGTACTGAACCCTGTGGTACCCCACTAGTAACCCCCCTTTCTTCACTGTGGACTTCATTTACTATTACCTGCTTTGTCCTGTTGTCCAGCCAGTGTTTTACCCAGGCTACCACACTAGGACCCACTCTCAGGGTGGCTAATTTGTTTATTAATCTTTTGTGCTGGACTATGTCAAATGCCTTGCTAAAGTCTAGGTAGTCTGTGTCCATAGCCCCTCCCTGGTCTACTACTTTGGTCACCCAGTCAAAGAAATCAATTAGATTTGTCTGACATGACCTTCCTGCTGTGAATCCATGCTGCCTTGGGTCCTGTGCCCCACTGGCCTCTAGGTACTCAACAATTCTTTCCTTCAGAAGTGATTCCATCTTTTTCCCTACCACTGAAGTCAAACTGACAGGTCTGTAGTTTCCTGCCTCTGTCTTGCTCCCACTTTTGTGAAGGAGAATCACATCCACCCTCCTTCAGTCCTCAGGTACCACACCATCCTCCCATGATTTATTAAAAAGGGTAGTCAGTGGTGTTACTAGTTCTTCCCTTAGTTCTTTTAGAATTCTGGGGTGAATCCCATCTGGCCCCATTGTTTTATCCACCTTCAGTTTTAAGAGTTCTTTCAGAACCCTTTCTTCTGTGAGAGGACTAATATCAACCCCCTATCCAGAATGCTTCTATTGACTGGATTAGGTATCTCCCCCTGCTCTTCCATTGTAAATACTGAGTAGAAGTATTCAATCAGTATCCCTGATTTTTCACTGTCCCTCTCTGCCCAACCACTTTCCTCTTTATTCAGCATCAGTATCCTTGCCTTAGTCTTTCTTTGCTCCCTAATGTACCTATAAAAGGTTTTATCCCCCTTCCTAACCGAGCTGGCTATCTTTTCCTCAGTTTGGACCTTTGTTATTCTGACTGCCTTCCCTGCTTCCTTCAGCTTTAACTGGTACAGTTCTCTGTCCTGCTCCTTCTGTGTTTCCTTATACTTCCTGAATGCTATCTTTTTCTCCCTTACCTTCCCCACCACTTCTTTTGAGAACCATGGTGTTTTTTTCTTTTGTTTTGATTTGTTTATTTGCTTCACACAAAGGCTTGTTGCCTCTGTGATGGTGGTTTTGATGTTTTCCCATTATTCCTTTGCCCCACCTTCTTGCCTGTTTGCGAGTGCTTTTCTGAGGCACTCTCCCATTTTGACAAAATCAGCCATCCTGAAGTCCAGTACTTTCACTTTTGTGTGGCTTGACTCTACAGCTAAGTTTATCATGAACCACGCTGTTTGGTGGTGGCTTATTCCCAGATGGCTACCCACTTCAAGATTGGAGATCCTGTCTCCATCCCTGTTTGAGAGTATGAGGTCTAAGATTGCTCCTTCCTGAGTGGGTTCCAAAACTAGCTGTCTGAGGCATGGCCTCTGTAGGGCATCGAGAATGGCCCTCCTCTTGACCTATTTAAAGCTCACCCCTTTTCATATGAGGGGAACTCCATTTTGATGCCTTGCACAGTAGTTGTCCAAACTAACTCTGAACTGTGACATGCCTCTACTGCCCACCACATCAAATGGGAAACCGATCCAAACTGGAACCACCCTCTGGTTAAACCAATTTACCCCTTGCTTGGTAGAATTTATTTCTCCTTGTAGCTGAAGATCATGGGCTCTGATATTATAATTCAGGTCTTTTAGTTGGAAACCAAAGCGATTCGAAAGATCATTGTTGGTGAGTGATCCAAACAGCAGACAAAGGTTGCACTGGAGCCTTCTGTATTCCAAGGAGTACAGCCCTAAACTTGTCAACCTTTCCTCGTATTTCAAATTTTTAAGGCCAGTCTCCACTCTGGTGTGATAGTCACATTCTTGCTGTCATAGCAACCTTCCATAAATAGTAAAGCTCCAATTCCACCACCACATCTAGTACCCATGTCCTTCTCCTATACATCTGTTCATCCAGCCCTGTCCTACAATTCTCCAGGGGCCCAGAAACAAATTATGGCTACCTCAATCCATCTAATTATTTGTCCAGGAGTGGCAAAAATGGATCGCAGTAAGCAGTTCCCATTTTTGAAAATGTATAATAAACACTTTGTGTGTTTTATGCCTTGGTTCCACTGTAAACCTGTGAATATGTATAGCTGTAATCCTATGAATATGTATAGCAGGAGTTTTGTTGTAACTGTGTATCTGGATATGTATACCTGTGTGTATCAGCTTTGTACCTGTTTACGTGATCTCAGTCTCTGTAAAATGATTTATATACGTTTTCTCCTATGAATCCCCCTGCCCCTAGAATGCATCTGAAAATGAGCTATTACAGCTTGTACATCATTCCTGGTGAAACTTTTCAAATAATTACATAACAAATAAATAAATAAGCACACAATAAGCTAAAGTTCTGTGCTGAACAGAGGCAGAGCTGACATAAGAGAATCCAAGTAACCCTACCTCCACCTAGTATGTATGTTTCATAACTCATTACACAACAATTAAATAAACAGACCTGGCTGGAGGCTATTAAAGAATGGTATGACACCCATGAAGAAATGTAAGGACTTGGCAAATAGATGTGGGAGCAGTGCTTGCTTTTGGTGAGGGTGGAATCAGCAGATGTGTAAGGGGAGTTAAGTGTTGAAGTTGGTGTTTTAACCAGAGGGGCATTGAATGTTGATAGTTTGGGGGTTACTACATTCATATGAGGTAATTTAGCCTCCTGGGGCCCACAACTAGCAGTTAGATCAATTACTAGGGTCCCACAGGGCTTGAAGGTACATGATTACTTTTTTTTAATTAAATGTTCTCTGCTATTCCTTATGTGTTCCTATACTTTCTGTACAGACTGAATAGTTAAAGGATACTTTGTGGATACTGGAAAAATATTTGAATAATCCAGTGGAGCAGTTTGGTACTTCTCTAAGTAGAATAACTAGATCTGAAATTCCAACATTTTCTAAACAAGCAAAATGAAACAGAAATCTCAGGTAGTTACAATATGACCAATATCTATAGTCAGTCACATATTATTCTAAATTGTACAGCTAGCAGTCTACCCCAATATGTATTTTCCATGTATACAGTGCTTTTGTGTTACGTCCCATGATAGTGCCAGTTGAGGTAAAGCATGTCATTTACAAGGGGTCCCAGTGGATGGTAGCAGGAACAGCTGATTGGGCATACACAATCCTAGAACTGCTTCTATAGAATTAATCAACTCAGACATGATTAAATTGAGGAACCTTAAGTTAAATACTGAATGATTTCCTTAACTTTATTACTTGTAATCCTGTTATTTAATGGTCCTTAGAATAGCTCCTCACCTAGATCCCATGTACTCTACCAGAAAACATTTCTGTGGGGCAGTGGTCTACTTATGCACTTTGGTACCAGAGGAGGGCACCCATTCACCCTTCGTCTTTCCTATCAGGACATTTATACTTTTCAGTTGACATTTTTGGGACATACCTTACAATCCCTTAACATTGTGCCTGACCAGTATTCCACCATATTGGGCTCTACATGAAATGTTGGTTCAGGGGCCATCTTATGGGAGCCATTCATTCACTACTAAGGTACGTTCACCAAGCAGACCAATATACTGATTTGGCCAGGCTTTAAGAAAACCACAGGCCAGCCTTTCATCAGTCCATATCTGATTAATAATAGCCTAGATTGAGTAAAGAAAAATCCACCAGCAGTCCCTTATGCCAACAAACCATGCTTAAGCCTCATGGCCCTCTACTAGTTCCACTATGCAAAATGGAATGCTCTGTTTTTTCCCCAACAGCATCATGACCATTCAGTGTATGAGCCTAACCCATGTCCTTCCGTACACACTGAACAATGCCCCATGTATTGACTTGCGCTAGAGCAGAGGGACCATTTGTTATTAGATATATAATAAAACACAAAAAATATGTGTGAGAGTCTTCATAAGTTGCTCATGCAGCATCTTCATGGAATGAGTAGCTCCAAATTAAACTTAATAGGAATCCACATAATATGAAGAATAAAACCTGAACTATACATTTAATACCATATTAATGGGCATAAACATTTAAACAGTTTATACAACATGATACTATAAATATAAAAATAAAAATAAACCTAAAAATAGACTGGGCACTAATTTTAAGGCTCCAATACATCCAGAAGTCCCTAACGTTTGAACAGAGCTGAGAGTTCCATGAATTTATTAGAGAGGATTTAAGGCTCTGTTTACCATCTAGAGTCCTTACTTTCCATGCAGCACCTCATGCAGGTAATTATCATATCGCTGAGCAGTGTCCCCTGAAAAGGTTTAGCTGAAATAATTAACCCAGTGAATTTGAGTAGAAACCTGCCCCATCTTTCTAAGTTAATGGTGAAGGGCAAATAAAGAGTCTCCTTTATTGTCCCGAGACATTTCAACAAGAGGTCAAGTGAGTTTATACAAAGATTGGTAATTCAATCCAAGGAGCTTAACCCCAGCTCCCACTAACAATTATTATTGGTGCTTTACTTCCTACAGAAACAATATTCTAATTCATGTGCAAACTTAGTGTTCATCTCCAACACTGGGAGTGCTATGGCCTAGAATATACACAACAGACAAAATACTTTCCATGTGCCTCTGAACCTTAAAAGGCTTGTGTAATATACTGCAGTTTCTCAATTATAACATGAAGGCATATGTGTAAATTTGTCAATGAGACTTCACAACCCTTACAAATGTGCTCCATTATCTTGTACTGGGAGTCCATTTAATTTAGTTTCACTCATTAATACATCACTCATATGGATTCAAAAAAAGACTGACGGTCAATGAGTCCAGTGTAAACAGTGTAAAATATAATCAAAGTTGAAATCAATCTCCCCGAGCAAGTGTATTTTGATCTCAATGCAAATTACCCTTGGCTAATAGTGCCCAAATCTGCTTTGCTGACAGTTTAAATCTCTACAATGTTTCTGGTAGATTATCCACACTTTCTTCCTAGGGAGTTCATGGTACACCTCTTGACGTCCATTCTCTGTCCTAAGTGCTCCTCCAGTAATCTCCCGTCTCTGTTCTCCAACTCTGGTTCTGGCAATATGGACACCTATTAAAACAAAACCAGGAAAGCACTCCTCTAAGAGCAGTAAATCTGGAACTATCAGATAAAATATACACTGAAACCCCAGCCCCCAGGCAACAGTAGCATACCTTTGAAAGGCTTAAATCAAGCCTGTCAGCATGTAAAGTGACAACATGATTTCACCGTCCTTCTTTCTATGCGAGGTCACGTATTCATAGGCATGTCTGCTCCTCCAATGCATCCGCTGACCATCTGTTTGCCCGACTTCCTCTCCAAACTTTAGCCTGCAGTCACCTCATCTGTCCTGCCTGCCCTAGGCAGCTCACTCCGCTCTTCAGGCCTCGTCAAATAACATAGTAAGATCAATGATACAAACAGGAATGGCTCTCAGGTCACAGTGTACATATTGGCAGTACAGAGATAAAAATTTACTTACATTCCTTAGGTTTATAAATTAGTTCACCATGGAGAAACAACTATTTTATGTTCAAAACAGAGTTTCTGCTTTGGTACACTTTTAAAACTACCATTTGGTTCAGATGATTTGGCTCTAGGCACTGTGTTGTTACAGCAATAGTGTTTCCTTAAAAAGTAATGTCCCTTTTGCCTATTTTTCAATTAATCTCAATTCAATTTATTTTTCAGCAGGGTGAGTACACTGAGCATAACTGCTTCTTTTCTGGAGTGACCCAGTTAGAGTGGTATAAGGCTACAGAAATTAACAGTGAGAACAATACTGTTTGTATAGACAGGACTTCAAAACAATTAGAAGTGTGCATATACAGTATTGCCTTCTTTATTAGATAATGCAATTTGCATTAAAACATTGTGGCCCACATATTCAAAGGAGATGCACTGCCCAAAATGGAGATGCATGACGCACCTCAGAAAATGTGCAGAAGTGTGATATTCAAAAGGGAGAGATGTGTCGTGCATTTCCAAATGCTTGATTGCACTGAAATAATGTATGCAGCGCTAAAAAAGTGGGCGGATACATGAATATGCTGCACATCCATATATTCAGCCAAAATGTGTGGTGCATCTGCTGTGCATCTCAGAAGTCTGCTGCACAAATTTAGGCAGACAAAATGCTGACCTAAATTGGCCAGCTACCCACTAGATGGCTGTGGAACTGCAGACAGGCCATACTGAAACAGGCCTTGGAGGTGCACCAGGATGTACTTCAGGCACCCATACACAGCAGTCATGCCAGGATGGAAGTACCCAAAGCCACAAGTGCCAGCACGCCATTGGCACCCCCCAGAGAGCCATCCCTCACACTGCACCCAGGACATAGACACCCAGCTGCCACATGCTAATGCTGTCAGGTGCCCCCCAGCACACCAGCAGATCAGTTGGCCACACTGCAGCACATGCACCAGGGGCCATGGCCTGCATCCATGTGGCCTGCAGGCTGCCACGCAGTGGTGGCATGTGACAGGGTGACATCTGGTACAATGGTACCCAGGTAGCCTGGTGGTATGAGTGGCAGCCTGGCACTGGCCAGGGACTGACCTGTGGCACACACCCATGGTGGTACACCATAGGTGCACACAGGTGGGACCCACCTACCCAAGTACCTGGTCACCTTCTGCAAACTGCCATTCCTTTCAGTTATCACCATGTTCCTCTGATAGGGGGGTGGGGCACTACAGGTGACTTTACACTGCATACAGTGCTGGTGTACCACATGAATGTGGTATACCAATCAGACTGTGTCACACTGTGCTCTCCCCTGTTGCTTGTCCAGGTGGACCCCCCATACCCCAGTCTGACTCAGTAAATGGCTATGGGTAATAGCACTGTACCCAGCACAATGCTGTCCACCCACCCACACACAAACATTTCATCACACCAGCTTGCTTGGCTACTGTACCTCCAGTTCAGCTTTGTGGGGTGGGGGGACAGCCCTGCAAATCTGGAACTGTGCATTCCTGGGGTATTCAAATGGCCTGAATACATTCCAGTAATGAGCTGCACATGATGGGAATGGGCTTGAAATGAGCAATGAAGTCATTTGTACATCCTGGCTGAATATTGCAATTTTGAGCACCGCTCATGCGGCCGCCTATTGTGCAATTCCCTATGCTCCGTATAGGGCTCAGGTCACTTGCAGTGCTGTGCATCTCCCACTGCACAGTCACACATGTTTGGGATGTTCAGCCAGACATGCATAATTGCATCTCATGGTGCATCTTCTGAATATACCATTGTTTTGTGCTGGCGCAGCTCCATTGCGCGACACAGGCACTTGCACGATGTGGCTAGGGGCTTTTGAATATGGGGCCCTGTGAGACTATCGGTGTGATCAAATCCAAAAGGTGGGCACAGTGTAAGTAATGGCTTCTTGGTACATAGCCATGTTAATAGTAACAATTAAGAGGAGATTATAATGATCTGATTATAGTTTCCTCAAGTCTGGTTTAAGTGAAAGTAGATCAGCTAGTGATGAGTTACCAGAGGCTCTCAAAGACTTGTGTATGATGCAGTCTAAACAAAAAAGGAAACAGAGAAAAATCGTGTTGGCTGAAAAAGACTATTTCAAACCAGTCTGCCCTGTTTTACCCTATCCTACCATGGGACCTAATGTCTAGTCAGGGTTATTGCCCTCGCCTCCCTCCCTTGCCACCTGCCTTACTCCTTTTCTCCTGAAACTATTAAGCCTTTTACTTGGTCCTAGTAGTGTTTAAAACCATTAATTGTTTGTGCACCTACCACATATGCCAGTACTCTGCTCAATGGCTCAGCCACTGCTCATATAAACATACAATGTTTTGGCAGAAATGGACCGCTCAGCCCATCCAGCCTGCCCAGATGATGCCTGCCTAGTCGGTCTCTACAGACCCTAACTGGTCTCTAGCAATCCTCCTTCCCACCTGCCTATTTCCTAATATTCCCTTCTTTCTCTCTTACATATGTTTGAAGCCTACTACTGGTTATGCCTCCACCACTTCCCCTAGCAGTCAGTTCCTGGTGTCTACCATTCTTTCAGTGAAGTAGTACTTCCTCAATCCCCCTGTCGGCATGGCCCCACCCCAGTTCATTTGCTGATGGGGGAACCCAATCCCTGTTGGCATAATGTCCACTGTTGGAATTAGGCTGGGGGACAACCCTGGTGCCTCTCCTTGGAACCGCAGCAGCTCTAAGAAATTAATGAAAGCTGCTGGGCCGGGGCTTTGGCTCTGGGACCTATTTTTTCAATGGAGCTTTAGCCCCGGTAGTCCAAGGCAGCCTCCTCCTTCGGCCATGTGATTTATTTTTTTTTTCTAAGCTACAGTCTGTCTGGTCTGGTGTGAAGTGAAGATAAGAGGGAGCTGCTTCCTGACATGCTTGGCATACCAGCTGTATTCCATAAATTGAAAGCCCAGCAGGAATTGGTGCCGGTGACAATCATGTTCGGCTCGAGTGAGTGGGGTGTTATACAGCTTGCCTGAAAATGAAGATTTACAGTCCTGTGCCATTATAGTTTGGTCCAGCAGTCCACCTTTCACATGTGTATCTCATGCACAGTGTGGCTAGTGGAGCTGGACCAATCAGTAATGGATTCTGTTGCACCGGGATTCCCGCCAGTACCAGTCAGTCCAATTTCAGCTAAGGTGGCAGTATAACAGGCCAGGCACAGTGAACCATGTTGTTCCATAGCATTATAGGGATTAGGGACAGTCACTAACCTGTGTGCTGTGCTGCTGCCTCTTTGCTACCTGCTGCCGAGTGTTGCCGGTGCACTTCTTCGAAAAATGGAGAAGGAACCAGCAAGCTTTAAAACAAGTTTCCACATTGCCCCACTGCCTTTGCACCCACAAGTTTCTATGGTCCGTTTGTTCCCCACCCTCTGCTTCAGTCCCATACCTGCCCTGGTCTGGTGTTGATTGATGCCCGGACAGTCGTGCTTCTGTTCCTCTTGCCCCTTCAGTGTGCTGCCTGTACTGCTGCTACAGAGTGAAACAATTTCTTTCCCCAATCCATCAGTCGATTTGTTAGCTGAGTCCTGCGGTCCAGTGCTGGTGTTTCTGCTGCTGCCCCTTTGCTTCCAAGTTCCCCTGGTCCCTCACATCCGATAACTGAACTTCCCTGGCTGCTGACTGAGTGCTGACTTGCAAAAGTGCACCTCTCATCTCATCGTCCTTCAGTGTTCAGTCCATGCCATGATCTGGCCTGTGCTCTGAAAGTCATTTATTTTTCTCTAAGTTGTGCAAATGAGGGGGATCTGTCTATTTACTTCCATTCCATAAGTGATCCACATGTGGAGGGTCAGGGTGTGTGCACAGTGCAGCCCATTGATTCCCTGCCTATTCTGATTACTACCTTGAGTCTAGGTGTTGGGAGGAGGAGGAGGGTGCCACCACCCTCAAATTATATTGTGCTTGCAATACTCACCTTCAACCATCCTCTGTCACCCCATGTTTTTAAGCATGGCAAACATTGATGTTCCTGTATTTCCATGTGGTATTCCATTATTTTAGTAGGGCAAGCCTTGGCATACTACATGGAAATACAGGAACCTCAATGTTTGCCATGCTTAAAAAAATGGGATGACAGAGGATGGTTGAAGGTGAGCACTTTAAGCACAATATAATGTGAGGGTAGTGGCACCTTCCTCCTCCCGATATCTGGACTCAGGGTAGTAATCAGAACAGGCAGAGAATCAATGGACTGCAGGGCAAGCCCTTTTCAGTCCTTTGCTGCATGTAAAAGGTTGTTTTCCCTCCCAGCCAGAGACCTCTTGGCACCATCTCTGTAGTCACATATTTGACATAAACCACATAAACCAGACTGCAAACAGTCCTACATATATTAGCGTCCATATGATTCTTTATCAGGGAGTGGTGTGTGGTAGGAGACAAAGACCTTGTGTGCAACTATCCCAAAAGCTGCATGCAGTAAATGATTCATTACACATGTTTAAACCATTACTGCAGTAATATATTTATATTTATTTATTGAAATGTTTCATCAATTTCCAAGATAAATAGTGACAAAGAAGTATTTGCTTTAAAAGCCATGTTACTTGTTTGCTTCTGCTTGTCTCTTATGCTGTTTAGTAAGCTAATGATACAGCACCTTGTTATTTTGATATCAATAAACTATTGCAGCTGAGGAATTTACCATGATGGTAGGAAAGGGGGAAAGAAGGTCCTTGAGTTGTTAAACGTAAAATCAAGTGTGCTGTAGAAATAATTAATCTTTGCAGAACCTTATGAGATAGAATTGATGTATATATTTCATTTGCACCAAAATTTATTCTACCTTTTACAGCAGTCCTCAGACCCTAGACCCGGGTTGAGACATTGACCTGTGATTGGTGTGCAAGAATAAGTTTATATTTGCAAAGAAAAGGATCCGGCTACCCAAATATACTGACACAGAATGAACATTTAGGCTAAGTTCGGTTATCAAAAAATATTTATTGAATGAATATATTTAAAAAGTAGCAGCAAATAGATATCCTTTCCAATGCTTTGTCAAGGTCTTGATAAAGCATTGGACAAGATATGAAAAAGTGATGAGGGAGCTATTTGCTGTTACTTTTTAAAAATATTTATTCAATAAGTATTTTTTGATAATGGAACTTAGCCTCAAAGTTCATTTTATGTCACTATATTTGGGTAGCTGGATACTTTTCTTTGCACTTTGGACAATAGTTCTGTGCTCCAAATCAGTTCCGTGGTAGCCGCCTCTGTGCTTTAAATTTATATCTGCACAACCCTACATTACAGAGTAGTAAATAGTTTGTCCATTTTTAGATAATAGTAATATATATTTTTTAAACTAATCTGTGTCTGGCTAACCTGGTTAGTGAATGATTTGCATAATCAACACAGTTGATATGAGATGTACATTGTTTATTCTACAGTAACTATTTAGAGAAACTGATCAATTTTCCAGGGATGGTTCAGAATTTGTTTTATAGTTCAATAGTCCTTTTGGGTACATGCAATTAAATCTTTAAATCTGTTCTGTCACTGCCACTTTCCATCACTGATTCAATGACTGGTATATTATCCAGGGGCCCTGAAACTAAGTGTTCTACTTCTGTACTGAGGGCAGGGCATCCTTAAAATGATCGATGCCTTCAAGATATGGGAGCTGCAATATAGCCTGACAGTGTTTGGAATGGTAACAGACAGCAGCCCTCTCTAGTTAAGTTGTGACTTGTGAGATACAGATGCTAATGAAAAAGCAAATTTTACTGTAGTCAGTATTTCACAGAATGTGAAGGCACATATTAGAAAAGTAACAATTTCTTTACGTATTTGTGAATTTGTGGCTGGTGGAGGTGAGGATGCCACACTGAGCTAAGTTTAATTTCTGGGTATCAGCCAAGAATCTGCAGAGTATAAACTCTCAATATGACATGAGCTACCCTCAGGGTAACCTCAAAGTTAATGAAGCATATATATAGTCTTATGCAGCCCAGATAGCTATCTCACTGTGAACAATTGTATCTATTTCCTTGGATCCTCCAAAGGATAATAGCAATAAAGGCATAAACAAGGCCTTTCACAGTGTTCTACCACATCTAATTTACAGCTGCCCTTTGGTACCAGATCCATAAGGCCACACCAACACTAAGGGAAACAAGCATGTGTCCATGCCGAATGTTTGCTTGCTGGCATTGGCATTGGTAGTGTAGAAGTTACAGAGCTGCATAATAGGAATGGCAGCAAAGTATTGAACTGAAGCCAACCCCACCACCACCCTGCAGAGAGTGACAGGCATTGGGGTGTGCCTTTGGGTCGTCAGGCATAACGACCACACCATTTCACTACAGCCTACCCTGAAGACACTGACAAGTGTGTGCCTTGGGGTCTTTGGCCCTTCTGCACACCCCATTCCATCAGGAAATAAGGTGAGATGGGTGCGGTATAGGAGAATGGGGTGAAGTTTGGGCCCGAAGAGTCCGAGGCACACCTTGATGCCTCTCACTGGCTGCAGGGTGTGGGGGGGGTGGAATGGTATGAGCATGACAGGCAAGAATCCCAAGTCACACCCCTGATGCCTGTCATTCTCTACAGGGTGGGGCGTTATGGTCGGAAACCCTAACGCCTCAGGCATTCGTTGGTATTTTCACTCCAAATTTTCAACATGTTTTTTTGTGACCCCCACCTCATGAACAGTGGCAATATCAGTTTGTTAGCCGAAAACTGCTTTTGCACAGCAACTATGGCATTTGGCACCACAGGTGCAAAAACACATTCCGAACAGGATGTGAAAAATGACAGCGGTACTGTTCATGGGAGGTGTAAAAAATGGCAATGTTGAAAATCTGCTGTGAAAATCTTAAAAAAACTGGTGAAGTCACGAGCGTGCATAGAAACTGTGCAATGCACACCTGTAATGTAACTAGTTTGGGGATTTGTTTTACAGCAGATTGTTAACACAGGCATTTTGAGACCTCCGATCATGAACAGTGTCAGTGTGATTTTCTTTATCTGTCCCGAACAATGATTTCCCACAGCGACCATGCATTTCTGTGCTGAAAGTGTGAAAACACATTTCGGCCATGTTGTGGAAAATGACAGCTGTACTGTTCATAAGGAGGTGTGAAAAAATGCCACTGGTGAAAATCTGGACTGAAAATATTACAAATTCATGAACTTACGAGGGTGTGTGGAAACTGTGCAATGCTCACTCATAACACAGTCATTTTATGGAGTTTTGTCACCAGATTTTCAACATAGCCATTTTAAGACCTCTGCTCATGACCAGTGTCACTGTGATTTTCTTAATCTGTCCCAAACATTGTTTTCGCACACCAACAGTACCATTGTGCGCTACATGTGCAGAAACACATTTTGGGCAAGATGTGAAAAATGGTAGTTGTACTGCTCATAAGGAAGTGAGGTAAAATGGCACTGTTGAAAATCTGGTGTGCAAATATTACAAATTCGCAAACTTGCCAGCGTGCGTAGGAACTGTGCAATGTGCGCTCCTAAAACAGTAATTTTGGGAATTTTTTCACCAAATTTTCAACATAGCCATTTTAACACCTCTGCTCATGACCAGTGTCACTGTGACTTTCTTAACATGTCCCATACATTGATTTCGCACACCGACTGCGCCATTGTGCGCTACATGGGCAGAAACACATTTTGGGTGAGATGTGAAAAATGACAACTCTACTGCTCATAAGGAGATGTGGTAAAATGGCAATGTTGAAAATCTGGAGTGAAAATATTGAAAATTTGCGAACTTACGAGCGTGCGTAGGAACTCTGCAATACATGCTTGTAAAACATTTTTAAGAATTTTTCCACCAAATTTTCAACATAGCCATTTTAAGACCTCTGCTCATGAACTGTGTCACTGTGATTTTCTTAATGTGTCCCCTACATTGATTTCACACACCGACTGCGCCATTGTGTGCTACATGGGCGGAAACACATTTTGGGTGAGATGTGAAAAATGGTAGTTGTACTGCTCATAAGGAAGTGAGGTAAAATGGCACTGTTGAAAATCTGGTGTGCAAATATTACAAATTCGCAAACTTGCCAGCTGCAGCATAGGAACTGTGCAATGTGCGCCTCCCAAAACAGTCATTTTGGGAATTTTTTCACCAAATTTTCAACATAGCCATTTTAACACCTCTGCTCATGACCAGTGTCACTGTGACTTTCTTAACATGTCCCATACATTGATTTCGCACACCGACTGCGCCATTGTGTGCTACATGGGCAGAAACACATTTTGGGTGAGATGTGAAAAATGACAACTCTACTGCTCATAAGGAGATGTGGTAAAATGGCAATGTTGAAAATCTGGAGAGAAAATATTGAAAATTTGCGAACTTACGGACGTGCGTAGGAACTCTGCAATACATGCTCGTAAAACAGTCATTTTTAAGAATTTTTTCACCAAATTTTCAACATAGCCATTTTAAGACCTCTGCTCATGAACTGTGTCACTGTGATTTTCTTAACATGTCCCATACATTGATTTCGCACACCGACTGCGCCATTGTGCGCTACATGGGCAGAAACACATTTTGGGTGAGATGTGAAAAATGACAACTCTACTGCTCATAAGGAGATGTGGTAAAATGGCAATGTTGAAAATCTGGAGTGAAAATATTGAAAATTTGCGAACTTACGAGCGTGCGTAGGAACTCTGCAATACATGCTCGTAAAACAGTCACTTTTAAGAATTTTCACCAAATTTTCAACATAGCCATTTTAAGACCTCTGCTCATGAACTGTGTCACTGTGATTTTCTAAATGTGTCCCCTACATTGATTTCACACACCGACTGCGCCATTGTGTGCTACATGGGCGGAAACACATTTTGGGTGAGATGTGAAAAATGACAGCTGTACTGCTCATAAGAAGGTGTGGTAAAATGGCAATGTTGAAAATCTGGAGTGAAAATATTGAAAATTCGTGAACTTATGAGTGTGCATAGGAACTGCGCAATGCACGCTCGTAAAACAGTCATTTTTAGGAATTTTTCCACCAAATTTTCAAAATAGGCTTTTTGAGAGCGCACGTTATGAACACTGGCAGTGTCATTTTGTTAATCATTCCAGAAATGTGATTGCAGTGGCTGAGAAATCACTCTTCGGGCCCGAGTAACGCCATGACAGTGCCAGAATTCATGAGGAGGGGTCCCAAAAACCCCATGTTGAAAATGTGGTGCAAAAATTCCAAAAAATGCCTGAGATATGCAACAAAGTTGAAAAAACCCTATCTATCCCATTATACAGCTTACCGGCATTTCCTCAGTTCGCGGTTGGCTTTGAAGAGTGCAGACGTGTTCCTGGTCCACCGAAGATCATTGTGCCGGACTCCGGAGGTAAGTATGGAGTGAGGGGGAGGTGTGTGGAGGCAGGGTGTGCAGTGGGTGAGTGTGGGTTGTGGGGGGGCAGGGAGAGTGCGAGGGACTGTTTTTTCCTTTACAGGTTTTTTTGTTTTAAAAGATGATGCAGGACATTTGCCATGCTGGGGTGGGCTCCCAGCATGGCAGAAGGATAGCTGGGGGGGCGTGGAGCTGACAGGGGATTGGGCACCCCTGTTGGCCATGGCATCTGTTGCCACGCTGGGGTGGGCTCCCAGCATGGCACCCTGTACTCGGGGGGAGACACAGTGGATACAATGGGGGATTGGGCACCCCCATTGGCTATACGATGTAGCCACACTGGGGTGGGCACCCAGCATGGCATATGAAACTGTGTTTCGGGGTGGCACAGCACAGCTGATGGGGGATTTGGCACCCCCGTCGGCTATACAGTGCATGCGTTGGGGGGAGCAGCAGCATATGTGTGTGTGTGTGTGTGTGTGTGTGTGTGTGTGTGTGTGTGTAGGGGAGCGCATATGAGCAGGCGATATCTGATCACTGCTCACTGAAGCGTAGCTCCTCCTTTCAACTGTATGCCACTGCATTTTGGAGCTGTCATAGACAGCTCCAGCAGGCATTGGAAAACTGCTGCCGTGCCTGCAAATACACTGACTGAATTGGAAGAGGGCTGACACACCTCCAAAAACTCCGATGATGGCACTATGTTTCTTGCACATGCGTGCAAGCAAACATAATGACTGCTGGAATTTATAATGGCAACCTAGTATTCAAGGTGATAAAAGAGTGGTGGATAATGTTTCAGTGTTGGGGGGGCCTGTTGTTCATCAGAGGTAAATAAACCTTGGGGTATTTTATTTATTATAAAAATGTATTCCTGACAGGGGGGTGGACAGCTTCAGCTAGAAGACAGTGCTAGAATTTCTTTTCTGTTCAAGAAAAAAATAGCTATAAATGGAGTCCTTGTTTTCATACATTTTTATGTTTGCTTGCACGCATGTGCAAGAAACATAGTGCCATCATCTGAGTTTTTGGAGGTGTGGCAGCCCTCTTCCAATTCAGTCAGTGTGTTTGCAGGTGGGGCCACAGTTCTCCAATGCCTGCTGGAGCTGTCTATGACAGCGTCCAAAATGCAGTGGAGTACAGTTGAAAGGGGGAGCTACGCTTCAGTGAGCAGCGATAAGATATTGCCTGCTCATGCATGCTCCCCCTACACACACACACACACACACATGCATACTGCGTGCTCACCCCCCCAAGCACATACTGTGTAGCTGACGGGGGTGCCCAATCCCCCGTTGGCTGTGCTGTGCCCCTCCAAAGCAGAGTTACATATGCCACGCTGGGTGCACACCCCAGCATGACCGCACATTGTATAGCCGATGGGGGTGCCCAATCCCCCATCGGCTCCACTGGTCCCCCCCACAGTACAGGGTGCCACACTGGGAGCCCACCCTAGCATGGCAACAGATGCTATTGCCAACGGGGTGCCCAATCCCCCATCAGCTCCACGCCCCCCCAACAGCCATCCTTGTGCCACGCTGGGAGCCCACCCCAGCATGGCAAACATCCCGCATCATCATTTAATAAAAAAATACCTGAAACTTAAAAAGGTCCCTTGCTGTCTCTGCCCCTACCCACACCCATCCACTGTGCACCCCGCCTCCCCACACACCCCCCACCCCATACTTACCTCTGGACTCTGGCGCGATGATCTTTGGTAGACCAGGAACAAGTCTGCACTCTTCAAAGCTGACCGCGAACTGAGGAAATGCCGGTAAGCTGTATAATGGGACAGATAGGGTTTTTTCAACTTTGCTGCATATCTCAGCCATTTTTTGGAATTTTTGAACCAAATTTTCAACATGGGGTTTTTGGGACTCCTTGTCATGAATGCTCTCACTGTCATGGCATTAATCAGGCCTGAGGGGTGATTTCACAGTCACTGCCCAAAGTCACCTTTCGGGACCAAGTAATGAAAGAAAAAATTACTCACCTTAGTAATGTTGTTTCTTCTAATGGAGTCTTGCTATATTATGACATATGCAGTGAGTTCCAACCTTCGAACTGCTCCAGAGGTGAAAGAGTTAACTTTCCATACCAGGCATGGAACTTTGAGCGCGAGCTCGGTTGAAAATTCTGTCTGCTGTTCTTCAAACTCAAACTGTCAGATCTTTACGAACAAAACTCACTAAGGTTCTGTGTGGAAGCCATAAACCTACACTAGCCAACTGGCTACTAAATATAAGAACACATTTTTCTTGGTCCCAAAACTAAGACTCAAGTCAGGGGATCCAAAAAATTAAAAACATAACACCCAACCACCCCAAAAAGGAGGGGTGAAAAATAAGGTGGGCATCTACTAAGTGCCAACACTGCTCTGCCCACCCACATCCCAAAAGTAGAGGTTCTGAGAGGGGCAGGCGGGGGAGGTCATAATATAGCAAGACTCCATTAGAAGAAACAACATTACTAAGGTGAGTAATTTTTTCTTCAAACAACATGAAGTCTTGCTATATTATGACATATGCAGACTACACAGCAGTACCTCCATGGAGGAGAGACAGAACCTACTTAGGAAATAGGCTCTGAAGCACAGCTGTGCCAAACCGAGCATCACTCCTAGCCTGGATGTCCAGGGAGTAATGCTTGGTAAAAGTGTGAACTGTTTTCCAGGTAGCTGCTTGACATATCTCTAGGATAGGGATGTCCCTGGCAGCAGCCAGAGATGCAGCTGTACCTCTGGTAGAGTGAGCCCTCAGGCCTGAGGGAGGAACCTTACCCAGTTTTTCATAGCAAATTGGATACAAGAGACAATCCACCTGGCAATGGATCTTTTAGTGGCAGGTTTCCCTTTACCAACCTCACCATAAGTGAGGAACAGTTGGAGGGAGTCAAACTTGTGACCCTTGGTACATTCTATGTAGTAACTAAGGGCTCTTTTGACATCTAAACTGTGCAGTCTCCTCTTGCCAGAGGAGGAATGGTCAGTGAAGTACACAGGGAGAGACATAGATTGATTAAGGTCGAAGTCTGAAACCACCTTAGGCAAGAACTTTCTGCTAGTCCTGAGGACCACCTTATCTCTATGAAAGGAGATAAAATCAGGCTCCACTGACAATGCTTGTAATTCACTTATGCGCCTGGCAGTGATGGCTACCAAAACACAGTTTTCCAAGTCAAGTACTTAAGCTCTGCTGAAGACAAGGGCTCAAAAGGGGGTTGCATAAGCTGAGCAATGCAAATATTAAGATCCCAGGCAGGGGCAGGGTCCCTGAATGGAGGGTTGGTGTGAAGCAACCCCTTGAAAAACTTGGAGAATACAAGATGAGCTGAAAGAGAAGAGGGTTTACCTGCTGATAAGAAAGCAGACACGGCTGCCAGGTGCACTTTTAGGGTAGCTGGTTTCAGCCCCAAAGTATTAAAATGCACCATATAATCCAGGACTGTGGGTAAGTCAGCAGATTCTGGGGAAATATGCTTGCCAGAGCACCATATGGAAAATCTCTTCCATTTGGAATTATAAGTAGCCCTGGTGGATGGCTTCCTAGAAGCCTTCAATATATCCAATACACCTTGGGAGAGGTGTAGGTCAGCAAACTCTAACTCTTCAGAGCCAGGCCTTGAGATTGAGAGATTTGAGATTGGTACCAAACCCTCCCTGAGCACAGGTTAACAGGTTGTGATTCCTGGGAAGACACAGGGAAGGTGGACTGCTAAGGACATAAGGAATGGGTACCAAGGCTGTCTGGCCCAATCTGGAGCAATCAGGATCATCCTGCAGGGTTGAGATCTGATTTTGACTAGCACCTTGAACAGAAGAGGGAAGGGGGGGGAAGCATAGAGAAACTTCCCTTCCCAACTGAGAAGAAAGGCATCCAGAGGGACTGAGCCCAACACTGGGGGCCTGCAGCAAAAAAGGGGAAGTTGGTGATTGTCTGGGGCTGCAAAAAGATCTATCTGTGGGGTGCCCCATCTGGCAAATACTACCTCCAATACTAGGGGATCCAGTGACCATTCGTGATGGCCCTGGGAAATCCTGCTGAGAGCAACTGCCAGGACATTGTCCTTGCCTGGGAGGTGAACTGCCGTAAGGGAGGTGTTCAGGGAATACGCCAGAGACCACAACTTCATTGCTTCAGTGCACAAGGCCGTAGACTGAGTGCCTCCTTGCTTGTTGATGTACCACATTGTAGTGGTGTTGTCTGTTCTGATCTGTACAACTTTGTTCTGAACAGAGGTGGAAAAAATGTGAAGTGCTAGAAAAACTGCTCTGAGTTCCAACAGATTGATGTGGAGCAGAGATTCCTGAAGGGACCACAATTCCTGGGTAGTGAGATCGCCCATGTGAGCTCCCCACCCCAAGAGGGATGCATCTGTAGTAAGGATTAAGGAGTGAGACTGAGGGGTGAAGGGGACCCCCTGTCTCAGATTGCTCTGGTCCTGCCACCACTGAAGGGCTTGGATCAGGGTTCGAGTCACTTGAATCAATTTGGTCAGAGGGTTTTGCCTTTGAGACCAAAAGGTTCTCAAATGGAACTGGATGTCCCTCATCTGAAATCTTGCTCCCTGCACTACTGCTGTAGAAGCAGCCATGTGCCCCAGGAGCTGCAGAAAATGCCTTGCTGGTCGAGACACCTGCAGGGTGAAAGAGGAGGCCAGAGAGACCAAGGTCCTTGCTTTTTCCAGAGGAAGGAAGGCTCTGGCCTCTTTTGTGTTCAGTTCTGCTCCTATGAAGGTGAGAAGCTGGACAGGCTCTAGAACTGACTTTGGAAGATTGAGAAGGAAACCTAGAGATGTGAGCAGTTGCTGAGTTACCTGAAGGTGTAGTTTGACTTGTTCTGGAGACTGGCCTACTATGAGCCAGTCATCTAGGTAAGGAAAAATGGCAATCTTTTGCCTTCTTAAGTGAGCAACTGCTACTGCCAGGCATTTTGTGAATACCCTCGGGGCGGAGGTGAGGCCGAAGGGCATTGCTCTGAACTGGTAATGGCCTGAGGGCAGTTCGAATCTGAGGTACTTTCGATGGGAGCTTCTGATAAGAACATGGAAGTAGGCATCCTTGAGGTCCAGGGATGCTAGCCAGTCCCCTGGCCTTAGAGAGGGTAAAATAATTCCCAGAGTCACCATTTTGAATTTTGGTTTTAAAGGTGCTTGTTTAGGTATCTGAGATCCAGGATGGCCACCATTCTCCTGTCTTTTTGGGGTAAGGAAGTACCTGGAGTACAACCCTTTGCCCTGGTGTAGGGTGGAACCCTTTCCACAGCTCTGAGAGCCAGGAGGTAGAAACTTCTGTTTCTAGGGCAAGTGCCTCTGATGGATTTGCAGGTGGAAAGGACCTGGCTCTCATCTTTGGAAATTTTTTGAAGCTGAGAACCAGTCCCTGGCTTACTACTTCCAGGACCCACTTGTCTGACGTTAGAGACTTCCAGTCCTGGACAAAGTAAGCCAGCCTGCCCCCTACAGGTAGAGGAGAATCGGCCCTGGCTAGCCCATCAGGGTGCCTGCTTGGCAGGGGCTTTGGGCTGAGGGGTGGAAGCAGGCTTGCTTGTACCCCGTCTGCCTCTCCCTCTAAAGAACCCCCTCTGGGCATAAGCAGAAGAGGAGGCCTGGGCTTGGTAAAAAGGCCTATGAAAAGGCCTGCCCCTGCCCCTGGGATGCTGCCTTTGAGGAGTGGCCTGCCTTTCCTTGGCCTGTGCACTCCTATAGGTGGTCCTATGTTCATCCATTTTCTTCATGTAATTCTCTGTCTGCTCCCCAAACTGAGAATTGCCCACAACAGGAAAATCCATGGCCTTAGACTGGGTATCCTGTGACAGGGTAGTACATCTGAGCCAAGCCATTCTGTGAAGTGCCACAGATGTAGCCATGACCCTTGATGACACATCATTAGAGTCCACTGCAGCATGGAATTGCACCTTGGATGCCTCAATACCATCCGCAGCCACCTGTTCCAGCTCCCTGGCAAGCTGGTCAGGGACCTGTTTTGCTAGATCCAGCACAGTATCCCATCTGGATTTCTGGTACCTAGCAGCATAAGCCATATAATTTGCCTGTCTGAGTCCCAAAGATGCTGCCATGTACTGTTTCTTTGCCATGGCATCAATCCTCCTGGAGTCCTTTTCAGGGGGGTGCGAAGCTAGAGGAATATTTGCCTTGTCACAGGCTGCAGCCTGCACTACCCCCACATGGCTGCATTGCTGTGTGAGGAACTCCGTATCAGAGCCTGATAATGTATACCTCTTGTCCATCCTTTTATCAACAGAAGGTATAGTGTGAGGAGTTTTTAAAATTTTTACTGTCTGTTTCCGAAAAGATTTATGCAAAGGAATAGACAGTCTCCTAGACTCTGGAATATCCATCATTTCTACATAATCAGGCTCCTCTTGGTCATCAACAGCTTCCTCAACAGGAGGTGGAGAGTTTCAACAACTTTTATAGAACATAAAATGAGAAGGGACTCAGAGAGCCTGGGAGGAAAACCCTGACGGTCTGTCTGGAGAGATGTCCGGTTCAATGGGCACATCCAGACTTTCAAAACCACATTCACTCTCCTCATACTCCTCTTCCCCCTCCTCTGGTTCATAAAATCCTCAAATTCATAATCTTGAACCGGTGGAACCGGCCGAACCGAGCGCTTCCCTGATGGTGTCGGTTTGGTCGGAACCGGGAAAAGTGACTGGACAATTTGAATTGCTTTAGCTATTTCCTCAGCGGTTGGAGAGAGAACTTTTGGCTCCACACCAGCTGACTTTCTAGTCCTTTTAGTTGGAATTGGCTTCTCAGAGCTGGCTCTTTGTTTGCCCGAGGAAGTATCACCCTGGTCAGAGAGCACTCCCTCCGGTTCGGTTGGAACTGAACCAGGCTAGCCATCCGGGTCAGCGGACTTTTTGACCTCCCTTTCCCTGAGCCTACCAACTCTCTTTTCTATGGTGGCAGCAGGAAAATTCTTACAAATCTGGCAGTCTGCATTGAGGTGGTCAAACCTCAGACAATACACACAGGTGTGTGGGTCAGCCTTAGCAAAGGCTTCCCCACAAACACTACAGTGCTGAAACCCAGTGGGCCTGGTTTTTCTTTTAGGTTTCTCAGACATAGTGCCAGCCTAACCAAACTTGCCCATTTATGGCAATCCGCCAAGCAAGACTCTCTTATCGATTCCCAACCGTGTCACGGGTCGTGGAAAAAACCGTAATGAAATCTGTTTTTTTTAGAACCGATAAGAACCGGGAACCACACTCTAAATCAGGACTAGTAAATTTTGAAAATAACCTGATTGGTTCAAACCGAACCAAAAAGCATTTACAAGTTCCACACAGAATAAATATAAATGTAAGCCTATCTATTACTTACAATACCACAGACAGAGCTTGAACCGACCAGTTGCGGTTTAATTTCGGTCAAAAAACCGATAAAATAATACTTTAACCGACAAAATGAACCGAGCAGAAGGAGAAATCTCTGGAGCGACTGTTCAGTGAGGCGGAGTAAAGAATCTGACAGTTTGAGTTTGAAGAACAACAGACAGAGTTTTCAACCGAGCTTGCGCTCAAAGTTCCATGCCTGGCACGGAAAGTTAACTCTTTCACCTCCGGAGCAGTTCGAAGGTTGGGACTCACTGCATATGTCATAATATAGCAAGACTTCATGTTGTTTGAATGACACTGCCACTGTTCATAAGGAGGGCTCTCAAAAAGCCTATGTTGAAAATTTGGTGGACAAATTCCTAAAAATAACTGTTTTATGAGCGTGCATTGCGCAGTTCCTCGCATGCCTTTCGTAAATTCAGCAATTTTCAATATTTTCCTCAGATTTTTCAACATTTGCCATTTGTTACACCTCCTTATGAGCAGTACAGCTATCATTTTTCACATCTTGCCCAAAACGTGTTTCCGCCCATGTAGCGTACAATGGCACAGCCAGTGTGCGAAATCAATGTATGGGACACATTAAGAAAATCACAGTGGCACTGTTCATGAGGAGAGGTCTTAAAATGGCTATGCTGAAAATTTGGTGAAAAAATTCCTAAAAATGACTTTTACAAGCGTGCGCTGCGCAGTTGCTATGCACGCTCCTAAGATCGCGAATTTTCTATATTTTCACTCCAGATTTTCCACATTGCCATTTTATTACACTTCCTTATGAACAATACAGCTGCCATTTTTCACAGTCGCCCCAAATGTGTTTCCGCACATGTAGCGCACAATGGTGCAGTCGGTGTACGAAAGCAATGTTTGGGACAGATTAAGGAAATCACAGTTACACTGTTCATGAGCAGAGGTCTTAAAATGGCTATGTTGAAAATTTGGTGGCAAAGTCCATAAAATGACTGCGTTATGAGTGAAGCATTGTGCAGTTTCCACGCACCCTCATAAGTTCATGACTTTGCAATATTTTCAGTCCAGATTTTCACCAGTGGCATTTTCCACACTTCATTATGAACAGTACAGCTGTCATTTTTACAACATGGCGAAATGTGTTTCACACTTTCCAGCGCAGAGATGTGTGGTCGCTGTGGGAAATCATTGTTTGGGACACATAAAGAAAATCACAGTGACACTGTTCATGATCTGAGGTCCCAAAATGCCTGTGTTGACAATCTGCTGTAAAAAATCCCCAACCTAATTACATTATGGGTGTGCGTTGCACAGTTTCTATGCACGCTCGTGACTTCACCAGTTTTTTTAATATTTTTACTGCAGATTTGCAACATTGCCATGTTTTACACCTCCCCATGAACAGTACAGCTGTCATTTTTCACATCTTGTTGGGAATGTGTTTTTGCACCTGTGGTGCTAAATGCTATAGTCACTGTGCATAAGCAGCTTTCAGCTAACAAACTGATATTGTCACTGTTCATGAGGTGGGGTCAGAAAAAAAAATGTTGAAACTTTGTAGTGAAAATACCAACGAATGCCTGAGGTGTTAGGGTTTCCAACCATAACACCCCACCCAGTAGAGAATGACAGGCATCAGGGGTGTGACTTGGGATTCTTGCCTGTAATGCTCATGCCATTCCACATCCTGCAGCCAGTGAGAGGCATCGAGGTATGCCTTGGACTCTTCGGCCGCAAAGTTCACCCCATTCTCCTATACCGCACCCATCTCACCATATTTCCTGATGGAATGGGGTGCGTAGAAGGGCCAAAGAACCCAGGGCACACCGTGACACTTGTTAGTGTCTGCAGAGTAGGGTGTGGTGAAATGGCATGGCCGTTATGCCTGATGACCCAAAGGCACACCCCAATGCCTGTCACTCTCTGCAGGGTGGTGGTGGGGTTGGCTTCAGTTCAATACTTCACTGCCATTTCTATTATGCAGCTCTGTAACTTCTACACTACCAATGCCAATGCTAGCAAGCAAACATTCGGCATTGACAAATGCTTGTTTTTTTTTGCATGGTGGGCTAGTGGAGAATATTCCTTCAGCAGTCAAGGAAAAGGAAATGTGTGGGATGACTGAGCTCCTAAACTGCACATGGGTGGCTTCAGTTAAAGAATGTATTAAGTGGTAGGACATTGTGGAGACAGTTTTGCAGATGTGATTCATTTAGAATCTGGGTCACAGCTGTTGGGGCTGTGCTGTCCCTTTCACTTCAGTGTCTGATTCTGAGTCACATAGACTTCCTACACTAAGGTAGTACTGATTGTAACAGGACCTGTTGCAATTTGAACTATTTTGAATTTCAAACCATTTGTACCTGTTTTAATGGACATTGTTTTGTATTTGTTTGTTACCAGTGATAGTATTTTTAGTTGTGTCTGCCAGGACCAGGTGTGGTTTACAATAGATGACCATGATTTTTATTTATTTTAAGGCTTCCTAGGCACAGGTGCCTGTTTTCACAGGCGACCCAGGAGCACTGGAATGGTTAAATGACTTGCTCAGTGTCACACAGTATGCAAGTGGAGGTTGTGGGAATCAAACCCAGGTCTGCTGCATGTAATAAGCTCATTCACAGCTTGTTACTCTAACCTCCAGACTATACCACCAGCCCAGATCCCTGTGGGAGTCTTGTTACAACAAACTAAAAAAATGAATTTTAATGTCTGAAAAGTAAATCACTTGTCAATACCCTAACTCTAGAAATATGTGAAGCATACAGTCACCACAAAGAAGTCATCTCACACAAGGCTTTAAACTGTATGCTAATTTATCTAAGCACATATGGGCTACACAAACTAAGCAGTTGTGTTTAGTACAATGTGCCTCCCATCTGACCCATTGGCATGCATTACACACTGATTTGAACAGCCGCAGATGGTCCCTGTTCCAAAAAGTGTAGGGCCCTGGTACCACTGGAAGTACAGTATAATTTCAACATTGATAATGTCCCTCGATATTTTGTCTGCCGAGGGGCATGCCCAATCCCCCTCGGCATCATGCCTCCCCAACACAGAACCTTTTTCTTTGCTGACAGGGTGCCAAATCCCCAGCGGCTCCAGTTCCCCTCCTCAAATATACAGGTGCAAAGCTGGAAGCATACTCCAGCATGTCAAATGTGCATGTAAAACAAGAAAACCTTCTGGCGAAGTTTTTTTTTTAAACCTGCAAACAAGAAAATGGTCCCTTGTCTGCAGTGCCGCCTCCCCAACCCGCACCCACCCTCTGCGTACCCACCTCCTCACACCCTCCTTACCCCATATTTACCTCAGGAGCCCGGCGCGATGCTCTTCAGTAGAGCGGGAGCATGTCTCCACTCTTCAAAGCCAACCGCAAACAAGAAATGCTGGTAAGTTGTATAATGGCATAAATGGGGGGGGGGAGGGTTCAACTTAGATGGATATCATGGCCATTTTTGCAGCTTTTATCACCAAATTTTCAACATGGGGTTCTTGGGACCCCACCTCATGAACTCAGTTACTGTCATGTTGTTTTGGTCCTGAAAGGTGATTTGCGCCGTCACTGCATGGAATCACCTTCCAGGACTGATTAATGAAATATCAGTGTCACTGTTAATGGATGGGCTCCCAAAAAGCCCTATGTTACAATTGTGAACTTCCTCAAAATAATTGTGTTACAAGTGTGCATTATGCAGTTCCCATGCATGCTCGGAACTTCAAGAATTTTTAATATTTTCACTCTGGATTTTCAACATTGCCATTTTCCATTTCTCCTTATGAACAGTACAGCTGTCATTTTTCACATCCTGCCCAAAACTTTCACACCTGTTGCACACAATGGGCACAGTCGCTGTGCAAAATCAACGTTCAGGACAGATTAAGAAAATTACAGTGCCACTGTTCATGAGCGGAGGTCCCAAAATGCCTATGTTGAAAATCTGGTGTAAAAAATCCCCAAAATAGTTGCATTATGGGTGTGCGTTGTGTAGTTTCTAGGCATACTCATGACTTCACCAACTTTGTTATAGTTTCACTCCAGATTTTCAACATTACCATTTATTTACACCTCCTCATAAACAGTACAGCTGTCATTTTTCACATCCTGTTCGAAATGTGTTTTCACACCTGTGGTGCCAAATGGCACAGTCACTGTGCAAAATCACCTTTTGGCTAATGAGCTGATAGTGTCACTATTCATACAGTGGGGTCACAAAAAGCCCATGTTGAAAACTGGGAGGGAAAATACCAAGAAATGCCCAGGGAGTTAGGGTTTCTGACCATAACACCCTAGGCTGCAGGGCCTTACAGGTGTCAAGGGTATGACTTGGGACTGTCAACAGTAATGCTGATGCCATTCTACCCCCACCCCCACCCTGCAGCCAGTGACAGGCATCAAGGTGTGCCTTGGACTCTTTGGACCCAAAGTTCACCCCTTTCTCCTATACTGCACCCATTTCAGCATATTTCCTTATGGAATGGGTGAGTGTAAAGCCTGAACACGAGGTACACCTTGACACTTGTCAGTGTCTGCAGGGTAGGGTGAGGTGAAATGGTGTGAGCATTATGGGTGATGACCCAAAGGCACACCCCAATGCCTGTCCATCTCTACAAGGTGAGGGTGGAGTTGGCATCACTTTAACACTTCACTGCCATTCCTATTCTGCATCTGTCTAACTCCTGCACTTCCAATGCTAATGCCAGCAAGCAAACATTCAGCATTTACAAATGCTTGTTTGTTATTTGATTTGTTATTGTAAATCATAAGGCAGACATTCTGTAGAGACTAATGGGTGTTGACACATTATCTTCATACTATTAATGTAGCACACAGGAACAGCTGAGATTTCAGCAATCATAAAATGGAGTCACCCAAGGAAGTTACAGAGAACTACTGCTAATAGTAAAGGCAAACTAAAACTCATATTTATATCCCCCAACTGCTATTGATAAGGAGCTGATGGTGGCAAGAAAGTAGATAACATCTGTAAAATGTGAGGGTTCAGTGCCCTTTGAAGGAACAAAATACTGCATGGAACTGGGTCAATAGTTTTGGATACACGCAGAGAGTAAACAATGTTTTCAATGAGAACTGTCCTAGCAGATTTCTAAACTACAGATGAGCCAAACTGAAAATTGCCCACTGTGAATATGTCTAATCTGGCATTTTAAACACAGACGTAGCTGGCCTGAAGGAATGTGGTTTCCCACTGGCACTTTGGCACTTTGACATCATGACTTTGTACAGGGAACATACACTGAGTGTGTCCAAGTTGTTGAAAAATCACATGACTGGCAGCAGCTGATGCTGGTGATTGGGAACTCCTCATGTTGTATCATCTAAGTGCTATTTACAGACCTCTTACAAAGCGAAGGCCTGTGGCAAGTGATTACTGAAGGAGCTCCTTTTATGTGAAAAATAAATACTTGTGATCAGACAACTAGCAAAACCATAGAGAATTATGCAATACCATTTTAGCTAGTTAATTCTCACAACAGACCAGAGGGAGGACATAGACACATTACTGTTAGAAGATATACAAAACATGACAGCTAAAGGGGAGGTTCTGATAATGGGAGACTTCAACATGCCAGATACAGATTGGTCAATACCAGCAGGAACATCTGCCAGAACTAGACTCATAGTGGATTCCCTGCAGGGGGAGGGCCTCAAACAACTGGTACAGCAACCCACAAGAGACAGGGCTATCCTAGATCTAGTACTGACTAACAAAGAAGGGATCACAGATCTCCAGGTAGAAGGTCACCTGGGGCCAGTGACCATCACATGGTATGGTTCAATTTGGCTACTACATCTAAATCATCCCATTCCAAGGCAAAAATATGGGACTTCAGAGGAGCTGACTTTGATAAGATGGCCAACAGAGTTAAGCTAGCCCTGGCAAAAGAAACACAGGTGAGGAGGTACAGGCAAAGTGGGCAAGCATTAGGATACAATACTTGAAGCAACATCCCATTGTGTTAGACAGAAAACGAAGTGCAAAAGAAGACGGAAACCACTTTGGTTCTCAAATACAGTAGCAGAAAAGGTCAGAGCCAAAAGGCTGGCCTCAGAAAATATAAGGAACACAGCTGGATGAAGATAGGGAGGCATACCAAACTGCCCTAAGGGAAGCAGGTAAGGCAGTAAGGCAGGCAAAGTCCCAAACTGAGGAAACACTAGCACGAACAGTAAAAGAAGGTGACAAGACTTTCTATAGCTACATTAGTGAAAGGAGAAAGTCCAGAGGGGTATTAAGCTTAATGGAGAAAAGGGAGCATGTGAGGAGGAGGACCTGTAAAGGCATCTATCCTAAATAGATACTTTTGCTCAGTATTTACTGAAGAGAAGGTAGGCAGGCCCACAGCTCAACATCATGGACACAGGGGAGGGAGGTGGGCACTACTCCTTCACAAAAGAAAGGGTCCTACAAGAGCTTGCTAAGCTCAGGGTGGATAAGGCAATGGGACCTGATGGCACATCCCAGGGTACTAAGGAGCTAAAGGAGGAACTAGCAGAGCCATTAGCAGAATTGTTTAGTGAGTCTCTGAGCACAGGAGAGGTCCCAGAAGACTGGAGAAGGGCTCATGTGATCCCACTCCACAAGAGTGGTAGCAGGGAGGAGGCGGGGAACTACAGACCGGTCAGTCTTACCTCAGTAGTGGGCAAGATTATGGAGGCACTCTTAAGGAAAGGATAGTGCAACATCTGGAATCCATAGGGGCACAGGATCCAAGACAGCATGGGTTTACAAAGGAAGGTCCTCACAAACTAATCTCATAGATTTCTTTGACTGGGTAACCAGAGTGGTGGACCAAGGGGAGCAGTTGATGTCGCCTACCTTGACTTCAGCAAAGCTTTTGACACTGTTCCACATAGAAGATTGATAAATAAGCTAGGTAGGCTCGGGTGGGTCAGAAGTTGGTCAACTGGGTGGCAAACTGGTTGACTGGCAGAAAACAGAGAGTGGTAGTAAATGGTATACAGTCAGAAGAGATGCAAGTCACAAGTGGGTACTCAGGATCAGTCCTGGGGCCAGTCCTATTCAACATCTTCATTAGTGACCTCACAGATGGACTAGAGGGTAAGGCTTGTCTCTTTGCAGATGACACCAAGATCTGCAACAGAGTAGATGATCCAGATGGGGTGGGCAGAATGAGAAGAGATCTGGATAAACTAGCAGAATGGTCAGAAGAGTGGCAACTGGGATTTAATGCAAAGAAGTGCAAAATCATGCACATAGGGAAGAGAAACCCTGAAGCCACTTATAGGCTGGGAGGAGTTGCTAGCAGTCACAAAGGAAGAAAGAGACTTGGGCATCATCATCACTGATGACCTAAAATCATCCAAGCAGACCTCTAAAGCAGTAGGTAAGGCTAGGGGGTGTTAGGGTGTATTAGTAGGGTATCACAAGTCGTAAGAGGGAGGTAATAACCTCTGTACAAGACATTGGTTAGGCCCCATATGGAGTACTCCGGCAGTATTGGAGGCCACACCTTCACAAGGACATTAACCAAATTGAGGCAGTCCAGAGAAGGGCAACCAAATGGTGCAGGGACTGCATCAGAAGACATATGAGGACAGATTAACGGAGCTCAATATGTATACCCTTGAGCAAAGGAGGGAGAGAGGTGATAGGATCAGACATTTAAACACAGTAAGGGCATAAACAAGGTGAAAGAGTCTAACATGTTTAAATATAAGAAAATAGCAGGACAAGAGGACACAGCATGAGATTAGAGGGAGGCTGATTAAGTGGGAAATGTGAGGAAATTATTTTTCAGAAAGGTGGTAGATGCATGGAATGGCTTACCACAAGAAGTGGTGGCTATGAATACAGTGCAGGGCTTCAAACAGGCATGGGATAGGCATAAGGGAGCAATACAAATGACTATGAATAGATAGGTCACTGACAGAGCAAAGGCCGATGGCACATTTATAAGGTAGAAAAAGAAATGGGCAGACTGGATGGGCCTTGCGGTCCTTATCTGCCGTCAACTTCTATGTTTCTATGTAACATCTAACTGTAGCTTCAGGCAGTCTGACTAATGGAATTATATTGTAGAGAAGAAGGTTACTAGTCTTGCTACTTCTTCTATCAGGTGATATCCAACCTAACCCTGGCCCATACGTACCCAATACCTTGGTAGCATCCCCCCAGGACCATCAATGGGTGGCCACCAAGGGTCTGAAGATAGCACATATGAACATATGTAGTCTTAGACCAAAAATACATGAAGTCCAGGCCTGGTTGGACCTCTACAAACTGGACTTACTAGCCATCTCTGAAACCTGGCTAAAAGCTCACATCCACAACCACAAGATTCAGGTTGTGGGATACAATAGCTACCGCAATGACAGAGAAAGCAAAAAAGGGGGTGGGGTCCTAATCTATGCTAAGGATGACCTCTCCATGTCACCTCTACCCCAGCAGACTAATCCTACTGCTGAGGGAGAGAGCATATACATCCGGATAACCCTAGGGCACGCCAAACAACTAACAATTGGCTGCGTCTACCACCCACCAAAATCTGCCCTCAAATCCCTTGAAGCCATCACAAATGATATGGCTATCAAGGTAACAATGGAGCAACTAATCCTGGGTGACTTCAACATTAACTGGGCCCAGGACCCTGGTCATGCCTCGAAGTCACTTACCCATGAAACAGGTCTGACGCAGGTCATCTCTGAACCAACCAGACTTAATTACGAAACTGGGAACCACACCACCCTGGACTGGGCTCTGGTGTCTAACCCCACTAATATACAGAGTGCAGGCACAATGGCAGACTCCCTGAGTGACCATTCCCCAATCTTCTGTATATGGAAAAACAAACCACCCAAGGTCCAACCTAGAATTCTCTCCACCCGTGACTTCTCCAAGTTCTCTGAACTATAATACAATTGCTACCTAGGTAGTCTGGACTGGAATCCCATAAATCTTCTCCCTACTCTTACTGAGGCTGTGCAATACTTCCAGGATGAACTAACCACAGCGGCCAACCTCTTTGCTCCAATGAAGAGAATGAGGGCTAAAGGCAACTGCTACAAGTGGATCTCTCCCTCCCTCAAAGCCCTAATGGCTACTTGGGAAAAAGCCTGGAAAAAGTTTAGGCTCTCCTCCCTCCCAGCAGATCTCACTGAATACAAAGCCCTGAGGAACAAAGCCAAGAGAGCCATAAAACTTGCTAAGAGAGATTACTTAACACACCTCCAGAAAACCAGCCTGGGAAACCCCAAGCAATTCTGGAATCATATCAATGACCTGATCAAGGGCAGCAAAAATCCTGAGTCCTGTCCCATGGAGATTAATGGTCAGCTCACAACTGACCCTTCTCAAATACCAGCTGCCCTTAACAGGCACTTCTCAGACCTCGAGGCCTACAAGACCTGCCTGTCTCCCCAGACTCTCTCCCCACCTCAGATGAACCACCTCACATGGAAAGACCCCCATTTCACCTGAGAGTGGCTAAACACACTGAAGTACTAAACCTCCTAAGGAACCTGAAACCAAAAGGGTCAGGGGGACCCGACGGTATCAATCCTCAGCTACTCAAGGCAGGAGCTACCTCCTTAGCCTGGGCTATAACAATGCTCCTCAATCGATCACTGAGGGAAGGAGCAGTCCCTGACCCGTGGAAACTTGCCAATGTTGTCCCTATTCACAAAGGGGTTCTCAGGGAAAAAGTCAACAACTACAGGCCCATCTCCCTCCTCTGCTCACTTGCTAGCGTGCAATAAAGAGCCATCTACAATCAACTCAGGGACTACCTGGAAGCTCATCAGCTCCTTGCCCCCTCCCAACATGGATTTAGAACAAACCATGGTACTGACACTGCCCTCATTAACTTTACAGATGAAGATCTCAGGGCAATGGACAAAGGGATACCCACTGGTGCAGTCTTTATAGACTTATCCAAGGCGTTCAACCTCATCGACCACAACTTGCTGCTACAGAAGCTGCAAAATATAGGCCTAGACAATCATGCCCTGAAGTGGTTTGGGAGCTACTTATCAGGCAGGGCACAGAGGGTCTCATGGAAAGAGACCATGTCTGACCCACTACCCCTAAACCAGGGTGTACCTCAGGGCTCAATTCTAGGCCCCCTCCTGTTTTCCTTGTTTACCAATGACCTGTGTACCCACTGCGGGGAGAGCTCGGTTGTGCAGTACATCGATGATACTGTCATCTTCCGACCCCTGTGTGACGTGGTTGCCCTAGGCCCTCTACTCCAAAAGGATCTCACTTCACTAGAGACTTGGCTATGCAAAAACAGAATGGTACTAAATGCCAACAAGACCAAGGCAATGCTATTTGGGTCAAAATCCCTGAGATTTGACAAGTCCTCATCCCTCTCCTTAACCTCACTCTCTGGTAAAGCCATTAACATTGTCCCCTCCCTTAAATACTTAGGCCTTATGTTGGATCAGAATATCACATACAAGGAACATGTGGACCAGGTCACCAGGACCCTACATCAGAAACTTGGCACCCTGTACCGACTCAGGGACCAACTCATCCCTGAAGCCAGGCTGCCCATAGCTACCAGCGTCCTTCTACCCAACTTGACCTTTGCGGCCCCTATTATACAAGGCATGACTAAACAGGAGATTACCAGGATGCAAACCCTATATAATAAAATAGCTCATTTTACAACCTTAGACCACCCAAGACATCACCACTGTGACACTTTGGCCAATCTTCGTTGGCCCACATTGGTCACCCACCTCCAACACCCCTTGCTTGTCCAGGCCTACAAGCTTCTCAAACCCCACACTCTGCCAAGCATTGCTGGGACCATAACCCTCAAACACAACCCAAGGAACCTAAGGACCTCAGACAGAATGCTATTAGAAGTCCCTAGGGTAAGGACAAACGCTGGTGGAAGATCCTTTTCCTCCCAAGCAGCCTGCCAATGGAAAAAGCTCCCTCCCCAGGTCCAGGCCTCCTCCTCACTCATGAACTTCCACACCAGGCTTAAGTCCCATCTGCTGACCTCAAAAGCATGCCACTGTCATGGCACTTAAAGCTCCTAAGGTACTCCCCTCCTCTCCAGCTCCCGTCTCCTAGCTTAACCTTCCTACTACCTGCCTTATACAGACTGCTCGCCAGAGGCCATGTGTAACCCCTGAATAAACTATATGCAAAGTACTACCAATTGCTTACATGTCATGATGATAACCATGCCTGTACCCATGCCTGCATCCACTGCTTTTCTTTTACCATGCCTGTAACCATGCCTGTATCCACTATTTTTCTTTACTGTTATCACCTCATGATGTAACTCACAATGCCTCAAATATTCCTTATGGCCTTGTTCATTCTTATAACTTGTATTGTTATCCAGGGTTGCCCCTGAAAAAGGGACCTTTGGGGCACAGTGGGCCTACCCGGTCACCAAAATTTAATATATAAAGAAATAAGATGAAAGACTGCAAAATGAGAACCTTACTGTACTGGCAGCTGTATGCCCTACAGTGAGAGCAGGGAAGAGTGAATTTAGAAAACTGTGAATTGTACAAAGCTGCAGGGGTGAATTTTTTGAAAGATTTGACAGTTTTTTTATACTGACTGCTGCTGGTGCTGATGACACAGAAATCCATATTTTATTATGTTTTGCCCTTGGAGCAGGAACAGAGCATAATACATTGACAAATCAGATTGTTTACTGACTATTGGTGGTGCAGCAGGGAATAGAAATTCATCTATTAATTTTTTGCTTGTATGTGAGCCTGCCATCCAGTCAGTTAGTGAAGAGTAAAGCAAAGTGCTGTGTGAGACATACAATATGTCAATGGGGTGATTTTATGACTGTCTTTTGGGGTGTGTTGTCTTGTGGAATTACTCTTCCTTTTTACTTCACGAGGTGTACAGTATGTTACAGCAGCTAGTAATACATTGAGTGGGCAGGTCACATGCACATCTAAGAATCATCAGTGACTATTGTGAGTCATCACTGTTAACATCTGGCAGTGGCTGCACCATGTCATCAGCTGTTGGTCGTGTTGATACATATTGAAAACATGAAGAGAAGAACTGGAGTAGAAAGGGATGCAGAAGGGAGGAAAATAGTAGATAAATGTTTCACTATGCCAGTTCCACTAAGTACAAATTCTGCAGGTGTTGATGGTAATAATAATAATAAATTTTATTTTTAAGCACCTTTCGAAATATCAAGGTGCCGTACAAAGATTAAAACACAATTACATAAACAACAAATACAATAATAAATTAAAATAACAGATCCATTCAACTATGGTGGTTGAGAAAGAGCTGGTCATGATGGAGCAGGGACTGGATAATGATTTTGGGGCTGAGTCAAGGGCTGGAGGTACGATATTATCACTAAAGAAACCCTGGCTCAATAGTCCACAAAAAATCAACTGGTTCATGTCACAACCCCACTCAGCAAGGTCAACCCTCTACTCCCAAAGTGCCAACCTCTGAGCGTAGTATTGTGAACAGTTAACAGAACAGGGTAACCCTCCTGTCTGTTTTGTGGGTTCGAGTCAAACTTTGGTCTCAAGTTCTGGAGGGATTCAAACTGTTAAACTATTGCTAGCATACTCAATTGTCAGGCTCAGATAATCTGCTCTTTGGGGAAATGCCAGATATCTTTGGCCTACAGGTACCCAACCAGGTATTATAAAATGAACCCTTAAAACTCTATGCAAGACCTTAGAGAAACTCTTACCTGTTTCTCAATTTGGTATCCCAATAAGCTCAATTTTAATGATCTAAGCTTCACTTACAAAAAAAGAAGTTTCAAGGCACACCGGGCAGTTTCTGTTTTAAAATATATATCTTTACTTTAAGATAGATAAAAATAGGTAAACAGTAAATACAGAACAAAATATCCCCAACGCATACAATTTTAAAAACAAAACAGGTATAACAGTGCAAAAGTCCTACCCACCATTAGACTTATTTATCTAAGGTATTTCTTATAATCTTTCAGTGCTCTTAGATGTTTCTTCTCTCAGTCCAAGTATATGAATGTGTATCAGTGGAATACAGACTATAGTTCAAAAATGCTGTGTTTCATCCCTCTTCATGATGTCATCATCTAGCTCCTTCCTTTCAGGATACATATATAAATATATATATATATATATATATATATATATATATATATATATACACACACACAAAACAGGAAGTCCCATCAAGGTATTGAATTCTGTGACCCCAGCAAGACCCATTGTCCAAATGATGACAATCTTAATTAAGACTGTAATTTCTCAGTCCCTATGATCCATGAGCAGTTATCTTTCTCAAACACATCAAAGGACTTTTTATGACATGAGGTGCAATCAACTGACTTTCCTGAGGATGTCATAAAATGGATATTCCACTTCCTTTTGACACCAGGTGCAATTAAATGACTTTCCTGAGGATGTTATAAAATGGATATATTAGTTCCTGGCTTCAAAGCAAACTGACAAGTTAATTGGATTTAGAGATCTGCTGGTTTAACATATATTCTGTCTTTTGAACTGATACCTGGGGGGTGGGGTTTTGTCATCCCAGGAACAGGATTTTTCATGACAGACAATCCCACTACATTTTTATATTACAAAAATCATAGAGTTATCAGAACCAGCTGTCTAAGTGTCACAGTTCATATTAGTCCACAAAAAAATCCACCAGCCTTATTTCCACTTCAGTGCAATCAGTCATTTTTGAAAACATATTTTATTGAGCAATGCAATCAGAAACAGCAGTACATATGCATCAACAATTCATGAATTTACATACACACATATGCAGAAAAGTTTAAGGCAAACAAAGTCAGAGTCAAAAGAAAATAAAACAATTGGAATAATAAGCATTCTTTGCCTGGAAATAGGCCTTTATTTTGGAAATAAATAAATGGTGGGTATTGTCAATGATTTGGAGAGTCTATGCTCTGAGCAAATGCATCCTGAGCTCTGTCTGCCAAATAGGCCGAATGCCAACTTCCATTGCCTGTAAAAGAGGACCCCAAATCTTATCGATCTGGAAACCGAGACCGTTGTGTCTAGGTATGATCACTCTAGTATTGCTAGTTTACTTTGGGAAAGGTGGTTCCAATCTCAAAAAGAATTTGGAGCTGTTACAGTAGTGGTTCCAAGCTCAACAGTTCAAACTTAGTCAGATGGATATACAGGCAGGATTTAATACCAGCTTGTTTAATACTATTTATTACCATTCTCATATATATTTACATTTGAAGGTTTGTTGGTAATTTGTTTCAGAAGGACTTTATTGTTAACATGTCCAACTGTAATCTTAAATCCTTATAAGTATTGTTGATTTACATGGATTATAAAACACCTGTTTTGGGCATTATAGGGTGAATTTTTCACCTGGCAAAACTTTTGAATACATAATTATCGATTTAGTCCAATAGCATGCTGCAAGTGCTAAATTTTGGGACTTTCTCTTGTTCACTGTTATGTACTTGTCTCCCAATTATGGGGTAACAAAAGATACAGAATGATATCTCCTATTGTTACATTACTATATTTGTCAAATCCTGAATTTGAAACCAAGGTTTTTTTTTTTTTTACTCTGTATTGCACATGGTAAAAGAATAAAAATAAAATATAGAAAAAAGTAACATAAAAGGCTAGACTTCTTGAGGTCATGTAGATCGATGGTCAGAGGGATACTGACCTGCAAGAAGAAAGAAAATGTGAGTTTTCATGCCTTGGATAAAGTGACTGAACTGAGAAAAATCAGAAGAAAGATTGTTTCTGGAAATACTGCTGTGTTTCAGCATTTATATTTGATTTATTTTCTTGAAAGTTTTTTTTCTGTTTTTTTTATTTAGAAACTTTTTTTGTTATTTGTTTTTCTTTTATTTTTGGATTTCTGATAAATAAATATCACACTCTGTGTGCAAAACTACTTTCCTGACTATTTGTCAATCTATCATCCTACACCTTCGCAGTCAGCAAATTCCAGTTTTATGGAATTGTTCATTAAATAGTACAATGTGCACAAGGCTCATGGGATTTGACTATAAGTACAGATGTTATTTTGCAATTTATGGCAGCAGAATAACATTGGTGCACACAGTCTTCTTGTAAGGTATAAGAACCTACCAAATTTAGTGGCATTGCATTCTCTAGTTTTAAAGTTTCAGGGGTTTATAAATTTGTAGTTTACATTATTGCAAAATTAAATTTTTAAATGTTGTAAAAGTTTGACTACTTTTAATTCAATCCCATTTAAAGCTGCAAATATTAACTTTTTTCAGAAATGACAATATGGTATAGTAGTTCCAATGTTTCAACTCTTGTTAAATTTGGATATGTTGTTTTATAATTAGTGGGAAAGAAACTGAAATTTAAAATTTGGCAAGATGTTTGGCAGGCTATAACTCAGTCCCATTTGAAGTTAGAAATCTGAAGCTATGTACATATACAAATGTAGTGATAACCTGTACATCTGTCACATTTTATAAAATTTCAATGTATACTACAGAATCAAAATGATACTAAAATTACAGAAATCTAAATTTTGGCAAAATGTTTGGCTACCTACAACTCAGCTCCCACTGAAGCTTGAGACTTAAAACATGCAGCATGGAAGTTTCTCTAAATCCTGAAATTGTGGCAAAATTAGGATAAGAAATGTTAACATTATCTCAAAATAACTGAAAATTAAATTTTGATTAATTGTTTGGCCACCCATACCTCTGCCCCCTTTCAGCCTATGATACTGATATTTGGCACACTTTTGTACACCATTGGGTACTGTCTTATGTTCTTATATTGGTGTTATTTGGATTCATACTTGTAAAATTATAGTGAAATAACTGACATTTAAACTTTGGTGAGATTCTTCAGAATTTTCATGAAAATTCTGCAAAATTCCACTGAATTGGAATGGTCATTCTGCAGGCAGAATTTTATGTTTCACACAGCTCTAGCATTGTCATTGGGGCAGGCAGTCCCCTAAGGAAACTCAAAGGGAACAGGTAAGAAGAAAAGTCTCCTATTGTTTTATTTTCCTACAAGAATCAAATTAATTACAGAGCACATGAATAGGGCTAATGAATTACTGATATTTTAGTATTGCAATGAGCTTCTTTTCTGTTTATCTAGGATTTTTTAACAATATACCAAAAGAAAAACCCACAGGTAGCTACGCCCTGTGAAGCCTCTCATATAGCTTCTTAATCTGCCTTAAAGTTAACACACGCTTTGGAAAGTTTTCTATAAGTTATGCCCTTCCCCAAGTGTGCAACAATCTTTAAAAATCTCTGAAACTAGCCAACCCCATAAAATTTTCCATGTTCAAAAAGTTATACTGGCTCCTTCAGCTAATCCTGCAGCTGTTTCTGCTGATGTTCTGACATCTTTTTTTTCTACTCCCTCTGCCGGCTTGTACTCTGGAGGGCACCCCCAGCCCCAGCCCCCAGCATCCACCAGCTGGCCTTAACCAGAACTCCAGGGCTTGCCCCCCTGGTGAGGTCGGTGGGTTCTCCCAACCCCCACCGAGGTACAATTTTCAGTGGGTCAGGACCATGGTTAGCCAGGAACAGAGCCTGTGAGGCGCCCTTCACCATTGTGTCATGGCAGCTCCTTTTTCTCCGGTGTTCTTCCCTGGAGCTGGGGGCATGCAATGATGTCAACAGGGGGAAATAAGCATGCATCTGCATGCACTCCCTCCAAGCATCTGCTCCAACTCCTCCCTGACTGCAGCATGGCACCTTGTCCCCCAGCCTCCACTAGGGGGTGAATGGGTGCCAATTACTGGGGACCCCCTCCCCGGAGAAGGAGAAAAGTCCATCAGATGCACAATCCTTCTCCTCCACTACTGACCCCCAGCAGCCTGTGCTCATTACCGAACACAGGTCACTGGCATAGTGTGAGGTAAGGTGTCCAGCGCCTCAGCCCTCAGTGCCACTGGGCCAGATGATGTCCTGACATCATAGTTCTCACCAACAGCACTTGCCCCCCTAGCTGTCCCCTGGAACCCCTCCATCTGCAACTCTTCTGCAATTCCTTCCTCCTCCTTATTTCTTTATGAACCCTCATGTAAATATTGTATATAGTTGTACATATTATCACTGTATGTATTAAATTATACTGTCTTTTTTTGTATTGGTTGGTTAACTCCTGTTTTTTTACCATTATACCAATTACTGTAGCCTTCCTTTGTTGTGTATCTGTATTATTACTGCTCACGTGTATACTGTATGTCCAGGTCCACCTTGAAAATGAGCTCACTCAATGGTGCTTCATCTGGTAAAATAAAGACTTGATTGACTGATTGAAAAATAATATTTTAGCAAACAGCAAGGCCCCATTTTTGCATACTAGACCCCACTAAACCTCTAGTAGAGAATTAATAACATAATAACTCTGGTATTATTCTATTCTTAACCTACATCAGTCAAAGACTGCAGTATCCTTTTAACATAATAAAACATGAGCTCTCTGTTTTTAACTTTTACTGTGAATTTTGCCTCTTTGTCTGCGTTTTATTTCTGCCCATGGCACTTTATACCTTCATGTAGCCCACTATGGCACATTTCATATGTCATCAGAGTTCTCTGGGAAGGACCTAAAAGGATGAAAAAGAAAACACAGTGGAATTAGTAAGACAGAGATGGGGAGGTGGGGCTTCACAGGAGGCCAACCTGATGGGGAAAGAAGAAAAAAGCAGGATAGATTTTCAGATAAAGGTTTAATGCTGTGCAACAGTCTTTTGTTATTAATAAGGAGATAGAAAAGAGTCCTTCCAATTATATTGTGTTCTACCCTATCACATTGACCATTAGCTGTTAATTGCATTCTATCTTTCTGAAGGTACAAACCTAGGTTATTGATCCAGTGTGCCATCTATGGTGAGGTTGAGGAACCACATTGCTGAGTGATGGTCATCTCCTGATGATGCAGCACAACTACGAAACTGGTAGAGGTGTTCTGTAAAGCCCAAGCTGTTGCAGCATTTGTCATGTTTTGGATCTAATAAAGCCCTTTATGTGCATCAGGATTTGGTGGTGCTGGTGATTGCTGCATGTCATCTTTTGATTTTACTGAGCACGCCAGTGTAGATAGCAGCTGGAATTGGTGTCTTGGGGGGTTGATAAATCCATTGCTGAGCGATGGTTTTTGTAGCATTTATTAATACTGTGGACCATAAAAGAAGTATTCCTCAATGAGCTGTGCACTATGTTTGCCCCCCAAGAAGCAGTTCTAGTGGGGACTTTAGAAGTTTAATGGATAGAACCTGTTCCATGATGCCATGAATGACATGCCAGAAAGGGCACATTTTAGGACAAGTAAGGGTCATATGGAGGAATGTACCATCTCCAGTGTAGCACTTAGGACATGCTGTAGATTTTTCACGGTTTCAAGCATGGGTTCTCACAGGAGTATAGTATGTCCAGTACCATAATTTTAGCTGTATCTGTCTTAATTTGTTTCTTCTGGAGCAGATTACCAAGTGGGTCATTGCCCTCTTCCAGGCTGACTCAGAGATCAGGGAGCCAAGATCATCTGCCCATCTCTGGTGGATTTATTCTGTGATGAGGGAGTCTGCACCTCATAACAAGTTATAGTATATTGAGAGGGGCTTCTGGAGTGATTGTAGAGAGTAGCATTCCTCTTCCACAAGGGAGGTTTTATTTATTTATTGGGAATTCAGAAGTAACATCTTTGAGACATAGGCTCTTTTACAAAGGTTCCACATTGAAAGTTCATAAAAAAGACAATAAAAAACATTGGAATTGGTTTACACAGTCCAAGGTTACTTAACACAAGAAGCAGTATGGCTAGACATAGTAGCTAGGTTAGATACAATGAAAAAACAGGGAATATCTTTACAAATAGTGGAGTACATAGACACAATTATATTGAGAATTATAATGCAGCAAAATGAAGCCTTGTCATCGGAGTAGAAGAGTTTCAAAAGTAGCAGGGATTGAAGATACAAACTGATAAAGGAATAGGAGAGAGGGGGTGTGTAATTGTAGGGAGGAAGTTTAGGGTGTAGTGGGGATGAGAGGTCAGAAGACATTCAGGACCTGGTCTAGTGGACAGGGGAGTAGGAAGGGGCAGAAGAGTTGGAGAGCTAGTGGAGGGATAGAGCAATTGAGGGGAAAGGGGAGGTGAAAAAAGGTGTAGAAGGATTATGGGAGGTGGATAGAGGCATAGAAACAGAGAAAATGGAGATGAAGGGAGACAGGGGTGTCAGCCTGGGGTAATTAAGTGAAGCAGTCACATAGGCCCACGTCACAAGGGTATGAGGAAGACTATGTTTGAACAGGCCTAGAGTGGCTGAATTGGTGATTTCACTGCCCAGCAAGTTGAATAACTTAAGGGCTGTGCCTGAAAATGACTACTGTTAGGATTGAGATGCCCACTCTAGTCATTGGGCCCACCCTGGAGACTATCTCTTAGCATGTGTCTGACCATTAGGTAGGAAAATAGCCGTAATCTTCATGAAGGGATTCACAATACATGGCAGGACCAAATCTCTTAGAGAAGCTCAGAAGAGTTCCCTCCTTAAATCGCAGATCACTTATATTGCTATCCATGCAGGGGCATTAGGGCATTTACCTGTGAGAAGGAAGCTCAGCTGTGCAGCATGATGGTAATTTCTAAAGTTGAGCAAGGCATACCTACCCACCTGAAGTGACTGCTGCAAAACTGCTTTTTATATTCTGGCTGCCTTATACCTCCATATAAACCTGCATATCACTCCATCCATTAAAGAAGTGATTGGGTATCCAAATAGGTAGTGACTGAAATACGTACAGACACCTGGGGAGTATATTCATTTTGACTGTACTGACATGACCAATATCCAACAGTGGCAAGGGGTCCCATCTGTCACCTAGGATGATTGCCAGTAATAGAGGGAAATTCAACTTGAAAAGCTGTGAGAACTTGGCGGACATTTCCACACCAAGGTATTTAATGTGTGTGACCACTAGCAGCCCCATAGCACTGTGTGTCATCTCTTTCCTGTGGCGCCTTCCCACAGGAAGAATCTCACTTTTAGTCCAGTTGATTTTGTATCCTGAAATATTGCCATACTCAGCCAGCAGTTAGTGGATTAGCTAACAGCAAGAGGTCATCCGCAAATGGGGACACATTGAGCTTCACTCCCCCCATCCTTACTCCCGCTATTAGCTAGTGTTTCCTGAAGGCTACAGCTAAGGATTCCAGTGATAGTAGTTATAGAAGTGGCAAAAGAGGTCACCCTTGCCTCGTTCCCCTAGAGAGACTGAGATACTTTGTTAGCCCTCCTTTCATTTGGATTTGGGCAGAGGTTGCAGTGCAAACTGTGGATATCCACCAAAGCGTTTGTTCATGTAGTCCAAATTGTCACAGGGTTTCCATCAAATAGCCCCATTCAACCCTGTTGAATGCTTTCTCAGTGTCAAGGGTAAGGATAACGCCATACCTGTCGGGGTTCTTAGATAATGAGGGTTCATCTAATGTTGTGTTTATCCTGCCTGCCCTTGACAAATCCCACTTGATCTGGATGGATTCAGTGTGGGAGACAGTGCTCTAGCCTTGCCGCAATAATATGAACAAAGATTTTGTAGTCAACTGTTAAAAGGAAAATGGGGCAATATGATGAGCAAAGAGTTGGGTCCTTACTGAATTTAGGGAGGATAATTATATTGGCAAACTGGGATGAAAGTGATAGTTTTTTATGGAAGCTTTCACCCACCGTATTGAACAACAGATCAATCAGTTACTCAAGTAAGGTATTTTATAAAGTTTATGGGTATTCCGTTAGGTCCAGTAGCCTAATCTCCCTTCAGTGCTTATATAGCTGCCAATACCTCATTTTTGGTGAGGGATAATTCTGACTCCTGTATCTGAGATTGCTTTTTCAGGGTAATAGTGGCCTTTTGGAAAAAAGATTATACTCCTCTGCCATGGGAGAGGATTCCAAAGTGTACAGTGTTTGGTAGACGATATTAAAGGCATCACCAATCTCCCCTTGACTAGTGACCTTTCCCCTAACCGGATGCTGTATCTTGAAAATATGGTTTTCTCCTGCTTTAAGTCTTAGTTGCTGGGCTAGCAGTTTACCATCCATGTCGCCTTCATAATAATGTCCCACATTTCTCAAAACAATAGCCCTTTCAGTAGCTGTGCAACCCAATGAGTTAAATTTCATTTTAAATTTTTTAAGAGATTGTATAGACAGGGGCTGGTATTAGTCATATGTAATTTTTCTACTTCAGCCATTTCCATTTTATAGTTTCTCTAGTTTAGGGCATCCCCTGTACACTTATATTTTGCATACGCAATAGATTGTCCCCTTTATAAGCTTTATGGGCTTTACATCGAGTGGTGTGATGTCATTTCTTTGTTATACTGCAGGAATTCATAGATAGCCTGCCCCACTGATTCACAATACTTTGGGTCTTTTAAAAGTACTGGATTCAATCTCCATGGCCTTGAGTGGCACTGAGCAACTCTAATACCCTGACTGGCATGCAGTAGGAAGTGGCCAGATTCTAAGTCTGGGTGATAGGAAATTGCGGTCACTTTAGGTACTAAGCAGGAAGAGGCTAATATAGTATCTATACATGCATATGACTTATGGGCATGGGAGAAGAAACTAGCTGTCAACGGGGTTGTTATGTCACCACACATCTGTAAGTACTTACTTCTTCATTAGATCCTTCAGACCCTTTGCATTTTTAGATTTCTCTACAGGGTGTGGGTTAGCTCTGTTAAGTACTATGTCCATTATGCAATTCATATCTCCTCCCAGAATCTGGGGGTCTGAATAATTTTCCAATTCCAATGCCAGTTTGGGAAAAAAAAGTTGCTATTCCCCCACGTAGAGGCCATATATCATCCCCAATAATTCTACACTAATGTCAGTATGTAGAACTTTAGCTAAAATATAATTGCCCTGTTTGTCTATTGTGGATCTGATGATCAGCTTTGGAAAGCCTGGGCAGAGACAAATAGCTTTTGCTTTTGCCCTGGATAAGAAATTAGAGGCGAGCCATGTTTCTTTCTTCAAGTTGTCATGTGTTCTGCCTCCTTAGGGGACATATGGGTTTCTTTTTGTAATATGATATCTGTTTTTAATTTTTTTAATGTGACTTGCCAGCCATATTCTTTTTATCACATGTTTAAGATCATTTACATTCCAAGTTGTAATATTAAGAATGTCAATCATTAGGTAAGGTAGATGCGGATCTCTGTGCAGACCACCACTCATATGCAGGACCTGTCCACACATCTGTGAGAACATAGTATAACGGGATGTGCTTTAGGGTCATTTGCCCTAACGCTCACCCCATTCCATCTTTAAGGAAGCTGAGATGGTACACTATAGGAGAATGGGGTGAGAGTTAGGGCCGACAACCCTAAGGCACATCCCAAAGCTAGTTGGTGAGTGGAGGATGGGGGTAGGGTTGTGATGGTAGGGTTCGGTTGGGTGGGGTTGAGTCAGGTGTAGTGTTAGGGCTGAAAAACCTAACACCCAATTTCCCTGCCTTTGTCACTTTAGTAAGAACCCTAACTGATGCATTAACAAAGTTTTTTGCAATAAATAGTATTCCCATTTTATGGACATTTTTTGGTATTTTTGCTCAAAACTTTCAATATGTGGTTACGGGAACTTATCTCATGAACACTAGGACTGTTATTTCATTACTGAGTCTGAAAGGTGATTTCACGCAGTGACAATGCCATTCCACACAAGAGGTGCAGAAACGCAATTTGGGCAGGATGTGAAAAATGACAGCTGTATTGTTCATGAAGTGGTGTGAAGAAAAGGCTATGTTGAATATTTGGAGTGAAAATATTAAAATTACAAGACACAAGGTATGTAGGAATATTTAAATGAGCATGTAAATCGAGGGTCTTTTGGTACTTTTGTTCCCAATTTTCAACATGGAGTTTTTGAGACCCCACCTCATGAATACTGGCACTGTCATTTCGTTACTCAGTCCTGAAATGCGATTTTGTGCTGCGACCACAATATTCTGTGCCAGAAGTGAGGAAACACATTTCAGGCAGAATATGAAAAATGTCAGCTGTTCTGTTCATGAGGTAGTGTGAAAGGATGACTATGTTGAAAAGATGGAGTGGAAATATTAAAAATTAGCAAAGTTACATGCGTGCGTAGTAGATTTTTAATGACCGTACATAACTCAGGTGTTTTTTTGGTATTTTTAATCCAAACTTTCAACATGGGCTTTCTGGGGACCCCACCTCAAGAACACTGGCAGTGGTATTCCATTACTTGGTCCTGAAAGGTGATTTTATGCAGGATCTGTGAAATCACCTTATAGGTCCTAGTAATGAAACAACAGTGACGGTGTTCATGAGGACGGGTCCCAAAAAGTGTATGTTGAAAATTTGGTGCAAAAATATCTTACAATGGCGGAGATGTCAACATAACTTCAAAACTCCATTGACAGCCATTATTATTATACAGCACTTACCTTGATTCCTCAGTTTGATGTTGGGTTTTGAAGAGTGCAGACATGTCCTGGTGTACGGAAGATGACAGCAGATGACCTCCAGAGGTAAATATAGAGTATGGGGGAGTGCAGAGAGGTGGGTGCTCAGTAAGAGCATCAGGATGGGGGAAGGGGGTCTCTGGTGACAATCAGAGATAGTTTTCTTTGTTTCAGGTGTTAAAAAAAAGGAAGACATCACGGGACTGTTTTGGTTTTTTCAGAGTACAGAAAATATTTAAACTATTTGGGGACACTGGAAGAAGGCTCCCCAGTGTCCCACAGCACCTGGGGGACACACACTATTTAAATAATTTGTGGACACTGGGAGTGGGTTCCCCAGTCTATCACACTGGCAGGGAGGGGGCAAGTGAATGCTGACATGGGATTGGGCACCCTGATGTCAGCAATTATTATGAAATGAATGGGTGGCGGAGTGGGGAGGGGCATCCGACACTTGGAGTGGGCATCCTGGTGTCGGATTATTATTACAAATACAAAAGTAACTAGCGGAACTGTGATTGGAGGGTAGTGGGTGCCAGTAGACACCAGGGAAATGGTGGCTCTCATGTACAACTGCAGTTGGCACAGGAGTTCCAGCTGCGGCTGTAGTACTCAAGAAAATCCCGCTGTTCTCATACAGAGAACATGGGGAAGCACTCCTCCCACTGACAACAGTGCCACATATTTTGGGAAAAAATTGAGTTCAACTACATCGATGCTTTAGAGAAACCAACAGGGACCCCACTCAGGAAAACCTCAAACCTTGAGAAATTGAGTCACCTCTTTATACCAGGCAGCTTCTGGCTCACTGTTAAGCAGGGAAAGACATAAGAATAAGCAAACTGATTAAGACATGATGGCCAGTAGCTCAGCATAAAGCATTCAGGACCTTGCTGACTGTGCAGAACTAGGGAAGACAAAGTGTGAAACATCATGAGTGCTTCATAGAAGTAACAGGAACCCCACTCAGGTAACCCCAAACCTTGGTTTTGCTATTTAGTCATGTATCCAAAACATAATTGTGGTACGATTTGGCTCTCCTGCCACAACAGAATCATATTACAATTCAATTTCCTCGGCATATAGGATCAGGAATCGTGGGAAGGACATCAGTAGGAGTTTTTTTTATTTTATGGTCTTGAAGAATGGACATTGGGGAGGGGGAAGGATCAGTAAAATAACAGATAATTAGTTTTTTTTTTACACAGGGAAGGGAAGGAATTCAAAACCTTGTCAATTGCACTTAACTTCTTTCATCGAAAAAGAAACCTACATTGAATAAGAATCATAGTATGATTCCATTTCCTTAGCACAACTGAATCATAATAGGATTCAATTTCCTCAGCAGGTGCGGTACAGTGGGACAGGGATCAGACATCGGGGGAAGGGGAAGGCAATGAAACACAAGGAGCTAACATACATCAGAAATAGGGGAGGAAGCACTACAGTACCACAGGATGCACCACAGTACAAGAAGCTTTTTACCAGGCATCAGGGAAAGGGAGGATTTCAGGGCAAAGAATTGCTTCTTTGTTAAGATCATGAAGAACGGACATTGGGTAATCCTTGAATTTTACTGCAGTTCAGTGATACCGATAACTATTTTTTCAGATGCTCACCTTTGACCTTATTTGGCCCCGCTTGTTAGTGCTGTCACAGATTTGGGGATCTTGCAGCACCAATATCTGAGTGGCATTAATAAACTTGTTGCAGATTTTCACCTTTTTTGACCGTTATGTGGCTCAGCACTTTAGTGCAGCCATATTTCATTATTTTCAGTGTCTGCATTCATGTAACTCTCAAGAGTCAGCCCCTGACACTCTTCTATGCCTACTATTGTAAAACTGCTCAAGGAAGACTGATTTAAACAAGACTCACATTGAAGGGAACAACCTTACGCTACCCAGTTGCTACTGTAGTCAAGCTGCTATACTCGCTTATTCTGCCCTAATTTATTGCACTTGCACTTTGTTTTTTTTTCCTCTGTTCATAGCACATAGCACTTCACTGGACTCTCAAGAGTTCTCTGGTTCTACCAGCCATGGTTCAGTTGAGGCTGACGTTTCTATATAAAGCTTTTCTAGGGATATTTAGCATCCAATGAGAATTGTTGCTACAGTACTGCCAACATGGTGGAGACTGTCGAAAGGAACATACCACACGCAGTATACCTCTATGCATGCGCAGTACATTTCAACATAGAATCCTTTGCTGGACCACTCCTCTGACATAGAATCCAATGTTGTGCGGGACATCTATTTTGTTCCCATAGGAAAGAGTTGGAAATACAACATTTAATAACTTTGGAACAGATTAATATTTTTTCACCTAACCATCAAAAGACACATCTGTGAGGCGAAATTATTCTACCCTGAAAATTTCAGCCCAAAAGCTACAGCCTCTTTTGAGATGCAAGTGGACAATCCCCCCCCCCAAAAAAAAAACAACAAAAAACACAACTATCTCTGTTTTTAACACTCTGCATCTCAGAAACCACAGAAGCGATGCAAACCAAATTTGGCACATCAACAGACCTACACTAGTGATGATGTATGCCTTATTTCAGGGCAATCCGTTGAACCAGTCCATAGTTATTAACTAGCAAACATTGGCCTTTAACATTAAACACTATCAGTAACCCTAATTGTGCTGGTGCTACCACACCAGTATAATAAAAATAATAATCTTAGATACAAAATTTCAAAAATGTATATATTAAATTATATCATTTTATATTATTTTAGAATATATTATCTTCTCATATATAATTTCATAGAATATGAGATATCATATTATATTCTCATGTATCATATAATGTAATATTAGATTATATTATCTTCTCATATACAATATCTGCAGCCCTGCCCAATGTTATTCAAAGGCATGTCATGTGACAGTGGTCAAGAACAAGAAATATCTTGCAATCACCACCAAATTCCTCCATCAATTTGCCTAACCCCCACCAACAGTTCACTGTACCTAAAAAATGGATCCTCTGCAGTTTGTATTTTACAGACAACATCATGAGTGCATTAAAAGCATGGTGCAATAAGTGTGATAGAAAGACTGTTTTGGGTCAGTAAAGTTTATCCAAACTTTGGGAACTACTTTTCTTTGTGATGACTTAAAATGTGAGCATGATGTCCTTCCAATAGCCACGTACTAGCCTAATCCTCACTTGGCTCAGAGAGACAAGACCAGCAGTGACAGAGATAGCTGGGTCAGGTTAGGTATGGGAAGTGGTAGGATAAGATGGTTCATTCAAGTAATGTAGCCACCATGGATGACAGCTAGTGGAGAGTGAAGTTAGAAAACTTTGCTCTGGGGGGGACCACGTGATGCAGGGTACCGGGTAGAAGCTCCTCTGCATTGCTCCAGTCTCCCAACTCAGTAAAAGTGCTTTTTGGAGCATTTAACTAGCCTAAAACCCTACATTTGTATGGCCTACTGCCTTCCTAGCATTGAGTGCTCTTGCTGGGTTAATTTGAGTGATAATGGAGGTCTATATGAAATGGGCACCGCTAAAACATACCCCGCCAGTTTCCTCCGGAGAAGGCCCCGAAGAAATCACGGGCCTCAAGTGGAACTGATAAGCCAGAGGTTGCAAATCAGGGCACGGAGCAGGAACTGCTTACGCTAAGCAGATTCCTGGAGGAATTTAAGCCCTTTCGGGAAGAAATAAAAGAAATAGCATCGGAGATGAAATCTTTAACTAGAAAGCTCGAAGAGATCTCAGTCTTAACCACGGATAACACCGACAGGATTTCCTCCTTGGAGAAACAAGCAGAAAGGTTCAAGCCTGGGATGGTGGCTATGCGGCAGAATCTTGAACATTTTGAAGCTAAACTTGAAGACCTTGAAGGTCATAATCAGAGAAATAATATTGTGATCCTTGGGCTGCCGGAGGGAGAAAAGGGCCAGAACACCATAGCATTTGTCCAGAAGTTGGTGGAGAAGATCGCTGGCCCCTCGCCCTTTGGGGCTAAATATATAAACGAGAGAGCTCACAGATCCCTGAGGCAGAAGCCCCCCCTGGAGAAACACCTCATCCTATAATATGCCGATTTCTAAATTATCTGGAGTGGCAGCACTTGTTGTACTAAGTTAGAGAAATCCAGGAAGTGAGATGGGAGCAAGTCAAACTCAGGCAAGCGCAGGACTTGCCGGGCTCTGTCCGTTTGAAATGCAAAGCATTTCACCCAGTCGTTTCTAAGATTATTGCAGCTGGTCTGAAGTTTTGTATGGTGTATCCGGCCAGGTTACAGGTGCAAGTGGCTGGTACCTGGGTTTCCTATGAGGATCCTGAGGCTGCGATTTCTGGCCTAAAGTTGTCCCTACCTGATCTTTTCAAGCATACATGAGAGGCCCTTCATCATTTAAAGGGAAGAGCTCTGGATCGAAGAGAGGTGGCTGTCACTTGAAGGACTCTTCGGGGATGAATATAAATAACTGTTGGATTCCTATCCAAGCCTGTTTAGAGGGCTTAAGGGACACAATTTCCTTAATATCATCTGGACTTTGTATGGTTGTTTATGCCTTAGTTTTATCTGGGACTGTGATTCCTTTTAAAATGACTGTTTAATTTTATCGTTTACAGACGTTGGGGAGAGTAATTTTGCAGTGTTTTGGTTTAGTACCTCCCCTGCAAGTATGCGAGGGGGAATTGGCTCTGTTAAGGCCTATGGCTTGCACCTTGCAGGGTATCAATACCCATCGTACGGTGGGTTGCTTGGAGAGGGTCTCAGGGCATTTTCTCTACAGTGCCCTATTATGCGCGTTTGGTCCTGCACCACCAGAGGGAGCTCATGCCTCAATGTAATAGGGGCCAGTGATATTAACGGCCCGGGATGGGGGGGTTTCCCTGGCATAAGGGCGTTACAATTGATGGGGTGTGATGGGACTCATTTTCTTGGGTCAAGTGAGTCCTGTTGTGGGCGTGTCCCGTGTGGGGACCGGAAACATTGTCTTTGGTCTGGCTCTAACAGCACCTATTGAGGTGCGTTCCTTTTAGCAGGCAAGGTGTGACAGTTGGTAACTCTCACTATTCCTAGCTCCTATGCTCTATTAACACAGTGTTACTCCCACTGGTTATCAGGAGTGGATCAACTGAGGATCTCACAAATTGTTACTGTTACTCAGGTCATTTACCTCCTGTTGTTTTCATATAGGGGGGCTCACAGATCTTTTCTCTTTTCTCTTTGGGTTTAGGGCGTAATGTTGGGGGCTAGGGAGAAGAAATGGTATGTTGTTGAGCGTTGTTGGTGACAGTTGGGGTAGGGAGGGCGAGGAAGAAGGTAAAATTTTGAGGTTATTAATGTTATGTTGTGATTGGATGTTACTTGGGGGATGGATGGGGTAGTTTGGGCAGGACCGCGGGGTTTGGGGGCGGGAGGATGGCACAGCAGTCTTAGTGGAACAGGGGTACATGGATCACAGTAGTAGTAACTGCCAAAGGTTAATCCCGGGCTTGTTTTGCCAATAAAGATGGCTAGCAATATTAACCTAGCTACGTGGAATGTGAAGGGGGTTAGGAGAAAACCTAAGCAATATAAGGTGCTTAAACACTTGAGGTTGCTGCGTGCGCAGATAACGTTCTTGCCAGAATCTCACCTGCTAGATACTGAGGCATTACAACTCAGGAGACAACAGGTGGGGCAGGTCTTTAATGCCTCAGGTTCTACCAGCAGTTGTGGGGTCATGATGCTGGTTGATAGAGAAGTCCCATTTATCCCTACTCAGGTCTTTAGGGATTCAGAGGGAAGGTACGTCCTAGTTCAGGGTACCCTTTGGGCCATGCCATTATTGCTTGGCAGCATCTATGGACCAAACATGGACGATCCCACCTTTTTTGCAAAGTTGACTACCACAATTCTCCCCTTACTCCCTATTCCCATTATTATGGGGGGTGACTTTAATCTGGTTTTGGACCCTAATATAGACGGGTCCAGAAACGTGTCAAGAGGACTGTCCCTGGGGCAAATGGCCTTCAGGGAATTGTTGGATCAATGTGGATTGTGTGACGTATGGCGAGTCTTGCATCCCAACTCCAGGGAATTTACTTTTAGTTCGCCAGTACACGGCTCGCAGTCTCGCATTGATTACCTTTTGGTCTCTCATGAGCTCTTGCCGGGTGTGCTATCTACCTCGATTCAACCAGGTCCTGTATCAGATCATTCTCTGGTGTTATGTAATCTGGCTTTCTCTAATATTCCCAAGAAAGAAACCCGATGGAAATTAAATGAGCAGCTATTGAAGGAGGAGAAATATTGTCGATTAGTGAAGGCTCAGATTGATTTCTTTTTCTCTACCAACCCAATAGAAAGTGCTACGCTGGCCATTTTATGGGGAGCTTTTAAGGCTTACATTAAGGGTATTCTCATTAGTTTAGCTACAAAGAGGAAAAGGGCTCAGGAAGCAGAGCTATTATTATTATTACTGTCTCAAATATGGGATTTAGAATCTAAGCAACCAAATAATATTTCCAAGGAGGAGAGGCAGAAATTATTAGTAGTTAAGGACAGATATTTAGAATTATTAAGAGAGAAAGCAGAGTTGGCTATAATTCGTACCAAAGCAAGTTTCACGGACCAAGGAGAAAAAGCGGGGCACCTGTTGGCCTTACGTTTAAAACAGCAGGAGTCTGCAAGATTTATACCTCCTATTAGGGCACAAGCAGACGGATCCCTGAGGGTATCCCCCTTAGAGATAGTGCAGGAATTTTCTACATACTACGAGCAGCTATATAGGAATATGGATAGCCCTCCTTCCACAGAAGAGTTGGAAGTGTACCTTAGGGATTCTTGCCTGCCTTCCTTGGCAAATTCCCCCCAAAAATTCTTATCCTCTCCCTTATCACAGGAGGAAATTTCGGCCGTTATTAAGACCCTGCCCTCGGATAAAGCTTGGGGCGAATGGGTTTTCCGCTTTATTTTTATGAAGTTTTCAGGGAACAATTACTGCCTGTGCTCCACCGGCTCTACCTTCATATTCTCTCCGGGGCTGCAGTAGACACTCACTTGTTTGAAGCCCTAATAGTCCTATTACCCAAACCGGACAAAGACCCCGAATCGGTTCAGAGTTACAGGCCAATATCTCTATTGAATCAGGATGTCAAAATTCTTTCGAAGATATTGGCGGATAGACTACTGCTGATTCTTCCGTACCTGATTGGCATGTCTCAAGTTGGGTTTATGAGGGGTCGTTCATCCTCAGACCATTTACGTACCCTCTTGCATGTCTTCCTGGAGTCCAGGGATGCCACCTTTCCCACAGAGTTGGTCTCCCTGGACGCTGAGAAGGCATTTGACCGGGTAAACTGGAACTTCTTATTCCAAGTTCTAAGAGCATTTGGGTTTCCCGCCATGTTTATAGGCTGGATCAGGGCACTATATCGGTCTCCCTCTATGAGGATTTCTGGTAATGGGGCTTTTTCAAAATTTTTCCTGCTACATTTAGGCATAAGACAGGGATGTCCCCTTTCCACCTTATAATTTAATTTTTATTTAGAACCCCTTATTCAAAATATTCTTAACAACACGGGAATACAAGGTATTCTGATTCGGAACAATGTGGTGAAGACAACAGCATATGCTGATGATCTCCTCCTCCATTTCGCCCACCTGGTAACATCCATCCCGAATATGTTAAGTGAGATTGCCAAATTCAGTCTTTTTTTGAATTATAAGTTGAATGCAAACAAGACGTCCTTTTTTCCCCTTAATCACAATGTTTTTAAGGCAGACATTATCCCTCTGGGATTATGCTGGTCTCCCCGTGTTATCAAATACCTGGGTATCAAGTTAACATGTAATACGTCCCTATGGTTTAAAGAAAATTTAGAACCTCTTTCTCAGATGATTGTGCAGGATCTAGAGAGATGGGATAAGCTTCCGACTTCACTATGGAGCCGAATTAACATAATTAAAATGAATGTATTTCCTCTCCTTTTTTACCCCGTTGCATCTCAACTCATTTGTCCCCGTATCCTAGTTTCAGAAAATGCATAAACTTTTCACTAATTTTATCTGGTCTAATAAACATTCCAGGCTGGCCATTCATAAACTAGCCACTCCTAAAAATGAGGGGGGGGGGGATGTGGATTCCTCACTTAGCAATTTATTACTGGGCTAGTCATCTTGCTAAGTACCTGAAATGGGTAAGGCCGGGTCCGGAAAATCTGAGACCAGCCTAGCTCAACATTGAATTAGACTATATCCAGTCTATGAACATGGACCCCTCGACCATGCTCTTCGTCAAAGTCTCCCTTTTACAGAATGCTAGTAAATGCCCCACTCTCATGACCTCGTTAAAGGTTCACTCACAGCTGTGTTCGCTTCTAAGATATAACCCAAGTACAGACCTGTCTCAGTCTATCTGGAATTCTCCGGCTTTTACCATAAATAAGCAGGCAATCTCTCATACATGGCTACCTCAGTTAGGTGAGGGGATAGCTTCCTCATTCTTGGAAGACTCGGGGGCTTGGCTCCCGGTAACCGAGATTCTCAGAAGGTGCAGTATTCCAGACTCTCAGTCATTCAGGGTTTGTCAATTGAAGCATTTGTTAATCACTGTTTTTGGTAAAGTCCCTCCCTGCCCAACAGATTTTGCTTTGGTACCTGTTCTTTCTTCTCTTCTCGAATCCCCAGGGGTTATCTCTAAGATATATCAGGTATTGTATCAATGGCGGTTTGGGAGAGGTAATAGTCCCACTAGTTTTTGGAACCCATTTTTCCCTCAGTCCACTTTCAATTGATCAGCTCTCTGGATGTTCTGTCACAAATATGTGTCCCAAGATAGATTACACCTCATGCAATTTCATATTTTGCATAATATGTACTACACGGCAGTCAAACTGGCAAAATGAGGCCTTCTCGATACTGATAGGTGCACTAGATGCTCCCAGGAAGCTGGGATACATTTTCATATATTTTGGTCGTGCCCAAAGATAGCTTCATTATGGGATTTAATTAAAACCCACCTGAATCCCTTATTGGGATTACAGGACTGCTTTACACTGGATATTTGCCTTTTGGGAGACTTGTCTTCTATTAAGGTTAAAATTCAGAGATTTCATATATCTAAGATCACACTCTCGGTTAAAAAAATTATTCTCAGGCATTGGAAAGATGGAATTTGTCCAACATATCAGGAATGGACACATGAAATCCTTGCTAATCTCCGCACAGGAAAGGCCATTGCAAGCCTCCAAAATAGGCTACAAAAGTATGAGTATATATGGGACCCCCTTCACACTTTAATTATCACTGCTAGGATTTAAAGTGTAACTGGTTACCTGCTATCTTATCAATGATTCGATTGTCTGAGATAGCAGGTTACTACCTAACACTTGAAGGAACTGCTGTGCGGGGGTGGGGGTGGTAGGTGTTGGATTGTACTACTAACTGGCTGTTCATATTTGTATCACTGCCTCCTGTATTGTGGACATTTTGTGAATAATGTGTGAATTGAAAAAAAAAAAGAAAACTTTGCTCTCTGGAGAAATTTAAGAATTTGCCCAAATTCATGAATTTAATCTGCAATTCAAAGTTCAACTTCACATTACAGTTAAAACTTTGCAAATGCAAATTTGATAACTTCACCTGCAAACTGTGCCCCCAAGATGAGGTTTACAATAATCTATGGGACTGGAGTTCACATGGTGCTGTAAAGAGCTGTATTGCCACTCGTAGGCTGAATTCAGTGCAGTTTCATGAAAAGAGAGAGAGAGTAGGAATAAGTCTGTGCTGAATCTCTGTGCCCAAAAAACATTGAAAAAGTATTTAAAACATGCAGCGTTTTCAACCAACTCACTTTCTAAAGCGTTTAGTGTGCTTTGTACCTCTAGAGTAGGGATGTGTGAAAATTAATTTCCAGCTATGAATTTTTACGAAGTACATTTCTCATCTTAAAGTTCTGGAAATCATTTCGAACTTTGCAGAAATTTTGCCTCAAAACTGTAGAAAAAATATAAAAAACTGTGGGATGATTTAGCAGCTGTAAACACTGAATACTGATGGAAATGGGGGGTGCCTTTTTTAGATGATATTCTCTTTGAGAAATTTAGATATAAAAGGAAATGTAACAGCAGGCTTAAAATGGGGAAGGGAGTATCTTACAAGACAGAAGTAAAATGTCATTGGTACAACCTGTTTGCCATTACATGAACAACTGCTTTAAGATTTGCAAATCATACAGTACCTCCAAAGATGCACTGTTCACTAAAAGTGAAAGTGGTTCTAAGCAACATGCATACATCATGTAACTATTTAGGAATTCCTGAGGGATAGCAAAGGACTCCCATGTGCAAGTCCATATGAAATCATTGTAGTTGATGTGCAATACAGTACATCACTGGGACAAATGACCATTTTTGTTAACCTTTACCATTTTAATTTAATTCAGTAAAGGGAATGTGTATAGGATTATAAAACTAACTGCTTTATTTATGATTGCAGAAGTTTATCAAATAAGATTATATTGCTCCCTGTAAAACAAATGGTGTGCTTTGAAAGTTAAAATTGTCCAAGATTCTGACATCATAAAATTTTTTTCAGCCAAGGTTTAAACATCTCATCCTCTTGGTATATTTTTTATAAACTAAAATGCCAAATAAAATTCATTGTTATAAACATTTAGCTTAGTATGATGCAAGTTTAAAATAATTTAGTTACAGACAATTTCCGGTGTTGACATTATCAGGAGTTTGGCGTGGGACTCCTGATGGAGGTCAAGGAAAAGGGCCAGAACTTAAGAACTGAATCTGCTTAGCATCAAATAGTGTCTACATCAGTGAGAGTGAAAGCTCATATTAAACAGTATGTGAATTGAAAACACATTTACTGACATTATACATTTCCGTTAAATAGCCTAGCGTGTAAAAAATGTGCTTCTTTTATTGGGGTAATATTAACATTAAAAACATAAAAGCTTGGGGATAACATGAAATGGGATAACATAAAAGGGGATGGCTGACTACATACAAGAAAGGTGGGGTTTAAACTTGTAAGGGGGAAGGGATAAGGGAGGGCTGACAGAAGCCCTCCCTCCAGATGAGGAGAGTAGCCTTCAAGCCCAAGGGGGAGGGGAAACAGACTGGGAGGTGGAGGTTTCAGGAGGAGCAGGGGAGGATGGAAGTATAGGGAATCTGGGTGGGGTTCAACAAAGAGAATCAGGGATAAGGGGTGGGGGTTAGTGTTAGTAAATGCCAGGAGCTTGGGAAACAAGTTGCCAGAGTTCCAGGCCATGCTGTGGGGGGTGGATGTGGCAGCAGTCATGGAAACATGGGCCAACAAAAAACATGACTGGGACCTAAATGTATGGAGGTACACTATGCTTAGGAATGATAGAAAGGAGGGCAGAGGGGGTGGAGTGGCTATGTTCATTAGAGATGACATAGAAATTGCTATGGTAGAAGAGGCAGAGGGAAATGTGGAGGCCTTATGGGTCACCTTACGATCCCCAGCAGGAGATAAGGTCAAGCTGGGAGTAGCATATAGGCCCCCCAGGATGAGTGATGTTCTAGAGGATGGTTTGCTGGACAACATCATTGCCCAGTGTGGTCCAAAGGGAAGGAGTGGTGTTGATGGGGACCTTATATGCCAGGTACAAACTGGGGAACCATGTCCTCTAAGGTGGACAAGGAGCAGAGGCTGCTGGATGGCTTCCAGGATGTGTTCTTAACACAGCATGTGATGGAGCCCACAAGGGAGGGGCATGTCCTGGATGTGGTTCTGGCAGATGGGGATCTGGTAAGGGACATGGTTGTACAGGACCCCCTGACTGGGAGTGACCACAATACTGTCTGGTTTCAAATAAGCATTGGGGGAGTGGGGGTGAGATCTAGGACACTGGCAGTGGACTTCAGGGGGCAGACTTTATGGGCATGGGAAATATTCTCAAGGATCACTTGAAGGGGATTACCTCAACGACAAGTGTGGAAAGGAGATGGGAGGTCATAAAATGGGGACTTCATGAGGCAGTCAGGATCTGCGCTAAGTTGAAACGTAAGGGAGCAAGGTCACATAAACCATGCTGGTGGTCCAGTGAGGTACAGGTAGCAGTCAGAGAAAAGAAGGCAGCTTACAAAAAATATAAAACAACAAGAGGGGATAGGGATAAGGAAATGTACTAGCTTGCATCTAGAAAAGTCACCCGTATGGTGAGGGAGCAAAGTCCAGTAAAGAGCTGGCTGGCATGGGGATATGGAGGGAAAAGGGGTTCTTCCGGTACATTGGGAGCGGAGAAAATTAAGGGCCATCTCAGCAGATTGAGATCAGAAGGAGGGTGGTGGAAGAGGTGAGGGACCAGGCAGAGGTATTTAACGAGTACTTTGCCTCTGTGTTCACTAGGGAGGGAGATGGGATATCTACAAAGCAAGGCACAAAGGGGATAGAAGCGGCAGGGAGTGGGATCAGGGGAGCAACAGAAATGGAGCAAAAGGGAAGGAAAGGTACCCCAGGGGTGTCACATCTGGATAAGGATAAAAAGACCAGTAAGGTGGAGGGGACGGATGATGCCATCCCCGCCAAAAGGGTGTGGTTAGCCCTCAAGGCCCTAAAGAAAGACAAATCTCCTGGGCCGGATGGCATTCATCCGAGAGTACTATGGGAATTGGTGGACATACTGGATGAACCCCTGGCAGAGCTTTTCAGCAGGTCACTTGAGACAGGGAGGGTACCTAGGGATTGGCGAGAGGCACATGTGGTACCAATCCATAAAGGGGGGTCGAGGGAAGTACCAGGTAACTATAGACCCATCAGTTTGACCTCGGTGGTGGGAAAATTAATGGAGAGTATACTAAAGGAACGATTGGGGGTTTACTTGGAGGAGGTGGGAGGTCTGGATAGTCGGCAACATGGGTTTGTGCCAGGTAGATCATGTCAAACCAACCTTGTGGAGTTCTATGAATGGGTAACATCAGAACTGGACAGTGGTAAGCCTGTGGATGTATTATTCTTGGACTTCAGCAAGGCGTTTGACTCTGTCCCCCACAATGGTCTGGTGGAGAAACTGATGGGGTTAGGAGTAGGCCCTTTGATGGTCAGATGGATTGAAAACTGGATAGCTGGATGCACTCAGAGAGTAGTGGTCTGTGGGGAGCTCTTGAACCCTAGAGAGGTTGGTAGTGGGGTACCACAGGGCTCGGTCCTGGGTCCAATCCTGTTTAATGCATACATATCGGACATCAGGGATGGTATAGGGTGTGAAATGAGTCTCTTCGTGGATGACTCCAAGATGGGAGCAGTAGTTGAGGGAGAAGAGGGGATATTGGCCCTGCAAGGGGACCTGGACACCCTGGAAAGCTGGGCTCACACATGGAAATTAAATTTCAATATCACCAAGTGCAAGGTGTTGCATCTTGGTCGGGGAAACCCTAAACACAGGTACACCTTGGGAGGGGAGGCTCTGGAAGCCTCAATAGGGGAAAAAGACCTAGGGGTCATGGTGGATACATGTATGAATAACTCTGAGCAGTGCAGGAGAGCAGCTAGCAAGGCAAACAGGATGTTGGGATGCATCGTAAGGGGGATCACCTCTAGGAGCAAGGAAGTGATTCTGCTGCTGTGCAATGGACTGGTTAGACCACACCTTGAGTACTGTGTACAGTACTGGAGACCACACTTGAAGAGGGACATACAGCTCCTGGAGAGGGTACAGAGGAGGCAACAAAGATGATATGAGGGCTAGGGATTTGACTTATGAGGACAGACTTGAGGAGCTCTGCCTGTTTTCATTGGAGGAGAGGAGAGACAGGGGGGACATGATTGAGGTCTTCAAGTACCTCAAGGGAATAAATAGGGTAAACATGGAGGGGATCTTTAGACTAAAGCAGGAAGGCATCACCAGAGGGCATGGTTTGAAGTTGGAAGGTGGAAGGGTGAGGGGGGAAAAGAGGAGGAGGTTTTTCACTGAGAGGGTGGTGGACCCTTGGAATGCACTGCCTGGTGAGCTGGTTCAGAGATCCACAGTGGAGGGTTTTAAGAGAGGGTGGGACAGACACAGAAAGGGGATGTATCAGATGATGGCCGGTCCGGGGATGGATGATAGGGGTTTCTGGAGCACAAGGGATGGGAGGGTCTCGGCACCCAACTAAGGATCTAGGTTCGAACAGACTCGATAGACCATAAGGCCTAATCTGCTGGCAAATAGTATGTTAGTATGTTAATTAGAAAGTCAGCAACTAAAGAACTATCCTGTACTTCTCATCGCAAATGACACTTGGGATAGGGCGATGAATTCCACTTAACAAACACAACAGTTTTAGTTCTAGTTGATTTCAGGGCAAATGCTTTCTATCAATTTGAATCTAACTGAGAAACAGTTATCTGATCCAAGATCAATACTCTCTTCTCTGTCCGGTGATACAGAATCGCCTTCTCCCCTAAACCAAGGCAAATTGTGCCCCTACTAGGCCTGACCAGAAGGGCTTCTATCAACCAACCAGTAAGGACTTTGAAGGGGATAGTTCTCATACTGCTATACGAGCAAGAAAGGCCTGGTGAAACATAGAAACATAGAATTTGATGGCAGATAAGGACTGCTTGGCCCACCTAATCTGACCATTTCCCTACCTAATGGATAAGCTACAGATCCTAGTTAACCAACAGCTTACTTCCTCCTAGCTCCCACTAGAATTGCCTTATGTCTGTCCAATGCATTCTTGAATTCCCCCACTGTTTTTGACTCCACGACCTCCTCAGGAAGGCTGTTCCATGCATCTACAGCCCTCTTTGTGAAGAAATACTTCCTCAAATTACCTCTGAGTTATCCCCCCTCTATCTTCAAATTGTGCCCCCTTGTTCTTGCACATCTCTTTTTCTGAAAGATGCTAGCATCTTGGACTTTGCTGATTCCCTTGAGGTATTTGAAAGTTTCTATCATGTCCCCCCTCTCCCTCCTTTCCTTGAGGCTAAACATCTTAAGCTCCTTTAGTCTTTCTTCATATGTCTTCTGGTGCAGACCCTGCACCATTTTGGTTGCCATCCTCTGGACAGCCTCCACCTTGTCTATGTTTGCGGAGATGGGGTCTCCAGAACTGTACACAATACTCCAGATGTGGTCTTAAAAACTGTCTGTACAGAGGGCCAACAACTTATTGTTTTCTACTGGTGATGCCTCTCCCTATGCATCCCAGTATCCTCCCAGCCCTCCTTAGTGCCTTCTCACATTGCTGGCCTACCTTTAGGTCATCTGATATGACTACCCCAGGTCCCTTTCCATTTTTGTTGTCAGTATCTCACCCCCCATTATGTACTCTTCCCCTGGGTTTTTGTTTCCCAGGTGCTTTACTTTGCACTTCTTTGCATTGAATCTAAGCTGCTATACATTTGACCATTCCTTCAACCTTTCCAAGTCCCTTTTAATCCTTTCCACCCCATCCTGTATATAAACCTTGTTGCAGATCTTTGTGTAATCTGCAAAGAGACATACTTTCCCTTCCAGTCCCTCTGCAATGTCACTTATAAAGACAATAAAAAGGACCCGCCCCAGTACTGAACCCTGTGGTACCCCACTAGCAACCCTCCTTTCTTCACTGTGGACTCCATTTACTATTACCTGCTGTGTCCTGTTGTCTAGCCAGTGTTTTACCCAGGCTACCATGCTGGGACCCACTCCCAGGCTGGCTAATTTGTTTATTAATCTTTAGCGCTGGACTGTGTCAAATGCCTTGCTAAAGTCTAGGTACGCCATGTCCACAGCCCCTCCCTGGTCTACTACTTTGGTCACCCAGTCAAAGAAATCAATTGGATTTGTCTGACATGACCTTCCTGCTGTGAATCCATGCTGCCTTGGGTCCTGTGCCCCACTGGCCTCTAGATACTCAACAATTCTTTCCTTCAGAAGTGATTCCATAATCTTCACTACCACTGAAGTCAAACTGACAGCTCTGTAGTTTCCTTCCTCTGTCTTGCTCCCACTTCTGTGAAGGAGAATCACATCTGCCCTCCTTCAGTCCTCAGGTACCACACCATCCTCCCATGATTTATTAAAAAGGCTAATCAGTGGTGTTACTAGTTCTTCCCATAGTTCTTTTAGAATTCTGAGGTGAATCCCATCAGGCCCCATTGTTTTATCCACCTTCAGTTTTAAGAGTTCTTTCAGAACCCTTTCTTCTGTGAAAGGACTAATATCAACCCCCCTATCCAGAGTGCTTCTATTGACTGGATTAGGTATCCCCCCTGCTCTTCCATTGTGAATACAGAGCAGAAGTATTCATTCAGTATCCCTGGTTTTTCACTGTCGCTCTCTGCCCAACCACCTTCCTCTTTATTCAGCCTCAGTATCCTTGCCTTAGTCTTTCTTTGCTCCCTAATGCACCTATAAATGGATTTATCCCCCTTCTTAACTGAGCTGGCTATCTTTTCCTCAGTTTGGGCCTTTACTATTCTGACTGACTTCCCTGCTTCCTTCTGCTTTAACTGGTACAGTTCTCTGTCCTGCTCCTTCTGTGTTTCCTTATACTTCCTGAATGCTATCGTTTTCACCTTTACCTTCCCCACCACTTCTTTTGGGCACCATAGTGTTGTTTTCTTTTGTTTTGATTTGTTTATTTGCTTCACACAAAGGCTTGCTGCCTCTGTGATGGTGGTTTTGATGTTTTTCCATTGTTTCTCCACCCCACCTTCTTGCCTGTTCGCGAGTGCTTTTCTGAGGCACTCTCCCATTTTGACAAAATCAGCCCTCCTGAAGTACAGTACTTTCACTTTTGTGTGGCTTAACTCTACAGCTAAGTTTATCATGAACCACACTGTTTGGTGGTCACTTGTTCCCAGATGGCTACCCACTTCAAGATCAGAGATCCTCTCTCCATCCCTGTTTGAGAGTATGAGGTCTAAGATTGCTCCCTCCCGAGTGGGTTCCAAAACTAGCTGCCTGAGGCATGGCCCCTGTAGGGCATCAAGAATGGCCCTGCTCTTGACCTATTTAAAGCTCACCCCTTTTCATATGAGGGGAACTCCTTTTTGATGCCTTGCAAAGTAGTTGTCCAAACTAACTCTGAACTGTGACATGCCTCTACTGCCCACCACATCAAATGGGAGAATGATGCAAACTGGAACCATCCTCTGGTTAAACTAATTTACCCTTTGCTTGGTAGAATTTATTTCCCCTTGTAGTTGAAGATCATGGGCTCTAGTATTATAATTCTGGTCTTTTAGTTGGAAACCGAAGCGATTCGAAAGATCATTGTTGGTGAGTGATCCAAACAGCAGACAAAGATTGCACTAGAGCCTTTAGTATTCCAAGGAGTAGAGCCCTAAACTTGTCAACCTTTCCTCGTATTTCAAATTTTTAAGGCCAGTCTCCACTCTGATGTGATAGTCAGATTCTTGCTGTCATAGCAAACTTTCATAAATGGTAACGCTTCAATTCCACCACCACATCTAGTACCCATGTCCTCTTCCTATAAATATTTTCATCCAGCCCAGTCCTACAAATCTCCAGGGGCCCAGAAACAAATTTTGGCTACCTCAATCCATCTAATTATTTGTCCAGGAGTGGCAAAAATGGATCGCAGTAAGCAGTTCCCATTCTTGAAAATGTATAATAAGCACTTTGTGTGTTTTATGCCTTGGTTCCACTGTAAACCTATGAATATGTATAGCTGTAATCCTATGAATATGTATAGCAGGAGTTTTGTTGTAACTGTGTATCTGGATATGTATACCTGTATGTATCTGCTTTGTACCTGTTTACGTGATCTCGGTCTCTGTAAAATGATTTATATATGTTTTCTCCTATGAATCCCCCTGCCCCTAGGATGCATCTGGAAATGAGCTACTACAGCTCTGTACGTCATTCCTGGTGAAACTTTTCAAATAATTACATATCAAATAAATAAATAAGCACACGATAAGCTGAAGTTCCGTGCTGAACAGAGGCAGAGCTGACATGAGAGAATCCAAGTAACCCTACCTCCACCTAGTATGTATGCTACATAACTCATTACACAACAATTAAATAAACAGACCTGGCTGGAGGCTATTAAAGAATGGGCTGACACCCATGAAGAAATGTAGGGACTTGGCAAATAGATGTGGGAGCAGTGCTTGCTTTTGGTGAGGGTGGAATCAACAGATGTGTAAGGGGAGTTAAGTGTTCAAGTTGGTGTTTTAACCAGAGGGGCATTGAATGTTGATGGTTTGGGGGTTACTACATTCATATGAGGTAATTTAGTCTTCTGGGGCCCACCACTAGCAGTTAGATCAATTACTAGGGTCCCACAGGCCTTGAAGTTACACGATTACTTTTTTTTAATTAAATGTTCTCTGCTATTCCTTATGTGTTCCTGTACTTTCTGTACAAACTGGATAGTTAAAGGATACTTTGTGGATACTGGAGAAATATTTGGATAATCCAGTGGAGCAGTTTGGTACTTCACTAAGTAGAATAACTAGATCTGAAATGCTAACGTTTTCTAAATAATCAAAATGAAACAGAAATCTCAGGTAGTTACAATATGACCAATATCTATAGTCAGTCACATATTATTCTAAATTGTACAGCTAGCAGTCTACCCCAATATGTATTTTCCATGTATAAAGTACTTTTGTGTTACGTCCCATGATAGTGCCAGTTGAGGTAAAGCATATCATTTACAAGGGGTCCCAGTGGATGGTAGCAGGAACAGCTGATTGGCCATACACACTCCTACAACTGCTTCTATAGAATTAATCAACTCAGACATGATTAAATTGAGAAACCTTAAGTTAAATACTGAATGATTTCCTTAACTTTGTTACTTGTAATCCTGTTATTTAATGGTCCTTAGAATATTTCCTCACCTAGATCCCATGTACTCTACCAGAAAACATTTCCATGGGGCAGTGGTCTACTTATGCACTTTGGTACCAGAGGAGGGCACCCATTCACTTTTTGTCTTTCCTATCAGGACATTTATACTTTTCAGTTGACATTTTTGGGACATACCTTGCAATCCCTTAACATTGTGCCTGACCAGCATTCCACCATATTGGGCTCAACATGAAATGTTGGTTCAGGGGCCATCTTATGGGAGCCATTCATTCACTACTAAGGTACGGTCACCAAGCAGACCAATATACTAATTTGACCAGGCTTTAATAAAACCACAGGCCAGTCTTTCATCGGTCCATATCTGATTAATAATAGCCTAGACTGAGTAAAGAGAAATCCCCCAGCAGTCCCTTATGCCAGCAAACCATGCTTAAGCCTCATGGCCCTCTACTAGTTCCACTGTGCAAAATGGAATGCTCTGCTTTTCCCCCATCATGACCATTCAGTGTATGAGCCTAACCCATGTCCTTCCGTACACACTGAACAATGCCCCATGTATTGACTTGCCCTAGAGCAGAGGGACCATTTGTTATTAGATATATACTAAAACACAAACAATATGTCTGAGAGTCTTCATAAGTTGCTCATGCAGCATCCTCATGGAATGAGTAGCTCCAAATTAAACTTAATAGGAATCCACATGATATGAAGAATAAAACCTGAACTAGACATTTAATACCATATTAATGGACATAAACATTTAAACAGTTTATACAACATGTTACTATAAATATAAAAATAAAAATAAACCTAAAAATAGACAGGGCACTAATTTTAAGGCTCCAATACATCCAGGAGTCCTTAAGTTTTGAACAGAGTTGAGAGTTCCATGAATTTATTAGAGAGGATTTAAGGCTCTGTTTACCTTCTAGAGTCCTTACTAGCCATGCAGCACCTCATGCAGGTAATTATCATATCGCTGAGCAGTGTCCCCTTGAAATGTTTAGCTGAAATAATTAACCCAGTGAATCTGAGTAGAAACCTACCCCATCTTTCTAAGTTAATGGTGAAGGGCAAATAAAGAGTCTCCTTTACTGTCCCGAGACATTTCAACATGAGGTCAAGTGAGTTTATACAAAGATTGGTAATTCAATTCAAGGAGCATAACCCCAGCTCCCACTAACAATTATTATTGGTGCTTTACTTCCTACAGAAACAATATTCTAATTCATGTGCAAACTTAGTGTTCATCTCCAACACTGGGAGTCCTATGGCCTAGAATATACATAACAGACAAAATACTCTCCACGTACCTCTGAACCATAAAATGCTTGTGTAATATAATGCAGTTTCTCAATTATAACATGAAGGCACATGTGAAAATTTGTCAATGAGACTTCACAACCCTTACAAACGTGCTCCATTATCTTGAACTGGGAGTCCATTTAATTTAGTTTCACTCAGTAATACATCACTCATATAGATTCAAAAAAAGACTGACAGTCAATGAGTCCAGTGTAAACAGTGTAAAATAAAACCAAAGTTGAAATCAAACCCCTCAAGCAGGTATATTTTGATCTCAATGCAAATTACCCTTGGCTAATAGTGCCCAAATCTACTTTGCTGACAGTTTAAATCTCTACCATTTTTCTGGTAGATTATCCAGACTTTCTTCCCAGAGAGTTCATGGTACACCTCTTGACATCCATTCTCTGTCCTAAGTGCTCCTCCAGCAATCTCCCTTCTCTGTTCTCCAACTCTGGTTCTGGCAATATGGACACCTATTAAAACAAAACCAGGAAAGCATTACTCTAAGAGCAGTAAGTCTTGAACTATCAGATAAAATAGACACTGAAACCCCAGCCCCCAGGCAACAGTAGCATACCTTTAAAAGGCTTAAATCAAGCCTGTCAGCACATAAAGTGACACCATGGTTTCAGCGTCCTCCTTTCTATGTGAGGTCATGTATTCATAGGCATGTCTGCTCCTCCAATGCATCCACTGACCATCTGTTTGCCCCAAATTCCTCTCCAAACTTTAGCCTGCCGTCACCACATCTGTCCTGCCTGCCCTAGGCAGCTCCCTCCACTCTTCAGGCATCGTCAAAAAACATAGTAAGATCAATGATACAAACAGGAATGGCTCTTAGGTCACAGTGTACATATTGGCAGTACAGAGATAAAAATGTACTTACATTCCTTAGGTTTATAAATTAGTTCACCATGGAGAAACAGCAATTGTATGTTCAAAAGAGAGTTTCTGTTTTGGTACACTTTTAAAACTACCATTTGGTTCAGATGATTTGGCTCTAGGCACTGTATTGTTACAGCACTAGTGTTTCCTTAAAAGTAATGTCCCTTTTGCCTATTTTTCAATTAAGCTCAATTCAATTTATTTGTCAGCAGGGTGAGTACACTGAGCATAACTGCTTCTTTTCTGGAGTGACCCAGACAGAGTGGTATAAGTCTACAGAAATTAACAGTGAGAACAATACTGTTTGCATATAAAGGACTTCAAAACAATAAGAAGTGTGCATATACAGTATTGTCTTCTTTATTAGATAATGCAATTTGCATTAAAACATTGTGGCCCACATATTCAAAGGAGATGCACTGCCCAAAATGGAGATGCACCTCAGAAAATGTGCGGAAGTGTGATATTCAAAAGGGAGAGATGCGTTGTGCATTTCTGAATGCGTGATTGCACTGAAATAATGTATGCAGCACAAAAAAGTGGGCGATACATGAATATGCTGCATATCCATATATTCAGCCAAAATGTGTGGTGCATCTGCTGTACATCTCAGAAGTCTGCTGCGCAAAGTTAAGCAGACAAAATGCTGACCTAAATTGGCCAGCTACCCACTAGAAGGCTGAGGAACTGCAGGCAGGCCATGCTGAGACAGCCCTTGGAGGTGCACCAGGCCATGCTCCAGGCACCCATACACAGCAGTCATGCCAGGATGGAAGTATCCAGAGCCATAGGTGCCAGCACACCATAGGCACCCCCCAGAGAGCCATCCCTCACACTGCACCCAGGACGTAGACACCCAGCAGCCACATGCTAATGCTGTCGGATGCCCCCCTAGCACACCAGAAGATGAGTTGGCCACACTGCAGCACATGCACCAGGGGCCATGGCCTGCATCCATGTGACCTGCAGGCTGCCACCTAGTGGTGGCATGTGCTCAGGGTGACATCTGCTGCAATGGTGCCCAGGTAGCCTGGTGGTGTGAGTGGCAGAATGGCACTGGCCAGGGACTGACCTGTGGCACACCCCCATGGTGGTACACCATAAGTGCACACAGGTGGGACCCACCCACCCAAGTACCTGGTCACCCTCTGCAAACTGCCATTCCTTTCAGTTATCACCATGTTCCTCTGATAGGGGGTGGGGCACTGCAGGTGACTTTACACTGCATGCAGTGCTGGTGTATCACATGAATGTGGTACACCAATCAGACTGGGTCACACTGTGCTCTCCCCTGTGGTGTGTCCAGGTAGACCTCCCGTACCCCAGTCTGACCCTATAAATGGCTATGGGTAATAGCACTGTACCCAGCACAATGCTGTCCACCCACCCACCCACACACAAACATTCCATCACACCAGCCTGCTTGGCTACTGTACCTCCTGTTCAGCTTTGTGGGGTGGAGGGACAGCCCTGCAAATTTGGAACTGTGCACTCCTGGGGTATTCAAATGGCCTGAATATATTCCAGTAATGAGCTGCACCTGTAGGGAATGGGCTTGAAATGAGCAATGAAGTCATTTGTACATCCTGGCTGAATATTGAAATTTTGAGCACTGCTCATGTGGCCGCCTATTGTGCAATTCCCTATGCTCTGTATAGGGCTCAGGTCACCTGCTGTGCTGTGCATCTCCCACTGCACAGTTACACATGTTTGGGATGTTCAGCCAGACATGCATGATTGCATCTCATGGTGCATCTTCTGAATGTACCACTGTTTTGTGCTTGCGCAGCTCTGTTGCGTGGCACAGGCACTTGCACGATGTGGTCAGGGGCTTTTGAATACGGGGCCCTGTGAAACTATCGGTGTGATCAAATCCAAAAGGTGGGCACAGTGTAAGTAATGGCTTCTTGGTACATAGCCATGTTAATAGTAACAATTAAGAGGAGATTATAATGATCTGATTATAGTTTCCTCAAGTTTGGTTTAAGTAAAAGTTGATCAGCTAGTGATGAGTTACTAGGTTCTCTCAAAGACTTGTGTATGATGTGGTCTAACAAAAAAGGAAACAGAGAAAAAACATGTTGGCAGAAAAAGACCATTTCAATCCAGTCTGCCCTGTGTTACCCTATCCTACCATGGAACCTAATGTCTAGTCAGGGTTATTGTCCTCGCCTCCCTCCCTTGCCACCTGCCTTACTCCTTTTCTCCTGAAACTATTAAGCTTTTTACTCAGTCCTAGTAGTGTTTAAAACCATTAATTGTTTGTGCACCTACCACATACACCAGAAGACTGCTCAATGGCTCAGCCACTGCTCATATAAACATAGAATTTTTTGGAAGAAACGGACCGCTCAGCCCATCCAGCCTGCCCAGATGATGCCTGCCTAGTCAGTCTCTACAGACCCTAACTGGTCTCCAGCAACCCTCCTTGCCACCTGTCTATTTCCTAATATTCTCTCTCTTACATATGTTTGAAGCCTACTACTGGTTATGCCTCCACCACGTCCCCTAGCAGTCAATTCCTGGTGTCTACCAGTCTTTCAGTGAAGCAATACTTCCTCAGTCCCCCTGTCGGCATGGCCCCACCCCAATTCATTTGCTGATGGGGGAACCCAATCCCTGTCGGCATAATGTCTACTGTTGGAATTAGGCTGGTGCTCAACCCTGGTGCCTCTCCTTGGAACCGCAGCAGCTCTAAGAAATTAATGAATGCTGCTGGGCCGGGGCTTTGGCTCTGGGACCTATTTTTTCAATGGAGCTTTAGCCCCGGTAGTCCAAGGCAGCCTCCTCCTTCGGCCATGTAATTTATTTTTTTTTAAGCTACAGTCTGCCTGGTCTGGTGTGAAGTGAAGATAAGTGGAGCTGCTTCCCTGACATGCTTGGCATACCAGCTGTATTCCATAAATTGAAAGCCCAGCAGGAATTGGTGCCGGTGACAATCATGTTCGGCTCGAGTGAGTGGGGTGTTATACAGCTTGCCTGAAAATGAAGATTTACAGTCCTATGCCATTACAGTTTGGTCCAGCAGTCCACCTTTCACATGTGTATCCCATGCACAGTGTGGCTAGTGGAGCTGGACCAATCAGTAATGGATTCTGTTGCCCCAGGATTCCCACCAGTACCAGTCAGTCCAGTTTCAGCTAAGGTGGGAGTATAACAGGCCAGGCAGAGTGAACCATTTTATTCCATAGCATTATAGGGATTAGGGACAGTCACTAACCTGTGTGCTGTGCTGCTGCCTCTTTGCTACCTGCTGCCGAGTGCTGCCGGTGTGCTGCTTCAAAAAATGGAAGAGGAACCAGCAAGCTTTAAAACAAGTTTCAAAATTGCCCCACTGCCTTTGCACCCACAGGTTTCTATGGTCCATTTGTTTCCCACCCTCTGCTTCAGTCCCATACCTGCCCTGGTCTGGTGTTGATTGATGCCGGACGGTCGTGCTTCTGTTCCTCCTGCCCCTTCAGTGTGCTGCCTGCACTGCTGCTACAGAGTGAAACAATTTCTTTCCCCAATCCATCAGTCGATTTGTTAGCTGAGTCCTGCGGTCCAGTGCTGGTGCTTTGCTGCTGCCCCTTTGCTTCCAAGTTCCCCTGGCTCCTCACATCCGATAACTGAACTTCCCTGGCTGCTGACTGAGTGCTGACTTGCAAAAGTGCACCTCTCGTCTCATTGTCCTTCACTGTTCAGTCCATGCCATAATCTGGCCTGTGCTCTGAAAGTCATTTATTTGTCTCTAAGTTGTGCAAATGAGGGAATCTGTCTATTTACTTCCATTCTATAAGTGATCCACATGTGGAGGGTCAGGGTGTGTGCACAGTGCAGCCCATTGATTCCCTGCCTATTCTGATTACTACCCTGAGTCTAGGTGTTGGGAGGAGGAAGAGGGTGCCACCACCCTCAAATTATATTGTGCTTACAATACTCACCTTCAGCCATCCTCTCTCACCCCATGTTTTTAAGCATGGCAAACATTGAGGTTCCTGTATTTCCTTGTGGTATTCCATTATTTTAGTAGGGCAAGCCTTGGCATACTTCATGGAAATACAGGAACCTCAATGTTTGCCATACTTAAAAAAATGGGATGACAGAGGATGGTCGAAGGTGAGCACTGCAAGCACAATATAATGTGAAGGTGGTGGCACCCTCCTCCTCCTCCCAATATCTAGACTCAGGGTAGTAATCAGAACAGGCAGGGAATCAATGGACTGCAGGGCAAGCCCTTCTCAGTCCTTTGCTGCATGTAAAAGGTTGTTTTCCCTCCCAGCCAGAGACCTCTTGGCACCATCTCTGTATTCACATATTTTACATAAACCACATAAACCAGACTGCAAACACTCCTACATATATTAGCATCCATATGATTCTTTATCAGGGAGTGGTGTTTGGTAGGAGACAAAGACCTTGTGTGCAACTATCCCAAAAGGTGCAAGAAGTAAATGATTCATTACACATGTTCAAACCATTACTGCAGTAATATATATTTATTTATTGAAATGTTTCATCAATTTCCAAGACAAATAGTGACAAAGAAGTATTCTCTTTAAAAGCCATGTTACTTGTTTGCTTCTGCTTGTCTCTTATGCTGTTTAGTAAGCTAATAATACAGCACCTTGTTATTTTAAAATCAATAAACTATTGCAGCTGATGAATTTACCATGATGGTTGAGAAGGGGGAAAGAAGGTCCTTCAGTTGTTAAACGTAAAATCAATTGTGCTGTAGAAATAATTAATCTTTGCAGAACCTTATGAGATAGCATTGGTGTATATATTTCATTTGCACCAAAATTTATTCTACCTTTTTACAGCAGTCCTCAGACCCTAGACCCCGGGGGTTGAGACAATGACCTGTGATTGGTGTGCAAGAATAAGTTTATATTTGCAAAGAAAAGGATCCGGCTACCCAAATATACTGGCATAGAAGGAACATTTAAGCTAAGTTCGGTTATCAAAAAATATTTATTGAATAAATATATTTAAAAAGTAGCAGCAAATAGATATCCTGCCCAATGCTTTGTCAAGGTCTTGATAAAGCATCGGACAAGATATGAAACAGTGATGGGGGAGCTATTTGCTGTTACTTTTTAAAAATATTTATTCAATAAATATTTTTTGATAACGGAACTTAGCCTAAAAGTTCATTCTATGTCAGTATATTTGGGTAGCTGAATACTTTTCTTTGCACTTTGGACAATAGTTCTGTGCTCCAAATCAGTTCCATGGTGGCCGCCTCTGTTCTTTAAGTTTATATCTGCACAACCCTACATTACAGAGTAGTAAATAGTTTGTCCATTTTTAGACAGTAGCAATATATATTTTTTAAACTAATCTGTGTCTGGCTAACCTGGTTAGTGAATAATTTGCATAATCAACACAGTTGATATGAGATGTACATTATTTATTCTACAGTAACTATTTAGAGAAACTGATCAATTTTCCAGGGATGGTTCAGAATTTGTTTTATAGTTCAATAGTCCTTTTGGGTACATGCAATTAAATCTGTAACTCTGTTCTGCCACTGCCACTTTCCATCACTGATTCAATGACTGGTATATTATCCAGGGGCCCTGAAACTAAGTGTTCTACTTCTGTATTGAGGGCAGGGCATCCTTAAAATGATCAATGCCTTCAAGATATGGGAGCTGCAACATAGCCTTACAGTGTTGGGAATGGTAACCAACAGCAGCCCTCTCCAGTTAAGTTGTGACTTGTGAGATACAGATGCTAATGAAAAAGCTCGTTTTGCTATAGTCAGTATTTCACTGAATGTGAAGGCACGTATTAGGAAAGTAATAATTTCTTTATGTATTTGTGAATTTGTGGCTGGTGGAGGTGAGGATGCCACACTGAGCAAGGTTTAATTTCTGGGTATCAGCCAAGAACCTGCAGAGTATAAACCCTCAATATGACATGAGCTACCCTCAGGGTAACCTCAAAGTTAATGAAGCATATGTCTCATGCAGCCCAGATAGCCATCTCACTGTGCACAATTGTATCTATTTCCTTGGATCCTCCAAAGGATAATAGCAATAAAGGCATAAACAAGGCCTTTCACAGTGTCCTACCACATCTAGTTTACAGCTACCCTTTGGTACCAGATCCGTAAGGCCACACCAGCACTAAGGGAAATGATTGCTGGAATGTATAATGGCAACCTAATATTCAAGGTGATAAAAGAGTGGTGGATAATGTTTCAGTGTTGGGGGGGGGGGGTCCTGTTGTTCATCAGAGGTAAGTAAACCTTGGGAGAGTTTATTTATTATAAAAATGTATTCCTGACAGGGGCTGGACAGCTTCAGCTAGAGGACAGTGCTAGACGTTCTTTTCAGTTCAAGAAAAAAATAGCTATAAATGGAGTCCCTGTTTTCATACATTCTTTTTTTTGCATGGTGGGTTAGTGGAGAATTAAGCAATAAGGCATGACAAGGTGTGTGTTATTGGGTAATAACGTCACTCCTGGGGTGGGCTAGTGGGAATATTCCTTCAGCAGTCAAGGAAAAGGAAATGTGTGGGATGACTGAGCTCCTAAACTGCACATGGGTGGCTTCAGTTAAAGAATGTATTAAGTGGTAGGACATTGTGGAGACAGTTTTGCAAATGTGATTCATTTAGAGTCTGGGTCACAGCTGTTGGGGCTGTGCTGTCCCTTTCACTTCAGTGTCTGATTCTGAGTCACATAGACTTCCTACACCAAGGTAGTACTGACTGTAACAGGACCTGTTGCAATTTGCACCATTTTGAATTTCAAACCATTTGTGCCTGTTTTAATGGACATTTTTTTGTATTTGTTTGTTACCAGTGATAGTGTTTTTAGTTGTGTCTGCCAGCACCAGGTGTGGTTTATAATAGATAACCATGCTTTTTATTTATTTTAAGGCCTCCTAGCACAGGTGCCTGTTTTCACAGGTGACCCAGGAGCACTGGAATGGTTAGACGACTTGCTCAGAGTCACACAGTATGCAAGTGGAGGTTGTGGGAATCAAACCCAGGTCTGCTGCATGTAACAAGCTCATTCACAGCTTGTTACTCTAACCTCCAGACTATACCACCAGCCCATATCCCTGTGGAAGTCTTGTTACAACAAACTAAAAAAAATGAATTTTAATGACTGAAAAGTAAATCACTTGCCAATACCCTAACTCTAGAAATATGTGAAGCATACAGTTACCAAAAAGAAGTCATCTCACACAAGGCTTTACACTGTATGCTAATTTATCTAAGCACATATGGGCTTCACAAACTAAACAGTAGTGTTTAGTGCAGTGTGCCTCCTATCTGACCCATTGGCGCGCGTTACTCACTGATTTGAACAGCTGCAGATGGTTCCTGTTCCAAAAATTGTAGGGCCCTGGTACCACTGGAAGTACAGTATAATTTCAACATTGATAATGCCCCTTGATAATTTGTCTGCCAAGGGGCATGCCCAATCCCCCTTGGCATCATGCCTCCCTAACACAGAACCTTTTTCTTTGCTGACAGGGTGCCAAATCCCCAGCGGCTCCAGTTCCCCTCCTCAAATATACAGGTGCAAAGCTGGAAGCATACTCCAGCATGTCAAATGTGCATGTAAAACAAGAAAACCTTCTGGCGAAGTTTTTTTTTTAAACCTGCAAACAAGAAAATGGTCCCTCGTTGTCTGCAGTGCCCCCTCTCCCAACTCGCACCCACCCTCTGCATACCCACCTCCTCACGCCCTCCATACTCTATATTTACCTCAGGAGCCCGGCGTGATGCTTTTCAGTAGAGTGGGAACACGTCTCCACTCTTCAAAGCCAACCGCAAACTGAAGAAATGCTGGTAAGCTGTATAATGGCATAAATGGGGGGGGGGTCAACTTAGATGGATATTGCAGCCATTTTTGCAACTTTTATCACCAAATTTTCAACATGGGGTTCTTGGGACCCCACCTCATGAACTCAGTTACTGTCATATTGTTTTTTGGTCCTGAAAGGTGATTTCGCCGTCACTGCATGGAATCACCTTCCAGGACTGATTAATGAAATGTCAGTGTCACTGTTAATGAGATGGGCTCCCAAAAACCCTATGTTGCAAATTTGGTGAAAAACTTCCCAGAAATGATTGTGTTACAAGTGTGCATTATGCAGTTCCCACGCATGCTCAGAACTTCAAGAATTTTTTGTATTTTCACTCCAGATTTTCAACATTGCCATTTTCCATACCTCCTTATGAACAGTGCAGCTGTCATTTTTCACATCCTGCCCAAAACTTACACACCTGTGGCACACAATGGGCACAGTCACTGTGCAAAATCAATGTTCAGGACAGATTAAGAAAATTACAGTGCCATGGTTCATGAGCGGAGGTCTCAAAATGCCTATGTTGAAAATCTGGTGTTAAAAATCCCCAAAATAATTGCATTATGGGTGTGCATTGCGTAGTTTCTAGGCACACTCGTGACTTCACCAACTTTGTTATATTTTCACTCCAGATTTTCAACATTACCATTTTTTTACACCTCCTCATAAACAGTACAGCTGTCATTTTTCTCATCCTGTTCAAAATGTGTTTTCACACCTGTGGTGCCAAATTGCACAGTCTCTGTGCAAAATCACCTTTCGGCTAATGAACTGATAGTGTCACTGTTCATGCGGTGGGTCACAAAAAGCCCATGTTGAAAACTTGGAGGGAAAATACCAAGAAACGCCAGGGAGTTAGGGTTTCCAACCATAACACCCTAGGCTACAGGGACTGACGGGGTCAAGGGTATGACTTGAGATTGTCAACAGTAATGCTCATGCCATTCTACCCCCACCCCCACCCTGCAGCCAGTGACAGGCATCAAGGTGTGCCTTGGACTCTTTGGCCCCAAAGTTCACCCCATTCTCCTATAATGCACCCATTTCAGCATATTTCCTTATGGAATGGGTGAGTGTAAAGCCTGAACATGAGGCACACCTCGACACTTGTCAGTGTCTGCAGGGTAGGGTGAGGTGAAATGGTGTGAGCGTTATGGGTGATAACCCAAAGGCACACCCCTATGCCTCTCCATCTCTACAAGGTGCAGGTGGAGTTGGAGTCACTTTAACACTTCACTGCCATTCGTATTCTGCATCTGTCTAACTCCTGCACTTCAATGCTAATGCCAGCAAGCAAACATTCAGCATTGACAAATGCTTGTTTGTTATTTGGTTTGTTATTGTAAATCATAAGGCAGACATTCTGTAGAGACTAATGGGTGCTGACACATTATATTCATACTACTAATGTAGCACACAGGAACAGCTGAAATTTCAGCAATCAGAAAATGGAGTCACCCAGGTAAGTTACAGAGAACTACTGCTAACAGTAAAGGCCAACTAAACTCATGTTTATATCCCCCAACTGCTATTTATAAGGAGCTGATGGTGGCAAGAAAGTAGATAACATTTGTAAAATGTGAGGGTGCAGTGCCCTTTGAAGGAACAAAATACTGCATGGAACTGGGTCAATAGTTTTGGATACATGCAGAGTGTAACCAATGTTTTCAACGGGAACTGTCCTAGCAGATTTCTAAACTACAAATGAGCCAAACTGAAATTTGTTCACTGTGAATATGTCTAATCTGGCATTTTAAACACAGATATAGCTAGCCTGAAGGAATGTGGTTTCCCACTGGCACTTTGGCACTTTGACAGGGAACATACACTTCGCGTGTCCAAGTTGTTGGAAAATCACATGACTGGCAGCAGCTGATGCTGGTGATTGGGAACGCCTCATGTTGTATACATCTAAGTGCTATTTACAGATCTCTTACAAAGAGAAGACCTGTGGCAAGTGATTACTGAAGGAGCTCCTTTTATGTGAAAAATAAATACTTGTGATCAGAAAACTATCAAAATCATCGAGCATTATGCAATATCATTCTAGCTAGCTAATTCTCACAACATTTAACTGTAGCTTCAGGCAGTCTGACTAATGGAATTATATTGTAGAGAAGATGAAAGACTGCAAAGTGAGAACCTTACTGTACTGGCAGCTGTATGCCCTGCAGTGAGAGCAAGGAAGAGTGCATTTAGAAAACTGTGAATTGTATAAAGGTGCAGGGCACAGAAATTCATATTTTATTATGTTTTGCCCTTGGAGCAGGAACAGAGCATAGTACATTGACAAATCAGATTGTTTACTGACTATTGGTGTTGCAGCAGGGAATAGAAATTCATCTATTAATTTTTTGCTTGTATGTGAGCCTGCCATCCAGTCAGTTAGTGAAGAGTAAAGCAAAGTGCTGTGTGAGACATACAATATGTCAATGGGGTGATTTTGTGACTGTCTTTTGGGGTGTGTTGTCTTGTGGAATCACTCTTACTTTTTACTTCACGAGGTGTACAGTATGTTACAGCAGCTAGTAATACATTGAGTGGGCAGGTCACATGCACATCTAAGAATCATCAGAGACTAATGCGAGTCATCACTGTTAACATCTGGCAGTGGCTGCACCATGTCATCAGCTGTTGGTCTTGTTGATACATATTGAAAACATGAAGAGAAGAACTGGAGGAGAAAGGGATGCAGAAGGAAGGAAACTAGTAGATAAAATGTTTCTCTATGCCAGTTCCACTAAGTACAAGTTCTGCAGGTGATGATGGTAATAATAATAATAATAATAATAAACTTTATTTTTAAGCACCTTTCGAAATGTCAAGGTGCTGTACAAAGATTAAAACACAATTACATAAACAACAAATGCAATAATAAATTAAAATAACAGATCCATTCAACTATGGTGGTTGAGAAAGAGCTGGTCATGATGGAGCAGGGACTGGATAATGATTTTGGAGCTGAGCCAAGGGCTGGAGGTATGATATTATCACTAAAGAAACCCTGGCTCAATAGTCCACAAAAAATCCACTGGTTCATGTCACAGCCCCACTCAACAAGGTCAACCCTCTACTCCCAAAGTGCCAACCTCTGAGCGTAGTATTGTGAACAGCTAACAAAACAGGGTAACTCTCCTGTCTGTTTTGTGGGTTCAAGTCAAACTTTGGTTTCAAGTTCTGGAGGGATTCAAACTGTTAACCTCTTGCTAGCGTATTCAGTTGTCAGGCTCAGATAATCTGCTCTTCTGGGAAATGCCAGATATCTTTCACCTATGTGCACCCAACCAGGTATTACAAAATGAACCCTTAAAATTCTATGCAATACCTTAAAGAAACTTTTACCTGTTTCCCAATTTGGTATCCCAATAAGCTTAAGCATAGTGTCAACTTCAACGATCTAAGCTTCACTTACAAAAAAAAAAAAAAAAAAGATGTTTCAAGGCACACCAGGCAGTTTTTGTTTTAAAACGTATATCTTTACTTTAAGATAGATAAAAATAGGTAAACAGTAAATACAGAACAAAATATCCCCAACGCATGGTATCTTAAAAACAAAATAGGTTTAAAAGTGCAAAAGTCCTACTAACCATTAAGCTTATTAATCTGATGCATTTTTTATAATGTTTCAGTGCTCTTAGATGTTCCTTCTCTCAGTCCAAGTATATGAATGTGTATCAATGGAATACAGACTGTAGTTTAAAAATGCTGTGTTTCATCCCTCTTCATGATGTCATCATCTAGCTCCTCCTTTCAGGATATAAAAAAAATATATATATATATATATATATATATATATATATATATATATACACACACAAAACAGGAAGTCCCATCAAGGTATTGAATTCTGTGACTCCAGCAAGACCCATTGTCCAAATGATGACACTCTTAATTATGACTGTAATTTCTCAGTCCCTTTTATCCATGAGCAGTTACCTTTCTCAAACACATCAAAGGACTTGTTATGACACGAGGTGCAATCAACTGACTTTCCTGAGGATGTCATAAAATGGATATTCCATTTCCTTATGATACCAGGTACAACTAAATGACTTTCCTGAGGATGTTTTAAAATGGATATATTAGTTCCTGGCTTCAAAGCAAACTGACAAGTTAATTGCATTCAGAGATCTGCTGGTTTAACATATACCCTGTCTTTTGAACTGATACCTGGGTGGTGGGGTTTTGGCATCCCAGGAACAGGATTTTTCATGACAGACAATCCCACTACATTTTTATATTACAAAAATCATAGAGTTATCAGAACAAGCTGTCTAAGTGTCACAGTTCATATTAGTCCACAAAAGAAAATCCACCAGCCTTATTTCCACTTCAGTGCAATCAGTCATTTTTGAAAACATATTGTATTGAGCAAAGCAATCAGAAACAGCAGTACATACGTAACAGCAATTAATGAATTTACATACACACTTATGCAGAAAAGTTTAAGGCAAACAAAGTCAGAGGCAAAAGAAAATAAAAACAATTGGAATAATAAGCATTCTTTGCCTGGAAATAGGTCTTTATTGAGGAAATAAATAAAAGGTGGGTATTGTCAATGATTTGGAGAGTCTATGCCGAGAGTAAATGCATCCCAAGCTCTGTCTGCTAAATAGGCCAAATACCAACTTCCATTGCCTCTAAAAGGACCCCAAATCTTATTGAACTGTTTTCCCTGCCAGCAAAGGTGTAGGATAATAGATGGACAAATAGTCAGGAAAGTAGTTTTGCACGCAGAGTGTGATATTTATTCATCAGAAATCCAAAAATAAAAGAAAAACAAATAAGAGAAAAGTTTCTAAATAAAAAAAAACAGAAAAACACTTTCTTTCAAGAAAATAAATCAAATATAAATGCTGAAACACAGCAATACTTCCAGAAACAATCTTTCTTCTGATTTTTCTCAGTTCAATCACTTTATCCAATGCATGAAAACTCACATTTTCTCTCTTCTTGCAAGTCAGTATCCCTCTGACCATCGATCTGCATTACCTCAAGAAGCTTAGCCTTTTATGTTACTTTTTGCTTGTATTTTATTTTTATTCATTTACCTGGTGCAATGCAGAGTAAAAAAAAACATTGGTTTCAAATACAGGATTTGACAAATATAGTAATGTAATAATAGGAGATATCATTCTGTATCTTAGTACATAAGAATGAACAAGAAAAAGTCCCAAAATTTAGCACTTGCAGCATGCTAATGGACTAAATCAATAATTATCTCTTCAAATGTTTTGCCAGGTGAAAAATTCACCCTATAATACCCAAAACAGATGTTTTATAATCAATGTAAATCAATAATACTATAATGATTTAAGATTGCAGTTGGACATGTTTACAATAAAGTCCTTCTGAAACAAATTACCAACAAACCTTAGCAGTGGATGTAATCTTGGGTAATAACCTCAAACAGGGACTGGTTATAAATAGTATTAAACAAGCTGGTATTACATCCTACCTGTATACCCATCTGACTAAGTTTGAACTGCTGAGCTTGGAACCACAACTGTAACAGCTCCAAATTCTTTTTGAGATTGGAACCACCTTTCCCAAAGTAAACTAGCAGTACTACAGTGATCATACCTAGACACAACAGTCTCAGTTTCCAGATCATTATGAAGAAAATAAAAACTCTTACAAAAAATATCAGCCTAGCCTTATATACCCATCCAGGGTCTCATGTGACCTACCTCAGTTTCCAGAATCAAGTATCTTTATTTATACAGTCTTTTCATTTTTGTAATGCTGATAATCATTCTAAACAGAATACAACACTTGTATTAATGTTAAACAAGAGTAAGTTAGCTCCTCCGTACAAATTGAATACATGACTTTGCAAAACAGACTGACTCCTCCCCTTTTGTGAGGTCACTACTCTCCTTTAATATAAAGTCATTGTCTAGAGCTGTGCAAAATACTAAAATTCTGATTTCATGGAATTTTGATGAAATTTTGTGAAATTCCATGAAATTTTATGGAATTTAATGACTTTTATGGAATTTTTAAAATCTACTAATGTAGTCATAACACAGCCATTGTTTGAGCTAGAGTTCTGAAGATTGATAAGTTCACTCTTTGGGTGGTGGGCCAATAATGTTCCAAATATCATTAATTTCTGATGGACAGTTTCAAAATAACAGGTGCTCAGGGGCTGTCATTTTGTTTTGTGCGAACTTTCATGAACATTTTTATCTGCATATACCTCGGCCATCTATTGGGTCAGAGATCATAAATTTGGCATAATTCCTTGATGATAGATGTTCTAAAAGTGTGCCAGAATTCATGACAATATGATGCATTGTCTCAAAATTGTATGTGCTCAAAATATGTCATTTTATTTTTTGTGGGACATATCGTGAAAACATTTCATCTGCATATAACTTGGCACCTTTGGAGCTAGACATGTGTAAATTAGCACAAATAACCTTTTTGTACTGCTTATAGAATGGTCTAAATATGGAGAGAATTGGGTTAGAAATGTTCAAGTTACAGGGGTTCAGAACTTTACTATGTAAATATTTTCCAAAATGTAGTGAAAACTATTAAAAATGTGGATGTTTGTAACTTCTCTGCTCTTGCAGGCATATATTTAACATCTGACATGCATGTCCATAGTCAGTGTATCCTGGTGTGTAACACAACTGGATAAATTGGTTTAGCAGTTTTAAATTTTCAGTAGAAAAAAACAGTATTGATAAAATGTTCTCACAAATTTATGGTAGCATATAGATGAAGGAACCAGAATTCTTTTTGTGGAACTTAACATTAACAATGCACATATCACTACTTCATTTGATAAGGTGGGCTGAGCTTTTTGCAGTCCTGCTGTTCCTCTCTGGGTGGCTTTTCCTATCCCCTTCTTTTTTGACATAGCCATATTGACCCAGTATAATTACTGATCTCACTGATATCCTCTTTGTTCTTTATAGTGACAAACTCCCTTAAAATGTGAGTCACCTACTCCTTTTCCTATCAAACTACCTTGTTGGAATAGTCAGAATTCTTCCTTCCTGCTGCCCCAAACATTGTCTTTCCCCACTACATCTTTTTGAGTACCTCTAAGTCCCAGACGTGCATGTGAATCAGGCTCCCTGGATCATAAATATGCTGGATGTGATCCTTAAATATCCTGCATCTAGGTTAGAATTGTTGACGGTCTATGCTTCCTTGATCCAACCTGGGGGTCTACCACTGTTATGCTGCCCAGCTCAGCTGTCCATTTCTTGGTGAAATTGTGCATCTGACTCCTGAATCTGGTGATCCCCTGTACTACATGTCTCTTATACCCCTATCCTTTAATTAGAATCCCCCAGATAAGGCTACGTGAACTCAGCAAATTCAAGTTTTATGGAATTGTTCATGAAATAGTACAATTTTTACAAGGCTCATGGGATTTGACTATACGTACAGATGTTATTTTGCAATTTATGGCAGCAGAATAAAATTGGTGCACACAGTCTTCTTGTAAGGTCTAAGAGCCTGCCAAATTTAATGGCATTGCATTCTCTAGTTTTAAAGTTTCAGGGGTTTATAAATTTGTAGTTTACATTATTGCAAAATTCAATTTTTAAATGTTGTAAAAGTGTGACTACTTTCAATTCAATCCCATTTAAAGCTGCAAATATGAACTTTTTTCAGAAATGACAGTATGGTATAGTAGTTCAAATGTTTCAACTCTTGTTAAATTTGGATATGTTGTTTTATAATTAGAGGGAAATAACTGAAATTTAAAATTTGGCAAGATGTTTGGCAGGCTATAACTCAATCCCATTTGAAGTTAGAAATCTGAAGCTATGTACATATACAAATGTAGTGATAACCTGTATATCTGTCAAATTTTATAAAATTTCAATGTATACTACCAAATCAAAATGATACTAAAATTACAGAGATCTAAATTTTGGCAAAATGTTTGGCTACCTATAACTCAGCTCCCACTGAAGCGTGAGACTTAAAACATGCAGCATGGTAGTTTCTCTAAATCCTGAAATTGTGGTGAAATTAGGATAAGAAATTTGAACATTATCTCAAAATAACTGAAAATTAAATTTTGATTAATTGTTTGGCCACCCATACCGCTGTCCCCTTTCAGCCTATGATACTGAACTTTGGCACACTTTTGTACACCATTGGGTACAGTCTTATGTTCTTATATTGGTGTTATTTGGATTCATACTTGTAAAATTATAGTTAAATGACATTTAAAATTTGGTGAGATTCTGCAGAATTTTCATGAAAATTCTGCAAAATTCCACGGAATTGGAATGGTCATTTCGCAGGCAGAAGTTTATGTTTCACACAACTCTAGCATTGTCATTGGGGCAGGCAGTCCCCTAAGGAACCTCAGAGGGAACAGGGAAGAAGAAAAATCTCCTATTGTTTTATTTTCATACAAGAACTGAATTAATTACAGAGTACAGGAATAGGGCTAATGAATAACTGATATTTTAGTATTGCAATGAGCTCCTTTTCTGTTTGTCTAGGGTTTTTTAACAATATAAAAAAAGGAAAACCACAGGTAGCCATGCCCTGAGAAGCCTCTCATATAGCTTCTTAATCTGCCTTAAAGTCAACACATGCTTTGGAAAGTTTTCTATAAGTTAAGTCCTTCCCCAAGTGTGCAACAATCTTCAAAAATCTCTGAAGCTAGCCATCCCCATAAAATTTTCCACGTTCAAAAAGTTATACTTATGCTCCTTCAGCTAATCCTGCAGCTGTTTCTGCTGATGTCCTGACATCTTTTATTTTCTACTCCCTCTGCCAGCTTGTACTCTGAAGGGCACCCCCAGCCCCAGCCCCCAGTGTTCACCAGCTGGCCCTAACCAGAACTCCAAGGCTTGCCCGCCTGGTAGGGTCGGTGGTTACCCCAGTCCCCACCGAGGTTCAATTTTCAGTGGGCCATGGCCATGGCTAGCCAGGAACAAAGCCTGTGAGGTGCCCTTCACCACTGTGCCATGGCAGCTCCTTTTCCTCCGGTGTTCTTCCCTGGAGCTGGGGGCATGCAATGATGCCAACAGAGGGGAGGAAGCATTCCCTCCAAGCATCCACCCCAACTCCTCCCTGACTCCAGCATGGCACCTTGTCCCCCAGCCTCCACTAGGGGGTGAATGGGTACCAATTACTGGGGACCACCTCCCATGAGAAGGAGAACAGTCCATTGGATGTGCAATCCTTCTCCTTCCCTACTGACCCCCGGCAGCCCATGCTCATTCCTGAACATGGGTCACTAGCATAGCATGAGGTAAGGTGTCCAGTGCCTCAGCCCTCAGTGTCACTGTGCCAGATGATGTCCTGAGATCATAGTTCTTTCCAACAGCACTTGCACCCTAGCTGTCCCCTGGAACCCCTCCATCTGCAACTCTTCTGCAATTCCTTCCTTCTCCTTGTCTCTTTATGAACCCTCATGTAAATATTATATATAGTTGTACATATTATCACTGTATGTATTACATTATACTGTCTTTTTTTGTATTGGCTGGTTCACTCCTGTTTGTTTACCATTATGCCAATTACTGTAGCCTTCCTTTGTTGTGTATCTGTATTATTACTGCTCACGTGTATACTGTATGTCCAGGTCCACCTTGCAAATGAGCTCGCTCAATGGTGCTTCATCTAGTAAAATAAAGACTTGATTGATTGATTGATTGAAAAATAACATTTTAGCAAACAGCAATGCCCCATTTTTGCATACTAGGCCCCACTAAACCTCAGGTAGAGAATCAATAACATAGTAACTCTGGCATTATTCTATTCATAACCTACATCAGTCAAAGACTGCGGTATCCTTTAAACATAATCAAACATGAACTCTGTGTTTTTAACTTTTACTGTGGATTTTGCCTCTTTGTCTTCATTTTATTTCTGGCCATGGCACTTTATAACATCATGTAGCCCACTATGGCACATTTCATATGTCATCAAAGTTCTCTGGGAAGGACCTTAAAGAATGAAAAAAGGAAACACAGAGGAATTAGTAAGACAGAGATGGGGAGGTGGGGCTTCACAGGAGGCCAACCTGATGGGGAAAGAAGGAAAAAAAAGCAGGATAGATTTTTAGATAAAGGTTTAATGCTGTGCAACAGTCTTTTTTTATTAATAAGGAGATAGAAAAGAGTCCTTCCAATTATATAGGGTTCTACCCTATCACACTGACCATTAGTTGTTAATTGCAGTCTTTCTTTCTGAAGGCACAACCCTAAGTTATTGTTCCAGTGTGCCATCTAGGGTGGGGTTGAGGAACCACATTGCTGAGTGATGGTCATCTCCTGATGATGTAGCACAACTACGAAACCAGTAGAGGTGTTCTGTGAAGCCCAAGCTGTTGCAGCATTTGTCATGTTTTGGATCTAATAAAGCCATTTATGTGCATTAGGATTTGGTGGTGCTGGTGATTGCTGCATGTCATCTTTCGATTTTACTGAGCACACCAGTGTAGATAGCAGCTGGAATTGTTGTCTTGTGGGGTTGATGAACCCATTGCTGAGCGATGGTTTTTGTAGCATTTATTAATGCTGTGAACCATAAAAGAAGTATTACTTAATGAGCTGTGCACTATGTTTGCCCCCCAAGAAGCAGTTCTAATGGGGACTTTGGAAGTTTAATGGATAGAACCAGTTCATTGATGCCATGAATGACATGCCAGAAAGGGCACATTTTAGGAAAAGTAAGGGTCATATGGAGAAATGTACCATCTCCAGAGTAGCATTTAGTACATGCTGTAGATTTTTCATGGTTTTGAGCATGGGTTCTCACAGGAGTATAGTATGTCCAGTACAATATTTTAGCTGTATTTGTCTTAATTTGTTACTTCTGGAGCAGATTACCAAATGGGTCATTGCCCTCTTCCAGGCTGAGTCAGAGATGAGGGAGCCAAGATCATCTGCCCATCTCTGGTGGATTTGCTCTGTGATGGGAGAGTCTGCACCTCATAACAAGTTATAGTATATTGAGAGGGGCTTCTGGAGTGATTGTAGAGAGTATCATTCCTCTTCCACATGGAAGTTTTTATTTATTTATTGGGAATTCAGAAGTAACATGTTTGAGACATAGGCTCTTTTACAAAGGTTCCACATTGAAAGTTCATAAAAAAAGACAATAAAAAACATTGGAATTGGTTTACACAGTCCAAGGTTACTTAACACAAGAAACAATATGGCTAGACATAGTAGCTAGGTTAGATACAATGAAAAAACAGGGAATATCTTTACAAATAGTGGAGTACATGGACACAATTATACTGAGAATTATAATTCAGCAAAATTAAGCCTTGTCATCGGAGTAGAAGAGTTTCAAAAGTAGCAGGGATTGAAGATACAAACTGATATAGGAATAGGAGAGAGGGTGTGTGTAATTGTAGGGAAGTAGTTTAGGGTGTAGGGGGGATGAGAGGTCAGAAGACGTTCAGGACCTGGTCTAGTGGACAGGGGAGAAGGAAAGAGGCAGAAGAGTTGGAGAGCTAGTGGAATGATAGAGCAATTGAGGGGAAAGGGGAGGTGAAAAAAGAGAAACAGAGAAAAAAGGTGTAGAGGGATTATGGGAGGTGGACAGAGGCATAGAAACAGAGAAAATGGAGATGAAGGGAGACAGGGGTGTCAGCCTGGGGTAATTAAGTGAAGCAGTCACATAGGCCCATGTCACAAGGGTATGATGAAGATTATGTTTGAACAGGCCTAGAGTGGCTGAATTGGTGATTTCGCTGCCCAGCAAGTTGAATAACTTAGGGGCTGTGCCTGAAAATGACTACTGTTAGGATTGAGATGCCCACTCTAGTCATTGGGCCCATCCTGGAGACTATCTCTTAGCATGTGTCTGACCATCAGGTAGGAAAATAGCCTCATGGATGAAGGTTCCATTGTCTCTGAAGCCCCAAATAGTCCTGCAAGATACCTCTCTAGTACAATTAGTTAATGTAAAAGAGACCTTTCTTCTCCCATTGCAGCAGAGTCTGATGAAGGATACACTGTACTGAGGGAACTCTTTCAGTATGACTCACAATGTAGTTTGCCCTGAGATACCCTTGAGCCAATGTAGACCTCAATGGGCTAATAGCCAGACTTGAGCCTTAACCTTCATGAAGGGTTTCACAACACATGGCAGGACCAAATCTCTTAGAGAAGCTCACAAGAGTTCCCTCCTTAAATCACAGATGACTTCTATTGCTATCCATGCAGGAGCATTAGGGCATTTACCTGTGAGAAGGAAGCTCAGCTGTGCAGCATGGTAGTAATTTCTAAAGTTGAGCAAGGCATACCTACCCACCTGAAGTGACTGCTGCAAAACTGCTTTTTATATTCTGGCTGCCTTATACCTCCATATAAACCTGCATATCACTCCATCCATTAAAGAAGTGATTGGGTATCCAAATAGGTAGTGACTGAAATACATACAGACACCTGGGGAGTATATTCATTTTGACCGTACTGACATGACCAATATCCAACAGTGGCAAGGGGTCCCATCTGTCACCTAGGATGGTTGCCAGCAATAGGGGGAAATTCAACTTGAAAAGCTGTGAGAACTTGGCGGACATTTTCACACCAAGGTATTTAATGTGTGTGACCACTAGCAGCCCCATAGCACTGTGTGTCATCTCTTTCCTGTGGCGCCTTCCCACAGGAAGAATCTCACTTTTAGTCCAGTTGATTTTGTATCCTGAAATATTGCCATACTCAGCCAGCAGTGCATAGTGGATTAGCTAAGTACAGCAAGAGGTCATCCGCAAATAGGGACACATTGAGCTTCACTCCCCCCATCCTTACTCCCGCTATTAGCTAGTGTTTCCTGAAGGCTACAGCTAAGGATTCCAGTGATAGTAGTTATAGAAGTGGCGAGAGAGGGCACCCCTGCCTCGTTCCCCTAGAGAGACTGAGATACTTTGTTAGCCCTCTTTTCATTTGGATTTGGGCAGAGGTTGCAGTGCAAACTGTGGATATTCACCAAAGCGTTTGTTCATGTAGTCCAAATTGTCACAGGGTTTCCATCAAATAGCCCCATTCAACCCTGTTGAATGCTTTCTCAGTGTCAAGGGTAAGGATAACGCCATACCTGTCGGGGTTCTTAGATAATGAGGGTTCATCTAATGTTGTGTTTATCCTGCCTGCCCTTGACAGATCCCACCTGATCTGGATGGATTCAGTGTGGGAGACAGTGCTCTAGCCTTGCTGCAATGATATGAACAAAGATTTTGTAGTCAACTGTTAAAAGGAAAATGGGGCAATATGATGAGCAAAGAGTTGGGTGCTTACTGGATTTAGGGAGGATAATTATATTGGCAAACTGGGCTGAAGGTGATAGTTTTTTATGGAAGCTTTCACCCACCATATTGAACAATAGATCAATCAGTTACTCAAGTAAAGTATTTTATAAAGTTTATGGGTATTCCGTTAGGTCCAGTAGCCTAATCTACCTTCAGTGCTTATATAGCTGCCAATACCTCATTTTTTTGAGGGGTAATTCTGACTCCATTATCTGAGATTGCTGATTCAGGGTAATAGGGGCCTTTTGTAAGAAAGATTATACTCCTCTGCCGTGGGAGAGGATTCCAAAGTGTACAGTGTTTGGTAGATGATATTAAAGGTATCACCAATTTCCCATTAACTAGTGACCTTGCCCCTAACTGGATGCTGTATCTTGAAAATATGGTTTTGTCCTGCTTTAAGTCTTAGTTGCCAGGCTAGCAGTTTACCATCCATGTCGCCTTCATAATATTGTCTCATATTTCCCCAAACAATAGCCCTTTCAGTAGCTGTGCTACCCAATGAGTTAAATTTCATTTTAAGTTTTTTTAGAGATTGTATAGACAGGGGCTGGTATTAATCATATGTAATTTTTCTACTTCAGCCATTTCCATTTTACAGTTTCTCTAGTTTAGGGCATCCCCTGTACACTTATATTTTGCATACACAATAGATTGTCCCCTTTTATAAGCTTTATGGGCTTCACATCGAGTGGTGTGGGATGTGTCATTTCTTTTGTTATACTGCATGAATTCATAGATAGCCTGCCCCACTGATTCACAATACTTTTGGTCTTTTAAAAGTACTGGATTCAATCTCCATGGCCTTGAGTGGCACTGAGCAACTTTAATACCCTGACTGGCATGCAGTAGGAAGTGGCCAGATTCTAAGTCTGAATGATAGGAAATTGCGGTCACTTTAGGTACCAAGCAGGAAGAGGCTAATATAGTATCTATACATGCATATGACTTATGGGTATATGAGAAGAAACTCTCTGTCCAAGGGGTTGTTATGTCACCACACATCTGTAAGTAAATACATCTTTTTTTTTTTTTCTCCTCCTAGCTGCCGGTCGTCCAAGGTATCAGCCCGGTCACGGGCCCACGGCTTCCACCCCACAGAACGGCCTCGAGCCCTCCGAAGCCCCGTGGCTTTCCCCCCACGGCGGGGCTACGGGATGCAAGGGGCCAACACCCCGCAGGACCTGTATTAGGTCGGAGGGCCGGCCTGGGGGGCTAATTGAAGCCGTGGCGGGCTTCATAGAGGGCGACTGGCAGCCATCCATTTTTCCATTTTTCCGGGAGGCGGGACATGCAATGATGCATGACATCCTGTCCCGCCTCCAAAGTGTCTGCGTGTGTCGGTAGCTGTGCGACTCCCAGCCTCCACGGGGATCGCTCATGCTCTGAGCATCAACCCCCCCTCCCCCCTGGAGAAGGAGATCGCGCCATGGGGCGCTCAATCCTTCTCCCCGGCGCGACCTTCCAGCGACCGAGTCCGCTCTCGAACCCGGTCGCCAGCGTTGCAAGAAATCCCACCGCTGCGCCGACGGGCCGGCAGTAAATACATCTTCATTAGTTCCTTCAGACCCTTTGCATTTTTAGATTTCTGTACAGGGTGTGGGTTAGCTCTGTTAATTACTATGTCCATTATGCAATTCATATTTCCTCCCAGAATCTGGGGGTCTGAATAATTTGCCAATTCCAATGCCAGTTTGGGAAAAAAGTTACTATTCCGCCACGTTGAGGCCATATATCATCCCCAATAATACTACACGAAAGTCAGTATGTAGAACTTTAGCTAAAATATAATTGCCCTGTTTGTCTATTGTTGATCTGATGATCAGCTTTGGAAAGCCTGGGCAGAGACAAATGGCTTTTGCTTTTGCCCTGGATAAGAAATTAGAGTCGAGCCATGTTCCTTTCTTCAAGTTGTCATGTGTTCTGCCTCTTTAGGGGACATATGGGTTTCTTTCTTTTTGTAATATGATATCTGTTTTTAATTTTTTAATGTGACTTGCCAGCCTTATTCTTTTTATCACATGTTTAAGATCATTTACATTCCAAGTTGTAATATTAAGAATGTCAATCATTATGTAAGGTAGATGTGGATCTCTGTGCAGGCCCCCACTCATATGCAGGACCTGTCCACACATCTGTGAGAACATAGTATAACGGGATGTGCTTTAGGGTCATCGGCCCTAACGCTCACCCCATTCCATCTGTAAGGAAGCTGAGATGGTACACTATAGGAGAATGGGGTGAGAGTTAGGGCCGACAACCCCCTAAGGCACATCCCAAAGCTAGTTGGTGAGTGGAGGGTGGAGGTGGGGTTGTGATGGTAGAGTTCAGTGGGGTGGGGTGGGGTGAGGTGTAGTGTTAGGGCTGAAAACCCTAACACCCAATTTCCCTGCCTTTGTCGCTTTAGTAAGAACCCTAACTGATGCATTAACAAAGTTTTTTGCAATAAATAGTATTCCCATTTTATGGACATTTTTTGGTATTTTTGCTCCAAACTTTCAACATGTGGTTTTTAGGAACCCACCTCATGAACACTGGGACTGTTATTTCATTACTGAGTCTGAAAGGTGATTTCACGCAGTGACAATGCCATTCCACACCAGAGGTGCAGAAATGCATTTTGGGCAGGATGTGAAAAATGACAGCTGTATTGTTCATGAAGTGGTGTGAAGAAATGGCTATGTTGAATATTTGGAGTGAAAATATTAAAAATTGGCAAAGTTACGGGCGTGCGTAGGAATATTTAAACGAGCATGTAAATTGAGCGTCTTTTGCTACTTTTGTTCCCAGTTTTCAACATGGAGCTTTTGGGACCCCACCTCATGAACACTGGCACTGTCCTTTCGTTACTCAGACCTGAAAGGTGATTTTGTGCTGTGACTGCAATATTCTGTGCCAGAAGTGCAGAAACACATTTCAGACAGAATATGAAAAATGTCAGCTGTACTGTTCATGAGGTGGTGTAAAAGAATGGCTATGTTGAAAAGAAGGAGCGGAAATAAGACTTGGTTTGCTGGCCAAGGCACCTAGCTTCACCTGAGCTCTTTCTTTCTAAGACTGCTTGAAAGGCAGAGTAGAGAAACTTACCAGAGCAAGGGAAAAGGATTAAGACTTATTTTGGCTAAGCAGATTTACTGTGTGGTGTTGTTTTTATTTTTTACTTACAGGATTGCTACTGTTTGTTGCTAACATTTCATTGCTTTATTTTTCTGATTCAAATTGTTGTTGCTGGTATACCTTCTTCTGCATTATTACAAGGTGTGCCTACAGGTGTGTGCTAACAGATTACTGCTGTAATCTTCTGATTCAAATTGTCTTTTGCAAGGTATATCTTCTGTTACTGCTTTATTTTTCTCTATAGCAAAGTGTTTCTTACAGGGTATATCTTCTCTGAAATTATTACAGGTGGTGCTTTACAGGTTTTACAGTTTTATCTAACATTAGGATAAGCTTTCAGGGTTACTGCATTTGTTGTTGACTGATTGTTTCTGCTCTTACCTCCTTGTTCTTTCATCCGTGGTTCTTCTTTCTCAGCAGGGGAAGGACTCAGCCACCCACCCCCATCCCCAACCACCCCACGCTACACTCCTTTTATAGGGTACCACAGTTGTGACATTTCCTGTGGCAGAGCAGGAAGGGGTGGATCAGTGGGGCCTCCACAAGGTGAGTTCATTTACAGGGGCACTAGTAATTTAACTTGTTATAACAAGTTAAACAAAAACAAAACACAATCAAACCATTACTTGCATTTTTTTCCTTTTTTTCCTTCTCATTACTCTGACTAGGTTATAAACCCAGCAACTTATCTGGAATGGATATCATTAACTGCAGGTACTGTAGAACAATTTTCAGAAGGACAGTCTTACAGGATTTAGGACACTGTCCTACATGCTGGGCCTTTGGAGATCTTAGGGATCAGTTCCGGGCAGCATGGGCAGAGATTGCACACCTCAAATTTCATATTCAAGAGGAAATACATTATAAGAACCACCCACCATTTCCCCAGCATCCAACAGAAAAACCTCGACTGCAGAGGGTAGTTGGTCCAGGAGGTTGGCAGGTGGTTAGGAGGGGCAAATCGGGTGCCCCATCACTCTCTGCTCTCCAACATGTTACCACCAAAAACCATATAAACACTACAAACAGGTATCTGCCTCTATCTCTGAAATCAAACAAAGAGGCAGAAGACACTGCAGAGCAGGACACTGCAGCACAGGAGCTAGCACAACAAAACTCACCCAAATCAGGAACCAAAACAAAAAAAGCAAAAAGGAAATCCAAAAAACTTCTGATCATAGGGGACTCCATGATTTGGGGAGTTGATACCCATTTCCAGCCAGAGGTAATGGTCAGATGTCTCCCAGGTACATCAGCATGGAGAGACACTGACCGCATTGCTAAAATTGTTCACAAAGCAGGAGAAAACATTGATGTCCTAGTACACATAGGGACTAATGATCTCGCCAGCCGGTCAGTTGTGGAGACCAAGGAACACCTGACCAGGCTGGGTGACAAACTTTTATCCATTTCGTCCGGCTTCTCCTTCTCTGAGATCCTGCCAGTCTGGGAGAGGGGAGCAGATGGACGGAAGGTCAGAGAAGGGGAGATAGGGGAGCTAAACACTTGGCTCAAGGGCTGGTGCCAGGAAAAAGGACCCAGATTTGTAGGGAACTGGCAACAGTTCTGGGAGCGAAAGTTCTTTAAATTTGATGGACTGCATCTGACTAAGGAGGGAGTCAGTGCATTGGGGCAGAAGTTTGACGTCTTTGCAGAATATTTAAACTAGCAAATGGGGAGAGGGGTGCAGCACCCCATACGTCGAATGGGAAGAACACCTCTCCCTCAGCTAGTGGTCAAACAGGGATTCAGCATGTTTGCAGTTCATTTGCATCACCAGGTAAGAAAAAAGGTTTGTCTCCCCATACGACACACAGTGGGTAATGCCAAACCTCACCCAACAACTAACACACTGAAATCTGGCCAAAGGAAAATCATGTACACAAATGCTCACAGCCTGGGAAATAAGATCCCAGACCTGCAGGCAATAATGTCAGAGGCTAAACTGGACATAGTAGCAATTAGTGAGATGTGGTTTACCAGTAACCACACTTGGGAGACTTCAGTACCTGGCTATGTATTGTTCAGAAGAGACCGGTGAAAAGGGAGGAGTGGCCCTGTATGTCAATGAAAATATCAAATCTACAGAAATTCAGAATACACATAAGGAGCCAGAAGAACTGTGGGTCACCCTGGAAACAGGAATGGGACAGCCATAAGAACTGGGGTTGTCTACAGGCCCCAGACCAGGGAGGACATAGACACATTACTGTTAGAAGATATACAAAACATGACAGCTAAAGGGGAGGTTCTGAGAGACTTCAACATGCGGATATAGATTGGTCAATACCAGCAGGAACATCTGCCAGAACTAGACACATGGTGGATTCCCTGCAGGGAGGGCCCTCAAACAACTGGTACAGCAACCTACAAGAGACAGGGCTATCCTAGATCTAGTACTGACTAACAGGAAGGGATCACAGATCTCAGGTAGAAAGTCACCTGGGGGCCAGTGACCATCACATGGTATGGTTCAATTTGGCTACTACATCTAAATCATCCCATTCCAAGGCAAAAATATGGGACTTCAGAGGAGCTGAGTTTGATAAGATGGCCAACAGAGTTAAGCTAGCCTGGCAAAAGAAACACAGGTGAGGGTACAGGCAAAGTGGGCAAGCATTAAGGATGCAATACTTGAAGCAACATCCCATTGTGTTAGACAGAAAAGGAAGTGCAAAAGAAGAAGAAATCACTTTGGTTCTCAAATACAGTAGCAGAAAGGTCAGAGCCAAAAGGCTGGTCTTCAGGAAATATAAAGGAACACAGCGGGATGAAGATAGGGAGGCATACCAAACTGCCCTAAGGGAAGCAGGGAAGACAGTAAAACAGGCAAAGTCCCAAGCTGAGAAACACTAGCACGAACAGTAAAGAAGGTGACAAGACTTTCTATAGCTACATTAGTGAAAGGAGAAAGTCCAGAGGTGTTGCTAAGCTTAATGGAGAAAAGGGAGCATGTGAGGAGGAGGACCCTGTAAAGGCATCTATCCTAAATAGATACTTTTGCTCAGTATTTACTGAAGAGAAGGTAGGGCAGGGCCCACAGCTCAGCATCATGGACACAGGGAGGAGGAGTGAGCACTACTTCCTTCACAAAAGAAAGGGTCCCACAAGAGCTTGCTAAGCTCAGGGTGGATAAGGCAATGGGACCTGATGGCATACATCCCAGGGTACTTAGGAGCTAAAGGTGGAACTAGCAGAGCCATTAGCAGAACTGTTTAGTGAGTCTCTGAGCACAGGAGAGGTCCCAGAAGACTGGAGAAGGGCTCATGTGATCCCGCTCCACAAGAGTGGTAACAGGGAGGAGGCAGGGAACTACAGACCAGTCAGTCTTACCTCAGTAGTGGGCAAGATTATGGAGGCACTTAAGGAAAGGATAGTGCAACACCTGGAATCCATAGGGCACAGGATCCAAGACAGCATGGGTTTACAAAAGGAAGGTCCTGTCAAACTAATCTCATAGATTTCTTTGACTGGGTAACCAGAGTGGTGGACCAAGGGGGAGCAGTTGATGTCACCTACCTTGACTTCAGCAAAGCTTTTGACACTGTTCCACATAGAAGATTGATAAATAAGCTGAGTAGGCTCCAGGTGGGTTAGAAGTTGGTCAACTGGGTGGCAAACTGGTTGACAGGCAGAAAACAGAGAGTGGTGGTAAATGGTATACAGTCATAAGAGATGCAAGTCACAAGTGGGGTACCTCAGGGATCAGTCCTGGGGCCAGTCCTCTTCAACATCTTCATTAGTGACCTTGCAGATGGACTAGAGGTGAGGCTTGTCTGTTTGCAGATGACGCCAAGATCTGCAACAGAGTAGATGATCCAGATGGGGTGGGAAGAATGAGAAGAGATCTGGATAAACTAGCAAAATGGTCAGAAGAGTGGCAACTGGGATTTAATGCAAAGAAGTGCAAGATCATGCACATAGGGAAGAGAAACCCTGAAGCCACCTATAGGCTGGGAGGAGTTGCTAGCAGTCACAAAGGAAGAAAGAGACTTGGGCATCATCATCACTGATGACCTGAAATCATCAAGCAGACCTCTAAAGCAGTAGGTAAGGCTAGGTTGGTGTTAGGGTGATTAGTAGGGGTATCACAAGTCGTAAGAGGAGGTAATAATCCTCTTTACAAGACACTGGTTAGGTCCCATCTGGAGTACTGCATGCAGTATTGGAGGCCACACCTTCACAAGGACATTAAACAAATTGAGGCAGTCCAGAGAAGGGCAACCAAAATGGTGCAGGGACTGCATCAGAAGACATATGAGGACAGATTAACAGAGCTCAATATGTATACCGTGAGCAAAGGAGGAGAGAGGTGATATGATCAAGGCATTCAAACACCTTAGGGCATTAACAAGGTGAAAGAGTCTAACATGTTTAAATATAAGAAAAATAGCAGGACAAGAGGACACAGCATGAGATTAGAGGGGGGCCGATTAAGGGGAATGTGAGGAAATTCTTTTTCACAGAAAGGGTGGTGGATGCATGGTGGTGGTGGCTTACCTCAAGAAGTGGTGGCTATGAATACAGTGCAGGGCTTCAAGCAGGCATGGGATAGGCATAAGGGAGCAATACAAATGAGTATGAATAGATAGGCCACTGACAGAGCAAAGGCCGATGGCACATTTATAAGGTAGAAAAAGAAATGGGCAGACTGGATGGGCCTTGCGGTCCTTATCTGCCGTCAACTTCTCTGTTTCTATGTTTCTATGTAAATTGGCAAAGTTACATGAGTGCATAGTAGATTTTTAATGACCGCACACAACTCAGGTGTTTTTTGGTATTTTTACTCCAAATTTTCATCATGGACTTTCTGGGACCCCACCTCAAGAACACTGGCAGTGGCATTTCATTACTTGGTCCTGAAAGGTGATTTTATGTAGTATCTGTGAAATCACCTTATGGGTCCTAGTAATGAAACAACAGTGACGGTGTTCATGAGGACGGGTCCTAAAAAGTCTGTGTTGAAAATTTGGTGCAAAAATATCTTACAATGGCAGAGATGTCAACATAACTTCAAAACACCATTGACAGCCATTATACAGCACTTACCTTGATTCCTCAGTTTGCTGTTGGGTTTTGAAGAGTGCAGACATGCCCTGGTGTATGGAAGATGACAGCAGATGACCTCCAGGGGTAAATATAGGGTATGGGGGGGTGCAGGGAGGTGGGTGCTCAGTAAGAGCATCCGGATGGGGGAAGGGGTCACTGGCGACAATCAGGGATAGTTTTCTTTGCTTCAGGTGTTAAAAAAAAGAAAGACATCATGGGACTGTTTTGTTTTTTTCCTAGTACAGAAAATATTTAAACTATTTGAGGACACTGGAAGAAGGCTCCCCAGTGTCCCACAGCACTTGGGGGACACACACTATTTAAATAATTTGTGGACACTGGGAGTGGGCTGCCCAGTGTCCCACATGGAGGTTGGGAGTACAACATTTAAATAGTTTGTGTACACTGGGAGTGGGTTCCCCAGTCTCCCACACTGGCAGGGAGGGGGCATGTGAATGCTGACATAGGATTGGGCACCCTGATGTCAGCAATTATTATTACTGTAAATGAATGGGCGGGGGAGTGGGGAAGGGCATCCGATACTTGGAGTGGGCATCCTGGTGTCAGGTTATTATTACAAACAAAAAAGTAACTAGCGGAACTGTGATTGGAGGGTGGTGGGTGCCAGTAGACACCAGGGAAATGGTGGCTCTTATGTACAACTGCAGTTGGCACAGCTGCAGCTGTAGTACTCAAGAAAATCCCGCTGTTCTCATACAGAGAACACGGGGAAGCACTCCTCTCACTGACAGCAGTGCCACATATTTTGGGAAAAAATTGTGTTCAACTACATCGGTGCTTTAGAGCACTGACAGGGACCCCACTCAGGAAAACCTCAAACCTTGAGAAATTGAGTCACCTCTTTATACCAGGCAGCTGCTGGCTCACTGTTAAGCAGGGAAAGACATAAGAATAAGCAAACTAATGAAGACATGATGGCCAGTAGCTCAGTATAAAGCATTCAGGACCTTGCTGACTGTGCAGAACTAGGGAAGACAAAGTGTGAAACATCATGTGTGTTTCATAGAAGTAACAGGAACCCACTCAGGAAACCCCAAACCTTGGTTTTGCTATTTAGTCATCTATCCATAACATAATTGTGGTACGATTCGGCTCTCTTGCTACGACAGAATCATATTATGATTCAATTTCCTTGGCAGATAGGATCAGGAATTGTGGGAGGGACATCAGTAGGAGTTTTTTTTATTTTATGGTCATGAAGAATGGAGATTAGGGAGGGGGAGGGATCAGTAAAATAACAAATAATTTGTTTGGTTTTTTTTAAACAGGGAAGGGAAGGAATTCAAAACCTTATCAACTGCACTTACTTCTTTCATCGAAAAAGAATCCCACATTGAAAAAGAAACATAGTATGATTCAGTTTCCTCAGCACAACTGAGTCATACTATGATTCAATTTCCTCAGCAGGTGCAGTATAGTGGGACAGGGAACAGACATCGGGGGAGGGGGAAGCAGTGAAACACAAGGAGCTAACATGCATCAGAAGTAGGGGAGGAAGCACTACAGTACCACAGGATGCACCACAATACATGGAGCTTTTTACCAGGCATCAGGGAAAGGGAGGATTTCAGGGCAAAGAATTGCTTCTTTGTTAAGATCATGAAGAACAGACATCGGGTAATCCTTGAATTTTACTGCAGTTCAGTGATACCGATAATTATTTTTTCAGACGCTCACCTTTGACCTTATTTGGCCCAGCTTGTTAGTGCTGTCACAGATTTGGGGATATTGCAGCACCAATATATGAGTGGCATTAATAAACTTGTTGAGGATTTTCACCTTTTTTGACCGTTATGTGGCTCAGCACTTTAGTGCAGCCATATTTCATCATTTTTAGTGTCTGCATTCACGTAACTCTCAAGAGTCAGCCCTTGATACTCTTCTATGGCTACTATTGTAAAACTGCTCAAGGAAAACTGATTTAAACAAGACTCACATTGAAGGGAACAACCTTACGCTACCCAGTTGCTACTATAGTCAAGCTGCTATGCTCGCTTATTCTGCCCTAATTTATTGCACTTGCACTTTGTTTTTTTTTCCCTCTGTTCATAGCACATAGCACTTTACTGGACTCTCAAGAGTTCTGTGGTTCTATCGGCCATGGTTCAGTTGAGGCTGACATTTCTATATAAAGGTTTTCTAGGGATATTTAGTATCCAATGAGAATCGTTGCTACAATACTGCCAACATGGTGGAGACTGTCCAAAGAAACATACCACACACAGTATACCTCTATGCATGAGCAGTACATTTCAACATAGAATCCTATGCTGGACCACTCCTCTGACATAGAATCCAATCTTGTGTGGGACATCTATTTTGTTCCCAAAGGAAATAGTGGGAAATACAACATTTAATAACATTGGAACAGATTAATATTTTTTCACCAAACCATCAAAAGACACATCTGTGAGGGGAAATTCTTCTACCCTGAAAATTTCAGCTCAGAAGCTACAGCCTTTTTTGAGATGCAAGTAGACAATCCCCCAAAAAAACAGCAAAAAACACAACAATCTCTGTTTTTAACACTCTGTATCTCAGAAACCACAGAAGCGATGCAAACCAAATTTGGCACATCAACAGACCTTCACCTCATGATGATGTATGCTGTATTTCAGGACAATCCATCAAACCAGTCCATAGTTATTAACCAGCAAACATTGGCCTTTAACATTTAACACGATCAGCAACCCTAATTATGCTGGTGTACCACGCCAGTATAATAAAAATAATAATCTTATATATAAAATTTAAAAAATGTATATATTAAATTATATCATTTTATATAATTTTAGAATATATTATCTTCTCATATATAATTTCATAGAATATGAGATATCAGATTATATTCTTATGTATCATTTAATGTTATATGAGATTATAATTTCTTCTCATATACAATATCTGCAGCCCTGCCCAATGCTATTCAAAGGCATGTCATGTGACAGTGGTCAAGAACAAGAAATATCTTGCAATCACCACTCATTTCCTCCAGCAATATGCCCAACCCCCACCAACAGTTCACTGTACCTAAAAATGGATCCTCTGCAGTTTGTGTTTTACAGACAACACTATGCATGCATTAAAAGCATGATGCAATAAGTGTGATAGAAAGACTGTTTGGGGTCAGTAAAGTTTATCCAAACTTTGGGAACTACTTTTCTTTGTGATGACTTAAAATGTGAGAATGATGTCCTTCCAATAGCCACGTACTAGCCCAATCCTCACTGGGCTCAGAGAGACAAGACCAGCAGTGACAGAGATAGCTGGGTCAGGTTAGGTATGGGAAGTGGTAGGATAAGATGGTTCATTCAAGTAATGTAGCCACCATGGATGACAGCTAGTGGAGAGTGAAATTAGAAAACTTTGCTCTGCGGAGAAATTTAAGAATTTGCCCAAATTCATGAATTTAATCTGCAATTCAAAGTTCAACTTCACATTACAGTTAGAACTTTGCAAATGCAAATTTGATAACTTCACATGCAAACTGTGCCCCCAAGATGAGGTTTACAATAATCCATGGGATTGGAGTTCACATGGTGCTGTAATGAGCTGTATTGCCACTCATAGGCTGAATTCAGTCCAGTTTCATGAGGAGAAAGAGAGTAGGATTAAGTCTGTGCTGAATCTCTGTGCCCAAAAAGCATTGAAAAAGTGTTTAAAACATGCAGTGTTTTCAACCAACTCACTTTCTAAAGTGTCTAGTGTGCTTTGTGCCTCTAGAGTAGGGATGTGTGAAAATTAATTTCTGCCAGCAGAATTTTGGCAAAAATCACAATTTCGCTTCACAAAAGTTCAGAAATCATTTTTGGAACTTTTGTGTAAATTCTGCCATAAAACTGTGGAAACAATGTAAAAAACTGTGGGATAATTTATTAAACTGCAGTAAGGATAACTGCCAGTGGTAATTTCTGAGGCATTGTTTAACTGTAGTTTAACTCATTAATCCACCCCCACTGATCAGGGGTTCTAGTAAAGACCTCCAATCCCTTCCTTGGACCCTCATGGTTTCTAGTGCCCCCCCACCCTCTGATCATGGCTCCCAAAACATTTAATTTCCCTGATGTCTAGCAGACCCCGCTCCCTATCCTGGATTCCTTAGTCCACAAGTAAACAGCCGGCAGTCCACCAACTCATCCCCCTCTAGTCCCAGTATTCCCTGGCATCTAGTGGACCTCCCCATCCCAGATCCCTTGTAAAAAACAATAATCTCCATTCCCTGGTGTCTATTAGACACCCACAAATACCACCCTGACAGTTCATCTGCCACCACCCAACTCCCCTTCCCACCCTGCCCCTGAGCAGACCACTAGCGCAGCACTCATCTCTCCTCCACTGCCAGTGGCCCACTGAACTGTCAGTGAATAACCGCATGGTTGTACAAGCAGGCGCTCATTCACTGACAGTTTAGTAAACTGTGTAAAGAATAAATTCTGTAGTTTAAATGCATTTTTTCTCAGTTCACAAAAAAAGTCCGCAGAACTTGGTGAAAATCCTACTTTTGCCAATGGCGAAAGTTCCGTAATTTCCACAAAATTTCTGAAATTTCACGGAAGTTCCACGAAAGTGGAATTCGCAACTTTCGCCCACCCCTACTCTAGAGTACTGGTTGTTTGTGTTATTTATATTCATGTTTCTGAGATGGTAAGCTGCTTCCTTGAAGGAGGGAGCTTTTGAACTCATGGCCACTATCAGTAACACTAGTACTCAGAGTCATTTGAATAGAAGAAAGTGTTGGAAGTATTTCAATAAAATCACTAACAGAGTGGCATGACTAGATACTGTCTTTTATTTTTATGATCAGGTAGGCACTACAGCTCAGTCACCTTTTCTTTTTTTTCCCCTGGATTTTTCTTGGGCCTGTTCCTGTTGTGCTTTATTCCCTTCCTCTAACTTCCTATCCTGCTCCTCTTCAAGCAATAAAACATTTGCTTCCACTTCTTCCTTATTTACAGTTTCCTTCCCCTCCTGTAAACCTTGTAGCCAATCATGGTCATCATCATCTTTATATTTACCTTCATCAAGCTCAGCCTCAGAGGAATCATATGTTGTCTGTGAGGGTCTATAGTGGCATTTGTTCAGCAACAGTTACTTTAATTTTCTTTAGGTGAGTTATTCTTACTTCTTATTGTGGTAAACAGCTTGGCAGAAGACACCAGGAGAAAGGACTGCTGTGTGACTGAACTTCTCTGCTGGGACTAAAGTAGAAGAACTTTTGTATTTGGACCTTTAATTTAGGGTAAAAAAACCAACATACAAAACAAAAAAACAAAAAAAAAAGTGTGTGTTTGGGTTAACTGAACTGAATGGGTAACTGAAAAATCATCTGGGTGTAAATCTCAGGTGACTGAAAGGACTTAACTGCTGTGAGGTTTAAATTACTTGTAGAAAGATCTGGTAAGTAGGGGGAGTGGCTTAGCTAGAAGGAAGCTACATTTAAAGACTGCCTTATAAAGATTCTGCTAATAGCTTGGCAGAAGACACCAGGAGAAAGGACTGCTGTGTGACTGAACTTCTCTGCTGGGACTATATTGCCCTCTTCCTCCCCTCCACCCAAAGCTAGTTCTTTTTATAGGCACAGGATTTGACTGACAACAGGAACTAACTGTTTAGGGGCAGGAAGTGAGTGATACAGAACCACCAGGACCCACCATCCTAGAAGGGCAGGTAGCTCTCAGGCCCCCTCTAGCTGCTGGAGGTCTGCCTCTGAACAAGTAAGTGGTCTACTGAGAAATATAGGATATTCTTGTCTCAGAACAGGACAATCAGGAGCTTAAAGGGCACACAGGCAGAAAGTAAGGAGAGAGAGAGAGAGAAAAAAACAGAGGAAAGAGTAAGGATTGCAAACAGTTAAGGGGCCAGAAATAAGACATGATTGGAGTGGTGCAGTGCAGTGGCTGTGGAGCAGCAGTCTTCTGGGAGATGTTCTGGAGGATGCGGTGTTGTCCCATCTGCAGGCACCTCTCTGGGCTGAGGGAGGAGGTTGCTCATCTCCAGGCTGAGTCGGCCAGGATTTGTGGTACCTCCTCTTCCATCCAGGGACCACCAGTGCCACTGCCATTGCCTCAGAGGTTGCCAAGAAAGAGGAGCGGTTGGACCACAGTGGGCTCAGGGAGTGGAGAGTGGTGGAACAGAGGTGCATCCCTCCAGTTGTACCTCTCCACAATTCCTATGCCATTCTGGCAAAGTGTGGTTCCTCTATGGAGGCACCCACAGTGGAGACCAAGGGGGATGCTGGGAACCTCCACAAAGGAGACCCACAGGAGGGTGGCAGGGGACCCTGCAGGGGAAGGAAACAACTCCTGGTGGGGACTCCATTCTTAGGAAGGTAGAACTGGGCAAGGAAGGGGAGAGGGAGGTAAGGTGTCTGCCTGGCGCCATGGCTTGGAGGGACAGGGGGAATCCTCAGGATTGCCAGAGCAGCTGCACAGGGGAGGGAGCTGGATGTCATTGTCCACTTAGGGACAAATGACCTGGCTAAGAAAGGATTAGAGAAGTGCAGGAAGAGTTTGTGAATTGGGGAGGGGCCTTAGTCAAGTAGCACGCACGGTAACCTTCTCGAAGGTGCTACCCATCTATGGCATAGGAGAGGCTAGGGTGTTCCGTACCATGGGATTCAATCAGTGGTTGAAAAACTGGTCTGTAGCTCAGGGATTTGGCTTCATTTGGGACTGGGGGTCCACCTGGAGTGATGCAAGCCTATACTGGCATGATGGGCTGCATCTGTCCGGGAGGGGAACCAGGATCCTAGGTGATAGGTTTAAATGCTTCATTGGCAAGCTTTTAAACTAGCCAAGGGGGAAGGCACTGGAAAAGAGCAGGAAAATCCTAGCACCCCCAAACAATCACGGTAGTAAGTGTGGCAAACACCAACATGGAGGTGTCAATAGGGAGAAGGGCAGGGGTAAATGGAGAAAGTGACAAAGGCAAGAAGGACAGGGATGGGGCAAAAGGGGGTAAGGCCATCAGGAAATGGAGGGCAATAAGTACCAATGCCCATAGTCTGGGCAACAAGCTCCCTGAGCTGGTGGCCTTAATGGAAGAGGGATGCCTGGATATCGTAGCAGTCACAGAAACATGGTACACAGAGAACCATGACTGGGATGTTAACATACCAGGGTACATAACCTACAGGAGAGATAGGCAGGGAGAAGAGGGGAGGAGTAGTTCTATGTAAAGGAAGGATAAAAGCAACTGAACCAAAGAGTAAACAGGGAGGAGAGGAGGCACTGTGGGTCACCTTGGAGACTGGAAAGGGCACCACAATCCGCACAGGGGTTGTGTACAGACCCCCATGTCAGGGGAAAGGAATGGACAAGGATATGATGGAAGGCATTCTTAGAATGGCAGAGAAAGGGGAGATACTGTTGATGGGAGACCTGAATATGCCAGATGTTAACTGGAGCACATTTGCTGCAGCCACATCCAAGAGCAGGGCCATTCTTGATGCCCTACAGGTGGCAGGCATTAGACAGCTAGTTTCGGAACCCACTTGTGAGGGAGCAATCTTAGACCTCATACTCTCAAATGGGGGCAGTGAGAGGATCTCAGATCTAGAAGTGGGTTGCCATCTGGGGACAAGTGACCATCAAACAGTGTGGTTCACGTTAAACTCAGCTACAGAAGTCAAGCCATACAAAAGTGAGGTACTGAACTTTAGGAGGGCTGACTTTGGCAAGATGGGAGAGTGCCTCAGAAAAGCACTAGCAAACAGGCTAGAAGGAGGTGTGGAACAACAATAGGGAATTATCAAAACTGCCATCACAAAGGCAGCAAGCCTTTGTGTGAAGCAAATAAACAAATCAAAATGAAAGAAAAGGCCACTATGGTTCTCAAGAGAGGTGGCTGTGAAAGTCAGGAAGAAAAAGATAGCATTCCGGAAGTATAAGGAAACACAGAAGGAGCAGGACAGAAAGCTGTACCAGTTAAGGCAGAAAGAAGCAGGAAGGGAAGTCAGAATAGCAAAGGCCCAAACTGAGGAAAAGATAGCCAACTCAGTTAAGAAGGGGGATAAAACCTTTTATAGGTACATCAGCGAGCGTAGAAAGACAAAGGGAGGGATAGTGAGGCTGAATAGAATGAACAATGGGTGGGCAGAGGGGGACAGTGAAAAAGCAGGAATACTGAACAGATATTTCTGCTCAGTATTCACAAAAGAGGAGGGGGAAGTGCCTAATCCAATTAACAGAAGCACTCTGGATAGGGGGGTCGATTCCAGTCCTTTCACAGAACAAAAGGTTCTGCAAGAACTCCTAAAACTGAAGGTGGACAAAGCAATGGGACCTGATGAAATTCACCCCAGAATTCTAAAAGAATTAAGGAAGGAACTAGTGAAACCACTGGCTAATCTTTTTAATAAATCATGGGAAGATGGTGTGGTACCCGGGGACTGGAGGAAGGCGGATGTGATTCCCCTTCACAAAAGTGGGACCAAGACAGAGGCAGGAAACTACAGACCTGTCAGTCTGACCTCTGTGGTAGGGAAAGTGATGGAGTCACTTCTGAAGGAAAGAATAGTTGAGTACCTAGAGGTCAGTGGAGCACAGGATCCAAGACAGCATGGGTTCACAGCGGGAAGGTCATGTCAGACGAATCTAATAGATTTCTTTGACTGGGTGACCAAAGTAGTAGACCAGGGAGGGCTGTGGACATGGCCTACCTAGACTTTAGCAAGGCATTTGACACAGTCCACACAAAAGATTATTAGTCAAATTAACCAGCCTGGGAGTGGGTCCCAGCGTGGTAGCCTGGTAAAACATTGGCTGGACAACAGGACACAGAAGGTAAAAGTAAATGGAGTCCACTCTGGAAGAAAGGGCTGTTACTAATGGGTACCGCAGGGTTCAGTATTGGGTCCAGTCCTTTTAATGTCTTCATCAGTGACATTGCAGAGGGACTGGAAGGAAAAGTATGCCTTTTGCAGATGACACAAAGATCTGCAACAGGGTTGATACACAAGGAGGCGTGGAAAGGATGAAAAGGGACTTGGCAAGGTTGGAGGAATGGTCAGACGTATGGCAGCTAGGATTCAATGCAAAAAAGTGCAGAATAATGCACCTGGGAAACAGGAACCCAGGGGAAGAATACACAATGGGTAGGGAGGTAGTAACAACAACAAAACAGGAAAGGGACCTGGGGGTAATCATATCAGATGACCCTATGGTTAGCAAGCAATGTGAGAAGGCAGTAGGGAGGGCCGGGGGAATACTGGGATGTATAGGGAGAGGCATCAGCAGCAGAAAACAGGAAGTTGTTATCCCTCTGTACAGACAGTTGGTGAGACCCCATCTGGAATACTGTGTCCAGTTCTGGAGACCCCATCTCCGCAAGGACATAGACAGGATAGAGGCAGTCCAGAGGAGGGCAACTAAAATGGTGCAGAGTCTGCAAGAGAAGCCGTATGAGGAGAGACTAAAGGAGCTTAATATGTATACCCTTGAGGAAAGAAGGGAGAGGGGGCATGATAGAAACTTTCAAGTACCTCAAGGGAATCAACAAAGTCCAAGAGGGTAGCATCTTTCAGAAAAAGAGACTTGCAAGAACAAGGGGACACAATTGAAAGATAGAAGGAGGGCGGTTCAGGGGCATTGTGAGGAAGTATTATTTCACAGACAGGGTAGTGGATACATGGAACAGCCTTCCTGAGGAAGTTGTGGGGTCTAAAACTGTGGGAGAATTCAAGAATGCATGGGACAGACATAAGGCAATTCTTGTGGGGGGCAGGAAGATATAGGCTGTTGGTTAACTAGGATCTGCGGCCTATCCTGTAGGTAGGGAAATGGGCAGACTAGATGGGCCTAGCGGTCCTTATCTGCCGTCAAAGTCTGTTTCTATGTTAAACAGCATTTTATAGTATTTTATTTGTTGTCCTTAATTTCTGACTGTTGGTCCACCCTGACCGCTCATTCTCATTCTCTATCATTCTCTCTGTCTCTCTCTCGTCCGACTCTTCAACCTGTGCTGTCTCACTGCCCACTCACTCTCTCCTGTGGTCCACAAGAAGCCAAGAGGGGAAGGGCTTTTGATAATTTTATTCTAGAAAGAGAGGGCTTCTGGATATACACATTAAGTTTATACAAGTATCCAGGCCTGAATGAAAGATTTGATGTCGCTCCCTATTTGAAGAAAAGAAAGTAATTGGTATCTGTTACATATTAGGGCATAACAGATCTGGATATAGAAATGTTTTCATAGATAGTATAAGAATATGAGCATACAATATTGTGTATGTGTTTATATTTATATGTGTATGTATGTGGGTGTATATATATATATATATATAAGACAAAGAACCTCTGTGCGCAAACACTGAGGCAAGGGTTACCCCAAAGGGCATTTGGCTGGGAAGCCAAGTTTCAAGAAAATACAAAATCGACATGCCCCCACAATGCAAAGCATCATGGGCTGCATATGCAAATCACCACAGTATATATGCACACACACACACACACACATATATATATATATATATATATATATATTTATATATATACACATACTTTGGATATGAGAGAAGTTAAGAACTGTTCAGGTCATTACACATGGTCATGACCAGAGGTAATAAATTTAAATTTAGGTTCTCCTCTCTGCCATTGTTTTCAGATGGAAATAGGATACAGAGAATATGAAATAGCTTAGTGGACTCTGCCTCCAAGATATCCATATGGATCACTTGTTGGTTTTATGAGAGATAAATTAAAATGTGTGTGTGTGTGTGTATATATATATATATATATATATATATATATAAATACATATTTCATGAGATTTTTAATGTGGTGCAGGTTGTTATTTGACAATGTATGATTGATGGGAGTATAATCCACATTTTAAACTGCACTGTGTATATATATATATATATATATATTTTTTTTTTTGGTCATCTATCACTTAACACTTTATGTATTGTGTGTTCACTTTAAAAATTTGTAAGACACTGCCTGATGATGTCATCATTAGTGGTGTATAAATTATGTGTTTTTGATGTAACTTCAGATCCTTTGAACAAGGAATTAGTATTCCGAAACATGTCAGGTTTGAAGTTTGTGTGCACAATGGCACTTTATTGAAATGGAGCACTTTATATATACTGAGCGGTCTTTTTATTTGAGTTGGGTTGAGTGTGGAATTTCTAAGTTTGATTGTTTCCTGTTCTGTATTCCTGCACCCCCTCCATGTGCAAACCTCTCTTTTGAGACTTTGTATATGATGATTTTGGCAACACTTTCTGTCTCAGCTGGGTGGGAATTGGAGTGCTGTAAAAAAGTGCTCCTACAATCACCTTTACCAGGTGAGTAAACTCTCATTATGAATCACACCTTTCACAGCACTCCAAGGATGATAATCATTGGGTGATTAAGAAACAGTGACATCCTCATCCTGGGTGAGAAGAGATGAAAGGGGAGGGGAAGTGAGGCGTTGTTATTCTTTGTGCTGTGATCCCAGTTCTTGAGAACCAGTAGTTGAAAGGGTCTCATGTGCCAGCATGCCCAAGTATGGAGGTCTTAGCAGAATGCCTTTAGATCTAACAGTTGCATGTGTTTCCACACTATTGGTCATTCTTTCCTAAGGATTTATTTGCAGTGAACTCCCACAGTGATGATACGCCCCCCACTGAAGGCTGAACTGTTTCCCTGCCCATACTGAAGATGGCCCCCAGGTGTTCTAGTGATTTTGCAGGATTCATGTTGCATTTTTTCTTGATTTATTTTTATTTATTTATTTATTTATTTCAGTTTCGGAATTACAACCTTTGATCCAAACCAGCTCTTTTATAAAGGCTCCAAGTCAGTAGAAGAACAGGCAAAACAGTACAATGTACATCATATGATGAGAACATAAATTAGCCAAGTGACAAGACTATTTTACAAGTGAGATAAATGTGGAGTATAACCTCAAATACAAATACTTTTATTACAGAAATATCTCTAGTCTATAGGTCTAGTTACTAAGTGCAGGTTGCTTGTAATTGGCAGCCAAAATCGGCTTTGTCAAAGAAAAGGGGAGGAGGGAGGAGGTATGGAGAGTTTTGGCATAGGTAAAGAGGAGGCATATTGTATAATGTTATTAGGGGATAGGAGAAGGGGGTATGGTGATGAGGGAGAACAAGCTGATAAGTGCTGTATGCATGGGGGAAGCCTGGGGAAGTGTAAACCAAGTGGATGGGAGGGGGTGAGGACTTATGGGGCAAGAGGGGTAAGAAAGTGGGGGGGTAAAGGTTGGAAGTCTAGGGCAGGGGATGGAATTCCTATCATTGTGCACAGCAGTTGTACTTTTTCAATTCTATCCAGAGGCGATGGAGTTCTTTTTTGAATTGGCTGAGTTTCTTTAGGTGAAAAAGGGAGGAGGGTAGGTTGTTCATCCAGAGAGGGCCTCGATAGGAGAGGGACCTCTGGGCGCAGGAGATTTGTTTGTAAGGTACATGCAGTACCACTCTAGCAGAACTTCAGGTTGTTTTAGTGTTGGGGTTACACTGGAAAAGCTTCAAAACTGATTCTGGGACCAGTCCTAGGAGGGAATTTTTTCCTATGATACATGCCTGGTACTGGGACTTTAGAGGTGATGGGATCCAACCAGTTGCAGAGTAGAGACTGCAAAAGTGGGAATACTGATAAGCTCCTAGAACAAGTCAGAAGGCTTTTTTGAGCAGGAGTTTAACCCTTTTGAGAGCAGTTTCAGTGGTTGCACTATAGATAGTCAATAGTCAATGATGGACAGTATAGAGCTTTTGGTGACAAGGCTGAGGGCCTCAGTGGTCATAGCATTTCTGTGTCAGTAAAGGAGTCCTAGTCTCATGTTGGCTTTTTTCATGACATGGTCAACATGGGTGTTGAAAGAAAGAGTGTTGTCTAGAAATAATCCCATGTATTTAAAGGTAGTAACCTGTTTGATTACATCACTTTTGTTACTTAGTATGGTAAGTGGGCCACCCTGGTTTTTTTGATCTTTGTAGGGTAAAGTGCATTACTTTTGTTTTTCTGTAGTTCAAGAGGAGTTTGTTGTGAGCAAACCATGACTCCAGTTTGGTAAAGCTCCTTTGAAGAGTAGCTGTTATTTTGTGGAGGTGTATTCCTGGTACGGAGATCACTGCATCATCTGCATAAAGCAGCATCTTAGTAGGGCACTTGCTTGGCAGGGAATTGATAAAGAGGCTGAATAGTAATAGCCCTAAAATTGATCCTTGTGGGATACCCAAAGTAACAAAGTAATGTTCAGAGGATACACCTTTTATCCTAACACACTGGGACCTGTCCGAGAGGTAGCTTGAGAACCAGGACTATGTATTAGTGGAGAGGCCAAAGGCTGCGAGGCTGTTGAGGAGGATGTGATGACTGACAGTGTCAAATGCTTTGGTTAGGTCAATAAAGATTGACCCAACCATTTTTCCACTATTCAGGGAGTCATATAGGTGTGAAGTACAGTCAGTGAGTGCAGTAATGGTGCTGTGGGATTTACAGAACCCATGCTTCTGAGGGCAGAGTAGGTTATATTTGTTAAGATAATCCATGAGCTGATCTGACACAATTCACTCTAGGGCTTTTGAGAGGGGTGGAAAAATAGATATGGGGCAGTAGTTGCTTATGCTGGTCCTGTCTCCACTTTTAAAGACTGGGGTGATGAGGGCAGTTTTCCACTTGTCAAGGAATATGTTTGACTTAAGGGATATGTTAAATAGCTGAGTTAGTGGGTGGGCAAGCTCTTCTAGGGTGATGGTGGGAAGCTTCGTGCCGAGCATATCACTATCCATTCTAGTTTTGCCAAGGATCTTCTTCACATATTTAATAGTGACTGCCTTCTTGATCATTTTGAAGTAGAATGGGGGTTAAGTGGTGTTTGCTGTGGTAGTGGGGTTTGGGGGCCAACTGTTAGGGTCAGTAACAAGGAACTCTGGAGGGAGGACGGAACTGAGGTCTGTAAAGGCCAGATTAAAGGCATTAGGTAACTCTTTGGGTTGCTGGAGTGGATCCGCAGGGGTGACAATTAGATCTCATAGTGCTGGATTCTTTCCCAGTCAGTGTCCTTGCATCCTCCCAGAACACACTCCCATTCCCCCAGCACTTTTGAAGTTTCTTTCTGTAATAGGAGGTCTTAACATTCCTTATCAACCGGGTGCATTTATTCCTTGCAGTTTTGTAGGCCATAAAATCTGTCTGTCTTCCAGTAGCTGTCGCTACATGCCAGAGGTTGCCCCTATTCTTCATTAGTTCTGAGCGGGGGCCGTTAAGCCAAGGATTGGATGCCCCTTTTGTTTTGGATGTTCTGAATTTTGCGAATAATTCGCAGGCTTTATTGAATATGGTAACAAAGTATTCCAGAGCCTGGTTAGGGTCAGGGCAAGTAACAAGGGGAGACCAGTCTGCATCTCTCAGGTAGCTCTTGAAGAGGCCAAGTTACCCTTTCCACAGGGAGCATTTTTTTTTTCTTGTTTGCAGCATGTCCTTAGGGCACTTGTTAGACCAGGAACAGATAAAGGGAGCGTGGTCACTCAAGGTGTCTGGCAGGACAGTGATATTTTTTATGTGCTTGGGGCAAGTAGCTAGGAGCTAGTCAATGAGCATGCTAGTACCTGTTTGATAGTTCATCCTAGTTGTTTGATTTACCATCTGCGTTAGGTAAAGGACAGGTGTTTTGTCCCTGACGGTAACTATATCCTTAACTAGCCAGTTCGAATTAAAGTCCCCTAGGATAACCTGTTCCCAGCCCTGCTTTGCTTTTTTTATGTCTTCAGTAACTAACTCGAGTGCTGGCCCTTGTTTTCCTGGGGGTATGAAAACTGTTGTAAGTAACAGAGTTTTACCTTGTTGGCCAATTGAAAGTTTAATGGAGAGTATCTGAGATTCCTTGTCATTTGTATTGTAAGGCATGATATGTCCGCAGATGCTGCTCCTCAGGTAGACTAGGCACCCACCCCCTCATTTGGAGAGCCTGTCCATATGAAAGATGGTATAACCATCCAGAGAGATTGAGGAGTCTGGGACCTTGGAGGAGAGTCAGGTTTCTGTGAGAGCAAGAACATCAGGTTTGTGAACTGTTACCCAAGCTTGGAGTTGGGCAAGTTTGTGCAGGAGGCTACAAATGTTAATTGTGGCAATTTTTATAGAACCAGTAGGCTGAGGGTTGTGGTGGATTGTGGTTCCAGAACTGGGGTGAATATTACCAGATAGGAACAAGAGGATAATAAGTAATCTGGTGAGGAATCATTTCCACCAAGTTCTTGCTATTCGAGCTAACCTGCTGCTGTGGGGCCTGGGTGTGCAGGGATCCTTGAAGGAGATGTTGTAGCACATCAGAGCCAGAACAGTTTCAGGGGAGATAGATGTGCATCGGTGCATCCTGTGGACCTCAGAGCAGGTATTTGTCAATAGGGATTTCAAGCTGGATATCTTTTGTGACTGAACTTGTTGCTTGTGCACTGATTTATTGGCAGATCACTAAGGAGAGTGCAGGTGGGTGCTGGCTGGTCATTTTTGATGGTCACACCACCCTTTCCTTCATGACCCAGTGTCAGGTAGTTAAATAGAAAAAAGATCATCACATTTACCAGCTGTGAGGAGTTCATTTTGGAGGCATTTTGGCTCCTGTCCTGTCACCTTAAGAGAAGTTAACTTCCTTAAATTAAAAAAACAAGGTCCTTCTAGTAGCAGATCTGTATACACTGCTAATGGGTAACTGGACATTTATGATCCAGTCATGTTGAGACAGCACCTGTTACACCCTTCAAGTTGCCTTTTCTGATTCTTGGAGCAATTACACTCTGATTAGCCAATTGTCCAAATAAGGGATTATATGAACTCCTTCTCTGTGCAGATTTGCTGCCAGGGTGGATATAACTTTCATGAATGCTTGAGGAGCTGAGACCAGTCCAAGTGGTAGGCACTGACAGTGGAAGAACATGATGAGTATGTTGTATCATCAGAATCTGTAATGACTGGGTCTCATGGGGATATGGAGTTAGGCATCCTTGAGGTCCACTAAGGTTAGGAAGGCCCTCATCTTGACTGATGCAATTGTGACTAGAACATCTCCATTTTCAAGCATTTGTATTGTTAGAATTGGCTGAGGAATTTTAGGTCAAGTGTCAGTCTCAAGTTCCCTGTTTTCTTGGCTACAAGTAAGACACTTGAGTATATGCCCTACCAATGCTGATATAAACGGATTGGTTCTATTGCTCATTTGTCCAACAGCTGATTGAGTAAGTTTTAGAAGCATGTCTATGGAGTTCTGATCTGCTTGAAATAACTTTAGCAGAGCTGATCTATGGTCCTGTTAATTAACCTGGTAGCTCTGGTAGACATTCTTTTTTTTTTTTAACATCTCTTTATCACCTATGGGTCCCGGAACTGTCTGGCTCCCATCTTGCCTGCTGCTCTACCACCTGCTGTGACCCCCACCTTCCTCAAGGGTGTTACTTTCTCCCCGTGGAACCCCACAGGGCCCAAGGTCCATGAGGAGATTGAAGGGGCAGAGGTAGAGGTCCAGCATTGGGCATGTGGTGGCTAGGTGCTATGGGGTCATTGCCTATCCGGGCCAGAGGGGTATTTCCATTTGTTTCTGTATGAACTCCCTCCCACCCTCGATTGTGGCATGCAATGATGCCATGGCACACAGCAACCCTGTCGGCATCTGCCATGCTCACCCACTCATTTCGGTCCTGCTTCCTGCAGCACCCCCGATCTCCAATGGGGGTCACTGGGAAGGTGGACAGCCCCAATGCACTCCCCCTGGGAGAGGGGAGCAGCTCAATGGATGCTCAATCCTCTCCCTCCCCTGCCTACCCCCAGCACCCAAGCTCACTCCTGGACTTGGGTATCCGGTGTAGTGCAAGGTGTGGCATACGGCGCCTCAACCCTCAGTGCCACTGGGTTGGCCTAGTAGACATTCTAAGAAGATCAATACTTACCTCTGTTATGTACTTAACACTGTAGAGCATAATCAAAAGTTGGCCCATGTTTGCTGTCTTTGGAAAGATCTCTCTGGATAGCCACCTTCCAGCTCAAGATGGCCCAAGTGGTATAAATAGATGCTGATGATGCTTTGATCATCATTCCTAGCATCTTGTGTGTTTTCTTGATGATGTCCTCTAGCTTCTTGCCTGACAGATCCTTGAGTGTGGTCAAGCCTACTGATGAAAGTACCATTATATAGCCCAGGACCCAGTTTTGTGGATCCATATTTGGCAAAATTGTTCATGTCTCCTGTTTTACCTCTGGGAGTGATTACCTCCTATTGAAGGAGTGCATCTTGTGTGTCATACCCAGGTCAGTGGCATCCCACTCTTTAGCTAGAAGGTTCTCTAATACCTTGCACACTGGGAAACAGTTTGTGACATTTCCCTTTCATGCACTAAAGGGTCTAGTTTCTACTGTGTGGATGTGGCCATAAGTTCAAACTTCAGAGTTTATCTGATCACTTTCATGAATTCTGAAATCACTTCATAAGCACAGAGGTGTACCATAAGATTTTCTCTATGTTCTTTGCCCTCCTCCAACTCATCCTCATCTGAAGAGTTTTGTCTCCCTTGACATTTGGTTCAGGGTCTTGCCTAGGCTTCTTAGACATGGGTGTCTTGTGTGACGTTGACTTATCCAGTTCATTTCTTGGCTTCTTGGAATTGGCCAGTGCATCAATTCTGTCAATCTATTTTTGAAATATATTTGCCATAGTGGGTTGAGAGATAGAGGTGGGGGTCCTCATGCTCTAAATCCTGAAAGTCTTCTTCTTGATTGTGTGCCATCTCCTCTTGGTCATGGGGATTGACATGGACATTGCAAGAGAGCGTTGATCTCCAGACTAACTGGTCTTGAGAATTCTGGGGAGTGTGTTCTGTGCAATCTCCTTAAACATCCCATCTCCCAGTAGTCATGTCTGGACATAGGGAAAACAATAGGACAATTGGTTAGGGCTGTGAATGAGCCAAAACAAAAGCAATAAACACCTTCCTCATGCACTGTGCAAAACAGAAATAATAGAACTGCATCAAAAAAGACCCTACGTATCTGGGCTGTGATGTGTGGGGGGGAGGGCAGCCTGTTGGGGTTCCCTGAGGAGGCTTTCCACAAATGGTCACCTGTTGGCTGTGGGGAGTTACAGTGGAGAGCCCTATGAAATGTCAATCTTAATAAACAAACTCCATCCAAAATGCCTGTAGGAGAATGGCTGACCATGCCGGATCTTGCCAAAAAAAATGTCTGCTGAGTTTTACTCCCTCAAAATGGCCACTAGGATGGCTGCCATGACCAAGATTGCCACCAACCATGTAGTCAGTGATCAGCGGAAGCTTCTTCCAAAATGGCTGCTGAAAGTATGGCAGGGTGATAGGGGAGTGAGAAGGGTATAGACTAGGATGAACAAAATGGCTTGGGAAGGGCTCCTGTATGAGGTGCCAACTGAGTGCCTGTGACCCATTCAATATTGGGAGCATAAGACAGAATGCTAGAGAGGAGGGAGCTGTTCAATCAAAATCGTGCTTCTCCAGTGTTACAGGAAGTGGTGTCCAAGGAGAAACCAAAAGTGGTTCCTCAAATCTCTGTGAGTATCCAAGAAGAGCTGGTATGATTGAGTAGACATGTGGCACTCACCACACCTCTGGGAGTCACTAGAGTAACAAAGCAATTAATTTTGCTAGTCTTCCTCCACTCATAATCAACTCTTTCTTCAGCCTTTTATTTCCTCTAGTTTTTCCTCTTTTCACAAATGTAGAGTACCTGAAAAAGGCCTTGTCATTTTCTTACACTCCTTCCTTCTGCTATTCTGGGCTCAGCCTCTTCCTTAGCCCTCTTCACTATATTACTGGCCTCTTTAAGCTTTTTAAAGCAGAGCTACATAATTGCCTCAGAAGCACCAAGGGAGGTCGACAGTGAAAATGCCGACCTCCCCCACAGGGACGGCACAATACTGAAGCAGGTATTGTGCCACCTATTCTAACAGTGTTTTCTGTGGGGGCTGCCCCCACACCCCCCAGACTTTAGGATTCCAACTCCAGGTCAGAGTTGGTCCGGGGAGGGGTCAGAACACTGGAGGAAGGTGAAACATGGAAAAAGGACCATTACACGAATGTTGCCGTAATGGTCTTTTTCCTGTTTCGCCATCGGTGTGTCGATCATAAGGGGTGCACAAACTGCCTCTGCCTAATTGACCTTATACCTCCTGAAGGCTGTTTTCCCTAGCCTAGAAAACATCTTTCACCTCCCTTGAAAATCCAAATAGGCTTCTTATGCCTTTTTCCCTTTTCAACCTGTCTAAGGTATGCCATAGACCTTTTGGATCTCCTTTTTTTATGGTATTCCTTTTATTTTTCACCTTCTCTAATTGGTAGGAATCCCTGAGTCTCCTTCCCAAAGCTCCTCCTCCATCTTTTTAAAGTCTGACCTTCTAAAGTCCAGAACTAGCATTTGGGAAGTTTGTCACTGGACTTCAAGACCTATGCTAAACCACACCATGTTATGGTCACTTGACTAGAGATGTTGCAAATTTTTAATTCACCATCAAAGTTCTTGCAAAGTTGCCAAATCTGTCTCCATTGATCATTTCACAAAGTTTTTCTGTTTAATAAGAAATTTGCCATTTGTGACTGTGCCTTGCACCTTCACCTGTAACTTCTTCTTAATGGGGTACACAAAGACGAAGTTGGGTCAAAATGCCTTCTACTAACTACTCCTTTGCAAAATAAAACTGTCCTTCATGACTAGTTGTCTCTCCCCCTTCCAATCACTGGCCCATTGTATACAGTAACATGTCCCTGATGTCTAGTGGTCCTTCCTTCTGCCAGTCACCAGCCCATTGTGAAACATACACTTTCCCTGGTGTTAGTGGTGCCTCCCCCCACCCACACACATGCTTGATGTTCTAATAATATTCCCTGGTCTACAGTGGTCTCCCCAGCCCAATCCTCTGTAAAATAAAGATTCACCATTCCTTGGTGTCTAGTGGACTCCCCTCCCTATACCCGATCCCATGCAACACAGAGTTAAACCATTCCATGGTGTGTAGCAGACCCCCGCTCCCTATCCCTGATTCCCTGTAAAATACAGTTACACCATTCCCTGGTGTCTAGCAGACCCACCATCCCCTACCTCTGTAAGTAGTGCCCAACCACCCAGATTCCCCCATTCTGACTCTGAGCCGGTGACAAGCACAGCTGTTTGCTCTCCACCACAGCCAACTGCTGACTGAACTGTCAATGAGTGTGTACTATAACAGTGCAGTTCAGTTGGATAGTAAACAGAACAAAAAGCAATCTCAATCCCACCTCCATACTGAAGCACCTAGAGGTAGTGTTCAACAAGGCTCAAGGAACAGTTCAAACATCAAATGCATGAATTCTAACTTAGACAAATACTATCCAGGAGACAACCTACAATGTGGGATCTAATGCAACTGCTCAATCTCATGGCATCATAAATAGGCCTTCACAACTCGGCAAGTTGGCATGCAAGTCCACTTCAGAAACTCCTCCTTGACAATTGGGAGCATGCTGCTCGGAATTATGAAAAGAGACTTCCATCGCCTCTCACAATAAAACAAGCAATTTGCTGGTGGACACTCAAATACAGTTTCTGACAAGAAGCAACACTAGAGAGACTAATCACAGTAACTATCGACATGCGGAGCAGCCCTAGACAACTTAACAGTCCAGAACAAAATGGTCCACAAGTGAATCAACATTCCCTATCAATGTATTGGAGACCAGGGCAGTCAGGTTAACCCTGTGGCATTTTCATCAAAGGGTCCAAAAACAATATGTCAGGATTTCAGCAGACAAAAGGGTGACCATTACTTACATAAACAAACAAGGCATTGCAAGGAGCTGGCAAATAGCAAGAGATGTGGCAATGCCAATATCATTGGCAGAGAGACACCTTCTAAGTCTCTCAGCGGTTCACCTTGTAGGAGGCCTCAACAAGCAAGAAGACTGACTTAGTCAACAGACACTCAAACCAGGGGAGTGGCAACTCAACCAAATCATGTTTCACACAATACAAGACTGCTGGTCCCTTATTAAAATCTAATGGCCACAAGAGCCAACAGACAAGTTCCAAGGTTCTTCTGCAGATACAGAGAACACAAAACAGCAGGTTAGGAGGCCCTGTCCATACTATGGTATTTCAAAAGGGCATAAATATTCCCAACTATTATCCCTCATACATTAGGTGGTCCACAAGATTCAGGACTCTAAAAGCTTGGTGGTCGTCATAGCCACAGACTGGCCCAGAAGGACTTGGTATTCCTCCCTGATACAAATGCTGGATGACAAACCAGTGAGATTGCCAATCAGTTGGGAATCTGCTCTCACAGATGGCAATTCATCATTAAATGACAGATAGTCTTAACCTGAGAGCCTGGTTGCTCAGAAGAACAGATTGCTAGCCACTGGATTTTCCTTCAGAGTTGTAAATACTATTCTACAGTCACAGAGATAATCCACAAATTACATCCTCAACAGATACTGATTAATATATGCAAGATGGTGCAACAACAGGAATGTCAACTCTTTGGACTGCTCCATCCACTAGTTTCTGGATTTTTTCACAGGATAGTTTTTACAAAGGACTAACCACAGCATCCCTAAGGGTCCAGTCTAAAGTTAGATGGGCTGTACAGGGGGATAATTATGGATCAACCCCAGGAACACATTTGCAGGTACTGAGGTTCCTTAAGGCAACAGAGAACATTCTCCCAAAGAAGAAAACAACTGTGGTACCCTGGCATGCCCTAACTAGACCACCATTTGAACCTTTGCATTCCATATCTGTGTACTTTATGACTCTCAAATCTTTCTAGTTGACATTTGCACTGCCCACAGAACTAGTAAAGAGCTGTTTTTGTAGTTTCATGAGGACAGGGTGGTCCTGAAAATGGTCCCATCCTGACCAAAGATGACATTCCTTTTTCATTTAGCCCAAGAGATACCCCTTCCATCTGTTGATCTGGGCCAGCAGCTGAAACCCACAGAGACTCTTTTTTTTTTTTGTCAACTTTCTTTGACTCCGGTCGCAGCTCGAGGAAACTTCTCTCAGGCATCCTGTCTATATCCTGCCTGCCTGAGGCTCTCTAGAACTGCAACTCCTCTCTCCCCCACTCCCCGCTGCCAGCACCCCCAGTTTAACCCATCCGGGGTGGGTTGCCCTCTCCTCTTGGGTGCTCTTCTATGGCAGTCTCTGGCTGCAGGTGAGGACTGGCAGGAGGAACTGGAAGGCAGTCTGGGCGAGCCAAGCAGAGGGCATGGGGAACAGATGCCATCACCTGTTCCTCGGAGCCAGTGTTTTCCCTGTTTGTAATGGACTCCCCCATGTGGGCACACCTGATGCAACAGTGCATGACAACCCTGCCAGCATTGGCCACGCTATGTAATGTGCAGCCTGTGCACTGCAGTGCTCCTGATCTCCACTGGGAGCTGCTGGTGTACCGGGCTATCCCTCACCACCTGCCCAGAGAGGAGAGCCACCCATTAGGTGCTTAGTCCTCTATCATCCACTGCCAACCCCTGGCTCCCGAGCTTGCTCCCGAACTTGGGTCGCCGGCATGGCGCGAGGTGTGGCATCCAGCGCCTCAACCCTCAGCGCCACTGGGCAGCCCCACAGAGACTCTTTAATCACCTTGGATGTCATTGGGGCGATCAAAGTGTACCTTAGCATAACCTCTCCATTCAAAAGGTTTCAGAAACTATTCCTATTGATCCATTGGCCCAAGAAGGGAATTGCAGTTTCTTGGGTGATTATTGCCAGGTGTCTGAATGTGGCCGTATTGGAAGTCTACACAGCTCTTGACATGGCTACCCCAGTAGCCCTGTAATATCATTCCACTAGGGTGGTAGCCAGATCCTGTCTGGAAAAAAAAAACTCAGCCTATATATCCAACATCTGCTCAGTCACCACTTGGTCCTCTGTACATATGTTCTTTCAACACTACCATTTGGATTCTTGGAATGTGAAAAAAGTCTCTTTTGTCAGAAGGGTACTGCAGTCTGTTCTGGGTCCGCTTCCTCCTCAACCCACTCTAGACTCTTCTGGCATTGCTTCTTAAATCACCCAGTAGTGATGACAACAGAGTGCTCCAAAGAGTGTGATTGCATAATGTAAATTTACTCCCCTGATAAAGGTGATTATAGGAGCACCCTTTATAGCACTCCAAACCCACCAGGCAAGGAGGAACCTGACTGCAGCACATACATTACATCTGTTTCAGTACAGTAATTGTATATAAAGGGCTAATGGACTGGAAACTGATCTATTCTTCTAGTTGTTGTTTAAAATAGGTTCTAGGTTGTTGGTTTCATGTAATAGTGTGAATAACAGTGATAGTTATCTGGTTTTGTATATTTGCAAATTTTCTGCAGTTTAGGTACTCACAGGAGGTCCAGTGCTATTCCCAAATTGAAGAATGGGTGGGACACAGTGAGGGGAAAGCCATGGCTGTGTTTAAGTAGAGGAGGCTGTCACACTTGCTGAGGCTGTGTTTTATGTTCAGCTTCAAAGAGTACTATGCCATAAAACATCTGACAATTCTGATAACTTATAGGTAATGTTCTAAACTAATAAAGATTAGTTCTGCATTATAAATACTAAAACTCATTTGTTTGCTTTTTTCAAATGTTGAGCCTGTCTCTTTCTCTTTCTCTCTCTCTCTCTCTCTCTCTCTGTGCAGTCCATTTCAGGGCAGATATGAATTGTACTACTCCCGGTTCATGCCTACCCTCCTAATTTCAATCATGGTGTGTGTATGTGTTAGTGGTACACAGCAGAGGTTTACATTACACATTATTACTTTATGTTTTGCCTGCTGTACTCTTGTTTTTAAGTTAATCTTGTAAGTGATCATCTTCAAATCAATACTGGAACTAAGAAAGAAAACGTGTTCTCCCCCTACCCTGCCCTCAGCTACTGTACCTTTGTAAGAAAACAGCATCCCCAGCCCGGTGGCACTGAGGGTTGAGGCACTGGATGCTACACCTCGTGCCATGCTGGTGACCCATGTTCGGGAATGGACGTGGGCCGCCAGGGGTCGGCAGGAGCAGGGAAGGATGGAGCGTCCGGAGGACTGCTCTCCTTCCCTGGAGAGGGGGGTGATCATGGCACTGGCACCTGCATGCCCCCTAGCGGAGGCTGGGGAACAAGGTGTATGGATGCGTACATGGGGGGAGTCGGGTGCAGATGTCTCGAGGGGAGCCATGTGCGGGCCACCTTGGTCGACGTCATTGCACGCATCTGGCTACAGAGGGAGCTAAAGTAGAAAAATCCCTGCTGCAGCGCCTACATGAAGCCACCTTGCTGCCCTCATAGCTCTCAGGCTGACTCCTGTTCCAGACCTGTGTCCATGACAGCTTGGCTGGTGGCAGGGCCCCACCCTGGGGGGCAAGTCAGGGGGCAGGGAGGACAGCTAATATGGGAGTGGGAATGGTGGGGGCCATGACTGGGCTGAGACTGGTGCTGGAGCAGACAAAAAAAAAAGAAAACAGCATCCCCACCCCTACATTGCCCAGTCCTTATAACTGCTGGTTTCTCCCTCCCAAATCTGCAAACCCAGTGTAGGATACCCACCTCCGCAGCATGGCAACAGCCACCTCTATCAGACAACAGCAGCCCCATTCACACTGCCAGTGACTAGTCCCCATCACTACTGGTTCACAAACAAATCCACAAACCCACTTCAGGGTCACCCCCCACACACACGCAGTGACTAGCACATTCCCTCTGCTGACCTCTGCAGCTGACCACAGTTGGAATAACAGTACGCGTCCACAGTCTGACTGCATAAGCTGTCATATGATGCACTGCCATTCCAATGGTGGCTGGCTGCAGAAGGGAGTGGGGGGATTGTGAAGTGGATTAGTGGATTTGGGAGGGAGAAACCAGCAATAATGAGTACTGGGCAATGTAGAAGTGGGGGTGTTTTCTTACAGAGGTGATTGGGGTGAAGAACATTTTACATTTGTTTCTTAGTTACAGCACTTAAGATGATCGCTTATCAGATTAATTTGAAAACAAGCTTACAGCCAGCAAAACTCAAGAACACTATCTGCTGGGATGGACATGACCATTATAGTGCAATTTTTAACAAAACAAAATTGAATCAGCTAACATGCACTCATTGACAGCTCAGAGTGAGCTGTCTTTCAAGGATCATGTACTGTATACAGTACGCGGTCAGTAACAGCTCAGTTGGCGGCCAGCCATGGTGGAGAGAGGAGGGCTCTGCTGGTTGCCAGCTGAGGGCCAGGATGGGGGGAAGCAGGGTGGTGGGTCACTACCTGTCAGGGTGGAGGGGGGGGGTTCTACTAGACCACCAGGGAAATGTGTAACTTTATTATACAAGGGATTGGGATGGAGGGGGTCGCTGGACACCAGGGACAATATTTTATATATATTGGGTGGGTGATCAGGTGGGGGGAGGGATTGCTAGCCACCATGGAACCTTTTACTATATATTGGGTGAGGATTGGGTTGGGGGGTGGGACCACTAGCCACCAGGGAACCTTTTATTATATATTGGGCAAGCGACTGGGTGGGGGAAGGATCGCTAGCCACCAGGGAAGCTATGTAGTGTATAATGGGCCGGTGATCAGCGATCACTGAGGGGAACTACTACCACCGGGGAAACTATTTAATTTATAAAGGGCCGGTGATTGGCGGGCAACTGGTGATCAGCAAAGGAGGGGACTGCTAGACCACTAGGGAATATCTTACTTTAGATCGGGCCGGTGATCGGAGAATGGTGGTGGCAGGGCTGCACTACGCTCCTCACAGCCTATGCAGATGGGCCCATAATGGGCATGCAAATGGCCACCAAACACCTTGCTTGCCCAATGGGCTCATTTGCATGGCTGCCATTGTGAAGAGGAAATAGCGCTCCTGCATTATTCCTAATGGGTCCATACTCCTGGCTGCATGTTAGTGTGGTACTACTGGAATAGTGCTGGTGGTTCTGGGGTTAATGCTACCTCAGACTATGCCATTGACAGTCAAATTGTGCAGTGTGTTATCTGACTATGAATAACAATTTTTGAAAACTGGGCAACCACAAAGCACAATGCAGAATTACGTGTTGCCTTTGTGTGTTTTTGTGAATTTGGCCCTTGATGTTTTTCTGGTGACCTCATTAATTTTCAGCATAAAGAAGCTTCTGAAGACAAATTTAGTACTGCAGAAGATCTGGAAGATCTACCAGGATGCGATATAGACAGTACTGGATGAGAAGTTTCAGTTTGTGCATCAACCTATTTCTTTATTTAATTTATTGATGTATTTATGTATGTAGTTGAAAACTGGTAACCTGGAGAGGTGCACTGAGCCAAGTCTGATTTTCAGATATGACCTGGAGGAGGGGAACAGTGGAAGATCAGCAGAACATCACATATTTATCAAACAGTGGAACAACATTTGGTAAAATGTTTGTTGAAAATTAGATGAAATATAAGAAAATTGCATTCTCAGAGAATAATGTGCAGTACAGCTCAATAAGAGCACCTAACAGGTACATATTCAGAAGTAGCAGCAACACACGGTGAACAATAACAGTACTGATAACAGACTATTGACCTCTAGGGTGAGTTATTGCCTGACCTCGTAATGGAGGGAGAAAAACTGAACTGGTGTGGTAGTGAAACCAAGGCAGGAATAGGGACCCAGATGGCTGCTTATCAGGATGGATTAAGGCTCAGCCAGGGAGGCACCAGGTGGAAGGGTAAGAGGAACAGGTGGGGAGGGATTGGAGTTTAAACTGGCAACTGGTGCCTGAGGGAGTCAGGGGATGTGGAGAGGTAGATGGAGGAGTTGAGTTGGTTCCAGAGTGAGGGAAGTCAATAGGAGAAGGCAGACTGCCTGGCAGAGGAGCAGGGGTGAGAAATGGCAAACTATGATGGTCCCTGGAGTAGGGGAAACAGGAATCAGGGGGAATTGGGAGAGAGGAGAGATGAGAGGTAAGATGGAAGTGAACCGAACAGGTATTTGGATATGAAGGAGGTACAGTGAGCCTGACGATCTGAGGGAAGAGGGAGGATGAAAAGGGATGATTACAGTGAACAATGGAGGGTGTGAGGGGGGAGTTTATAGCAAAGTGGCAGTAGGAGTTGCAGAGGGTGTCCAGTCTGGCAAGAGAAATGGAAGGGGCAGTGCCATAGACCACATCCACATAGTCGAAGACAGGGAGCACCTTTTTGGTAACAAACTCCCTCCAGACATGTGGAGCTAAGCAGTCTTTGTTGTGATATGGGGCACCAAGCTTGGGATGGAGGTTTGTAAGGGTGAAATTGATGTGGACTGAGAAGTCAAGCTTACCGTCTAGCCACACACCAAGGTACTTGAATGGCTGAACTGCTTTCGAAAGGCATGCCATCTGGAGAGGTGAAAAGGGATGGGGGTGGGCAGTGAATCTAGCCAGTTTCTGACTGGTACCAAAGGTCATAGACATCGTTTCTAGTGTTGAGTCTGAGTTGGTTGGCTTGGAACAAGTGCAGAACATTGTTCTATGGACAGAGCCTAGCAGAGTAAGTCTGCATAACCCAATAGTGAGGACATCTGAGTGCAATAAAGAGTGCTCCTATAGAAACTTAGAATTTGACAGTAGATAAGGACCACTTGGCCATCAAGGTGTGCCCTTTTTCTCCTTGCCTATACTGTCATCACATACCCTACTTGATTTTTGTCTCCCCCCCCTTGCTTCCCACTAAGATTCCATTGTGCCTATCCCATGCATGCTGAAGCCCACCACAGTTTTTGGCCCCACCACATCTACTGGAAGACTGTTCCAGGCATCCAACACTCTAGCAGTGAAGAAGTACTTCCTCATGTTTCTCTTGGATTTACCCTCTTTCAGCTTCATTGCATGTCCCTTTGTTCTTGTGTATCTTTTCCTCTGAAAAATACTCCCCTCCTGTACCTTATTTACCTCTGTGAGTTACTTATAGGTCTCCATCAAATCCCCCTCTCACTCTTTTCTCTTCCAGGGTGTATATATTGAGGTCCTTCAGTATCTGCTCATAGGACTTCTGATGCAGACCCTGTACCATTTTAGTTGCCCTCCTCTGGACTACCTCCACTTTACCAATATCCTTTCTAAGATGTGGTCTCCAGAACAGACCACATCTTAGGAATGACATTGACAGGTGGGTTCTCACCAGCAATCTATACAGTGGCAACACCACCTCCCTTCTTCTGCTGGTGATACCCTCCCTATGCATCCCAACATCCCACTGGACCTACCTACTGCCTTTTTCTACTGCTTAGCCATCTTGAGCTCATTATATATGATTACTCCCAGGTCCCTTTCCTGTTTGGTGACCTTCAACACCTCTTCTCCCATATTGTACTCACCTCTGGAATTCTATATCTTAAGTGCATGATTTTGCACTTTTTCACATTAAAACCCAGCTGCCATACCTTTGACCACTCCTTGAGTTTTCTGAAGTCTATGCACATTCTTTCCGACCCTCTGGAGTGTCAACCCTATTGCAGATTATTGTGTCATCCACAGAGGCAGACCTTTCCTTCCAGATTATCTGAAAAATTACTTATAAAGACATTAGAGAGGATTGGTCCCACTACTGAGCCCTAACCACCCCACTAGTCACCCTTTCTTCCCCAGAGTGAACTCCATTTACCACCACTCCCTGTCGCTTATCCTTTAACAAATTTGTTACCCAGTTTACCACTTTTGGACCAACCCCTAAGCTGCTCAGTTTTGTTATGAGCTTCCAGTGTGAAATGGTGTTGGAAGCCTTACTGAAGTCTAAGTAGGCCATGTCCGTCACCCCACCCTGATCTATTTCCCTGGTTACCCAGTCAAAGAAGTCTCAGATTTGTCTGACATGACCTTCCCCTCCGTCATGAATTCATGTTGCTGTGAGTCTCATAACCCCCTGGATTCAAGATGCTCCACAATCCTTTCCTTTAGAAGTGACTACATTAGCTTCCCTATCACCAATGTCAGGCTGAGTGACCTATAGTTGCCAGCCTCCACCCTACTTCCGGTTTTGAGAAACGGGCCTACATCTGCCATCCTCCAGTCATCTAGAACCACTCCTGCTTTCAGTGAGTAGTTAAAAATGACTGTCAGAGGTGCAGCCAATACCTTTCTGAGTTCCCTTAGTACCCATGGGTTTACCCCATCTGGCCCATAGCTTTGTTCACTTTCAGATTTGCAAGTCCCTTCAGAATTGTCTCCTCTGCAATGGGACTTGTATCTACCATCTCCAGTGCCCCTGTTGGTTTTATGTGTCCCGTCCCCATTCCCTGCCTTTGTGAACACTGAACAAATGTATTTGTTCAGGATATCAGCTTTTTCTGACCTTCCTCTGCAGAGTCCCCACCTGCCATTCTTCACCTCGCAGTCTTTCCCCTAGTCTTCCTCTTTTCACTTATGCACCTAAAAATGGTCTTGTCCTATTTTGTTACACTGTGGGCTATTCTGTCCTCAGTTTGTGTGCTGGCACTCTTCACTGATTTCCCTGTCTCCCTCTTCTTCTCCTGTTACACCTCCCTGTCCTCTTCCCTCTGCCTCTCTTTATAACTCCTGGAAGCTACGCTTCTAGCCTTTACCTTTTCAGCCACTTTCTCCGAGAACCGTGGAGGTCTCTTTTTCTGTTTGTTTTTGCTCACTTTCTTTGTACAGATGTTTGTTGCATTCATTATTCCTGCTCTTAGTTTAGCCCACCCCCCACCCCACCCAGGTCATCTCCCTGCTAGGTCATCTCTGAGGCATTTACCCATTTTTTTATTTGCCCTCCTGTAGTCCTGAACCCTCAACCTTGTCTGGTTTGCCTCCACTACCATCCTTGTGTTGAACAACACTGTATGATGATCAGTGGTCTCCAAGTGGCCTCCCACCTTGACATCTGCAATACTGTCCCTGTTATTGAGTATCAGGTTCAGTATTGCCCCATCATCCCCATCATGAGTGGGGTCCCCGACTAGTTGCTTAAGAAATGCCTCCCCCCGGGAGTCCAGGATGTCCCTCCTTCTTGCTGAAGCTGCAGTTGGCAGGATGAAATTTACATTTGGTACACTGAAGCACCCCACCAGCAGTACTTCCCTTTTTTTCTGCCATTGTGCCAGTACCTTCCATCATTGCCTTTTCTAAATTCTCCCCCTGTACTGGAGGTCTGTAGATCCCTGCACCATGAATAGTGGCACCATATCCTGTCTCCAGAGTGACCCACGGTACCTCCAACCCCTCCATTCTCCCTCTGGATTCACTGTGTCTCTGTTGCTTTGATACCCTCCCTTACATACAGCACACACCTCTCCTACCTTCCTCCCAACCCCATCTTTCCTCAACTGAGTATAGCCTGGTATGGCCATGTCCCAGTCATGATTTCTGGTTGACAATGACTCAGTAATGGCCATGATATCCAGGTCTGCCTCTACCATGATGGTCTCTAGGTCCAGACGCTTATTTCCTAGAATTCTTGTGTTAGCACACATGGCCTACCACATTTTGTTACCACTCTGCCTGCTATCCCCCATTTCCTTTTTTCCCTTTCTCTCCCTCTCTTTTTACAGCTAATGTTCCTTTCCCCTTTCATTTCAATCATACTGCTTGTTTCTTTTATTTTATACCCAGGGGGATTTACCTCCCCTTGAGTCCTCCTTCTCACTGCTTCAGACTGTGGAGGTGCAGTTTATGCCTCCCTGATTTCTTCTCCACCTCTTTGGCTAGTTTAAATGTTCATCAAAGAAACATTCAAACTGTCCACTGAGGACTGTGATTACCTTCATATATGGATGCAGGCCATCACCCCCTGTATAGGCTTTTATCCCTCTAGGTTGATCCACAGTCCCCAGTGTAGCTGAACACCTCCTCTCTACACCATTCCTTCAAACATGAGTTGAAGCTCCTGGTGCTGAGATCCTTATCATCTGCCCTGCTGTAGACAGGTAGCACCTCAATGAAAGTCACGGAGCATGATACCTGCCTAAGACCCCTCCCCAGCTCCTTAAAATCCCCTTACCCTATCACAGCCCCATCCCTAGCCAGGTGATTTGTCCCCAGGTGGACAGTGACATCCAGATCTGCTCCTGTACCATCACCCTAGCGATCCTTAGGATCTGCTTCCATCCCTCTGAACTGAGGTACCAGGTAGGCACTTCACCTCCCTTTTCATCTCCATTTCTGTTCCCAAATCTACCCCCTGACAATCATGTCCACCACCAGAAGTTGTTTCCTCCTCTGCTGGGGTCTGCTCCCTCCCACCTTGGGGCTCCTGTAAAGAGGACCTCAACATCCTCCCAGGACACTACCATGGATGCCTCCTTCTGGTAGTCCCATCCCGCCAAGAGTGGCAAATAAGTTTTGTAGTCACACCAGCTCAGGAATGTGCTCCGGACCTACCACCCCACCCTCACAGAACCCTCCATAGTCCAGCCAGCCTTCTTGCTTGGCATCATCTGGGGCAGCGTTTGTAGACTCAGTGGCCCCTTGGTGATGGAAGAGGTCCCCTGAATGCTAGACAACTTGGCCCTGCATCTAGTGACCTCATCTCTCAGCTGAGAGAGGTGCATGCAGAGGGGGTAGCACCTCAGTCTCCAGAAGATCTGTCTGAAAACTACCACTCCACAGTAACTGCACCACTCCCAATATTCCTGTAACTACATTCACTATACTTGTACTCTTACCATAGATAGGGTGTTTCTAGTTTTCCACTTGTTTTGCTTTTCTTAACCCCTTTTGTTACTTGACACTAGATAGGGTGTTTTAAGTTTTCCCTTGTTTTCTTCTTTTATTATCTTTTTACACTTATCCTAGATAGGGTGTTACCTCTATTTCCACACAATAGTTGCTTTTAGATTGCCCCTTTTAACTCACCTGTACCCCTTTATATGCCTAGCCTTGATAGGGTGGTTCCTCCCTTCCCACACAACAGGTAGTATCTGCTTTAATGAACTGATTTCCTTTTGCTGCTACCACCTTACCTTCTTCTAGCAATTCCTACACAGGCAGCAACAGGTAAACAGGTACTTTATGTTACTGTACTGGACTGGCAGAGTTCCTTACGTGTGAGCTGTCACTTGCAGAAGCCTGCAGACACCTAAGACATCACTCCTGCTCTGTTCCACCATGTGATGGGACACCAAAGTGAATGGGACATGTTAGGAGTGGTTTCGTTTATACTTCCCCAGTTACTTCCAGTTAGCTGATGATTTGGTTCATGTGGATCACATGACCCCCTTCCTGCCCCCTCCTGCTGCTAGCTTGCTCCAACACTCACTTAATCACCTTTACCTGCTGAGTACATTAGCATTTCCAGTTTGAGTAGTTTACTTTTTAAATTATTTTCTGGTCTTCAGTGTGTTATAACTCTAACAGTTTTGCATGTATTTCATATGCATCAGATCTTCGCTGATAAAGTCTTTGCAAAGCACCAGGATCCTGTTTAATGCTATGCAGAATGTGGAATTCTGCTAGCAAAATTCAAGCAGAATGGCCATTCTACCATTGGAATGAATGTCAGAATTTGCTGCTTCATTCCACAGAATTCAAAAAACAGTTAGTGGGTTTGGTATTGAATTGGTTAGATTCAGTTCCACCAATTGAGTATGGGTCCACATGATGGGTTTCAAGAATACTACTGGAATCATTCTAGCAATCCATATTCATTCTACAAATAGTCATTCTGTGAGCATTGCATGCAATTTCCTTAAATTTAGTTTATGAATTTAATTCATTTTTTTAATTTATTTTACAACTTTTTGGCCAAGAAAGACACAGTAAGTTGTGACTTTTTTCCAGGTGCATGTTGGGAGCACAGGGAGGTTAAGTGACTTGCTCCTGGTCACACAATATAGAAGTGGTGGCTGTGGGATTCAAACCCAGTTCTCCAGGTTTGCAGCTTTATTTATTTTTATTTGTTTATTTAACATCTTGGATTTACACCTGTGAGTCAGGGCTCATGTACATAGGTTCCACGTCACAAGAGAATACACACTGTGATAAAATACAACAAGTTGTGGAGAACAGAGTGAACTAAGACAGTAACTATTGCTGGCATTTTACAATGTATGCCAGGACAAACACAAGAGTAAACTAAAAAACAATACCTAGTACTGCCATTGTGCAATGTATGCCAGGTCAATTGCAAAAGAGGAGGAGAGGATTTAAGCAAGGGTAAGAATGGTGAATCAGCCATGTGGCCTTGTCAGGTGATAGACAGAATGGTGAGGGATGGCATAAGTTAGGAAAGGATGGGGAAGAGCAGGCAGGGAGCTCATAGATTGCCAAGGAAAGGTACGCAGCCAATGGCCTTGTATGGTTGGGAGTGGAGGTAGGGTGGGGGGGTAGAAAGGGGGAGCAGAGTAATATGGCTGGAGGCTTTGTCAAAGGAGGTATGAAGATTTTTAAGGTAGGGGGTAGGGGTTTAGGACCAAGGCAAGGGAGAAAGAAGCTTAGTTCACTATGCTACAATTCTTCCCTAAATCTTCTTATTGGAAATGTACCCACTTGTTTCCCAATGCCCTTGACAGACTTAGTTGGGAGTCCATCAAGGTGTCTTGATGGCTGGTTGTCTGGTTTGAAACTGTGCCTGAATTCTGCTTATTCAGAGTAAAACAGTTGCTCGGTCATGTTTTATTAGATTTCCATTCAGAAGATCACTGAAAGTGCAGAAAATATATTGTGTGCTTATTTCTGCAATGCAGTGATAAAGCATGAAATGTAATTTTGCAGATCTTTAATGAAGGTCTGTGTAATCCATGGAACTGTAGTTAACTGACATGTTCAAGTTCTGTGGCTTTAGCATGTGCTCATGTATGTATGCATTTTAGTATTGTACAGCACCCAGCCTCTGGGAATGGGTGCTGTAAAAATTAAGGTTACTTGCTTACTTATGTAGATATTAAACTTTAGAGCTGACTGTTCAGTGAGAGAGAGAGAGTCTTGCAATATGAGATTAGGTACTGGTGAAAACATTTTTAAAAAGTGCAGTCTCTGGTTCTGCATCTGTAGTTCAAGGTGGCACACAGGACACCTGCATCCTATTGGCTTCTGCCATCAGAGTAATATGCTAAAATATCAGTTATTTATTATTTTCATTTAGCTCAGGTTCAAATGTTTTCTCTCTTGCTTCATAGATTATGCAAAAAAGTGGAAAATAGCTCAATTATTCATTCACAACATACTGCAAATAAACTTCCTTATAATTTGTATAAGAACATGGCACAAGACAACCTAAGACTGGTCTAGAAATAGATTTTATTTTTCCTGTACAATATAAAACTAATAGAAAGTACTATATATATATATATATGTATATATATATATATATATATATATATATATATATATATACACACACACACATATATATATATATATATAGTCTTGTAAACATCCTTTACAGAAATAATTATATGAAATGTTTTCATGCTGCGCACATTAAACTACCAATATGATATGCATGCTGCAAGTATGATTTAAATGTTAAACTGGAACTGAATGCGTGCATGTTGCATGCATGCAGCAAGCAAGTGTGGAAAGCACTAGGGCTTCCTGGGGTTGATATCCGCTGCTTGCAGCTAGTGCAGAACGCAGCAGCACGTTTGTTGACTGGGGCATCTAGAAGGTCTCATATCACCCCTGTGCTGCACGCTCTGCACTGGCTGCCAATACAGTGGCGGATCACCTTTAAAGTAGGTCTATTGACTTACAAAGCCCTACATGGATTGGGTCCCAATTACTTGAAAGAGCTTCTGGTTCCTTACACCCCTTTGTGACAGCTCCGCTCAGCTGACGAGGGGGTTGCTGGAGATTCTGAGGGCTAAGTTAAAGTCATTTGGCACATGTGCCTTTGGATTTCTGGCACCTACCCTCTGGAATTCTCTGCCCCGTCAGCTCCGGGAGTGCAGGACGATGGGGAGTTTTAAGCAGGCACTAAAGACTTTCTTATGGGGAAATGCATTTCCTGTTTTATTGTGATTTTATACTAGATGTATTTGTATATGTGTTTTGTTTGTATTAACAATATTCAGTGCTTTAAAATGTTGAAAGGCACTTAATTAAATACATTTTATTATTATTTTTATGTTAAATTGAACAGACTGCATGCATGTGGCATGCATGCAAAAAGCAAATGGTTTCTGATAACTGCACACATAAAAGTTGAGTGACTTGCTCAGGATCACACAGTATACAAGTGGGGCTTAATGAGATTCAAACCCAGGTCTTCAGGTCTCCAAGTCTCCTGGTTTGCAGTTCAGTGCCTTTAACCACTAAGCTATACTGCTTGCATACATATGGCTCACTTGTACTTCAATACAAATCTGCATACATCTGCACGGATGCGGCATACTTATAACCACTGGTATACTTATTGAACACATGTGGTTCTTCCCACCTCAATACACACACTTACCCACAAAACTACTTAATTACTTCTGTCTGGCCTATATTCCTACTATTTTCTCTCCATAGTTTTTAATGCTTCCAGGCAAACCAGTGCTAGTTTATTGCTAGAAGATAGCATCCTCTCCTCACACTTGCTTCTGGTACACATGCAGGGACAGGTACACGTTTTTGTTGGAAGAAACTCTTCAGCTTAGAAAGAACAACCTCAGATGTCGATCACAACAGCAGCTGGATTGAGTGCATTCTATGCAGATTTCAGACTGTCCAACATTTATATGCAGGTCACATCACATATTCTGGTTTGCCAACTCTGATTGGACATTGCAGATGAGGATGGGAATGGTAAATTCCTCTTCTTGGTAATACCCCTCATTAATATAATGTTCATTTGTAAAAAGCAAAACAAAAAAATCAAAGCTATTTTCCACTCTAATATCTGGAGGCTTCCAGATACCGGTGTTAATACACAGGTTTTTGGACTTGAGTCATTTTGCACATTTTCATGCAAGTCCCATTTCTCTGAAGTCTATAGTTCACAAGATAAACCATAAACACTGTTTCCAAGCAAATATCTTTATAAACTCAATACCTTCTTAATCCTCTCCTCTCCTCCTATCCTTTAAATGAGGTACGTTTTATTAAAAATAAAATTCAGACTTAAACTCTCCTTCTATTCTAGAATAGAGATTATTCAATCTAATATTTTACCAAGACTTTTATATTTATTTGAGACTATCCCGGACCCACCCCCAAAACACTATTTTAACTCCTGGAACAAGATGCTGTTCAGATTTGTGTGGGAGAGACGTCGACCACATATTTGATGGTCACTACTACAGCTTCCTAAGGATAGGGGAAGGCTGAATGTTCCAAATCTAGAAGTATATTTGAATGCAGTGAGATTAATAAGAATCTTGACAAGGATTAATCTTAATGTACACCCCCATGGAAGACAATGGAAAGTTGGATCAATGACTTCCATGATCCAGCATAGGTTCTCTTTGGTCCAATGTCTTTAACACCAAATATCTCAGATTATTATACAGGAATGAGACAGGACATTTGTCTCTGGTATAAAATAAGATGTAGACCAAATATGGAGCAACTGTTCTATTACCTGAGGTTAACCATGAATGCACCAGACTTTCTCCCAGCACATCTGGATACTGCCTTCACAAACTGGCATAAGGCAGGGCTTTCTTTCATTTTTCAATTTCCAGACCTAAAATGGGTGGTGCCATTTTCATCCCTTCAGCAGAAATATGCTCTCAATAATAGTGACTTTTATAGATATTTGCAAGTTCAGGACTACCTCCAGTCCAAACCTCCACGAAAAGCTTGTTTCAAAAGCTCCCCTTACAGCTTGTTAAAAATTATAATCAATGCCACCCAGGGCATTATACGGGCACACCTGATAGGGGGTATATATAGAGGGCTTAGATAATATGATCAGGAAACCTCAGAAACAGTTTTGATTACCTGGAACAAAGAGCTAACTACGGAGGTAACATTTGAAAGGTGGCTTAGGTTCACATGCCCCTCATTGGGGATATCTTTAGCTCTCTATTGACGTGAATTCACCTGGATGTCACACATGCAGTATTTCAATACCCCAGCTAAATTGGTAAAAATGGGTCTAATGATCAGGGCAGAGTGTTGGAGGCAGTGTGGCTCACAGGATGCAGATCAAGTACACATTTTTTGGAGCTGTGGTAAAATCCGCACATATTGGGGGCAGATTGAACAGAAGCTAAAAAACTTTCTGGATCCCAATATAACACTTACCCCGGAATTAGCTGTTCTATCAGTCCCTCCTGAGGAGCTCATGATCCCAAAGGGCTCCCTTATGTTTTCCTTTCTTTTGATGGCTAGAAAAGTGTTAACCAGACTGTGGCTACAAAATACACTCCCTCGGGTGGAAATGTGGCATGACACGATACTAGATTACTATTAAATGGAACGTATGTTAGCAGAGACCAGAGGGCAGAGAGAGAGAGAGCTTTGAGGTAAAATGGAGACCTTGGGTGATCTATAATTCAGTTACAGACCCTACCTTTGTCCCATGATAAGTTACATCATACATATAAGGATATCACAAAGTGGTTCCTTAAGCAGTATACAATGCAAGTATGGAAGGGAACATAGAGGACTACAAGTTGTAGAAAGATTTGTAAGTAATACTTTCTGGATGTGTAAAAAATTGACATATTTTGTAAATTGGAATAAAGTTCAATGTATATTCTGTATGCATGAATACCGTTGGAAAATGTACTGTGAACAAACATGTATTCTCATGGTGAATCTTATTGTAAACCCTGTACGAAAAGATACCTCAAAATCGAGAAAAATAAAGTATATAAAAAAAATAAAATAAATAAAACTCAGAAATTCATCAGAAGTAACAAAACCTCATCTCAGCAGACGTTTTCTTTGTCTGTGACTACTGAAGCATGGCAACTCATGAATTTCAGAGATGTCCTAAGACTTTCACATGGGCAACATAACTCATTTCTGCAACCATGTAAACACATGAAAGATGCATATTTTAATGTTTCATGATGTGAGAATTAAAAAGAAACTAAACAGGAGTATTTCAACTTTTAAACTGTTAGCACAGGATGTGACGCTCTGCCCTCTGCTTATGGTTATCTGTATGATATTGGTATTATAAATAAATGGTCAGTGTATGAAATTGTCTCACACCAGTCAGCAGTGTGTGAGACTTGGCCTTTAACTTTCAAGGTGTCAGTGGCTGAAACCACAGGATGTTATTAAACTGACCAGAGGAACCATTAATTAAGACATCCTTCTAGAGAGGCAGTTTATTATTCTTTATATCCTGCGTTTGCCTTTGAAGTTGATTCCCATGTAAATCTTTATGACCTGGCAGGAAGAAAAGTAATTTGGCTGGTTCCTCTCATTTTTAGCACATAGCCGAGAACTAGTGACAGAGTGCGGGATTGCTAAGTTCAGAGAAATGTTTGATCCCAGACTGTCCTATTTGGGAAATGGCTTTTTGCTGATGTTCACATTATTTAAAATACTTTCTTGTAGATAACTTTGTTAAGAATTAACTCCAAGGGAGGATCTAGCTGACCTCACAAAAGGAGAGGGAAGATGGTGTTTCAAATGAACAGCTAACAGAGGGAAACAGTAACATATTATTCCTGGACTCAAAGACAGAAAAATTTATCTGAACTTTTAAAAGCACTTAAAAGGGTAACATCTAGAATAAGAAAGACTTTAAGTATTTGTGGTAGGAGTTTATATTCTGTAACTTTCCATTTTTTTATATGACTGTAAGATTTGTGATATAATTGTTCTGTGTTTGATTTTACCTGTTTTTACCATTTTTAATAAACAACCTTTTCTTTGAAATACTGCCTGTGTGTCTTCTCTGTTTTCCTTTGCATGTGATGCTGAACCTGTGTTTAAATCTGACAGCTGTTAAAAGCTTGATTGTGTTACTGAGCTTGCTTAAAAGGTAAGAAATACCTAGATCTCTTTTAGAGTTGTAAGGGTTCATTTTGGATAGCTGTCTGGATGCCCTTGGATGAAAGATTATATTGCATCCCCCCAAAGAAAGTATTATCTGAGCCTGTTAATTGGGTATGCTAGCATAAGGTTTACAGTTTGAATCCCTCCAGAACCTGAGGCTAGAAGGTGATTTGTTCCCAAAACAGACAGGAGGGTTACCCTGTCTGTAACCTGTTCACACTATTGCACTCTCAGGTTGGCACTGTGAGAGCAGAGGGCCTGACCTGCGGAGTGCATTTGTGACATAGGGTATTTCTCTATATAGCTTGTTTTGTATGAAAGCTTTTTTTGTAAGCATTTGCTCTTCATCAGATTCAAATATTTGCCATCAGACAGTGCTATTTCAACATCTGTAGCATTTTTATTTTTGGGGAATAAATAAAAATATGTATCCATCATTAAAGAACGTTGAGTTTTTTTTAATCCAAGCATTAGATTCTTAGTTGTAACAAAATGTTGCTTATCAGATCTCTAGCAGCTTGTGCAGCACATTACTGTGGAAACAGTTTCACCAACTCTGGCTAAAGTCACACCCTTGATCTCTGTACCAGTCTGCACTTAGTGAATACTGAAATACATGAGGCTCCTTTCTACTAGAAGGGCAGCATGTGACACTTAAAAAGGAATAACAAACATCTGTGTTTCCATACTTGATTTTATGAGCCCATTCTGATAAAATCTATTTGGAGTGTTAAACAAGCCATACAGTAAATGCGTCAGTATCACATAACACCCAAATAATGATACTCCACAACCAAATATTAAAAAATATGTTTATAATTAACAATTTGCTATGACATTACACCATCATTTGCTCCAGAAGAGATCAGAATATTAATTGAGGAGGTCACAAAGTTTGCTAAACACCTCTTTGGGGAGAAGAAACTTGGATGCTTTGAGCAGAAACAAGTATGGAGTGACATTGCTGTGGCAGTATAAAGTGGGGGAGAGATACCATACCAGCACAATAATCAGCTAAAACATAGGATGATATATAGCACCACAATTGGCACATGACAACTCAAGGGAAGTTATCATACACTAGTATGACACTCAAAGTTGAAAGTACAATCATCAAAGGTTTATTGGAGAACTAGTTCACAGCTTTCATAGGCAGTACAAGCAGTAGGAGGCTTAATAGACTATGAGTGTGCATGCCATTTCTCAATGGACATAGCCTACAATTCCATTTGGTCTAATATATCTATCCAGTTTTGTTTTAAAGATATAGTACCTAGTGTCTGACTATCCACAATTGTCCCTATCAGGTCATTCTTTGATGCTATCAGTCTCTGTGTTACCCATGCCCCATTTCTTTTAAACTTTCTTTTATTCATTGTATAAGAAATGAGCAAAAGCATTGGAGTTGCTGGAGCAAGGTTACATTAGCTCCCAGTTGGCTACCAATACATATATTAGCTTCAGTAGAGTTAGTCCAACAACATGGCATACATCATATGGGGTGCTATCCACAAAAAAGTAGTTAGAATTCAAATAATAACATTTAAGATAGCCAACCGCATTAAACCTGTGGGTTTAAAATGCATGTAGGTGATACAAAGTTTGTTCATAGAGTTCTCACTTTATTTGCTTATTTCATAGCTGCAGTCCTTATATTCCAGTCCCAGACAATTCCACATGTCTTTAACAGTAGTAGCCATAAAGATCAGGAACATGTCCTCTCTTAGTCTCCTCTGCTCAAGTGTATACAAGTCTAATTCCCTTATTCTCTCATCATATGGCTTGTGCCTCATACCCCTGATCATTCTTGTAGCCCTCCATTTGACCCCCTTCAATTTTATGATCTGCTTCCTCAGTTGTGGTGCCCAAAACTGTCCACAGTACTCAGTATGCAATCTCATCATGCCCCATCTCTGGCCACATATAATTCACCCAATATTTTGCTGTGCAAATCACAGCATTTTCAAGGGATTGTGGTCCTAAAATAATAAAATATAATTGCAGTCACTACCATAATGCGGTACACTACTGTTTAGTCAAATTTCCTTGTGACAGTTAACACTATGTGAGTGCATAAACAATAGTGATTTAGTTCTAAATGACCACGATGCAGGAGCAAACTATGGCTGGTGTGCAGGGAGGCTGTCTTTTCAGTGCTGTGCACTGACCTGCCCCCACTGTTGTCATGACATCACATGTAGTTCTGTGTAGAGGTATTCTATCCACAGAATTAATGCAGAATGGCATTTCCACTGATGGAATTTCCATTGGAATTTCATGTCCCATCCTTCCATATGATATCGGTTGAATTATATTCTGTTGAACAACATTATCTGCAGATAATCATTCTGTGACCATTCCATGCAATATCCATGGAACCAAGTGAGTGAATTTAACTTAAAATGCACCCATTTGACTCCTAATGGATAGGACACATCCACCTGAGGGCCCATAAGGTTTTCTGTACTGCAGAAGTTTAATTGGAATCACATAGGAATAGTATTCCACTGCACATTGTTGATGATGTTTGAAATACACCAAAATACTATTTAATGGTTCTTAAGCAATGTTCAATGTAAACAGCAGAATACATAATGTTATCCATGGGACTGCATTCCATGGGTCTACCAAATCACTGTGGGGTTTACCTTTGCTTAGTGAGAGAGAATTAGTAGTCAGTCAGAAAGTAGGAGGAGAGTAAAGGCTAATGAGAGAGAGAACTGTAAGAATGACCAAGTGAAAAAAGTTCTACCATCATCACAAACTGTACTATAAGGGGATGCTTATCCCCATTTTCCTAAAAGGAGACCACCACACTGGTGGCTGAAGTCACCAGACATGTGGTGGACCTATTTTGTGTGAAGAGGCTTGATTTTCTGAAGTGAGAATATCTGGGCTGCAGTCACCACTAAAGTGAGTGAGGATGGAAAAGGGCCAGACCACACCATCAAACAAATCAAGCACTAGTGGGCTGACCTGCTAAAACGGGATTCACACATTTTAAAGAGTTTGGGTAGTGCAGTGACCCTGTCTGAAGGATGAAATGCCATTGCTAGAAGACTGTTACTGAGCATTACTGTACTTTTATTTACCTCTATTAAACATGAAACACTGTAATGTATGCAACATAACTCAAATAAAAAAAATACTTATAAAATAAATAAAAAATAAGTAAAAAAAAAGTTTTGTCAATTAGTCCCTGTATTTGTACATTTTCTCTCCAGTTAAGGGCAATGTTGATTTAAAGCCCTTCTTTTTACAGCAAGGGCGCTACTGTGTTTTTCTGAATATCTATGAGGACCTGGGCACAGCTGATGTCGAGAAAGTCAAGCGTTCATTGAGTGAGGGTGTTTTGCCAGTGGCACTGATGGTGAAGACCCTCTTGAAAAAGCTATCTTTAAACCCTGACATGTTGTCCACCTATAGACTTGACTGGAACTTTCCCCTTTCTTGGGAAGGTAATCAAGTAGCTATTGGCAACACAGTTTGCAGTCAGTCACATCTCTGTGAGCCTTTCCACTCTTGTTGATCATTTATTTTTCTCCTTCTCTGTTTTGGTATATTGAAAAATATATTAAAATAATAATTCCTCTTGTTGATAGAATTATACACTTACTGTATTTGTTAGCATCTGTGTTTCTGGAAAAATCTATATTGAAACCATGGTAGCTTATCTACCAGTAGTCCTTCCTGGAACTTTTCCTTTTTAGGGAAGGTAATCAAGAAGCTAGCTTTGATGACACCATTGTAGTCACATATAAAGACATTTCATATAAGCTTTTACAGTCTGATTATTGAAAGTTTATTTTTCTCTGTCTTTTGGTATATTGAAAAATATATTAAAATAATAATTACTCTTGTTGATCTAATTTTACACTTTTGTGGCATCAGCTGCCATTCATCAACCAAGAGAGGCTAAGGGAAGAGGAGAATCTGTGGGGTCTTTAGAGCTAGCAGGTGCTGGTGGTACTGCAGGAGTACAGGATGGAAAACCTGGACCAGGTATAAGATCACTATGATCTTTTGATGTATTAACGTCTAGCAATCTTGAATTTAATTTTAGTTAGGAATAAGAGAGACTTTTTGGTTAATCTGCTGTATCTGATGCTACACTTAGAAAAAGTGAATGAAACTAAATATATGCTTTGTCCAAATATTGTTTCCACATTATGTGAGACAGGTGGAGGAGTTTTTAAAGACTGGAACAGAGTAAGAGCCATGAGAGAGAATGCTAAACTTCAGTCCTTTACAATGATTCTAAAAATTCAGTTTGTAAACTGTTACACAACAGACTTATTGAATCACTGTGTTTCTTTCTTGAATTGCTTTGGTCTGCATGACAGGTTCTGTGTTCTGGTGTTAACTCCTACTGTTTGGACCCTATCTAGGAAGTCTGCTGTACTTCAGCTTAATAATTAGCAGCATTACCTAACTTCCTAGCTCAGGCAGGGGTACAAGGAAGCAGTCAAATGAGGGACAGCCAGGAAACTGCATAAGACCAATACTTTAGCAAAACTTTCTAATAAGGGTAGGCTAGTTTGACTCTAGTTAAGGGTACTAGGTAGATTGTAGGAAGAAGGTTATTATCAATGGTTCAGAAGTTATTACAGGGGACAGTGGGGCTTTCATTTCCAGGATTACACTCTAGAGGAGTGAACACTGCCCCATTTGCAAGACCTTTGCAGAGCTCCATGTCCCGCTGGTAATGGCAATAGAGGAAACATCTCAGCTGTGGCACCAGCTCAGCTTGTGCCCATACCCCATACCCTCACTCCACCAGAAATCTACTGGTCCAGGGGATGGAGACTGATGTGTAAGAGAGGGGAAAGGGAGGCAGAGGCAGCCACAAGTGGTCACCCAAACCCTCATCACTCTGACAGCATATTGCTTTGTACTCTTGTTGGAGGCACAGGTACCTGAATCTGTTGCCGGAGAATCTGAGTCAGCTGTGGGGGACAGCAGGATAACTTGGTGGCACCCAAGAGGGCAGAGAGGGGGAGGAAATCAGCAAGGAGTTTTTTAGTCATTGGGGGCTCAATATTTAGGGGAGTAGACAAGGCAGTGGGTGAGGAGAGAAAGGGAAGGGAGATGGTCACGTGCCTTCCTGGCGTATCAGCCATCTGGGATATAAGTAGGGAAGATGGTGCAGAATAGGGGGAGATGTGGGTGCTGGTAAACTTGGGTACCAATGATCTGGCAAACCAGACTGTGGAGACAGTGAAGCAGAACATTCAAAGGCTAGGGGAAATGCTGAAGGTGTACTCAGCTTCCCTGTCCTTTTCCAAACTCCTCCCTATGTGGGTGGGGGGAATGGGAAGAATAGACTGAGGAAAGTGTTAAATGGGTGGTTGAAGGGATAGTATCAGGAGGAGGGGCACTGCTTTGTGGCGGACTGGGAGGAGCTTTTAGGACAGGAGTATTTTCAAGGGTGATGCCTTCACATAACAAGAGAGTGGGCCAGTGTGCTGAAGCAGAAGTTTGATGTCTACACTGGTGGACAGTTAAACTAACTGTAGGGAGGCTAAGGCTAAGGGAACTACTGGCAAGAGGGAGAGTGTGGGAAACCTAGCTAGTGCTACCCTTGAAATGAGGACTAGTAGTAGTAGTGGGGAAGGAAACAAGCTGGAGTTCAAATTAGGTTAGCAGTGGAGGCCAATGAGGAAGGATTCACAAAACCTATGAACAACAGGAAAAACAAAAAATTAAGGAGTCTAGTGAAAAATAAGGGGGTAGGACCAGTAAAAAATGAAAGGACTTCCATTTAATGGAATTTATAACATCCTTTTTTCCTTTGTTTACAGAGACAGAAGGCATATCCAAGACCCAGAAGACACTGAGTACCAGGGCATCTGGATGTCTGGTGGACATATCAAAATCATGTTGCCTCTGGCGCTCACATTCTTCATGGTCAACTTCTCACTGCTCTCACTCAGCTTCTCACTGTCTTCACTCTTTCTTCTCTTTTTCCATCTGCAGTTGGGAATTTTTCTCTTCAAACTCCAGCTCCATCCTGTGCAGCTCCATCTGCGGCCTGATTGCTTCTGGCTCCAGAATGCTGGTGACCCTCCCCTACTGCTGTAGCCTTTGGCTTGCACTGGCCCTGCTGTCCCCCTCACTGGATCTGGACACTGTACTGGACACTGGACCCTCCACACCCAAGGTTAGGTCCTTTTCAGTCACAGATGGTGACTCAAGGCTCTGGGCATCTGCTGCCATCAGAGCCTCCATGAGGTTCTGCTTGTTTGCTCTCCCCTCATGCAGGACTCCTCTCTCCTTGCACAACTGCCTCAGGTAGTCTACAGTGTGCTTGCTGTAGTTGGAAGCCATCTTCTTCCCTAACTACGGATACTCTAACTTGCACCCAAAAACAAATAAAACAGGTAGGAACTTTGACTGTAAGCAAAATGATATAGTTTTGTTTACTTTTTAAAAATAAATCACTGCCTTATTTTGCATGTGAGCTGTACAGTATTAAGCTGACACACTGAACTGTTAAAGCTTGTGTTACCAATACTTTTCAAATCTCACTGCTGCCAACCAAATCTGTCACAAATGCACTCCGCAGGTCAGGCCCTCTGCTCCCCCAGTGCCAACCTCAAAGTGCAATAGTGTGAACAGGTGACAGACAGGGTAACCCTCCTGTCTGTTTTGGGTCCAAATCACCTTCTAGCCTTTAGTTCTGGAAGGATTCAAATTGTAAACCTTATGCTAGCAAACCCATTTAACAGGCTCAGATGATGCTCTCTTTGGGGGGATGCAATATAATCTTTCACCCAAGGGCATCCAGACAGCTATCCAAAATGAACCCTTACAACTCTATAAGAGACCTAGGTATTTCTTACCTTTTAAGCAAGCTCAGTAACACAATCAAGCTTTTAACAGCTGTCAGATTTAACACAGGTTCAGCATCACATGCAAAGGAAAACTGAGAAGACACACAGGCAGTATTTCAAAGAAAAGGTTGTTTATTAAAAATGGTAAAAACAGGTAAAATCAAACACAGAACAATTATATCACAAATCTTACAGTCATATAAAAAAATGGAAAGTTACAGAATATAAACTCCTACCACAAATACTTAAAATCTTTCTTATCCTAGATGTTACCCTTTTAAGTGCTTTTCAAAGTTCAGAGAAATCTTTCTCTCTTTGAGTCCAGGAATAATATGTTACTGTTTCCCTCTGTTAGATGTTCATTTGAACCCCCCCCGCCCCCCTTTTTGTGAGGTCAGCTAGATCCTCTCTTGGAATTAATTCTTAACAAAGTTATCTACAAGGATGTATTTTAAATGTGAACATCAGCAAAAAGCCATTTCCCAAATAGGACAGTCTGGGATCAAACATTTCTCTGAACTTAGCAATCCCACACTCTGTCACTACTTCTCAGGTATGTACTAAAAATGAGAGTAACCAGCCAAATTACTTTTCTTCCTGCCAGGTCATAAAGATTTACATGGGAATCAACTTCAAAGGCAAACACAGGATATAAAGAATAATAAACTGTTTCTCTAGAAGGATGCCTTAATTAATGGTTCCTCTGGTCAGTTTAATAACATCCTGTGGTTTCAGCCACTGACGCCTTGAAAGTTAAAGGCCAAGTCTCACACACTGCTGACTGGTATGAGACAATTTCATACACTGACCATTTATTTATAATACCAAAATCATACAGATAACCATAAGCAGAGGGAAGAGCATCACATCCTGTGCTAACAGTTTAAAAGTTGAAATACTCCTGTTTGGTTTCTTTTTAATTCTCACATCATGAAACATTAAAATATGCATCTTTCATGTGTTTATATGGTTGCCGAAATGAGTTATGTTGCCCATGTGAAAGTCTTAGGACATCTCTGAAATTCATGAGTTGCCATGCTTCAGTAGTCACAGACAAAGAAAACATCTGCTCAGATGAGGTTTTGTCACTTCTGATGAATTTCTGAATTTTATTTATGTTTTTATACTTTATTTTTCTAGATTTTGAGGTATCTTTTTGTACAGGGTTTACAATAAGATTCACCATGAGAATACATGTTTGTCCAAAGTACATTTTCCAATGGTATCCATGCATACAGAATATACATTGAACTTTACTCTAATTTACAAAATATGCCCATTTTTTACACATCCAGAAAGTATTACTTACAAATCTTTCTACAACTTGTAGTCCTCTATGCTCCCTTCCATACTTGCATTGTATGCTGCTTAAGGAACCACTTTGAGATATCCTTATATGTATGATGTAATTCATCATGGGACAAAGGTAGGGTCTCTAACTGAATTATAGATCACCCAAGGTCTCTATTTTACCTCAAAGCTCTATCTCTGCCCTCAGGTCTCTGCTAACATACGTTCCGTATAATAGTAATCTAGTATCCTGGCATGCCGCATTTCCACCCGAGGGATTGTATTTTGTAGCCACAGTCTGGTTAACACTTTTCTAGCCATCAAAAGAAAGGAAAATATAAGGGAGCCCTATGGGATCATGAGCCCCTCAGGAGGAACTGATAGCACAGCTAATTCTGGGGTAAGTGTTATATTGGGGTCCAGAACATTTTTTAGCTCCTGTTCAATCTGCCCCCAATATGTTGGGAATATCTTTAACTCTCTATTGGTGTGAATTCACCTGGAAGTCACACATGCAGTATTTTAATACTCCAGCTAAATTGGTAAAAATGGGCATAATGATAAGGGCAGAGTGTTGGAGGCAGTGTGGCTCACATGATGCAGACCAAGTAGCTGCTGAAAGCTGACAGTGTCCCTTTAATGTGTGCACTGCTCATGCACTACATTGATAAAAGTTTCCAGAGAGCTGCAAAGTACAGTAAGCTGAAACTGAATAGCAGCTAAAAAAAAACCATTAGCAAACAATTAGTAATTAATGGCAGTGAAAAGTGCACACATTAAGCAACTCACTAAAAAATGCTAAACTAGTAAGTTGCAGGGACAGTTTAATGTGACTTGTACTGTATGTTATTCTGGAATATATATGGATATTATAGTCAGGGTTGCATGACCACTTCTATGTTTAATCCCAAATTCTGGCCTTTAATAACTTTACAACCATTTGTCTGACTTGCCTGAAATTTGGCAAGCACATTGTCATACCATAGATCTCTGGATCTGGAAATTTTTGATCTGGTCAGATATTTGTTGTGGAGCTGCAGAGTGTCAAAAACTGTGAAAAATCCTCAACTTATGCAAATTATTTGCTCGTCACTACAGCCAAGGGGGCCGCACTCCCACCCATGGATACCATCTTGCAATACTGGGAGCACAGGGACCTCAGTTGCTATGTCTCTACACTTATGGTTAGGTGGGAGTGCAGGGCCAAATATTCATTCCATTATGCAGAACTGGGAACACAGGGCCCTCCTATGCTATGCCTCTACACTGATGGGTGGGTGAGAGCTCAGGCCTTCCTTCCACCTACAGATACCATATGAATAACATTTCACTTTCTCAAAAAGAAGGGAAATTCATTGCAAAAAACTCTATTAATGCATCTGTTAGGGCTGATTCCACACCAACAAGGTAGAGCATTGGGAGGCATGCATCCCATGTAGAACTATCTACAGCACCTGAAAGCCTGCTGGAGAGTTGCAGAGAGGCGAAATGGCTTAGCAAACTAGAAAAAGTCATAGATGCCCCTAAGGTGGGACAACAAACCCTTAAGTCGGGGCAGCAAGAAATATTGGCCAAGCTTGGTCTTCTGCTTGTCCAAGCAGTCCCTCCCACCCACCACACTTGCACCCCCACTCCCAATCCCACCACAAGCAGAATAAAGAAAAGTCAGATAGTGGACTCAGTGTAAAATGTTGTGAATAGTTATGCTCATTAAAGGAAGACCACTGAGCTGACATCCCTCAAGTGGATGACAGACATCAAGAGGGCATCTGACCCAGCGCCCACAAAACAGACTACCCCGACAACAGCTGTACCAACACTGGTGGACACTGGACATCAGGGATCCTGAGGTGATGAGGCTACCGTGCCACTAGATGACCAGACAGGTGACATGGAGGACACCAGCCTACCCAGGGATCCATCACTGGACCTGGTGATTCCTCAGGAACCGATGCCCAACACTGGTGACAGGCCCACACTGACACCGGGCCCATCGTCAGGCATGAACATCCAAGAGGTGAAAGAGCTTTTCACCTTTTGGTGGGAAATCATAAAGAAAGATGTGGTTACCCCAAGCCTCAGCCACCTCCACCACCTCCTCCTCTGGGCACTGAAGGTACCAGACCCCCGACCCCCAAGGAACCAACTCCTCCTCCTCAGGGATGATTAGAGACAGGAAATGCCCATCAAGCTTTCTCTCAGGGTCCCCACACCCAAAGCAACCCATGGGCAGATGTCATTCACCAGGAGATGACTCCAGACCGGATACGTCCGACACCTCCAGGTCTCCATCTCCCTTCAGTCCCCCATCACCAGACCCATGGGACCTTCTAAGGTCACCTCCGGATGATCCCTCCTTTTCAGAAATTATGAGGCACATTCAGGAAAATATGGGATGGGAGACGGAAGACTTAGACCCCGAGAGACAACACCTTACCCGTTACCTCAGGCAGAAAGATACAAAGACTGTGGTGGTCCCATCTTTGGTGGACACCTTTATGGACATCACCAAGGCAGCTTGGAAGAGTCCATATTCCACACTGGCTGTTACAAAGAAGGCTGATCACCTCTACAGGGCTCCACAGAGGATCTGTATTTAGCACAACAACTCCTGGATGACTCCCTGGATATCTCTGCATCTCATGATAGGTCTCAAAGGCCTCAGCATTTGGGTACCCAGCCTCTAGACCAGGAATCTAAGCAATTAGATTCTATGGAAAGAAGCATGTACATGACTGCTACATGCTCAATTAGGTCTTTAAACTATCTGATGCACATGGTGCAGTTTCAGAACGCCCTTTGGGAACAGGGCCACGACCTTCTAAAAGACTTCCCAGATGGTGAAAAGAAGGAGAAGCTGCTGAACCTCCTCCAAACTGGGTCAGACGTGGGGACCCAGGTTCTCTGAGCTGCTTACAACTCAGTAGACTCAGCAGCCAGGGGAGCAGCCACAGGCGTTTGTCTCTGGAGATAGTCATGGTTGAGAGTCTCCGGATTTACCCCGGATGTCCAGAAGAACATCCTAGGCATCCCTTAAAATGGAGCAGTCCTGTTTGGTGAGGATTCCGAGAAGGTCATCAACAAACTACAGGATGCTGGGAAGGCAGTCAGGACTGTACAGGCCATGTACAGACCAAAATCTGGTTCCTTCCATAGGAACCAGAATCGTTTTCTCAGCAGCCAACAATGGCAACAGCCACGTTCTGGCCAGCAACCCAGGGGCAACTTCGGTCACAAAAATCAAGCCAGATTCCCCTTGGGCCAGGGCCCAAAGCATCCCAAAGCAGCTCAGCCTGCAGGGTCCAACACCACCACAGCATGACTCCTTCCCAACCCCCGCCCCTCCTCTGGATCAAAGGGTCAAGAAGGTCAGGGGTCACATCTCTCATCACCTTTTGGGATGGCAGAGGATAACCTCTTACTGGTGGGTGTTGCAGTTGGTCGAATGAGGTCACTCTATAGAGTTCCTCGACCACCACCATCCAGACCTCCCCTGCTCTCCTGCTACTTGGGTCAGCATGCCCTGCTTATCCAGCAGGAAATCTTGGCCCTCCTCAACAAGGAGGCCATAGAGTACATTCCAGTGAGCCAGAGAGGAAAAGGTTACTATTCTCACTTCTTCCTGGTTCCAAAGAAAACAGGGGACTTGCGCCCGATCTTGGATCTCAGTGACCTCAACACATTTGTGTTGTACAAATGTTTCCGCATGGTGACCCTACCGGGTTTTATTCCCATGCTCAAAGAGGGCGCTTGACTGGCATTTCTGGACATGCAGGACACTTACCTACATCTCCCAATCGCTCGAGCACACCAGAAATTTCTGCACTTTGAGTTTCTGGGACACCACTACCAGTTCCGAGCCCTCCCTTTTGGGCTGTCTTCAGTGCCAGCTGATGATGCATATTGGTATAGGTGTGCACAACTCTCTGAGGTACAAGATTACAATCTGAGGTATGATAATTCTCTTCATGAGTCCGTAAGCACATATGCGGTACCAGGCAGTACTAAGGACAGGGTATGGATGGTGGGGTTTTCAACAGAAAGCAGGCAAGGTGCAGGGGGTTCACATGGAAAAAGAAAGCCTAATTTTGTATTAACAAGAGGACATGGGCTTTGGAACTGAACCAGATCGGTACTTTGCTCTGTGACCCTGAACAAGTCATGACACTTCCTTGTGCTCCCAGGCCACACCTGTAAACAAGCTTTCAGCTTAGTGTGTCTCTCCTGGCTAACAAAAAAAACAAAATTCAGTGCATCACATAACCACTAGATCATCAGGTAGTTGAAGTGTTGTACTGTAATGCAGTTTGCCAAGGAAAAAGTCAGCTGGATTGCAAAACATTTTCCACAAGTTAAAGTAAACTAAATGAACAAAATCATACATGCATGCATACATACATGTGTACTGATCAAAATAATCCACGAGTTAATACATGGTGTTGATCATTCTGGTACAACAATTCAAAACAAAGAGGGAAAGAAGAACTAGTAAGCACTATAGATATACACATGGGTCTCTGTCTTTGGCTCAGATGATGTCATCATGACTCATCACTTACCAGACTTGGCAGCCATCTTAGGGAGAAACCAAGGCTGTTTTTGAAAGTGAAAGGCTGATGTTTACATTTTTCCAAAGCTATGAAACTGCATTTATATTATTTACATAAATGCAGTTTTAGCATAAATGTAAAGAGCAGCCTCTATTTTACCTTGTTATGAAGCCAGATTTTGGAGTTTGCAATTTTAAAAAACTGCTTGTTTAGGTACCCTTTCAGGGACTTTTGTCCTGAACTCTGAGACATCTTTCCTATCCTCCTCCTAATAATAATTTGTTCCCTTACTGCTTGGGAATCAGTCCTAATGGTGTAACCTGCTGCAAGAGCTGTTTCTCGAATTAAGATAGTACAATTACATAAGAACTTACCATAACAGTAGATCTTCGAGAAAAGCTCTTGCAGCAGGTAGTTTCCCTCCCACCTTCCCCTCTGGAATTTGATTCTTCTGACCTAGTTTCTAGGCTAATGCATCTCTTGACGCCTATTACTAACCTTCCTTTGGAAGCAGATCCTCGGTCTCCCTTTCAGTTGTCACCTTTGGGCTGGGAGTCTCCTGCGGGAGAACCGGGGATGCTGGGGGCCCTCCCCCTTTTATATGATGCCTGACGGTGGGGGAGGTGCAGACGTTGGGGGCGGTCCCACTCTGGATACTGCTAGCTAGAATTTTTCTGTGGGGTCCTTGCGCCTGCCAGCTTCAGTCCAAGAGGTGTAACCAGCTGTAAGAGCTGTTCTCGAAGATCTACTGTTACGGTAAGTTCTTACGTAACTGTACTTTACTGGTTCCCTAAACCAGGTGTTATGGACTGTGCATTCCTACACTCCCAACACCTGGCCATGTCAGGCTACCACTAGCCCTGGTTCCTCCACTGGTACATGGCATAACTGTCCAGGTGCCCAGTGCCCCACCCAAATTGCATGCCTGTGTAATAAAACATGTCTCATGTGTCCAGAAGACAGAAGACCTCCCCACCACTGATCAACTGGGCCCCAATCAGACACTTGATAAGATCAGTAATTCCTCTCTACCATTTGCCTGATATCTAGACCAGGGTTCCCCATGTGTCCCAATTAGTCTGGCAAGAGCTGTAATTCTTCCATACCAGATACTTGGTGTCGAGTAATTTCCCTGCCCCATAAGTATAATACCTAACCCCCCGGACCAGCCCACCCAGTACCATTACAACTGCCCCCACTTGCCCCTAACCTATGGTGTATGGAGACCAGCACAGACTCTCCACTCACATCCGTAGCAGCCACCAACTTAATGACAGTTCACAATCAGATGCCTACTGTAGTAAAAGCTGTTTTTATAGTAGGTGTGCGATCATAAACATAGAAACACTGAATTTGTCTTCTGAAAAGGACCACTTGGCCTACCTAGGCTGCCTAGATATTTCCTGCCTCATTTTCCTTCTCACATGCTGTCTGATCTCCTACCACTTCTCTAATATACCGCTATGTCTACGCCACACATGCTTGAAGTCACCTATTGTTTCACCCTCCACTACTTAAGCTGGTAATCTGTTCCAGGCATCTACCAATATTTTCTCACATCTCGCTTTTGATCCCCCCCCAGCTTCATTGCATTCCCCCTGGTCCTGGTGCTCTTTCACATTTGAAAGTGACTCCCTGGATCCTGTTCACTCTTGTAAGATACTTGTAGGCCTGTATCATGTCACTTTTCCCTTTCCTCTCTTCTAGGGTGTACATCCCTCTGTCTCTTCTCTTAGGACTTCTCATGTGAACCCTGCACCATTATAGTTGCCCTCCTGTGAATTTCCTCCACCCTGCTATGTTCTTTCTGAGGTTTGTTCTCCAAAATTACATCGCACTCCAGGTGGGGTCTGGCAACACCACCTCCATCCTCCTGATGGAGATACCCTCCCTGCACACCCCAGCATCCCACTAGCTTTGCTCACTGCTTTGCAACAGTGCCACCTTGTTGTCCTCAGACATAAAAAAAAACAAGATCCCTTTCCTGTTTATTGACTGTCAATAACCCCCACCCCCATCCTATACTCAGCTCTTGGATTCCTATGCCCTAGGTGCATGATTTTGCACTTTTTGGCATCGAATCCTACTGCCATGCTTTTACCACTCCACAAAATTCACAAGATCCCTGATCATTCTCTTCACCACTCCTGGGTGTCCACCCCATTGCAAATGTTGATATCTGCAAAAAGGTATACCTTCCTTTCAGTTCTTCTGCAGTGTCCCCTACAAATGGATTGGTCCCAGTACTGAGCCCGGTGGTACACCACTGATCACTCTCCCAATATTAGTGTGAGTGCCATTAACCACCACCCTCTGTTTCTTATCCATTAACTAGCTAGTCTACTAATTGGAAGGCTACAGTCTGTAGTCCAAGGGGGCAGTGCAACAGGACACATTCCCATTCAGCCTATTTAAGGGCTGCTCTCCTCACTTCACACACAAGTATTTTTTACTTGCCCCTCCATTCACCCCTCCTTCTCCAGTGGCATGCCTTTCTTTCCCATGGGCTTCTTTCTAAGGTACCATTAGCCAAGGGAATCACTTCTGTGGCACCTCAAGGGGTGGTACCCTCCTCTAGGGTTCCTTCCCTTCATACCCATACAGGGTGGTATATCCCATGGACAGAGAGGCAAACAGCCAAAGATTATCTATGTTACACAAGCACAAAACCAGTTGCACAGGCATACTGAACCCAATTAGCCATTTTGGATCCCACCCCTAGGCCATTCAGTTTCTTTATTAGCCTTCTGTGTGGCACAGTGCTGAAGGCCTAGCTAAACTCCAGATCAATCATGTCTACTGCTCTCCCCTTATCTATTTCCCTGGTCATCCAGTCAAAGAAAGCTACCAGATTCATTTGGTATGACCTTTTCCCTGTGAATCTGTGCTGCCTGTGGTCTTGCAGCCCACTGGATTCAAGATATTGTAACAGTCTCTCTTTTAGTATGGATTCCATTAATTTCCCCATGTCTCAAGTAAGACAGACCAGGCAATAATTGCTAGCCTGCTCCCTGTTGATGTTCTTACAAAATGGAACTATGTCTGCGCTCCTCTAGTCCTCTGGAACCACTCCTGTTTCCAGTGAGTTGCTGAATAAGGCCAAGAGTAGTACAGCAAGCACCTCCCGGCCTAGTTCCCTTAATACCCTTGGGTGTATCCATCCGGTCCTATGGCCTTGTCCACCCTAAAATTTGAAGTTCCTTCAATAATATTCTTTCCTTTGAAAATGGACTTGTGTCCTCTTCCCCCTACAGTGTTCATGCTGCTGCTTGGTGAACTATCCCTGTCTCTCTCCACTGTGAAAACAGTAGAAGTACCTGTTCAGGATGTATACTTTTTTCTAATCCTCTCTGCGAAGTCTCCCATTGTCATCCTCCTTATCCTCAGAATCCCTCCCCTTGCCGCCTTCCCCTTGCTTATGTACTTGAAGAAAGTCTGGTCTTCTTCTGATACCCTTTGGCTATGCTTTCTTCTGTCTGAGCCGTTGATCCCTTCATTACGTTACCTGCTTCCTCTGTTTTACCTGAGATACCTCTTTATCCTCATTCTTCTCTGTTTCTTCATACCTCCTGAATGCCACCCTTTTACAAGCTTCTAAAAAAGTCTATTCAGATGTATCTCCGCATGTCAGTGAAGTCTGCCTTCTTGAAATCCAAAATGTTTGCCGTCGTGTGACTGGAATGGGTCCCGCGTTCCATGCTAAACTACATTATGGGGTGGTTCCCGGATCCCAGTTGTCCCTCCATACAGATATCTGCGTTTTGTCACCATTGGTCATTATCAGGCCAAGAATGACCTTTTAGCTGGATCAGGTACAAGCTGCCTTAGACCTGCCCCATGTAGGGAATCCAGGATGCTTCTGCTTTTGGCTGAAGCAGCTGCCTGGGTGGACCAATCCATGTCTGGCATACTGAAATCCCCCAGCAGCAGGACTTCACCTTTTGTTGCCATATTGTGTATTCCATCTGCAAGCTCCCTGTCCACTTCTTCCCCCTGTGTGAAGGCCTGAAGATCACCCCTGTTCATATTGCTGAGCCTTTGCCAGGTTCAAGGATGATCCATAGTGCCTCAGCCTCCCCCTGTCTACCCTGCACCTCTGTCGCCTTTATAGACTCCTAAACAGAGCATAACCTGGTACATCAGTGTCCCATGATTAACAGTGTACCATGTCTCAGTTATTGCTACTATGTCCGGGTCTGCATCTACTATCAATGCCTCCAGGTCTGGGATTTTATTTCCCAGGCTGTAAGCATTTGTTACAATGCCTTCCATGTTTTGTATCCTACCCCCCCTCCTTCTCTTGCTGCTGCTCTCCTGCTTTCTTCCCCCTCCACATCTCTGCTTCATCCCCCTCCCAGTTGTCTTTCTTGTGTGGCCTAGAATTCACTGCTTCCCACTCTCCTTCTGCTCTCAGTGTCCCAGACTTCAACTAATTTTCCTGCATGTGCCTTGGGGGTGATACTAGGTTGCCTGACTCCTGACTACCCCCTCTCCTAGCCATTTTAAATGCTTGTCACTGAAGCATTCACACTTCTTACTCGGGTCACCTTCCCTGACAGATGCAGGACATTATTTTTATACAGGCTTGCATTTGTCCAGGTGGGGCCCCAGTCCCCCATGAAGCCATAACCCTCACTTCCATGCCATTCCTTCAACCAGGAGTTGAGTTACTGGATGTTCAGTGCCCTAGCCTTTCCCCTACCATAAACATGTGGCACCTCTGAGAAGGAGATGGAGTGTTTTTTGTTTTTTTTTTTAACGGGAGAGACACACTAAGCTAAAGCTTGTTTACAGGCATGACCTGGGAGCACAAGGAAGTTAAGTGACTTACTCAGGGTCACACAGTATGCAAGTGGGGGCTGTGGGATTCAAACCCAGGTCTCCAGGTTTACAGCTCAGAGCCTTAAACCACTGCACTACACTGCCTCCTTGATGTGTTCTACTTGCTTCAGACTCCCCCCAACCTTCTGAAATCCTTTTGGATTCTAGCTACTTCCACTTTGTCTCCTGCCAAGTCATTCATCCCCAGGTGGATGATAACATCCAGTTCCTCCCTCCTTGCCATTACCCTTGTGATCCTATTGATCCACTTTTCATCCCACCATGCAGTGCCTTCTGAAATGCACTTTACCTCTCTGCCCTTCCTGCTGAGTTCCCTTAACTTCCATCTTTGGGCAACTGAGTCCCCCACCAAGAGAAGCTTCCTCCTTCTCTGGGGTTTTCTTTCCCCCTTTTCTGGTGCTGCATCCCTGAGGATCTGCCCCTCCACCTTGGTCTCAGCTGTGGGTGCCATTGTGGGGCTATCCTACTTCTCTGAAACAGTGTAGGAATTGCTTAACCAGACACTTTCATGGCAACTTCCCTACAGTACCATAATAGTCCTTTTATGTTGTCTTGTGCACATGGCGTACACAACGTATAGTGGTGGCATGTTTTGGAGGTGCCGTTGTGTTGTGAACAATGGCATCACTGCTTTTTCAGGCTGGGCTCTGTGGCACAAATGAAACAGCATGCGGTCTATGACAGCACTGCAAAAGCATGCCACCAACTTGAAACAATTTCGCTGCTGCAATGAGGGTGCCTCGTCATTGCAGGGCATGCCTTGCCTGGTGTAACATTTCAATGAACATGGTTGTGGCAATTGCCATCCGCCTCTCATAATCCCCAGCAAACTGACTTCGGGGTGCCCAATCCTCCTGTTGGCATAGTTAACCCCCCAAGATTGTGTGGCACACTGGGAGCCCACCCCAGTGTGCCTCCATGTTCAAAAGGTGATTGCATCATCATTTTCCTGCTCCTGCCTACTGCAGTGTGGTTCACATCACACCACACACCCATGGGACACACTGGGAACCCACCTCAGTTGCCCAACATTTTCCTTACACCTGTAAAAAAAAAAGAAAATGGTCCTTGGTGTTCTTTCTTTTATTTTTATTATAACCTGAAACAAAGAAAACAGTCCTTTGACATCGGGTCCCTCCCCAACCTGCACCCACCTTCTGCACACCCACCTCCTCACCCCATCCCATGCCTACCTCCAGAGTCCAGTGCTGTGATCTTTGGTGGAGTGGGAACATGTCTGCAATCTTCAAAGCTGACTACAAACTGAAGAAATGCTGGTAAGCTGTTTAATGGCATCAATGGTGGGGGGGGGGGTCAAATTAGATATCTCACCCATTCTTGTGACTTCTGGCTCCAAATTTTCAACATGAGGTTCTTGGGACCCCAGCTCATGAACTCAATCCCTGTCATTTCATTATTCAATCCCAAAAGGTGATTTCATGGTCACTGTGCAGAATCACTTTTTGGGACCAAGTAATGAAATGACAGTATCACTGTTCATAAGATGGGTTCCCAAAATGCCTATGTTGAAAATTTGGAGAACAAATTCCACAAAATGACTGTTACAAGCATGCATTGTGCAGTTTCCATACACACTCATAACTTTGAGAACTTTTAATATTTTCATTCAAGATTTTTCCAATATTGCCATTTCTTCACACATCCTTATGAACATTAGAGCTATCATTTTTCACATCCTACCCAAAATGTGTTTCTGCACATCTGGTGCAGAATGCCACAGTTGCTATGGGAAATCAACGTTCAGGACATATTAACAAAATCCCAGTGCCAATGTTCATGAGCAGAGGTCCCAAATGCCTTCATGAGGTGGGGTCACAAAAAGCCCATGTTGAAAATTTGGAGTATAAATACCAACAAACGCCAGCGGCATTAAGGTTTCTAACCATAATATCCCACTCTGTACAGACTGACTGGTATCAAGGGGGTGACTTTGGATTGTCAGCTGTAGTGGTCACACCATTCCACCCCACCCCCACCGTTTAGCTAGTGACAGGCATCAAGGTGTGCCTTGGACGTTTTGGCCCCAACGTTCACCCCATTATCCTATACTGCACCCATCTCAATGAATTTTTTATGGAATGGGGTGAGCATAAGACCCAATGGCCCCAAGGCACAACGTGACACTTGTCGGAGTCTGCAGGGTAGGATGAGGTAAAATGGCATGAGCGTTATGTTTGATGATCCAAAGGCACACCTCAATGCCTGTCAGTCTCTGCAGGGTGTGTGGGTTTGGCATCACTTCCATACTTCACTGCTATTCCTATTATACATCTCTAACTCCTGCACTACTAATGCCAATGCCAGCAGTACAACATTCAGCACTGACAAATGCTTGTTTTCTCCTGCTTTTGCTCACTTCCTTCATGTAGATGCTGGTTGCCTTCCCTATGCCTTCCCTATGCCTTTACTTAATTTTCTCCACTGTTCCTCTACCCCGCTCTGACAATCCTCCCCTGCTAGACTACTTCTGAAGAAGTCTCTGATTTCTTTAAAATCCTACCTACTAAAGTCCAGGACCATGGTGTCTTTGTGGCTTGCCTCTGCACGCATCGTAATATTGAACCACACTGTACAGTCATCACTGGTTCCCATTGGATAGCACACTATGGCATGACTAGGCACTATCACAGCCTCCAGTAGGACAGGGATTCAGAGGAACAAAGGCAGAAAGCATGTCCCAAATAGGATAGCACCTTTACCTCATGAGTCATTTTCAACTCTCAGCATGCTAGGTCCATAGGGAAGGAAAGGTGCTAGTGGGACATTTGCTGGCCCATACAGGCTAACTAACATTTCCTCACAATGCCTCTGTGCATGACTGCATGAAGGAATAATACAGAGCAGAGTGAGCTCCCACCTCTTGTTCACAATTCAGATGCCCCTGACATAAATTATCCCTGGCATCTAGAATTTCCCCACCCCAATCACCATTCAGATGTGCCTGATTAGTATATTAAGGGGATCCCTGGCATCTAGATCACCCTGATTGCAAGCATGAGCCCTCTCCCAATTCCACCCATTAAGGTCCTTCCACCCTTCTCCCCATGGTGGCGAATAAATTACCCCAGCTGCCAGTCCTCCCACTGCGACAGTGACAGGTCCAGCCCTCTGCTTACCACCTTGGCTGGCACCTTTCTGAGGCACATGAGAGTGAGCACACCTACTATAGAAACAGGTGTTCTACAGTAGGTGTGCACTCACCCCTTTCACTCAGACAGTGATCAGCCAAGGTAATGAGCTAAGATGCTGTACTGATCACAGTCACAGGAAGTGGCTGCAATCTTGGGTAAATGGGGGGCCAATGGGGAAGGAGTGGAGGGACCTGGCTGGATAGCTTTGGGAGGGGGCTCAGATTTGCGACTGGCAGGTGGGGTTACTAGATGTCAGGGATCATGGAAAAATAGAAACACAGAAACCTAGAAGATTACAGAAAAGAATGGTACATCCTGTCTTCCCATATTTCCCATATTAAACCTCAGAACCTACTGTCCATGCAGGGTACTAGCCTTTACTATCCACTCCCTTGTTCCCCTTCCTGCTAATAGCAGCCTGAGTAACCATTATACCCTTCACTTTGTCACAGCCATGCTTGAAACCATTTATGGTTTTGGTGCCTCCATCTCAGTTGGCAGACTATTCCACATTTCCACCACCATTTCTGGAAAATAAAACTTTCCAGTATCCCTCTTGAACCTCCCTCCCATCAGGTCAGATGGCCTGGATAGCAAGCTTCTCCATCTGACTGCTTCTGCAATCTCCTCCCCATTGGATAACCTCCCTAACCTCTCTTTCTGGTGTTCCTCCATCCCTGCTGACCGGAAGACTGCCACTGTTATTCCTCCTCCAAAAGTTGGTGACCCATCAGGTAGGAACAGCTACTGACTCATTTCTCTCCTCCCTCCAAGATACAGGAACAAATTATCTTGTCACAACTCTCTCCCTTTCTGGACTCCTCTTCCTTCTTCACCTAATACAAATCTGGCTTCCACAAAAATCACTCCACCACCATTTCCCTGCTCAGGCTCACCAAATCCATCCATAATGGTATGGATCACAGCCTATTTACCTCTGCTATATTCATTGATCTAGCCAAAGCATTCAACCCTGTCTACCACCCCAATTAGTAGCCAAACTCCAGGCTGCAGGCCTCTCTGACTTAGCCATCAGCTGTTCCACTCCTACCACAGGGTTAGGTCCCAAGCAGTCAAAATTGGTGACCCCTTTCTCCTCCCTGCCTGTATCCACTTGACTCCCACAAGAATCTGTGTTAGGCCAACTACTTTTCTCCATTTCCTTAATGATCTCCCCTCAAATGCTTGTCTGCATCCATTCACATGTACATGGATGGCAAGGTCCTCTTCACAGCAGGCCCACAGACCCCAGCTGGACTTTGATCAAATTCAGCCCTGACCACACACAAATAAGCTTTTCCTCAATGCCAAGAAAGCTGTCTCCATGTCCTTTGGCACAAGGCACAGACTCTCTAGGCTCCCTCCCCTTCCTACTTTCCATACCCTGGATGGCTCCCCTGTGGATGATGTTACCACCTTTAGTTATCTTGGTATCTGGCTAGACCAGCACCTAAATATTTCTGAACAAGTGGATGCTATAGTCAAAAAGCTGCACCCCAATTTGGTGCACTTTACAGGAACTGTGACTAGATCCCACTTCCAGCATACCATGCTATTATCCAGAGAATGATCTTCTAAATCTCTGACTATGGTGATGTGGTCTACAGTGTAGCCCCAGTCAACACCCTTGCCAGACTGGGCACACTCTTCAACTATTTCTGTGATTACACTCTCTGCTGTCCTTCTTGGACTCACCACTGTTCTATATATAAATCTTTGTCCTTTTCTTTTCTTGTGGACAGACACCATGCCCACTGTGCCAGCTTTTGGGCAAATCTGGTTTGTTTCCCTACCCTCCTATCTCTCTGACGACCCCCACAGCCATACCATCAGAAGCTGATATATTCAATCCCTAGCAGTCCCTTCAGTTTCCACAACCATCGGCAAAGTCACATTCAGTCACCACTTCCCTAAAATCTGGAACTGCCTCACCCCAGCTATTCACCAATCTCCTCCCATGGATTCTTTTAAACCACTTCAGAGGTCTCACCTTCCTCCTGCACTTACTCTAGTTTTCCTCTTGCTCTCCTATGACTTGTTTCCAGTTTAGGTACAACTATAATTTGGCACTTATGCTTGCAGTCTAGGCATTATGCACAAATGTTTATAGCTAGCATTGATTTAAACTGCTCTGTATTTGATCACCAGCATATGTTTGTGATTCCTGACTGCACTGTATATGCATTGTCAATTGTTTGCTTGTCACTCAAGTTCTCACATCTTACAAGTATTATTCCCAATGTGATTTGTGGTTGTGTACCACTCTGCTTCATGTATGTTATGTATTTTGAACGTTTGTGCTACTTAAGCCCCACTTGAACAAGTTCCCCTTCCCCAGGATGCATCTAGAAATGAGCTCCCAGCTTAGTATGCCTGCATGGGAGGCACTAGACACCAAGGATCATTTTACTACAATAACTGGAGCCATTTAAACTGTGATCAGGGGTGTAGAACCTTTACATGCCAAGGATAATTTTGGTATACTACTTGGGGCATCATAATGGTGACCAGAGGTAGGGTGGCAATATGCACCACTGTGTGTTCAAATGAGGGCAGGATTTTGGAAGCAGTAAACAGTATTGCAATTTCAGTTGTTAAGCACTTTCAAAACCTTTTATATAGCACTGTGCTCTGTATGCAGGATGGATCCTCATTTGCAAAGTTTTATTAGTACATAAGCACATGCACATGATCAGGTTAGTATCTGGGACTGCTAAATATATGGTACCTGTTCAACCATGCTGTTCTCCCCATGGCACAGTGTTAGATGTTTAGCATGCCACTAACCTTCTGAAAATGGGGCCCTAATTGACTAAAAACTGCCAATGCCTCTTAAGATGCAGAAAGTAAGCAAAATGGATTATCTTATTCTACATCTTTATGTATTATTTATGTTAGTTTCTTTGAAAAACTTTATTCAATTTCAAAACATTGTGATTTGTCTTAAATATTTATAATAACTGTAGCCAAAATACAATTTCTTTTTTCATCCGAGTGCTGTTTTTATTTACTTATAAAAATGCAGTCTGGTTTAGGTTAGGCTTGGTGGTAACTGTACTACCTCCCATGCCAGTGGCCCAGTTAAGTGGGAAGACCTGGGTCAAACAGGAGTTAGCTTACAGGAGAGATTACTGAGCATCTCTGGGACTGCTCTCCTCTCTGGGAGGGGAGTCTGACCACCCCACTCTTTAACAGTCACCTAGGTGAGGAAGCTGCCAGGGTTCAGGCAGGCACAAAGCAGTACTTGCCTTTAATTGTATTGGCACCATTGCATGCTCAGGGGATAAATCAAAGGTAGAAAATCTCTAATGGCAAAATTAACCACCAACCTGCCACAGGCTTTGCATTACTAACCAAGCTCTGCTCCTGTCTGAATATGTGGATCCTTGTGAATGACCCTTTCCCTCCTGGCCCCACCACGGGGGGAGAGGCCATGGGAGATCTCAGAGCAGGTAAGTCCTGGTGATTTTGGGTGATGTGGATGGACAGGCCAGTGCACAAGGGGGTCAGAGGGTGACCTAGAAGATAAACATCTCATTTGAAAAAGAAATAAAACACAGTTTGGGAATCTCAGACTCAATAACACAGTCATACCATATAAACAGTGTAATTATGCAGCTAGACCAGGGCAGGTTTATTAGTGGAGACCAAGTGCCTGGTAAAGCTCTGTTCACCTTGCAGTGCTCTGCAGATATGTAATGGGGAGGTTAGGAGCTGTGAGAGCCACCAGTGAGGCATCACAGTGAAGTTATTCAGAAGCGAAAGTGCAACTTATGCATATGCCAGCTGAGCTCCTGATGAGAATTGGGCCCTGAGCGATTGCTGCAATATATCTATATTTTTCTTAACCAAGAACCTTTATTAAACAAAACATTCAAATAAAAACCAAAACTAAATTAAAACTAACTCAGTAGAGTACAAACTACGAAAGCATTTGACTTACATTTTCACAGCTCCTGCAGTACACTTCCCAAACATTCAGCTCAGATAAGTTGCTTGACCAACACAGTAATTACACATAAATCTAATCACAACTTTAACTTAGAAAAATGCATGCAGTTCCCTGTGTTTATATGGTATGAGAGTGGTATGTTAGGAATATCCTAAGTATTAGCTTCCTATACAAAACTGTCTAACAGTAAATGAAGGCAGCACTTATTTAAAAGAATAAACTAGAGCATTTTAAATTTGTTGTAAAAGTTTCTTGTCACATCACAACATTCTGAAATTTGATTGAAGGTGTGCAAGCAAAACAAAATGTAAAACCCCATAAAGAAGTAGATTAAGAGATAGCCCTGTTTTGTTTACCTGCTCTGCAGTTTTAAACATCCTCTCATGAAGCTAGCTAGCTAACTGAATGCAACAGGCAAGGAGTTCAGCTGCAGACTATTCAAGGGAGGTTAGGGGAATGGTAGTTTCAGAGCGTAGTCCATTTCAGTATATATAGTAGTTTATTTGTTTCAGTATATAGTGTATGTGAATTTTCAGTCTCACAGTGTATGTGTTTCAATACATAGTGTATGTGTTTCACCATGTAGTGTATTTGTTTCAGTATATAGTGTATGCAGATTTTCAGTGCATGGTGTATTTATTTCAATAGATAGTGTATGTATTTCAATATATAGTATATTTGTTTAGTATATAGTGTATACAGATTTTCAGTTTATAGTGTATTTATTTCAATAGATAGTGTATGTATTTCAATATAAAGTGTAGATGTTTCAGTATATAGTGTATTTGTTTCAGTATATAGTGTATGTGCTATTTTCAGTGTGTAGTGTATGCATTTCAATAGATAGTATATGTATTTCAATATATAGTGCATTAGTTTCAGTATATAGTGTATGCAGATTTTTCTCAATATATAGTGTATGTGTTACAATCTATAGAGTATTTGTTTCAGTAGATAGTCTATGTGGATTTTTCAGTCTGCAGTGTATGTATCTCAATAGGTAGTGTATATGTTTCAGTACATAGTACATTTGTTTCAGTATATAGTGTATGTGGATTTTCAGTACTCAGTATGTGGATTTCAGTAGATAGTGTATGTATTTTACTATACAATGTAAGCATTTCACTATATAAAGTATGTGTTTCACTATATAATATATGTATTTCAGTATACAATGTTTATATTTCAGTAGATACTGTATACGGTTCACTACATTTGTGTATGTATTTCACTATATAATGTATAATTTCACTATATGATGTATGTATTTCAACATATAGTGTATGTGTTTTACTATAAAGCCAGAGATTATGAATTATGTCCCTAACGCTTGCCATAGTACAGCTCAATAAGATGCGAAGTGACATCAACAGATGGTAAACAAGAACAATGTTGACATCAGGTAATTGAGTTGTAGGGCAAGTTATTGCCTGACCTCATAATTGAGGGAGAGAGAAAACAACTAGTGAGGAAGTGAAACCAAAAGCAGGAGCAAGGGCAAAGCCTGCTTCTTCAACAGAATGGTAAGATGTGGCCAGGGAGGTGTCAGGAGGCTGGGAGGGTAACAGGACCAGGTGGAGTGAGAGGGAACAAGGGATGAAGAGAGGCAGAATCAGGAGGGGAACTGGTTCCAGAATGAGGGAAGTCAATATGAGAAAGAAGATTTATTAGCACAGGAGCAGGGGAGAGGAGTGCTGAAAGAGTGATGGTCCCTGGAACAGAGGGAACAGGAAGCAGAGGAGAGTTATGATAGAAGAGATGAGAAGTAGGAGGAAGGAAACCAAATCAGTATTTAGATATGAAGGAGATACAGTGAGCCAGGGATGTGAGGGCAGAGGGAGGAGGAAGGTAGGGATAAATACAAGGAACAATGGTGGGTACAAGGGGAGGAGTTTGTAGCAAAGCAGCGGAAGGAGTTGCAGAGGGTGTCTAATCTGGTGAGGCAGGTAGACTAGACTAGACACCCTCTGGTGTCTAGCCTAGTCTGGTGAAGCAAGTAGAAGGGGTGGTACCATAGACCACATCTGTGTAAGTGAATACAGGGACACCATTTTAGTAAAATGGCACCTTGCAGATGTGCTGAGATAGGGAACTGGATTTTCAAATGGAAAACAGTGATGCAAGGTGCCTGTGCCAAATGGGAATGATGCAAGTGGAACCTTGCATCATAGTTATAGCAATCTGATTTTAGAATGCTAGCTGCATCAAAATTGGAATGCTATGCATCATAGCCACCCTGCACCTTTAGCAGAAGCACCATGTACCAGGTTGAAAGGGTGGTTGCACCATGGTGGGGCTGCACCATCTCCTTTTTTGCTATTCCAGAAGCCCTACCATGGTCTCAACAGTGGTCTGTATTTAGATCATGCAGGAAGTGGTCTAAGGGCCATGTGCAACAGCTTGGCAGGTTGGCCAATGGTGGGGAACTTCAAGGAGGGGAGTGAGGACACAAAGAGCATGAGGGATGCCCTAGTGAGTGAGGGGGGCACAGTGGCAAGTGCAGGGTAATGGTGTGGCACCTAGCAGGGGTGCCATGCTGATGTCCAGTAAGCCAATTAGCCAGAGTAGAGGGGGGCTGGCAAGGATGAACCATGACCTGGCTCCAGCTGCACACAGTTCTAGCATCTGCCCCATAGGTGCAACCATCCCCAATACTGTTGGTGGACAGAAGTGGCCGAAGGCTTCTGGGTGCAGGTGGTGGAGGGGACTGTTCCCTGTGCACCACAGCTGTCCCTTGGTACTGCAGTCCCCATGTGGAGGCAGACTGCTGCCCACCCATAGTGTTGGGGACTGGTGCACCTACGGGGCAGGTGCCAGTGCTGTGTGCAGCCAGAGCAGGGTCATGGTGTGTCCCTGCAAACCCTCCTCTACCCAAGCCAATAAGCTCATTGGACATCAGCATAACACACCCACTGGGTACCACCTCAGCACTCTGCACTTGCCACCATTCTCCCCCTCACTTACTAGGGCACTCTCAAGCTCCATTTGTCCCCACTCCTCTCCTTGCCATCATATTCACCCCCCATCTTCGTGGCCTATATCTGGTTGCACTAGGTGAGGGGTGAGGTTTGCTGGATCCCTCTATTGAACCCCGCAAGTGCACTACAAGCTTACTGCAACCCTGCAATTGTGGTAACTTCCAGGTCTGTGGCACAGGAACCCCCAATTTTACAAAATATGGTGCAGGGTCCCTGATGCACCCGAGTTTGCCACAGCCCCAGATCACCACAAATTTGATGATCACAGGGCTCTTGAAAATCAAGACCAGACAGTCTTTGTTGTGGCACAGGGCATCAAGCATGGGATGGCATTTTGCATGGAGGGACATCAATGCTGAGAAGTCATGCTTACTGCCTAGCCACACTCCAAGGTACTTGAAGGATGGAAATGCTTCAAAAGGCATGACTTACAGAGTGGTGAAATGAGGGGGGACAATGAGTCTGTCCAGTTTCTGACTGATACCATAGGTAAAGTCATGGACATCGATTTTTAGTATTGATTCTGAGTTGATTGGATTGGAACCAGTGCAGAATGTTGTTGAAGTCCCACTGGGTAGGTTTTCCACAGCCGCAATGGAGGGACTGATGGTAAAGATGACAGTGTCATCTGCAAACATGTGGGAATACAAGTTGGCATAGGCAGAGGTGAGGTCATTCAGGAAGATGGAGAAGAAGATGGGACCAGGGATGGAGCCATGAGGGACCGCAACCTGAATGGGAATGGGAAGTGACAGGACACTTCCAACCTGTACCAGTTGTTGTTGACCTGAGATGTAGGACCAGGACCAAGCGACCTTGGGAGCTGAGAGGCCAGCAGAGTTCACTGTGTTTCCATGAGGAGTGGCTGGGATACAGTATCAAAGGCTTTGACCAGTCCAATGACTATTGTGGCCATAATGTGCACCTGATCTATCCTGGAGAAGATAGAATCAGTGACACGTAGCAGGGAGGAGACGGTTGAATGATGCTTCCAGAAACCAGACTGGGAGGGTGAAAGGAAGGTGGAGAATGAAAGTAAGTCAAGGAGTCTAAAATGGACTAGTTCCTCATGCAACTTATAGAGGAAGTGGAGGAGGAAAATGGGAAGGAAGTTGATGCGTAGGAGGGGTCACCCACTCTATGAAGTGGAATAACTTTGGCCAACTTCCATAACTGAGGATCAGCAATGAAGGAGAAGGAATGGTTGAGTGGGTGAGTAAGGGAGCTGCAATGTTAGAAGAAGAGAAGTGAAGGAGCTTGGAGTTCAGACCATCAGGGCTGGACATTGAGAAGTTGAGGGAGGAGATGGCAAATAGGGTTTCCTGGATGGTGATGGGGGAAGTGGAAACCTGCTGAGGGGTAGGGGAGGTGTCAGGAGGGGGAGAAGAAGGGAGCGTGCAGGTTTTGAATAACTCATTGAAGTGAGCAGAAACAGAGGTAAGGTCATACACAGGTGAACCATTAGCCACATGGATTGGGGGAGCAGACTGGGCAGGGGGGTTGAAAAGGGAGTGGATAACCTTCGAGAATTTTGCTGGGGAGTTACATTATTTCAGAGGTTGTCCTTGAAATAGTGTGATTTCATAGCCTAGACAGACTTTTTTACAGTTGTTCCTAAAAGCCCTATAAGAGATGAGGTCAGGAGAGAAGTGAGATAATTTGTAGTGGGCCCATACAAGGTCTCAGAATTTGCACATATCAATGATTTCAGTACTAATCCACAGGTTCTTTGTATGTTTTACTCTGGGTTTCCTGAGGGGCTTTGCATGTCCCAGATGGAGGAGAATTTGGAGTGGAATAGTGTGAGGGCCACATCAATATCAGAAGCAGAGGATGGCTGCCCAGTCTGTTGCAGTCAGGTTGCTCAGCAGATCATTGATGTTTAGCAACAGAGACCTATCCAGACGTATTCTGGTGATGAGGAAGGATGTCAGATTTTTCTGACACACAAAATGTCAGCTCTTCCTTCCCTTCCCTTCCTCCACATCTCTGCATTTCTGGATAAGGCTGCAACAAGATATAGATTGACTGATGGTCTGCCAGCAATGTACAACCATTTACAGTGGTGCAAGTTCTAGAAGTGCTGCTATTGTGACGGCTGTGGGCAGAGCTTGCTATGTTGGGCATGCAGGGCATAATGGGGCTAGTGGCTATTAGCGATTGTGACTTTTTCAAAATTTAAAATGCTGGCGCTTATTTTAAAGTGAGGCAATAGACCGGTATTGTAAATTACAAAGTTGATGTGTGCTCACTGTTCAGTGTTCAGTAAAAACAATAGGGCCAGATGCATACAGCAAGCAAGGCATGAAGTTCCAGTGTTCAAGTTTGCAACCATTTATTTATGTTTTTTTGGTGGATATCAAATAAGCTGTAAAAGCTGCACAAAAATTAAGAGAATTGGAGGGAAAAAGGCAACCACTAACTACTACAATTTCAGGTGTGGCTAACTCACTGTTTTTTGTGACTGTGGTATATTGCCCCACATAGCTGTAGTGTATTTAGAGAACTGTAGTGCTGACATTCCCCATCTCACTTGTATTATTACAGTATATTGCAAGGATTGAATAAAAAAATAGACTCGTGTCCCGTGTCTCACTTGTGTCCATACCGCTGAATCTCCTGTCTTAGAAATCAGGGACAGGGCATAAAAAAATCAGGAAATAATCATGACAATCATGGACAAATCGTAAAAAAATTTTAATATCAGCTCAAAAAGCCACCTGCAATGTGTGGCTTATTATGAATAGCATGTTTGATGAAGAATTAGACTGTACTGCTAATTTCTAGTATGCTGTAATGCTTTAAAACCCACTCTTGAGTGACAGAGATGATATTTTTTGGAGGGACAGAGGAAATGTTTGAGATAAAATCGGGAATGTCCCTGAAAATTAGGGACAGTTAAAAGGTTTGCTTAATCAATTAAAAAAGTCCATTGCAGGCATAGGTATTTAAAAAGCAATTAGAATATTAAGACTTGAGAGAGGCAGGATTATTGGTGTGCACCAAAGCAAGAAAGGAAGCAGGAATTAGCACAGGTGCAGATGTGGAAGTGGTTTATTTAAAATGCAGAAGTATGAGAATTGTTGTTGTGTACATCGTTTTAAAAGAATTGGAAGAGAGATTATGATGACTTCAGCGAGCAGAAATGTTGCAAAGTTTAACTTCAATGGAGGAGTACTGGCAAGTTGTAAAATTTCACTAAAACACTTTGTTAAATTGCCACTTTGCAATGCAATGCCCTTTTCGCTTAAAAGTAGCACTTTTTCAGTGTCAGGCACAGCCATGGCAAAGTCGTAACCCTGACAGTGAATTAGCATAATTTCATTTGATAAGTGTGTCACTTCTCCTGCCCAAAAGTTTGTGAAGTTGGCACTTTGTGAATTTGGCAAACTTCACAAATTAAATGAAGAAGCAGTCTGCCATCTGCACACATCTCTGTCAGCGAGTGAAGTAACGTATATGACTGAGTGGACAAACAGACTGAGTGAGCTAGTGAGGCACAAGTAAAAGCTGTGGGTGAGTGAGCAGCATGCGTTCTGGCTGGTGGTTGTAGCCTGATAAAAAAGTTTAAATTAAGGGAAAATACAGTATAAAAAAGCAATCACACATGCTATTTCATTAAAAGTGTGTGTGGATGGCTAATGGTTTGTGATAACAGTGACAGTTTAACTTTTGTTTTACATTCATTTCATTAGATAATGTGTCCTAGTTGGCAGGTCTTGTTTTTTTTTTTTAATTTTACCTTGCATAAACTCCTACAATGCATGTCTTCTGACCTATCAGGATGCAGTATTATCCTTACCCTTTTGTAATGAACAATAATTCATGAGTCACAACTCACAACAGAGGTTATGTGTTAATTTAATTTTAGTTACAGGTGACCCCCTTTATCACATGGGTAACAGGTCACTGTCAAATGCTGTAATAACAATAAAACCAGTTATTGCAGTGTTTTTCAGACCTTTTCTTCAGTTGAAGTGTCCGTGAGCATCAGTCATTTGTAGCACTCCACCTCATTGACTCTCATGTGCATATGGGTGGGCTGAACCACATAAACAAACATGGTTGGTCCATTTCACTGTAACCAAAAGAACTGCACTATTTTCATGGTGCTCAATGTAACTCTAGGTAACTTTTTAATGTTTCTCAAATATTTATCTTTTTATTATCTTATTTTTGCATTTTTTTGTGTGCCGGCCCGTTAATCCTCCTTCAGAGGTTGGCCCATACCCATCTGCACCCCCATGCCCAAGCTACCCCTTGGTGGGGCTGCTAGGACTTCCCCCAATGGTCATTGTAGGCTAGCCCCGCCTACCCTGGGTCAGTGCTATGGGAGAAGGACACCCAATCTAAGACAGTGAGAATGGCAGTAGAGCAGGGGCATCATGCCAGAGGCTGGCAGTTTTTGCATTTGTGCTGAGGTCCTAGGGTTGGAGATGCACAACGATGATCAGCATCTGCCCCACCCCCTACATTCTGGTGCTGGCTGTGCAGCACCCTCAGCCTCTGCCAGAGGTCAACAAAGCACGGGACACACTTCCCCCCTCTCCCCGGAGAAGAAGAGCAGACCTGAGGACCCTCATTCCTTCTCTCCACAGCTGGCCCTCCGACTCCCAGGTCCTTTCCTAAACCTGGGTCATTGACATCGCAAGCAGAGTTCCAACCACTGTGCTGGTGAGCTGGACAATATTTAACTGGTTGATCCAGCCTTTACAAAATTTAAAAGCAATCTGGTTGATCCTGCTGGTTGTTCCCATTGGTGGCTGATTACTCTAATTTACACTTCAGTGTGAATTGCAGTGTAACTAATAAAATATTAAAAAGGAAAGAATAAAGAACAAAATGCCTGTACTGCAGACAGAGAGAGAGAGAGAGAGAGAAAGAAAGAGAGAGCGTGTGTGTGTGTGCGTGTGTATGCGTGTGTGTGTATATCTGGGAAACATGAATGAAACATGGATTACAGCAAACCTGCTTCAGTGACTTTCTGCAGCATTGACTCCTTGCACCAGTAATTATAAAAAATAAAGGATAGGCAACTGCATTTTTATGGATTATTTTTACACATCCTCGTTGTGTGATGATCTCATAAACCTCTCACGCCGCTCTCGAGGTTTATGGGTCATCACACACCTCAAGTGTATAAAAATCCATAACTCAACTGTTGCCTATTCATTAATCTCTATTGGTTCTCTAGGGATATAATGTGGCCTGAAGCATATTTATTTGTTGCTGTACATGGCTATATGTAAATAGCCCTGATGCAATGAACATTAACATAACCCAATTAGTGCCTTGCTGTATTGGTATGAAAATGATATTAGGAATGGTTGTTTAGTGTTAAATACAGTTATAGACTGTGTATGATTACATGCTCTTCATATTGATTACGACTACATTACCAGATGATCAAAGTTCGCCTTCCACTCTGACAGGCAATCTGGAAGGAAGATGCTTGAGATTTTTTTCTATAAAATACATGAAACTGCAGATATTTTAAGAAAATTGTAAACTTTGCAGTGATGCACTAGTGATTGCTAATTACGGGATGTAGCTTGCTGGTATATTTTGACTATTTTTGTTGAACTAGGTATGGTCAGCAACACCGTAACAGTGAAAATGACATCCAGAGACAACATTGATGTTTTTGCTGTAATAGACCACCAGAGATGCTGGCACACTCTTTTCCGGTCCTGCACCCTCCCGATCCAATTCCAACTCAGAGTTGGAGTCCTGGAGATTGGGGGTCGTGGGGGCCAGAGCCCCTCCTGCATGGGTGGTTCGGGGGTGAAACCCCTAGATGAAAAAATGGCTGGGGTCTCAAGCTGGATTTATGTCAACCGCAATTCACTGTGGTGGTGGTCAACAACTTTGTTGTCGAACCACCATTGTACAGCCATTCAACTAGCATCAGCAGTCTATGGGACTGGTTCTATGCTCCATGCAGACTCCCCAGTTCCATCTACAAATAACACCGTACCCCATGAGGTGAGCTTCCCAACTGCTAGTCCTTATTTGTAGATATAATGCTGTATATATATATATATATATATATATATATATATATATACATTTTTTATCTAATCCTGTGTACAGTATATGTACAGGCCAAAAGCCATGTCAGTGTCAGCACAAAGGCACCTAGGGAAAAGACTTGAGTTTGTTTTTTAAAAAAGCTAGATCTTCTTTTGGCCTGAAGGCAGCTGTTTGCCAGGAACTGAAATTGCATTCTCAGTTTGTTTTTTTTCAACAGGGATATGCCAAAATTCATTTGTATGTCATAAGACAATGATACAATATGCTATGTTTTGTAAGGTAACAGGAGAGGAACATGCTTCCTCGAGAACCTGTGTGAATTTTATCTTATGGGTGCCAATGGTCTACAAGGTACTTCAAAGGGCTTAACTCTGAAATATCATATCAATGCTAATTATAGGTCTCAGAATCTGATTCTTAATATGCTTGGTAATTTTGGAAACAGTGCAACAGTGTCATCATCTGGCCTAAAAGAGACATCTCCTGGCCAAACAGAGTAGTTGCTCTGAACTGGAAATTGATGACTCTGCATGCTTACAGAAGGGTATTTAAACCCCCAGCTCAGGGCAATTGGACACACATTTTCATCTGGACATTCTGCTTGACACACACCAGAGGCCAAACTGCTAAGACCCATTGTGGCTGCCAAGAAATAAAAGAAAGACTGCCATATTTTGCAAAACAGTGATTCTCCAGACTTTGAAATATTCGTACCCAAGGTAGATTTAGCTAACATGTTTGATGAGTTTTTCTGTATATCTTTCCCGTTCTGTTTCTTATACTATAATCCAAATTAGTATATGATCTCTTTTTGTTCTAACTGCATTCATTTAAGTATTTTAATAAAACATTTGTTTTCATAAAGAAATTCTTGTTCTGTAGTATATATATATATATATATATATATATATATATATATATATATATATATATATTTATATTGTGTGAATTGTGAAAACAGTATTGATAATCTATGAAAACTGCATTGCCAAAGGGATCCCACCATAAGCAACCAAATTGAAAAAGAGTCTGTAAGGGACATCTGAAAGGATAGGGAGAATACCAGAGTCTTGAAAGATTTTGAACCAGACTTTTGCATGTCCTGTAGGGAGAAGGCCAAATCAGGTGTTACACTTCTACCCCAAAGAGAGTGTTACACGTGATCTTCCTCCTTTGTGTAATAGCCAAGGAAAGGTTTACATTTGGCCACAAGACTCGAGACTGGTTTTGTGCCCTTATCCAGAGTTAGAGGGATTCCCTGCATCCTTGCTGCAGAGGTGCAGTCATGACCTCAGTGAGCATTCTAAAGGATGAGGAGGGTATCCCTGACCCCCATCACAGATTGCACTTAAGGGTAGGTACTGTGACCTCAGTAGTCCTGACCCCCAGGAGTGGGTTTCTGACAGATTTGATGTGGAGTATTGATCCAAAGGATCTGGTTGCATACTGTTGCTATTCAAGATATTGGGGGCACAGGCATAACAGTGGGTTCAAGCCCAGTGTATCAGACTAATAAACTGTAAACAGTCCATACACACACACACACACACACACACACACACACACACACACACACACACACAATATCCTCACTGTGAGGGACTTAAATATATGACACATCCATTGTGACTAAATGAATGTCAGACATGTCAACATTTGTTTGACTGAAATCCTCCATAATACTGTACTCAAAATACCGCTACAATCTTTAAGGTAGGAATGCATTTTACAGACATATTCAAAAATAAACAAGTCTACAGAACTTGACAAAGGTTCCAGCGCAAGATGAAACCTGAACTAGAGGTCTCCTTGGTGGGGTGTGAGGCACTTTTACACTTTTGGTAAACAGTAGAAGACTGGAGTGATGGCACTTTTGATGCATGCCTCTGCCATCCAGTCCTCTATCCATTGTTCCCTTGCTCTATATAAAACAATAGTTTATATTTCTTTCTCAAGTGGTGTTTTAACCAAGTTTCTTGTAGTTGGTCATGTTCTTGTAATTTCTTCAAGCATACTGCTTGATTGTCTTCATAATTCAAAATCATGACTGCCCCCCCTCCCCACCACAGTCTGGTCTTTCTGTAATAACTAAAGCTGCTCTTTCCTTATTGGTCATACTGTATTTTTCTTGCTTCAATGGTTTGATAAGTTCTTCAGTATTTCAAAATACCAGCTGAGAAAGATTCTATAATGACTAAAGTGGGGTCGGGGGAATAAATCTGGATTTCATTTTCAATTTCTGTCTCAGATGTTTATCTGTCTAACTAGTTTTACCTTCAGTATCAGCCAAAGAATTGCAGTTTGAATCTCCTTATAAGTCTCTGCATGTACAATTTCAGTTTAAATTCATTTGGCGTGTGTAATGGGGCAAATGACGTATGAATTGCTAACACTTGTTGTTCCTATGGAGTTAGTTCTCTCCTTGAGAGGTTGAAAAGGTTGAAGCACCCTTCCTTGCCTGTACTCATAAAAAATCTCTGCTCCTTTCTCTCCTACATCCTTCTGGTCTCTTCATTTTTCTTTGTCTTTTTTGGTCCTTTACCTTCTGGTTTCTATGTTCTCCCCTATACAGTTTGTGCTTGAGCTCCCTACTGGAGTGGTCCCATTTGTTCTCTCCCTGTGGTTGAAAGAGTTGTCTTTCTCCCCTTCCTCCTCCCCCCTGAAAAGGTGGGCCTCGAGCTGTGTTATGGTCCCTATCACTGTGCTCTAAACTAGTACCACTTTCTGAAACAGAAAAAGTCTGTTTGGGCTTCCTTCTTATACCTCTGATGTCCTAAATGTACACACCTGGTCCCTGTAACAAATAGTACTGCTTCAGTATTATTTAAGTTTCATTGCTTTCAGGTCTTGAGATTTAGCCAAATCTTTTGTTATTCATTCAAAGTTAACTAAATATTTGTCTTGTGTAACCAGTGAATTCAATTGTCCCTCTAATGTGGCAATCTCTGCATTTATGATTGTGTCCCTTAGGAAGTCTTCACAATTTCAGTGATCAGAAGCATCAGAGGACTACTGCCGGGGAATGTTTCTAAACATATTACTTTTGTTCATCAATTTAGCAATAAGTCATGCCACTGTGTGTATTTAATCAATAAAAACATGGTGGGGGTTGCATAGTAGTTGGATAACCACATGCCCAGGGGCATGGTTAGGTATGAGGCCACGAGCCAAGTGCCTCCAGTCCAGGATGTGGCATTAGCTATTCCGGTACTATGTACTTTCTCAGAATGTCTTATTAGACTTATAAAATGAGTAACCAGGAAAATGAAAAATTTGAATTTAAAACAAAAAAAAAAGAATCAATAGATCATTACGTACAAAATGTGTTAAAATGCAAAAAATATTAAATAGTTTGCCCACCAATAGGTGCAACAAGGGGCATTGGTTTTTGTAGGATTTGTAGGTGCTGTTCTTTCTTCCATCTTTTATTTACTTATTTGTTTGGCAATTGGTAACCAGGAAAGGCACACTGAGCCAAGGCTTGTTCTAGGTGCAACCCGGTAGAGGGGAATAGTGGAAGAATAGCAGCACATTAAATAATAACAAATCATTGAAAACAACATTCAACAAAAGTTTGTCCAAATTAAAATAAATGCAGAAAACATTGTATGCACACAGAACAAAGTGTGGTACAGCTCAATAAGAAGCAACAAACATGTCCAAATGCAGAAGTGGCATCAATAGATGGTAAACAAGAACAAGGCTGACATCAGGCAATTGAGTTGTAGGGCAAGTTATTGCCTGACCTCATAATGGAGGGAGAGAGAAAAGCACTAGTGAGGAAGTGAAACCAAAAGCAAGAGCAAGGACAAAGCCTGCTTCTTCAACAGGATGATAAGGCTTGGTCAGAGAGGTGTCAGGAACAGGTGGTGTGAGAGAGAGAACCAGGGATGTGGGCAGGCAGAAGAGGAGGAGCTGGTCCCAGAATGAGGGAAGTCAATATGAGAAAGAAGATTTCTTAGCACAGGAGCAGGGGAGAGGAATGGTGAAAGAATGATGGTCCTTGGAATAGAGGAAACAGGAAGCAGAGGAGAGTTGAGATAGGAGAGATGAGAGGTAAGTTGGAAGGAAACCAAATCAGTACTTACATTTGAAGGAGGTACAGTGAGCCTGGTGATGTGAGGGCAGAGGGAGAAAGGATAGGGATAAATACATGGAACAATTGTGGGTACAAGGGGAGGAGTTTGTAGCAAAGCAGCAGAAGGAGTTGCAGAGGGTGTCTAGTCTGGTGAGGCAAGTAGAAGGGATGGTACCATAGACCACATCTATGTAAGTGAAGACAGGGAGCACCATTTTAGTAAAAAGGCACCTTACAGACATGCTGAGATAGGGAACTGGATTTTGAAACTGAAAACAGTGATGCAAGGTGCCTGTGCCAAATGGGTATGATGCAAGTGGAACCTTGCATCATAGTTTATGGCAATCCTGATTTTAGAATGCTGGCTGCATCAAAATTGGAATGCTATGCATCATAGCCACCCTGCACCTTTGCAGCAGAAGCACCCATGTACCAGGTTGAAACGGTGGTTCCACCATGGCGGGGCTGCACCACCTCCTTTTTTGCTATTCCAGAAGCCCTACCATGGTGTCAACAGTGGTCTGTATTTAGACCATGTAGGATGTGGTCTAAGGGCCATGTGCCACAGCTTGGCAGGGTGGCCAGTGATGGGAAATCAAGGAGGGAGTGAGGACAAAGAGCACGAGGGATGCCCTAGTAAGTGAGGGGGGGTGCCAGGCAAGGCAGGGTAATGGGGTAATGGGGTGGCATCTGCAGGTGCTATACTGATGTCCAGTGAGCCAATTGGCTGGAGTAGAGGGGGGATGGCAGGGGTGGACCATGACCTAGTTTCAGCTGCACACAGTTCTAGCACCTGCCCCATAGGTGCAACCATCCCAAGTACTGTTGGTGGGCAGAAGTGGCCGAAGGCTGCTGGGTTCAGGTGCTGGAGGGGACTGTTCCCTTTCCACCACAGCTGTCCCTTGGTACTGCAGCCCCATGTGGAGGCAGGCTGCTGCCCACCCATAGTGTTAGGGACTGGTGCACCTATGGGGAAGGTGCCAGTGCTGTGTGCAGCCAGAGCCGGTCCATGGTCTGTCCCTGCAAACCCTCCTCTACCCAAGCCAATTAGCTCACTGGACATGAGCATAGCACACCCACTGGGTGCCACCCCAACACTCTGCACTTGCCACCATTCCCCCCTCACTTACTAGGGCACTCCCATGCTCCATTTGTCCCCACTCCTCTCCTTGCCATCATATTCACCCCCTCATCTTCGTGGGCTATATCTGGTTGCGTTAGGTGTGGGAAGGGGTTTGACAGATCCCTCCATCAGGCCCCACAAGTCCATTACATGCTTAGTGCAACCCTGAAATTGTGGTAACTTCCAGGTCTGTGGCACAAAAACTCCCAATTTTACTAAATACGGCACAGGGTCCCCAATGAACCCAGAGTTTGCCACAGCCCTAGATCACCACAAATTCTGGTGATCACAGGACTGTTTGAAAATCAAGCCCAGACAGTCTTTGTTGTGGTACAGGGAACCAAGCTTGGGATGGCGTTTTGCATGGAGGGCATCAATGTGGGCTGAGAAGTCATACTTACTGTCTAGCCACACTCCAAGGTACTTGAAGGATGGAACTGCTTCAAAAGGCATGACATGCAGAGTGGTGAAAATGGGGGGGAGAGACAGTGAGTCTGGCTAGTTTCTGTCTGGTACCATAGGTGAAGCTTGTACATTGATTTTTTAGTGTTGATTCTGAGTTGATTGGAATGGAACCCATGCAGAATGTTGTTGAAGTCCCACAGGAGCAGGTTTTCTACAGCCATAATGGAGGGACTGGAGGTAAAGATGACAGTGTCATCTGCATATATGTGGGAATACAAGTTGGCATAGGCAGAGGTGAGGTCACTCAGGAAGATAGAGAAAAGGATGGGACCAGGGATGGAGCCCTGAGGGACCCTGGCCTGGATGGGAAGTGACAGGACACTCCAACCTGTACCAGTTGTTGTTGACCTGAGATGTAGGACCAGGACCAAGCGACCTTGGGAGCTGAGAGCCAGCAGAGTTCACGTGTTTCCATGAGGAGTGGCTGGGGTACAGTATCAAAGACTTCGACCACACCAGTGACTATCGTGGCTATAATGTGCACCTGATCTATCCTGGAGAAGATAGAATCAGTGACATGTAGCAAGGAGGAGACAGTGGAATGATGCTTCCAGAAACCAGACTAGAAGGGTGACAGGAAGGTGGAGAATGAAAGTAAGTCAAGGAGTTTAAGATGGACTAGTTTCTCTTGCAGCTTACAGAGGAAGTGGAGGAGGAAGATGGAAAGGAAGTTGCTGGAGAGGAGTAGTCACCCCCTCTATGAAGTGGAATAACTTTGGCCAGCTTCCATAATTAAGGATCAGCAATGAAGGAGAAGGAATGGTTGAGTGGGTGAGTAAGGGGAGCTGCAATGTTAGAAGAAGAGAAGTGAAGGAGCTTGGAGTTTAGACCATCAGGGATGGACATTGACAAGTTGAGGGAGGAGATGGCAAACAGAGTTTCCTGGAAGGTGACGGGGGAAGTGGAAACCTGCTGTGGGGTAGGGGTGGCAGGAGGGGGAGCAAGAAGAGAAGGTGAGGTGTCAGGAGGGGGAGAAGAAGGGAGTGTGCAGGTTTTGAATAACTCATTGAAGTGAGCTGCAACAGAAGTAAGGTCAGACACAGGTGAACCATTAACCACAAGGATTGGGGGAGCAGACTGGGCAGGGGGGTGGAATAGGGACTGGATAGCCTTTGAGAATTTTGCCGGGGAGTTACGGTTATTTCAGAAGTTGTCCTTGAAATAGTGTGATTTCATGGCCTGGACAGACTTTTTTATAGTTGTTTCTAAAAGCCCTATAAGAAATGAGGTCAGAAGAGAAGGGGGATAATTTGTAGTGGGCCCATACAAGGTCTCAGAACTTGCACAGATCAATGATTTCAGTACTAATCCACAGGTTCTGTGTATGTTTTACTCTGGGTTTCCTGAGGGGGCTGTGCATGGCCCAGATGGAGGAGAATTTGGAGCGGAATAGTGTGAGGGCCACGTCAATATCAGAAGCAGAGAGGATGGCTGCCCAGTCTGTCGCAGTGAGGTTGCTCAGCAGATCATTGATGCTTAGCAACAGAGACCTATCCAGATGTATTGTGGTGAAGAGGAAGGATGTCAGAATTTTCTGACACAGAATGTCAGCTCTTCCTTCCCTCCCCTTCCCCCACATCTCTGCATTTCTGGATAAGGCTGCAACAAGATAGGGACTGACTGATGGTCTGCCAGCAATGCACAACCATTTACAGTGGTACCAGTTTTAGAAGTGCTGCTATTGTGACGGCTGTGGGCAGAGCTTGCTATGTTGGGCATGCAGAGCATAATGGGGCTAGTGGCTATTAGCTTATTGTGACTTTTTCAAAATTTAAAATGCTACGCTTATTTTAAAGTGAGGCAATAGACCGTATTGTAAATTACAAAGTTGATGTGTGCTCACTGCTCAGTGTTCAGTAAAAACAATAGGGCCAGATGCATACAGCAAGCAAGGCATGAAGTTCCAGTGTTCAAGTTTGCAACCATTTATTTATGTTTTTTTGGTGGATATCAAATAAGCTGTAAAAGCTTAACAAAAATTAAGAGAATTGGAGGGAAAAGAGGCAACCACTAACTACTACAATTTCAGGTGTGGCTAACTAGCTGTCATTTTGTTACTGAGGTATATTGCCTCCATAGCTGTCATTTATTTAGAGTACTATAGTGCTGACATACCCCTATCTCCCTTGTACTGTTACAGTATATTGCAAGGAGTGGAATAAAAAAAAAAGACTCTTGTGCCCTGTCTCACTTGTGTCCATACCGCTCAATCTCCTGTCTTAGACATCAAAGACAGGGCATAACAAATCAGGGAATAATCATGACAATCATGGACAAATCTTAAAAAATGGTAGTATAAAGCCACCTGCAATGTGTAGCTTATTATGAATAGTGTTTCTGATGAAGAATTAGACTGTACTGCTAATTTCTAGTATGCTGTAATGCTTTAAAACCCACTCTTGAGTGACAGAGATGATCATTTTTGGAGGGGCAGAGGAAATGTTTGAGATAAAATCAGGAATGCCCCTGAAAATTAGGGACACTTAAAAGGTTTGTTTAATCAATTCAAAAAGTCCATTGCAGGCATAGGTATTTAAAAAGCAATTAGAATATTAAGACTGGAATGAGACAGGATGTTGGTGTGCACCAAAGCAAGAAAGGAAGCAAGAATGAGCACAGTGCAGATGTGAAAGTGGTTTGTTTAAAATGCAGAAGTATGAGACTCGTTGTGTCATTATAAGTTTGAAAAGAACTGGAAGAGAGATCATGATGACTTCAGTGAGTAGAGATGTTGCAAAGTTTTACTTCATTGGAGAAGTACTGGAGAAGTTGTAAAATTTCACTTCGAAAAACACTTTAAGTTGCCACTTTGCAATGTAATGCCATTTTTCCTTTAAAAGTGGCACTTTTTCAGTGTCAGGCACAGTCATGGCAAAGTCATAACCCTGACAGTGAATTAGCATAATTTCACTTGATAAACGTGTCACTTCTCCTGCCCAAAATTTTGTGAAGTTGGCACTTTGTGAATTTGGTGAACTTCACAAATTAATTGAGGAAGTGAAGTCTGCCAGCTGCACACATCTCTGTCAGTGAGTGAAGTACTGTATGTGACTGAGTGGAGAAACAGACTGATTGAGCTAGTGAGGCATAAGTAAAAACCGTGAGTAAGCGAGCAGCATGCATTCTGGCTGGTGGTTGTAGCCAGATAAAAAAAAAAGTTTAAATTAAAGGAAAATACAGTATAAAAAAAGCAAGCACACACGCTATTTCACTAAAAGTGTGTGTGGATGGCTAATGGTTTGTGGTAACAGTGACAGTTAGTTTAACGTTTGTTTTACATTCATTTCATTAGATAATGTGTCCTAGTTGGCAAGTCTTGTTCTTTTTTTACCTTGCATAAACTCCTACAGTGCATGTGTTCTGACCTATCAGGATGCAATATCATCCTTACCCTTTTGTAATGAACAATTATTCATGAGTCACAACTCACAACCAGGGTTATGTGTTAATTTCATTTTAGTTACTGGTGACCCCTTTTATCACATGGGTAACAGATCACTTTCAAATGCTATAATAACCAGAAAAACCAGTTATTGCAATGTTTTTCAGAACTTTTCTTCAGTTGAAGTGTCCGCGAGCATCAGTCATTTGTAGCGTTCCACCTCATTGATTCTTCACGTGCCTGTGGGTCTGCTGAACCACATCAACAAATATAGTTGGTCCATTTCTCTGTAACCAAAAGAACTGCACTATTCCAATGGCACTCGTAACTCCAGGTAACTTTTAATGTTTCTCAAATATTTATCTCTTTTGCATTCTTTATGTGCCTGGCCTCCTAATCCTCCATCCAGAGGTTGGTCCATACCCATCTGTGTCCCCATTCCCAGGCTTATGCCTGGTGGGGCTGCTAGGATTCCCCCAATGGTCATTGTAGGCTAGCCCCGCCTACCCTGGGTCAGTGCTATGGGAGAAGGACACCCAATCTAAGACAGTGAGAATGGCAGTAGAACAGGGGCATCATGCCAGGTGCTGGCAGTTTTGCATTTGTGCTGAGGTCCCAGGGGCAGAGATGTGCAATGACAACCAGCATCTGCCCCACCCCTACATTCTGGTGCTGGCTGTGCAGCACCCTCAGCCTCTGCCAAGGGTCAACAAAGCACTGGACACACTTCCCCCCTTCCCCCAGAGAAGGAGAGCAGTCCTGAGGACCCTCAATCCTTCTCTCCCCTGCCGGCCCTCCAACTCCCAGGTCCTTTCCTGAACCCAGGTCATCAGCATCGCAAGCAGAATTCCAACCGCTGCCCCGGTGAGCCGGCCAATATTTAACTGGTTGATCCAGCCTTTACAAAATTTAAAAGCAATCTGGTTGATCCTGCTGGTTGTTCCCATTGGTGGCTGATTACTCTAATTTACACTTCAGTGTGAATTGCAGTGTAACTAATAAAATATTAAAAAGGAAAGAATAAAGAACAAAATGCCTGTACACAGACAGAGAGAGAGAGAGAGAAGAAAGAGAGAGTGTGTGTGTGTGTGTGTGTGTGTGTGTGTGTATCTGGGAAACATGGGTGAAACATGGATTACAGCAAACCTGCTTCAGTGACTTTCTGCAGCATTGACTCCATTCACCAGTAATTATAAAAAATAAAGGATAGGCAACTGCATTTTTATGGATTTTTTTACACACCCTCAGTGTGTGATGATCTCAAAAACCTCTCAAGCTTCGCTCTGGAGGTTTATGGGTCATCACACACCTTGTGTGTATAAAAATCCATAACACACAGGTGCCTATTCATTATTTTCTAATGGTTCTCTAGGGATATAATGCGGCATGAGGCATATTTATGTGCTGCTGTACATGGCTACTTGTAAATAGCCCTGATGCAATGAACATTAACATAACCTCATTAGTGCCTTGTTGTATTGGTATGAAAATGTTATTAAGAATGGTTGTTTAGTGTAAAATACAGTTATAGACTGTGTATGATTACATGCTCTTCATATTGGTTACTACTACATTACCAGATTATCAAAGTTGGCCTGCCACTCTGACAGGCAATCTGGAAGGAAGCTGCTTGAGATTCTTTTCTATAAAATACATGTAACTACAGATATTTTAAGAAAATTGTAAACTCTGCAGTGATGCACTAGTGATTGTTAATTACTGGGATGTAGCTTGCTGGCATATTTTAACTAGTCATTGTTCAACTAGGTATGTGCCATGGTCGGCGGCACAATTACAGCAAAAATGTCAGCGCTGACAACACTGATGTTTTTGCTGTAATAGACCGCCAGAGACTCCAGCACACTCTCTTCCGGTCCTGTACCTCCTCCCTGATCCAACTCCAATTCGGAGTTGGAATCCTAGAGATTGGGGAGTGCGGGGGCCAGAGCCCCCCTGCATGGGTGGTTCAGGGGTGAAGCCCCAGATGAAAAAAGTGGTCTCAAGTCAGATTTATGTCAACCGCAATTCATTGTGATGGCTGTCAAGAACCATTCAACTAGCATCAGCAGTCAATGGGGCTGGTTCTATGCTCCATGCAGACTCCCCAGTTCCATCTACAAATAACACCATACCCCACAAGGTGAGCTGCCCAACTGCTAGTCCTTGTTTGTAGATATAATTCTGTTGTGTGTGTGTGTGTGTGTGTGTATATATATATATATATATATATATATAGAGAGAGAGAGAGAGAGAGAGAGAGAGAGAGAGGGAGAGAGAGATAATTGTTTTATCTAATCCTGTGTACAGTATACATACAGGACAAAAGCCATGTCAGTGTCAGCACAAAGGCACCTAGGGAAAAGACTTGATTTTGTTTTTAAAAAAGGCTAGACCTTCTTTTGGCCTGAAGGTAGCTGTTTTCCAAGAACTGAAATTGCATTCTCATTTTTTTTTAACAGGGATATGCCAAAATCCATTTGTATGTCATAAAACCATGCTATAATATGCTACATTTTCTGAGGTAACAGGAGAGGAACATGCTTCCTCAAGAACCTGTGTGAATTTTATCTTACGGGTGCCAATAGTTTACAGGATACTTCAAAGGGCTTAACTCTGAAATGTCACATCCATGCTAATTATAGGTCTCAGAATCTGATTCTTAATATGCTTGGAAATTTTGGAAACAGTGCAACAGTGTCATCTTCTGGCCTAAAGAGACATCTCCTTGCCAAAAGAGTAGTTGCTCTGAACTGTGAATTGATGACACTGCACGCTTACAGAAGGGTATTTAAACCTCAGCTCAGGGCAATTGACACACATTTTCATCTGGACACTCTGCTTGACACACACCAGAGGCCAAACTGCTGAGACCCATTGTGTGCCAAGGAATAAATGAAAGACTGCCATATTTTGCAAACCAGTGATTCTCTGGACTATGAAACGCTTCATACCCAAGGTAGATTTAGCTAACATGTTTTAATGAGTTTTTCTGTATATCTTTCCCATTCTGTTTCTTATATTATAATCAAAATTAGTATATGTTCTCTTTTGTTGTAACTGCATTTATTTAAGTATTTTAATAAAACATTTGTTTTCCTAAAGAAATTCTGTCCTCGTGAGATATACATATATATATATATATATATATATATATATATATATATATATATATACAATATATATATAATATATATATATATATATATATGTGTGTGTGTATATATATATATATCAAATGTAACGTAGTGCTACCATAGTTAGGGGTTGAGGAGCCTTTTACATGTTAAACCTAAAATTTTGCACCTTAATAAATTTGCAGCCATTCAAAGGATTTGCCTGAAATTTGGAATACGCAATCAAAATCATACATCTTGGGATCTGCTAACTTTCGTATCTGTTCAGATATACAGCTGTGGAGTTATTAAGCGTGATTCATGCACGCTATGCTTTTTGAAATTCTTTGTCATCTCACAGGTCGCACGGTTTAAAGCGACCAGTCCAAAAACTTCAGGGAATGTGTGTGTCGGGGTCCCTGATGTGCCTTTGAAGATTTCATGAAAAAATATTAAACGGTTCAAAAGTTATTCAAAAACAATTTCCCATTATAAGTCAATGGGAAAAAGTTAAAAGTTAAACACTTTCGTAAATGCAGTTTTACTTTCTCAAATGGCCCTTTACTTTCATAATCCACCATTTTGTTTTCAGTTGGTGATCAGAAAATGCTTGGCATTTAAATTTGGGACCCTCTAGCAACACAATTATTTTTGTGTTTACCTAGTCGGACCCTGAGTATGCTAGGCATGTCTTTATTTTGAGGTTAAACACCCTAGAAATATGTTTTTCAAGTTTCTGGAAAAAGTACTTTCGCAAAGTAGTGTCGCACTCACGAAAGTGTTGCAAATTTTTGAGAAAGCTTTCGCAAATTGCGACACTGCTTTTCCAGGCTATGGCAAAATGACAGCAATTCTTTGCCACCCTGCTGCAAAAGAACAGTTTGGTCTTTTGGGCTGAAATTTGGAGGGAACGCAGCCAACATCTCACAGATGTGCCTTTCAGTATTTTGGTGAACAAATATTACAGGGCAGGAAAGTTCCGGCACTCCAAAGTTGACAGTTTTTCCCATAGGATAACATTATGGCGTCCGCCGCATTACAGGAATCATTTGCTGCCCTGCTGCAAAATAACGGTTTGGTCTTTTGGGCTGAAATTTGGAGGGAAGAAAGCCAACATCCAACTGATGTGCCTTTTAGTGGTTTGATGAAAAAATATTACAGGGCGGCACAGTGACGGCACTCCGAAGTTAATGCTTTTTCCTACTGGATAACATTACGGTGCCCATCGCGCCTTTCAGGCCCCGTATCTCGGAAATGGTGGGAGATACGGACTTTTCATCGCTTTTTGGGGCTAAGTACAAAACTAGCCAGGAAAGCCATAATTCATATGAAATTTCCATTTTTTTTCTACGTCGTACGGTTCCAAAGATATAAGCAATTTAATATTCCAAGTCCTCATTTTCTTCGTTCAAGCCCATTGTTATGTATACATTCTTTGTTTTCACTGTGTTTTCCAATGCATTTTTGGGGAAAGAAGGGTGTGCCCTTTTGTTACTGTGCCAGTTAGCATTTCCAGTTGCATTTCCATTACCATTTGTGGCACCATTACCGTGTACGCCACCGTGTGCATTACGGTTTGCGTTTTCGCTTGCGTTTGCATTTCTGTGTTGTTTGCCGTTATTGTTGCTGTTACCATTACCAGTTTAATTTGCAATTGTGGTACCATCCACGTGCATTACGGTTTGCATGTTCATACGTGCTTGCATTTCTGTTTCGTTTCTGTTTCCTTTGGCATTATTTTTGCTGTTACTCTTACCATTTGTGTTTACAATTGCGGTACCATGACCGTGCATGTAACGGTTTGCATTTCTGTACTCACTTGCATTTGCATTTCTCTTTCCTTTGGCGTTATTGTTGCTGTTACCGTTACCATTTGCGTTAACAATTGTGGTTCCATGACCATGCACGTTATGGGTTTCGTTTCCGTATGCACCTCCATTCCCATTTCTGTTTCTGTTTCCTTTGGCATTATTCTTCATGTTAACTCTACCATTTGCATTTACTATTGTAGTACCGTGGCTGTGTACGTTACGGTTTGCGTTTACGTTTGCACTCGCGTTTTCATTTCTGTTCCCTTTCACGTTCTTTTTGCTGTGACACTTAACATTTCCATTTAAAATACCACTGCCATCACTGTTCATGTTACTAGTTGTGTTTTTGTATGCTCTTCAATGTCCGTTTGCATCACTGTTCGCTTTGGTGTCACTTTGCTCTTGCATTTCTATTAACGTTTCCTTTACCATTTACATTTCCGTTATCATGTGTGCAACTGTTGGCACTTCTGTTTGTGTTGCTGTTCCTGTTACTATGTCACAAAACATCATGTGGCAGGAGCACGGGGCCCTTCCCCGCTGCATTACTTTCACTATTTGTCGTCATCATTCTCAAAAATAAGGGAAATTAGAGGCAAAAAACTCTGTTTAATGCATCTGTTAGGGTTGCTCCACAGTGACAAAAGTGAGGAAATTTGGTGTTAGGGTTGAAAACCTCTTGACCCCCAGCCCACCCCCTAACCGTATCAGGGGTGCGCATTGGGGCTCATCAGTCCCACTCACCTCATTCCTCATATACCTCGCTTCTTCACATGTGATTGCGGTGAGAGTTAGGGCTGATGACCCTAATGTGCACCCCTGAATGCCAGTTGGGGGGTGGCTGGGGGTCCAAGGGGTTCTCAACCCTAACACTGAATTTCCTCACTTTTGTCACTGTGGAACAACCCTAACTCATGCATTAAACTGAGTTTTTTGCCTGTAATATATATATGTGTGTGTGTGTGTGTGTGTGAATTGTGAAAACAGTATTGCTAATCTGTGAAAACTGCATTGCCAAAGGGGTCACACCATAAGCAACCAAACTGAAAAGTATTTGTAAGGGACAACTGGAAGGATAGGAAGAATACCACAGTCTTCAAAGATTTTGAACCAGACTGTTGCATGTCCTGTAGGGAGAAGGCCAAATCAGGTGTTACACTGCTACCCTGAAGAGAGTGTGACAAATGATCTTCCTCCTTTGTGTAATAGCCAAGAAAAGGTTTATATTTGGCCACAAGACTCAAGACTAGTATTGTGCCCTTATTAGTTAGAGGGATGCCCAGGATCCTTGTGGCAGAGGTGTAGACATGACCTCGGCAAGCATTCTAAAGGATGAGGAGGGTATCCCTGCCTCCATCACAGATTGCACGTAAGGGTAGGTACTGTGAGCTCAGTGGGTCTGACCCCCAGGAGTGGGTTTGTGACAGATTTAGTGTGCAGTGTTGATCCAAGGGATCTGGTTTCACACTGCTGTGATTCGAGATATTGAGTGCACAAGCATAACAATGGATTCAAGCCCAGTGTATCAGACTAATAAACTGTAGTAAACTGTACACACACACACACACAGAAAATCAAGGCAGAGATTTTTTAAAAAGAAATACATAATTTGATTACAGTATAAAGTTTTCTACCTGTTTTTTTTTCCTCAGGTGCAAGCTAGTGTGGCAGTAGTTAGGGAAGAAGATGGCTTCCTTCTACAGTGAATGCACTGCAGACTATCTGAAGCAGTTGTGTCAGGAAAGAGGAGTGCAGTGTGAGGGGTGAACCAAAAAGCACATTGTGGAGGCTCTTGTGGAAGCTAATGAGCAAGCAGCTGCCCAGGACATTGTGTCATAGTCAGTGACTGAAAGAGACTAGACCTTGGGCATGAGAGTGCCAAGAGACATCTCAGAGTCCAGCCCCGGGAAGAGGAACAATGAGACCAGGTGGAACCCAGAGTTGCAGCACCAGGAGAGGGTCCTCACAAACCTGGAGCCAGAAGGGATCAGGCTGCAGCTGGAGTTCTGGAAAGTGGAGCTGTAATTCAAGGAAAAGAAATTCTAGATGGATTTGCAAGAGAAACAATGCCAGAGAGAGGTTGAGAGAGAGGAAAAAGAGTGTAAGAAGGAATTTGAACTGGAGAAGCTAAAACTCCAATGACCAGTGCCAGAAGGGGTAAGTGGCAGGGGTGACCCTGGAACTCCAGGACTGGGGTACAAGTTAAATTCTAAATTAATAGCTGAATTAAAAGAGGGAGAGAATATGGATGCATTTTTGAATTCATTTGAAAAGGTCTGTATCCAGGCTAAAATACCCAGGGAGTTCTGGAGCTTCCAGCTATCCCCGCTGCTTACTGGGAAAGGGTGAGAGGCACTATGCCAAATGGACAATAAGGACACTAGTAATTGTGAGAAACTTAGAGCTGCATTATATAAAAAGTATGAATTAACACCTGAAGCATACAGGGTTCATTTCTGTAAGCTTCAGAGAAGCCCTTATATGAGCTATGAGGAATTTGCCACAAAGCAGCATCAGTTTTTGAAACATTGGTTAGGGAGAATGGAAGCAAACTCTAGAGAAAATAGAGGAGGTATACTTCTGGAGCAATTCTTTTGGGCTTGCCCAGCAGAGCTAAAAACCTGGTTTGAGGACCAAGTCCCCAAAACAGCGCAGCAGGCTGCAGAACTCTCAGTCTGCTATGATAGGAACAGGCCTGCTCTGAAAGGGAGTGGAGCAGGTGTGGCAGTGCAGAAGGGGAAAAGCGCACCTTTAGGGCAGCTAAAATCCTCACTGCTGCCACAGAAAGGGGGAAGCACCAGGTTACAAAAAAATTATTTATCACATAAAAATAATGATGATTGATGGTTTTGCAAACAGCCAGGGCATCTTGCTAGATAGAGTTCTAAAAAAGTGGGCAAAGTGGTGCTTGAGCAGATTTGGGTGCACTATGTATCCCTGAAAGAATGCATATAAACATGAGGGAGCACATACACCACCAGGTGGTTACTGTAAATGGGGTGCACACCCATGGGTTAAGGGACCCGGGGGCTTCTCCTACCTTAATAAAGGGGATTTGGTCAAGCCTGAACAGCTTATACCTAATTAGTTCATAACAGTAAGGGAATTCACTGGGGAGGAGAATACTATGCAACTTGCTAGCATTCTCCTGGACTGGGGTGAAACAGAAGAGAGGATGCAAAAAGAGGCTGTGGTGGACAACCTCACCCTGGATATGATTCTAGGGAACAATCTTCAGAAGGGGGTGGTGTGTGGTTACCCACAGTCAGATGCAAAGGCTGACTGCAGTTCTCTGGACCCCATAGAAGCCCCTGTGGAAAACAATGGGAGGCTGGTTCCCCAGCCTGTGTCTCCTGAAATGGTGACTAGTGAAAGGGAGGTAGGACTTCACCATTTAACAATTCACAAAACAGCTGCAAAAGGTTACTCTGAGAAGAGAGGGGTAATCAATGGTCAGAAGCTTAGGGATGGCAGTGACCCTGAATTCCCTGATGCTAGAGCTATGGACCCCAGTTTAGGAACTGAAGGGGACATGTCTCATGTCTTGGGAAAATGTGAAGAATTTGCAGCTACTCAGAGGATTGATCCTAGTTTGGAGAGGCTAAGGGCTTGTGCAGAATCTGATAGGACACAGGGAGGTGACATGAGACATAGAGTATGTTGGGACAATGGTCTGTTGTATACACAGGACATGAGGACAGAGGGAGGGGTGATGGGCAGGCAGCTTGTCATTCCCCAGGGGTACCGTAAGTGGTTGCTGTAGATCACTCATGATATCCCTATGTCTCGGCATCTGAGAATTGCACACACATGCTGTGATTAGCAAAATTTATATTGACCCAACTTCACCCAGAAGGTGAAGGAATATTACAGGTCTTGTCACTGTTGCCAACAAATTGGGAAGGCAGGTAGTAAAATCAAAGCCACCCTAATTCCCATGTCCATTGTGGAGAAGCCATTCCAGAGTGTAGGAACGGATATTGTGGGACCTTTGAATACACCCAGCTCCTCCAGGAAGAGGTTTATCCTGATGGTGATGGATTATGCCACCCGACACTCAGAGGCAGTTGCCCTTTCCTCATTAGGGCAGACAAAGTGGCAGATGCTTGCTAGGATTTACTCAGTGTCAGATTCACACAGGAGGTTATCACTGATTGAGGGGTATCTTCATGTTGGACCTGAAGAAATGTTTGTGGGAGAAGTGGGTGGTGCAGAGATACATGATGCCTTATCACCCACAAGCTATTGGGCTTGTTGAAAGATTTAATGGTACCCTAAAATTGATGCTTCAAGTGTTTGCTGAACAGCATGGGAGGGCTGGGAGAAATAACTTCCCCACCTGCTGTCCGCATACAGGGAGGTGCCACATGAATCAACAGGGTTTTCCCCTTTTGAACACTTATATGGATGTAGGGTGCATGGACCTCTAGACTTGATTCGGAAAGACTGGGAAGACAAGCATGCCACCCAGGAACTCCCATAGTGGAGTATGTCCTAAAGTTTAGAGAAAAGCTGAAGGAGCCTATGGGAGCAGCCCAGAGTAATCTTTCAGCTGCCCAGGAAAAGCAAAAAGTCTGGTATGACCACAGAGCCAGAGCTTGATCATACAGTGTAGATCAGGAAGTCATTGTCCTAATTCTGGTCTGGAAGGATAAGCTGCAGGTTGAGTGGGCGGGACCATATTAGGTAGTCTGACAGGTTAATGATGTCAAACTGTATTATAGAATAGCCTGACAGGAGATATACCCATAGAATGTACCATGTCAGCATGATGAAGCCATATGCAAATAAGGCTGACATGGTATTTGCAGTGCTGAATCTGGGTAGGGGACCCATGAAGAAGACCCCTGCCCCATTCTCCTACACTGCACCACCTCAGCTTATTTACACATGGGATGAGGTGAGAGTTAGAGCCAATGACCCCAATGCACACCCGATGCCTGTTGGTGGGGTGGGGTCAAAAGTGTGGAACCCTAAAATCAATTTCCCACTTTTTTCACTGGAGAAGAACCTAACTGATGCATTAATGAAGTGTTTTGCATAGAATATATATATACTGTGTATGTATGTATATATATATATATATATATATATATATATATATATATATATATATGAGGCAAAAAATCCATTTAATGCATCAGTTAGGGTTATTCCATGAAAAAGTAAGTAATATGTTATGAGAAACTCCCCTCAGCCTCTCCCAACCAGCATCAGGGTGTGCATTGGGGTCATCATCTAACTCTCACCCCATCAGATGCGTGAACAAGCTGAGGCATAGGAGAATGGGGTGAGAGTTAGGACCAATGACCCCAACGTACACCCTGATGCTGGTTGGGGGAGTGGGCTGAGGGGGTGCAAGGGGGGTTTTCAACCCTAACACGGAATTCCCTCACTTTTGTCACTGTGGAACAACCCTAACTGAAGCATTAAATGGAGTTTTTTGCCTCTAATTTCCCTTCTTTTTGAGAATGAGGACTAAAATAGTGAATGGAATGCTCTCACCATGTAATTTTTTGTGACACAGTAGCGGTAACAGCAACACAAATGCAAGCAGTAACAGTTACGCACATGGTGACACAAACAAAAATTGTAAAGCAAGCGTTAATAGAAATGCAGGCGCAAAGTGATGCCAAAGCGAACAGTGACACAGAGACACAAACGCATACGTAAATGCAACTGGTAATGGGCATGGTCATGCTACCACTATTGTAAATGCAAATGATAACTGTAACAGCAGCAATAACATGAAAGGAAACAGAAACGCAAACGCAAACACGTACAGAAACGCAAACCGTAATGCACATAGTGACGGTACTGCAATTGTAAATGCAAATGGTAATGGTAACTGCAACAATAACACCAAAGAAAACAGAAACGCAAATGCAAACATAAGCACGTATGGAAATGGAAACCATAACGCATATGGGCACAGGAACGCAATTGGAAACACTAATGGTAATGGTAAGAACAACGATGATGCAAACGAAAGACAAACTCAAATGAAATGGAAGGCAGCTGCCAACAGAAATGGTAATGCGACGGTGACGTGGAGAAAGACAAACACAAACAGTGGTGGAGACCAAAATGGTAACAGTAACGCAAAGGGAAACGCAAAGGGTAACACACACGGTGGCTGCACTGGTAACAGTAATGCAAACGGCACGAAACAGAAGTGTAAAGCCTACTCAGTAACAGTAACTGGAGCTCACACCATATTTTTCCCCAAAAGCTCTATTGAGAAACACAGTGCAAACAAAGAATGTATGCATAATAAGGGGCCTCAGAGCAGAAAAAGAACAGTTGTAATACTAAAATGGTAATATCTCAGTAACCGTATGACATAGAAAAATAAATTAAAATTTCACATGATTCATGAGTTTTCTGGCTAGGTTTTCACTGAATGTAGCCCTATGGGCTATGTATTGTCATGACAAAAATTCCGTATCTTGCACCGTTTCCGAGATACAAGCCCCGAAAGGCGCAGCAGATGCCACCATGTTAGTCTATGGGAAAAAATGTCAACTTTGGAGTACCATAACTTTGCATCCATGCAATATTTTGTCACCAAACTACCAAAAGGCACATCTGTGAGATGTTGGCTGCCTTCTCTCCAAATTTCAGCCTAAAAGACAAAACCGTTTTTTTTGCAGCAGGGTGGCAAATAATTCCTGTCATTTTGGCCATAGTCTAGAAAAGTAGTGTCATGATTTGTGACACCTTTCGCAAAAATTTGCTAAAGTGTCGCAAGTGCGACACTACTTTGTGACACTACTTTTTCCAGAAATTTGAAAACATATTTCTGGGGTGTTTAACCCCAAAATAAAGACATGGCTAGCATCCTCAGGGCTCGAATAGGTTAACACAAAAAGAATTACGTCCCTAGATGGTCCTAATTTTAAATGCCAAGCATTTCTGTGATCAGTAACTGAAAACAGAATGGCTGATTTGCAACACTACTAGGGCCATTTGCGACACTAAAAGGCACTTGCCACACTTTTGAACTTTTTGTTAACTTTTCCCATTGACGTATAATGGGAATTTGTTTTTTGAATAACTTTTGAACCATTTAACATTTTTTCACAAAATCTTCAAAAGGCATATTGGGGACCCTGGCTGCACATTCCCTGAAGTTTTTGGACCAGTCACGCAAACCGTGTGACCTGTAGGCATGAGCAAAGAATGCACAAAAAACTGTAATTGCGTCCATGAATGTCGCTTAATAACTCCGCAGCCATATATCCAACCGGTACGGAAGTTAGCAGTTCCCAAGATCTATGACTATGCCCTGTGCCTGCCAAATGTCAGACAAATCCATTGAATGGTGGCAAAGTTATTAAGGTGCAAAGTTTCACCCTTTAACCTTAAAATGGGTACTCAACCTTAACTATGGTAGCAGTACCATGCTACCATTATATTTTTTATATATATATATATATATATATATATATATATATATACACTGTGACAGAAATGGAAGGAAAGAGTTAATGGTTTGATTCTGTAGATGCCTTTATTTTTTAGCAGTGTGGAAAAATACACTGAGGCTGAAATCATCCAGCAGCAACCAGCTTGTGGAATTCCTAGCTGCTAGATAAGAGCTGGGTCATAAATCTCGAGTGGACATCTCCAGACACACACAGACCTTGCAGACACGGACACAGGGCAGTTTGAATGGATTGGATCATTCAAATATAAACTTAAGGTGGAAAGGGAATATAATTGGTCACCAATAGGTGTTCACTCTGATTGGGACAATTAAATAGATACGTTAGTTGGTTGGTGCATTTAAGAGGAGAATAGGAATGACCTAGTCTCCATAGACTATATAAGCTTCTGTAAGACAGAGAACTCTCTCTGTTGCCTTTGGAAGCTGTGAGGGGAAACATAAGCTTGGAGCCTACCTGGTATGTCCGTGGGAGCTGGCAGTTAGAACAGGGTCCAGTGTCTCTTGTAAGGACAGGGAAGGGTAAGTTTAGTGATAGTATATTTCAGTAATAGCCTTCTTCTTTTGCCATCTGTTGTTTAAAACATTTGTTTACTTTTCCTGTAATGAGTGTTATTCTTTTGTGTTGTAAATACATTTCCTGTAAATGCTCATTGCACTTTCTGTTAAGTAAAAGCTATTTATTTGCTCAACAGTTGTGTCTCTGATGTCATTTTTCTAAGGTAAGATTTGGTTTTCCACTGGCTAGGGTAAACTCTGTGTAGCATCCGCCACCTGAAAGAGACACACTACCAGACTTTAACTTGTGCAATTGCCGTGTGATTATTCAAGTTTGTACACTTGAAAGAGGGGTGCTGAAGGAAGTTCATTGGTGGCAGCGAACACCATGACACACACCTCTCTAAAGCTGTTTCAGCCCAGCTGGGAGAGGTGGGTTGTCACATACACTACCAGACAAAAGTTTTAGAACACCCCATTTTCCAGTTTTTATTGAAATTTACACAGTTTAATGTCTCAATGTACTCTGAAATTAAAGCATAGAACAAATAAACAATTGAGATAAAAAGAAATCGTAGAATCATTTTGTTTAACAAAATTTAATCTAAATTTTGACTCATCAAAGTAGCTACCTTTTGCAGATATAACTGCTTAACACACTCATGGCATTCTTCCTACAATGGACATCAAATATTGTTTGGGAAGTTCTTCCCAACACTGTTGCAGAAGTTCCACAAATGTGTTGCACTTGTAGGTTGCTTTGCTTTCACCCTTCTGTCCAGTTCATCCCAAACCAGCTCAATGGGGTTTAAGTCTGGAGACTGTGCTGGCCATTCCATGATTTGAAGCCTACTGTCTTGTTCTTTTCCTCGAAGGTAGTTCTGACAGCCTGAGGTATGTTTTGGGTCATTATCTTGCTGTAGGATGAACCCTGACCAACTAGGTGTAGACCAGAGGGTATTGCATGGCGCTGCAAATGCTGTGGTAGCCTTTGGTTCAGGGTGTCAGTCACTCGTGCAAGTCGCCAACTCTGGATCCAGCAAAAGAGCCCCAGACCATCACACTCCTCCTCCATGTTTGACAGTTGGTGTCACACACTGAGGAACCATCCTTTCGCCTTACTCGACGGCGTCAAAAACCCTGCGTGATGAACCGAAGATTTCAAATTTTGATTCATCGGTCCAGTCTTCAGTAGTCCACTGGCGGTGCTTCACGGCCCAGGCAAGCTTCTTCCTTATTTTGCCATCTTAGCAATGGCTTTCTTACTGCCACTTGACCTGTCAACCTGCAGCTCAAGTCTCTTCACAGTTGAAACTGAGACTTGCTTACTTCGACCAGTGATAAGCTGTGCTTGAAGCTGTTGTCCTGTGAGCCGCCTATCACGCAAGCTGTTGACTCTCAGAAACTTGTCTTCTGATTCTGTTGTGGCTTTGGGTCTGCCAGACCTCTTCCTGTCAGAGTTTCCTCCAGTTTCCAAGTGCCTTTTGATGGTGTAGGAAACTGTACTACTGACACCTTGGCTTTCTTTGCAATTTCTAAAAGAAAGACCTACACTTTTAGGGTTATAATGGTCTGTCTGTCTCCCTTTGTTAATTGCCCTTTTCTCGCCATTATGATAGCAATATACTACTTCCTGCAGTGCAATATTGTCCAAATAATGCTTCAGAGGGTGTAATAACAGTCTGTTCCAACACTGCTTTTATACATACAGGGGTTTGTAATCAAGTAATCAACAAAAGTTGGGACACCTGTAGGAATTGTTTGCATCAACTTTCAAGGCTTAATTTACTTCCATTGCTGCAGAACAGCTGTAAGTTATTAACCCATTACTTGTTCCCTGAAGAAGGCCTTTTTTTATAACTCTGAAATTTACATTATTTTTCAGTTTTTGCTAACCTAAACTTTTTTTTTTAACCTCTAGCAGTTTACCGCTTACCTTTGTACCATTTCAGGTTATTCACTGGACTTGAATTGCTTAAATTTCAATAAAAACTGGAAAAATGGGGGTGTTCTAAAACTTTTGTCCGGTAGTGTGTATATATATATATATATATATATATATATTTGTGTGAATTGTGAAAATAGCATTAATAATCTGTAGAAAACTGTTTTGCCAAAGGGGTCACACCATAAGCAACCAAACTGAAAAGGATCTGTAAGGGACATCTGGAAGGATAGGGAGAATACCAGAGTCTACAAAGATTTTGAACCAGGCTGTTGCATGTCCTGTAGGGAGAAGGCCAAATCAGGTGTTACGCTGCCATCCCAATGACAGTGTGACATTTGGTTCTTCCACCTTTGTGTAATAGTCAAGGAAAGGTACATATTTGGCCACAAGACTCAAGATTGGTGTTGTGCCCATATCTAGAGTTAGAGAGATGCCCGGGATCCTTGTGACAGAGGTGCAGTCATTACCTCAGTGAGCATTCTAAGAGGAGGGTATCCCTGTTCCTACTCTGTCATGGATTGCACTTAAGGGTGGACACTGTGAGCTCAGTGGGCCTGACCTCCAGGAGTGGGTTCTTGACACCCTATACTATACATTACATACAGTGGTGGTTGACAGTGCATGAACTTGTTGATGCTTGATTGTATGCCTGTTTGTTTTTCTATGTTTTTATACAGTTGTATGCCAATGGTAGGCCCCATAATGGCCAGTTTTCATAGCCAACCACTTATTTACAGAGCAAAAACCTGTTGCCATCATAACCACCTCACAGGCAACCTTTGCTTTGACAGTGTAAAGGTGGCAGCAGCCCAGCCTTCCTGGTACATGTGTCATGCATGATTGATGAGCACATTCCAGCTTTCCCTTGGCAGCTCAACTTGTTGAATAAAATGTGACATTGTGTGTACAATGATTTTCTGTTAGTATAACTGTTGCAGTATTAATAAAGAATAATTTTCCAATGGCGTGTTCATGCAGTTGTACACTTTTGTGTCAGAAGCAGGTGTTGCAAAACCTGTCAACGAAGAAACAGGAGTAGATGGCCCATCAAAATCAGGTACCACTCCTGGCAACAGTGGATATGAAGGTAAGTCATAACACAGAGGAAGTGTGCCCACAGTAGACTTCCTGTATGGCATTTATGTAATAAGTAAATCAAATCAAATAGTTTATTTTCAGCTGTGATTGAGTAAAAGGGACTTATTCCTCCTTGCTTCTGACATGTTATGGGAGTATATGTAGGCTTTGACCTTAGTTTGTATTCCACATTTTTAAGCAAAGAAATCTGTGTTAACCCATCTTGTCATGAATTGCAAACTCCCTAATAAAGCATTTATCAAGGTCTGAAACCTTTCATTTTTTAGTCTGGTGATATCTACTGTATGCATGCATTCAATTTTTCAGGTTTTGTAGTGTTCTCTGGAAATTATGTATTACTGTTTTGTTGCTCCTATCAAATTTTTGGATTATTTGCATCAGTTCCACTGTGCTGAATCTGTTTTGTGCTTGATGTTATTGTTTATCTTCCTTGACTCATTCCTTCAATTCACAACTTTGACTGTAGAGCCTTGGATAATGGTGCCTTTCCTAATGGCAGTAACCCATTTTAAATAAACAAAAACTGGAAAATTATGTGACTGATGTAGAGATGAGCAAAGTTTAATTTCACGGGTGAAGTTCCTGCAAAATCTGCAGTTTTGCAGAAAAAAATTTCACAGAGTTTGAGGATTCTGCATTAATGTTTTGTAGGTGCAATTAGGAATTTTGCCCACAAATGCAGAATTTTGCCTGAACTGGTGAATTGTCACCCATTTTGGGTGAAACTTTGCACTCTGCAGACAGAATTTTGCATTTGGTGGTCAGAATTCCACATTTTGCTTCCACAAACAATTCACAAAATATATGAATTTCACAACATTTTTCATGGACCGTAGTTTGCCAACTTCACCCATCTCTAGACTGATGTGATCATCCAGGTGTTGCTGCTAGCAGAATAGAAATGCTGAAGTGTAATTATAACCTATCATACCAAGGTTATGGGGGTGGCACCACATATAGAGAGAGTCAAGAAAATTCGGTAAGCCAAATCTACCAAGTTCTCGGTAGAATTATATGGGCACGGACACTTTCCTATAGTTAGGGTTGAGTAGGCACTTCAGTGTTGAACTCAAAATTTTGCACTTTAATAACTCTGCAACCATTGAACGGATTCCTGTGGTGTACAACTCCAGATCTGGCAAGTTTTCTTCCAGTCTGATGTGCAGTCTCTGAATTACGGAGAGGTGAAAAAACATGTTTTTACCCATTGACTTTGCTGGGATTTTTCTTTGTTTGGTATGACATTTTCAGGATAGAAAGGGACTACACCACAGATGTGCCTTTTGCTAGTCTGGTGAAAAAACAATAAGCCATTTTTAAGTTATTTCAATTTAAAAATTTGAAAAAATTGTTTCTGAGCATGCTCAGTAAGCAGTTCAATATAGCTGTTTGATATGAAAGAGGAATTCTGCATTGTATGAGAAAATTCCTCTTTCGTATGTCTACCATCTTGTTTCCAGTTTACTTGAAATTCAAATTCTGGTGAGGAACCAACACATGTAGCTTACTTATTGTGACCCCTTAGGTGCATTCTGCACTTTTCTGCTCAGAAAATGCCCTTAGAATGTGTGTTACTTAACATTTAAATTCTTTGTTCATATCGGCATCATACAATGTAGGATCTTAGCTTGTATGATGAGACTAGGATCCTACTTCATGAGTCATATGAAGTAGGATCTTAATTTATTTTGTCATACAAACTAAGGTCCTACTTTGTATGACTTAGATATAAACAAAGAATTTAAGTGTAGATATCGCAGCCATTTTTGGTATTTCACCAGACTTTCAACATCGGCATTTTGGGACCCCACCTCATGAACACTGTCACTGGCATTTCGTTACTTAGTCCTGAAAGGTGATTTCATGGTTACTGTGTGGAATCACCTTTTGGGACTGATTAACGTAATGACAGTCCCAGTGTTCATCAGGGGAGGTCACAAAAAGCCCATGTTGAACATTTGGTGCAAAAAAAAAAATGGCCATGTTATAAGTATGTGTTGTGCAGTTTCTACGCACGCTCATAACATTTCGTCAATCGGTTCCGAAAGGTGATTTCACAGTTGCTGTGTGAAATCAACTTTTGGGATGGAGTAACAAAATCACAGTGCCAGTGCTCATGAGGGGATTTCCCAAAAAGCCCATGAATCTTTAGTTAAAAAATTCCCCAAAATGGCCACGTTAAAAGCGTGTGTTGTGCAGTTTCTAAGAGTGCTTGTAACTTCACCAATTTTTCATATTTTCCATCATGATTTTCAACATTACCCTTTCCATAGCTCCTCATGAACAGTATACAGCTGGCATTTTTCACATCCTGCCCAAAACATGATTTTGAACCTGTTGGAGAGATTGGTGTATTCACAGTAAACTCAACTTTGGGACAGATTAACAAAATGACAGTGATTGTTCAAGAGGTGAGGTCCCAAAATTCCATGTTTAAAATTGGGTGAAAACAATCCAGAAACTGCCCGAGTTATGTGTATTTGTTGGTGTGGCACCGACATGCCTTCGGAGTCCGTATCTCTAAAAATATTTGAGATACGGATTTTTCACTCTCCGCAGCTTAGTCCATCTTTGGACTAAGCACCCATGGAGGTTTTAAAGTCATAATTACAACTGCAGTGGATGTTTTTCCATAGTTGCTACGGTTACTGAAATATTGCCAAATTAGTGTTACAAGGGTTACTTTTCATAACTATACGGCTATGGTATGTCCGTACTTATGTGTAAGTGGGAGCGCAGGGCCCTGATTGCCTGCACTCCCACAACCACATACCAGTTACATTACACTTTCTCAAAAAAAAGGGAAATTCATTGCAAAAAAAACTACATTAATGCATCAGCTAAGGTTTTTATTAAAGCGTAGAAAGATGGGAAATTCAATGTTATGGTTACCAACCTTAACACTCCCCCACCCTCCACACACCAACAGGTGTTGGGTTGTGCTTGAGTCATTGGCCTGTCACCCCCTTCTCCTATACTGTACCATCACATCTTGTTTAGAAAGAGAATGGGTGAGAGGTGGACGATGACTCCAAGGGCACTCCGACACCTGTTGGTGTATGGAGGGTCGGGGTGGTAGGTAGGTAACCCTAACATTGAATTTTCCAGCTTTTTTACACTTTTAATGAAAACCTTAACTGATGCAATAATGTAGTTTTTTTGTAATGAATATATATATATATATATATATATATATATAGATGTATAGATGTATATTTCATGGCAAAAACTCCATTTAATGCATCAGTTAGGGCTGTTCCACAGTGACAAAAGTGAGGAAATTTGGTGTTAGGGTTTCACGCCTTGCACCCCATGCCAACCCCATCCCCACCAACAGGAATTGGGGTGTGCGTTGGTCTTTGGCCCTAACTCTCACCCCATTCCATGTGTAAATAAGCTGAGGCAGTCCAGTATAGGAGAATGGGGTGAGAGTTAGACTGATGACCCCAATGCACACCCCAATGCCTGTTGGTGGGGATGGGGCATGGGGCAAGGGCAGCAACCCTAACACTCGAATTTCCCCACTTTGTTGCTCTGGAACAACCCTAACTGATGCATTAAATGGATTTTTACCATGAATTTCCTTCTTTTGAGAATGTGCACTATAAATAGTGAAGAGTAATGTTCACGCAAAAATGATGATGGAAACAGTGAGGTAAAATAAAATAGTAGCGCTAATGGTAATGCAAATGCAAGCACAAATGGTAATGCACATGGTGACACAAACATAAACAATAATGCAAATGGTAGAGAAATGCAAGCACAAACGTTAATGAAAACAAATGAGTGCATAGCGGTAACAAAAATGCTAACGACAACAGAAATGCAAACATTAATGGAAACAGTAACACAAACTAATGCCAACAGAAATGCAAACGCAAATGGTAATGAAATTGCAAACGGTAACTCAAATGCAAACAGTAATGGTGATGCAGAAGGAAACAGTAATGCAATCGGCAACGGAAATGCTACCGAAAACACAAACGCTAAGGATAACAGAAACGCAAATGCAAACGGTGACGAACATGCAAACAGTAACAGTAACGCAATTTGAAATGCAAATGGTTATGTTAACAGCAACGATGATGCCAAAGGGAACACTAACACAAATGGAAACGCAAACACAAGTGCGTATGCAAATGGTAACATGCATGGTCATGGTAACGCAATTGGAAACTCAAACTCTTATGGTAACACCAAAGATTATGCCAAAGGAAACACAAACACAAATGGAAACACAAATACAAGTGCGTACGCAAACACAAATGGTAATGCACATGGTGATGCAAAAGGAAACGCAAACAAAAACAGTAAAGGAAACACAAATGGTAACAGTAACACAAATGCAAGCGCAAAAGCAAACGCAAAGGGTAACTCACATGGTGATTAAATGGAAATGCTAACACAAATGGTTATGGAAGCGCAAGCAGAAATGCTAACTGTAACAGTAACGCAAACACACACACACTTTCTTTCCCAAAAAGGTGCATTCAGAAGCACAGTGAATACAAAGAATATATGCATAATAATGGCCCTCAGAGCAGAAAATGAACACTTGGAATACTAAATTGCTTATATCTCAGAACTGTATGACAGAGAAAAAAATTAAAATCTCATATTATTTATGACTTTACTGGTTAGTTTTGTACTTAGCCCCTTTCACAGGGTTAAGCATTTTTCTGACAAAAGTCCGTATCTTGAAGTGTTTTCAAGAAAAGGGTCACTGGCTCTGTTCTGGGATGCTATTTGGATGGGCTGGAGTGTCACTGCCGGGTGGGTGGGGGCCACTAGCCTAGCAGAAACAATTTCTTTTGATTCAAAATGGGAGTCAGGATACATGCTGGGGGGGTGGGGGAGACCATTAGACTACCAGGGAAATGACTTGATTTTTATTTAAAATGGGGGTCAGGATATGTGCTGGGGGGTGTGGGGACCACTAGACTATGAGTGAAATGATGTCATGGGATGGATACTGGGGACTAGGAATCATGCTTTGGGAGAGGGGGCACCACCATCACCACAATGCTGCCGACACATTACTGCCTGCCTTTTCTGAGCGGTATTCAGCACCACACTACAGGTTATGCTAATGCCTGTAGCACGGCGCTATACTTTTGAATATGCCAGTGCACTGGCATTCAGGCCCCCTTCCCTCAGTCCCTCCCTTGCATACATTATAATTTAGCATCAGTGCTCACACCAGGGCTGGCGTTAAATGTCCTTTTTAATATAGCAGTTGGGTGCAAATACAGCACTAGTCCAGTACAAAGGATTTGCGCCCTATGCTAAACTTTGAATATCTGGCCCATGAAGTGCAGATGATGGAATAAGGACAATATTGTCACTCCTGCAGAGTGAGCTGTGCATTCTCTCTCGTGCCTTCAGCACTCATGAGAATACACAGCTCACTCTGCAGGAGCGAGAATATTTTTCATATTCCACTCCTTCCCATCATGTATCCCATATATATATATATATATATATATATATATATATATATATATATATCTAAAGTTGAACCAGCATAATATTCTGCAGTGATTTGCATATGCAGCCCATGATGCTTTGCATAGTGGGGCATGTGTGATTTTATATTTCTTTGAAACTAGGTTTCCCAGCCAAATGCCCTTTGGGGCAACCATTGCCTCAGTGCTTACGCACAGAGGTTCTTTGTTATATATAGATATAGATATAGATATAGATATAGATATAGATATAGGTATAGATATAGATATAGATATAGATAGATATATATGTATGTATTAGATCTCTCTCTCTATATATATATATATACATATATATATATATATATATATATATATATACACTGTATACATATGTTGCAAAAAACATTGTTAATGCTCCAGTTAGGGTGAAAGTGACAAAAGTTGGGAAATGTGGCTTTAGCGTTTCCCTAACTCCCCACCCTCCCAAACCAGGCAAGAGAGCAGGCGTGGGGTGTGCCTTGGACTTCTTAAGCCTAACACTCGCCCTATTCCATCTTTAAATAATGTCAGATGTGTAGACTTTATGAGAATGGGGTGAGCACTACACTACATTATCTGACACTTGTATTACTAATAAGAGATATAATGGCACACTTTTCAGTAGCAGAAGGTTAGTGATCAAGCTTAACTTTTTTGTGGTTCAGAAACCTTAAAACCCTTTCAGAGGGCACTTCAGTACACACTTCATTCAAACTCTGCTTAGTTATACTGAGGGATGTGTATGTATCTTGGGGGATTATCACTCTGGGTAGTAGCAGGGTCACGTAACATGTGATTGACAGTTTGACATAAAATAAGATGCAAGGTGGGGAACAATTCTTCCAGCCAAAGGGCTGAAAGTTAATTTACAAGGTAGAATGCAAAAGAGAGCTCTTAGCTTTGAAACAAATAGACAAAACAAAGCTGAACTGCATCTTGACTCAGTGCCGTCACAACTGATAGGAATGGACACACCAAAGGGCGTGATTTGGGTTTACTGATTCTTGCGGTTCCAGTCTTGCATCCTCATGCCAAAATGTAATCAAATCAATCAGGTCAGTATTGCTAGGCATGACAGGCACAACATGGTCTACAAACCACACATATTTTTACAGCCACCGGACATTCTCATGAAGTCAGGCCACAAATATGGGCTCCTAAGAAATATCAAAGATCCACATGATTTATCATGGTCCGATTCCTCACAGTTCATTTTTGAATACTAGTGGACCTCTAACGGATTCATTTTGCTATATAGAAATGATGTAGCTACTTTTAAAAATAAGCAATGCACATTGCAAACCTCATGCAATGTGATAGCAATACAAATCATTGCAACAGCAAAATAAAAGAACAAGAGAGAGTGCAATGAAAGCAGTAAAACCGATTGCAATAACAGCAAGCTGTTTGCTTATCTCCCCCAGGTCTTGCATACTGATGGCCAACTGAGTCTCTGAAATGGGTTATAATGTGAACAGCCCTGATTTTTAAAGGTATAAGAAAATAAGAGAAAAGCGTGCCCTGTGAGTTACGCATAGGGGATATAGAACTTTAGTCCCTGCACTGTGCTTCTTTTCAACAGTTTAAACTTTTTGAAATTTCAACAAAAATGAGGAATTAGCCCACTGCCCACAACACAGTGATGATGTAGCAATGTGCCCACGTATCCCTCCCTCTCGTGGGCTCTAGACTCAAAGTGTGCTTAGGGCACCATGGCAATGCTGGTGGTATGTGGAAAACCTCTTGCACTGGGAAGGCCATTCTTCAGGGTGCAGAGTGACAGTTCACAGCAGCATTTCACAGGATGAGGCTACATTAAAGAGCAAGCAAATGCTGCTGAAGCAGCAAGGGGAAGTTGTACACTACACCTAGGATGTTATGAAGAAACTAATCATAGCCGCCCGGTCTACAAATTCAGGAACAGCAAGGGGATGTCGGACATTACACTACAAAATATATTAAAGTAAGGGGGACAGCAGTTGGAGGGTGGGGGGTGCCACAAGACACCAGGGAATATATATTTTATTTAGGGAGACAGTGATCAGAGATTGAGAGTTGCCACTACACACCAGGCCATGGGGGTTCACATTCACACTGCAGCATGAGTTGAGCTGCGGCTGCAAAAGTGAAGAAAATCTGCTGGATGTGCTCCTCTTGCTATACAGGACACCTAGGATTTTGGTTTCAAATAAAAAGTATTTCTGGCCCTAATTGTAAACAGTAAACACCGTAATCTAGCTAAATGGGCACAATTTACCTAGATTGTGATTTTTTTTAAATGACATTTTTATGTATTTTCCATGTTTTTTACTTAGTGGAAGAAAAAAACAAGATGGCAGCTAAAAAAAAAGGCTTTTATTCTCATGAAAAAGGAACAGATCTTGTGAGAACTACTCCATTTTCATGAGGTCAATCCTGGATCAAACTTTATACCTATAATTTCCACAAGAGAATTCCCATTGAAAACAATGGGAAACTTAAACATTTGATAACTTTGCAACAGACCAATATTTTTTCACCAAACTAAGCATAGCAGTTCTGCTACCCAAGCTGGCTGCACCATAAAAAATGCACCACAATTTCACATGATGTGAATGCAAGTTGATAAGGAAAAAACTGCAAAAAAAGGCAACTTTTAAGGTTTTGCATTATATGGATTTCAACATCTGTACATCTGACCGGAAAGAAACTTGCCACATCAAGAGATCTTACCCATGGGACTGAGCATGCCAACTTTTGTGTAAATCCATTGATTGGTTGCACAGTTATTAAAGTGCAAAATTTGAGGTTTAACATTAAACAGGCTACTGAACCCTAACAATGGGGGCATGACTATAAGTTGCAAAAACTTCATTAATGCTCCAGTTAGGGTCAGTGACAAAAGTTGGGAAATGAGTGTTAGGGTTTCCCTAACACCTCACCCTTCCAAACCAGGTAGGAGAGCAAGTGTGGGTGTGCCTTGGGCTTCTCATGCCTAACCCTCATCCCATTCCATCTGTAAATAAGATCAGATGTAGACTTAATGATATAAACTTGAAAACCTGTTGTTTAAAGAAACTGATTTAACATAGGATTTTACCACTTAGAGAAATATATCAACAAAGATCAAGCACCCAGATGTCTAAGCTGTCTAAGAGTTGTGTAATTCAGTCAAGTGGCTTACAGACTTTTAAACATAAGGAAGAATGTTAAAGACAGTATGTGAGTGCACCACAAAATGTGTAGAACTGGTTATAAAAGAAGATACAAGTAAATATAGGGAGCTCTCAGAGGAATTAAAAGAAGCTAATGAAGCTGTGCTTAAATGTAAGGAAAACAAGAATTTAAAGACTTGGATAGTAGTTTGCTAAAAAGCTAAGTTTTGAAAAAGAAGTAATGCAACGAAACAAATACATTAAACCAGGACCAGAAGGACTATGATAAAGGTCATATAACAAACTGGGAAAGAAAGCATTCAATGAGAAGGGGCAGGGTAAGGTTCCAGAGGAATCAAATTAAAAGAACAGCAGAAGCCACCCAACAAACAGCCCTCCAACAAGTGACTGCGAAGAGAACACATCAAAAGAGACTGAAAACAGAGATTTTTTTTTTATCCCAGAAGAGGAATGAAAACAATCCCAAAAAAGAAAAACAGACAGGGGTAAGGGACCCTAAGAGAGAAAGAAAAATCTCAATTACAAATACTGAATCTGTCTGATACTACCCTGATGGACAGCCAAATCTCAACCCTCCAGAGAAGTCTCAGCTACATATAAACACCTTAGATTAGTGATGTCCAAGTTATAAAAGATCCATGTTTTCAGACAAATTAAACTAATGCAGTATATCATTTCTTAAAAACAAACTGGGAATACCACAACACACACTTGATGAGATGGGATTAATAGCAGAACTACCTACACCTGTAGGAGAGGATTTAGATTTTGTCTTAGCACTTACTGAAAATGAAGACAGCTGGAACACGGCAAACAATGCATGAGCCCCAGACACATAGAAAGACTCTACTGGGCAACCACTGAAGATAGACATAATATTGCTAATAGAGGGGGAATAACCAATACACATAGGACTTGAGATCACAACCCACAGAAACCCAAAATAGCAGTGACAGTGAACAGATTGGAACTTGGAGGGAACTGAACATGCTACCCTCAGGAGAGCAACACACCATCAGCAGTGCACATGCCTGAAGCTCTGGGATGAATGAATTTGACATGAAGGCCTTGGAATGAGTATGACAAGAAAGTGAAAATCTTTTGAACCTGAACTCTGATGGGGACACTTTTACACGCAACATGGCTGCTGATTGCTATGACCCCCTCCCCCCAAGGAGGTAGTATAGCCTAGTGGTTAAGAACACTGAGCTGCAAACCTGGAGAACTGGGTCTGAAACTCATAACTACCAACTACATACTGTGCAACCATGAGCAAGTCACTTAACTTCCCTTTGCTCCCAGGACACATAGGAAAACAAGCCTTTAAAGTGTGACTTTCCTTGCCTAACATTTTAAATAAAGAAAAAAAATAGATGGTTCACAGCAGGTAATTATATTAGACAAAAAATAAACAAACAAACAAAACAGTGTTTAAACAGGGTACAAATTTATTGGATAATGTTGTACCCTGAATGTACTAAACTTTTCAAAAGATGAGTGTATAGCTCTTAATGATTTGGCATCTATGAAACCTGTTATAAAACCTGCAGATCAGAGATAAACATAGTTACTCTCAATAAGGGCCAGAAGTAGTGATGCCTCTTTTAATGATGAGAACAACTATAGAAAGTTAAAGGTGATTCTACACTAACTTTCAATAAAGAATTATACCAGGTCCTCACTGATGCACTAGCATTTGGCTACATTTCTGATGACAGATATAAATATATTTGGACTGAATAGCCTCCCTATACCAGGGTTTTATATTCTGCCTAAAATATGCCTAAATTCTGAAAACCCACCTGGGAGACTCATTGTCTCCAGACCAGGTTCTGTTAGTGAGAATATTGAAAACTTGAGGAGTTTCTCCACCAGAACTGTGTGGTAAGTTTGAGTCATATTTAAAGCATACTATGGACATTCTTAGAAAATGTGAGAGCATCACTTGGTAGGATGGATATGTATGGTTGGGGACTGATGTGGAGACATTAGTACCTCAGTTTGGCATCAACCAAGGTGTTGCTGCATGTGAATACCTCTTAGAACATCACCCTGACAGCTCTGAAATACCAACAGAACTCATAGTATCTTCACTTGAATTCATTTTGATGCACAATGCCTTTGAGTTCAAAGGCAAGAATTTCTTACAAACATGTTGAATGGCAATGGGGGCAGCTATGGCCCCTGTTATGCTAATCTTGTCTTGGGGTGGCTGGAAAGGTCTGTCATATTCAGTCAGGCAAGTAACCTCTTCCATCATTATATACATTATTGGTTCAGGTTAATTGATGATGTTATCTGCATATGGAAGGATGAGATTTTAGAGATCCCACATTTCATTGACTGGCTAAATACAAATGATCTGAACTTGAAATTCAAATCCACAGGCACCATTTCCTTAATTAATACCAATAGTGTCCACCCACTGACTTTAGAAAATTATGTACTATACAGTCAGTTCCTGTGTTTATGCAGTAAGAAAGTCAAGCTGAGGAAACTGAAAACCACTTTAAGGTTAAAGGTTTTGACACTGACCTAGTCACCAAATCAAAAGAAAAAGCTAGAAATGCATGTAGTGATGAACTACTGAGAGACAAAAAACCCACCAGAAACAATAAGTGGATTGAATTTGGGCCTTGCACTTTTTGTCACTGAGTACAATAACTATGCTGGGAGAACAGGAAACATTATATTCTGAAACTTTATATTCCAAAACTAGTCCATAATTCTAAGTGATAATGTGGTTAGCATGGCTTCAGGCCTCAAACCTAGGGTCATGTTCAGTAGAGCCAGCAACCTACAAGACAGACTAGTGCACAGTAGGATGGAGACAGAAACCATGCCTAGAAGTGATCTCATCTGGTTGTCACAGAGACCTAAGGTTTTCCACAAATTCTCCAGGTGCAACATCTGCAAATTCAAAAATGGAAATGTGTTCAATCATCTTGTGGACGTTAGCAGAAATAAGAGAACTGATAACATGAGACGCTGCTTTTGTTGTATATGTTTTATGGTACACTTGCAATTTGGGGGTACATAGGGCATACAATTCATCCTCCTTAAACAATGATACAAGAGCATGTTCACATTATAATGAATATCAGATATGATACCCCAGTGGTTTTACACTTTTTGAAATGCATCACTCCAAATTAGGTGCCCAATATTCAAAAAGGTGCAAAGCAGAGTGCAAATATTTGCACTGCATCTTGCGTCTTCCCAGTAGCCTGATAAAGCTATATTCAGTGGAATGGCACACTGGCTATAGTCAGTGGAACAGCACACTGGTGCTATTTGACTGAATATAGGGCCATTGCAGCCCAGTGCTAAGCCACTAAGCGCTGGGCAGACATGGCCCCTGAAATAGTGTGCCACAATGGTTTGCACCTGTGCTAAATTTCCAGTATTCAAATGGACCCATGCAAATGAGCACATTGGACTTGCAAGACACTAAGGGGCCATTTGCATGACCATAATGAGCTCATTTGCATGGATAGCCCAGCAATTTAGCATGGCACTGCCCCCCCCACTTACCTGGTCCCAGAGAGCTATCCCTGGTGCTAGTGGTCCCACCAGCCAATTGCCAGCCTGAATTTAGACAGACATCCTGGTGCTAGCAGTGCCCCACTGATTGCTGGCCTGATGCTGAATGACATCATTCCCTGGTGCTAATTGTGCCCCCACCCACCGATCACTGGCTCAGTGTTGAAATTAATTATACCCTGGTGTTCAGAGGCCCTAGTCCCACCCACACTCATGCCCAATGATTAGCATGCAGTCCCTGGTGTCCAGTGGTTCTTTCCCCACCTGGTCACACACCTGATGCAAAGATACAGTTTCCTTGGTGTCTGTTGTATCCCTGCCCCATCCCAGTCCCCCATACATGAAAGATAACCCACTCCCTGTTGTCTAGCAGACTCCCCTTCCTATCCTGGTCCCCTGTAGAATTACTTAACACCATTCACTGGTGTCCATCTGGGCCCCCACCCACCCTGACAGGTAATGCTCCACCACACCACCCTCCATCCTGACCTCGAGCCAGTGACAGAACAGCCCTCTGCATTCTACCACAGCTGGCAGTTGACTGAGCTGTCAGTGAACATGTACTGTACAATCCGCTGATACAGTACATGCTCACTAACAGCTCAGTTGGTGGCTGGCTGTGGTGGCGTGTGGAGGGCTGTGTCAGTCACTGGCTTGAGGTCAGGATGGGGAGGAGTGGGGTGGTGGGGCACTACCTACTGGGATGGGGGGGTCTGCTAGACACCAGGTAACAGTGTTAAGTAATTCTACAGGGGATTGGGGATAGGGGATCTGTTAGACACCAGGGAATGTGTTATCTTTCATTTACAGGGGACTGGGTTAGGGCAGGCATACAGTGGACACCAAGGAAATGGTATCTCTGTGTCGAGTGGGTGATCAGGTGGTGAAGGGACAACTGGACACCAGAGACTACATGTTAATCATCGAGCATGGGTGTGGGTGGGGGTTGGGACTACTGGACACCAGGGAATGATTTATTCCAACACTGGGCTGACTATTGGTGGGGAGGAGGCACTGCTAGCACAAGGGAATGATAAATTTGAACATCAGGCCAGAGATTGGTGGGGGCACCACTAGCACCAGGGAATTATTTATTTCAGCATCGGGCCAGCAATCAGTGGAAGGAGCACCACTAAATGCCAGGGACTACTGTGTTGGGGTGGGGTGCCGCTTCCTCTGCCAATCATTAGGGTTGTGTGGGAGTAAGTCAAGGTTTCAGTTGTTGGCAGTATGTGCACCACACAAGGGGACTGGGCAAAATGGCCTTACATGGTGCTCGTACTCTGAATATTGGACTGTGTCAATATTCAGGTCTCCACCCTCCATTTGTATTGCAACCCCCTCAGAATATTGCCCATGCAAAACTCTGTTTACCTCTGATAACCAGGCTGTTGAATATGGGAATCCATGCAAAGACCAGTTTGTGCAGGCAAACTGAGTTTTGTGACCAGACAAAGTTCTGATAATCTAGTTCCGGATGACTTGAGATTTATGGGTTTGAATGGGTCCCACGCCTGAAAAAAGGAGGAGGCAGACTTAACCTGCTATTGAGGAAGGAAGTGTTTAGATCTATTGACTCAAGACTGTTAAACATATGGGACTGATCAAACAATGGAACATTAAACCCTTTCTGTAGAATGGACTTATGTACATAGAGTGTGTTTTGGAGTCTAGCTCTTGTGTTTTCTAATATTTAACTCCAATGATTTACTATCACAAGTTATATGGATAGACTCTGCTTGCAATTAGTGTAATGTATAAGTCTGTGTGAACCAATTTTTGTTTCTCTTTCCTAATGTCTAGTCTCTATACATGTTTACCATTGTTGACTGGGATTAGTTACTTTGTGGACCACCCTCCCACGCTTGACAAGCTTAAAATGAAAAATGCACTTGGAAGGAATAGGGGCGATCATAGTAACCTACCAGACATGACCACCTTTTTAGCAAAACCTTCTGTTTTTTTTTTTTTTAATTCTTTCTTTCTTTCTTTCCAGAACTCTGGCTGCAAGCCTGCAATCTGTTGTCCCCCCAGCGCCAGCCCCTGAAGATCAGACTTCCTCCCTTATGCACCCCACGATTTACCCTTCACGGCAGGGTGGTGCAGAGCGTCTCGACCCACCCCAAACGGATCCATGCCAGGGAGGTGCCTTCTCGGGGATGGCGCTGCAGGGCACAACTTCATTCTGCCAGGGCTCTTTTCCTTTCCCTGTGGACTATGGCATGCACGATGCCAGTGACTGGGTGCGCACATACCCTGTGCGTGCCCAGTCAAGCATCTGCCACATCCCACCCCATGGCTTGCTGTTACATGCCACTGACCCCCAGCCTCCGCTAGGGGTCAGGCAAGCACCAGCCACCAGAACCTCCCCTTCCCAGAGATGGAGAGCAGTCCATTGGATGCTCAATCCATCTCCTCTCTGCCGACCCATGGCAACCCGTGCCTGTTCCCGAACATGGGTCACCGGCGTGGCGCGAGGTGTGGCGTCCAGCGCCTCAACCCTCAGTGCCACTGGGCCGGCTAAAGTCTTCTGTTTTAAGTCAAATCTTAGTCAGGTAGGGTAATTTATTTCTGGCCTTATGAATTAATTTTACGATATCAATTGTGACTTATATAATTCTTAGCCAGTGCATAAAGTATTGTAAATGACCCAACTTGTTCTTGATTAGGATGCAGTCATTGTTTGATTGCACATACTGTTTTTATCTTTTGCAATTGTTGTATTTTGAATCTTTTGCACCTGTCTTTTATTTATATGTATGCATACGCATTAATTCATGAACATTTATGTGCTGCATGTATAAATGGACAGTTTGTTCTCCCACAAGCCACACCCCTGAGGAAGAGTCATTAGAGTCAAAGCACTGGGGTGAGAAGTGAAGCAGCAATACATGCACCAGTTACTATCCTGTAAGGCTGTTGTTTTGTATTTTTATTTTTTTGTGAGTAAATGATTGGACTGGCTATGTGGTTTGGCTAAGCCTTTGTTTTCTCTCTGCAAGTGCTTGGACTCCTGGACATTGTTCTTTACACAAATGGCTTTTGACACTGACATGTTTTACAATGAGGAAAACAACCTCTGATTTCAGCTGATCTGGTATTGCATGATGTGTCACATGGAGCCATAGTTGTGCAATGGTGAGGGTACTTTTCCATGTAACATTTTCCTTCACGATACACTATCAAAATGCCATTTTCTTACTTCAAATGGGACCCAACAGTTTGATAATACAGGATACAGTGCAAATGACTGAGCTTATTTATCATGGTATGCAACCTCAACAGTGCACTGTCCGAAGCCTCTGCATATAAAGTGATCACATAACCAATCAGTGAGAAAATCAGATTTGAACTGCCAGTTTTTGAGATTCCTGTGTAAAATTGATTTTATCCTATACAGTAATACTAAATGAATATTTATCATATTAATTACATTACAAATTAAATAACTTATGCATTCACTAGAGGACCGTGCACTGTCAAGGTAAAGACCAAGATGCCTAAAAGAGTATTCCAGCTAAATTAGATCCCTCACTAATGTAGCTATTCTCAAGTCTATCTAAAAGTCCAGTGCACAAATAGCTTCTGGCCCTTCCACACATGTGGAGGGCAAGGGAAATCTGCATGGTTCCCCTGGGATGCACAATACACACCTGTGGGACACTCACTGGCATATACCTAACTGAATGAATATCCCCTCCACAATTGATCCTGAGTGAGACTGGGATGGGGTAGGTCAGGGGATGAGGACGGGCATGCATCACTATGCCAAAACAATCTCTGTGGTGTGGAGGGCCATTGGCGGGGCAGATGCTATGCAGCCCTAAGGACTGCAGTAGCATCTATGTGCTGATCCAATAGACCATAACTACATGCTTGGGGCCAGATTAGCCCCCACCTCCAGCCTGCAGCTCTCAGAGCATCCACAGTGGGCTGAGACAGTAGTGGTTCTGTCCAGAGACACTGGAGGCATTCTTGACTTGGTGGGGTAGAGCAGTCTTTTGAAGACTGCTGTACCCTGTCATCCCCTGCTGCATGCAGAGTCAGGAATCTATTGACAGGCTGGCATTGGAGGCTAAATGGATGCCCATGGTCTGCCATAACTCCAGTTCCTTGCCACCCATGTACAGCTCTGTTCTAGAGCTCTGTTCTAGTGGAGTGCAGCATGCAGGGACTGTGGATGTTGTCCAGTGTGGATGGACATCAGAGTGTGGAGCACTGCTGCTGGGATATGCTTGAATCAAGCATATCCTGATCTGCTTTATGGATTGGGACCTTGATTCCTGATTTTCTTGAATTACCAAAAGCATAGTCTTTATCTAACATTCATGAGATTACTACCCAAAATCTCTTTTAACTCTATTGAAGTCCTCCTGAAGAAAATCTGAGAGAGCAAACTGTTACTGTTGGCAACTATAACAGCATCATCAGCATATAGGACAATTTTATTTCTTGAGGTTTGAATGATCATCCAACACAGCCCTGGTGTTGCCCCAACCTTTGCACCTTCTCCCCAGCTGAAGGTGTATAAGTAGTTTTCTGTGCTTGTAAAGTCAGTGCAGAAGTTAGGGCAATGTCAACAGTGCATCAGATCATCATTCAAACTGAAAAGGAACACCATGCCACAGAGACACCGAGGCTCAGGGGAATTATTATTCCTTGTCATATTTCCTCATTTCTGTGGCATTCCCTGATTGATCTGTGGTATACACCTTATATACATTTCACAACTACTGTACTCCTCAACTATATCTTACAAACCTGGGGCAGGATTCACAGAAGGGAGGTGCCCAGCGCATTCGAGATGGGCCGGGACATCTCTAAAATGCGCCCAAGGGTGATTCTGGCAGGGTGCTGATGCGCCAGCGCAACCTGAAATGCACCTGCGCATCCCCAATGCACTGCATACCACCAGTAATGCTATGCGGCATATCTGGAGGGGCTGTGACGGGGGGCGTGCCCATGCATACTGAGCGCAACCCAATTCACAGCCCTATTCTGTGGAACAACCCCGGGGCAATTCCAGAGATGTGCCACAGAAAGATAACTCTAGAGAATCTAGACTTAAGTAGGTGGCCACCTACAGGCAGGCTGCCACACTACAGGCAGCAGCACAGCAGCCCACCCACCCTGGCAGTCCAGTGTGCCCCCCCAAGCCCCTGTCCAATGCCACTTCCGGTGGCAGATAATGTAAAGATGATACCCCCCAAGCCCCCTTCCAATGCCACTCCTGGCTGCGGTGAATGAAAATATGGCACCCCCAAGCCCCGTGACAATGCTGCTCCTGTGGTGGTGAATGTCAAGATGAACCCCCTCCAGCCCCAAGCCCTCGGTAAAGCCACCTTCCATGGCAGTCAGCCGGTGCAGACAGCCCCCCAAGTACCCCAACCCACCCCTCTCCCCACCCCAGCATGGACCCACTGTCGGCTGGCAGTTCAATCCACTCGCAGACCACCACGGCCACCCCCGACAGAGCTGTCTGAGAATGACAGCTATTGTACAGCCTCTCAGGTGGGTGGATGTGGCAGTCTGTGGGTGGGTTGAGCTGCATGCCTCATTTGCATGCTCCTGGCTGTGAATCGTGTATTTGGGCACAGGGTATCCTGAGGTGCCCTGCCCCAATAGGTTCACAGCCTGGCATGGGGGATGCGCCGGCACAGCCTGGGATGCTCCGGGACATCCTGGGCTGGGCGCACCTGTGCTGTTCACAGAGGGGTTGCACTGGAGGCATCTCCCTGTGCCTCCTCTGTGAATTTCCAGTTTACACTCAGTGCATCTCCCTGCGCTCGGCAGCCGAGATGCACTGGGCGATTCTTTGTCCTGCCCTTGCACTTTTACTGATACATAACACATCTGCACCTTTTAAACTTTACATTTTGCAGTATGAACTTCTACTACACCCTAAAAACTTAACTTTAAGCTGTATACTCTTGACATCTGCCTTCTGTTACCAATCTCTTTGGCCCAGTAGGGACACCATTGGCAGTTTTGGTTTCTGAATTCTCCTGCAGTGGTTCCTGCTTACTGACAGTTTGATTTTACACAGCAGTTTGAGCTCTATGTTTAGCTGAGTAATGTTTACAAAATAACTAGTCTTTTTGTCAGAGTAAGACAATGTCTTGTTTGTAATAACAATTTGTTCAAGTTCCAGAAAGGGGTAAGACCTTATCTAGAGCTGCAAGTTTTTATGTGTGTGACTCTAATGTATATTTCATGCGTTGATGGGGATAGGCCAGGGCTTGTAACTCCATAGTACCTTTCTGTAAGGTTCACTATTTCCAGTGTTAAATGTATACAAAAATATCTTTTGAATATGATTTCTTTAGAGACACTGCTTCATTTGTCCATTTAAATTCCTAGGTGTTTTGCCTATTCTGGTAATGAGTTGGGGTAGTGAGCAGGTAGGGACCCTCCGTTATTACTTTTTAAAGTTCAGCTTAAAATTAGTTAACTAAACACACTGGGCCTGATTCCAGAAGGGAATGATGGTTTGACGCAACTCTGCGCTGCTGCAAAGTGACACACAAATGCATCAACTCTCCTGGATGCAGCCCTGCACTATTCCAGAAGAGTTGTCACATTTGCACACTTCCGCAGCTTTACAGCAGCTTGCCTCATTGTTGTAGGCCCCCATGGATGCAACACTAGACCATGGGGAGATGGTCTAGTGGCTGCTGCCATCGGGGACCTGGGGCATCTGCTTCTGGAATTGGGTGCCTGACGCTAGTTGGGACTTGCGTCACACACCTTGTCACAAGTCCCCTGCATCGGACGGGACCCATTTCAGAATCAGGTCCACTGTATTTACTTTGTCTTTTGAAGAAAATCTCTACCTTGTATTTAGTTTTTACAACTGCAGTGGCCATATTGATGTCTGTATCTCAACTACACCGCTGGTTCAGATGTACACCTCAGAGAGGTGGTACTTACAGTAATTCTTGTTTTTAGAAGCAAATTTCAACTGCATCTTCTGTCTACACCACAGGTTAAGGTGTACACCTCCCTAAGAGGTTCCTAATTAGCATTTTTAAAATATCCATTAGCAGCACCTCTTGACAGCTCATACCAAATTGTACACCTCACTGAGATGTACTTACTTAACATTTTTTAAATGCACATTAACTACCCCTAAATTACACTGTAAGTGCACTGGTGTTGAACCTTATGTGCACATCTCAGGCAGTAGTGCAGTTGAGGAGCACACCTCAAGGTGTACCACGGTTTACACCTTATTGAACTCCCAGATGCTCGTGAAATACACCTCAACTGGGTCAGTGTTAAGGGTAAGGTCTAATTGATGACTAAATGTAATGTTTTTCAGTGAATTATTTCTTGTGGCCTAAACTGACTAAATTAAAATGGCACAGAATCCATAAATTAAAAAGTCACAGAATCCAGTAAGTCACATAGTCCCACTGGTTATAAAGAATTAACCTTTAGGCTGCCGACAGAATTAGAACATATAGGAAGTTTGTACTGATATATCAGCCCATGGCCATGCAAGGGTTAAAATGATTGATCCATTTGGTTTCTTTTCTCAGGAGACTGTTTAGCTGATCTCCCATCTCACTCTCTGTCTTGCAGTAACATACTATATGCTATATTGCACAGGTACAGCAGAACCCAGACAGTTTTTCTATTATGTTCTGTCACAAAGTGAGCACCTTGGGAATTATCCATACATCCAGTCTGTATTGCTCTCAGATACTCCTAGATTCTGCATTTCAATTGCTTGGTGATCCTGCTCACAGAATTTGGGTCATGAACACCAGGTCCTATAGACAGCAAATGTTATGGTACAAGCAACATGCTGTTTGATTTCAGAGTTAGAAGCTTAGAAAGAATTTATTTTCAGACAAGGACCCCTTGGCCCACCCAGTTTGCCCAGATGTCCCTGTCTAGCTTGCATTCACATATGCTAACCAGTCTCTGGGGACCCTCCTCCTCCTTGCCTATTCACTAATATTCCCTATGTCTACCTCACATGCTTGAAGCTCCCTACTGTTTTGCCTCCACCATTTCCACTGGTAGTCTACTCCAGGCATCTACCACCATTTCAGTGAAGTAGTGTATCTCCTCACATCCCTCTTTAACCTCCCCTTCCAGCTTCATGGCATTCCCTTTGGTCCTGATGCTCTTTCATCTTTGAAAGAGACACCCATTCTGCACCCTGTTCATCCTCATGAGGTACTTGTAGGTCTCTTCATAGTCCCCTCTCCTCTTTTCTCTTCCATGGTGTACATATTGAAATCCCTCAGTTTCTCCTCATAGAGTTTTCAGTGCAAATGCTGCACCATTGTAATTTCCTTTCCCTGGACTTCTCCATCCTGTCTATTCCTTTCTGAGGTGCAGCCTCCAGAACTGGGCACAATACTGCAACTACGGTTTCACTAGGGAACAATACAGTGCAGCACCACCTCCTTTCTCCTGCTGGAGATACCTTTCCCAATGCATCACATTGGCCCTACCCACTGCTTTGTCGCACTGTCCTGCCACTTTGAAGTTATCAGATATGAAAACCCCATGGTCCCTTTCCTGTTTGGTGACTGAGCATACCTCCCTTCCATCCTATACTTAGTTTCTGGATTCCTATGCTCTAGGTACATAATTTTGCACTTTTTAGCACTGAACCTCAACTATCATGTTTATGACCACTCCTTGAGTTTCCCCAAGGTCCCTACACATTTTTCCACCCTTCTGATTGTCCCACCGTATTAAAAGGTATCACACCATTTGGTAGAGTTAGTGGTTTCCAATGTGAGCATTTAATGATATTGCACCTGTGGCACCTGAAGAAACCAGAAGGCCTGGTATACCACCAGTATAGCAAAAGTTCTAGTTAAAACCAACATGTGTCCCACATTTGTGGTTTGAGTAAGGTGATGGGGGGATCTGTTCCTACAGTTCCAGTGAGGGAGGTTACTTTGTAAAATATATTCCAATGGTGACTGACTGTCTTTCTGACTGGTGGAGCCACATGTGTTTGTACTGAATCACAAATATGAGCCTTATTCATCTTTTATGCCTCATATTCTTCGGACAGGTAGATTATGTTGAAGAACATTTCTAGCTTTCTTTAAGGGCTTTATTTTCTGAACTCACCGAGTAGCCCCTCTCTCTAAACCTATTACATTTAGACTGTTCATTAATGTCATTTTCATTAGAGCAGTTTTAAAAGGGATTGTTTTTTCAGACCTACAGTGTTGTATGTTTTATTTATTATTTGCATTTATATTATTGTTAGTTGTTTTAACATGCTATTTTTTTATTTATTTTTTGTAAGTTCTATTTTGCTCCCCTATCTTCAGGGCATCTCTCAGGGTCCTGTACTCAGCCCATGGCTCAACTGCCTGTCTGAACTTTCCTTCCTCTGACTGCATCAGGTAGCGAGGGCTCCAGAACCCCAGGGAATGATGGAGAGAATGGCCGACTCTGGACGTGTGGCTGGGCTACCGGCGGATCACCGTTGCCTCACCGAGGTAGAGGGGTTTGTCCACGGTGTACAACCCTGAGAACTAGGACATCCAATGACGCCCTGCTTGGCATATACATGCTCCCATGCGATCTAAAAGACGCCTGCCGTAGTTCAACCCCTTCTACAGCTGGCTGAGCATTGCACTTCCCCTAGTCTACACACGGGGTTGCTGCTGCTGCACCGGCATGGGTAACCCCCCCAGAGGAAGGAGAGTAGTCCTTGGGATGGTCAATCCTTCCTCAACCCCACTGACTCCTGATGACCCGTGCTCGCTCCCCAACCCGGGTAGCCAGCATGGTGTGAGGTGTGGCATCCAGCGCCTCAACCCTCAGGCCCATGGGGCTGGCTATTTTTTTTATCTTGATGTATGATTTTATTTAACTACAGTAACTGTACAGTGCTCTGAGCCCCTAGGACAAGGAGCAATAAAAATAAAATTGCCTTGCTGTGCCCTGCCACACTTGAATGAACTGCACCAGTGCATTGCTTTGTATTAAGTTGCTTTAAATAAAGTGTCACCTGCAGTATGATTTCTAAATATTATATATGTATGGCACTGACGCTGCTATCAGTCCTTGGCTTTAAATAAACAAAATGTTTTTTCATACTTTTTAAAACAGAACTCATCATTCAACTCATCATTGTTTAATCAATGAATGAAACATTGCCTTCATGGGGCTCATAGTCTGTTATGAGCCTAGACAGGTGTACACCCTTATACAGCTTGCCCTTTACTCAAAGGAAATAACCTCCTATAGTGTGCAAGAAACAAAATGTATCTAATTTTTTTTTAAAGGTGGTTAGGGTTTCGCTGCCCACAACCTCCAATGGTAATCTGTTCACACAGTCACAACTCTTTGGCTGAAAAAGCCTGCTCTCATTCTAGTCCTGCAGCCTTGTCCTCTTAGTTGAAGGTCATGAGATCTAGTAGTATAAAAAGTGTCCTTATACACAAATCCTAAGCATTTCCAGAGATCATTGTTGGTGTATGCTCTGGTTACTAAACACGTCTCCTCTTAACTGTCTATATTCTAATGTACCATATAGAGATTTAGCACTTTTACTCTGTCATCATAATCGAGACGACTAACTGAATTAATTATTTTTGTTGCATTTCTCTGGACACCTCCATCAGTATAACATCAGTTTGTGATAATGGGGACATGAACTGAGGGCAGTACTCAGATGTGGTCTGACCATTGAGGTACAGTATACAAGGGCAGTAACACCTCATGATCCCTACTGGTTATATGTCTAGCTACTATATACAGCCCAATATTCCCATGGTGCTGCTAGCTGTAACCAGGCAGTTTTTCTTGCTCTTTAGAACATTCATGATAGTTACTCCCAAGTCCCATTCTTTAGTTGTTTCTCATAAATATATTCCCCCTAAACTATATTTGGCTATTAAATTCAAGCTGCCAAGATGCATGACTGCACATTTATCCAAATAAATATGCTCTGTTTGTTTGCCAGACCTCCAGGTGTAGTAATTCATTCTGCAAATTCTGTACATCCAGATTATCCTGAACTATACAGCCTAGTTTGGCATAATCAGTAAATCTGCACTAACAAACGCCTTCATATTTCACTGAGGAGATGTATATCTTGAACAGGACCAGTCCCAAAATGGACCCCTGCAGCACTCCACTCATCACCCTCTCCCATTCAGACTCACACCCCATCAGGATTACCCTCTGTCTCCTACCTGTAAGCCACAATTTAATCCATTTTACTGTATTACTGTTCAATTCAATACTGGCTAAATCTGCAATAAGTTCCTTATGGGGGACCTTGTCAAAAGCCTTGTTCAGCTCTAAAAATATAATGTCAGCTGGTAAACCTCTGTCCAATTCTTTGCTTACTTTCTCATAAAACTGCAACAGATTATTTTTGCAGGACCTGCCAGAGGTAAACCCATGTTGTGTTGCATCCTAGCCATTACTTGCATTTTGATGTTCATCAGTATGTTCGCTTGTGAAAATGGGCAATTTTGCTCACGTGCCTTTCCAGTACAACAATAAAAAGGAAATTAAATGAAATATATTCATTGATGATGCCCTCAAGTATCTTACATAAAGATGAAGTTAGGCTCACCGACCTATAGTTGCTTCATACAGTACAGTAGTTCAATTTTACCTTTTTTAAATATTGGGACCACTGTAGCTTCCCTTGAAGCGTTCACCACCTCCCTGGTTCTCAGTGATTCTTGAAAAATACTGGTTATGGGCCATGCCAATGCATCAGCTAAATCATACAGAACCCTTGGGTGAATTCCATCAGGGTCTGGTGATTTATTAACATCAAGTTTTTTTTTATGTATTCCTTGCATCATCCACCTTTAAATTCTTAATTGGTACATCATTATTTTATTTTTCACCATGTCAGCTGCAGATAAGCCATCATTAAACACTGATGCAAAGTATTACGTTCATTAAGTAAGCAATAATACCCGACAGGGTGGGCAGTATTGGGCAATCCGGACTGCCCAGGGGCGTAATGAGGGCAGAGGGCCTTATAGCCCTGGAAGGTCCAGTATTGCTCATACCCACCCTGGAGGGTATAATGCTAGAAAATAGGCAGCTGTGTATGTTTAAAAAAAATACAACATGATTCTCTAAATGCTAAAAGTAATTTATTTAGTAACAAAATAGTTCCTACGCCAGTATTAGAATGCTGCTTTTTTTTTTTACTTGGGAGTTCTGAAGACTAGTGAGCTCAATGTCATGGTTACCCCCCATCCCATATACAGAGACACACACACACACACACACTGTACAGTAGCTGGTTACAGTACCTGTAGGAGTAGCATAAAATTCACTGGGCTTTAGAAACTGCAGTCTTTTCATGAAGTTCAGGCTGCACAGTTCTGAGTCCTCATGTCAGAGCAAGAGAGAGAGACATCCTGAGAGAAAAGGCAAGCTCCCTGCAAAAAATACAGTCTGTGTTCAGGACTCTGAGTCGCTACGGACGTGCTGCTTGCTTGCGCTTTTACTACATCTGTCGGCTTTTGGGGAAGTGAGAGATGAATATTTGTCCCATTAAAGCATTACCAGCTTGTAGTAGAAAATCTATCTGCCAGAATGGTTAGGGGACAACGGGATGAACGTTTTTTACAAGGGCAGAGATTCACACAGAGTGGGGTCAGGAAAGTGCTTGCTTTTGAAATGGTTGGCTGTGAGGAATGAGTAATCGTCTCTCTTCTCCACAGTATAAAAATTAATAGTGAATTGTGTTCTTTCTTTTTTTACATAAACGCAGCAGACATCGAACTAGGGAGCTTTGGGGGAGGGGGAGGGACAGTATATCTCACTAAGTGAGAAAAAAATGGCGGCTATTTCAAATTCAAATGAGGGGGTTTTAGCCAATTGAAAATTAGGGTGGGCACTTGGATATTTTAGTGGGTGGAAGGGCACTGGGACTGGTACTTTTTATTTCCGGGGCATCTATTGAAAGTTAATGTAACCCCCTGGCAAGGGTACTAGCCAATCAGATGCCAGGAAATAAAAAGGCCATTTTCTAATACTGCAATATCCTTATCCTTGGAAATTAACCGGCCTTCACTGTTGACTAATGGACCAACTCATAGACTGCCACCCCTTTTATAAATGATGTAAGAGTAAAAGGTCTTGTAATGATCCTTAATCTTTTGGACCAGGCTTAGCTCATAATTTCTTAGAGTTTGTCTGCTGCGTTTCTGTAAAAAAAGAAAGAACACAATTCACTATTAATTTTTATACTCTGGAGAAGAGATGAAAAAGAAACTTGCAAACTCTGCTTATCTTGGAAGTAACCTCATAAGTGTTTGAATACTGCATTCTGGTTGTCCCTTGGGGGTAGCTGGATTGACTACTAGGGTTTTGGGACAGAAACTATTTTTAAATAATTTACTGGTGCGTAGGAGTTTGTGATAGTTAAACTCTTTTTAACAGGCTTACTGGGGTTAAGGAGTGGTCACAGAAAAACCTGCAGTGTGAAACAGGAAAAGGCAGTCTTTCAAGCGAGGGTGGTGGATCTAGGTTTACGTTTGTTTGTTACAATTCTTAAGATTTTCAGTGCAGGAAGAGTTTAAAGCACAGCTGACTTATTTTGGGGCTGACAGCTCTCGGAGCACAAACCACCAGGCCTGTTTTGGGGCTGGGAAGGTTTACCTGTGTCTGACTTGGATGTGTGGATTTTTCTCGTTTGATTAGCAGGGTATTTCTCTATCAAATTGTTGTGTAGGGCATCTTGCTGACAGGAAGGCACTCATTGCAGCAGTGGGTCAGAGCTTTTAGCTGATTGTTTTGCGAGGGCACAGTTTAGGCCCAACCCCTTCCCACCCTCACCCCACCCACCCCTGGAAATAGTTCCTTTATACCTGGGGTTCTGACATCATTTCCTCAAGAGTGCAAGGTGCATGTCACTGTCATATCCTCTCTAGCACACTGCACTGACAATATAAGCATACACATTGTATATTATAAATATATATTTCTATATTACAAACCAATCACACACAAAAAAAAATGTGGGGAGTAGTGCAATGTAATGGCTGTGGGGCAGCAGTCTTCTGGGAGTCTTTCTGGAGGCTGAGATGCTGCCCTATTTGTAGACAACTCTCTTCCCTGAGGGAGGAAGTTGCCCATCTTCAGGCCACACTGGACAGTAGTATGGGGACCTTCCCCCAGGCCACACTGGACAGTAGGAAGGGAACCTCCCCCATCCAGAGAGCACCACAGCCACCACCACTACCTCAGAGACTGTGAAGAAAACACAGCAGTTGGACCACAGTGGGCTCAGGAAGGGTGAGGATGGTGGAACAGAGGCACACCCAGTCAGTTGTTCCACTCCACAATCCATACACCATTCTGGGGGAGCATAGCCCCCCTATGGATGCACCCACAGAGGAGACTAAGGAGGCTGAGGACAGCTGTCACAAGGGAGGCCCACAGGAAGGAGGCAGAGGACACCACAAGGAAAGGAAGCAGCTCCTGTTGGGGACTCAATTATTAAGGGGATAGAACTGGGAGAAGCTGGGAAAACTGAAGTAAGGTGCCTGCCTGGTGCCATGGCTTGGAGGGACAGGAAGCGCATCCTCAGGATCACGACAACAGCTGCAAGGGATTCTGAGCTGGACGTAATTGTCCACCTAGGGACAAATGACTTGGCTCATCATGAGGTTAGAGCAGTGCAGGAGGACATTGCAGAGTTGGGGAGGGGCCTAAGACAAGTAGCACACACAGTATCCTTCTCAGAGGTGCTGCCTGTCAAAGGCATGGGTGAGGCGAGGGTAATTGGCACCATGCAGTTTAATGAATGGTTGAAAAAATGGTGCAGAGCACAGGGGTTTGGCTTCATTGGGGACTGGGGTTCCACCTGGAGGGACAACAGCCTATACTGGCAGGATGGTCTGCATCTGTCCAGGAAAGGAACAAGTCTTTTGAGCAATCGGTTTAAATGCTTCATTGGCAAGCTTTTAAACTAGTCAAAGGGGGAGGCACTGACAAGCAGCAGAAAAATCCCAGCCTCTCCCTACAAAACAGGGTACTAAATGAGAAAAAGACCAAGGTAGAACGGTCAGTGGTGGATGCTGCAACAGAAGGTAAAGCCATCAAAAAATGGAGAGCAATGAGTACCAATGCCCGTAGTCTAGGTAACAAGCTTCCTGAATTAGTGGCCTTGATGGAGGAGGAACATCTGGATATCGTGGCAGTCACAGAAGCATGGTACACACAAAACCATGACTGGGATGTAAACATACCAGGATACACTATCTACAGGAGGGACAGGGAGGGTAAAAGAGGAGGAGGAGTAGTTCTTTACATAAAAGAAGGAATAAAAGCAACAGAACAAAAGGGTAAACAGGGAGAGAGAAGAAGCACTGTGGGTAAATTTGGAGACAGGCAATGGCACCACAATCCGCATTGGAGTTGTATAAACCCCCTCTCAGGTGGAGGAAATGGACAAGGAAATGATAGAAAGTATACTTAGAATGGCAGAAAAGGGAGATACTGCTGATGGGTGATCTGAATATGCCAGATGTTAACTGGAGTGCAGTTGCAGCTGCCACTCAAGAGTGCAGTTATTCTAGATGCCCTACAGGGGCATGCCTTAGACAACTAGTACTGGAGCCCACTGAGAGAGCAATATTAGACTTGGTACTCTCAAATGGAGATGGAGAGGATCACAGATGTAGAAGTGGGTAGCCATCTGGGAACTAGCGACCATCGAACAGTATGGTTCACAATAAACACAGTAATAGAAGTCAAGCCATACAAAGACAAAAGTACTGGACTTTAGTAGGGCTGACTTTGCCATAAGGGTGAGTGCCTAAGGAATGCACTAGCAAATGGGCAGGAAGGAGAGGTGGAAGAACAATGGGAATAATAAAAACTGCCATCACAGAGGTAACAAGCCTTTGTGTGAAGCAAATAAACAAAACAAGGCGATGTAAGAAACCACTATGGTTCTCAAAGGAAGTGGCAGTGAAGGTTCAAGAGAAAAAAGCATTCAGGAAGTACAAGGAATCGCAGAAGGAGGAGGAGACAGAGAACTGTATCAGTTAAAGCAAAAGGAGGCTGGGAAGGCAGTCAGAACAGCAAAGGCCCAAACCGAGGAAAAGATAGCCAACTCAGTTAAGAAGGGGATAAAACCTTTTATAGGTACATCAGGGGCGAAGGAAGACCAAGGGAGGGATAGTGAGGCTTAATAAAGGGAGGAGGGTGGGCAGAGGGAGACTGTGAAAAGGCAGAGATACTAAACAAATATTTTTGCTCAGTATTTACGAAGGAAGAGGGGGAGATACATAAAACAAACAGTAGTAACACTCTGGATACAGAAGTTGATACCGGCCCATTTACAGAAGAAAGGGTTCTGAAAGAACTCTTAAAACTGAAGGTGGACAAAGCAAGGGGGCCTGATGGGATTCATCCCAGAATTCTAAAAGAACTAAGGGTAGAACTAGTGACACCACTGACTACCCTTTTTAACAAATCATGGGAGGATGGGGTGGTACCCGAGGACTGGAGGAGGGCAGATGTGATTCCCCTTCACAAAAGTGGGAGCAAGGCAGAAGCAGGAAACTATAGACCAGTTAGTTTAACCTCAGTGATAGGGAAAATGATGGAATCACTTCTAAAGGAAAGAATTGTCGAGTATCTAGAGGCCAGAGGGGCACAGGACCCTAGGCAGCATGGATTCACAGCAGGAAGGTCATGCCAGATGAATCTGATAGATTTCTTTGACTGGGTGACCAAAGTAGTAAATCAGGGAGGGGCTGTGGACATGGCTTACCTAGACTTTAGCAAGGCATTTGACACAGTCCCACACAAAAGATTAATATACGAGTTAGCCAGCCTGGGAGTGGGTCCCAAGATGAGAGCCTGGGTAAAGAATTGGCTGGAGAATAGGACACAGAGAGTTATAGTAAATGGAGTCCACTCAGAAGAAAGGAGGGTTACTAGTGGGGTACCGCAGGATTCAGTATTAGGACCGGTCCTCTTCAATGTCTTTATAAGCGACATTGCAGAAGGACTGGAAGGAAAAGTATGTCTCTTTGCAGATGACACTAAGATCTGCAACAGAGTTGATACACAGGGTAGGGTGGAAAGGATGAGAAGGGACTTGGTAAGGTTAGAGGAATGGTCAAATGTATGGCAGCTTAGATTCAATGCTAAGAAGTGCAAGGTAATGCACCTGGGAAACAAAAACCCAGGGGAAGAGTACACAATGGGGGGTGAGATACTAACAACAACAAGAATGGAAAGGGACCTGGGGTAGTCATATCAGATGACCTAAAGATGGGCAAGCAATGTGAGAGGCTGGGGATACTGGGATGCATAGGGAGAGGCATCAGCAGTAGAACAGGAAGTTATTATCCCTCTGTACAGACAGCTGGTGAGACCCCATCTGAGTACTGCGTGCAGTTCTGGAGACCCAGTCTCCATAAAGACATAGACAGGATGGAAGCTGTCCAGAGGAGGGCAACTAAAATGGTGCAGGGTCTGCACGGAAGTCTGAATGAGAGAGACTTAAGGAGCTTAATATGTATAGCCTCGAGGAAAGGAGGGGACATGATAGAAACTTTCAAGTACCTCAAGGAATCAACAAAGTCCAAGAGGGTAGCATCTTTCAAAAAGAGGTGTGCAAGAACAAGAGGGCACAATTTGAAGATAGAGGGGCGGCTCAGAGGTAATTTAAGGAAGTATTTTTTCACAGAGTGGGTTGTGGATGCATGGAACGGCCTTCCGGAGGAGGTTGTGGAGTCAGAATCAGTGGGGGAATTCAAGCATGCATGGGATAGTCATAAGGCAATTCTGGGGGATGGGGGTAGGAAGAAGTAGGCTGCTGGTTAACTAGGATCTGCAGCTTATCCAGTAGGTAGGGAAATGTGCAGACTGGATGGGCCAAGCGGTCCTTATCTGCCATCAAATTCTATGTTTCTATGTTTCTATGTTTCTTCTCCTTCTTTATGTTTTTTTTACAATCTCTGGCTGTTTTGTAATAAGCTTCCCACTGCTGCCCAGAGTTCATTTTTTCACTCTCTTATAGAGTTTCATCCTCCTATTCATAAGCTTGATTATTTTTCTATTGAACCAGGGAGGAATTCTGCCCTTACTACTATATTTCTCCTTAATAGGGACATAGGTGTCAGTTACTTGGTTTAGTTTAACTGAAAGTGTCTCCCACATTCCCTCTAATGATCTGCTATTAAATGCTGCATCCCAATCCCAGGTCATAAGGTCCTTATGCATATAGTAGCATCAAAATCAGCTTCTCTAAAACATTTAGTCTTAGAATTGCCCACCATTGTAGATCTGCTGTCTTTAATAGCAAATTTAATAATGTCATGGTCACTGTTTCCAGAGAGTATGCAGTTTGACAGCTTGAGATGGATTCACTAAAATTGCTTATGACCAAGTCTAGTATGTTACTACCCCTCGTTGATAGCTTGACTAATTGATCCAAATCCATATCTCTAAGGATGTTAATAAATTATTTTTCTGCTGGTGTTTCCCGTTCCATTATTCCAATCAATTGTTGGAAAATGAAAATCTTCTAATATCAATAATCTCTTGTCCATGTCTAATTTCATTATTTGTTCTATTAATTTCTTACCTAAATCTTGTGTATGCAAAAGTGGCATATATACTAGTCCCAGGATAATATGTTTACCATAGTTTGGTGTGATTCACAACCATAAATGTTCAATTTCACTATTTTATCCTTCATCTAAGAGTGGTTCTGCTTTGATGTTATCCGCTACATATAAGGCTGTACCTCCACCCACTATCTTTTCCCTGTTCTTACTATAAAGGTTGTATCCCTTGATGTTTTTGTCCCAGTCATCACCATGTTTCAGTGATGGCACATAATAAAATCTTCTCCTTTAGCCCAAACCTTTTCCAAGTCATCCTCCTTTTTGACCACACTACGTGCATTTACTAACAAACATTTCCACTCATTTTTGGGTTTATTCTCTTTATTGATTTTACTGGTAGTGGAAAATTGTCTCTCAATGTGACATTCCCCTGTCTGCTTACATTAAATGTGTGTCAATAATGTTCTTTATTCCGTTACCTAGAAGTCAAGTCCCAAATATGTTAAGATGCAAGCCATCATTTCTGAATAGTCCATGATTTCTAAAAGCATTTCAGTTTATAAGGGAGGATAACCTTTCCCTTACACTCCAATGTCTGAGCCACCTATTTAATTGTGAGATATCCCTTGTTTTGGCCACTCCTGCCTTTGGTACCAAATAAATTTTGGACACAAAGACGCTACACCCATTTTCCTTCAAAATACTCCCTAGCTCCTCAAAATCTCTTAGGATGTCCTCACTTCTTCTTCTTCCCATGTCAGCTGTTCTGACATGCATCCTGAACTGGTTTCAATTAGTGGTGGGTGAAGTGGCCATAATTCGCTCCGTGAAGTGATTCACGAGTAATGCAGAATCCGTGGAGTAATCCGCAATGCTAAAATGAGTACTTAGCATCATAATGAGAACGCTAAGTCCATTGAAAACCATGACTTGCATTACTCTGCCTTCCTCCAACCACTTCTCCACCAATTTTAATACGAAGTGCATAGAGATCAATGTACTTTGCATCACTTCACTGTTATTGAGCTTCAAGGTGAATTTTGCAGTGGTTCATGTGATTGCAGGTCACATGGGCTCTAGATATTCTGCACAGCCTCAGTTCTGGGTAGTGTGTATAGGTAGCTGTGGAGACAGTTTGCTCTCAGAGCTTTCTGTAATTCAAACCCTCTAAAGCTGTTAAAAAGCTTTTTAATATTTTTTGCTCAAACTTTAGTGCATCGATTTAGAAAACCCTCCTGTGCTGATATCATTGAGTGTTTATTGTTTGTGTGTGGATTTTGAATGTTAATTTAGAACATTCAGTCTGTGTACTGAGAGACACTGGAAGTGTGCTTTGGGGGAAGGGTATATCTGTGGTGTAGGTAGATTAACTTGGAGAAAAAGGCATTTCTTTCCCTTTTGGTTATATATTTTCTTGTATAACTGTGTTAATGTACACACAGTAGTATTTTCAGCAATTTCTGACATTCTTTTGCTGATTGTTGTGGTGCAGCAGTGCATAATTTTAGTTTGTTTTAAATACGTGGTTATATTGCTGAAGTTTTCAATTTGCTATGCATTACTTGTAGTGTGTGTGTGAGTAGTGTGTGATGCATGCCATCAAATCAGACACCTTTTATTGTGCCACAGAGTAATTGCAGCAGTGTGAACCGGCTATCCACTGCACCTACATGATTTTGTACTGCTTTGTGGTAGCTTGGTTTTGCACTGTTACTGCAGTGCTCCTCCCCAACTGGAAAATATATTCTTTTCCAGATTGGATTGTGACTTGTGAGCACTGGTAAGTTAAGGTGTTGTTGTGACTTTGCATCTGCATCTCTTCTTGAAGCCACAGTTGGTTTTTTTTTGGCTTCACATCCAGTGGCCCAGACTGAAAGTTCCAAAATTTAAATTTGTTTAGAATTTTCTTGGTGATTCCCCCAAAATGCCTACAAAGAGGTGTGCAAGCAAAGCTGTTTCTGGCCATGGCACTGCTGTCAGTGGTAAGATTGTCTGTGGGCATGGTAGTATGCAGAAGTGATTTGCTGATGTGAGAAAGAATTTCTCCTTCAATGTTTTTACAAGCGCAATCGGTAGCTTCACTCATAGTTGGTGGAGATGATGTTGTCCATCTGGTGGTGTTAGTGCAGTTGCTGGTGGTATGAGTATTGCTGCTTCAAGTTCTACTTCTGACCAGTTGACTGTGTCCAAAATATAGTTGAGTCTAAAGCAGTGAGTGACAGTGTAGATGATGCCATACTCCCCAGTAACATCCCATGGTAACTGAACATAATTCTGATCATCATGGCAATGATAACACACAATGTCACATTTCTTCCACCGTGGTTCAGGTCATGCATTTGCCATGCAATGATTCACAGTGTGCAGCAAGAATATTGGGTGATGGTGGTGATGATGATAATGATGATGATGATGAAGATGATGTTGCTGTGGTTGCAACATGCAGTCCACATGCCAGCATCCAAGCAGAAGATGTGGATGTGGATGATGTTGACGAACATGATGATGATGTCAGTGACCCCTGTTGGGAACTGGAGAAACGAAAGTCAAGGTGGCTGTGTCTGGTCTGTTTGCATTCACCATCCCTGTAAAAGTTGTGATTTAGCAGTTTCAGTTGATGATGATGATGATGATGATGACCCAGCAATAATGATAGGTAGCCATGGTGGTCAGTTAGAGTCCAAGTGTGTCCTGCCTGAAAATCATGTAGCACACCCCATTTCAGGGTTTAAAAATGGAGTCAATAAGCAGCATCAGGGACATGTTAAATGTAAGGGATCACAGTCCCTGTTTGGGATTTTTGTGCAAGATGCAAATGATGAGTCAGTTGCACTCTGCCAGCTTTGCCATCGCATGTGAGTCAAGGTAAAAGGGGAGCCATCTGGCACGGGGGCAACATACACATCATAGAACAGACACAAGGCACTGTGGACCCAGCACAAGATGGCTGCTAATACCAGAGTGGGGCACTCACCCTCGTCATCAACCAGTGTCGGTTAAGTTACTTTTCTATTACTTTCTATTATGTTTGGAAACTTATTCTAGGAAGCTTTGTGCATCACTAGCAAGGATGGAGAAGTACTAGGAAAGTAATACACCTTACAATTATAGTCACTTATTTATTTTTATACAAAAACAATACAAAAATAATAAATAACTATAGTAGATTAAATTTTTTGAAAGTAATAGGTTTGTTACTAGTTACTTTCAAATAAATGTAATCAGTTACAGTTACATATTTCTGTTGTATAAAAAGACATAAGATCGGATCGTAGGGGCAGGGTTGTAGCCATTATGTTTAAAATGGAGCTGAGCCTTGTGGATGGGCCAGTGGGGTGCACTCAATCCTTTGAGTGTATTCTGGGAGTAGGTGTAGGATTCAGGATACTCCTCATCTACCATCCACCTGGTGATGAAGGAGAATTCCTGAAGGAGTCTGCAGACTTCTCTGCCGGCGTGACTTTGGAGTCACCAAGATGGTTAATTCTGGGTGACTTCAATGCCTGGATTGATGATGAACTCTTGCAATTTGGAAATAATTTCCTCCAGCTTATGACAATGCTGGGCCTTACACAGGTGGTTACCTCTGCTACCCATATAGGGAATCACTCCCTGGATCTTGTGTTCCTCCTGGGGATGGAACCTATAGGTTGGTCAGACCATCACACCATAAGGTTCAGCTTCAGTGCACCCCCCAAATAGGCCTGCCCCTACGGAGATGGTCCAGTATCACCCTTTGAGGGGAGTTACCCTAGAGGGCCTATCAGCAGTGCTGGACCTATCGGGTCTATCAAGTGAATGCATGAGTCCAGGGGATCTTGTAATTGCCTATAATAAGGCGGTTGGTGATGCCCTGGACTTAATTGCTCCTGTTCTTGTTCGCTCACTCACTCTGTGCCTGAGAAACCCTTGGTTAGATGGGTCCTTGAAGGAGATGAGGAGAGTGGGGCAAAGGCTAGAGAGAGCTTGGCATAAAAATCTGGCCTAGATGCTGACAGGCTTAGGTTGATGGACCAATATAAGGCCTATCAATCAGCAATCACCTGTAAGAAGGTATAATTCCTATCTGGGGAGATTGCTGCTGCAGAATCGACTGGCCCAGCTTTTCTCAGACTGTGAAATCAGTCTGTCTTCAGCCTGGAAGAGATTTTTCACAAATGAAGTGTGATGAGCTTGCTCGATTCTTCGCAGATAAGATTACCAGCATCAGGTTGGGTATCGGCCCAACTCTTTCTATAAGGGATTGCTGAGATTGGCGGAAGCTGGCAAGCACCCATGCTACCTGGTTTGACTTTAGTTGGCCGGAATTCATGGGCATTGTGAGGATTGTCCAGACTTTGCGACCAACCAGCTGTAGTTTGGATCCGGGCCCTAAACCACTATTGGTAGGTTGTGTAGATGTTATCTGCCCGATCCTTGCTGAAATTGTCTGGAGTTCCTTGGAGCAGGGGGACTCTCCTGACCCCATCAAGGAGGCAGTCATTCAACCACTCTTTAAAAAATCTTCCTTGGATACAGACTGTCTAGTTAACTGTAGACCTGTCTCTAATCTACCCTTTGTGGGTAAGGTTATTGAGAAGGTGGTTGCGTTGCAGCTGGATGACCATCTTACAACCCATAAAGTCTATGATGTTCTCCAATCTGGATTTTGGAAAAGACAGCACCGAGACTGCCCTGGTCTGGGTTTTAAATGATCTAATTGCGAGAGATCGAGAGACCCATCCTATTCTAGTCCTTCGCGATCTTTCGGCAGCATTTGACACTGTGGACCATGGTGTGCTTTTGGAGTGCCTGCGGCTTCTCTGTGAACTGTCTGATACAGTCTTATGTTGGTTTTGATCTTTCCTTATGGGCAGGACACAGAGGGTTGTCACTGGAATCTATTCCTCTGATACCCTCTCCCTGTCCTGTGCGGTGCCGCAGGGCTCCTTATTGGTACCCATGTTGTTCACAGTGTATATGATGCCAATAGGAGATATCATTAGGCAATACAGTTTGGGTTTTAACTGTGATGCAGATGATACCCAACTGTATATGTCCTTTATTCTCAGACAGGATGATGTGATCTCTGTACTTAGCAACTGTCTAGCTGAAATCAGAGATTGGATGAGCACTAGCTGGCTGAGTTTAAATCTGGATAAGACCAAGGTGTTGGTTGTGGACCCTGGTCACCCTGAGGCAGGTCTTAGGGCTGGGCTTCCCTCAGGCCTATGGTTTGATGGTGTCCAGCTCATGACCTCAGATCGGGTGCGTAACCTGGGAGTTATTTTTGATGACGACTTGACCCTGAAATCTCAGGTGTCTGCCATTGTCAAATCTTCCTTTTTTCATCTTAGGAATATCACCTGGGTGAAACACCTGGTTCCTCTGGCTGACCTTCCTACATTGGTCCACGCCTTCATAACCACCTGCCTTGATTACTAGCAATGCCCTTTACCTAGAGCTTCTGGGGGTTGATATCCATCGCTTGCAGCTAGTGCAGAACACGGTGGCCAGGCTTTTGACTGGAACATGTAGGACTAGTCACAATATGCCTGTGCTGCGCGAACTGCACTGGCTGCCGATACAGTGGTGGATCACCTTTAAGGTCGGGTTACTGACCTATAAAGCCCTACATGAACAGGGACCCCAGTTTCTACAAGATCTTCTTACTCCCTACTGCCCCTCCCACTCACTCCGATCCACCGACGAGGGATTGCTGGAGATTCCCAGGGTTCGGTTAAAAACATCTGGGGCACATGCTTTTTCTTATGCTGCCCCTACCCTGTGGAATTCTGTACCCCGTTGGATAAGAGAATGCCTGACTGTCTCTAGTTTTAAATCTGAGCTCAACACTTATTTGTCTTATAAGGCTTTTTCTGAAGGTTTTAATATTTTAATGTATGTTTATTTGATTATTTATTTGCTTTATTTTATTGCAGTGCCTTGGTATTTGAAAGGTGCTTAAAAATAAAGTTTACTTTAGTTTACTTTACTAATTGTAAATATAAGGTATATTACTTTTCCAGTACTTCTCCATCCTGCTAGTGACTGCACAGAGCTTTCTGGAACAAGTTTCCAAAAGTAATAGAAAGTAATAGAAAAGTAACTTACCCAACACTGTCATCAACCATAATGAGCATGTTATCCCCTGCCACGACTGTAAGATCAAGTAGGAATGTGCAGTAGTAATGAAATAACAGCAGAGGATAACTACAGGCATGATGAGGTAGAGAGCATAATGATTTAGAAATCTTGTCCAGTGGTGGTGAGAGTAGTAGTTTTGGTGGTTTTGGTGGTGGTGATCAATGCAGTACATCTAGTGCAAGTGGTGCATCAACCCTGTTCGTAAATCTGGGAAAATAACTTAATTTGTGGATTTTTCATCACCTGTACAACTGTCTTCATCACACATCCACACTCCACCCCTGGCCATTCATGAGCAGAGCGATTTGTCATCACACCCAGTGCAAAATGTTTAAGTAAGCCCATGTTGTGTTTTTGCACATAAGCTGAAGTACCCACCCAACCATACAGTGTCACGTGAACTTAATGCTGCTGGACATAGTTTTCCACCCATGCTGTCCCAGAGTTGTACTGTACTGTGTCCGTGTAAAACGTTTAAGTCAGCCCACATTACAGATTGTTTTTGCACATAAGCTGAAGTACCCACCTAATCATACAGTGTCATGTGAAATGAATGCTGCTGTAGCTAAAATGCTGGCAATTGATCTTTTGCCCTTCTCCTTTGTGGAGAATTCTGGGTTCCTGCAGTTTGCTGCACGTGCCTGTACAAAATGGAAAAGTCCCATTGAAGGCATACTTTTCGACCATGCTGTCCCTGAGTTGTACCATACTGTGTCCGACTCAGTAAGACATGCCCTTCAACATTCCTCCTCTCCATTCATCCATTCAAGTATGGATATGTGGGCAAGTGGCAAACAGTGGGGAGTTCATATTTGTGTATAACTGCACATTGGGTGCAGGTGCCGGGTGTTGTTTGTGCTATTGGTAGTGTGAATAATCAGTGTAGTAAGATGGAGTGTCGTGGTAGCAATCTTCCAAGAATTCGACAACATGCAACGGTTGTTATGCTCAATGTGACCTGATCACACACTGGTGAAAATATGCTGGACTTGATACTGACTGAAACTGACAAAAGTGGCTGAACCCCATGTCCCTGAGAGCTGGGTTCACATCATAGCAAGTAACAATGGGTCAAATGTGGTTAAATGCATCATGAATGGTGGCTTTGTTTGGGTTCCATGCATGGCCCACTGTTTAAATCTTGTGGTGCAGGAGTTTCTGCAGTACCCTGATATAAAGGAAATGATGACAGTTGTACACCATATCTGTTCTCACTTTTCACGCTCTGCAAAGGCCCGTGACCAACTTTGGCAGTTGCAGATCCAAAACAGCCTCCCGCAGCACCACCTGAAGCTGGAAGTTGTCACCCAGTGGAACACCACTTTATACATAGCAGAGAGGATGTATGAACAATACAAAGCCATCTCAGAATATCTTGTCATGCTCACTAGCTGTGACACTTCCGGGACCTCCATGTCTATAGCGACTGAACAGTGGCACCTCATGGACTCTGTAATAATAATTTTGAAGCCTTTTGAACATGCCACACAGGCAGTGAGTGGTGAGTCTGCCTCCATTAGCCAATCAATTCCACTGCTGCTGGTTCTGAGGCAGACATTGGTGAATCTACAGCATAGCCTTGATGTTGCCGGAGACAGTGTTAAAAGTGTGTTGCTGAAACACATGCTGACAGTATTCAACCAGAATCAGCACTCAGCATAGTGACAACTTTGCAAAAGCAACAATGTTGGACCCACAATACAAATGTGGAATTGCCTCACTACTGAAGGGCGGGCCTGAACAGGTAAAAAATGTCAGTGGGTAACTGGTGCACTTGGTTCATGGAGCACAGAAGTCACGTGCCAAGGTCAGCAAACCTCAGCAGCATAATCAGGCTGAAGGTCAGTCTGGAGTAGTATCAAGCATATCCTGTAAGGGGAAGGGGTCTTCCATTCCAGGTGATCTGTCATCCAAACTGGTTGGCATTAACCCACTTTGGGGTGCTTTGTCCCAAGTGGGGATTTGTGACATAAATGATTCCAGAGAACAGGATGATACATCAGTCACTGGACTTAGTGCAGCACAGTGAAAGGTTGACTCATATTTGGCTGAAAACAGGCATCTGTCAATAACTGATGACCCTCTTTTATACTGGAATGGAAAGGTCAGTGAATGGCCAGAGCTGACCGCAGTGGCACTGAAGTACCTGACATGCCCACCCTCCAGTGTAAGTGTTGATAGGGTATTCAGCTTAGTGGGTGCAATAGTTCAGGATCACCATACAAACCTCTCTCCTGCAAATGTCAGTTTGCTGACATTCATAAAATGAATGAGCGGCACATACCAGCTCAGACTGCAACCTCAGTATTCATACCCTGGCATACCGGTAGTCACGGTTTTGCTGATGTTGTAGAAATGGACCATCCTTCTGGCACTGGCAGAAAAACAGCCTACCACTGAGGTAGATGATGACACAATGGAGAAAGAATTTCCCAGTGGGCAGAATTCAAACATAGATGACTGCGAGGACAGCTTTCTGTATGAGGATGATGATGAGGTTAATGTTGATAGGTTTAATTTAAGTGGTTAAAAGGCTGTCACATTTTTGTATGGTACATGTTTTGTTTTTCATAAAATTAAATCAGTGTCCACTCAGAATGACTCAAATTCTATATGCAACTTCACATTTGTAACACAGTGCACAATATTTCCTGCCCCTGGACCACCACCATAAAACCGCTGTTAGCCACTGCCACCAGATGCAGGAAGATGTGAGAGGAATGTCATTGTGTGCCCCTGGACCACCACCATAAAGCCACTGTTAGCCACTGCCACCAAGTGCAGGAAGATGTGAGAGGGAATGTCTTCATGTGCCTATGACCACCACCCACCACCACCATTCTGACAATGTTTTCCTTTACATGTCCTGCCCATGCCAAGGCACAGGGAGTCAGACAGGAGACCACATCCATCAGCCACAGGCACAAGACTTCTTACCATCGATTCTTTAAAGTGAGTATGTGTACTAATGTTTTTCATGCTATTCAACTTCCTTTAGCTGTGTTTTGTTTCCTGCTGCTTTTCTGAGCTGCAGTGGTCAAACACACAAGGTCAACTTATTTTGTTTTTTACAGGTTAACAAATGACTCTCCTTCACTGAAGATCTGTATGGTACAGCAATACTGTCTACAGCAACCTACGGGGTATCCATTTTAATACTGGTAAGTATATCAATTTTATTTAATCTGTTCCTTTTTTCTTGTTCCTTTTTTCATAAGAGTGCAAATCCAACTGATGATTCGAAAAAGTAGGTGACATGTACATCACATAATATTTGTACAACACATCACACTACACACTGTATTGCAATTTGCAGCTACAGCCATGCCAGTGTTGAAAAAAGTTTGACACAGGTCGTGACTTGACTTGACAAGATGTGGTTTTAAAATGTAACTTGAGTCAAGACACAGAGACACTGACACAGTGTATTGGTTACAGCCTGGTACTAAATTTAATTGTGAGGTGATGATTTGGTCTTCATGTGACTTCAGTGGGATAGCTTGCTATCTGTTAATCAGCATATATAATGGGGTGTAACAGCCATGGCTTAAACATAATGTGTTACTGCTGCACTCAAGGTGTAATAAGTCCTTCATTTCTTTTAATAGAAAACTTCTTGATGCTTTGTGGTGTCATAGCTGCCTTATCCAAATAACTTGTTCAACATCATACCCCCTTGGGCTGGCAGACATGCAACAAATAGTATGAATTGATTATGACCATGACCATCATTACTGGACTGGAGAAGGATGCAGATACACTCTGTGAAGAATTAACCAAACAATGAACCATTAATGAGATCTAATTGCAAATGATAATCCCCCCCCCCAAAAAATACTTACCTTCACTGGCTTGAGAGTATTACAATTTCACAATTTCTCATCAAGCACAGGAATGTGCACACCAACAGTATGTGACCTGTGATACAAAACAATACAATGACTACATGTATATATGTGTCGATCCCCCCAAAAAATGCATAGATATATATTATACCGTGCCACTATAGTTAGAGTTGAATACCCCATTTAAGGTTAAATCTCAAATTTTGCACCTTAATAACTTTGTAACTGTACAATGGATTTGCAAGAAATTTGGAATGCATGGTCTGGTACCACAGATCTCTGGATCTGGTAAGTTGTGTTCTGGTCGGATGTACGGTTGCAGGGCTACAGTGCACCAAAAAACAGATAAATTACAGATGTGTGTGCATTTCTTTGCTTCCACCTACAGCCCGCACAGTTTGTGTGATTGGTCCCAAAACTTCAGGGAACATGCATCCAATTTCCCCGGTGTGCCTTTCGAAGATTTCATGAAAAAATATTAAACGGTTCAAAAGCTATTTAAAAAACCCTGAATCCCATTATAGTCTATGGGAAAAGTTAACAACAAATGCGACACTTTCGCAAATGCAGTTTTACTGTCTAAATTACCCTTTACTTTCTTGAGTCAGCCATTTTTTTTGTCAGTTACAGCTCAGAAAAATGCTTGGCATTTAAATTTGGGACCCTCTAGGGACACAATTCTTGTTGTGTTCACTAGTCAAGTCCTGAGGATGCTATCCATGTCTTTTTTGAGAGGTTAAACCCCCAGAAACATGTTTTAAAATTTTTTGTAAAAAGTAGTGTTGCAAAGTACTTTCGCTAATGCGACACTTTCGTGATTTTTTTTGTGAAAGTGTTGTGATTTGCAAAATTAATTTGAGAATGTATGGCCAAAATAACAGGAAATCTTTGCCACCCTGCTGCAAAACAACAGTTTGGTCTTTTGGGCTGAAATTTGCAGTGAAGAAAGCCAGTATCCCTCAGATGTGTCTTGTGCTGGATTGGTGCCAAAATATTACTGGGCTGCAAAGTTACGGCACTCTGAAGGTGATGGGTAGTCCCATAGGATAACATTACGGCATCCGCTGCACATTTCGGGTCCTGTATCTTGAGAACAGTTCGAGATACAGACTTTTCGTCACAAAAATGCTTAGTCCCCTGATGGGGGGGGAAGGGTGAGGGGGCTCAATATAAAACTATCCTGGAAAGTCATAAATAATATGAGATTTTTATTTTTTTTCTATGTCGTACGGCTCCTGAGATATAAGCAATTTAGTATTCCAAGTGCTTATTTTCTGGTCCAAGGGGCATTATTATGCCCACATTCTTTGTATTCACTGTGCTTTGGAATGTACCTTTTTGAGACACAAAGCATGTGCTTTTGCATTAATTTTACCGTTAGCGTTTGTAGTTAAGTTTCCGCTTGCATTCCCGTTACTGTTTGCATTAGCGTTTCTATTTGCATCACCGTGTGCATTACCATTTGCATTTGCGTTTGCGCTTGCATTTGTGTTACTGTTTAATTTTGCATCACTGTTGGCTTTCCCGTTACCATTTCAATTTGCATTACCATTTGCATTTCCACTACCATTTTCATTAGTGTTTCCATTTACATCGCGTAATGCACTACCGTTTGCACTTGTGTTTGTGTTTTCATTTGTGTTACTGTTTCCTTTTGTGTCACTGTTGGCATTACTGTTACCGTTTGCGTTTTCATTTTCATTTGCGTTACCATTTGCATTTTCGTTATCGTTTGCGTTACCATTTGAGCTTGTGTTTCCATTACCATTAGCGTTTGCATTTGCGCTTGCATTTCTGTTATCGTTTGCATTACTGTTTCCTTGTGCATCACCATTGGTGTTACCATTACTGTTTGTGCTTGCATTTCCATTTGTGTTACCATTACCATTTGTGTTTTGTTAGCGTTTGTGTTATCATTTGTGTTTGTGTTTATGTTTGTGCTTGTGTTTATGTTACTGTTTCGTTACTGTTTCTGTTTGTGTTTGTGTTTTGTTTGCATTACTGTTTCCTTTTGTGTCACCAGTGGTGTTACCATTACTGTTTGTGTTTGCATTTGTGTTTCCGTTTGCATTACCATTACCGTTGCATTTTCATTACCATTTGCATTTCCTTTATCATTAGCATTTGCATTTATGCTTGCATTTCATTATCGTTTGCATTACTGTTTCCTTTTGCATCACCGTTGGCATTACCATTTGCATTTGTGTTTCTATTTGCATTACTATTACCGTTTACATTTTCACTAATGTTTGCGTTTACATTTGTGCTTGAATTTACATTGCTGTTTTTGTTACCGTTTCTGTTTGCATTTGTGCTTGTGTTTGTATTACTGTTTCTTTTTGCATCACCATTGGTGTTACTGTTTGTGTTTTGGTTTGTGTTTGCTCTTGTGTTTCCATTACTGTTTCTGTTTCTGTCACCGTTACTGTTACCATTAGCATTTGCAGTGCCATTTGTGTTACTATTTGCATTTCTGTTTGCGTTACCATAACAGTTAGCGTTTGCATTTGACTTCACATTTGTGTTCCCATTACCCTGACTATTAGCATTTGTGTTTCAGTCACCAATACCGTTACTATTACCATAAGCATTACTGTCACAGTTATTATGCAGAAATGGCCAGCATGGTGGGAGCACGGGGCCCTTTTACCAACACATACCACTGACTATTTATAGTGCACATTCTCAAAAAGAAGGGAAATCAATGGCAAAAAACTATGTTAATGTATCAGTTAGGGTTGTTCCACAGTGACAAAAGCAGGGAAATTTGGTGTTAGGGTTACCATCCCTTGCACCCCACCCCCACCAACAGGCATCGGGGTGTGTGCTGGGGTCATCGGGTCTAACTCTCACCCCATTCTCCTATACTGCACCATCTCAGCTTCTTTACACATGGGATGGGGTGAGAGTTAGGTCAAGGACCACTGCTCACACCCGATGCCTGTTGGTTGGGGCGGTGGGTGTGGGATGCAAGGGTGGTAACCCTGACACCAAATTTCCCTGCTTTTGTTGCTGTGGAACAACTCTAACTGATGGTAACAGAGTTTTTGCCATGAATATATATATATATATATATATATATATATATAGTATGGTAGAGGAGCCCTTTTAAGGTTAAAGGGTCAAAGTGTACACCCTAATAACTGTGCGACTGTTCAATGTATTTGCCTGAAATTTGGAATGCACAATCAAAAACCATACACCTTGTGATCTGCCAAGTTTCGTACTGGTGAGATATACAGCTGTGGAGTTATTAAGCGTGATTTGTGCGCACATTTACGCTATATGGTGAATTCTTTGCTCATGCCTACAGGTTGCACAGTTTGTGAGAGTGGTCTTAAAACTTCAGGATCATGCTGCTAAGGCACCGATGTGCCTTTTGAAGATTTCATGATAAAATATTGAATGGTTCAAAGTTATTCAAAAACAAGTTCCCATTATAAGTCAATGGCAAAGTTAACAAAAGTTTGACACTTCGCAAATGCACTTTTACTGTCGCAAATGGCCCTAGTACTTTCTAAATCCACCATTTTGTTTTCAGTTGGTGATCAGAAAAATGCTTGGCATTTAAAACTGGGACCATCTAGGGACACAATTCATTTTGTATTCACCTAGTGGAGCCTGAGGATGCTAGCCATGTATTTATTTTGGGGTTAAACAGCCCAGAAATATGTTTTCAAAGTTCTGGAAAAGTACTTTCAAGAAAGTACTTTTGTGCTCACGACACTTTCACAAATCTGTGTGAAAACTTTCGTAAATCATGAAAGTACTTTGCAACACTATGGCCAAAATGACAGGAGTTCTTTGCCACCTTGCTGCAAAAGAATGGTTAGGTATTTTGGCCTGAAATTTAGAGAGAACGCAGCCAATATCTCACAGAAGTGCCTTTTGGTGGTTTGGTGAAAAAATATTGCATGTCTGCAATGTTTCGTTACTCTGAAGTTGGCATTTTCTCCCATAGACTAACATGGTGGTGTACGCCGCGCCTTTCAGGGCTCGTATCTCGAAAACGATGCAAGATACCGATTTTTTGTTGAGAGCTACATAGCCCTATGGGCTATGTAAAGGCAAAATCCTAGCCAGGGAAAATCATGATTTTTGTGAAATTTTAATTTTTTTTCTACCTCGTGCAGTTGCTGAGATGTTAGCAATTAAGTACTTACAATGCTCGTTTTCATCTTTGATGCCCATTACAATGCATACATTCTTTGTACACACTGTGTTTCTCTATGCACCTGTTTGGCAAAAACAGGGTATGCGCTTCCATTACTGTTGCAGTTACTGTTTCAACTTGCGTTTCTGTACCCATTTGAGTTTATGTTCCCATGTACGCCACCGTGTGCATTACCCTTTGCATTGTCATTTGCGCTTGCATTTTTGTTACTGTTACCATTTGCATTTACACTACTGTTTCTCTTTATGTTTTGTTTGAGTCACCGTGCTCATTGCCATTTCTGTTTACGGCAGACCTTTCATTTACATTTCCGTTTCTCTTTCGTTTTGCATCTTCCTTGCTGTTACTGTTATGATTTGCATTTGCAATTCCTTTACTGTGCCTGTGCACATTACAGTTTGTGTTTCCATATGCACTTGCGTTTCCTTTTGCGTTTCTGTTTGCTTTGTGTGTTATTGTTGCTGTTACCATTACCATTTGCATTTACAATTGCAGTACTGTGCCCTTACGCATTTTGGTTTGCGTTCCATATGCACTTATGTTCCGCTTCCATTTCTGTTTCCTTTGGTGTTATTCTTCCTATTATCTTTACCATTTGCATTTACAATTCTGGTACCATGCCTGTGCGCATTACGGTTTGCATTTACGTGTGCACTTGCATTCGTGTTTCCGTTTCTGTTCCCCTTCACCTTCTTTTTGCTGTGACACTTAACATTTCTATTTTAAATACCGCTGCCATCACTGTTTGCATTACCAGTTGCATTTTTGTACGCGCTTCAAAGTCCATTTGTGTCATTGTTCGCTTAGGCGTCACTTTGCGCTTGCGTTTCTATTAACGTTTCCTTTACCATTTCCATTTGCATTACCATGTGTGCCACTGTTGGCGCTTCTGTTTGCATTGCTGTTCCTGTTACTATGTTACAAGACATCACGTGGCGGAGCCCCGCGCTCCCACTGCTGCATTACATTCACTATTTCTCATCATCATTCTAAAAAAGAAGGGAAATTAGAGGCAAAAACTCAGTTTAATGCATCAGTTAGGGTTGTTCCACAGTGGAAAAAGTGAGGAAATTTGGTGTTAAGGTTAAAAAAAAAACCTTGGACCCCCCACAGCCCACCCCCCCAACCGGCATCGTGGTGTGCCATGGGGTCGTGGGTCTAACTCTCACCTTATTTTCCACACCTCAGATTCTTTACATATGTGATGGGGTGTGAGTTAGGGCCGATGATCCCATGGCACACCACGATGCCAGTTGGGGGTGGGCTGTGGGGATTCAAGGGGGTTTTCAACCTTAACACAGAATTTCCTCACTTTGTCAGTGGGAACAACCCTAACTGATGCATTAAATGGAGTTTTGCCTCTAATATATATATATATATATATATATATATATATATATATATATATATATATCTTAACTCTCCAAGGGTACTATTAGTGTACACACAAGGGCATCCTTCCAGTTGAGGTGACTGCAGCACACTTTGGGCAACCAATGGTTCTCAGTGTCATCATTTGGGATGGTAAACTCAATGGTCATGTTATCCCTCCTTTATACAGTTCGGCAAGACACTGTGCATCATCACATCATCATCACAGTAAGGTCAATCAACAACAGCAATACATGTAATTGCAACAGCAGCAGCATTTCTTGTTACACTTCCATTTCACTTCATCATGGACACAAGACAGTTGCATTTTGGGGATGCACATTAATTCTGGTGACTGTGTGTGAGCACTGCGTGCATGACTGAGTGTGCCATTAATTCTGGGAGACTGCATTTCTTGTTATGTTCCCATTTCACTTCATCAGGCACTGGGGAATTTTCTGGACACAAGACAGTTGTATTTTGGGGATGCACATTAATTCTGTTGACTGTGTGTTGTGAGTACATAATGTCTATTTCCAAAATAAATATTTTTGGAGCCTCAATAATGTTACCTTCTGTTGTGCTATCATGAAGTAGTTGTCAAAAGCAGGACTGATCAGGTGCAATTATGCTGTGCTAAACTGCATATGTGCAGTCAGTGTTCTTTCTTGTGCATGCAGACACTGTCCAGCTTCTTGCAAACATACAGTATATATGCTGACTTGTTACAGTATTTATGGTATAAAGAATAAAGATAAGAATATATAAGGTATATTTTATTTGTACCATCAGCAGCAGCGGATAACATGATATGATATGTTTTCAGAGACCTCATGCCAGTGTGCACCTCAGTCACTCACAGTGCAAACATGACTTTGTGTAGATAATAGCACAAAAAACTCATGCTTTTCAACAAACCGTACCCAGCAGACATAAAATATTGCTGAGGCACCCAAGATATTTTATGGTGTACAGACATTTTAAAGTCAGAATAAATAACAGGTCCTGCAGTCCACTGCCACAACACTGTGCTACCACTGGCGCCTTGTCATATTATGGTGTACATCAACTTGCTGCAAAACTGACACTGCCAGTGTAAACTAGAAAGACATCACTTATTCCAGAACAAAAAATGAAAAGAAGAATGGTGGTAGCATAGTGTGGTTGCAGTGAACTGGACCTTATATATTTTCTGACTTTATAATGTCTGTACACAATGAAATATTTGGGTGCCTCAGCAATACTTCATGTCTGTTGGGTACGGTTTGTTGAAAAACAGGATTTTTTGGTGTATGATCTCCTAAAAGTCATATGTGCACTGTGTGACTGAGGTGCACTCTGGCCTGAGATCTCTGAAAAAATATATCACTTAGTCCACTGCTGCTGATGGTACATATAAAATATATGTTATATATTCTTATCTTTATTCTTTATACCATAAATACTGTGACAAATCAGCACATATATGTTTGCAAGAAGCTGGACAGTGTCTGCAGTCCACACACAGGAAAGAACACTGACTGCACACATGCAGTTTAGCACAGTATACTTGCACTGCTCAGTCCTGCTTTTCCCCAAACACTCTATGACAGAAAGCGAACATTACTGAGGCATCAAAAATATGTCAGGATAAACATTCTTAACTTGGATTATAACAGGGCAATAAGGAGCACACTGCACTATATGGATGGCTGCTGGTGCACAATACCTGGCTTCTAAAGTGCAAGGCAAACACACTTAGCCAGCAGTCCATATGAATACATGCCAATAAATAACATTCAATGATACTACAACTTTATTGATGGCAAAACAAAGCTCACACAAATGACCACTGTGCTTTGCCGTTTAAGCCTTCATTAGGCACACCACTGACTGAAGGCCTAATCAGCAACATGCCTGCCTTACTGCCTTCTCTAAGAGAAGCAGGGAAGGCAGTAAGGCAGGCAAAGACCCAAACTGAGGAAACACTAGCACAAACAGTAAAAGTAGGTGATAAGACTTTCTTAGATACATTAGTGAAATGAGAAAGTCCAGAGGGGTATTGCTAAGATCAAAGGGGATAAGGGGGGCATGTGAGGAGGAGGACCATGTAAAAGCATCTATCCTAAATAGATACTTATGCTCAGTATTTACTGAAGAGAAGGTAGGGTGGGGGGCCCACAGCTCAGCACCATGGACACATGAGGGAGGGAGGTATGCACTAGTCCCTTCAAAGAAGAAAGGGTCCTACAAGAGCTTGACAAGCTTAGGGTGGACAAGGCAATGGGACCTGATGGCATACATCCCAGGGTACTAAAGGACCTAAGGGTGGAACTAGCAGAGCCATTATCAGAACTGTTTAGTGAGACTCTGAGCACTGGAGAAGTCCCAGAAGATTGGAGAAGGGCTCATGTGATCCCACTCTAAAATAGTGGTAGCAGGGAGGAGGCAGGGAACTACAGACCAGTCACTCTTATCTCAGTAGTGGGCAAGATTATGGAGGCACTCCTTAAGGAAAGGATAGCACAACACCTGGAATCCATAGGAGCAAAGGACCCAAGACAGCATGGGTTTACAACAGGAAGATCCAGTCAAACTAATCTCATAGATTTCTTTGACTGGGTAACCAGAGTGGTGGACCAAGGGGGAGCAGTTGATGTCACCTACCTTGACTTCAGCAAAGCTTTCGATACTGTTCCACATAGAAGATAGATTAATAAGCTGGGTAGGCTCGGGGTGGGTCAGACGTCTGTCAACTGGGTGGCAAACTGCTTGACAGGCAGAAAACAGAGAGTAGTGGTAAATGGTATACAGTCAGAAGAGGTGCAAGTCACAAGTAGGGTACCTCAGGGATAAGTTCTGGGGCCAGTCCTCTTCAATATCTTCATCAGTGACATTGCAGATGGACTGGAAGGTAAGTTTTGTCTGTTTGCAGATGACACCAAAATCTGCAATGGTGTAGATGATCCAGATGGGGTGGGCAAAATGAGAAGAGATCTGGATAAACTGGCAAAATGGTTGAAAGAGTAGCAACTGGGGTTTAACGCAAAGAAGAGCAAGATAATGCACATAGGGAAAAGAAGCCATGAAGCCACCTATAGGCTGGGAGGGAAGTTGCTGGCAGTCACATGGGAAGAAAGAGACTTGGGCATCATCATCACAGATGACCTGAAATCATCCAAGCAAACCACTAAAGTAGTAGGTAACACTAGGGGGATGTTGGGGTGTATTAGTAGGGGTATCACAAGCCATAAGAGGCAGTAAAAATTCCTCTTTACAAGACACTGGTTAGGTCCCATCTGAGTACTGCATGCAGTACTGGAGGCCACCTTGACAAGGACATTAACAAAGTGGAGGCAGTCCAGAGAAGGGCAACCAAATGGTGGAGGGACTGATCAGAAAACATATGAGGACAGATTAATGGAGCTCAACATGTATACCCTAGAGCAAAGGAGGAGAGAGGTGATATTATCAAAACATTCAAACAGCTTAAGGGCATTAACAAGCTGAAAGAGTCTAACATGTTTCAATATAAGAAAAATAGCAGGACAAGAGGACACAGCATGAGATTAGAGGGAGGCTGATTAAGGGGTAATGTGAGGAAGTTCTTTTTCACAGAAAGGATGGTGGATGCATGGAACGGCCTACCTCAGGAAGTGGTGGATATGAATACAGTGCAGGTCTTCAAACAGGCATGGGATAGACATAAGGGAGCAATACAGATGAGTATGAATATATAGGCTAATGACAGAGCAAAGGCCGGTGGCACATCCATAAAGTAGAAAAAGAAATGGGCAGACTGGATGGGCCTTGTGGTCCTTATCTGCCATCAACTTCTATGTTTCTATGTTTCATTACTGTGTGCCTTGTTTTGTCATAAATACAGTTGCAATACCAGTGAAACCTTTTTAGTGGTATCTATTCATATGGAGTTAAGTTATGGCTTTCTGGTTTTGTTAAAGGAGTAGTCAACACAAAATTTGGAAAAATACATATGTTATGCAGAGCACTTCTGATTTGTATGTAAAGTCCTACTGCGTCTTTCCCCCTCTCTGCTATTAGGATTTTTTACTAAATTAGCCTGCTACCTTTATGGTAGTTTTATGAGCCCTGTGGATCTTCTTCATGTAAAATCGGTTTATTGCCTTCATCGCTTTGACATTGCACCCTGTGTCATGTGACAATGATGTAGCATAGCCCATAGATTTACCATAAGCACAACAGCAAAGCTGTGTAACTGTTCTTCTGCACTGACACCAAGTAGCAACTGTTACAGTTTATCATACACCTCAGAGCTCAGACCTAGGTGAGTGGAGTTTCTGTATGAAAACTGCTAGTCAGTTACACAGCTCTGCTGTTATGATTGTGAACTGTGCATATGGTAAATCAATGGACTATGCTACATCACTGTCTGTCACATGACACAGGGTGCATTGTTGGAGCGATAAAGGCAATAAAGCGATTTAACATGATGACTCAATTTACTAATTTAGTAAAACCTAATAGCAGAGAGAGAGAAGGACACACTAGGGGAAGGACTTTACATGCACATCAAAGTGCTCTACATAACATACACTGTTTCAAATTTGGGTTGGACTACTCCTTTAAGTTGAAATAATGATGGCAGATACAAACCATTTTAACTTAAAACAAGGAAAACCAAAACAGCACACACGCACACTTAACAGAAGGGGGAGCAGGAGACAAAGTGTCACACATACAGAAGACAACAAAAAAGGGCATAATTACATACAAGGGGTAGTGGGGGAATGCATTTTATAAGACAGCAGGGAGGGTGGTGGTCACATGGTGGGAGGAAAAAAAAACTAGTGTGGGATCCCCTGGTGGTCCAGCAGCAGTTGGAACATGGACACAATCTCCAATTGATGTCCCTCTATCTGGTCCAACTGCTGCTGGACAGCACTCACCCTCTCATTTGTCTCATCAACAGCACTCCACAGAACTATGATGTCTATCTGACTTACAGGCAGTTCTTTGGGGTCCACAGGTGCTACAGCTGCTGGTGGTGGGGGTGGTACTGGTGGAGCAGCAGGTGCTGCTGTGACCCTCCTCCTCTTAGGGCCATGCACAGCCATGCCCTCTGCCACAGAAGGGCCAGCAGGTGCAGGCCTGGCCTGGCCCATTCTGTGGCAACCTGCCACTTCACCTGGTGGTGGTTTATCATGTGGGTGCACTGGCATCCATTCCCCAGGTGAGTCCCCCGTGGGCCACGGTGCATCTCCACCCTACAAATCCTGCACCTGACTAGGCTGCTGTCCCTCAACACAATCAAAAAACTCCCAAACTGGGGAGGTGCAGGGAGGACTAGGCACAGGTGGGGGGGCCAGATGCACTGGCAGCCTGGTCACGGTGCTCAGGCTCCACACTTGGGGCTGGGGCACAGGCACATCCTACTCTGCGTCAGTTGGAGCTGGAGTTGGTGCTGGAGGTGGTGGTGGTGGTACAACTGCCTGAGGAGGTGCTGGTCCTGCTTCCGAGGGGGGGCCCAAGATTTTTGTATGGTCCAACATGAACGGGCCATGCCCCCCACATGTGTGCACTCCTCCCTTGCCAATCCTATGATGCAGTCCCAGAACTGCCCCCACCCCAGACATTCCCTGACCCTGGTCCATCTCTTCTCCACCCACTCAACTGCCCTCCCTCCATCTGAGCAATGACACAAAACACTCACACACAACACACACACAACACAGGTACACACATAGTCAGACACAAACAAACAACAACTTATAAAAGTAAGAAAAAAAGAAGTTCATAGCAAGAACATATTAAGTACAACAAGTGTCTACACAAAACGCACAAAAAAATGTAGCTTTCAAAAAATCTGCTAGATCTCAGTCTCTAGATCTCCTCCTAACTGCTCTAGTCTCACACACCTTCACTGCCTCCTCTCTCTCCCTCTGCACAGGAGAAAGTGAAACTATCTCCTTGCATAAGGCACTTTCTTCCTGCCTGGCTAAAGCAAGTGACTTACAGTACTGTAAGCCATGTGATGTGTGGGGGGGCAGCTGCCAAATCTGGAACACGAAGTGGATCCCTTCGCATCATAATGAGGAATGCAAAGTCTATTGAAAACAATGACTTTGCGTTACTTCACGTTGCCCCTCCAAGTGAAGAGCATTGAGATCAATCTACTTTGCATCACCTCGCCTTGTTATTGAGCTCCAAGATGATTTTTGCAGTGGTTCATGGGATTACAGGTCACATGGCTCTAGACTGTTCTGCCCAGCCTCAGTTCTGTCCTGGGGGTGGTGTGTGTCGGTAGTTGTAGGAGACAGTTTGCTCTCAGAGCTCTCTGTGATTCAAACCCTATAAAAGCTGTTAAAAAAGCCTTTTTGAGTTTTTTTGGCTCAAAATTTAGTGCATTGATTGTAGGAAACCCTCTTCTGCTCATACCATTGAGTGTTTATTGTTTGTGTGTGGATTTTCAATGTTAATTTAGAACATTCAGTCTGTGTACTGAAGTGTGCTTTGGGGGTGGGGCATATCTGTGGTGTAGTTAGATTAACTGGGACTTGGAGAAATAGGCAGTCTTTCTGTTTTGGTTATTTTTACTTGTATAACTGTGTTAAACTGTTAATGTACACACAGTAATATTGTAATTATTTTTTTCACATTTTGTTGCTGATTGTTGTGGTGCAGCAGTGCATATTTTCAGTGTGTTTAAAATATTTGGTTATATTAAGAAAATTTTCACTTGCTGTGTGAGTGTTACTTGTAGTGTGTGTGTGTGTGTGTGTGTGTGTGTGCGTGCGCGCGAGTGTGTGTGTGTGTGTGTGATGTGTACCATCAAATCAGACACATTTTATTGTGCCACACAGTAATTGCAGCAGTGTGAACCTGCTATATCCACTGCACCTGCGTGATCTGTTTGTACTGCTTTGTTGTGGTATCTTTACTGGCAGTGGACTGGAATGTTACTGCAGTGCACTGCTCCCCAAGTCACATCACAAGTCAGGATTTACATGTATCACATCATCAATCACAAAACTAAGTTTTTTCTAATTAGTTGCATGTAAGCTTGTTTTGTAGTATCTTTCAAGACTTCACCACTGTAGTCAATGTCATTGATACGGGTTTTTAAATTGGGGAGTTTTGTGATACAGGTCATCAGGGAAGTATAGCAGTAGGCATTTGCGTTCCCATTCAGTTTAATATAATTGGTTATCTCATGCCAGACACTCATCAAAACTCAGACTCTGAGAGAAATAAATTCACGTTCTTCATCATCATAGTTAGAGAAGTAAGTTTGTCATGGCAGTCATAAACATCATGGATTCCATGATGTTTGGTCTTTATTCAGGACTTCCATGACTTTCACTATTGTCATCAAAACGTAGCAATGATGACAGTGCCACAATATTTACTAATGTTTACTAATGATTTCATGAACAACTGATGGGTCACTAAAACCTCATCCATGACAAACTTGCATCCCTAATCATGGTCACAAATATGGTCACGATTTACGATCATTCATGTCATGAATCACAAAATTAATTTTTTTACTAGTTGGTTGCATGTAAGCCTGTTTTGTAGTATCTCTTGAGGCTCCACCACTGTAATCATTGATACAAGTTTTTAAATTGGGTAGTTTTATGATACAGCTCATCAGGGAAGTACAGTCGTAGGCATTCGCATTCCCGTACAGCATGTGACTTACAGTACTGTAAACCCGTGAGTGTAATGAGGAGCCTGGGGGCTGCCAATATGGTTGTCACTCCACCTTAATTTATGTTAAGGTGGAACATCAAAACAAAGTGATAATTAAATGGTGAAGTGAGCCTTTCATGTTGACCACTCCATGCAGCGGGCACTTTGCCAGTGGAATTTCAATTTGCTGCATCTCTAACTGCGCACATCACTGAGAGTGCCATTAATTCTAGGAGACTTTGCATTTCTTGTTGTGCTCTCATTTCACTTCAACAGCACTGGGGAATTTTCTGGACACAAGACAGTAGCATTTTGGGGATGCACATTAATTCTGGTGACTCTGTGTGTGGGGGGCTGCCAATATTGTTGCCACTTTGCCTTACTTCCCATTAAGGTGTAATAACAACGCAAAGTAATAATTACAAGGCAAAGTGAGCCTTTCATACTGGCCACTCCACATAGCGGAATTACAACTAGAAGTGCCCACTTCGCAGTCACTTTTCAGGTGAAATTTACATTCACTGCATCTCTAGTTTCGATGCATTACCTAAGTAGCCCCCAATGGTATTCTTAATATCGGAAACCTTGGCACCTGACGGAGATGTTGCATGTGTGTTAGCCTTCCTTCCCTCACATATCATGGAGTCCATGTATCTTAATATAGAGTCACCTATTACAATAATGTCTCTTTGTTTGGGTGATAACTCTGTGATGGCTGGCTCAGTATCTTGTTAATGTGCATTATTCCGAGTGTTAATGTTTGCCTTCTGTATTTCCATTTCTATGAGCTGTTCTATTAGAGTATTCCTATCTTTTCTTTTTCTCTTTAAATCCATCTCCTGTATTACTTTCTCTGGGGGAAGTTTAATTATGGCAGTCCTGTGAAACTCTCCCTCATTTCGAACACTACAATTTATGTCAGCTTTTTCCTAATCAAATGAACTGTCTCAATGCAGTGCTTTGTAATAAGCTGCTTGGGTGGGCACAATCTGCTTTTAATGAAATGCCACCAACAGTATGATTTCCAAATATTATAGCTAGGACATTAAAACAGCTATCAGTCAATAACTTAAAATAAAAACATGTTTTTCATCCAATTTGAAAAAGAACTATAAATTCAAATCATTATTGTTTATCAGTTAATGAAATAGTGCCTTGCATAACCTAAATGAACTGTCTCAATGCAAGGTTTTGCATTAAGCTGCTTGGATGGGCAAAATCTGCTTTAAATATAGTGCTGCCTGCAGTATGATTTCTGAATATTATAGAGAGGACACTGAGACTGGCATTAGTTTATAACTTTAAATCCCCAAAAAAATCAATGTTTTTATCCAGTTTAAAAGAGAACAGAAATTCAATTCATAATTGTTTAATCAATCAATAAAACAGTGTGCTTCTTGTTCAGATCCTTGCCAAATACAGTACATAACACATCACCACTGAAAATGCTCATGGAGAAGGGTTTCATTGTACTATCAAAAATGAGTGCTTTCTCATACCAGTCCAGCAACAAACACCTGGCTGCACCTTAATGGAAAATGTATACCCTTAATAAGTGCATTTGTCTGTATGGCAACAGACAACTCTTCCTATAGCTGTTTGGGATATACATTTTTGCTTTAGTTTGTTTTCACTGTGCATGCTAGTCCCTTGTAACTATTATGGGGTCTCCATTTTATGACTGTTGAAACCTCTTTGTCCATGAAAGCTATATTAACATATGAGAACATGATGTTACAGCACCCATTTATACCATGTATCTCTATGCTGAAAGTATAAATATCTTGAAAAAACTCTCTGGAAACACACACACTGAATGCAATTTAAAGGGAAAACCCTGCATGACAACTCAGACAGTTTTCAGAGCTAACTGAAGGTAAATATGGTATTTCACACCTTGCTGCAGCTTGTTTTGTTGTATTCTAATTAAGCATACAGGCATGCTGTGGCGTCTAAAGGGTGCTGACACATCATGTTCTCATATGCTAATACAGCTGTCATGGAAAATGAGATTTCAACAACAAACAGCTATATGAAAACCCTAATAACTACATGAAAAGATTGTCTGTTGACAAGGAAACAAAATTTACAAGATACAAGGGTGTAGTTTTCCTTTAACTTCCCATGGTTCAATATTTCAAAGGCAGAAATGTTTATCTTTGGTAAAATGAGCATTCATAGTCATAACTCTGTTTCCTTTCCATGACAGATCTAGGACTGGCTTTTCAAAGAGCTCTTAGATTGCTGCAATTTGCAGTGATCTAGGGCTGCAGTGAACTTTGGGTGCATCAGGGACCCTGTCTCCAGTTTTATAAAATTAGGGGTCCATGCCAAAGACCTAGGAATTGCCACATGGCTGTGCTAAACATTGGGCACCTGTGTGGAGTTTGATGGAGGATCCATCAACCCCCTGTGCAAGCCTACATGATCCATAGAGGTGGAGGAAGAGAGACTCTGGCTAGAAAAGGGGAAGTAGGGCTTCTGGGGCAGTGAGGTTCCACAGGGAATGAAGGGGGCATTGTGGCAGTTATAGGGAGTGGAGGATGGACCTCGCAGAGGTGCCATATGACATATTTGACAGCCAAGGGGACTAAGTTGGGGCAGTTGGCATAGCGAGACTATTATGCCACAGCTCCAGGAGGAAGCAGACCTGGCACCTGCTCCACAGGACTGTTGGTTCTGTGGAACAGGTGGCAGAGCTACTCCCACATGTGGCCATGTCATAGTAGTCTCACCATGTCAACTCTCTCTACCCGGTTCCCTCAGCTGTCAGATATATCATATGGCACCTCTGCCAGGTGCCTCCTCAGCTCCCTGTAACTGCTGCCATACCTCCCTCATGCCTTATGGCACCCTCACTGCCCCAGCAGCCCCCATTCCCCACCTTCCTGATCCAACAGCTCACTTGCTGTGCTGCAAAGTAGTGGTGCAGGGCCCGTAGACCACCTCCTGGCTGATCTAACATGAGCTCACAGTTTTGGCCATGGTGGGGCTTATAGAATCCCAAATAAGGGGATGGTGCAGCACCGCCATGGTGCACCTACCCTTGCCACCTGACCCACAGACACTTTTGCCACAAGGGTGGTGCAGGGGGCTTTGCAGCATGTCATCCTAATTTCACAGCAGCCAGCATTACAAAATCAGGAATGCCACAAACTATGATGGAAGGTGCCACTTGTGTTATACACCATTGGTGCAGGCACCTTGTGTCATAATTTATCCTTTGAAAATTGAGGCCCTAACTTTTGCCTCATCTGTCTGTAACCTGAATGTTGTTCTTGTTCCTGAACTTTTAATCTCGTACCTCAGGTATTTGTAATACTGTGTTTATCGCCTCCATAATATTGCATACTGTATGTATGCCACATCCTTGACCCCCACTCAGCTGAAATCCGTGACTTCCTTATGTGTTGCCTAAAATATTGCAACTCCCTCATTTATGGCCTCACCATCCACAACTGTTTAGACTCCAGTTTGTCCAAAATACATCTGTTCACCAAAAACTTTACACACATCACCACACCCACAATGACCTCATCTGGCTCACTGTCTTGAAAAAAAATCTAATTTAAAATTGCCCTACTAGAGTTCAAGATTAAATGCCAAAAATAGTGAGCACTAGGATAGTGGTGCATCTTGCTAAATAAATTACATAACTCCAAAAAAGTAGAGCACTCACCAACCTCTCAAGAATAGTAAGGGCACAGGTCCTTCAAAAAAATAAAAATATTTTTATTGAAATAAAAAAATGCCGCTCAGCTTGATGCATTTTGGTTACATACTTCATCAAAGACTGAAGAACAGTTAAAACCATGGCAGTTATATACCCATTTCAAATCATATCATTATAACGTCACACCTTTTAGTGAATCTAATTGACCTATCTTAAAACATCCATTTACATCAAAAACCACAGTGTTCACACTTTCTAGCCAAATTAAAAAAGTTAAATACACATAATAGCACCAAAATACTAGTAAAATTACTATAAATGTGCATTTAATTGAAAATACTAGATATTTCTGAGGGAGGGGTTGCAGAAAAGAAAAAGGAACTCCTCATTTATGGCCTGACCATCTACCACTGTTTAGACGCCAGTTTGTCCAAAGTACATCTGTTCACCAAAAAACTTACACACACACATCACCTCACCCAAAAGGACATCATCTGGCTCACTGTCTTGAAAAAAAATATTATTTAAAATTGCCCTTCTAGATTTCAAGATACTATATGGACTTCCTCTGTCTCTCTCAGTAATCTGGTCTCCTGTACTCTCTCTCTCTCTCACATTTTCTGAACTCCTCCACTTCTTACCTCCCTGTCAACCCTCCATGAACCTAATCACTATTAGTAAAGAGCTTTCTTCAGTGTTGCTCTAACAGTTTGGAACATTCTCCTTGCATCTCTCTATTATACTCTGTCTTGCTCTTTATATCCCTAAAATACATATTTTGTCTCCAGATTCCTAACCTCTGTCATCTACCACCCACTCTGTAGTAAATGAATGCTACCTGTGGTCTAATATCCACATAACTTCCTGCATTACTACAGGTATTTTTAGTAGAGCTGCAAAAGTTGTATACTGTCAGTTTGTGTTGTAAACTTGCCCTGATCATTTTGCTTTATCACTCTTGGTTTGGTCTTCTGTTAGATAAATTTTCTAAAATCTTTGTGAAGCAATTTGTATAAAATTTGCTGCACAAAATAATGATTGTAATGTGTTGCACTGTTTTGTAATTTATTGTACTGTAATATATATTTACTCAACAATAATATAAAAAGTATTCAAAAACTTGCAATACTATCACTGAAATCCATCAATAGTAGAGCTGGGTGAAATTAACAAATTCCACTTTCACTGAACATTTGTGAAATTTTGTGAAATTTTCTGAAAATGTTTACTTGGTTATAGCTCAGTCAGTAGTATAGCTAGAGGTCTCATGTATGGTATGTGTATTGTTTACGAGTCCCTAAAACAAGGCCAAGTTTCATGACATTTAAATGTGGGTCAGGCAGAGCTGCAGCTATGAATTTTGAGGCCACGGACAAGTCACTTGAAATGGGCCCATGTTTCCCAAACCAGCTAATGCCAGGGGTAATGCCAGCTCCTCAAGTGGGCCCCTCCTGAGCTCAGGGCCCCAGACAACTTCCCCACTTCCCCCCCATTACTGCAGCCCTGGGGTCAGGGATGTTATATGGGCTCAATGTCTGGCAATTTATTATTCATGTTTACATTTCTGAATTTTTTTCTATGCTTACAACTTGACATCCTTTGGAGGTAGACAAGAGAAAATTTATATGCATACATTTCCTGGAAGTATCATAGAAACTGCTAAATAGAGAGGGAACTGATTGCATAACTTGTAAGTTACAGTAGTTCAGAATTTGTCAAATTAATTATTTATTAAATTGTTTGAACATTTTCAGAACATTTGTATGTTTATAGTGCCACTGCTATTGCTGGTACACACTCAGTATTTGACATGCATATCAAAGTAAATACTGTATGTCCCAGAATCTAATTAAGCTGGATAAATGAGGTTTAGTAGGCTGACATTTATTGTGGATACTGAAAAATTACTAATTGCCAACATTTGCTTACAAATTGATAGGCACATAATAGGTAATGCCACTAAAATTCCACTTGTGGAATTTAACTTTCACAAAGTACTTTTCGCCATTGAATCTACTTACAGTACCTGCACTAGCATCATGGCTTTGCAATACCTCTATGACACTCCTGCAACAGCAATGCCCGGTATCATGCTCCATCATTACTAAAGATATCCAGCTACTTCTGAGCTCAGCTGAGCTGAGCTGGGCTCTCAGACAAGTCAGTGGGATGATTCAATAGCTATCTAGAGAACAGGACACAACAGGTCAAAATAAATGAAGTCCTAGCTGACAGCCATGAGGTACACTCATGAGTTCCACAAGGATCTATATTGGGCCCTTTGCCTTTCAGCCTCTTCCTTAACCACCTCCCCCCTGTCTGTTCTGGCAAAATTCTTCTTTATACAGACAACTTATAACAATCACACAGGAGTGTGGTGTGCTTATTTATGGAACACATACAAGCAGAGGTGATAAAGAAGTAAGTGCCTCAGCTGGGACTTGAACCCAGGCCACCCGGACTATCGTTCTGATTGTGCTAACCAGCTGCACCACTGAGACAACTGGAACCTAGGCTGTCCCCGGGCACATTACTCTTTCTCAAATGCACAACCCAATGGCAAAACAAATATTTACTTGTAGCAATCACACAGGAGTGTGGTGTGCATATTTATGGAACCCATACAAACAGAGGTGAGAAAGAACTACATGCCTTCTTTCTCACCTGTGTTTGTATGTGTTCTATAATTATGCATACCACACTCCTGTGTGTGTATGTATGAGAAAGAGTAATGTGCCTGGGGAGTGCCCAGGTTCCAGTTGTCTCAGTGGTGCAGCTGGTTAGCGCAATCAGAATGGCATTCCGGGCAGCCTGGGTTCAAGTCCCAGCTGAGGCACTTACTTCTTTCTCCCCTCTGTGTGTATGTGTTCCGTAAATATGTACACCTCACTCCTGTGTGATTGCTACAAGTAAATATTTGTGTTGCCACTGAGTTGTGTATTTGAGAAAGAGTAATGTGCTCAGGGACAGAACAGGTTCCAGTTGTCTCAGTGGCTCAGCTGGTTGGTGCAATTGGAACAGTATTTTGGGCAGCCTGGGTTCAACTCCCAGCTGAGGCACTTACCTTTTTTTCACCTCTGTTTGTTTATGTGGACAACGCAGTTATCTTTGCCAGTAGTCTGGACCCAGTCACTCTGGAGAAATGACTCCAGAGTAACATTACTGCAGTCAAAGCCCAGTTCATGGAGCATAAACTCCTCATGAACTATAAAAAGATGATGGTCGTGTTGTTTGCAAACCCCCACAATAAACTCAAATCACATCGACTAACAATCCATAATAGTGTCAACACCCCATTAGAAATAGTTTAAACCTTTAAATACCTAGGTAAGACTTGACTGCTCCCTTTCTTTCATCCACAATGTTGACTATGTCACCAAAGCAGTCAACACTATAATAGGCCTATTGCACCATTACAAACACTGCCTGACAACTGAGGCACTCTGTACTGCTGCCAACAGCAGCATAATTTCCTTCATAGACTATGGTCTAGTCATCTAAAGCACCATGTCAGACACCATGCTTAAAAGGGTTACCATTGTACTAAACAAAGTCTGCAGACTAGTCACAAGTGTGCACTGAGTTACTCATACATGTGACCTACATGCTCAGTCCTGCTGGCTGCACTTTAAAGGCAGGATAAAATACCAGACCTGTCTGCTAGCCCAAAAAAACTTTCTAGGTCTAACCCCCAGCTCACTAGCACCTTCTCACCCCAACGTCCAACACCCACAGGACTCAGGGCAAGTTCAGGTGGTCATACCACATCCCATTCCACTGTACATCCCAGCGACAAAGGACCTTCACCTGCCATGCCCCCAGCTGGCTTAATGGTCTCCCCTAGGACATCCTTGTTGAACCAAGGATTGATCTGTTTAAACGTAAGCTTTGCCAGCACCTCACTGCTCTTAGTGGCTGTGACTGCACTCCATAGTACAACCTCCCATTAGTCGCTAGTAGCTATCAGCACTTACACTCTGCTTGCCCTTGGTTTTGTCCCCCTCCCTACCATCCTCATCCACACCCTATCCCCTACTTGCCTTACCCTTCCCTCCATGCCGACATGCGCCTTTCACCCTGCACCCTCTCAAACCCTGGCAAATCTTCCTGGCTGCTCATAGCTTAGTTACATGTACTAACTTCTATAACTGAAGTGTCACGCTCAAACTAACTGGCTGTACTGCTTTTAGCTATGTATCCTGCCATTTTTTGTTTCATCTTATCATTATTGTATGTTACCTGTTTTGCTCAGATGTGGAACCTTTGTAAAAGAGCTTTCAGCATAAAGGTGTTGTAATTTGAGATCTCAATAAATAAATAAAATGAATAAACAATGACCTAGGTCACAACTAGTTGTAATTCTTGACGTTGCTTGACGCTACAGTATGCAAATAGTAAAAATATACATTGTTATCTGCAGGGTTGTTAAAGAGTCAGCAAGTGGCATTGTACAGAAACAATGTTCTCATGTGCATTTGCTTCACAAGTCATTTAGTCAGTGAGCTCAGTGATTATCTGGCATATTGCAAGAATTCAGGCTAGTTCACACTGATGTCCATAACTATCCTTCATGGTTCATCACTCAATATACTGACCTGACACTTGGTATCACTATACATTTACTATGGAACCTCCAATGAATGCTACCTTATTGCTACTTTACCCAGTCTTTACTTTCCTCTACAATGGCAACTCAAGTGTATGATTGGGCAAAGTGTATGGACATGAGTTCGACAGAAGTATGACAACATTCCACAATTTCACAAAAGCTCATGAAATTCAACTTTCATTATTGATGGTAATGTGGAATCTTTGGTTGCTTATACTGTAACTTTGCCAACCTTTGTGCAGGAGATTAGAAAGTTGACATACCACAGCACTGTTTTTTCCATATTGGCTTTTCTCCCCTGAACTGCAGCTTATCTCTCAGGGATATACCCTTTCACAGGGCTATACCCTGATCAGGCTGAATCCAGCCATCACTCAGTCCAATGGCCTACATAACCAGTATAGTGTTATGCTTGTGCAACTGTGTTACTATTTGTGGCTGTCTGCACTTTCTATTCCATGAGGAATTGCCACTCTGTATGGATACCAAAGGAAAGGAACCCTCAAAGAGGGTTCCACCCCTAGAGGTGCAGTGGGAAGGTTCCCTTGGCTAAAGGTACCTTAGGAAGAACCTCCCTGAGGAGAGGCAAGCTGCTGGAGGAGGAGGGGAGGATGGTGGGGCAAAGAAAAAATGCTTCAGAGGGTGGCTAGGAGGAATTGCTTATATAGCTCTGAAAGGGGGTATGACTGGGTGCTCACCCATTGAACTACAGGCATAGCCTTTCAATTCAATGGCCTCTACCATTAGTATAGTTTTATGCTTGTGCAACTGTGTTACTATGTTGTGGTTGTTCATACTCTCTATTCCATGAGGAATCACCAATCTGTAGGGGCAACAAATGGAAGGAACTTTTAAAGAGGGTTCCATCACTAGAGGTGCTGTGAAGGTTCCCTTGGCTAAAGTTACCTTAGGAAGAACCCCCAAAACGTTAGCAGTGATCATTGACTATGAGGTAGAGAAGCAGACTAAAGCAACAGGCTGCTTGATAATACATAGATGAGAAGCACAAGTTAGCAGAAACGCATGGATAAAATGGATTGCACTGATGACAGCAGGGCCTTCCTAAGGAGAGAGGAACTGCCAGCAGGGTCACCATCCTCCTCCTTCCAACAGTGGCACTTACCTAAATAAGCTAGGGAATACTACTAAAACTAAGTATTATGACCTTCGGCATGGAGCAGAGAAAAAAAAAAACTTTGAGGAGGATCCAAGACCTAAGTAGCCTTCCCTCCAGGCTTGGGGTATTTTTTTATTTAGTGATGGCTTTAGACGTAAATGCCTCCTCACTGCAGGAGAAGAGAATGCATCCTCAGTACAGGAGAAGGGAATGCCTAGGTACTTTAACTTACACAGTGCCTGGAGAAGGTACTTTAACTTACAGAATGCTCTCACTACAGGAGAAGGGAATACCTCCTCACACTGCATTTTTTTAAATGACTGAAAGGTTCAAAATAGTTGAATTCAGAAGCATACTTCTAAAATGCCTGCAGCTGAAATCTGAGACCAGGCAGCAATTGGAATAGCTAAAAGTTTCAGTATAGCAATGCAGCAGTTTGGTCTGGCTGAGCAAACACTGAAGAAATGGAGCAGAGTACACCAAACTCTTAATACTGAATGAATTCAGCTAGCATGGAGTGAAGTAACAGCAGAACTGTTGAACACACAGAGCACACAGGAGTGGCATGGGGAAGCCTTGACCAGGTGAAAATAATTAAGGTGGAAAGCACAGGAGACAGCAGGTAGGAAAACAGCAGTGGGAACTGAAACACACAATAATAATGCAATCAACTGAGGGCTTGCAAAATCCAGTGAGTAAATGGAAGCCTGAGAGTACAGGTACAGAGCAGCTTAATGTAAGGAAACAACAATATATAGCTAAAATACAAATAAACAGTGTATACACAGGGTGCTAAAAAACTAGAAGCCCAAAAGAAACACACAAAACAAACACAAGTACAGGAGCAAGAAGGAAACAAGCACACAAGGAAGCTCATAGAAGCCTGAGGCAAAGCAATACAAAACAAAAGCAGAACACAACAAACAGAAGTCCAGCACAAATCAAGCAGAGCCCAAGGCACAGAAATGTTTTGGGGGGGGCACCACCCCAGCATGCTCCAAGGGATAAAACAGACTGACAGAGCCTCTGGCTGACAAAGAAAAAGTGCTTCAGAGAGAGGCTGGGAGGAACTGCTTATATACTGTAGCTAAGAAAGGGGGCATGGCTGGTTGCTCATCCATTGAACTATAAGCATAGCATTTAAATTGGCTACTGGGTTTTTCTCCAACATTTCTTCACCCTCCTCCCATCTCTCCAGGTGGGGCAGTGCCTATGTCAGCCTCTCCCAGCCACAGCTTCCACTGCAGCAGAGGCAAGCTCCCTGGCCCAGCCACAGGGGATGCTGTGTTGGTGGACCCACTGCAAACCCTCCCTGATAGAGATGCATTACAGAGCAGCAGCTGTCTTGGACATGGCCTGACTCATGACATGACTTCCTGGGCTCTCTTCCAAACACAGGTCATCAGCATGGCAGCATGACCTTCTGCTGCTGAGCCATGGAGTGGCCTCAAAGCCTACTGTTTACTGTAGGATCAATGAATGTAACAAAATTAGTGATATTCTGTTCTCTAGTTTTAAAGTTACAGGGGTTTTAAATTCTACTGTTTACATAATTGCGAAATGAAATTTTTAAATTTCTGAAAGTTTTGAGGCTTATAACTCCATCTCCTTTAGAGACAGAGAGATCTCAAACTTGGTGCACATCTGTATGGACTTTGGCAAGTCATCATACCACAAATAGTGTAATGTGGACATATACTTTGTAAATTAGATGGCAATAACTGAAATCACAATTCTGTCAACATTTTGTGAAATTTTCATGGAAATTTCATGAAATTTTCAGAAACAAAATCATGATTTCACCAGAATTCCACTGGCAGAAGATACATTTTGCCCAGCCCTAATTGATAGTATTATGAGGTCTCATAATACTGTTGATGAACATCCACGATAGTATAATGGAATTGAACACCTAGCTTGCATCACACACTCTGTACACAACCGAAAGATGAGCTGGCTTTTCCTGTAACTATTGGGCACAGTAAAGCTAGCTGCAGTACAGCTGAGGAGAAACACAATTGGAACCACAGAAACCCTCCTCTTATGCCCCTTTCCTTCTGTCCCACTGCCCCTTGTTGGGGGGGAGGCTGAAGAGTTTGCATTCTTTTGGGGGCTGGGAGTGAAGGCTATGTGCTCAGAGAGAGTGGAAAGCAGAGGAAACATGCAATTCCACTTCCAGCCACAGAAAAAAACTGCTTTGGGAATTGTTGTTGTCTGTAGCTCCAGGCAGGAGCATAGAGGTAAACTCCTGTCTGGACTCATATGTTACAAAAAATACAAAAATATGGGACTGTATGTGACTCAGCTACAATCCTATCTCGAGGTTCTGGTGACATGTTGGAACCTTTCACGCTTCGCTCTTGAAGTTCACGTCACCAGAACCCCTCAATGGAATTATAGGCTCATAATACACAGTGCCCCATATATTACTCTGTTTGTATTATATTGTGTTGCACCCCTTCCTATGATCCAGATGCATAATCATTAATAGGCAGGTACCTAATATATGTCCTTAGTATCCCTTGTTAAACCCTACCCACTGTTAAAACTTCCTATGTGTTTCTCTAGGACATACTTTACCCAGCACAGACTGTGGACTTCACCCTCCATAAACCTTGATGTTAATGTTTTTCCATTTCAGTGGAAGTGCATTTAGCCCATTTCTAGCAAGCAGTGATGGCTGATTTCTTTGGACAACAGTAAAGGCAGGACACACATTTGGCTTCCTAGTTAAATGTGTACTATGGTTTGGTATGCAAATTTATGGACTCACTCATCCATATCTTGAGCTTTATTTGCGTCACTTTAAGGGGACTTCTTTGTTAATGACTTCCAGAGGATCTTTATGACTAAAACATGACCTATCAGTGTCTACTTATATTCATGTACAGTATGTTTATTATTCATGCCTAAGCCAGCTTTAATCCTTTCTGCTGAGCCGTGAACTGAACTTAATGTAGAACATGGGGTATTAGTATTACTGTTTCATCTTGGATTTAGTCACTGCCACTGGTATTGCATTTGGTTTGGTATGATTCAAATTAGTTGTTCTTCCAATGACTTAATAAGTGCAAAATCACATATATACCAATAGTGTAGTGTATCATAGGAAGTACTGTTTATGTAAAAACATAAGAGACTTTAGACTGCTTTAAACGGAAGTGTATGGTAACAAAAGACCTCTCACACAATCTGAAAGGTTTAGAACAGACCTGCAACCTAGTATGTTCACTCTGATGCTCATTTTAGGTTGTTAAGACCTTGATTTGTAGGTGTATAGCACCTTTTTCTGCATTGTGGCACAGAGTGCATTTCTTTTTTTTCATAGAGCTTTTGCTAGCTCTGGGATGCTGGCAGGGCTCTTCAGCAACTGCTCCCCTCCCTGACCAGTGACTACCTCCCATGAGGACTCACCTGCCTCATGATTCCCCTATGGCTTACCCTAAGTGGCAGGGCCAGGAGATGGAAGGCTGTCCTCCACTCCCATGGTCCCAATCCAGTTCCATGGCAAGCATGTGGGGTGATGGCATGGGCCAGAGCAGGTGAGTGGGGCATCCTGTTTGCATAGCCCCCAAGTTTTCCCAGGTTTTCTTCTGCATCCTCAGGTAGGTACACCTGTACTGGTATGGGTATGCAGCATGAAGATGCTACATGCACTGTCTAACCCTCTGAGACACAACTGAATGCTGTGCCACCTAGCCTCCACTGGGTGGCAGCCAAGCAGCATCATGTGCTGTCCTCCTTCCCTGAAGTAGGAGAGCCATCTATGGATGCTCAATACTCTTTCCCCAATCTAGCCTGTGAGTGACCACGGCCTGTTCCTGAACCTGTGTTGCTGGCATGGCAGAAGGTAAGGCGTCTAGTGCCTCAGCCTTCTGTGCCACTGGGCTGGCTTATACAGTGGTTTTCTAAGATGACTACTTGCATCACAATGAAAACATTGCAGCAACTATTTTCCAGACCAGGCTTGATAGGAGTGATTTTCATTTCACAACATAGAAGCCATCTATTTTTTGAACACTCTATTTTTTGCCACTTAAGGTCCTAATAAAGTCTGGGCTTCCTCTCACCACTACCAGTGGCTTTTTACATAAGAGGAGCTCCTCTACACACCTCCTAAAGCACTCAAAATGCAACTAGACCATGCAACTTGACCAGCTCACTACTGCACTGACACTGAACACTGCTTGTTAATGTCACGTCAAAAGCACCCCCATTATAGACACATGTGCTCCCAGTGAGGGCAGAAGATTTCTTAGATATGTTCTGTCTGATATGAGGGTGGGGAAGAATGCTGTCTTCTTGACTGATCTCCATTTTATCACCATTTTGATCAGTCTTGATCTTTCCACAAGGGCAGTGGAACAATAGTGACCATCATCCCCTAGGTGCACTGTGTGGGTATCTTTCCCTCTGCTGTGAAGCCCAAACTATACTGCTACAGTATCTGTGGTCACTCTGATGGCAGTATCATAGTGGGTGTTGCAAAATTCTCAACCTGCAGGGTAGAAGAACCTCTTCTGTGATGCTAAATCTTGCAGCCCATGTTAGTGTCCCAGGCTCGGACACAAGCCAGGGTCAACAGCATAACAAGTGACCTTTCACTACCTTGCCATCTGGCCATCCAATTTTTATGTTCGTGTTTGCAATTGCCCAAAGTGAACATGTTGCTGCAAAAGTGGATTTGAGAGGTGTTTTCTGTTGGTCCAATGCAGGGCAGTCTGCAGGGGGCTCAACAGTGTCAGACCAAATATCAGCCAGGCTGATTATGACAATCTTCTAAGGTTGCTGGGCAGACACTTCGCAGAGTTCAAAGAAAAGAGCCACCTGCATCACAAGAGTGGCTCTTTCCTGGAGCTACATGACACTGCCCAGCAAGCACAGCTAATCAGTATCATGATCAGCCTGCACCTCATCCCCTCCCAATGTAACCTCCTAGTGCCAAATATCCCTCCTGCCTCCCAATTCCTGCCCCAGCACCCTGTGAATAATAATGCATCTCCCTCCCATTGCTAAGTATCCCACCCAGCTCCTGATTCTTCTCACAGTGCCCTATGAATAGTAAGGCAATTCCTTCCCAATGCCAAATATTCCTGCAACATCCTGATTTTTCTTCTGATGGACAGTGAATAATAACACAACTCCTACCTGAAATAAAGAAAACTATCCTTCATAGCCTTTTTCCCACACACTCTGAAAAAGAAAATGGTCCATCGATGTCTGGTTGCTGCTGCCGCCCCCACCGCCATTACTCTCCCCATCTGACCCCTACTAAGTACCTATGACCCACACCCTCTACCACTTACTTACCTACAAGGGGTCAAGTGTCGTAATCATTTCTGGACTAAAGGCACATCTTCACTCTTTAGTGCCAGACTAAGAACTGAGGAAATCAGGTAGCTGCAGTCAATGTAATTCAATATCTTCAAGTTTATTTCACCAGGAAAGCTCTATTGAGCAAGCTCAATTTACAAGGAGGTCCTGCCACAGGCAAAACACAGACAACAAATACAATACAATAAAATAATAAGACATGAACCAGGGCTAATGCAGGAGGGTGAACAATACAAAACAAATTATACAGTGAAATATCATGTGTTTCAAACTTATACTCATAACTTTGTCAGTTTTAAATATTTTTCCCCCAAATTTTCAACATGGTCTGTTTGGGACCCCACCTCATTAACAACATAGGCAAAATCTGTCAAATCTGATCTGAAAGATGATTTCACAGTCACTCCACAAATCACCTTTGAGGTTGGATTTGAACATTTTCAGCCACTGGGTTCATGAGATGGAATCATAAGAATATTATGTTAAAAGTTGGGGTCAAAATATTAAAAACTTTGCCGAGATGCTCCGGGGTCAAAATATTGAAAAAACAACGTCATGAAGGTACATTGACATTTTTCAATGCTTGCTTATAACTTCAATATTTTGACCCCAAATTTTCAACATAGCATTTTTTTCGCACCACCTCATGAATGTGACAGGTGTTGTTTTTCAAATCCAGGTGAAAATGTTTTTTGCTCTTGTGGCACAAAATGACATTTTAGCTAGTATTTTATAAATGACATCTACTATATTCAGAAGGAGGAGTCATGGAAAGACTATATTGAAGATGTGGGGTCAAAATGTCACCAGACAATACAGTTGTGAAGAAACATTGAATTTTTTCAATGCTTACTCATAAAATTTCCATGCGTGCAGATTTTGGCCTCCAGTTTTCAACATAGTCTCTTATTTCCACCTCATAGAACATGAGAGGTGTCATTTCAAATCTCCTCTGAAACATGTTTTGCATTTGCTTCATGAAGTCACCTTTTGAATGGGATTTTAAAATTCCACCTGCTGTGATCATAAGGTGGGGTCATAAAACAACAGTGTTGAAAATTGAGTCAAATGTCAAAAACAACAAAGTTAGGAGGAAACATTAAATGCTTTCAAAATTTACTCATAACTTTGTGATTTTTGCAGATTTGGACCCCAAATGTGCACATACCCCCTTTTATTCTGCCTGATGAGATGTGACATCGTCATTTTTTCAACTCCCTTTGAAATGTGTTTTACAGTCACATAGAAACATAGAATTAGATGGCAGATAAGGACTGCTTGGCCCATCTAGTCTGGCCATTTTCCCTACCTGTTTCATATACCGCAGATCCCAAATGATCTGTGTCTTACCCTCTCTTTCCTATCACTAGTTCCTTTATGTCTGTCCCATGCGATTTTCAATTCTCCTACTGTTTTTTCCCCTACAACCTCTGCCGGGAGATTGTTCCATGGATACACCACCTTTCCCATGAAAAAATACTTTCTCACACATTACCCCTAAGTCTGTCTCCCTCTATTTTCATATCATGGCCCCTTGTTCTTGAACATCTTTTTTTTTGAAAGATGCTACCCTCTTGTACCTTATTTATACCCTTGAGGTATTTAAAAGTCTCTATCATATCTGCCCTCTCCCTCCTCTCCTCCAGGAAATACATATTGAGCTCCTCCAGTCTCCCCTTAAATGACTTTTGTTGCAGCCTCTGCACCATTTTTGTTGCCCTTCTCTGAACTGTTTCTACTCTGTATATGTCCTTCCAGAGATGTGGCCTCTAGAACTGGACACAGTACTCTAGATGAGCTCTCACCAATGTTCTATGCAGTGGCATCACCACTTCCTTCCTTCTGCTGGAGATACCTCTCCATATGCACCCCAGCATTCCACTGGCTCTCCTCACAGCCTTCTTAGATTACTTGGTAACCTTCAGATCATCAGATATGATTACTCCCAGGTCCCTTTCCTGTTTGGTGGCCGTCAGTACCTCCCCCCATCATGCACTCCCCCACCACACATTTCTGTGCCTCAAGTGCATGATCTCACACTTACTTCTTTGCATTAAATCTTAGCTGCCACATCCTTGCCCACTCCTCAAGCTTGCTTAGGTCTCTTCTCATTTTCTCCACCCCTCCTGGAGTGTCAGCCCTGTTGCAGATCTTCGTGTAATCTACAAAGAGACACACCTTTCCTTACAGCCCCTCTGCAGTGTCACTTATGAAGACATTAAAGAGAACTGGTCTGAGCACTGATCCCTGCTGGTCACCCCCCTATCTTTGGATTGAACTCTATTCACCACCACCCTCTGTGTCCTATTGCTCAGCCAATTGTTGACCCAGTTTATCACCCTGGGACCCATTCCCAGGCTGCTCAGCTTGTTTACTATCCTCCTATGTGGGACAGTGTTGAAGGCATTGCTGAAATCGAGGTAGGCCACACTTTGTGCCCCTCCCTGATCCACCTCCCCAGTCACCCAGTCAAAAAAATCTATCAGATTTGTTTGACAAGATCTTCCCCCTGTGAATCCATGCTGCCTCAGATCCTGTGCGCCATTGGATTTGAGGTATATGACAAACCTTTCTTTTAGTAGTGATTCCATTAGTTTCCCACCACTGAGGTCAGGCTGACTGGCCTGTTATTGCCACCTCTCCCTGCTCCCTCTTTGTAGAGAAGGACTACAATCGCCTCCACCAGTCCTTTTGGCACCACACCAGCGAACTGTTGAAAAGGACTGTCAGTGGGTGCTGCCAGTACCTCCCTGAGTTCTCTTAATACTCTGAGATGTATCTCACCCGTCCCCATTGCCTTGTCCATTTTCAGATTAGCGAGTTCCTTTAAGACTCTCTCCTCCTTAAATGGACTGGTGACCATCTCCCTTTCAGTGATGCTTCCATTGGTTAACTTTGGTCCCTCCCCTTCTCCTTCTGTGAATAATGAACAAAAATACTTGTTCAGGATTTCTGCTTTTTCTTGGTTCCCCTCTGCACACTTCCCTCTTTCCCTTTTAAGTCTCACAATCCCACTCTTAGCCTTTTCTCTTTCACTAACATACCTGAAAAAGTTCTTGCCCCCTTTTGTTATTGCCTGGACTATTTTTTCTTCTGTTTGCACCTTTGCACTCCTGACTGCTTTCCCCACCTCCCTCTGCTTTTCCACATACAGTTCCCTGTGTTCTTCCCTCTGTGTTTCCTTGTACATCATGAATGCCATCCTTTTTGTCCTTACCTTCCCGAACACTTCTTTTGAGAACCATAGTGGGTTTTCTTTCTCTTTGTCTTGCTTACATGCATAATGCAATGACTTGTTGCCGCCACTATGGCTCCCTAAGACTCCCATTGTTCCTTCACCCCACTTTCTCCTTTTTGGTCAGTTATTTCCTAAAACATTTCCCCATCTTTGTAAAGTCAGCCCATCCTCCAGTACCCTTGCTTTTGTGTGGTTTAACTCTTCTGCCGTACTCACAGTGAACCACACCATACTGTGATTGCTTGATCCCAGATGGCTCCCCACTTTTACATCTGTAGTTCTGTTCCCATTGGTGAATACCAGGTCCAAAGTCACTCCCTCTTGGATGGGGTCCATCACTAGCTGTCATAGGCATGACCCCTGCAGGGCTTCCAGGATGTCTCTGCTCCTGGCTAAGGCTGCAGGTTGGTTGCTCCAAACCTCATCTGGCAGATTGAAGTCTCCTACCAGCAGCACCTCACCTTTACCTGTCATTCTGTGGATGGCTTCTACAAGCACCCTTTCCAGCTGTTCCCTTTGTGCAGGAGATCTGTATATCACACCAGTGTGAATGGTAGTGCCATTTCCCATCTCCAGGGTGATCCACAGTGCCTCCCCCTTTCTCTGCATTCCCTGTACCTCAGTTGCCTTAATTCCTTCCTTGACATAGATAGCCATTCCTCCTCCCTTTTTACCCACCCTGTTCCTCCTGAATAGAGTGTAACCCAGTATTGCCATATCCCAGTCATGGTTCCCCATGAACCATGTCTCGCTAACAGCAACAAAGTCCAGGTCCACCTCAGCCATCAGTGCCACTAGGTCTGGGATTTTGTTTCCCAGACTGTGGGCATTTGTACACATGGCCTTCCAATTTTTACTGCCTCCTCTCCTAGTAACTCCCTTCCTATTCCCATGTGTTTCCTCCTTAGCTCTCTTGTCCTTATTCCTATTCTGCCTTTTCTCTGCATTTTTATCTATTTTAGTTTTAGTGTTCTTTGGCAATTTCTCAAACTCAGGGTCCTCTCTGCCATTTGTATCATTTTAGGGGGTGGGGCTGTTTGCTTCACTTAGCTTATTTCTGATACCCCCCTTGGCTAGTTTAAATACTTGTTGATGAAACATTTAAACCTCTCACTGAGGATCCTGCCCCCCCCAGATAGATGCATGCCATCATCCCTGTTCAGGCCTGCATGCCCCAGGTGGAACCCCAGTCCCTCTGTGAAACTTCCTTTTGGACAGGATTAAAAACATCCACCAGTACTGAGCATACCCTAACATGGGGTCAAGACTAAGTTGAAAATCTGGGGTCAAAATGTGAAGAAAACAACTAAGTTATGAAGAAACACTGAATTGTGCCAATGTTTACTCATATGTTTTTTTTTTTTTGGTAAATTTTGGCCCCTAATGTCCAACATATCCCTTGTGTTACCCCACCTCTTAAACAAGACAGGTATCATTTTTCATAGAAACATAGAATTTGTTGGCAGATAAAGACTGCTTAGCCCACCCAGTCTGTCCATTTTTTCCTCACTTACAATATCACACAAACCTTACTTGATCTCTGACTCTTTCTTCATCCTCCCCCTTCCTTTCCATTAAGATTACTATATGTCCATCCCTGTTTTCTTAAACCCCATCACTGCTTTTGCCCCACCACCTAGGCTGGTAAACTTTTCCAGGAATCCACCACTCTTTCTGTAAAGAAGTACTTTCTCCTATCCTTCCTGAATGTACCCACCTCCAGCTTCATAGCATGTCCCTTGTTCTTGAGCACCTTTTGTCTGAAAAATACTTTCCCTTATACTTTATTTTACTCCAGTGATGTATTTAAATGTCTCTATCATCTCCTCCAACCTTCATCTCTTCCAGAGTATACATATTGAGTTTCTTTAGTCTTTCGTCATAGGACATTTGATATAGTACCACACTATTTAGTTGCCCTCCTCATGACTGCCTCCAGTCTGTCTATGTCCTTCTGGAGATGTGGTCTCCAGAGCATACAGTATTATAGGTGAGGTCTCACCAGTGATCTATCCAGCGGCAATATCACCTCTCCTTGTGCTCATGATACCTCTCTCTATGCACCCCAGCATCCCACTAGCCATCCCAACTGCCTTATTGCACTGCCTTGCCAAGTTTATGTCATCACGGATGATTATCCCCATGTCTTTGTCCTGTTTGGTGGTCTTCAATAACACTCCCCCCAATTTTTACTCTGCTTGGGTTTCTGTACCCTAAGTGCATTATTTTGCACATTTTCACATTGAAACCCAGCTGCCATACCCTTGACCACTCCTCCAGTTTCCTCAGGTTTCTGCTCATTCTTTGTACCCCCCCAAGTGGCCACCTTATTGCAGATTCTGGTGCATCCGAAAACAGGCAGACCTTCCCCTCCAGTTCATGTGCAATGTCACTTATAAAGACATTAAAGAGGACTGCTCCCAGCACTGATCCCTGAGACACACTGCTGGTCACCCTCCCTTCCTTGGAGTGAGCTACATTTACTTCTACCCTCTGTCTGCTACCCTCTAACCAATCTGTTACCTAGCTTACCACCTTTGGACCCACTCCTAAGATACCCAGCTTGCTTTATAGTCTCCTATGTTCTGGAACAGTGTTGAATATATTACTGAAAGTTAGGTATACCATATCCATCACTCCACCCTGATAAAATTCCTTAGTCACCACAGTAGAAAACCCTTAAAAAACAAACTGATCATCTAAGGTGCAGTATGACATGAAATACACTGGAAATAAAAAAGAGTCTTGCACACAAAGGCATCTGTTACCAAATTGAATAAGACTACAGCTAGAAGTACATATAAACTTATAGCTAGAAAGTGCAGAGAGTGCTAAACATACTCCTGCAGTTAGAACTGACCTCTCTCTCCCCCCTTCTTATTTCCAGATTTACCCCCCCACAATCAAGTCCCCACCAGAAGTTACTTCCTCCTCCTCCTCTGGGGTCATCTACTGCCCTTCTTAGGGTTTCTACTATGGAGATCCCCGCATTCTCCTTGTTCTCTGCCATGGGTGCCTACTCCAGGTAGCTCCACCTAGCCAGAGCATCATAGGAATTACATAGTGGTACCGGCTGAGGAATGTGCTTCTAACTCATCTCCCCCACTCTTCCAGAGTCCACCATAGTCCAACCACTCCTCCTCCTCTTAGGCACCCAATGAGGTAACAGAGTCAGATTTTCTGGCCCCTAGGTGAGGAAGAGGTTGGCCGCATCCCAGCTAACTTTGCCTGTAGTCTAGTAACCTCCTGCCTCAACCTAGAGAGGTGCTTACAGATGGGGCAGCACCACAGTCTCCTGAAATACTATCTGAAAACTGCTGCCAACAGCCACTGCACTGGACCACTCCCAGCATTCTCAATTTCTACCTTTCCCTGTTTTTTTGGAAATACTTATGTACCCGTTCCCCTCATAGGATGTTACTAGTTTTTTCCCTTTTTGTTGTTTGTTATTCTTTGTACACCTATTCTAGATAGAGTGTTTTTCCTATTCCCTGTTTAGGCCTTCCCTTTACCTTCCACCATTCCCTTATGTACCTCTACCCCTGAAAGGGTGCTTCTAGTTTTTCCCCTTGTGTTATTTGTTATTCCTCTTGAACGCCTACCTAGATAGGGTATTGCAACCTATTCCTGTTATGGCCTACCCTTTACTTTGCACCCATCCCAGCAGTGAATGCAACAACAAGGGCAAACAGGTACCTTACCATAGTTGCTGGTAGAATCCCTTGCTTCCTTGCTTCCTCTTGCTGACACCTGCTGATGCCTAAGACACAAGTCTTACACCTTTTCCACTCCTTCACCATTCTATTCACTGACTCACTGGGACATGTTAATAGTGCTCCCTTTTATCCTCTTAGTAGTCCCCCCACAAGCAGGTTAACCCCCTGATTTGTGTGGAGTGTCAAGGTGGGGCAGAGTCTAGATTCAGGAAGCCCCACACAGTTCAGCAGAGCTGCTGCTGATGTTGGAACAGCTCAGCTGGATCTCCAAACTGATGTCAAACAAGTCCAACCAGCTCTGATTCCATGCTGTAATCCAACACAGATGATGTTATGCCTTAACGTTGCAACACAATGGTGTAGTTCCAAAACCACATGTTCAGTTCAGAATCCCACCCCCATGCAGATTAGGCTCCCGATTGTAGCAGAGGGTCGGGGGCAGAGTTTAGATTCAAAAAGCCCCACACATGTCTGGCTGCTGTAGTGGTAGAAGCCTAAAATTTAACTCATACTAGGCACAGTGTTTTGGGCCTTATGTCCTAGCACCAGAATTGTTTGTTTGTTTATTAGTTTTTGTTGACCGGGTAAGTGCACTAGACAAATCCTGCCTATTTTCAGGTATGACCCAGGGGAGGGGATACAGATGAATGCCAACTGACCTTGAACCAGATTAAGCATATCTGCAGTGCTGCTGAGTAACCAGGAGACTCTTTGTAAAAAATGAGTAGGAAGATGAGTAAGTTGACTGGGGTGGTGCGATACACCAGCCAATTAAAGAAGAGATGGTTGGACATTTGGTTGAGGGACCCCCAGTTGTATTTGGCCACCACTGGACTAGTGGAGGCAAGAAAGATGAGATACCAAAGAATAGCATTGGATGCAGGATATTTTGGAGAAGTTGGCCCCAAACCACTTTTTAAGTTTCCTTTATGATACATTTTTAAAGTATTTATATATATCTCTACAGTATCTCTTTATCTGTCCGTATTTATCTAGCTGATTTGACTAAATCTTTTCTTTGTGTGTTTTCTTTAACAGATTTTTCTGGCTCTACAGCTGGAACAGACAGAAGCAATGTTGATCTGGCTTTGACTTGTTCAGCCAAGTCAGACTGTGTTGCTACCAGTGCCAATGGGAGTCTGGGAAAACTTGGCAGCAGGACAAAAAAAAGAGTGGGACTAGAAGACATGTTGAAGACAGAAATAATGAAAATTATAGCTGAAGCTGAATCATGGTAGTCAAGTTTGAGAAAGGCTAGAAATGTAATATTGTCAGCAACTAGTCTGCAACAAAGGCACAGTGCAACCTTTCACTATTGCAGGTCTATGGCACTCAAGGGGAAGTAATTGAATTGCACCAGTGAGCTGCAACAAAATAATAAACTCTAATCACAAAATACAGTAAAAAGCTAGCACTCACAAAGTGGTAATAACAATGAGCTGTTACCACTACCCTGGCACTTCGACTTGTGCTGAGTCTTCCTCATGGTGCAATTTAATCACTTCCCCTTGAGTGCCATAGATCTGGAGTAGTGCAATGTTGTGTGTTTGGGGTAGGCAACCCCTTCTACAGGGACTGACCATCTGCTGATTTTGTGGTTCCCACCCTAACTGTCTGCCTACAGTGCAACCTTTCATTGCTATTCCAGACCCCTACCCTGCTGGTTGAGACAGAAAATGACAACTAGGACATGATAGGAGGCCAAGGTGAAGCCTGACAGCATGTGCGCATGGAAGAAATGAAACATAAGTAAGGCTGACTACTGCTTTCATCTAAATGCAGGAGTAGCAGGAGGCCACAGTGAAGCCTGAGGGCCATGAGCATAAGTAAGGACTGTTAGCACTGAGGACATAAGCGATTCCATGAGTTGGAGTGCAACTGTTAGCACTGAGTACTGCATGATTGCTGACAGTGATATCAAATGGCAACTAGAACATCACATGAGACTGAATGTTAGAAGCTTGGACTGAATGACAAATGCATGCCAGCCAGTTCCATAAGGGAGGTTAGTGTTACTTCTGATACTTTGCAAGTCAGAAGGCTGAGGTAGTAAAATTAACAAATGAAACTGCTAGGGAAGCAGAAACTAGAGAGCAGAGCTGCTGCAGTGAACAAAGAACACAGAAGGGAGTGGCTACCTAGACAGAGTCAGGCATAAACAGTGAATGATTGTGGTTGAACTGAGGGATTTCTTAAGGTAGGGAAAAACAGCAAAATGTGAGCCTGAATAGCAAAAGGCAAGCAAAAGAGGACAGCAGGATGCTAGTAAAACTAGAAACCCGAAAAGAAGCAAACTAAAGAAACACAAGCGCAGAAGAACAGGAGAGCAGCAGACATAAATAGACAGAAGCACAAAATGCAGCCAAGGAGGAAGAAAACTACTATATTTACTGACCTAGAAAACTGGAGAAACACAAACCAAGCAGAAGTCCAAAGCCCAAACGGGCAGGAGATGAACTCCGGGGAGAGCCCCACAGAGTGTCCAGCTACAGCAAAAAAAAATTGCTTCTGAATGAGGAAGGCATGCCAACCACTTCCACAAGGAGGATAGTGGTAGTTGCTGATGAACTGCAAGTCAGGTAGGCTGAGGCAGTAAAAAAAAAACAGGGGCATCTAACAGCTTCTCACTGCTCTCACTCTCTCAAGGAAAACTGATTTCTGATATTGGGCTAACTCTGCTTTAATTTAATTAGTTGAGCAGAGGTTATGTGAGGGATGTAATGAAGCAAAATACCCAGTATCTTTAATTATATTTAAGTCTCATGAAAAACAGAAACAAATGTGTTTCGCTGCCAAAGGAATGAATTAACAAATCAAAATTAACCTGAAAGTTTGGTGCTAAAAATCACTACAATTTTTCATCAGCCAGGGGGATGAACTAGGTTTATAAATATATTATTGAACTATGCAAGGTAAAAGAAGCCATATAAGTTTAAAAGCTTTAAATTGTGGAGTATTACAGTTTCTCTGCAATTTAAAATCAGTGCCCCGGTATGCTGATGAACAGATTAATGCCATTTCTACAATGTTCAAAAAGTAGTTTTCTGTAAGACAAGGAGCAGATGTTGTAGAGAAAGAATGCTTTTCCAGACCCCCAGTTAAATAATGGAATTCCAGTGATGTGCTGGAGTGTACCCCCCCAAAAAAAACAGAGACCTCTGTTAATCTTCTTTCTCTTAGGTTCCACCAGAGCAGTGATCAAGAGATAGGGGTGCAGCAGTAGAGGGTTGGGGATGTGAACTGTGACTAGCGAGCCAGTGGGAAGAAGTCAGGACATCCGAGTGTCAGTGACAGAGGCAGGGGTATGTGAACCAAGACCGGGACTCAGCCAGAGAAGTGATTGGGAGGTGGGGGTGTTGGTAGCAGAGGTTGGGAATATTTATTTTTTTTAAAGTAGCTTTTTGACAGTCAGTGTAAATCCCAGGAATATTTACATATATTAATTTATAAACTGAGTAAACCCCAGCTGCTCCACCTCACTGCTGCTGAACAGAGTTAAAGAAGGAGAGACTCTGTAAATAATGATCAAAAATCAGTTTTTCCAGACCCCCATGTAGACAATGCAATATGGGGAAATGCAGGAGCAAGCAAAAAAAGAAAATCTTAATCTTCTTTCTCTCAAGTTACAAGGGAGCAGCAATTGGGAGGTGGGAGTGTCAGCAGCAGAGGGTGATGTATGTGAACTTTGCAGGGGGAACAAGTGAGGAAGTAGTCGATAGGTGCAGGTGTCATTAGTAGAGGGAGGGGTATGTAAACTGTGACTAGGGAATCACCAGAGACGTTATCAGAACTAACACAGTTTCTATATGACAAGGACCAAATGTTGCAGGGTTCGAATGTTCAAAAATCAGTTTTTCCAGACCCCCATGTAGACAATGCAATATGGGGAAATGCAGGAGCAAGCCAAAAAAGAAAAGTACTCTGTTAATCTTCCTTCTCTCAAGTTACATGGGAGCAGCAATTTGGAGGTGGGAATGTCAGTAGCAGAGGGTGATGTATGTGAACTTTGCTGGGGGAGCAAGTGAGGAAGCAGTCGATAGGTGCAGGTGTCATCAGTAGAGGGAGGGGTATGTAAACTGACTAGGGAATCACCAGAGACATGATCAGAACTAACACAGTTTCTATATGACGAGAACCAAATGTTGCAGGGCTCAAATGTTCAAAAAGCAGTTTTTCCAGACCCCCACTTAGACAATGCAAATACAGAAGTGAGCGAAAAAAAGTAGAGTCTTCTATTGAGTTTCCTTCTCTCAGGTTCCACCTGAACAGCAATCATGAGGTAGGTGTGTCAGCAGTAGATGGTGAGGGATGCTAACTGTGACCAGGGAGACAGTGGGGAAGTGATTGTGAGGTGCGGATGTTGGTGGTAGAGTGAGGGGTATGTGAACCATGACTAGGAAGCCACCGGAGAAGTGATCAGAAAGTGGGGTTGTTGATGGCAGAGGTGTGGGATATTTATTTTATAAAAAAAGTAGCAAGCAAGATGGCAATCAAAGGCTATGGCACACAACAGATCTCCCCTGTATGTTGCCAGGATGGATAAAAAAAGACCTTGTACTGTAGAATAATCAGCAAACACCGGTGAAAAATGGGAATTTATTTGCACCATTTTTAATATGGCAACCAGACCTCGGAACATGAAAGATATCCAAGAACACTTTCCAAAGATGAACTATGCTACTGTACTAAACAGAAACACATTAGGAAGTCAGAAAAGATGCTTGTTGCAAAGATAATATGGCCATAACAAAAACTGGAACCAAACCCAGAACAGTTCTTAACCAGCAGTGGACTGGGAGTAATCTCTCCAACTGCAACTCTTCTACAGCCAGATAGCTATCTTGTGCATGATGGGTTCTTTTATTTCACCCACAACTGTGGAAGTGACAGGCAGAAACAAAATAGTGCTCCCATGGAGGAGGGGGTTGTATGGCCCATGGAGGAGAAGGGCAGCAGAGAAGCAATGCACCAGCATGGATGGCAGCACTGCGGACACAGGAGCACAACACTGCACAAGCACAGAGCTGAAGTATCCAGTCATGTGCTTTCAGAGTCCCTTTTCTATCTCTTAGGAAAATATCTGCAGGGCTCTGCCCATGCAACTATAATAAAAATGAGACTGCCAGGGAAAGCAGGAGTATAGGAACCAAAAACTATGGAGCACCCTGCTGCAGTGAACAACAAATAACTCAGCAAGGAGGGGCCACCTAGCTAGGAGCCAGGTGTAGAGAGTTAAGAATTGCAGTTGAACCAAGGGATTACTAAAGGCATAGAAAACAGCAAAATGGGAGCCTGAATAGCACAAGTCAAAGCAAGAAGGGGTCAGCAAGATGCAAGGAAAAGTGGAACGCCCCCCCTCAAAAAAAAAAAAAAATGGAAAGAAACACAAGGCCAAGGAGAACAGGAATGCAGCAGAAAACAAACTATAGAGAGAAGCACAAACTGCAACCAGGGAGGTAGAAAGCAAAATACAGACCTAGAAAGCTGGAGAAGCACAAACCAAGCAGAAAGCACAAAGCTCAAAGGGGGTACAAGACAAACACTGCAGCAAAGAAAAAGTGCTTCTGAGTGAAGCTGGAAGAAGCTGACTTATGTAGCTCAGGAGGGGGTGTGGCTGGTTGCTCCACCCACTGAACTACAGGCATGGCCTTCAAACAAACTCTGGTCAGAGCCACTACAACTGCTAATACAGTAACCTGATAAGGTGTGAAAATGAATTTCTGTAGTCAGCTCCGTGTGTAAATTTAATGTTTGGTAAAGGAAGATTATTTATCTGGTTGATCCTGTGTTTTCCATGTGATGTGTTTAAATGTGATTGGTGAGTGTGTGTTGCACTATGTTGTTGAAGGACAGGGAGCTCTGCACTAAGGCCTTCAAGTAATGGTAGAAGGAATGGTGCAGGGAGGAGAGGTATGTCCACATTGGGGACTGTGGGCCAAGATAAAATGATATGCACTTACACTGAGCTGATGGCCACTTTCATCCAGGAGCAACCACAGTCCTCAGTGGAAGATTCAGATTTTACTACGATAGACATTTAAAGTAGCAGGGTTGGGGGGGGGTGATGGAAGAAATAGGGGAGGCAAAAAGTGGGCCACTACAAGCTGAGATAGACAATAGGGAGATCCCAAGGGCAGAGTCCCACCAGGATGCAAGTTACTCAAGGAAGCAAGGGGTTGGCAAAGAAAGAAGGGGGAAATGGAGCAGTCAAAGGAGAAAGGTGTGGAAGGAGAAACAATTGGAAATAGGAGAAAGCGGCAAGAAGAGTGGTGATTAAAGCCAAATTTAATGCCATTATTGCCACACCATAAAAACAACCCAGGCACAAATGTGTGGGGAAGGCAATGGCCCCCTCTGCCCTACCTAAATGGCACCCTTGTTTATGATAGCAATTCATTCTTAGGTGCTAATATTGGTACAAGTAAACACAATGGTTTTCTTTGAGTTCTGAGGTACTGTATCTACATGTTTCAGGATGTGTCCTGATCATTGTGAGGGTTAGTGTCCCTCATTATCCTTCATTTTGAGTGTTCATGTCCCTCCTTTCAGTTACAAAATGTGAGGTATGGTACATACTTCCAAGACTCTACTCAGCACAAAGAGTGCTTAGCATAACCATAGTGTATATGCTCCATACAGAATGCCTAACGGAAAGTAAGTGAGCTGAAAGAGTCATGGAGAAACACAATTGTAGCATTAAATATGCATAAGGGGATTAGCATGGCCCAAAACAGAAAGGTCATACTTCACAACACAGAGGCCCCTTTTAGCACATCTGAAATGGGGGATGTTGGCTGACTATATCCTAGGCATTTAATGCAGTAAGCAAACAATACATTACAAATTAATGGCAGTTTAATGACAAAAATCAATAGCCATTAAACAACTTGTAAAAGGATCAGAATTAATGAGTTTACCTAATCTTAATGAGAAATCAATGAAAAATGTATTTTAATGGCTTCAATTGCTAGCAGAAGTATGAAAATTAGAAACGGATGTGTTTTTTTTAGATAAGATTTGCACCAGCTTAGTTGCTGCATACATGGCAAGAGTGCAACATGTGAACCTGATGTGATTTTTAAATGATGTTCACACCAGCTTAACTGCTGCAGTCATGTCAAGTGTGCAACACACAAACCTAACATGATTTTTAGAATATGTTTGCACCAGCTTACCCGCTGCACACAAGTCAAGCTTCCAGCATGTGAACCTGATTTACTTTTTAGACCTGGTTCACTTATGTTCACTTTGTGCATGTGAACCGCATGCAAACATTGCACAATTAAGCAAGTGGCATGTATTCTACATATACACAGCTGACTTATGTTTCTGTAAGGGATTTGTACAAATTACCAATGGTTGCATCTCTTATTGGATTATAAAACCATAATGTGGTACTAATGACATCAAGTCTTGAAGGATGCAAAAATCAAAGAGATAGGAGACAGGTGTTTTTAGTGGAAAATGGAATAAAGGGAAGAATTAAAGAGTGTTAAATTCAATAGCTTGTGAATTAGGTCCAGATTGGTTTAAATTAGAGTCTGCTTATTCTAGTTGGGCTAATGTGACTGAAACATTGCGTGAAATTATGGATAGGATTGCACCTGCGTGTGAAGTAATATTAAAAGATGGTGACAAAGCATGGGTGAATGAGGAATTTAAAAGTTTGATACAAAAAAGACAGACAGCATTAAAGAGGATGGGTAGTAGAATACCATCAGTTGAGAAATGGGTAAAAGGAAGAAAAAAAACATATTATACAGCAAAAGGTAAACAGACTAGGATATTCAGAACAAAAAAAATGGTGGTATACAACAAAGGGTATTTTGCAAAATAATAAACTTGAGGAACAAGTAAGAAAGTGGGCAGAAAATTGTGGTTTTGAAGGAATGGAAAAAGGTAGCTTGTTTGTTCAGGAGTTAAGTGGAACATTGTGTGATGTGAGTAGAGGCCTGAAACTTTTTGAGAAGATAGAAGGGGAAATATGGGACATGCCAGATCAATATCTAGTCTCAGTTGAGGAAACAGCTAAAGCCTTAAAAAAATTGAAAATCAACAAGGCAGTATGACCCGATGATATACCAAATTGGATATAGTGGAAGGGAACAGATTTAACTGCACAATCAATTTTGTTTGGTAAACTACCAAGTCAATGGAAACAGGCATGAGTTTTGTCTTTACCAAAAGTTACTGTGCCACTGGATGTTAAAAAATATTTTAGACTCATTTCATTAACATGTGTTGAGTCAAAATTGTGTGAGAAATTTGTTACAAAGTGGGTGATGGAAATGTTGCCCAGCAAAACTGACACTAACCAATTTGGATCTTCAAAGGGGAGTTTCACAACCCTAGCTTTGCTAAAATTTCAGGAACTGTGCATTAAATTGTGGAAAGATGGGGAATTAGTAAGAGCAGTAATGGATGATTATAGAAAGGCATTTGATTTGATAGATAATAAAATATTAATAGCATTTGTTTACAAGAGATAGAGATCCCCGCTTGCATCATAAGGTGGATTTATGACTTTCTAGAAAGCAGGTCACAGTGGATTGAAAAGGAGGGGTTTAAATCAGATATGGAGTATACATGGGGTGGTTTGCCACAAAGAACAAAATTGGGTCCTTTGTTGTTCCTTGTAATAATAAATGATTTACAAATTGATGGGGCATGTATCAAGAATGTGGACGGTACCTCAGTAATTGATAGGTTCAGTGAAGTTAGTTAAAGTACTATACAGGATGATGTAAAAGAAATTGAAGCTTGGATGCAACTAAATAAGATGCAGATAAGTCCAGAAAAGACACAGGAAATTAGATTTGGGAAAACAAATAAAGTGTCACTGCCCCTCCTCTTGTATTTGGAGGTGCCACAGTTAAGGTACAGTAGTTGAGAGCATTAAATTATTAGGAATAAACATTCAACCTGATTTCGGATTGAGAGAACAGGTGGAAATGATGTTAATGGTAAGAAATTCAAGAGTATACTTTTTAACTCATTACCTCCTGGGTGGCCATTTTGTGTTAGGTAAACAATGGATAGTTCGGATTGCATATGGAGCTATTGAAAGTAATGAGTTTTTAACAATGTTAAAAAGGGCTGGGGTGTGTCAGGAAGATTTGGTATATTTTTTTTGCACAGTGGTTAGACTACATCTGGAATATGGTTCAGCAGTGTGGGATGCAGTACTTACTAAGACAGAAAACAAAGCATTAGAAAGGATACAAAAGAGAGCTCTGCGTATAATTCTGGGGAATGAGATTTTGTATGAAAAAAGCTTTGAAAATAGTGTAAGTTGGTACGCTTAGATGAAAGGAGAAGAGAAATGTCAAGAAAGTTGTTTAAGGAGATATGTAATCCACAGCACAAACTACATGCATTGTTACCACCCAGAGATGCAGCAGTGTATGGGTTAAGGTAACAGGTTAGATGGCAAAAAACAATTTTTAGAACAAAGTACAAAGCAAATTTTTTTCATGCGCTGTTTAGATGAGTGAATGTGCTCCATAGCTTGCGCTACTTGTAATATAAAATTTTAAACTGGATGTGTGAGGAAAAAAATATTTTTGTTCTAAATATTTATAACGTTTTTAGTATGTAAGGAGGCAGTGTAGCACAGTGGTTTAAGGCTCTGAGCTGCAAACCTGGAGACCTGGGTTTGAAACCCACAGCCCCCACTTGCATACTGTGTGACCCTGAGGAAGTCACTTAACTTCCTTGTGCTCCCAGGTTGCACCTATAAACAAGCTTTCAGCTTAGTGTGTCTCTCCTGATAAAAAAATATATGTATTTTTGTACTAATGAAATATTGTGTATTTAATATGTTACTATGGATTACTGCTTCTCTATGTTTCTTCTATTGTGTTATATTTTATGCAACTTCAGCCACCCCTTTTGGGGTGTTGGTTGCAATGTGTTTAAATAAACTAAAGTAAACATGTGTTTAAATAAACTAAACTAAAGAAGACATCTGCATGAAATGTTGGCTGCTGGTATCATCAACGTGATATGCAGAGGATGGGAATAGATTATTGCACCTTGAACACAATAACAATCACTGATCAGTATACAATGCCTAGAATACATGATACTTTGGACTATTTAAATGGAAGTTAGTGATTTTCAGTATTGGACATTAGAAGTGGATACTACCAAATACCCATGTCAAAATAAGACCAGGAAAAAACAGCCTTCATTTGTCCATTAGGCTGTTAAAAATTATTGAAGATGCCCCACAGAATATGGGGCACACCAGCCACTTTCCAGAGACTCGTGGAGCAAGTCGTGGGTGATATCAATCTGATCGAGTGTCTTATCTACCTTGATGATGCCTTCATTTTTGGAAGAGCATGAAATCCATTCATTCAAAGTGCTGGATCAATTAGAGCAGTTTGGACTGAAATTATCTGTGGACAAGTGTAAATTTTTCAGAAATTCAGTAAAGTATATGGGACACATTGTTTCTTGAGAAGGAGGTCGCACTGACCCTGACAAAGTAAAAGCTTTAACCACATACCCCTAACCAACTCAACTGAAAGAATTGCAAAGGTTTTTGGGGTTCTGTGGATACTAGGAGATTCATCAAAAACAAGACCAGAAGTGTTAGACCACTGTTAAACCTGACACAAGGTATCTACCGGCAGGCAAAAGATGCAAACACCTGGAAGTGAAACTATCTTTAAAAGTTACTACCAAATCATTGAACCATTTGGATTCAGGTGGATGCCAAATGTCACAGAGCTTTTGCAGACTTTATTAGCCAACTGACAAGTGCACCTGTGTTAGCCTATGCAGACCCAAATTAACCATGTAGTCTGTATACTGATGCAAGTTTTTAAGCACTTGGTGCAGTGCAGTCATATCCAGAGGGCCTGAGAGCCACAGTCTTTGCAGGTAGAAGGCTGACACCATCTGATCGCAACTATCTAGTTCACAAGTTTGAATTTTTGGTATTGACATTGACAATTGTGGGCCAACTTCATGATTACCATATAGCACCTACAGCACTGTAAGAAAGAACAGATAATGCATTAACATATGTCAAAACAACAGCCAAGCTTGATGTAGCTGTTAATCAGTAGCATTCAACATTATCCACTTATGATTACTGTGAGAATATTGCCCTGGACTGAAACACATTGCTCTATCGAGACACCCATATGATGACACTCAAAATAAGGACTGGGTCAGAATTCCAGAAGCAACTGTGCAAACCCTGTGTTAAAAGCATGACACTGATGAGCAACCATCACCTGGAAATCTAAATCTCTTTGCCGAAAATATGTGTGCCATTGCCTGTAATCTATTGTAGTTTCACCCCTTTTGACAAGTCTTCTTTGCCAGACTGGAACCAAAAAGAATTACAGAGAACAGTGTTGAGACCCATGCTTTAAAGACATTATACCCATGCTCCAGAGAGGGGAACCAGCTGACAAAGTAACCGTCATACAGAGATACTCCTCAGTTGCCCAGAGAATGGCAAACATTGAAAATAAGTGATGGACTGATATACTGAGAGCTTCAAGGTACCGATAAGCACAAGAAATGTTAATTGTGTTTGCCAGCTAAATTCTGTAAACATTTACTGAGAGCACTGCATGATGAAATGGAACATTTGGGTCTAGACCAAACACTAGTTCTGATTTAACACCAATTTTACAGGCCCAGGATGGGGGTAAAAGTTGTAAAGTACTGTCAACAATGTACCCATTGCATTCAAAGAAAGACATTACCCAAGCATGCAGCACCACTTGGTACTGTAATATCACAAATATTGTTCCAAAGGAACTCATTTGCTTTGATTTTCTTAGTCTTAAACCCAGCAGTAAAAATGTAGTCAATGTTCTAGTGGTGACAGATCATTTCTCACCATATGTGCAGGCCTTTATGACCAAACACCAAAAAGCGTCCATAGTAGCTAAAGTTCTGATGAAGAAATTCATTTTTCACTTTGGTCTATTTCAAAGATTCCATTTGAATCAAGACAGAGACTTTGAAAGTAAACTAGTGAAGGGCTTTTGTCCCTGTGGGGCATTCACAAATCACAAAAAACCCCCTATCAGCCACAAGGCAACCCACAACCCAAATGGTTTAACAAATCTCTGTTAAATATGCTTGGTACTCTAGATCCTAAATAAAAGTCAAAATAAATCCAACAAGTGTGCACCCTCATGGTCACCTACAGTTTTACAAAAAGTGATGCAAATGGTGATGCACTCTACTATCTAATGTTCAGAAGAGAAGCTAGATTGTCTGTGGATATTGGTTTTGGAGTTTACAGTGATGGAGCATACCCTGAAACAAATGCACAGCATGTGCAAAGGCTCACAGATCAGTAGTACTGTGCATACAAACTAGCATCAGAAACCTCTGGGGAGAGAAATCAAGCCAATAAAGCAAGATTTGATAAGAAAGTGAGAGCCCAATGACTTTTGCCAGGAGACATGGTCTTTATGAAGAATCTTGGTTTTACTGGAAAACAAAAGATTGCTGATCATTGTGTATATGTCCCTTATGTAATTGTAAAACAACTGAATTACCTGCCAGTGTACTAAATATAGCCTGAAGAAGAGCCATGGGGGTTAAGAATTACCCATAAAAATGATCTGTTGCCAGCTGGACAGATATATAGTTGCAAATCAGGAGGCAGCTGAACTACCCCATAAATGCCAAACCAGATCTGTAATTCACCGAAAACCAAACACACCTCATCCTAATGATGAGCCCAGATGACAAGAATCCACAATTACACAGCAACATGCAATCCCACAAGTAGTGCTGGAGGGCTCGTCTGATGATGAAATGGATCCTGCCCAGTACTGTTCCACAGAGTACATCCTTGGCTTTCTGAGGGAGGTCACTGCAATGCTAGTATCCCATAACAATAGTACTCCTGTGAACTCCGAAGTTTAGGTAGTTGTGCCTGTGGTTGCGTGATCAGAAAGGGAAACTATTGTTCAGCCTGCAGATGTAGAGAAACCCATGGATGAGCCTTTGGAGGAGCTCAATGCAGCTGAAGAAGTAATACAACCCATCCCAACTGGGAACAAAGTTGTGCTAAATAAAAAGAATGGGGAAGCATAACAGGTTGCCAGGGAAGGAATGACTTTGCAACTGAGATGTTCAGAAGACCAATTAGGCCAATATTGACACTTTCATATGATGCCCCTGCTGCTTCCACCCTTTTGCCCATGCATGTGGTGCATAAAGAAAGATGCATATGTCACCTGCAGATGTTTGTCCCACATCAAGTAGAGTAATGCTAACAGGTGAGGTGGTTTATTGGACTATGGATTGTGACTATCTTAATTATGCATAAATAAACAAAAAATAAATAAATAAATGCTAGTTAGCATGCATTTATCTGGATAGGCTATATGATACTGAAAAGTGAACTATTTAGTTTAGAATCGAGAATTTTAAAGAGGGACCAATATATATGAAATGTATATATGTGTTGCCAGTTAGAAATCAGGGGCTCAATTTTCATAGAACCCTTAGATCACTACAATTTGTGGCAATCTAGGTCTGTGGCAAACTCCAGGTGCATCAGGAACCTGCAGCCAATTTTGTAAAAATAGGGGTCCTTGCACCAAAGATTTGGGACCTGCTGCAGTTACTGGTTTGCACCACATATGTGGTGCACCTGCAGTGTTTGATGGATAGATCCTCCCCCTCAACCCAGTGAACCCTAGCTGACCTGCAGTGGTTGGGGAATTTCAATGGCCAGAAGGTGGGGACAGGGAAGGGGATAATGGAGCCCTGGTGGTGCCATGGGGGGCACAATGGCATTGGAAGAGACATGTGGAGGCACTGAGGGGGAGATGCCATGTGCTGTGCTACACAGCCAATGGGTCCAGGTGGGGGGCATGGCTGAATCAGCATGTTCTGAACCACCTTGGACAGCAGCCCTGGCATCTGCCTGTCAGGCCTGTAAAGGTGGCAAGTGACAGCAGGTACAGGTTGCAGGGTTTATGTGGTGTCCAGACACATTACCCATGTACAGATCTCCATGTGTGATGGCTGGAGGATGCCCAATGACAGTGATGGTGCCAGTGGGTCCTGTGGGGCAGGTACCAGGGTTGCTGTTTATGGGGGTCCAGAATATGCTGGTCCGACCATGCCCCCCTACCCAGCCTGATTGGCTGTATGGCACGGTGCATGGCATCTCCCCCCAGTGCCTCAACACATCCCTCCCACTGCTGCCATGCCCTGTCACCCCATGGCACTACCAGGGCTCCATTGGTCCATGCTCCCCTCTTTCTATTTTTGCAGTTAATTTGTTTATTATGTAAAAGACTAAAAACCAAACATTTTACATTTATGATGCTTCCCTCTTTCCAGGTCCCCCCAGTTGCTGTCCTGACAGTCAGTGATGCAGGGCCCTTAGACCACCTTCTGACTGGCCTCAAGGCAGATCTCTCTTGTGGCCACTGCAGGGCTTTTAGAATAGCAAATAAGAGGATGGTGCAGCCATACCATGCTGCAACCAGCCTTGCAACTTGGCGCATAGGAACTTTTGTTGCAAGGTTCATGCAGGGTGGCTTTTCCACACAGCATCCAGATTTTGCTGCATCTGGTGTTTGAAAATGGGGATTGCCATAAACTATGACAAAAGGTGCCACTTGCATCATACCTGTTTGGCAGAGGCACCTTGCATCATAGTTTTTCATTTGAAAATCAAGCCCCAAGTGTCTAGGTAGAATGTATATACACGTATATATGGTCTTTTGGACTTCGCTAATCACTTGGACTTTGCATCAATAGGGAAGTCAATCTTTCAGCAAGGGTAGAGTATAACTGACCCCCAAAGGTGGGACTTTTCTTTTCAGCCTCCAAGGCTTGAGGTAGGTCCATATGCTATGCATGTGTCCTCCAGATGGAACTGGTGCTGGAGGCCAGAAGAAGAGTTATTAATTGCTTTGCTGTTCTTTCATTTTATGCCACTGATGACCCTGCACCTGAAGATGAACCAAAGGAATCACTGATGTCTTTACTGGAAACTGGACTGTATTTAGGCAGGATTCAGTGGTTTAAAAAATTAAAGTTGCACAGAGTAGCTAAGAAACTTGAGTGTAGCCAGCCAGAAGGCATTGTGCAAAATATAAACAGATGGATGTCACCATCTTGTCAGTCCTTAACTCCTGCGATGGACCAACTGGAATGCAAGGGGTCCTGGTAAAGACCCAGACACTTTGGAGGAACTGCAGTGGAGTGTTTTGCACCTTTTTCAAGCCACCAGGGGAGCCAGAGAGTGGAGTGACAAGCCTGTCAGCAAACAAGAGCCTGAGATGAGAGTGTGCTGAGCTGAGCTCTTCCCCCAGCTGAGGAGGAGTTTCGGGAAATCCTTCCTAAGTGGTTGAACAGGAGGGAGCTGTTGGGGAGGTGAATTGAGGGCCTAGCCAGGCTTCAGGGTCTGAGATCCTGGTGTGAGTAAAGCCAGTTGCCAAATGTTCCACCCAAGCTTGAGAGAAAATGCTATAAATCCTAACAGGTGTAAAAGACAAAATCTGCTAAAGCTATCTGCAGACCTGTTGAAATCAGTTGAGAACCAGCCATTCTACATTGTCTGGTGTTCCAAGGGAGGAAGTGGTCAGGAGATAGCCTCCAGTGTATTGTACCCCTGATTGAGTGAGCAGTGAGATAGAGTAGCTCATCAGTCACATCCCTTTTGAACTTGCCATGCTGCTACATGCTGACCAAGAAGAAAGAGGGCTGCAATGGAGGGATCAGGCCTAGCCTGGGACTACATTCACTATCTGTGTGCCTCTCTGACATTGCATATGTAGATGTGTCTGAGGCAGCTTTCCATTTGTATAGGACACCAGAGTACTGGATTGCCAGACAGAAACCACTGCTGCTGAATGTTCCCTTGTTTGGATTACAGTTTTGTGTTGGATTCCTTGTTGCATTACAACTTGTTCTACTATAATAAACAAACTCTAAGCAGAGCTGATAGGGCTGTGAAGAGCTACCAAATGATCAAAGTTGTTTTCTTGTTGGTTCCATATAGTGCTGTTTAGTCACAATCATCAAAAACTGGCATGCTGCTAATTCAGTCCTCCTAAATTTATTTAGTCAGAATACATGCTGCTTTGTGTGTGTGTGTGTGTGTGTGTGTGTGTGCATGTGCGTGTGTGTGTGCGTGTGTGTGTGTGTGCCCAACCACGTGAGCACCGGAAGACTGTAAAAGGTGAAGGTGCCAAAGATAAAAAGGGCATTTTTGCATTATAAAGGGCACTTTTTCTAAACCAGGTTTTTATGTACAGTAAATGCACATTTATGATGATGATAGTAATTTTAAAAATACCTTTATACCATATCAGAATATCCTGACACACACACGTGTGAGTGTACACTGACAGCTCTGGCCAGTCAGTGTCCTGGGGAAGTGTGATGAAAAAAGGAGAAAATCCCACAGCTGAGGCACAATGATACACTGTTGTCCTAGGCACTCATCTATGGACCAAGCAGGACCTCCAATGGGGCATGCCCCTGTCCCATCGAATCTGACCTGGGGGTTAAGCCACCGAGGAACAATCAGGCATTGGTATGTTTAGGAGATGGTGGGCAACTGTCCTGGAGGGGGTGGCTGATGAGGGCAGTCAAGGTGCCTGGAGTAAAAAAAAGGAAATTGCAGGTCAGGGCTGGCAGAATGGTGCTGGCTGATAGTGTGCTGCATTAACACATGGAAAGATTCAGGATCGAGTCATGAGTCTGACTCCCATGATCAAGGATGGCAGCTCTCTGGGCATGCTGCAGAGGTAGCATGCACAAGCCCTGTGAAGTATGGGTCAGTGCTGCTCACTTCACAATGCCTCCTCTAGATTGTGAGGTACCAGGTGACCATACCGAGTGAGTTCTTCTGCCACAGGTCAGCGCAGGAGTAGTAACAGATGTGTCTTGTCATGAGGTGGAGGGAAGACATACATGGAGGAAAGCCCTGCCATTGGCCTTAATGATGTCTGGCTGCCCACCACCATCACTGGCACTGCCTTGCACAACCACCAATGCTTGCATAAAATATTTACCTCCTCAGGGGATCCCTAACCTCTAGCATGAGCACCAAAAGAGGAAGCAAGTTTCAGATCGTCGTTGACCATGAAGATGTCTGGGTTTGAATGCTGTATTGTGGAACAGTCCAATAAAATGTGGTGGCAGATGGTGGCCACAGAAAGCTGTCAGGTTCTAGCCAGCATCAAGGTAGGGTGGGGCAAAAATATTAAATCTAAAACAAATAGAAGTGTAGGCCAGCTTCAATGCCTCAAGTGGTAAAAGACTGTTCTAGCACACTAGCGACATGGATTTGTGCCCTAAGCTAGGAACAGCAGAAGCAGTGTCTGGTAGGAAATCAAAGGAACTTCCTGTAGGTGACTCCCCTCTGATTCAGTTGTAAACTTCTCTGATTGCAATTTCTGGCAGTGGAATGGTGGCAGTGCATTGTGCAGCATAAGGTTTGACATGTCCAAGCCTTCCCCAAGATGTCACAGTGGGTTTGCTCTTGATCTGATTTGATCTATTAATGCCACATCTTACTAGACAGGCAAGTGACATAGGTTCTTTTTTGCTCCTTCTCTAAACCTCTCCTTTCCCAAGCCACCCCACTCGTTTGGGCACAGCTACAACAGAACCCGCTTGCCACTCACATTTTCCAGGCTCCCAGGTTCCTGGTTTCTCTAATGGCTCCCAGCTTTGAAGTAACCAGTTGGTTTAGGGGAACAATTGTACTGCTGCAGTCAGGAAAGGAAGCACCTTTGTAGGTTGGGGACTGTGGTGGTGCACCAAGGAAACTGATAGCGTGGACCCTGGGGGCCACACTCCAGCATTACTGGTGAGAAGCCATTATTCTCTGTTCTGGTTCCTACCCCTCTGACCACCCATGGCAGCACATGTGTTTGTGTCCTAAGGAGTGTCACAAAGTGGCACATGGCCATCCACTCCATCTAAGGTATCACCACCATGCCACTACCAGAGGCTGCTCACCAGGTGATGAAGCAGTTTTGGAAAATGGCATCAACACTGGAAAACACTAACTGATTTCGTATTGGGTTTATAGCATTTCTTTTTGACTAGCTCTGATGTCTTGACTGGGAATGTCAGTTGAATCTGTAATTCTTCCTAACAACTAGTTCTGCTGAAAACTCAGTTTCAATCCTTGTGCAGTACCCCACTCTTCCCTGAAAGGAGAGTTTTCTCTTGGAGACTCTGTTTCCCTCCCAACTGTCATATGTTCCTGTCATTCTATACTCAAGACAAGGACCAGGGTGAAAGTGATGGTTTAATTCTTTTGTTTGTATGTGACTTTGCCTGGAAGGCTAAACAGTAATTATTTTGAATTCCCAAATGCCATCAATAACAGGGTATTAACCCTTGCAGAACTCCAATATGTTCTAATTCTGTTGGCAGTCACAGGGTTAATTATTTGGATCGAATAAAGAATACTGTCTACTATAAGAGTGTGCAAGTAATGAATATTAATTTCTGAATACCACAACCAATAGGGTATTACTTGGATCCAAGTACTGAGTATTTTATTCTATTCATGGGTATTTATGTGAAAATTTTCAGAACACTTTATGGAATTAAATAAAAAGCTTTATAAAATGGGCAGAACATTTCCTGCGTTTTGTTTGGCAAAGAGGTACCATCTGCTGTGTCCTTATCAAGACATATACTGACAACTGGTACTACTTATGCCAACCAAAACATAGCATGCGGACTTTCATGACGTCACTGCTTGCAATGCAAGCTTGAATATTAGCTCCGTGCATCCCGGGCAAAAAACGGACTCTTCCAGCTAATAAAAGAAAGCAAATCATTTAAAAAGTTCAGAGGAAGAGTCCCTTAACTGAATGAGAGGTAGAAAAAAGAGCAGCCGAAACTATCCTGCCACAGATTTCACAGGATTAGCAGTCAGACAATTGAACGGCTTTGCGAGTGATCCAGACATGGTGGATTCTAAGACCTGCTCAAATTTTTAGCCTAGTAATGCCACTATACTTGTGGAATTGCAAGATTTCTGCACAGAAGTTAAAAATTTCAGATCAGAATTAACTTCAGAGCTGAGTAAATTAGCAGCTAAGGTAACGGAGGTAGAAGCTTACACCACAGACTTAGATGGCAGAACAGATAGACAGGAGCAAATAGTGGTACATCTGATAGATGAACAGCAAATATTGAAAGATAAATGTGAAGACCTTGAAAATCATTCCCATAGAAACAATATGAGAATTCATAGAGTTCCAGAGGGTGAGGAAGGCAGAGATATCTATACATTTGTCGAGGATTTACTCAGTGATTCATTGCAATTGGATCCAGATTACAAATTAAATATCGAACGTGTGCACAGAACCTTGGTGCCCAAACCAATACAGCCAGACCAAAGACCTCACTCCATAATCTTGAAATTTTTAATTACACAGTTAAGCAACATATTTTAACCAGAGTTTGGAGAATAAGAAATACTAAATACAAAGAAAAGAGAATATACTTTGATAATGACTATTCACCACTTATTTCTGCAAAACGAAGAGCCTATGCACCTATCCTCCATTTCTTAAAGCAACAACAGCTTCGTTTCACTACTCCTTACCAAGCGTGCCTTACAGTTATGTTTGTAGAGGGTCCCCAGATGTTTGAGTCACCAGAAGAAGCCACTGCTACATTACAAGCCAAATAACTAGTTCTTCCTCAAACGGAAAGTGCCATGGTCCGAAAATTGCAAACAGAACTAAGAAAGGAAACTTAGGACACAGTAAAAACTCACAATCCAGAAAGAGACAGGGACAGGCCGCTTTGCAAGAAGTAAAGAAATTACTGCAGCATTTCCAAAGAACTGAACCTGAGTGAGCGGTGACACAAACCCATAATAAGACTGAAGATTATGTTAAAATATACTTAGCAGCTTATTAGTGGTATGGGGAGTAGGCTGCAAAATAAGGGGGAAGCTGTTGTGGGAACTGGGACAAGATGGATGTTGAACTATTAAGATTAACAGTGTATTGAAATAGAATGGATTCCATTGGGGATGAATGAACACCCTACTGGGTATCTCCCCCCTTTTCTGTTGAAAAATCTCCCATTCTTTCTACAGAAAAGTTTGCAGTTTAACAAAGGCCTGGGATTGGGGCAATGTTCTAACACTGTTGCTCGAGTTAATTGGTGGTGTGCTTTTGATGCTGGGTTTTTCCTGTCTAACAGTAAGCACAACACCCAATTCAGAGTGGTTGATTGTTAACATGCTGGCATGGGGAGCAGGTGGCAGGGGAGGACAATATATGTGGACCCTCTGGTTACTTGTCTCGCTTGCTGTGGCAACTTGCAGCACTATATTTTATTCTGATGCTGCTGGGGACCCCGGTATCACCAGGATATACCCCCTTGGGACTCCTACAACAGTCTCAACAGAGGAGGGGAAAATTTTCTCTCCCTCCCTTGGGAGTTATTTAAATATGTACAAAGTTGTAGAATAGTTTAAAATCCTGCTTATTGCATAATTTTAACACCCTGTTGGTGGTTTACTAATAAACTTAATGACATTGTGAATCCACCAAGTAGGAACAAGTATAAACTCAAAGCTATGCAAGCTAGTCACAAGTGGTAGTTAGTTTTGTTCATTGATTTATATGGCTTTATTAGAGAAGGTTTGAAACTTTTGAAACAGAAGCACTCAGTAAAATATATGTTAAATATAATGTATCTCAGGGCAATGGAAATAAAGAGTTTTAGATGCTTTTTGGCCTAATGTGATAAGAATGAACATAAAGTTGTTAATTATAGAGAGGTGATGTCTAACAAACAGGATACCCCCCTCTTTACTTATGGCTAAACAATCCCTAATGATATCATTGACTATAAATGGTATTGGCAACCCAATTAAAAGATCACATCTACTGCAGTTCCTCAAAAAAGACCGTCCAGAAATTATCTTTCTCCAAGAGACCCATGTGACCTTAGAGGAACATATGAAATTTCAAAGATTTGGTTTAACTTTGGCAGCTGAATCAGCTTATAATAAGGGGAAAAGAAGAGGGGTAATGATCCTGATACAACAGGGGGTTCCTTTTGAAAAAAAGAAAGAAATAATTGATAGGAGTGCAGATATGCTATAGTTACTGGCTTACTGTATTCTAGACCAGTCACATTGGCTTCTGTTTATTTCCCACCAGGCTCTCCCAAAACATTGGCAATACAGTTTTTTAATAACTTGCCATCAGTTTTGGAGGGGCAGCTATTTATGGGAGGAGAGTTAAATACCACTATAGATCCTGTTCAGGATGTATCAATGGCACATCTGCACAGAGCAACAGCACTTCCAAAATATATAAAATACACTATCTCTTTGTTGGGTATAGTGGATACTTGGAGGCATTGTTTCCCCAAGAAAAGAGAATATACACACATAGCTCCACACACGGGGGTGGAAGCTTGACTGGATTTTTTTTTAATACAATAAAGCACCTAGACAATCTGTGTGACTCTTTGGCATGGGATTAGATTCCTGTCAGATCTTGCACCGTTATATCTGAGGGTTAACTTAAGGGCTATATACAAACAAACGCAGTGGCGTTTGTCTCTTCCATATTTAAGAGATCCGGAATTTACAGATATGGTTAAAGAAACAATCCCTAAAATTCTTCAACAAAACAAGGCACCTGAGGTAACATCCACTATTCTTTGGGACACATTAAAAGTAGTTTTAAGGGGGGATATAGTCAAATTTACAATAAAAAAAAGAAAGAAAGAGAGTTTAAAATCCAAGAATTGCAGGATGAACTACTTCACTGGCAGCAATGGCCTGAATAAAGAGATCTGTTAGTTAAATTAAATACCCGATTACTGAGACAAAGACTGCAGAAATTATTAGATCAAAGAACTGAACAGCAATTGCAGTACCAGACATTAAGATATCATGAGGGAGGCCCAGGAGGGGCTAGAATTTTAGCAAGAAGGCTTAGAGAACATAAAGCTAAAGCATGTATTACATGTATGTATGACACTAAAAATGGGAAGTTAGCCACAAGACCATCTGAGGTGGGAGAAATTTTAAAACAGTATTATGATTTATATAGAGAAAACTGGATAGTATCCCCAACCAGAATTAAGATTTATCTAGCAACCTTATTACTCCTGCGTATCAACACAGAACATGCAACTAAATTGCTAGAGCCGATCTCTGTAACAGAAATTTATTACAAATTAAAATTAGCCAAAACACTTAAAGTGCCAGGCCCAGATGGTTACCCATTGGAATTCTTTAAGAAGCTTAAAGATTTACTTATCCCAACCCTCCTCTCAGCTTTTCATAGTATCCAAAGTGGAGACAACCCCCTCCCATCCTGACAATACACAATAATAGCTGCTGTTCCCAAACCTCAGAAACACCTAAAACAATCATCCTCATATCGTCCTATATCTATGCTAAATTATGATTATAAATTATTTATGTCAATTCTAGCTTCAAGAATCGAACATCTACTCCCTACCCTGATTGACAGTGACCAAGTAGGATTTATTAAAAGTAGACAGGCACATGATGCTATAAGAGGCACTCATTTGCTGGTTGATTGGACATTGTCCAGATGGGTCCCCTTGGTTCTATTAGGACTTGATGCTGAAAACACCTTTGATAGGGTGTCTTGGCCCTTTCTGTGGCAAACCCTGTCTCATTTTGGTTTTCCCACCCAATTTGTGGAACAGATTCAAAATATATACGCTTCTCCAAAAGCATGTGTTAGGGCAGATGGAACTTTATCACACCATTTTGAGTTGTCCAGAGGAACTGGGCAGGGGTGCCCCCTCTCCCCGTTATTATTTGTATTATACCTTGAACCTTTGGCAATAGCTATAAGGTCAATACAGGGAATAGAGGGGATACCCTTGGGAGGCCAACAGCACAAGATTTCACTTTTTGCTGATGATATTTTGTTAACTGTCTTACAACCTGAAAGATCTATCCCCAAGATATGGAAACAGCTTCACGACTTTGGGGACCTGTCTGGATATAGGATCAAGGCCAGAAAACAGAGGTGCTGACTTATAATTATACACCCCCCCTCCCAATTTAAAACAAAGCTACTCCTTTAAATGGTCTAGACAGGCGATGAGATATCTGGGGATAAAACTGACTAAGAACCCAATTCACTCAGAAATACTGAATTTAGAACCCCTAACGATAACTGTGACAGAGTATCTTTCTAGATGGACACATCTCCCTTTAAGTTTTCTTAATAGAATTGAAGCCATCAAACAAAATGTTTTTCCCCGTATCTTATTTTTCTTACAAACCCTGCCTTTCACCCCCTCTAATTTCTATTTTCAAACATGGGACAGACTTATTTCATGATTTATTTGGAGAGGCAAGCCTCCTAGAATTCAGTATTCCACATTACAGTCACCCAGGGAGAAAGGTGGATTAAACCGCACTGATCTTAAAAAATATGCCTTGGCAACTCAGGTATGGGTGGTATTAAACTGGATAAATCCAGTATACACAGCACATTGAAAAAAGTTGGGACGCGGGGAGACTTATTTGAAACACAAATACATTTTTTTAGTAACACTCCAAAAAGTACCACATTAGGACTCTATCTGACACATACCAGAGAGGCACTCAGAGCCTGGTTTAAATTGAGGGATAAATATCTTTCCAATATGGAAAGACTTTATTTTACAGCTTTGGCGTATGATGAAGAAATTAACAAGGGGCAAAGTCTTAGGACATTTGAATTTTGGCAGGGATATGGAATAAAATATGTTTTTAAGTGTATAGGCCCTAATGGTCTCCTTTCCTTTGTATCTTTACAAACAAAATTTCAGATACCCCATAAGTATTTTATTTCCTACTTACATATTAAATCATATCTCAGTAGTTATGAGATAGACCTCTTGGACATATGTACAGATCTCTCACCGGTGGTTACACTGATACACTCTCACGTCCTGGGCTCCTCCACAGGGCGCTTAATTAGCCATATTTATTTGACTTTACACTGGAGCCAAAGTGACTCCATGGAATCTATCAGACTTAAATGGTCAAAAGAACTAAATGTAAGAATTTCAGATGTGAGTTGGTTCAGCTCTGCGCCCCAGGTTTTAAAATTATCCACCTCTCCCTACTGGAAGGAGTATGTCTGGAAACTCAGATCTAGATATTTTAGAACACCTGCAATTTTAGCAAAATGTGGAGAACTCAGTAGAGCAAAATGCTGGAGGGGATGCAGTGCTGAAAATGCAGATCAGAGCCACATCTTATGGCATTGCCCTAAACTAATTTCTTATTGGTAACAAATACTAAATGAGCTGACTGATATTTACAACTGCTCAGAACTTCTCACACCCACATATTTACTCACATTTGTTAAACCAGAAACAGTCCAAATAGACAAGGCAGTACTGAAGCAAAGCTCTCTTCTGGTATTGGCAGCTCACAAAGCCATTACTAGATTATGGTATACAGAAAGTATTCCAACTAAACAAATGTGGTTGAACACAACTAGAGATTTATATTCATTGGAACACCTCTCTGCCAGACTATCAGATACAGTTGCAAAATTTTAACTTAAATGGAGAAAATAGGTGTTTCAATTGGAACGTTATAAAGACTTCATCCCTTGAAAGGTTAATGATATGGAGGGAAGGGGGAAGGATGAAGAAGAAGGAAAGGGGAGAGGTAATGGAAGGGAGGAGAAACAGAAGTGAGAAGCAGATAAGTAGAGAAGAAGGGGGAAGGGAGAGAGGAGAAGGGGAGAGAAGAGGTAAGGTGATGGAGGAAAGAGAAAGAAGGAAGAAACAAAAGAAACAATCTTGGCAGTAGTGAACCCCCTACTTGAGACATCATCTCCCTTCATATTTCTATGTATGCCCATATGCATATATATATATATATATAGTACTGAAAACTGCCCTAATGAAACTGGAAGCTATGAGCCTAACAGATAAATTGAAATAACTCACACAGAATGCAGTGTTAGTAAAAGATATAAATTTATTGGGATAACATTGGAAAAGCAAGATATTTACTCCAATTGTATAAAATCTCTATTTTTATTTATTTGTCCTTTTCGTCTCTGTTTCCTTTCTTGGAAAGATATCTAAAATGTTAATTAATATATTATTGACATGTAAGCCATAGTATCTATGTAGAACAACCTTGTAATCAGAGTTATAATGAATTATTTTGCCTGGATATATGAAATTATATGCTGTAATAACTTAGTGTAGATGTCTGTTATAAAGTGTCAAAAAATTAATAAAACTTGGATTATAAAAAAAAAAAAAAGCACAGCATGCTATGAAATCAATGCCTCCAACAGCTCTCCTGCTGCAGCTCCACACCAAACATGTCACGGAACCGCAAGAGCTAGAGTCACTCTTTCTCTCCAAGCTTCACCCCCCCCCACAGTATGACAGCTTAAGTTTAAATCTTAAGTTCCCATTATTTTATTTTCACCACTGCCCACTTCTCCACTGTCATTTCTACAGCTGTCACATGTGGTATTCAAACACCCAGTAAAACTGATCGTTTATTTATGTTTATGCCAGCGGAGTCTTCATTCCTCACCATCCATGTCCTTTATCCAGTCCTGAGCTGTACTTCTATCCAGTAAACTGCATCTACAATCTCTGGTCTACAGCCACCCCTCCATGTCCATGACAGGACAAACCAAGTAACAAGCAACAACGGCAGCACAGAGCAGAGTATGGTTTGAAAACTGTGAAGCTGGAAACTGCTCTGTATGCCGGCCGTTAAGGGCATGCTTTCTCTGGCTCAAAGTGGGCTGCTAGCTGTAAATCTAATGTATTAATGCATTAAAGGCAGCATTAATTATATGATCTAAAAAAAAGTTTATTTCTTCATGCTGTTTGGCTGGTAATGGTGGGGCACAGACAGACAGACACTCATTACCTCACTTAGTTGCCGGTAAGGGATACGTCTGCTTCGAGTCAACCAGGCTACTAGCAGCAATTCAAATTTATTACAATGTAAAAAGAAGCATTAACAATACAAAGCTAAAAACAAGTTTATTTATCTGTGCTGTTTGGATGTGGGGGGGTACAGACAGATACTCATTACATCACTTAGAAACGTTCTGCAGTTCTGTATTGAAAGGGACTATTTTCTCCCAACCTGACAAAAAAAAAAAAAAAAATGAAACAAAAGAAACAAAAGAAAATTTTAAATCTGTACTAACCTTATTAAACTGTATTTTGGAAACTCTGTCCTCTTTTTATAAGTGGAATAAGACACTCTGAGGTATGGTTTATATGCTGATAAGAGCACTTCTCAGGTGCTAAAGGCATTACACACCTGGAGCATGCTCTTATCAACCCATAAACTACACCTTGTCATGTCTTATTCCTTACATATCCCTCCCCAGGTGTCCAGAGATAGTCCCATGGCCATGCACTCCAACTCCAGATTTTCCACCCTCCACCCTGCTTCCTTATCCTCCAAGTGAGAGAGAGAGAGAGAGAGAGATAGAGAGAGAAAAAGAGAGAGACAAAGACAGAAACAGAGAGAAAGAGAGTATCTTTATTTTTGTTACTTTCTTTGTCCTTCTACTGCCAGTCCTGCCTCTTCTGTGTTGGCCACCCCAGCCCTGTCACTCCACATCTAGAAGGCTTAGCTCCACTTTAGCATCCCTATGACTTGTCCCTCATGGTAGTGGCAGCTGGGCTCTCACACCACATGCCGTAGAATGGATTCTAATCCAGAGGAGGGCTTGTTACTTGTGTAGGATCTGCAGAGGACTGACTCATCATCCTGCAGGACCAGGGATTTACCTCTTGTTCTCCTCTTGGAGGAGTGAGCATGCAGTGCTCTCGCATCACTGTGCACACTTCCATGCACAGGAAGTCGACGGCCACTGCTCCTCTGCCCCAGTCAGTGGTCCTGAGCTTTTTGCTCCACAGCCACTGCTAGGGGCCAGGCTTGTGCCAGGTGCTGTAACCTTCCCTCTCTGGTGGATGTTTGAGTATCCTCCTCCCGGCCAACCTCTAATGCCCAGATCTCACTCATGAACTTCGGGTAGTGGCACCACTGATGGTAGCATTACCCCTACACTGAAGGGCCAGTTCAGAGAGTAAAGCTTTTAAAATGAAACTGTAATTAAAAGCCTTCCCATTAGGCCGGTCTGCCTCACAGTGGTAGCACTACTGCTTGCAACACTGACATCCTAGGTTTAGCCTGAGTCATTAGAAGGTTGTCTGAGGGGAGGAGGATTAAGGGTCCCAGTAGATGCTCCCACATCCTGCTTCTATACTTTCACCATAGTGACCGCAGGTGGGGGTGCAGAGGAGCAAGTGGAGGGAAACCTAGAAACATAGAATTTGATGGCAGATAAGGACTGCTTGGCCCACCTAGTCTGCCCAGTCTGGGAGACTGAGGATGGCCATTGGCGGGTGCATCAGGTGTGCCAGCGCTTACTGATACAGTCCCCACCGCTTATACTGGCCTGATCTGTATAAACCTATTTTGCCCAGTATAGTGAATGGACGATATTAGTAAAAATGAGCAAAAACAACAACAAATTTGAAGTCATATATTACTTTGTTTCATGGGATGAACAGGGTAGCACAGGTTAGTAGAGACATCAGATGGATGAGACAGAAGTTAAGGATCCCAGTATAATTGGCTCCACTAAAGGATCTTCAGTCCCTTTATCAAGTAGCAAATTCTCATACGTGACTAAATGAAGTGACACCTGGCAGTATGCAGGAACGGGAAGAAGCATCAGAACACTAACTTTAATTTTTAAATATTTTAAAATAAAGATGAGATTTGTGTTTCAATTTTTATAGCACCGTTACATTTATTAAGTATGTGGGCAGCAGTGGTATGTGCTGTGTACTTGAGCAGAACTCAAGAGCAAGGAGGACATCAGAAGTGGTGCTGGCAATCAGCTGGGAAAGGCAATCTGTGGTATGAAGTTATTTTACTTTTACTAAGACAAAGGCGGCAGATATTCGACACTGACCTGCTTAAATAGCACAGCAATTACACGTTTTGACAGGCCTAATGATACGAAACTGCCCAATATAGGTGGCCTCTATAGACTGTTATATACAATTTTTTTTTCCATACCAGCAATACAGATGGCAAATGGAAAACACTTTTTGCCTGCTAAAGCCTACTGCCCATCACAATTGAGGATGGTATAAGTAGAACCAACTGTATCATCACACTCCTGGGGTAGGGTGGAGTTAAAAGGGAAAAATGTGTGCTGATATTGGAGGAGTAAGCCTTCACCTGCTCACCACATCCATTCTGGATTATTGTGGGTGACCTTTGTGATACCCTCAGCTACACTGTGGGTGGCCAGATAGTAAGAGGAAAAGAAAGCCCAAGGAGTTGAAATGTGATTGCATCCTTGGGGAGAAGCTGAAGAGACAGCACAGTGGTGTGCTGTTGGTGGGCTGGTACAGATTCTGGGATGACTGTCTGGCAAGATCTCAGTAGATAGGATGAGGCACTGGTGGCAGACCAAAGGAGATCAAGATCAGAGGCCTTGGGGGGGGGAAGCCTTCTCACTCCCTAGCCCAATCTTCCAAATGCTATTATTTTAACCTAGGTCACTCATAACCACCATTCCATAATATGGAGGGCATTTAGTGAGAAATTTCAGCTTGCCAGACCCCCGCACTTCATTCCTTTCAGCCTGTAGAAGTAACTGATAAAGTGTAAACTTGTTGTGCAACCTGGAAGCGGGGGTAGAATTGCTTGCATCTTCAGTAATACACATCACTCTACCCCTCCCTTCTAGTTCCACACAGTCTTGTGCTGCAGGGGTGTAGACAGGGATTTCAGATCTGCACACCAAGTGGACTCACTACCCCCCCCAACCCCGTAGCCAGACAATATAGAAATGTACACCAGGACGGTGTTTGTTGCCTCATTTGGCACAACAAATACAACTTTTGTATCTCATGACAGTGGTTGTTGCCATGCATGGGTAAAATACAAATGCCATGCATTGTTCCCTAAGACACCCACATACCAGCCCAGAGCCTGTAAAGTTGTATTGCCCTCGGGATGCAAAGAGCGTATTAGTGACCAGTCCTTCTAGTTTTGACTCCCATGAATAAAATTACAGAAAGGTTCAGTATTTTCTTTTTTTTTTTTTAATTTTCATGGAAAAAGGAAGCAGTTCAGAGCCTATTTGCTACCCCCTTAAATAAAATTGAGCACCATGGAGTGCTTGGAGTATGCCTGCCTACACCCATGTTGTGCTGTATCAATGATGAACAACAACTGAAAGGACGGTGCACTTCATGGTGGGGGGGGGGAGCTGACTGGGTGTAACAACTTTTAATGTATTTTTACTGTGTTTTTTTATTTTTATCAACTAGGCCACTGTAGGTAATTTAGATGAGTGGAGAAGAGGTGTGACTTTGAAAATACACTCCTTGATTATCACAGAGGTTGCATGGGGGCACCAACTGTTTTTGGCCTGGAAATAGTTCATTTGTTCTACTTAAACTTCAAAGGAGCTGCTTCCCTTTCATAACCAGAAAGACATGTCTTGAAGGTAAACAGTCCAAGACAGAATGAGACAGTTCCTGCCGGGTACATCAGATGGGAGGACTATAAGACAAAAATTGCGATCTGCAAAGCCAGGGTCTGGAATACAAATCCAGTCTGGACCTGTTCTCAAGATGGGTGGTTCCCGTGGGAACAAAGAGATGGTTGAACCTGTGAAGTCAGGGGGATGTGTACGATGATGCAGTGTAGTGATCTGGCCAGCTGAAAGCATTTGTGATCTGTGTTTGGCTTTGAGAAGTCATTTATGATTTGGGACTTCAAATGAACAACATCAAGGGCTCGAGACTGCCATAACTCACTGGTTGTGGTAGGTGTCTACTTAGGATTTAGATAGACGTGTTAGGTTTGTATGTGTGTACTCTATCTTTTTCAAATATTTATGTCTATCTCTGTAGAAATACTGTATTCCCTATGGTTATAGTGTGTATTATCCCGTAGCACATGTAAACATTTTGGAGTATTAAATATTATTTTTAAACAGTTTATGTTTTCTGTGACTGAGTCATTTCAAGTATAGGTAACCAGGGTATACCGGAAAAGTCTATCCTCGAAGAGACAGGCTACAGCTACCATATAGTGTTCTCGGCTGTGGCAAAAGGAGTCAATTATTTACCCTTTTATAAGGAGCACTGTATTGTGTGTGAGTAGAGATGCAGCAAAATGAAATTCTGCCTGTGAATGAATGCAAAGTGGTCACTTCACATTATCATAACGCTATGGGAAGTGGCCATTGGAAAGTGCTCACTTCACTTTGTTATTATGACTTTGCATTGTTATTCCACCTTAACATGAACTAAGGCAGAATGACAACAATATAGGCACTTTAGGCAGCTCCCCCCCCACACATCACATGGCTTACAGTACTATAAGTCACCTGCTTTAGCCAGGCGGGAAGGAACTGAGTCATACAAGCAGTTACTTTCACTTTCTCCTTTGCGAGAGAGGAAGCATTTTGTGTAGGAGAGGAAAGTTCATGTTAACAAGTTTCTTTCTGAACAAATTCCAAAAACCCAAAAGCTTTTTTAAAAGCTAATTCTTTAGTTTTTTTGTACTGTTTTGTCAGTTTTTTTTGGTGACCGATTTCTTTGTTTTATAAGTTTTGTTTTGTGTGTGTGTGTGTGTGTGTGTGTGTGTGTACGTGTGTGTGTGACTGTGTTGTGTGAGTGTGTGTGAAGTCACTTGTCACGTTAAAGAGGGAAGGAGTGTTTTTTTGTGCGATAGACCAGGGACAGTATGTGGTCCATGGCCAGTTGGGACTGCGCACGTGTGGGGGTCATAGCTGGGTGGCGTTGGACCTCTCCAGGCTCTTTGGTCCTGCCTCACCCACTCTGGAAGCAGCAACACCACCAGTGCCACCACCACATCCACCAAGTCCACCACCACCATCACCAGTAGTAGTTGCAGGAGCTCCAGCAGCACCACCTCCACAGCAGCAGGTGGAGCCCCAGGTACATGACCATGCTGCCGGCACTACATCTGCTCCTCCTGTGCCTGATCCCCCCCACAGCTCCCCAATTTGGCAGTTTTTCAGCTGTAGAGGGGGGACAGCAGCCTTGTGGAGTGTCTGCTTTGTGGTGTGCAGGTGCGCCGTGGCCCTCGGGGGACACATCTGGGGACTGGGGGTCAGCGCACACATATGCTGAACCACCACATGGTGGAGTGGCAGGCTGCCACCGAATAGGCCAGGCTTCTACCTGCTGGCCCTTCTGTGGCAGTGGCAGCAGCAGTGGCAGAGGGTGCTGCTGTTGTGCGTTGCTGTAGCAGGAGGAGGGCCACAGCAGCAGCTGCTCCACCAACACCCCCACCACTGCCACCAGCACCACCCTCACCAACACCACTAGCTGGTTCCCCCCACACCAGTGGACCCCACAATGCCTGCAACTCAGGAAGACATAGCACTTTTGTGGGCCATGGTGGAGGAAAATAATGAGAGGGTAGGTGCTGTCCAGCAGCAGGTGGAGCAGACTGAGCAACACCAGTTACAGATTGTGTCAATGCTCCATCTGCAGCTGGAACATCAGGGGATCCCCCATTAGCTTTTTTATTAGCACACCTCCCCCCCACTGCTGTAGTGTTTTATCTTTTGTTTATGTTTAATAACAGACAGAGGGAAGGCAACAGTATTAGTTTAAAGGGAAGTAGTCAGCAACAGGAGGTTCCACCCCCTGCAAGGCTTACCCTCCGGTTAAGCCTTTTAAGTATGTTGAGGCATTTTTCTCATACCACAACATACTTTATTTTATTTAAATTATTTTTTTTTTGTTAATCCTTTGTACCTTGCTGGTGCTACAGTCTGCATTCCCTCGTCCCGGCATCCTTCCATCTCCGGCCACCATTTGGTCTTGCCCTAGCCATCAGTGAAGCCCCCACCAATTATCCTCGTGGCTTTCCCCCCACAGTGGGGCAGCAGAGAGTCCCTATCACTCACCACTGAGTCCAGATCCAGTATGCAGTGGTGCCTCTGAGGCCTGGTGTCCCATAGATGGCCATCAAGCCACTGTGACTGTGCACCATTTTTCCTCCTTATCCTGGCTACATGAGTGGGGCATGCAATGACACCAAGAGGGGGAGCATGCAACGCATCCACATGCACTCCCCCAGCATCGTGCCCCAAGCTCACTCCTCTAGTGCAGTGGCAGCAGGTACCATCCCCCAGCCTCTGCCATGGGTCACAAGTGTGCCGACAACTGAAGACCCCTTCCTCTGGAGAGGGAAAGCAGTCCTATGGATGCTCAATCCCTCTCCTCCCCTGCTGACCTGCAGCGGCCTGAGTCCATTCCTGAACCCAGGTCACCAGCGTGGAGCAAGGTGTGGCATCCAGTGCCTCAACCCTCAGTGCCACCGGGCTGGCCAACATACTTTATTTTAATAAAGAAAGTCAGAATTTGGAAGTGATGACGCTAGGGCCCGGCTGGCGTGAAGCAACAGTGATGCACCCGCGCGCTTAACGCAGAAGTGCAGAAGCGATCGCAAGGCCACTGCCTCATCTTTCCTTTTACACATAATAGAGCCCCCATAGTGTCCACCATACTTCCAGGTCACTGACTTTTCTTTATTAAAATAAAGTATGTTGCGGTGCCAGAAAAACACCACAACATACTTAAAAGGCTTAACCGGAGGGTAAGCCTGGCAGGGTGCAGGAGCTCCTGTTGCTGACTGCTTCCCTTTAAATATATACATACACATACAGACATACATGCTCCTTATTGCCCTGTTATTATAATTCAGGGCCTCAGTAATGTTTACTTTCTGTTGTGGAGTGGTTGTGGAAAAGCTGGTGTGAGCAGTGCAAGTATGATGTGCTAAATTGCATGTGTGCAGTCAGTGTTGTTTCCTGTGTGTGTGTGTGTGTGTGTGTGTGTGTGTGTGTGTGTGTGTTAGACATTGTCCAGCTTCTTGCAAACATATATATGCTGACTTGTTGCAGTGTTTAAGGTATAAAGAATAGCGATAAGAATAACGTATATTTTATTGTCACCATCATCATCAGCAGACTAAGTGATACAATATTTTTTCAGAGGTGTCTGGCCAGAGTGCACCTTAGTCACATGCTGCACACATGACTTTTAGGAGAGCATGTGTTTTTGTGCTATGATCTCCGCAAAGTGCACAGTGACCCTATAACTCTGAAAAAATATCATATCACTTACTCTGCCGGTGCTGATGGTACAAATAAAATATGCATCATATATTCTTTATTATCTTTATTCTTTACATACTGCAACAAGTCACACCATATACATGTTTGCACGAAGCTGGACAATGTCTGCACACACAGGACAGAACACTGACGGCACACATGCAGTTTAGCACAACATACTTACACTGCTCAGTCCTGCTTTTTGTGAAACACTTCATGAGTCCCAACATAAAGTAAACATTACTGAGGCTCAGAAATATTTCTTTTTTGAAATAGACATTAAAGCAGCAGTGCAACAATCTGGTGAAAATTCTGACCTATTCTTTTTTATGCTATTTTACATTGCCAATTTATTTACCTCCTGACTTGTGTGATACCATTATTTCCAGTATTTGAGTCTGCTTTGGTACTTTTTTCATGTCTGAAATAATAAAAAGAGCATTCCTTTTAATACGGGGCAGACCAGGTCTTTGTCAGTATTTTCTGCTGTTTTTCTCCATCAGTTGTTTATATATTACTTCTGTTGTAAAATTAACAATTATACAGCAGGCAGTGTTTTATGACCTCACAGAACAACATTTGTTCAAAAACAGCTGCAAATAGTGATGAAAACCTGGTCAGAGCCATATTAAAAGGCGTGCTCCTTTTATTTTTTCAGACATGAGAAAAAGTAGTAAAGCAGATACAAATTGTGAAAAAAGGGTATCATAAAACTCAGGAGGTAGCTAGTGGCTGACACTCTAAAATGGCATAAAAAAGTATAGGTCGACATTTTCACCACATTGTTGCACTGCTGCTTTAATTTATAATGAAGCATGACATTATGTGGTTGCAATCACGACACACAAAATGCAACTATCTTGTGTCCAGAAAATTCCCAAGTGCTGACAAAGTGAAATGGTAGCGTTACACCATATGCAAAGTCCCCCAGAATGTATTGTGGAGCCACTGATTCATGCAGTGGTCAGACAGGGTCCCCAGAATTTTTCTGCATCCCCAAAATGCAACTGTCTTGTGTCCAGAAAATTTCCAAGTGCTGAGGAAGTGAAATGGGGGCATTATACCACATTCAAAGTCCCCCAGAATGTATTGCACAGTCAGTCATGTGCGCAGTGGTCACATAGAGTCCCCAGAATGTTTCTTCATCCCCAAAATTCATCTGTCTTGTGTCCAGAAAATTCCCAAGTGCTGAGGAAGTGAAATGGGAGCATTACACCACATGCAAAGTCCCCCAGAATTTATTGCGCAGTTACTCATGTGCACAGTGGTCACACAGACTCCCCAGAATTTTTCTGCATCCCCAAAATGCAACTGTCTTGTGTCCAGAAAGTTTACATACTCTGTGATGATGATGTCATGATGCACAGTGTCTTGCCAAACCATGTGAAGGAGGGCTAACATGACATGAATCCATTCAGTGTTCCATCAGAAATGATAACCATGAGAGAACTGTTGCTGGTCCAAAGTGTGATGCGATTCCCACAAATGCAATGCGATCACCTCAACTGGATGGAAGGGTGCCCTTTGTGTGTACACTACAAGTAGCCTTGGAGATTTGATATATATATATATATATATATATATATATATGTATGTATTTTCTAGGTGGTGGGGTTGACATATATATACATGTACTCATCGTATTGTTTTGTATAACTGGTCACATACTGTTGGTGTGCACATTCCAGTGCCTGATGAGAAATTTTGGCTTTGAAATTGGAAATGGAATACTCTAAAGCCAATGAAGGTAAGTATTTTTTTTTGGGGGAGCATATTTGCAAGTATGTCTCATTACTGGTTTATTATTTGGTTACTTCTTCACAGATTTCATTTGCATCCTTTTCTAGTCTGGTAATGATGGTCATGGTCATCGATTGAAATTAATTCTGAGTGCTGCATGTCTGCCCCAGCCTGGGGGGGCATGATGTTGAAGAAGTTCTTTGGATAAGACAACTATGACACAACAAAGAATCTGGAAGTTTCCTAAAAAAAGAAATGAATGACTTATTACAGCTTGATTGCAGCAGTAAGACATTATGTTTAAGCTGTGGCTGTTCCACAGGTATCTGGATTAACACAGATAGCAAGATGTCCCACTGCAATCATCAGATCACAATTTAATTTAGTACCAGGCTATGTAACAGATACACTGTGTCAGTGTCCCTGTGTCTCAACTCAAGTTATATTTTAAAACCATATCTTGTCAAGTAACACAACCTTGGTCCAACTTTTTCAACATTGTCATGACTGTACAGCTGCAAATTTGGAATACAGTGCATGATATGTGTTGCAGAAATATTTTTGTGACGTACATGTCACCTAGTTTATGAATCCCCAGTCGGATTTGTTACACTCTTATGAAAAAAAAGGAACAGATGAAATAAAATTGATATACTTACCAGTATGGATTGGAAATGGATATCCCATAGGTTCCTGTAGACAGTACTGCTGCTGTACCATTGATAAAGACCTTCAGTGAAGGAAAGTCATTTGTTGTTAACCTGTAAAAAAACAAAATAAGTTGACTGTATGTGTTTGACCATTGCAGCTCAAAAAAGCAACACAAAACAAAACACACAGCTAAAGGAAGTTGACTAGCATGAAAAACATTAGTACACATGCTCACTTTATAGTGTTAATAGTAAGAAGCATTGTGCCTGTGGCTGATGGATGTGTCTCCATTTGACTCCCTCTGCCTTGGCATGGTCAATGTAATAGAAAAACATTGTCACAATGACACTGGTGGTGAGTGGTGGTGGTCGTAGCCGCAGCACATGATGACATTCCCTCTCACATCTTCCTGCATCTGGTAGCGGTGGCAGTGGTAACAGTGGTCTTATGGTGGTGGTGGTACTCCAGAGGACACACAGTCACATTCCTTATGGTGGCAGTGGTGAACAGCGGTCTTATGGTGGTGGTAGTCCGGGGGGACACACAGTCACATTTTCTATGATGGAAGTGGAGAACAGCGGTCTTATGGTGGTGGTAGTTTGGGGGCTAGTATATACTGTGCTCTGTGTTATAAATGTGATGACGTGACATACGGAATTTGAGTTACTATGAGTGGGACAGTGATTTAACTTTATGAAAAAGAGAACATGTATCATACAAGACATGTGACAGCCTTTTAATCACTTAAGTTAAAACCTGCCAACATTAACCTCATCATCATTCATTGCAGTCTTCTATGTCTGAATTCTGACCACGGGGAAATTCTTTCTCCATTGTGTTATCATCTATGTCAGTGGTAGGCAGCTTCATGCTGTCACTGCCACCAGGATGGTCCCTTTATTCAACGTCAGCAAAACCATGAGTATGCCGGGGTACGAATACTGAGGTTGCAGTCTGAGCTGGTTTGTGCCTCTCATTCATTTTTATGAATGTCAGCAAACTTACATTTTCAGGACAGTGGTTTATACGATGATCCCGAGCTATTGCAACTGCTGAGCTGAATACCCTCTCGACACTCACACTGGAGGGTGGACATGTCAGGTACTTCAGTGCCACAGCGGTCAGCTCTGGCCATTCACTGACCTTTCCACTCCAGTATAAAAGGGGATCATCATTGATTGACAGATGCCTGTTTTCAGATACATATGACTCAATCATTCACTGTGCTGCTCTAAGTCCAATGGTTGATGCATCATCCGCTTCTTCAGATTCATTTATGTCACAAATCCCCACTTGGGACAAAGCCTCCCAAAAGTGTGTTAATGCCAGCCGCTTTTGATGACAGACCACCTAGAACTTCAGTCCCCTTCCCTTTACAGGATGTACTTGATACTATTCCTCCAGGTTCACCTTCAGCCTGATTATGCTGCTCAGGTTTCCTGACCTTGTCACATGACTTCTGTGCCTCATGAACCAAGTGCACCAGTTGCCCACTGACATTTTTTACCTGTTCAGGCCCGCCCTCCAGTACTGAGGCAATTCCACATTTGTATCGTGGGTCCAGCATTGTTACTATTGCAAAGTTGTCACTACGCTGAATGCTCAAGATGTGACAATTCTGGTTGAATACTGTCAGCATGTGTTTCAGCAGCACACTGCTAGCACTGTCTCTGGCAACATCAAGGCTATGCTGTACATTCACGAATGTCTGCCTCAGCACCCACAGCAGTGAAATTGTTTGGCTAATGGAGGCAGACTCACCACTCACAGCCTGTGTGGCATGTTCAAAAGGCCTCAAGATTCTTATTACAGAGTCCATGAGGTGCCACTGTTCAGTCGTCATAGACATGTAGGCCCCAGAATTGTCACGGCTAGTGTGCATGACAAGATATTCTGAGATGGCTTTGTACTGTTCATACAACCTCTCTGCCAAGTATAAAGTGGAGTTCCAGTGGGTGACAACTTCCAGCTTCAAGCAGTGCTGTGGGAGGCTGTTTCAGATCTGCAACTGCTAAAGATGGTCACAGGCCTTTGCAGAGCATGAAAAGTGAGAACAGATAAGTCGTGCAACTGTCAGCATTTCTTTTATATCAGGGTGCTGCAGAACCTCCTGCACCACAAGATTTAAATAGTGGGCCATGCATGGAACCCGAAAAAAAAACACCATTTGTGATGCATTTCACCACATTTGACCCATTGTCACTTGCTATGAACCCAGCTCTCAGGGACAGGGGGTCCAGCCATTTGTCAGTTTCAGTCAGTATCACGTCCAACATGTTTTCACCAGTGCATGAACAGGTCACATTGCACATAGCAATCGTTGCATGCTGTCGAATTTCTGGAAAATTACCACCACGACACTCCACCCTACTGCACTGATTATTCACACTACCAACAGCACAAACATCCCCCAGTACCTGCACCCAGTGTGCAGTTATACACAAATATGAACTCCCCACTGTTTTGCCACTTATCCACACATCCATGCTTAAATGGATGACTGGAGAGGAGGAATGTTGAAGGGCATGTCTTACTGAGTCGGACACAGTACAGTACAGTACAATTCAGGGACAGCACGAGTCGAAAAGTATGTCTTCGATGGGACTTTTCATTTTGGACAGGCACGTGCAGCAAACTGCAGAAACCCAGAATTCTCCACAAAGGAGAAGGGCAAAAGATCAATTGCCAGGATTTCAGCTACAACAGCATTAATTTCACGTGACACTGTATGATTGGGTGGGTACTTCAGCTTATGCACAGAAACACTCTGTAATGTGGGCTGACTTAAACATTTTACACAGGGTGTGATGACAAATGGTTCTGCTCTGTGAATGGCAGGGGGTGGAGTGTGGATGTGTGATGAAGATGGTTGCACAGGTGATGACAAACCCAGAAATGCATTATTTTCCCAGATTTACCAACAGGGGTTGATGTACCACTTGCACTAGACATACTGCATTGACCACCACCACCACCACCACCACCAAAACTGCTACTCTCACCACCACTGGGCAAGACTTCAAAATCATTCTGCTCTTCCACCTCATCATGCTTGTAGTAATGCTCTGCTGTTATTTCATCACTACTGCAAGCATTTAATTTTCTACTTGATGCTACAGTCATGGAAGGGGATAACATGCTCGTTATGGTTGATGACGAGAGTGAACACCCCACTGTGGTACAGGTACTAGCTGCCATCTTGTGCTGAGTCCACAGTGCCATGTGCCTATTCTTAAGATGTGTATGCTGTCCCCCTATGCTCAGATGGCTCCCCTTTTTACCTCAACTCACATGCAACTGGCAAACCTGGCAGATTGCAACTGACTCATCATTTGCATCTTCCACGAAAAAATCCCAAACAATGGATTTTGATGCTCTAGTTTAAACATAACTCCCCCCCCCCCGATGCTGCTTTTTGGACTCCATTTTTTTAAGCCATGAAGTGGGGGGATGTGCTACATGATTTCTCAGGCAGGACACACTTGGACTGCAACTGACCACCATGACTACCTATCATTATTACTGGGTCAACATCATCAACTGAAACTGATAAATCACAACTTTTTATGGGGGAGGCAATGCAAATAGACCCAGACACAGCCACCTTGAGTTTCTTTTTCTCCTGTTCCCAGCAGGGATCACTGACATTATCATCATACATATTCATCAACATCACCCATATTTTCTGCTTGGATGCTGGCATATGGACTGCATCTTGAAACCACAGCAACATCATCATCATCAGCACCATCATCACCAGAAATTTTTTGCACCACACTGTGAATCACTGCATGGCAAATGCATGACCTGAACCACGGTGGAAGAAATGTCACTTTGTGTGCTATCGTTGACATGATGATCAGAATTCTCATGTTCAGATACTGGGATGTTACTGGGGAGTATGACATCATCTACACTGTCATTCACTGCCACTGCTTCACACTCCACTATATTTTTGGACATGGTAAACTGGTCAGAAGTGGAACTTGAGGCAGCAGTACTCATACCACCACCAGCAACTGCACTAACACCACCAACTGGGACAACATAATCTCCTCCAACTATGAGTGAAGCTACTGATTGCGCTGTAAAAAACATTGAAGGAGAAATACCTTTCCTCACATCAGCAAAGCACTTCAGTGACTGCGTACTACTACCATGCCCACAGGCAATCTTACCACTGGCAGCAGTACCATGGCGAGAAACAGCTTTGCTTACACGTCTCTTTGCTGGCATTTTGAGGGATCAACAGGAATATTCTAAACAAATTAAGATTTTGGAACGTTCACTCTGGTTGGGGGCTGGGGGGTGGTGATGCTGGATGTGAAGCCAAAAAAAAACAACTGCGGCTTCAACAACAGATACAGATGCAAAGTCACAGCAAGTTCAACAACACCTTAACTAACCAGTGATGTTCTCAAATCACAAAAAATCCAATCTGGAAAAGAATAGCTTTTGCCAGTGGTGAGGGGGGAGCACTGACTGCAGATTACTGCAGTGCAAAACCAAGAAAATATACCGCAATGGCAGTACAAAATCATGCAGCTGCAGTGGATAGCAGGTTCACACTGCTGCGCTTGCAGTTACACTATGGCACAATAAAAGGTGTATTATTTGATGTCATGTCACGCACTACACACACTCACACACACAGAATTTGTCTATAAGTCATGCATAGCAAATTTAAAACTTCAGTAATACACAACATATTTTAAACAACCTCACTGATGCACCAGGACCCTCCAGACCACAACACACACAATCATCAAAAAAATAACAACAATTACTGAAAATATTACTTTGTGTACATTAACACAGTCATACAAGAAAAATATAACCAAAAAACAAAGAACTCCCTATTTCTCCAACTTAAATCTACCTACACCAGATAATGCCCCTCCCCCAAAGCACACTTCCACTGTCTCTCAGTACACAGACTGAATGCTATACATTAACATTCAAAATCCACACACAAACAATAAACGCTCGATGATATGAACACAGCAGGGTTTCCTACAATCGATGAACTAAAGTTTCAGAAAAAAAATGACTCAAAAAGACTTTTTTAACAGCTTTTAGAAGGTTCGCATCACAGAGAGCTCTCAGAGCAGACTGTCTCCTACAGCTTCCTACACTCACTACCCTGAACTGAGGCTGTGCAGAACAATCTAGAGCTCATGTGACCTGAAATCCCATGAATCACTGCAAAATTTGCCTTTGGAGCTCAAGCACAAGGTGAAATGAGGTGAAGTACATTGTTCTCAATGTACTTTGCCTTAAAATTTGGTGGAGTAGTGGTTTGGGAAGGCTGAGTAAAGTGAAGTCATTGTCTTCAATGGATTTCGCATTGCCCATTATAATATGAAGTACTCCACTTCACATTGCAGAGCACTCCGCGAATTTGCCTTTACTCTGCAAATCACTCTGTGGAGCAAATTGAGGCCACTTTGCCCATCTCTATGTGTGAGCAGTGGCTCTGGTGGGATTTGGACCTAAAGATACCCTAATTGAGGTCGCAGTAAGTGTTGACATCATACCTAGGCAACCAGTTCAGGTGCCTGAGGGATTGTGAAGCTGGTAACCATCACAGGCTGAGTTCTGGGACAGAACCAGTCTGTGACAAACTACAGGCAGTGATTGAGATCTGAAACAGATTGTGAATAAAAAGGCTATCTGTCCAGTCACAGAACAGGATAAACAAAATGGGATACTGTATCAGTTTTATTTTGTCAAAAGTAAGAGTAGATAGCTAGAAGACACTGGGCTCAATTCTCAAAAGCTTTAGAATGCCACAAGCCCCAGATGCGCTGAACATACAGTGCATGTGGCTTGCAGCATTCCCCGGCCAGCAATCGGAATTCTCAATCCCGTGTGCCTATTGCTCTAAGTTAGACAAACTTTTTCTGGTCTAACTTTGCCAACCTTTTTATGTGGTTTTCTCCATATAGTTGGCACAAGCCACTGTAAAAAGGGTATAGTGTCACAAATGCGTGTGAACTTGTAGAATCAGGTGTACAGTGCTCCGATGTGTCCGACACAGCACAAGATTTGACGCAGGGCTTGTACAAGCCCTGTGTCAGCCTTTGAGAAACAAGCCCACTATGTCTGGACCATTTAGGAAATGCACAGTGGTAGACCTTGAGGAGCTGTGCAAAAGAAGGGGACTTGTCTTTGAGGATGGCCATCCATGGGCAGAACTCAGAAACACTAGAGAAAAGTGACCAGAGAGGTGCTGCAAAAATTATCACTGCCAGTCAAAATTGTGAGACTGAAGCTTGTGAGCATGACAGTGAACCAGAGCCTGCAAATGGAAGAGCTGTGCAGATAGAAATGGTGCAGCTGGAGCTCACCCTGGTTAAAGCAAAGGCAGCAGCTGAGTGACAAAAAGCAAAAGCTGAGAAGCAATATGCAGATGCGGAGATGCAGTAGACAAAGTTGGAAGCTGACAATAGAGAGAAAGAGAGAGACAGAGGAGTGAGAAAAGTTGTGCCAGCATGAGAACTATCTGAGACAGCCCAAGAGTAAAAGAGATAAAGGAGCAAGAATGGCAGTGCCTGCATGAGATCCCAGATGAGAAATGAGCAAAAGGGCATGAACATGAGAAGGAGATGACGATTCTGTGCCAGAAGACAGTGCCACAAACTCTAAATACTGGTATCAGAGGTTCAACCCAAGAAGGCAACATTTATTTCAAAATGTTTCCCAAGTATCATCGTCTTGATTTGTTTTTAAGGTCTTTTGAGAGAATTTGTGTGCAGTTTAAATTGGACAGTCTTACTTGGGCAACTCACCTATTGCCATTCCTTATGAGCAGGTCATTGGAAGCCTTCACCAGGATGGACAATGAGTACTGCATGGACTATAAGAAAGTGAAAATGCCTTGTTAAAATGTTTTGAATTGACTCCTGAGGCCTATAGACAAAATTTTAGATATTTAAGGAAGGCACTGGGAGATAGCTATTAAAAAAATGTGTGGACAACTAGGCAAGCTGTTACAGTGATGGTTAGAGGGTGTAAAGGCTAGCTATGTAGAACAGATAAAAGATTTGTTCTTCGTGGAACAGTTCCTAAAGACTGTACCAGAGGATTTGAGAATACGGTTGCTGGATAGGACTCTGAGTTTCACAAAGGAGGCAACCAAGAGGGCTGATCAGTTCATATCTAGTCAACTGTCCACTCAGCACTAAAACAAGAGGGAGGGGACATCAGGTGGTCTTAAGGGAATCCCAGGGGATCAACCTAAGGGAAGCCAGCTCATGCCCAAACAAAAAGGGAAGCCAAATGGTTTCAAAACTATGGAGTTGGAGGAATGCAGGTTCTATATCTGCCAAAAACTAGGACACCTGTGATATGACTGTCCAAAATATGGCACAAGATGAAAATGCAACTGGAAGGGGTAGCTTTGGAATCTCTTAGCAGCTAGTGGGCTGTACCTAGAGTGCAGTTCCCACTAACTCCACTGGCGAAATGCACCCTATGTTGGTAAATAGGATGGTAACCCAGGGATTAGGGACACTGGGGCCTACATTTCTATAGTAAAACAGGATTTGATTCACAAGGAACAGGTCCTGCTGGGCCAATTTTCCAGAGTTAGAGGAGTGACAGATACTGTGGTCTCAGTACCAATGGACCATTATAACATGTGAAGATGGCCAGGCATATGGGAGGTGGGTGTTGTACTAGACCTGCCCAGTGATGTAATTATGGGTAACAACTTTGATAGTTGGGCAAACACGATGTGTGTCACTACCCATAGTAAGGCTAGGGAACCAGCTCCTGAGGATACAGAGGGGCAGTGCAGGTGGAAGCAACTCTTCTCCCAGCAACAGGGGAAGTTGCAGCTGAAGAACAAGCTGGGAGCAGTAGTTTTGAGCCATAGCTGCAGACTGGGAAAGCCCATCCATGGGCAACTCTTCCAAAGGAAAGTGTGTTTTGGGGAGGATCAGGCATGCCAAGCTAGGCAGAGCTTAGCAAGCTGACCCATCCCTACAGAAATTAAAGGAATTAGTCACCAGGGTGGACAGTGACTCTCAGGGTTCAAAGAAAAGGGAAGATTACTGAGGAAATGGGTTTCTACGGTATATTGTAAGTGGGTTCCAAATTGAGGACCTGATAAAGGGGTACTCTGGCAGATAATAGTTCCTAGGGAATATACAACACAGCTTCAGTCCTTAGCCAATGACATACCCTTTTCTAGATACTTAGAAGTCAGTTGTACAAAAGGACAGCTGATAAACAATTTTTACTGGCCCAGTATTTCTAAACATGTGGCAAACTACTGCCAGACTTGTCTCCAGTGCCAGAGAGTGTGAAAGGTTGGGGACAAGGGTAAGGTGGCTTTGATTGCCCTGCCTATAATGGAAGAGCCATTTTGATGAGTTGCTGTGGACGTTATGGGGCCACTCAGCAGCCCAGTTGCACAGGCAAGAGGTACATTTTGGTGATTGTGGATTATGACATGAGGTACCCAGAGGCAGTGCCGTTTTCCTCCATAGAGGTAGAAAAAGTGGCTGATGAACTGTTGGGGATATTCAATTGGCTGGGTTTTCCTGAAGATATTCTGTCTGACCAGGGCAATGATTTTATTTCTGCCTTTATGGCTAGTCTTTGTCAGAAGTTTTGGTGAGGCAGATCAGGGCCTCCCTATACCACCCACAAACAGTCTTGTTCATAGGTGTTGATTTCAAGTCAATGAGCTGTAAAGCCATATTAGACTTGTAACATATCAGTGGAAATAGTCCCATTTCTTATCACCTATATGTTCATCCAAAAGATACTTAAATGAGAACATACTTGGTGCTTCCACAAGTATTGCTGGAAGTGCATACCATGTATTCACCACTCTCTGACTGAACCATCTACCCCTTTTTGTGGTCTTATATAGTTCTCCTTGAATCTGACAAGAGTGGGTTCTAGTTACCCTACCTAAATTTGACTTTGTGGTAAGCTCAGCCAATTTCCATATGAGTTCATTATCTAATGCCCTGTATACAAAACAGAGATCCCCTCTGATTTTCCTATAGACCATAAAATATAAACCCAAGCCCTGCATCCTATCAAGATAGTTTTCATTTTTGATAGTTTTCTCTCTTTGTAAACCTTCTTTGCACACTTTCCATCCATTTATTGCTACTAATACTCCGTGGGCTAGAAAAAGGGGCTCCATACTGTAATACAAGCCTAACCAGGGATCTATACAGAGGCACCAATAAATCCCTTTCCCTACTTTTGATGTTTCACATAATATTGCCCATTACCTTATTAGCCCTTTTAACAGTTTCTCTGTTACAATGTTAAAAACTTAATGGGTTTGTTATTAACACCCCTAGGTCCTTTTCATTTACAGTACTCTAAATAACTTTATTATTTATGGTGTATTGTGCACTTGGATTGTTACTCCCCAAGTGCATAACCTTGCACTTACTTTCATTAAATTCCATTTTATGAGCAGTTGCCCATTCTGCAAGACTATTGAATTGTTTTTGAAATTTATTTATTGCTTCAGGATTATTCACAATCACACCTACTTTGTTATCATCAGAGTATTTTCGTAACCACGCCCCCTTCAATACTTACATGCCTGAGACAAAAATATTAAACAACAGGGGGCCCAAAAACAGATCCCTAGGGGGACCCCACTTGTCACTCTCCCCTAGTATGACAGATTTCCTCTAATTTGGACCCTCTGCATTCTGTTATTTAACCATGAAGTTATCCAAGTTACTAAACATTTATCCATTCCCTGTTCACTCAGTGTTGCCAAGAGGGCCTCATGGGATACTGAGTCAAATGCCTTTCTATAATCCAAATAAACCACATCTGCAAGCATACTCTGGTCTATGGCCCTACTTACTGGTTTGAAAAAAATCAAACAAGTTGGTTACACATGATCTACTGTATTCAAAACCATGTTGAGACAATCTACCAACCCCAACTGCTTTAGATGTTCTTCCAAAAACTTTCCATTATTTTGCCTATAATCGACATAATACTAATCACACGATAGTTTTCAACTTTAATTTTATCACCATTTTTGTGTATAGGGATTATGTGGGCAATCTTCCATTCTAATAAGGCTGTTCCCTCCTGCATTGACCTGTTGAATAATAGTGCTAATGGCTGTGCTGATTCATCCGCCAGGGTGTTAAGAAAATTGGGATGGAGTCCATCTGGGCCACCTGATTTATATTCTTCTAATTTTCTGAGTTTTTCACACACTTGTTTTGTAGTGATTTGGGCATTCCAGACTTTCTTTACTTTATCATCTTTCTCACTAACTCTGGAACCATCCTTGTTCTGAAACACACTTAAAAAGTATGTATTAAATTTAGTAGCCATCACCAATTCATTCTCAATAATATTTTCACCATCCCATATATTAGTAATCTGTTTTTGTCCATTTTTACGGCTTCCCACATAACTATGCTGTAAAATCTCTTGCAGTTATCACTATTATTGCTAGCCAGGTTCAATTCTGCCTTGGCCTTAGCTGTTCATATGGCCTTTATACAGTTTTTCTCTAGTTGTTTATATTTATCCCATTTATCTTGTGTCGGGTTTAACTTATATTTTTTATATGCTCTACCCTTGTGCTTAGTTGTTTTCTGTATCTTTATATTAAACCACTTTGGTATACGTCCTTGGATCCATGACTGTCGGTCAACAAAATATTCGTCGACTGACGTTACAGCAACTTCCTTATGTCGACCCCATTTGTGTTCGGCATGAAGGAAGTCAGAAGACAAGAGCGTTTTCTTCAGGGGGCTTTGCCACCCAAACCCCCTATGTGGGGGGCTCTTCCCTCGCATCCCCCACTACCAAAATAACCAACTCCGAGTCAGAGTGGTTTGGGGAAGGGGTGCAATACCCACAGAAGGCAGTTTTACGGTCCCACGCTGACACTACAGCAACCTGGCGCTGTTGTCACTGTAGTGTCAGTTGCTGTGGAAATGTCAAGGAAATGTGTGCATTCCTACATCCTTTACCATTATACTTTTCTACTTGTAGCACATATTGATTTATACAAGTTTGTAGGTTATGATTTACTGTTGCCCACATGTTCTCCAGTGGTAGATTTTCCAGCGCTTCCTTCCAATGCCAGTTTTGTAAAATATATTTAATTTGATTATATTCTGCCTTAATGAAATTTTGTATCTTGGTTTTATCCCTTATTTTAGGATTACAATCCAGTAGTGAGCATGTGACCACGTTGTAGTCACTGGATCCAAGAGGCTCCCTGACCTTAATATTGACAATTCCTCCCTCAATGTTAGTAAGTATTATGTCCAAAATATTACGTTCCCTAGTACCTTCTGTCACTAACTGTTCAAGACCATTACTTAAGCATGTCTATAAATCTTTCTTCTAAATGACCACTTCTGTATATCAAGTCCCAATTTATTTTGGGAACATTAAAGTCACCCATCAGGATGTAGTAATATCTATGTCAATACACTCAATTTGGTCCATAAAAACTGCATTTTTCTGCTTCTGTAAGATTTGGGGAATGGTAACGTAGGCTCAGAGTGACTGTCCTTAAGCTTGTGGTTATTTTCACCCATAGTTGTTCAACCATAACATTAGTGTTATTTGTGATGTTAACTTCATATGGTTTCAAGTGAGAAGCAATGAAAAAACCTAGGCCACCACCTTTCCTTTCATCTCTTGACTTAAAAAAAAATCATATCCCTGAACTTGTTCCATCCAGTCATCAATTGTAAGCCAAGTTTCAGTTATTCCACAGAAACCAATTTCCTCAGTCACTAATAAATATTTTAACTCATCTAGTTTGTTTTTAATACTTCTTGCATTTATTAGCATAATTTTTAATTCTGTCCAGTAATTATTTTCTATATGCTTGCGTTTTGATCTATTCTTCTTTGTCTTGAAACTCAGGCATTGCACAGTACCCCTCTCCCCAACAAGTTTAGTTTAAATTCTTTTCTATTTGAGACTTAAACATCCCCCCAAATTCTCTACTCCCCTTTCTATTCAGATGTAGCCCATCCTAGCTATATGGTTTTAGATTATTTTCAAACACCTTCCATGATTTAATACACGGAAATACGAGCATGAGGCACCATCTCCTCAGCCAATTATTCAACCTCACAATTTTTTGTTTTACCCATTTGTTGGCCCTTGGTACTGGTAACATTTCTGAAAAAATTGCCATACCATTAACTGTTTGTATGGCTTTTTTCAATTTTCATGTATTCTAGGAATGTTCAGTCTTCTCTTGTGTATCTCATGTTGTTCATTCTAGCATGGACCAATATTATTGGTTTGTCTTCCTTTTTTTTTTGACTATTTTAGGTAACAACATGGTCACATCACCCAGCTTTGCCCCAAGTAAAAAAAAGTGCTTGTGATCTTTATTGTCCTTTGTTGTATAGGCATCTGTGTATTTAATTGTAAAATCACTTATTATGAACACTCTGTTTTGTCTTCCGTAATTATAAGAAAGTAAACTGGAACTTCACCCCACTCACCCTAAAGTAAATCAAAGAACTATAAAGTCTAATTCTTTTCAGTTAATTGTTTAATTATGTTACATCCAAATCAACTTTCTACATTTTGGGTAACATACCCTTCATCAGGACTTGGTTTCTAAAATAAAAATATATAAATACAATCATTTCCATATTTCTTTTCACAAACATTTTTTATTAAATGTTTGTAATATTGCAGAAGAAACATCATATTTTTATTCCTTATGTGAAATAGATTATCACCTTATTATAAGGATAATTCTTGTAATTTTAAATATGCTGTCAGGTTCGACTCCCACCACTACTGGGCTGAAAATTAATCAGAAAAACCAAAAAATATATAAATATTGCTTCATTTCTAGTATGTTCCAAATATCAAGTTTACTTGAGGAAATAATAGTGCTGACCTTTTCCACAGTACTTCTCAAATACTATCTTAACTTTCAATGTTCCACATTGACGCTTCACTCAACATGCTGCCTGTAGCAAATTCAAATGCATACTCATTAGTATTCTAATTATTTCCATACACATCTTAAGCTAATCACCAAATAAAACTCCCACGTTCTAACTTAAATTACCTACATTTATCAACTTAGTTAGCGCTTCTGTTAAATTACAGTCTAACTTAAGTCATTACGCTTTAAATTTACTTCACATAGTGCGGTCTCTCTAAATGTTCATTTTATCCTCATTTAAACAAAAAGAAAGAGATTAGCTCCACTCCTTCTTCAGCAACATTCATTGTTAAAAGGAAAATCTAACTTGTAAATGCCATGTACTTTTTCTCTGAAGAGGCAGCACTTGTCGGTGTGGTCTTTTCTATCTTTATTTCTTTACCTATGCAAACAAAGGACAGACTCTAACTTTTATTTCACAATCTACTCCTTACTTATGCAAACAGGATTCATTACTTACATATAAGTGCCTCTTATAGCTCCTAGGTGGGAATGAGAGTGCGGGGGCTTCTAAGCTGGTTTTATAGCAATAACCCCTTCCCTGAATCTGGCAATAATGAATTACATCAATTAACAGGCTAAATCAGCCTGTTCTGTGTGCCAGACCCACCTCTCTGTGGCACCTAATTACCACAATACTAAGTGTCAGGGGCGCTACTAATTTTTAGTCTTTCTCCAAGATATATGTATCCACTCCAACAATATTATAATAAGTTTTAAATTGTATTTTTCAACATCCTCACAGTTTTTGAAAGGAAAGTACTTCACTAAAGGCTGGTCCGTATTAAATAAAAAGTTATTTTTAACCACTTTTACTTATTTGTGCTATATTTAAATTTTCAAAGAATCGGTTGCCATTCTATAACCTCATTCAGTCCAAATTTGAGTTTATTACTTTGAAAGTAATCAATATACGTTGCTTCTCTTAACAGAAGTTTATTATTATAATTCCCTCCTCTTTTATTTCTTTGAACTTTTTCTATACCGAAGTACTATAATATTGGTATCTGGTGTCTCCTTTCAATAAAATGTCTAGCTATGGGTAATGTTAAAGTCTTTTTTCTTCCCTGATTATCAAATTCCATATTCATATCTCCCTGATCACTTGTTTGAGTTTGTTTCACTTGTACCTGTGCTAGAAATATGTCACCACCATGTTGCCTAGCGTTCCCCGTTAGTAACCTGTGGTGTATCCCAATAGTATTTGCTCCACTTAATGTAAGTGTTTCCTGTTCTTCCTCTAGAGTATCCCATGTGTCAGTCTCCACATCCGTGCAGGGGAGCATAATGATTGGCTGTTGGAAAGTTAAAATTCATAGCTCTTCTGCCCCTCTTATTTTTACTAGTACTCCCTTGAAATTCCCATTCTTTATCTTTCTGTATGACATCTCTATCTCTTTTATTATGAACTTCTTTATTTATGTCTGTCATATCTTCATTTAAGCCATCTATGGGTGTAACCTGCTAAAAGCACTTTAATTAAAGTTCAAGGCCCAGAATCTTTACTTTCAATTACTTTAGGTCTAGAGGCCAGTGGGGCATAGAACCCAAGGCAGCATGGATTCACAGTGGGAAGGTCATGTCAGATGAATCTAATCAATTTCTTTGACTGGGTGACCAAAGTAGTAGACCAGGGAGGGGTTGTGGACATGGCCTACCCTGACTTTAGCAAGGCATTTGACACAGTCCCACACAAAAGATTAATAAACAAATTAGTCAGCCTGGCAGTGGGTCCCAGGGTGGTAGCCTGGGTAAAACATTGGCTAGACAACAGGATGCAGAGGGTAATAGTAGACAGAGTCCACTCTGAAGAAAGGAGGGTTACTAGTGGGGTACTACAGGGTTCTGTACTGGGTCTGATCCTTTTTAATGTCTTTACAAGTGACATTGCAGAGGGACTGGAAGGAACATTATGTCTCTTTGCAGATGACACAAAGATCTGCAACAGGGTTGATACACAAGGTGAGATGGAAAGGATGAGAAGGAACTTGGCAAGTTGAAGGAATGGTCAAATGTATGGCAGCTTAGAGTCAGTGCTAAGAAGTGCAAAGTAATGCACCTGGGAAACAAAAACCCATGGGAAGAGTACACAATAGGGGGTGAGATACTGACAACAACAAAAATGGAAAGGGGCCTGGGGGTAGTTATATAAGATGACCTAAAGGTGGGCAAGCAATGTGAGAAGGAAGTAAGGAGGTCTGGGGGGATACTGGGATGCATAGGGAGAGCCATCACCAGTAGAAAACAAGAAGTTGTTATCCCTCTGTGCAGACAGTTGGTGAGATGCCATCTGGAGTACTGCATGCAGTTCTGGAGACCCCACCTCTGCAAAGACATAGACAGGGAGGAGTCTGTCCAGAGGAGGGCAACCAAAATGGTGCAGGGTCTGCACCAGAAGCCATACAAAGAGACACTAAAGGAACTTAATATGTATATCCTCGAGGAAAGGAGGGAGAGGGGGGACATGATAGAAACTTTCAAGTACCTCAAGGGAATCAACAAAGTCCAAGAGGGTAGCATCTTTCAGAAAAAGAGATGTGCAAGATATATTCTGCCAGTCCTGTACTTTCTTGAATGCTGAACCTTGAACATTCTTTACACTTAATACCCAACTCCCCATTTTTCACTGTGACTATATAACTATCCATGTTGATGTCTGTCACAATTATACATACAGGTATCTGTTACCTACTGGGGAGTATGTCTTTCTTGGCTGACCAGAACTTAGTCTGAACCCCCACAGGCTACAGCTTACTCTTCCTGTTTTGGTTTCCCACACTTAACACATGCAGAGATATGCATGTCTGTGTGTGTCTCTGCATGTGCAAGCTTGCAACACTCACTTCTGAGTCCAATTATGCATACCACAGCTGGAAGTACCTCTGGGATCGCGGTGGTTAGCACACAGAAAAATACGGCCAAAATATTTAAAAAACAAGTGACAGTGGTCCCAAACAACTAAAACCCCTCAGGTAATATCCTGAGGATATGTGAAATGTAATTTAGTTGTGTCAGGAAAAAGCTGCAGTCTCTCCAAACACCGGGGAAAACTACAGTGCCCAGTAATACTTCCTGCTTGCTCTCTGCCCCACTCTTATCACCTTCAGTTGCAGAAATTAAGCCCAAATTACACACACAAAGTGCAATGATATTTTCTAGCATCTGCACTCCTGTCACTCTGCTTTTGGCAAGCACACAGCAGGCATAGCAGACACCAAACAGTACCGGTACTCTCTTCTGAGTCCAATTACGTATGCCTTGACCCAAAAGTACCTCTGGGGTTACTGTGGTTATTACACTGAAAAATACAGCCAAAAGTATTTAAAAAACAAGGGACAGTGGTCCCAAACAACTGAAACCCCTTAGGTAATACTCTGAGGATATGTAAAATGTAATTTACAGTAGCTGTGCCAGGAAAAAGCTGTAGTCTCCCCAAACACTAGGGAAAACTACAGTGCCCCATATTACTTCCTGCTAGCTCTCTGCCCCACTTTTATCTCCTTCAGTTGCAAAAATTAAGCCCAAATTACACGCACAAAGTGAAATGGTATTTTCTAGCACCTGCACTCCTATTATCCTGCTTTTGACAGGCACAGCATATGCCAAACAGTACCGGCCCTCGCTCCGTGGTGGTTAGCACACTGTAAAATATTGCCAAAAGTATTTCAAAGACAAGGGACAGTGGTCCCAAATAACTAAAATCCCTTAGGCAATACCCTGAAGATATGTAAAATGTAATGTAGTTGTGCCAGGAAAAAGCTGTAGTCTCCCCATACACCTGGGAAACCTACAGTGCCCAGAAGGACTTCTTGTTTGCACTCTGCCCCACTTTCATCACCTTCAGTTGCAGAAATTAAGCCCAAATTACACACACAAAGTGCAATGGTATTTTCTAGCATCTGTATTCCTGTCATCCTGCTTTTGGCAGGCACACAGGCCCAGCAGATGCCAAATGGTGAGTGATTTAATGCATCTCTTAACACTATGTTAAGAACATTCGCTAACCAGCATGTGAGAGAGTGGGACATATACCTGCCCCATCTCTTATTAACATATAGGGAAGTCCCCAAGAAGTCTACAGGGTTCTCACCTTTCAAGCTCCTGTTTGGCCATAGGGTAAGGGGTCCCCCTGATTTGGTAAGAGGCAAAAGGGAGGATGAGCTTGCTCCCCAAGGAGAATCTGTTGTGCAGTACATCCTGAGTTTCTGGTCACAGCACAAGGAGCTTATGGGTTTAGCCCAGGAGCACCAAACCACTGTCAACAGAGACAGTAGGCGTGGTACTATAGTGGGGCCAGAGCCCAGGAGTCGAAGTCAGGCAAGGGGTGATGGTACTCATCCCCATCCAACAGAATAAACTACAGGTGGCTGAGAAGGGCCTTACTCAGTGGTCAGGAGTGTGAGTGATTTTAATTACACAGTAGAGCCACCGGACAGAAAGCACAAGCAGAGAATCTACCACGTACACATGATGAAGCATTATCAAGACCAGAATGAGATGATCTTGGCTGTGTGTGGCTATCCAGAGAGGAGGCAGAAGCAGACCCACTGGTGGACCTCCTGGGAAAGGTTAAGAGAGAATAGATGCTGTCACCCTCTCAGAGTGGCTGACACTGGTCCAAGCTGCCAAAATGCATTGGGTGCTGCAAATAGTTTTGAAGATGTTCATGAGAAGTGGGGTATACCACATTGGCAGACCACCATGTGGATACAGGGTCTCAGGCTGTGCTGAGGAAGCCACCCTGCAGAGTCCCTGAAGGAGTGAAACATGCCATTTAGGGGTCAATCAAGGAAATTCTGGCTGATAAGGTAATCTAAGAGCGCAGTAGTCTCTAGGTTTCTCAAGTGATGCTGATCCCAAAGAAGGATAGGAGGATCACAAAGTTCTGCATTGACTGTCAAAAGCTCAACAGTTCTACAGAGTTAGACAGATATCCATGCCCTAAATGGATGAGGCCCTAGAGAGGTTGGGGAAGCTCTGTACCTGTCAACCATAGACATGAAAAAGGGCTATTGGCAGGAGATCCTGACTCCTGAAGCCAGAGAGAGGTCAGCCTTCGTAACTCTGTTTGGCCTATTCAAGTTACAAGATATGCTGTTTGGGATGAAGAATGTGCCAGACACTTTTCAATGGTTCATAGACTACATTCTGTTTGGGACAGGAGATTTTCTTCTAGCATATATTGAAGACATCACCGTATACAGCCAGACCTGGGACGATCACTTAAGGTACATGCCTAAGGTGCTTTGCTGACTGAAGGCTGCAAGGCTGACAGTCAAGGTGGAGAAATGCCAGACAGGGATGGCAGAGGTGTCTTACCTTGGGCACAGTGTGGGAAGTGGGTACATCCAACCTGAGCCAGTAAACATTTAGGCTATACAGTGACAGGCCATACCCACAGCTAAATGAAATGTACAGGCCTTCCTAGGGACAGCAGTGTACTATTGAAAGTGTGTGCCAAACTTCAGCAGCATGACCAAACCCCTGTCCAATCTCACAAGGAAGAAAATGCTAGAAAACCTTCTGTGGAAGGATCCCTGTGAAATAGCATTCCACTAGTTGAAGGAGGCAATGTGTTGGGCACCTGTGCTCATGAAACCTGACTATTCTCTGTGGTTCATTGTGCACATGGATACATCCAGTCATAAACTCAGCACAGTTCTGAGTCAGGTCATGCACACGGGGGAGGAATACTCAGTCATGTACCTGAGCATGAAGTTGCTGCCCAGAGAGAAGGCCTATGCTACACTCAGGGAGTGTCTGTGTATTGTCTGGGGTCTGCAGAAGCTATAGCCATATTTGTATGGGGAAGTTCACACAGGTCACCAAGCACAACCCCCTCATATGACTCCATAGGACCAACTGACATAACCCCAAATTTGTTAAGATAGAGCCTGGTGCTGCTGTCTTATAGTGTGGACACCAGGCACCACAGTGGATCACAGCGTGACAATACTGGTGGTTTGCTAGGCAATACCTTGTGGCCCAATAAGGAAAGGGAGTTGTTTCAAAGAATTAATGACTGGTTAGAGACAGTGAGAAAACTGGGAGCATAGCAGATAGGAAAAATCTAGTCATAAAAAACAAACATCATTTAGAGTTGCTAATGCATTTGCTTTTCATTTTTCCAGGGGATGGAGATATAACAACTTTTAATGAATTTTTACTGTGTGTGTTTTTTTCTTAATTTTTAATATCAGCTAGGCCTCTGTAGGTAACTATGCTGATTGGGGAAGAGGTGTGACTTTGAAAATGTACTCCTTGATTTGCTCAGAGGTTGGGTGGGGGAACTACTGTTTCTGGATGAGAAACAGTTCTTTTGTTCTGCTTCAACTTCAAAGAAGCTGCCTCCCTTTCATAACCAAAAAGACATGTTTTGAAGGTAAACAGTCCAAAACAGAATGAGACAGTTCCTGCTGGGTACACCAGATATGAGGATAATGGTACTGAAATGGCAATCCCTAAAACTGGGGTCTGGATTACAAATCCAGTTTGCACCTGTTCTCAAGATGGGTGGTTCCCCAGGAAACAAAAAGATGGCTGAACCTGAAATGTCAGAGGGGTATGAAGAATGATGGGGTGTGGTGGGACAGCCAGGCAAAGGTATTTGTGGTTTGTCCATCATGATTCAGTATTTCAAATGAACAATATCAAGGGTTCGAGTCTGCCATGACTCACTAGTTGGGGTAAGCTTCTACTTTAATTTGCCCTGGACAAGGAGGTTTTTATACTTTTGGCACTCCCCAACCATTATTTCATTTAGTTTTGCATTACAGAGACCGCACTCCCCTCCGCTCACTCCTGTGTATCCTCCAATGCATTCATAGGGCCTGATTTTTAGATGACTGCAAATCACCACAGAAGACTTGTGGCAGGGGATTGGATGCAAGTGGCAACTTGTGGCAAGCACCACAGCAACTCCAGTTTTACAAACAACTCAGCCATGGCACAGGGTCATAACAGTGCAAAGAAAAGAGCTCTGACAATGAATGCCTCAAGAACAATTGTGTACGGCAAAATATGGTCGGGAACACAGCTGACCTCACAAAACAGTGCACAGTCCATACACATGAATAGGACTTCTGTTTTTATGTGGGAGGCTTTACCCTCGCATCCCCTGATGTGAGGGTCTTTATCCCCAACATCGCCAGGAATTAATATAACTAACTCTGGGGGGGGGGAGGTTGAGGATGGGTAGAATCTTGGGAGGGGGGGAAAACTTGTTAAAAAAAAATAAATCACCCACAAAAGTCAGACACAGCAAGAAAGCTGGTGAGGACTGAACCACGGTCCCAGGTCTCCACTGCCACTGTGTGCTGGAGCCTTAGCCACCCCACCATGGGAGCATCTCAGCAAGGCACCAAATCATGCAGGTACTTCTCACTTTCCTTCTTCTGGCACAGAGTGACAGGGGTTGCGGTAATCCTCTACCGCTATTATAACCCTGTCACTGTGAATGCTTTAGCAGTCATAACAGCACGGTAATTGACTCACTCTTTTCTTTGCACGGTTATGACCCAGAGCCGTCAGCCACAACTCCCTGCCGCAGGTCCCATGCACCAAACACAGGACTTAGACCTGCTTCCCCAGTCTACATTTGCAGCATTGGAGCAGTAGTTTTATGGGACTTATGCCAAACCTTTCGTGCAAGCCACCATAAAGTGAGTAGATTGTCGAAGCTGCGACAAACATACCAAAATTGGGGGCAAGATGCGACAAACTTTGTGGTGGATGCAGGACTTGATGCAAGCCCTGCATCCACTTTCTAAAATTGGACCCATAGTCCCTACCTCCATTAGCTTAGGAATTGTTCCCCTTTCCCCTTTGGGGTCCTGACCTTGGCCAACATGCTGATTGGAACCAATGAGCAGCCAAGGTCTCTGCAAGGGACGAGGCATCAGTAGCATCCCTGGCATATAGAAGGGTGTACATTCCCACGTCATCAACTGCAGAAAGTGGTGTTCTCACTTGTTTTCTGGCCCACCCTCCACCCCTTGCCTCAGCCAATGGCACCCTGTAGCAGCACTCATCGGGTGGGTGTTGTCTGTTACAGAGTGGTCATCCACTACATCAAAGCCTGCACTGCTTCCCACCAGAGAATTCACTAATAGGACAGGACGGACTGGAGGATTCTGGTAGAAGGTGTGACATGTACGCTGCACTGCTGAGGAGGAGCTGTGAGAGCAGCACTGTGTAAGGCAAAAATTTAACTAACAAAACGTATGCCACTGTTGCCTCAAATGCACAGCTAGTATCTCTGTTGCTTAAACTACTGCTGTAGCTAGTTTTAGTTAGTTAAACATGAAATATGCAGTCTTACCAGTCCATCTTATGTCACTGATTCATTCTTTTGCTTCTGAGTGCTCTACAATACCCGTCCCGAGAAGAGGAGTTCATGGTGGCAGAAGCCCCTCAGGGTGGCGGACCGTGTGGTAAACCCTGCGGAGGGTGAATGCACAAGAAGTCAACAAGATTTAGAAATTCAATATTCCTATAAGCAGACCTTATAGATCTCATAGATTTTACAGACCCCCGTGGTCTTCTTCACAGTCTGAAAAACATTTTTAGCGTATTGCAGTTCTTACTGCTTCCCAATGTTTTTTCTGCTGACTATAACATCGGAAGTCTCCTGATACTAAATATGCCAAGATAAGGACTTAAGTGACTAAATAAGAACTTAGCTTTCCCCCAGTTTGGTCCTACTGGAATATTTTGAGATACTGAGACTTAAGCTTTCAAACTAAATGCCTTAAATTAAATGATGTGCAGTTTATGTTTGATACCACAAAACAGTGAACATTTTTGGCTCTGTGTACCAGACACCTTGAAATACTGATCCTGTATGTGCACTAAAATTAATTTGCATCTGTATTTGCACTTGTGTTTTTTTTATTTTATTTTACTTTTTGTTTTAATTGCATCTCATCTTGTAGTTAAATCATTCTTAAGTGCTCTCTGAGTCTATATCATTTAATAGTTATGATAACAAGCTTTATGCTCAGTCTTGTTTTAGACTGAGAAGTTTGTGATTTTATGACCGTTGCATGTAAATCACTATTTGTAGCAGAAATTGTAATTGCAGTACTCACAAAGCTGTTCCATTGAATTGAATTGAATTGAATGGTTGAATAAAGGTGGGTAAACTGACCTAGGGCCAAACAGTTGAAGTGCTGTTATAGTCTGGTTTCTAGGACAAGAACACACGTTTTTCCTGATATAGTCGAAATAGCCATAGATGTTCAATGATTATTGATTTAGCTCATTAAGCTTATTAAGGGCACAGGCCTTGAAAGTTTCTAATCTGTCCTGAATTAAATATTATTACTTTATTTAATTGGAAGAATTAGTACAACTACACTGAATTAGATCAATTATATGCTTGAATGACTGAACATCTATTGGCAATTGATTTTATTTGCATCTAAAACTGCTGATAGAGTAAATAAATAAATTAAATAGATTAGTGCCCTTGTTAATTTGCATATTTAAATTGTGCTCCTTTCTCCTGGTGTCCCACAAATTAAAAACGCTGACCTGCTGCTGATTCTGACACTGCAGTTGAAAACACCAGGAAAATGAGCACAAGAGCGTACAGCAGCACAGCACTAAAAGACACACACACATGCACACAGAGAGCTTTTGACTGACAATAATGTAAAATTCTGATTCACTTAATCTCAAATAGAGGTTGGAAACTCTGGTGGACATTTTGTGCCACATTAGAAGATAGTGTAACCAGGGTTGCGGGTGGGGTGTTATTAGTTATTAGTGCACGGTGCCTCCCTTTTTGTAACCCACTACCTGGCTAGCCTGGGTTAGGAGAGAAAACATTTGCTCTGCATCAGGGCTAGGTTTGCAGTTCTGGTCAGGGGCACCCAAGTAATTCTGGACACAGGAAGCAATAACTGAAAATGTCCAAACCAGGAGTGGGATTCTAAAGTGGGGCTTTTATTCACTTCAACACAAGAATACAAAGCAAGATGGACCCCCACAGGGCTACACTTACTGGATATGCAGATCTATAGAGGTCAGAACACATCTTCTTCATCACACAACAACCCTCAGGTTCTGAACACATCTGGGCTCCCACGCCCGAGCTGGTACTCTCACTCTTGGATTCCCTGGCATGGCACTCGGCCAGCACTAGTACATTTTTCCATATGTCATGGACATTTTGATGGTGGCTCCCTCAACCACCCTTGAGTGCTTCTAGCTCTAAAAGAAAAAACACATCCTTAATCCCACATCTGGGTACCTTCTGCAGACACTGGCCGAGTGCCTGGGAGAAAGCTATAGGTGCCCAAAGTGAATCCGTAGAGGTAATTCTGGTTATTCCAGATGGGGGTTCTCCCACCTCTTGTTCCCAAATCCATACCTGGCCATTCATTTGGAGTCAACACCTTTCCTTGAACCCTCTGTTTGTAGCTGCTATCTCGAAATGTAGATCACATTTAACAATCTACTTTCCATGTAACTGGTGTCCTGACTTGCAACGTTCTCTAAGTGGTTATGTCCATCCCTGTAGACCCCCACTGGTTAGATGCAGTTCAAGCCATACACATATCTTAAAGTACTGTACTGGACTGTCCTTTCCTGACCCCACAGAAGCTGATACTTTTACACAACTCTCTTGGTGAAACATAAGCTCTATGTCAGAGCAGACTCATCATGGTTCACAGGTGCCCCAGGGCTTCTCACACAGAAAACACACATCTGGTACCTCAGTACAAATTCTCTAGTCAGGCAGCTTTCCCTCTTCCAGCAGGGCCAGTGCATTGCTCCTGAATTGCTGGTCTCCCCTCCATCCCTCCAGGGATGGGGCACTGGAACAAACTGGGGAACAGTCTCAACCACTTCTACTGGTTTCTTCTGTGTCCTTCTCTAGAGCGAGAACACCCACCCTCTTCCTGTTGTAGCTCTATTACAGAGCTAGGCTCTGAGGGGCTGTGAACTGCATCACACCTCCTCCTTCCACTGAGTCTCCCACTAGACCTCTGCTGACTGACTTTGAAAACCCCCACAATCTAACCTAACTCCCTGCTGCAACATTCCACTGTGGCTTATTCTACTGTGAGAATTCTAAGTGATGCCATTCCTCCAGCTCAGTTGACACTGAGGACAGAGTGAGACAGTGTGAAACCCATTAAACTGGTGTCTTACAAGCTGCCTTTCCCTGCCTGACACTAGATCTAAGTGGGATTCTAGTAACCCCAAGTAACAAGGGGGTTATACCCAACCTCAGCCAGGAGAATGACTGTCTGAAATCATTACTTACCTGGCCCAGACCATCTTACCCTATGTGTTGACTACAGGGAGGTATCACTACCTTCTCCCCTACCATGTGCCAGGCACAGGCAGGCAACACTAAGGGCCCAGAGGCCATCAGCTGACACATCAGCCTCTAATCTATGATCCTTCTATGGTTACCTAGTGGCCCTGGTAGAATTGCACAGAGCATAGCCCTAATAGATCAGTACTGTGGCCCCTACTGCAGGTCAGGACCTCAGCCTGTCTATCCCCCCTAGGCCTCTAGGGAAAACCCATCTGATCATAACCCAAACTATCCAAAAACAAGGGAACCTCACCCCAACCCTGGACACCTGCAACCAAACACACAAGGAGCTAATACTATACCATAGGTATTACTCCCACAGTCCCCCACAACCATACCTGTGGAAGGAAAAGTTAAACATAGTAATCAACAACGCTACACTTCAAACACTTCTACATTAAAGCACATGGAAGACTCTGCTGAGTCCCTCCTCCTCTTCTTGCCTTCTCTTCTTGTCTTCTTCAGGATCACCTGCAAGAGAAAAGACAAAACAACCCATAATCTGCAAACACAGTACTATCTAACCCCTGCCATCAAAACACTGGAGAATCCCAAAAATATTTTTTTTAGAAACGTAGAAAAACAGTAGAAACAGTAGAAAACAACAACATTATTTACAATACACATTTTGGGGGGATGGAGTGCCCTAAAAGTCCCATCTAGTGACAATGGTGCCCGAAGGCAAGTCCAAGAAAGAGTCTCTCCTGGGCCAGAGCCCAGTGACACACAGTTCTGGTAGGACTGTAATCCCAAAGTGGAGAGTCTTTGAGGACAGCTCAAACAGTCTGAAGTCTGGTAGGTGTAGGGTGTGTACTGCAATGTCATTAAAATAGAAACATCTGGATTTACCAGTCCCTTGAAGAACGAAATCAATACAACACCTGGATTTCCAGCCGAAGACTCTTCCTGGCAGCATTATTCGGATATAACTGGGTGGACATCTTCCAGAAAATGACAGGATGGCACATCTGGAAACTGCTGGGTTGAGGTCATCTAGGAGATGGAACCTTGGAACAGGACAGGAAACAGCTGGTCTGAAGTCATCCAAAATCCCAGGTGATGAATCAGGATACAGCTGGGCTGGTGTCCTCTGCGGATATGAAGTCATCCGGAAGGGCAGGAGATGGAATCTGGAAAGCCAGTACACTGTAAGGCTAACGAATCCGGGGCACCTGTTTCCTGGAATGCCAGTCTGGTGGAACAACATATGCATGGCAATGGCTGGATGGCAGCACTGGCTACCACTGCTCTGCTTTCCACTTGGTAGGCATGGGCACATTCACAGGAAGCTGCCTGCATTGCAGGAAGTGACACAATGGGTAAGGTGCAAGAATTATTACCCCGTCTGGGTGCTCATAATTCACATTGAAGAAGGTTTCATGTCCCCCTCCATCCACGATCTGAACAGTGTCTATAAACAGTATTCTGCCCACTTTCCATTGTCTGAATTTCTCTTGTAACACTGTCTCGGACATACCGACTTACACAAGAATGCACATATCTTGTTGCCTCTTCCATTATCCAGGATTTCCTGTTTCTTTCTATCTCCTCCCAGGCTCTCTGAGGAAAGGTAGGAATGGATATCCCATAGATCACATTCGTCTTCCTACGAACCAGTCTTTCCTCTTTACTACACTTGGTCAACTTGAGACCTCTGGCCTGGCTTGGGGGTGGTCAGTCCTGGTTCTGCCAGCTACGCATACTTAATGTAATGTAAAATGGATCTTTGACTCCTCCTTGTGGGGACAGGGCTGTGGAATCACCGATCTCTCCTTCTGTTCACTCCTACGAGGCAAGAGCCCAAGGCTGTTGATCCGCACCTTCTTCCTAAGGCCACATAGGTTCCCCCTCATCCTCTTCCTCGCTGAGGATCTGAGCCCAGGAGTGAGCAGTCATCCTCACTCCTGAGACTATCCACTCCTTGCTGGGAGTGGAGGTTGACACCTCCCATTCAAGGGTCTCCCTCATCTCATCTTCTCCTATGAGTCTTGGGCTAGGCCCCTCTCTCCAAGGATCTGTTGATGCTCCCTCCACACTGTCTCTCTGTGACCCAGACTCAGATACATCAGTACTTTGCTCTGGCTGTAGATCTGCACCCTCTTGCTTCATACACACTCTGCTGAGCCTCCTCCAACAGGCTGTACCTGGTGCTGTGTGCTGCCAACTGCAGGTTCTTGATGTTTTGTCCATGTGGAAGCCAAATGAATCTTGGGTGCTTTGGTTAGATCATGTCTCTCTAGGCACTCAGAACAGTGAGGAACCATGAAGATGTCCCTTCCAGGCTTTAAGCACATTATGCACACTCGTATTGGATATCCAGGATTCACCACATGAGGAGGCAAACATCCCCTATAGTAACATCTCTCAATATCTTTCAATCTGTTAACTTCTTCTACTATCATAGCTCGGGCATGATCAGGGCAGCGAGCTGATCCCGAAGTCATGACTGCAGAAAAATACAAAAGCCCTGGTCTCATGTCAGCTGAACTACTCTGAACCTCCCTCCATCCTGTCTTTATTCTTCCTAGCCTATAAAGTCAGTCCTCTTTGTTGTCTAACTACCCTTCTAACTGGTGAGTAACCAAGTGTCTGGAATGAGAACCTGATTTCTACTACTGGATACTGTTGCTAATGTTTGTCTGTGAAACTAATGTAATAACTGTAAATCATGACTGAGTCTAATTGTGAGCCTGATTGTTCTATCCCTGTATGCTGTTGCAATGTATATTTGTGTAACTTATGTAATTACTGTAAATAATGTCTTTAAATGTCTCTTTATGTAACTAATTCAGGGTCGCCCCTGAAAAAGGGACCTCTGGTCTCAGTGGGCTTACCCAGTTACCAAAATCCAAATAAAATAAATAAATAAGCTCACTGTTATCGCAAGTCCTACTCTGTTGGAAACACTTTTATAAAATGGCTCCCCTGCTGCCCGTGTTTACTTTACTACCCCATCCTGTAATGGTGGCAGCAGCACTCCTGCGCATCAACGTTCTAGTTCTGATTCAAGCCACTGCGCATCCGATTTACACACTCTACTGATAAAGTTTACTCAAACTGTTTAAACTGCTCTGTTCTCTTAGCACATTTATATGTTTTTTACTTGACTTTTTATTTGCTGTAACTCACTGTTCCTGCTTAAAAGTCCCTAAAGCCACAGTATTTAATTGCACAAGATTGCCTGTATTTCTCGTTGCATCTTTCATACAACCCAGAGTCTCTCGCATAGCTTTGAAAATTATACTGTTGCTGAACCCACAATTATGACACAGTCCTTCTTTGCAAAATGATTACACTGCTGCACACAGATTCAGCTGGCTTTAGTTAAAATCACACACAGGTTGAGTTGTTTTTAGGTTGGTACTCACTTAATTAGTAGCTGGTTATTGTGATGGAAAAATTCAGCCTACAGACAGTCTTGGTGACCTCTGGATTGAAATGGGCTGGCAGTCCTGCCGATCATCCTTCCGAACGCCTCGCTCTCTTCCCAGATGAATTGAAATGCGGGTTGAGCTTGATTTTTAACAAAAAAGTCTGATTTTACCACTTTTATATCATTTTCAGTCACCGTGACACTCCTCCTGGCAAGCCAGTTTTCACACTACTCTCTTTATCTCCCCCTCTCGAACACTGTACAGTCACTCTAGAGCTGGCCGGGGGGGGCGGGACCGATTGCAGTCTCACCAATCATTCGACACCATGCAAATGAGCCTCTTTCTTCTTGTGCTGTTCTCCTCCATGGCGATCGTCGAGCAAGCAAAATTTAAACTGCAAACCACACTTTTTTTTTCAACTGTAGCTCCTCAGCGGGAGCACCATTTCAACCATTTTCATGGCATTTCACTCAGCAACTCTCTCTGTCCATCCAACAAGCACTTCCAACTTCTAGGGCACAAATCTCTCTTTGTTTCCCACAGTTTTCCACACGTTTTCCTGTCACACATAACTTTAGAAAGCTGGCAAACTGTATAACTTTGATGCGGGACAAGGGGTAGACACTCTCAGTCTTTACTGCTCCTTGGTAAACTGGTGGCACAATTACAGCAGCACATGAAGAGCAGCACACAGCAGTTTGGGTGGCAATGCTTCCACTTTTTGGGCTACCTCCTGCCAGACAGCCAAAACACTAGCCATAATCTGAGCAAATCTTTCTTGTTCTCTCCCTAGATTCCAAACCCAAATCCCAGCGGTGCCTCCAATTTGTAACAAGGGTTGTGGGTGGGGTGTTATTAGTTATTAGTGCGTGGTGCCTCCATTTTTGTAACCCACTACCTGGCTAGCCTGGGTTCGGGGAGAAAACATTTGCTCGGCATCAGGGCTAGGTTTGAACTTCTGGTCAGGGGCACCCAAGTAATTCTGGACACAGAAGCAATAACTGACAATGTCCAAACCAGGAGTGGGATTCTAAAGTGGGGCTTTTATTCACTTCAACACAAGAATACAAAGCAAGATGGACCCCTACAGGGCTACACTCACTGGATATGCAGATCTGTAGAGGTCAGAACACATCTTCTTCATCACACAACAACCCTCAGGTTCTGAACACATCTGGGCTCCCACGCCCAAACTGGTACTCTCACTCTTGGATTCCCTGGCATGGCACTCGGCCAGTACTAGTACACTTTTACATATGTCATGGACATTTTGGTGGTGGCTCCCTCAACCATCCATGAGTGCTTCTAGCTCTAAAGGGGAAAAATCTCATCCTTAATCCCACATCTGGGTACTTTCTGCAGACACTGGCTGAGTGCCTGGGAGAAAGCTATAGGTGCCCAAAGTGAATCCATAGAGGTAAATCTGGTTACTCCAGATGGGGGATCTCCTACCTATTGTTCCCAAATCCATACCTGGCCATTCATTTGGAGGCAACACCTTTCCTTGAACTCTCTGTTTGTAGCTGCTATCTCAAAATGTAGATCACATTTAACAATCTACTTTCCATGTAACTGGTGTCCTGACTTGCAACATTCTCTAAGTGGCTGTGTCCATCCCTGTTGACCCCCACTGGTTATATGCATTTCAAGCTATACACATATCTTAAAGATCTGTACTGGGCTGTCCTTTCCTGACACCACAGAAGTCAATACTTTTACACAACTCTCTTGGTGAAACATAAGCTCTATGTCAGAGTAGACTCAACATGGTTCACAGGTGCCCCAGGGCTTCTCACACAGAAAACACACATCTGGTACCTCAGTACAAATTCTCTAGTCAGGCAGCTTTCCCTCTTCCAGCAGGGCCAGGGGACTGCCCCTGAAATGCTGGTCTTCTTCCCCCATCCCTCCAGGGATGGGGCACTGGAACAAGCCAGGGAAGAGTCTCAACCACTTCTACTAGTTTCTTCTGTGTCCTTCTCTAGGGCAAGAACACACACCCTCTTCCTGTTGTAACTCTATTACAGAGCTAGGCTCTGAGGGGCTGCCAACTGCATCACACCTCCTCCTTCCACTGAGTCTCCAACTAGACTTCTGCTGACTGACTTTGAAAACCCCAACATTCTAACCTAACTCCCTGCTGCAACATTCCACTGTGGCTTATGCTGCTGTGAGAATTCTAAGTGATGTCATCCCTCCAGCTCAGCTGACACTGAGAACAGAGTGAGACAGTGGAAAATCATTTAACTGGTGTCTCACAAGCTGCCTTTCCCTGCCTGCCACTAGATCTAAGTGGAATTCTAGTAACCCCAGGTAACAGGGGGGTTACAATAGAATTACCCAACATGACTAGGACTCAAGGTAAAGTTTGTTTCAAGTTACAGAATTGGCTTTATAAAAACAAACAGTTGAACTTTGAGAAATGTAAACTGTAAATTGTGGGAATCTGATAGATTCCTTTTTTCCTTGTTTCCTTAGATGCTGGCTGCATTGTTTCTTATTTGCTTCTCATTTACTGAAGATAAATGGCATTTGAGCACTGCTGTTGTGAAAGCTGTGAATACTGCAACTACACCACTTCACATCATCTTAAAGGAAATGTATGTTAACTATAAATGAAGTCGGTTAGAATCAGAGTGATTTATTTTATTAAAACATTATCAATGACATTTGAATAGATATTGCCCATGTAATAGACTGAATATTATATTTTTATTTATTGTTTGGTTTTTGTATTGCACTAAATAGTATACTATTTTAAGATTTTAATAGATTTTTAGAGACTGCAGTTCAAGGTACCATTTAAAAACACAGGCTTGGTATAAAATCTGGCATAAAATATGACTGATTGGTCCCCAGCCAATCAATTTGCTAAAAACTTTTTCCTCTATAAACAGGCTTGGTGGATGACTATTAGAGAGCACAGACTGAGGAACCATTTTCTATAGCTATTTAAAGAGCCCAGGAGATCTAAGGAATCTAGAAACTACAAAGGAGTCACAAATGACTTTTTCACACTATAGACTGGCAATTCAGATGTCTACACAATCAAAGCATTTCTGGACGGAGGAAGATCAAATACCTCATGGTGAAACTTAACTGAATTATTTGGGCTATTGATTGTGTTCTGAGTATTGAGATTGGAAATGTGAACTAGTTAGATTCCTTTTAGCAGCATCATTAACATTTTGTATATAAACCATCAATATTGGACATAGATTGTTGTATTAATAATTTAATATGGCTCTAATTAGAAGTGACAAGAACTATTCTATTCAATTGATAAACTTAGAATATACAGAGGGTTTACAGTCACAGTCACAGCCAAAGGCATGGTCAGATATTTCCCAAAATGTATGTGATATTTCTAGAGAAATCTCTTGCTTTCTGCATTTCCACAGTAGAGGCAGCAGAGAGAGAAACTCTTTAGAAATTTTGTGAAATATCTGAAAATATCTGACCATGTCTCAATAGAGAAAAGAAAAAAAACATAAATCAGAAAAGACACCCAAAAAGAAGGATATTAATAAAGACTTAGAAATGAAAGTACAGAGGAAATATAGAGCAAACAACACAAAATTACTGAATTTTGTGAAGGGCATATTAAATCACCAATTACCCTGCCTACTCCAAAAATATTCACTCAAGATAGACAGGAGTCAGTGATTATATCGGATACACAGAATGATTCATTACAAAGTTTGGTAAATTGCTCAAATAATACAAATAAATATAATACAGATAATATTTCCCCTGGAAAATTATATAATGGGCAAAGTGAGAAGGTGGATGATACATCACTATTAGCAGGGGCTTGGGATTCTTCAGCCCCAGTAAAGGAAAGTTAAGACAAGACTGAATCAGAAGGCTATTCATATGAGGCAGGCTTCTCACCTGAAACAGATGATGCATCTACCATACTACTACTGGCTGATGATTCTTTTATTCCCTTTTCATGCCCTTCTGTTATCAGAAAGAAATAGAAAATGCAAAAGTCTGCCTAAAGATCCTGATTTAGGGGAAGTAAGGGATCTAGGATCATTTATTCAGGAGCTAAGTATTACTATAGAAAGCCTTCACAATTTAGATTCCACATTGCATAAATACACTGGGGATATTCAGGAAAATAATCAGATATGTATGAAAGATACACATTATAATAAGAAGTATTTTACAGATGAGGTTAATTTTACATCTTACTCCATTTTATCCAAACAAATGTTGGAGATTAAAAAAAAAACTATTACACTAATTTAGTGATTTTGGAAAATATAGCAGCATTAAAAGAAGAAATTTCTTCCCTTAGAATAGACATCTTTAGGAATAAAGTAACTTTAGATAAGATCATTGCATACAGGAATCCTGACAGAATAAGTTCCACTTTTGAATTACTATCAAAACAGGAAATACAGCGGCAAGGGGTGAACAGAGGTGTTTAAATTAACTTACCACCCCCATTTGTTAGAGAACAGATGTTGCCATCTAATTTGGATGATTTGCCTGCCATGAGGATGTACAACAGGAAGGGAGAAGCAAAAAGAAAAATGGGAAATAATAAACAAAAGTCAATTAAAAACAGTAAAGCTAAAAAGGTCCAAAAGAGGAAGCCCAATCAACTAAAGATGAAAGGGCACAAGAAGCTAAACAGAGTTTACCTGTAAGAAAGCACTGTATGGACAATGATAATAAAAATGTTGAAAGTGTTGATAAAAACTGTGGCAATAATAAAACTGAATCTGTTAGACAATTACAGGTCAGGAGGGAGGTCACTCTCAATGAGTCTCCTGGTTGGCCTATAGGAGGAGAAGGGACCCAAAGGAAAGGCTCTACATAATGACATGTTAACCAGTAGAATAGATAATGCTGATGCTAAATATATTTCATTTGGGACCATCTTAGACGATACAGAAGATGGTATGGGGTACCTAATAGAAATAGATGGCATTAAATGCATACAAGAAGAAACAGAACATAACTTAAGTACCCACATAAGGAAACTATAGGGCATTACAGAACAAGAGAGGAATTTATTTGTCATGCAGCTCCCTAATCCCTCTATACCTGACTGTGTACTTGTATACACTCATTCAGGAGACATGGGTGCTAAAATATGGTCTCAAGTGAAAACCCTCAAATCTGAAGGTATAACTATACAACAACCACAGAAAGTACCTGTGTATCAAGACATAGAACTGGATAAGATACATAATACTCAAAGCAAACTGGATATGGAATTTATGGAACTTATGAAAGTAATCCAGGAATATGAAAATAACCAATATATGGAATGGTAATAATAATAATAATAAAACTTTATTTATTTAGCGCCTTTCAAGTACCAAGGCACTGTACAAATGAATCATAAAATCAGAATATACATATAAAATCAACAATTCGTAACAGCATCAGTCCACAAAAGCCTTGTTCCACAGAAAAGTCTTAAAATCCCGCTTAAAAGCTTCCACGGTCATGCATTCTCTAAGCCGGTGAGGCAGAGAGTTCCAGAGGGTTGGGGCCATGAACCCAAAGGCCCTCGCCCCAGAAGACTTCAATATAACCCTCGGAACCTCTAGCAACCCCTCGTTGGCTGAGCGGAGCTGTCGCACAGGGCGGTAAGGAATCAGAAGCTCTTTCAAGTAGTCAGGGCCGAGTTTGTGCAGGGCTTTGAAGGTCAAAAGACCTACTTTAAAGGTGATCCACCACTGTATAGGCAGCCAGTGCAGATCACGCAGCACAGGGGTAATATGTGTCCTTCTAGTCACCCCTGTCATTAACCTTGCAGCAGTGTTCTGCACTAGCTGCAAGCGGCGGATATCAACCCCAGGAAGCCCCAAGTAAAGGGAGTTGCAATAGTCAAGGCGAGATGTCACGAAAGCATGGACCAACACGGGTAAATCGCTGGCCGGCACAAGGTGTTTCACCCTGGCGATGTTCCTAAGATGGTAAAATGCGGACTTAATGACTGCTGACACCTGATGACGAAGAGTCAGCCCGTCGTCAAGTACCACTCCCAGGTTACGCACCCATTCAGAGGTAAGGATCAGATCCCCCCCAGCAGTATGCCAGAGGGCTGACCGAACCCCAACCCCCCGTCCCATGACCTGGGTCCACGACCAAAACCTCAGTCTTACCGGCGTTCAGCTTTAACCAGCTCACATTCATCCAGTCCTGGATTTCAGCTAGGCAGTTATTAAATACCGAGAGAGCACTAACCTGGTCAGGGGCAAAAGACAGGTAGAGCTGGGTATCATCAGCATAGCAGTGAAACCTCAGCCCATACCTTCTTACAATGTCTCCGAGGGGCAGCATATACACTGCAAACAACATGGGGGAGAGCACCGAACCCTGGGGGACACCACAATGCAGAGGGAAAGGGTCAGAAGAAAAAATCCCCGACACAACTCTCTGCATTCTCCCAGATAGAAAAGATGAAAACCATCTGAGCACTGTACAGGACAGTCCACAGATGGACTCCAGACGTTCGAGCAAAACCCCATGGTCTACAGTGTCAAAGGCTGAAGAGAGATCAAGGAGGACCAAGATAGAGCAGTTCCCCTGATCTCTCGCCATCAAGAGATCATTGAGCACCTGAACCAGAGCAGTCTCGGTACTATGCCTCTTGCAAAAACCAGACTGGAGAGGTTCATAGATATTATGGATGGTGAAATGGTCCTCCAGCTGGTTTGCCACTACCTTCTCAATAACCTTCCCAATAAAGGGAAGGTTAGAGATCGGTCTGTAGTTGGAAAAAACATCTGGGTCCAAAGAAGCCTTCTTCAAAAGGGGAGTTACCACAGCTTCCTTTAGGGAGCTAGGGAACTCACCCAATTCTAGGGACCACCAGATTATTTGAACCAGAAATGGGCCGACGATCTCAACACAACCCAAGATTAGGGAGGTAGGGCCCAGATCTAAACTACAGCACATAGGGTGCATCCCCTGGATGATCCGCATAATATCACTGAACGTCGGCAGGTCAAAGGAACACCAGGAGACAGAGGATTCCATGACCAGACGCTGACCAAAAGCTTCCCCCTTAGAGTGTGTTGGACGGATCTTGGATCTGATGTCGGCAACCTTATTCGCAAACAATTGAGCGATCTCATCACACTCCTTTTGTGAAAAGGCTCAACGGAGCTGGAGACAGGCTGGGTTGCACAGCCTGTCCACAGTTCTGAAGAGCTGAGCTGGTCGATTCTGAGTGACAGAGATCTCCCTGGACAAGAATTCTGCCTTCTTATGGGAGACCTCTGATTGGTAGAGCCGATAATGCTCCTCCAAACTAAGGCGGTCGGCATCCAGAGCAGATTTCCTCCAATGATGCTTTAACCGTCGTCCCACACATCACAACTCCCTCAAGGACCCATCAAACCATGAAGCCCGAGGGCGAAGAGAGAGGGGACGAACACGGACAGGAGCTATTGAGTCCAGGGCCAAGGAAATGGCCTGGTTATAAGCAAGGTCCCTAGAATTCTACGGCCGCAGAATTTTGCAAGAACTTTCAATCTACCTCAGAACTTCTGCGGTGCCGCAGAATTCACTCTTCTTGCTGAGTTTTTATTAATATTTCTGTTTATCCATAGAACCTGTTTCCCTTCCCCTCTTGTTATATCCAAAACCCCCCTATACGCTCAGAATGTGATGTTATCATTGCTATAACATCATACATTAGCTAATGAAATGGCTGACACTTATCTACCACAGCTCCCACTGCCAGAGACGGTGGCACAGCACATCAGGCATGGTGATAGTTGCTCAACCTGCTGTACAGCCTAATACAATTTTCAGTCTTACATTATTGCACTAAGACCAACTTAAACAAAACCTTGTCAATAGCACAGACCTGTTAAGTCCATATCTCACTTTGTACAAACCTATTTGTGCCTTTAAGGTATAGAGATGCCATCTGAAATGAATAACTGGTAAAATGAATTTAATTGTCATTTTTGAGAAAAATAAAGTAATTATGCCCAGAAAAGTGGAATATAATACTGTATAGACCTGTTGAAAGAATAGACCTGTTAAATAGATAATTGCACTGTATGCATTTTTGCCAGGGTTATTGATTACATATTATTATTGGTTGATAGAATCACCTAAAAGTTATGGAGAAATATTGTGTGCAGGGACAGCTGTTGGGCCAGAGGGTAGCACGCTGTGTTTCTGTGCTGGCAACTCAGGTTCAGAGATTAGCTCTGGGAGCTGGCTGGGCAGCAGAAGGATTGGTGGAACACATCACTGCTCGGAGTCTGGGAAGGTATGGTGCAGTGTTCTGTCACATGGTGGACACATTGTGATGGGCTGGAGAGCTCTATCTCACAATCGGTTCACATGCATGTCATGGCCTGATGGTGTTATGCATTGTGTCAGGGAAAGCAGGTTGACATGAAAAATGAGTTTTGCAATAACTCCTCTATTCCATTTCCAATGGGACCTGTATGAATGAGGATGCAAGTTCATGGAAATAAAAAAAAATATATATATATATATATATATATATATATATATATATATATATACACACACACATACAGTATCTCTGTTCGTCACCACACACATATTTGTATGTATGTTACAGATTGCATATAAATATATAAGTGATACACAGTGGGAACCTCATGAGTGGTGTAGAAAGCACATACACATATATAAGTGATAGACAGTGGAAACCTCATTAGTGGGATAGATAGCATGCATATAGAAAAACACTATTTATCACATAAGATCCCTTCTGCATTTCTCATTTATGCAACAGGCTAGGACCTTAAGGGAGAGACATTTGTTTTGCTTTTCTAGGCATAAAATTATTTTTATAAGTCTGTTATTTTTGAACTAGTGTTACTGTGCTTTCCACCATCCTGATTGCTATAACCATTGTCATGAAAGTGAAGTCAGGATGACAAGCTGACACTGTGATGTGGTTGTTTGTTAGTGCCGCAGAACTTCCGCAGAAATTACAAACCACCACTGCAGAAGTTCTGTGGCAAATGGTAGTCTTGCCACAGAACTTGGTCCCACTGTGCTGCAGAAAAGTAGAGGCCCTGGTTATAAGCCAAGACCATAGCCTCTGGACCCAAGCTGGCAGTCAGAAACTCTGAGAGGTTCAACACCGCCATCAGGTCTTCAGGGCACACATCCCGTAAAGGGCGGTATCGAACCATCTCCACAGGGGCAGACCTACGAAGGGGAGCACAAAAATTGAAGCTCACGGTGTAGTGATCGGACCAACTGACAGGTTCCACCACCAAATCAAAGGCCTCAATCCCCAGGAGAAAAACTAAATCCAAGGAGTGACCATGATTATGCGTGGCCAAGGAAACAATCTCTGTGTAAGGCCCAGTGATGTCATCAACTGGAGGAAGTGCTGACCAAAGGCAGAAAGTTCGTCGTCGACCCAGGCATTGAAGTCACCCAGAACCATCAGTCTGGGCAACTCCAACGCCATATCGGCGAGGAAGTCTGCCACTTCCTGCAGGAATCGTCTCTCATCTCCTGGTGGATGGTAGACGAGGGCTATCCTGCAACCCACACAAGTCACGACAGTACACTCAAAAGATTCAGTTTCCTCAACTGGTACACCCGTGAGCCCCAAACTGGTCTTAAAACAGACCGCTACTCCCCATGATCCAATCTCGGGCGGTGAATCACCGAGTACCCAGCTGGAACAGTCGCCTCTAAAATAGGGCCAGTATTTCCATCTAGCCAGGTCTCGGTGATGCAAGCCAGATCTGCTGTCTCAACAAAATCAGATATAATAGCTGATTTGTTTTTAACAGATCTGGCATTGCACAACACCGCCCGAGTTGGACAGGGATCCGAAGCCGTCCTGACTACTTGCCCATCCAAATAGGAGGAGCCCTTGGGTATGGAGACTAGACATGGAAAACCACATTCTGGGCTCCATTTTGCCCCAGGGCGTCTTCTGGGCTTAACCACCCCTATGCGAGAGGTCTGTTAATTCGCCCTACCGCATCCAGGACCCCCGCCACACCTGCCCCCCTCCCACGAGCAATACCAAGCACCCGACAGTGCTGATAGGTGGAAAATGGGAGGGGAGGAGGGCAAAAAGGGCAGAGGGTGTGGAGGTTGGAAGATGAATAATGCACGACTGGGCTAACTAAACAACACATAACAAAAGCGGGAGACAAACTAGCTGCAAGCAAATGAATAAAAATTCCTGGTATCTCTAAAATAAAATACCCACAATTACACATTAAACTAAAAACCCGCCCAAAAATATAAACCAAAACCTACTGACTACACAACCAAAAATAAACTATAAACAAATTATTAAGGAATCCAAATATATAAGGACAGGGAGGCCCTCTCACTGCATCCACTGTCCTTTATATGATGGAACAGGATCCAAAGAAAAGAAGTTGCAGTTATTTTTAGGCACTCTCACTGCCAATGAGTATAGTGTTAAAAAGTCCAAACATGTAAGGACAGTGAGGCTTTCTCACTGCACACACTGTCCGTCCAATAAAATCGGTAATGTTAAAATGTTAAATAAACCAAAACAAAATCCAAATTATTCTAAATAAACATTCAAAAATAGCAATATGCAAATGCAGTGCAAACTTATGAATGGAAGGAGAAGATGACTCTTTGGAGATAGTAGTCGATTTAGCTGTGAGGCAACAGGAGGCTGCCCCCCCACCACACCCCCAAGCTGCCTAATAAGGCCCAGTTATGCCACTGAGACCCACCGCTTCAGATACCCCCAGACCGGTCAAATAAGGCCGGCCCTAGAGTAACTTAGAAACCCCCCCAGTAACCCCCAACTCCTTGAGGGGAACAGGAGAGGCTCCTGGTTTGTCCCAGACAGCACAACACCAAACGCCCAGGCAAAGAGAGAAAAAAAAAAGGGGGGGATAATCTCTCAAACCAAAACCAACAATGTGGCAATGTTCTCCCAAGAAGCCTTAACACAGCTTAAAGTCAGATTTAAAGTCCTAAATAAACAAAGGACATTGATGAAGACTCAAGTCCTAGTACTCACGATACATCTGAGATGCACAGGTTATTTTTCATGTCCAAAAGACATAAGGCAGTCACAGCAAGCGACACCAATTAGTCCAAGTCTTCACCAAATATGACACTGCAAAGATGTTCACAATATATCCAGCGGATATGTCCTGTATCAACTAGAACCATTAATCCCAGGGACAGGAGCCAGCAAAAACTCCCATACGCAGAGAGCACAAAAGAACAGCTGCAGAACAGTAAACTAATCACAAAATGTAATTCCCAGGGAAAAAAAACACTCTCTCATTCCCCTGAAACTCCTGCACATACAGAAAGCCAAGGGAGCAGCTGCGAAGGGGATGAGAGGGTCACAAAAACTGGATCCTGGCAGGAGTTGACTTCCTCATATCCCCAGACTCCTACACACAGTTTCACCGCGAGAGCAAACACAAAAATGATAATGTGGCAGGCAAATCAGAGACCCAACGAAAAGTTGCTTGCAGATTCTTCGAAGCGGGGCGAAAGATATTTAAATAAATATTTAAATAACGATGCTGTAAGACAAGCAGAACAGCAGTCAGCTAATAAAGGGGGACAATTCCCCCGCTAGAACATCTTTCTACTGCGACCACGCTGAAAATGAGCATAACACACATAAATGCGGCAACACAACTTTACTAAAACAAAAAAAACTCGAAAATAAAATTAAATGTAAAAAACGTATTGAAGCAAATAAAAACAGTTAAAACAGGATCACAGTAAAAACGAAGTGAAGGCTAGTCCAGTGTGACCGCCATCTTGCTTCTTGCTTCTTGCTTGATCCCAATCTCATGTGTGACCAATGTGTGGTAAAATACAATTATGTTCATATTTGGTTGGAATACCTTGGGAGAAACTTGGAAAATTAAGGAGAACTTGATCTCCTTTCTGTCACACTCACTTAATTTAAAGATTCCCTCTTACGTAGTTAATGATATTAAAATATGTAGGGAAGAGTTAAATACATCTCAAACTGGTATTACATTTAAAAATGCTAGATTTGTGCAAGGCTTATTAGAGAAAACCTTACTTGGATAGTCTGGGCACTCTTGTAACTACCCCAAATGCTATTTTCCCCCTGTGACCAGGTTGCCTTAGGGGGAATGGATTATCTAGAGAAAGATTGTATTGGTGGTTCAAGGGGGAACTGACAGATAGTTGGAAACATTCAAGCAGATTAAGGTTAAAATTCCTTTCTTAGAATATAGCAGGAATAAAATACAAATTAGCAGACAGTGAGACAAAACCTGTCCTGATGGCATATGATATATTATGCATTCAGGAAACTTGGAGTGTTAACCATGAAAATGATTTATTACCAGGGTATACATCAATAGGAATACCAACCTCAAAGGAAAGAAAGCAGGGCAGACCTAGAGCAGGATTAATCACACATGTGAAAACGTCTCTAAATGTTAATAGTACTAAACTAAATTCTATAGTTAATACCATTTTACCTTTAAAACTACATAGAAGTGATGTTATACTACTAATTTTTAATATTTATATTCCACCTAAGATGAAAAATGGTGAGGACCCTTGGATACATACCAGAGAGAATTTGGACACCTTATTTGAATTACAGGAATCTTATCCAGTCATAATTTTAGGGGATTTTAATACTAGAATCTCGGAGAGCAAATATGGTGGTGATCAGTATTCTGCCTTCTTACAACACATTTCAACCATGAATCTCAGAATTACTGCTTGTAGGAGTACAGAGGACAAAAAGACTAATATAAGGGTTAGTCAACTGGGTAATTTCATGACAGGAAATAATTTTATTTTAATAAATGGAGGGACAGTTAAAGACCAACATACAAACATACAAAATTTGCCAGCAGATAAAGGCCTAGAGGTCTATCAAGTCTACTCGAATGTGCAGCTAGCACCCCTTATTCTGCAGCTGCCCCTCCCTTCCACCTTTTCCCTTCATTAACCCTTCCCTTGTCCTGTCCCATCCCCTTTTGAAGCAGTCCACTGTTCTACTGGATACCACTTCTGCAGGTAATGCATTCCACCCAGCCATCACCCTAACATGGTAGTTATACATTTGTAGGATCCAAAGGATTCTGTATGATAGACCAGGTCTGGGTTAACACTGAGGCCTCCAGAATTTTACTAGACCTGGAGGTTATAGAGTGACCTGATTCAGCTCATTACCCTGTATACACTATATGTAATATACCACAAGTGTCTTCATCTAGTAGGGATGTTGAGAATGACGCTCCCTTGGAAATTATAAACCTAAAAAGAATAAAATGGCAAAATGGTACAATACATAATTTTCAAGAGCTATTCTCTGAAGGTACCCTGTTTAATTATCACCAGAATATAATATCTAGAACTAATTTCACATTGATTTTGGAATATTGGAGTGACATGACTACATATATTAGTCCTTTGGAACCTATGGCTCCACTAGGCAACATCAGAAAACCTGGTTTAATAAAACCTGTAAAATAGCAAAATCAAATTTAAACTGGAAGGTAAGGGAGCTTAGGAAGGATAGAACCAAAGAAAAAGTTAAAGAACCTAAATAAAATGAGAAAAGAGTACAGAAACATTCTAGAAAAGGAAAGGAACAAATATTAAGTTATTCAGTGGGAACAGCTCCATAGAGCAGTCCTGAGGAAAGATAATAAAGCATTTTACGTATCTGACATAAGGACAGGAATCAGGAGTGAGATGAGTCTCTTTGCAGATGACTCGAAACTGGGGGCGGTGGTGGATGGAGAGGAAGGGAGGGTGGCCCTACAGGGGGACCTGGAGGCTCTGGAAAGATGGTCTAGAAAGTGGAAGCTGAGGTTCAATGCAGGGAAATGCAAGGTACTCCACCTGGGGGCCAGAAACCCAGGCCAAGTGTACACCCTGGGGGAATGCTACAAGTCTCGATGGCTGAGAGGGACCTGGGGGTGGTGGTGGATGTCAAGATGAACAACTCTGAGACTTGTAGGAGGGCAGCAGCCAAGGCCAACAGGATGCTGGGATGCATCGCTAGGGGATCACCTCCAGAAGGAGGAAGTGATACTCCCCTCTGTATAACTGCTTGGTGAGGCCGCACCTTAGTACTGCATGCAGTTTTGGAGGCCACACTTAAAGCAGGACATTAACCTCCTGGAGAGGGTCCAGAGGAGGGCAACCAAAATGATTTGGGGCTTGGGGGACAGGACCTATGAGGAGAGCTCAAGAGCTAAATATGTACACATTGGAAGAGAGAAGGGACCGGGGACATGATAGAGGTCTTTAGGTACATGAAGAGGGTAAATAGGGAGGAACAGTCGGGTGCTTTGAAGGAAGGAGGAAGGGGCCACTAGAGGGCATGGGTGGAAGCTGGAGGGAAGATTCAGGGAGAAAGGAGGAGGTGCTACTTCACTGAGAGGGTGGTGGAGCCATGGAATGCACACTGCCTAGGGGGCTGGTGGAGGCAGAGACAGTGGAGGGTTCAAGAGGGTGGGACAGGTGCAGGGAAGGGTTCTGGAAGCAAAATCCAATGCAGCAAGAATATCCGGAACTGGGAAGGGAGAAGCCAGAGAAGGAGAGGGGGACAGCAAGGTCAGCACCCAGGTTGGGGACTGACCAAACGAGCAGACACAAAAGACCGTTAGGCCTATTCTGCTGGCATTTTAGTATGTTAGTATTTTTGAGGATTGTAAGTGGAGGTTATGGACAATATGCAAATAGGATAGAAGCACATGTTACTCCAATGGCTTGGGAGCTTTATTTTGACAAATTATATTTTTCTGAAGGAGAAGCCATTAAATCTAAAAAAAGGGAAAAAGAAATACAATTACAATATCCAATTCCTATCTGTCTTGATGAGACAGAAATATCTTCAACAATAACTGCCTTGGCTTCTAATAAAGCCCCAGGCTCAGATTGTATCTTGGAGATATTTTCAAAACATTTCCAGTTTAGTGGTTACCAATACTTAAGGTCCTGTACAATGCACTCCTCCAGGGTTTGGATATATCTCACAGTTGTTTGGGGAGCATAGTCTTTTCCAATGAGATCCAGCAAACCCTAAAATGTATAGACCCATTAGTTTAATAGATGTATCTCAAAAGATATTCTGCAAGGCATTATTGCAGTGTATCCATACCTGGATCAATGAAAATAACATTTTAAGTGAATATCAAAATGGATTTTGATCTGGCAGGTCAACAGTTCAACATTGTTTTGTTTTAAAACATCTAATATGGAAGCCCATTACTGTTGGGGCAGCAAATTGTTTTGCTGTTTTATGGATCTAACTGCTGCCTTTGGCAGTATTAGTAGGACTCAGCTATGGGGGAAATTAGAACATTATGGGATGGACAATGCTCTCCTAGATGTAATCATTAGATTACATAATGAAACATGAATACAAGTGCAGTATAACCATAATGGATTATTGACCTCTGCCATTAAAACAAACCTAGGAGTGTGCCAGGGGTGCATATTAACCTCCACATTATTTAACTTATATATCAACTCTATTTTGGAAAGTTTACAAGACCCTGAATTTCATTCACCAAAAACTTGGGACAATAGAATATCTTTACTTGCTTATGTGGATGACTTGGTCCAAATATCCACCTCCTTATTGGGGTTACAAAGGAAGTTAAATAGATTTGCACTATTGTGTAAAGAAAATGGTCTGGTTATTAACAAAGAAAAAACTAAACTAGTCATCTTCAGTAATGGATGTAGAACCCCCTGCCAAGTGTTACCATCAATAAAGAAAAACCTACAACAGACAGATATTAAGATTACTTAGGAGTACATTTCTCCCAGAATACAAATTGGAAAGATCACTGTACATTACTATTATCATTATCAAAGATGAATATTGCATCAAATGCCCTGAGACTATTCAGTGCTAAACTAGGGAAGGCATCAGTTCAGGGCATTTTAAAAGTTCTAAACACAAAATTAAAATCAAGCATTTTATATCCCTTCGAAGTTTGGAGCAATACTAACATAAAGGATCTAGAACTTATCATTAATAAACTATCGCAGCATTTTGATGGTACCACAGTCAGTACCCTTGGAAGTTTTGCAAACAGAATTAGGATAGTTCTCCCTTGAAACATTAATATTAGAGAGATGTATAAACTTTTTGATGAGTCTGTTTCTCTTACCAGAGACAAGAATCCCCAGATGGTGTTTGGAGGAGGAAATCCTGTATAATAATCATGGGTTTGTCTACCCAAATATTCATCTTATACAGAGGGAACTTTATTCCTAGGGGTTTAGGTTATTTATTATCTGAATGATACTAAAGACCTATGACAGACATGGCCATTCAGGTTAAAACTAGGACAAGGGACACTGCAATGACAAAGGATTTAACAAGAATATCAGAACTTAAAAATGATAGGTGGTACAAGGAACTAAAACAGATATATCAGTTAGAATCTTACTTGATCAAATTTACAAATCCCCTTCACAGAAGAATTATTACAAGATATCGAATGGAACTTTACAAGGCTAATTATATACTATTTCGGCAAAACAGAGATGGTGTTACCACCCCTTTCTATGGTTGTGGAAACTCAGTTGAAGACAACTTAAAACATGTTGTCTTGCTTTGTCCCATATATGAAACTCACAGGAAAAAATGGCTTGGGGAGATCCTCTGTGACATTGACCTCCCTCCTGAGCTGTTAATTGCTTATTTATTCAACAACACGAACACACACTGATTTTGGAACAGTTAGTAAAATTCCTAACATCAATACACCTGTAACTGGGATAACTGTCTAATGAATGGGTTTTTAATCTAGGACACAGAGATGTTGTGAAGCTATGAAGATGGTTGTAATTATTCATACTTGTAATTATGTGGATCTGGAAATTTCAACATTTGTAAAAATGAAAAAGGAATGCTGATACTTGTATTTATATGTATTTTAAAACTGTTTGTAAAGGCTTATGCCGATCAATAAATATCACTTTGACTTTGAAATAGGACAGGACAGTCACCATCCTTGTCCCTGGGGTTGGTACACCATGCCTCCTTATTTTTTCACAAAGTGGTAGGGCAAGGGGTATGATGAGGGAGTCCTCTCTTAGGTAAAAGTACACCCTGAAGTATGGGCACCACCCTGATGCGCCATGAGTAATCCTTCTAGCAAAAATACAGAAGAATAGGGTGTAGATGAATTACATGCAATTACAAGAACAATGATTATTGAAGGTGTGGAAGGGAGTCTTCGGGTTTTGTGATCCCCCAGTGGAAGGACAGCGAGAGCCTCAAACTTTGTTGAAATAACATACATTAGAAGCATTTATTTGTTTATTTTATTTATTTATTGAGCAATTGGAATTACAACCTTTGAGATAAAAGCTCTTTTACAAAGGATCCTCAACAAACATACGAAAAAGCAGATACATACGTAGAGGAAAAAACAGTAGCAGCACTAGTCATTGTCAAGTACACATCAAGTAGAGGACTTAGTACAAATTGTGTGTTGCAAATTAGAAATGATAGGATTTTAAATACAGAAACATGACCATTTGGAAGCAATCAGTTGATACTGATCTTGTTAGAAACATTAGACAGAGGCAGGTATAGTTCTATTAGTACAGTTGTGCAAAATGAGGCATAACCATTAACGAGATTTCTATTGAATTAGAACGTGAAGGTAATCCAGGGTGGAGAGGTGGGCTAGGTGGGACAGTTACACCTGCTGAGCACTACAAGGTGTTTCTTGAGCTTCTGCTTGAAAGTGCCCAGGGTAGGAGTATCAAGGACATCAAGAGGGATGGCATTAAGCAGGCTGGGAGCCTGGTACCTGAAAGACTGTTGGGCCTGGGAGGTATGGCAAAAAGGAGTCTGGTATGAGATTCTGATACCACTCCTGGTACCATGGGCTTTGGGAGCTGGGTTGAGAAGAGGCTAGCAGGAAGGTGTGATGAGTCCCATGCTGATTTTTTTAGTGAGTAGACCAGTGTGATAGGAAAGTCTAACCTTGAGGGTTAGCCAGTTAGTATTGGAGTACAGGTCACAAGTATGTGTCTGTTTGGGGGCTCCTGCGATCAACCGGCATGATTTGTTTAGAGTCATATGGATTCTCTTAATCTGTGGTGTCTGTGGTGGAACCATAAATTATCAGGCCATAATCGATGATAGATAGTATGGAACTGGTGATGGCTGTGACAAGGGCATCTTCATCATAAAGTGCCTGTTCCTGTACAACAACAGATTAATTCTTGTGTTGACAACCTTGGATATGATACTGACATGCCCCCTGTAAGAAAGGGCACTGTCAAGAGTAATGCCCAGGTATTTGAAGGTGTGGACCTGTTCAATGGGGGTATTGTCAATGTTTGTGATGGAGAGGGTGGTTGATTTTTGCTTGTTTTGGGGACTGGCAAAGATCATGGATTTGTTTTTTTTTGTAATTCATAATTAGTTTCTTGTGTGAGAACCAGTTTTCAACTGCCGCAAAATTGGATTGAAGCCTTAGCCCGAGGGCGGTGTGTTCAGCATCACTAGTGAAAAACACGACATCATCCACATAGAGGAGGAGGTTGGTGTTACAGACTTGTGGGAGGGAGTTGAGGAAGATGCTGAATAGGAGTGGGCTGAGAATTGAGCTCTGTGGGACACCTGAATGGACAGGTTGGGAGGTGGATTGTGAGTTCCCAATTTAGACCCTTTGAGATCTGTCAGTTAGGTAATCCTTGAACCAGTTGGCCACTTGCAGTGACATACCCACATCAAGGAGGGATGCCAGTAGCAAGTTGTGATTGACCATATCAAAGGCCTTGGTGAGATCAATGCACACTGACCCCACCAGTTGGCCAAGGTTGAGCGCTTTATGGATGTAGTCTGTGAAGATGAGAGCGGTAGTCATGCTGTGGCCTTTTCTGAAACCATTCTGCTCTGGGCACTGGATTTTGTCCTTGGACAAATACTTAAAGGATTGGTCAGAGACTATGTGCTCTAATGCTTTGAAGGAAGGGGAGAGAATGGAAATAGGGTGGTAATTGATATGCTGGGACCGATCACCATTAAAAAATGATCGCTGGAAAAAAAAACTTAGTCCATCCAGCCTGATCACAATCCACATAAAGTACAAGCCTCTTAGAGTGAGGGTGAACATTTACTGCCATGGTGGTGTTGATTCAGGACAATATTCTGTACAGAAGCAGAATGGCTCTGATTCTTGGACCAGAAAACAGTGCAATGTACCCATGAATTTGACTGACACCTTAGTAACGATAGTTACAATAAGTCCAGTTTGTCTATGAGTTCTGTTCACGCATGACAGGTGTCCAGATCCAGCATCTCCTACAGGAGGATAAGTGAACCAATAAACACTAAGTGCAACTGGCTGCCAATGAGCATATCTTCTATATCTCTAGGTACAGGAGTACCCTGAGCCATGCCCACCCCATCCTAGGCTGCATACTGCACAGAATCAGTAGGGATCAATCCTGATGTCACCCTGGAACCATCCTGATGTCATCCTAGACTAGGTATTTGGATTGCTTCTAAAGTCATTGCTAGAGTCATGTAATGTAAAATATTTTGGCATCCACACATACTATAGGATTACTTCAGCCATATATGGAAAATAATTCTAAGATTACCTCAAGATGGACTCAGGATGAAATCATCAGATCACCGTGGGATGATTCAAAGATCTTTCATTTAGACTTGGGATAATTACTGGAGGTAGGGACTACGCTGTGGCTTCACCATCTAGGAAGTCTACAGAGGGATACAAAAAGTATCCAATACGTGGCATTAAAATCCATACCACAGAAACCAAGGGCAGGAGACAGAGTGAAAACTCTTCTTCAAAGAGAGTCCTACTGGATCTTCCAGCTTAGAGCCCTTAATGATATCACTGACTGGGCACCATATCTTTAATAACCATCTTTTATGTGCCCTTACTGCTCAGTTGTGTCTTTCTATTAAATCTGTTTTCCAATGTTTCATATTAAGCAAAGTTTAATAACATGACTGTAGAGTCATGTTAATTGTGGACACTTTTTTACCACACATTTAATTTACATTTCTTTACTTTTGTTTCAGGTTTCCTGTCATATGTTCAGCATTGTATCCCTTCAATCTAGTCTTTGATCATTAGGAAAATAATCATGGAAATGTACTATTTATAAGCTAAGACTAGCATTAGGCAGGTGTTTTAAATGCAGTTAGCAAAAATATTTGCATAACCTAATATGATACTTTATATTTCATGCTTGTTTCAGCTTCATATTTATTAGCAGACTCACTTATGTTACCTTGTTTTTTTTTTATTTAGCTCCATCAACTATTCTCATCATAGTATTGTTTCTCCAATGATTTCTGTTTGTTTTTCACTTTTACTCATGTAGTTACCAGCATATTTCCTTTTTATTTCTGTTTTCAGTTGTCATGAACATCAGGGGCTAGATTTTAAAAACTTTTCCCGGTGGGCAAAGTGATTGTGCCTTATTTGCCTGGGGTTTGTGCCCATGTGCAATATTCAAAGGGGACTTTTATGCATACTGACAAGGTTAGCACATGCAAAACAAACTAATGTATGTGATGGGAAAAGGGAGGGGCGAGGACAGGAATGCCCACACAGCACAATATTCAGCATGGTACTGTGTACAAAAGGAATAGCGTAGGCCACTTTGTGCAGCACTGTTATCATGTGCGAACCCCCCTGACTTATTCCTGGCAACCCTAGTGGCCCACAGAGTCACTGCAGCAAACAACCAAGTTGAAGGTTGGGGAGAACCCATGCCCCCAGCATCTAGTGGCCCACTTTGTCCACCAATTCTCCCCATTAAAGATAAAATATGTCCCTGATGTTCAGTGGTCCCCCATCCTCTGATTGATGGTCCATAAATTGTAAAGTATTTCCCTAGTGCCTAGTGGTCCTCCACCCTCTGATTGCCATCCCATAGAATGTGACCTATATCCTTGATGCCTAGTGGTCCTGCCTGTCCTCCAATCACCTACCCATATCATGTTACATAGTTCCCTGGTGCCTATTGGTCCCCCATCTTCTGATTACCATCTCACATAATGAAAGCTCTGTCCCTTGTGGTCAGTGGTACCTCATCTTTTATTCTCCAGCCCCATAACAATACAGTACTCTCTGATGGTTAGTGGCAACCCCAACACTCTGACTGCCACTCCAGTACTGACATATCTAGTCACTGGCATTTAGTGATCCCCCCACCTTACGCTTGCCATCCCCATAATGGTATGTCCAATCCCTGGTGCTAGTGGTACCCCTCTCCAACTGCCATCTCTGTATATGACAAAATAGTCCCTGGCACTAGTGGTACCCCCCACCCTCTGATCACTGGTCCCATGGCAAGAAAGAACTCCCTGGAATTTATTGGCCTTCTCTGCACTGCTGGCAGCATGCAAACTACCCTGCCACCCCCCGTGATTTGACACCAGTGCTGCAGCTCCAATACAGTGACCATCACACCCCTCTTCTCACCTCCTCAGCTGGCCACCATATAGAAAGAAAGGGAGCACACATCCTATGTACTGTATACAGCATGTGTCCTCTGTACTGTACAGGAAGCATGTGGCTAGTGTACTGTACAAGGAGTGCACACTCCTTGTACAATACACAGGTCACGGGCTCCATGTAAAGTACATAAGATGTGCACCCTGTACAGTACATAGGATGTGCACTCCATGTCTTTCCATATGGTAGCCGGTCAAGGAGGTGAGAGGAGGTCTGTGCTGGTCACTGTATCAGAGCTGTGGCACCGGCATCAACAGATGGGGGAGTGGCAGTGACATGCTGCCAGTGATGTGGTGGACTTCTAGATGTCAAGGAGTTCTTTCTTGTCATGGAAACAGTGATCAGAGTATCGGGGTGCCAGTGCCACTAGCCACCAGGGACTATTTTGCCATATACAGGGATGGTAATCTTAGTGTGGGGGGTACCACTAGTGCCAGGGACTGAATATGTCATTTTGAGGACAGTGATTGGTGGGTGGGGGGGACTTCTAGCACCAGGGACTACTTTGTCATATATGGGATGGAGATTGGGGGTACAACTAGATGCCAAGGACTAGATATGTCAGTACTGTAGTGATGATCAGGGGATAGGGTGTGCTGCTAGCCACCAGGGAGAACTGTATTGTTACATGGGGTTGAGGATGGGGACCACTGACCATCAGGGACATATCTTTTATTATGCGGCATGGAGATTGGAAGATGGGGGGATGACTAGGCATCAGGGAAATACTTAACAGGCTATAGGATGGCAATTGGAGGGTAGGGGGACCACTAGGCACCAGGGACACAGGTTATGTGCTACAGGCTGGTGATCAGAGGGTGGGGAGACTACTAGGCACCAGGGCCATAGGTTATATGCCATGGGCCAGCAATCAGAGGGTGGAGGGGACCACTGGACATAAGGGAAATATTTTTTTTTATGAGGAGGGGTTCTCAGAGTAGGGGCAAGACCAGATGCAGGGGTGCAAACCTGCTATCGCTTCCCATGCAAATGAGCCCATAATGGGCATGCAAATGACTCCTTTGCAACTTGCATTCCCAATAAGCTAATTTGCATGGAACTGCATGAATATCACATTGGGAGCTACCGGTGCAATTGGGTCTAGTGACATTATTACCTGCACTGCCTTCAGGAAGTGCTACTTAGTTTAGAACTACACTGACATGTCACTATGTTCAGCTGTATAGTGCCAGTGTGCTATCTGACTGAATATAGCATCCTCAGACTCATGGGCAATGGGCAAGCACACCACAAAACTTTGTGCTCCGCTTTGCTCATTTTTCAATATCGGGCCCCCAGAGGCTCTAAATGGCTTTTCCTGTTTTTGACATATAGCACCCCACTGGTGCTCCACTTAGTGTAACAGCCTAGTTATGCAATATATATAATAATATGAAATCGTTAAAGAAACATTATGATCTGGACATCTCCATTCTAGTTCTGTGTTAGAAACTATCATGATAAAGTTAACTGTTGTCAAATATTTTGGGGGGTTTGTTCTGGCATCCTGGCCACGTCACATCCCACACTTCTATCCAGAGGTAAGATGACTCCTGTTACTTTGGTGTGTCATTTAAATCTGGACAAATGGCTTGCTAATCATTTTGTATTGACACTTTGGCAATGTACCTTTTAGAACTCAGTCTGGTTTGTCTCATCCAGGCACATTGTGCTTTTTCCTTACACTCCTTAGCGAATGTGGCCAAGCTTGTGTCCTGGTAAATTTTTATTTAGTTAAAATGCCACTCTGGAAGTCACGTGATATTCCAGCGCTGAGCACTGGTGTCTCCATGTAGCTCCATAGACCGTTTTTTCCTTTTTTTGCTATCTCGGGTAACAATTACTTGCTGGCTGGTTCATACTGTGTTTTTATAGTGCCTAACTTTGATTTGGTATGTATTTTGATAGAGTTTATGGTCACTACTAAGCCACAGCCCACATTGCATCATACCCCTCCGGTTACTCTGATGAAAGAGTGGGGTTCAAAGAGGACTATGCAGGTCACTACCACTAGAACTCTTTCTCTGCCAGAGCTTGCTCCTCTAAATGTGGACCATTTTTTACAGGAAATATCTCTGCTTCGGGAAGCTTTTTCCATTTTTACAGAAGATGCAGTGGCAGCCATAGACATGGTCAGATATTTCCTGAAATGTCTGTGATATATCTGAAAATTTCTTGCCTGCCTGTAGTATCACTCTGGGCCACCAAAGAGAATCTCTTTAGATCTTTCAGAAAATGTCTGGAAATATCTGACCATATCATGGCTGCCACTGTATGAAGACTTTGAGTCCAGCCATTACTGAGCTTACCCAATGGGTGGGTGATTTAGAGGCTTGTTGAAGTTCCATTGAAGTACAATAGTACTGACCCTGATATTGTCCTCCTTCGGCAAAAGATAGCAAAGTTGAATGATCTGGTGGATGATTTAAAAGGGGTTAGCAGGTGCAACAATCTTGTTATTCTTGGTCTTCCTGAAGACTATGAAGGGAAGGATATGTTTTATGTTTTACAGAGACTCTGTGAATATATCACTGGTCCCTTACCAAATGGTTAACAATATGCTGTGGAGCAAGCCCCCCATGCAGTTTGAGCGATGCCCTCTGAGAGTGAGCCACCATGTCCTCTAATTTTTAAAATGTTTAATTATTTCAATAGACAACATGTCTTCATGGAAGCTCAGAGCCAGGAGAAAGTTATGTGGGAAAATCACTGTATTTGGGTTGTTCAAGACCTTCTCTATTTAGCTTGTCAAAAACAGGTAGCATATCATTCTTTGACCACTTCACTTCTAGCAGCTGGTATTGGTCATCGTCTTATTCACCCTGCTAAGCTGGATGTCACTAAAAATGGGGATTGTAAGCTCTTTTATACCTCTGAGCAAATTTGAATTGAACTGCAGACTCTGTTCCCAGATTTGTTTCAGTAGTTGTTAACTGAACATCGATTTATTTCAATATTGTGAAACTTGTTTTATTAGATGTAGGGTCTCTAGCTTTTCTTCTCATTGATAGCATTATCGGGAATTATTCTAGTTTACTGTGATTCATTCCTTTCCTATTAGAATATTATATTACATGTTGAACTTATATTTGTTGAGAGGTTATGGACACGTTTTGTCATTGTTGAATCATACTGTAGTTACCTGTTTATTGTAATAATTAACAATTCCTTCATAGTTATGATTATTTTTTCTGTAATAATTAATTCTTATGAGTGAGTGTAGTGGGTACCATTCATGTTGGTTTTTATGTGCTGTTTTATGCCTGACTTTATTTGTATTAGTCAACAATATTGGTTCTCACTGTCTTGTTTGGTTAGTTTATTATTAAGAATGGAAAAGATAACATGTAATTCGGGAAAAGGTTTATTGAATGTGTATAACCATTTTTGGGGGTTTTCCATTGTTCTGTAGAGAGAATGTGAGTATTTAATCGTGCTGCTTCATATTAATTGTTCTAAACTTTGAGGGTCCCTTATTGATTTTAGTAACTTGTTTTGTGTAGTACTGATTTTGTTTTGCTTATTTTTTGATTTGCTTTCTTTTATTTGTTTTTTTCTCTTCCCTTCAACTTACAGTGTGTAGATTAGATAAAAGCACCATACATTTACTACCTTTTAAGATTGTTATACTAGAGCAAGTTAACTGGGATTGTTTTGAGTAGGGAGGGATAAGACTGTGTTTTTGTCTTTCAAATATGTTATCAGAAGCATATTTAGTACATTGGTTCCCCTACTAGCAGTCTCTTAATTGATTGTGGTAATTTAAGCAATAATGCACGACAAGGTGTGGGTTGTGCTGGGATAACCTCACACTTGGGTGGTTGGACATGGGGTCGCAGGACAAGTGCTTCCAATGTCCCAGAAGAGAGGTTATCTCAGCACAGTCCACACCCTGGAGTGCATTATTGCTATTATTCAATGGCTCGTTGTTATACAAAATAAAAAATAAACATTTAAAAAATGTTTTTAGTAGATTCTTAGTGTAGTAATATATAGTTGTTTCTCTAGAGAAGGTGACAATGAAGTGACAAATCAATACAGTGAGGTTGTGCTCAGATAACTTCACTGTTGCCAAGAGAAGACAGCCAATCAGGTTCCAGGGTTTTTTTATTGCCATTGTATAATATCTGTTTAATGCTTAATTGTGTTTTTTTTTTGTCCTTGTAATGCTTACTGTTCTTGGTTGGATAACTTAGTTTTATAGTGATTAGGTATGATACGAAATGAGGTAAATTTTCCTGTGTTCATTCATTAGGGTTTTTTCCTTCTTGCATTTGTAACATCTTATTTTAATAGTTTTAGCTTTGGTTACTGCTTTTAGAAATGTTTATTATTATTATAAATAGATCACTTATTATAATTCATCATGGATTCTTTTGTTGACTGTTTATGGACAGTCCTCTTAGTTGAGAAGCTACACATTTTTTGAGGATCTATCAATGTTGGTAGGCTTTATTATTTTCTTTTGTTCTTTGATATCTCTTCTTTTTACGTATGGGACTTTCTGTTTCTCTCTTCCCCTCCTCCCACCTTTTCATGTTTTTTTTTTTTTTTGCGGGGGGCAGGCTTGTCTTCCTTTATTCTGGGATAGCTACTTCCTTCTTTTTTGGGAGGGTTTCTGGGCCACTTGGAGTGTTACGTTATCGAGTGATATGGTGTGGATTAACAGTGGACTGAGTAGTGTAGAAAAGATGGCCCTAGTGGTCAGCTGTAAGAGGTGTATTTTTTTTATCTTTTGTTTTTATAACTTGTAGGTTTTTTACTGTTATGATTTTTTTCTGACAACTGTTTGTTATTCTTTCTACTTAGATTGTTAATTAGACGTGGGGTTATTGTTTAAGGGATGGAGGGTGGTGCTGTCCTTAGGTATTTGGTTTTCTTTCTTGTGGGACTGTTTTTTCCAGTATTGTTGATTTTTCTTATAATTGCCATATCTATACCATTATGACTAGTTCTTTTACATTTCTGACTTGGAATATTAAGAGCATTCAGGATTTCAGAAAACACTATGCTGTCTTTAAACACCTGAAGCAGTTGGGGACCGTTGTTGCCTTCTGCAAGAATCTCGTTTGAAATAGGAAGAAGTCACTTTCTTTAGATGTCAATGGGTGGGTCAAGTATATGGTGTGGGTGAGATCACTAAAAAATGGGGGGGGTATGTATTTTAATTGCTTGTCATCTACCTTTTCAGTCATTGGCTGAGCACTGGGACCCAGAAGGCTGATTTAGTTTGATGTATGGCAGATTAGTATTACAAAAATTTGTCTTAGGTTCCATTTCTGGTCTCACTGTTGAAAATTCCCAGTTTTTTATTACTGTGTCTTCCCTACTTGCAACTTGTACTCGTGTTCCTATCATTTTAGGTGGTGACTGTAATATAGCTTATCAATCTGATATAGACCAAATGGATGTACCCAGGAAAAGCCTTTCTCCTGCCCAAAGAGGTTTGTGGGATTTAATGGATTTATTGTGTTTCATTGATCTATGGCATTTGCTATACCCTATGGATCATTCTTATACCTTCTATTCTTCTCTCCATAATTATTTTTCTTAATTGGATTTTTTTTTCTACTGACAAAAAAAATGTTCCAGGTTTACATACTTGTGAGATTAAAGAATTAGTTCTTTCTGATCATGCACCCATTTAATTAATCTTTTAATTGCATGGTGGTATAGCTAGGGACTCTGTTTTACATTTTAATAACCAACTGTTGAGAGATACTGTTTTTGTTGAAACTTTAAGAACCTATGTTACATTTGACACTCAAAATACCATCTATGACCAAATTAGATGTTCTGTGGGGTGCCACAAAAGCCACCATTCAAGGCAAGTGTATACGTTTAGCCTCTAAGAAAGCTAGATAGTGTAAGAGTTGCCTTGGTGCTTTACTTGCTCAAATACATTCTATTGAAGCCTCCCTTTCTCCTATTATGCCTGAGTAGACATGACTGACCCTAAATTCCCTCCATTCTTAATATCATACCTTACTGAATGAACGTGCTTAAATGGCTATTTTTGGGACTAAGGAGAGAAATTTAGAACAGGCAGAAAAGGCAAATAAACTTTTGGCTTTGCTTTTGAGGCAGCGGGAAGTTTCTAGGATTGTTCAGGGTCTTCATAGTCCTGATTTTGGAGTTTAGTCCCTAAGCCTCGAGAAATTTTAGAAAACTTCAGATCTTATTATAGAAAATTATATACTGCAGAACCTCCTGATCCTTCGTCTTGTTCCCTTATGTCACAGATTATATTCAGCAGACTTTCTTACCATGTCTTATTGAGCCTCAGAGTAAGTCCCTTCAAGGTCTCATTACTGTGGCAAAAGTTAATTGGGTAATCTTCTCTCTTCCCCCTGATCAGGTGTCAGGTCCTGGTGTTTTTTTTATAAGACATTTATATCTGAGTTTACGCCTCTCTTAACTGATATGTTTAACTATATTCACACCCACAGCCTCACAGACCTTTCGCTCACACAAGTGCATATCATACTATTTCTTTTATTAACACAGATTTCAAAATCTTGGCAAAAATCCTAGCTCATCGGTTTGAAGGGGCTTGGTCACATTTGACAGGCCCTGAACAGGTGGGGTTTAAGAAGGGGAGGGTAGCTAGTGACCATACCCAGAAAATATTTCATTTAAGTTTGGCTTTCAGTGGGTCAGGGACCCCTCCAGCCCTGGTCTTCCTGGACAACAAGAAAGCTTTTGTTCATGTTTTTGGCCCTTTTTATTTGAAATGCTAGGAGCATATCACATCCCATCAGATTTTATTCAATGGGTTTGGGTATTATATACCTCCACTTCTGCCACGTTAACTTGTAATGGTGTTATCTCTCAACCCTTTTCTATTATATCCAGTACCCATCAAGTTTGTCCCTTATCCCCTTTTCTCTTTAGTCTGTACTTAGAACCATTGCTTTAATGATTACAGGCTAATCCACTGGTTTTGGGTATTTGAATTTCCCAGACTGAATATAAATTTTCTGTGTATGTAGACGTTATTCTGTTGCATCTTTCTTAACCGGAGAGTTCACTTCCTGCTGCTCTGTCTGAAATTGTTTCCTTTGGTATTTTCTCTACTTTTAAATTGAACTTGGACCAAACATCTGTTCTGCCTCATAACTCTTATGTACTGTATCTAGGTCTGGCATAGTCTAGCTTGGGTTTCACTAGGAACAGAGAGCATTTAAGAATCTTGGTTTATATATATATATATATATATATATATATATCACAATTTCTTTCATAATTGTCTAAATTAAACCTAACCCCACTTCTATTGTCCATTAAATCAGATCTACATAGTTGTATGGCCCTTCCCTTATGCATTTGGGGACAAATTAATGTTATTAAGATAAATATTTTACCACATATTTTATACCCTTTAATGATTTTGAATATTGTTTTACCTCAAACCTGATTTCATAAATTCCAATCTTGTCTTACTTATTTTCTGTGGCAAGGTAAAGCTATTTATAGAGATTATCAGAAGATGTCTCTTCCTAAGTTCTTTGGTGGTCTTCATCTTCCTAATTTTTATTTTTATTATCTAGCCTCTTGTGGAAGTAAGTATTTTAAATGGGGATACTTGCCTATTTATCCTGTGTTGGATCCTTATGAACTGCAGTGGTTATCTATTGAAAAACCTTGTGAATCAATTATAATATTCAACTCCTGACACTGCTATATCTTTCTCCTTCCACACTCTCTTTGACCCTAAAGAAAACTCCTATTCATTGGTCCCTTTGTGTGCATTCTTAGCTCAATACATTGTTTTATTTCATCAACTCAAAAGCCATAGTCATCTTCTCTTTGTGAAACCCAATATTCATATAGCACACCATCTTATTCCTAAAAATTTCCTTCCATTTACCTGCTGCTATTTCAGTGGCCGAGATTTCTTCCACTTATAAATTACTGGATTATTCCTCGCTGCAACTGAAATGCAACCTCCCACATTACACTTTATTTAAATATATGCAACTTTCTCTCACCTTACTTACCCATTTTGGACCTCCGCTATGTACCACTCAGACTCCCTTGAGCTATGAGGAATTGATACAAACCTTCATTGCTCACATGGCTATTTCTCAATTATATACTTAGTATCAAGCTAATGACCCTAGGAGACTCTTTGGTATTTGTTATTATTGGCAAAATGCTTTGTAATTAGATTGGTCTTCCATAGTGTGGCAACAGGTATGGTGTGATCTTTATAAACATGTACATGGTCTGATGGTACATTGTTAATTATGTTATGGACCAGTGAGAAGGTTGGTCCATTTCGCACTTCTATTAAACATCACCTGGACCCATCATTTGATTTGCAGGCTGCTCTTACTCCTGAAATTTGTTTGGTGGGGAATCTCTGGGCCCTTCTCCCAGTTACTGAACAGACTATATTGCTTTGATTGCTGCAGTGGCTAAAATGTCTTACTTTGTCATTGGCTGATGCCCGTCTGTCTTGGTTGGAATGGCATGCTGAACTCCTGAACACCTTAAATGCTGAATTACATGTAGCTAATGTTAGGTATAGAACACATGTTTTTTGGGACAAATGGGGACTTTTATATGCTTGGCTATTGTCACTTTAATTATCAAGTGTATGTTTATCATAGTTATCTGGACTTGTCTACCTTTTTCCATTGTTTTGATATGATTGTCTCACTAAGTTTTTCTTTGAGATTGAAACCAGCACATTTAGGTGAGTGAGGGGATTGAGTATTGTTCTTTTTCTTTTTTTTCTATGTATTGCTGTTTATGATGTGTGTTATTATTCCGTTTATTGTTTGATGTTGCTAAAAAAATTCAATAAAGTGTATTAAGTTACAAAAAAAAGCCACTCTATTTTGTACTTATTTTTTTTAAGTATCTATATAAAATGTAACATAGGTCTGGTGCAGTATTATGACATCACTCCTCTACTGTAAAGACAGCTCAAGTGAGGGTATTCACCACACCTCCTGATGAAGATAATTTGATTTCCTTGAAGTGCTGAGGTTCAATTGTCCACTGTTGTCATTTTTGTACTTTTTTGGATAAACATTAAAATTCTTGCATCTGGAACTGTGAGAGTGTTTGCTTCAGTTTGCACTTAGTACAGTGCAAGTCACTAAAATGGAAGCTGAAGAAGGCAATATGGGTGGCCCCCTTTTTTTTACCATAAAATGTTATGTAAGAATGGTTGGCTACAGGCATACAAACCAGTGCTGGGGCACTTGTGGGTAAATACGAAGATACGAACATATGAAATTGCCAGCAGAAAAGGCCATGGGTCTATCAAGTCTGCCCAATTGTGCAGCTCGTAGTTTCATATCACTACAGCTGCTCCAACCCCACACAAACCCCTACCTTCCTCCTCTTTCTCGGTCCTTACCCCTTTTGTGTTCTTGTCTGTACTAACCCTGTCCTTGACTTGATCCCAACCCTGCTTAAAGCTATTCACTGTCCTTTGAGTGATCAACTCCTTTAGTGTGTTTCAACCCACCACCGCTGTTTCTGTGAAGTAGTGTCTTCTCATCTCCCTCCTAAACCTTCCCCCTTCCAACTTCAGACTGTGCCCCTTAGTGACCCTTCCCCCCAAGTGGAACACTCCCTCCTCCCTGATTTTGTTTATGCATTTCAAGTACTTAAAGGTCTCTATCATGTCCCCGCTTTCCCTTCTCTCTTCCAGTGAGTACATGTTGAGCTCCTTCAACTTTTCCTCATACGGCAACTTCCCTAGTCCCACGATCATTTTTGTAGCCCTACACTGCACCCCTTCCAGTAATCTCCCATCTTTTTTGAGGTATGGGCACCAGTACTGTACACAATACTCTAAGTGTGGCCTCAGCAGTGATCTATACAATGGTAGGATGACCTCCTCCTTTCTAGAGGTACTCCTTCTGGCAATGCACCCCAGCATCCTATTTGCACTTGCTGCCACCCTACTACACTGTGCTGATATCTTCCTGTGCCCTGTAACTATTACCCCCAAGCCCCTTTCCTCCTCTGAAGCTGTAACCTGCACTGCCCCAGCCACTAGCTGTTCCTGTGATTTCTGGCTCTGAGGTGCATAACCTTGCACATTTTAGCATTAAACCCCAACTGTCACACCCTAGATCAGTGTTTGAGTTTAGCTAGATCCTCTCTGAGTGCCTGCCTCCCTTTCTCATTGTCCACTTTTGCATAAATCTTAGGGTCGTCCACGAACAAGCTGATCTTACTCTTGGCCCCCTCTTAAATGTCACCAATAAAGACACTGAGCAAAACAGAGCCCAGCACTGAACCCTACAGTACCCCACTTGTTACTGGTCTTGGCTTGGATGTCTCCCCCCCTTACAACTACCCCCTGCTGTCTGCCCTGCAGCCAGCTCTCCACCCACCCGACCAGTTTTTCCCCTGCCCCATGTCCCTCAGCTTGTTCATTAAACTTCTGTGCAGCACCAAGTTGAAAGCCTTGCTGAAGTCCAGATACAGGAAATCCACTGCATGATCTTCGTCAACCACCCTAGTGACCCAGTCAAAGAAGTCAATCAGGTTAGTTTGATAAGTTCTTCCCATGACAAACCCATGCTGTCTCTCATCCTGCAGACCATTGCTATTGAGAAAGGTTATCAATCTCTCCTTGAGAATTATCTCCATAAACTTCTCCACTATGGAAGTCAAGCTCACCAGTCTGTAGTTGCCTGGTTGGTCCTTGGGTCCACTCTTGTGAAGGGGCACCATGTGAGCCACCCTCCAGTCCCTGGGTACTTTCCCTGTTTCAAAGGAAGTGTTGAATAGGTCTGTCAGAGGGCCTGCCAACACCTCTGCCAGCTCCTTCAGGAACCTTGGGTGTACACCATCCGGTACTGGTGTCTTGTCTGCCTGCAAGGCTTTAAAACCCTTCAGAGCTGTATCGTCTTGGATGACCCCATCTGTTATCTCTGCCCCACTCCAGTCTTGCCCCCTTTCCCCTTTGATATTGGGCCATTGCTTTTCTTTTGTGAACACCGAGTCAAAAAACTCACTGAGTGCCTCTGCATGATCTTCCCTTCGTTCCACCCATCTGCCCTCTCTTTTGATTCTAACAATGTCATCCCTACAACTCCTCTTCTCCCTTATGTATTTAATGAAGCCCTTTTCCCCATTCCCTCCTTTCTGATCCCCTGAGCCAACTTCAGCTCCTTTGCTGCCTTGGCTGCCCTGACTGACATGGTCACCTCCCTAGATGCCTTTGTGAACACCTCTCTATCCTCCTCATGTCCTCATGCCCCGATTTTTTGAACTTAAAGAAGGCCAGTCTTTTTTCCCTCACCTTCCACTCCACTTCCTTGCTGAGCCAGCTGGGGTTTTTTTTACCTGGACTGCATACTCTGAAATTTGGCACCCATGTTCATGGCCTGATTCAGCCCCTTCCTAATGATTGCCCACTTCTGTTCAGCATCCATCCCTGGGTTAATTTTAGCTAAATATCCCTCTAGTATGCTGCCCATTCTGGCAAAATCTGCCTTCCTGAAGTCCAACACTCTTGTCCTGGTCTTAGCCAACTCCCGCCCTCTGTTGAGGAGAAACCACACTGAATGGTGGTTGCTTCCTGCTACAGAGTCCTATACTATCACATCCTGGACTTGAACCCCATTTGTTAGCACCAAGTCCAGTATGTTCCCCTTCCTAGTAGGATCAATCACCCCTTGCACAAGGTAGCTGTGTTGGATTGCCTCCAGCAGCACCTGTTCCCTTGTGTGTGCTGTGGTTATTGTCTGCCAGTCAACCTCAGGTAGGTTGAAGTCTCCCACTATAACTGTATTCCCTTTGCCACAGACCTTCTTGATTTGCTCCCCTAGCTCCCTATCCACCTCCTCACTCTATGAGAGTAGCCTGTACACCACCCCCATCCTGAGCTTCTTACCTTTAGGACTTTGGAGCAATACTCATATGGCTTCTGGCCTCCCCTCATCCCCCCCTCCTCTCTGGTACACAGTATCCCCTCCCTGATGTGAATAGCCACCCCTTCCCCTTCCCCCCTAACGGTACCTGCAGAATACCTGGTATCCTGGTATTGTGAGATCCCAGTCATGGTATTGGGTGACCCAGGTCTCTGACATGGCCGCAATATCTACCTCTCCCTCCACCATCATTGTCTGGAACTCTGCTACCTAGTTTGCTAAGCTCATTGCATTCAAGGATACTACAGTCCACCTTGTGTCCTGCCCCTCCTCTTCCTGTCTCTCCCCCTTCCACTTTTGTGCTGGCAACTTCCCCTCATTCTCCTTCTCCTTCTCCCTCTTGGGGGAGCCTTCAGGGCTCCTCTGGAATGTACCTTCTCCCTGCTATCCAACTCAGCCCTCCCCCTCCTCAGTTTAAATCTATGTTGTTTTTAATGTACTTCTCCAACCCCTGTCCTAATGCCCTTGTACCCTCTATGTTGAGATGCAGCCTATCCTTGGCATAAAGCCCCTTATTGTTTCATGTCTTGCCCCACTCCCCTACTATCCCATACCCCATTTCTGCACCTCACCCTTTCAGCCATCCATTACACTCCTGTATTCTTAGCTTCTTGTCATTCTTGCCCTAGGTACCGGGAGTACTTTGGAGAACATCACTGAGCTTCCCACCCGATTGCAAATACTTCCCACTTCCCAACTCTCTCCTGCACTTTTTCCACTGTACTGCCCTCTAGGTCATTTGTTCCTAGGTGCACAATGATATAAGGCTTCCCTCCCTCCTTCTCCACACATTTCTGAATGCACTGCCCTACTCTCCCCAATGTCATACCTGGCATACACTCCTTCCAGGTTCAGCTCTTCCTTCATCCCTTACCTCCCCATCTCACCCCCGAGCATAGAATCCCCTAATACAAGTACTCGCTCCCACATCCCTTGCACTTCCCCCATAGTTTGCCCTCCTATGAGTCCCTTTTCCTCAGTGTCCTCTCCTTTCATACCCTTCCCTTTCCTGCTCCCTTCTCCTTCAATAGCACCTCTACCTGCTCTCCTCCTCCTCCTTCATCCTTTCTGTGCTCACTCCCTTCCACAACCATGCCCCCTTAGCTACTTTTATATCCTCGCACTGCTCCCTGCATTGCGCCTCCCCTCCTCCTCCCCCTCCCAACATGTTTTGGCCTTCCTCCCCATTTATTTAGTGTGTTTGTACCAACTTGACCTACATCCCTGTATCTCCCCACTTTTACCCCCAAGTCTTCCCTCTCTCCTTCTACCTTGTATTTCCTCTCTCCATCCTGGTCCTCTGACTCTTGTTCTATGATGCCTTCCTCAACCTTCTGCTCTGTTTCATCAACCAGTATTGCATACCTGTCTGTTGTCTGAATACAGAGAAAAAAAAGGGAGAATAAGCACCCACACAGCAACAGGAACAACACAAATGCTAACTAGTATAAAAAAACATTACTTTCATATAAATGCAGACATGCAAACAGACAATAAAGTGGCTAGTAAACAAACACTAACATTTCACCTGGTGGACTGCCAGGCTTCATCAGAGTAAAATATTGCTATTAGCAGGTGCTCATTTAATACATCTCAGAGCTCAACATGTGATTCAAACAGGCCAATCACCATTTAAAAATGCTTTTTTTCCAAATGTTTAACCATTCCATGGCCACCCTAGTAAAAGATCATTACTCACTACAATTTATTTACTGACCCCTACATCACACATCATTCAAGTTGATCAAATATTATCTTGGGAACCACAGTGCCTTCATTATCCATGTTAAACTTTTTGGAATTTTTTGTCTCCCCATACACTAACATTTTAGTAACCTCTCTGGCATGGGGCAAAATCTAATGCACTATGGCCCAGATATTCATAAGGGTTGCGCATGGCACAACAGTGTTGTGCCATGTGCAACCCACTGATATGCCCCAGTGTGATATTCAAAGGGAAAAGTGCACTGCACAAATCCTGATGCGCCGGAGTGCATCAGTAGTGTATGCAGGCACAGGTGGGGGGGCATGCCCATGCATAACCTGCACAGCCTGATATTCAGCCAGGGATGTGCAGAGTCATGCATCACAAACCCTACCTGTTCCAACACAAAGTTAAGCCAAAAAAAAGGAACAAGTGATGGCCACCCACAGGTGAGCTGCCACATTGCAGGGTACAACACGGCAGCTGCCACCTGTGGGTGGCCACCCGAGTTCCTGCTGCACCTGGTGGCACCCCCATGCCCCATTGCGGGCATCCCTGGAGCACAATCTCCCCGTCCAATATCCCTGGTGGTCCAGTGGACCTCTATGTGTCTGATCATGGGCATCAGTATAGTATCCCCCACATCCAATATCCCTGGTGGTCCAGTGGACTGATCGCTGCCTGATCGTGGGCATCCGTAACACATAACAGACCTCTACCACCCTGGTGGTCTAGTGTACCCCCTCCCCACCTGCCCACTGAGCCCCACTGTCCCGCTCCCCCATCAACCAGTGGGTGGCAGCACTCCACCCACCTGCCACCTCGCCACCCACCGACTGACAGCTCAGTAAGGCTGCACGCCCATTGGTTCCTGGCAGCGAGCCAATGGGCGTGCAATATCTACTACTCGGTCAGATATGTGAATGATTCATTCACGCGGCTGGACTGAAAGTATGACATACTGCATGCCGATAGCTCATGCGGTGAACCAATGGTGTCTGCTGCACTATCGAGCTGTCGGTCGGCGGGCGGTGGGGTGACAGGCGGTGGGGTGCTGCCACCACTGGTGATGGGGGAGTGAGGCAGTGAGTGCGTGGGTGGAAGCACACTGAGACCACCAGGGTGTGGTAGAGGTATGTTATGTGTTACATATGCCCGCAATCAAGTGGCGATTGGACCACTGGACCACCAGGGATATTGGACAGGGGGGAGACTATACTGATGCCCATGATCGGGCACATAGAGGTCCACTGGACCACCAGGGATATTGGAAAGTTTTTGTTTTATATTGCAGGAATGTCCGTGATCGGGCTGCAGGGGGCATCGGTTCCCGACGGCTGCTGTCTGGCAGGGCACCAGGCGCAAGTCTTAGGGGATCGGCACACCTGCATGCTAATGGCATGCAAATGGGGCTGTAATGAGATGCACATGGCCCCCGTGTGCCTTGCATAAATTATGGCCCCATTTGCATGTCCTCTTTTGAATATCGCAGGTGCTATGCATGGCGCAATGGCACCTGCACCAGTGCATCTCCATGCTCCACTCTGGCCACTTGCGCTGGTGCAGTGCCACTGCGCCATGCACAGTGGGGGTGGCCAGGGTGCGATATTCAAAGCTGCTGTGCCATAGTGCAGCTCCATTGAATATTGCCCAGGCCACACCCCTGTGCAGCAAAGTTGAGCTGCGCCCAGGCTTGCGCCACAGCCTGGTGCAGTTCGAATATCCGAGCCTATGTTTTTTTAATTTTTGCACTTTCATCTAGTGCTAGTCAAAATATATATGTTTCATATTTACCTCCAATTTATATGTTAGAACATGGGTATGAAGTCTTGGGGTTTCCAGGCACCTTGTTTCATTTCACAGCTACAGGAGGCATTATCTATTATCTTAATAATCATTAATTCCTGCAATGTCAGACTTCTAGCATCTGGGTTTTTTTTTTAGAAATGCTGAGAGATCAATACTCTCATTTAACCCCCTACTGGAGCGTGCTCTCAGGGTGAATATCCATAAGGTATCTTTACATAGAAGTTGACGGCAGATAAGGACCACAAGGCCCATCCAGTCTGCCCATTTTGTCCGATCTTTTTATTAAGCTCTCCTCATCTGGCACCCAAAGTTACTAATTCCAAACCAATGAAGCTGACTGTATTTTTTTGTAAATTATGCTGTTCTATGTGCTTCAATATTACATAATTGGTATTGTCTCTTTCAACTGCCCTCACATGTTCACCGATCCTAACCTCGAAATTGCGCACAGTTCGACCCACATAATATGCCCCACAGTCACATGTTAATAAATAAACTACCCCCCCCACTATTACATGTTACAAAGTCTTTTATTTCAATGACCTTTCCTGTGATTTGGTGTGTTAAATTTTTGCTGCTATGGATGTATTTGTAATACATACAGTTGCCACATCTAAATGTGCCTTTGGGTCTGGGTGCTAAAAGCGTCTGTCTACTCACTTCCTGTGTTGGTACCATATTTGCATCACATAATCCTTTAAACTTTTACATTTTTGAAAAATTACCTTGGGTCCTATTTTGGCTATTGCTTCTAACCTGGGTTCAAGCTCCAGGATGGGCCAGTTATTTACAATAATCTGTCTGACTATATCAGCTCGGCTGGAGAAGCTAGTCACAAAGGGGAACTCAGCACTTTCCTATACTGCTTCTTGTTATCTGTATTGTAATACCTCACCCCTGTCAAGTGCAGTTACTTTTCTGATTGTTGAAGCAATGCTATGTTGGCTGTAGCCTCTCTCTGAAAACCTATGTACCTGATCCCCCCCTCTTATTGATATATTCTTTTAATTCAGTGCAATTTCTCAGGGTTCTAACCAATTGTTCCTTTGGTATGTTGTGGCGAGTGTGGTAAGGGTGACAACTGTCAAACCTCAATAAGCTGTTTCTGTCTGTACCCTTTTGAAATAAAGTAGTACAGACTCCTCCTTCCCCATCCTTGTATAATTTTAAGTCTAGGAAGGTAATATCTGTCTGACTAAGTTCAAATTTGTATCTTAAGCAACTGCTAGTGTGCTCCATCCACTGTACAAAACACAAAAACTCCTCTCATGTACCCTTCCACTCAATTAAAATATCATCAATAAAGTGCTGCCGCAAATCTAGACAATGAATGTGTGGATTTGTGGTGGTGCCATACAGATGATCTGCCTCCCACTTGCCCACATAGAGTTTGGCATAACTTGGGGCCATTGTTGTGCCCATAACGATTCCTCGTATCTGGTGGTAAAGTTGTCCCTGGAACATAAAAATGTTCATTTGCAAAACCAAATCTGCCAGTTAACCAAGAAAATGTGTGGGAGTCCTAACACGTTCATCCTCAGTCCTTTTCTCTAGGAAGTATAAAAGGGCACTTAGCCCCTCTTGATGTGGTATCACTGTATACAGGGAATGAACATCTCTCACTGCAAAGTACCACACTGGTTCAATGTGAAGATCTTCAATAATCTGGACTACTTGGGTGGAATCCCTGAGAATGAACCTTAGATTCTGCACCAGGGGTTGTATTAATGATTATTAAGATAATAGATAATGCCTCCTGTAACTGTGAAATGAAACAAGTTGACTGGGAAACCCCAAGCCTACATAACCATGTTCTAACTTATAAATTGGAAGTAAATATGAAATATATATGTTTTGACTAGCACTAGATGAAAGTGCAGAAAAGAAAAAATGTAGTGTATTAGATTTTGCCCCATGCCAGAGAGGTTACTAAAATGTTAGTGTATGGGGACACAAAAAATTCCAAAAAATTCCATTTAACATGGATAATGAAGGCACTGAGGTTCCCAAGATAATATTTGATCAAATTGAATGAGCTGTGATGTAGGGGTCAGTAAATAAATTGTAGTGAGCAATGATCTTTTACTAGGGTGGCCATGAAATTGTTAAAAATTTGGAAAAAAAAAATTAAATGGTGATTGGCCTGTTTGAATCATATGTTGAGCTCTGAGACGTATTTAATTAGCACCTGCTAATAGCAATATTTTACTCTGATGAAGCCTGGCAGTGCACCACATGAAACGTTAGTCTTTGTTGTCTATTTGCACGTCTGCATTTATATAAAAGTAAAGCTTTGTATACAAGTTGGCATTCGTGTTGTTCCTGTTGCTGTGTGGGTACTTTTCTCCCCTTTTTCTCTGTATTCAACTAATTTTGAATCACAGCACCACACCTGTCCTGGTGCTCCTATTTTTCAGTGTTTTTCTGATTGTTGTCTCCAACCTCCTACCCTTGTCCTCCCCTGAAATCCCTTCCTGCCTCTGCTTACCCTGAACCTCTGTTCTGCTTCCTCTCTGTCTACCCATTTTCCCTGCCACCCTCCAACACCTGCTTTTGGTGCTCCCAGGACCCTGTGGACTTACCACCCCAACCTAGTGCCCCCTTATGGCCCATGGCAGCCTTGTCTATCCTGTGATGGAGCCCTTCCTGCCCCTCTGCCCCATCTCCTCCTCCTCACCCCCTCATACCTGTCCCCTCCCCCATTCCCATCTCAACTTCTCTATCTCCAGCATAAGCTGTCTGAACATCCTGCACATTGTACACCCCCACCTTCTACCAGGATCCCAGAAACAGTGCTGCCCCACACCCATTGCAACTCACTATTCTCCCAACCTCCCTGTGCCCCCAACCCCAGTCATCACTACCTTTCCACACTTTCCCCATACATCCACCTGCCTCCTTGCCCTGGCCTCCACTTCCCCTATCTCTCTTAGTCTCTAAATATTCCACAGCTCTTTACAATTTCATCCATATTTCTGTAAGAGTGCTAAACCTGTAGTAGTGCCGCAAAACTCTTACTCCTTACTCTCACTTTCTGTAGGGACTTACAGGTTGTCTCCGCTCCTCTTGTATGTGCACTTTGGATCTAGTTGCTAGCTACATCCTTTGTAATTCTGCATATATATATATATCACCTAGGATATTGCTTCATTATGCTGCCTAAGTGTTCCTGCCACTTTAAGTAGGTGTGGCTAGGCCTTCCACTATAAAGGCAGAGCACCTGGGGGTAGTTGGGAAATGGGGATGGGTGGGAGTGCAGTTAAAGTACAACCTCAGCCAATTTCAAAAACTCACAAACCTACCAGCAAACAGATTCTCCTAGTCCTGTTCACACAAACTGGCAAATCCAGGTTGAATTGCCAGCCTGCCAGGCAGAGGCTGGCAGCTGGGAAATTCAAGGATCAGAAATGAGCTGCTTCTGCTGTGTATCTGTAGCCATAGGAAAGATATGGTGTTTATGGGGGGAGCATCCAAGATGGAGAAGATGAGTTTAGTTCTGCAGAGTTCAGACTATCACATACTAGAGGAAGACATTGGAATATTGTGTGAGAAATGGGGCATGGATTGGATAGGTCAAGGTGTTATGATGATGAGCAGCAATATAAGTAAAATGAACTGGATGAAAGTTGTTTGGATGATATGCTGGATGACATGCCTAAAGATAGAACTGTCTTACTTATTAATTCACTGAAAACTGGCCTGGAACATATTAATCAGATTTTTTTATGTACTAGTGTGCCGTCTGAAGGCTCATAGTCAGCCGTATCACTGTCTGCTGCAGGATAGACGGCTTTGACACCATCATCCATTTTGGTGTCTCCTTGCTCTGTATGGCCATGATGAGCATGATGTGCAGGTAAAACATCTGGGTTCATCTTGATGCATGTTTGTATCTACACATTTCTGATTGAAAGATTTTTCTGTCTGCTTATCACAACTGCACCTGCTGCACTAAATACACATTCAAAAGAAACTCTGACAGAAGGACAGGAGATATTCAATTGCCAGCTGACTTAGGCTGGTCAGTCCTTTTCATGTGCCTTCCAGTAAAGCACTGGCTCCTCCGTAACCACAAATGTGATGTTATCAGCTAGATATGACTTCACCAAATTGGCAAGTGATAAGCCTCTATCAGATTCTGTTGGGCATGAACAATTCCAAATTTAAAAAGATTAGACCATACTGGGTTGCAGGTGGAAGATACGGTAGAAGTGGATGACTTGCTGGTCTGTGCATTTTTGGATCACTTTTCACTCTGTGGACTTGCTCTTTTGACTTGTGTTGCAATTATCTAGAATCAGATAGAAATTTGTAGTTAAACTCTAACTTGGACTTAAGAGATGCACACTGCCCACTGACTTCTTAAATTAGAAGCATTTTATATCATTCAGCCTCTTCAGCTCTGTGTTGGAGAAATATGAAATTCTGCTTTTATAGCAAGGGTCCAACATGCATGCAAACATATAGTGCTTGCAGTGATTCAGTTTTTTGAGTTTCATGTTTTTAGAAATGTATGTAATGAGATCCTATATTGTAGCTACACTCTCTGCATCACCCTTGATCTCAAACTCAAGGTCCAACCTCACACGTTCTGCCCTTAGTATATAAATCAGTGGTCTGATTTAATTAAATTAGGTTGTCGCACTGCTCACCTCCTGTGTGTGATAGTGATATTTTCAGTTCACACATAGTGCCCTTCTGCTGCATGGCCCAATCATGTAGTCTTGTACTGTTCATACAAGCATTGGTGCATATATAGAATTCCATCAACTGGATATGTCCTGTTTTAATCTGTGCAGGGGGATCCCATTTCTACTTTGTAGGTAACTGAGTATCTATTTTATTTTATTTATTGAGTCTCAGATTACAACACCTTTGAGCAATACAACTAATTTACAAAGGTTCCACGTTAGTAGTACAATAACAAAACAAGGTAAACAATAGATAAGTAAATAGCAGATATGAAGAATATACTTAAACAAAATTAACACATCAAAAACAATCAAAATAGCACTGAATGTTGCTCAATATAACAGCAGTGGGCTAGAAGAGAGGGAAGCCTGGGAGGCCTTGTCAAAATCTAGGCGAGAAAGTAATGAAGTGTAAAGTGGAGGATGGGAGAAACAAGAGGGAGAAGGAGATGAGTTGCACAGGAGGTGGAGAGGGAATGAGCGGAGTTGCAAAGGAGGTAATGGGGATAGAGAGATGAGAGGATGGGGAGGTGGAAGGAGGGAAATGGGGTGAGTGCAGAGAGAAGGGGGAGTGATGGTGAAGTGAGGGGGAGGAAGGCAAATTAATAGTATAAAGAGAAGAGGTGGTGTTTAGTCAGGAGAGGGAGCAATCTAGCAGGCCCTGTTGCAAACCCAAGAGAGAGTAATATGGGTGGGATAGAGGTAAGAGAGAGAAACAAAGGGAGAAGGAGGGGAAGAAGTTGCAAAAGAAGTGGCATGAGATAAGAGAATGGGTGGAGGGTGGAAGAGGGAAGGTGAGGAGGAGCAAGGGAAGAACTTGAAGATGCATGAGCAGAGAAGAAGTAGGGGTGAGGGGTGAAGGGGAAAAGGCTCGAGGGTAGGATCAAAATGAAGTGCCAAGAGTTAAAAGTGCTGAAAGGTATAAGTACAATGATAAAATAAGCAGAAGGCTGCTAAGGGCAGCAGTCACATATACTGTTTGCTAATAGATGTTGTCAGAGTTTGTGTTTGAAAGGGCAGAGTTTTGACTCAGCAGAGATGTCCCTACCCAGGGAGTTGAGCCAGAGGGGGGCTCTGTAAGCAAAAGACCTCTGACCTAAGGTGGTGCAGCATCTGAGAACAGTAAAGACCTCAGTTGCCAAGCTGCAAGTATGTTGGGTACTGTGATAAGGACTAAGGAGCTGTTGGACCCCAGAGGGTAACAAACCAAGGTGTGCCTTCTTGGCAAGTAAGCAGGTTTGATATTGGATTCAGCTGAATAATTGAAGCCACCCAGTCTGAGCATATAGATCACGCATGTGTGTGAGGCGGGCAGCCCCAATAAGGAGTCTGCATGCTTTGTTAAGAGCAACAGTGATCCTGTGAAGGGATGTAGCAGAGGCAGAGCCATAAATAACTAGCCCATAATCGATGATGCTAATGACAGCTGAAAATTGCTGTTCTTAGTGCCTCTGGAGTGAGTCTATGCTTATGCCTGTGGATTAGGCCAATCCTTATGTTGACAGTTCAAGCTACATTATCAATATGTTGTGAGAAGGTGAGTGAGCTATCAACAGTGACCCTAGATATTTGAATGAGTGGATCTGTTCAAGTGGGGTGTCAATGCAGTTTGTGATGAACAAGGGTTTGGACTTGTGTTTCTTATGGGCATTGTTGAAAAGCATCACTTCGGTCTTTTTATAGTTTAGCACCAGTTTTTGAGTGCTGAACCACTTTTCCACTTCTAAGAAGCTGTGTTGAAGGTTATCCTGGAGGTTCTTAGGGTCAGGGTTACTAGAGTAGATCACAGCATCATCCACGTAAAGCAGAATCTGTTCATGACAGGCTCGTGGGAGGTTATTCAAGTAGATACTGAAGAGAAGGGGCCCCAGTATAGATCCCTGAGGCACTCCAGAATGGACTGGCTTCCTTTCGGAGAGGACATTGGTTATCTTGACCTGCTGTAAATGGTCTTCTAAGCAACTTTTGAACCAGCTGACAGCATAATTCGACACCCCTGTGAGCAATAATTGCCTGAGTAGCAGTGAGTGGTTCACAGTATCAAAGGCCTTCATCAGGTCGATAAAGGCAGCCCCAACCAGATGGCCTTGGTCGAGCGTGTTATGTATGAAACCAGTGAATTCTAACAGTGCAGTGGTAGTACTATGACCTTTACAAAAGCCATGCTTCTGGGGACATTGGATATTATATTTGTCCAGGTATTCCACAAGTTGATCTGCAATTATATACTCTAGTGCTTTCGATAGAGGAGGTAGAATGGAGATTGGCCTGTAGTTTGTGTGCTGTACCCTATCTCCACCTTTGTGCACTGGGGTTACTAGGACCTGTTTCCATTTTTGGGGGAATTGCCCAAGCCTTAGAGAAAGGTTAAGAATCTTGGTAAGTGGTGTGAGAGTTTCTTAGAGAGTGAGGGCAAGAAATTTGAGATTTAGATTGTCCCCACTGAATCTTGCTTTATCGAGTACTTTGCATATGTACTTTCTAGCCACATGCTTAGTAGCCTCTTTGAAGTAAAAAGGGGAGGAAACCTGCTGCTGAGCATCACAGACTTGGGGGGGGGTGGCAAGGGCAGAGACCATGAAAAAATCAGGGGGGAGAACACTGCTGAGGTCTGTAAAGGCATCGTTAAAATTATTGGCTATGGCCATTGGGTCAAGAGTCAGGCTTCCATTAATGTTAAGCATGGTGGGTGCTCTCTTGAGGTCTTTGCAAGTGACTTCCTTTATGTTGCTCCAGAAATGTTTACTGTCACCCCACGAGTTGGAAAGTGCCTCCCTAAAGTGTTGATTTTTTGCAAAATGGATGACTCTAGTACAAACACTTCGGAAGTTTTTATAAGCCTGAATATCTGCTTGCTTGCCCGTGTCATTGGCCCAGTGCCAGAGGTGGTCCCTAGTCTTCATAAGTCCCAGTAGTTCAGGTGTTAACCAAGGGTTGCACAGCCCCTTAACTTTCAGCTTTTGGGGGGGCATGGATATCACATGCAGCATTAAAGCGGTCGATGAAGAAATCAAGTGCCTCATCAGTGTCATTGGTAGAGTCCAGTGGTGACCAATTCTGGCTTCTAAGGTGTGAGCTGAGTGGTTCTAGGTGTCCTGGAGTTAGGACCCTACTGAGAATAACCTTAGGTGGAGATTTTCTGAACTTGTTGGACCAACTACAAAGTATAGGGGAGTGGTCGCTTAGGGTATCAGGGAGTACAGAGACAGTTGTGATTTGTTCAGGGTGACTAGACAGAACCCAATCCAGTAAGGTACTTGATCCAGTTCTGTAGTTAATTCTGGTTGGGGTGTTAACTAGCTGGGTAAGGTGCAAGGAGAAGATGGCATCCTTAATGTGTCCAATGTCAGATGAGAGCCAGTTTACTTTGAAAGCTCCCAGTATTATGGTTTCAGTGTTCCGAGGCACACTCTGAATATATTCCATGAAGTTATGAATGCCAGAGACAGATTCTTTGGGTGGTATGTAAACAGATAGCACAGTTAATGTTTTCTTTTGGGCCCCTAGGAGTACCTTGATGGGCAGGGCCTGAGAGGAGTTTCCTATGTAGGGCAATTCAAGGGAGTGACCCTTTAGAGTTTCTTTTAAGTAAATAACACAGCCACCACCTCTTTTAGTGAGCCTATCCTGCCTAAAAGTAGCGTAGCCAGGCATGGTGACAGCAGAATCAGGAATTTTGGGTGACAACCAAGTTTCTACAACAAAAAGAATATCAGGGTTGTGTTATGTAATCCATACCTTGAGGTTGTCTAACTTACACAGAAGACTACATATATTGTCCATTGCCCTAGTGGGGCCGAGGTTAGGGTGAACATTTTCAGACAGGAATAGAAGGAGTAGAATTAGTTTCAGTAGGTATGCCTTTAGTTGTTTAAAGTACTGTTTCCGTTGTCTTATACAGGAGGAGGTACTGTTAAATTTATTGGTTATTGCTGTGAACTTAGAGAAAGTAAGCAGGTATGAGAGATGATGTTGGAAGCTAGGCGTTAATCTACCACGGGGTAGCAGTGGAGTACTTAGACCAGTTACTGAAACCATTTTCCATTAATAGAGTTTGAAGCTGATGTGCCAGTGGCATAGTGCACATACCCTGAGAATACGGGATGACCTTGGGGCTGTTGCACTACCTCAAGCAGGCCAGATTGGTTCACCAGAATGAACAGGATAGATAGGTGAAGGTATAGGAGTAAGGTAGACATCCTCATATGGTTTATCTGAGCCAGATAGTTCAGGCCTGGAGAGCTGGAGCTGATCCCCAATGTCCTCCTTGAGTTCCAGAGATCTCACAGTTAGAAGTAGAAATTGAGTGGATAGGAAACGACTCACCTACTATAGTACTTCTAGTCAAAAATAGGGAGGTGGGTGAAGTAATAGAGCATTTAATAGAGAGTGGGGGGTGGGGTGGATGGGGAGGACAAAAAATAACCAAAGACAAGCAGTAGCTCTTAGGAAACTAGCACAAATTACAGTGATTAAATTCAGGACAAGTAGCAACTCCTAGGGAGCTGGTTCAGATTTAAGGGGCTTAAATTCAGCTGTCCAGGCGTGAGTGTGCCAGGAAGGTGGCAAGTTCAGAAGGGAGCTCGTCCCGTACCTTAACTGCAGCAGGCTGGTTCCACTGGTGGATTTGGTGGCAATCAGAGCGTGGGGTCTGGGAAGGACTAAAGCCATAAATTAGCCCTCAGACCCTGTAAAAGAATGTGACAAAAGAAAATTAACCTCTGCAGTTAAGTAAGAGGGCATCAATGGCTGAAGGGGAAGGGGGGAGGAAAGGGTTTCAGCATTCATAGCAGGGAGGGGCCAGAGAGCCAAGAAATTACAGAGGGAGAGCACTAACAAAAATTAAAATAAATAAATACAGGGAGACAGTAGGGGAAAAAGTAGGAGGTGAAGAGTAATGAAGCTGGAAAAGTAGTGCCAAAATAACTACCAAACAGGTTAATAAAAAATAGCAGTGTAGAAATAACTACCAAAGCAACTTAATAAGCAATAGCAATGCAGAAATAACTACCAAACAACAGTATGAACCATGATTTGAATGAGCGACTGAAATGCACATAAATATTAAGCGCCCTGCTCAGTATCTCAGCCAGTTTGTCAGTCTTTTGTTGGAAATATTTAACCATGAGGTTAAGACACTGAGCAAAGCATGCCACATGGTACAGATTTCCAGCCTCAACTGTCGTAATCACATTTAAAGCATTATCAGATTAAATAAATCCAGTTGTGTGCTTTAATGGTGTCAACCTATGCTCAATTTATTTGTTAAATTCTGCTAGGATGTTTTGTGTGTGTGTGTGTGTGTGTGTGTGTGTGTGTATACTTTCCTAAAAGCTGAAATTGAAAGAATGGCTGTATGACAACTTCTACAGTGGCAGAGCTCTATGACACTGAGGCGCAATGTGCCATCACACATAGACAAAATAGTCTATTGTTGTACCACTGGTCCACTTATTAGTGGTAAGATGGACCTTGAAAACTATTGACTCCTTCAGTGCTTTTACCACAGCAGACTTCACATGTTCAGACAGCTCTGGTATTGCAACATGGAAAAAATAACTACTTATAGGAACATTCATCTTTAGTATCGATATGTTAGCAAAATTACAGAACCCTTCCCCTCCAACAAATGAAAATGGAAGTTAAGTTACTTTTGGATGTATTGTTTTTTTTTTTTTTGCTGAAGTACATTAATTCAATGGCATGCATTTCTTTCTCTTCACACTTCACATGTGCCGTCATAATCCTTTTTTTTCATAATAGAAGAATAATGATGCATCTGTTTCTCTACACAGATGACCCAAACTGCTGTGGAAATGAACAGCTTATTTAGCAGCCACTTGGTGTCTATATCATTCACTGTGATGATGATTCTTTAGGTGGTTTACCTGACCAGTGGTGCCCAGGTGTTTACTACATTTACCTCTGCTAACTCTTCTCTTACACAGTTGACAAGCAGCGAATAACATCTGTCTGATGAAGTATAAAAAAAAATCAAACACCAATGACACATTTTCTTTTAAAGTGTTGATTTGATGGGTGCAATAATTGTCTAGGGAACTCTGTGCAATTATAAACATCAGTACCATCATCCTCAGCAACAACATTGAGCTTGGAAGATCTAGTCACATGATTCAATTAATGTGTTAATCTTTGTTTTACTTAACTTACTGAACCATACTCCTCTTTACATATAACCAGTCTGGATGTTCTGGGAGTTTTCCTCCTTTAGAAAATTCAGGCCTCCTCTGTTGTTGCTGCCAGTTGAATCTATTCCCTCCAACCAATTCCCTTGCAGTTTTGCGAACTGAATATTAAATACATCTACAGAAAGAGTGTTTTTTAAGTTGATAACTATCTGTAAATTCTCTCACTTTTTCTCCATCCATTATGAGATTTTGAAATCAATTGAGAAATAAGTAAGGAAGGGTCCTGCTATTGAATATATGATAAATTAATGGTGGTGATTTAAAGGAGAGAGCTTTTAAATATGTCATCACTGTGTTCTTCTGTCCATATGTTTTTTCTGTGCATAAAGTGCGCTTATTATAAGAAGTGAGTACACAAATTTGAATGCCACTATGTGGTTATTTAGATATACATTATATATTTTTTGTATAAAAGTAAATGGTAACACAAGAAATGAGGATGTACCTTTAAATGTATGCACTTAAAATTGATGGCATGTGACTTATGAGCTATTTAAATGCTGGGAACATAGGGGGCACTATCTTTGATAAAGACTCAGTAGAGTTGAAGCATCAGATCTTGGTGTGGTCTACCTAGCCCAAGGAGGCTGTATTCATTGTGGGAAGCTAATAAATGGAGAAGTCTGTTTGAAAATATACATGACTCTTCACTTTTGTGGAATATATGCATGGGTAAGTGTCACGACTGGCTATGTTTTAATAGTTTTCCACAGTGTAGAGTCCCACCTCAGTCTCCAATCTCCCACCCCATATGTGGAAATACATATTCCACAGTGTGGTGTCCCTCCCCCCCACTCTGATCGCACACCCAATATGTATAAAACGTATTTTCCATAGTGTAGTGTTCCTCCCCCACCCCAATCACACACCCGGTATTAAACAATATTTTACATAGTGTAGGAGTCCCTCCCCCTTCCCTGGTCACCGATCTATATCCCCAAAGAGATAAAAACCCAGTACCTGGCAGTCTAGTGTCCCTCCCCCCCTTCCCGGTCACCGATCGCTGTTCCCGTATCACAAACATATATTTCCTGGTGGCCTAGGTGCCCCACCCTTTCAGGTAATCAAATACCAACCTGCTCCCCATCCCGACTCCCATTCAGTGAGCCACAAAGCCCTTCTTTCACCTGCTGCCTGCCAACTCAGCTATTAATGAGCTATTCATAGCTCAGTCAGTGGGCAACACTGGAGGTGAGAGGAGGGCTGTGCTGCTGACCAAATGGGAGTCAGGATGGGGGGAATGGGGTGGCGGGTGATATCTGAAAGAGTGTGGGGGGGTGGGGGTCACTAGATCACCAGGAAGTATATGTTTGTGATATGGGGACGGCGAATGGTGACTGAGGAGGGGGAGGAGGGACAATAGACTACCAGGGATTGGGGTTTTCATCACTTTGGGGATGGCAATTGGTGACTGGGGAGGTGGAGGAACATTAGATTACCAGCAACTGGGGTTTTCATCACTTTGGGGATGGCAATCAGTGACTTGGGAGGGACACTACACTACATGAGACTGGGATTTACATCACTTTGGGGATAGCAATCAGTGACCAGGGAGGGGGGGAAGTATATCAGGCTACCAGGAACTGGGTTTTTTATCACTCTGGGGATAGCAATCTGTGACCGGTGGGGGAGTATACCAGACTACCATAGACTGGGGTTTTTATCTCTTTGGGGATGGCGATTGGTGATCGGGGAGTGGGGATGGACCACTTCACTATGAAAAATGTTATTTAATATTGGGAGGGCAATTGGGGTGTGGGGAGGGACACTACACTAGGAAAATATTTTTATATACATATCAAGTGGGCGATCAGGGTGGGGGGAGGGACCACTACACTATGGCAAGACTTTTTAATATCGGGTGTGCAATCGGGGGACTGGGGAGGGACACTACACAATGGAACATGTATTTCCTCATATCCAGTGGGTGATTGGGGACTGGGCAGTGGGGTGGGGACTGCAGTACCTCCGCCAACCACTAGGGTTGTGCAGATTACTGCCAGGTTTTTGTCAGTGGCACTCTGCTCCATGTAATGACCTCTGCAAAGGCCCTTGTGTGGAGCAAAACCTTAGTGTGTGAGATTGCAGGGATATGCAGGTCCTCTCCCCTTCATTTGCATTGTGGCCTCCCTCCCAACGTTGCCAGGGCACAAACCCAGTATGAGGGGGCAAACTGGGCTTTGTGAATACCAACTTCAGGCAAAACCCAGTTTGCCCGCTCAGGCAAAGTTTTGTGAATCTGGCCCCAAGTTTGTTGCATTCACTGATCTCAGTGTCCTCAAGCATAACCTGACTGTCTTTTCCTTTCTCCTGTTGTTCTAATACTACACTGCTGGTGAATCCAGCAACTCTTTTCAGAATCTGTAGTTTTGTCCTTGAGTAGCTTTCTGCATAGCAGAAAACTCACCATCTGTAAAATTTGACTGTGAAGACACTGTAGCTATACTTGCAGTATTAGCACTATTTGAGCTAAGGATACTCTGGTTAATGACCAGCACTGAGAGCTTTCCCAGCTCTTCTGTATTATTAGATTTATGGTGCCCACAACCTTGACCTCTTCATTTTGCAGATCTTAAAACATTGTTTCTGGTGAACATGATGTTCTTTGGATTCCCTTATGAGTAGGATGCTTGTATTACTACTGGCTGATCACCTAAAAGAGAATACAAATGTTTTTCTTTCATTATACAATTGGCACCACAATTTCATAGTACAGCTATGGCTGGCACTGCTGCTATACTGCAAGTCATAGTACTGATGATTTGGAATTACAGCACCGTACACGTCATACTGATGCACGCAACACAAGAGGACACCCTTATAAGTAGGGTGCATGTACTGCTACTGGATGATCACTCCCAAAAATGCTAAACCCTTTTCTTTCAATATACAAATGGCACCACAATTTCACAGTATATCTATGGCTACTGCTATACCACAAATTTCAGTGCTGACAGTTTGGAATTACAGCGCTGCAGTGCACCATGCTGGTACACATGATGCAGGCCCCCCTTATGAGTAGGGTGATTGTATTGCTACTGGCTGATTACCAACAACAACAAAAAAAGCTGTTCCTTTCTTCTTTATGTACTTTTTTATTGCTAAATTAAACTTTCCTAAATACACCCTATAAATTAAAGGCACTAGAAAAATAAACAAATAGATAACCAAGTAATTTCTGGCAAATTATAAAAGAAAAAATAGATTTTAAAGTTTATTTTACTGAATATTGCTCTAGACCACAGCTCTGTGAGCCTAATTGCTCTGCCAGTTGCGACCCAAATGCATAGAGATGAACCAACACTGGAGCATGATTTGTATAAGCCAACCAGGAATCACAGAAAAACCCTCCCTCCCTTCTTTTCTAAAGCAAAGTGCCATTTGGTAACCTTTTGCTAGATTTTCTATGCAAATTATGCACATTTTTAAAAGATCACATTTTAAGAAACTTAAATTGAAAATAATGCCCAGATTTATTTATTTTGTGCAAAAAAGCCATATGGTGTTTACTTGGTTTACTTAGTTTAAAAGGACAAAAGAAGGCTGGAACCCATTGAGATTGTCCTCCACATGCTGTGGGCCTTCAGACCTTTGATGAATTACTAATAAGCCAGATGTTTAGTTTCTTTTTTTTTATCTGCCTCCTCCTTGCTCCAGGGTGGCCACTCCTTCAGGTCTGCCAGGGTCCCCACTGTTGCCCCTGCCTTGATGTCAGTCCTTCACCCCATATCCGCAGCCCCCCCGGGTAACCCGGATGTAACCCTTCCCAAGCAGGTCCCCTCCTCCGAGGAGATAGCACCAGTAGGGGCTGCCAGCACATCTCACTGGGCCGAGTGCTGCTAGGGTGAATCTAGGCTGCATCGGGGACTCGGCGGAACAGGAGCTGGTGACCATCATCCAGTCATCCCTGGAGCTTTTTCTGCTTTGCTTCCCTGGGGGTGTGGTTGCCACAATGTCAAGGCATAAGCCAGCATTCCCCATGCCCCCCCTTGGTATGTTGGGCCCCAGCATGTTGCCATACTCCCAGCATCCACCAGGTGTCGGCAAACGCCGGGTCCTGAATCCACCCTCCCTCCGAGAGAAGCGAGCAGTCTCCAGATGCTCCCAGCCATATCTCCCTGGCTAGCCCTCCAGTGACCCGAGTCCATTCCAGAACCTGGGTCACTGGCACTGCAAGCAGGAATCCAACCACTATACTTATGGCTGGCCCATAGTTTCTTTTAAATGAGTTAAATGTGCTGGAATCCACTAATTCTTTGACGTAGCGTGTTCCATAATCTAGGTGCACATATGGAGACCCCCAATTTAGTGGTTTGGGATGTTTGTACCTCAAGCTGTTTGTTATGTAGTCTGGGGACAATACTTTTAAGTGAGTATGAGAGGCCACACTGTTTCATGAGTTCAGGGGATTGTAATAATTTGTAAATAAAGATTAAGTCCCCTCTGCATCTTCTAGTTTGCAAGGAATGGAGCCCTGTTAACTGTAGTCTAGTTTTATAATCTAAGTGGGCTAATCTTGGGACCATTTTGGTGGCTTTCCTCTGGACCTATTCCAAATGGACTATGTCTCCTTTTAGATAAGGGTTCCAAAAGGGGGACCCATAATCAGTATATGGCCTGATATAAGCCCTATATAATGGAATAAGGCACTGCTCAGTTCATATTACAAAGGTGCATTTGATTTGTTTTAGTAACTTATTTGCCATTTTGATGGTTTTGCAGCAGTAGTCACTAGCAGAGAGTTTGTTGTTGATAAGTATACCGAGGTCTCTCTCACAACTGAATGGTGATGGAACCAGTTGGGTGGTTGAACCATCATTCTATAAGGTTCAGTTTTGTGGCTCCCCCTGTGAGACCCACTCCTATGGTGATGGCTCAGTACCACCCTTTGAGGGGTGTTACCCCAGAGGGTCTGATGGTGGTGCTGGACCTATCGAGTAGGCCATTGGAATGCTTGGATCCAGGGGACCTAGTGATGCACTATAATAGTGTGATGCTGGGGGCCCTGGATGCTGTAGCTCTTGTCCGAGTTCACCCTCTCCCTCTCCACCCTCGGTCCCCTTGGTTTGATGGGACTGTGAGTTAGTTGAGAAGAGTTGGACAAAGGTTGGAACGTTGTTGGAGGAAAACCGGCCTGGAGGAGGCCAGACTTAGGTTGATGGCCCATTATGGGGACTATCAATCAACAATCTCCCGTAAGAAGGCAGAATTCCTGTCCAGGGAGATTGCAGCAGCAAGGAATTGACCGGCTCAGCTCTTTCAGACCTTGGACAGGCTGTGCAATCCAGCCTGCATTTGGGGCTGAAGAGCTTTTTCACAATCTATGTGTGATTAGTTAGCTCTATTCTTTGCAGATAAGGTGTCCTCCATCAGATCGGAGATCCACATGACAGGTTCAAATGAATATGGTGGTAATCAATGTGAGGGCACAGGCACCTGGTCTGTCTAGACAGATTTCAAACAGCTAGCGATCATGGATATCATGAAGATCATTCAGGGCTTGCGAGTGACTTACTGTAGTTTGGATCCTGGTCCAACTCGCCTCCTTGTGGGGTGTTTGGATGTCATTGGACCAATCCTTGCTGAGATAGTCTGGTGTTTGCTGGACCAGGGCTGTTCCCTGACTCCCTGAAGGGCTGTGTAACACCCTTTTAAAGAAACCCTCCTGCGACCCAGACCGTCTCGCGAACTACAAACCCGTCTCTAACCTGCCCCTTTTGGGCAAGGTTATTGAGAAGGCAGTCGCATTACAGCTCGAGGACTTTCTTACCACCCACGAAATCTATGATCCTCTCCAGTCCGGTTTCAGGAAGAGGCACAGTACTGAGACTGCATTGGTTTGAGTACTTAATGATCTCCTGATAGCGAGGATCAGAGGAATCATTCGATCTTGGTCCTCCTTGATCTCTCTACAGCATTTGACACTGTGGACCATGTGATGATGCTGGAATGCCTCTGGCTATTCTGTGGACTGTAGGGGACAGTTCTCAGGTAGTTTTATTCTTTCCATACAGGCAGGACTCACAGGGTGGTGTCCAGGTTTTTTCCTCGGCCCCCTTCCTCCTGCCTTGTGGGGTGCCGCAGGGTTCCGTGCTGTCTCCCATGTTGCTGTTAGGAGACATTATAAGGTGGTATGGGCTGGGTTTTCACTGCTATGCAGATGATATCCAGCTCTACATGTCCTCTGTACCTGAACAGAACAGTGCAGTCTCGGTTTTTAATAGCTGCCTCGCTGAGATTCAGGACTGGATGAGTGCTAACTGGTTGAGATTAAATATGGACAAGACCGAGGTGTTGGTGGTGAACCTAGGTCAGTGAATATAGAAGTTGACTCCTGGGCAACCGTCTGGCCTTGTGCTAGGGTAACCAGTTGAGACCTTCTGAACGGGTGCAGAATCTGGGAGTTGTACTTGATAATGAACTGATGCTAAAAGCACAAGTGTCAAGAGTTGTCAAGTCCTTATTTTACCATCTGAGAAACATCCCCTGGATAAGCACCTTGTTCTGCCTGAGGACCTGCCTACTCTGGTTCACGCCTTTGTGGCCTCCTGTCTTGATTACTGCAATGTTCTATACCTAGGTTTACTGGGGGTAGATCTCCACCACCTGCAGCTGGTGCAGAATGCTGCAGCCAAATTATTGACTTTGCTGTCAAGAACTAGCCATGTCAATCCTGTGCTGCGTGAACTGCACTGGTTGCCAGTGCAATGGGGGATCACCTTCAAGGTCGCATTACTGACCTATAAGACCCTACACAGACAGGGACCAGGTTACTTGTAAGACTTCCTTCAGTCCTACTGCCCCCTCTGCCCTCTCCGCTCAACCAATGAGGGATTGCTAGAGGTTCCCAGGGTCTATCTTCGAACATCAGGTGCTAGGGCTTTTTCTTTTGTGGCCCTGACCCTGTGGAACTCTCTGCCTCATCGGATTAGAGAGTGCCTGACCACTGAGACTTTCAAGTTGTTTCCTTTCTTGAATATAGGTGTACTATTGCAGTACACCAATCATTTGAATTGAACTTTCCTTTAAATATTTATTAAAAATTATAGATAAGGGAAGGGCAATAGAGTCTCATGTTTCAGTCAAGAACCTCGGTTGGATGTTGTCTGGTCCTGGACTGGTGGTGTTCTTAAGCTTTTTAAGAGCTTGCAGAATGTCAGGAATAGGAATGGCGTGGCTGGTTAGATTAGAGTTGTTGGTAGAAAGTGCCAGTGAGTGGGTATCTGTTTTTGAAAATACTGAGCAGAAAAATTTGTTAAAAAAGTTGTCCATGTCCGAGTTGGATTGCACTCTGATTCTGTTATTAATTAGCGGCCCGATTACACTCTAGTTACCTTTCTTATTGTTTAGGTAAGAGAATAAAGACTTATGGCAGTCTTTCGTATGTGTGAATCTAAATTCAATTTTGGCTGTGGAGTGTGTTTTAAGGTTCTTACAGCCAGTCCATATTTAGTGGAGATGGTATCATTTTCTAGTAGAGTACTGGTTTTTAATTTCTTAAACATTTTTTCTTTTAACTTGATTTGTGATCTAATGGATTTGTTAAACCACATAGGGATCTTGCCTTTTTTGTTATATTTTTTTTGTGGGAACTAAGGAGTTTTCTTGGTTATGAATTGTTTGTTTAAAGGTATTCCAGGCATCTGTAGTAGATAAATTGGCCAAAAGGTTTTCTCAGTTAATATTAGTAATAGCTTTGGTTATTTCCTCGAAGTTGGCTCTATTATAGTTCTTGAAGATGGAATGGTTAAGTGGAGTAGTGAAGTCATAAGATAGTTCAAATAAAATGGAGGAATAGTCGTAATTTCCTAGTGGATCCCAAATATGCAAGTTAGATTTCTTATTTCAATGTTTGTTATAAGTAGACACAGAATGTTTCACCCCTGGTTGGCTGGGAAATTAATTGGTCAAGATCAGCATCGGTGATAGTTTCAATTAAGAGTTTTTCCATCTTATTACTACCTGAGGTGATACTCCAGTTCATTGTTGGCATATTGAAGTCCCCTAAGATGATGACATTCCCTTTATCAGATAGCTTGGGGATATTTGTTGGCAGTTTAGTTGTGTATTCCAGGTCTGATGATGGTGGTCTGTAGAAATTTCCAATAGTAATTTGTGGTTGACCCTTAAGCTGGATGTCAACCCATATACTTTCTGTGGTGGAAGAGCAATGTAATTCTTAAGAAGGCATAAACATCCATAACATAGATACAGACACTGCCACCTTGTTTGTCAGTTCTATCATTGTGATAGAGTTTGTAATTAGGAATTTCCCTAGACCAGGTGGATGCTGAATCCCAAAATGTTTTTCATATCGCAAGATTACATCTATTTTAGTCATTTTACCGCTTTAGCACCATTCACCTTGTGCATATTAAGCAAGACTGTGCATTATTTTACACATACACACAGTGTTATGTGCTAAAATTATGCACTGAAATGGACTGTAGTCAATTCGCAAAATTGTGCATATTTTCACAGAACTTGCACAACTGTGCAATGAGTGTGTGAAATTGACTTTTGCAATTTCACCTAGCATTACCACCGGATTCCTCCCTCATGCCCATAATATGGCTTCTGTTCTTACCCTGAAAGTACAGAATGAAACAATTGGTCTCATGACCAGTAAATGATGACACACAGCACTGCAGGTACCATTTGCAGAACAGTAAAACATCACAGAAGGCTACTAATGTGCAGAATACCAGCCTCATTTGGGCATTAGATGAATAATCTCAGAACCTTTACAGTTAATAATTGACTATGGTGGCACGGTCTGGGTGCTTGGGATGTCTGCCTGCTGCCATCCTCAAATCCAAATCTGATATGCCACACCCCTAAAACACTCAGGCCATTATGGACATGGGGTTATAGCATATTTACTGTATTCTGCCAACCAGGTGTGAAAATTCACTAGACACCCAGGGTCATGCAAACAACCTATTCAGACATATGCAGTCCATTGCAGCAGATGTATATGGACACCTGGTGCATTACCTAGGATGGGGGTATAGGAGAGTGGGCCCTTGTGAGCCCATGACCATGGTGACTCTGTTGCAGAGGCCACAGGTTGTTTACTGATGTTGAAAACATCCCAAGCTGTGCAGAGTGACATACTGTCTACATGTTGCTGCTGTATGGGCTTTGGGGACTGACTGAGCAGCCAGTAGCAGGTTAATGGCCTATAACCACCTATTATACAGTACCATATCTGTGGGATTGTTGCAGAGACGTACTGTTGATGGAGCTCAGGAAAAGTAGATATCTAAACAGGTACATCTTTTCAGTTTTTGCAGTGGAGGGAGAGGGGGATGGACCACATTAAAGTAGCAGGAACACTGGGAGGGAGGTAGACACAAGTCCTTTCAAAGAGGAAAGAGTCAAGAGAGGTCTTGTGAATCTGAAAGTAAATAAGGCTATGAGGCCATATTGGGTACTCCCAAGGGTGGTAATGGAGCTCAGGGAGGTACTGGCTGGACCTCTGACAGCTCCATTCAATAACTTACTAGAAACAGAAGTCGTTCCAGAGGACTGGAGGAGAGAAGATGTAGTCTTGCTTCATAAAAGAGGAAGAGGCAAGTACAGGCCATTCAGTCTAACATCAGTGGTAGGGAAGTTAATGGAGACAGTTTTATTTATTTTTATTTGTTTGCTTTTGATGACTTGGTAGGTGCAGTAGGCAAAACATCTGCCCCAGGAGAGTATAACAGGCAACATAAACATTAAAATAATCAGTATACAAAACTTATGACTTTGGTACATTACAGGCAGTAACAGCATTACAAGATTATGTGATAACTGAGTTTGGGATAATAGTGAATTAAGTACACAAGATTACAATCACCATCAGGAATAATGCAATGAACAACGGGTAACAGGTAGATTATAGAATACGAGTGGTTCAGGACTAACTAAAGAATAAGCTGAGAAAGACTGAGAAAAAACATATGAAGGAAAAAGCTAATCTATTGCACAAAACAGGCAAAGACAATAATTGCTAAGACACTATGAATGAGGATGGTAAGCATGTAATGAGTGCTAGTAGTACCAGCTTTGTAGTAGAATGGATAATTCAGGGATAAGAACAAATCATTGTACAACAACATGATGAAGCAGGACTTGGTAAAGAGGGTTTGTTCAGCTCATGAGTAAGAACAGTTGTCTATGGCTTTTAAATGTGAAAATAAGTCTTTTTTAAGATATCGTGGGACTTAGAGACACTGAGATGAAGAGATAGGGAGTTCCATGATTTAGGGCATAGTGGGCAAACACCTGTTCTCCCATCTTGGTTGAGCTAATGGGAACATCAAGGTGCTTGGGTAGAGGACGAAGTTGGTGAAAATGATCAGCTGGGGTACACAATGAGGCCAGTGAGGCTGGTTGGGAGCAGCTAATTATGTTATCAGTTAGCTTTTAAAAGAAATGCTAGTGGAGTAACTTGAATCCAGTGGGTTACAAGACCCGAGGCAGCACAGATTTCTGAGGTGGAGGTGGGTCATGTCAGATGAACCTGATCGAATTCTTTGACTGGGTGATCAGGGATATAGATCAGTGTTGGGAGGTTGATGTGGCTCTACTTAGATTTCAGCAAGGCTTCAGCACTATACCACACAGGAGGCATATAAGGAAACTGGGCAGTTTGGGGTGGGATCCAAGGTGGTAAACTGGGTATGGAACTGGCTGATGGATAGGGAACAGAGGGGTGGTGGTAAGTAGCACTCATTCTAATGGGAGGCGGAATGACCAGTGGGGTCCCTCAGGGTTTAATAGTGGAACCAGTCCTCCTCAAAGTCTTTATAAGGGACATTGCAGAAGAGCTGGAAATGAAGATATGTCTCTTTTCAGATGACACCAAAATCTGCAATAGGGTAGATATTCTGGAGAGGTTCAAGAGAATGAGTAGAGACCCAAGAAAACTTGAGGTGTTTTTTGAGTATATGGCAGCTGGGTTTCATGGTGAAAAAGTGCAAAATCATGCACCTAGGGCACAGAAAAGCAGAAGCAGTGCATAAATGGGGGAAGAGTATTGATGATCACTAAGCAGGAAAGGAACCTTGGGTTAGTGCATCCGATGACCTCACGGTAGCAAAAGCAGTATGACAAGGCAGTAGATAGGGCCATTAGGATGCTTGGATGCATAGGGAGGGGAATACCCAGCAGAAGGAGAGAGGTATTGTTACCACTGTACTGATCACTGGAGAGACCCCACCTGGAGTACTGTGTCCAGTTCAGGAGCCCACATCTCAGGAAAGACATAGAGAGGGTAGATACTGTCCAGAGGAGGGCAACCAAAATGATGCAGAGGCTGCATCATAAGCCTGTGAGGAGAGGCTGAGTGTTCTCAATATGTAGTCCCTGGAAGAGAGGAAGGAGAGGGGGACATGATAGAGACCTATCAGTACCTCATAGGTGAATAAGGTATAGGAGGGGTTATTTTTCAGAAGAGAAGGTGGATGAGAACAAGGGGGCATAGAAACATAGAAACATAAAAACATAGAAACATAGAAATTGTCGGCAGATAAGGACTACTAGGCCCATCCAGTCTGCCCGTATGCCCTAAATGTGTATGTGGCATGTAATGAATATGGAAGTGGGGAAATTTAGGAGGAATATGAGAAAGTACTTCTTTACTGAATGAGTGGAGGATGCCTGGAACAGTCTTTCAGCAGCAGTGGTGGGGTGAAAAAAGTGGCGGGCTTCAAGCATGCATGGGATAAGCACAAAGGAATCTTTGAGGGAAAGCATTGGGTTAGCTGGAGATCAGGTAGGGTCTAAGATGACAGTATAGGCAGGGATGATATAGGCAGAGTGGGTGGGCCAAATTGTCCTTATCTGCCAACAAATTTTATTTCTATGTTTCTATGTTACTGTGTTTCTATGTTACTAACTACATAGTAACACACAGTACTGGCTTAGCTCTATAGTACATGGCTGGCTATCACTTACCCCTACTCTGAAAGTTTGGTCAAGGGAGTACCTGTGTAGCAAAATAATGATCTTGCCTGCCAATCAATGTTGTAAAACTACACAAGGGGCATCCTTTGGCTGAGCAGCAAAATGCATATTGGCATCATCCTACCAAGTGGATGCCTACCATTGTATGAAGTTGTGCCACCCATGTTGACCCATATGAGCCATGCCAGAACTACTATATAAGTGTGACAGTGCAGGTACCATACAGTAGGCAGGTGGCTCTTTAATTGCAAGCCTACCCATTCAAGTTCTTGACCATTGGTTCTTGGGAGGCCATGGGTGTGTCCATGTGCTTAGTGCATGTCATACTCTGTGAGCCTGCCAATTTATAAAATGAGAAAGACCAAGACCACAAAGTCATATCCTGACAATAGAGCATGGGACAGAGGGTGTGGAAAATGGGGCGGATCAATCTGGGCTAAACAAAAATGAGCTAACGGGATTTCAGTGCATCCCACACTTTGAGCATGTCGGGTGGTGTTGCCGACATTACGGAATGTTTCTCATCCCTCCCAAACTGGTGGCAGCTGGAGATGCTTATATTATATCCAGGGGGGTGTAGGGAGCTAAACCCCCTATAGAGGGGGGGCACAGTGGGCAAAGCCCCTCACATGGAATCACGAAACAGGAGCCACTTCTGCTCCTGCAATTCCTCTGATCATGTTTAGAGCAACACAATTTGAGAGTCGTTCTCTTTCCCTCTGACATGTTTCATCAGCCCTAATTTTACCACACGCTGGAAAATCCACCCTAATGTGGGTAACCCAGTCAAGCCCATACCATATTGGCCCAGTCTGCCCATGACCCTCACCCTCAATGATAATGGGTACCTAGACAAGGACAGGAGTATTGGAGAATGGTGGAACCACCCTTGGGGTCAGTACATAGAACAGTACTAAATATCAGTATGTTTATATGCTGTGACTGTGCACAGTCTGGTGATGGTCAGTTTCTACTGTCTTTACAGGGCACCCAGATATCAGTGGACACCAATGGGCTGCAGAGAAGGAGGCCATGCCAGCCCTGGAGGTAGTTTTCACAAGTGAACAGTATGGTTCCATCATGGACAGAAACCTGGACTACTAGCCAGGCTAGCAGACCACTGTGTTGTCTGGGCTGGTCCTAAGCTCCACCTGCCTGAAGGACTGTCATTTGTGAAGCACATGAAGGTGTGGTGAGTGCAGCCAACAATATTAACACCTCCCAGGGTACCATGCAGACCTATGAGCTCATAGCATGTTGGGTTCTAGTGACAGGGATTAAAAGCTGTGTCACTATTGATATTATTACTGTGTGGTATTGGATAGACCCAGGTTTGTCACATCTTACATATTCTGTTGACATTAAAATATACAGTATATATTGTATATCATTACCTGTATTTTCTGGTGTGCATGCAGTGTTTGTTGTCAGATTGTGGTATATGGTATACTGTCTGGTCAATCAATCAGCACAGTCTTAAAGCACCTGATAATACCCCTGTTGGTTAGGGCATATGTGTGTGCAGACTATGATGTAGGAATGCTGACTGTAAGTAAGTAAGATAAGTAAAACTTTATTTATAGAGCAACCTTTCCAGAACCAAGGCACTTGAACAAAGTATAACAATGTCAGATGTAAATAAAACAATAACACTAACATAAATAACTTAGTAGAATTAATTTAAATTAAAATATCAAAGAAAAGCCTGATTAAAATGATAGGTTTTGATTTCAGCTTTAAAACTTACATTCATCAGGCATTCTCTTAACCAACGAGGTAGAGAATTCCACATGGTGGGAGCAACAAAGGAAAAAGTTGGAGCACAAGAGGTTTTCAAATGCACCCTGGGAATCTCTAGCAATCCCTCATTGGTGGATCGGAGAGGACAGCAGGGGCAGTAAGGAATCAGAAGATCTTTCAGATAGCCAGGTCCCTGATCATGTAGGGCTTTAAAGGTCAGCAAGCCACCCTTAAAGGTGATCTGCACTAAACAGGTAGCCAGTGCAGTTCGTGCAGCACAGCTGTAATATGACTAGCCCTGGATGTGCCAGTCAGAAGCCTGGGTGCCGCGTTCTGCACCAGCTGCAAGCGGCAGATGTCAACCCCTGGAAGCCCTAGGTAGAGGGCATTGCAGTAACCTAGATGAGTGGTGACGAAGGCATAGACCAAAGTTGGTAGGTCCTCCAGAGGGACAAGGTGTTTCACCCGAGCGATATTCCTCAGATGGTAAAAAGAGAATTTGACCACAGCTGATACCTGAGATCTTCGGTCAAGCCGTCATCAAAAATAATGCCTAGGTTCCACACCCAGTCTGAGGTGGTAAGCTGGACGCCATCAAGCCATAAGCCTGACATCTGCCCAGCCTCCATACCTATCCCCGGCTGACCTGGGACCACCACCAACATTTCGGTCTTATCCAGGTTCAGCCTCAGGCATCTGGCACTCATCCAGTTTTTGATCTGTTTGAGACAGTTGTTAAAGACATATACAGTTGAGTATCATCTGCATAGCAGTGAAAACTCAAACCGTATCGTCTGATGATCTCTCCTAATGGCAGCATGTACTCTGTGAATAACATGGGCAACAATATAGAGCCCTGTGGCACCCCACAAGACAGAAAAAGTGTGTCAGAGGAATAAATTCTGGTGCCAACCCTTTGAGATCTGCCTGTGAGGAATGATTGAAAATATTTGAGGACCACACCCAACAGTCCACAAAGGAAATGTAGGTGCTCCAAAAGCACACCATGGTCCACAGTGTCAAATGCTGCTGAGACATCAAGAAGGACCAAGATGGTATGGGCCTTTCGATGTCTCACTATTTGGAGGTTGTTCAATACCCAGATGAGTGCAGTCTCACTACTATGTCTCTTCCTAAATGTGGACTGAAGAGCCTCATAGATACCATGGGGCCCAAGGTAATCCTCCAGCTGTGACACAACCACCTTTCCAATAACCTTGCCTACAAAAATTCAGTTAGAGATAGGCCTGTATTTAGCTGGGTAGTTTGGAACCAAGGATGATTTTTAAGGAATGGTTAAATGACGCCTCCTTAAGGGGATCTGGAAAGACACCCCTCTCCAAGGAGCCCTAAACAATTTCAGCTAGGATCGGGCAGATGACATCTATACAACCCACAATAGGGGTGTAGGGCCTGGATCCAAACTACAGCTGGTTGGGCGCAGAGTCTGGATGTTTCTCACGATATACATGCATTCCAGCCTGCTGAAATCTGACCAGGTAGACCAAGTGTCCATCACCTCCCATCGATCCCCACAATCCCTCATAGGAAGAGCCGGGCTGGCGCTGGCCCAGATGCTGACAACCTTATCTGTGAAGAATCATGCAATCTCATCACACTTATAGTAACCTGCGAAAAGGCTCTTCCAGGTTGGAAAAAGATTGGATTGCACAATCTGTCTACAGTCCGGAAGAGCTGAGCCAGTCGATTCCGTGCAGCAGAAAACTCCCTGGACAGAAATTCTGCCTTCCTATGGGTGATTTCTGATTGATAGTTCTCATAATGTTCCATCAATCTAAGCTTATCAGCATCCAGGACAGACTTTCACCAAGCTGTCGGCAGCCTTCAACCCCCTCTCCTCAGCTCCTTCAAGGAACCATCAAACCAAGGGCTCCTTGGGTGAAGAGTGTGATCGAACACAAAGAGGTGCAATCTTGTACAGGGCATCTCCCACTGCCATATTATAGGCCAGTACCAGATCCCTGGACTCATGCATTCACTTGACAAATCCGATAGATCCAGCACTGCTGCTAGGCCTCTGGAGTAACCCCATCTTTAAGGACAGTACTGGACCATCTCCATGGGGGCAGGTGCTTTGGGGAAGCCACAAAACTAAACCTTTTATTGTGATAGTCAGCCCAACCAACTGGTTCCACCCTCAAGTCCATGATCTCCATCCCCAGGAGGAACACCAGGTCCAACAAGTGACCCCCTGTATGGGTGGTGGAGATAAAAACCTGTGTGAGGCCCAGCATCAACATAAGCTGGAGGAGATTTTGTCCAAAATGTGAGAGTTCATCATCGACCCAGGCATTTAAGTCCTACAGAATTAACCATATGGGGGACTCAAGTGCCACGTCGATGATGAAGTCTGCAAACTTCTTCAGGAATTCTCCACCATCACCTGGTGGATGGCAGATGAGCAGTATCCTGAAGCCCACACCTGCTCCCAGTATACACTCGAAGGACCTAGTGGCTCCCACTGGCACATCCACAAGGCACAGTTCTGGCTTAAATATAATGGCTATACCCCCGTCCCATGATCCAGCCTCAGGCAGTGTATCACCAATAACCCGGCTGGAACAGCAGAAGCCAATACAGGGCCTGCATTTTCATCCAGCCAGGTCTTGGTGATGCAAGCCAGATCCATTGTTCCAACAAGATCAGCTATAATGGCTGTCTTGTTCTTAATGGATCTGGCATTGCCTCTTTACCATCCGAGTAGGAAGGATGAGTCATCAAGGAGACCTCGGCTCCTGCCCATGGTGTACCAGTATAGATTTATAGGTGTGGTGCACATGTGGAAATGGATGAGCCATCACTAATGCGGTACCCTGGTGGAATAGTTTTTGGGAATGTGTTCTACATGTGGCACCTTTATTATGTAGCTGCATAAAACATCTGGACCCTTTCTTGGTTGGGTCCTAGGTCACAGCTGGTTCCTTAAATTGGCTGGATATTGAATTATCGAATTACCCCTATTTGGTTCTTTCCATAGAACACAAATCTTACTGCTCTGATAAGAGACATTGGCCTAAATGTATGAACATTACCGCAAGTGTTAACACCTCTGTACTTTGCATTTCCTAACCAAATGCAGCAATCTCCCATGCTGTTCAGTGACACATTGCTAAATCAGGTTAGCATAGGCAAAGTAAAGGGGTATTAATGCCAGAGGTAATGTTCATGAATGTATGTCACTGAATCACAATATACTGCCTTATAGAGTCAATCATACTGCAGGGTAAGTACTGTAGTAGTATTATCTGTGCCATGTGTACCAACTGGGAAACAACAAGCATAGGAAATGTTTTATCAATAGGCTTTTCAGTGGCTAATGCATTCCTTTGGAATGTAAGGGGAAGGGAAAGGGGAAATTGCTTAATCAGGAAAGGCACATTAAGTCAAAGCTTGTTTCCAGGTGAGACCTGGGAGCTCAAGGAAGTTAAAAGACTTGCTCAGGATCACAGTATGCAAGTGGGGGCTATGTGATTCAAACCCAGGTCTCCAGGTTTGCAGCTCAGTGCGCTAAACACAGTGCTATACTGCCCTCCAAAATGTGAATTTCTTTATCCCATGATAAAGATTAAGAAAACATAAGCTTTCCTGTCTAACCTTACATCTTTTGCCACATAGAATTGTTCAATTTTTCAGTATCCACTAAACATCTATTGAAACTAGACAATAGGTTCCAGTGTACAGTACCTTACAGAAACAATCCCACCCAGTACATTATAGAAATAATCCCACCCAGTACATTATAGAAACAATTCCACCCTCACTACCATGTGCTTTCAGCTTTGAAATGACAACTAGTTGACATACTGTAGGCATGTGAGTTGCATAATCGCTTGTTTTTTTTCTAGACTTGATGCAGAAAATGCTTCACTCTACAACATCCTTATTTGCTCTTTTAGTGTGCTATAGTACTGTTGAGGGCCAATCATTGCACAATGCACATTTTGCAAGTTACAACATCAAGTACATACAATTACTGAAGTATTTATTAGAATGACTATTTCATTCAGTTTTCCCAAAACATAACTAATCACTGCTGCATACTGCCATCTAGTGACTAGAGGTTTAAAACAAGACCTTTTGAATTATCTCCTGCAAATCTTTTATTATCACAGTTCAAAACTACATTATTCTTAAAAAACTTACTTGCAAAACCTGTATAAATACCTATGTAACTAAATTAGCTTAGTAATCCTTTGCATAAACAAAACAACATTTACGAATCCTTTGTCTACTGCTTTAAAAGCAAAGTTTTATGCTGGCATGCTAGTTATATTCCAGTGAAAAGTGTATTCTAAAAGTTACTGTAAAGTCATTGAAATGGCCATTAAAGATAAGGGCCATATATTAGAAAGCAGCCAATAGCACCCAGGAAGACCAGTATAGCCTGTTGGAGATGTATTTGTAAATGCATAGCTTCTCATCCAGTGTGCACTGTACAGTATATATGAAAATAGAGCTGTGGTAGCACCACATAAAGTGTTGAAGTGCAGTACACCACAGTCCCTACTGGCACCAGACAAACAAGAGCAAAGGGAGCCTTTCCTTGATAACCAAGCTGTTTTGAATGCAAGCAGTTTGGTTTTCACACCACCAAGCTGAACACAGCCAATTTGGTTTGACTCTCCTTCCACCCTTTTTAGGGCTGCAGGTGGGCAGAGCCCTGCAGTTGTCTTCTAGGACTAGAAAAAAGGCAGCTTGGCAAGCACAATCTCATGAGGTGACAAAAGTCCCTGTGTGTCTGTGCACCACGGACCAGTACGCTCGCACTACTTTTTTTATTTAAAGCAGCACCTCCCAACTGCTTCCACAAGTGTTTTCTCATTGCAGCTAGAGGCTATGCTGCTCTTTGTCTCATCTGCTCCTTGCCTCCAGCTGCCTGATTGCTTCTCCCATTCATGTTTCTACCTTTCTCTGTGTCTACTGCTTGCACTGCGACCATTTGTGTCTTCTCACCTACTCCCTCTCCCTTTCTACCCTTGTATTGCTTGCTCTACATCTGTTTGTCCTGTTCTCCCCACTCCCTTAGTTGTTGCTGCTCTCGGTGCTTGCCTTCCACCTGCCAGATCCCTCCTGCTTCTGTTTGCATCTCCATTCCCTCCTGCTCCATGGTGTTTCCCTCATCATCTGCCATTCACTTGAGGCTGCCTGTCCTTTCTTCCCCTGTGTTTGTGTCATCTCCCCCCCTTCCGGTCCTGTCTCATACCTCTTTTGGGATTTCTTTTGTTCTTGGGGGTGCGGTTCTTGTTTCGCTGGCAGCTTGTCGCTGCTGCTGGAGGTTCAGCTGCTCCATGTTTAAATAGGACTTGCAGACATGGATACACAGATGCAGCACACACATCTGACTCCAGCTGTTTGACAATCCTGCCTATTTCATTATATGATATCTGAGATGTTTTATTTTATGACCAGACTGGAAACTGGATTGCATAATGGCAGTGATTGAATTCATAGTACTAATGCTTGCTAAATAGAAGTCTATAGTTTTACAATGATAATTTCTCAGAGCAAAATCATATATCAGTTGCTAGCTCTAATGTATTATATTTGTGACAACAGTAAATCTAGTCTTTTAAGATCCAATTTTTTAGGAATCTCAGATTCTGGATTTGCATGCCAGAAACTATTTTGTAGCTAATCCTTATCACAGTAAAGGTAAGATCCTCACAGCATACTGACTCATTTATTTAACACATTGTATTTATGTTTACCACAAATCTTCATTCTGAGTAGGTTTGACCTCTATGATAGTTGACATTTTTAAGCAAGGTGACAACGTACAGTACTACATTCTCCCCTTGTGTAACACTTTAACTCTGTTTACAAAACATGCTTATTAATACAGCCTTGGGGGAGGTATTCTAATACATTGTAGCCATCTTAAAAACAAGCCTAATACAGTTATAAAATAGGGTACATCCTAACTTCTGCCATGTTCTTTTCCTTGAATCCCTAATGTTTAGGTCTTCAGTGGGTGGAGCCATGGAGATCTCTTGCTAAGAAAAAAGCAGACAGCTCATTCCTTCTGACAGAACATGTTGGAGTTGCAACATCACCATGAAGCCCTCCACTCACTGTCTGCATTGGGAGTTGCCCTGCATGTCATAACAAGGCACACACCACTGTGTCCAAAATGTCTGACAAACTGTATTGCACCTGTGCAACCACTAGCACATGCAGCACAGTCTGCCATCTTGGCCATGGCGGACTGTGCTGTATTCCACTGTGAAAGATGATTTTCTTTTTTTAATTATGCATATCCCACCCCCCAGGCTCCTTCTTAGCCCTCCCCCTAGAAACATTACGATGAGACTGAGGTGCCCAATCCCCAGTGTCATGATCATGACTAGAACTGCTGATTTTTTTTATTATTATTCATATCTCTCTCGCCTGACCCTCCATCTCAGCACCCCCCACCTCACATCACCCCCAGAAATATTACAATGACATGGGGGTACCTAATCCCCCTGCGGCATGATCATGGACAGAAACATTACAATGACACTGGAGGTGCCCAATCCACCAGTGTTGTGATCATGTTTGGGTGACCTTTTTTTACTGTTTTTTTTTCCTTTCCCCACCCAACCCTTTCTCTCAACAGCCTCCATCCCACCCCCACAGAAACACAACAGTGACACTGAGAGTGTCCAATTCCAAAAGAAAACTGTCCATCAATGTCTTTTGCACCATTACTGTCCCCCACCTGTCCCTTCCACTCAGCAACCACCACCCCACAGCCCTCCCTGTGCCCTTACTTACCAATTGAGGGTCCAATGCTGCAATCCTCTCTGGACCACAGACACATCTTCACTCTTCAAAGTCGGACCACAAATGGAAGATACAGGTATGTAGTTAAATAAATTTCAATGGGGTTTCAAACTAAATTGCATACCTTGGACTTTTTCGCATATTTTGGGCCCAAATTTTCAACATGCCTTCTTTGGGACCCCACCTCATGAACAATCGAACTGTCATTAGGCAGATCTGTCCCAAAAGGTGATTTCATGATCCCTGCATGAAATCACCTTTTGAGCAGGAGATGAATATTTTCTCTGCCCTTGTTCTGAGGTGGAGTCATAAGAGGATATGTTGCAAATTTGATGTTAAAATATTAAAAACAATAAAGTTATGAGCCTACATTAATTTTTCAGAATGCAGGCTCAAAACCTTGGTAATTTTCAATATTTTTTCCCCAAATTTATAACATATTCATATATTTGCAGGGCCTCATGAATGTGACAGCTGTCATTTTTCAAATTCAGGCCAAAATGTTATTTTTTACATCCTGAAAGTTGATTCTGTGACCCCTACATGAAATCACCTTTTTGTGCAGGAATTGAAAATGTTCTCACCCTTGTTCATGAGGTGGGGTCATAAGAAGGCTATGTTGAAAATTTGATGTAAAAAATACTGAAAAACAACAAAGTTATAAGCCTACATTGATTTGTGAATGTAGGCTCTTAACTTTGGTAATTTTTAATATTTGTCCCCCAAATTCACAATATAACTATATCTTTACAGCACCCCATGAGTCTGACAGCAGTCATTTTTCAAATCCTGGCCCCATGTTTTAATTTTTTTAATTACATCCTGCAGGGGATTTTGTGGCCCCTGTTCGAAATCACCTTTCATTCAGGAGTTGAATTTTTTTCTCAGCCATTGTTCATGAAGTGGCATAATAAGAAGGCTGTGTTGAAAATTTGGTGTAAAAATATTAAAACAGTGTAAAGTGTTGCATCTACATTGATGTTTCCAACTGCAGACTCATAACTTTGATAATTTTCAATAATTTTACTACAGATTTATAACAAAGCCATTTCTTTACGGCACCCGTGAATGTGACAGCTGTCATTTTTCAACTCCTTCCCAAAATGTGTTTTTGCTTCCTGAAAGTTGATTTTGCAGTCAGTCCCTGTGCACAATCACCTTTAGGAGAGGGGTTGAACATTTTCACAGTCCTTCTTCATAAGGGAAGGGTCACAACAAGGCTATACTGAATATTTCGAGTGAAAATATTAAAACAAATATTCAATATTTTTACCCCAAATTCCTCAGCTGCAGCCCTATCAGCTCTGGCCAGAATTTATTTTACTATTGCTATCACGCAGCTTGCATGGCTGTCATGTGATAAGTGTGGGAGGCTGAGGGAGTACTCAGAGAGTGCCTGAGCAGTGTGTACACTAGTCATTTATTCTGGTTTGCACAAGTGCAAGTCAGGATATATAAGGCGATTGCGTGGCTGCAGGGTACCATTCCAGATGGGCAGGTGGTGGGGAGGGCATATGAAACACTTAGCATTAGAGGGTACTTCCAGTGGCAGTGGTTGAAGAGGAAAGGAGGCACATAGTTTGAGCTACAGGCAGAAGGGAGGGAGAAAGGAAAAATGAAAAGAAAGTCAAAGAAGAAAAAAGAGAAACTTAAAGAAAGGGTCTGTGCTGCAGTCTGCTGATTAATGACCTGGAGCCAGACAGAAACAGTTTAATAAATCAAGTTACTCCCTTTAAATAAAAGCAATAATAAAGGCAAGTTGCATATTAAATAAAAATGACGCAATAAAGAAGAGAGTGAAAGAGAGAAACAGAAACAGTGTATGAGTCTGTGGGTGGGCCTGGAGCCAGTAAAAAAACTAAAGCTTGTGCAACATTAAATAAAGAAGAATTTAAGAAACAGTTTACAAAAAAAGTAGATTAACTATGTGGTAGCTGAAGGAGACAGGCAGACAGTGGGCTCAGTTGCTTCAATTAAAACTGCTTACTATACTGTACATTGCAAACCACCATTCCTCCTGCTGTTAAACCAGTTTTCTTAGTCTCTTGAACTTAACAAGCCTGTAGAAGCTCCCATGGCTAGCATTGTGCTGTGTAAGACAGTTAAGCCACTCAACCCCTTTTGCCACCCCCAAATAAATGACTAAGAAGGGGGATAACACCTTTTATAGGTACATTAGGGAATGAAGAAAGACCAAGGGAGTGAAACTGAGGCTTAAGAAAGAGGAGGAGATGTGTGCAGAGGGCGACAGTGAAAAGCAGGGATACTAAATGAATACTTCTGCTCAGTATTCACAAAGAAGAGGAGGGGGAGGTACCTAAACCAAACAATAGAAACACTCTGGATAAGGGGGTTGATACCAGTCCATTCACAGAAGAAAGGATTCTGAAAGAACTCTTAAAACCGAAAGTGGACAAAGCAATGGGGCCTGATGGAATTCTCCCCAGAATTCTAAAAGAACTAAGGAGAGAACTAGTGACACCACTGACTACCCTCTTTAACAAATCATGTGAGGATGGGGTGGTACCTGATTACTGGAGGAGGGCAGATGTGATTCCGCTTCACAAAAGTGGGAGCAAGCCAGAGGCAGGAAACTACAGACCTGTTAGTTTGACCTCAGTGCTAGGTAAAATGATGGAATCACTTCTGAAGGAAAGAATTGTTGAGTACCTAGAGGCCAGCAGGGCACAGGACCCAGGCAGCATGGATTCACAGTGGGAAGGTCATGTCAGATGAATCTAATAGATTTCTTTGACTGGATGACCAAAGTAGTAGACCAGAGAGCGGCTGTGGACATGGCCTACCTAGATTTTAGCATGGCATCTGACACAGTCCCACACAAAAGATTAATAAACAAGTTAGCCAGCCTTGGGGTTGGTCCCAAGGTGGTAGCCTGGGTAAAAAATTGGCTGAACAACAGGACAACGAGGGTAATAGTAAACAGAGTCCGCTCTGAAGAAAGCGGGGTTACTGATGGGGTACCACAGGGTTAAGTACTGGGATTGGTCCTCTTTAATGTCTTTATAAGTGACATTGCAGAGGGACTGGAAGGAAAAGTATGTCTCTTTACAGATGCCACAAAGATCTGCAACAGGGTTGATACACAATGGTGAAGATAATGCAAAGGTAAAGCACCTGAAAAAAAAACCCAGGAATAGAGTACACAATGGAGGTGAGATACTAACAACAACAAAATATGAAAGGACCCTGGGGTAGTCATATCAGATGACCTAAAGGTGGGCAAGCAATGTGAGAAGGCAGTAAGGAGGGTTGGAGGGATACTGGGATGCACAGGAGAGGCATCACCAGTATAAAACAAGCTGTTATCCCTCTGTACAGATAGTTGGTGAGACCCCATCTGGAGTACTGTGTGCAGTTCTGGAGACCCCATCTCTGCAAGGATATTGATGATCGCACACCCAATATGTATAAAACGTATTTTCCATAGTGTAGTGTTCCTCCCCCACCCAATCACACACCCGGTATTAAACAATATTTTACATAGTAGTAGTCCCTCCCCTTCCCTGGTCACGATCTATATCCCCAAGAGATAAAACCCAGTACCTGGCAGTCTAGTGTCCCTCCCCCCCTTCCGGTCACCGATCGCTGTTCCCGTATCACAAACATATATTTCCTGGTGGCCTAGGTGCCCCACCCTTTCAGGTAATCAAATACCATCCTGCTCCCCATCCCGACTCCCATTCAGTGAGCCACAAAGCCCTTCTTTCACCTGCTGCCTGCCAACTCAGCTATTAATGAGCTATTCATAGCTCAGTCAGTGGGCAACACTGGAGGTGAGAGGAGGGCTGTGCTGCTGACCAAATGGGAGTCAGGATGGGGATGGGGTGGCGGGTGATATCTGAAAGAGTGTGGGGGTGGAATCACTAGATCACCAGGAAGTATATGTTTGTGATATGGGGACGGCGAATGGTGACTGAGGAGGGGAGGAGGGACAATAGACTACCAGGGATTGGGGTTTTCATCACTTTGGGGATGGCAATTGGTGACTGGGAGGTGGAGGAACATTAGATTACCAGCAACTGGGGTTTTCATCACTTTGGGGATGGCAATCAGTGACTTGGGAGGGACACTACACTACATGAGACTGGGATTTACATCACTTTGGGGATAGCAATCAGTGACCAGGAAGGGGGGGAAGTATATCAGGCTACCAGGAACTGGGTTTTTTATCACTCTGGGGATAGCAATCTGTGACCGGTGGGGGAGTATACCAGACTACCATAGACTGGGGTTTTTATCTCTTTGGGGATGGCGATTGGTGATCGGGGAGTGGGGATGGACCACTTCACTATGAAAAATGTTATTTAATATTGGGAGGGCAATTGGGGTGTGGGAGGGACACTACACTAGGAAAATATTTTTATATACATATCAGTTGGGCGATCAGGGTGGGGGGAGGGACCACTACACTATGGCAAGACTTTTAATATCGGGTGTGCAATCGGGGACTGGGGAGGGACACTCACACAATGGAACATGTATTTCCTCATCCAGTGGGTGATTGGGGACTGGGCAGTGGGTGGGGACTGCAGTACCTCCGCCAACCACTAGGGTTGTGCAGATTACTGCCAGGTTTTTGTCAGTGGCACTCTGCTCCATGTAATGACCTCTGCAAGGCCCTTGTGTGGAGCAAAACCTTAGTGTGTGAGATTGCAGGGATATGCAGGTCCTCTCCTTCATTTGCATTGTGGCCTCCTCCCAACGTTGCCAGGCACAAACCCAGTATGAGGGGGCAAACTGGGCTTTGTGAATACCAACTTCAGGCAAAACCCAGTTTGCCCGCTCAGGCAAAGTTTTGTGAATCTGGCCCCAAGTTTGTTGCATTCACTGATCTCAGTGTCCTCAAGCATAACCTGACTGTCTTTTCCTTTCTCCTGTTGTTCTAATACTACACTGCTGGTGAATCCAGCAACTCTTTCAGAATCTGTAGTTTTTGTCCTTGAGTAGCTTTCTGCATAGCAGGAAAACTCACCATCTGTAAAATTTGACTGTGAAGACACTGTAGCTATACTTGCAGTATTAGCACTATTTGAGCTAAGGATACTCTGGTTAATGACCAGCACTGAGAGCTTTCCCAGCTCTTCTGTATTGTTAGATTTATGGTGCCCACAACCTTGACCTCTTCATTTTGCAGATCTTAAAACATTGTTTCTGGTGAACATGATGTTCTTTGGATTCCCTTATGAGTAGGATGCTTGTATTGCTACTGGCTGATCACCTAAAAGAGAATACAAATGTTTTTCTTTCATTATACAATTGGCACCACAATTTCATAGTACAGCTATGGCTGGCACTGCTGCTATACTGCAAGTCATAGTACTGATGATTTGGAATTACAGCACCGTACACGTCATACTGATGCACGCAACACAAGAGGACACCCTTATAAGTAGGGTGCATGTACTGCTACTGGATGATCACTCCCAAAAATGCTAAACCCTTTTCTTTCAATATACAAATGGCACCACAATTTCACAGTATAGCTATGGCTACTGCTATACCACAAATTTCAGTGCTGACAGTTTGGAATTACAGCGCTGCAGTGCACCATGCTGGTACACATGATGCAGGCCCCCCTTATGAGTAGGGTGATTGTATTGCTACTGGCTGATTACCAACAACAACAAAAAAAGCTGTTCCTTTCTTCTTTATGTACTTTTTTATTGCTAAATTAAACTTTCCTAAATACACCCTATAAATTAAAGGCACTAGAAAAATAAACAACCAAGTAATTTCTGGCAAATTATAAAAGAAAAATAGATTTTAAAGTTTATTTTACTGAATATTGCTCTTAGACCACAGCTCTGTGAGCCTAATTGCTCTGCCAGTTGCGACCCAAATGCATAGAGATGAACCAACACTGGAGCATGATTTGTATAAGCCAACCAGGAATCACAGAAAACCCTCCCTCCCTTCTTTTCTAAAGCAAAGTGCCATTTGGTAACCTCTTTGCTAGATTTTCTACTAAATTATGCACATTTTTAAAAGATCACATTTTAAGAAACTTAAATTGAAAATAATGCCCAGATTTATTTATTTTGTGCAAAAGCCATATGGTGTTTACTTGGTTTACTTAGTTTAAAAGGACAAAAGAAGGCTGGAACCCATTGAGATTGTCCTCCACATGCTGTGGGCCTTCAGACCTTTGATGAATTACTAATAAGCCAGATGTTTAGTTTCTTTTTTTTTTTTATCTGCCTCCTCCTTGCTCCAGGGTGGCCACTCCTTCAGGTCTGCCAGGGTCCCCACTGTTGCCCCTGCCTTGATGTCAGTCCTTCACCCCATATCCGCAGCCCCCCCGGGTAACCCGGATGTAACCCTTCCCAGAGCAGGTCCCCCTCCTCCGAGGGAGATAGCACCAGTAGGGGCTGCCAGCACATTATACTGGGCCCGAGTGCTGCTAGGGTGAATCTAGGCTGCATCGGGGACTCGACGGCAACGGGAGCTGGTGACCATCATCCAGTCATCCCTGGAGCTTTTTCTGCTTTGCTTCCCTGGGGGTGTGGTTGCCACAATGTCAAGGCATAAGCCAGCATTCCCCATGCCCCCCCTTGGTATGTTGGGCCCCAGCATGTTGCCATACTCCCAGCATCCACCAGGTGTCGGCAAACGCCGGGTCCTGAATCCACCCTCCCTCCGAGAGAAGCGAGCAGTCTCCAGATGCTCCCAGCCATATCTCCCTGGCTAGCCCTCCAGTGACCCGAGTCCATTCCAGAACCTGGGTCACTGGCATCGCAAGCAGGAATCCAACCACTGCGCCGATGGGCTGGCCCATAGTTTCTTTTTAAATGAGTTAAATGTGCTGGAATCCACTAATTCTTGACGTAGCGTGTTCCATAATCTAGGTGCACATATGGAGACCCCCCAATTTAGTGGTTTGGGATGTTTGTACCTCAAGCTGTTTGTTATGTAGTCTGGGGACAATACTTTTAAGTGAGTATGAGAGGCCACACTGTTTCATGAGTTCAGGGGATTGTAATAATTTGTAAATAAAGATTAAGTCCCCTCTGCATCTTCTAGTTTGCAAGGAATGGAGCCCTGTTAACTGTAGTCTAGTTTTATAATCTAAGTGGGCTAATCTTGGGACCATTTTGGTGGCTTTCCTCTGGACCTATTCCAAATGGACTATGTCTCCTTTTAGATAAGGGTTCCAAAAGGGGGACCCATAATCAGTATATGGCCTGATATAAGCCCTATATAATGGAATAAGGCACTGCTCAGTTCATATTACAAAGGTGCATTTGATTTGTTTTAGTAACTTATTTGCCATTTTGATGGTTTTGCAGCAGTAGTCACTAGCAGAGAGTTTGTTGTTGATAAGTATACCGAGGTCTCTCTCACAACTGAATGGTGATGGAACCAGTTGGGTGGTTGAACCATCATTCTATAAGGTTCAGTTTTGTGGCTCCCCTGTGAGACCCACTCCTGGTGATGGCTCAGTACCACCCTTTGAGGGTGTTACCCCCAGAGGGTCTGATGGTGGTGCTGGACCTATCGAGTAGGCCATTGGAATGCTTGGATCCAGGGGACCTGGTGATGCACTATAATAGTGTGATGCTGGGGGCCCTGGATGCTGTAGCTCTTGTCCCGAGTTCACCTTTCCTCTCCACCCTCGTCCCCTTGGTTTGATGGGACTGTGAGTTAGTTGAGAAGAGTTGGACAAAGGTTGGAACGTTGTTGGAGGAAAACCGCCTGGAGGAGGCCAGACTTAGGTTGATGGCCCATTATGGGACTATCAATCAACAATCTCCCGTAAGAAGGCAGAATTCCTGTCCAGGGAGATTGCAGCAGCAAGGAATTGACCGGCTCAGCTCTTTCAGACCTTGGACAGGCTGTGCAATCCAGCCTGCATTTGGGGCTGAAGAGCTTTTTCACAATCTATGTGTGATTAGTTAGCTCTATTCTTTGCAGATAAGGTGTCCTCCATCAGATCGGAGATCCACATGACAGGTTCAAATGAATATGGTGGTAATCAATGTGAGGGCACAGGCACCTGGTCTGTCTAGACAGATTTCAAACAGCTAGCGATCATGGATATCATGAAGATCATTCAGGGCTTGCGAGTGACTTACTGTAGTTTGGATCCTGGTCCAACTCGCCTCCTTGTGGGGTGTTTGGATGTCATTGGACCAATCCTTGCTGAGATAGTCTGGTGTTTGCTGGACCAGGGGCTGTTCCCTGACTCCCTGAAGGAGGCTGTGGTAACACCCCTTTTAAAGAAACCTTCCTGCGACCCAGACCGTCTCGCGAACTACAAACCCGTCTCTAACCTGCCCCTTTTGGGCAAGGTTATTGAGAAGGCAGTCGCATTACAGCTCGAGGACTTTCTTACCACCCACCGAAATCTATGATCCTCTCAGTCCGGTTTCAGGAAGAGGCACAGTACTGAGACTGCATTGGTTTGAGTACTTAATGATCTCCTGATAGCGAGGGATCAGAGGAATCATTCGATCTTGGTCCTCCTTGATCTCTCTACAGCATTTGACACTGTGGACCATGTGATGATGCTGGAATGCTCTGGCTATTCTGTGGACTGTAGGGGACAGTTCTCAGGTAGTTTATTCTTTCCATACAGGCAGGACTCACAGGGTGGTGTCCAGGTTTTTCCTCGGCCCCCTTCCTCCTGCCTTGTGGGGTGCATGAGGTTCGTGCTGTCTCCCATGTTGCTGTTAGGAGACATTTATAAGGTGGTATGGGCTGGGTTTTCACTGCTATGCAGATGATATCCAGCTCTACATGTCCTCTGTACCTGAACAGAACAGTGCAGTCTCGGTTTTTAATAGCTGCCTCGCTGAGATTCAGGACTGGATGAGTGCTAACTGGTTGAGATTAAATATGGACAAGACCGAGGTGTTGGTGGTGAACCTAGGTCAGTGAATATAAAAGTTGACTCCTGGGCAACCGTCTAGCCTTGTGCTTGGGGGTAACCAGTTGAGACCTTCTGAACGGGTGCAGAATCTGGGAGTTGTACTTGATAATGAACTGATGCTAAAAGCACAAGTGTCAAGAGTTGTCAAGTCCTTATTTTACCATCTGAGAAACATCCCCTGGATAAGCACCTTGTTCTGCCTGAGGACCTGCCTACTCTGGTTCACGCCTTTGTGGCCTCCTGTCTTGATTACTGCAATGTTCTATACCTAGGTTTACTGGGGGTAGATCTCCACCACCTGCAGCTGGTGCGAGAATGCTGCAGCCAAATTATTGACTTTGCTGTCAAGAATAGCCATATCAATCCTGTGCTGTGTGAACTGCACTGGTTGCCAGTGCAATGGGGATCACCTTCAAGGTCGCTTACTGACCTATAAGACCCTACACAGACAGGGACCAGGTTACTTGTAAGACTTCCTTCAGTCCTACTGCCCTCCCTCTCCGCTCACCAATGAGGGATTGCTAGAGGTTCCCAGGAGGTCTATCTTCGAACATTAGGTGCTAGGGCTTTTTCTTTTGTGGCCCTGACCCTGTGGAACTCTCTGCCTCATCGGATTAGAGAGTGCCTGACCACTGAGACTTTCAAGTTGTTTCCTTTCTTGAATATAGGTGTAACTATTGCAGTACACCAATCATTTGGAATTGAACTTTCCTTTAAATATTTATTAAAAATTATAGATAAGGGAAGGGCAATAGAGTCTGCGGTTTCAGTCAAGAACCTCGGTTGGATGTTGTCTGGTCCTGGACTGGTGGTGTTCTTAAGCTTTTTAAGAGCTTGCAGAATGTCAGGAATAGGAATGGCGTGGCTGGTTAGATTAGAGTTGTTGGTAGAAAGTGCCAGTGAGTGGGTATCTGTTTTTGAAAATACTGAGCAGAAAAATTTGTTAAAAAGTTGTCCATGTCCGAGTTGGATTGCACTCTGATTCTGTTATTAATTAGCGCCGATTACACTCTAGTTACCTTTCTTATTGTTTAGGTAAGAATAAAGACTTATGGCAGTCTTTCGTATGTGTGAATCTAAATTCAATTTTGGCTGTGGAGTGTGTTTTAAGGTTCTTACAGCCAGTCCATATTTAGTGGAGATGGTATCATTTTCTAGTAGAGTACTGGTTTTAATTTCTTAAACATTTTTTCTTTTAACTTGATTTGTGATCTAATGGATTTGTTAAACCACATAGGGATCTTGCCTTTTTGTTATATTTTTTTGTAGGAACTAGGAGTTTTCTTGGTTATGAATTGTTTGTTTAAGGTATTCCAGGCATCTGTAGTAGATAAATTGGCCAAAAGGTTTTCTCAGTTAATATTAGTAATAGCTTTGGTTATTTCTTCGAAGTTGGCTCTATTATAGTTCTTGAAGATGGAATGGTTAAGTGGAGTAGTGAAGTCATAAGATAGTTCAAATAAAATGGAGGAATAGTCGTAATTTCCTAGTGGATCCCAAATATGCAAGTTAGATTTCTTATTTCAATGTTTGTTATAAGTAGACACAGAATGTTTCACCCCTGGTTGGCTGGGAAATTAATTGGTCAAGATCAGCATCGGTGATAGTTTCAATTAAGAGTTTTTCCATCTTATTACTACCTGAGGTGATACTCCAGTTCATTGTTGGCATATTGAAGTCCCCTAAGATGATGACATTCCTTTATCAGATAGCTTGGGGATATTTGTTGGCAGTTTAGTTGTGTATTCCAGGTCTGATGATGGTGGTCTGTAGAAATTTCCAATAGTAATTTGTGGTTGACCCTTAAGCTGGATGTCCAACCCATATACTTTCTGTGGTGGAAGAGCAATGTAATTCTTAAGAAGGCATAAACATCCATAACATAGATACAGACACTGCCACCTTGTTTGTCAGTTCTATCATTGTGATAGAGTTTGTAATTAGGAATTTCCCTAGACCAGGTGGATGCTGAATCCCAAAATGTTTTTCATATCGCAAGATTACATCTATTTTAGTCATTTTACCGCTTTAGCACCATTCACCTTGTGCATATTAAGCAAGACTGTGCATTATTTTACACATACACACAGTGTTATGTGCTAAAATTATGCACTATGAAATGAACTATAGTCAATTCAGCAAAATTGTGCATATTTTCACAGAACTTGCACAACTGTGCACAGAGTGTGAAATTGACTTTTACCTTCACCTAGCATTACCACCGGATTCCTCCCTCATGCCCATAATATGGCTTCTGTTCTTACCCTGAAAGTACAGAATGAAACAATTGGTCTCATGACCAGTAAATGATGACACACAGCACTGCAGGTACCATTTGCAGAACAGTAAAACATCACAGAAGGCTACTAATGTGCAGAATACCAGCCTCCATTTGGGCATTAGATGAATAATCTCAGAACCTTTACAGTTAATAATTGACTATGGTGGCACGGTCTGGGTGCTTGGGATGTCTGCCTGCTGCCATCCTCAAATCCAAATCTGATATGCCACACCCCTAAAACACTCAGGCCATTATGGACATGGGGTTATAGCATATTTACTGTATTCTGCCAACCAGGTGTGAAAATTCACTAGACACCCAGGGTCATGCAAACAACCTATTCAGACATATGCAGTCCATTGCAGCAGATGTATATGGACACCTGGTGCATTACCTAGGATGGGGGTAGAGGAGAGTGGGCCCTTGTGAGCCCATGACCATGGTGACTCTGTTGCAGAGGCCACAGGTTGTTTACTGATGTTGAAAAACATCCCAAGCTGTGTGCAGAGTGACATACTGTCTACATGTTGCTGCTGTATGGGCTTTATGGGGACTGACTGAGCAGCCAGTAGCAGGTTATTATGGCCTATAACCACCTATTATACAGTACCATATCTGTGGGATTGTTGCAGAGACTGTGCAGTGGAGGCTCAGGAAAAAGTAGATATCTAAACAGGTACATCTTTTCAGTTTTTGTAGTGGAGGGAGAGGGGGATGGACCACATTAAAGTAGCAGGAACACTGGGAGGGAGGTAGACACAAGTCCTTTCAAAGAGGAAAGAGTCAAGAGAGGTCTTGTGAATCTGAAAGTAAATAAGGCTATGAGGCCATATTGGGTACTCCCAAGGGTGGTAATGGAGCTCAGGGAGGTACTGGCTGGACCTCTGACAGCTCCATTCAATAACTACTAAAACAGAAGTCGTTCCAGAGGACTGGAGGAGAGAAGATGTAGTCTTGCTTCATAAAAGAGGAAGAGGCAAGTACAGGCCATTCAGTCTAACATCAGTGGTAGGGAAGTTAATGGAGACAGTTTTATTTATTTTTATTTGTTTGCTTTTGATGACTTGGTAGGTGCAGTAGGCAAAACATCTGCCCCAGGAGAGTATAACAGGCAACATAAACATTAAAATAATCAGTATACAAAACTTATGACTTTGGTACATTACAGGCAGTAACAGCATTACAAGATTATGTGATAACTGAGTTTGGGATAATAGTGAATTAAGTACACAAGATTACAATCACCATCAGGAATAATGCAATGAACAACGGGTAACAGGTAGATTATAGAATACGAGTGGTTCAGGACTAACTAAAGAATAAGCTGAGAAAGACTGAGAAAAAACATATGAAGGAAAAAGCTAATCTATTGCACAAAACAGGCAAAGACAATAATTGCTAAGACACTATGAATGAGGATGGTAAGCATGTAATGAGTGCTAGTAGTACCAGCTTTGTAGTAGAATGGATAATTCAGGGATAAGAACAAATCATTGTACAACAACATGATGAAGCAGGACTTGGTAAAGAGGGTTTGTTCAGCTCATGAGTAAGAACAGTTGTCTATGGCTTTTAAATGTGAAAATAAGTCTTTTTTAAGATATCGTGGGACTTAGAGACACTGAGATGAAGAGATAGGGAGTTCCATGATTTAGGGGCATAGTGGGCAAACACCTGTTCTCCCATCTTGGTTGAGCTAATGGGAACATCAAGGAGTGCTTGGGTAGAGGACCGAAGTTGGTGAAAATGATCAGCTGGGGTACACAATGAGGCCAGTGAGGCTGGTTGGGAGCAGCTAATTATGTTATCAGTTAGCTTTTAAAAGAAATGCTAGTGGAGTAACTTGAATCCAGTGGGTTACAAGACCCGAGGCAGCACAGATTTCTGAGGTGGAGGTGGGTCATGTCAGATGAACCTGATCGAATTCTTTGACTGGGTGATCAGGGATATAGATCAGTGTTGGGAGGTTGATGTGGCCTACTTAGATTTCAGCAAGGCTTCAGCACTATACCACACAGGAGGCATATAAGGAAACTGGGCAGTTTGGGGGTGGGATCCAAGGTGGTAAACTGGGTATGGAACTGGCTGATGGATAGGGAACAGAGGGGGTGGTGGTAAGTAGCACTCATTCTAATGGGAGCGGAATGACCAGTGGGGTCCCTCAGGGTTTAATAGTGGAACCAGTCCTCCTCAAAGTCTTTATAAGGGACATTGCAGAAGAGCTGGAAATGAAGATATGTCTCTTTTCAGATGACACCAAAATCTGCAATAGGGTAGATATTCTGGAGAGGTTCAAGAGAATGAGTAGAGACCCAAGAAAACTTGAGGTGTTTTTTGAGTATATGGCAGCTGGGTTTCATGGTGAAAAGTGCAAAATCATGCACCTAGGGCACAGAAAAGCAGAAGCAGTGCATAAATGGGGAAGAGTATTGATGATCACTAAGCAGGAAAGGAACCTTGGGTTAGTGCATCCGATGACCTCACGGTAGCAAAAGCAGTATGACAAGGCAGTAGATAGGGCCATTAGGATGCTTGGATGCATAGGGAGGGGAATACCCAGCAGAAGGAGAGAGGTATTGTTACCACTGTACTGATCACTGGAGAGACCCCACCTGGAGTACTGTGTCCAGTTCAGGAGCCCACATCTCAGGAAAGACATAGAGAGGGTAGATACTGTCCAGAGGAGGGCAACCAAAATGATGCAGAGGCTGCATCATAAGCCTGTGAGGAGAGGCTGAGTGTTCTCAATATGTAGTCCCTGGAAGAGAGGAAGGAGAGGGGGACATGATAGAGACCTATCAGTACCTCATAGGTGAATAAGGTATAGGAGGGGTTATTTTTCAGAAGAGAAGGTGGATGAGAACAAGGGGGCATAGAAACATAGAAACATAAAAACATAGAAACATAGAAATTGTCGGCAGATAAGGACTACTAGGCCCATCCAGTCTGCCATTATGCCCTAAATGTGTATGTGTAATGTAATGAATGGAAGTAGGGGAAATTTAGGAGGAATATGAGAAAGTACTTCTTTACTGAATGAGTGGAGGATGCCTGGAACAGTCTTTCAGCAGCAGTGGTGGGGTGAAAAAAGTGGCGGGCTTCAAGCATGCATGGGATAAGCACAAAGGAATCTTTGCGGGAAAGCATTGGGTTAGCTGGAGATCAGGTAGGGTCTAAGATGACAGTATAGGCAGGGATGATATAGGCAGAGTGGGTGGGCCAAATTGTCCTTATCTGCCAACAAATTTTATTTCTATGTTTCTATGTTACTGTGTTTCTATGTTACTAACTACTAGTAACACACAGTACTAGGCTTAGCTCTATAGTACATGGCTGGCTATCACTTACCCTACTCTGAAAGTTTTAGTCAAGGAGTACCTGTGAAGCAAAAAATGATCTGCCTGCCAATCAATGTTGTAAAACTACACAAGGGGCATCCTTTGGCTGAGCAGCAAAATGCATATTGGCATCATCCTACCAAGTGGATGCCTACCATTGTATGAAGTTGTGCCACCCATGTTGACCCATATGAGCCATGCCAGAACTACTATATAAGTGTGACAGTGCAGAGTACCATACAGTAGGCAGGTGGCTCTTTAATTGCAAGCCTACCCATTCAAGTTCTTGACCATTGGTTCTTGGGAGGGCCATGGGTGTGTCCATGTGCTTAGTGCATGTCATACTCTGTGAGCCTGCCAATTTATAAAATGAGAAAGACCAAGACCACAAAGTCATATCCTGACAATAGAGCATGGGACAGAGGGTGTGGAAAATGGGGCGGATCAATCTGGGCTAAACAAAAATGAGCTAACGGGATTTCAGTGCATCCCACACTTTGAGCATGTCGGGTGGTGTTGCCGACATTACGGAATGTTTCTCATCCCTCCCAAACTGGTGGCAGCTGGAGATGCTTATATTATATCCAGGGGGGTGTAGGGAGCTAAACCCCCTATAGAGGGGGGGCACAGTGGGCAAAGCCCCTCACATGGAATCACGGAAACAGGAGCCACTTCTGCTCCTGCAATTCCTCTGATCGTGTTTGGGGGCAACACAATTTGAGGTCGTTCTCTTTCCCTCTGACATGTTTCATCAGCCCTAATTTACCACACGCTGGAAAATCCACCCTAATGTGGGTAACCCAGTCAAAGCCCATACCATATTGGCCCAGTCTGCCCATGACCCTCACCCTCAATGATAATGGGTACCTAGACAAGGACAGGAGTATTGGAGAATGGTGGAACCACCCTTGGGGTCAGTACATAGAACAGTACTAAATATCAGTATGTTTATGCTGTGTGACTGTGCACAGTGCGGTGATGGTCAGTTTCTACTGTCTTTATAGGGCACCCAGATATCAGTGGACACCAATGGGCTGCAGAGAAGGAGGCCATGCCAGCCCTGGAGGTAGTTTTCACAAGTGAACAGTATGGTTCCATCATGGACAGAAACCTGGACTACTAGCCAGGGCTAGCAGACCACTGTGTTGTCTGGGCTGGTCCCTAGCTCCACCTGCCTGAAGGACTGTCATTTTGTGAAGCACATGAAGGTGTGGTGAGTGCAGCCAACAATATTAACACCTCCCAGGGTACCATGCAGACCTATGAGCGCTCATAGCATGTTGGGTTCTAGTGACAGGGATTAAAAGCTGTGTCACTATTGATATTGTTACTGTGTGGTATTGGATAGACCCAGGTTTGTCACATCTTACACATATTCTGTTGACATTAAAATATACAGTATATATTGTATATCATTACCTGTGTATTTTCTGGTGTGCATGCAGTGTTTGTTGTCAGATTGTGGTATATGGTATACTGTCTGGTCAATCAATCAGCACAGTCTTAAAGCACCTGATAATACCCCTGTTGGTTAGGGCATATGTGTGCAGACTATGATGTAGGAATGCTGACTGTAAGTAAGTAAGTAAGTAAAACTTTATTTGTAGAGCACCTTTCCAGAACCAAGGCACTTGAACAAAGTATAACAATGTCAGATGTAAATAAAACAATAACACTAACATAAATAACTTAGTAGAATTAATTTAAATTAAAATATCAAAGAAAAGCCTGATTAAAATGATAGGTTTTGATTTCAGCTTTAAAACTTACATTCATCAGGCATTCTCTTAACCAACGAGGTAGAGAATTCCACATGGTGGGAGCAACAAAGGAAAAAGTTGGAGCACAAGAGGTTTTCAAATGCACCCTGGGAATCTCTAGCAATCCCTCATTGGTGGATCGGGAGAGGACAGCAGGGGCAGTAAGGAATCAGAAGATCTTTCAGATAGCCAGGTCCCTGATCATGTAGGGCTTTAAAGGTCAGCAAGCCACCCTTAAAGGTGATCTGCACTAAACAGGTAGCCAGTGCAGTTAGGTACCTTAGCCTGTAATATGACTAGCCCTGGATGTGCCAGTCAGAGCCTGGGTGCCGCGTTCTGCACCAGCTGCAAGCGGCAGATGTCAACCCCTGGAAGCCCTAGGTAGAGGGCATTGCAGTAACCTAGATGAGTGGTGACGAAGGCATAGACCAAAGTTGGTAGGTCCTCCAGAGGGACAAGGTGTTTCACCCGAGCGATATTCCTCAGATGGTAAAAAGAGAATTTGACCACAGCTGATACCTGAGATCTTCCGGTCAAGCCGTCATCAAAAATAATGCCTAGGTTCCACACCCAGTCTGAGGTGGTAAGCTGGACGCCATCAAGCCATAAGCCTGACATCTGCCCAGCCTCCATACCTATCCCCGGCTGACCTGGGACCACCACCAACATTTCGGTCTTATCCAGGTTCAGCCTCAGGCATCTGGCACTCATCCAGTTTTGATCTGTTTGAGACAGTTGTTAAAGACATATACAGTTGAGTATCATCTGCATAGCAGTGAAAACTCAAACCGTATCGTCTGATGATCTCTCCTAATGGCAGCATGTACTCTGTGAATAACATGGGCAACAATATAGAGCCCTGTGGCACCCCACAAGACAGAAAAAGTGTGTCAGAGGAATAAATTCTGGTGCCAACCCTTTGAGATCTGCCTGTGAGGAATGATTGAAAATATTTGAGGACCACACCCAACAGTCCACAAAGGAAATGTAGGTGCTCCAAAAGCACACCATGGTCCACAGTGTCAAATGCTGCTGAGACATCAAGAAGGACCAAGATGGTATGGGCCTTTCGATGTCTCACTATTTGGAGGTTGTTCAATACCCAGATGAGTGCAGTCTCACTACTATGTCTCTTCCTAAATGTGGACTGAAGAGCCTCATAGATACCATGGGGCCCAAGGTAATCCTCCAGCTGTGACACAACCACCTTTCCAATAACCTTGCCTACAAAAGTCAGGTTAGAGATAGGCCTGTATTTAGCTGGGTAGTTTGGAACCAAGGATGATTTTTTTTAAGGAATGGTTAAATGACCGCCTCCTTAAGGGGATCTGGAAAGACACCCCTCTCCAAGGAGCCCTAAACAATTTCAGCTAGGATCGGGCAGATGACATCTATACAACCCACAATAGGGGTGTAGGGCCTGGATCCAAACTACAGCTGGTTGGGCGCAGAGTCTGGATGTTTCTCACGATATACATGCATTCCAGCCTGCTGAAATCTGACCAGGTAGACCAAGTGTCCATCACCTCCCATCGATCCCCACAATCCTCATAGGAAGAGCCGGCTGGCGCTGGCTCAGATGCTGACAACCTTATCTGTGAAGAATCATGCAATCTCATCACACTTATAGTAACCTCGTAAAAGGCTCTTCCAGGTTGGAAAAAGATTGGATTGCACAATCTGTCTACAGTCGGAAGAGCTGAGCCAGTCGATTCCGTGCAGCAGAAAACTCCTGGACAGAAATTCTGCCTTCCTATGGGTGATTTCTGATTGATAGTTCTCATAATGTTCCATCAATCTAAGCTTATCAGCATCCAGGACAGACTTTCACCAAGCTGTCGGCAGCCTTCAACCCCCTCTCCTCAGCTCCTTCAAGGAACCATCAAACCAAGGGCTCCTTGGGTGAAGAGTGAGCGGTCGAACACAAAGAGGTGCAATCTTGTACAGGGCATCTCCCACTGCCATATTATAGGCCAGTACCAGATCCCCTGGACTCATGCATTCACTTGACAAATCCGATAGATCCAGCACTGCTGCTAGGCCTTCTGGAGTAACCCCATCTTTAAGGACAGTACTGGACCATCTCCATGGGGGCAGGTGCTTTGGGGAAGCCACAAAACTAAACCTTTTATTGTGATAGTCAGCCCAACCAACTGGTTCCACCCTCAAGTCCATGATCTCCATCCCCAGGAGGAACACCAGGTCCAACAAGTGACCCCCTGTATGGGTGGTGGAGATAAAACACTGTGTGAGGCCCAGCATCAACATAAGCTGGAGAGATTTTGTCCAAAATGTGAGAGTTCATCATCGACCCAGGCATTTAAGTCCTACAGAATTAACCATATGGGGGACTCAAGTGCCACGTCGATGATGAAGTCTGCAAACTTCTTCAGGAATTCTCCACCATCACCTGGTGGATGGCAGATGAGCAGTATCCTGAAGCCCACACCTGCTCCCAGTATACACTCGAAGGACCTAGTGGCTCCCACTGGCACATCCACAAGGCACAGTTCTGGCTTAAATATAATGGCTATACCCCCGTCCCATGATCCAGCCTCAGGCAGTGTATCACCAATAACCCGGCTGGAACAGCAGAAGCCAATACAGGGCCTGCATTTTCATCCAGCCAGGTCTTGATGATGCAAGCCAGATCCATTGTTCCAACAAGATCAGCTATAATGGCTGTCTTGTTCTTAATGGATCTGGCATTGCATAACACCATCCGAGTAGGAAGGATGAGTCATCAAGGAAGACCTCGGCTCCTGCCCATGGTGTACCAGTATAGATTTATAGGTGTGGTGCACATGTGTGAAATGGATGAGCCATCACTAATGCGGTACCCTGGTGGAATAGTTTTTGGGAATGTGTTCTACATGTGGCACCTTTATTATGTAGCTGCATAAAACATCTGGACCCTTTCTTGGTTGGGTCCTAGGTCACAGCTGGTTCCTTAAATTGGCTGGATATTGAATTATCGAATTACCCCTATTTGGTTCTTTCCATAGAACACAAATCTTACTGCTCTGATAAGAGACATTGGCCTAAATGTATGAACATTACATAAGTGTTAACACCTCTGTACTTTGCATTTCCTAACCAAATGCAGCAATCTCCATGCTGTTCAGTGACACATTGCTAAATCAGGTTAGCATAGGCAAAGTAAAGAGTATTAATGCCAGAGGTAATGTTCATGAATGTATGTCACTGAATCACAATATACTGCCTTATAGAGTCAATCATACTGCAGGGTAAGTACTGTAGTAGTATTATCTGTGCCATGTGTACCAACTGGGAAACAACAAGCATAGGAAATGTTTTATCAATAGGCTTTTCAGTGGCTAATGCATTCCTTTGGAATGTAAGGGGAAGGGAAAGGGGAAATTGCTTAATCAGGAAAGGCACATTAAGTCAAAGCTTGTTTCCAGGTGAGACCTGGGAGCTCAAGGAAGTTAAAAGACTTGCTCAGGATCACAGTATGCAAGTGGGGGCTATGTGATTCAAACCCAGGTCTCCAGGTTTGCAGCTCAGTGCGCTAAACACAGTGCTATACTGCCTCCAAAATGTGAATTTCTTTATCCCATGATAAAGATTAAGAAAACATAAGCTTTCCTGTCTAACCTTACATCTTTTGCCACATAGAATTGTTCAATTTTTCAGTATCCACTAAACATCTATTGAAACTAGACAATAGGTTCCAGTGTACAGTACCTTACAGAAACAATCCCACCCAGTACATTATAGAAATAATCCCACCCAGTACATTATAGAAACAATTCCACCCTCACTACCATGTGCTTTCAGCTTTGAAATGACAACTAGTTGACATACTGTAGGCATGTGAGTTGCATAATCGCTTGTTTTTTTCTAGACTTGATGCAGAAAATGCTTCACTCTACAACATCCTTATTTGCTCTTTTAGTGTGCTATAGTACTGTTGAGGGCCAATCATTGCACAATGCACATTTTGCAAGTTACAACATCAAGTACATGCAATTACTGAAGTATTTGTTAGAATGACTATTTCATTCAGTTTTCCCAAAACATAACTAATCACTGCTGCATACTGCCATCTAGTGACTAGAGGTTTAAAACAAGACCTTTTTTGAATTATCTCCTGCAAATCTTTTATTATCACAGTTCAAAACTACATTATTCTTAAAAAAACTTACTTGCAAAACCTGTATAAATACCTATGTAACTAAATTAGGCTTGGTAATCCCTTTGCATAAACAAAACAACATTTACGAATCCTTTGTCTACTGCTTTAAAAGCAAAGTTTTTATGCTGGCATGCTAGTTATATTCCAGTGAAAAAGTGTATTCTAAAAGTTACTGTAAAGTCATTGAAATGGCCATTAAAGATAAGGGCCATATATTAGAAAGCAGCCAATAGCACCCAGGGAAGACCAGTATAGCCTGTTGGAGATGTATTTGTAAATGCATAGCTTCTCATCCAGTGTGCACTGTACAGTATATATGAAAATAGAGCTGTGGTAGCACCACATAAAGTGTTGAAGTGCAGTACACCACAGTCCCTACTGGCACCAGACAAACAAGAGCAAAGGGAGCCTTTCCTTGATAACCAAGCTGTTTTGAATGCAAGCAGTTTGGTTTTCACACCACCCAAGCTGAACACAGCCAATTTGGTTTGACTCTCCTTCCACCCTTTTTTTAGGGCTGCAGGTGGGCAGAGCCCTGCAGTTGTCTTGCTAGGACTAGAAAAAAGGCAGCTTGTGAAAGCACAATCTCATGAGGTGACAAAAGTCCCCTGTGTGTCTGTGCACCACGGACCAGTACGCTCGCACTACTTTTTTATTTAAAGGCAGCACCTCCCAACTGCTTCCACAAGTGTTTTCTCATTGCAGCTAGAGGCTATGCTGCTCTTTGTCTCATCTGCTCCTTGCCTCCAGCTGCCTGATTGCTTCTCCCATTCATGTTTCTACCTTTCTCTGTGTCTACTGCTTGCACTGCGACCATTTGTGTCTTCTCACCTACTCCCTCTCCTTTCTACCCTTGTATTGCTTGCTCTACATCTGTTTGTCCTGTTCTCCCACTCCCTTAGTTGTTTGCTGCTCGGTGCTTGCCTTCCACCTGCCAGATCCCTCCTGCTTCTGTTTGCATCTCCATTCCCTCCTGCTCCATGGTGTTTCCCTCATCATCTGCCATTCACTTGAGGCTGCCTGTCCTTTCTTCCCCTGTGTTTGTGTCATCTCCCCTCCCGGTCCTGTCTCATACCTCTTTTGGGATTTCTTTTGTTCTTGGGGTGCGGTTCTTGTTTCGCTGGCAGCTTGTCGCTGCTGCTGGAGGTTCAGCTGCTCCATGTTTAAATAGGACTTGCAGACATGGATACACAGATGCACACACATCTGACTCCAGCTGTTTGACAATCCTGCCTATTTCATTATATGATATCTGAGATGTTTATTTTATGACCAGACTGGAAACTGGATTGCATAATGGCAGTGATTGAATTCATAGTACTAATGCTTGCTAAATAGAAGTCTATAGTTTTACAATGATAATTTCTCAGAGCAAAATCATATATCAGTTGCTAGCTCTAATGTATTATATTTGTGACAACAGTAAATCTAGTCTTTTAAGATCCAATTTTTTAGGAATCTCAGATTCTGGATTTGCATGCCAGAAACTATTTTGTAGCTAATCCTTATCACAGTAAAGGTAAGATCCTCACAGCATACTGACTCATTTATTTAACACATTGTATTTATGTTTACCACAAATCTTCATTCTGAGTAGGTTTGACCTCTATGATAGTTGACATTTTTAAGCAAGGTGACACGTACAGTATTACATTCTCCCTTGTGTAACACTTTAACTCTGTTTACAAAACATGCTTATTAATACAGCCTTGGGAGGTATTCTAATACATTGTAGCCATCTTAAAAACAAGCCTAATACAGTTATAAAATAGGTACATCTAACTTCTGCCATGTTCTTTTCCTTGAATCCCTAATGTTTAGGTCTTCAGTGGGTGGAGCCATGGAGATCTCTTGCTAAGAAAAAAGCAGACAGCTCATTCCTTCTGACAGAACATGTTGGAGTTGCAACATCACCATGAAGCCCTCCACTCACTGTCTGCATTGGGGTTGCCTGCATGTCATAACAAGGCACACACCACTGTGTCCAAAATGTCTGACAAACTGTATTGCACCTGTGCAACCACTAGCACATGCAGCACAGTCTGCCATCTTGGCCATGGCGGACTGTGCTGTATTCCTGTGACAGATGATTTTCTTTTTTTAATTAGCACATATCCCACCACCCAGCTCCTTCGTTACCCCCTCCCCTAAAACATTACGATGAGACTAAGGTGCCCAATCCCAGTGTCATGATCATGACTAGAACTGCTGATTTTTTTTATTATTATTCATATCTCTCTCGCCTGACCCTCCATCTCAGCACCCCCCACCTCACATCACCCCCAGAAATATTACAATGACATGGGGGTACCTAATCCCCATGCGGCATGATCATGGACAGAAACATTACAATGACACTGGAGGTGCCCAATCCACCAGTGTTGTGATCATGTTTGGGTGACCTTTTTTTACTGTTTTTTTCCTTTCCCACCCAACCCTTTCTCTCAACAGCCTCCATCCCACCCCCACAGAAACACAACAGTGACACTGAGAGTGTCCAATTCCAAAAGAAAACTGTCCATCAATGTCTTTTGCACCATTACTGTCCCCCACCTGTCCCTTCCACTCAGCAACCACCACCCCACAGCCCTCCCTGTGCCCTTACTTACCAATTGAGGGTCCAATGCTGCAATCCTCTCTGGACCACAGACACATCTTCACTCTTCAAAGTCGGACCACAAATGGAAGATACAGGTATGTAGTTAAATAAATTTCAATGGGGTTTCAAACTAAATTGCATACCTTGGACTTTTTCGCATATTTTGGGCCCAAATTTTCAACATGCCTTCTTTGGGACCCCACCTCATGAACAATCGAACTGTCATTAGGCAGATCTGTCCCAAAAGGTGATTTCATGATCCCTGCATGAAATCACCTTTTGGGCAGGAGTTGAATATTTTCTCTGCCCTTGTTCTTGAGGTGGAGTCATAAGAAGGATATGTTGCAAATTTGATGTTAAAATATTAAAAAACAATAAAGTTATGAGCCTACATTAATTTTTCAGAATGCAGGCTCAAAACCTTGGTAATTTTCAATATTTTTTCCCCAAATTTACAACATATTCATATATTTGCAGGGCCTCATGAATGTGACAGCTGTCATTTTTCAAATTCAGGCCAAAATGTTATTTTTTACATCCTGAAAGTTGATTCTGTGACCCCTCATGAAATCACCTTTTGTGCAGGAATTGAAAATGTTCTCACCCTTGTTCATGAGGTGGGGTCATAAGAAGGCTATGTTGAAAATTTGATGTAAAAATACTGAAAAACAACAAAGTTATAAGCCTACATTGATTTGTGAATGTAGGCTCTTAACTTAGTAATTTTAATATTGTCCCCAAATTCACAATATAACTATATCTTTACAGCACCCCATGAGTCTGACAGCAGTCATTTTTCAAATCCTATTTATGTTTTAATTTTTTTAATTACATCCTGCAGGGGTTTGTGGCCCCTGTTCGAAATCACCTTTCATTCAGGAGTTGAATTTTTTTCTCAGCCATTGTTCATGAAGTGGCATAATAAGAAGGCTGTGTTGAAAATTTGGTGTAAAAATATTAAAACAGTGTAAAGTGTTGCATCTACATTGATGTTTCCAACTGCAGACTCATAACTTTGATAATTTTCAATAATTTTACTACAGATTTATAACAAAGCCATTTCTTTACGGCACCCGTGAATGTGACAGCTGTCATTTTTCAACTCCTTCCCAAAATGTGTTTTGCTTCCTGAAAGTTGATTTTGCAGTCAGTCCTGTGCACAATCACCTTTAGGAGAGGGTTGAACATTTTCACAGTCCTTCTTCATAGGAAGGGTCACAACAAGGCTATACTGAATATTTCAGTGAAAATATTAAAACAAATATTCAATATTTTACCCCAAATTCCTCAGCTGCAGCCCTATCAGCTCTGGCCAGAATTTATTTTACTATTGCTATCACGCAGCTTGCATGGCTGTCATGTGATAAGTGTGGGAGGCTGAGGGAGTACTCAGAGAGTGCCTGAGCAGTGTGTACACTAGTCATTTATTCTGGTTTGCACAAGTGCAAGTCAGGATATATAAGGCGATTGCGTGGCTGCAGGGTACCATTCCAGATGGGCAGGTGGTGGGGAGGGCATATGAAACACTTAGCATTAGAGGGTACTTCCAGTGGCAGTGGTTGAAGAGGAAAGGAGGCACATAGTTTGAGCTACAGGCAGAAGGGAGGGAGAAAGGAAAAATGAAAAGAAAGTCAAAGAAGAAAAAAGAGAAACTTAAAGAAAGGGTCTGTGCTGCAGTCTGCTGATTAATGACCTGGAGCCAGACAGAAACAGTTTAATAAATCAAGTTACTCCCTTTAAATAAAAGCAATAATAAAGGCAAGTTGCATATTAAATAAAAATGACGCAATAAAGAAGAGAGTGAAAGAGAGAAACAGAAACAGTGTATGAGTCTGTGGGTGGGCCTGGAGCCAGTAAAAAAACTAAAGCTTGTGCAACATTAAATAAAGAAGAATTTAAGAAACAGTTTACAAAAAAGTAGATTAACTATGTGGTAGCTGAAGGAGACAGGCAGACAGTGGGCTCATTGCTTCAATTAAAACTGCCTTACTATACTGTACATTGCAAACCACCATTCCTCCTGCTGTTAAACCAGTTTTCTTAGTCTCTTGAACTTAACAAGCCTGTAGAAGCTCCCATGGCTAGCATTGTGCTGTGTAAGACAGTTAAGCCACTCAACCCCTTTTGCCACCCCCAAATAAATGACTAAGAAGGGGGATAACACCTTTTATAGGTACATTAGGGAATGAAGAAAGACCAAGGGAGTGAAACTGAGGCTTAAGAAAGAGGAGGGAATGTGTGCAGAGGGCGACAGTGAAAAAGCAGGGATACTAAATGAATACTTCTGCTCAGTATTCACAAAAGAAGAGGAGGGGGAGGTACCTAAACCAAACAATAGAAACACTCTGGATAAGGGGGTTGATACCAGTCCATTCACAGAAGAAAGGATTCTGAAAGAACTCTTAAAACCGAAAGTGGACAAAGCAATGGGGCCTGATGGAATTCTCCCCAGAATTCTAAAAGAACTAAGGAGAGAACTAGTGACACCACTGACTACCCTCTTTAACAAATCATGTGAGGATGGGGTGGTACCTGATTACTGGAGGAGGGCAGATGTGATTCCGCTTCACAAAAGTGGGAGCAAGCCAGAGGCAGGAAACTACAGACCTGTTAGTTTGACCTCAGTGCTAGGTAAAATGATGGAATCACTTCTGAAGGAAAGAATTGTTGAGTACCTAGAGGCCAGCAGGGCACAGGACCCAGGCAGCATGGATTCACAGTGGGAAGGTCATGTCAGATGAATCTAATAGATTTCTTTGACTGGATGACCAAAGTAGTAGACCAGAGAGCGGCTGTGGACATGGCCTACCTAGATTTTAGCATGGCATCTGACACAGTCCCACACAAAAGATTAATAAACAAGTTAGCCAGCCTTGGAGTTGGTCCCAAGGTGGTAGCCTGGGTAAAAAATTGGCTGAACAACAGGACAACGAGGGTAATAGTAAACAGAGTCCGCTCTGAAGAAAGCGGGGTTACTGATGGGGTACCACAGGGTTAAGTACTGGGATTGGTCCTCTTTAATGTCTTTATAAGTGACATTGCAGAGGGACTGGAAGGAAAAGTATGTCTCTTTACAGATGCCACAAAGATCTGCAACAGGGTTGATACACAAGGTGGGTTGAAAAGGATGAGAAGGTTTGGAGGAATGGTTAAATGTATGACAGCTTAGATTCAATGCAAAGAAGTGCAAAGTAATGCACCTGGGAAACAAAAACCCAGGGGAAGAGTACACAATGGGGGGGTGAGATACTAACAACAAAAAAAATGGAAAAGGACCTGGGGGTAGTCATATCAGATGACCTAAAGGTGGGCAAGCAATGTGAGAAGGCAGTAAGGAGGGTTGGAGGGATACTGGGATGCACAGGGAGAGGCATCACCAGTATAAAACAAGAAGCTGTTATCCCTCTGTACAGATAGTTGGTGAGACCCCATCTGGAGTACTGTGTGCAGTTCTGGAGACCCCATCTCTGCAAGGATATTGACAGGATGGAGGCTGTCCAGAGGAGGGCACCTAAAGTGGTGCAGGGTCTGCACCAGAAGCCATACGAAGAGAGAGCAAAGGAGCTTAATATGTATACTCTCGATGAAAGGAGGAAGGGGGGGGACATGATAGAAACTTACAAATACCTCAAGGGGATCAACAAAGTCCAAGAGGGTAGCATCTTTCAGAAAAAGGGATGTGCAAGAACAAGGGGGCACAATTTGAAGATAGAGGGGGGACAGCTCAGAGGTAATGCGAGGACGTATTTCTTCACAGAGAGGGTTGTAGATGCATGGAACAGCCTTCCTGAGGAGGTCATAGAGTCAAAAACAGTGGGGGAATTCAAGAATGCATGGGACAGACATAAGGCAATTCTAGTGGGGGGGTAGGAGGAAGTAGGCTGTTGGTTAATTAGTATCTGCAGCTTTTCCATTAGGTAAGGAAATGGGCAGACTAGGTGGGCCAAGCAGTCCTTATCTGCCATCAGATTCTATGTTTCTATGTTTCTATGTTTCTATTGTTTTAAAAAACTGAATGCAGAATCTGATTCTTTGGGTCCTGAATTGGTAAACACAACTGTTGGTGTTTACTGAGTGGCAATATTTTTTTAAACATTTGTTTGCCTCGATAACTGAAAACAAGATAGTGGCAGCATGAAAGAGCATTCCCCATTTGCAAAAGAAGATGACACTTTTGCAATCAGGAAATATAGTAGTCTTTCGCACAGTACATCTAACTTTTCCCTTAGGAAATAATGGGAAACTTTGGTATTTAATCACTTTTGAACTGATTAATATTTTTTCACCAAACCTTCAAAAAAACACATGCGCCACCCAAGCTCAATGTACCCTAAAAAATTCACACCAAAGGCCCAAGCCATTTCTGAGAAACAGCGTGACAATAAAGTTACATAAAAATAGTACTATTCATATTTTATTACAGCCCATATCTCAGCACTCACACATCTGACGGGAACAAAACTTGCCACAACAAGAGATCTTGGATCCCTAATGGATAATGCAAAATTACATGCAAATCACTTGAATGGCTGCAAAGTTATTGGGAATACGACAATTCTCTCCTGATATTTCACCCCCGACAGTTCGATCCTGTCTTTTCACTCCAGCGATGATCCGCTCCTATACACATTAACCCCAGAGAAAATTTGCTCCCACTCCTGCGAATCATGTACATGCCATTATATATAAATATAAGTTATATATCTTACCATATGGCCAGTCCTCCATGCCCTCGTCCAAGTAACAGGATGTGCAGCTTGATATAGTGCAGTACCACACTGGAAGTCCACAATGTAGTAGCACCTAGTAACCAGCAGGTTGTAGTAACCTTAGCAACCGTGCAAGCTTGGCGCTGAGCTGGGAGATCATTTTGTGAGTTCAAACTTAAAACATAACCTTTATTGTTATAAATATTAAAATATTAAAACCATGTCTCTAAATAGCTGGTCAATATTCAAAGGTAACCCGTGAAGTAGGCGCATGAAGAAGGGCGCCATCCATTACAGCGACACCTTCCCCGTGCAATCCACTAACGGTGACCGACAGGTAGGGCGGCTGAATGAGGGGGTGGGTGAACTAGGCGACAGGATGTCTCTATTCATACACGTGCAGGGGGGTGGGAAAGAGCATGGTGAATGTGGGCTGGGAGGGGGTGGAGAGGCTGTAGGGAGTGGCACTGCAGTTGCTGGTTGAGCTGCGTTGTGGCATCGGGGATTGGTTAATGGCTGGGGTGGCTGAATTACCTGGTCTGGGTCCGGGCACTGATGCGATTTTTATTGCGCCCGACCCAAACCTTTTATTTTACTAGTTCACCCCAACATGCACCCCGGACTTGAGAATCCTTAAGTTGGGTGGTGGAAGGTGAAGCCCCTTGCGAGTGGGGTGGGGTGCACAGCCCCACGAAAGTAATAAAATATGTCCTTGCACCATTGTGCTGGTCGCCAAGGTTGTCAGATGCGGAAAATGTTCCGCACTCTGACTGAGCAATAACAGTGATCGCTTTTAGGCATTCGCCGTTATCACATAGACCCATATTCAAAGCTATGGGCCATCCCTTGGAGAAACTCTTCTGTTGTTCAATCTGCACATTTCTCAAGTATGCATGCTAACCTTGCCACATTATCTCTGTACACTCTGCGAGAACATGCAGGGGGGTTGCCAGCAATTATTTGCTCTACCTCGGAATCTCGCTTTCTTTGCACACCCCATAGGCCATCAATGAATTTTCACACCATGGGATGTGACATGCATAGTATGCTCTGTATCCCACGGTGAAAGGCCTCGACAACATTGTTTGTCTTTGCTCTTCCATCTGATACACTTTCCGAGTGATTCCATATTTCTATAGGGAAGTGTGGTTGCCTGCGCCCTGTTCCTCTACATTTGCGTCTCCCAACCCAAATGTTGTCAACGTAGTCTATTAGAGGGACAAGCTCACTTAGGAATATATTTAGGCTCTCATCAGTAATCTCTTCAAAGCGGGCAACAATTTCATCAGTAGGGTAGAAAGCGAGTGCCGGGAGGTATTTACACTTAAGTGCATATTTAACAGCCAGGCCTTCTGTTTGAATTTTGTGATATATACATTGTGTGAAATGAAAAAAACAGCCAACGGGTTTTGCATGTGGGAACACAGAGTTTAGGGCAGAAGTGAATGCATGCTCAAAATCTGTCATGATAACATCTGGGGACAGGTTTGGATTTAGTACCTTAAGAACTGTTAACATTCGCTCATAGCATTCCCTGCTTTTTCCAGGTAGTAAAGCATAAATAGTGGATTGGACATTGCCATATCTCTCCCGCATTATAATGTATAATTGTTTGAATAAAGGTGGTGCCACACTAATGGTTCCATCAGCATACCAGAATTTACACCTCTCTAGGAACTTAAGGTTATTATGCATACCAAAACTCAATATTCTGTTGTTCCCAGGGCAGCTATCGTGTAATAAAAACTGAACACCTTCACCACCAGAGTCAGACAAGTAGGTAGTGTACATATCTGGAATCTGCAAGTCACATAAGTCCTTCGGATTAGGGGGTGCCCCATGTACTCTCACCCTTTGAATAGTGCGTTTTAAATTTTTGTCTATTATTTTTCCCTGTGATGCAAGTGATACATTTTCTTTTGCATGTAGCAGTACTTGAGTTGTTGTATCCTGAGTTGTGGTAGCCTGTTTTTTTGCAGTGCTCACTGCTTTGTGTTTCTCAACTGTGGTCAGATCAGGTGCACGAGTATGTTGGGAAAACTATGTATTATTGCTGGATTGTCACAAGACAGTGTGTGAACATGGGCATTGCATAGCTTCTGCCTTTTGACCACTAATTCACACTGCCATATCTCCTTATCCTGATGACCTTTCTTATGAAAGGTATATATATATAAATATATACATAGTTCTGGTCATCAACCAGTTTTTTCTTGGACCGCTCCAAGAGAACAAAACGACCAGTCATTGTGGCTACTAAAGGAATGTGATTGTGGGCAAAAAAAAGGCTTCATTATAATATGACTTGAGAGCCAATCACAAGTTCATGTCATGTAAGCTAATCACATACTGACAGGTCGGCAAATAATGTCATAATTTAGTCAGTTAATAAAACTTAAGAAAATCATATTTTTTTCAGAATGTATTGTACACCAGGAGCTAAATGACTCGGGGGCAAGTTTGTGAGGGTGCGAGGGGTCGTTGGAGTGTACTGTCGGGAGTGAATTGTCAGGGGGTGAAATCTCAGGAGCAGATTGTCATGTGCCCAAAGTTATTAAAGTGCACAATTTCAGATTTAACATAGAAGTGTTGAACCCTAACTAAAGCGGCATGACTGTGCCCCCTTATTAATATATATATATATATATATATATATAAAATACAAATTCACACATACCCCCATAATGCATAGGCAAGAGTTACCCCAAAGGGCATTGGCGGGGAAGCCAAGTTTCAAAGAAATCCAAAATCACGCACACCCCCATAATGCAAAGCATCATGGGCCATATATGCAAATCACCACAAAATATGCTGGTTCAACTTTAAGAATAACTGCATGGTGCCAAAAGACCTCTCATGCAGTCTGCAAAGGGTACCAACAGAACACACAGACATGTGTTTTGTCATACCAGGAATCATCAGTGTGCCTCATCTCTATGAAACCCCATCGGAATGAACCAGCTACCCTAAGTTGGTCTATCTGGGTTGGGTTGCAATGAGTCCCCCCAAAAAAGAAAAGACAAGATAAAAGACAAAAAAACTTAGGGTGCAAGCACTGAGGCAAAGGTTACCCCAAAGGGCATTGGTCGGGAAGCCAAGTTTCAAAGAAATACAAAATCACATATACTCCCATAATGTAAAGCCTCATCGGCCGTTTATGCAAATCCCCACAAAATATTATGCTTGTTCAACTTTAAGCAGAAGTGCGTGGTGCCGAAAGGCCTTTCACACAGTCTGCAAGGGGTGACAACAGAAGACACAGACACGTGTTTTATCCTACCAGGATTCATCAGTGTGCCTCATCTCTATGACACCATAGTGGGAGGAACCAGCTACTCTAAGTTGGTCTATCTTGGTTGGATTGTAGTGAGTTCAATAAAACCAAAAAAACAAGATAAAAGACAAAGAACCTTAGCGCTCAAGCACTGAGGCAAGGGTTACCCCAAAGGGCATTGGCCAGGAAGCCAAGTTTCAAAGAAATACAAAATCACACATACCCCCATAATGCAAATCACCACAAAATATTATGCTGGTTCAACTTGAAGCAGATTTGCAGGGTACCAAAAGGCCTCTCACACAGTCTGCAAAAGGTGCCAACAGAAAACACTGAGGTTCTTTGTCTATATATATATAGATATAGATATATGTATATACTGTATCTATCTATGTGTGTGTGTGTGTGTGTGTATATATATATATATATATATATATATATATAGTTATTACAAAAAAAAAAACGTTAATGCATGAGTTAAAGCGAAAAAGGTAGGTAAATGCGGTGTTAGTATTTCCTGCCCTTACAGGCAGCAACAGATGTGAGGTGTACTTTGGGGTTGTCAACCTTAACACTCACCCCATTCCACAAGTAAATAAGCTAAGATGGGTGCAGTATATGAGAATGGGGTGAGCGTTAGGGTTGACAACCCCAAAGCACACCCCGCATCCGTTGCTGCCTGTAGGGTATGGGTGGGGTGTTAGGGTTGGAAACTCTTATGCCATATTTCCCTAGTTTTGTCACTTCAACCCTAACTATTGCATTATCGAGGTTTTTTGCAATTAATTTCCTTACTTTTAGAGATAGTATAATAGCATCCTGGTTTGCCTGTGGGAGAGCAGGGCCCACCAGACCCTGCACTCCCATCCATCCATACTTTTCCTGATAGTGTAATCACATCATTATTTGCCTGTCAGACCACAAGGCCTGGAGAGCCTTACCCTCCCATCCGTCAACAAATGTGTATATGTATGCTGCTGTGGAAGTGGTAAGTCGTCCGGGCCCTGCCCTTCCAGTTTTTGGAAAAATGCACCCAAATTGTCACCATAGCCTTCTTATTAGCCCACCTCATGAACCCGGTACTGAAAATTTCCAAATCCCCACCAAATTGTGATTTTGCACCAGCACAACATCATGCCATGCCATGTGCAAAAAGAAAGTTTGGCCAGGATTTGAAAAATGACAGCTGTCAAGTTCATTAGGTGGTGTAGAAATATGTCTGTGTTGAAAATTTGTGGTGAACATATTTAAAATTACCAGAGTTATGAGTAAGCATAGCAAAATTCCAATGCATGTACATAATTTTGGCATTTTTTTAACTATTTTGACCCCAAGTTTTTAACACAGCCTTCTTATTACCCCACCTCATGAACAAGGGCAGTTATATTTTTCAAATCCCACCCAAAAGGTGATTTCTCCAAGCAACCATGAAATCACATTTTGGGCTAGATTTGCGGAATCCCACTGACATTGCTCATGAAGTAGTAGGGTCCCAAAAAGCCTATGCTAAAAATCTGGGCAAAAATATGCAGAAATGGCCATATTATGAATCAAACTTGAAAACCACCTTGAAATACATTGAACTGCATTTAACTTAGTTTTTCCATCTTGCAGTCGCTGGATCCAGCAGCAAGACTTGTCTGTTCAGAGAGTGGATCTTCACAGTGGGACCATTTCAGGTGAGTGAGGGTGTGTGGGGGGGTCTGGGGGTGCAGGTTGGTGGCTGCACAGTGGGAGGTCGTGTGGGGGAGCAGGTGCAGATCAGCGGTTGATTTTTTTTAATAGATTTAAAATAAACAAATAAATAAATAAAAGACACTGAGGGTTTTCTTATTTTCAGCATGCAAAGGACCTGGGAGGGTGGGGGATTACCACTGGACACCAGGGCAATAACAAAAAGCAGCAACAGACACTAAAGGGTGGGAGAGCACCTCTAGATACCAGTGATAAAGTTAAATGTTACAGGGTTGCACACGGAAGGGCGAAGGGTGCCACTGGGCACCAGGGATAACAAAAATATCTATGTGAAGGGAAATAAGAGGGTGGGAGGTGCCACTAGACATCAGGGATACATTTAAAATATTTACAGGAACCGGGTCAGAACTTGATTGTGGGGGGTACCACCGGACACCTGGGAAAATCACAACAAAAATCACAGGAAAATGTGGAAAAGAATCCTTTTTCACAGCAGAAAATACTTTGCTCTATTAAATGAAAAAGAATTAGTTGACATGAACCAGGAACTGGAAAAAAATAAGTGTGAAATTCATTTGTTTGTGCCAAGGGATCCTTTTTATTTTAACAAAACTATCAAATGAAAAAGGATCCTTTGGCATGAAAAAGGAGTTTGGACTTAGTTTTTACACAATTTTTATTCATGCAAAGAGATCTTTTTTGGTGAACCTTTGTTGTTCAAGCAAAAAAGGATTCCGTGGCGGAAAAAAGGATGCCAGACTTACTTTTTTTCTGATTCTTTTTTTTTTTTTTGCCAAGGGATCCTTTTTGTTAAGTCCTTTTTTGCTTAAACGAAAAAGGATCACGTGTCATGTAAAAGGATTTTGGACATTGTTTCTTCCATAATCCTTTTTTGTGAGACATGATCCTTTTTCATTAGAATGAAAAAGGATTCACAAAAAAGGATATTAGTGAGTCACGAAAAAGGGTTTTAAATTAAAAAACAAACATTTCAGAGTAATTTTTCCTGCAAATACGTGCAGAATCCACGGAATGGAGTCCCAGTGAGGAAGATACATTTTTTAGTGCATGTCTGCAAGATACTGTATCATTTTGGGGAGTTTTGACAATTAAAAAAAACAACAAGATAGCAGAAAATGAAAAAGGAATTTTTTCTCATGAAAAAGGATTGAGCCTCAGGGAAAAAAATCCTTATTCATTTGAAAACATTATATTTTTGCTCCAGGAAGCTATCTAGGAGAGTGAATTCCTATTGAAAATAATAGAAACTTTTAAAATGCAATATCTTGGGAATGGATTCATATTATTTCACCAAACAAGCGAAAAGCACTTCTGTGACCCAAGCCCTTTCTGTGCTAAACATTTCAGACCAAAATTCCAAACTGTCTGGGTGCAAGGCAATGAAAAAAAAATCAGTGAAAAATGGTGACTTCTAAGGTTTTCACGCTATCTTGATCTCGGAACCCACACATTGGACTGCAACAAAATCTGGCATGTCAAGACATCTAACCCATGAGACCATGCAACATTTTGTACAAATCCATTAAACAGCTGCAGAGTTATAAAAGTGCAACATTTGGGGTTTAACATAGAAAGTCCTGCTCAACCCTAACTATAGAGGTGCTACCACACCCCTATAATATGAATATTATAGTGGTGCAGTAGCGCCACTGTAGTTAGGGTTGAGTAGGCACTTTAATGTTAGACCCCAATTTTTGCACTTCAATAACTTTTCAACCATTCAATGGATTTGCACAAAATTTTGCATGTGTGGTCTTACGGGGTAGATCTCTTGATGTGACATACTTTCTTCTAGTCAGAAGTGCAGATTCTGAAATGCAGATAGCAAAAAAATGCAGAAAATTGTCATTTTTTGCTGATTTTTTGCCATCACATAGCACCCAGACGGTTTGTTATTTTGGTTTGTCATTTTTAGGGTGGAAAGGGTTTGGCCCACTGAAGTGGCTTTCTCTGGTTGGGTGAACAAATATTAATCTTGTCTAAAGGTATTACGTTTTATAAATTAAGTTTCTGAGCATGCTCAGTCAGCACTTAAAAATAGTTGTAAAAATTATTATTCATGAGCTATTAGGTGACTCTAGGCATCCAAGCCAAGATGCCGAAAGTCACCTTATAGATCATGACTAATAATGACTGTATTTGCATGCCCATTTTTACAGCTGCTGGATAGGAGTCCTGCAGATGTCTTTCTATCATTTGGGAAAACAAGGTACTTCAGACTCCTTCCGAAGCACAATTTTGGAATTGAATCACGATCTTTTCACTCTCTGAAATCACTACACTTGCAGGAAGGGGAGAGAAAGGGTTCCTTTCCTACATATGGAATTCTGCTGCCAGCTTAAATTACAATCAGTGGAGTGTTAATAGCACAGGCAGCTTGTTTTAGTATGAAAGAACTCCTAAATCCTCTTTTTACACATTTTATCTAAACAATGTCCTTTTGGCAGGGATGTAGTGCTCCCATACATCTTAAAGTCTTCAATGATTTTGTTTTTATGTAGGTCTCCTGGCAGCAGTCTTAAATCAGCAACTGAACAGTCCTGAAGCACAGCTGTAAGGGAACTTTGTTTTATCTCTCTGCTGAATTCCTTCACAGAGGAGCACAAGGTGATTTGAGATCAGATTTCAGCTTGTGGCAGTGAGGTCACTGGGCTAGGACAGGCAGAAAATCATTGTGATGAGCCTCCAATTGAGTAATACAGGCAATCTCATTTTTTAGTACATCTGTTTGCTTATTAAGTTAAAATTACTTTCCCTACTAAGGTAAGTAAATAGCATGTAACACTCTGTCCATGTTTTGTATTGACAACTCTGTGAAAGAATTTTGGTTGTTACACTTTATTTACATTAGTAAGGAGTTTATTTGGAAATATTACTTGATTGATAATCAAGTGACAATTTTATTGGTGCCTGTGTCTAATGATTATCTTCCCTCTGAGACTTGCAAGGTACTATAAGCACGAGTCTCCTCTATTTAGTACTATATTCAAACATGTAAACAGTAAGATAGGTAACTATGATGTTAAACTGGGATTACACTTAGCTGATACCTGCCCTATGGTGGTGCCTAATTATGCACTTGTAATAGCACAGATCCTGGAGTTAAATGCGCTGCTCTGCATCAACTTGTCATATTGTCTCCTACGTATCTACTTGAGTGATAGTTTTCTGTTTGTATTAAATGAAGCATTTGGCTGACATGATAATGCTACAGTATGTATGTTTTGCTGTCCAAAAACAAGCATAAGTCAATGCCAAACAGGTTTGCTTTCATTATGCTACACGTTAGAACAACAGTGTCTCATGGCTATAGGCAGGCCTTTCTTATCCCCATGAGTCATTGTTTCAAAGACTTTGGGTTCCATTGGGCTAAGGAGTATAGGCCCCATGTTCAGAGCTGGCCATGTGCGGTCTATGGCAGTTTGAGCACAACCTGCCTGGGCAGCAATATTTAGATAATTAGCTCACTGCAACTGGAGTGTGGAAACTGTCTAAATATGGGGGCATGTCAATATAGTGCATAGTGACTTTGCCCTATGTTGACGTAGGCCCGAACTGAATATTGCCGACAGGAGTGCAGTGGAAGTAGTACAGATCAACTGGGATCACGGCAGGGCTCCTGTGGGACGTATTTTAGCCATAACATGCTAATGACCCCTTTAGGCATTGAAGGCGATATGGCCCATTTGCATGCCCATTAAGGGCCCATTAACATGTGTATTACCCCCCATTCTGTATCTGTCTTACATATTCCTTGTGGTCTAGTGGTCCCCCACCCCCCATTCACCTGTCCTGTAGCTGTCTCAAATATTCCTGCACATCCTATCAGTCTTGTGGTCTCCCATCCCCCTGATCACCTTTCCTGTAGCTGTCTCAAATATTCATAGTGGTGTGGTGGCTCCTGCACCCCCAGTTGAGCATCCTGTAGCTGTCTTGGATATTTCTGGTAGTGTATTGGTCTCCTCCCTCCCATAAGGGCATCTGATTCTTCTTCAACCCACCTGCTTAGACCACATCCCCCCACCCCCAGGTTATCTAAGCTGAAGTACAGCAATAGTAACAGTGACCTATGCAGCCCTCTGCTCACCACCTTGACCAACCACCATCTGACTGCTAGTGAGTGGTCATGAGTATAGTAGACACAGGTGCTTGTACAATACTTGTGATTGCTCAGAGACTGTCAGATTTAAACCAGTTGAGGAAGTAAGCAGAGGGCTATGCCAGTCATCACTATTGCTGCAGTTTGCATTATGTGACCAGTGCTGGGGAAGTGCCTGAGATGATGAGTAAGGAGAGGGTCAGATGCCCTTATATGGGGACCACTTGACTACCAGGAACATACCAGAGAGCAACAAGACAGGTGATCTGGATGCTTTTACAATGTATATTCCCAGGTCAGATCAGTTTACATGCAACATCTGCTTTTCAGTGAGGTTCTGCTATAGGGTCCTGCTTTTACAGTTTTACAATATTTTTTCTCAGGATAGTCCAGATGAGTTGTGTATCTTGTTTACAATGGGGTTCTGTTTGACCCAGTTTTTACGCTGCATTTACCTTGGATAGTACAGCAGAGATGCAAGATCTTTTTTTTTTTCAGTATGGTCCTCCTTTTATCCATTTTTATAATGCATTTACCCAGGAAAGCCCATGTGAGAGGTAATTTCTCATTTTCAGTGGGGTCCAGCTTTTACTATGCATTTTTCCAGGATAGAGCAGTATAGTGGACTTATTTATTTAATTAATATATTTAATGTGGCAAAGCAGTAGTGCATGTTTAAATGTCTTCTTCATGAAGTATTAGTGACTCAATAACCTGGCAGTGATAACAATGTTCTTGTCTTGAAGTTGGCACATTGTTCGTGTGAAAAATAGATTTACAATCTGGGGAATGTCCTGCAGAAATCCTGTAACCCAGTGAGGGGCTAACTGTACCTGTATGACTGGAGGTACGGCTGGTACTATGTGGAGTGTGAACAGGGAGTAGCCGACTAGTTGGGCCATGTGAGCCTGTGAGGGATTAATTCTTACAAGTCGGGAGTCAGGACTTGGTTGGGACTGAGTGAGTTAGACGATCAGTGACAAGAAAATAATATGAATTAATAATCAGCCTGGCTTTATCATAAAAGGAGCAGTGAGGTAAGTGTGCTGTTCTGAAGTAGTAATTTTGTTTGTACTGAATGGCCTTATCTGATGGTGAGGGACTGGGCTGTGTCCAGTGACTTAAGTGATCTCTCTTCCCCCAAGCTTGCCCCTTGCCACCTACCTCCCATCCCCCCAACTGTGAGCGAGCATGAAACCCATGAAGTGAAGGCCACATGCATTTGATGGTATATGGCAGTTCTTCAGCATTAAAGCCTGTGCTACATTTGGATGAGGCATTAGGGCATATGCGATTTTTGGCTTTGGTGTCTGGAATGACATCTGAGTGGGTGTTTAAGGTGGGATGAGCCTAATACTGGCATTGCCACTGCTCTTGCCATGTGACTGGGCTGTATAGATGTCATAGAATGTGCTTGGCATTAGGTCATCATCTGTTACAGCTGGCTGTGCACCCCTGCAGGTTGGCTGTCATGTGTGGATTATGCTGGAGTGCTTGATGGTGTTGTGGTTCTGGTGCATGACATATGGGGAGTTGGGGTTGGCTGCCATGTACTGAATATGAATGGGAAACATCATCCTGCTATAGAGCAGTGATAATTATGAACATGATAATTATGAACATGCCATTGTCCAAGGTCTCACACAGGTTGCAGAACCCTTGCTGCATATCAAGTCTGTGGGCTGAGATGTCAATGTATATGCCCTGTATTTCATGCAGCTGTCCCTGCTGAGCCTTATCCTCCCCTGTTCCAATCGTTTCAGTTCAGGGTACATTCACATAATGTATTCATGGCCTTGTATACATCCTGTGTTAATATTGGGCCTTGAAGGACCCTTCAGTGGGTCCTGTATATCAGTTTGAGTCTCTGGCATGGATGATTTATGTACTTGGGTACCCTTATGAATTCCTGTGGCTCACTATCCCATCATTCACCTGTCCAGGCACTATTGCCTGACAGATACAGTGTCCTGACAGTGATTATGCTGACGTTGCAATACCCAAAGGGGTAGTGGATGTGATGGAATGCTATCTTACCCCTTCTGCAGTATGGGAAAGGATGGCTGGATGGGGCTGCTGACTGAGCTGCTCCCGGTGGTGTGGAGGGGTAAACCACTGGTAGCTCAGCCAGCGTGCTCTGTGTGACCCATGTTCTGGTCTGGGTAACGTCATTTTGCACACTGCATCCCCATAACTACTTAATATTTTACTCTGGAGTCTGCGAAGTTAGATATTTAAATTACAGAGGGTGTGGGGCACAGCCCCCCATATGGGGGATCCGGGGGGCAAAGCCCCCTAATTGTACACTTGTTTCATTGTGGGATGCCCAAAACTGTAGTATCGGGCATCCAGTCTGTTTGGGGCTGTGGATTTCGTGCCAATTAACTCAGTATGCTGAGCATTGGCATATCAAGTTTAGGGATAACATAGTATATCCATGTACATGTCTGCTATGTGACAGACACATGCCCCTCCAGGCTGTTTTTTTGTGTGCTTTCTCACTGCCTTGTATGGCTGACTGTGTGGTGCAGTGTTGGGGTGGGGGGCAGAGTCTTCTGTTCAGGTTGCAAGGTAACAAGTGCAATGCCTGCTGCAGTGATAGCTGACTGTACTCAACAGACGTGATATATAGTTGGATGTTTGAAAGGTGGCTGGGGTGGGATTTTTTGCTTTAGTTTTGACAATTTTTTTTAAAGAAAATAACAAGTATTTGTCAATGCCAAATGTTTGCTTGCTGGTATTGGCATTCGTAGTGCAGGCGTTAGAGAGATGCACTATAGGAATGGCAGTAAAGTATTAAACTAATGCCAACCCCCACCCCCACCCTGCAGAGACTGACAGGCACTTGGGGGTGTGCCTTTGGGTCATTGGCCATAACACTCATGCCATTCTACCTCACTTCACCCTGCGGACACTGACAAGTGTTGCAATGTGCCTTGGGGTCTTCAGCCCTTACACTCACCCATTCCATAAGGAAATAAGCTGAGATGGGGGCAGTAGAGGAGAATGGGGTGAATGTTAGGACTGAAGACCCCAAGGCACACCTCAATGCCTGTCGCTGGCTGCAGGGTGGGGTGGAATGGCGTGAGCATTACAGTCGATGACTCCAAGTCACCCCCCTGACACCTGTCAGTCTCTACAGAGTGGGTCATTATGGTTGAAAACCCTAATGCCCTGGGCGTTTGTTGGTATTTTTGCTTCAAATTTTTAATATGTGCTTTTTGGGACCCCACCTCATGAACAGTGGCACTATCATTTTGTTACTCAATCCCGAAATGTGATTTTGCACAGAGGCTGTGCCATTCAGTGCCACAGGAGTGAAAACACATTTTGGGCAGGATGTGAAAAATGACAGCTGTACTGTTCATGAGGAGGTATGAAAAAATGGTGATGTTGAAAACCTGGAGTGAAAATATGAAAAACTGGTGAAGTTACGAGCGTACATAGAAACTGTGCAAAGCACGCCTGTAACGCAATAATATTTTTTGGAATTTTTTCACCAAATTTTCAACATGGGCATTTTGGGACTGCCCCTCATGATTTTGTTAATCTATCCTGAAAGTTGATTTCCCACATTGACCGTGTCATTCTGCGCCACAGGTGCAAAAACACATTTTGGACAGGATGTGAAAAATGACAGCTGTACTGTTAATAAGGAGGTGTGAAAATGGCAATGTTGAAATCTGGAGTGAAAATATTAAAAATTGGTGAAGTTATGAGTGTGCATAGAAACTGTGCAACGCACACTCATAACACAATCATTTTTTGGATTTTTTTTCACAAAATTTGCAAAATGTTTTTTTGGGACCCCACCTTATGATCAGTGGCACTGTCATTTCGTTAATCAGTTCTGAAAGGTGATTCTGTGCAGCAACCACAAATCACCTTTCAGGACTAAGTAACCAAATGACAGTGTTCATGTGGTGGGATCCCAAGAACCCCATGTTGAAAATTTGGGGTCAAAATTCCAAACAATGTCTGAGATGTCAACTTAAGTTGAAACCCCCCTTTGACCCCCATTATACAGCCTACCGTCATTTCTTCAGTTTGCCAGTCGGCTTTTAAGAGTGCAGATGTGTCCCGGTCCATAGAAGATCACTGCTGCCAACCTCCAGAGGTAAGTATGGGGTAAGGGGTGCAGGAAGAGTGAGTCCACAGGGTGGGTGGGGGTGGGGAGGAGGGAATGGGGAGAAGGTGAGGGACTGTTTTCTTTTTACAGGAAACACAGACTTTGGGGATGGTTTTCTTTATTTTACAGGTTATCAAAAATATTTTGTCATACTGGGGTGGGCTCCCAGTGTGCCACAATAGAGTGTGTGTGTGTCTGTGTGTGTGGGGGGGCATGCTGACACAGGGATTGGGCATCCCGATGTTGGCACTTGAAATATTCAGGTGGGTGGGGGGGTCATCTGACACCGGGAGTGGGCATCCCAGTGTTGGAAACATAAATCAAAAATTATTTGGGCACACTGGGGTGGGCTCCCAGTGTGTCACATTAATGGTGGGGGGAGGGGGGATACATACCAACACAGGGATTGGGCATCCCAATGCCAGCTTTCCAGGCAGTGTGTGGTGGGTGGCAGGAGCCACCAATGTGGAAAGCTGCACCACAGCTCATTTATTTATTTATTGAAATGGTTCACCAGGAAAGGCACACAGAACAAACAAGGTGCTCAGTGGCAGGAGCTGACAAGAACTGTAACTCCAGCCATGCGCATTACTGTGCACTGTAATATGCATGGCCAGAGTCTTGTTAGCTGCTGCCAACAGAGAGAAGGTATGTCTGTGCACCTGGTTGCAGGGAAGGGGGAAGATCCCACTGCAATGAGGAAACTGTCCCTCATTGCAGAGGCAGATTTCTTTCAAGTGTGGTCCTCTCCCTCAAACCGCTGTCATAGACAGCTCACTGATTCATTGGTGCTTGAGGGACGAGCCCCATAAAGCATCAACTCATAACCTTCCCTGATTGGAGTGGCACTTTTCTTTCAAGTGAAGACTGCTTCTCTTAACTGCAGTCATAGACAGCTTGCCAATTCATTGGTGCCTGAGGGATGAGCCCATAAAGTGTCAACTGCATTGGGCAGAAACACACACTTCTAAAATGTGGTACTGTCCCAAGATGTTTCTTGTGCATGTGCAGCATGCATGCAAGCAAACATAAAAAGTATTTTAATAGTGATATTGATTGTTTGTAACAAGCTAAAGATGGCTTTAAAATTTATTGATTTATGTATTGAAATTTCGGTATTAACCTTTGAACTGGGAGCTCATTTACAAAGGTTCAACATCATACAAGCAAAGACAGAAAGAACATGGGTACAGGTAGTGAATGAACATTTATTACAATAAAGGTGCAAGTTACAGAGCACAAAAACATAGGAATGGTATAAATCCAATGTTACAGAGTTCAGCTTATTACATTCAGGTAAACATAGTGGTCAACAATAAGGAGGCAGCCAGAAAACAGGCTTTGTCTGGAGTGGTGGTGCGGAGGGAATGGGGAGGACAGAGGGTGAGGTAGGTGGGAGAAGGGTGAGGGGAGAGGTTGGTGGAGGCATGGGAGAGGTGAGTAAGTATGTAAAAATGTGTTTCTTTAAGTCGCCCTTCCTGAGCTCAGAGCGCCTTTACAAAATTTCACATACAGCATTAAAACCACAGTAATAAATAACATCTTATCCATAGCAGAATTTATGTTTCCGAAAATTCTTGATTAAATAGGAAGGTCTTCAGAGCTTTTTTAAACCCCTCCACAGTCAGGCAATTACGTGTCTGGTGAGGACAGGTAAGAGGTAGGAATGGGGGATAGAGTGGGCATGGGGTGGTAAATGCAGAGAGTTTGGAGGCTATGCATGGAGGGAGATGGATAGCGGGAGAAGGAGAGAGGCAACATGAAGGCATGCAGTTAGCGGTGGCAGTCACAGTTGCTCAGAAAGGTAAGGTGTTGCAGGAGCAATCTCTTAAATGACCCAAATTTGGGTTCACTGGCTATGTTGGGGGGAGATCATTAAACCACTGGGAGGCACAGTAAGCAAAGGATGGCTGTGCTTGAGAGGTCCAGAAGAATGGGATTTTCAGTCATTGCATAGACATACCTCTAGTTCGGTGGGGTTGGCCACTGGGGTTAGCAGGTTCTGGAGTGAAGGTGGGGTTAAGCCTAGGCTTGTTTTTTTTTCCGAGGAGACAGACATGGTATAAATCCTGCCATGGAGGGTAAGCCAGTTGGTTTGTGTATAGAGGTCATAGGTGTGGGCAAGTCTTTCAACCCCCAGAGTGAGCCTGCATGCTTTATTTAGGGCCCTGTTGATTCCTTTTTGGGTGGTGTCAGAGGCTGCCCCATACACAGCAAGGCTATAGTTTAAGATGGAAAGGATGGCGCTTCTGACTGACAGTAAAAGCGCATCAGGATCCTGCTGTTGCAATCCCTATAGATGAGACCAATTCTGATATTGACAGCCTTGATGATAATATCAACGTGCTGTGTGTAGGACAATGAACTATCCAGGGTTACACCTAGGTGTTTAAAGGCAGATACTTGCTGTAGTGGAGTTTGTGTGCTGGTTAGTATTGTCAATTGATATGACTTGTGTTTGCTGTGAGTGTTCGTGTATAACATGACCTTGGTTTTTTTGTAGTTCAACAGTAGTTTGTTTTTAGCAAACCAGTCCTCAACAGCAGAAAAGTCCCTTTGGAGTTGTGCTTCTAACTGGTGTGGGTCACAAATTTTGGAAAACAATAATGGCATCAGCAGCATATAAAAGTATTTGTTCTGTACAGACTAGAGGAAGGTGGTTAAGGAAGAGGCTGAATAGCAGGGAGCCTAGGATCAACCCTTGTGGCACTGCCATACACATCTGCATGCTGTTAGAAAGGGTGTTGATAGTATTTACCTTTTATGATCGGTCGCCGAGGTAGCTTTTGAACCGTCCCACTGCATCCATTGACAGGCCAGTGGATTGGAATGTATTTAGCAGAGTGGTAGGAGTGACTGTATCAAATGCTTTTGTGAGGTCAATGTAAACTGACCCCACTAGTTGGCTATTATCTAGAGCCCCATGGAGAAAGCCAGTGTATTCCAGTAGTGCCGTAGTGGTGCAACCAAATAGTCTCAACATGACCCTCTAAATGCACCAGAATGCATCTAAATCTTGACAACTTCTGGGGCCTAGGTGGCTCCCAGACCCCTGGCCTGTGGTGGCTTGGGGACATCATAGTTCATGTAGACCACACACTTCTAAATTTAGTATGACACCACTGCCTGTTGATCAGAACTGAGTTTGTAATGAGATTCCATTGCTCCAGCAGAGATTCATATTACACTTCTCTCTCTCTCTCTCTCTCTTCCAACTGTGTGTGTCTGGCAGTGTACAGTGATTTACTGCTGTCTGTAGGGTTTGTTAACCCTTTCAGGATCGATCTAAGACTAAACGATAAACAGAGCTTTACCATTCCTCCCCCCTCTCTCTCTCTCTCTCTCTCTCCAGGAACCAGACTTATACAGGGAAATGCTAAAAGGTGAAACTGACCAAATGTGATAACTTACTTGACTGTTTTGTAAACTTAGACCTTTAAATTATTTCCTGGCCTTTTACAAATAAAGCTTACTATGTGCACTGAATGAAGGCTGATGGTTAGGATAAAAAAATTATATATTTCAGAAATCACTGACTGTAACCTACAGAATATTTATGTAAGATTCATCACTGTTAGGCTTAATGGAGTGCATAGTACTATACGGCACAGGTATTTAATTTGTTTTGTTTTTAGTTTCATTTAATCCTCAAGCGTACATCTCCTTACCCTTCCCCCTAACAACCACCACAAACATTTGTATCTAAACTTGCCCTGTAAACCAATTGCTCAAGTGCAAAACTGTAACAGCTGTGTGCCTTATCCATTTGAATCACATAATCTGTCAATCTGTCATACATAGAAATGTAGCCCTTTCTCCAATGCCTAGGGGTATGGATGGAATATGTCCCTGGGAAGGGGGTGCCCACAGCAGCAGAAACACTTCTAGTGTCCATGTTATCCAGGCCCAGATGTCACACACCGCGGGTCCCTTTTCTTCGCTGGTGCTGGAAGAAAACAACACATTGATTAAGCAATAAAGCATGACAAGGTGTGGGTTATGCTAGGATTTACCCATGGGTGGTGTGGTTTGGTCATGAGGCCAGAAGCCGAGTGGTCATACCAGGTCAGCTGTGGGTAAATTCCAGCGTAACCCACACCCTGGAGTGGTTTGTTGTGATTATACAATGGGCCCTTTCACTTTTTCTAACAAAAAATTAAAGAAGAATGTAGTTGTTTGGTACCTTAAACCATTTTTATTTATCTTATTATTGCACCAGAAAAAATAGTTCCCAGTTGTTAGGTAGGTCCCAGAGGTTCTTGTTAGATAAAATTATGTCCCCCCCCCCGCAACTGAGAGAGTGATGTTTACAGCAAGAGAGAATGCTGTGATGTTTGTTGAAGATAGAGCCTGCTAGTCCTGATTTATTTGTCTAAAGACAGCATGCAAGTCAACTAGGTGTTCAAATGTCTGAATCACACAGAATGGTGCAAGCTTTTAGCAGGGCTGCTGTTAGTGAGCATGTGGTTCAGGTTGAATGGGTTTTGTGGTAGGGACTGGGAGGAAGTAATTGTTGGGCTCCATTGGTTCTTTCTTTTAAGAGACAAGCACTCTGGCATTCTTTGTGGGGGATACCGGGGGATTTGTAAAAGGAGTGTTGAATATTTGTGTACTCCAGGTGGCAGCCAGGGATCTCATCAGCAACTTGTGAGAGGGACTGGGTGTGAACATTCATGGAAGACAGACTGGTAAACTTTCTATAAGGTAAAGTAGGTTTGGGCTTGTGGTTAAGAATTTTAAAGATATGTGGCTGCAGTTGTGATGCTCGTAGAAGGGCTGACAAAGGAGTACATTTTTGATTGTGAGGAGCGATGATATTCGGAAGAGAGTGGAGAGACCATGCTGGAGAACACCATGTACTGTGGCACATAAATGGATTTTAAAGTTTCTTTCCCCTTGTTCGTAGTTGTGAGGGAGTGGTGGGACAATTGATGGATGTTTTATCAGTTTATCAATATTTTTTTTAAAAAGGGATGGGAGTTCTCACTGTAACTGAGCATTTGGGGAGCATGGCAATCCAGGTTGGGTACGTGGGAGATGACCATTTACCAGGGACTCAAGATGGTGGTTTTCCACTGGCGACTTCTGGGGTTGGATAGATTTTAGAGATGTGGCTTACTGGCACCTTTTGCATGGGTTATCATTGGATTTACCATGGCAGAAAGGTGCCATTCAGCCAATGAGAATCACAGATTCTAGGACCCTGTTGTATAATTCATATTAAACAGTTCCTTTCAATAACAGAATGTCCACACAGAACTTGAAGAAACAACAGGGATCCAAAATTCAGCTCCGGGTAGCATGGGTTAATTCACGGGAAACACATTTAGCTTTCAAAAGGCCAGTATGACCATAATAGCAGCTTTTACCTGGACTGAGGAGGTTGCAAAGTCTTTAGGGTAGCATTAACTCTGGATCACTATGGTCACCAATGTTTGAAGGCAGCAAAAGTCCCCAGACAGTTCACAGTGCCTTACAGGTCATTATTTTTCACAGGCACCCAAACTCTCAATGATACCCATCTTTCTGTCTGTCTCTGTCTCTGTGCACTGGCTCAGCAGGTCCCCATTGAAACATGCAATCCTTGCGGCTTGGGGATTTTTGGGTTCCCTCATGACCCCTACATCCTTTCCCAGAACTGGCAGCAACTGTCCCTGAATTGAGAATGGGGACACATCCCATGGAGCTCCAAGGCAACTCGCTCTCTGGACGGTACACTCCCTGCCACATTCTTGCTCACTGGATCCCCACATGACTTGATGCAGGCTGCCAGGGCACTCCACAACTTGTGGCTGCTGGCTTCCCTATCAACTTTAGCTGCACTCCAAGAGTGTGCAGCTTGTGGCTACTGGCTCCCACTTCTTCCTCTGTGTGCCCCCAAGTGCCACCAGCTGGGTGCCAAAGTGAGCAATCACCCCCATCCAGCCTGACTCACTCTCACTCCCTCACCACTCACTCCTCTGACAGGGACTCCCCCTCCTACCTAAACTGCTGGGCTTTATTCACCTATTTACCCAGGGTGACCTTCCGACCTACAGGAGGCTCCATCTGAGTGCTGAGAAGAATTTACCCTTTTTCCTACTGGGCAGTAGGGAGGAGGTGGGGAGCTATAGGCCAGTCAGCCTCACTTCAGTAGTGGGGAAGATCATGGAGGCATTGGTTAAAGAAAGGATAGTGGGGCATCTAGAAGCCATCGGAGCCCAGGACCATAGGCAACATGGATTCACAGTGGGGAGGACATGTCAGACAAATCTGGTTGCTCTCTTTGACTGAGTGACAAAGGAAGTAAATCAGGGTGGGGCAGTGGATAATGCCTACCTTTATGTAAGCAAAGCATTTGACTCCGTCCCACATAGGAGGCTGATAAACTAGCTGAGTAGGGTGGGCATGGGGGAAAGGGTGGTAAAGTGGGTTAGAAACTGGGTAAGACACAGGAGGCAGAGAGTGGTGGTAAATGGGGTGCAGTCTGGGGAGGGGGCTGACCAGTTGGGTGCCACAGGGATTGGTCCTGGGGCCAGTTCTGTTCAATGTCTTCATTAGTGGCATTGCAGAAGGTGTGAAATGAAAGGTCTGCCTGTTTGCAGATGACACCAAGATCTATAACACAGTGGATACCCCAGAGGGGGTGGAGAAAATGAGGAGGGACCTGGGGAAGCTTGAGAAATGGTCTGAGGACTGGAAACTGAACTTTAATTCAAAAAAGTGCAACATTATGGACCTGGGACACAAAATTCCTGGGGAAAAGTACAGGATGGGAGGGGGACGGAGTTGCTGACAGTCACAAAGAAGGAAAGGGACCTAGGGGGTTCTTATTTCAGATGACCTGAAAATGTCAAAGTGGTAAGGCAGCTGGGGAGGGCGAGTGACATGCTGGGGTGCATAAGCAGGGGTATCACCAGCATAAAGAGGGAGGTACTGATGCCATTATATAAAACCATGTTCAGGCTTCGCATGGAGTACTGTGTGCAGTTTTGGAGGTTGCACCTGTAAGGATATTAACAGGCTGGAGATGGTCCAGAGAAGGGCGAATGAGATGGTACAGAGCTTGCAACAGACTTAGAGGAGAAATTAAGGGACCTCAATATGTACTCACTGGAAGAGAGGAGGGAAAAAGGGGATATGATAGAAACATTCAAGTATCTCAAGGGTATAACTATAACTACTGAGAAGCAGGAGACAGCTGCTACAGGCATATGTGCCAGCTTCTGTGTGATATTCTTTTGTTCTTATAAATCTGTAATCTCCAGTATTTCAGTAACCACATGACCACACTGCCTTCTTTAGGCAATTTTATGCTGGATGATGCCTGGTGTCAGATGGCAGACGGAGGGCTCACCAGATTGTGTTGCCATTTGAAAAACTTCACAGAGTGTTCTTTTACTGGTAAGCATTTTGGAAAGCTGGTGAAGGTCTCTAGAATTTTATTATGATTTTATCTCCTTATGTTTGTCCCCTTTGGTCCCCCCAACCCCACACCCCAAACAGTCATCAGTGGCTACAGCTTCAGCTTTCTTCTTGCCAAGATGGTGGGTGAGAAACATAGAAACACAGAATTTGACAACAGATAAGGACTGCTTGGCCCACCTAGTCTGCCCATTTCCCTACCTGATGGATAAGCTGCAGATTCTAGTTAATCAACAGCTTACTTCCTCCTACCCCCCAGTAGAATTGCCTTATGTCTGTCCATGAGCAGCTGCCTTCACAGTCTGTGAAGTCTGATGTCTTTCAGTGCTGCTTATTGGTCATCTTCCAACAGAGGCAAGGCGCTGCCAGCCCAAAAGTAACTCAGGACAAGCAGGTTTCAAAGTGGGGAAGAAATGGAGTGAGCAAGAATCAAGTACTCATTCAGATGCAGTGTCGACTTTAAGATCAGCAAACTGGTGTGGACATTACAAGTAGAACCCCAGCTCTTTAAGCAGCCTTATGAAGAGTAAAGGCTTCTCGAAGCACTGGGGTTCTGTTTATTGCACTGTAAGTGGGCTGCATCTAATTCAGTTATTTACTGTACCTTACATCTGGATGTATGGTAGGCCGAACTTTAAATAAACACTGCACCTCAATTAACACATGATGAGATAGAAACATAGAATTTGACAGCAGAAAAGGACCACTCAGCCCACCCAGTCTGGCCAAGTGTTCTCTACCTACTTATAACTCCTGCCTGTATATATTACTGCATGTCTTATTCTGCCTGTGTCCATCAGGACCTCCTTGTGAATGAGCTTGCTTAATGGATTTTTCCTACAATGAACCTGAACCCACTCCACTTCTATGGCCCTATTGATCTCTGTTAACCCCCTCCTTCCCCTTTCTGTAATACACCCCTATGTTTATCCCATGCATGCTTAACGCCCCCTACCATTTTAGCTTCCACCATTTCTCCTGGCAGTCTGTTCAAGGAGTCTACCACCCTTTCAGTAAAGAAATGTTTTTTTACATCTATCCTGAATGCCCCCCACAGCTTCACTGTATGTCCCATGATTTGGGTGCTCATCCTCATTTGAAGGAAACTCTCCAACTGTATCCTTTTAACCCCTGTGAGGTACTTTGTAGGTCTTGATCGTGTCCTCCTGATCCTTCTCTTTTCCAGAGTGTACATGTTGAGATTCTTCAGCCTTTCCTTGTAGGGATTCCTGTGAAAATTCTGAACCATTTTAGTTGCCCTCCTCTGGAAAACCTCCACCTTATGTCCTTTCTGAAGTATGGACTCTAAAACTGGACACAGTACTCCAGCTGGGGGTATACCAGGGAGTGATACAATGGCAGCACAACATCCCTCCTCCTCCTACTGGAGATGCCAGTCCTTATGCACCCCACAATCCAATTTGCCCTTCCCATAGCCTTGTCACACTGTACTGCCATCTTGAGGTCCTCTGATATGATAACCTCAAGGACCCTTTCATGTCTAGTGAGTATCAGTACCTCCCACATCCTATACCCAGCATTGAGGTTCCTATGGCCTAGGTACATGATTTTACACTTGTTGGCATTGAACCCCAAGTAAGTAAGAAAATGGAATTGATTTGAATGAATTGCAGGCTTTTAAGCAGCTTTTCAGGGAGTGTGTATGTCTGTGTGTGTGGGGGGGCTCTGGTACTGGCAGTACCTCCAAGAATGCCACTGACTTCCCTACCCCCTCACACTGCCTGCCCAAGTGCTCAAACCTCCCTCTTACTACTTCCACAGTGTCCCCACCAAGTCGATTGTACCCACATGCAATAGTAAATGAGGTTTCTTCCTGCCCCTCGCTGCACACTTGAGCAGTGCCTGCCCTATCCCTCCTGCACTCAACCTGGGACAGCTTCAATTCAAATATGGCTGTGCCTTTCCACTTTATGCCCATCTCACCCATTTCAGTATAGAATCCCCAGGATGAGTACCCCCACTTACCCCTTTCCTTTCCTTTCCCTTCTAATGCCCTTCCACCACCCCAGTATTCATGTTCCCTGTCCCTTACGTCCACCAACTGCACCCTCTGTGACTTCTATATCTCTACCCCCTACTTCTGCCTCACCCCTTTTCTCTGCCTTATTCCTCCCATCCCCCTTGTACCCCTTCCCAGCCTGACTACTTCCTACTGGGCTTCCCATGTTGACCTCCCTTCCTCCCCTGCTGATTTCCAACCCCTTCTCTATCCCCGCTGTTGTCGATTTAGAGCCCCCATTCCCTTCTACTCCGATAGTGATGCCCCTCCCCTCCTTCCCCTTCCTGTAGCCTTCTCTCCTTCAGTCACCACCCCTCCTTCCTTACTAGCCCCCTTCTACTCTTTTGTCCTCGTTATCTGTTCACCTACCTGTTGCCATCCCTCTCATGCCCGCTTGTCCTCCCCTTCAGTATGTTCCTGCTCCCCTCTCTGTCCCTAGCAGAGGTTCAAATCTATTCATAGTTGATACCTGTCCTACATCTCTTCCCCCTATTGGTTCCCCCACTTACTTGTTCCCCTCCGTGACACCTCTGGTGCCTCCCTACCAGCAGCCATCTGCTCTCTCCCATGGTACTCCTTGTGCTCTCTTCGTCCCCCATCAGGAGGAAGCCCTGACCTCGACTCGGGCACCCCTTCCCTTCTCCTCTCTTTCATGCTAGTGCCTCTGATGCTGGGGTTGGTTTCAGTCCTGAGTTATTCTTCCTCTGTCTCCCTTTGCCATCCCCTATCCCCCCAGGATGCCTACCATGCTCATCTGCCCTGCCACTTACACTCCTCCCTAACCTCCACAGTTCCTCCCTCAAAGTAGCCAGTCATCTACAGACCATACACGCCCTATCCTCCATGCCCAGTCCAGGATCTTGGCACACCCACACCCTGTACACCTCTCCACCCTTCCAAAGATGCCCGCCCTATTGAAATGTGGCACCTGCCCCATTTTGGCTCCATCTTATGTTAGGAGCTCTTACTCCCAGGTTCTGTACCCTACTACAAATGTTAGGCCCCTATTTACTCAAATTTCTGTCCCCCCCACACTAGTCCCCCTACTGACCCCTTGCCAATGGGGGTAATTCAGGCTCAAATGTCATCCGTTAGATACTGTATTACTGTAGCAATCCTAAAGCCTCCTTGCCTGTTTTTCACCCCTCAGCTACCATACTTTTTGTTCTTGGCTCTCATATAGTTTCACTTAGCCCAGTTAGAAATTCTATTGCACTCCAAGTATTACTCAGCTCAGTTAGAGAAATAAGCAGAACAAATAAATACTGTATGTATTATTACAGCAATCATAACAGTATAGCTCAGTACTTAGCTCAGTTGGAGAAAGAAACAGAAGAAGTAAATTTGTATTATTACAGCAATCCTAAAGTCATTGCTTTGTCTCCACTTCAGAAACCCTGCTGTAATAGAGGACCACAGATGACCCTGGGCAGGAGGGTGGGCAACTTTAAAGTCCCGGCAGAGCTCCATTGAGCTCTCTCACTCCCCCTCACTCACTCGCTCATTCTATTTCTCCTGACGCTGCATGCTGCCCTTTTGTACTGGCTCCTGTTTGCACTGGGGCCTTTTTCTGTCCACAAAGAAATCCACAGCAGTCCCGACACAGCTCTGTTGAACTCACTCACTCCCTCCCCCCCTCTCTCACTCACTCATTCTGTTTCTCCTGACACTGCAGGCTGCCCTTTTGTACTGGACTCTTGCCGGCGTTGGTACCTTTTTCTGCCCACAAAAAAATCGGCAGCAGTACTGACATAGCTCCATTGAGCTCGCTCACTCCTCCTCTCTCACTTGCTCGTTCTGTTTCTCCCGGTACTGCAGGCTGCCCTTTTGTACTGGGCTCCTGCCAGCATTGGTACCTGTTTCTGTCCACAAAGAAGTTCACAGCTGTCCTGACAGAGCTCCACTGAGGTCGCTCACTCCCCTCTCTCACTTGCTCATTCTGTTTCTCCTGGTGCTGCAGCCTGCCCTTTTGTAATGGGCTCCTGCCTCCATTGGTGCCTTTTTCTGCTCACAAAGAAATCTGCAGCAGTCCCAGCAGAGCTCTGTTGTGCTCGCTCACTCCGCCCCTCTCTCACTCGCTCGTTCTGTTTCTCCCAGCGCAGCAAGCTGCCCTTTTGTACTGGGCTCCTGCCTGTGTTGGTGCCTTTTTCTGCCCACAAAGAAATCCGCAGCAGTCCCGATGGAGCTCCGTTCAGCTCACTCACTTCCCCTCTCTCACTTGCTCATTCTGCTTCTCCCTGCACTGCAGGCTGCCCTTTTGTACTGGGCCCCTTGCCTGCATTGATGCCTTTTTCTGCCCACAAAGAAATCCACAGCAGTCCCAACAGAGCTCCGTTGAGCTCACTCACTCCCCCTCCCTCACTCGCTCATTCAGTTTCTCCCAGTGCAGCAGGCTGCCCTTTTGTACCAGGCTCTTGCCTGAGTTGGGGCCTTTTTCTGCCCACAAATAAATCTGCACCAGTCCTGACAGAGCTCAGTTGATCTCGGTCACTCTCCCTCTCTCACTCGCTCAGTCCTAATCTGTTCCAAACACTGATTTCCCAAAGCGATTGTGCTATTCTGCGCCTGAAGCGCGAAAACACATTTCAGCCAGGATGTGAAAAATGACGGCTGTACTGTTCATAAGGAGGTGTGAAAAAATGCCAGTGTTGAAAATCTTGCATGAAAACATTACTAATTTGTAAAGTTACAAGGGTGCATGGAAACGGCACAACACACACTTGTAACACTGTCATTTTATGGACTTTCATCACAAAATTTCAACATAGGCATTTTAGGACTTCTGCTCATGAACAGTGTCACTGTGGTTTTCTTAATGTGTCCCAAACTCTGATTTCCCTCAATGACTGCGCTATTCTGCGGAGCGCAAGCACTCAGGCAGGATGTGAAAAATGACAGCTGTACTGTTCATAAGGAGGTGTGGAAAAATGATAATGTTGAAAATCTGGAGAGAAAGTATTGCAAATTTGCGACGTTACGAGCATGCGCAGCAACTGCGCAATGCACACTCGTAAACAGTCATTTTTTGAATGTTTTCCTACCAAATTTATTATTCAGCTCAGTTTGAGAAATAAACAGAACAAATAAATATGTATTATTACAGCAATCATAACAGTATAACTCAATACTTAGCTCAGTTAGAGAAAGAAACAGAACAACTTAATCTGTTTTATTACAACAATCCTAAAAGTATCCAATCATTGCTTTGTCTCCACTCCAGAGACCCGCTGTAATATAGGACCACAGAGGACACTGGGAGGGAGGTGGGAAAACTCTAAAGTTCCAGCAGAGCTCCATTGATCGCTTCCCCCCACTCACACATTCTATTCCTCGCCGCTGCAGGCTGCCCTTCTGTACTGGGCTCCTGCTTGTGTTGGCACCTTCTTCTGCCCACAAAAATCTGCAGCAGTCCTGACACAGCTCCTAAGCTGAGCTCGCTCCTCCTCCTCTCTCATTCAGCTCATTCTGTTTCTCCCGTGCTGCAGGCTGCCCTTTGTACTGGGCTCCTGCCTGTGTGGTGTCTTTTTCTGCCCACAAAGAAATTCACAGCTGTCCCAACAGAGCTCTATTGAGCTCAGCTCACTCCCCTCTCTCACTCGCTCATTCTGTTTCTCCTGGCACTGAGCTGCCCTTTTATACTGGGCTCCTGCCTCCGGTGGTGCATTTTTTCTGCCCACAAAAGAAATCCACAGCAGTCCCAACAGGCTCCGTTGAGCTCCTCCCCTCTCTCCCTTTCGTTCGTCTGTTTCTCCTAGCGCTGCAGGCTGCCCTTTTGTACTAGGCTTCTGTCAGCATTGGCTCTTTTCTGCCCACAAAGAAATCTGCAGCAGTCCTGACACAGCTCCATTGAGCTCGCCACTCCCCTCTCTCATTCACTCATTCTGTTTCTCCCCATGCTGCAGGCTGCCCTTTTATCTGGGCTCCTGCCTGTGTTGATGCCTTTCTGCCCACAAAGAATTCACAGCTGTCCTGACACAGCTCTATTGAGCTTCGCTCACTCCCTCTCTCACTCTCATTCTGTTCTCCTGGTGCAGCAGGCTGCCCTTTTGTACTGGGCTCCTGCCTCCCATTGCGCCTTTTTCTGCCCACAAAGAAATCCACAGCAGTCCCAACAGAGCTCCATTGAGCCTCACTCCCTCCACCTTTCTTACTCACTCATACTGTTTCTCCCACAGCTGCAGGCTGCCCTTTGTACTGGGCCCCTGCTTGCATTGATGCCTTTTTCTGCCCACAACGAAATCTGCACCAGTTCCGACAAAGCTCAAGTTGAGCTTGGTCACTCCCCCCTCTCACTCGCTCGATCTTAATCTGTCCCGAACACTGATTTCCCACAGCGACCGTGCTATTCTGCAGCAGAAGTGCAAACACATATTTTGGCCAGGATGTGAAAAATGACAGCTGTACTGTTCATAAGGAGGTGTGAGAAATGCCAATGTTGAAAATCTGGCATGAAAATATTGCAAATTCATGAAGTTACAAAGGTGCGTGGAAACAGTTCAACGCACGCTTCTAGCACAGTCATTTTATGGACTTTCATCACCAAATTTTCAACATAGGGATTTTGGGACCTCTACTCATGAACAGTGTCACTGTCATTTTCTTAATCTGTCCCGAACACTGATTTCCCACAGCGACCACACTATTCTGCAACAGAAGTGCAAAAACACATTTTGGTCAGGATGTGAAAAATGACAGCTGTACTGTTCAAAAGGAGGTGTGAAAAAATGCCAGTGTTGAAAATCTGGCATGACAATATTGCAAATTCACAAAGTTATGAGCGTGCATAGCAATTGCGCAATACACGCTCTTAAAACAGTCATTTTCGATTTTTCCACCAAATTTGCAACATAGCTTTTTAAGAGCTCCACTTCCATGAACACTGGCACTGTTCATTTCAGTTAATCAGTCCCGAAAGGTGATTCCACGCAGTGACGCAAAATCACCTTTCAGGACTGAATAATACCATGACAAGGCTGAATTTTGAGGAGGGTACCAATAACTATATGTTGAAAAATTGGTGAAAAGCAAATTGCCAAAAATGCCTGAGATATGCAGTAAAGTTGAAAAAAAAAAAACAATTTATGCCATTATACAGCTCACTGGAATTTCTTCAGCTCACAGTCGACTTTGAAGAGGCAGGCGTGTTCCCGGTCCACCAAAGATCATCACGCGAGCTCTGGATATAAGTATGGGGTGAGGGGTTGTGGGTAGGTAGGGGTACACAGTGGGTGAGCGGGTTGGAAGAGGCGGCTAGATGGTGCGGGACCATTTTCTTCTTTACAGGGTTGAAAAATAGACATCATGGAAAGGTTTGTCATTTTAGCAGGTTCTTTTGCATGCTGAGGCGGGCTCCCAGCATGTCACCTACATGTTTTGGGGTGAGAGGGACTGGAGCGACCAGGATTGAGGCATCCCCATTGGCACATACCGTTGGGGAGGTTTCATGAGCCGAGGGGATTGGGTACCCCTCAGCACACAAGAAATGGGGAACATGCTGACGAGATTGGGCACTCCATCGGCAAAAGAAACAGGAGGACATGATGTCGAGGATTGGGCACCCTTGTTCAGACAACAAAAGCCGATGGGGACCGGTCCTCCCCATTGGCAAACTGGGTTGGGGGAATTCAAGGACTGCCCTGCAATGACGGGTTGCTCCTCATTGCAGCGCAATGGTTGATGCTGCAATGACTAGGGTGGCCCCCGATTGCAGCAGCTAAAAATGTTTAAAGGTGGTGGCATGCTGGCTGAACTAGTGTCAGCAGCAGCATGCCACCCCATTAGGAAAAGTGAGCCAAGTCTCAAATGGCAGTGGGGGCACTGGCCAAAACAGTGCCACGCCTCCACAGCCTGCTTCTGCAGCAGCCAAACAAGAACATGTTTTTATGCATGCGCATAATCCAACATAAAAATGGGGAGGGGGAATGGGAAAAACAAAAAATTAAGAAATTGGGTCCACGATAAATTATCTTTGTTTGTTTGGTTATAGAGCTTTTACCTCGCAGTACTTCACCTCCAACTTACTTCTGAGTGTTGTCGGCAGCTCCCGAACTTATTGGCCATCCCCCTCCCCACTGTTCAAGCTAGTGGGATCCACATGATGTGATGTGGTGGCCTGAGAGTACAGGCAGCTGTCATGAGCAGCCATGAGAGACCCAGATTACTGACTTGCTGTCATTCCAGTAATCATGTGATGCAGCTAGGAATGACATTTAGGAGGGATGCAAGGAAGTATTGCTTCACTGAAAGAATGGTGGATGCCTGGAATAGACTGCCAAGCGGAAGTGGTGGAGGTGAATAGTGTCAGCTTCTAAACATGCATGGGACAAACTTAGGGCAATATAAGTAGATAGGCAGGAGGAGAGGAGGGTCGCTGGAGACTAGTTATCATATGCAGAAACAGAGTAGGAAGGGAACACCTGGGCAGACTGGGTGGGCCAAGTGGTCCTCTTCTGCTGACAGATTCTATGTTTCTGGTAAGTGCTCCCACCTTCTTGATCCTGAGCAATGCCCTGTCAGGCCTCCCATGCATGCATGCAGTGACATCCCTGTGGAGAAGGGAAGCCTGACAGCCCACCAAAGGAGTTACTAAGATATGGAACCACAGCGCCACCCCTGTTTGTTGGGTGTGCTGTCATGTGGCAGTGCTATGCCAGCCTGCTTGGCCACCTGACCCAGTTTCCAAGTCGACTCGCGATCCTGGCTCACTGACGTGGAAGTACAATGTGCTACCATCTGGTGGGCCATTAGGCTGCCTGACAAATTATCTTCTAAAAATGAAATCCAGCTACAGAACATCAGGATTACATCATAATAGCTACTAATGCTATTCTAATGGAAATAGTATATTTTAACAAAAAAAGTTTTACAGATTACGTTTGTTCAAGTGATGTTGTGATTCCTCCATGACAGCAGCTGTCTTCATTTAGGCAAGTTCAATTCTCAGTACCAAATTTATTCAGCTAAATGCACAGCTGCCTAAAATTTAAGAAGAAGAGTTATGGCAGCTTGTCAATAAGGCAGCGAGGCTACTGCTCCCAGCGCTAGCTAGCTGGGTTCAGGAATGAGCCTGGGGGCACTGGGGGCGGGCGTGAAGGGAAGAAGGCAGAGCATTCTGGAGGGTGCCCTCCTTCTTCAGGGAGGGAGGGAGGGAGGTTAACAGACCCCACAGCATTGCTGCCGCCAAGGGAGTACAGCAGGCAGTGCAGGCTGGAGCCTGGCTGGAGAAGGGGAATGCTGCGCAGTGGCGCAGAAGCATATCTGACATGCATGTGCCTTGCCATTTTCATCCTTGGCATCCCAGAGGTCAGTAGAACAGTATAAAGAACCTCTGCCATGGCAGAATAAAGCCAGCCATCTGTGCTCCACTGCACTGACTAAAGCCACCTCTGCCACTACATAGAAGTCATGGAGGGCTGGGAAATATTGACAGTCCACTATGGTGGGGGGCATAGTTTCCAGAGGTAAGGGTAAGCTCCCAGAGAAGGCAGGTAATGTAGCTGGGTGGGGGAGGCTGTCAGAAAGGGCAGGTGGGAGAAAGTGCAAGTGCATAAAAGGAAAAGTAGCATTATGAGTGTCAGGCAGGGAAGAATAATAGTTTTTTAGTTAGATTTAAAACAAGCATTTGTCAATGCCGAATGCTGTCTCACTGGCATTGACATAGTGCCAGAGTTAGAGGCGCGAATAAGCATGGCAGTGAAGTATGGAAGTGATGCCAACCCCACCCCCAATCCTGTAGAGACCGACAGGCATTGGGGTGTGCCTTTTAAATTCATAGGTATAACGCCATGCCATTGTACCTCACTCTATCCTGTTGACACTGACAAGTGTCGTGTTGTGCTTTGGGGTCTTTGGGCATGAGCTTACCCGTTCCATAAGGAAATATGCTGAGGTGGGTGCAGTATATAAGTAGAATGGGGTGAACTTTGTGGTCAAACAGTGCAAGGCACATCACAGTGCCTGTCACTGGCTGCAGGGTGGGGTGGGGTGGAATGGCATGAGCATTACAGCCAGTGATCCCAAGCTGCACCCCTGATGCCTGTCAGTCTCTACAGGGTGGGGTGCTACAGTTGGAAACCTAACACCATAGGCGGTGTTGCAATTCTCTTATCCAAATTTTCAACATGGGATGTACGTGAGTCTACATCATGAAAGACGGCACTATCAGTTTGAAGAATAATGGTTTTGCAATAGCGCTATGCCATTTGCGACACAGGGACGAAAACAGATTTTGGGCAATAGGTGGAAAATGACAACTGAATTGTTCATAAAAAGATGTAAAAAATGTCAATGTTGAAAATCTGGAGTGACAATGTGAAAAATTGGTGAAATTATGAGCATCGCGTAGAAACTGTGCAACACACATCTGTAACCCAATTATTTTGGGGATTTTTTAACCACATGTTTAACATAGGCATTTTGGGACCTCCCCTCATGAACAGTGGCCACTGTGATTTTGTGAATTTGTCTGAAATGTTGATTTTGCACAGTGACCACGCCATTATACGCCACAGGTGCGAAAACACATTTTAGGCAGGATGCGAAATGACAGTTGACTGTTCATAAGGAGGTGTGAAAATGGCAGTGTGTTGAAAATCTGGCATGAAAATATTGCAAATTGGCGGTTACAAGGGTGCGTGAAACTGCCCAACGCACACTTATAACACAGTCATTTTATGGAATTTGTCTACCAAATTTTCAACACAGGCATTTTAGGACTTCTGCTCATGAACAGGTGTCACTGTCATTTCCTCAAACTGTCCTGAAAACTGATTTTACATAGCTTACCGGCGTTTATTCTGGCGCCGGACGGCGAAACACATTTGTGCCAAGATATGTAAAATGGCAGCTATACTGTTCATAAGGAGGTGTGGAAAATGACAATTTTGAAAAATCTGGAGTAAAAATATTACAGATTCACGAAGTTACTAGCCGTGGAAACTGCACAATGCACGCTTCATAAAACAGCCATTTTGGGGGATTTTTCCACCAAACTTTCAACATAAGCTTTTGAAAGCCCCTCATGAACAGTGGCACTGTCATTTCATTAATCAGTCCCAAAAGGTGATTCCGCACAGTGACCTCAAAATCATCTTTTGGGACAGAATAACACCATGACAGTGCCTGAATTAATGTGGAGGGGTCCCAATAACCCCATGTTGAAAATTTGGTGCCAAAGTTTCCAAAAATGGCTGAGATATGCACCAAAGTTGAAAAAAACCTATTTATGCAATTCTACAGCTTACCGGCATTTCTTCAGTTCGTGGTTGGCTTTGAAGAGTGCAAACCTGTTCCTGGTCCACCGAAGATCATTGCACCAGACTCTGGAGGTTAGTATGAGATAAGGGGTGTGGGGAGGTAGGGTGCACAGAGGATGGTGTGGGTTGTGGGAGGGGCAGAGAGACCATGAGGGTTTAAAAAAAAAAAAACATTGTGGAACTTTTTTGCAGGGTATTTGGCATGCTGGGTGGGCTCCTAGCCTGCCACCCAAGTGTTTTGGGGGATGCTGCAGCTGATGGGGATTGGGCACCCCCATCGGCACATACTGAAGTGGGGGGAGACACGAGCCGAGGGGGATTGGGCACCCTCTCAGCACACAGCAAAAGCAATGGGGGGAGGGACATTATGCTGATGGGGAGTGGGCTCCCCTGTTGGCAAAATAAATGGGGACAGGATAAATGCCGATGGAGATTGGGGCCCCATCGGCAAAGAAAAACCGTTGGGGGGCATGATGCCGAGGGGATTGGGCACCTCCTCCGCATACATTTTAATTGGGAGGGGATCATTATGCTGATGGGGAGGGGTTCCCCATCGGCATTAGGGGACAGAGTGCAGCAGCAGTCACCTGCCGCCATGTTCTGTGTGCATGTCAGGAGGCGCGGTTATGGTCCTGCTGCATGACAGCTTTGCTCTCATTGCAGTGGACCTTTTCTTTGTTCAAGTGGCCACATTAGGGATGCATGATGTCAGAGCCTGCTGCTGGCTGATTGGGGAATGAGGGACGTACCTACTGATGTGTGCCCTGCATTCGCCCAACAGTGACCGCACCTCCAAATCTGCTACTACCGCAATATGTTGGCTGTGCATGCGCGAGCCAACTTAAAAATGAGGGTGTGCTAATTAGATCACCTAATTACTAGGCATGTGAGAACCACAAAAGGTTCTGAGGTTCCCAAAGGTTCTGATGAGCCATGAAAAGTTCTGATAGTTATTAGACCAAGCTTTATCAGAACTTTCAGAACCACTGAGTCCAAAGTACAGACACTCTTTTAACCATCTGTTTCTATCCTAAGCAATTATGAATGAAGGGGAAGAAAGCTAAATGCAACTTGAGTGGTACAATAATATATAGAATAATACATGGGAGTGTGGTATAATGAATTGTTCACATCTGATATGTGGGATGTTACATATTCCCTGAGAGTGAAGCTTGAGGGGTTTACAAAAGCACTAAGGGTGTGTGTAAAATTTACTGATGCATTTATACACCTCCCATGTTTTGATTTATATAATTGATGGGTAGTGTTTTCTCCCTTGAAAACATGATCCACAATTACAGGAAACAGAATGGCCAGTAGTTCCTGGTGCGTTAAATCAATAGTGTGCACATGCGTGGAGCCGAGGCAAACCTAGTGCGTGATTTGTGCTTATAACCAGCTGGCTATAACAGTGAATTATAACTGGGTTTCCCTATGGGAGAAAATTCCCTCCAGTTATTATAAATTTAATGTGCTGGTTCCACCAAGCCACATCAACAGGAATTCTGTTGATTGGCATTACAATGATGGCACAATGCCAACTGCCGGTATTGTGCCATCAATTGAAACAAGTGTTTTTGTGGGGCACCCCGCACTGTAGATTATCAAGTTGGAATTGTTTTGGGAGGGGCAAACTCCCTGGAGAAAGCAGTGTCGGGAATCCTGCAGACCGTCACAGTGAACAAACCGATTCTTGTCGCTTGTAATGGTCTTTGCTGTTTCTCTGTCACTGCGTCCAGTGGTATGCGTAATGTGCCATATGGCTAGTTAGTACTCCATATGTAACACCATTAATGTTGGACCACATAATATTGATCTGACTTTCTGGGTCCTGTCAACAGCCCCAACCTTCCCTCTTGTTCTTCTCACCACCACTTGCAGTCTCTTCCAGACAGAGACCAGCTAAGGAGTATATAATACTCCCAAATCCCATATGTTTTTAAAATGATCAAAACTTATAAGACACTGAAAACGTTCTGATAACATTGTAGGCTGATAAACTAGCTGAGTAGGGTGGGCATGGGGGAAAGGGTGGTAAAGTGGGTTAGAAACTGGGTAAGACACAGGAGGCAGAGAGTGGTGGTAAATGGGGTGCAGTCTGGGGAGGCTGACCAGTTGGGTGCCACAGGGATTGGTCCTGGGGCCAGTTCTGTTCAATGTCTTCATTAGTGGCATTGCAGAAGGTGTGAAATGAAAGGTCTGCCTGTTTGCAGATGACACCAAGATCTATAACACAGTGGATACCCCAGAGGGTGGAGAAAATGAGGAGGGACCTGGGGAAGCTTGAGAAATGGTCTGAGGACTGGAAACTGAACTTTAATTCAAAAAAGTGCAACATTATGGACCTGGGACACAAAATTCCTGGGGAAAAGTACAGGATGGGAGGGGGACGGAGTTGCTGACAGTCACAAAGAAGGAAAGGGACCTAGGGGTTCTTATTTCAGATGACCTGAAAATGTCAAAGTGGTAAGGCAGCTGGGGAGGGCGAGTGACATGCTGGGGTGCATAAGCAGGGGTATCACCAGCATAAAGAGGGAGGTACTGATGCCATTATATAAAACCATGTTCAGGCTTCGCATGGAGTACTGTGTGCAGTTTTGGAGGTTGCACCTTCGTAAGGATATTAACAGGCTGGAGATGGTCCAGAGAAGGGGCGAATGAGATGGTACAGAGCTTGCAACAGACTTATGAGGAGAAATTAAGGGACCTCAATATGTACTCACTGGAAGAGAGGAGGGAAAAAGGGGATATGATAGAAACATTCAAGTATCTCAAGGGTATAACTATAACTACTGAGAAGCAGGAGACAGCTGCTACAGGCATATGTGCCAGCTTCTGTGTGATATTCTTTTGTTCTTATAAATCTGTAATCTCCAGTATTTCAGTAACCACATGACCACACTGCCTTCTTTAGGCAATTTTATGCTGGATGATGCCTGGTGTCAGATGGCAGACGGAGGGCTCACCAGATTGTGTTGCCATTTGAAAAACTTCACAGAGTGTTCTTTTACTGGTAAGCATTTTGGAAAGCTGGTGAAGGTCTCACAATTTTTATTATGATTTTATCTCCTTATGTTTGTCCCCTTTGGTCCCCCCAACCCCACACCCCAAACAGTCATCAGTGGCTACAGCTTCAGCTTTCTTCTTGCCAAGATGGTGGGTGAGAAACATAGAAACACAGAATTTGACAACAGATAAGGACTGCTTGGCCCACCTAGTCTGCCCATTTCCCTACCTGATGGATAAGCTGCAGATTCTAGTTAATCAACAGCTTACTTCCTCCTACCCCCCAGTAGAATTGCCTTATGTCTGTCCATGAGCAGCTGCCTTCACAGTCTGTGAAGTCTGATGTCTTTCAGTGCTGCTTATTGGTCATCTTCCAACAGAGGCAAGGCTGCCAGCTAAAAGTAACTCAGGACAAGCAGGTTTCAAAGTGGGGAAGAAATGGGTGAGCAGAATCAAGTACTCATTCAGATGCAGTGTCGACTTTAAGATCAGCAAACTGGTGTGGACATTACAAGTAGAACCCCAGCTCTTTAGCAGCCTTATGAAGAGTAAAGGCTTCTCGAAGCACTGGGGTTCTGTTTATTGCACTGTAAGTGGGCTGCATCTAATTCAGTTGTTTACTGTACCTTACATCTGGATGTATGGTAGGCTTAACTTAAATAAACACTGCACCTCAATTAACACATGATGAGATAGAAACATAGAATTTGACAGCAGAAAAGGACCACTCAGCCCACCCAGTCTGGCCAAGTGTTCTCTACCTACTTATAACTCCTGCCTGTATATATTACTGCATGTCTTATTCTGCCTGTGTCCATCAGGACCTCCTTGTGAATGAGCTTGCTTAATGGATTTTTCCTACAATGAACCTGAACCCACTCCACTTCTATGGCCCTATTGATCTCTGTTAACCCCTCCTTCCCCTTTCTGTAATACACCCCTATGTTTATCCCATGCATGCTTAACGCCCCTACCATTTTAGCTTCCACCTCTCCTGGCAGTCTGTTCAAGGAGTCTACCACCTTTCAGTAAAGAAATGTTTTACATCTATCCTGAATGCCCCCCGCAGCTTCACTGTATGTCCCATGATTTGGGTGCTCATCCTCATTTGAAGGAAACTCTCCAACTGTATCCTTTTAACCCCTGTGAGGTACTTTGTAGGTCTTGATCGTGTCACCTCTCGTCCTTCTCTTTTCCAGAGTGTACATGTTGAGATTCTTCAGCCTTTCCTTGTAGGGATTCCTGTGAAAATTCTGAACCATTTTAGTTGCCCTCCTCTGGAAAACCTCCACCTTATGTCCTTTCTGAAGTATGGACTCTAAAACTGGACACAGTACTCCAGCTGGGGGTATACCAGGGAGTGATACAATGGCAGCACAACATCCCTCCTCCTCCTACTGGAGATGCCAGTCCTTATGCACCCCACAATCCAATTTGCCCTTCCCATAGCCTTGTCACACTGTACTGCCATCTTGAGGTCCTCTGATATGATAACCTCAAGGACCCTTTCATGTCTAGTGAGTATCAGTACCTCCCACATCCTATACCCAGCATTGAGGTTCCTATGGCCTAGGTACATGATTTTACACTTGTTGGCATTGAACCCCAAGTAAGTAAGAAAATGGAATTGATTTGAATGAATTGCAGGCTTTTAAGCAGCTTTTCAGGGAGTGTGTATGTCTGTGTGTGTGGGGGGGGCTCTGGTACTGGCAGTACCTCCAAGAATGCCACTGACTTCCCTACCCCCTCACACTGCCTGCCCAAGTGCTCAAACCTCCCTCTTACTACTTCCACAGTGTCCCCACCAAGTCGATTGTACCCACATGCAACAGTAAATGAGGTTTCTTCCTGCCCCTCGCTGCACACTTGAGCAGTGCCTGCCCTATCCCTCCTGCACTCAACCTGGGGACAGCTTCAATTCAAATATGGCTGTGCCTTTCCCACTTTATGCCCCATCTCACCCATTTCAGTATAGAATCCCCCAGGATGAGTACCCCCACCTCTTACCCCTTCCTTTCCTTTCCCTTCTAATGCCCTTCCACCACCCCAGTATTCTTGTTCCCTGTCCCTTACGCCCACCAACTGCACCTCTGTGACTTCTATATCTCTACCCCTACTTCTGCCTCACCCTTTCTCTGCCTTATTCCTCCCATCCCCTTGTACCCTTCCCAGCCTGACTACTTCCTACTGGGCTTCCCATGTTGACCTCCCTTCCTCCCTGCTGATTTCCAACCCTTCTCTATCCCGCTGTTGTCGATTTAGAGCCCCATTCCCTTCTACTCCGATAGTGATGCCCCTCCCCTCCTTCCCTTCCTGTAGCCTTCTCTCCTTCAGTCACCACCTCCTTCCTTACTAGCCCCTTCTACTCTTTTGTCCTCGTTATCTGTTCACCTACCTGTTGCCATCCCTCTCATGCCCCGCTTGTCCTCCCCCTTCAGTATGTTCCTGCTCCCCCTCTCTGTCCCATAGCAGAGGTTCAAATCTATTCATAGTTGATACCTGTCCTACATCTCTTCCCCCTATTGGTTCCCCCACTTACTTGTTCCCCTCCGTGACACCTCTGGTGCCTCCCTACCAGCAGCCATCTGCTCTCTCCCATGGTACTCCTTGTGCTCTCTTCGTCCCCCATCAGGAGGAAGCCCTGACCTCGACTCGGCACCCCCTCCCTCTCCTCTTTCTGCTGCAGTGCCTCTGATGCTGGGGTTGGTTTCAGTCCTGAGTTATTCTTCCTCTGTCTCCCTTTGCCATCCCTATCCCCCCAGGATGCCTACCATGCTCATCTGCCCTGCCACTTACACTCCTCCCTAACCTCCACAGTTCCTCCCTCAAAGTAGCCAGTCATCTACAGACCATACACGCCCTATCCTCCATGCCCAGTCCAGGATCATGGCACACCCACACCCTGTACACCTCTCCACCCTTCCAAAGATGCCCGCCCTATTGAAATGTGGCACCTGCCCCATTTTGGCTCCATCTTATGTTAGGAGCTCTTACTCCCAGGTTCTGTACCCTACTACAAATGTTAGGCCCCTATTTACTCAAATTTCTGTCCCCCCCACACTAGTCCCCCTACTGACCCCTTGCCAATGGGGGTAATTCAGGCTCAAATGTCATCCGTTAGATACTGTATTACTGTAGCAATCCTAAAGCCTCCTTGCCTGTTTTTCACCCCTCAGCTACCATACTTTTTGTTCTTGGCTCTCATATAGTTTCACTTAGTCCAGTTAGAAATTCTATTGCACTCCAAGTATTACTCAGCTCAGTTAGAGAAATAAGCAGAACAAATAAATACTGTATGTATTATTACAGCAATCATAACAGTATAGCTCAGTACTTAGCTCAGTTGGAGAAAGAAACAGAAGAAGTAAATTTGTATTATTACAGCAATCCTAAAGTCATTGCTTTGTCTCCACTTCAGAAACCCTGCTGTAAGAGGACCACAGATGACCCTGGGCAGGAGGGTGGGCAACTTTAAAGTCCCGGCAGAGCTCCATTGAGCTCTCTCACTCCCCCTCACTCACTCGCTCATTCTATTTCTCCTGACGCTGCATGCTGCCCTTTTGTACTGGCTCCTGTTTGCACTGGGGCCTTTTTCTGTCCACAAAGAAATCCACAGCAGTCCCGACACAGCTCTGTTGAACTCACTCACTCCCTCCCCCCCTCTCTCACTCACTCATTCTGTTTCTCCTGACACTGCAGGCTGCCCTTTTGTACTGGACTCTTGCCGGCGTTGGTACCTTTTTCTGCCCACAAAAAAATCGGCAGCAGTACTGACATAGCTCCATTGAGCTCGCTCACCTCCTCTCTCACTTGCTCGTTCTGTTTCTCCCGGTACTGCAGGCTGCCCTTTTGTACTGGGCTCCTGCCAGCATTAGTACCTGTTTCTGTCCACAAAGAAGTTCACAGCTGTCCTGACAGAGCTCCACTGAGGTCGCTCACTCCCCCTCTCTCACTTGCTCATTCTGTTTCTCCTGGTGCTGCAGCCTGCCCTTTTGTAATGGGCTCCTGCCTCCATTGGTGCCTTTTTCTGCTCACAAAGAAATCTGCAGCAGTCCCAGCAGAGCTCTGTTGTGCTCTCCCCCTCTCTCACTCGCTCGTTCTGTTTCTCCAGGCAGCAAGCTGCCCTTTGTACTGGGCTCCTGCCTGTGTTGGTGCCTTTTCTGCCCACAAAGAACCGCAGAGCAGTCCGATGGAGCTCCGCTCAGCTCACTCTACTTCCCTCTCTCTTGCTCATTCTGCTTCTCCCTGCACTGCAGGCTGCCCTTTTGTACTGGGCCCCTTGCCTGCATTGATGCCTTTTTCTGCCCACAAAGAAATCCACAGCAGTCCCAACAGAGCTCCGTTGAGCTCACTCACTCCCCCTCCCTCACTCGCTCATTCAGTTTCTCCCAGTGCAGCAGGCTGCCCTTTTGTACCAGGCTCTTGCCTGAGTTGGGGCCTTTTTCTGCCCACAAATAAATCTGCACCAGTCCTGACAGAGCTCAGTTGATCTCGGTCACTCTCCCTCTCTCACTCGCTCAGTCCTAATCTGTTCCAAACACTGATTTCCCAAAGCGATTGTGCTATTCTGCGCCTGAAGCGCGAAAACACATTTCAGCCAGGATGTGAAAAATGACGGCTGTACTGTTCATAAGGAGGTGTGAAAAAATGCCAGTGTTGAAAATCTTGCATGAAAACATTACTAATTTGTAAAGTTACAAGGGTGCATGGAAACGGCAGAACACACACTTGTAACACTGTCATTTTATGGACTTTCATCACAAAATTTCAACATAGGCATTTTAGGACTTCTGCTCATGAACAGTGTCACTGTGGTTTTCTTAATGTGTCCCAAACTCTGATTTCCCTCAATGACTGCGCTATTCTGCACCGGAAGCGCAAAGCGTTTCAGGCAGGATGTGAAAAATGACAGCTGTACTGTTCATAAGGAGGTGTGGAAAAATGATAATGTTGAAAATCTGGAGAGAAAGTATTGCAAATTTGCGACGTTACGAGCATGCGCAGCAACTGCGCAATGCACACTCGTAAACAGTCATTTTTTGAATGTTTTCCTACCAAATTTATTATTCAGCTCAGTTTGAGAAATAAACAGAACAAATAAATATGTATTATTACAGCAATCATAACAGTATAACTCAATACTTAGCTCAGTTAGAGAAAGAAACAGAACAACTTAATCTGTTTTATTACAACAATCCTAAAAGTATCCAATCATTGCTTTGTCTCCACTCCAGAGACCCTGCTGTAATATAGGACCACAGAGGACACTGGGAGGGAGGGTGGGAAAACTCTAAAGTTCCAGCAGAGCTCCATTGACTCGCTCCCCCCCACTCACATTTCTATTTCCTCGGCGCTGCAGGCTGCCCTTCTGTACTGGGCTCCTGCTTGTGTTGGCACCTTCTTCTGCCCACAAGAAATCTGCAGCAGTCCTGACACAGCTCCTAAGTTGAGCTCGCTCCTCCTCCTCTCTCATTCGCTCATTCTTGTTTCTCCCGTGCTGCAGGCTGTGCTCTTTGTACTGGGCTCCTGCCTGTGTTGTGTCTTTTTCTGCCCACAAAGAAATTCACAGCTGTCCCAACAGAGCTCTATTGAGCTCGCTCACTCCCCCTCTCTCACTCGCTCATTCTGTTTCTCCTGGCACTGAAGGCTGCCCTTTTATACTGGGCTCCTGCCTCCGGTGGTGCATTTTTCTGCCCACAAAGAAATCCACAGCAGTCCCAACAGAGCTCCGTTGAGCTCTCTCACTCCCCCTCTCTTACTCGTTCGTTCTGTTTCTCCTAGCGCTGCAGGCTGCCCTTTTGTACTAGGCTTCTGTCAGCATTGGCTCTTTTTTCTGCCCACAAAGAAATCTGCAGCAGTCCTGACACAGCTCCATTGAGCTCGCTCACTCCCCCTCTCTCATTCACTCATTCTGTTTCTCCCCATGCTGCAGGCTGCCCTTTTATACTGGGCTCCTGCCTGTGTTGGTGCCTTTTTCTGCCCACAAAGAAATTCACAGCTGTCCTGACAGAGCTCTATTGAGCTCGCTCACTCCCCCTCTCCCACGCACTCATTCTGTTTCTCCTGGTACTGCAGGCTGCCCTTTTATACTGGGCTCCTGCCTCCGGTGGTGCCTTTTTCTGCCCACAAAGAAATCCACAGCAGTCCCAACAGAGCTCCATTGAGCTCGCTCAGTCCCCCTTTCTTACTCACTCATACTGTTTCTCCCACCGCTGCAGGCTGCCCTTTTGTACTGGGCCCCTGCTTGCATTGATGCCTTTTTCTGCCCACAACGAAATCTGCACCAGTTCCGACAAAGCTCAAGTTGAGCTTCGGTCCCTCTCACTCGCTTCGATCTTTAATCTGTCCTAACACTGATTTCCTACAGCGACCGTGCTATTCTGCAGCAGAAGTGCAAACACATATTTTGGCCAGGATGTGAAAAATGACAGCTGTACTGTTCATAAGGAGGTGTGAGAAATGCCAATGTTGAAAATCTGGCATGAAAATATTGCAAATTCATGAAGTTACAAAGGTGCGTGGAAACAGTTCAACGCACGCTTCTAGCACAGTCATTTTATGGACTTTCATCACCAAATTTTCAACATAGGGATTTTGGGACCTCTACTCATGAACAGTGTCACTGTCATTTTCTTAATCTGTCCCGAACACTGATTTCCCACAGCGACCACACTATTCTGCAACAGAAGTGCAAAAACACATTTTGGTCAGGATGTGAAAAATGACAGCTGTACTGTTCAAAAGGAGGTGTGAAAAAATGCCAGTGTTGAAAATCTGGCATGACAATATTGCAAATTCACAAAGTTATGAGCGTGCATAGCAATTGCGCAATACACGCTCTTAAAACAGTCATTTTTTGGATTTTTTTCCACCAAATTTGCAACATAGGCTTTTTAAGAGCCCACTTCATGAACACTGGTACTGTCATTTCATTAATCAGTCCCGAAAGGTGATTCCACGCAGTGACCACAAAATCACCTTTCAGGACTGAATAATGCCATGACAATGGCTGAATTTTTGAGGAGGGGTCCCAATAACCTCATGTTGAAAATTTGGTGCCAAAATTGCCAAAAATGCCTGAGATATGCAGTAAAGTTGAAAAAAAAAAACAATTTATGCCATTATACAGCTCACTGGAATTTCTTCAGCTCACAGTCGACTTTGAAGAGAGCAGACGTGTTCCCGGTCCACCAAAGATCATCACGCGAGCTCTGGATGTAAGTATGGGGTGAGGGGGTTGTGGGTAGGTGGGGTACACAGTGGGTGAGCGTGGGTTGGAAGAGGGGGCGCAGATGGTGCGGGACCATTTTCTTCTTTACAGGGTTGAAAAAAAAATAGACATCGTGGAAAGGTTTGTCATTTTAGCAGGTTCTTTTGGCATGCTGGGGCGGGCTCCCAGCATGTCACCTGCGTGTTTTGGGGTGAGAGGGACTGGAGCTGACCAGGATTGGGCACCCCCATTGGCACATACCGGTGGGGGAGGTTTCATGAGCCGAGGGGGATTGGGTACCCCCTCAGCACACAAGAAATGGGGGGGGAACATGCTGACGGGGATTGGGCACTCCCATCGGCAAAGAAACAGGGGGGGGGACATGATGTCGAGGGGGATTGGGCACCCCCTTGTCAGACAACAAAAGCCGATGGGGACTGACCTCCCCATTGGCAAACTGGGTTGGGGGAATTCAAGGGACTGCCCTGCAATGACGGGTTGCTCCCTCATTGCAGCGCAATGGTTGATGCTGCAATGACTAGGTGGCCCCTAATTGCAGCAGCTAAAATGTTTCAAGGTGGTGGCATGCTGGCTGAACTAGTGTCAGCAGCAGCATGCCACCCCATTGGGAAAAGTGGGCCAAGTCTCAAATGGCAGTGGGGGCACTGGCCAAAACAGTGCCACGCCTCCACAGCCTGCTTCTGCAGCAAGCTGCCGCAACATGTTTCTTGCGCATGCGCACAATCAACATAAAAATGGGGAGGGGGAATGGGAAAAACACAAAAAATTAAGAAATTGGGTCCACGATAAATTATCTTTGTTTGTTTGGTTATAGAGCTTTTACTCCAGTACTTCCACCTCCAACTTACTTCTGAGTGTTATGTCGGCAGCCTCCCAACTTTATTGGCCATCCCCCTTCCCCCCACTGTTCAAGCTAGTGGGGATCCACATGATGTGATGTGGTGGCCTGAGAGTACAGGCAGCTGTCATACAGGCAGCATGAGAGACCTGAGATTTACTGGCTTGCTGTCATTCCAGTAATCATGTGATGCAGCTAGGAATGACATTTAGGAGGGATGCAAGGAAGTATTGCTTCACTGAAAGAATGGTGGATGCCTGGAATAGACTGCCAGCGGAAGTGGTGGAGGTGAATAGTGTCAGCTTCAAACATGCATGGGACAAACTTAGGGCAATATAAGTAGATAGGCAAGGAGGAGGGAGGGTCGCTGGAGACTAGTTATCATATGCAGAAACAGAGTAGGAAGGGAACACCTGGGCAGACTGGGTGGGCCAAGTGGTCCTCTTCTGCTGACAGATTCTATGTTTCTATGGTAAGTGCTCCCACCTTCTTGATCCTGAGCAATGCCCTGTCAGGCCTCCCATGCATGCATGCAGTGACATCCCTGTGGAGAAGGGAAGCCTGACAGCCCACCAAAGGAGTTGCTAAGGCTATGGAACCACAGCGCCACCCCTGTTTGTTGGGTGTGCTGTCATGTGGCAGTGCTATGCCAGCCTGCTTGGCCACCTGACCCAGTTTCCAAGTCGACTCGCGATCCTGGCTCACTGACGTGGAAGTACAATGTGCTACCATCTGGTGGGCCATTAGGCTGCCTGACAAATTATCTTCTAAAAATGAAATCCAGCTACAGAACATCAGGATTACATCATAATAGCTACTAATGCTATTCTAATGGAAATAGTATATTTTAACAAAAAAAGTTTTACAGATTACGTTTGTTCAAGTGATGTTGTGATTCCTCCATGACAGCAGCTGTCTTCATTTAGGCAAGTTCAATTCTCAGTACCAAATTTATTCAGCTAAAATGCACAGCTGCCTAAAATTTAAGAAGAAGAGTTATGGCAGCCTGTCAATAAGGCAGCGAGGCTACTGCTCCCAGCGCTAGCTGGCTGGGTTCAGGAATGAGCCTGGGGGCACTGGGGGCGGGCGTAAGGAAGAAGGGCAGAGCATTCTGAGGGTGCCTCCTTCCTTCAGGGAGGGAGGAGGGAGGTTAACAGACCCTACAGCATTGCTGCCGCTAAGGGAGTACAGCAGGCAGTGCAGGCTGGAGCCTGGCTGGAGAAGGGGAATGCTGCGCAGTGGCGCAGAAGCATATCTGACATGCATGTGCCTTGCCATTTTCATCCTTGGCATCCCAGAGGTCAGTAGAACAGTATAAAGAACCTCTGCCATGGCAGAATAAAGCCAGCCATCTGTAGGCTCCACTGCACTGACTAAAGCCACCTCTGCCACTACATAGAAGTCATGGAGGGGCTGGGGAAATGTTGACAGTCCACTATGGTGGGGGGGCATAGTTTCCAGAGGTAAGGGGTAAGCTCCCAGAGAAGGCAGGTAATGTAGCTGGGTGGGGGGAGGCTGTCAGAAAGGGCAGGTGGGAAAGTGCAAGTGCATAAAAAGGAAAAGTAGCATTATGAGTGTCAGGCAGGGAAGAATAATAGTTTTTTTTAGTTAGGATTTAAAACAAGCATTTGTCAATGCCGAATGCTGTCTCACTGGCATTGACATAGTGCCAGAGTTAGAGACGCATAATAAGCATGGCAGTGAAGTATGGAAGTGATGCCAACCCCACCCCCACCCTGTAGAGACCGACAGGCATTGGGGTGTGCCTTTGGGTCATCAGGTATAACGCTCATGCCATTGTACCTCACTCTACCCTGTTGACACTGACAAGTGTCGTGTTGTGCTTTGGGGTCTTTGGGCATGATACTTACCCCGTTCCATAAGGAAATATGCTGAGGTGGGTGCAGTATAGTAGAATGGGGTGAACTTTGTGGTCAAACAGTGCAAGGCACATCACAGTGCCTGTCACTGGCTGCAGGGTGGGGTTGGGGGTGGAATGGCATGAGCATTACAGCCAGTGATCCCAAGCTGCACCCCTGATGCCTGTCAGTCTCTACAGGGTGGGGTGCTAGAGTTGGAAACCCTAACACCATAGGCGTGTGTTGGTATTTTCACTCCAAATTTTCAACATGGGATGTACGTGAGCCCACATCATGAAAGACGGCACTATCAGTTTGTTAGCCGAATGGTGGTTTTGCACAGCGGCTATGCCATTTGGTGACACAGGGACGAAAACAGATTTTGGGCAATAGGTGGAAAATGACAACTGAATTGTTCATAAAGAGATGTAAAAAAATGTCAATGTTGAAAATCTGGAGTGACAATGTGAAAAATTGGTGAAATTATGAGCATGCGTAGAAACTGTGCAACACACATCTGTAACCCAATTATTTTGGGGATTTTTTAACCACATGTTTAACATAGGCATTTTGGGACCTCCCCTCATGAACAGTGGCACTGTGATTTTGTGAATTTGTCTGAAATGTTGATTTTGCACAGTGACCACGCCATTGTACGCCACAGGTGCGAAAACACATTTTGGGCAGGATGCGAAAATGACAGTTGACTGTTCATAAGGAGGTGTGAAAAATGGCAGTGTGTTGAAAATCTGGCATGAAAATATTGCAAATTGGCGAAGTTACAAGGGTGCGTGGAAACTGCCCAACGCACACTTATAACACAGTCATTTTATGGAATTTCGTCACCAAATTTTCAACACAGGCATTTTAGGACTTCTGCTCATGAACAGTGTCACTGTCATTTCCTCAAACTGTCCCGAAAACTGATTTTACACAGCGACTGCGCTATTCTGCGCCGGACGTGCGAAAACACATTTCAGCCAAGATATGTAAAATGGCAGCTATACTGTTCATAAGGAGGTGTGGAAAAATGACAATTTTGAAAATCTGGAGTAAAAATATTACAGATTCACGAAGTTACTAGCGTGCGTGGAAACTGCACAATGCACGCTCATAAAACAGCCATTTTGGGGATTTTTCCCACCAAATTTTCAACATAAGCTTTTTGAAAGCCCCCCTCATGAACAGTGGCACTGTCATTTCATTAATCAGTCCCAAAAGGTGATTCCACACAGTGACCTCAAAATCATCTTTTGGGACAGAATAACACCATGACAGTGCCTGAATTAATGTGGAGGGGTCCCAATAACCCCATGTTGAAAATTTGGTGCCAAAGTTTCCAAAAATGGCTGAGATATGCACCAAAGTTGAAAAAACCTATTTATGCAATTCTACAGCTTACTGGCATTTCTTCAGTTCGTGGTTGGCTTTGAAGAGTGAAACCTGTTCCTGGTCCACCAAGATCATTGCACCAGACTCTGGAGGTTAGTATGAGATAAGGGGTGGGGAGGTAGGTGGCCAGAGTGGCTGGGTTGTGGAGGGGGGGCAGAGAGACCATGAGGGTTTAAAAAAAAAAACATTGTGGAACTTTTTTTGCAGGGTATTTGGCATGCTGGGGTGGGCTCTAGCCTGCCACCTAAGTGTTTTGGGGGATGCTGTAGCTGATGGGGATTGGGCACCCCATCGGCACATACTGAAGTGGGGAGACACGAGCCGAGGGGATTGGGCACCCTCTCAGCACACAGCAAAGCAATGGGGAGGGACATTATGCTGATGGGGAGTGGGCCCCTGTTGGCAAAATAAATGGGGACAGGATAAATGCCGATGGAGATTGGGGCCCCATCGGCAAAGAAAAACCGTTGGGGGGGGCGCATGATGCCGAGGGGGATTGGGCACCTCCTCGGCATACATTTTAATTGGGAGGGGGATCATTATGCTGATGGGGAGTGGGCTCCCCCATCGGCATTGTGACAGGAGGCAGCAGTAGTCACTGCCGCCATGTTCTGTGCATGTCAGGAGGCGTGTTGTGGTCCTGCTGCATGACAGCTTTGCTCTCATTGCAGTGGACCTTTTCTTTGTTCTGGTGGCCACATTAGGGATGCATGATGTCAGAGCCTGCTGCTGGCTGATTGGGGAATGAGGGACGTACCTACTGATGTGTGCCCTGCATTCGCCCAACAGTGACCGCACCTCCAAATCTGCTACTACCGCAATATGTTGGCTGTGCATGCGCGAGCCAACTTAAAATGAGGGTGTGCTAATTAGATCACCTAATTACTAGGCATGTGAGAACCACAAAAGGTTCTGAGGTTCCCAAAGGTTCTGATGAGCCATGAAAAGTTCTGATAGTTATTAGACCAAGCTTTATCAGAACTTTCAGAACCACTGAGTCCAAAGTACAGACACTCTTTTAACCATCTGTTTCTATCCTAAGCAATTATGAATGAAGGGGAAGAAAGCTAAATGCAACTTGGAGTGGTACAATAATATATAGAATAATACATGGGGAGGTGTGTATAATAAGAATTGTTCACATCTGATATGTGGGATGTTACATATTCCCTGAGAGTGAAGCTTGAGGGGGGTTTACAAAAGCACTAAGGGTGTGTGTAAAATTTACTGTACGTTTTACACACCTCCCCATGTTTTGATTTATATAATTGATGGGTAGTGTTTTCTTGCCTTGAAAACATGATCCACAATTACAGGAAACAGAATGGCCAGTAGTTCCTGGTGCGTTAAATCAATAGTGTGCACATGCGTGGAGCGAGGTAAACCTGGTGCGTGTTTGTGCTTATAACCAGCTGGCTATAACAGTGAATTATAACTGGGTTTCCCTATGGGAGAAAATTCCCTCCAGTTATTATAAATTTAATGTGCTGGTTCCACCAAGCCACATCAACAGGAATTCTGTTGATTGGCATTACAATGATGGCACAATGCCAACTGCCGGTATTGTGCCATCAGTGGAAACAAGTGTTTTTTGTGGGGGGGCACCCCCGCACTGTAGATTATCAAGTTGGAATTGTTTTGGGAAGGGGGCAAACTCCCTGGAGAAAGCAGTGTCGGGAATCCTGCAGACCGTCACAGTGAACAGCCGATTCTGTCGCTGTAATGGTCTTTGCTGTTTTCTGTCACTGCGTCAGTGGTATGCGTAATGTGCCATATGGCTAGTTAGTACCCCATATGTAACACCATTACAAGTTGGACCACATAATATTGATCTGACTTTCTGGGTCCTGTCAACAGCCCCAACCTTCCCTCTTGTTCTTCTCACCACCACTTGCAGTCTCTGTTCCAGACAGAGACCAGCTAAGGGAGTATATAACACTCCCAAATCCCATGTTTTTAAAATGATCAAAAACTTATAAGACACTGAAAACGTTCTGATAACATTGTTTTACAGAAAATTAGACATGTTCTGTAAGTTTCAAAACTTTTCTGAACCAGAGTCCCCATCTCTGCTAATTATTGGTAAAAAAAAAGTTCTATAGATTTGAAATGCAAATGTGGAATTAGTATATAATTAATTTTGCAGATGTACAGTAATTCCAAGGTGTGAAGAGGGGATTCAAAAACATAGGCTTAGATTGGAACCAGTTCTTATAAGAGCAAGAAAAGGTCTGCTGGTCTTGAATACCTATGCACTCCACTCCAGGATGTTGGATGTTGCTGCTCATCTCATCTCAAAGCAATACAAAATCAGCCAGGTGCCAGCAAACCGCACAATGAGTCTGCTTCTGAAAGCTACTGAGAACTGAAACACTTAAATGATTTGGGGCATTTCAACTGTATCAACAATGCATCACTCCTTTACAAGTTCTGCAGCTGTTATGGTGATGTGGAGATGGATATCTGGTCAGAAACTATGTGATAGAGCCAGGACAAACTTTGCTGTGAACTGTCTGAAAAGCCAGCCGACAAAAATACTGTATTCTGGTCCCACTGTCAGCAAAGATGATTAGCTGTACTCTAGGGGGCCTTGTCTCCAGAGAGAAGTTATACAACTCTCTACAGACAATATATCAGTGTACTACTGAACAGCTAATGGGGCTTATTTGTAATGGAGTAGAATTTGACTTTATATTTTATTTTTCATACACACTGTGTCTCACAGTGCTTTTCAAAAAAAGAAAGGAAAAGGATTTGGTGTTTATATAGTGCCTTTCATGCACACGGTATCCCAAAGTAAATCAGAAAGTGAAGGAAGGAGTTTGGGTTTATATAGTGCCTTTCATACAAACTGTATCCCAAAATGCCTTACAATGTGAAGGAAATTAATTTTAATTTTATACAGCACTCTTCATATACACTGTATTCCAATGTTCTTTACAAAGAGAATGAAAGGAGTTTGGGTTTATATAATAGCTTTCATGCACACTGTATTCCAACATGCTTTACGAAGGAAAAGGAAATACATTTGGGTTTATACAATGCCTTTCTACAAGCTGTATCCAAAGGACTTTACAAAGTGAAGGAAATGAATCTGGATTTATACAGTGCCTTTCACACCCACTGTATGGAAAGGGGAAATTGTTTAACCAGGAAAGGCACACTAAGCCACAGCTTGTTTCCAGGTGCGACCTGGGAGCACAGGGAAGTTAAGTTACTTGCTCAGGGTCACACAGTATGCAAGTGGGGGCTGATGAGATTCAAACTCAGGTTTCCAGGTTTGCAGCTTAGTGCCCTTAACCACTACACTATACTGCCTCCTGGAAAGGGAAGGGTAAAGGGGAGATACTGTATACCAAAGTGCTTGACAAAGCAATGTGCTAGATACTGATAATGCTGGGTCTGTATGCAGTATACAGATAGCAGTCACTTAGACCTGTCCATACTACACTGAAAACACCCCTCTATAACGTTACAGAGGGGCCAAACCATTACCGCAACGGTTTGCGTTTACACCTGTAATGTTACAGGAGGCGCTTCCGTAACCGTTGTTGAAACCACTTATGAGGTGCTTTCAACAACAGTTACAGAACCAGTGCTGCCTCCGTAACAGTACTGGTTGTAGTGTGGATGCATGACAGTGTAGCTCCAGCCGTCCCCTAGTGCAGCACGCACTGCATTGTGGGATAGGGTGCCGACCGTAATGGACGGGCTGCACAGGTTCGGAACTGTTACCGGGTCTGTTCGCTGGCAGCCTGGACGCTTGGTAACAGTTCCTGTCTGTACCAGTGTGGCACTGTTATGGCATTGTAGCGGTGCAGTATGGACAGGGCCTAAGTAGGCTAATACCACACACAGCTTTTTATATTGCAATTTTTGTTACTGAGAGGCGGGACTGTTGGCCATGACCACTGGGTAATGCCCTGTTCATTTGAAAATACCTTTAAATCCCACCTAGAGACTGGATGATAAGTGGAATAGCCTGTTCAGTAAGTTTGTGGGTGCTTGCACTGTTCAAGCTTTCAAAGTAGGACTAGACAGAGGTCTGGGACAGAAGAGTACTGAGTGCTATACCATACAGTTTGAATAGAGGTAGCATTCTGGTTAAGTTTCAGTGTGTGTCCCTACACAAATTGGGTACAGTCACTGCCATAAGGTAGATGGGTGGGTTAGATGGACTTAAAGTCCTTTTACCTCATCACAATAATACTAATAAAGAGCTGATTGAACTGAAATGCAAATTTATTTTGGAGTGTTGTGCCATGAAGTCCTTCTCGGCACAACTCTAATTGTTTTTCCCAGTGACTGGAATCATTCTGTTAATTTACTTTTGAGAAATTACTTCTCATTTAGAAATTTTAAATATAGAGTTGATTGCCGTGTTTCACACATTGTCAGCTCTTGACTCTGAATTAAAAAGAGTCTAAATCAGCTAGCAATGGGGGAAGGGACCATGTCACTTTAAACCTCGGTGTGGTTCAACATAGAGACATGGACTCGATTTTTAGCCCACACACTGCTCCATCCTTATTTATCCCTTCCCCCCAGTTCGCACGGGAGATGGGCAACTTGGAACTCAGCGTGCCTTCCTGGTGAAACATTTCAATAAATAAACACAAAGGCAGGAGTATTAGATTTCAGGAGGGTGGATTTCACTGAAATGGGTAGATGTATACAAGCAGAGAGGTAATAGAGGGGGTGGAAGAACAATGGGAGAACCTAAAATGAGCCATAGTGGATATAACAAACTAATAAGTTAGGATAGTGGCCGAAGGGAAAAGAAGAAGGAAACCACTATGGTTCTCCAAAGAGGTGGGGGAGAAAGTCAGGGCTAAAAGGCTGAGTTTCAGAAAATATAAGGGGAGCCAAAGGGAGGAAGACAGGGAGGTGTACTTTGTCTGTCTAGGGGAAGCAGGGAAGGCTGTTAGGAGGGCAAAAGCACTGACAGAAGGGGGCTTAGCACAGTCTGTAAACAAAGGGGATGGGTCTATGTGATAACGACGAACGCCTAAAGGCAATCACCATTATCGCTTAGTCAGAGTGCCGAACACATTTTCGGCATTCTGACAACCCTGGTGCACCAGCACAACGGCGCCAGGACATATTGTTACTACTTACTGTGGGGCTGCGCCCCCCACACCCCTTCCATGGGGGGCTTTTGCCCCTCTGCACCCCCTACTTAAGGATTCTCAACTCCAGCGGGGTGGGGTGAAAGTAGTAAAATAGGTTAAAGAAAGTTTGGGGCCAGGTGCAATAAAATCACGACCAGCGCCCAGACCCGAACCCTGTATCTCTCAGCCACCCCAGCCATTAACTAATCCCCAACGCCATGATGCAGCTCGACCGCAACCACAGCGCCACTCTCACAGCCTCTCCACCCTCCCAGCCCACGCTCACCGTGCTCACTCCTACCCCCCCGCGTGCGTATGTATAGAAACATCCTGTCGCCTAGTTCGCCCACCCCCTCATCTGGTCACCCCACCCTGTCGGTTGCCGTGAGAAGATTGCATGGGGAAGGTGTCGCCGTAACGGACGGCACCCTTCCTCATGTGCCCACTTCACAGGTTACCAAATGGGATAAGGCATTTTATAGGTACATCAGTGAAAGAAGAAAAACAGTGGGGGGAGAGGGATTGTGAGGCTCAAAGGGGAGAACGGAGAGTGTAAGGAGGGGGATCTGGACAAGGCAGAAGTACTGAACCAGTGCTTCTGCTCAGTAATCACTAAGGAAGGGGATGGTCAAGGACCACAGTTGGGTTGCAGAGGCAATGGGTGGGGGGAAGTGGACACCAGTCCATTCACAGTGGAGGGAGTTCTGGAAGAACTCATAAAGGTGAAGGTAGATAAGGCCATGGGGCCAGACGGCATCCACCCGAGGATATTAAAGGAGCTGCAAAGGGAACTAGCAGTGCTTCTGGTGGCCCTGTTCACAGATTCACTAAACATGGGTGTCGTTCCAGAGGACTGGAGGAGGGCACATGTAGTCCCACTGCATGAAAGTGGCAATAAGGAGGAGGTGGGGAACTACAGGCCTGGCAGCCTCTCCTCAGTGGTTGGAAAGATCATGGAGACAATACTGAAAGAAAAGAGAGTGGCACATATGGAATCCAGCAGTGCTCAGGATCTGAGGCAACATGGATTTACAGCAGGAAGGTCATGTCAAACAAATGTATTAGATTTTTTTGATTGGGTGACTAGGGAACTAAATCAGAGAGGGGCAGTGGATGTCGCCTACCTAGTTTTCAGCAAAGCCTTCAACACCATCCCACATAGAAGGCCGATTAACAAGATGGATAGTCTGGGCATGAGAGACAAGGTGGTGAACTGGGTTAGGAACTAGTTAACAGACAGGAGACAGAGGGTGGTGGTAAATGGGGAACAATCTGGGGAATGGGGAGTGACCAGTGGGGTACCACAGGGATCAGTACTAGGACCAGTCCTGCTCAATGTCTTCATTAGTGACATTGCAGAGGGGCTGGAAGGAAAGATATGCCTGTTTGTTGATGACATCAAGATCTGCAACTGGGTGGGTACTCCAGAAGGAGTGCAGAAAATGAAGATGGACCTGGATAAGCTTGAACGATGACTGGAGATGTGGCAACTGAGGTTCAATGCAAAGAAGTGCAAAATAATGCACCTGGGTAGAGGGTACCCTGGGGAGAGTTACAGGTTGGGGGGCTGACTGTCACCAAAGAGGAAAGTGACCTAGGGGTTATCATCTCTGATGACCTTAAGGTATCAAAGCAGTGTACAAAGGTGGCAGAGAGGGCTGGTGGCATGCTAGGATGCATAGGCAGGGGTATCACTAGCAGGAGGCGGGAGGTGGTGATGCCATTGAATAAAACATTGGTAAGGACTCACCTGGAGTACTGTGTGCAGTTCTGGGGGCCACACCTGTGCAAGGACATAGATAAGGTGGAGACTATCCAGAGAAGGGCAACAAAGATGGTGCAGGGCTTGCACCACAAAACATATGAGGAGAGACGAAGGGACCTCAATAGGTACTTACTGGAGGAGAGGAGACAGTTGGGGGACATGATTGAAACTTTCAAGTACCTCAAGGGCATAAACAAGGTGCAGGTCAGGGACCTTTTCCAATGTAGAAAAAGATACAGAGGACACATAACCTCCCCTCTCCTGGATGAAAGCACCATAACTATGCATCCTAGCATCTCAATAGCTTTACCAACTGCCCTGTTGCACTGCACCGCCACCTTCAGATTGTCTGATATGATTTCTCCATTGTCCTCCATTGATTGTTGACTGTAACACCCATCTTATACACAGCCCCTTGGTTTCTCTGCCCAACATAGAATCATAGAAACATAGACTTTGATGGCAGATAAGGACCGCTTGGCCCACTTAGTCTGTCCATTTTCCTACCTAGAGGATAAGCTGCAGATCCTATTTAACCAACAGCCTATTTCTTCCTACTCCCCACAAAAATTGCCTTATGTCTGTCCCATGTATTCTTGAATTCTCCCACAGTTTTACATCCCATAGCCTCCTCAGGAAGACTGTTCCATGTGTCCACCACCCTCTATGAAAAATACTTCCTCACATTGCCCCTGGACCGTCCCCCTTCTGTCTTCAAATTGTGACCCCTTGTTCTTGCACATCTCTTTTTCTGAAAGATGCTATCCTCTTGGACTTTGTTGATTCCACTGAGGTATTTAAAAGTTTCTACCATGTCCCCCCTCTCCCTTCTTTCCTCAAGGGTATACATATTAAGCTCCTTTAGTCTCTCCTCGTATGGCTTCTCTTGCAGACCCTGCACCATTTTAGTTGCCCTCCTCTGAACTGCCTCCATCCTGTCTACGTCCTTGTGGAGATGGGGTCTCCAGAATTGGATGCAGTACTCCAGATGGGGTCTCACCAACTGTACAGGGGGATAACAACTTCCTGTTTTCTGCTGGTGATGCCTCTCCCTATACATCCCAGTATCCCACCAGCCCTCCCTACATCCTTCTCACATTGCTTGCCAACCTTAAGGTCATCTGATATGATTACCCCCAGTTCCCTTTCCATTTTTGTCTTTGTTACTACCTCCTTCCCCCACTGTGTAATCTTCCCATGGGATTTTGTTTCCCAGGTGCATTATTTTGCACTTCTTTGCATTGAATCCAAACTGCCATACTTCTGACCATTCCTCCAACCTTGCCAAGTCCCTTCTCATCCTTTCCACACCTCCTTGTGTATCAACCGTTTTGCAGATCTTTGTGTCATCTGCAAAGAGACATACTTTTCTTTCTAGTCCCTCTGCAATGTCACTTGTAAAGACATTAAACAGGACTGGACCCAGTACTGAACCCTGCGGTACCCCACTAGTAACACCTCTTTCTTCAGAGTGGACTCCATTTACAATTACCTTCTGTGTCCTGTTGTCCAGCCAATGTTTTACCCAGGCTACCTCACTGGTACCCACTCCTGTCATGACAGGTGGGGCATTCAGAATAAGGGAGGTGGTTGCAAAAAGCAATATGTGTTTTTGGGGAAGAAATATGGGTGAGAACAGAGAAGGTAATAATTTAGCTATGCTGCTCAAAAATGAACCAAGCCAGCCAGGATACGGAAGTCATAATAGAGAAGCAGCCTTTAAAGGGGCAGTGTGCAGTGGCAGCACTTACGGGGTACACGGCACTTCGGCCAAAGGGTGGGAGAGTTAAAGGTTTTTCGTACATGAGAAAGATTCACCTGTTTCTTGTTATCAGGTTACCATGGTTTTAAAGAAAGTGATACTTTTTATTGTTGAAGACCCCAGGCAATTTTTGCCACATTCTTTTAGTCTCAGAGATGGCTGCACAAGGGGGTTTCGCAAAGGAAGTATAACATGTGGGCAGATGGAAATCTAATTGTTATCCGAAATATGTCAGAAAAATTATGTAATGGTTTTTGACTTATACAAACAGGTAAGAATTAGCAAAGGCAAATTTGGATCGTGGGTCATTCATTTGTGTATTGGATGGATATGTAGCAGCTATGCTGGGAGGGAGGCAGCTCTTAAGGGCAATAGAAGACACATGGATACAGTGGAGAGTGGTCCGGGGCATGAAATGGGCACAGCTTTTGTTGGTTCTGGAGGGACAAAAACTTAAGTGTCCCAAGCTGGACCAACAGGGGTTCCGTGCCCTGACCGGGCATGCATCCTCCCTCGACTCAAATCCACCAATGTGGTTCGAACACACAAGATCAGGTGCAGCCACATGCCGCTCCTCCGGTTTACCAGGGGTTCCATGCCTTAACCGGGCTTGCATCCTCCCTCAACTCGACTACACCAACACGTTTCGAACACACAAAATCAGGTGCAGCTGGCTGCCGCTCCTCTGGTTTACCAGGTACTGACTGAGTCCAGATTTAAACTTGATGCCTCAGCCCTGGGAAGCTCCTGATTGGCTCTTCCAGCCTGTTTCTGTGCTCCACAAGCTGAAGGCTCCCTGGAATCAGTTGGCTCAAACCGTAGCCAAACTGGAGCTCTCTTCAGCTGGACTTTTAAATCCCACCGGCTCTGCACGCCAGCTCCCCACCCACCCTATGCTGGCAATTACTTATATAGCTAGTGCACATCACATGGTGTAATTTATTATGTACAGTACTCACTTTCTAACTAGCAAGCTATAGTTTCTGCCCACTAGAGGGCTCAATTTCACCCTACAGGCAGCATCTACATTATAGCCTGCCTAAAATGTGTTATTTTAACATCAGTCCTATGTGCTTCCCTCTTGTGCTGCTCACCCTGTTCTATCTACCACCCCTTCTGACTGTGAACACCACAGCCTGCCACCCAACTCCTGCTAGCCCCCCTGCCCAGCTTGCCCCCTGCTACATCTTAGCAATCATTCCCACCCCTTCCTTTATTTCCTGGACCAACTCTCCTATACGGCCATCCACCTCTCTAACGTCACTACCCTATTCCTTCACCCTACTATGCACACTTAAGTACCAGTCCAACCTCCCTTCTCGCCATCCCACACCCTCTCACACAATAACATCACCCTGTCTTGGTTCAAGAGCTCTAAACTGCACTTCAGTGTCATTTCTCTCCTACTTTTCTCAGCAGGTGACATAAACCCCAATCTTGGTCTTACTTTCATCTCAGCCCCCTCCACTCCCATCTCCCCCACACCTTCCCCCCAGCCACTCCATTTTTACTCCCATGTGGCCTAAAGATTCTCCACTTAAACATTCTCAGCCTGCTCCCTAAACACGACCTCCTCCTTCCTCTCACAACCACTCTCTCTCTCTGCCCAGACATCCTGATCAAATCTGAGACTTAGCTTACTAACAAAACCCCCGATGCTTCGGTCACTATCCCTGGCTACTCTTTGACCCAGCAAGATCACAATGGTAGGAGTGGGGGTTGGCTATTTACTCTGCTTCCTCACTCCAAATTACTACTGTGCTCTCCACCTCAGTTCCGCCACTTACGGAGCCCTTGTTGTAAGACTCTCCTTACCCTTCTTGGTACCAATCTTTATCACTGGTCTGTACTGTCACCCAGGCTTGCACCACTCAGTTGACACAGAATTAATCACTTTGATTGGTTCCATCAACTCCTCAGGTGAGCTCTATGCGCTAGGTGATCTCAACCTGAACTGGCAGTCACCCTCCCGAGCGAGGACTTGAGCTGACATTGCTGCCCTCAGACGGTCCCAATTAATCACTGAACCCTCTTGCTTAGAAACAGAGAAACATAGACTTTGACGGCAGATAAGGACCGCATGGCCAACCTAGTCTTCCCATTTCCCTACCTAGAGGATAAGCTGCAGATCCTATTTAACCAACAGCCTATTTCTTCCTACTCTCCACAAAAATTGCCTTATATCTGTCCCATGCATTCTTGAATTCTCCCACAGTTTTAGACCCCACAACCTCCTTAGGAAGGCTGTTCCATGCATCCACTACCCTCTCTGTGAAAAAATACTTCCTCACTTTGCCCCTGAGCAGCACCTCCTCTATCTTCAAATTGTGTCCCCTTGTTCTTGCACATCTCTTTTTCTGAAAGATGCAACCCTCTTGGACTTTGTTGATTCCACTGAGGCACTTAAACGTTTCTATCATGTCCCCCCTCTCCCTCCTTTCCTCAAGGGTGGCTTCTTTTGCAGACCCTGCACCATTTTAGTTGCCCTCCTCTGAACTGCCTCCATCCCGTCTATGTCCTTGTGGAGATGGGGTCTCCAGAACTGGATGCAGTACTCCAGATGGGGTCTCACCAACTGTCTGTACAGGGGGATAACAACTTCCTGTTTTCTGCTGGTGATGCCTCTCCCTATACATCCCAGTATCCCCCAGCCCTCCTACCACCTTCTCACATTGCTTGCCAACCTTAAGGTCATCTGATATGATTACCCCAGGTCCCTTCCATTTTGTTGTTGTTACTACCTCCCCCATTGTGTAATCTCCCCTGGGTTTTTGTTTCCCAGGTGCATTATTTTGCACTTTTTTGCATTGAATCCAAGCTGCCATACTTCTAACCATTCCTCCAACCTTGCCAAGTCCCTTGTCATCCTTTCCATGCCTTCTTGTGTATCAACCCTGTTGCAGATCTTTGTGTCATCTGCAAAGAAGCATACGTTTCCTTCCAGTCCCTCAGCAATGTCACTTACAAAGACATTAAAAAGGATTGGACCCAGTACTGAACCCTGCGGTACCCCACTAGTAACCCCTCTTTCTTCAGAGTGGACTCCATTTACAATTACTTTCTGTGTCCTGTTATCCAGCTAATGTTTTACCCAGGCTACCACCTTGGGACTCACTCCCAGGCTGGTTAATTTGACTATTAATCTTTTGTGTGGGACTGTGTCAAATGCCTTGCCAAAGTCTAGGTAGGCCATGTCCAGAGCCCCTACCTGGTCTACTACTTTGGTCACAAAGTCAAAGAAATCAATTAGATTCGTCTGACATGACCTTCCCGCTGTCAACCCATGCTGCTTTGGGTCCTGTGCCCCACTGGCCTCTAGGTACTCAACAATTCTTTCCTTCAGAAGTGATTCCATCACTTTCTCTACCACAGATGTCAAACTGACAGGTCTGTAGTTTCCTGCCTCTGTCTTGCTCCCACTTTTGTGAAGGGGAATCACATCTTCCTTCCTCCAGTCCTCTGGTACCACACCATCCTCCCATGATTTGTTAAAAGGGTAGTCAGTGGTGTCACTAGTTCTCTGCTTAATTGTTTTAGAATTCTGGGGTGAATTCCATCTGGCCCCATTGCTTTGTCCACCTTCAGTTTTAGGAGTTCTTTCAGAACCCTTTCTTCTGTGAAAGGACTGGGATCGACCCCCCTATCCAGAGTGCTTCTGTTAATTGGATTAGGCACCTCCCCACCTCCTCTTTTGTGAATACTGAACAGAAGTATTCATTCAGTATCCCTGCTTTTTCACTGTCCCTCTCTGCCCACCCACCATCTATTCTATTCAGCCTCACTATCCCTCCCTCTGTCTTTCTACGCTCCCTGATATACCTATAAAAGGTTTTATCTCCCTTCTTAACTGAGTTGGCTATCTTTTCCTCAGTTTGGACCTTTGCTATTCTGACTACCCTCCCTGCTTCCTTCTGCCTTAACAGGTACAGTTTTCAGTCCTTCTCCTTCTGTGTTTCCTTATACTTCCTAAATGCTATCTTTTTCTCCCTAACCTTCACCGCCACCTCTTTTGAGAACCATAGTGGCTTTTTCTTTCATTTTGATTTGTTTATTTGCTTCTCACAAAGGCTTGTTGCCTCTGTGATGACAGTTTTGATATTTCCCCATTGTTGCTCCACCCCTCCTTTTAGCCTGTTTGCTAGTGCTTTTCTAAGGCACTCTCCCATCTTGCCAAAGTCAGCCCTCCTGAAGTCCAGAACCCTCACTTTTGTATGGCTTGACTCTGTAGCTGAGTTTATCATGAACCACACTGTTTGGTGGTCACTTATTCCCAAATGGCTACCCACTTCTAGATCTGAGATCCTCTCACTGTCCCCATTTGAGAGTACGAGGTCTAAGATTGCTCCCTCATGAGTAGGTTCCAAAACTAGCTTTCTGAGGCATGCCACCCGAAGGGCATCAAGAATGGCCCTGCTTTTGGATGTGGCTGCAGCAAAGGTGCTCCAGTTGACATCCGGCATATTAAGGTCCCCCATCAACAGTATCTCCCCTTTCTCTGCCATCCTAAGTATGCCTTCTATCATATCCTTGTCCATTCCTTCCCCCTGACATGGGGGTCTCTATACAACCCCTGTGTGGATTGTGGTGCCATTTCCAGTCTCTAAGGTGACCCACAGTGCCTCCTTTCCTCCCTGTTTACTCTTTTGTTCAGTTGCTTTTATCCCTTCCCTTACATAGAGAGCTACTCTGCCCCCTCTTCTCCCCTCCCTGTCTCTCCAGTAGGTTGTATACCCTGGTATGTTAACATCCCAGTCATGGTATTCTGTGTACCATGTTTCTATGACTACTACGATATCCAGGCATCCCACTTCCATCAAGTCCACCAGTTCAGGGAGCTTGTTGCCCAGACTATGGGTGTTGGTACTCATTACCCTCCATTTCTTGATGGCCTTACCCCTTTTTACCCCATCTCTGTCCTTATTGCATTTGTCACTTTCTCCATTTACCCCTGTGCTTCTCCCTATCGGCATGTCTATGTTGGTGTCTACCTCACTTAGTACCCTGATTTTTGGGGGGGGCTAGGATTTCCCTGCTCCTCTTCAGTGCCTCCCCCCTTGGCTAGTTTAAATGCTTGCCAATGAAGCATTTAAACCTATCACTTAGGATCCTGTTTCCCCTCCTGGACAGATGCAGCCCATCATGCCAGTATAGGCCTGCATCCCTCCAGGTGGACTCCCAGTCCCCAATGAAGCCAAATCCCTGAGCTCTGCACCAGTTTTTCAACCATTGATTGAATCCCAAGGAGTGGAGAACCCTAGCTTCACCTGTGCCATAGACAGGCAGCACCTCCGAGAAGGTTACCATGCGTGCTATTTGTCTAAGGCCCTTCCCCATCTCCACAAACACTTTTTGCACTGCTCTGATCCCTTTCTTAGCCAGGTCATTGGTTCCTAGGTGGTCAATGACATCTAGCTCCCCCCCGTGCAGCTGCTCCCATGATCCTGAGGATTCGCTCCCTGTCCCTCCAAGCTATGGTGCCAGGCAGGCACCTTACGTCCCTCTCCCCTTCCTCCCCCAGTTCTACCTTCCTAACAATGGAGTCCCCCACCAGGAGTTGTTTCCTTCCCCTGTGGGGTCCCATGCCACCCTCCTGTGGGTCTCCTTTGTGGAGGTTCCCAGCATCCTCCTTGGTCTCCACTGTGGGTGCCTCCATAGAGGAACCACACTTTTCCAGAATGGCATAGAAATTGTGGAGAGGTACAACTGGAGGGATGTGCCTCTGTTCCACCACCCTCACCCTCCCTGAGCCCACTGTGATCCAACCACACCTCTTTCTTGGCAACCTCTGAGGCAACAGCAGTGACCCTGGTGGTCCCTGGGTGGGAGAGGTGGTCCCTCAAATCCTAGCCAACTCAGCCTGGAGATGAGCAACCTCCTCTCTCAGCCCAGAGGGGTGCCTGCAGATGGGACAACACTGCATCCTCCAGAACATCTCCCGAAGACTGCTGCACCACAGCCACTGCACTGCACCACTCCCATCATGTCTTAATTCTGGCCCCCTAATTGTTGTTTGGAATACTTATGCTTGCCTCTGTTTGTTTTTTTCTTTTTCTTTTTCTTTTCTGTCCCTACTTACACCTCTGTGCCCTTTTAGCTCCTGATCTTCCTGTTCTGAGACTAGAAGTTCCAATATTTCTCAGTAGTCTCCTTACTTGCTCAGTCAGACCTCCAGCAGCTGGGGGGATGGAGAGCTACTCTTGCCCTTTTAGGATGGTGAGTCTTTGGTGGCTCTGTGATCACTCACTTCCTGCTCCCAAACAGGAAGTTCCTGTTGTCAGTTTAATCCTGTGCCTATAAAAGTAGAACTGCCTTTGGGTGGAGGGGAGGGTAGGAGGACAATATAGTCCAAGTACAGAAGTTTAGTTATACCAGCATGTCCTTCCTCCTGGTGCTTTGCTTGTTCTCTGGCAGTAGCTATCTAGGGCAGTGCTTAAATCTGTTTTTAACCTGGCTCATTCTAGCTAAGCCACTCCCCCTACTTTGCAAATCTTTCTACACTTAGTTAATTTCACAGATAATTCCCTTCGGCCACCTGTAACAAGCACCTAGATAACTACACAGATAACAGATAACAATTCACTTCAACTAACTCTGACAAACAGGCTAACTTTTTTTTTGTTACCCTAAATTGAAGGTCCCAATACAAGAGTTCTAGTTCTTAGTCCAAGTAGAGAAGTTTAGTTATACCAGCAGGTCCTTCCTCCTGGTGCTCTGCTTGTTCTCTGGCAGTAGCTATCTAGGGCAGTGCTTAAATCTGTTTTTAACCTGGCTCATTCTAGCTAAGCCACTCCCCCTACTTTGCAAATCTTTCTACACTTAGTTAATTTCACAGATAATTCCCTTCGGCCACCTGTAACAAGCACCTAGATAACTACACAGATAACAGATAACAATTCACTTCAACTAACTCTGACAAACAGGCTAACTTTTTTTTTGTTACCCTAAATTGAAGGTCCCAATACAAGAGTTCTAGTTCTTAGTCCAAGTAGAGAAGTTTAGTTATACCAGCAGGTCCTTCCTCCTGGTGCTCTGCTTGTTCTCTGGCAGAAGCAATAACCATAAAACCCTTAACTACTCCCTACTCGACTGGACCCTCACCTCCCACCCACACAGGATAGTCTAATCAGGCCTTCTGCCAGATTTGATCAGTGATCATCACATTATCTACCTAGTCAGAAAGGTGCACAGACCAAAAACACCCCCTAAACTACTTGTCATCCATTCCTACAAATCTCTGGATCTCACCCCTCTCAATCACGACCTTACACAAGCAAACTGGGCTCCTATAACAGCAGGAACATCCATAGATCAAGCACCACAGTACTTTAAAAAGAGCCTCCTTAATATCTGGTATAAACATGCTCCACTAAAATGAGCTAGAGTTAGGAGATCCCACCTACCCTGGGTCACCCCAGAGCTACTGGCCTGTCTACATGCCTGTGACCAGGCATGGAAAACCCACAAATCCACCAAACTCCCACGTGACTATAATATCTACCACCATCTCCGTAACACCTGCACCAACGCTACTTGGTTGGTCAAATCAGAATATTTCTGCTCCACTTTTAACTCCAATATAAATAACCCTTCCAAGTTCTGAAAAATGGTCCACTCTCTGTTCTCCCCTCAAACCAAATCCCCTCCCCCTACATTTAGAATAAACAACCAGCTTGTTGTTGACCCCTGGATGGGGCGGACAAATTCAATTCTTATTTCACAACCTGTGCCTCTAATCTGCTAGTTTCCCTTCCAAATCAGCTGACACCCCTGCCACCACCTATACCTCCCCCCTTTCCGCCCTCACCAGAGAATTTTTCCTTCTCGCCCATCTCTCCTACCAATACTCTTAAAGCTCTCCTCACCTTAAACCCATCTCAAGGCTTCTTGCCCGATGGCATTGAGCCTAAGCTGCTTCATCTATCTGCTCTTGGCATCTCTCTCCCTCTTTCTGACATCCTAAACCTGTCATTCCACTCAGTAACCATCTCTGGTGCCTGGTGCCATCATTTTACCCTTACCTAAAGGAAGGGACCTCTTAGCCCTATCATCCCATTTTGCTTCTACCTACCCTGGCTAAACTGCAGAAGCACCTGGTCCTCTCGCAAATCTCTTCCTTCCTTGATGCCACCTCATTTTTCACCCCTTTTCAATCTGGATTTCAGAAGAACCACTCCACCACTACTTCCCTTCTTAGGTTCACTGATTTCATCCATTCAGCCATGTATAACAGTCTCATCACTTCTGCTATTTTTGTCGACTTCACCAAGGCTTTCAACACTGTCTCCCATTCTCTCCTCCTTGATACCCTTCTGTCAACCGGCCTGTCCCAAGCAGCCTGCAACTGGTTCCATGACTACCTAGTGGGTAGAACACAATCAGTCAGAATACCCGATTCCACATCCCCACCACTCCCATCTCCACTGGTGTGCCTCAAGGCTTTGTACTTGGCCCACTTTTATTCTCTATCTTCCTTAATGATCTACTGTCAGCATGCTCATTGTCCTCTATTCATATGTACACTGACGATACAGTTCTGTTTACCTCTGGCCACTCCCCCTCTGTTGTGACTACCAGCCTCTAGTTCGATTTCAATAATGTTCAGCACTGGTTAACTCATTGTCTCCTAGAATATGCCTGTAGGCGGCTGCAAATGTATTGCAGTGTGTCCCAGAACAACTACAGAAGTTACCTACAGATGTCCTGTGTGCTCCATAAACATCTGGAGATGTCACTCATATGTTTTAATTGCTAGCCAGAATTGACTATTATTGACTGCATAGCACCATTAGAAAGGTAATGTTGTGTTGACCATATTTGCCACTGACACTTTCTGTGTATCATATTCACTTTAGGAGTTATTCACATATGTTTATGACATGGTGCATATGGCAGACATTTTGTCCATCAAGAACCACCTAAGCACTTTGAATAAAACACACATTCTGGGTATCTCAGGCAGTATAAAACAAAAAACGAACTGATTGCATAGCACCACTGGAAAGGCAACTTTGTGCGGAACAACTTTGCCGCTGATACGTTGTGTGTATCATGTATACTTTATAAGTTGTATGCATTTGTTTATGGTATAGTGTGTATGGTTCAGATTCATCCCTCAAACCTCACCAACACACCTTGACTAAAATGGGGAAAATAATGTTTAATACTACAGAAATAGCTGTTTATTTTACAAACAAATTATTAAAACTGAATCTGATGTCTGAATGCTTAATTTAGTGTTGATATGTTACATATTTCCCAACAAAAAAGACGTTGTTTCGACCAGCATAGGAAAAAAAACTAAATTACCTATTATTACTTGCATACCACCGTTAGAAAGGTAATGTTATGATGAACAAATTTGCCACTCATACTTTGTGTCTAGCACTTACAGTGTTTGTGCTATTAGCATTTGTTTGCGACATGCTGATTATGGCTTGATTTTGCTTAGAAAAGCCTAGGATTCACTGTTAATAGTATACAGGAGACAAGTGCCGCAACTTCAGAGAGCTCCTGTGGAAGCAATGAGTTAAATTTGCATCAACTCTTCTTCAACGCCAAGGAGACTGTCTCCATGACCTTTGACACAAGGCAGAGACTCTCTCAGCTTCCCTCCCTGCCCTCCTTCCACATCTGAGATAGGACCCCACTTGAGGACACCACCTCATTCAGATACCTGGTGTCTGACTAGACCAACACCTAAACTTGTCTAATCATGTCAATGCTATCCTGAAAAAACTGTGCCCCAAGCTTGGTGCTCTTTACAGGAACCAAAATTGCATACCTCTATTGGCCAGGCATGACCTTGTTCAAAAAATGATTCTCCCTATCCTAGACTATTGTGACATAGTCTACAGTGCCACTCCCAAGTCTTCCCTTTTCAGGTTGGATTCTCTCTTCAATGCCTTCTCTTGCTTTGCTCTGGACTCTCCCTCTCGTACACATCACTGCATCCTCTACCACTCTTTAAACTTCCCCTCCCTGGAAGATTGATGACTCTCTCACTGCACTAAATTCACCTCAAAATTCTGATTTGAGACTTTCCCCTCTTACCTCTCCTCTTCTCTAACTGCTACACCCCCTCCTTTCACTCTCTTAGATCTGCCAACTCTTGTACTCTGTCAGTTTCTCACCATTCCACCTCCATAGACCAGACTGCCTTCTCCTTCCATTTCCCTCAACTCTTGAACTCACTTCCACCTCCTATTAGGCACTCCACATCCCTCTAATCCCTTTCACTGGCCATGCACAACTTCTATTCCTCCAACTTCTCTTGCCCTTAAATGTTTAAATAAGTTATGGGAGTAGTGCTCAGACTGCACCTATAAGGCACTGCTCCTCTTCCTATTACTCACCCTTGCCCTGAATACTTCTAACCCTCAAGCTGAACTTGGTTATTCCCATGATCACAGTGGAATAGTCTAGTTTGCATGCTATTCCTGTTCTGCACAACACAGCACCCCTCGTTTGTCCCTGCATATATATTTTTATGTTTTGCCATGTGTGTGTAATTCCTGTCTGAAATGCTCAGTCAAGGGCCATGTAACCCCTTGCACTCATGTATACTGACTATATCCTGATTTTTGTTAGCTAGCACTGCTGCTATTTACCTGTGTAATCCCTCTACCCCCTCACCCAGGACACACCGAGAGATGAGCAACTTGTTGTTCAGTGTGTTTTTCTGGTTAATTTTTTTTCCCTCTTTATACTCCTCTACTCCAGCTGGCCAGCACCTCCTTCAGGCCCTCAATGTCCTGTCCCATCTGTCTGCCATCCCCACGACCTACCTCAACCCCAGATCGCAGCCCTCCCGGAGGTAGCCCGGCGTAATCCTTCGCCGGGTGGGTCCTCCTCCTCCAAGAGGGAAGGCACCGGTGGGGGTCATCCAACGCACTGCGGCATCAGCTCCAAGTGCTGCTGGGTTGGGAGGTTGCAGGACCGTGATGGCAGCGAGGGTACCAGAGAGCAGTCATCTGGCTCACCAGAGAGCCATTTTCTGATTTTTTCTCCTCTTGGAGAGTGACGTACCTGACGTCAAGGTGAACGCCAACATCCGTCACTCCCCCGGAAATTTTGAGCTCTGACATTCTGCCATGCTCCCGGCCTCTGCCAGGGGCCAGCAGGTGCCCAGCTCAAATCCCCACCCTCCCCTCTGGAGAAGGTGAGCTGTCTACGGATGCTTCAACCCTCTCCCCTGGCTGGCTCTCTGATGACCTGAGTCCATTTCCGAACCCGGGCCGCCGGTGTTGCAAGCGGAAATCTAGCCACTGCACCGACGAGCTGGCTGGTTAATCTTTTTAATAAATAAATAAAATATATACTAATAATTTATTAGGGTGGAAATTATATGGTGGATAGGCCATGGGGTGCTTTATGTAGGGATAAAAAATAGGGATATAAAATGTATTTGGGAAATATTAAGGGATGGTGGCCACAGGTGACAATTGGGTGCTCAGAAATCATTTTTTGATGAGTGTGGAGGCATTCCAAGGACATTAGGTCTGTTAAAAAGGCCAGAAAATGCCTGAACAGGAGGGTAGCTGCCTAGATAACTAATATAAAGGGCACTGACATTGTTCATAAGGATGTCTCCTATGCGTGCCTGTAGTATTACAGGGCAGATGGGGTGCATCTGTAGGAGGTGGGGATGTCTTCCTTTATCCTGTCAATAACTTGGACCCTGGAGGGTTGGGGAAAGAAGGGTGCCAGGGGTGGAGAGATAGGCTAGTGGAAGGGAAGAGGAAAAAGGCGGACCAGAGGGGGCAAGGGCACAACCGGGCATGGGCGGGGCACAATTGGGAGGGAAGGGGGGCAGAAAATCAAGCATGGGTTGGGCTGAGTGGCATCTGGATTGGACTGCAACGGGTAGGCTGGTGGTCAGGTTAGGGGCATCAGACCCCAGGCAGAGAAGTAAAAATGGATTGGATAGAAAAAGGAAGTTGTAAGAACTGGAGGAGGGTGTTGGGTCACATATCCAGGCCCCGAGAAGATTGTCACGGAGGAACAATGAGAAAGCATTTGGAATGGAGTGTTGTTGATTTTGTAAATATGTAAAACATGTGAAGTGTTTTTTAAGAAGATATATTGGTTTGTACAAAATATGTTTTGAATAAATATAATTGCCAATCGAGCACCCAAAAGAATAATGGTGTGGCATATTCATTTCCAAGGGAAATCCCCCTGACAACTTTGGTAATCGTAAATATTTTGACCACAAGTTTTCAACATAGCCATTTTTTGCAGCACTTCTTGAACGTGACAGCTGTCATTTTTCAAATCCTGGCCAAAATGTGTTTTCACACCTGTGGTGCGGAATGATGTTTTGGTGGCACAGAATGTTGTTTTGGCAAGGATTTGAACATTTTCAGTACCAAGTTCATGAGGTGGGGTAATAAGAAGGCTATGCTGACAATCTGGTTGCTGTTTTGCTACAAATGCAAGTGCAGGGCACAAAGAGCCCCGGCTTCCACAACAACATACATGTACACATTTATGAAGGGATGGGAGCGCAGGGCCCCTTTGGGGCCTATCTCAAAAAATAAGGAAATTCATTGCAAAAAGCTTTATTAATGCATGAGTTAGGAAGGGGAATGTGACGTTAGGGTTTCCAACCCTAACAACCCACCCTCACCCAGCAGGCAGCAACAGGTGTGGGGTGTGCCTTGGGGTTTTCATCCTTAACACTCACCCCATTCTCATATACTGTACCCATTTCAGCTTATTTACTCATGGAGTGGGGTGAGTGTTAGGGCTGACAAACCTAAGGCACACTCCAAGCCTGTTGCTGCCTACAGGGTGAGGGTGGGGTGTTAGGGTTGGAAACCTTAATGACACACTTCTCTACTTTGGTTGGTTTAACCCTAACTAGTGCATTAACAATGTTTTTTGCAATGAATATGTATATATACATGCATACAAACTGTATATAAGTGAAGCAGGTAAAATATAGAAGGATACCCAGGTAGGCTTAGAATCAGAAAACAATGGGCATCCGTGCACTGGCATACCGGACAACATTCTCCAACAAGAGCTAAGCTCCCAGGAAGCCTCCATTCACAATGTTGCAGCTAAAAGAAAAGGAAATCATGGTAAGTATGAAGAAATTTCTCCTTTCTGTAGTGCTCCACATTGTCAATGGGTAATCAGAACTTATGAGTTCTAATAAGCAGTACCAATTAAACAACCAGGTGGGGGAGAATATTGTTCCATAAGCAAACTGCAAAAATGAAAAGGGAAAAGGAATTTACCTGCTAACCACCACCTGCAAAACTCTGTGACCAAAGGCCGCATCAGCAGAACTTTGAACATCCAATCTGTAGTGCCTAGTGAAAGTGTGGATGTAGGACCATGTTGCTGCCTTGCGCAATTCTGAGACAGATGCCTCACCCTTTCCCACCCAGGAGGTGGCCATAGCTCTGGTGGAATGAGCCTTGATGAGAACTGGAGTCCTCTTTACTGCAACACATGCCTTGGCAATGCATGTACTCACCCACCTTACCAGGGTTGCCTTGGAGGCTTTTACTCCTTTTTTGGCTGCTCTGAAAAGTACAAACAATCTAACCAATTTCCTAAACTCTGCAGTCTGCCTAAGGTATGTCCTAACTGCCTTACTCAAGTCTTTTTTTTTTTCATAGAAAATGTTATTAAGATTTTCCACATTTTCATAATTCCAACACACTTCCACATATATATGTAGAAAAAGATATTGACATAGCTGTCATATAATCCAACTATAGACATAGGAGTGTGCTTAATTAAACCTTTACATCTTTAACACAGTTACAAGGTAACTTATCCAAGATCAGATACAGAAGCAGCATCTTAATATAATATCAATCATTATTGTTTCTCTTTATATGCCATCAGGATACATATCCACCCTAGTTAGGATCTAGCAGGTGGGGGGATTATTCAAAGGGGGGGATAGTTTAGACAATGGTGAGTCCAGATTAGCATCCCACTTCTGATTGAAATACATTAGCTGACCTCTATGGGCATTCGTGAACAGTTCCATAAGGGCTACACAAGCTAGGGCTGCATGCCATAAGTTAATACCCGGGCTAACAGTCTGTCGCCAATGCATTAGGAGAAGTCTTTTGGCTTCCAATAGGGCCAACATAAGCCACTCTTGAAGGGCCTTCTGTAGAAAATTTATCCTGAAGAGATCACCCAACAAGATTTTGGGGTCTAATTGTAAGTCCCCCATACATAGAACTTTGGCGTACTCCTGACTGACCATAGACCAGAAAACTAAGACTTGGGGATATGTCCATAATATGTGGAACAAGTGGGCATCAGGCTGTTGACACCTCCAACATAAGGAGTTGGAAAGGAGCCCTGCAGAATACAAAACTCCCGGAGTCTTATACCAGTGCAGCAGGATTTTCAAATGAATTAGTTGGCTTTTAGCATCTTTACACAGTTTACGGAAGTCCCGCAAGTATCTGGCCCAAGTGGTATCAGATATAGTCGTCCCAATGTCCATCTCCCAGCATCTTCTACAATTCTCTGTGGGGTTAGCTTGGGAGTCCCGGCATATTGCATAAAACTTGCCTATGCGGCCTAGAGCAGAGGACTCTTTATGCAATGAAGTTAGCCAGCTCCACTTGTCGTGGGGTCGGGCTTGAAGGGAGATGGCATGTATGAGGCTATGTAACTGCAGATATCTCCAAAAGTCAGTTTTAGGAAGATCAAATTTGGTCTTTAATTGGGTAAAGGATAATGGAGAGTCTGAATTTGGTAGCATAAGATCTTTCACATACCTGATTCCTTTATTTCCCTGGAGGACCAATTTAACGGTTTCCCAGATAAAGTAATAAATGTATTATGCCATAATTCCACATAACAAAGAGGGGGAGCCCAAGCTTCCTTGGGGGTGTGGGAAATAGTCATGATACCTGCCAGGCGTAGTGAGTATGAGACATGACCGGGGAAAGGGTCCTACCCGACAGGCTGCCTTGCCCGAACAGGGACCTTAGTGGAGTGGGAGCCATCACACTCACCTCAAAGCACACCCACAAAGGGGGGTTTGCAGATATAGGTACAAACCACTTCAGAACCTAATCAATGTTAGACCTAACTTCTGCCAAAGTTCGATCTCCGTGGCCAATTGTTTGAGAAGGGGGGAGAAGTTAGAGGATTCAAAATCTAACCATTTATTAGGTATATAAACACCTAGGTAAGTAAAGCCTCGCTCGGCCCATTCTATTTCCGTATCTTTGAGGCAGTCATGCATGCATAGAGGGTTTAATGGAGCAAGCATAGTTTTCCATTGGTTAAGCTGCAGGCCTGAGGGTGAGGCAAAAACCTGGAAAACCTAGAGAGCTATTGGCAGGGATTCTTGGGGATTGGACAGGGTAAGTAACAGGTCATCCGCATATGCCACCACAGAGTACGATTTACCATGTGCTGAGATACCAGTGATCCCTGCAGTTGAAGTAAGAGCTCTGATCAGTGGATCTAAGGCAACTAGGAATAGTAGGGGAGACAAGGGTCAGCCTTGTCGGGTGCCTCTATGGAGTAAGAAGGGTGAAGAGATGTTGGAGTTGGTCAAAATCATAGCTCGAGGTGCACTATATAAGGTGGACTCTCTCATTTTGATCTCTCTCATTTTACCTCTCCTCTACACTAACTTGTTTTTTTTCTCTTTTAGATATTTCCTGAAGAAGACCTAAGGTCAAAACGTAGATTTTTAACTCTATTTTCTATTTTCAGCGTGCATTTAATATAACCATTTTGTTTTGCTATATAAGGTGGAGAACCAGAGTCAGAAATTGAGGTCCAAAGCCATAAAGGCGAAGGATCTCATGAAGATAATTCCATTCCATGGAATCGAAAGCCTTCGTAAAGTTGACAGCTAGGGCTGCCATGGGAGTCTTGGAGTTGCTTGCTACCCACTTCAGGTTGAGGAGTAGCCGGTATTGTCTGCCCCCATCTTCCTGGGCATAAATCCTACCTGGGATGGGTGGATTATAGAAGCAGGGATACTGTGCATCCTAGTGGCTAACACTTTAGCTAAAAGTTTGGTATCCACTGGTAGTAATGATATGGGGTAGAAGTTAGAACAATTCATGGGGTCATTTGATTTTTTGGGTAGAAGCGTAATTAGGATTTCATTCATTGTAGGGGGACGAGAGATGGAGGATTGGGCGCACTGCAAAGCAGACATCAGAGGTTGTATAATCTCCTGTTCTAAGGCTTGATAAAGCTCAGCAGTCATGCTGTCTGGCCCTGGGGCTTTCCCTTTGGCCATTTGGCATAGGGCTTGATGAATTTCAGAAGCTGTAATGGGCTCGTCTAAAAGAGTAGCCTGTTCCGGGGATAGAGTCGGGATGGTAAAGCTTACAAAATTGCTGCAAGTGCTGGGAGAGCTGGGTTGAGGAATGTAAGGATTGGGATTGATACAATGCCCGATAGTAGGCCTTCATAGTGAAATTTATGCCAGTAGGGTCACTAACTATAGTGCCTGCAGGAGTACGTAGGGCATGTATTTTGGACGAGGCCTGTTGTTTACATAGTTGATACGCCAAGAGTTTACCACGCTTCTCCTCCCCTTCCCAATAGGTATGCTTAGTTCTAAGCAGGGTCCATTCTGCTTTGTGGTGTAACAGAGTATTTATCCGGTATTTAAGCCCCACTATTTTATGGGTCAAGGAGTGATCTCTAGTAACTTGCTGCAGGGATTTAAAACGACCCTCAAGAACAGTAAGTTCTGACTGCAGTAGTGTTAGCTCCTTCTTCCTGGCTTTATTCCGGCTAGCTGCAAATGCGATGATATGCCCTCTTAGGATAGCTTTAAATGCTTCCCATACTGTGTCTGCAGGGACTCTGCAATCAGAATTAAGGGTGAAATATTCCTTTGCTACCTGTTGCATGGTGTGCTGGAATTCAGGGTCCTTAACTAGCAATGGACTACATCTCCACTGTGTACCTGCAGGAGTGCTTTCCGGGGGATATACATGAGCAGTACTGGGGCATGGTCAGATATGATGATGTTACCAATGGAGCAGTTAGAATCTGCACCAGATGCAATATTATTAGCCAACCAAAAGTCGGTACAGCTATGGACTCCATGGGAAGGCGAATAATAGGAGTTGTCCCATCCTGTAGGGTGATCTCGCCTCCAGACATCCATTAAGCCCCATTCTGCCATCAACTCTTGTAAGGCTGCATATGCTTTGGGATGAGCTTGGGGGGTAGGCTGAGACTTATCTAGGAAAATATCTGACACTGCATTGAAATCTCTCCCTATCAATATGGGACTATCAGGTTCGGCTTGGATCAGGGTGGAGATTGCCTTGCTCAAACTAGGAAAAAATTCTGCCTGGTCTGTGTTCGGAGCATAGAGATTGCTTATTAGCAGTTTCCCCATGGGTGATTGTAATTTTACTATTACCCATCACCCTTGCTTGTCTGAACGGGAATCTACCACTGTCCATATGCTAGAGCAGCGGATAAGGATAGCTACTGCCTTAGATTTGGTTATTGCGAGCTAGCATGGACAGTCCCCACCCATGATCTCTTAAGCCAGGCCATGGACTTATTAAGTAAATGCATTTCTTGTAACAGGGCTACGTCTGTGTGTAGGGAACGCAGATGCTGTAGCACTTTGGTGCACTTTATGGGATGGTTAAGTCCCTTTACTTTCCACGACACCAGATATAGTCCTTGTACAGCTGACATATTGGTATCAAAACAGATACAATGAAGGACTTACCTTCTTAGCTTAAGAAATTATTACTAGAGTACCCGGGGACTAGGAGCCTGCTGGCAGATATTGAAACTAGACTGCACACTGACGTAATAGAAAATGCAACAATGGGAAATTGTGAAACTCTAGAGGTATATGCCAAAACACTTGATCCTGTAACAAGAAGACAGAAAGAAGAAATAAATAAACCACAATACACAAATATCCATCCTACCTAACCTAAACCCTGGTTAGGTAGGTGCCAAAAAAATCGTTCGAACCAGCGGGTAACTGCTAAAGGCTAATGACGTTTTAGCAAAAGAGGATACTAAAGAATCCGTATCCTCGGCTATGCTAGTGTCTACGTCCAGTAGGAGGAGAGGAGAAAAACCAGCCTAAATGGAACTCGCTTCTCTGCCTTCGGGGAACAATTCCCAAGAGGAAAACCCAAACCCAGGAGGGGATGGGGGAAGGGGCGGGAGGAGAAGTGGGGAGAAATGGGTTACTTCCCCAGTTGAAGAATTAAGGCTGAGGGGCTCACTCAGTACTCAGAGTTCCTGCTATTAGTAGCTGCAGGTTGAAAATTCCACCCCTCACGGGCAGGGAGTTGTGAATCACCTCGCCCATCTACCACTGCGGAGGAGACTGCAAGGTGTCAGTCGAGCCTGAGGCTTGAAGTCAATATTGGGGAGGGTGAGGGATAGTACACCCTATTTAAGGAACCCAAACCCCCAGGAGCCATAACGCCCCTAGTAAACCCATATCCCCTTAAGAGAACAAATGTTAGCAATATCCTTTTGCATTGTCCATCAAGTAATCAGAGGGTCTTGTATGCTGGTCCTCAGCTTGTTGAGATCCAAGAGTGGAAACCCCTTGAGGGGTGGCAGGAGGAGTTGCTAGAACAACTGCAGTGTAGGATTTATCCCCCAGTTGGAGGGGTCCAGGAGAGTCCACCGCTTCTATCAAAGATGCCTCCGGAATATCAGCCCAGTCCATGGGATTGTCATGATTGAGGGAGGAAAGTTCTCAGACACTTAAAAGGGATGCCGCTGGTGACAAAGATGGCTTGTCTCTAGGCATTTTTGCTGGGGGAGCTGTTGATCTGGAGATAAATGGTGTCCACTTCTAGATCTCTGTCACTGTTGAGCCGATGTGCTGGCACTCCTAGGAGGGAGGATTGATTGATCTATAGGAGCCAGTGTTTTAGATGGAGGTATAGGCTCTGCCAGAGAAGGGATCTTTGCTCCAGGGGTATCTTTCGGGAAGGGAATATGTCCAGCTTCATATTAACCCCTCGAGTACTGTCTGTGGGGTTCTTGGTTCCTAGTACCTTCAGCATAGGGGTCTCACAGCCTTCTGGGAGATGTAGTTTGCAGGGCTATGTTAGGCCAGAATCTGTGGATCCAGCACTCAACCTCTTTGGGCATGTCAGCCACCAGATTGCTCCCCTCTTTGGATAACAAAAGCTTGGAAGGTCCCCTGAATCTGTAATGAAAATTATAAGCCACCAAAAGCCGTTTAAGAGGGCCATATGCCCGGTGTTTACTCAGTTTCTTGTGCGAAGTCTGAAGATCGAGATCGATGGCCCTTGACACTGGATGTCCCCTAGAGCACAAGCAACTCGTAGTATGCGTTCTTTAGTTGAATATTTCAAGAAGTAGGCCACAGTTGGCCTTGGCGCTGTTGTTTGTATGTCCTGCCTCCCAGTGATACGGTGGTCCCTTTCCACTTCTACTGGGCCCCTCAATCTTCCCCAGCATCGTAGGAAGTGTATCATTTAGGAATCTCTCCATAGAGGCACCTTCGGAGCCTTAAGGAATCTCAATAATCCAAAGATTGTTAAAGCACCCCCTGTTTTCTTGGTCTTCCACCCTGGTTAGAAGGATTCTGATTTTCTGATCTTGCAGCTTCATTTTATTCTCAAGTTGGGCTTATTGGGTTTCAAGGGTTGCCACTCACTGTTCCGCCACATTTAGGCGATCCTGCATCTGGCGCACATCATGGGCTGTGCCTGTTAAGGTAGCATTGATGTTGTCTACTCGGGCCAGCACAGTTTCCAGCATTTGTGTAACATAAGTCAGTGAGTCGCCAACGGAGGATGGCTGTGTGGTTGCTGTTGCCGTAAAAGGCAGCACTGATAAGGACCCTTCTGTCGCCTGGTTCACATGAGGCAACTGCATTGTAGGAGGTAGATAGGCAGAGACTGGCAGTCGATAGTGCAGGGTACCGGGGTTCTAGGGACTGGAGATCGATGCCTCTATGGCCTAAACTGATCAGTGCAACTTGTGAGTAACCGGCGAATAAATATACTTGTACCGCGATACTGTAAACAAAGGTCACACTGGTCGATTGGGTGTAAGTTCCCTGACAAAACTGAGTGGTGAGAAGGGGTTCACATCCCGAGATTAGGCCTGCCTGTTGCGGATTGTCCCCAGACATGGACAAGCTAAAGAGCATTGCTGACATTTTCCAGGCAGCCAGGCCCCCCCCCCCCCAGGCAAGTCTTTTTTTTTTTTTATGTAGTATGTTTTTGCTGTATACCTTGGCCATTGATGTCTGCCCTGGTCATGGATCCCTGCACTTCCACCTCTGACTGTTCCTGCACTCTCCCAGGCAACCCTGGCTTTCCCTCTAGAGGGTGGGGCTGCAGCACCATCTCCTTACCAGCGCCGCAGTACTAGTGTCTGGTTGGGAGAGCTGGCTTTGTAGGCTAATTGAAGCCCAGGGGCAGGGCTTCATGGAGATGGCCAGACACACACGATTTTCTCCCCTGCAGGCAGCGGTGGGGATGTGGAATGATGGGCAGTGTCTGCCCCACCTCTGAGTTCAGAAGGCATTGGTGCTGTGCGATGAACTCAGCTTCCTCTGGCTGTCACTACTGCATCGAACACACATGCCACCCTCCCCCCCCAGAGAAGGAGAGCAGTCCAGGGACGCTCAATCCTTCTCCCCACGGCCGGCCCTACGATGACCCGGGTCCATTCCCGAACCCCGGTCACCAGCATCACAAGCGAAATTCCAACCACTGTGCTGATGGGATGGCACTGCCCTATGCAAATCTAATTTCTGCAACTCTTTCTCTTTTGGATGAGTTGGCTGCAGACAAGGATGGAAAACAGATTTCCTGGTTCATGTGAAAAGCTGCAGGAACATTTGAACTGAAAGATGGAACCATTCTCAGAACCACCTTGTCCTTATACATGACTAGGTAAGGTTCTTTGTGGGACAAGGACTGGAGCTCACCAATCCTCCTGGCTGAACACATAGCAACTAAAAAACACCTTGTAGCACAACATGTCTAGAGGTACTGATGAAAGAGGTTCGAAGGGTTCTTTACAAAGAGAATTCAAAACCGTATTCAGATCCCATGGTGGGGCAAGGGATCAGAACAAGGGCTGGCTTTTGCTGATATGTCATAGAAAATGAATAACCTCCCAGTGAGTCTCTAAGGACAAGCTCAAGGAGGCTACATGGGCTGACATCTGACCTCTCAAGGTGCTTAAGGTCATATGTTTTATACTCTCTAACCCAAGCCCAAAAAGTGGTCCATAACTGACCATAAGCTGCAGGCATTGAATTCTTTCTGGTGGCCATCAGGGTGTCCACTACCTTTGTAGATATACCCCATTTCAGGAGTCTCCTCCTTTCAGCAGTTAGGCTGCAAGTTGCATTGCCTCTGGGTTTGGATGCAAAATGGGGCTTTGGGAGAGAAGATCCCCCCAGAATGGGAACCTAAACACTGCATGTTGAGCTAGATTCACTAGGTGAAAGAACCACAGCTTTCTGGGCCATTCTGGAGCTATCAGAAGACAATTTCCTCATGACTGTCTTATTTTGCATATGATCTTGAGAAGGAGCAGTAAAGGAGGAACAGCAAACACTCTGCCAAAATTCCATGCCTGTGAGAGAGCACCCACTGCCTCCATCTGTGGACGCTAGCAGATGAAGAACCTCTGCACTTAAGCATTCTGTCTAGAGTCAAACAGGTCGAACTGTGGAAGACTGAATCTTTTGTACAGAAGGTCAAACACCCTTGGGTTCAACATCCAGTCTCCTGGGTGGACATTCTTGCAGCTTAGCCAGTCAGTCTGAATGTTCAACTCTACTGGCAAGTGAACTGCTGACAGAGAGAAGGTTCTGCTCTGCCCACAACAGAAGATCAGTTGCTTCTTTTAGCATCTCTCTGCTCTTTGTGCCCCTCTTGATTGTTTATGTACACCACCATGATGGCATGTCTGACCTTACTTTCACAGCTTTTGACTATACCCAATTTCAAAAATGAAGGAGAGAGAGGCATACAGCCCTCATCGCCAGGATGTTGATGTTCAGGTGCTGCTTCTATGCAGACCAAAAACCCTGAATGAGAATGTGGACCAGCACTACCCCAACCTGACAGTCTGGCATCGGTTGTCGGGTTCAACTCTGGGGAGACTTCAAGAGAGACTCCTTGGTTAGATTGTCTAAACCCACCAACCAACTCAGAGACTGCAACAGGTTGGGGAAATTGGAATCCTGCCTGTTAGTCCTGTAAGATCAGGTGGTCCCAGGTCATCAGCAACTCAGTCTGGAGGGGTTGCATATGAAGGCCAGCCCACAGGACTAGTTCTGTTGTTGCCATCATGAGGCCCAAAATCCATAGTACACTGTGAGCTGGAGCCAACAATTGTCTCCTCAGGCACTGAACCTTTTTCATTGAGGTCTTCTTTCTGACTGCTGAGAGAAAGACCTTCCCCTCATCTGTCCTGAACACCGCTCCCAGGTGATGCAGGGTCTGGGATGGGTCAAGAGAGCATTTCTCTTGATTGACTACGCAGCAGTGAGACTCCAAAACCCTCAGGGTTCTGTTCACTGATTTCTTCACCAGTGTGGCAGAAGGCAGTCGAATGAGCAAGTCATCCAGGTAAGGGTAGACATGATGTCCTTCCTGCTGAAGCTGTGCTACCAGGACTATGAGCATGTTCAAGAACACTCTGGGGGCTGTTGCCAGCCCAAAAGGAAGCACCTTGTATTGGAAGTGTTGTCCCTGAACCATGAACCTGATGAACCTCTGATGAGATTGTCAGATAGGGATGTGGAGATATGCATCCCTCAGGTCTATGGATGCTAAATAATCCCCCAGCTGAACAGCTCAGATGATTGATCATAAGTATTTCATCTTGAAGGGCACGTGGCAAACACATTTATTTATGTGTTTCAGGTCCAGAATAGGTGTGAAACTCCACCAACATCTTGGAAACCACAAAATAAATTGAGTAGAATCCCTGACTTTTTTCATCAGTAGGCACCAGAACAATCACATGTCTCTTCATGGGGTCCTTTGGTAAAGGGATGGTGGAAAAAATCCCTTTGTTGAAATAGTTGTAAACCTATTGCATAGCCTAAGGTCAGAATTTCCAGAACCCAAGCATCTGACGTTATCTGGGCCCATCTTGTGTAAAAATTGTACAGCATTCCAACAACAGAAAGGGTGCAGAGATGGGCCCTCATATTCTTATTGTGATGTACCAGCTCTTTGACCTGGAACTCCATAACATTTTCGGGCAAGGGCTCCTCTGCCATGATTGCCCTTGAACCCAGAGTAGGATCCCTTACTCATCTGGTTCCCAGAGTTCCAAAAGGGATGAAAACCTCCTCAAACCTGCCTGTCAACCACCTCCTTGACTTTCCAAAGTCAAGCTGGACTTCTGCTGTTGCACTGACATGAGAAGGTGTGCTTTTTTATCCTGGAAATCCTTCAAAATGTCATCCAGGCCTGAACCAAATAATAAGCCTCTCTCAAAGGCTAAGTTAAACAACTTGGTCTTAAATGCCTGGTCTGCACCCCAATGGCAAAGACATACCCCTCACATGGTGGATACAATGTGATAAGTGACGCAAGCTGACATCCATAAGCTCTCCACCGTGGCATCCCCTAGAAAGGTGGAGGCCATGGGTACCAGCTGTAAAACACTTGTTCCCTCAGAATTCAGGGGAATAAAACTACCCAGCATCATAATCCACAAGTTTAGTGCTCTGGCAATAATGAAGGATGCAGAGGAGGTGTAGAGGTTTGCTCCATTGGAGACTAAAGCTCTTCTGCATGAGGCATCCACTTGCTTATTGTACGTATCTTTTAGAGCCAGAGATCCCTCAATTGGGATTGTCTTGTGACTCACAGAGTTAAGTACAGTCTTATCAGCTAGGGGATGAGTCTCCCACTTATGAGTATTTTTTTGTCCAAAAAAGGGAGAACATTGTCCCCTGGGTTTTGGCAGATATTTTCTCTGGTCTGCTCCTGCCCAGTCTTGTTCAATAATATGGTCATAGTGAATAAAGTTTGGAAAACACTTCAGAGCAGAGGAGGAGGCAGACAGGATAGGGTTCACTTCTAAGGCCTCCATAGATTGCACCACCTTCAGCTGCCATGTCCTACAAGCCTTAGTTATTAGATAGGACAGAGACTTGGTATCAAACAGGGAAGGGATTGGAATCCTCCTCTTTGGCACCATACACTTCTCTTCATCATCCTCCTCATCAAGTAACACTTTTGGGTCAGGATTTTCCCCAAGATCCCTGGTATCCTCCTCCTCCTGACTGGGTGGTCGAGGTCAGGGTCTGCCTGCAGATCAAGAATAGAAGACCTGTCCTGCTGTGGCACACCTGGACATACCTGTGTGGGCCCCCAATGATCTAAAGAGCATGGCTTGGGGCTGGGTGTGTCAAAAAGGATGTCCTGTGGAACATCAGGGCTTAAAAGCTCACCTAGGAGCAACCAAAAGTATTTACACAATTCTGCTGTGCCACTGCCAGCCAGTACAGCAGATGCATCGCCTCCTAGCTTGAAGTTCCAACTAGGGGGAACTGTGAGAGACATATTAGCTACAGTAACACAATGGGGGCAACAGAAACCTGACAGAGAGAGCCACATTACCCTTCTTTTTTTATTGAAGCATATCATTTATACAAAAAACAAAATAAAGAAAATAAAACAGCATTCAGCTGCATAGTAATTTTGAATTACCATTAGTATAATATATCTATAACTTATAGATGAAGTCCTCAAGTTGGGAGGTGGCACTACAGTAAGTATCCTTATAATGGGCTTTGCAAAATTATAGTGTAAACCAATAAGAAAAAGGAAAATAAAATTATCTAAGAACAAAGCCCAATCATTTAAACTCTATAAAAAACTAGCAGTATATATGTACAGGTAGTAGCCACAATCTTACTAACTCAAATAACTAAACAAGAAAACAAATCTCCGCCCATTTACACATCTCAGCTACATCAATGTTAAAAAATAACACAAACAAAAGCCATATTTATCATTCATTCTGTAGTGCCTGATGAAAGTGTGGCTGGAGAGCCACATTACCCTTCTACAGGTCTTACACTGTTTAAAAACTAGAGGTCTCTAATAAGCTATGGAGCCAATGTCACTATAAAAAACAAGGGTTCTAGTCCAGAAGATGCCAAAGGAACTGCCAGGATTCTTGTATTTTTTTATATATATCTCTATTGAAAGAATGTTGTTCTGAGGCAAAAGACCAACCACAAATAAATCTACCAAGAAAAAACATTCCAACCAGCTGACAGGATCGCAGACTGTAGCAGGAATGATCGCTGTTAGAGACCAGAGATTCAAGTTGTGGAAAACAGAGCCACTGCGTCTCATGCTTCAGAAAGCACTGACATGTGTACTCACCTGAATGATGCTGTGCATGATGTCACCACATCTAGGAGTGCGCACCCATGCCAAGAGGCACAAAAGTGATAGCGCTGAAGGCTGTAGGTGAGCGCCTGCAAAAAAACAATGCACAAGCCTGACTGTCTCCAAACAATGGTGGGAATCCATGTAGCTCAAAAGAGTCATTAAACAAGTAACTCTCGGCACCCTGAAGGTCTGCCTTCCAGTAAAAGCCTGATTAACAAACTACAACAATATCTCCTTTTTATTTCTGTTTCTCTTAAAAACAAATATATCTATGTCCCCAGCTAAAAAAGCACACTTCTCAGTAAAAGGAAAATCAATGCTTCCCAAATAGCACCAGACATCTCTGCTAAGGCACACACAAGAAAACACCCCAAAAAGGATGAACAAAAAAGCCAATAAAAGCTCTCTAAGAGTCCTTGGGGGGAGGAGGGGACAGACGTTAGTATAGACGCTAGGAGGCAAGGGTGGGCTAAAAAGTAGAGCCTAACTGTATTTACCCGAGGCACTACCAGGGAAGCAAATCAGAGACCTCAGGGAATAAAGACCCTTATAACAAAGTGATAGAATGTGGCCTCCAATCCAAGCACCTACAGGCAGTGGAAGTGGGGAAAAAAGGCAGCTTAGCCAGTTTGAAAGCCACAGCTTAACGGGCATGATTTTTAATTTAGGGGTGCTCCCTGTCACCAGATAGCCCCAACCTGCTCAGCAGAATTGCAGCCCTTAGGATCAAACACATAAAGAAATTCTTCCTTCAGAGAAAAGTTCTATGCTGCTTCCCCTTCAATGGCACAGCAAAGACTGGGGAGTTGCTGCTGTCCAGAATGCTCATATGCTCAATATTCTGTGCTGATTACAGCCTCGGGCTGTGCCATTTCCCCTGGTAGGGGTACAAATTATCCATATGTTCTGATTACCCATTGACAATGTGGAGCACTACAGAAATGTTGAAGCGAAATACCTGACACAGTAAATGAGTATTTGTTTCCCTTTTCCGTTGATAAATATTTTACACACATACACACACACGCACATGCACGCATGCACACACACACCACAGCAGTGTTTTTTTATCTTAATCACCATCTATTAAAGAAAGTCTTCATCTTCACACAGATCTAAGCCAAAAATACTGTACTGGCATTGGTAGCTTTTTAAAATAGACATAACTCACAATCTTCTATTTAGACCACATGGCTGCGAGGGACTCAACATGCTCCAGTGCCCTGTCCAGTGCTGTACTGTGGCAGGTTGGCTCTATCATCTACATGCCCTGTCCAGTACTGTGATGTGGCAGGAAGGTCAGCTCTGTCACCTCTTGGACCAATTCAGGGAGTGAATCACCTCCAACTGATCCACTGTGGCGGACTGTTTACTTTTGTTTAGGTCTAAAAGGCCCACAGTGATTGCACACAAATATCAGCAGAGCTGGATGGCTGAGGGAAATGCCTTGGACAAATAATGGCCAGAACTCTTGAGATTCATCCCAATGGCAGCCAGGAGGCGGAAATAGAAATGTCTTCTTTTTTTATACTGCTGCAGCACTTATCTGGTCCCTGGGTGGCTGAAATAAAGCACTAATTAGCCAACAACTGTGTGGGTCTTTGACCTGTTGCTTGATGATGGACTGCTTCATACTGTGACACAAAAGATCAAGCTGAGTCGAGCCACACCTGCTAGCATGGGTTCATGGTGGCATTGGAGACTTGTTGATCACTGGTATGAGTGGTGGCTTGCCAAGTTCTGGAAGTCACGCTGGGCAAGCATCTGTGCCACATGACAGTCTACAGTGGGAAATAATTTAAAGGGCCACACAATTAATACAAATCCACAGAAAAGAAAAATGGTGAACCTCAGCTGGCAATGGGCCTGCTTTCTCAGCCTCATGGCTTCCCCACTTCCTTACAACATATACTATCTGAATTATCCTGCAAATTAATCTGTATAAGTATGATGATACATGAATTCTACTATAATGTCTCCATTTATTGTATTGCCTTTATTTCAGGTTTACAGAATATGCACACTGATGTGATACACGTTCGCTTATTATTTCTGGTTTTAGTCACTCTCCTTTAATTTAATACTGAGCAAAGCACTCAATAAATTCTATTAGGCCCTGTAAAACTAGGGCTTTTAAGTGGTTGAAAGGTTTTGCATACACGCAGTAGCATGGTTAAAAACCCTGCTACCATCGTATTCTAAAATCATGCTACACCCCTGCTGGGGAGGTAGTCTTTAGTACAGTTTTAGACAAACACAGTTGCCTTAACCGGTATTAACAGCAGTGTGGATGTGATCCATGCTGTAACATGGGTTAAGGCAAACTGACCTGAAAGAAAAATAATTTTCTAGCCTGCAGGAATTAAACATTAACTACTTATCATAAATGGCTCAGCTCCAGCTCTCAATTCAAATGATGTACTTTTATTATGATCCACACTGAGGCCCAACTGCAAGTATCCCAGCATGCATTGTGACACCTGCTGTGCTTTGCGCTGCTGCCTCAGTTATGCCTGGCAACTCACTCAGGCAATCACAATGTTGAAGGGTAATTTGGACACTTTAACAACTGTACTAGGATCAGTATTCTAAAACATTTTATGAAACACTGCTCAGTGTGTTTACAGCCTTAGTGTCTGGATTCACAAATCTGCAATACAATTATTCTTATTATGTTTTTCTTCTCGCATGCGCACTGTGCATGCGCAAGAAACATCTTGGGACATTATGACATTTTAGAGATGTGTGAGTTTCTGCCCAATGCAGTTGATGCTTTATGGTGCTCGTCCCTCAGGCACCAATGAATTGGCGAGCTGTCTATGATAGCAGTTTGAGAGAAGCAGTCTTCACTTGAAAGAAAAGTGCTACTCTAATCAGGGATGGTTATGAATTGATGCTTTATAGGGCTCATCCCTCAGGCACCAATGAATTGGTGAGCTGTCTATGACAGCAGTTTTAGAGAGAGGACCGCACTCAGAAGAAATCTGCAGCTGCAATGAGGGACAGTTTCCTGACTGCAGCGGGACATTCCCCTTTCTCAGAACCAGGCACACAGACATACCTTCTCTCTCTCCTGGCAGCAGCTGACAAAACTCTGGTTATACGCATTACAGTGCACTGTAATGCGCATGGCTGGAGTTATGGTTCTTGTCGGCTCCTGCCACTGAGCACCTTGTTTGTTCTGTGTGCCTTTCCTGATGAACCATTTCAATAAATACATAAATGAGCCATGGTGCGGCTTTCCACATTGGTGACTCCTGCCATGCACCACACACTCCCTGGAAAGCCAACATCAGGGTGCCTAGTCCCTGTGTCTGCACGTATTCCCCCCCCCTCCCATTTATGTGACACACTGGGAGCCCACCCCAGTGTGCCAAAATAATTTTTTATTTATGTTTCCAACACTGGGATGCCCCCTACCCGCCTGAATATTTCAAGTGCTGTCATCAGGGTGCCCAATCCCCAAGTCAACATGTCCACACACACACACACACACACACACACACTATTGTGGCACACTGGGAGCTTACCCCATTGTGCCTAAATATTTTTGGTAACCTGTAAAATAAAGAAAACCATCCCCAAAGTCTTTTTTATCCCTTGTAAAAAAGAAAACCATACTTCGTCGTCTCCCCATTCCCCTTCCCCCACTCTCCCTCTGCGGACCCACCTCCCCACACCCCCCCTTACCCCATTCTTACCTCCAGAGCTCAGGAGCAGTGCTCCTCTATTGACTGGGACATGTCTGCACTATTGAAAGCCGACCGGCAAACTGAAGAAATGACGGTAAGCTGTATTATGGAAGTCAATGGGGGGGGGTCAATTTAGTTTGATATCAAAGCCTTTTTTAGGAATTTTGGAAAAAAAATTTTCAACATGGGGTTCCTGGGACCCCACCTCATGAACACTGTCACTGTCATTTGGTTACTCAGTCCCGAAAGATGATTTCACGGTTGCTGAGCGGAATCACCTTTCAGGATCTACTAATGAAATTACAGTGCTTCTGTTCATAAGGTGGTTTCCCAAAAAAACCATGTTGCAAATTTGGTGAAAAAATTCCAAGAAATGGCTGCATTATGAGTGTGCATTGCACAGTTTCTATGCACGCTCTTAACTTTGCCAGTTTTTTATATTTTCACTCCAGATTTTCAGCATTGCCATTTTTTACACCTCCTTATGAACAGTACAGCTGTCATTTTTCACATCCTGCCCAAAATGTGTTTTTGCACCTGTGGCACAGAATACTGCAGTCACTGTGGGAAATCAACTTTTGGGACAGACTAACAAAATCACAGTGGTACTGTTCATGAGGTGGGGTCCCAAAAGCCCATGTTGAAAATTTGGAGAGAAAATACCAACAAACAACCGGGGCATTAGGATTTCCAACTGTAATGCCCCACCCTGTAAAACTGGAGGCTTCAGGGGGTGACTTGGGGTCATTGGCTGCAATGCTCATGCCATTTCACCCCAACCCCCACCCTGCAGCCAGTGACAGGCATTGAGGTGTGCCTTGAGGTCTTTGGCCCTAATGTTCACCCCATTCTCCTCTACTGCACTCATCTCAGCTTATTTCCTTATGGAATGGGGTGATCATAAGGGCTGAAGACCCCAAGGCACAACACAACACCTGTCGGTGTCTGCAGGAAGAGTGAGGTGGAATGACGTGAGCATTATGGCCGATGACCCAAAGGCACACCCCCAAATGCCTGTTAGTCTCTGCAGAGTGGGGGTGGGGGTTGGTGTTAGTTTAATACTTCAGTGCCATTCCTATTATGCATTTCTCTAACTCCTGCACTACCAATGCCAATACAAGCAAGCAAACATTTGGCATTGGCAAATGTTTGTTTTATATACTCTCATGGCCCAAAGAACCTGCCAGCTACTTATGTTCAATAATTTTACATTCACGCCTCCTTAGCTGCAAACAATACAGCTTTCTTTTACAACCAGATTACACTGTATCATGAGATACCTTGCTCTCTCATTCAACACTGGCTTCTTAAACCATCATAAAAATGATATGGAACATTTAACAACAAGCAACATAAACAAAAAAAAAGGCCTATTATATTTTAATTTAACAAGGTATTGGCTTACCCTAAAATATGTTTTCTCAGGTATTCTATGCCCACTGACTACTCCACTTCTGTAGTAGCAGCTTGGGCCTTGTTTTGGAATGCTATTTATACTTCCTGTTTGCTGACCAAATTTTGTGTTGATGCGTGGTGTGATGACTTCATGTGCCCGATATTCAAAAATGGGCAAAGCAGAGAACAAAGTTTTGTCTTCACTTGCCCATTGTGCACAACCCTGAGGATTCCGTTGGTGCAGTGCCGAGTAGCACTGCCCCAACATAGATCCCAGCAGTACAGAGAATAGCATCACCAGACTTGATAGCACTGGTAGCTCCCGATTTGATATTCAGACAGCCCCATGCAAATGAGCAAAAAGGGCATGCTAGGTGCTAAGGGGGGCATTTGCATGGGAAGTGGCAGCAGGTTTGCACCCCTGAGACCAGCTCTGCCCTACCCTGATTGCCTGGTCCCGTAAGAAGCAACTATTTCCTGTTGCCTAGTGATCTCCCTGCCCTACGAACACTAGCCCTGATATCAAATAATAAATCCCTGGTTCATAGTGGTCCCACCGCCATCTGATTGCCAGCCCCAGTATCAAATAATAAATCTCTGGTGCCTAGTGATCCTCCCCTCCTTCCTTCCAATCACCAGCCCCAGTATGTGAATATGCATTCCCTGCTGTCCAGTGGTCACTCCCCCACCCCCTGATTGCCAGCCACAGTATCATAAAATAACTCACTGGTATCTTGTGGCCCCCCCCACCCGCTAATTCCTGTCCCCATAGACTATCACAGAGTCCCTTGTGTCTAGTGACCCTCCACACCACCAGCACCGACCACCCTGCAATCTCCCCCATACCTGCTATGCCAGTGCTGTGGGAGCCCATACGGTAACCAACACAGCCCTCCTCTCATCATCTCAGCCAGCCGCCGTATGTGATAACAGGGGAACATGTTTGTTTGTTTGTTTAAAAGTTTATTTTTAAACAGGTTGGTTTGTTAGATAATTAAATCCCCATTTACAACAAATTCCTGTAGAACACAGTTACAATAACAAAAACAAAGTAGTAAATAAGTACATACAATACAAAATCACATACAATCTAAAAACAATTACAGCAAACATTCAAGTATTCATGCAATTTAAGTTTAAATATGTGCAAGTCAGAAATGTCAGCAATATAAAAAGATAATTCATTCCAAGTCTTTGCTAAACTATTCTGGAAAATTATGTTCCCCATCCGATTTGTAATTCGAATTGTAGGCAATTTTCTAGTTGTTTTCCTTAACCTATCTGCATATGACAAATTGGAATTCAGACATATTAAGTGACTTAATGAATGTATTTTTTTGTTGTTAGAGTAAATGCATATAGTATACTTGTATCCCCTATACTGTAATGGGAGCATGCATACTGTCTACAGTAGACAGTACATGCTCTCCCTGTACAGCACAGAGAACATACACTCCCAGTCATCACATAGAATGGCTAGCTGAGGTGGTGCAAAGAAGGCTGTGCCAGTCACTGTATGGACTCCTGCAGCACCAGCAAGACAGGTAAGGGTGGTGACAGGGTCGGTGGTTGGTGCCCACCATGGTGGGGTGAGTGTTAGACATCAGGGACTCTGTGCTAGTGTACAGGGATGGGTACTGGTGGGTTGTGGTGCCACTGGATATCAGGGAGTTATTTTATGATACCAGGACCGGCCACTGGAGAGCAGGAGGACCACTGAACACCAGGGAATGTATATTCACAAACCTGGGCTGGCGATCAGAGGGTAGGGGACCAATAGACACAAGGGAGTATATATACATGTAACGGGACTGGTGATCAGAGGGTGGGGGAGCACTAGGCACCAGGGATTTATTATTCAATACTGGGGCTAGGGGCTGGAGGGCAGTGGAGCTGCTGGACACCAGGGACGTACTTTAGTTTAACAGTGTCATGGTTCAGTGGGTGGGGGGGTGCCACTGTCTACCAGGGAGTAGGTGTGCTCCCCCACTGCCAATGTGGTTGTTGGCTGCAGTTGCCCCAGTAGCCGCTAGAGGTGCCCCAAGTAAGTCAAGGTTCTTTTTGATGGTATTTGTGCTGCTCAACGTGGGCTGCGCTAACCATTTTGTGTAGTGTAAGTGTGCTGAATATTGCACTGAACCGGTATTCCTGTCCCTGCCCTTACCTTTGTCCACTGCATGCACTATTCTTTTGTGTGTACTAATCCTGTTAGTGTGTGCAAAAGCCCCATTTGAACTTTGCACATATGCACAAACCATAGGCAAACAGGGTGCAATCACTTTGCCCACCAAGCAAACTTTTGAATATCTGGGCCCCATACATCATGCATGCACAGCATATTCCTGATGTACTTTCAGTATTCAGTACCATCTGTTACGGATCCATAGCTGTGCTTAATATACAAAAAATATTTGTCAATCCAATAGCTCTAGAAGACCTAAACACATGATTAACTAAAAACTTGTATCTGTGCTCTGATGCATCTAAATTGGCGATTCATTTGGGGGAGTGGATAGCTTATAATGATGACTTTTACGTCAATGCAGTTACTGCTCCTATTTGTTGCTATGGATACTTGGCTGTGTACCATGACTGATATGTTTACTTAATACACATTAAAGTAGCTCTTTATTTGGAGGAGCTACATTTATTTATAACTGCAATATTATTAACAATAATATGCCTTTTTCTAATAACTAATGGTACACAATTCTCTTGCAAATAATTTCACAATATATGGAACTTGGCTACATTCCCAGAGGACTGTGGCAGAACATCATGATCATAGGGGTGTCATGATGCCAGCCACTAATAAATGCTCCTGCCAAGTGTTTTCCTAGAAAAAACACAGCCGAAAGGCAGGAACATGTCAGCTTTTAGATAGGCACATTCCTCAGGGAACTGAGTAGCAAATTAGAACCCTATTAGACATCTATAATCAAAATAATTAAAGGTATTATTTATTATTGTTTATCGAAAATAATCAGAATGAACCTTTGAGCACAAATTGCCTGTTTGCAAAGGTTTCACATTATATGAGAACAACATAGTAGACGATACAGAGTACAAATTCAGTACAAATTAATGTTAGCCAGCTCAAGTCAGCTGTATTCTCATGATTGCTGTAATGTTGATTTATTTCACTTGTATGCCTATCTATTCTGTATTTTTACCCCTTCCCCCAGGTCGCACCTGGAAATTAGCCCAGGCTCAGTGTGCCCTCCTGGTGAAACATTTTTAAATAAATAAAAATAAATAAAAGTGGAGCCTTGTTGCACGGCTACTAGTGGTTACATTAGGCAGACATGATAAGTATGGTGCACTATAACACAAATAAACAACCTATTTGCAGTAAATTAAGGAAACAGTGAGAAATAATGTAATACAGCATAATTATCACATTTGTGGGAAGATCAGATAATAGCATATTACAAAGTATGCTCAGGAAATGCTACTACCACCACTGTTCATGTCGGGTCAAGGCAGTGGCAAGCTGAGTTCTGGGCAATATTAGCTCTGAGGGCCCATTTGAATAGTAAGATTTTGGGTAAACTGATTATGGTGGCAGGGAGTTCATTTAGCCACATGGCTGCCCGGTTAGTAAAAGAGCATTGACCCAGGTTCGTTCTTCATGGTGGGATTGCTAGAGCCTGCTGGGTCATGATCCGTGTGGTGCAGGCTTTGTGGATGGGTCTCATGAGGGAGCTAATGGAGGGTGGTATAAGACCTAGGAGTGCTTTCTTAGTGAGTAAGATTGATTGGTAGCGGAGCCTGGCAGAGAAGGGGAGCCATTTTGTAAGGGCATATAGGGCCCTATGTACTATGCCTACGCACTGTGTAAACCTAGCATGTAGGCATAGATATATGGGAATGCTGCACATTGGGGTCCCTCACACTCCCCCTGGCATTCGCAAATGGCATGGATGCCAGTTACATACCAAATCCCCTGGCCACATTTAAAGCAATGTGCCGGGGGTGGGCCGAGGGGCATGCCTGCACTACAAGCCATTCAAGCTGCATATCAGGGGGTGTAGGAGGGCACCAGTTATGCAAGGGAAGACCATGCCATGGTTAAGGAGAAAAGGATAGCATTCAGGAAATATAAGGAAACACAGAAGAAGCAGGACAGAGAACTTTATCAGTTAAAGCAGAAGGAGGCAGGGAAGGCAGTCAGAATGTCAAAGGCACAAACTGAGGAAAAGATAGCCAACTCTGTTAAGAAGGGGGATAAAACCTTTTATAGGTACATTAGGGAGTGAAGAAAGACCAAGGGAGGGATACCGAGACTTAATAAAGGGGAGGGAATGTGGGCAGAGGGTGACAGTGAAAAAGCAGGGATACTGAACGAATATTTCTACTCAGTATTCACAACAGAAGAGGAGGGGGAGGTACCTAAACCAAACAAGGGAGAAGCTCTGAATGGGGGGACAATACCAGTCCATTCAATGAAGAAAGGGTTTTGAAAAAACTCTTGAAACTGAAGGTGGACAAAGCAATGGGGCCTGATGGGATTCACCCAAGAATTCTAAAAGAACTAAGGGTAGAACTAGTAACACCACTGACTACTCTCTTTAACAAATCATGGGAGGATGGGGTGGTACCTGAGGACTGGAGGAGGGCAAATGTGATTCCGCTTCACAAAAGTTGGAGCAGGGCAGAGGCAGGAAACTACAGACCAGTTAGTTTGACCTCAGTGGTAGGGAAAATGATGGAATCACTTCTGAAGGAAAGAACTGTTGAGTACCTAGAGGCCAGTGGGGCGCAGGACCCAAGGCAGCATGGTTTCACAGCAGGAAGGTAATGTGAGACGAACCTAATAGATATCTTTGACTGGGTGACCAAAGTAGTAGACCTGGTAGGGGCTGTGGACATGGCCTACTTAGATTTTAGCAAGGCATTTGACACAGTCTCACACAAAAGATTAATATACAAGTTACCCAGCCTTGGAGTGGGTCCCAAGGTGGTAGCCTGGATAAAAAACTGGCTGGACAACAGGACACAGCGGGTAATAGTAAATGGAATTCACAGCGAAGAAAGGAGAGTAACTAGTGGGGTACCGCAGGGTTCGGTACTGAGACCGGTCCTCTTTAATGTCTTTATAAGTAACATTGGAGAGCACCTGGAAGGAAAGGTATGTCTCTTTGCAGATGACACAAAGATCTGCAACAGGGTTGATACACAAGGTGGGGTGGAAAGAATGAAAAGGGACTTGGCAAGGTTGTAAGAATGGTCAAATATGTGGCAACTCAGATTCAATGCAAAGTAGTGCAAAGTAATGCATCTGGGAAACAAAAACCCATGGAAGAGTACACAATGGGGGGTGAGTTAATAACAACTAAAATCGAAAGAGACCTAGGAGTAACTATATCAGATGACCTAAAGGTGGACAAGCAATGTGATAGGGCAGTAAGAAGGGCTAGGGGGATACTTGGATGCATAGGGAGAGGCATCAACAGTAGAAAACAGGAAGTTGTTATCCCTCTGTACAGGCAGTTAGTGAGACCCCATCTAGAGTATTGCGTGCAGTTCTGGAGACCCTATCTCCGCAAAGGCATAGACAGAGAGGAGGTTGTTCAGAGGAGGGTAACCAAAGTGGTGCACGGTCTGCACCAGAAGACATAAAGAGGAGAGACTAAAGCAGCTTAATATGTATACCCTTGAGGAAAGGAGGGAGGGGGGAACATGATAGAAACTTTCAAGTATCTCAATGGAATTAACAAAGTACAAGAGGGTAGTATCTTTCAGAAGAAGAGATGTGCAAGAACAAGGAGGCACAATTTGAAGATAGAAGGGGGACGGCTCAGAGGTAATGTTAGAAAATATTTTTTCACAGAGAGGGTTGTGGATGCATGGAACAGCCTTCCTGACGAGGTTGTGGAGTCAGGAACAGTGGGAGAATTCAAGAATGCATGGGACAGGCATAAGGCAATTCTAGTGGTGGGTAGGAGAAAGTAAGCTGTTGATTAACTAGAGTCTGCAGCTTATCCATCAGGTAGGGAAATGGGCAGACTAGGTGGGCCAAGCGGTCCTTATCTGCTGTCAAATTCTATGTTTCTATGTTTCTATGCCATAACTGATGTATGCACCCTGCCCCGTGTACACAGAACACCCGCATGGCCCCAGGGGCAGTAAGGCAGCCCCCACACACACATTACAGGCCTGCCCCAACCCCGTACTCCAAGGCAGACACCACCCAACACAAGGAAGCCCTGTCTCTGTACCCCTGATGCAGCCATCCCCACACATCACAGCTCCATCTCCATACCCCTGAGGCAGACACCCCCCCAAAACTGTGATGCTCCATCATGCCGATTCAGCCCCCCTCCCCACTCATGTCTGCCCCCATCCCCATAGTGGCACATCTTACCCCCCCTCCCCACAAGTCTGCCCCTGTCCTGGTTCTGCTAAGTTATCGCCCCACTCACAGAAGACCTGGCCCACCCATCCTGATTGGTGACCAGTGGTCCCTGACCCACCCACAGCACTGACAATCTCCACCCAAAGCCCTGTACCATCCTGTCAGTTTCATGGTCAGAAACAGCCAGCAGCACAGCCCTCCACATACCTCCACAGCCACCGGCTGTCTGACTTATGCAGGGAACATGCAGCTATATGGCAATGTGCTTCCTGCATAAGTCAGATGGCTGACAGCCATGGAGGTGTGCGTAAGACTGTGCCACTGGTCGTCCTGGTACCGACAGAGAGATATGGTGTTGGGGGGTTGTCAGTGCCATGGGGGTGGGGGGGTCACTGGCCACCAATACTCCACTGGGAATGGGAGTCAGGGCACAGTGGACCAGGGAAACACTGCATTGTGGGGACTTGTACTACACTGGGGTTGGGACTGACATGTGGCGGGGGCTAAGCAAATGCCTACTGAGGTTGGGGCTAATGTGTGGAGGGCTGCCTTTGCAGTAGGATGGGCCTGGGGCCCTGATGTGTGCAGGGGGGGTTTGCTTGGTGCATACAGGGGGCTGGGCATAGCAGTATAGGGGTTGAGGGTTGCTTTGTACAGATGGGGACAGGGTGGGGGACCAGTTGAGGGGGACATCAGTGCAGTGGGCACCATTGCAGGGGCTGTTGTTGTGTAGGGTGATCCTCTGGACTTAGGAGTATGGCAGCATGGGTCCAGGTGCCCATGGGAGCTGTTCACACACCTGAACCCGTGCCATCCAATGCAAGTAATCCACTCTGAGACCCAGGACGGGCATCCCATTGGATACCTGCCTGGGTCTGCAAATCTGCCCTCAACCACCCTGCAGAGTCCTGTGTACTGGGGAGAGGAGCCGCTTACAGGTAGTGGCCATTAGTGCATTCTGGCCTGTGCACACCTGTCCGCAGGTGTGGAACTACCCATGCTGGGTACTCACCTCCGTCATATATTTCCCACCTGTTCGTGCATAGGCACCATAGATTGCACTTGTGTGTGTATTTATGAGAGCCACAAAGTAGCATGCTTTATTGAGCAGCATCCTGACTCTATCTAAGACTGTGTCTGTGACTGACCCATAGATTGGAAAACCGTAGTCAATGAATGAGAGTACTGAGCTGGATACTACCAGGCATTTTGCTTCCTCAGTTAGATTCAGCCTTTCTCTGAAGAGTGCTCTCAATTTCCTATTTCCAGTCTGTACAATGTTGTCCATGTGCTCTTTGAACCATAGGGTGTCATCTAGGATGAGCCCCAGGTATCTAATGGTTTTTACTTGTTCCAGTGGGGCACGCAGTGCATTCTGTAAGTTGAGTAGGTTTGACCTATTCTTACTGTGTATCCTTGTGAAGAGCATAGTGTTACTTTTTTTTTTATAATTAAGAACAATTTTTTTGTACTTAAACTAAGATTTTAGGGCCTCAAAACTGTGTTGGAGTTCTTGAGTAAGGTTGTTGTTCAGAGGGCTACTGTAGTACATCACCGCATCATCCGCATATAGCAGCATCTTTGCCCTATTACTCACTTTAGGCAGGCCATTGATAAACAGACGGAATAGTAGAAGACTCAAGATTGACCCCTGTGTTATTCCTACAGTGACAATCCTCTCACTTGAGAGGACTCCATTAATCTTCACCCTCTGTGATAGATCAGTGAGGTAACACCTGAACCATGATGCAGTTTCCTTACAGAGGCCAAGACAGTGTAGCTTTGTGATTGGCAATGTGTGATCCACGAGATCACACATGATCACGAGATGCTTTAGTTAGGTCTATGTAGATTGCACCAGCTAGTTGCCCTTCGTCCATCACCATGTGGAGAGAGCTGGTGTACTCAGTAAGAGCTGTGACTGTGACTGTGACTGTACTCTGCTGCTTTCTGAAGCCATGTTGTTCCTTGCACATTAGGTTATACTTGCGTTTTTTAATTTTTTTTTAATTTTTATTTAAACCTTCATTAGCCTGGTAAGAAAGCATTGGGCCACATGGCCCTTTTACAGGGTTGACCCGGGAAAAGTCAGTACAAACATTTAATGTTACAATTAAACAGACAGGCCCCGCCAAAAAATCAACAATATGACAGGTATGCAAAAACATAACACAGATTATACAGAAACCATAATGCTTAATGAGTTTGTAATTGATAGTACCATAAAGCTACTTTATATACATTTACAAATGGACATTGAGTATAGATATCTTTTAAACAATATTTTAAAAGAATAGAATCTTACAATGTTTCAGAATTTGTCAGGCAACTTATTCCAACTTTTTATTGCACTATACTTGAAAGATTTTTGATTTTTTGAAGTTTTGCAAAATGGGGTTTCAAGGGAAACAAAAGTATGGGATCTAAGCTGTCTAGGATTAGTTCTTTGTTTAAAAAATGTTTTCATTGGGTTATATAAAGTGCTAGGGAATGATTTGTGCACAAACCATGACATCTGCAGGGTGTCTCTGATCCATGCTTAAATATTCCATGAGCTGATCTGACATCATCCTTTCTAGTGCCTTAGACAGAGGTGACAGAATCAAGATAGGTCTATAGTTAGTGACATTTGAGCTGTCCCCAGTCTTAAAGACAGTTGTAACTATAGCTTTCTTCCAAACCTGTTGAAATTGGGAGAACCTCAGCGAGAAGGTGAAGATTTTATTTATAGGGTAAGCTACTTCATTCACAGCTATAGCTAATCGCTTCATGTTAACCCCATCACCCTTGACCCTGGTTTTAGCTAGCACCTGCTTCATATATTTGATGGCTTCCCTTAAAGTGACACACCTAAAGTAAAATATAGAGATGGTTGGGCTGGTATCCTTGTGGACCTCCTTGCCTATTTGTGAGTGGGTCTGATTGTCCAGGAGCACTGAGTTTAGATTAGTAAAGGCTATATTGAATGTTTTGGCTATATCTACTGGGGAAGTGACCACACCTCTGGGGGTGGTTAGTATGGCTGGTGGGGCCTTATTAGTCTTACCCATTAACTATTTTATGGTAGCCCAGAATTTCGAATTATCATGGGTGTCTTTAAACTGTTCTTTGTGAAATCTACCTTTGCTGCTGTTATTGCCCTGGTGCATTTGTTTCAGACTTTCTTGTATTGGTTTAGATCAGCAGCAGCCCCAGTGTCTTTTGCCCTATTTCATAGATTGTCATGGGTCCTCATGAGGTTGAGAAGGGCAGGTGTGATCCAGTCTGCAGTGGAGCCTTTGACTTTATGCCTCTTGTAAGGGGAAAATTTAATGTAATATAAACTTAACCATTCCTAATTGCCCATGTTTAAAATTACCTACAATGTTCAGACACATCGCAGAACCAAATGTAGTATTGAACAAAATAAAAATCCATGTTCATAATTATTAATGCCTCTCTCACTATGACTAAGTGCACAACAGCTTAAGGGGAAGCATAAACAGTTCTTCCTATATTGTCTACTGTGATGAATGTGGCTATATTGTAATGAAAGTAATAGGTGCCACTCCTCTTCTTTATTCATGCCATGCTCTGTCATGATAGATCTTAAGGTGTAAATCCACCATATTTCATGTTTTCTTAGCTACAGGTCCCTATCAGTTTCATGGTCTGGCTAGTGAACCAGTTCCAGTGCCCTTAATTTAAAAGATGCAACACTGTTCAGCACCATTAAACTTTTTCACTACAGAGGGCATCTTGTCATATCTTGTCATTCTTCTTGATACTGCCCTGAGTTCTCTTGTGGTTTTATATGCATAAAGTTGATCACATGGGCATGTAATACTATACATATGTATGTGTACTGGGCATATGTATACTGTACATATGTGCTTCTAATTTAGTACGACCCCTTCTTACAAACTCATGACTTCCAAATGTGCTCTAGAGCATTTGTTTTCTGCCTGTATGTGCACAGACAGAACACCTCTCACACGGATAGCTCCCTAGTTGTAGTGGTCCCAATAGATACAGTAATTTTTAGGGCTACAGTGAATGTATCCATGCAGACCTGTTGCTAATAAAAAAGGACTCAGTGCATTCCTACTGATCGAGCAACATGTTGGTGTTGCACCACGGTCGCCTCCGTGTCTGTGAAGCAATCGTCTGCACTGGAAGTAGCACTGCACTATTTGTTATGTGTCAGAAGTCACGACAGAATATGGCACACTTCGCCATGTCCAAGATGGCTGCCAAACTGTATTGCACATGCGCGACAACTAGCATATGCACACTACAGTGCGGCAGCCATCTTGGTCACAGCAGACTGTGCTGTGTTCCACTGTGGCTGCCATTTTCTTTTTTTTTTTAATTATACATATCTCCCCAACCTGACCCTCTCTCTTGGCACCCAACACCCCACCTCCCCATAACATAATAGTGACACTGGGAGTGCCCAGTTTGTTGTGATTGTGCTCCCCATAACTGCTGATTTTATGTTTTTTTTTATTATGAATATCCCGCACCTGACCCTCCCTCTCTGCACCCACCATCCAACACCCCACACACTCCCTAGAAACATAATGACACTGGGGGTGCCCAATCCTCCAGTGTCATGATCATTTTCTCCCGTGACTTTTTGGTTTCTTTTTTAAATATACATTTTTCACTCCCCCCACGTTGAATTTTATGAACCCAGGTGTGTAACAGTAATTTTCAACATTTTACCCCAATTTTACAACATACAGTAGCAATATCTTTACAACACCTCATGAATGTTACAGCTGTTATTTTTCAAATCCTGGCCAAAATGTTTCTTCACATCCCGAAAGATGATTTCACGGTCCCTACACAAATTCACCTTTCAGAAAGGAATTGAAAATCTCTCTGCCCTTGTTCATGAGATGGCGTCATAAGAAGATTATATTATAAATTTGGAATAAAAATATAAAAAAGTTATGAGGCTATGATGAATTTTGCAAATGCATGTTTGTAAATTTCATAATATTCAACATTTTAACCCCAAATTTTCAAGATAGCCATTTCTTTACAGCACCTCATGAATGTGACAGCTGTCATTTTTCAACTCCTGCTGAAAATGAGAAATGTGTTTTTGCATCCCAAAAGTTGATTTTGCAGTCCCTGTGTGAAATCAGCTTTAGGCCAAGAGTTGAACATTTTCTTCCCTTCCTCATGAGGCACGGTCATAACAAGGCTATGTTGACAATTTGGTGTCAAAATATTACGAAACAATAAATTTATGAATCTGGGTTACATTTTGCAAATGTAGGCTCGTAACTTTGGTAATTTTGAATATTTTTACCCCAAATTCCTCGGCTGCAGCCCTATTGGCTATGGCCAGAGTGTATTGTGTTGGTTGCTTGCTTGTGAATGGTGTGCACAATTTTATCCTTCAGTGTCAGATATTTTTCCGATGCTATCAGAGGTCTCTGGAGAAGATAGTGAAATGTCTTCTGCATACTTGTAGTGTTTGCCAGTGATTGTTTATGATAGATGTTATCTTTCTGGTATATTTGAGTGTCTGGTACTAAAAACTATTCTCTCTTGTACCTTGTTTTTGGGGATCCCCTGCATGGCCTGCTCCTGTGTGACTGCAATTGCTCTGGTTTTAGCTTCTTCTATAGTGTTTCTTCTGTATCCCCTAGCAAGACATCTGGCTGCAGTTGTTTCACTCTTCATGGTAAGTCTCCTTAGCGCTACAGTTCCTCCTAGCTCAGATGATCTGTGAAAATGAGATACTGTCTATCAAATTTGGATTATGGAAACTTGTGTCATGCAGAATTGTGTTCCTATCTGTAGGTGTTCTGCAAAGAGTTGTTCCCTATCTATTATGGTCTTTAATGCTCCATATGTCCAAAAATGGAATGCAATCATTTTCACTAGTCAAAGTAAACTTAAGATTGTCTTACCTTGAATTAAAGGGAATGTGTATCTTTGTGTTTTAGTTTGCCATTTCCACCTCTGGTCTACCTGATTTAGCCTTTGATGACAGGGATCCTGTTGTAACAGTAGTAATTGGGGCTCCATATTTAGCCAGCAACACTTGCCCTGCACTTTGCTGCAGTAGTGCTAGCACCAGAACCTTGCTCTAGGATATTTGAAGTAATTTCCATGGTGCTAACACCTTTGAATATAGGGCTGTACATGCGCTGCACATATGCATTCTAAAGGAGCAGTGCAATGCACTTGCACAGCACTTAATATAGCACTAAATATGGTGAGAAAGGCACACTGAAGACAGAAAACACAGTAACATAGGTATCAAGGAGAAACTTTACTTCAGAACATGTGCTACAGACCTTATAAACAATAACAATGATTCAAAAACAACATAAAAATCACAGCAATATTAAAAAAAGGCCAACTGCCTAATTGGGGGAGAAAACAAGAGAGAATGGGCAAGCACCCATATAAAAGTCGGGGGAGACAAACATGGATGGGCAACAACCTGTATAAAAGGGAGGGAGCAAGAAAACTAAAGAGAATGGGAAGCTGCCTGTATGAAGGGGGGAAAGAGAATGGACCATTGCCTGTACAAAAGGGGTGGTTGAGAAAAGTAAAGAGAATTGACAACCACCTATATGAAAGGGGAACTAAAAATAAAAGAAACAGGGCAACCACCTGTATTAAAGAGGAGGGGACTAGAATGGGCAAGTGTTCATGGAAATGGAACAAAAGCCCACCTGCCCATAAAAACAAGAAAAGGGCAACCTCCCCATGAAAACAAAAAAATGCAATCTGCCTATGAAAACCACCCACCTGTATAAAATGGGGAGGGGGGAATAGGCAACTGCCTGTATGGGGGAGGAGAAAACAACAAAAACAGGGCAACCACCCTATTAAAGGGGGAACAAAACAAAATGGGCACCCACCCATGAAAACAGAACAAAAGCCCATCTGCCCATGGAAACAAGAAAAGGGAAACTTACACAGGAAAACAAAAAAAAAGGGCACCCACACAAGAAAAAAAAAACAAAAGCCCACCTGCCTATGAAAATCAAAAAAAGGCCACCGTCCACAAAAATAGCCCACCCATATAAAAGGGGAGGGGAAAAAAACTAAAGATAATGGGCAACTGCCCCTATCAGGAGAGGAAAACAAAATAAACAGGACAACTGCCCATATTAAAGGGAGAAGCAAAATAAAATGGATGCCCGCCCAGGAAAACAGAACAAATACCCACCCACCCATGAAAACAAAAGCTCACATGCCCCTTGAAACAAGAAAAGGGCAACCCACCCTTCATAACAAAAAGAAGGCAACCTGCCCATGAAAAAAGCACAAAAGCCTACCCAGGCATAAAAAAAAAAACAAAAGCCCACCTGCCCATGAATATATAAAATGGGCAATCTTCCCAAGGAAATGGAACAAAAGCCCACCTGCCCATGAATATATGAAAGGGGCAACCCTCCCAAGGAAACAGAACAAAATCCCACCTGCCCATGAATAAAAGAAAAGGGCAACCTGCTCATGAAAACAAAAAAGGGAGACCACCCATAAAAACAGAACAAAATCCCATTCACCCATGAAAATAAAACAAAAGCCCACCTGTCCATGAAAACAAGAAAAGGGCAATCCACCAATGAAAACAAAACAAGGGCAACCCACCTGAAAACAGCCCACCCTTATAAAAGGGGGGTGAGAAAACTAAAGAGAATGAACAATGGCCCTTATAAAGGGGTGGGGGGAGAAAAAGGGCAACCACCCATATTAAAGGGGGGAAGAAAACAGAATGGGTGCCCCCCCATGAAAACAGTTTAAAAGCCCACCAGCCTATGAAAACAAAACAAAAGCCTTTAGCCCACCATAATATGAAAACAAGAAAAGGGCAACCCACCCATGAGAAAAGGGCAACCTGCTCATGAAAACAGAACAAAAGCCCACTGGCCTACGAAAAAAAAAAAGCCAAACCCACTCATGAAAAGAAAAGCAAAAGTCCATCTTCCCATGAAAACAAAAAAGGGCAACCTGCCCATGAAAACAGAATAAGGACAACTCATGAAAAAACAATAAAAGGGCACATGTCTGTCAATGACAGTCAATTAGTCCTCAAGGGGCTGCAGGTGGTGGTGGTGGTGGTGGCAACTTCTGGTGCAGTTCCCACACCAATGCTGCTGACAGGCCTTCAATAGTATGGGTGTTTTCACTCACCTTGTGGGTGCAGTCCTTCACCCACCACAGTACCAGCCTCAGCAGCTGATCCTGTCTGCTGAGGAGGTCATTCCCGACCTGCAGTCAGAGCTGTGTCCCATTGGCCCTGGTAGGGTGCTGCATTCCTCTGGGCACCTATGGAAAATACACCAAACTCAACCAGCTGTGCACACAGGACAAGGAATACAGGAGTGGCATCCTGTGCATAGCAGATGAACAACCAGCCACCACATGGGTCGCCATACCACACATAGGTGGAAGGGTGCAAAGAGCCACAAAAGGATGTGCGTGTTATATTCTGGTACTCGAGTACTGGAACAAGGAGTGCCCCAGGTTTCATTCCTGGGATCTCTACTGTTCTCTTTGTTTATTGATACCATATCATCTGTCTTAACACATGCTAAGTCTATCTTGTACTGTATGTAGATGATATCATTATTTAAAAAAAAAAAGATTCAAAACAGAGGTTGCACACGGAAAAAAGGCGCAAGGATAAAGACAAGCAGAAATACAAAAAGAATCCCGCACTCAAAAAACGGAATAAAAGGACTGCTTCACCAATATTTGAAGGTACTTCATTTTATTTAAGTGCCATGTGCTGAGCCCTGACGTGTTTTGGAACCAATTTCCTTTCTCAAAGGGTCGGCACATGGCACTTAAATAAAATGAAGCACCTTCAGATATTGGTGAAACAGTCCTTTTATTCCGTTTTTTGAGTGCGGGATATCATTATTAACTTTAGTTCTTCTTCTGTGGAGGAAATAAACCAGACACTTAAAATTGATTTTTCCACACTATATTTATGGTTTTTACAACATCATCTTTTACTTAATAGTATAAAAATCAAATGCGTAATATTTGGATCAAAACCAAGATTGTTAAAATGTTTTTTCATTGTTGATTGTTGACACAAAAGGCACTGTATTAGAACAGGCTACTGAATTTAATAATCTGGGATTGCTTTTGAACCCTGATTTAACGTTCTCATTACATACAAGGGCAATAAGTAGACAAGTTAACCAAAAACTGCGCTCCTTATTTAAACTACAGAACTGTTTAACTATGGAGGTCAGACATATTATTACAAACAGTATACTATTGCCTACATTAAATTACAACTCATATATTATTTCAAACTTAACCTCTGCTGATTTAGCATTACTAAGCAAAACATTTCATGGGATCTGTAGATTTGCACTAAAAATGCCATTTAGAACTCATCTTTGTGTACTGGATGTACAGTCTGGCTGGTTACCTCCTAACTTTAATGGCGTGTACAACTTGTGCTGTACTGTAGATAACACATTAAGGTTAAAAAACAATCTCCTCTATATTCTCTCCTTGATTTCAAAATTGAATGTAGGCAGTTAAGATCTATGGGAAAGCATATTATCAATTCTAGTCACCTCAGCTGTTATGGGTGAATGTGCCTTTTCAGTCCATGCTGCTAAATGCTGAAATAACCTACCAGAGTTCATCATCATCATCATCATCATCAAATCTTTATTTATTCAGGCGAACATCATTGAGCAAGGCTCATTTACAAGATAGACCTGATAAGGTCAAGGTTCAACAGTTGATACACAACAGATACATCAATACACTTATATAAAACATTTATACATACAGGGGAAAAAAATGTTTATAAACACAGTGATGTACAGTAAAATTCACATGATAAAATGGGTTATAGGAAAGTTAAACTAATATTTATAGTATATACAGTGTATACATATCCCAGTGGAGGGGCCATGGCAAACACACAGCATAATGTAATACTAGGATGGTGGAAGGTATTACTGGGTGCCATAAGATGGGGTGTCTGCCTGGGAGGGAGAACTGAAGAACAAAGATTATGCCATATATGGTGAATTTTTGGGAGGGAGATTGTGAGATGACAATGCTAGCTCTAGCAGTAGCGACTGCATTTCTCTGTGAAGAAAACTGTACAACGCTGTTTAAAGGATGCAATTGGTATAATATTGGACAATTTTAGGGATTTTTGTAGGCTGTTCCATGCTATAGCTAGAGAATAGCTGATTGCTGCCCTCCCTAGCCGGGTGTTGAATTTGGGCAATTTGAACAGGATGATGTTGTTGCTTCTTAGGGCATAGGAGCTAGGAATGGTCTGGGTGAAGCAGTCCAGAATATAGTTTGGAAATTTTTTTGATAACGCTCTGTAAATCCATAGAGCTGCATTTCTGTTCCTTCTCAGGTGTAGGGAAACCCATCCAACTGCAGCATAAAGAGAGCAATGATGGGTATTAGATGGCAGATCTGTTATGAATCTTATTGCTCTATGGTATAAGGTATCCAACTTGTGTAGGTAGGAGATGGGGCAGTGACTATAAAGGAAGTCTGCATAGTCAACAACTGAAAGAAAAATGGCCTGGACTAACCTCATCTTTGAATCTCTGTTTAGGAAGGGTTTTAATCTATAGAAAAGGCCAAGCCTTTGGCGAAGCTTTTTTATTAGCAGTTCTTCTAAATGATGAGTGAAATCAAGTCTGCTGTCAATCGACACACCTAGATATTTGAAATTTTCTACATACTCCAGATTTTCTCCAAGTATAGTGCATAGCTGGGGGAGAATGATTGAAGAGGAGGTGCTGGTGGAGCTTTGATTTGTGAACATCATTACTTTAGTTTTCTTTGCATTTAACAGAAGCTTTTTCTCAAGTAGCTGATATTGTAACAAGGAGAATTCTGTTTGTAGGATTTCATGGGCAGCTGCAGAAGAAGGGTTGCTGACATACAAAACAGTGTCATCAGCAAAGAGGTGTACAGAGGATTTGGTGAGGGTTGAATCAATATTATTTATATAGATGGCAAAAAAGGATAGGACCCAGGATAGAACCTTGGGGGACTCCTCTTAACAGTGGTTTTAATGGGGATAGGTCACCTTCAGCTTTTACCTGCAGTGACCTACCGGTAAGATAACACCTAAACCACTTAAGGGAGGGTGGATCTAGGCCAATGGAGTGCAAGGATGATAGTAGAAGCTTGTGGTCCACAGTGTCAAATGCTTTGCTCAGGTCCAGAAATACTGCACAGACATTATTCTTTTTATCTAATTCGGTTTGCCAGTCATTTGTGACCTTGGCTAGTGCAGTGATAGTGCTATGCTTGGCCCTGAATCCAGATTGAGCTGGATTCAAGAGGTTAGCATCGTCAAGATATTCCCTTAACTGGGTACTCACTAATTTCTCCAGCATCTTGGATAGCACTGGTAGAATGAAAATGGGCCTGTAATTATTAAGGTCCATAGGGTCCCCTGATTTTAGAAGGGGAACCACTTGGGCTGTCTTCCACAGTATGGGAATAGAACCAGAGTTTAGAGATAGGTTAAAGAGATGTGTTAGGGGGACTGCAAGTACATGGGATGCAATCTTTAGAAAGTAGGGGGCCAGAGAGTCTGCCCCTGTGCTTTTTTTGAGATCCAGTTGCCATAATAGTAATAGGTCCTCTACTTGCTTCAACAGTACAGATTTGAAGCTGAAGGAAGAGTCAGCTTTCTGAGCACCAGTGTACTGGGAGCTTAATTGTTCCCTCAGCAGGTTAGCTGGAGAGGTGTGAAAGGCAAGACCAGCCGTTGTGAAGTGGTTATTGAAGACGTGCAGAATTTCCATTTTGCCAGTGATAGGGCCATAACTGTGGTGCAATTGAGTTGGTAAGGAGGTGCTAGAATCCTGCCCTACCATACCCTTGATGGTACCCCAAAACCTAGCAGGATTATGATAGGAGGAGTCGAGCTCAGCCAAGTAGAAGGCAGCCTTTGCATCCCTAACTTTCTTGGTGCATCTATTCCTGGCTTTCCTAAAGATCATCCTGTCATTTGCATTCTTGGTTTTTCTTGCCATTTTCCAGAGTTTTTCTCTCTCCAGCAGTGCAGCTTTGAGGTCAGCTGAAAACCAACGACAGGATTTGTTTTTTATTCGGATACTAGAGATTGGGGCATGGATGTTAAGGGCACTTATTATAATGCTATTTAGCACCTAGAAACATAGAAACATAGACTTTGACGGCAGATAAGGACTGCTAGGCCCATCTAGTCTGCCCATTTCCCTACCTACAGGATAGGCTGCAGATCCTAGTTAACCAACAGCCTATTTCTTCCTACCCCCACAAGAATTGCCTTATGTCTGTCCCATGCATTCTTGAAATCTCCCACAGTTTTAGACCCCACAACCTCCTCAGGAAGGCTGTTCCATGCATCCACTACCCTCTCTGTGAAATAATACTTCCTCACATTGCCCCTGAACCGCCCTCCTTCTATCTTTAAATTGTGTCCCCTTGTTCTTGTAAGTCTCTTTTTCTGAAAGATGCTACCCTCTTGGACTTTGTTGATTCCACTGAGGTACTTAAAAGTTTCTATCATGTCCCCCCTCTCCCTTCTTTCCTCAAGGGTATACATATTAAGCTCCTTTAGTCTCTCCTCATACGGCTTCTCTTGCAGACCCTGCACCATTTTAGTTGCCCTCCTCTGGACTACCTCTATCCTGTCTATGTCCTTGCGGAGATGAGGCCTCCAGAACTGGACACAGTACTCCAGATGGGGTCTCACCAACTGTCTGTACAGAGGGATAACAACTTCCTGTTTTCTGCTGCTGATGCCTCTCCCTATATCCCAGTATACCCCCAGCCCTCCCTACTGCCTTCTCACATTGATTGCTAACCTTAAGGTCATCTGATATGATTACCCCCAGGTCCCTTTCCTATTTTGTTGTTGTTATTACCTCCCCACCCATTGTGTATTCTTCCCCTGGGTTCTTGTTTCCCAGGTGCATTATTTTGCACTTCTTTGCATTGAATCCTAGCTGCCATACTTCTGACCATTCCTCCAACCTTGCCAAGTCCCTTTTCATCCTTTCCACGCCTCCTTGTGTATCAACCCTGTTGCAGATCTTGGTATCATCTGCAAAAAGGCATACTTTTCCTTCCAGTCCCTCTGCAATGTCACTGATGAAGACATTAAAAAGGACTGGACCCAATACTGAACCCTGCGGTACCCCACTAGTAACCCCTCTTTCTTCAGAGTGGACTCCATTTACAATTACCTTCTGTGTCCTGTTGTGCAGCCAATGTTTTACCCAGGCTACCACCCTGGGACCCACTTCCAGGCTGGTTAATTTGACTATTAATCTTTTGTGTGGGACTGTGTCAAATGCCTTGCTAAAGTCTAGGTAGGCCATGTCCACAGCCCCTCCCTGGTCTACTACTTTGGTCACCCAGTCAAAGAAATCTTAGATTCGTCTGACATGACCTTCCCGCTGTGAACCCATGCTGCCTTGGGTCCTGTGCCCCACTGGCCTCTAGGTACTCAACTATTCTTTCCTTCAGAAGTGACTCCATCACTTTCCTACCACAGAGGTCAGACTGACAGGTCTGTAGTTTCCTGCCTCTGTCTTGGTCCCACTTTTGAAGAGGAATCACATCCGCCTTCCTCCAGTCCTCGGGTACCACACCATCCTCCCATGATTTATTAAAAGAGTAGCCAGTGGTTTCACTAGTTCCTCCCTTAATTCTTTTAGAATTCTGGGGTGAATTCCATCAGGACCCATTGCTTTGTCCACCTTCAGTTTTAGGAGTTCTTGCAGAACCCTTTCTTCTGTGAAAGGACTGGGATCGACTCCCCTATCAAGAGTGCTTCTGTTAATTGGATTAGGCACTTCCCCCTCTTCTTTTTCCACAGAATGGGCAAGATAAAACTCTTGCCAGCTTGGAGAGTGAGCTAGATCATGCAGATATCCTTCAATATTAATGTTTATCTTGGATCTCCTCATGAGGAATTTTGCAGGGGTTGTTGTTTTGCTGGAAGATCTTACGTCTGCGATGGGGCAGTGATCACTTATATCGCAGAGAAGCACTCCAGCATGTGTGAATAGATGGGGTTTATTCACTAGCATGATATCAAGTAGCGTGCTGTTATTACTATTCCTTGCATTAATGATTGTTGGCTCATTAATTAGTTGTGTGAACCCATATGTATCACAGAATGATACCAGAGGTGCAGCTGCCTGGGCAAGCCAGTTGAAAATTCAGGTCACCTAGAATAATGACTTCTTCAGTGCTGGGCTTGAGCAGATTCCCCAGGTGGGATAAGAGCTTGAGGTCAGCAGAGGGGGGTCTGTAGCATCCAACTAGCTGAAAAGCTGCTGTATTGGGAAGAGAGACTTTTAGGGATAGACATTCAAATTCCTTGGGCATAGAGGTTGCAGCAATACAGGATACAGGTATACCGGATTTTGCATATATAGCTACTCCACGGCCCCTTGCTTGGCGATCCGCTCTGAATAGCTGATAGTTGGGTAGGTTAACATCCTTGTCTGCTGTGGTGGGTTTGAGCCATGTCTCAGATACCACGAGAAAGTCTGGCAGGTATGGGCAACCCAGGCTTGTATCAGTGTAAGTTTTTCAACAGACTGCATACATTAATATGCAAAAACTGAGGCCTTTAATTGAGGTTAGGTCTGCTGGAGAGCTAATACATTCAGGGGATCCAGGGTTGATTTCCACGTTACCAATACAGAGCAATAGAAAGAGCATGAGTTTCATGAGGGCTGCCAGAGATAGGGAGAGGGGGCTGTCTTTGGTCCTCCTTCTCTTATTCTGTTGCCACTCTTTTGGGGTGCTCCATGTGGGGTTATGGAATTGTGTCGAGACACCAAGTAGCAGTTTGGTGGTGTTCCTGCTCGTCACAGTGCCTAAATCTGCACAACAAAAGGCTGTGGGGGGGGGGCTGTGGCGCCTCAGTGTCTGGCCCACCTTACAAATGCAAAAAGGATTTGTAATCACAGCAAAAACAGTAAATCAGCAGTTTCCCCTTGCAATTACCTTAGCAGAAAACAGCACTTTTAGGTATTTTACACAATTTAAGGAAGGAAAAGTGGCGCCTCAGCGTCTGGCCCACATCGGTTACCAAGTATTTGGAATTACAGAAAAAAATACAACAAATCAACAGATTCCCTTTACAGTTGCAGCAATAAGAAGACAGCTCTTTTTGGGAGATTTTTGCAAGAATACAGGGAAGAATTTCCCAAGTCCCAGACAGATTTCGGTAAAGCAGGCTCAGTCAGTATAAGTCAAAGGGGCAGGAGAGCCAATCGGCTGCTGTGCCTAAAGGAGCGCTCGCTTACCGATTGGCTGTGGCTTTCCCGAGTCCTCCCTGGCTGTTCCTCCCGGCCTTGTGGTTCCCTGGGTCGGCTAGGTTTCCACCGATCACCCGCTGGCGGAGCGAAGCCCTGGCACTTCAGGCTGGGTGTTGTGGGGCAGAGGTGGCAGTCGATTGGTTGCGGCTTTCCTGAGTCCTCCCTCGCTGTCCCTCCCAGCCTCATAGTTCCCTGGGTCAGCTAGGTTTCTGCCAACCGCCCACTGGCGGAGCGAAGCCCCGGCACTTCAGGCTGGGTGCTGTGGGGCAGGGGTGGCAGTCTGAGTTGTTTCATAATGTTAAAAGTTACACAGTTTTCAAACAGCAGTTAAAATTGTATCTCTTAAAACAACTACAGTGTAAATCTTCTATGGAGTTTTTATTGAAGATGTTTTGTGTCTAAGTTTGTACTGCATATTGCATGTATATATCTTAAGTATTCATGACTTACATCTTGGCTGTTTGTAAGAATGGGCCCAGGTCATTCACGAAAAATGGCCTTGGCTCATTGTATTTACCAGGTAAACAAAAGTTAAATAAATAAATACATGAATAACAGAGACAGCATTGCTGACCCAAATAGTAAAGGACTGCAGAACACCCTGAGTGTGCTGTGCTGCAACAAAGCATGACAGGGCTATGCAAGGGACACAAGACACCGGCAGGCATGCCAGATGTGGAAACACAGCACAAGCAACAACAGTGCCTGGTCAGAGCTCAAGAGGCCATGTAATGGCCCAAGTGGCTTAAAACTGCACCCACTCACCCAGCATCCTGCACAACAGCTATCTAGCACACATACCAAAACAGGTGTGCAGGACAACAGACATCAATGAATCACCCTGGTCGGCCACATAGACAGGCCAAGGCATACAAGTATTACCAACAGCACATTTGTATATGGCTGGCACCATCATGCAGCAGTGTGTGCACCAGCCAGGGTAACATGTGAGTGCATCAGTGTTGTACATGTGTGGGCACGCTACACACTTTACCTCGTCAGCCCAACATGGGTGTGAGATATAGAGCCTCCTGTAGGCACCATCCATCCCGGCAGATGCTGTCCCCACCCTAGGCACAGAGGTGCCACTCATACAGAGCTAGTACAGGACAGTGGCCTTATGAAGACACAGTTGTGTCCAAATGTAAGCATGGCCCTGCCCATGTACTGTGGAATAATCATACTCTGATCATCACTGTGTTGGTTAGATGCCACCAACTATGCATCACAATGTTGATTACATATGATAAGGTACATGCAATGCCCACTGATAACCCACGCTGCTGACCTCATGCCAGATAAGCCCAGTTCTGTTGAGATGCAATGGCATGGCATACAGTGCATGTGGCACTGGACATGGCAGTGCAGCAGGCAGACTGCCACAGGTACTGTACGACATACACAGCATGACTCAATGGTGTACTGGTACAACACTGGCTGATGCCTGCTTCTAACAGACAGACACATGTACATAGTCCTGATAATGTGGCACAACAGGCTTAACCAACAATGACCAGCATACCAACTGGGGTTGTGATAATTATTGCCAACTTGCCGGTGCGTAATGCATGGTAAGGCACACTACGCACACTACACACACACACACACACACACACACAGTAGCATGCCTTCTGCAAGGACACGACCAACAGTAGACTGTGCAGTCCCTGACACACCACAGTGTCAGTGGTGGGACAACACCCAAGGTCTGGGTGAGCATTTCCACCCACAGCTGTATATGTTCTGCCACAACAGGCATGCATGCAGCAAGGTGATGCACGCATGGACATCTGTCTCCAACCACAAAAGCATGCAGCAGAGTGTTTATATGCAACCCAAAGGATAAAACACATAATGTAGGGTACTTACATGGACATGTGTCCTCAGACTGTCCCTCCATGTCCTGGCAATGTTGTGCTGTACCACAGTCCAGTGTCTCCTGCCACTTGTCTTTTCAGTACTGTTGATGCTCCATGGCCCTGGCTTGGCCCTGCTGGGACCTGGTGTCTGTGCAGGAAGACAAAGGAGATGTAATCAATAGTATGCAGCAGAACACATGGCATCGTATCCTAAACCCTAACAGTATACACGCCCAAATAGGTACTGTGCACCGGCAGCCACATGTGCATGGTGTAGATGGACAGGACACTGCAGACCATGTCTTACCATTGTGAAAATGTGTGGCACTCTATACAGAGAGGTGTGTTATGGCCCAGGTGAACTCAGATGCTACATACCACTGTTGTAGCTATGGCCTAGGCCAGTGTATGCTAGTCCATATAGTACCCCTATCCAGATGCCCTTCCTACCCCTGCCCAACATACCCATACACATCTGATACAAAGTCAACTGATACACAGTGACAATCAGGTCAATCCAGCACAGGAAACATAAAATTGTATTTTTTTGTGTACCCGAAGTACATACAAGCTGAATGAAAGCTGCTTATTGCGAATATGCACATATTGTGATTTTTTTTGTCTGTGTGAGTGTTTACAATTTTAGGATATGTACTCTGAATTTCTCTAACAAAGTAAACATCATTAGGTGTGTGAGTGCTTGGGACCTCATTGAAAATGAGCTTTCTTTAATTGAGTATCCTATTCATGCAATGAATAACATTTTTACTACTACTACATTAACTACAAACCATGCACACTTCATCGTATACAGTAGGATCTAAGTAGCCCCAACTCTCATAAACGGGCAAAGGAAGTATATCTTTACAACAGTAGTAGAGGACATTGTACCATAGGTGTAGCCAAACACAGTGGCTGGGTCAAGAGTGGCACACCATGTGCAATATAATAGTATGTCATACATTACATTGCATATGCATATCAACACCTATGCTGCATAACACAGACTGTGCACACAAAACTGACGGTGACCTCTGCAAAGTGCCATTGTGTACACCTGCCACCATAGCTAGGAGTAGACCACATGTTACATGACATAATCATCCACCTTGACACCATAATGTCACCTTGTTTGTACACTCCCTTGCTTCCATGACAGGTGCATGCCTCAGAGATCCACAGCGGATCCAGTAATGTACAGTGCAAGTGGGGCATCTATTGGGACTGTTGGTCCATTCACTTTCAGTGGTAAGATCAGGTTATACATTGGAGCAGGTTCTACAGGACAGAAGGGACACACAGGTAAAGTGCACATTCCCTCAAGGATAAAACCAAAGTAGGTACATTATTGTGGAAATGGTACTACATACAGGACACCAGCAAAACCATATATGGAGCCCTCTGTACTCAACTGGCCTTGTCACAGTGACACTTTCCACTATCGCTCAAAGTTGCTGCAGGCAGCGATGATCTCTCCTTTGCAGGTTATTGTACCTGTGGCAGCACTGGTCATTTGTGCAATGGGACACCTGTCCTGTGGGTTAGCCACCTCCCTACAGATGCCCACACCTCACAACATGGATGATCTCCCTCAGCCCACTTGCCCAGCAAGTGTTCTTCCCTGGCCACCATCAGGCCACCAAGTTTGCCAACTCAATGGCTGACCACCTTTGGTCCCACTGCAGCATAGGCTTGCTCCTTCTTGTGGACATTTTACTGTGTTGTTTAGCTCCACCCTCACACCAAGCTAGTTGCTGTATAGGTGTGTCCTTTCTGTTTGCACAACACAGTACGGCATTATTGCTGCATTAACATCAATTAGGACAGTGCTATGCATGCTTCTGGGAGGGGTTTGGGCCCGTCTGCATGCAGCAGGCATGGAGTGACACTTGTCATTGATTCACATGCACAGACAAGTGCTGCACATGCGCAGTACCACTGTGCAACATCATAGCATGCATGCCTGTGCTGTGTGATGATGTCGTCCAAGGCATGTGACATCACAGTTGCACTGCATATGGATACAGTGCTAGCACAAGTACAAACACTATAGTGCTTGGGCCTAATCTGCAATATTCAAACACTGTATGCAAATTAGCTTATTTCACACTCTGAGTGCAAACTCCAAATTTGCATGTCATTACTGGAATGTATTCATTCATTAGCAAACTGAATTGAGCCTGGAGTATGTAATGGAGCAATGTGGACCACTCTGATTCCACAGCAGAACTGCAGGCAGCTAGAAGTAAATGTATTGTGGAATGGTCTACAACTGGGACATGGGTGATCATAGCACTGTTGTTGTATCTGCACATGGCTAGGTGCACTAATAGGCAGGCAGCTAGATGTGTGTCTGACATGGACATGCAGGAACACATATTGGTCCTTTCCAGGGATCCGGGGGCCTGCACACCACTGCACCTTTGCTTTGAGCTCAGCTGTGTGTGTTAAGTGCTCAGTGCTGTCTTTCCTCCCTATTTCTGTCCCATGCACTTGCTTCGCTTCTCTACCAAGGGCCTCCTAGCAGTTATTATGGCCTGCCTAAAGTCCTCCGTAGATAGTTCATTTGAGGTGGTGGGCCCAGTACTGTAGAACTCACTTCCAAGATCTTTGAGAGAGGCCCTATTGGTGGAGGTTTTTAAGCAGGGGCTAAAGGTGCATCTTTTTAAAGAAGCATTCATAGATTTTCTATAGCCTAGAAATAACTGCTGTATTGTTCATTTAAATTAGGATTTATTTATGTTTTAATGGTAGATTATTGTTGTTGTTACTATTTTATGTTTTGTATTGATGTATGTTTATATTCTCTTTTAATTGTTCATGCCTGTCTGTACAGTTCCCAGAGCCTCCATGATGGGGTGCCAAATGGACTTTACTTACTTACTATTTCAAACAGGAAGCAAGATGGATGAATCATGGTCTCCAGCAAAGAGGTGCTCACCCTGACCCAGGCATAGTTGGAACATGAAGACCTTGTCAGCCAATGAATGGGGTCCAGGTCAGAGGTCAACCAGGCATGCAACACCATCACAAAAGCTACGAATGCTGTTGATGGCAGAGGTAGGACCAAGGAAGAGGTCAAGAAGAGGGCCCGGGGTCTCAAACGGAGGACAAAGGACATCATGGCCAAGGTGAGGCCAAACCACCAGGTCAAAGACAGTGGGTCCAGTACTGCAGTGCCTCTAGACCCTGCACAGGAACTAATGACCTTGACAGTGCATCCTACCTGGGTGACCAGCATCCTGGGAAGTGGCTATGAGAGCCAAGTTGGATGGTCACAGCCATATGAGTGATTGTGTCAGCCCCATCACACTGAGCTTGTGTGAGTGTATACATACAGTATGTGTGTGTGTGTGTGTGTACAGTATGTGTTCTTGTGTGTGTGTGGGGGGGGGAGGGGTGATGTGGGACATGGCTGGACCAGCAAAGTGTACAGGCAGAAGATTACTACACAAATCCATGTTCTGCATATGCATTCTACCCCAACCCTATGCATGCATCTTGTATGAGTCATGGAACACCACACACCTAGGCCATAACTGTTGCATGCCCTGTCAGTTGTGGTGTACCTGTGTACAGTGTTTGACTGGTGCACCAGGATACCTTGATATTGCAATGTCTAGATCCCCTCTGTTGGGTTCATGGTGACCATTTACCCACTATAGCTGCTTGCATCTCTCATTTGTCTAAAGAAACATAGTATTTGTGGCAAGGTAGGTATATTTAGGAGGCACACAAAGCTAGTGTATCACATTTACCTTATATATTTGCATGCGTATGTCACCAAGTCCCCTGCCCTATTGATTTCTATTGTTGGCAGCCTTATCGACTGTAGTTGTGCACCAGAGCCCTGACCAGATCGTGACTGTTGGATGTGTTGCACAGTGGGTGTAGTCTGCATGGTGCAATCAGTTTATCCTGGTAATTTGTCAGTCTGTTGTGTAATCACTTTTCCATGTCACAAGTGTGTTATCTCCTGTGTGATCACTGGCAATATGTTGTGTGTGGTGTATACAGCACTGGAGGTGTATGGCCACTGCACAGCATGGACAGCATGGGTTACAAGACTCAGTGCACTGGGCTTGTATGCTGCCATAGTCAAAACACAGGTATGTGGAATATTTCAAATGGAGAGGTTGGAAATGAGGCTCACTCACCCAGGTTTTACTTTTCATATGTTCTTTATTATATTTTTTAACTGACAGTTTATAATTGTGAGCCAATGTTTTGTGTGATATTTCACACTTCATCAGGGCCACTGTGCATATGTATCTATATACTGTACAAGAAATATAAATAATAAATTAACTGTCTACAAACATTTATATACAAGATTAATAGGGGAGGCCCTACCCCCTTAAGCAATTACATTGCAATATTTCACCGATATTGGCCATGTATTAACATGCACCAATGGACAGGACTGCAACATCACTTTAAAGAACTATGGTTTAATATTTTATGTTTAATATTTTTAATTAATTAGTAGTAATAGTAAGATATTTTATTCATTCTTACATGAATTTGGACATCTCAGCTGAGCAGAAGCTCATTTCAAGGGAGTTCCAATACAGGGTTCCAGTTACTTTTACATATAAGGACATTAATCAGTCAATCAATTAGCATACCTACATAAAAAACATACCAATACATACTGTATATTAAAATACATCAAATCATACATACTGTCAAAACCCTTTACATAACTCTAATTCAGGAATCACATTTACATTGTCAATATGCCAGTTTCTTATTTCACTGAGGTATACTTTCCTATCAGTACTTCTCAGATAAATTGGAAGTTTATTCCAGGCTAAAGGCCCTTTGTATAAAAAGCTACTTCTGCCTATTTCAGATCTATGTTTTTGTAACAGACATTCTAGCCCTTTTGCTGATCTAAGACCTTGACTTGGTAGTTTAACATAAATTTTATTCGTAATGTAATCTGGGACTTTGCCCTTAAGACATTTAAACATGTAAAATATAATGCATAGGGTTCTTCTTTCATTTCAAGGCAGCCACTGTAATTTATGATACAGATCTCTCCTGGGGGTTCTAATTGGTACATTTAAAATAAACATTGCTAATTTATTATAAACATTATTTAATCTACTTAGTAGTGTCTTAGAAGTTCCTGCATACACTATGTGATCATATTCAATAATGGGCAAAACTGTAATGTTAATAATATAATTTCATATTCCTTCCAGCAGACAATTTCTGACTTTAGACAAAGGCCTTGTTTGACAAGACTTTTTTTTTCTTCTTTTTGTTATATAATTCCACATCTCTGCCAATAATGTACGAGTTATACACTTTCCTGGTGGTGACAATAGAAGCATGTTTTAATACTGATTTATCAAAATTATTAAAATTGATTGCACAAAATAGTTATTATATATATATATATATGTGTATCTATCTATATATATATATATATATATATATATATATATATATATATATATATATATATATATATATATATGTGTGTGTGTGTGTATATATATATATATATATATATATATACATACATACAATAGGGGTGAGTGGTAAATGAGTGAGATAAAACAGTGTATCATCCACTGCAGTGTAATATTTTTACCCTGTGCTCTACTGTGATGATATGAGACATTTACACACACAGGTCACAAAAGGTCACTGATATCATCACCCTAGGCAGCTTTCCCCTCAGCATGAAAGAAACACCTGTGCTGTTACCATAGACACAAATGCAGAACTACCTGAGAGGTCTCACTGCTGCCTGCAGCTAACTCAGTGAGCATTACAAAACACACCTATCCCCCCACAACTTCCAGCTCATTACTGTGATTCTCTCAACTTGATGCAGCCAGAATTCCAAACTACACAGCTTCACAGAACAGTCTAAACTGCTGCCTGCAGCTAACTCAACTACCACTTAAACACACTCTCACTTGTTCCTCAGACTCTGATTCTCACCCAATTACTGTGACAATTTTAACTTCACTGCAGACAGAATCCTAAAGAGCACAATTTCATAGAACACTCTGCACTCTGCCTGCAGCTAACTTAATTACCACTGAAAACAGTATCAGCTGTTCTGACACTCTGCCTCTCAGTTCATTACAATTACTGTGATGCATTTAACTTCACTACAGCCAGACTGCTAAACAATACAGCTTCACAAAAGTATGTTTCTCATTCCTATCTAAAACTAACTCATTTAGCATTGCAAAACACACTTGTGTATCTCAAAGTTTATAACACTACCAGCCCATTCAGAAAAGCTCACACACAGAATGAGCAAACACATTAACAGGAACAGAACACAAGACAGCATAACAAAACTTCTGAAACTCTTGTTCCTATTGTATATATCGAATACATGATGGGCATATCGTGTTCTATGGCAAATATTGTCACTCCTGCATTGTGAGCTTGGATATCTCACTCTGTAGGAGTGACAATATTTGCCATATCACACTCATGCCCATCATTTTATCCCATATATATATATATATATATATATATATATATACACACACACATATGTGTATATATACTGTATATGTATATATGTTTATATATAATATATATAAATATTCTTTTCAATTTGCAATAGTGCTTTATTCTCTGTGAATTATAAATATAACCCAGATTTAGTAACCAAAATGCTGGCTATTAAAGTACAGGTATTAATGCCTGTGTGTCAACTAATATACCATTATATAGATAATTACCTCTCTTCCTCATCCATAAAGCATAAAGTATATTGCTGTTATGAACAGGGGTCTTTAATTAGTGTCTGACTTGAAGATGCAGCACTGCTGCTGTAAACAAAACACAGCAGGTTCAGTAAGATTTATCACTTTGTTAAAATCTTTAAGCTTTCAAATTAGTAAAATGAAAATATACAAGAGTTCATTATTAAGCTGCTTATATAAATGCACTGCTCTGGCACTGGAAACAAAAAGAGAGAAGTCTCTGATAACTAAAATCTCTTGCTTAGTTTAACTAAAGAAATCATTCTCTTAGTACAAAGGTATGTGCATGTTGCTCACTTACCCTTTAGTGGTCAGTGCTGCATTAGTGCTCTGTCCCATACAGCAGAGGGGAAAGGCTTGGCAGCTGACATCATCCTCTGTGCTTTGTTTGTGAAGTTTTATGTTATAGGGTAAATTCAAAAAATATATAAAATAATAGTTTTACTTCCAATAATATTACACAATTATGCACTTATTTATCATTTTTTGTTACAATTTATAAGGCAGTTTTTCCTTTAGTATTGCCTAACATTTATTTTTTACACAATCAGCAAGTGAAGCACCAGAGAATTCAATTTTTAAAAACCCAAGCTCTGTTTTTTCAATTTTTTTATTTAGTGCCACCTAATATAAATCCTATATACAGTCACCAGTTGGATCACCAGAAAATTATGTGTTTTCAATTTTTTTTATTTAGTACCACCTAATATAAATCCTATATACAGTCACCAATTGGATCACCAGAAAATTACATTTTAAAACCTAAGTCCTGATTTTTGTGAAAATTACAACCTTTAGAAATGTAAAAAATATACAAGAGTTCACTGCTAAGCTGCTTACATAAATGCACTGCTCTGGCACTGGAAACAAAAAGAGAGAAGTCTCTGATAACTAAAGTCTCTTGCTCAGTTTAACTAAAGAAATCATTCTCTTAGTACAAAAGTATGTGCATGTTGTTCACTTACTCTTTAGTGGTCAGTGCTGCATTAGTACTCTATCCCATACAGCAGAGGAGGAATGCTTGGTAGCCGACATCATCCTTTTAAAGGATGGACAATGCTGAACCAGAAGCAGCATGCTGACGTCAGCACATGTGATAATGTCACCAAGTACAGATGTCACATGCTTGACTCCTGCTGTGCCAAACAACACAAACAAGAAGTAACAGCCTCAGCTGTTTAAAGAGCAATTGCTCTAGGAGTTTATGCCAGCTAATGCATTCAAAATGCGCATTTGACAATATTGCCACTCATTGATTGACTGTGTTGCATTAACAACATATATAATCCACATCTTCCAGTACAGCTCACCTCAGTGTGAACAGAAAAAAATATCTAGTGAAGGGAGGAGCCATCTCCAGTCAAGCCACTAACAGTAGTAGCAGAGGACTGGGATGTAAGCTTACTCAACACTATCATATATTCTTTTTTTTATTTCCAGTAAACAAACATAATATTATTTCCAATGTTTCAGAACACTTACCCCTTCACCTGGGAATTCTGGAATCTATACATGAAGATATCATTTCTTGTATTCAGTCATTCAATAAACAAATGTAAAATATGCAGAAGTGAATTAATAACCCATTAATGTATAAATACAGTTGGCCTACACTTACATTTATAGATTTTCTTTGAATGTCTTTTAGTTTCTATTCTTTGTACATCCTGGTGCTATTCCTTAGCACTATTAAATAAACAAAACAATCATAGCTTTTATTCAATAATTTGCCTACCTTTACATATGCTTTGCATATATATTTTAAAACATATGTAGAGGTAGACAAATTATTATATTATATAAAATAATGGTTTTATTTCCAATAATATTACACAATTATGCACTTATTTATCATTTTTTGTTACAATTTCTAAAACAGTTTTTTCATTTAGTGTTGCCTAACATTTATCTTACACACAATTACCAAGTGAAACACCAGAGAATTACATTTTTAAAAACCCAAGCTCTGTTTTTTCAATTTTTTTTATTTAGTACCACCTAATATATATCCTATATACAGTCACCAATTGGATCACCAGAAAATTACATTTTAAAACCTAAGTCCTGATTTTTGTGAAAATTCCAACCTCCAGAGACATAAACATACCCACACTTCCATGTTTGCTTGAGTTAAGTTTAATGTGGGGAGAGCCTAAAGAAAAAGATAAGTGTTTTTTATTTGACTTGTTTCAACAGATGCTCTCCTTTAGTGCTTAAATGCTTTGTTTTACTCACTCATAAGTTGCTTTGTCTCCGAGTGGTTTTAAGCATCCTTCTTGCTCTATAGAGAGCAGCGCTGTGTGAGGCCCATTATTACGGCTAGACTAATTAAAATTGGAGGTTTCGTGCTATCACTTAGCTAATTAATTAGTTCATTCAGCTGAGCAGAGTTGCAAAGCACTGTTTTGTGTGCTAACTTCAGTCTGGGTAGAATTCTCTTTCAAGAAAGCTTCCTAGCTCATAAACATGTTAAGTCAGTCAGTCTTTCCAAGGCATGAATGGTAAATGAGAGTGAGGTAGGAGGTTTCAGATTTCAGATGCTATGGGGAAAGGCCTCAGACATAGAAAAAAGTGCAGCTTGAAAATAAGCTTGTAGCTGGCTTGCCTATACCTGGAGCAATACAAAAAAGTCCAGGAAGTCCAGTTTCCATTTTAAAGTTCTTTTAAAATGGTCCAACAGAGGCCAGACAAAAACTGAAGCATAAATGAGAAATCAGACCAGAGAGCTTCTTTCACCTGAGTTTGTAACAGCCTTGCAGCTATCTTGTGCTGTGACAATAATGTTGCAATAAACAACTGCTGGTAAAGAAAAGAAAAACTGATGCAGAAGTGCATAGTAAAATGAATAATTATGTGCTTTGTTTTTTTTGCTTAGTGCAGGTTTTATGGAAAATGTACACTCACTGCTGCTGGCTACTGTATCGATAAAATGCAAAGCTGTAATGCCACTCATCCTGATACTGAGCCACTGCACCATGAACATCACCTCTTCTCCTCCTTGTCCCGCAGCTTGATCTCCAGTTGACAGCACACTGTCATGGGTCTGGTCCTTGGTGGCTTCAGGGCTCGGTTGCCGTTAACCATCTGACAGGTCACTCAGGAATCATTTCACCACTGTTTGCTGTGCCACCCACCTCAGGCTCTGAAAAACTTCATGCAGCAAACCTAGACCCTCCCAGCAATGGAAAACCACATACTTGTAGTTATTCAAACTAGTTTTTTCTTGTGCTGTGTCTCCACAGCAACCAATCCATTCACCATCACAATGCCAACCTGCCTGCTCCCCTCTTAAAAGGACATCTCTTTCCTCCCTTCTTCCAGCAGCAGCAAACTCCAGGGGTGGGGTACATTGGCCTAGGGGCCAATTGCATGCAGTGATAATGCCTGGCTGGTGGGCCCCCTCCCAAGTGTGGACTTCCTTCATGTACTCTGTTTATACTGGTGATGCATTTGTATGCCTCAGTCATGTCCCACCCCTCCTTCCTTTCTTCCAAGAAATACATATTTAACTCCTTTAGTCATTCCTCAAAGGTCTTATCCCACAGTCCCTGCACCATTTGAGTTGCCCTCCAATGCACCACCTCCACCCTGTCTATGTTCTTTCTCAGATGGGCCTACAGAACAGTATTCCAGTGCAGTCTTTCATGAGTGTCTTATACAGGTGCAAGATGACCTCCCTCTTTATACTCCTGATGCCCCTCCCTATGCATCCAAGCATCTGGCTAATCTTTCCAACTGCCTTATTGCACTGACTAATTTATCTTATGTCCTCCAAGATTATAACTCCCAGGTCCCTTTCCTGCTTTGTGACTGTCAGTACCGCCTCACCTAGTTCATTCTTTTCCTCTGGGTTCTTGTGCCCTATGTGCATGATCCTGCATTTCTTTGGATTGAATCCCAGCTGCCATTCTTCAGACCATTTCTCCAGTTTTTTAAGGTCTTTCCTCATTCATTCAACACCCCTGGCATGTCCACCCTATTGCATACCTTTGTATCTTCTGTAAAGAGGTGTACTTTCCCTTCCAGTCCCTCGGCAATGTCCCCAATAAAGACATTGAAAAGGACCAACCCCAACACCAACCCATACTGCACCCTGCACTTCACCTCTCCCTCTCCAGAGTACTCCCTGTTCACCACAAGCCTCTGACTCCTACCATTCTGCTAGTTCTCCACCCACAAAACTATTTTAGGATCCAGCCATAGACTGAGCAGTTTGTTAATTAGCCTTTTATGGGAACAGTGTCAAAGTCCTTTCTGAAGTCCAGATATGCCACATTCACTGCACCTCCCTGGTCCACTACTTTAGTTACCCAGTCATGGTGTAGATTTGTACTATGAGTTAGTGCAACACACAGTTCTTATTCTAAATACAGTAAACATTAGGGTTATATGTATAAGTAAATAAATGCCATATAAGGCAGTGTATATGTGTTAGTGTTTGTGTACGGCAATGCTCTGTGTGTGTCTACAGTAGACAATGCACTGTTATGTTATACTGGAACATATATGCATATATGTGTATATGTATTAGTCTGCGTTTGTGTATCACAACAATTAGATAGTGCAGTTAGGTGGCTCAGTGGTTAGTGCAAAAATTGCTAGTCTATATTCCCCCACTATCTAGATCAGTTTCAGCCTTATGCATGTCATTTCTGATCCATATGAGGCATCTAGTGGCAACCCTCCACCCTCCAATGTCCCTTGGACACTGAAAAAAAGAAAACGGTCCCTTGATGTCTTTTTTTAATCTGTAAAAATGTGTGTAGACAGAGCACTGCTACGTTACACTGGAATATATACGCATACAGACCCAGATATTCAAACTGCGCCCAAAAAGTGCACAACAGCAGGAGCAAGCACAAGTCCATTGTGCCCATGTGCAAGAGGTGTGATATTTAAAAACTGCGCCGGCCAAGATGCGCCTACAGCCGATGACTGAATATCGCACCACCTGCACCATAGCACAACTAGGGAGGGGAAGCTGAGCATATCTGATGTGCCATAGTGCAACAAGGGATGTTCCACTGAGCAGTCCAGATGCACCATAGATCAACCAGGAACACCCCCTTGCAGCAGGGCAGCAATGCAACAGCACAACCAGGGATGCAGGGGCCCACCACCCATGCCACAGATGGGCAGAGGAACACACAGCAAGACAGACATTGTCCCCCACATCCCATGCACTGCACAACTGGAGGAGGGCTGGAATAACCACTGGCCCATGGAGACCAGCAACCAACCCACAGCTGGGCCATGGTGCCCCATCACACCCCCTGGAAAGCTGTGACTGGCACACAAGGAGGGCCAACCACCCCATGCCACACCATCCCACCAATGCAGAGCACACCCTGCACCATGACCCCCAGACACCCTGCCCAGGAGCAGCATCCACCAGTGCAGGATACCCCATGCATGCCACCACCCCCACTGTGACAATGCAACCCTGAGCACCACAGAACCATGCAAGGCAGCCCCACCATGAGCACCCATCAGTGGGTGGCAGCACACAGTGATGCAATGACAGCATACACAATGCCACCACACACAGCCCCCCGAGGTACAGCTAAGAGACTGACCATGCGTTGACACACGAGGTACCCCACACATGACAGGGCATGCCCCGGACCCCATCACCAGTGGTACAGCACCCTGCATACCCTCCCAAGGACACACTCTGACCCAGCACTGGCCACAACAGCCAGCGCAGACACCCACAGTGGTGCATGGAAGCATGCATCACACCGGATGCAACACAGTGCATGGACAAACACCCACTCATACCCAAGGGCACACCAACACAGGGATGCAGTAGTGTGGCAACCAAGCCCCCAGTGTGGGGCCATGGAAACCATGTACACATGGCCAGCAGTCTCCATGGCACAGGAGTGCCAGCCACCCTGCGCAGGCACTGTGGAGCTGTATGTGACCAGCATTTGCCTGGAGCACAAGTCACAGACAGTGGTGCACATCCCCTGCAACACACACAAGCCACAGCATGGAGGTGGAACAACAACAGCGGCAGCCACAGTGTCACCCAAGGCACACATGCACCACATCAGTGACAGGAGGTGACCCAGCATTGTGATGGGTACAGTGACTGTCCTGCATGGACAGCCACCACTGACATGCCAGTGGACCGTGCAGGTCACAGACATGCAAGGGCGTCAGCTGCACAGGCCATGGACGGGATGACAGATGCTCCAAGAACACAGAGCATGCACCATGGACCACTGCACATAGTCATCCAGTGCACAGGGAACAACACACACACCACAGACAGTGAGTGATAGCTACTCCCACACCATAGTCACTTCCCCATGGACACACACACATATATGCCCATGACTGCACCACCCCTGACGCCATGCACACCACTGCAGCTGAGCACCTCTAGCCCGCTGCAAATCAGAGACCACCACAGTATTGATATCAAAAGAAATGTATTTAAAAACATCAAACAAAACTATGTACAATTATTTACAAATGTGTGGGGGGAGGGCCACAAACAAGGTAGGGGTGGGTAAGAGGCAGGGGTGAACAAATGGTACAGGGAAGAAGGGGTGTGAGGGTGGGTCCAGGGGTGTAAGGGAAATCAGGGGCATTGTGGCACTCAGTGGGAGCCCCATTCCCCGCTCTAGCTGCTCTTCCTGCCATGACACCGCCTGACCCCCAGCCTCTTGATCCTCTTCAGGATGTCCAGCGATGCCCTGGCAACAGTCAGTAGTTCCTGCAGCACCTCCTGGATCATGTGCAGCTGCCATCCACCTAGGACAAAGGGAGCAGAGTCAACAGTTGTGAATGCACAGCCCCATACAGCCCATGCACTGTGCATGGCATACGGCCATGGGACATACCACTGTGATGGTGTGTGACCACCCACAGTGATCGTGTCCACAAGACCTGCCCACCCAGGTGCACACAGCCATGTGAACCACTGCACACACCCACTGGTCAAGTCCTGCATAGCACCAACATGGCTATTTAGTGACATGGCTATGTGGTGCGAAGGCAGTGGCACAGCCATGTACCCAGTGCACGCATGGACCACCATTGATGAACTCCCAGACATGCAGTGCCACTGGATAGTGCTAACTGTAACAAGTTGTGTGCATGGCAGTGGTGTCAATGGATGGTGGCCATGCCCTGCTGCTGCCCGCCCTGTTACACAGCATGCAATAGTAATCATGGATGTAAGGCTCTCACCATCATCAGGCTGGTCCCTCTGCCGCTGTGGACCTTCGCCCCTCCTGGTGTTCCGGTCTTCCAGCTAATGCCTCCTCTCCCTCATCAGCCGTCTCTCTTCTGGGTCTAAGGTGCAAACATGGAGAGAGGAACATCAGTACAATCCTATAGCAAAGTCCCCCTGCCCCCATGTGTGTGCAATCCCACACAGCCAGACCCACCCACCCCATACCCTGATAACACCACCACAGCCAACACCGGAAGTCCCCCCCATGTTCCAGACACATGCAACCGTGATACCCATATGGAAGATAAAAGTGTATGGACGTTACACCTACCTGGCTGTGGCACTGTGCCCCTCCTGGCACATGCCCGCAGGTGGGCAAGCAGGTCCGGGTCCCTCCGCCTCAGGTCCCCATATCTGTGGCGGCACTGCTCCACCATCTTCCCCATTCCTGTGGCCTCCTCCAGGGCGTCAGCCACCTCCTGCCACACCTGACTCCTGGACCTGTCCAGGGGTGCCTCACCAAACAGTGGTCCAACAAGTGGCTCCACAATGGCAACCAGGTTTGCCATTTCATTCTGGCTCCTCTGGGCAGCTCTCCTCCATGCCATCTCTCTTGCTCGGTAGGGTCAAAATGGCGCTCTGCAGTGTAGTTCCACCACGTGCAGATGCTGTGTGGTACAGCCCTGCCATTTCCTATCACGCTGTCACCGAACAGTGCGATAGTGGTGCACCCGTGCCTGATGCATGGCACCTAGGGGGCAAAGGTCGGGCACAGGGTCAAGGGTCTCTGGTGCATGGACAGCCACAGCACGATCGGAAGTCAATGCGTGTAGCACAATTGGGTGCCTGTGTGTCACCTCCAGTAGTGGCCAACCACGCTGTTGGCCCAGTGCGCCTACGATGCTCCAGTGCCACAGCGCCATATAGGTGAACATCGCTGTAGCGCCACTGGCACAATGGTGGCCATGCCCTGCATTGCCTCCCGTGCACAGCACATCAGCAGTGCAGCAGGCACCTGCGTCATCAACCCGGGCATGCGTAGTTAGGTGTGTACTGTGCATGTCACAGAACTGCACCCTTGGCTCAGCACGTTCAACACAATTGCGCAAAGCACAAAAGCATGATATTCAGCTGTCATATGCAAATCAGCTAATCAGCCATGCAATGGTGCAGCACTGCAATTTGCATCCCCTTAAAGTTACGCCTCACCTCATTTGCATGGGTTGCGCTATAAAAGTGCAACATTGGGCTGCACTGGCCATAGTTGGTTACTGCAGTCTATTGGTGAGTTGCACGCTGTTTGGGAGTGTGGACTGTGGATTTTGGGACATGCATGGGACTGCACAGTCACAGTAACAACTGTCATTCTCACAGGCTGAATCATGACAGAGCGAGTTGTGGGAGAAGAGGAACAGAGTTGTGGGAGGAGGAAGAAGACAAATTTCACCAAGGCAGAGATGGATGCCCTGTTTGAGGCCTACCTGGACCAGGAGCCGCTTCTCAGCGGACACCAGGAACACCACAGGCCCATGTTGCTGCATGGGAGGAAATGACGCGTGCTGTGAACCTGCATGGCATCCACCAGTGCTCCATGCAGGAGTGCAAGAAGAAGATGGGCACAGACAGGAGGAGGATTAAGGAGAAGGTGACTGCCATCAGGGCAGCATGATCTGCAACAGGTGGGGACAGCCGGAGGTGCTACACCTGACCCCACAGGAGGAGAGGTTTGCTGGCAGCATGCAGTGTTTTGCCACTGAGGGTGTTCCAGGTGGTGGATTCCAGACGGGTGGTAGCCCGTCACTGCATGGTAGGTCATGGTCTGTCTATTGGGGGGGACAGGATAGGTCACATGCAGTAATGCAACTTTGTTTTCCTTTACAGCTCCTGAGCATCTGCATGGGTCAGCGGTGGTGGGCCTCTCCACTGAGGTCCATCCACCTCCATAGGAATATGCGGCTCAGTGCGACAGTGGGCCCGCCTGGATGTCCAGACTGATGTTATTGGAATAGGTGTGGAGGAGGCCCTGCCCATGTACCAGCATCCACGGATGCCAGCATGCTGTGACTCGGGCTGGTGCCTGGTCTGTCACCAATGATGATGTCACCAACGTCATGGGCAGTGACACATGTGTGCCACAGGATGGCCACACAGCAGGTAACATCACGGCCATGGCTGTGGGTAGTGCCACAGTGGAGGCCTGTGTGTCATCACAGTCCCAGCCTGTGTCTGTCAGCACCAGTGGGGCAGCACTGGTGTGTGTACAGGACAGTGGGACTGTTGCAGCCACTGTGATGGCACCAGTGAACCCTGGGGAGTGGCAGCCAGAGGGGCAGCATCAGCAGTCAGCCAATGGGCTTGGGGGTACAGTGTCGGGGGCGGCATCAGTGCACCACCTGTGGACATGCCCAGGCCTGGTTCTGGAGTGCAGCGCCCACCCTCAAGGGGTGCCGAGCATCAGGGCTGTGCACACCCTGAGGGACAGAATGCCAATCAGGCAGATGACCTCTTGGATGAGCACACCTGCATACTGCAAGCATCAGTCAATCAGCAGATGTGGCTTGCGACGGCGGTGGATGCACTGAGTGTGGCTCTGGAGCGGGCAGAGGAGCATCGCAGCAGAGACACCACTCTGCTCCTGGCAGGGATGGACCAGTTGCGGGAGGATGTAACCGCTGCCATTGACAGGCAGACACAGGCATTCACTGCTGTCATGGCCACAATGGGCACACAGTTATTTGCCCATGTGTCACAGACACCACACAGTGCACTGTCCACCCCCCATTCCCAGCATCGTGCGACACCATCCTTGTCGACACCGGGTTCAGCTGTGGGCATCCCGAGCACGCCTGGTGCAGGCATGTTCGGTGTGCTGCTGACCCCTGTGCAAGCACGGTCATGTTCACGCAGTGGAACCCCTGGGGGACCATCGGAGCCATCCCATGAGGCCAGTGGTCAGCCTGTCAGTGCTGGTGGGTCTCGGCGGGGCCTCCCATGCATCCGTGGTGGCCGGGGCACTGTGGCATGTGACTGACCTGTCTCCCAATGCAGCTACTGTCTGATGCTGCCCTGTGTGCACTGTGTCATTCAGCGGGCAATGCACAGGTGGGTACCCGGCCCTGCACGCAGACACACAGTCCATCTGCACACCCTCCCAGCTGCTGTCTGCAGTTGTGTGTGCATGATGATGCCTGCATTGCGCTGTTCATCAATGTGCAATGGTGCCCAGCATCTGACACATGCACAATGACAAGCAGTGGGTGTGGTGGTCTGTGGACATGTGTGTGGCTAGGGGTGGCGTTCTGGGTCGGTGTGCCTCCTACCCTTTGTGCATGTCTGGTACGTTGTGTGTGTGTGTGTGTGTGTGTCTGTCCGCGTGCCATGTTAGACCTTACCCATCCCTGGTGGTGCATGTGGTTCCATGCCTGGCCAGTTCCCTTGATGGCATGCACCCCCGGTGTGTGTCCATGCGTGTTTGTGGGTTGTGCCTTAGCCACTGGTGGTTGCACATTGCCCCATGACTTACCTGGGTTGGCTGAAGTGCTCCTCCGTGATGGTGTCCCAGTGCAGCTGTGCCAGCCGGAGCAGTCGGGGGTCCCGTCACCCAAGGGGGGCTGCCCATCACCATTGTCACCGGCATCCTCATCGTCCCCATCGCTGTCCCCCTCTTTGACCTGTATGGCTATCCCACATTTGTTGGCCATGTTGTGCAGGATGCAACAGGCCAGGACTAGCCCACAGGCCTTTGAGGAGCTATACTGTAGGGCACCACCGGAGGTGTCCAGGCAACGGAAACGTGTCTTCAGCATCCCGAACACCCGCTTGATGACATTACGTGTGGTGGCGTGTGTATCATAGTAGCATTGCTGCGATGGGGTCGCGGGCCACCAGTATGGTGTGAACAGCCAGGGACGGAGTGGGTATCCACTGTCACCTGTGTGTAGAGGGTGGAGGTTAGTTTGGTGATCAGCATCGCCCTGACCCTGGCCATGTAGGCCACTACCCAAGTCACCTTTGACCATACCCCCAACCCCTATGATTGTCCATGTAGTTTGCATACTCTCCCACTAGGTGGCCAGTGGGGATATCCCCACTCTCGAATCTGTGGCACAGTGCCGACTGGTGCCAGATGAAGGCATTGTGTGCTCCCCCAGGGTGCATGGCACAGACATTGATTTTGTGCCCCCTGGCATTGCACACCACCTGGCAGTTGATGCTAGCATTGCCCTTCAGATTTATAAATGTGGCCCCCTTGGGGTCAGGTGGTGTGCGGATGGCCATGTGGGTGCAGTCTATTGTCCCTAGCATGCCAGGCATATGTGCTACCCTGTGGAACTCCTGTATATTTGCTGTGCACTCCGCCGGTGTGCTGGGGAAATGGATGTACTCTGCAGCATGTGGCAGCAGTGTGCTGAGGAATTGGGTGAGGTGGCATGACGCGGCCGACTGGGTTATGTCTGTGGTGTCCTCAGTTGGTCTCTGGAAGGTACCTGTGGTGAGCAAGCACATGCAAGCTGTCCCTTTCATCTCCACTGACAGAGCATGGCTCTGTTGTGTGGGTGCCTGCATCACATCACTGCACAGCTCACAGAGCTGCCTCAGAATTGCCCGATTCAGGCAGTACCGGCCCACGATCTCTGCATCATTATACAGCTCGAAGCTGGTGCAGGCTCGGTACTGCCTGTTGGGGGCATACCACCGATGGGCCCTTCCACGGCCGTGCCCCCCTGTTGCCTGCCTTCTCACCCCCCCTCATTACTGCCTCCATCTGGATGGTGGCACTGGCCATGTCCCTGGCTTGTGTTCACCCCTGGCAGCTGTTTCTGTGCTCCCCCCGCTGTCCTGGCTGCTACTTCCCCTGCACCGGGAACACCTGACTGTGCTGGCCTCACTGCTGTGTGGCAAGTACTTCTCCCTTCTGCACTGTGGCTCCCTACATCTTCCCCTGAGCCTGTGGGTTCCAGGTGCCCTTTCACTGTCCTGCCCTGTGTGTATGTATGTTGCCTGTGTGACTGGCTATAGTTCCACAACTTGAGGCTTCCCTGTAGCGTTCTTGCGCCTCTCCCTTGCTCCTTTTTATTTTGGCTCATTTCCGCTATGACGAAACTTCTGCTGGCTCCCCTATTGCACATGGCGAATGTTGTTGAATATCGCACTGTGCCATTTATGCATGGTTCCTCCTCCTTCAGTTGCGCATACATTCATTATCATTGCGCTGTTGCTCAGCGTGATTTGGGGTGCGCAACTGCCTCTCACTGAGTATCGCAGAATAGCGCATTTTTGGACTTGCACCGGCACAACTCTTTTGAATATCTGGGCCCCAGTGTATATGTATACAGTCGTGGTTATCTAAAAGTTTGAGGTACCTCAAGGTACCTCGAGGTACCACTGAGGCTTCCAGTTTAATTTGCATTGACTGTAATGTGATCCTGCCTCAGTACCACTGAGGTATACCTCAGTACTGATAAAACATTTGTGTGATCACCACTGAATGTATTAGTCAGTGTGTGTGTGTGTGTATTCATGTGTGTGTGTGTGTGTGTGTGTGTGTGTGTATCACAACAATTAGAAAGTGTAGTTAGGTGACTCATTGGTTACTGCAAAAATTGCTACAGTAGTTTACCAATTTCTCACTGCCCCAATACTAATTTTTTTTTGCAGCCGTATTGGCTCTTGCTAGAGTTTGTATATACTCAATCAATTAATCAATCAATCAAGTCTTTATTTATCCAGGCAATATACTGCGGTAGCTGCATTAGAATCAGGTCTGAACCATACATGCTTGATCATCACAGTTCTCAGTTTCTTGCCCGATCCCCTCTCTGGTGGCACCTAATGATGTAAAAACACCTGGGTGTCTGAATTTTCATGAGGTTCCAAAATTGCATTTGTTAAACTTAAGCTTACAAAACATTGTCTGAAGTTTACAAATATGACAGTGTGGTAAACATATAACCCTCCGACCCCCATTTGATGGGATGTTAGAAAAGAAGATCCTGTCTTTCTGGGAAATGTTGTTCTCTGACCTGTAACAATTTATTCTTAATGTTGGAAACAGTATATTTATGGACTGGGAAAAAAGTTTTATTTATCTAAACTAGTTTTTTTTATACAAAAAGGTGAGTGTGGTTTAGTTTCAAAGTAGAACAAATATTAGAAAAGGATTCATCTATTCATCTTATTTATAAATCTTTAATCACATTTACATATTTCTAAAAAAAGGTTTGGGGAAGAGTGAGTTTTTAAGATCCATCTGTGTATCTTAATTGTATTTTCATATTTTTAAAAGGTAGGGAGTGGGACACAAATTCCTTTATACTTCATATTTTATATACATTATAGGTAACCAATCAATACAATCACTGAGACCATATTTTGCTTCTCTTGCTTTACATCTATCTGTGTAATAAGCCTCTTTTAATAATAACTTTTTCCAGATCTCCTCCTCCTCTTCTATTTCATTCTACCTTCTGTAACCCAAAAAACCTCAATGAAGGTAATTGATGATTAGATTATATGAAATGTCATTCCACTGGAGAACTAAGGTTCTTATGGTGGACATATCTTCATGCTCTTCTCTTCTCATTTTCAACTGTGGTGAAGTCTTGCCAATATGCATTAAGTAGCAGGGACACTTCAATAAATAAATCAACCCCATAGATTGACAATTAATAAAATCCTAAATTTCGATCTCCTCATTTCTTTCTATATTTCTGATCTTTTTTATTTTATATATACTCGTATAACATATACAATGTCCACACAGATAATTTCCTCTTAAATTCCCACTACTCCAAAAGGCTGTTTTCTGTTTTTGTGGAATAGAGTGATTTGAGTGCATTACTCTGTCTCCTAATGTTCTACTCCTCCTTAGAACTATTAGGGGTGGTCTGCAGAATGCCCTCTTCTCTGCTGTCATTGAATTGAATACATTCCAACGTTTCAGCATTATGTTTCTAATTTGATAAAAACAATCATTATAGGTAGTTGAGAATAAGACTCTTTCTTTCTTTCTTTCTTTCTTTCTTTCTTTCTTTCTTTCTTTCACATGTTTTTAACAATTGTGACCTGTCAATTCCATCTACTCTTTCATGTTGATTTGTAATAAGTGTTTGTTTATATCAGCTTTCCAAAAATCTTCTTTCTATATCCTTCCTGGCTTCCACAAAATCTTTATCTTGACTACAATTTCATTTTGCTCTGATAATATGGCGTTAAGGGATATACTTCACCAAACTGGAATGGAAACTATCAGCTCTCAAACTGAATTCTTATCTGTTGATTTCCTATAATGTTTTGTGTGTATGTAACAGGGTCCTGTTATGAAGAGAAATATCAAGAATTTACAAGATGCCCCCCCCCCATACTTTTCAATTTTCACTCTATCCTGTCTGCTTCTATATTCGTATCTATCCTAATTTTCTTGTCAGGGTGGCCAACCTGGCAATCTTTAAACCTTTCTTTACTGTCCCTGATTATCTTTAAAACAATCTGGCATCCAAATCTTGATAAGCTGAAAAGCAGTCAGCTGAAATTCTAGCTGTGAGGAATTTCATAAAAACGAGGATTATGCAGCACATATAAAGAAAATATGTTAGAGGAGACTACTGTGTAAAAAAAGATTTACTAGAATTGTTGTCTTAAATAAATGCATGTTTACTTTCTGGCAATTACATTTAAAAGCAAATAGAATCCTGAAGCCTTGCAAGGAAGACAGATAGGGAGCGCGCCGCCCCTCATCTGTTTTTCCTTGCCAAGGCTGCAGATTTTAATTCAATCTTTAACAAGTGTTTCTTTTCTTTCTGTATTAAAACAAAATGAATGTGTACCTGAATGTCTTGCTTCTCCTGCTGAGGTCCTGCCTAGGGATGGCAGCCTACAAAATGGCTGCTTTTATAGTATTCAGGTAATGTGATGTCACAATAGGGGAGGCTCAGTTCAAGACACACCCTTCTGAAAGTATATAAACCTCCACTAGGAGACCTGTGTAGATGTATAGAGAGAGAGGAGAGTCAGTATTCGACTGACCACAGAGCAAGAAGGTTGTGTGTGTGTTTCCACACAAAGTGCTGTACAGACAAAAGGAAAGGAAAAGGCAATTCAGGAGTCTGTGGAAAGAAGTATTTCCTGTTTTTGGGTGTGAAGACTAACACCAATTGTTTTCCTTTCTATGAACTTTAAGTTAAGAATATTTTTTGTTTGCTTTGTTTTGTTTTGGAAATAAATTGACAAACATACCTTTGCATTTTATGCATCTTAAACCTTTGGTCTGGACATCTGTTATTTCCCACGCTTCTACACTGGTGTCAGAAGTGGATATAACTGGCACGCCGAGACTGCCTGGAGGCTTTGCCAGGGGTACTGAGTTAGCACCCTAACAGATGGAGGAAGAGGACCTGACAAAGAAAGATGTATATCATGTCATTAGAGCAGTGACTGAAAAAACTGGTATTCAGTTATTGCCTGGCCTAGAACCTGGAGCAAGGCCTAAAATGAGAAGAACAGAGGAGGAGAATATGGATACAGAACCCCTGAAGCAGGAGGCAGCCCAGGTGACCCCAGTACCAGATGACCCCGGAAAATTATTAAAGTGGCTGTGTATTCACCAGATCAAAATGGATCATCAGAGGGAAGAGGATCGTCGCCAGAGAGATGAGGATCATCGCCAGAGGGAAGAGGACAGGCATGTCCAGGCTGAGGAACGTCGGCGACAGGATGAGAAATGGACGGATACCCTGAAGGCTATTCAGGCACTTGCACAAGGTCAGTCTGATCGAACTATACCCAGAGACATTAAATTAACAAAGCTGTCAGAGTGATGATATAGAGGCATACCTCACCACTTTCGAGCGGATTGCCCAAACTTGCGCTTGGCCCCAAGATCAATGGGTCATAAGACTGGTCCCATATTTAACTGGTAGAGCTCAAATGGTGTATAGCCAGTTAAGTGGGGTGGACTCAAATAATTATGATCGAGTAAAAGAAGAGATATTGCGACGCTATGATATTAGCGTGGAAACCTATAGACAGCGGTTTCGTACCCAGAGAATGACTATTCATGATACACCGAGAGAAATCTATGCAAAATTAAAGGACTATGGTGGGAAATGGCTACAACCTTTAGTAAAAACTAAAGAGCAGATGATGGATATGATTGTCATTGAACAGTTTATTCAGGTGTTACCTCATGATGTCCAGCTATGGGTGAAAGAACATCAGCCTGAATCTGCAGAGGATACAGTGAAGCTGGCAGAGGATTATATAGCTGCTCAACCCACTAGACCCAGAGGGCAACAAAATACCCCACCTCAGACATCAGAAATGGTAAGGCCTTTTTATTCTAATGCACGTCAGAATAATTACAGCAGGTGAGACAGAGGGGGAAGAATACCATATTCTGAACTGATTTGCCATGGGTGTCTTGGCAAAGGCCACATAATGAGAAACTGTCCAAATAAGAAAAGAACTGACATGACTCACCTAGCATTGGCTAATATTGGGTATGTTGCAAATGTGGAGTTGGAGACCAACAGACATTGGGTTTATTAGATAGGGGAGTAAGCAGACCCTGCTGAGAGCAGATCTGGCCCCGACAGTAAAGTTACCTCAAATGATACAACAGTAATGTGCATACATGGGGATATTCATCAGTATTACACTACAGTGGTTGAAATGACTGTCAATAATGAGCACCACTGTATGACTGTTGGCCTGGTACCTCGATTGCCAGTTCCAGTGATTATAGGCCAAGACTTTCCCCACTTTAACTCACTGGTGCAAGAACAATAAGACTATGTAAAATCAGTAAATGTGGTAACCCGTGCCCAAGCAAAAAAACAACAGTCAGAGCCAGTGTTTTCTTTTGAAGAGGATTTCTTTGAAGGAGCTGAAGGTTCAGGAAACCCAGAAAATCAAAAATCAGAAGAAAAAGAGCAGAGAAAGTGGGCAGAACAACAAAAGAACAGTATTGCTGGCATTTTGCCAGAAGTACCTTAGCAAGACATTATTAAGGAACAACAAGCTGATGTTTCCTTAAAACCTTTTTTCACAGGCTCAACAAGTAAACACCCTGGACAATCTCATTTTATTGGAAAAATAATATCTTGTATAGAGTCACTGTTGATACTACCATAAATGAACCTGTAGAACAGCTAATGGTACCAAAATGTATAGAGAAAAGGTCATGCAGTTAGCGCACAATATTCCAATGGCAGGCCATGAGGGGAGGGATCGAACCTTGCAAAGATTACTTGCACGGTTTAGCTGGCCAGGTATACATCAGGATGTGGCTGAATATTGTTGTGCCTGTAAAGAATGCCAATTGGTTGCACAAGGGGGAAAAAGAGATCAGGTGCCCCTTCAGCCAATACCTTATGTCACTACCCCATTTGAACGAATCGCAATGGATGTTGTAGGCCCTCTTACCAAAAGTTCTAAGGGTAACCGGTTCATATTAGTGGTATGTGATTATGCCACACGGTACTTGAAGCTGTTCCTATGAACAGTTACTGCACCTCGTGATAGCTGAAGAGTTAGCCAAAATATTCAGCAGAATGGGAATACCCAGGAGATTCTCACAGACAGAGGTAGTAATTTTACTTCTGTTATGTTGAGGGAGTTATATCACCTCCTAGGGGTATCTGCTGTGCGACTTTACACTTACCACCCCCAAACAGATGGTCTTGTGGAGAGATTTAACAAAACCTTAAAAAATGCTACAGAAGTATGTTCAGGAAGAAGGTAGAGATTGGGACAAATATCTCCCTTACCTCCTGTTTGCCTACAGAGAGGTACCACAGGCTACAACTGGGTTTTCACCTTTTTCCTTACTTTATGGTAGAAACCTAGGGACCCTTAGATGTGGTAAAAGAACACTGGGAGGATGGTAAAAATGTTGGCTATAGTAACATCATAGATTACATGACTGCATTAAGAGAAAGATTGGTCAAATATGTAAATATGGCTCATTTAAATGTGACCCAGAAACAAATGGGACAAAAAGAAGCATATGACGTGGGGTTAAAGTGTAAAAGTTTTATACCTGGAGAAAAAGTGTTGTTATTATTACCCTCAACAGAGAACAAACTGTTGATGCACTGGCAGGGTCCCTTTGATATAATCAGACAAACAGGAAGTGTCAACTTTGAAATTGAAATGCCTGGTCATCGACCAACTAAGAGGGTATACCATGCAAATCTTTTGAGGAAATGGATAGAAAACCCCAGGTCCAAGCACTCTACATTCACCCTGAGCCCCAGCAGACAGAATTGAGATTGCTTATGAGAGGCTTGACTGGCCCATGAATGATAAAAGTATACAAATAAATCCTAATCTAAGCCCTGAACAAAAGGTGGAGATAGATCAATTGTTACACTATTTTCAGGACACTTTCACATCCACCCCAGGATGAGCTAAGGGAGTAGAACATGACATTAAGGTCAACCAGCAGAAGCCCATACACCAAAAGCCTATAGATTACCGGAAAGATTAGGCAAGAGGTAATTGATGAGATAAAAAAATGGAACAGTTGGGGTGATTGTCCTTCCAAGAGTGCATGGTCTTCCCAATGGTGGTAGTGAACAAAAGGAAGGAGGAATAAGAGTATGTTTAGACTTCCAAAAATAAATTCTATTTCAGATTTTGGTGGGTACCCCATGCCCAGAATAGATGATCTGTTAGATAGAATAGGAAATGCCACTACATCAGCACGTTAGATTTAACCAAAAGCGGTACTGGCAAATTCCTTAGCTTACTGCCCAAGCAATAACAGCTTTTCCTACACCAATTGGATTGTACCAATTTACCACTATGCCATTTGGACTCATGGGGCACCTGCCACATTCCACGGTACATGGACCACATCCAGCAGCATGCCCAGTACAGTTCAGTGTACTTGGATGATGTAGTCATTTTCAGTCATGACTGGTATTCACATTTGGTGCATTTATGCAATTATTCAGACCATTAAGGATGCGGATTAATAATAAACCCTGCTAAGTGTGCCATAGCAAGGACAGAGACCAGATATTTGGGTTTCATAATTGGGAAGGGATCCTTGAAACCAGAGATTGATAAAGTGGAGGGTAGTAGCCAACAGCCCCACCCCCATTACAAAGAAACATGTTCGATCTTTTTTCGGGTTTAGCAAATTATTACGCCGATTTATCCCAGATTTTGCTACTCTGGCAACTCCCTTAACAGAGCTGACCAAAAACAAATATCCTAATAAAGTTAAATGGACACGAGCATGTGAGGAGGCCTTCAGGAACATAAAAGCGGTCCTTTGCTCAGCCCCTGTGCTAACTAGCCCAGATTTTACAAGACCATTTGAAATTCAAACAGATGCCTCAGAGACAGGTTTGGGGTCTGTGTTAACCCAATATGATGAAAAAGGGGAACATCCAGTATTGTATATTAGCAGGAAACTTCATGAGCGTGAAAGGAAGTACTCTACGATAGAGAAGGAATGTTTGGCACTGAAGTGGGCCATAGAGTCCCTTAAGTATTACTTGTGGGGAAATGATTTTGTAGTGATGACAGATCATAATCCGTTGTGTTGGATAAACCAGATGAAAGATAAAAACGCACGGATTATGAGATGGTATTTGTCTCTACAACCATATAAGTTTACCGTAAAACACAGGTCAGGAACGAAGCATTTAAATGCTGATTTTCTATCTCGATATGGTGCTGCAAGAATACCAAAGTAAAATGAATATTGGTGCTAAGTAAGCACTAGACACCTCAGGAATTGTTTTGTACAGTAGTTCTGATAAGACAGTAAATATTGTTTCTGTACAGAACTAATTATAAGGGTCCCTGAGGTGGAACTTCTGAGAGTGGGTGGGTGAAGTTCCAACACTTTCAAGGGTGAAGGGTCTCAGCCAACAAATAAAAACTTATTATGTTGCCTTCTTGTGGTGGGAGGTGTAACAGGGTCCTGTTATGAAGAGAAATATCAAGAATTTACAAGATGCCCCCCATACTTTTCAATTTTCACTCTATCCTGTCTGCTTCTATATTCAGATTCATCCTAATTTTCTTGTCAGGTGGCCAACCTGGCAATCTTTAAACGCTTTCTTTACTGTCCCTGATTATCTTTAAAACAATCTGGCATCCAAATCTTGATAAGCTGAAAAGCAGTCAGTTGAAATTCTAGCTGTGAGGAATTTCATAAAACAAGCATTATGCAGCACATATAAAGAAAATATGTTAGAGGAGATTACTGTGTAAAAAGATTTACTAGAATTGTTGTCTTAAATAAATGCATGTTTACTTTCTGGCAATTACATTTAAAGCAAATAGAATCTGAAGCCTTGCAAGGAAGACAGATAGGAGCACGCCCTCATCTGTTTTTCCTTGCCAAGGCTGCAGATTTTAATTCAATCTTTAACAAGTGTTTCTTTTCTTTCTGTATTAAAACAAAATGAATGTGTACCTGAATGTCTTGCTTCTCCTGCTGAGGTCCTGTTATAGGGATGGCAGCCTACAAAATGGCTGCTTTTATAGTATTCAGGTAATGTGATGTCACAATAGGGAGGGCTCAGTTCAAGACACACCCCTTCTGGAAAGTATATAAACCCTCCACTAGGAGACCTGTGTAGATGTATAGAGAGAGGAGAGTCAGTATTCGACTGACCACAGAGCAAGAAGGTTGTGTGTGTGTTTCCACACAAAGTGCTGTACAGACAAAAGGAAAGGAAAAGGCAATTCAGGAGTCTGTGGAAAGAAGTATTTCCTGTTTTTGGGTGTGAAGACTAACACCGACTGTTTTCCTTTCTATGAACTTTAAGTTAAAAATATTTTTTTGTTTTGTTTTGTTTTGTTTTTGGAAATAAATTGACAAACGCATACCTTTGCGTTTTGTATGCATCTTAAACCTTTGGTCTGGACATCTGTTATTTCCCACGCTTCTACAGTGTAAATACCCATTTTCTTTATATATTGTTAAACCTAAGAAAGGTATCTGTCTCACTCATATTTCTTACAAAACTCAAATGGTTTGTGCTCACATTGAAATACTCATAAAATCTATCAGCCTCTGATTTATTGCCATTTAAAGTTACCAATATGTCATCTATAAAATGCTTCCACAGAATAATCTTATTTTTAAATGGATTATTTTCATGCTGTATAAATGTTCTCTCAAAATTATCCATATCTATCTATCTATCTATCTATCTATCTATCTATCTATCTATCTATCTATCTATCTATCTACACATTATGGTATCAATATATACATACAGTATACATATGAGAGGGTCATAGTTGATCCCGTAGCCATCCCTTCAACTTGCTAAAAAAATATTTTTCAAGCCTAAAGCAGTTGTGTGATGAAACTACTTCCGATAGCTGCAAAATAAATCCATTAGGTGGAGTGTTCTCTTCTCTTTCCATTTCTATGGTTTCACTTAAGGCTTAACAACCCATATCATGAAGGACATACATATAGAGGTCTTTTGAGATCCCAAGCAATGAATAAACAATTTTCCAAATGTTCCTGATTCATATTCAGTTTAGTTAGACATTTTTTTACATGTGAACTATCCCTGTTGTATGCCTTTGTCTTTTCCACCAATGGCCTTACATGAAAATCAACATAAATCAATAGTGTCTCTAAAACTGAATCAACACCTGGGGCCGATTCCAGGATGAATGTCGCAACTCACAGGTGTATGTGAGTTGTGACATTTGCTGCTACGTCAGGGACCCTGTGCTGTATTCTAAGAGTAGCAGGGTCCCAGCACCTATAACCTGTGACTTGCAGCAGGCATAGGCTAGCGCCACAGGCATGGTGCAATAGCCCTGCATGCTGCAAGTCGCAGCCCTCTGCAAACTGCCCCTAGCCCCCCCAACTCAGAACACCACAGTATGCACCAGGGGACATGAGGGAGCTGGACAGGTGGCAAAGTTGTCTTGGGGCACTCTGAAACAAGGGCCCCAGGGATCCCCAACATTTGGGGGGGCACATACATGTTGGGGGCACAGGAATCATGGCAGGAACCTTGCTGCAGTGCTGCAGAGTGGGCATCCATCACTTTGCACAGACGGATACCCCTTAGACCATCTTCATGATGGTCTAACTCCTCTGTGCCAATGCGGCTTTCAGAATTGTGTAAGTGGGTTATGGCAGCCACCCTTTTGGAATAGGGTGCAGTTGCTGCCATAACCCACCCTTGAGCCATGCCGTTGTGGGTTGCAGCATAGTGGGTGGTGTATCCCACATTTGGTGTGACCCGCATTTGGCATGGCACAAGGTGCCTTTTGGAATGCCAACTGGCATTATGCCTGGTGTAAGGTCTGAGTTGAACCATCGGGTGTGGCATAACTCACCTTGCGCCAGCGTAACACCTCTTAGAATTGGACCCCTAATATTATAGGCCTACCTGGCAGATTTGTTTCATTTTTATGAATCTTGGGTAACATATAAAAAACTGGTCCAGATGGTTTCCTTCTGAATGGAGATTCTTCTTTCCATTATGTGATCCATTTTCCATCTCTGGCTCTAATGATTATCTCCCTAATAAGTTTTTTTTTTTGTTGTTGTTATATCTTCTGTAGAGTTCAAAGTAATCTTTAAGTAGTTTTATTGGTCCTCCAACAGTTTTTTACATTGTTCTCTATACATGACAGTAGTAGCGTTGAATTAGTCAAGAGAATTTTAAGGATTTTTGAAATGCCCTATTGAGAATTGTGAAACCTTTTATTAGGGATTTGTTTTTGTTTGGTAGTGTGCTCATTGCTATCAGAAAAGCATGCCTCCATCTGATAGTTGAGTTGAAAATGCACTAAATGGCACTTGAGTACTGGAATAGGAACTAGCCTCTTTCTGAAGGTATAACAAAAAGAATTTAGAGAATTCTTTTCCCTAAATTATTTGAAGAATAAATAGGGAATCTTACAAAACTGCTTGACAAATTCAGTGCTACTACTGTGACAAAGCCCATTATAACTACTGCTCTTCCTTTGTCTGCATTCTTGATTACAACCATGTCATCATTTCTGAGTTGTCTTAATACTGAGAATTCTGATGCTTTTAGGTTGTACTTTTTTATGCCTTGCGCCTGCGCAAGAAACATTTTGGAAGGAATGGCATTTTAGAGGTGTGTCACAGTCCGATCCAATGCACATCAGATTACAAGGGGCACGGCAGTTATAGTCCAATGATAAGCTAGGTTGATCATTAAAAGTTTTTCTTTTTGTGGGCTGTAACTTTCTGTATTTGAAAGGAATTGACCGTTCCATTCAGAGAGCAGCTAACTCCTTTCATCTGCATAAACAGGGGCATGTTAACCCAGGTTTTTGGGAGGTAACAATCCCTGTTTACAAGATACTGGTTAGGCCCCATCTGGAGTACTGCATGCAGTACTGAAGGCCGCACCTGCACAAGGACATTAACAAAATGGAGGCAGTCCGGAGAAAGGCAACCAAAATGGTTCAGGGACTGCATCAGAAAACATATGAGGACAGATCAATGGAGCTCATTATGTATACCCTAGAGCAAAGGAGGGAGAGAGGTGATATGATCAAAACATTCAAACATCTTAAGGGCATTAATAAGGTGAAAGAGTCTAACATGTTTCAATATAAGAAAAATAGCAGGGTAAGGGGACACAGCATGAGATTAGAGGGAGGCCGATTAAGTGGTAATGTGAGGAAGTTCTTTTTCATACAAATGGTGGTGGATGCATGGAACAGCCTGTCTCAGGAAGTGGTGGATATGAATACAGTGCAAGGCTTCAGACTGGCATGGGATAGGCATAAGGGAGCACTACAGATGAGTATGAATAAATAGGCCATTGACAGAGTAAAGGCCTATGGCACTTTCATAAGTTAGAAACAATGGGCAGATTGGATGGGCCTTGTGGTCCTTATCTGCTGTCATCTTCTATGTTTCTGTGTTTCTATGTTTGAGGATCCCAAGCCCCCATCCTGCCGCAGTGAGGTGGCCACTCAACCTTTCCAGTCCCTTATCAGAAGGTGTCCTGATCGTCCCTTAGAAATTCTCTTTCACTGATTAGTGCCAGGAGCATAATTATAGGTAGATTGGTTGGGACAGTCCCCCCACAGTCCCCCCTACAACATTTAATCATGGCAGTCTTGAATAACTTGTGTCCCTCCAACATTTATGTCTCAAAATCCTAACCTGTCAGCCCTGTCTATTGAAGAGTTTAGTACAGCATATCACTACCGCCACAGGCTGTTTGTGGGAGAGGGGATTAACTGACTTTTTTTGTAATGTCCCCAGTGTTGTCATAACCCTTGGATTGCCCACAGAATTATGGCATATAGGAATTTAGGACTGATATATCAGTCCACTGCACAGCAAGGGTTAATTTCTCAAAGTCATCTGCAGGGGGTGTCGAGTCACTGGGGAGCTCATTGAATAGCAATGATTTTATTAGCTCATTGAACAACAAAGCTTAGCAGCAGCTGAAAAAACAAAGAATCCCAATCGCCTTCCATGTAAGGAGGGAGGAAGTGGGTTATAGTTAGCAGATAAAGCCAGAAATACTTTAAATGTAGAGGTCTGATGTGGGGGAGAGTTTATTCTTTCATTTTGGGCTCTGGTGCACAGTAGTTTGGGCTTATGTGTAGCAGCACAGAACTTTGGGGTTGGGTACAGACATGGCCAGAATTCTGTTGAATAATGCTCTTACTGTACATCAGGGCATAAATGCTAACTTCTCTTACACACTTCCTGCAATATGAGAGAGTGTCCAAGGATTATCACACCAAAAGTGCTGCTGGACCAAGTTAAGGACATCAACTGTTCCTTGCTGAGCCTCCTTCTACTTCAGCTTTTTTTGCCAATGCCTCCTCTTTAGCTTGCTAGGAATGTTTGGTCTTTTTCCAAGCATCTTCCTGTGTCTGTCCCATTTGAGTCCTGTGTGCTGAGGTTTCTAAGCAGGTAAGCTTTTTACTACCATGTTGTCCCATCCATATCTGGATTTCTAGCTTTTTTTAATATGTGTAAATTAACTCTGTTGTCTTCTCTGGGTAATTGTATACACCTGTAATGATATACAGTGAATGACTGGAGCTCTGAATTTTTAAATGGCTCATATTTTGGATTATAGTCGTATGGCCTTTAGGTAGGCTGCAGAAGTCTAGAGAGACTAGAGTAAATGCATAATGTATTTTTTGTTTATTTGTTCTATAGTACACAGTGGTAGGTGGATTGACTTGTGTACTGACCGGCGCAGCATTAAAGTAGTGTAGTGTGGCACAGCATATAGGTATATGATATGCTATGCTAGTGACACTGTTTAGGGTTCATTTGCATGGTTGTAATGTGTCTTTTATTTGATTTAATTTGAGGGGCACAAACCCTCCACCTGTGTTTGTTATTGAAGTCAGGGATGGGGGTATGAAACCCCCTAACTCAAATAAATAAACTGATAACAAAACCGAACATGACCAGCTAACCATAAGTAGCATAACTAGCATAGCATACTGGCTACCTTTGTTATGCTGGTCCGTCACTATCACTGATTGGCCATGTAGCGGGGTGAGTCAAGTAAAAGGTGGTTGGGGTTGCTGCTGTATTTTTGTTAAGTTTTGTTATTGTTCACTAACGGTTTTACTGCTATTTTGTTTAGAATAAATCCCATTAAGGCTATTAAAGCAGCAGTGCATGTTGTGGTAAAAATTTTGACCTATAGAAACATAGAATCTGACAGCAGATAAGGATCGCGTGGCAAACCTAATCTGCCCATTTGCACTACCTACTGTAATACTGCAGACCCTACTTGAACTCCAGCTTTACCCCCCCCTTTCCTTGCCACTAATGTTCCCTTATGCCAATCCCATGGCTTCTTAAATCCTGTTACTATTTAAGACCCCACCACCTCTTCTGAGAGACTGTTCCAGGTGTCCACCACTCTTTCTGTGAAGAAGTATTTCCTCACATCACTCCGGAGCCTCCCTCCCTACAGCTTCATTGCACTGCCCCTTGTTCTTGAGCATCTCCTTTTCTGAAAAAAATGCTTCCCTCTGGAACCTATTTTATACCCATAAGGTACTGTATTTGAAAGTCTCTATCATATCCTCCCCTCTCCCTTCTTTCCTCCTGGGTGTACCCATACTTTATTAGATTGCCCCTTTACCTCTTGTCTTATACTACAGTGTCCTTGATATCCCATTCCAGTTCTGTTTTAACACTTTAATTTTTCATTTGATATAATGAAAGAGCTGCTCCTTTCATTATGGCTCAGACCAGAGTATTTTAATTGCTAGTCTACACTGTTTCTAAATGCACCTATTGTACCATAAGGTAAGGGACCGTTGTCTACCGAATGCTAGTTAATTTTAGTCACAAGAAAAGTTAGTAAATATTGTGCATTCAGACACAGAAATTACTGACTGCACCTGGCCTGAGTGACAATTGTAACTGACTAGCATAAGTAACATAGCAAGTGTTGGGTTCTCTGTGCCTGGCCAAAGCACTTGATCCACCAGGTTCTTTCATGAGGTTAAAAATATACTAAGAGTCAAATATTTAAAGGATATGGAACATGTTTATTTTAATCCTATTACATAGAATTAAAAAAACAATCTTAATTGTATCTGACAAAGGTATTTATCAGTCACCTATGCAGACTGGTAAGGCAAGATTGACAGGTTATTGGTTCTGTTCTTTGTCCTTTTGGCACTGGAATTCTTCTCTCTTTCCTTCTCTCTGTACCCAGCACAGATGTGCGTTTTTTTATACTCTAGCTGACTTCGCTCTTTGAGTGGTCACTAGGCGTTTAGACCAATCAGAATGTTAGTGGCTGTCGGCCAATCACAGTCACATGCTCAATGCATGGACAGTGGTTTGTAACCAGTCGCAGCTTACCTTGTTAGTGCATGATCAAATAATTACACAGTAATAAGTGATCAAATAATTTACACAGCTAATAAGTACATTGGCTACTAGATGGCAGCACTGCTCCATTTACAATAACAACTAGTGTCTTGGTTTTGACACAACACAGTTACATTGTTTGGCTTTGTTTGAAACATAAAATATATTGATATAAAACCTTATCCTATACAGTTATGCTAAACATAAATAATAACATTTAAACACAAAAGCATCTTGAAGCTGTGGTTTTGATAGCCTTTAAAGATTCACCTATACATTTCTCTATTTCAATTGAAGCTGTAAGATTTTTATATGGCTTAAAGCTGCCACTGTCAGTTAAATATGGCTTGAATAATTCACATGTATATACATAAGCATACAGGCATATTCAGCATATTTACATTTCAGATAAAGAAAACCACATTTACAAATTAGCCCAGATATTCAAAGGGGTTGTGCCTGGCGCAACCTAGTTTCATCAGCGCAACCCCAGTAATGCAATCTGGGAGAATATTCAAAAGGGTTGACTTGCACAGTATAAGTTCCAATGTGCTGGGGCACAATGGTAATGTATGCAGTGCATCTGAAGGGGGCGTGCCCATGCATATGCGGCACATCCCGATGTTCAGTCCAGGATGCGCGGTGCATATGCTGGCACAGCCCTTAGATGCACTGCATACTTAGGCACAAAGTAGAGCCTGAATAAAATGGCTCAAATGCTTGCCACCCACAGGTGAGCTGCTGTATTGCATGGCACAACACAGCACCCACCAACCATGGGTGGCCACCCGCCCATCCAGAACACTATCCACAAGCACACATATGTACCCTGGTGGTCTAGTGGCACCCTCTCCCTCCCATACCTCTGATCAACATGATGAGACGTGTAATAACTTACCTAGTGGTCCAGTGGTACCCCTTCCCATCCCGACCCTCCAATCACTGTGAAAATGTTTACAGACCCTGGTAGTCTAGCGGTACCCGCCACTCCACCCATGCCCAGGAGCACCAGTGACCCATCCTATGATATCACACTGGTGGTCCAGTTGCCCCCCCCACCCTCACAGGCCCCATGTCCACCCAGTGCCCCACATCATCTGTGGGCAGCTTCAACCCACCTGCATACTGCCTGGCCTCCTGCTGAATGACAGTTTACAGTATGAACTGTAAGCCCATTGGTCCACCCTGTGGACCAATGGCCTTGCAGTGCATACTGTACATGTCACAAATATGTGAATGAATCCATGGTTTTCCAATTATAGCTCTTAACCATGAAATAGAGAAAACCAGTGCTATAGAACTATATTTGAGAAATGCCACACACAGAAATAAGTTGGTTTTAACATTTAACACAAGACCCCTGACTAAGTTTTATAAGACCTAAGAAACCAGCTGGACCCTGTCCTGCTACTTAACAAGAACTGGTGGTTGGCTGTTTGCCCTGAGGGATGCTGGATAATGCAATGCAGTTTCAGCTGAGATTGTTTTTCAGATATCACCTGTTTGGTAATTATAGGTTTGACATTTGCCTGACATGAACAAAGGGACAGAACCAGTAAAGAGTTACAGTTAAGATGGCTATCAAGATATGAAACAGAATCACTTGCTTGTTAATTGTATAGAACCCACAATATTTGGTTACCATCAGAAACAGCTGTTTACAGATGAATTTTGTTAGTTGGAAAACATGCAGTTTATATTAAAATTGCTTAACTGGATGTGACTGGTATATTCCAAATATTTAAAAACCTGTTCCCTGACTCCAAATGTTTTTTCACAGTCAAGAGACTTTGAAAGATCAGATGTAGTACATCTATACTGAATATTGCAGCATATATATATATATATATATATATATATATATATATATATATATATATATGATATGCAACCCCCTACTGGAAATATTGTCAATATTTTTTTGTTCATCGTAAATGACCCAATAATATCACGGTGGTGAAGCTGGGGAAGTGATGTCATTAGTCAATTTATCTGAGAACAAAAATATTGACAATATTTCCAGTAGGAGGGTTGCGTATTCCATTAATGCCATATCCCCAAAAAAGTGAATAAAAAGGTACATTTTTGCCATTTTTTGGCTGATTATAAAAAATCTAAAAGAACTCTATAAATGAAACACAAGATATTTTGTAGGTATTTTTGTTCTGATCAACTTTTTTGCTCAAAGTACCATGCTATGATTTTTTATTTTAAAGTTATATGAATTTGTTTGTTGACAAAAGTGAAAAACATTGAATTTTCTGCTGCTATTTTGCTAATTTTAAAAAAACTAAAAGGTAGCTATAAATGAAATACCACTCATTTTGTAGATATTTTTATACTGAACAACTTTAGTGCTCGTAGTACCATGTTATCATTTTTCATTTTAAAGTTATTCGCATTTGTTTGTCGAAAAAAGTGGAAAACATTGCAATTTGTCTTTTTTTGCTAATTATATAAAAAAGTAAAATGTAACCATAAATGAAACACCACTCATTTTGTAGATATTTTTGTGCTGAACAACTTTTGTGCTCACAGTACCATGCTATCATTTTTCATTTTAAAGTTATTCACATTTGAATATGGTTGTACTGTTCCTGATGCTGAATATGCAAATGAGTTCTGAATGAGCCAATGTGTACCTAGTAGAGATAATTGGACCTACAGTGAAAATATTTTCCCATATTTTCACTGTAGGTCCTAGCAAGTAAAAATAACACTGTTATTTGGGGAACGTTATGCCCACAGGTATAGCATATACTATATATATTATACCTGCCTGGTAGGGCAGGTATAGTTAGGGTTGCGCAGCCACTTCTATGTTAAACCCCAAATTTTGCACTTTAGTAACTTTGCAACCATTTGTCTGATCTGCTTGAAATTCTACATGTGCAGTGTAGTACCATAGTTCTCTGGCTCTGGAAATTGTTGTGCTCAGATTTTAGTTAGCGGAGCTGCAGTGTTGAAAAATGTGAAAAATTCTCAACTTTTTTGAATTCTTTGCTCACCTCTACAGCCTGAAAAGTTTGTCTGGTCTGAAATGTTCAGAGTATATGGGGACTGGGTCAAGGAAGTGCCTTTTGAAGATTTGGTGAAAAAATATTAATCAATTCAAAAGTTATGAAAGTTCAAAGTTCCCATTATAGCCTAATGGAAAAAATATATGTTCAGCTCAAAAGCTTTTAAAAGCCTTCACAAAAGCAATTTTGCTTTTAAAAGCTTTTGAGCTATGCCAATTTGTTTGTGAGGTGCCACCATCTTTTTGTCAGTTAGCGGCAGACAAAAGCAGTTGAAATTCAATAATTACTACCCCTAGGTAAACACTGTCAATAGTGTTTACCTAATTAGGGTCTGAGGAACATACTGGGGGCATCAGATTTTCGATCTGACCTCTAGAAATGCCATTTCCATGATTGGCCCCCATAGTGTTGGAAACTTCGGAAGAAATGGATCCAGTGTGGCACCCACTTCTTCTGCAAGTTCTGACACTAGCATTGTGAAAATGTTATTTCTGGGGCTCAAATTGTTATTCTCATGCCCCCTGTGTGTTTCTGAGCCCTTGAATAGGTAAACACAACTGACAGTGTTTACCTAGGGCAGTGAATAAAGAAGACCATCCCCTGATGTCTTTTAGCTTCAATGCAGAATCCTGCATTGAAATTTGCAATGCAGGATCCTGCATCAAACTTGTGCAGTCTCCGTCACTGGGGTGCCCAGTCCCCATGTTGGTATGCCTCCCCTCCACCCTCCAAACACTTATGTGGCACACTGGGAGCCCACCCCAATGTGCCCAAACTCAGTGTGCCAAGATTGTTATTGTTACATTTTTGTTTTGATACCGGGATGCCCACTCCTAGTGTTGGATGTCCCCCCCAAGTCAACTTTCTTTGCTGATGGGGATGCCCAATCCTCCTGTCAGCAGCATGCATCCCCCCCAGAAAACTCATGTGGCATGTTGGGAGCCAACCCAAGTTTGCAATTTATAAATATGATATGTTTCTGACAGTGGGATGCCCCCTTCCCAGTGTAAGATGCCCTCCCCCCAAAGCCCATTATTTTTATCCTGACATCAGGGTGCCCAATCCTCAAATTGGGTAGTGTTCCCCCACCCACCAGTAGTGTGGCACACTGGGAGCCCACCCCAGTCTGCCAAATGTTTTATTTTAAATAAGTTTAAGCTGTAAATAAAGAAAACCATCCAACAATGTCTTTTTTTACCCTACAAAAAAGAAAATGGTCCCTTGTTGTCTATCCAGTCCCTCCTTCCCCATCCCCACCCTCCCTCTGCTGCACCAACCTCCCCACACCCCCTCTGTCCCATACTTACCCTCTGGAGGTCGGGATCAGTGATCTTCTCTGGACCAGAGACGTGTCTGCACTCTTCAAAGTCGAACTGCAACCTGAAAAATCAAGGTAAGCATATAATGGGAGTCTATGGGGGAGTGGGTTCAATGTATGTTGATATCTCAGCCAATTTTAGGAATTTTGGCTCCAAATTTTCAACATATTCTTAGACCACACCATGAGTTCACGTCATTATTACTCAAACCCAAAAGGTGATTTTGTGGTTGGTGCATAGAATCACCTTTTGGGACTGATTAATGAAATGACAGTGCCTGTGTTCATGAGGTGGGGTCCCTAAAAGCCCATGTTAAAAATGTTGTGCAAAAAATCCCAAAACTGACTGTGTTATGAGCATATGTTGTGCAGTTTGAACGTATGCTTGTAACTTACATTTTTTTTAATTAAAGGTTTATTGATTTTCCACAAACAATTGTATCTCAATTGTATACATTGACCGATTATAAAAATGGGAATAAAATTAAAATATCAACAAAATTAAGTAAAACATGAACATAAACATGAAAATAGACATAATAGGTGATAAGCAGAAGTCATCATGAAAATGCAAAATAAAATTTAAATTCTATTTCTCTTCCCTCCCCCTCCTCCTTTCTCCCCCATCCCCTTCCTCCCTGGTGCCAGTTTAAGTAAATATTAAAAGTAAAGCAGGTTTATGGCAAACTATCGTGCCTCATTGACTGTTACTTGTTTGATTATATTACAGTGTATACAAGATATGCAAATTTTCCCACCTCTTTCTGAACACTCTGAAGTGATTGGATAGACTGGCTATCATTTTTTATATCCTTAGGTTATGAAGGAGTTCTTGTAACCATTCCGTATCTGAGGGCTGGAGAGAATCTTTCCAGTGTTTTAACACCACCTTCTTGACTGACATGGCCATCATCATGATATGATAATTTCTAACCGTTGATGGAAAATCTGTAAAATTCCCTAAGAGGCATACTTCTGGAGTAAAATATTCTTGTAAACTGAGTAGGGGATCAGCCTTATCTTTAATGAGGTTCCATAATGGAGAAATCCTGGAACATTCCTAAAATACATGGCACAGAGTACCCGTACCCTCATTACACCTGTTACATACAGGAGTTTCAGCCCTTCCCATTTTATGCATTTTATAAGGGGTCAAATACATATCATTAAATATTTGCACTTGCATTAGTATTAATCTATCCTCTGTAATAATTTGTGACAAGTTTCCCAGATTTTGGGCCATCTAGAAGAGGAGGTAGGATATAAGGAGTTCCAGTAGTTGGGAATGCCATCCACTTTGGAAAAAACTAGAGGGTAAAGAAAGGCATTCAATGAGGAGACAGCATGTGGAGCCAAGGGTAGAAGTCTACCTGCATGAATCCAATCACTGGGAGTAACCGGATTGATTTGATTACTAAAGTAGAAATAAACATATGCCATATCTGATATACCCAAAAAGCCCATTTGTTCTCCAGGCTGAATTTAAGTAGAATTTCCGATGTGGTTAACCATTCATGATTTTGGCTGCTGAAGTCTCTTGCCGTACTATGCTGCATCTGTGGGATCCAATTATCTGGAATTAATTTCCCTCCTATCTGGAAATTGGGGTTTTGTGATATAGGTTGGGAGAGGTTGTGTATGTTGTCATAGTATTGCATAGCTGATTATGTATATGAATAGAGTGATCTATTGGGTTGTGGCGAAGAATAGGGGGTATTTTCTTAAACTTCAGGCAGAGTAAGGCTACTGGATTTAGCACGGTTGAAACTATTAAGTCTGTTTCTATTCTTACCCAGGAGGGTGTGTAGTTTGTTTGGTTCAGAGGAGCCGGAGGTAGTGCCCAGCGAAGATATTTTCTTAAGTGGCTTGCCCAGTAATATAATCCGAAGTGAGGTAGCTTAAGTTCTCCTAAAGATCTAGGGGTGGAAAACTTATGAAGTGCTCATCTTGGTGGTTTGCATTTCCAGAGAAATTCAGAAAGACATGAATGGATTGATTTGAACCAAGCTTTAGGGAGCCATAGATTTAGAAGATGTAAGGGATAAAAAAGATGTGGGAGAACATTCATCTTAATAATGTTCACCCGCCCCCATAGGGTTATAGGGAGATCTTGTTGAATCTTTTTAAGCAAGTTATCAAGGTTCAATATACTTAGCTGTCTATCGCTAGTTGAGAGATGCATACCTAAGTATGTAATAGATTTAGGAACCCATTTGAGACCCAAATCCAATACATCTTGTTTAAACACTTTGGGGTTAAGTGGAAAGACAGAAGTTTTTTCCATGTTAACTTTGTAATTAGAAAGAGAGCCATGTTCCTTTATTATCTGGAAAAGATTCTGAAGAGAAGGTTTAATCTGAGTAATATGTAATAGTATATCATCAGCATATAGTACTATCTTTTTTACCTTCGTGCCTAGGGTGATTTCTTGTATCTCATGGGATTTCTGTATGGATAGTATAAGGGGTTCTAAATATAGGTTAAAGAGCAGGGGCAAAAGGGGACATCCTTGTCTGGTTCCTGCCGCTAGTGGAAAATAAGAGGAAAAAATTCCATTACAAGAAACCCTTGCAGTAGGAACAGAGTAAAGGACTTTAAGCTAGGAGATGAATTTAGTGGGAAACTGGAATCTATGAAGGGTCCTGAACAAAAATTGACAGTCCACCCTATCAGAGGCCTTTTCCGCATCTAGAGAAACTAAGACCATAGCTTGGGAAGCATCCTGGGACACAGAGAGGATGTGAGATAGGCAGCAGAGATGGTCTTCTGATGACCTGCCCTTCATGAATCCTACTTGATCTGGGCTGATAAGTGATGGGAGCACATGTTCTAATGTTTGTGCTAATAATTTAGTGAGACTTTTAAGATTACAATTGAGAAGCGAAATAGAACGGTAGTTAGAGACTTGTGTTGGATCTCTGCCTAGTTTGGGAGAACCACAATAGTTGCCTCTAGCATCCTGGGATTGAGCCCTTCCTCATTTAGCGTGTGTTGAAAAACCACCAATAACCAGGATGCTAATTGGGGGGCAAACTTTTTATAAAAACTGGGTGAGTAACCGTCCGGGCCTGGAGCTTTGTTTGAAGGTAAGTCTTTAATAACTCTGATAATGTCCTCTTCCGTGAGAGGTGCCATGAGACCTTCAGCATGTGTGGGAGTAAGAGTGGGAAGAGGTGTGTCTTCCAAATAGCTATCTACCCGTTCCTGGGGTGGGCGGTTGGGCATTTGAGCGTACAAATTTCTGTAGTAGTGTTCAAATTCATTGGCAATGTCCTTAGTTTGGATTTTGAGAGGTCCCTGAGAGTCCCTTTGTACCAAAGCTATACATCTTGAAGATTCAAATTTTTTGAGTCGAAGGGCTAGAAGTCACCCAGGTTTATCTCCCTGTACAGTATAAATGGCTTGTGATTTTAAGATCGCCCATTCTGCCTTTTCCCTAAGTAATTCAGAAAATCTGTCCTGAAGTTTTACTAATGCCTCTTTTTTAAGATCAGAAGTCCTGTTAGATAAGTTTTTCTCCTTAACTCTGATTTGGTCCAAAAGTAGTTTGATCTCTTGAACCTCTTTGTAACTTCAATTTTTAATATTTTCACTCCAGATTTTCAGCATTGCCATTTTTTCAAGTCCTTATTAACAATGCAGCTGACATTTTTCATATTGAAACAGAAGTTGTTGGCAGATGGGACTGTACAATTCATTAAGTCTGCCCTTGGCTTCCTACCCCCCCCCACTTAACTGCCTGCTTGTGTATCCCACAGTGTCTGTCCCATGCCTACTTGAATTCTCCCACTGTTTTGGCTCCCACCAACCCCTCCAGCAGGCTATTCCATAGTTCCACAACATGCTTTGTGAAGAAGAATTTCCTCATATTGCTTCTGAACTTTCCTCCCTTAAGTCGAAGGATGTGCCCTCTAGTCCTGCTGTAGTCCTTTACCTGAAAGAGGTTCTGCACGTGCACCATGTTGTTGCCTTTAAAATATTTGAATTTATGCAACAGGCATCGGGATAAAAACTGGTGCATAAAGGCGTTTATTTAAAACACTGTACAGATAAATGACCATTATGTAATCACTATGAGAATAACTTCAAGTTATTCCCATAGTGATTACATCATACCCCATTTAATTTATCCACACAGTGTCTACGTCACTCACCCCCCCCACCAGCTGCCACTACATTCATTAATTTCAATTTCAGTATGTATCTCAGGTGCTCTCAGTACTACATGCCAGTTCCCCAAACTGCACTATTTTCAACTAGCTCACCCAGCTGCAAACACATAGTTTCCCAAGTAAAAAAAAATTCAGTTCCATTATTATTAAAGGAAAAAAACCTTCCAGTTACAATCCTTTCTGAAAACACTGCAGCAAAACCATGACATATGCCAACCCTAGCTACTCCACACTAAAAAAAAGCAATGCTAGCTCGTTTTGCTTGCTCTCTCTAAAACACGCACAAACAAAAAAACATTTTTTCTCTAAGCCACAACTGTATTCACTCAACCACCTCCCACCCTTACCAATAGCAGCACTTCTCTTCATCATCTTTGCACCACAGTTGCTTATCGCAGTCGCTTCATCTCACCAACCCACTCATCCACCCGCCAGCCAGTCAACCTCACATTCCCATCCCTTGCTCTTCACACTTAAAAAAAGACACTCTTTAAATGAAACTCTCAGTTCTGGGTATTCAAAGTAAACAACTGACAGCACTTACTGTGTACAACTGATGGCAATTACAAGAGGTCCCTGCCTTGCTAAACTGCCACCATTTTTTTCATTCTTCTTACTACCTAAAGCCACGCCTGCTATCCAATCATATAGCAAACAGACCTGCCAATCAAAGAACATGAACCACCACAGAAGAAAATTACTGATGAACAGTTCCACTAAAAACACCTAAAAATAACAAAATAAATCCCTCAAACTTACACAAAACCAATATTAAATAACAAAAGCCTGTTGCATAAATTTAATATGCGGGGGCACCTGTGGGATAAAGAAGTTATTTGTGCAGTAGCATCTGACTTCTCATAAACCTCACTCATGGCTTCACCACTTGTGAGGTTACCCGAGGTCATGGGCTACTGTACAAATAACTTCTTTATCCCACAGGCACCCCCCACATATCCCTTATGTTTCTCTCATGTCCCCATGATTCCTATGTTGTTCTAAGAAGTATAATTTGAGGTCATCCAGTCTTGCCTTGTACAGTTTCTGATGCAAGCCCTGCACCATATTTGTTGCTCTTCTCTGTACCATCTCCAGCCTGTATATGTCCTTCCTGAGGTGTGGCCTCCAGAATTGGGCACAGTACTCTAAGTGAGGCCTGACCAGGGACTGATACAGGGGCATGATTACTTCATGCCTTCTGCTCATGATACCCTTCCCTATGCATCCCAGGATACCACTACCCTTTAGTGCTGCCTTTTCACATTGTCTACTGACCTTTAGGTCATCTGCTATGATCACTCCTAGGTCTTGCTCCTGCCTGGTAACCACCAGCTGCTTCCCTCCCATTGAGTACAGTTTCCCTGGGTTACACTTTCCCAGGTGCATGGCCTTGCATTTTTTGACATTGAATTTCAGTTGCCAGGTCTTGGACTACTCCTCCAGTTTTTGGAGAACAGCTTCCATGCTTTGCTCTCCCTCTGTTGCGTCTACCCTGTTGCCAATTTTGGTGTCATCTGTAAACAGACACACCTTTCCCTCCAGTTCATCTGCAATGTTGCTGATGAATATGTTGAAGAGGACTGGACCCAGAATTGAGCCCTGTGGGACCCTGCTAGTCACCCTCCCCTCCACAGACAGAGTGCCATTTACTAATAATCTCTGAGTTCTCCCATGCAACCAGTTTCTGACCCAGTTTGTAACCTCAGACCCAGTTCCCATATTCTACAATTTTTTGACTAGTCTCCTGTGTGGAACAGAGTAAAAAGCTTTGCTGAAGTCCAGGTAAACCACATCCACTTCCCCACCCTGATCCACTGTTATGGTGACCCAATTGAAAAAATCAACCAGGTTTGTCTGGCAGGACCTCCCTGCCATGAAACTGTGTTGATTTTTATCAAGGTGACCAGTTTGATCCAAAAAAGCTGTGATTTTTTCTTTCAGCCGGGAGTTCATCAGTTTTCCCATGACTGATGTTAGACTAACCAGACAGTAGTTACCTGGCTGTTCCTTGCTTCCACTCTTGTGGAGTGGTACTACTGTTGCACTCTTCCAATCTTCTGGCACCTTCCCGCTTCTTAATGATTTGTTGAAGAGCACTGCTAAGGGGGCTGCCAGTTCCCTTCATAGTTCTTTCAGTTTTCTTGAGTGCATCTCATCTGGCCCCATAGCTTTATCTACCTTTAACTATTCTATTTCCTCCAGGACCCTTTTCTCTGTGAAGGGATCTGTGTCTGTTCCTTCAATTGGACACTTCTTTATGCCTATTGTTAGTCCACTGCCATCTGTTTCCTGTGTGAAGACTGAGCAGAAGTACTCAATGATTGCATCTGCCTTCTACCTGTCTTGCTCTGTGGTTTGTCCGTCTTTTTTCATGATTCTAACAATGCCCCCTTTGGTCTTCCTTTTTTCAGGTATGTACCTGTAGAAGGTTTTGTTACCCTTTTTTATTTCTTGAGCTATCCTAACCTCTGTTTGAGCCTTTGCATTTCTTATCACTTTCCCTGTCTCTTTTAGTTTCTGTTTATATTCTGTTTTGTCTGCTTCGTTTCCTGACTCCTTGCACTTTCTGAAGGCTATGCGCTTTTCTCTCACCATGGTTGCCACCTTCTTGGAAAACCGTAGTGAGGTTTTCATCCTTTTGTACTTACTAACCTGATGGACACACTGTGATATGACCATGGTTATTGCATCCTTCAACACTACCTTTAGTTTTGCGAAAGTACCAGTAGTGTTGCAATACTGCCTTTAGTTTTGCAAAATTACCAGTAGTGTTGCAAGTACCAGTAGTGTTGCAACACTACCTTTAGTTGGTAACACACTGTATGTACTTATGTGCAAGTGGAAGCGCAGGGCCAAAAGGGCCTGCACTCCCACATTTGCATACCATATCTTGCCTGAAATGTGTTTTCACACCTGCAGTGCATAATGGCACAGTTGCTGTGTGAAACCAACTTTTGGTATGGATTAACAAAATCACAGTGTTACTGTTCATGAGGAAAGGTTTCAAAATGTCCATGTTAAAATTCTGGTAAAAAAAATCCAAAAAATGACCTTGTTATGACCATGCATTGCTCTGTTCCTACGCATGCGCAACTTTTCCATTTTTATATTTTCTACAGATTTTCAACAGTGCCATTTTTACACCTCCTTATGAACAGTACAGCTGTCATTTTTTACATCCTTCTAAAAAAATGTTTGAGCTTGTGCCACGGAATGGTGTGGTCACAGCATGAAATCAACTTTTGGGATGGAGTAACAAAATCACAGTGCCAGTGTTCATGACGGGAGGTCCCAAAAAGCTCATGTTGAAAATGTGGTTCAAAAATTCAAAACATTTACTGTGTTACAAGTGTCCATTACACAATTTATGTGCAAAACTCATCATAGTATAACATTGCGAAACCCATGGTGCCTTTTGACACCCATATCTAAAAAATGGTTCAATATATGAATTTTTCATTACTTGTAGCTTAGTCCACCTAAGCGTGGGTGGAGGTTTCAAAGTCGTGAAAACCACCGAAGTGGAATTTTTTTCATGGCTGCTATGGTTGCTAAGATATTGGCAAATTAGTGTTACAAGGCTTCATTTTCTTGTCCTTAGGGCTGCGTTATGTCCCTGTACTTATGTGCAAGTGTGATCGTAGGGCCCAAAGGGCCTGCACTCTCACATTTGCATACCATTACACAAACATTTTCAGTGTTAGGGGAACACAAGGCTCGGGAGGGCCGGCACTCCCACAACCACATACCAGTTACATTACACTACATTTACAATTGAACTGGTGTAAATTTTTCCAGTAAACCAGCAAAAGGCATCTATGGAAAACATTAATGAGAGATCAGCATCCACATCACCTTTCGGCTTTCTTATCTCAAAAGCGAGTGAAGAAAGTGCCAGTAGTGTTGCAACACAACCTTTAGTTTTGTGAAAGTACCAGTAGTGTTGCAACACTACCTTTAGTTTTGCAGAAGTATCAGTAGTGTTGCAACACTACCTTTAATTGGTAACACCCTATATGGGTGAGTATTATTGAGCATCTCAATATAAGTGACTCAATAATACTGCTCCCATGTAGAGCGAGTGGGTAAAAAGAGCACTGAATGGGTATAGCAAGTGTAGCACTGAGGGATACGAGCCACACTCTTGAGAAAGGGGATACGATGATTGACTTGGACAAGCACTGCTGAGCTGGTCATGTGGCATAGTGGCTTGAGGCACTGCCCTTGGACCCTGTGGTGCCAGGTTCTGATCCCAGTGCAGGTAGAAATTTTGCTTCCGGGGGAGTTGTTATATTTTCCTAAGTCCGCTCCCCTCAGGAGTTTTGAATCCATATTTTGAGGGATGCGGGGGGGGGCTTGCCCCCTGTATAAAAAAGTTGCTTATTGTTTTTGTTTTTCTTGAAATACGCAACTGTCGCTATTTGAGATGGTTGGTGTTGTGTGGTTTGCCCTTTTGATGCTGGGCTGTTCTTTTCTCACTTTATGTAATCAGCAGTCTTATGGACTCACTGTTATCACATAAAACCCCTTTAGCTTCATTAAAGTTCCAATAGTGTTGCGACACTACCTTTAGTTTTGTGAAAGTACCAGTGGTGTTGCGACACTACCTATAGTTTCACAAAAGTACCAGTAGTGTTGCAACACTGCCTTTAGTTTCACAAAAGTACCAGTAGTGTTGTGACGCTACCTTTACAGTAGTTTTGTGAATGTTCCAGTAGTGTTGTGACACTACCATTAGTTTTGTGAAAGTACCAGTAGTGTTGCGACACTACTTTTTAGATTCATGAAAGTACCCTATGTTTACCTATGGGAATTTTGTGAAAGTTTTGGAATTTCACAGAATTAAAGCCCCGATGAGACAGTTTCTTTGCCATTTCATAGGAAAAATATGTGGGCTTTTTTGAATGAAATTTGCAGTGTAGCAAGCCCTGGCCACACAGATGTGCCTTTTGGAGGTTGGTCACAAAATTGATAATGGCCCAATAGTTAGAGTGTTCCGAAGTGGCCAGATTTTCCATAGAATAACACTGTGGTGCCTGCTGCATCTTTTGGCACCTGTATCTTAAAAATGGTTCAAAATATAGATTTTTCGCTGTGGTGACCATAGTACACATTTAGGTGGACCAAGCCCCCATGGAGGTTTTGAAGTCATGATTACGAATGCAGTGGGATGTTTTCCTTGGTTGCTATGGTTACTGAGATATTATCAAATTAGTGTTGCAAGGGTTCCTTTTCATGACTGTAGGGGTGTGGTATGTCTCCGTACTTAAGTGTAAGTGGGAGCACAGGGCCCAGAGGGCCAGCTCTCCCACGTATGCAAATCATGGATATCAGTATTCAAAAATGGGCAGTGTGAGGGTATCACAGGGCCCAGAGGGCCCACACTCCCACAACTGCATACCAGTTACATTACACTTTCTCAAAAAGAAGGTAAATTCATTGCAAAAAACTTCATTAATGCATCAGTTAGGGTTGATAGTAAACCAACAAATGTTTGGAAATTCAGTGTTGAGGTTACCAACACCTACCACCACATCTTCCCCCCCACCCTCCTCACACCAACAGGTGTCATAGTGTGCGTTGGGGTCATCCGGTCTAACTCTCACCCCATTCTCCTGTACTGCACCACCTCAGCTTGTTTAGACATGGAATGGGGTGAGAGTTAGGCCGACGACCCCAACGCTCACCCCAATGCCTGTTGGTGTGAAGAGGGTGGGGGCTTGGGATGGGGTGATAGAGGTTGGTAACCCTAATATTGAATTTCCAAACTTTTGTCAGTGTACTCTCAACCCTAACCGATGCATTTACAAAGTGTTTTGCAATGAATTATATATATATATATATAAATACATACACATATAAGGCTCTGAGCTGCAAATCTGGTGACATCCAGCAGACCAGACCAGGGTTTGAATCCCACTGCTTCCACTTGTATACTGTGTGACCCTGAGCAATTCACTTAACCTCCTTGTGCTCCCAGGTTGCTCCTGTAAAAAGCTTTCAGCTTAGTGTGCTATACCTGGTTAAACAACTAAATAAATAAATATATATATATATATATATATACACACATATATACTTTTAGTTTTACCAAAAACAATATGACAGCAAACCCTTTACTGATTTAAACTGCTGCTTAATCCAACACAAGTACAGTACCCTAGGTATGCCACTTGAGGTTAGGTGGTACCATGGTATGTTATGTAGTGGTTTGCTTGAACTGTGGGGACTAAGTCCACGCTGCCTGTGCTTTTTTTTAATTAAACATGATGCGTGTGTGAAGGGGGGGTGATGCCCACCAACTCAAATACATTGATAAAATACAGAACTACCATTCTACCCACCTAACCCTAAGTAGCATAACTAGCATAGAATACTGGCTATGCTAGTTATGCATGTTATCCACCAATACTGTCTGAGTCATAACTAAGACTCAGAATGGGAGAAATAGGATATTGTATAACACAGGAGATAAGGGCCAATCTAAAATGGAATAAAAAAGTATTGATCCAAATTTTTACTGCTAACATGTACTGCTACTTTAAAACAGTGGCTATTAAAAAAATACTGCATTCTTCCTTATGTCAAGGCCCCTATTTTTCCATGATTCAGCAGCTGTAGACATTGCCATGGAATTTAATGTAAAGTTGGAAAATCCACTGAATATTATTCCTCAGTTTACATGAACTACGGAATATTATTCCACAGTTTACATGAACTGTGAAATATTATTCTGCAGTTTACATGAACTGTGGGATATTATTCCTCAGTTTACATGAATGACTGAATATTATTCTGCAGTTTACATGAAAGGCAGCATATTAGTCCACAGTTTATACTGAAGAGTCAGTATTTAGCTGGCCCACCAGTGCAGTAGTACCACTCATGACGCTGACAACCTGGGTTTGGGAATATGCCTGGGAGGTTGGAGGGTGGCTGGAGGGAGGCGGATTGAGCATCCTATGGACTGCTTTCTTCCTCTGGGGGGGAAGTCATCAGTGTTCAGGTAACCCCTCATGGTAGCTTGGGGTACAACAGCCGGAACTGACTATGTTTGGGAAGCATGACAGATATTCAGTATGCTGCCCCAACATCATTGCACAACACATCTCCTGGGGAGAAAATGGGAAAATGGAGGTACCACCATCGCACAATGACACCCACTCCCACATCACAGCCCCACACCACTGACCAGGCTCTCACTCCCATTCAACCATTGAGTCTCCATTAAGTAAAGGAGCCCCCCAGTGGCCCAACACCTGAGGTGTAGGCCGGGGGTGTTTGGGAGTGAAGAATGTCCTGCAGTGTGGTGCAGGGCTGAGTGTGTGTAGTTTGGATCTATGAGGGAGGGCAGAGGAGGCAATAAAGCATAATAAATCAAAAACAAAATGAAGATTCAGTATAAACTGTGAGTAAAACAAGTCTTCAGTTTACATTGACGCTGACCAAGGAAAATTATTCCATGGATCATATAAACTGTGGGTATTCCATGGATCATATAAACCCCAGAAAACTATTCTGCAATTTATATTAAATTATGCAGACTGCTTTTTGGAATTCTGTGGAATTTTTAAGCAAAAATCTGAAAAGCATTTTGGAACAGCCCCTGGCTCTTAATTTGTCTGCTAGAGCTTTACCTTAAAAATTGAAACAGGTAAATCACCCCCCATCCAGCTCATCCACACCACCCTCCCTAACCCACCCTGAGAACCTCCTTGAATCCCTTTATTTGAAGTAAAAATATTTTTATCAGTTCCCATACTGTGCTGCAATCCTCACCCTTCTAATTTCACCGCCACGCCTGAATTCCGTTTTCATGTCCCAAACGTGCTTTGAGCACAGCCGTACAAAGCACTGCTGGAATGAGAAATGAGCATTCTGGCCTAGTGGCAAAACTAGAAGGAAGAGGATCACTGTGCAGTGTGGTAGCTGCTAAAAATGTTACTCACTCAAATTTGGTGGCCCTGGGGACTCTTAGGCTGGGGTGAGGGGATGGGGCTAAGATGGATGGGGTGGATTTTTTACTTTCTAATACTAAGAACTCAGGAGTTAATTGACAACCTTCTCTGGTTTGTAGTCCCCAGTCCAAAGACTAACATTTTCCCCCTACCTGGATGCTTGAAGGGATGTTGCTGACTGCTATCGAAGCCCCCAACTGCTACTGCAGAATTTCCACAGAAATAGGAAACTAATGCATCAGATGTTCTGTGGCAACAGGGGGACTTGCCATAGAATTTAGACCCAAATTGCCTCGGAAAAATAAGGGCCTTGCCTTACATACTTCCTTGCAAGTTCAACCACAAGGTTGATTCCTGTTGTTGCATTTTTGTTTTCAAATCTGTAAGGTGCCATGGTCACACTGCATCTGATTTATTTGGCTTGTGTTTTGTGGCCCGGGATTAGCACCCTAATGTTCCCCAATTGTCCCATAAGGATAGCGAGCAGGCACATGATAGCCCACTTCCTCCTAATCACAAGAAAGTGATGTTAAAACCATGGAGGCTTACATTCAGCTGAAGAAAAACATGTAGCCAATATATTGGACCCAGAATAAGAAAATGATGCCATGCCAGTGAGGATAAAAAGTGACAAATAGCTGTGACTTTTGCTGCCACTTTACACCTACAGTGAGAAAACTGTGATTCTCACTCTTGGTCCACTATTCTCACTGTAGTTCCATTGTGGCAATGAAGTTGTGGTGATTATTCATCGTGATAAGGTTATTCTTCATACAGTGAGGTTGTGCTGGGTTAACATCACTGCAGAAGGTGGCAAATGAACAATCAGGATGCAGGATTTTTTTCTTGCCAATGTATAGTAAAAAGCATGGCATAAATCAGATATGCCGCAATCCTAATGAAAATATCCCTGATATTTTTCCGTGTGCAGTCTGACCTTTTGACATCACTCGTGGCTTTGCCACTCATGATGTCATAAGATCAAACTGCAGGCTGAAAAATGTCAGTGGTATTAGTCTTGGTTGCAGTTGTGTATAGGACAGTTTTCTTTCTTCTTTTTTTTTTTATGTAGATAGCCTGAAACTGGGCTCTGGATTCCTGTGAGAGTATGCCATTTCTGTGTTTCTGTGTACATTTTGCAGCTCCTAGGGGACTGTGGTCTGCAGGACAGGATGACAGTCACCAATGTGTCCCACAATAGCGATGACCCAACATCATCCTGTAATGTGGTGCAGCCCCCTGGGAGCTGAAGAATGTACACAAAAAGGAAAAAAAATGACATACTTAAGCAGGAATCCAAGGTACTGTGTACAAACAAAAAGTCCTAGCCCCTCATCTTGGTATCTAGGCAGTTCTAGGACAGTACTAGGCTAAATCGTGTTCCATTTTTATTTTGTTTAAATCTTGATCCCGATTCTAAAATGGTTCAGATGCAAACTAGCTGAAATTGAACCAGATTAAGCTGCTGGTGGTATTTTTAATGAATGGTAAAAATCGGGCCAGGACATATTTGAAAGGGGAGCGCCTAATGTAAAATACCTACTGTAACACCTCCCCACACAACTCTATAATCCCCTCCACCTGCCGATGCCCTAATCGCCTCTGCCTCTGTCATCCCCTTATGTGCAATTCTACCCTCCTACCTCCTTTTGCCATATTCACTGCTGCCACCATCATTCCTATTCCAACATGCTTCCCTCCACCCCGATCAAATGTTTCACTTGTGATGTTCCCACTTTCCTTACTGTATAGCTCTCTCTCTCTCCACCAAATTCTTGGCACCTAACTCTATCCCTACTAAGAACTTGATTGCAGATACCTACTTGCCTAATGTATGTACTGGGTGCACTGTTATGTACATTATTTTTATTTCGCTGTATCATACACAGTACTCAGATCCTATTATCTACAAAGCACTTGTAAGCCAGTATTTTGTGTACTACTGTATTGTGTCCTGCTAACGCCAGGAAAACAATCATTCTGTCCTACCTCGGTTACCCAAACTCACAGTGGTAATTCTGAAAGCCAAAATGTTTAATTTGGCCTCACATTCACATGTTCACAATCATGACAAACTCTGCACACAATGTATGAGTCCCCACAAATGCTAACTAGGTAGCAAATGCCATTGAACAGCAGTACCAGATAGGAGTACAGAAAAAACTGATTGTACAGCACACTATGACAAACATACTAACAATTCACCCAACACCAACAGTAACTGTTTGTGTGAGTTATATTGAATTACTCATTTACAGCACAATAAACAAAACACATACCAGTCAGTGTTAAGTACCCTATCTAAGTTTTGGTTGCCAACTGACTGTGCAGCATCCTCATCTGAGCTGTCATCCTCACTGCTGTCTGAACATATATGGCTGCACATTGAAAAGGTTGGGCCACACAGTGTTATGCCCAACATCAATCTTGTCATCTTCCTCTTCATTCTCTAAACAGGAAACATTGCTGACAGTGGTATCAGCATCACTTCTGTCACTGAGTGATGATTTTGCCATGCTGAACAAGTCTTCCTCACAGTGGTCCATCAGCACGTTCCTCACTTCATGTCGTCATGTCATCATGCTAACCATCGGGAATGTACACAATGGAAAAACAGCAGTGAAGATGCATGGACAAATGTACTTTTATTTCCTTTTATTAAAAATATTAATTGCTCAGATATATACACAGAAACAATGCAATTTGGTGTAGTTACCTATTAAGATTATTTTTTTTTGTATCTCGGGTAACAGATACCTTGGTGGAATTGCATCATTTTATCTGCTACCTATTTCATCATATCTTTCCTTTTCTGCTTTCTGATTTAGTGGTATTTCTCAAACTCTTTAAAAATGGATAGCACTGACCTGCAAAATGTGGAATAAATATTTCAGATAACACAATACACCCCTGACACATACACCATGCAAGGAAACATTCGGCATTGACAAATGCTTGTTGCATCTAAGGTTTGTTCCTTTCTTAACATGTTTCTATATCTTTATTAACCATTGCCATTTAAGTTTCAATTAGATGTGGTATGACCCCATGTGGGAGATACATGGACTTTAGATTTAGCCTTTGACTTCAAACTTTTTTCTTTTCCTGTTTTCATGGACTCCTTTCTTCAGATGGTGGTAAGTTATCAAAAAAGTAATATAACCATAATTTTCTATAAAAATAATTTAAGTCAAGTTTAATTCAAATTCACTGATCTTATCATGTGGACAAAAGGAAAGACCCTTTTTCAACACTTTTTCTTCTGCTAATGTTAATTCTCTATTAGATAAGTTAAATATTAAGTTGGTTTGTTCTGTGATCTGGCTGTCATATTGGTTTACTAGATCTCCCTGGACCTTGCTTCTTTTTTCTTTCCTATGGGATGTACATTCTTACATAATCCTGTTATTTATTTTTCTTGTCCTGATCCTGAACCTCCTTCTTCTGGGTCCTTCACTGTCTTTTCTTGAAAAAAAAATTGTATATTGGTACAATCTCTTAAATTGTTGTCTGGGTTGTCTCCTGCCTCTATACTTCCCGAAAAAACATTGTTTTCCTGTTGATTATTGAGTCCCCCTCTGCGTCTCTTCCTGATTTGTATAAAGATGAATCCAAATCTATATTGTATGTAAATCCAGTTCATTGTCTACCTTTCTAACCTTTCTTAACTTTATTTTTATTCATTTTAGTAAAATGATCAAATAAAGACATTACACTTGATGGTACAAGACATCATATGTCACAACGAAATATGACAATCATCATATATTAGCTACAAAGGCTATAAAACTACCAATTCATGATACAACATGTGGGGTACAGTACAGTTACTAATGGTAAGGGAATACAAACCTCTCCCAGGCATGATATTCAGAAAGCCAGCCACTCTAAAACCTGTAGGACTACAAGAAGTCAAGTCAGAAAAAGAAAATTGGTACTATACCATGGTATATACAACCATTATGCCCACAAACCAATCATACTATCAGTAGGTAATTTCTGTCTTCTATCAGATGCCCTAACTCCATGAAAAAGGTGAAGATTTATAACCAGAATTAAACATTACGGCCCAGATATTCAAAAGGGTTGCGCCATGCGCAACAGGGTTGCGCGTGCGCAACTCCAAAAATGAGCCATTCTGCGATATTGAGAAGGTGCCAGTTGCGCCACTGAAAACACGCTGAGCCACAGCGCAATGGAAATGAAGGCATGCGCAACCGAAGGGGCCGGGTCCATGCATAAAGTGCGCAATGCGATATTTGAACACTTGCGCAATGCGCAAGAGTGGCTCAGCCGGAAGTTGCGCAGTACCGGATTTGAGCCAAAATAAAACGGCTCAAGGGAGCGGCGCAAGAACTCGAGCAGGCCGCAAACCGGGGGAGAGAGACAGAGAGAGAGAGACAGAGACAGAGACAGGAGCAGGAAGGACAGAGAGGGACAGTGGGTCCTGGAGGACAGAGAGGCCAGTGGGGGTGCCCGGTGCAGTGGAAGCAGCAGTGGGGGCAGTGGGGGTAACACAGGAACAGCAGCTGGGGGGGCAGAAGCCAGGGAGATGGACAGTGTCAGCTTCCACATGGAAGCTGTAATGAGGGGGGTGAGACAGCATGCTGCAGGGGGCCGTGGCCATGGAGGCCCGTCGGCGGTATGCCCGACAAAGGCGGTATCGTGCCCGCATCAGCTACGAGCTGTACAGTGATGTTGAGATCGTGGCCTGTACCGCCTGAACAGGGCAATACTGAGGCGGCTCAGTGAGCTGTGCAGTGATGTGATGCAGGCACCCTCACGGCGGAGTCCGCGCTCTGTCCGTGGAGACAAGGTGACAGCCTGCATGTGCCTGCTCCGCCACGGGCTTTCAGAGAGGCCGACAGGGGACACCACAGGCATCACGCGAGTCAGCCACGTCACGCATCCTCACCCATTCCTCAGCGCACTGCTGCCTCATGCCGCGGAGTACATCCATTTCCCCAGCACCGTGGCAGGCGTGCAGCAAACATGCAGGAGTTCCACAGGGTAGCACAAATGCCTGGCGTGCTAGGGTGCCATAGACTGCACCCATGTGGCCATTCGCGACGCCACCTGGCCCCGACGGCAAGCAGCATCGGAACCGAAAGGGCTACTCGAGTGTCAACTGCCAGGTGGTGTGTGATGCCACTGGGCACATCATCAATGTCTGTGCCACACACCCTGGCGGAGCACATGATGCCTTCATATGGCACCAATCTGCACTGTGCCATCGATTTGAGAGTGGGAACATCCCCACGGGTCATCTAGTGGGTGAGTACACATGTATGGAATGCAAACTCTGTGCAAGGGTGGGAATGACACAGGTGCCATGGTAGTGGCACACAAGGATATGGGCAATATTTACCTGACCTAACACTGATCTCCACTATCTCCACACAGGTGACTGTGGATACCCACCTCGTCCCTGGCTGCTCACACCATACCGGCGCCCCACGACCCCAGCGCAGCACGGTGTTTCAACGAGGCACACGCTGCAACACGGAACATCATAGAGCAGGTGTTTGGATACTCAAGGCACGCCCGATGCCTGGACACCTCCGCAGAGCCCTCAGTACAGCCCCCAAAAGGCCTGTGGGATATTCCTGGCCTGTTGCATCCTGCACAACATGGCCAAAGACCATGGGATAGCCGTACAGGTCCAAGAGGGGGACAGCGATGGGGACGCCAGTGGCGCCGGTGATATGGGTGATGAGCCGCCCCCCCTAGGACGGAGGGACCCCCGACTGACCCGGCAGGCCCAGCTGCACCGGGACACCATTGCAGAAGAGCACTACGCACAACACAGGTAAGTCAAGGGGACATGTGCAGGCAACACTGTCTATGCGCAAACCACAGGCACACAGGGGAACACACCGTGCATGAAGGTCAGGGGAGTTGAAGGGTCTACGCATACCAACACATTAGCAGAGAGGGGTGAGCACTCAAATAAACACACACACACACACCAGGCAGCATACAGGGGCAGCAGCACAGCAATGCGGAAATTACACGCTATCACACAGCACCACCAACCACCCTCACCACCTGGACTGTCCCATGCACGTGTGTCAGGACCTGGGCAACCTTGCACCTTGGTGTACAGTGCAATGCAGGCATCATCATCCACACGCACCTGTGGACAGCAGTTGGGAGAGTGTGCAGGTGGTCCGTGTGTCAGTTTGGTGAGCAGAGCACCCAGCAGTGCACTGCCCACCATGACACACATTGCACACAGGGCAGCACCAGACAGGGCCTGCATTGGGAGACAGCTCAGTCAGGGGCACTGTCCCACGGCCACCACGGATGCATGGGCGGCCCGCCGCTGGCCTGCAGCACTGGCAGGCTGCGCGGGAGAACCAATCGGGTGGCACTACTGCACCACCAGGGGTCCCAGTGCGTGACCGCGACCTTGCCCGCACAGGGGTCTGCATCCCGCGAAAGAAACTTGCACCAGGGGTGCTCGGGATGCCGACAGCAGAACCCGGCATCGACAGGCCTGGTGTCGCACGACGCCAGGAACGGGGAGTGGAGTGCGTACTGTGTGGGGTGCATGGTACAGGGTCACCAGACAGTGTGGTCAATGCAGTCGCCACAGAGACCACTGCCTGGGTCAGCCTGTCGATGGCAGCGGTCACATCCGTCCGCATATGGACCATCTCGGCCCAGTCCGAGCACACACTCCCTGCTATGCCGCTCCGGGACACAGTCAGTGCCTCCACGGACCTTGCAACCCGCCCCTGCAGCTGTACCGACTCCTGCAGCAGGCAGGTGTGCACGTCAAAGGGTACTGTGCCCCAATGGCATCGTGGACCCCCAGGGTGGGATGGTCCTGGGCACAGCACCCCTGAGGGTGCGGCTGTTCACCAGGACCAGGTATGGGCTGATCCAAGGGCGGTGGACAAGTGCCACTGCCTGACGCTGTCCCCCAGGCCTGGTGTGCAACTGCTGCTGCTTCCCCTCCAACTGCTGAGCCCCCAGGTCCACCTGTTCCACCCCTGTGCTGTCAACAGTGCCAGACACCTGCTCAGCCACCGGTGCTGCCCCACCGGTGCTGACAGGCCCAGCCTGTGACTGTGCCAGCATGCTGGTACACAGGTGTGGAGCTGGACGGCCCGGGGCATGTGTTGGCCTGCCGGTGTCCCCGTGGGACACACACCTCTCACTGGCCATTGCAGGCCTGCCATCATCAATAGTGCCAGTGCGTGCACTGCCATAGGCACAGCATGCTGGCACACCTGCATACCAGACTGCTGTGACACAGGCTGTGCACCCCTGCACCCGTATCACTGCGGCGGAGTTGTCAGCCCAGCCGGCCTGCTGCTGCAGTGCGTGCAGGCTGCTGGCGGAGGTGGAAGGTCCCTCCTCCTGGTCCAGCAGGTCTGCCTCACTGTCAGCACCCACCACCACCGCCTCCTGCAGACGAACAGGATCTGAAACAGAAAGAAGTACATGTGAGTGCATGTGAACAACAGCCGCCCCACAACATCACCATGACATACCGTGCAGTGATGGGCTTCCACCTGTCTGGAATCCTCTGCCAGGAACACCGCAATGGCACTCGGCTGCATGGCGCGACCAGTGTCTCCTCGGTCGGGGTCAGCTGCAACACCACTGGTGGTCCCCCACCAGTGGCAGCACGTGCCACCCTGAAGGCTGCCACCTTCTCCTTCAGCCTCCTGCGGTCAGTCCCCATCTTCTTGCGGCACTCCTGCACGGAGCGCTGGTGGCTTCCGTGCAGGTTGACGGCCAGAGCTACCCCCTCCCATGCAGCTGCACGCTGCTGAGGGGTGCCCCTCCGCCCACTCAAAAGCGGCTCATCCTCCAGGTAGGCCTGGAAGAGGGCCTCGGTCTCTGCTGTGGTGAAGTTCGGCCTCCTCCTACGCCCGCCGTCCACACCCTCGGCCTGGTTCTCGTCAGTCATGCTGATCTGTATGGGTGGAAGTGGACACCTGTCACTCTGCAGTCCACAGCATTTCCCCATGAGCATAGCTGCAGGCCGGGGGCAGAAGCCCCCTTCCTCGCTTCCTGGGAGATACTGATGGAAAGGGTGCCCTCTGCCCCTTCTAAGTGCCCTCATCATGCTCAGCCCCTCATCCGTGACACCTCCAGCACCCCTGCCCATGTGCATTGTCCTGAGCATCACACAGCATGTAACTCACCTCTCAGCTGCAACAACCAAATCTGGCCGCCACAACCCAGTGTCGTATTTTTATAGCGCAACACATGCAAATGAGGTGTGGCGCAACTTTAATGACATGCTATCGCGCTCACTGCACCTTTGAATGGCTGATCGCCTGCTTTGCATATGTCGGCTGAATATCGCGAAATGCGCTTTAGCCAATAGGGAAGGTCCGCTGAGCCGATGGCGATGTTTGTGGTTGTGTGTTACACTGCATTGCGCATGCCCAGACGGGTTACGATGCGTCGATCGCGCTGCAGAACTGCTGAGCGCGATAGGCTATTCTGGACATGGCCACCATGCCAGTGGCGCTGCAGCACTGGGCACTATATGGTGCTGTGGCACCTCTGCGCGATAGTCCCCTGTGGCACTGGTGCTGTGCCTCGCAGTCGCGCAGGATACCTATGCATCCTATGGCGCTGTGCATAGCCTTGCGTCATTGCCGTGACCTTGGGTATGCCCTCTGACCCCTGGCGCTGAGTGCATGCCATGTGTACGTCCCTATTGCGCTGTCTGGCTACAGCGCCATGTAAAGTGACGGCGCTGTGCGAACAGCGCGATAGGTGCCTGTGCTGGTCTATTGCTCAACAACTCCACGTGGGGTCACAGCGCAGCGGGGCGCCATATTGCCTGCTGTAAAGTTGGTGCCATGGCTAGGAGGAGGGCGGTGCCGTGGAGCCAAGTTGAGGTGGCCAACCTGGTGGCCCTAGTGGAGCCCACTATGACCAACTGTAGGGTGAGGCCCCTCACCAGACCGAGGACCCATGTGTGCAGCAAGTGGCCACTGACCTGGTGGGGTCACTGGCGGCCGGTCTGCGGAGCAGTGCCGGCACCGGTTCAGTGATCTCACCGGAGGGACCCGAGCTGTTAGCGCTGCCATGCTCCTGCACAGGCGGGCCTGGTGCCTAGCCACGGAGTGTACCATCTATTCACCTATATTCTCTGTAGGGGTGTGTGTGCCTGGGTGGCTGTGCATCGGTGTGTCAGTGTGTGCAGCTGTGCGATGGATGGTTATGGCTGTGTGGGCAGGCAGTCTTACTGGGGCAGGGGCACTCTGCTTTTGAGTCACACTGATGTTTGTCTCACCATATGTCTCCCACAGGCCGGATGGTGATGGCGCCGACGCGCTGATGTGGGCCATGCCAGGGCCCCAGTCCCACAGGCCGTCGCCCGCGCAGCAGCAGCAGCATCAACAGCAGCAGCAGCAGCGCAGACTGAGCTGCTGGAGGAGTGTGAGTATCATTACGTCATGGATGCTATTGCATGCTGGGGGCAGGACCACCAACCATGATGGACACAACCAGATGGGTGGTAGTAGTTCCACTATACGTAACACTTAGTGAGTCCTCACACACTGGAGTACAGTGTACAGTTCCGGAACACATAGCTGCGTATGGACAGGGACTGGGTGGAGAGTGTTCACAGGAGGCGACATGGATGGTGCATGGATTGCATCACATGTCCTATGCAGACAGGTTGGCGAACTGAATATGTACTCCCTGGAGGAGGAGGGTGTGGGGATATGATGGGGTCATACGAGTATTGTACAGGGGGAACAGTGTGCAGGAACCAATATTTGTCAGCGAGAGGATGTTCCAGGTGTAGAGGGCATGGGATGCAGTTGGAGGGGCTCGCTTAAGGAAAACATGCAAGTGTTTCCTCACATTATGGGTGGTGACTGATGGAACACCCTGCCAGAGGATGTGGTGGGGCTGACTTGGTCACGGAGATCTGTATGTGTGGGCTGCCATGAGGGACTTCTGGAGGTCAGGGGTGAGGGGAATGGACTTATAGGACATGAGAGTGATCGTACAAGGTCAAATGGCCAGACTAGGTGTCCCATAGGCCCCTATCTGCCGACACTGTCTATGTATCCATGTATGTAGGTGTGACACAGGTGACCTGCATCACAGTGCAGCATCACGACACGCCTGTGTATGCATCACAGGTGGTCCAGGCATGCACTGGGCACATAGCTGTGTGACTGGCATCGCACCACGCTGCAACATCACATGACAGCCTAGTTTGTACTGTGATTGACGGGCAGTGTGTGTGGGCGGTGGTGCGATGGCTGGTGCCGCCTGTTTGTGATGGCCATGTGCATGTTCACTGTGGTGGTGCATGCCATCACATGTGGCACATTGGTTAGCTGGGTTGCAGGTTGGGTGGTGTTCAGGGTTGTGGTCAGTCTCAGCCATTTACTGTGTTCCCATTTTCCTAGGCCTCAGTGTGCTTCGGCGCATGGCGCACGATGTCCGGCGCCTGACACAGCTGGCCGGCGACAACAGAGAGCTCCTGCAAGCCTTACAGCAACAGGGGGAACGGCGGCACAGACACAGGAGGGGAAGACGGCAGGGGGAGGAGCAGGAGCCTGCTGGGCCGTAGCCCACCTTTTATTTGCCCTTCCCCCATCCCTTTCACCCTGACTTCCCTCTCCAAGTTGTTTTCCTTCCCCCTTGCACACCCTGCCTTTTACCCGTCCCCAACTTGTACATAGTTTTAGCTGTTTTGTTACCTCTTTTGTTTGAATATAAAATTCTATTTTGTACAACTGCTGTGTTGGTGTCTGCTTTGCAACTGGCTCTGGTGCTCCGTTGCGGGGTGTACATGCCATCTGGCTACTATGGTCCTGGATATATGTGTGTGTGTGTGTGTCCATGGGAGGTATCACCAGCATAGCATTGCCTTTCTGTTGCTCTCGCTATCTGCTGCCACCCACTGCTGGTGCACAGGGTGGGTCTGGGTGGTCTGCTTCTCTGCAGCATGGGTTGACTGTGGCACGGGGTGCATGGTGTTTCCTGCAGTGCCTGTCACTGCACATGAGCGTGTCTTGGGGGCACAGTGCACGCGGCTGTGCGAACAGGGGGACTGATGTGCACTGTGGTTGTCAACCCCTGGGTGTGGCACTCTCTGCCTGCCAGTGGTTGTGCTGGGCGCCATGGCTCTGCTATGCTTTAGTTGGTTTGTCCCCATGGGCACGTGGATCAGCCGTCCCACCCCAGTGATGCTGTGCTTGGGTGTGCCAGTGTGGTGTGGGTTCTGCAGTGAGTTCCTGTGCCCATGTGTGGCATGGCTGGTGGGCCCCAGCCTGCCTCCCCTGGATGTGCAGTTCCATTGCTCTGGGGGGCTGTGCTTACGCTATGGCAGCTCTGCACTGCTCAGCTGAGCTTCCATGGTTGCGCCATAGCGCAGCATTTTGGCTCAGCTTCTCCTTCCTGGTTGCGCGATGGCGCAGTATGTGCGATATTCAGACGTTGGTTGCTTGCGCAATTTGCTCTGCTCCATGTTTGAATATCGCACCTGTTGCGCATTTGCGCAACTGGTTTGTGCTTGCTCCTGCTGTTGCGCCAGTTTTGAGCGCAGTTTGAATATCTGGGCCTACATTTTCTAACTTCTTTTAATTATTCCTAGATAACATTGATAGAGTCTGCTAAACCCTCTGGTAATCAGCATGCAACTCTCTAATTGAGGAGACCATTACTATGTTAGCACTTAAGAGGATATTCATTGCATACCCTCAATGTTAGCTCCATGTGACATTTATTTCCCCATTTTAAGTACATCAGTAATGCCATTTTGAATTACCCAAAAAATCTGATCCCCTTTTATGTTTCATTTCAGGTAAGGGTATTTCCCTTAAAATAACATATTAATAATATGAGGCATTAAGGATAAGATTGCATTAAAAAAAAAAGAGCTACAGAGTTCTAACATAAACTGTGGTAATTCAAACATTGGCTTCATAATAAAAAAGGAAATTAGTCTCAAGGAAACAGACTGACACAATAATAGTAAATACAGATTTCAGTCCTCCTCTGATTTGGATTGTAGCTCCAGTTAAAGTGGTCTGCAAGCTAAAAACTACACACCAATAGCATCCACCCTTTTGTGTGCCTCTGCAGGGTCATTAAATTGATAGGTGTATCCTCCATAAACAATGCGGAGCCTGGCCGGTGCTAGCAGGGAGTGAGCAACTCCTAACCCCCGAAGGATCCTCCAAAGTGGGTCAAACATTTTTCTTCAGCTCCTAGTGGCATACAACCAGTCTGGAAAGATTTTAAATTTGGTGACTTTCATGGTCAGTGGAACATTCATTCTTGCCCAGTTAAGTATGGTGTCCCTGATCTCCGATCCAGTGATAACAAGCAGGATTGTTCTGGGGTTATCTCTTCCCTCTTTCACCCTGCATAAGTTGACACAGTAGGCTGCTTTGAACCATGTAGGCTCGAACTGTATCTCCGATGATAAACAGTTGATAAATCATTGTCTCATATAAAACAAAAGATCTTCCCCTTCAGTTGTCTCAGGGACCCCCACTAGGCACAGATTCATAGCTCTATTGGCATTCTCTAGTGTTTCTATTCTGGCTCTGAGGTAATTAGTCACCTGTGCTATTTTAGAGAAGGCTGCTTGCATGGTACATGATCTGTCCTCTGCACTTTTGGCTGTCTGTACAGCCTGCTCTATTTTGCTATCTTATGCACTAAGTCGGGACAGGACCTGTTCTACTTTACAGTCCATGTCCTGAACGACCTGCAGAACTGTGTCCCATGGTGGAGGGTTTTGTGCTCCACTCGAGCCTGCAGTTTATTCTGTCATCCCTTGTTGAGCCTTAGATTGCTGTTGCGGCTTTTTCTGGCTCGATTCTCTGGCTGCTCCTTTCTGGCAAACCATTTTAATTTTGGTATTTGCTAATTTAGGGTGAAAAGATACGTTGTTCTGTGCTATTATTTTTATCTTTGAATTGCCCAGTCTGGAAATATCAAAGCTTTTGTGGAGATTCTGGCAGAGCTGACATGAAGAACATCCAGTAAGTAGTGTGGCTCTATAAAGCCCCTCCACCTTTCTTATCTTTAAACCAATTATAAACGTTATTACCCTTTTAATCTGCCATGTTCCCATATATATATATGTACCCTTATTTCTTCCTATAAAGTTTTCTAACTACTTTGTTACTCTCCTGATGTACCTTATTAAACTCACCCTCTATATACTCCATCTCTAATGTAATGGATTCTACTGTGATTAGCATGAAATCTCTTGAGCATTGATTCTGTGCCCCATCCCATTTAATCTCCAGAACATGATTTGTAAACCCTTAATTATGCTCTACCTGTATTCTCAAACTGCAAGGTATCTCTCCTGTTTCATGTATTCAGTTAATGTCCAAGAATTACATTCTACCTTTACACTATTTTAAATATTCAAACTGATTAGTATTTGACCTGGTGGTAGTAGGTCCCGAGAACTGTCTTTTACTTTTAAAGCCTTCTAAGATTCTCTTTTTTTCAGTTTCTGATATATAAAGGGTAGAGAGCTATTGTCTGTGATTTGGTCAAATTCATGAAATATAGTCATTTGGTGGTTTTGTGGGTATATTTAAATAAAAAGTCAAAACAAATCAGTCCATGAAGTGTTCAAACATAGCAAATATCAGTTTTGAATACAGTCCCAAGGAGAAATAAGATGCAGATGTTCATGTAGAAAAATGCTAACAGTTCCACAATACGGGATGGGGGGAGATCCCACAAATATATTCGACATTCATACTGTATATGTCTTTAAATATCTTCATGCTGCTCAAGTGTCCCTAGGAAGTGCCACTTTGGGGTCGGTATCTGTCACAGGAGCCCTCTGGAAAAGAACAAGCCATGTGCTGTCAATGGGCCACTGAGATTTTCCAGTATGGCTCGCCTTGGTGTAAACAGAAAAATATATAGTGAAAGGGAGGCGCCTTCTCCAGTCAAGGCACTAACAGTAGCATTAGAGGATTGGGATATAAGCTGACTCACCAAATTTTTTATATCATATATTCTTTTTTATTTTCTGTAGCATGTCCAGAATATTATTTCCAATGTTTCCGAGCACTCACCCCTTCATAAGGTAATTCTGGAATCTATACATCAAAATATAATGTCTTGTATTTAGTCATTCAATAAACAAAAGTAAAAAATGCAGAAGTAAATGAATAGCCTATTACTGTATTGATATGCTTGGCCTCCGCTTACGTTCATAGAATTACTTTGTAAGTGTTTTAGTTATTCTTTGTACATACTGGTGCTATTCTTTAGCACTATTAAGTAAATACAAGAAGCATAGGTTATATTATCATAGAGGGAAACTGTGAAAAGGCAGAGATACTAAACAAATATTTTTGCTCAGTATTTACAAATGAAGAGGGGGAGGTGCATAAAACAAACAGTAGAAACACTCTGGATACAGAAGTTGATACCAGCCCATTTACAGAAGAAAGGGTTCTGAAAGAACTCTTAAAACTGAAGGTGGACAAAGCAATGGGGTCTGATGGGATTCATCCCAGAATTCTAAAAGAACTAAGGGTAGAACTAGTGACACCACTGACTACCCTTTTAACAAATCATGGAGGATGGGGTGGTACCCGAGGACTGGAGGAGGGCAGATGTGATTCCCCTTCACAAAAGTGGGAGCAAGGCAGAAGCAGGAAACTACAGACCTGTTAGTTTAACCTCAGTGATAGGGAAAATGATGGAATCACTTCTGAAGGAAATAACTGTTGAGTATCTAGAGGCCAGAGGGGCACAGGACCCTAGGCAGCATGGATTCACAGCGGGAAGGTCATGCCAGACGAATCTGATAGATTTCTTTGACTGGGTGACCAAAGTAGTAGATCAGGGAGGGGCTGTGGACATGGCCTACCTAGACTTTAGCAAGGCATTTGACACAGTCCCACACAAAAGATTAATATACAAGTTAGCCAGCCTGGGAGTGGGTCCCAAGATGACAGCCTGGGTAAAGATTTGGCTGGAGAATAGGCCACAGAGAGTAATAGTAAATGGAGTCCACTCAGAAGAAAGGAAGGTTACTAGTGGGGTACCGCAGGGTTCAGTATTAGGACCGGTCCTCTTCAATGTCTTTATAAGCGACATTGCAGAAGGACTGGAAGGAAAAGTATGTCTCTTTGCAGATGACACAAAGATCTGCAACAGAGTTGATGCACAGGGTGGGGTGGAAAGGATGAGAAGGGACTTGGCAAGGTTAGAGGAATGGTCAAATGTATGGCAGCTTAGATTCAATGCTAAGAAGTGCAAGGTAATGCACCTGGGAAACAAAAACCCAGAGGAAGAGTACACAATGGGGGGTGAGATACTAACAACAACAAAAATGGAAAGGGACCTGGGGGTAGTCATATCAGATGACCTAAAGGTGGGCAAGCAATGTGAGAGGGCAGCAAGGAGGGCTGGGGGATACTGGGATGCATAGGGAGAGGCTCACCAGTAGAAAACAGGAAGTTATTATCCTCTGTACAGACAGCTGGTGAGACCCCATCTGGAGTACGTGTGCAGTTCTGGAGACCTAATCTCCAAAAGACATAGACAGGATGGAAGCTGTCCAGAGGAGGGCATCTAAAATGGTGCAGGGTCTGCACCAGAAGACATATAGAGAGATGAAAGGACTAATATGTATAGCCTCGAGGAAAGGAGGGAGGGGGACATGATAGAAACGCTCAATACCTCAAGGGAATCAACAAAGTCCAAGAGGATAGCATCTTTCAAAAAAAGAGGTGTGCAAGAACAAGAGGGCACAATTTGAAGATTGGGGGGGGGCGGCTCAGAGATAATTTAAGGAAGTATTTTTTCACAGAGAGGGTTGTGGATGCATGGAATGGCCTTCCGGAGGAGGTTGTGGAGTCAAAATCAGTGGTGGAATTCAAGCATGCATGGGACAGTCATAAGGCAATTCTAGGGGTTGGGGGTAGGAAGAAGTTGGCTGCTGGTTAACTAGGATCTGCAGCTTATCCAATAGGTAGGGAAATGGGCAGACTGGGTGGGCCAAGCGGTCCTTATCTGCCGTCAAATTCTATGTTTCTATGTTTCTATATTCAATAATTCATACTACTATGTCTTAAAATAAATATGCAAAGCCTCACCCCTATGTTTTGTTTGTGAAGCTTTTTGTTACATGGTAAATTCTTAAAGTATATAAGATAGTGGTTTCACGTCCAATAATATTATACAATTATTTGCATAGTTACCAGTTTACCAGTTTTGTTACCATTTATAAAGCAGTTTTTCTTTTAGTGTCACCTAACATACTGTATATCTTATATTTTTAAAAACCCAAGCTCCAGTGTTTTTTTTTGGTTGCATTTTTCATTTTAGTGTCACCTAATATATATTCTCTATACAGTCACCAAGTAGAACACCAGAAAATTACATTTTAAAACCCAAATTCCAATTTTTGTGAAACATCTAACCTCCACAAATGTAAACTACTGTATAGTCACACTTCAATGTTTTGCGTAAGTTAAGTTTAATGTAGGGAGAGCCTAAAGTAAAATATTTTTTTTTATTTTGCCTGTCTTAAGAGACGCTCAATTTCAGTGCTTAAATGTTTTGTTTTTCTCACTCATAAGTAGCTCTTTCTCCATGTGGCTTTAAGCATCCTTTCTTTTCTAAATTGCGCAGTGCCGTATGAGGCCCATTATATATACTGTGGCAGCTCATTCAGAATCGGGCATCCCTTATTTCCCCAGAAATGTTATCACTTTTCCCTAGTCAATGAGGCTATTATGGCCAGCATGAAATCATGCTAGGCCTCGTTTCTAATTCCATCCCAGTGTTTTTCTAATATAGGGTCCTTTTAGCCCAGATTGGGATCTAGGGTTATCCACAGCCCCCTCTGTGTGCATTTTTAATTAACATATTCCACAAGTATTATGGACTGCCACTTACACTTGCATTCCTTAATCTTCATTTGTTCTAGTCTATTAAGTGTTGTGTTTATTGTTTTTGTGCTAGAAAATTGTCTCTTGGTTTTAACATTTTGAATAATATTGTCCACATCTAACTGGATGGTATCCAATGATTTGGGTGAAGCGAACTGAATGACTCAAGTTAAGCGACTCAGTTTGTGTGCCCAGAGAAACAGTGACCATGGAACAATAGCGAGAGGGAATAAATTACTACTGTGGAGGGACATCATAGTGAACAATAATAGGTACGCAGTGAAGAGTCAGTGAACAGGTAGGGTAAGTAGATGAATTGAACGAGACACTGCCAAACTGGTCGCCTGGTGTGGTGGTTATGGCCGCTGCCTGTAAAGGGAAAGGACCCGAGTTCAGGACTGTCTGGCCTGTTTAAATTCTTTTACTGTTGTGGTATTTGCACTTTTACTTATTTATTTTTTTTAACCTCCCATTCCCCTGAGGTTGTTCCCCCCCCCACAGCTGCAGGTTGTCTCCAGCACTGGTCACCCCTCCCCTATTTTCCTCCCTTCCCCAGTGTCCCCAGAGTCAATTATATTTAGTTGGGTGTTGCAGGGACTTTAAAGGCAAGTGTATATGGCACCCCTAAATCAGTGGTATGGATTTCAATTGTTGCCCATATTGTGTTCGATGCAGTGCTGATGGTAGATATTGTTTTCTGTGATTAGCACTCACGGTTAAGTCAGTCACGATTTAATACTCACTCATATGACATGGAACCAACTGGGTGAAGGCTGTTAAATTCAAGAGGGTTGTAACAGTACTACCCATGTCACTCAGGGCATCAATTATGTAGGAGAATACATATGTTTGGTATACCCTAAATAGCAATAGACCAGGCCAATTCAATAGCCAGTGATATGGGTGAGTAAAACTGAGCAACTCAATCTGACCACCTGACATTACAGTGAATAAGAAAGGATAGTGAGGAGGGTAGCAGTGACTGCAATTGACAAGAACTGCAAAACAGAGATACAGTGACTATGACAGGGAGGTAAAGGGAAACAGCATATGGGAGGAAGTGTCGGCGAGCAGTTTCCAGCTGGCCATTTGGCTTATTGGTAGGGTGTGTACCTGTGGTGTAACGGACTCCTGGTTCGGAGCTATCTCCATGCACCAAATTTTTTTATGCTGGTTGTGGTTGGGACTTAATATTTTTTACCCTGTGTGTCCTGATCTGAATTGCTCTCTCCTGAAGATGCCCTGTACCCCAGTGTCAGGGCCCCCTTGGAGTTGAGAATCTTAATAATAGGTGGTGCGGGGGGGGGGGGAAAGCCCTCTGCATAAAAAAGAAAAGGTTACTATTGCACGTTTTGAGTATGGTGCCAATGGGTGCTGTTTTTGTGATTTGTGTAGTGCACATCACCTTTTGTGTTTTTGCTGATGTGCATTCGGTGATATGGCAATTGCGATTTTGCATTCGCTCATATCACATGGATCCGGCCAATTCAAAGTCTCCTAGAGTTCAGTATATATATATATATATATATATATATATGCTCTTATTGCATGCTTCACAGAAAGTTGCTTCTGCCAAGTGTGCAAGATGATGTTTCACCATAGTATTGTAGTGAAAGATTACATAGAAACATAGAAACATAGACTTTGACGGCAGATAAGGACTGCTAGGCCCATCTAGTCTGCCCATTTCCCTACCTACAGGATAGGCCGCAGATCCTATTTAACCAACAGCCTATATCTTCCTGCCCCCCACAAGAATTGCCTTATGTCTGTCCCATGCATTCTTGAATTCTCCCACAGTTTTAGACTCCACAACTTCCTCAGGAAGGCTGTTCCATGCATCCACTACCCTCTCTGTGAAATAATACTTCCTCACATTGCCCCTGAACCGCCTCCTTCTATCTTTAAATTGTGTCCCTTGTTCTTGCAAGTCTCTTTTCTGAAAGATGCTACCCTCTTGGACTTTGTTGATTCCTTGAGGTACTTGAAAGTTTCTATCATGTCCCCCTCTCCCTTCTTTCCTCAAGGGTATACATATTAAGCTCCTTTAGTCTCTCCTCATACGGCTTCTCTTGCAGACCCTGCACCATTTTAGTTGTCCTCCTCTGGACTGCCTCTATCCCGAGATTCCTAGTGTTCTTTCAGATAGTGTGTCATCTGGACCAATTAGTTCTTCCCTCTTGTGAGAATAGGAATCTCCTGAAATGGGTGCGACTAGGACTCTCTATCTAAGGAGAATATGTTAATGTAGTTCCAGGTACATATGGAATACAAAAACATAGGGTAGAGCCTGTTCCAACAGCAGAATAAAATAAAATGGAGAAGTTGAAATAGAGGCTCACTCACCTAACTTTTACTTTTCAAATGTCCTTTATTACATTTTAACTCCAGTTCATAACTGTGAGCCTATGTTTGGTGTAATATTTCACACTTCATCAGGGCCACTGTGTATATATATATATATATATATATATATATACAACAAACATAAATAAAAAATTAACTATATATATATATATATATATATATAGTGTTATATGCATGTGCCATTGATCCATTGTATTCATACTTAACTTGTCGTTTTATCATATGATAATGTTGCACTTCTGTAGTTGTAATTTTGACATCTTTCTTTGCTGCTCACCATTTCATGTTACACCTGTATTTTGTCCTCACATTCATGTTATTGTATTTATTCTGTCCTTGTAATTGCTGTTCATTTATTGTCTTTAACTCTCCTGGGTCATGCTATATACACAAGATCAATGGGGAGGGACTACCCACCTAACCAGTTACAGTGCAATATTTTATCTATACTGACCATGTAGTAACCTGCACCAATGGACGTGACTGCAACATCACTTTAAATAAGTATTATTAAATAGTACATGTTTAATATTTCTAATTAATTCAATACCTTGTTTAGTAAGGTATTTTTTTCTTTTTCTTAATGTTACATAATCCCACATCTCTGCCAATAAATGTAAGGACTGTACACTTTCCTGGTGGTGATAATAAAAGCTTGTTTTAATACTAATTTATCAAAATTATTGAGAGTGTCTGCGGAAAAGATTTCTCATTACCTCACTCTGCTGGTGATATACACTCCAGCATCACACTAGTCCTCCCAAGTGCCCTGTAATACTGCCTGGCTACCTTCAGGTCTTTTGATATAATTACTTATAAGTCTTTCTCCTGCTTTGTGGTCATCAACACCACTCCATCCATTTTCTACTCTGCCCTTAGGTTTCTGTACCCTAAATGCATAATTTTGTACTTTGTCTCATTGAAATCCAACTGTCACACCCTTGACCATTCATTGAGTTGTCTCAGGTCTCTGCTCATTTTTTCTAGCTCTGGCATTTCCACCCTATTGTAGATTTATGTTCATCCATGGGGGCATATTTCCCCTTCCAGCTCCTCTGCAATGTCACTTATAAAGACATTGAAGAGAACCGTTTCCAGCACAGATCCCCGAGGCACCCCAATGGTCACCTTTCCCTCCTTGCAGTGAACTCCATTTACCACCACCCTTTATCATCTAGCCCTTATTCAATTTCTTATCTAGTTTACCACCTTTAGACCCACTTCTGAGCTACCCAGCTTGCTTACTAGTTTACTATGTGGAATGGTGTCAAAAACCTTACTGAAATCTAGGTAGGCTATCTCTAACACTCCACCCAATGTAATTCTTTGTTCACCCAGCACCCAGCAAATAAATCTATCATATTCGTTTGTCGTGACTCCCCTACTCCATGAATCTCTGCTGCCTGGGATCTTGTAACTCATTGGATTTGAGATAATCCACAATCCTTTCCTTCAGCATTGACTCCATTACCTTTCCCACCACCAGTGTCAGGCTGATTGATCTATAATTGCCAGCCTCTTCCCTGCAGCCACTTTTGTGAAGTGGGACTACATCTGCCCTCCTTCAGTCCTGCAGAATAACTCCTGTTTCTGGTGACTATTAAATAAGACTGTCAGAGGTGCAGCCAGTACCTCTCTGAGCTTCCTAACTGCCCTTGGATGCATCCTGTTTGGCCCAATTGCTTTTTCCATTTTCATATTAGCGAGTCTCCTTAGGACTCTCTCCTCCAGAAAAGGACTAGTGTTCACCTCCCACCCCAGTTCACCTTTTGCTTTTTTGTGGCCCCTCTCCTTCTGCTTCCTTTGTGAACACTGAGCAGAAGTATTTGTTCAGGATGTCTGCTTTTTCTTGGCCTCCCTCTGCACAGTCTCCCCTTCCCTTTTTAACTTTATAATCTCTCCCCTGGTCTTTCTCTTTTCACTTACACACCTAAAAAATGTATTCAATCAATCAATCAATCATTTATTTATAGAAAGCGCAATTCCAAAACTGTCAAAGCACTTGTGCAATTACATAATCCAGAAAACTATAATATAAATAGAGACATTTATAAAGACATTGACAAAGCTTTCGACACAGTGAATCATGCCCTCCTGGTCAAACAGCTTACCACCATTGGCCTAGCTCATGACAGCATAGTCTGGTTTGAAAGTTACCTGCACAACTGTACACAGCAGGTGAAGATTGGTAACACCCTCTTGGATAGCAGACCTGTCCTATCTGGAGTTCCTTAAGGGTCCATCTTGGGCCCTCTTTTATTTAGCATTTTCCTCAACAACCTTCCTTACTCCTGTCAGGGTCACATCCTTTTATATGCTGATGATGCTGTCCTGTTAACCAGTGATCCAGACCCTAAGGTTCTTGAATCTAGGCTACAGAGTAATTTTGTAGTCATAGAAAGATGGTTCCATAAGCACAAGTTAGTTATGAATTACAACAAGACTAAAACTATGATGTTCTCCAGCTACCCAAATAGGCACAGAACTTACCCTCTTTCTATCAACAATGAAAAGGGCTCTCCCTTGGAGCTAGTTCAGCTCTTTAAATATCTGGGGACTACTTTTGACAGTACAATGACCTATGCCTATCACATTGACAACATTGCTAAGGCTGTTAACACCCGCATTGGGCTACTTTATAGGCATAAGCAATGTTTGACCCCAGAGGCTCTTAACCTGGCCATTCAAAGCTCTCTTGTATCATTTATTGATTATGGCTTACCTATCTATGGATCAGCTACTGAAACAACTCTTCGCCGCATCATAGTTGCACTCAACAAAGCATGCCATCTCCATACTGGCTCAGCCCATCTGTCCCATACCTGCGACATGTACGCTCAGGCTAACTGGCTCCAATTCAAAGGTAGACTCACGTACCAAACATGTTTACTGTCCAAAAAAGTAGGCTTAGGCAAAATGCCCCCAGGAGTGCAAAAGCATATTACCCCCACTATCAACCGTCATTACACCAGAAGCTCTACTAGCCAGATTTTTAATATACCCCACTGTCGCACTTCTCTGGGACAAAGGTCCTTTGCCTACCGTGCCACGCTATGGATGAACTCGCTGCACCATGACATCACTCCAGCATCCACCTTGGGCTCCTTCAAGGTTAAATTTAAGCAACAGCTAGTTGCTGATGCCAGTTGTGACTGCTTCCAATAAACTTCCTTCTTGTGACCAGCACTTATTCTAACCTTATGTTATCCTGACCTTATGCATAACTGTTTTCAGCATGTAAATAACTGTTTTAAGTTGCTAATCATTCTCCTTCACATTTCCTCTTGATCCCTTCCACTCTTTCCCCTCTCCCCTCTATGGCTTCCCCCTATCCCCCCCCTGTTATATCTCCTGAGCTCTCTTGCTCACTTTAAAATGCTTTGCCCCATACCTTCTCACCTCTGACAAGGCCCTTGGGCTAATGCCATCCCTTACCTTGTTGATTATTAGATATTAGTCTCAGTCTGTTCTCATTTTCCTGTAAAGGGTTGTTTCATAAGACTCCACCCCCTCTAATATGACCCTTTGAATTCCAGATTTTAATCAAATATGCACCATGGCATACACTGTACAATGCCACATGTATTGGAACTTCTCTAGTTATACACTCTTGTAATGTCTTGTATAATTCTTTGTTTTGTTTGTTCTCCGTCTCATACTTTCCCAATATGTATTGTTCGTCTGACTTGGAACCTATGAAATGAGCTTGTTCTCGAAGGTGTTATCCAAAATTTCAATAAATTAAAAAAAAATTACAGTAAAATCCCAGAATTACTAAAAAGAAACAATTAATCAAAATCAGGGAAAGCCATACCAAACAGATGAATTTTAAGAGCAGATTTAAAGCTCTCAACAGTCTGGCACTTATGTACCTGACGAGGTAAAGAGTTCCACAGGGTGGGAACCATAGAAGCATAAGAATGGGCCTCTGAAGACTTTAATTAAACCCTGGAAAACCTCCAGCAATCCCATGTCAGAGGAGCAGAGTGAACAGAGGGGGTGATAAGGACAAAGAAGATCTTTCAGATACTGAGCTCTTGTCCCTTTTGTTACAGCCTGGGCTATTCTCTCTTCAGTTTGGACCTTTGCACTTCTTAATTCCTTCCCTGCTTGCCTCTTTTTTCCCTGCCACATCTCCCTATCCTCCTCCCTTTGTGTCTCCTTATATCTTCTGAATGCTACTGGTTTAGCCTTTACCTTTCCTGTTACCTCTTTCAAGAATCATAGTGGTCTTTTTCTTCTTGCCTGATGCAGAGGTTTGCCACCTTAACTATGCCCCTGTTTAGCCTCATCTACTGTTCCTCCACCCCTCCAGTCATACCCTTTGCCAGGACATCTCTGAAGCATTCATCTGTCTTTATGACATCTGTCCTCCTGAAGTCCAGGACCCTTGCCCTTGTGTGGCTCACTTCTGCAGCTGTCCTTATATGGAACCACACTGTACAGTGATCACTGCTCCTTAGGTGGCCTCCCACCTTGATGTCTGCAACACTAACCCTGTTAGTGAATGCCAGGTCGAGTATTACCCCATCATGAGTGGGTTCACAGACCAGTTGCCTCAGCAATGCCTCCTTCAGGGAGTCCATATTGTCCTTGCTTAGAGCTGAAGCTGCAGGTGGGAGGCTCCAAACTGCATCTGGCAGACTGAAGTCCTCCACCAGCAGCACCTCCCCCTTTTCTGCCAGCTTGCCAGTGGCTTTCACTAGCATGTTATCTACCTCCTCCACCTTTGCCAGACATCTGTAGATCAACTAGTGTAAATAGTGGCTCTGTTTCCCATCTCCAGGATGACCCCTAGTACCTCTTCCCCCATATTCCCTGTATCTCCATTGCTTTAATGCCTTCCTTCAAATAAAGCACCACACCCCTCCTTTCCTTCTGAACCTGAATTTCATGAAGAGTATAGCCCAGTATGGCCATGTCCCAGTAATGCTTTTCAGTATACAATGACTTGGTAATGGCCACAAGATCTAGGGCAACCTCTGCCATGATGGCCTCTAGATCTGGGATCTTATTTCCTAGACTTCTAGCATTCACACATATGGCCATCCAGGTTTTGTTAGTACTCTGCTTATTACCCCTTTTTTTCTTTCTACCCATTCCTCCTCTCTTTTAATGCTTGTGTCCCACCCCCCTCACTTCCATCACCCTGATTCCTTTATTAATTTGCAGCAAGAGCAATTCCTACCCCCTCAGGTTCTCCCTACTTTCTAGTTCAATCTGTTGGGGCAGTTCCTGCCTCCACAATTTCTTCCACCACACCCTTGGCTTGTTTAAATATTCAAAGTAAGATATAAACATTCCACTGAGGACTGTGGTTCCCCTCCCAGATAGATGCAGGTTATAACCCCTGTACATGCCCTTATCTGTCCAGATGGATTCCCAGTTTCCAACCTAGCTGAACCCCTCCTGTCTGCACCATTCCTTCTACCATGAGTTGAAGCTTCTGGTGTGGACATCCTCTCCTCTCCCCTGTCCTAGACAAGCAGCACCTCAGAGAAAGCCACTGAATGTGATACCTAAGTCCATTCCCCAGCTCACTAAACTCCCTCTGCACTATCTCAGCCCTGCCTCTAGCCTTGGTCATTGGTCCCAAGATGGACAATGACATTTAGCTCCCCCTTCTGTCCTGCTGCTCTAGCAATCCCCAGGAACTGCTTCCTATCCCTCCAGGCTGTGATGCCTTGTAGGCACCTGGATCCTTGTCTGACCCTTCCTATTCACAGATCTATCCCCCTGACAATTGAGTGCCCACTAGAAGTTGCTTCCCCCTCCTCCTGTGGGGTCCTCTATCATCCTATTTGGAGTCTCCACTATGGAGGACCCCCACATCCTCCCTGACCACTACCATGGCTGCCTCCTTCTGACAGTCTCACCCCACCAGAGTAGTGTAGGAATTTTGTAGTGGTACCAATTGAGGAATGTGCCTCCAACCCACCAGTGCCACCCTTCCAGAGTCCACCACCATTACCCTTCCAAGGCCAACCATTGTCAAGCCATTCCTCCTCACTGGCATCCTCTGAGGTAACAGTGGCAGACCTGGTGGCCCCAGGGTGGAGGAGAAAGTCCCCTGAATCCTAGCCAACTAGGCCTGGAGTCTAAAGACCTCCACCTCATCCCAGAGATGCGTATGCAGATGGGGCATCACCACAGTCTGCAGAAGGTCTCTTTGAAAACTGCCACCCCACAGGCACTGTATTGCACCACTCCCAGCATTTCTAGTTTCACCTCTCCCTGTGTTACTAGGAAATATTTATGAACTCTTACTCTTGATAGGGTGTTTATAGTTTTTGCCCTTATGCTGTGTGTTATACCCCTTTGTACACCTACTCTAGATAGAGTGTTGCTCCTATTCCCAGTTTTGGTCTACCCTTTTGCTTTTCCTATCCCTTGTGTATCCTATATCCTTGAGAGGGTTTTTTTTTGTTTTACTTTTTTTGTCAATCTCCTTTGTACACCTAGTGTAGGTATGATGTTGTTCTTATTTTCTGCTTTGGTCTACCCTTTATCATCCACTCATCCCAGCAATGACTCCAACAAACAGTAGTGTACAGGTGTCTTACTTTAGACAACTGTCAGATCCCCCCACATTCCTGCTTCCACCCGCTGATGCCTGCTGATGTGTAAGATGTCAGTCTTGCACCTTTTCATCTCCTGTGCCATTCCACTCATGTGCTGGGACATGAACATTTGTGGGAACATATCAGAAGTGGCTGAATTTAATCTGGTGACAGAGCTACATACAGTACTAGCCCAGATTGATCTGAATCTCCTTCCTGGCCCCACCTTCCTTCCCAATATATATGCCGCCTCCAGCTTTCTAGTCGAGTTCTGCTGCCAAAAGAGTCAACAAGAGACAAGTGCAGCAATATTATTTAAAGGCAGAAAAAGCAGTTACAGACCTTCTGTTTTTCTCCACTTTTACTTGAACTCTTCCTAGCTGCTGGCACTTGTAGTTACCCAAAATGCACACCAAAACCTCTCCGAGTCTCTAATTTAAAGGGGTGCCTACTAGCCTTGATTGGTCCAAATTATCTTCCGGGTCCTGCCTTCCCTCTCAATGCACACTCTTCCTCCAGCCCCCACTTGAGTCTTGCTGCCAAAGAATCACAAAAACAGTTAGAGCACCTCAATTTAAATACAGCAAAAGTAGTAGTAGTTGGTTTTATTTATTTTGGGTGCCCTTCACTGAAGGCTCAGGGCACCCTTACAAAATTTAAAACAGACAAACAGCATATAAATAAACACATAAACTATACAATAAAAATAAACAGCAATAAATATCACCACTAATACAAAATAATAACTATTAATAAGACACTAGCTGCTTGCCATATTTAATAAATTCTTAGCATCAAAGGCTTTTTGAAATAGGAAAGATTTTAATTTAAATATCTCAAGGGAAGGTGACTCCCATATAGACCCCAGCAAGGAATTCCATAGCATCGGGGTGGTCACTTTAAAGGTCAGATTCCTGGAAGATTTTAGTCTTGCTCTGAGGACCTCCAGGAGGGCCTCTCTCACAAATGAGAGAGAGAGCAGTTACAAACCCTTTATGTGACTGCTTTTGATTAAACTCCCCCCAGCTGTAATTAACACCAGTATGCTTTTAGCTGAGAAGCCGTTGAAGGTCAAAGGTTATCAGAAAATAGCAACAAGAAGAGAGTTCTCCTCACATAAATTTTAAAATGTCTTGGTATGTTTCAAGAAATCAGTCTACTGATATGAAAACCTTAGGATACTATTCTCCCTAATTACATGTAAGATGAGGAGCTTACAACTTTAATTGCAAGAGGCCTTGTGTTTTAAAGAATGCAGTCAATTAAAGGCAAACCTGTGGACAACAAATACATGTTAAAATGAGGCCTAATTGCAAGTTAAAAACAATCCCCCAAATTAAAATAAACAGAAATTATATATATATATATATATATATATATATATATATATATATATATATATATATATATGCAACAGGGATCAGGATAAAACTGTAGAATAAACCATTTATCTTCGTTACTATGGTAATAAATTTATTTATCCACATAGTAACTACATCATCACCCATTTATTCACACAGTAACTACATCAGTAGCTCATTTATCTACACAGTTCTCTTCAGAATTCATTTAGAATGTTCGGCCTCAGAAGCAGTACTAACCATATTTAAATGTCAATAACTTAAAACGAAAAAAGATAACATGGTACTGTGAGCATGAAAACTGTTCAGCACAAAATTATCTACAAAATGAATAATGTTTCATTTATATAAACCCTGTATATTGTATATGGTTAGCAAGAAAACAGAAGAAAAATGTAATTTTTTGTTCACTTTTTTGACAAACAAATATAAATAACTTTAAAACAAAAAATGATAGCATGGTACTGTGAGCACGAAAAATGTTCAGCTCAAAAATATCTACAAAATGAGTGGTGTTCCATTTATAGATACCATTTTGTTTTTTTATAATTAGCAAAAAACAGCATAAAATTCCATTTTCTTTTCCCTTTTTTGACAAATTATTTACACCTACCAAAATCAAAATGTTCACACAACATCTAAACCTGTTGCATAAATGGAATATGCAGTGGTTCAGTGTGTGATAATGCATTCATTTTGTACAGTTTCCAGTGACCTCTCGTAACTCTCACTCATGCCTTCGGCACTCGTGAGGTTACTTGAGGTCACTGGAAACTGTACAAGATAAATGCATTATCACACACTGAACCACTGCATATCCCTTATTCATGCAATATGCGTGGACTTAAATCCTATGAGATAAAGCTGAGCTACTATGTGATAAATTCAAAATTTTGCATTTATACACATAGTAGACGCATCATCACAGATTTATTCACATAGTAGATATGTCACAATCACTCCGGAACTAATTTAGAATGTTCGGCCTCAGTACCAGTACTAACTATATTCAAATGCAAATAACTTTAAAATGAAAAAAGATAGCATAGTGCTATGAGCACGAAAGTTGTGCAGCATAAAATTATCTACAAAATGAGTGGTATTTCATTTATAGATACTTTATAGATTTTTTGATAATTAGCAAAAACACAGCAGAAAATTCATATTTTTTTCATTTTGTCCACAAACAAATGTAAATAACTTTAAAATGAAAAATGATAGCATGGTACTGTGAGCACAAAGTTTATTCAGCACAGAAATATCTACAAAATGAGTGGTGTTTCATTTATAGATACTTTTTAGTTTTTTTCAGAATTAGCAAAAAACAGCAAAAAAATTTCGTTTTTGTGCACTGTTTCATCAAACAAATGCAAATAACATAAAAACAAAAAAATATAGTATGGTACTTTGAGCACAAAAGTTATTCAGCATAAAAATATCTACAAAATGAGATGTGTTTTGTTTCTAGATTCCTTTTAGATTTTCTATAATCAGCAAAAAATGGCAGAAAATTCAATTTTTATTCACTTTTTTGACTAACAAATGCCCCTTAAAAAAGCAAAAACAAAAGAATTGCATAAATGGAATATGCAATGGAAAACTCGTGTAATAAATTATTTATCTCAGAAGCAGTTTGACTCGACACTACACGCGTGGCTTACGCCACTGTGAGGTTACCCGAGGTCAAACTGTTCTTGTGCAGATAAATCATTTATTACACTTGCTTCCATTGTATATCCCATATATATATATATATATATATATATATATATATATGGCATACAGAGGGTTTAAAGTGAAATTTACTCAAAGTGAGCAAATGTTTCACACATAATGTAATATAGAACTTAGCTTGAGACATTTTCCCAACTACACTCTCAAGCAGTTAATATATTTTATAAACTTTAAGGCCTACAGTGTTGTAACAAGATTTAATACATGATAATATCAATTGTAAATATAAGTGCCAAATAAAAAAAACAAAACTATTTGTCAAGGACCCCCCAGAAAATGAGACCATGAGCCTGATATGTACATATTTCAATATAGTCTCAGTGTATAACAAACATGTACAGAATCAGTCTAAGGAATCTGAATAAAAACTCAAAGAAATTAAATCCCCACCCCCAGGGAAAGATAACTAGTCAGAATGAGATACATGTACAAGAGTTCTAATACATCATCATTCACACCAATCTTTGCAATATTTACTCAAAGGAATTAAACCTTTCATGAACCTCCAAGTAAATGAGCTATGCATCTTAATATGTACATAATTTAAAAATGTGTCAGTGTGTAATCCAACCATAGACAACTAGTAGAAGGAAGTAAATGTTCACTATATATGAGAACTAAGAGTCCTAGCCACTGTAACACCATTATGTTATGCGCCCTGAATAAAAGTCTACCTCAATATCACCACAATAACCACACCCACTATACCCACAAAAAACACCCCAACACCCACATAAAAACTGGCCCATTCCACACTCCCCCCCCCACACACACACACACTCTCACATTCACACAGTGCTAAGGTAAGAAGCCAACATGTAGATAACCAGATAAAGGGGACTCTATAAGTATAAAACTACCAGAGAAGTTTCTGCTTGTTGCTATTTTCTGATACTATTTGACCTTCAAGGGCTTCTCAGCTAAAAGCATGCTGGTGTTAATTAACTTCTTTGATGTAATCTTCTGTTATGTTTCAAAAGAGTATGTTAAACCAATGAGAATTATTTCTGTTTTTTAGGCATTATCTGGGTGTTAATAGTATGGGGATTTTCTAAATAACAGTCATAAAGCTTCTGAAGAAGGACTTGACTGGTCTGAAAGCTAGAGCACTTTGTTCTTTTGTTGTAACATCTGTTTTGGTCCAATAAAAGGTATCAAACCATTTGCTTCTGGATCTGTTCTTACTAGGACCAATACGGCAACTACACTATTTGTTTGTCAACATGGAAGATACCAAAATTCGCCACAGGATATGGCAGTTGCATAACATTAAGAAGAAACTGGCACCACTAGTCAGTGACATCTATTTTTTTTTGCCCAGTGCAAAAGGAATAACATTATCCCTAAAGGTCTAACTATTTGGAATCCATAAATAAACAGTGATCAGTCTACTTATGTTGAACAACTTTGTCGTATGACCTCTGAGACACTGATAAATCACAGAATCCATAGCTCATATGCCAAGAAAGCATTATTGAAGAAACAGTTTGATGAAATAGTTACCATGCTGGAGAGGATGTCTGATGAGTCTATTTCAGACATCCTGCATGAGATGGACATGAACTATCAAAGAACTTTAATAAAAGCCATGCTCATTAAAAATAGGATGTTAGATACCTTTCAACGTACCATACTGCCTAAAAAACAAGAAGAACAGAATAGAGTGATTAAACAACTAAGCCAAACAGATGGGCACCTTTCAGTTTTTAATTTGTCCAATAACACACAGACAACTCAGAAATTAAACGTACTTTCAAAGGGCCTCACTTTCTGCCCAACTAAACCACTGAACAGAATACAGTTTTGTGGTGAAATAGAGGAATTCTTCCACAGATTTTGATTTAAAGAATGTTATCATGACAGAGAAGAAATCAAAGGCAGTGAAAAAAAATCACCAATAGTAACAATTTAATGGATAAGAAAAAGAAACCATCTGAGTTTACCACCCCCCCCCCCAAAGTGTCCCTAATAAGAAACTGGACAAATACATTCATTGCTTTCACCAGAGAGTTACTGGTGAGATTCTTAATAGGCAGAAACAGGTCTGTTACAACCTCTCTCCATTGGAACGGATGGCTATACAAAAACTGAAATCGAACTACAACATTGTCATAAAAAAAAAGCTGATAAAGTCTCTGCAGTGGTGATATTGAACCGAGAAGATTATATTAAAGAAGCCAACCAGCAGCTAAGTGACCGTACCTACTACAGAGTACTGGAAAGTGACCCTACTACAGAATTTAAAAGAGAACTACAGGAGCTAATTGGATCTTTTCCAAACCATGTCCAAGGCAGACTAAATGCCTTCATCCCAAGTGAACCAAAGCCAGGGACATTCTACATGCTGCCTAAAATACATAATCCTGGTAATCTGGGTAGACCCATTGTCTCTGGTAATGGTACCCCAACAGAGGGGATCTTAGGGTTTTTAGAAACCATTTTAAAACTGCTGCTTAAACAAAGGGATAGTTACATCCAGGACACTACACACTTCCTGTGTAAACTTTCTAGTTATAAGAACTTACCACCGGATACTCTTTTAGCCACAGTTCATGTTACATCCCTCTACACTAATATTGTGCACAAAGAGGGCATTTCAGCCTGCCATAAATACCTGCATGAGAAAGGATTGGACCACAACATCGACCCTGGAGTTGTGGGGAAACTTATTGAATTCATTCTGACACATAACGTAAGCTTCAATGGCAAACATTATGTTCAAACTTTGGGCACAGCAATGAGCACCAAGATCTCCACAGTATGCTAATCTTTTTATGGTGAGTTTGGAGGAGGACTTTTTAAGGCACTGTACACACAAACCACTCACTTATTTCCATTACATTGATGATTTGTTTGTAATTTGGACAAAGGGCACTGACACACTTAGGGATTATCATCAGGAACTTAATAACTTCCACCCAATCATAAAGTTTTCCCTGGAGTATTCTGCCACCAGTGTAAATGTTCTGGACACCACTGCCACTATCAAGGATGTTACCCTACATACCTGTATTTACAGGTCACCAACAGAAAGACAGAGATATTTACACAGGAAAAGTAATCACCCAAGCACAAAAATATATCTGTCATGTATAGCCAGGCACTTCGATATCACCACCTCTGTTCAAATGAGGAAGACAGAGACACACATTTGACTATGTTGAAAAACACCTTTATTGAGTAGGGGCACTCTTCCAGAGAAACTGACAGAGCAGTGGAACATGCAACATAGGTACCAAGAGAACAACTACTGCAATATAAGGAAAGGACCATTACCAACAGAATACTCTTAATAGTCACATATCATCTTGACCTTGAACTTTTTCATAAGATTATTAAGGATCTCCACTGAATGATTAGTTAGGATGAAACCCTTAACTGTTTTTCTCAAGAACTACCACTACTATCTTTTATACTACCACCTAATTTAGCCAACCTGATTATTAGGAGTCAACTTGAATCAGAACAGAATATCATGACATCATATGGTACACAACCTTGTCATCAACTCAGATGTAAGACTTGTAAGCTCATTTCCACTTCAGAATTTGTGACTGCATCACAAAACAGACAATTCAGGATATCTGGGAATTATACATGCACATGAAGTTACGTTGTTTATTTCAATCAGTGCAAGAAATGTCCTCACACAGGTTATGTGGGGGAGACAAAGAAACAACTCCACACTAGAATTAATTCACACAAGCATTCTATTAATATGAAGATGACTGAGAAACCAGTAGCACAGCACTTCTCCCAGGATGGCCACTCAATCTCAGATATGTAGGTAGTGTGTAAATATCTCTGTCTTTCTGTTGGTGTCCTGTAAATACAGGTATGTAGTGTACCATACTTGATAGGTAGGTAACATGGACATATAGATGGAATACTCCCAGCTCTTGGACCCTGTTGGCCACCTGTTCCCTCTGTGGCAGGCTTCCTCCTAGCTTAACTTCCCTCCACCCTGGCTCCCCTTCCTCCTGTGGAAATCCTCCAGGGGGTTTACATCTTAATAGGCTTGCCCCCCTCTTCCCTTATGTGTCTCCCATCCCATTGTACCCACTGTCTCCTAACTCCCTTTCCTCCTTCCTTCCTATAACCTCTTCCCATCCCCTTTCCACAGTAGTCCCCAAACCTACCACTAGAGCATGGCTGTGCATGTACACAATCAGTAATTAATTATGGTGTGTTATTTGTTGTAGCTGTAATTTAAGATTTTTTGCCTGATCTCTATTTGTTTTTGTTATAACTTGGCATTGCTTATTGTAATGAATTTGTACTTTGTGTCCAGGACCATCTTGCAAATGACCTTGCTCAACAATGTGAATGCCTGGTTAAATAAAGTTTGATTGACTTATTGATTGATATGTTTATGATGGTCTTAAAAGGACATTTCAACAGAACACAACAGAGATGGGCTTCTGAAATCAGACTTATTTTACTTCTCAATATGGTGGATGATGGAATGAACATTGATGTAGGGTATATGACACATTATTCCACTTAGACATACACAGACCTTTACTTCAAAGGATGGACATAAATACTTTAGTTCTTCAGCAAGCTTTTGATTTTTTTTAGTTTTATACTTATAGAGTCCCCTTTATCTGGTTACTTACATGTTGGTGTCTCACTTTAGCAGTGTGTGTGTGTGTGTGTCTGTGTGCATGCCTGTGGGGGGTGGCATGGGGCAATTTTTATGTGAGTATTGGGGTGTTTCTGTGGGTATAGTGAGTGTGGTTATTGTGGTGATACTGAGGTAGCCTTTTATTCAGGCACATGACATAATGGTGTCACAGTGGTTAGGACTCTTAGTTTTCATATATAGTAAATATTTATTTCCTTCTACTAGTTGTCTGTGATTGGATTACAAAAGGTCACATTTTTTAATTCTGTACATATTAAGATGCATAACTCATTGACTTGGGGGTTCATGAAAGGTTTAATTTCTTTGGGTAAATATTACAAAGATTAGTGTGAATGATGGTGTATTAGGACAATTGTACATCTCATTCTATCTAGCTATCTTTCCCCAGGAAAGGGAGGGGCTGGGGGATGTAATTCCTGAGTTTTTATTCAGATTCCTTAGACTGATTATATACATGTTTGTTTTACACTGACACTGTATTGAAATCTGTACATATGAGGGTCATGGTCTCAATTTCTTTGGGGTTCTTGACAAGTATCTTTTATTTATACTTACTATTGATATTATCATGTATTAAATCCTGTTACATTATGTGTGAAACATTTGCTCACTTTATTTTGGGCTTGTTTTTAACTTGCAATTTGGCCTCATTTTAACGTACATATATTATCCACAGGTTTGCCTTTCATTGACTGTGTTCTTTCACACAAGGACACTTGCAATTAAAGTTGTAAACTCCTCGTCTTACATGTAATTAGGGAGAATAATATCCTAAGGTTTTGTTATCAGTAGACTGTTTTCTTGAGACATACTGAGACATTTTAAAATTTATGTGAGGAGAACTCTGCATGTTGTTATTTTCTGATAACATTTGGCCTTCAGGGGCTTCTCAGCTAAAAGCATACTGGTGTTAATTAGCTTCTCTGACATAATCTTCTGTTATGTTTCGAATGAGTATGTTAAACCAGTGAGAATTATTTCTGTTTTTGTAGGCATCATCTGGGTGTTGATAGTATAAGATTTTCTAAATAACTGTCATAAAGCTTCTGAAGAAGGACTGGGCTGGTTCAAAAGCTAGAGTACTTTGTTCTTTTCTTGTAACATTTCTGTTGGTCCAATAAATGGTATCAAATGATTTGCTTCTGGATCTGTTCTTACTAGGACCAATTCTGCAATTACAATATTTCTTTATCAACATGGAAGATATTGGAATTCACTGCAGGATATGCCAGATGCATAACATTAAGAAGAAACTGGCACAGGTAGACAGTGACATCTATTTTTTAGCTCCGCGTGCAAAAGGAATAACATTTTCCCTAAAGGTCTAACTATTTGGAATCCATTAAGAAACGCAGATAATTCTACTTATGTTGAACAATTTTATTGTAGGACAGCTGAGAAATTGAGAAATCACAGATTCCATAGCTCATATGCCAAGAAAGCATTTTTGAAGAAACAGTTTGATGAAATAGTTACCACGCTGGAGTGGATGTCTGGTGAGTCAATTTCAGACATCCAGCATGAGATACACATGAGCTACCAAAGAACTTTAAGAAAAAACATGCTCATTAAAAACAGGACTTTAGATACCTTTTCAACATACCATACTTCCTAACAACCATGAAGAACAGACTAGAGTGATTGAACAACTAAGCCAGATAGATGGGTACCTTTCAGTTGTTAATTTGTCCAACCACACACTAACTACTGTGGAATAAATGCACTTTCTAAGGGCCTCACTTTCTGCACAACTAAACCACTGGACAGAATACAGTTTTGTGGTGAAATGGAGGAATACTTCCACAGATTGAGACTTAAAGAATTTTTTTCACAGCAGAGAAGAAATCACAAACAGTAACAATTTAATGGATAAGAAAATGAAACCATCTGAGTTTACCCCCCCAAGTGGCCGTAATAAGAAACTGGACAAATATATTCATTGCTTTCACCAGAGAGTTACAGGTGAGATTCTTTATAGGCACAAACAGGCCCATTACAACCCCTCTGCTCTGGAATGGAGGGCTATGCAAACACTGAAATCAGACTACAACATTGTCATAAAAAAACTGATAAAGGCTCTGCAGTCATGATATTGAACCAAGAAGATTATATTAAGGAAGTCAACAGGCAGCTAAGTGACCATACCTACTACAGAGAATTGGAAAGTGACCCTACGACAGAATATAAAAGAGAACTACAGGAGTTAATTGGATAATTTCCAAACCATGTCCAAAGCAGAGCAAATGCCCTCATCCCTAGTGAAACCAAACCAGGGACATTCTACATGCTGCCTAAAATACATAAGCCTGGTAATCCGGATAGACCCATAGTCTCTGGTAATGGTACTCTGACAGAGGGGATCTTAGGGTTTGTAGAAGCCATTTTAAAACCTCTGGTTATACAAAAGGAGAGTTGCATTCAGGACACTATACACTTCCCGTGTAAACATTCTGGTTAAAAGAACTTGCCACCCGATACTCTCTTAGCTGTGATGGATGTAACATCCCTCTTCACTAGTATTCTGCACATGGATGGCATGTCAGCCTGCCTTAAATACTTACATGAAAAAGGATTGGACTACAACATGTACCCTGGCGTCATAGGGAAACTTACTGAATTCATTCTGACACATCAACAACTTCAGCTTCAGTGGTAAACATTATGTTAAAACTATGGGAACAGCAATGGGCACCAGAATGGCTCCACAGTATACTAATCTTTTTATGACGAATTTGGAGGAGGACTTTTTAAGGCATTGTACACACAAACCACTCAATTATTTCTGTTACATTGATGATTTGTTTATAATTTGGACAGAGGGCACTGACACACTTATGGATTTTTATCAGGAACATAATAACCTCCACCCAACCAAAAAGCTTTGCCTGGAATATTCTGCCACCAGTGTAAATGTTCTGGATACTACTGTCATTATCAAGGATGGAACCCTATATACCTGTATTTACAGGAAACCTACAGAGAGACAGAGATAGTTACACAGGAAAAATAATCACCCAAACCAAACAAAAAAATCAGTCATGTATAGTCAAGCACTTCGGTATCACTGCCTCTGTTCAAATGAGGAAGGCAGAGACACACATTTGACTATGTTGAAAAACACCTTTATTGAGCAGGGACACTCTTCCATAGAAATTGACAGAGCAGTGGAATGTGCAGCACAGGTACAAAGAGAACAACTACTGCAAAATAAGGAAAAGACCACTACCAAAAGACTACTCTTACTAGTCACATATCACCCTGACATTGAACTTCTATGAAAGATTATTAAGGACCTCCACCAAATAATTAGCGAGGATGAAACCTTTAATTGTATTTTTCAAGAACTACCACTACTGTCTTTTAAACAACCACCTAATTTAGCCAACCTGATTATTAGGAGTCAACCTGAACCAGAATGGAATACCATGACATTGGATCACATGATGTCTGGCTAAGAGGAAACAGCTCGCTTGTCTCTCTCCTGCTCTCCTGCTCTATAAATCAACTAAATACTTATATAAAAGCAACTTCAAATACCTTCAAACCTGGTGAAACATTGCTTAGGAAAATCAATAACTGTCTGATTGTTAGCAAGCAACTTGCTCGCCACAATGGAGGTCACAATGAAGTCGGAGCTTCCACGACATACCCTGCCGCCTTCCCCAGACAAGGCCACCAAGAAATCCAGGCAGCAGCCTGCTAAGTCCTACTCCACACCCTCCAGCAAAGCAACCGCCACACCACTCATGGAGGAGCACTTCCTGCTTGAGATGAAGCTGCTTCAGGAGGCATTAACTTTACTCACCTCTGAAGTCTCGTCTATCAAAAAAGAACTGGGGGATATCTCTCGTCAAGTGCAGGATACCGAAGCATGCACTATCTCATTGAAAAGGTGGACATTGGCTACGGACCCTAAAATCACTTCCCTAAAGTGGCAACTAAATAAAATGGAGCTGAAACCAAAGGATCTCTAGGGGTGCAGCCTCCGTAACACTCTAGTGGTGCTGGGACTCCTGGAGAAGGAAGAGAGTCCGCACCTATAAAGTTTACCAAAAAACTGCTGGAAAAAATAACAGGTCCCTCTCCTAATATGCCTTCATACATTGTTGAGCATGCACAATGCACATTGTGCCCTAAGCCAACCCCAGGCTCACCTCCCAGGCTATTTATTCTAAAATTGTTCAATTTTTTGGACAAAAAGCATGTTGCAATTTTGATTACTAGGTCCCTCGGATTTAAATGTAGCCAGTGTATTTGAGACTCACAGGGCAGGTTTGTATTCATGATTGGTACACTGGACTGGTCTGATATAGTCCTTGGGTCAATCTATGGGCCAAATGCAGACACACCCTCCTTCTTTATGGAATTTCTTAACACCCTATTGCCTTTCCTGTCTACCCCACTTTTGTTAGGGGGAGACTGGAACTTGCTATTCTCACCAGATGCAGACAGGACTGGCAAGGAAAGGGCGGGTCTGTCTCCAGCACAGTGGGCTATCAGGGACCTAATAGACAAACTGGGATTATGTGATCCCTGGAGGATGTTACATCCCGATCAACAGGAATACACATATCGGTCTCCAGTCCATGGGACCTCATCCTGTATCAACTACTTTTTGCTAAGTAAGCAGCTTCTGATCAGTCTCATGGGGTGCCAGATTTCCTTGGAGGTAATTTTAGACCATTCTCTGGTGAACTGCGCTCTGCCACTGTCACCCACTCATCAAACATATACGGTCTGTAAAATAATCAGTTATTAAAAGATAAATGGGTGATAGGAAGGCTTAAGCAATGCATTGCACAATACACCAAAGATAATCTGAACTCTACGTGCCAGGTCGATATAGAATGGGGGGCTCTGAAATGTTTCTTAAGGGGTGAACTTATAAGGATCACTTCCATGAGGAAACATAAGAGGGAGAGTCAGGTAACAGAGTTATTGGGTCAAATTAGGGAACTAGAAGAAAAACATCTCACCCTCCTCCTCTAATCCACACCATCATGAGCTCATAAAGCTAAGGGCAAGATACAATGATTTGATTGGTGAAAAAGTGGAATATGCTATTCTCAAATTGAAGTCTTCCTATGTAAACCAAGGTGAGAAAGTAGGCCGACTGCTGGCACTATGTATCAAGCAACAAGAAACATCCAGACTCACCAATGCAGTTCACTCGTCTGGGGACAGATCTCTTAAGATGGACCCCAGGGGCATTGTATCAGGGTTTGAAGACTTTTATAAGAAACTTTATAGTGCTAGGCCCGACCCCCCTTCAGAAGATCAGATAGATGCATACCTGGCAGGATTGCCTCTACCTACCCTCTTGTCTGAGCAACAATTCCTACTGACCTCCCCCTTCACAGAGGAGGATATAAAGGTGGTAATACATGCCCTACCTCTAGATAAAGCCCCAGGACCAGATGGATTCTCCCCAAATTTTTACAAAGTACTAAAAGATGAACTGGCCCGATGGCTACATCATTTGTTTTGGTCCATCTTGGGAGGAGACTGTCAGGACCCCCATCTTTTTGAGGCTCTGATTGTGGTTCTGCACAAGGAGGGAAGGGACCCAGAACAAGTGTTGAACTGCAGGCTGATATTGCTACTGAATTATGACATTAAAATTCTAACCAAGCTCATGGCAGATAGGTTGGATCGAGCTATGCCCTCCCTGATCTGTGCAGAGCAGGTGGGATTTATGGTGAGCAGGTCATCTTTAGATCACCTGATGAAATTGGAGCACATTTTCTCTGCATCCCAGGACGGGGTATCCCCTGTGGTATTGGTGTCCTTGGATGCAGAGAAAGAATTTGACAGGGTTAACTGGTGCTTTATTTTTAGGACATTGCTTAGGTTTGGTCTCCCTCCCTCTTCATGCAGTGGGTCAAGGCTGTATACACTAAGCACTGTGTCAGGATGTACTGTAACAGTGTTCTCTCCTCCTCCTCCTTCCTACTATCTTCTGGTACCAGGCAGGGCTGTCCTTATCCCCTCTCTCCTCTCTCTCTTAATTAATTTATACTTGGAGCCCCTCCTGACTCAGCTCAGGATGGAACCAGGGATACAAGGAATAACAATAGGGACACAAGAATTTAAGTTATCAGCATGATGACATTCAGCTGATGACATACTTCTCCATCTCTCCAATCCTAGGGCCTCTATCAACAATGCCTTGAACCTGATTGTGGAATTTGGCCAATGCTCAAATTATGAACTCAACCTGGAGAAATCGTGTCTTCCCTCTTAATTTGGCTACTCATAAACAAGACATAGCGGACTTAGAGGTAAAATGGGAAGCCAAAAATCTAAATATTTAGGTATTTTTCTAACCAGTGAAGTGTGATTCTTGAGGGAATGCAATCTGGATGCTCTACTACAGGTAATACATCAGGATTTGGGGAGATGGAGGATGCTGCCAATATCGCTCTGGGGCAAAATAAGTCTGATCAAAATGAATATACTGCCTCGTATCTTCTACCCCTTAACATGCTGAACCTATGGCTGCTGCACACTTGGTTCTCTAAAGTACACACCTTGATATCTAACTTTATCTGGATGGGTAAGCCAGCCCACAGAGCCAACTGTAAACTAATGGCCCCCAAGAGTAAAGGGGGTCTTCGACTTCCACACTTCAGATTATATTATTGGTCAAGCCATTTGCCAAAATGTTTGAGATGGCTGGCGAGGGAGGAGGCAGCGGATTCAGATCAGTATAGGCCCATATGGCTCACAATTGAAAGGTCTTTGATGGCGGCACAAGGTCTGGCCCTCGAAGCTATCCTACACATTCCCATTAAATTTCTTCTACCAGAGTTGCTCAACATGCCGATAGGGACCTCAGTAAGAACCCACTCCCAGAAGTGTGCATTTTTGTCTTATAGACACACTCAGGACCCCAATCAGCCTATAGTAAGCTATCCCAATTTTAAGATTGGAGGTAAATGTATTAAGCTGTCATGGCTTCCGCAGATAGCAAGGGCCCTTGTAGCAGACCTGCTGCACAATGGACAGTTCCTACCCTCAGGAGATATTATTAGATGCTACAACTTAGGGGTAAATTCAGGGTTCAAAGTATTTCAACTCAGGCACACGCTGGCTAGGTCCTAGTTAGTCCAAGAAGCAGTGGAAGAGGGTAGGTTCCTGCAGCTATTCAGTCTAGCAGCTGTTAAGCCCCATGCTGTCTCAAATATTTATGTGAAGCTCCTTGAGAGGGCATACCCACAATTAGATGGTTCTTCTTTTTACTGGAATGCCCATTTTCCAGACAGTGTACTTAAGTGGCCCAAGATATGGGTGGACACCCATAGGTTCATATCCCAGGACAGGTTGAGACTGATGCAATTTTAGATTTTTAATAATATGTACTTTACTCCAGTCCGAATGGCTAAGATGGGCAAATCCCCTTCTTCGACCTGTAGACGTTGCATGTAAGAAGAAGGCTCCTTCTTCTTATTACTTATTTTCTGGGAGTGCCCAAAGGTATCCCCACTTTGGTCCCTCCTCAAGCAAAAGGCTGATCCCTTGTTGGGGGCAGCTGAATATATTGGACCTGCTGTTTGCTTAATTGGGGATTATTCCCACATATCTGTCACTGAGCAGAAATACCACCTGACCTTGACAACAATGTTGGCTAAGAAACTAATACTTCGGCATTGGTTGGACAATGAGACCATCTCCTACTCAGAATGGCTGCAGAAACTTCTAGCTAATCTTTCAGTAGAAAAGATCATTGCTAGTGTTCATAACCATTTACCAAGGTACTAAAAGATTTGGAGCAAGTTGCAGACATTATACTCTATGTAGCGGAGTGTGTATATCTCAGGTTGACACGTCATCCTTAGAATAAAATGCTGACATCATGGGGAGGGGAGGGAAAGAGGACTGTTGTACATATGTTTGTCTTTGTTGGTGTAATCATTTGTACTTTGTTTATTGATGTGTAAAATAGACCGCTTTGTGGCAGTGTGAAAAACAAATAAAACCTTTTGAATTTCAAGAATACCATGACATCATATGCTGCATGACATTGTCATCAACTGAGATGTAAGACCTGTAAGCTCATTTCCACTTCAGATTGTGTGCTTATATCACAGAACAGTCAGTTCAGGATACAGGGGAATTATACATGTACATCAAGTAATGTTGTTTATTTCATTCAATGCAAGAAATGTCCTTGCACAGGTTATGTGGGGGAGACAAAGCAACAACTCTGCACTAGAATGAATTCACATAGGCATTCTATCAATATGAAGATGACCGCCAAGCCAGTGGTGCAACACTTCTCCCAGCATGGCCACTCAATCTCAGATATGTCTGTGATGGTCTTAAAAGGACATTTCAACAGTACACAACAGAGACGGGCTTCTGAAATTAGACTTATGTTACATCTCAATATGGTGGAGGCTGGAATGAACATCGATGTGGAGTATATTACACATTATTTCACTTAAACTTACACAGACCTTTACTTCAAGGGATGGACATAAATACTTTAGTTCTTCAGTGAGCCTTTGCTTTTTTTTTTAGTTTTATACTTACAGGGTCCAATGTATCTGGTTATCTACATGTTGGCTTCTCACCTTAGCACTGTGTGTGTGTGTGTGTGTGTGTGTGTGTGTGCATGTATGTGTGGGTGTGTGCCATGGGGCAATTTTTATGTGGATGTTGGGATGTCTTTTGTGGGTATAGTGGGTGTGGTTATTGTGATATTTTGTTTTGTTAATATAGCTTTTATTGACAGTTTTTTTCATAGGTGAAGGTGTCGGCAGTCACAAGTTCATCTTAATACACACAATTAGATATGTACAGAGCAGGAGATCAGAAAACCAGAGCCATACAGAGTTCAACAGGGTCAGTTTCTCATTAGCTTAGGCTTGAGGTAAATCCAAATGTGGCTTAGCAAATTTTATTCTTATTTTCAAAGTACCTCTCCTTCCCCCTGGTCCATCCAGACCAATTGATTTTCCCCCCCAGCTCCCCCCCTCACAGCACCCGAGCCCGCTCAGGCTTATATGATTCTTTAAGCTAGGGCATGAAGCTAGGGTCCCTTGCCATAATGTAAAGGATCCATGTCATCCACTTCAGAGTGCATAGTTCATAGCAATCATTCAATTGATAAGAAATGTTCTCGGCCCTGTAGATATGAGTCACTGTTTCTCTCAATTCAGGAACTGTAGGGGCCTGGGGTGAGAGCCAGTGTCTGGTCAGGGCTTTCTTCACTGCCAGGAGGGCTATCCCCAGAAGGTAGCTTGTATGGTAGTCCCTAAACTCTTGGGGGATGACTTGCAGTAAGAAAAGCTCTTCGGACAGGGTGATTGGGGTTCCTAGCATGTCAGTTAGTTCCAGCTGCAGGGAGGACAAAAAGGGCTGTAGGATAGGGCAGGACCAAAACACATGGGTATGCTGTGCCGGCATTGTCCCACATTGGTGCCAGCATTCCGCTGATTTTATAGTTGAGTAGTGGACTGTTATTGCTGGGGTTTGGAAGTGTCTGATCATTAGTTGCCAGGAAAAAAGTCTCCAGGCATGGGAGTATAGATGATAGGAGACAACCCTTGTGCAACTGCTGTGCGGAAATATCGAGGCCTAGTTCCATGTTCCATTTCTCAAGCATCCCCATCATGTTTGCTCCAATGGTGTCATTAAGGGCCTTGTAAAGGGTAGAAATAGTGTGGGGGCATCTCAGTAACCATAATGGTGGCTTGGAGTAAAGTGATTAGCGGGGATGTGTCCCCAGCCTTTTGCAACTCAGGAGGGAGGGAGTAGAAGAAATGTCTCAGTTGTATGAACCTATGAAAATCCACCTGCCTCAGGCCATGGGACTGCCTCAGCTCTTGGAAGGATTTGAACTCATTCCCATTTAATAATTGAGGAAGGGAGGAGAGATGCAGTTAGTCCCAATGTTCAAATGTATGGTCTAACTGAGCTGGTAGAAAATTCTCCATTGAGGCAAGCAGACATAGGTAGATCAAGTAGGGGGATAAAGCCAGCTGTCTGTGGATCTCACTCCAGGTTTTGAGTTGGTGTGTAATCCATGGACCTGGGTTCAACTGGGGAGGAGCAGGCGGAGGCTGGCATAGGGTTGCTCATACCAGGTCTTTAAATGGGAGTAGGCCTTCCTCAATCTCCCTCCATATAGCAGGACTACATTGCATAAAGCAGATAGCAATAAAGGAGAGATGAGAAGCCCAGTTGTATAGTTTTAAGTTTGGTAGAGCCAGCCCCCCTGCCTGTCTTGGGAGACAGAGGACTGAGAATCATATTCTTGGATGCCTGTTGCCCATATAAACTTCAGTATTGCTGTGTTCCAAGCTTGGAATGTTTTAGCTGAGATGTGTATTGGTACGTTTTGAAAGAGGTATAGGGCCCTGGGGAGGGTCATCATCCAGACAACTTCCACTCTTTGGAGTAGTTTAAGCGGGAGGATGCTCCACCTAGCTAGGTCTGCTTGAAGCTGGGTGTAAAAGGGGTCATAGTTGTTTCATGCCACCCAGACAGCCCTGCGGGAGAGGTATATGCCCAGATATTTCATTCTGTCAAGATCCCTGTGCGATGGGACCTCCTAAATGTTAGTGGTGGGTCATAATGGAATGTTAATGCATCTGTTTTAGAGGTATTTCATTTATACCCCGAGATTAACCCAAACTATTCCAAAATTTTGAAAATAGTTGGAACGGACTGTGTGGGGTTGGCAAGGAACAGCAAGACATCATCCGCATATAAAGCAATGCTGTGGTAATCCCTGATCTGGATTCTGGTTATTTGAGAGGAATGCCTGATAGCTTGGGCCAGGGGCTAGATAAAGATGGCAAAGAGTCCTGGGGACACGGGGCAGCCCTGGCGGGTACCCTTGTGCAGGGGAAAGTAGTCAGAATGGTGACCAGAGACCTTTACACCAGCCTTAGGGGAGGAGTATAGGGCCTTAAACATAGAAATAAAGAAGGTGGGGATTCCCATCTTGGTCATAGTGGCAAACAGAAAGGGTCAGGAGTCTCTATCTAATGCCTTCTCAGCATCCAGGCTGAGAAGGACTGAGGGGGTTCTATGGGATTGCATCTCTTGTACCAGGTGTATGGCCCTTCTGGTGTTGTCTGTAGTGGATCTATAGCTCACGAAGCCTGTTTGATCCAGTCCAATCAGGTGGGGGAGGGCTGTGTCTAGGCACTTGGCCATAATGGACATAAGGATTTTATAGTCTACGTTTAGTACTGAGATGGGGTGGTAGGAAGTATATAGTTGGGGATCTTTATCAGGTTTAGGGATGACAGAAACTGTGGCATACGATCAGCTGGGAGGTGGGTCACCTAAGTCCTGCAATACTTCATTATAGCCCTGAATCATAAGTGGGCTAACCAGGGACTCTACACGCTTATAAATATTGTGGTGATATTGAGGTAGCCTTTTATTCAGGCACATGACATAATGGTGCTACAGTGGCTAGGACTCTAAGTTCTCAGAGATAGTATAAAGAATATTTATTTCCTTCTACTAGTTGTCCGTGGTTGGATTACATACTGTCACATTTTTAAATTATGTACATATTAGGATGCATATCACATTTACTTGGGGGTTCGTGAAAGGTTTAATTCCTTTGGGTAAACATTGCAAAGATTCGTGTGAATGATGATGTATTAGGACTCTTGTACATATATCTCATTCTAACTAGTTATCTTTCCCCAGGAAGGAGGGCTGGGGATTTAATTCCTATGAGTTTTTATTCAAATTCATTAGACTGATTCTGTACATGTTCGTTATACACTGAGACTGTATTGAAATCTGTACATATCAGGCTCATGGTCTCAATTTCTTAGGGGTCCTTGACAAGTAGTTTTGTTTTTTTATTTGGCACTTACACTTACAATTGATATTATCACATATTAAATCATGTTACAACACTGAAGGCCTTAAAGTTCATGGAATATATTACCTGGCTGAGAGTATAGTTGGGGAAATGTGTCAAGCTAAGTTATATATATATATATATATATAATATATGGATTTGGAAAATAATACTATTGAAATCGATGCAAAAAATTCCTGGTAATCTATCTCACAGGACTCAATAATACCACACTTCGCTCTCAATAATACTATCATTCCAACGAACGATAGTATTATCACTGAAACATCACAGCCCAAGTGCACCCTTCAACCTCGCGCCCACCATGAGCCACTTAAGCAGCTAACAACTGTAACAGTTTAAAAAAGGTCATTCGCGGGAAAGTAACGCTCGCTTAACTGTCTCACAAAAAATCTCAATCTACATCGCAAACATGGCACTATCAAAGGTACAAACTATAACAGAAAGCAGACTTCAATTCATCTGTGAACAAGAAAATCAAAATACTTTAAAAAAAACAGCCTTCGATTTAAAACTCCTCAACACTACCTAATGAGCATAGGTGAGTCACGCTGTATCGAAAATATTAAAACAGAGCAATTGGACACCTACCTAGCGGACTTCATATTTCAACTAAAAAAGCAGGATGGTACAGAATACGAACCCAGCACAATCAGAGGAATTCTCGGCAGCATAGACCGCTATTTAATTAAAAAAAACTACCCAGACTCTCTATTCCAAACTGCAAGTGTCACTTTCAAACAGACCCACAACATACTGATAGCTAAGCAAAAGTACCTCAAAAAACTGGGCATGGGTAATCGACCTAAGCAAGCGCAGCCACTAACCGAAACTGAAATAAATCAACTGTACACCACAGGCACCCTCGGTTTCAACACACCCACTGCTCTATTACATCTATTATTTTTCAACATAGGACTCCACTTTGCATTCGATAATGTTTAACAGTACCAACTGCGCTGAAGTGACATTGTGGCAGGTATAGACACGGAAGGCAAAGAATATTTATAATATCATGAGCGAGCCACAAAACAAGAACAGGAGTAAATATCCGCAATGTCAGACCAGTGGCTCCTAGACTCTACCAAAACACACAGTATCCAGAAAGAGACGCTGTAGCTGCCTACCACATATATGCTTCCAAGAGGCCCCATCCATGAACAAACCAGAAGCCCTTTACCTTGCTCCAAATTTGAAGCTCAAACCCTCAAGCCACTGGTACAGAGCAATGACTATAGGAGAGAACAAGATGCAGGTATAATGAAGCTTCTTCAACAAACAGCAGGTCTTCCCCACAAAAAGAATTACAAACCATTCCACAAGGAAAACAGCAATACAGATGCTGATAGATTCGAACATACCACCCACTGATGTTGCTCAGCTGTCTGGACATAAAAACATTCGAGTATTAATAATTACTCTACCTTGTCTGAATCAAAACAAAAGAAAATGTGCTCAATCCTATCATTCGAGCAGCCTTCCACCTCCCGATCCCCGCCACAAGCTGCATCTCCAAAATCCACTACTGATGCACACACTGTCGCACAGGAAATGACAGCAGCTCAGACCCTCACCAATAAAAGTGCTCAATTTTCGTGGACGTCCGGCAATATTTTTGGCTCCCACTCCTACTTTTTCGGAAACGTAGCCATCAACATACAAAAGTCTCCGAAACAGAAAAAAAGAAGATATGTAATGTACTCAGACTCAGAGTCTGAGTAACAACACCGCAATTAATCGTTTTTTTTGCCGCAATCATTGGCTATTTTAAAAAAGTAGCACCTCAGTCCATCGTTTTTTCTTTGCCGCAATCATTGGCTATAAAAAAAAAAGCATGCATTTTAAAGTTTTACAAGGAACTTTTTACGAAGTTGACAAATTCTTGGCAAATTCTTCAATCAACTTCAGATTCAGCTTTCAAGCCATAAGAGGTAAGAACTTCCTTAATCCATATATTACAAAAATAACAGATGGGTTAGTGTATACATTGGTTAATTATTTCGATGCTGGGACATAGAAACCCCTCTCGAGCTTCGCCTCGAGGTTATCTATGTCCCCAGAAACCTCGATGAAATTACAGCCTTGTAATACACACTAACCCATCAATTATTCTATTTATATATATATATAAATAATTTCTGTTTATTTTAATTTTGGGGCTTGTTTTTAACTTGCAGTTAGACCTCATTTTAGCATGTATTTATAATTCACAGGTTTGCCTTTCATTGGCTGTGTTCTTTAAAATACAAAGGCACTTAACAATTAAAGTTGTAAGCTCCCCATCTTACACTTATTTAGGGAGAATAGTATCCTAATGTTTTGTTATCAGTAGACTGTTTTCTTGAAACACACTGAGACATTTTAAAATTTATGTGAGGAGAATGTTCTGCTTGTTGTTATTTTCTGATAACCTTTGACCTTCAGAGGCTTCTCAGCTAAAAGCATACCAGTGTTAATTAGCTTCTTTGATCTAATCTTCTGTTCATTTTTTGAATGAGTATGTTAAACAAAAGAGAATTATTTCTGTTTTAGGCATTATCTGGGTGTTAATAGTATGGGATTTTCTAAATAAGTGCCCTGAAGCTTCTAAAGAAAGATTTTGTTGGTCCAAAAACTAGAGCACTTTGTTCTTTTGTTGTAACATCTATGCTGGTCCATTAAAAGGTATCAAATCATTTGCTTCTGGATCTGTTATGATTAAGAGGGGATTCCACAGAATTTATGCATTTTAAAATATCCAAGTATGACTCTATTTGGCTGCAGAATTTGCTGTTGTAGATGGAGGCCTTGACTGATATATAGGTTCAATAGGAGCCAGTAAGTCATTAATGAGGTACAGTATATGGCTTCTTTCTGTGTAATGCCATTAGAACAAAACAGATGATTTAATTCAACAATTAAAGACATTTAAGTAATAGTAATTGATATCTCTGAGTTATGTCTGTTGGACACACTTTCTGTTGATTACATGAAGTATAATCCTGTACTGTATCAGATATAATAAGAATCAGCATAGATATATTCTTGTTGATCCCTTTATCTCTGCATCACTGTGACAATTATTAAATAAACCAAATCAAAAATAAACTATTTCAAATTGTGGTTCTGAAACAAATATATATTAATATATAGTATATTTCTTTAGAAAAGAGTCTAACTGAAATTTTATTCTTTTACACTTTATACAGTGTATAATGAAAATTATTTTACATTTACTTACCTTTTCTTTCTTGCTACCTTGTTCTGTATGATTTTATTTATATGTATGTTATTGTACTTTTAATGTGTAACTGATATTGTCTGTAATCTAGGACCCCATTGTAAATTAGCTATGGTTAAACTGGGTTATCCTGTTTCTGATGTCAGAAGTAAAAGTTTTTACCACTACTACTTTACTACTAATTATTTTACCATCATTCCCTGAGGAAGCGGTGTCCAGACATGAAACAGATTAGACAGGTGCTAAGGTGGCTTACAAATTACACAGTAAAACAATTAATCATGAAAAAAGAAGTAGAGCCTTCAATGTTTTCTTTCTTGTTCACAACCAGTAACTCAAATATACCCACACAGCCCTTCAGTGAATAAGTCAGATATTTTGATGGGAGAAATTTAAGTAATACATCCTGTTCCATGTGCGTTGTGGCTGCTGGTTTAAAACCCATGTATTTGGATGCATGCTCTTACCACATGATTCTCTGTACCCTGGGGTAGGCACCTATTTATCCCTTGAGGTATCTTCAATACAGAAGAGAATGGAACTCATTGTGTCCAGTACTACCAGTCAGTAATATGTCCAATCCTTGTCCATACCTGCACTCAAAAGAGTCTAAGTGTTGGGCAGCCCCTGAGATAATGCACATTGGTCCCCTAGCGTGGTTAGACTGGCTGCATATTGAAGAGGAACCTGCATAAAAACTGTTGACTGTGTTTGGGGGCATATATAATAAATGGCTAAACTTATACTGGGTCTCCTTTTACACAGTGCAAATAGGAAACCCATAGATTTTCTCATATAATCCCCCATGAACTGTAACTTCTGAGGCTGGTATTTGGAGATCTCTCTCCCACAAATGTCTAGCTTTTGACATTTGCTCTGGCATAGCCTCCCTTAGGGTGATGAATGCTCTAGCCATCAGACCACTTGGATTATTTTTCAGTCTCATAATAACCACTTTTATGGAGCATTTCTTGTTGGCAAAACAAGAAGAACTTTGAAAATAAGGGCTGGATAGGATATGAGAGGAGTCTTGCAACAGTCAACGTAAAATGATCCATCAAAGCACGTCACTGAACTTGAGAACAAAAATCATCATGCTTTTGTGTTTTACAGGATTCAAAAAGTGTCTCTAACGCCTATTAAAGAGAGGAGGGCTTTTTTAAAAATGCAAATGAAGACAGTCCTATTGGATTTATAAATTTGGATCCAGATAAAAAGTAGGTCTAAATATATATTTTGACAAAGTGCCTTTCCTGTAAGAATCTGCAGTTCATTAAGATATTGTAGTCAGTTAGGGATTGATGGTCCTGCCTTGCTACTATTATTACTTTGGATGCAATTGGCAGTATTGCCTTTCTTATATCAGAAAAATGATAATATGTGAAACATTTTTCTAATAACATGTAGTATCTGATTTCACAATTTTCTCTTAAACACAGTGCAGCTTAGTTTTTTATTTAATAGCCAACACTACTATTTTTTCTGTATGGCATAAATATGTTTATTTTGTAACAAGTTCTGTATTATATATATTTATATTTTATTTTTTACTCTTTTTTCCTAACATCTGCACATGAATCAAAGACTTGTGTTGAAAACGTAAAAGAAATGTTATCTGTTTTCTACTAGTTTAGTGTCCATATTACTTGTTTATCTTCTCCAAATGGTACACTGAAGAGGAAACTGGAAGAAGACATCAAGGCTGCCCAGTAGTGGTTCACCCAGTCAGGGTTTGTGATGAGCATCAACAAACACAATACATGAGGTTTGGTTCAAAATCAAGCAATACTTCTGTGAACATGGAGGAGCTGCTTGTTAAGGATTTAATTGGACAACAACCTGGATAATGTTAACAAATACAAGGGAGGTCTTTGACAGTCATTTAACATCTTCAGAATATATTTCAGACTTCAGCAATGGTGAATAAAAGAACTGGGACTCAAGAAGAAATTCTTGCTGGCTGACAAAGGAAGCCAAACGTAAGATAGTGACAACACTGATTTAACCTATTCTAGACTATAGAGTATGGAAGTTGTGCTTGCATAACCACTAGAAAGAAGAATTTGATTAAGCTGACAATAGCACAGAAAACACGCATTTGTCAATGCCGAATGTTTGCTTGCTGGCATTGGCATTGGGTTGCAGAAGTTACAGAGCTGCATAATAGGAATGGCAGTGAAGTATTGAACTGAAGCCAACCCCACCAGCATCCTACAGAGAGTGACAGGCATTGGGGTGTGCCTTTGGGTCATCAGACATAACGGCCATGCCATTTCACCACACCCTACCCTGCAGACACTAACAAGTGTCACGGTGTGCCTTGGGGTCTTTGGTTCTTTACGCGCAATCTCCCATTCCATCAGGAAATATGGTGAGATGGGTGCGTATAGGAGAATGGGGTGAACTTTGGGACTGAAGAGTCCAAGGCATACCTCGATGCCTCTCACTGGCTGCAGGGTGTGGAATGGTAGGAGCATTACAGGCAAGAATCCCAAGTCACACCCCTGATGCCTGTCATTCTCTACAGGGTGGGGTGTTATGGTTGGAAACCCTAATAGCTCAGGCATTCATTGGTATTTTCACTCCAAATTTTTAGCATGTTTTTTTTGAGACCCCCACCTCATGAACAGTCGCAATATCAGCTTGTTAGCCGAAAGCTGCTTATGCACAGCGACTACGGCATTTAGCCCCACAGGTGCAAAAACACATTCCAAAAAGGATGTGAAAAATGACAGCTGTACTGTTCATGGGGAGGTGGAAAAAATGGCAATGTTGCAAATCTGCAGTAAAAATATTAAAAAAACTGGTGAAGTCATGAGCGTGTGTAGAAACTGTGCAACGCACATCCGTAATGTAATTAGTGTGGGGATTTTTTACAGCAGATTGTCAATTCAGGCATTTTGGGACATCCGATCATGAACAGTGTCACTGTGATTTTCTTTATCGGTCCCGAACAATGATTTCCCACAGCGACCACGCATCTCTGCGCTGAAAGTGTGAAAACACATTTCGGCCATGTTGTGAAAATGACAGCTGTACGGTCATAAGGAAGTGTGGAAAATGCACCTGGTGAAAATCTGACTGAAAATATTACAAAGTCATGAACTTACGAGGGTGCATGGAAACTGCGCATGCTGACTCATAACACAGTCATTTTATGGACTTTTGTCACCAAATTTTCAACATAGCCATTTTAAGACCTCTGCTCCTGAACAGTATAACTGTGATTTTCTTAATCTGTCCCAAACATTGCTTTCGCCCACCGACAGCACCATTGTGCGCTACATGTGTGGAAACACATTTTGGGTGACGTGAAAAATGGCAGCTGTACTGTTCATAAGGAAGTGTAATAAAATAGCAATGTGGAAAATCTGGAGTGAAAATATAGAAAATTCGCAAACTTATAAGCGTGCGTAGGAGCTGAGCAACGCACGCTCGTAAAACAGTCATTGTTAGGAATTTTTTCACCAAATTTTCAACATAGCCATTTTAAGATCTCTGCTCATGAACAGTGTAACTGTGATTTTCTTACTCTGTCTCAAACATTGCTTTTGCACACCGACTGCACCATTGTGCGCTACATGTGTGGAAACACATTTTGGGTGACATGTGAAAAATGGCAGCTGTACTGTTCATAAGGAAGTGTAATAAAATGGCAATGTGGAAAATCTGGAGTGAAAATATAGAAAATTTAAACTTACAAGCGCAACGAGGAACTGTGTAACGACGTCGTAAACAGTAATTTTAGAATTTATTCACTAAATTTTCAACATAGCCATTTTAAGACCTCCTGCTCATGAACAGTGTCACTGTGATTTTCTTTAATGTGTCCCATACATTGATTTCATTATTACCGACTGGCGCCATTGTGTGCTGCTATGGGCGAAACATGTTTTGGACAAGAAGTGAAAAATGACAGCTGTACTGTTCATAAGGAAGTATAATAAAATGGCAATGTTGAAATCTGGGGTGAAAATACTGAAAATTCACAAACTTACGAGCGTGCATAGGAACTGCGCAACACACGCTCGTAAAACAGTCATTTTTAGGAATTTTTTCACCAAAATTTCAACATAGGCTTTTTCAGAGCCCACCTTATGAACAGTGGCAGTGTTGTTTCATTACTCAGTCCTAAAAGGTGATATCGCGCAGTGACTGTGAAATCACCCTTCAGGCCCGAATAACACCATGACAGTGCAATAATTCATGAGGAGGGATCCCAAAAACCCCATGTTGAAAATTTGAGCCCAAAATTCCCAAAAATGCCTGAGATATGCAAAAAAGTTGAAAAAATCCTATCTATCCCATTATACAGCTTACCGGCATTTCCTCAGTTCACGGTCGGCTTTGAAGAGTGCAGAGCGTGTTCCCGGTCCACCGAAGATTGTTGCGCGAGTCGGAGAGTAGGATAGGGTAGGGGTGTCTTGAAGGCAGGGTCTCGCAGTGGGTGGGCATGGGTGGGGCAGACAAGCGAGGACCGCTTTTGGTTTTCAGTTTTTTTTTTTTTAATGAGACGACGCTGGACGCTTGCATGCTTGGGGTGGGCTCCCCAGCATGGCAGAAGGATGGCTGGTTGGGGCATGGAGCCAATGGGGATTAGGCAACCCATCGGCCATAGCATCTTTGCCTTGCTGGGGTGGGCTCCCAGCGTGGCACCCTGTACTGGGAGACAGTGGAGCCAACGGGGGATTGGTCACCTCGTCAGCTATACGAGTGTAGCCACTCTGTGGTGGGAACCCAGCGTGACACATGGAACTGTGTTTCGGGGGGGTGCAGCACAGCCGACGGGGGATTGGGCACCCCCGTCAACTATACAGTGTGTGTGTGTGTGTGTGTGTGTGGGCGGCAGCACGCAGCATATGTGTGTGTGTGTGTGTGTGTGTGCGTAGGGGGAGTGCGCATGAGCAGGCGATATCTTATCACTGCTCACTGAAGCGTAGCTCTCCCTTTCAACTGTACTCCACTGCATTTTGGAGCTGTCATAGACAGCTCCAGCAGGCACTGGAGAACTGCGGCCGCGCCTGCAAACACACTGACTGAATTGGAAGAGGGCTGACACACCTCTGAAAACTCCGATGATGGCACTATGTTTCTTGCACATGCATACAAGCAAACATAAAAATGGCTAATTTTTGTAACAAACTGTAAGCTTGGTACACACCATTGTGATTAATATGGACATCTACAGTGGTCTCGATTGGGGAGTTAGAAAAAAGTGTAAGTAGATATCAATAGTTAACAAGGTTTTAAAAGTCTGATTGTAAACACCCTTAACATTGAAACCTACCTCTAGACCAGAATGTAGTTTGGAATTATGAAATGAGAAATATTTAGGCCAGGGGGCAGAAACTTACCAAAATGCTGAAATAATTTGAAGAGGTGAGTGTTTTTGCGCCACCATGACCTGTAATAAGTTAAGCGTTGAAACCAGAAACAAACCAGCTCTGTACTTGTTCCAAAAGACTATTCCAAATTTGTTAATGTTTCTTGTAACTGTTTTTTAATTTAAGTGTTTGCAAGTTGGATAAATGTGTGTGATGATGATGGCATAACTGTAAGAGTATAAAAAGCTATACACTTGAAAATAGGCTATGGCCTGAGTATGTACTGTATTTTCTGTACAAACATAACATTTTATTTCATACAGTACATCCATACATACATTTTTTTAATTGTAAACTAACAGCACTGTAATATTATGAGAAATTGCAGTAGTAAGTGAATGTAGCCACAGCCCTATTTTTATGTGTGTGTGTCTAGACTGACAAAATGAAAGAGACACAAGCAAGAACACTAAGGACCTGATTTTCAAAGGTACTGTAGACCAGCACAAAGTGCACCAAAGACCATCCTGCATCAACGCAGCTTGTGCCAAATTCTTGTACATCGGACCACGTGCGCAAAATGCAAGATGCAGGACATACAACGCAAGGTGTGCTGAAAAGATGGCACATGTGGTGACAGTGTCGTAAGCTGCTCTGCAAACCAAGGTGCAACAATGGTTGAGGAGAGACAGACGCAAGGAAAGTGACTGTTGCAAGGAGAGGGAGTAAAACACAAGAGAAAGAGAAACTTCACAGAGCAGAAGACAGATATCTTGGTAGAGGAGGTTGAGGGACAGGTGGGTAGTGTATGCATGAATGGTATGCACGCAGATGCAAATGAACAATGTACACCACAATTGGACAGCACATGGTGATGTTCCCCAACAGTGCTGACCATTGTACTAAACGAGTGCTGAATCCATCCTTCCATAGGTTTACTTTCTACTGTCCAGAGGTGGGGACAGGGAGCTCAGCACCCAGAGACAGCAGGCATGGGAGGAGGTTGCAACAAAGGTGAATGCAATCACACAGTGCAAGTGCACTGTATGTGACTTGCAGAAGTAGTACCATAACCTCAGATGAAGGTGTAAAGAGAATGTGGCACACAACCATCACTGCACTGCCAGCAAAGGTGGAGGACCTAGCGAGCAGCAACCGTTGACCACTGCAGAGGAACATTTGGCAACACACCTGAGTGAACACACAGTAATGGCTGTCAGGGAGCTCAATCTGTTTCAACAGGAATGTGCAGGTGGCAAGTGCAGTGGAGGAACATGCACCATGGTAATGGAGGGAACAGTTACAGGACCTCATTTGCCCCAATGTAGGGGACATGCCAGATCTTGCCCATGATGGTTCACCCCCTCCCATGATACATATGTGGATATGAAACCGAGCAGTGGGGATGTACAGTACATCACTGGCACTTTACATGGACACAGGGGATGGCACATGACATGATATAATGTACATTATGCTCCCTGCCTAGGATGGCTGGGTGGAATAGTAACGCTTCTAGGGGATGAGTGAGAGGATCAGTCTGTGACCCAGACCACCGAGTCCATGGCACTGATGTCAAAAGCAGAGCAGAGCACTGTGGGGCATGTACATAACAGATTACAGGATCTTACACTGTAGCACTAAAGTGTGCCTGACAACAGTGTGCCTGGTTAGGTTATACCACTGCACACCAGCTGGGATGGCATGTGATGCATGCAACATGCACCGAACCCTGTTTGCGCCCCACAGGCTGGGTAGCACAGCCAATGCAGCTGGGTACCATGCACAGTGACACACACTACTGCCACCTATCCAATGGAAAATGAATAGCTGCCAGTGTGGATGGTGAGCAGACAGGGCTTAGCAAGGTGCACAGATGTGTGTAACACAATGTGCATGTGTACCATGCACACAGCTTGGTTGCAGCCACGGAAGGTAGTGTGGTGGTCTCTACATGAGGATGTGAGTGTTATGCCATGGCACATCTCACCTTGTTTTGTAGAACACTGCAAGCCACCTGAGCTGGAGAGACAGCACAAAGTGAAGTGCCACTGAAGGTCCATGGATGCCAGTACAGAGCACACAGTGGGTGGTTAATGCATGTGGACACACACACTAGGTGGAACTGCACAGCATGCAGCATATGATGCAACATTCTGCCCACATATGGTAACTGCACAAAGGGGCACTGTACAATGCACTGACTGATTAGAGCAGACACAGACAGATATGTCTATGCAGCATAGACACCAACCATGTGATTGTTATCTGTATCACTATAGGTACCTGTGGTGGTGAGGACACTGACATGACACCTGAAAGAACAACAGTCACACAGGCCAACACCAGCATTTGGTAGTAGAGGACACCAGCACTGGTGGCCCATAGGAGGCAGAAGGCATACATGATGTCACAGAGGTGGGCATGGATGACATGGGATACAGTACCCCTACACACAGCCAGCAGCAAAGCACAGATTGCAGATCCACCAATGACCCAACACATTCAAACATGGGCCACACACATTTGGTGTCGAGGTTTCAGGACATGAGTACAGTGGACAGGCCGACACCGGAGCCACCCCAAGAAGCCAGGTGGAGACATCACTGTTCCTGCCTGAATGCCCATATGTGTCACCCAGATGAGAAGAGGATCTCAGCAGATACTTCACTTATGTCACAGACACCCAGGAGACCATACCTCAAGAGGTGGTGGCCATACGCATGGTGATAGAGGGGCTCAACACCACCACAGCTACACAACACTGCTGTGTAGAGTCTGCCATACTGTGTCTGCATGATCCCAAGGAGACATGCCAATGTATCACCACAGCATAGCATGGGTGAAACCACCACAATACTGCATATGATACATGGGTCAACACAGAGGATGACAGATGCCATGGAACGTCTGGCGGGGGTGTTACAGCGTGGCATACAGATACAAAACACATGGACCAGCATGATCACCACAATGGCCAAGGCTCTGCAGTCCCTATTCCAGGCCATGTGGCACAATGTGGGCCACATGAACTCTGTGTGCAACATATTTGGGCCACAGGTATATGGTGGTGATGGGTCATGCACCTTGGGGAGTGCAACAGACACTGGAAGGCAGTGAACAGTGAGCACCAATATATAGTGGCCCATACAGTGGCCAGGGACACATTCTACCTGTAGGACACTCTCAATGGGCACCTGCATGGGACAGGCTATGGGACCACCAGGACAACACCAGCTGAGGGAGGATAAGCCTGTCATGCACTGCATGGTGGACCTACCCGTAGCATGCAGTTGAAAGATACGCACAGGCATCAGGTTACAGAGTTGCAGGCAGCAGACTGGGGAAACCATCCCATTGCTGACCACCATTCGCCAGACAGTGTGCCACCAGACATTGGGCCCATCATGGACACTGGCAACACAGAGGACACTGCAACAACAACAGCAGCATGTGATCCCATCGACAGGACCACAGGGACACAGTCGTTGTAGCATTACATATGTGCTAGTGACCTGCCATAGAGGAACACTAGGACACAAACATGATGGAACTTTCACAGAGTGGATATACAGGTCAAAAGGACAAACAGAATGTGGAGAGCACACAGGTCATATGCGCTGAAGCTGGACAAGAGGAAAAGCACACAGCACAGCAACAACACCACCGGCACTGATGAATGAAAAAGTGGCACTGATGGGACACAAGGCCCAATTGTAACCCAGTCCCCTTAAGTGCAGGGTGTAACATTGCAGGACCTGGACACACAGGGGGGCACTGAGCATAAGAAACCTCCCAGCAAGGAGGTGGTGTTCCTGCAGGCCATTCAGTAACAAGAGACTACTACAGCGATCCAATGCAGTCAACACAAATGAAAGGTCGACATGATTGGAGATACAGACACTAAAGATGGTCATGCATCACAGGACAATCACCACACTCTACCCCTAGGGCCAAGTGGACCACCCACCAGGACACAGGGCTGTGGATCAAGGAACAGTGATGTCTGTGAGGGATCAGCAATGGGTACAGAGGCCCACAGCCTGCCATCCAGTCCAAGATAGTCCTAGAGGGTCAGAGTCAAGAAATCACAGACAACAATGGGGTATAGCGGTAATGTCAACACACAGAAGGGCACACCAGTAACCAGTGTTGCACAGGGGATGGTTGGGCACACAGGACGGGGGATGAAAACCACCAAAAATATACTGCCTGTATAGTGCCCACACTGCCTGGCATGTGACGGTCAAGATGAGCCTACGTGGCTAAGGACACATGAAAGACAACATACCATATATGCACAGCAATGGCCGACCTACATATACAGCACCAGGGCAGATACTGCAGCATCCATCAGCATGATACACCACCCATACCTGCAACTGGTGCCACTGGAACATGAAAACATCATAATGTAGGCAGTGCCACTATGACCTAGGCAGGACCAAACTGTGGGGTTCCACCTTGACGACTGATGTTTTGGTTCACTCAAAGTGGCAAAGACCTGTGGAACTAAGAGAACCCTGTTAGGATGCAGCCATGTCTGTGTATGGCACCACAATGTACACCCCAATGGGTTCCCCATCATCAGTTCACAGGGGACAGCGGGAGAACAGAAGACTGTGTGGCCTTGCATGGCATTGACCACATGCCTGTGTGACACAAAGCGACTAATAGTGGATGACCCAGTTAACAGGTATTGGTGGACTGTGGCCTATGGGCAATGTAGGGCACAAACGCTTCACTACCCTGTCACTGTGCTACTCAGTAACACTGTAACATACATAATGATATATTGGGGGCCATATAAAATCCATATATAACCCATGATAGATAACGGTATGTCTGTAAAGGGGAATAGTCTACAGTTAACCAGTACACCTACCCATCTATCAGGCTAACACTTCCAATAGTATAATAATGACATTGCACAACAGTCCACCCCTCTCGTATAGTAAACATCTCATACTGTGTGGTACCAATATGGACAGTGCAACCTGTATTAGGCACCCATATCACATTCGACAATGTCCGTTGTATACTCATGGATCTGTGCTGTACTGGGGAATGGACTAACTACATGTGTGACCATACTGCTGGTGAATGCCATAGGGAGCACTGTATCTGCAGGACCCCGCATATTATACATGAGAGACACACTGCGCATACAACCTAATGGATGGTAGAGACAGTTGTACCATCAGTTACTGACATGCCCAGTAAACAACATAGGGATGGCCTTACCATAGTATAGGTACACACTAATTGCAATGCAAAATATAGAAAGTTCTGTAAGGCAGCTGCTGCAACACAAGTGGGTGGGCTGGCACTGCATGAAGGGTAGCAACCCCAAAATATGAAGAGATCCATGCACATGGCACTCAAAGGCAAGAAAAGCAGTTTCAGTCAGCAGCTCACAGCAAAATGCATTTATTTGACCTGGGCTCTCAACAAAGACCCTAGCACTTTGGTAAAAGCCTTCATTAGGGGGTGTGGCTACAGGGGTTACAGTACATTTCAAGCAGCCATACTTAATTACAGTCACCTGAAGGTAATAATTATTCACGATCAAGTAAAATATATATGGCACAAAAAACAAAAGTACAAGCAAAAGACAATTGTAAAGTGATAACATCACAACAAAAATACAATTATACCAAAAAATTGTAGCTGCCACAATATGGACCTAATAACAAGGTTAAGCATTTTGGAAGTGGAAGACTAGGTTTACTGGCAAAGGCACCTAGCTCCACCTGAGCTCTTTTCTTCTAGGTTTGCTTGTAAGGACAGAGCAAGGAACAACATTATCAGAGCAAGGAAAAAGATTCAGGCTTCTTTTGGCTAGGCAGATTTACTGTGTGTTACTATCTTTATTTGTGCTCACAGATTTTGTTACAGTTTTTTGCTTACATTTTACTGCTTTATTGTTCTCTGATTCAAATTGCTGTTGCAGGGTATACTTTCTGCTGCATTATTACAGGGTGCGCCTACAGTTTTATTACTGTTTTTTGCTTACAGATTATTGCTGTAATCTTCTCTGATTCAAATTGTTTTCTGCAAGGTATATCTTCTGTTACTGCTTTATTTTTCTCTGTAGCAAAGTGTTTTTTGCAGGGTATATCTTCTGTGAAATTGTTACAGGTGGTGCTTACAGGTTTTACAGTTTTCTCTATCATTAGGCTAAGCTTTCAGGGATACTGCATTTGTTGTTGGTTGATTGTTTCTGCTCTTATCTCCTTGTTTCTTTTATCAGTGGTTCTTCTTTTTCAGCAGGGGAAGGGCGAACCACCCACCCTCATCCCCAAACACCCCATGCTACACTTCTTTTATAGAGTAGCACAGTCATGACATTTCCTGTGCAAAGCAGGAAGGGGAGGATCAGAGGGGTATCCACACAGTGACGTCACTTACAGGGGCACAATTAATTTAACTTGTTATAAAAAGTTATACAAAAACAAACAAAAAAAATACATAAAAAAAATCTTTTGCTTTCATTTTCCTTCTAAATACTCGGACCAGGTTATAAACTTGGCAACTCAACTGGAATGGATATTATTAACTGCAGATTCTGTGGGACACTTTTCAGAAGGACAGTTATACAAGATTTAGGATCCTGTTCTACATACTGGACCATCGGAGATCTAAGGGTTCAGCTTGGGGCAGCATGGCCAGAGATTGCACTACTCAAATTGCATATTCAGGAGGAAATACATTACAAGAACTGCCCACCATTTCCTCAACATCCAACTGAAGCACCTGGATTGCAGAGGGTAGTTGGCCCAGGAGGTTGGCAGGTGGTTAGGAGGGGCAAATCGGGTGCCCCATCACTCAATGCTCATCAACGGATCACCTTCACAGACCATATAAAACTACAAACAGGTATCTGCCTCTGTCTCCGAAATCAAACAAAGGGGCAGAGGACACTGCAGAGCAGGACACTGCAACACATGAGCTAGTGCTACAAAACTCACCCAAAACAGGGACCAAAACAAGAAAAAGCAAAAAAGAAATTCAAAACATTTCTGATCATAGGAGACTCCATGATTCGGGGAGTTGATACCTTCCTCCAGCCAGGGGTAATGGTCAGATGTCTCCCAGGTACATCAGCATGGAGAGACACTCACTGCATTGCTAAAATTGTGCAGGAAGCAGGAGAAAACATTGATGTCTTGGTACACGTAGGAGACCAAGGAATACCTGATTAGACTGGGAGACAAATTGTCATCCATTTCATCTGGCATCTCCTTCTCTGAGATCCTGCCTGTCTGGGAGAGGGGGGCAGGCAGACAGAAGGTCAGAGAAGGGGAGATAGGGGAGCTAAACATGTGACTCAAGGTCTGGTGCCAGGAAAAAGAACATACATTTGTAGGTAACTGGCAACAGTTTGGGGAGCAAAAGTTCTTTAAATTTGATGGACTGCATCTGACTAAGGAGGGAGTCACTGCATTGGGGCAGACATTTGATGTCTTTGCAGAATATTTAAACTAGCAAATAGGGACAGGGATGCAGCACCCAATACATCGAATGGGAAGAACACCCCTTCCCCCCTCAGCTAGTGATCAAGCATGAGCTCAGCATGTTTGTAGTTCATTTGCATCACCAGGTAAGGAAAAAGGTCTGGCTTCCCATATGACGCGAAGGGGAAATGCCAGACCTCACCCAACAAATAACGCACTGAAATCTGGCCAATGGAGAATCATGTACACAAATGCCCGCAGTCTGGGAAACAAGATGCCAGATCTGGATGCAACAATCACAGAGGCTAAACTAGACATAGTAACCATTAGCGAGACATGGTTCACCAGTAACCACACTTTGGAGACTTCAGTATCTGGCTATGTACTGTTCAGAAGAGACCGGGGTGCAAAAAGGGGGTGACCCTTTATGTCAATGAAAATATTAAAGCTTCAGAAATTCAGATAACACATGAGAAGCCAGAAAATGGTGGGTCACCCTGGAAACAGGAAATGGGACAGCCATACAAACTGGGATTGTCTACAGGCCTCCAGATCAGGGGGAGAACATAGAGACATTACTGTTAGATGATATACAAAACATAACATCTAAAGGGGAGATTCTGATAGTGGGAGACTTCATAATGCCAGATACAGATTGGTCAATACCAGCAGGAACATCAGCCAGAACTAGACACATAGTGGATTCCTTGCAGGGGGAGGGCCTCAAACAACTGATACAACAACCCACAAGTGACAGAGGTATCTTGGATCTAGTACTGACTAACAGGGAAAGGGTCACAGATCTCCAGGTTGAAGGTCACCTGGGGGCCAGTGACCATCACATGGTATGGTTTAATTTGGCCACTAGAACTAAATCATCCCATTCCAAGGCAAAACTATGGGATTTCAGAGGAGCTGACTTTGATAAGATGGCCAACAGAGTTAAGTTAGCCCTGGCAAGAAGAAATACAAGTGAGTGGGTACAGACAAAGTGAGCACGCATTAAGGATGCAATACCTGAAGCAACATCCCATTGTGTTAGGGAGAAAATCAAGAGCAAAAGAAGGAGGAAACCACTTTGGTTCTCAAAAACAGTAGCAGAAAAGATCAGAGCCAAAAGGATGGACTTCAGGAAATATAAGGGAACGCAGCAGGATGAAGATAGGGAGGCATACCAAACTTTTCTAAGGGAAGCAGGGAAGGCAGTAAGGCAGGCAAAGGCCCAAACCGAGGAAACACTAGCACAAACAGTAAAAGAAGAGGACAAGAGTTTCTACAGATACATTAGTGTAAGGAGAAAGTCCAGAGGGGGTATTGCTAAGATCAAAGGAGATAAGGGGGACTGTGTGGAGGAGGACCAAGGAAAAGCATCTATCCTAAAATGAGATTATAGGGAGGCTGATTAAGGGGTAATGTGAGGAAGTTCATTTTCACAGAAAGGGTGGTGGATGCATGGCATGGCCTACCTCATGAAGTGGTGGATATGAATACAGTGCAGGGCTTCAAACAGGCAAGGGATAGACATAAGGGAGCAATACAGATGAGTATGAATAGGTAGGCCATTGACAGAGTAAAGACCTATTACACATTCATGAGGTAGAAAAAATGGGCAGACTGGATGGGCCTTGTGGTCCTTATCTGCCGTCAACTTCTATATTTCTAAGTTTCATATATTACAAAATTAACAAAGGTCCATATGGCAGAACTGATAAGAGACCCAGAAAAATGGAGAAAAGAAAGAATTTTCAGAACCAAGCAGTGATCACACTATTAACACAGAGTCAAGGCTTTCAATCAGTAACTGGGGATTCACCAAATCATGATGCTTGCGACAAAAGATATGCATGGAATGAGCTAGAAGTGACAGGCGGAAAAGATCTCCTGTAAAAGAGCAGCAAAACCAGAGAAATAATAGGAGGTCACTAGTATTGCAAAAGGTCCAGCTTGAAATTCATGCACTACTACCAAATATATACGATAAGAGTATCTTAATAATATCAAATTAACCAAAAGGGTTTACAGTGATATACATTACATGGGAGGTCACCAGGAGGTGCAGAAGGTCAAGCACAGTAATAACATCAATATCTCTCATTTTTTCTTAAGAAATGGCTTTAAATCCCATGGATTGTTAATAACATCAGGTTTAACACTTTTTAACCTGAAAATCCACTCATTTTTCTTCATTGAGAGGTGGTTCACTCTATCTCCACCATATTTTACAGGTGGCACCCATTCTATCCTCATGTACTTAAGCCCATTTGGCAAGGCGTTGTGGTGTATAGCAAAGTGAAGACCCACTGGGGCGTCTGTTTTAACATTTAAAATGTTATTAACATGTTTCTGCATAGTAGTGTTAAGTAGCCTCATGGTCCTGCCAATATAAATCTTGTTGTAGGGGCACCACAGGATGTAAACCACAAAAGCGGTATTGCAAATGATGAATTGTCTAACCTTAAACTCCTTTGTGGGATTAGCTGAATGTTTGAATTTGCTACCAGTGTTGCAGTGATTACAGACATTGCACTTCAGGCATTTGAAGCAACCTGCTGGTCTATTCTGAAGCCAAGTGGCCCCCCCGTTACTGTGTTTCTGGGGAAAGTCTGCTGTATACCGATTTATCTTTGATATTTGGTGCTCTGCTAAATGTAATCCCGGGCCTAGCTCCCACTGCTTCTTCCACAGTTCTACCCCTAGTAATATGGACCAGTTTCTGTGTATGATACTGCCAATCTGACCTGACCAGTTGTCATGCTCTGTGACAAAGGTGATGGGTGAACCATTCACTTCCTTACTTTTAACTTTATCTAGCAGCTCCTTCCTGGATTTTGCATGGGGTCATGACAAAGCCTCATCAAGAACACCTCTGTCATAATCCCTCACTAAGAATCTGTTTTTGAGCTCATCTGCTTGTTCCAAAAAGGTACTATCTTCTGAACAGTTCCTTCTAGGGTGAAGGAACTGTCCATAAGGGACAGAGTTCATGAGTTTACGGGGGTGGGCACTCTCTGTCCTCAGAACTGAATTTGTTGCAGTGTCTTTCCTGAAGCACTTTATTTCAATCTTACCATTCTGCTCAGCTGGTTTTGAAAAGGAAACATCTAGAAAATCTATAGTGTTTTCACCAGTTTTGTATGTAAAATGTAGAATTTTGTTGTTCAAATTCATCCAGTTAATGAACTCTTCTATCTGTGATGTGGTATCCTGCCTGATACATAACGTATCATCAATGAAACGTTGCTAGAATATGATCCTGGGCAGGTATGGGTTAATTATTGGGGTTAAAAATACAAGTTTCTTCCCACCTGCCCAGGAAAAGATTAATGTAAAAAGGGACCAAGAAGGCCCCCACAGCAGTGCCACAGGTTTTTTTTTTTTTTTGCAATTGTTTAACCAGGAGTAGCACACTAAGCTGAAAGCTTGTTTACAGGTGTGACCTGGGAGCACAGGGAAGTTAAGTGACTTGCTCAGGGTCACACAGTATGCAAGTGGGGGCTGTGGGACTCAAACCCAGGTCTCCAGATTTGCACCTCAGAGCCTTAAACCACTGCGCTATACTGCCTCCTTTTGAAAGTAATAAGTTCCGTTAAACTCAAAATAGTTATGTTTCAGGATGAAGTCCAGGGACTTGAGAACAAATTTGATGGGTATGTTGTCCCTGTCATAACTATTCTCTAAGAAGTATCTGCATGCTTCTACCCCATCAATATGTTTTATGCATGTGTAAAGGGATTCATCATCCACACACAGCCATAACATACCTTTTTCCCATTTGAATTACTTCAGTTTTTTAAGGACATCAGTTGTATCATGTACATGGGAATGAAGTCCTAAAACACTTCTTTGAAGAAAAAAAGTCCACAAATTTACCTAACCTCTCTGTTAGAGACCCAATGCTGGAAATAATTGGGCGACCTTTGGGGGGGGGGGTTAACCATGCTCTTGTGAATCTTGGGTAAAATATGCTTGCTAGGAGTAATGGGATACTCATTCCACAGGCACTGATATTCCTGTTCGCTAATCTCCTCTATCCCTACTACATTTAGAAGCAACATGTGTAATCCAACTTTAAATTTATCAGTGGGGTTACCTTGTAATCATTTATAATTATTCACATTCTGAAGCAATGCCATTACAATATCCTTATAATGCTCCTTATCAAGAACCACAATGATACCCCCCTTGTCTGCTGGTTTCAGAATCAAATCTTCATAACCTGAGAGGTCTTTCAATGCTGCAAACTCATTATGAGACATGTTTTTATGTTTAGGATTCATGACCCTTTCTAATAGCTCATCTACCTGTTTTTCAACAGTTTTTTTCAAAAGCCAAAATCACAGAGTTATAGGTAACAGGCATAAACACTGAGACTGGTTTAAAAGTAATTTTTCTTTCAGTCCAAATATCTCCCTCCATATTCAAAAAAGAAGTACCTTGTAATTCTTCAGCATTAAAATCATGCTGGAGAAGATTCTGCAGTTCCCTGGTATTCAAATCATCCAAAACATTGTTGAATTCAGCAGTACTGTCCATCAATGCATCAGTTCTAAGGCCAGCACTCTTAACATTACTTATTTCATTTAGAATGAAATTGACATCCTCCACAGATGTCACTGACTCTTCAGTAATCCCCATAGTGTCATGTTGCACAAGATTTCTATTTTTATTGTAGAAATATCTCAGTTTAATCTTCCAGAAAAATTTTAATAGCTCAACATTTACCTGGAACAGGTTTATACAGGGTGTGGGCACAAAAGAAAGATCTCTCTTCAGGACAGCGATTTCACAATCAGTCAGTTGTCTCTGGGACAGGTTTATTACTTGTAACTCCTGTTCTGTTGTTTCGATTTGTTCCTCAAATTCGTTTTGTTGGGGGGTGTGGTGTCAGTTTTTGCTGCCTCTGCCACTGCTCCCTCTTCTTGTGTTACGGTGTCTCTGTCTTTTTCCTGCCCTGAGGTCCCCAGGGTGTCCCTCTCTTCTAAAAAAGGCTTGTTGCCATGTATATCCTGACTTTAGCCCTGTTTTCTGGATGGAAACCTCACTCTTGACCCACTCCTACTTCTCCCTCTTGTTTTTTCCCAAACAGAAATACATCCGTTTTCAAAATCTTCTTGATCCCTGTGCAGTTTCTTTTGCTTCCTATCAATTATTTCAAATTCATACTTTCCAGTTTCTGTTTAATTAAGGTGTCTTGCTCTTCATAGTCAGGATGGTTTCTAAGTTTAAGTACTTCTTTTGCACTATCAGCAGTCAAACTTTCATGCTTTTTAATGTCTGACTTAATTAGTAGTTCAGTGAATATTTTAGAACAATGTAGTGCTGCCTGTTGCCATTCAGTTGTAAATTCAAACTTGTCTAAACCACTAGACGGCTCTATGATTATTCTCAGTCCTCTAGGAGTTTGTTCCCTCACTAGGCACTGCTCTAGAGTAATAATGTTATAAGTTACATCAGTTTCTTTTTCCAAAAGTCTCTCCAGTTTTAAAAAGCAAGTTGTACTGTACATCACTAGATCCCAAGGTATCCTCTCCTCCCTGCAATTGCTCAGAGCCTGCCTCTGTTTCTTTGCCAAAATGTCAGTTTCCTCCCAGCTGATCTCGACGTTTGTGTTGGTAGCCTCAGTGTCTTCTTGCACGGTGCAGATGCAGGTGAATACAGGTAAGTGGCTCACGTGCTCCAAAGCCAATATTTTAAGTCCAATTTTCACTCTGGCACTAAATCCAAATATCAAATGCCATTTACATGCCAGTAACAGAGAGTCCATGGGTCATAATTTCACTCGACCACCAGTAATACAAAATGCCAAACCCAAAGACACAAGGCAGAGTCTGTGTTCAGTAGCAGCAGAGAGCACAATCAGGAAGTTCCATAAGGCAGCTGCTGGGACACAAGCGGGCAGGCTGGTGCTGCGTGAAGGGTAGTAACCCCAAAATACAAAGAGAGCCACACACGTAGCAAACAAAGGCAAGAAAAGCAGTTTCAGTCAGCAGTTCACAGCAAAATGCATTTATTTGACCTGAGCTCTTAACCCAGACCCCAGTGCTTCGGCAAGAGCCTTTGTCAGGGGATTTGGCTACAGGAGTTACAGCATATCTTAAGTAGCCAGACTTAATTACAATCACCTGAAGGTAATAACCATTCACAGTACAAAATGTGGCTACCACATGTTGGAAGCCTACCTTGAAGGCGGATGTATAGATTGGGATGTTGGAACAGGATAGTTTGCATAGAGAACCAAGACATGGACATGTGCCTGTATCATAGCCCGATACCCTGTAGAGGCCAAGACAGCCACTGACGGCTCTACGTGCACATATAGTACCGTGTCCACATGTTTAATGTGTGCCAGGTGAGCCTGGGAATGTATGTGGTAGTAGCATTATCCCTCTGCAAATATAATTGCTGACTGCAATACAGTGTACACACCAGAAAATGCACAGTTAGCACCTATGTTTACTATCACCTAAACACATGCAAGGGGTACTGTGCCATGTATGTGATGGGGCACATAGTGCAAACAGTACGGCATGGGGCACCCACGTCCTATCTGCACTATGTTCCACCCCATTGGGCAGCACAGATGCATGTCACTGGGCCTGACCATCACATATACACATGTTGGATATCAGGGAGGTGGTTCACAATGCAATGGGGATGGTCCTGTACACACCACAAAGGTGAGCCTGGCCATGCTAGTCCAATGCCAATAGTCAAACACATCACCTACACATGTGTGGATGGACACAGCACAGTTGGTCCCCCATGGTGTCCTGGGTATGCAGAGCTTGACCACGCCATACCACACTGCACATACATCACCAATGGGGTGTGTAGTATACGTATTATGGGTATGCTGGGGGGAGGGCCCAGGCATTTGTGGTCCCAGGTCCAATGCCTATGCTACCTTGCTATACACCTGCCCTGAACATGGTGTGTACCATACCCCCGTGCCCACCAATAGAAACTTAGAAACATAGACTTTGATTGCAGATAAGGACTGCTTGGCCCACCTAGTCTGCCTATTTCCTTACCTAGTGGATATGCAGCAGGTCCTAGTTAATCAACAGCCTACTTCCTCCTACCCCCCACTAGAATTGCCCTGTATCTGTCCCATGCATTCTTGAATTCCCCCACTGTTTTTGACCCCACGACCCCCTCACAAAGGCCGTTCCATGCACTCACCACCCTGTCTGTGAAAAAATACTTCCTCACATTGCCCCTGAGCCGTCTCCCCTCTATCTTCAAATTGTGCCCCCTTATTCTTGCATATCTCTTTTTCTGAAAGATACTATCCTTTTGGACTTTGTTGATTCCCTTGAGGTACTTGAAAGTTTCTATCATATCCCCCCCTTCCTTCTTTCCTCGAGGGTATACATATTAAGCTCCTTTAGTTTCTCTTCATATGGCTTCTGGTGCAGACCCTGCACCATTTTAATTGCCCTCCTCTGGATTACCTCCATCCTGTCTATGTCATTGCGGAGATGGAGTCTCCAGAAATGCATGCAGTACTCCAGATGTGGCCTCACCAACTGTTTGTACGGAGGGATAACAACTTCCTGTTTTCTACTGGTGATGCCTTTCCCTATGCATCCCAGTATCCCCCAGCCCTCCTTACTGCCTTCTCACATTGCTTGCCTACCTAAATCGTCTGACATGACTACCCCAGGTCCCTTTCCATTTTTGTTGTTGTTAGTACCTCCCCCCAATTGTGTACTCTTCCCTTGGGTTTTTGTTTCCCAGGTGCATTACTTTGCATTTCTTTGCATTGATTCTAAGCTGCCATACTTTTGTCCATTCCTCCAACCTTGCCAAGTCCCTTTTCATTCTTTCCACCCCCGCTTGTGTATCAATCCTGTTGCAGATCTTTGTGTTGTCTGCAAAGAGGCATACTTTTCCTTCCAGTCCCACCGCAATGTCACCTATAAAGACATTAAAGAGGACCAGTCCCAGTACTGAACCCTGCGGTATCCCACTAGTAACCCACCTTTCTTTGGAGTGAACTCCGTTTACGATTACCCTCTCCGTCCTGTTGTCCAGCCAATTCTTACCCAGGCAACTACCCTGGGCCCCACTCCCAGGCTGGCTAAGTTGTTTATTAATCATTTGTGTGGGACTGTATCAAATGCCTTGCTAAAGTCTAGGTAGGCCATGTCCATAACCCCTCCCTGATCTACTACTTTGGTCACCCAGTCAAAGAAATTTATTAGATTCGTCTGACATGAACTTCCCACTGTGAATCCATGCTGCCTTGGGTCCTGTGCCCCACTGGTCTCTAGGTACTCAACAAGTCCATCATTTTCACTACCACTGAGGTCAAACTAACAGGTCTGTAGTTTCCTGCCTCTGCCTTGCTCCCACTTTTGTGAAGGGGAATCATATCTGCCCATCTCCTGTCCTCAGGTACCACACCATCTTCCCATGATTTGTTAAAAAGTATAGTCAGTGGTGTCACTAGTTCCCCCCTTATTTGTTTATAATTCTGGTGTGAATCCCATCAGGCCCCATTGCTTTGTCCATCTTCAGTTTTAAGAGTTCAGGACCCTTTCTTCTGTGAATGGACTGGTATCGACCCCCATCCAGAGTGCTTCTATTGTTTGGTTTAGGTACCTCCCTCTCCTTTTCTTTTGTAAATACTGAGCAGAATTATTCATTCAGCATCCCTGCTTTTTCCCTGTCACCCTCTGCCCACCCCTCTCCCCTTTATTAAGCCTCACTATCCCTCCCTTGGTCTTTCTTCGCTCTCTAATTTACCTATAAAAGGTTTTACCCCCCCTTCTTAATTGAGTTGGCTATCTTTTCCTCAGTTTGGGCCTTTGCTATTCTGACTGCCTTCCCCTCTTCCTTCTGCTTTAACTGTTACAGCTCTCTGTCCTGCTCCTTCTGTGTTTCCTTATACTTCCTGAATGGTATCTTTTTCTCCCTTACCTTCTGTGCCACCTCTTTTGAGAACCATAGTGTTTTTTCCCTTCATTTAGTTTTGTTTATTTGCTTCACACAAAGGCTTGTTGCCTCTGTGATGGCAGTTTTGATTTTTCCCCATTGTTACTCCACTTCTCCTTTTTGCCCATTTGCTAGTGCTTTTCTGAGGTACTCTCCCATTTTGCCAAAGTCAGCCCTCCTAAAGTCCAATACTTTCACTTTTGTATGACTTGAATTTATGGCTGTGTTTATCGTGGACCACACTGTTTGGTGGTCACTTGTTCCCAGATGGCTACACACTTTTAAATCTCAGATCCTCTCTCCATCTCTCTTTGAGAGTATCAGGTCTAAGAGTGCTCCCTCCCGAGTGTGTTCCAACACTAGCTGTCTGAGGCATGCCCCTTGTAGGGCATCGAGAATGACCCTACTATTGGATATGACTGCAGGAAAGACGCTCCAGTTAACATCTGGCATATTCAGGTCCCCCATCAGCAATATCACCCCTTTTTCTGCCATTCTAAGGATGCCTTCTATCATTCCCATGTCCATTTCCTCCCTCTGAGGTGGGGGTCTGTATTCAACCCCTGTGCGGATTATGGTGCCATTTCCTGTCTCCAGGGTGACCCACAGTACCTCCTCTCCTCCCTGTTTACCCTTGAGTTTCATTGCTTTGATCCCTTCCCTTACGTAGACAGCTACTACTCCTCCTTTTTTACCCTGCTTGTCCTGCCTGCAGATTGTGTACCCTGATATGTTGACATCCCAGTCCTTGTTTTCTGTATACCATGTTTCTGTTACTGCCACGCTATCCAGGTGTCCCTCTTCCATCAAGACTACTAGTTCAGGGAGCTTATTACCCAGACTACAGCCATTGGTACTCAGTGCCCTCCATTTTTTGATGGCCTTACCCTTTTCAGCCCTATCCCTGTCCTTACTGCCTTTACCTTTTTTTGGATTTACCCCTGTCCTGCTCCCTATCAACTTCTTAATCTTGGCATTTACCTCGCTAACTACCCTGATTTTTTGGGGGGGCTGGGATTTCTCTGCTCCTTTTCAGTTCCTCCTCCCTAGTTTAAATGCTTGCCAATGAAGCATTTAAACCTATCACCTTGGATCCTGGTTCCCCTCCTGGACAGATGCAGACCATCGCACCAGTATAGGCCTGTATCCCTCCAGGTGGACCCCCAGTCCACAATGAAGCCAAAACCCTGAGCTCCGCACAAGTTTTTTAACCATTCTTTAAATCCTATGGTGTGTAGTACCCTAGCCTCACCCATGTCATAGACAGGCAGCACCTCCAAGAAGGTTACCGTGCATGCTACTTGTCTAAGGCCCATCCCCAACTTCACGATCTCCTATTACATTTCTCTTATCCCATTACCAGCCAGGTCATTTGTCCCTAGTTGGACAATGATGTCCAGCTCCCTCTCCTGTGCTGCTGCTCCCATGATCCTAAGGATTCACTTCCTGTCCCTTCCAGTCATGGTGGTGGGCAAGCACATTACCTCCCTCTTCCCTCCCTCCCCCAGTTCTAGACCCCCAACAATTGAGTCCCCCACCAGGAGTTGTTTCCTTCCCCTGTGGGGTCCTGTGCCACCCCCAGCATCCTCCTTGGTCTCCAATGTGGGTGACTCCATAGAGGAACCATGCTCTGACAGAACAGCGTATGAATTGTGGAGATGTACAACTGGAGGGATGCACCTCTGTTCCACCCCCCACCCTCCCTGAGCCCACTGTGGTCCAGCCACTCCTCTTTCTCGGCAACCAATGAAGCAGCGGAGGCAGTGTCCCTGGTGGTTCCCTGGGTGGGGGAGGAGGTTTCGCTAATCCTCACCAGGTCTGCCTGGAAAGGGCAACCTCCTCCCTCAGACCAGAGAGGTGCCTGCAGATATGGCAGCATCACAGCCTCCAGAATGTCTCCCTGAAGACTGCTGCCCAACAGCAAGTGCATTGCACTACTCTTCACATGTCTCTCCCTTCCTGTTTAAAAATGTATTTTATTTTTTGTCAGTGTGTGCGAAAATGTGTGTACGTTTACCCCTTACAAAGCGTGCTGGGCTGTTAAGGATATGACAGGTGTATGTTCTTTGCCCATTTGGGGATGTGATGTCAGAACCCCTGGTATAAAAGAAATGACACCCCAAGCCTGTGCCCCCCAGAAACAAACAGCTACAGCTCTGACCCACCAACCCGATGAGTGATTTTCTTCCTTTCAGCAAGACAACCTGCATAACGGTTTAACAAAAAATATACCCTGCAAAAAACAATTTCAGCTACTGCTCTCTTGGTTTCCCTTTCTTCTCTCCTTTATGTCATGTGTCACGCTGAATGCCCACAGCTGGGGCATGGACCACCATTACCATTATATGGAGAGGTGAGGGATACAAGGAGAGGTGGCACAGTATGCTGCAGACATTTATTGTCAAAACACACGTAAACAACAACAGCAACATTGTCCACAGCAACAAACCAAATGAAATCAGCATTATGAGCAACAATAGTAACAGCAACAGCAGCATAAACAGTATCTGCATCAAAATGAATGGTATGAAACACAACTGAACCATGGATTACATGTTCAGGGTAGCTAGTGAATAACACTAAAAGACATCCATAGACGATAATGTCCACATGCACGGGGGCTGATTGGATGAAAGTACAGTCATTCATTTGTGCGTCGTCCTGCGTAACTATCCAGGAAATTAAGCAGGTTGGGTATGTCTGCCTGCAGCAGTGCAAGATGCCTGGTGATGTGCCTGGTGTGTGTTCCTAGGTCCCTTGCAAAGGCTTGCATGGTCTGGCAGTGTGGCTCAGCACTTTGTGTACCCACAGTGGCAGGGCTGTCCCCTTTGCCCTCCAAGGAGTCTTCATGTTGCTCCTCAGTTGCACTTTCTGTGGCTGTGTCCCCATGCTCTGCCTCTGATCTCTCTTGGTCATCCACTGCATGGATGGCATTTTCCTGGCTGTCATCCATAGCCTGTGACTGCACAGATTCCTCCCCCTCCAACATGCGGTGCATCACTTCCAGCTGGAGGTTGCTGTCTGTCAACCTGTTATGGCTCTCCCTGCTGCACCCCATCATCAGTTCCACCCTGGACTGCTGCTCCCTCTGCATGGAGATGAGTTCTCTCACTGTATGCCCTTGCCTCCATATGCTTCAATCGGTGCATGTCCCGCTCAACGGCACACTATTGTACGTGCTGCTCGGCATCTGTCCCTGATCCCTCCTAAACCTGCAACAAAGCAGAGGACAGGGTGTTACTGTACATGCCCTGGCATGCAATGGCTGCTGGGCTGCATAAATGGCCCATCTGATACATTGAAAGTGACATTACCATGTACATGCCTATGTTGTGACCTATGGTAATTTATGCACCCACCACACTGCATGCATTTCATCACCTACTATTGCAGTGGCCTACTCTGTTGGTATTTAACCCCCCCCCATGCTGGTGTGTACATGCCAGGAACACATGCCCCTGCACACACAGGTGTGTTAATGCCCATACCTGAGTGGCTCTCATATATGTGTTTCCACAGTGGACAGGCAGACATTTGGCATGCATGCTATGTTTTACATGACTTACCTGATGTAATGCTATGTTTTACATGACTTACCTGATGTAACTCATGTGAGATCACCATCTTTCACTACACTGGCCTCCCTCTGCCCATTGTGAGATTTCTGTCAGTCTGCAGCCACTCCAGATGCATTGACACCTATGGAGACAGGATAGGGGTAAAATGTCATAGTGGTTGCACAGATGGTCACAGTACACAGTGCTACGTATGTGATGTAATGTTGCATGTGTCAGCTCATACCTGTCAGTCAGGGATGGCCCCCATGCATCACCATGTCCACAGCCTTTACCATCATCCACAAATGGTCCAGTAAATCAGCCTGCCTGCAGGACATGTCATTCCAGTGGTGCCTCAATTGTTGGACTGTCTGCCTTATGCCTGACTGTCTATAAATCTTGTAACTTATGAGCTTCCACACCCTGACCATTTCTCTTTTCTTGTTATTCTCACTGCCTGGGGCAGTAGCTTTCAAGCCCATTGCTCTGTAAGACTGATGAGCATCACTGTCTCATCGTCATTAAAGTTGGGGGCATGTTTCCAGGAGGACATATCTGCAGAGTTGCAGTCTGACCAATCTGTGACCTTTCCCACCCTTCAAAGTACAATTTAACAGCTTCAACCACCACATGCAAGAGACTCTGGGCCACAGTGGAGATAGTCTGAGAACAGAGATGGAATGACACACACAGCAATGCAATGCATGCTCTGTGACACACCTCGCATTGGTTATGACGGCAGATGCTGCTTGCATTAGAAATTAATGCAGGTTGCGTTGGTTATTCCCATAGTCTGTTGCTATGGTTCTGTCAGTCCACAGCCACTCCAGATGCATTCAACACCTACAACTTCCCCTCCATCCCCTCTCTCCCTCTGTTTTCTGTGACAATGCCTGTTATCAGCAGCCCTATCCCATGGATTATTAACATGATTAAATGCCTCCCAGCCCCCGAGGAATTACCTGACTACCAAGTCTCAACCATACCTCTCCCTTCTACCTCTTCTCCAATCTCTCCCTCCTGCCAATTCTCCAATCTCCTTAGAACATGTTATACCTACTTTGCACTTTATAACCACATGTAATATTATTATACCATTCTTATTGTTCCTGCATCCCATGTTTAAACTTAACAGGTCATATCTGTTGTCCTATGTTGTACTGTAAATGTACGTGCCTTGATGTGGAACCTTTTAAAAAAAAGCATTTTGCTCAAAGGTCTTTTCTGAAGAATTAAATAAATAAATAAACTATGGATGGCATGCATTTCAGGCTCTGTGGTGTGGCATGCAGGTGTGTTGGGCCACAATAAAATCACATGACACTGCACCATTGTTGGGGCTACATACTGATGGTCTCATAGTGCCCCTCCCACCCATTCATGCTGTTCAGGGTATCACACAGACAGTGCCATGCTGGCTTGTGGTGCCCACACCCTACACAGTCTAGTGCCTAGTACAGACATGCTGCCTCCCTAATGTGATGTGCCAACATACACCCCCACTGCCTTGTGCCACATTGTGCAGCATGGCATAATGTCAGGTGCCCAGTTCCATACCACTCTGAATCACTTATGTAGTACCATGCCACAATTCCATGGTGGCTAATAGCAATCACCCTACCTCACTCCTTCAGTTGGTGCCACATCACCTCCCCATTCCTGTTTCCCAGACAGAAACAGTCCAGACATCCATTATTCCATGAAGATCAAAATAATGGGGTGCTCATGTAGCTCTGCCGGTGCTTCACCAAGGAAACCAATCCCAAATCAATGTGGAAATACAAAGAGGTGGCACACTGGAAGGAAGAACTATGATGCTCAAAATAAGATAGAGCACATCTTTGAGAAAAATAAAAATATGAACATTTTTAATCTTCGTGCAGAGGAGAAAACAGCACTTGATGAATTAAAAGCAACTATCGGGGTGATTCTTAAACCCTCTGATAAGGAAGGGAATTTAGTACTCATGTCCGAGAGCTGTTCTAAAAAGAAGATACAGGATATGCACAGTAACAGGAATGAGTATGAAAAAGTGACCAAAGATCCATCTAGTGTTGCATTGATTGAATTGTTTGATCTTGTGGATTCAGCAATATAGGGGATGGCTAACCAAGCCTGAAGCTGAATCTTTGAAAGAGGAATGTCTGGTAATGCTGACTTTCTATGCACTGCTCAAAATACACAAGGATAATTTAAATCCTCCTATAAGATCTGTCATTTCAGGAATTAATTCTGTATCGTACAATCTTTGCAAACTAGCTGATTTTTACCTTCAAGTAATGGTATCAGAACGGCCCTCCTACTATATCTCAGAGATAGCATGTATGCACTACAGAAACTGGAAGATTTTATTTGGAAAAGCACATATTCCTGGTTGGCCACTGATGTGGTTAGCTTATATATGTTCATTCCCCATGAGCAGGGTATAGATACTGTGAAATACCATCTTAATAAACCTGAGCAGAGATCTGGAAAAACAGAAATTATTTTGTTAGCACTTGACTACATATTACACAGAAACTTTTTTGTCTTTGATGAAGATGTGTATATTCAGAAACAGGAAACAGTGATGGGGGCTGCAGTTGCACTGTCATACATTCATTTATATATGGGACTTGGGGACATTTTATTGACAATGTCCTGTGTATCTGGGATGGTACTGAAAGGGACAAGCCAAAGTTTCTTGAAAATATTAATATCAACTCTATGAATCTAAAGTTTAGCTACAGTACCAATTTGGATACAATAAATTTCTTGGATTTGATCCTTCAGTCTCTTGCAGAACACATGATAGCTACATGCCATTTCAGAAAGTCAACAGCTAGTAATTCTTTATTACATTATCAGAGCCACCATCCCAGAAAACTCAAAGAATCAATCCCCTTTGCACAGTACTTATGACTTTGTCAGAATTATACAGAAGATGAAAGGTTTTAACAACAAGCCTCTGAACTCACTCAGGTTTGTGAATAGGAGTTACAATTTGAATATTTTGGATCAGACATTAGATAAAGTTTGTGGAATAGATAAAACCACTTTATTGACTCCTAGATATACTAACAAACCATCTTATGCAGAAGAAATTAAAAGGCTTACAACATTTTGTACTGAATTTAACCCCCTGTCTGGGGAAGTAGGACCATTAGTGAACAAGCTATGGCCAGTCTTAAAGGCTGATAAAGTATTAAATACAAACATTCAATACACCCCATGAGTGTCTTTCAGAAGAGGAAGAGGAAGAAGTCTGGGAGATATTTTAACTCAGAGTCATTTCATAAGCACAAAAAAAACAGGCCCTGACAGTTTTGAGAAATTGGTTACTGCCCCCCAACTTCTTTTGCTGTAAAAATTGTATTAGTTGTTAACCTGCACAGGATGGAAAAGGTTTTCTAAGGGAACTTGCACGCTGGACATAAAGTAATTGATTACATGTAGTACTCAGTTTGTAGTGTATACAACTTGGTGCACGTGTAAAAAATATTATATTGGAAAAACTATTAGAACATTGAAAAAATAATTCAGGAACATACCAGAGCTATCCTGAATCAGAATGAAAGAAATGCACCAGGCTATCACTTTAAAGATGTTAAAGATGTTCATTTCTCCAGTGTAAGTGATCTACATTTCATGGGTATTGAACATGTGCCTCCAACCACGGGGTGGCAACCAAAAAGAATTGTTGATGAAAAAAGAAACCAAATGGATCATAACACTGGATACTATGACTCCAAATGGATTAAATGAAGAAGTTGATTTTAGACCTTATTTATAATAATAAAGCTAACAAACACTTCTTCATACTGCATGGGTGTCTTTATACTTATGAATTTGTTATATGTACAAATTTCATTGTGATGTGATCTATGTATGTGTCCCCCTTTGAACAACTTTGATATGTAACATTCATAAAATCTGTGCTTCATTTCTTCTCTAGGTGGTTGGTTCAAGGATGTATTATTAAACTACAATGTGACTTTTTACATTCAGAAGCTAACTTTGTCGGATGAATTTATCCTAGGTTGATTTATGATATTTACTTAATTAATTGTTTGCTGTGTCATCTTAAAGGGATATGTGGTAATGCACTAATCTTTACAGCGTTCACTTACATTTAAGAATTGTACCTTTAGGACTGCTCTTTAAATGTGGAATCTGTTTGTCCTTCTGTGTGGATATGCCCCCTGAGGAAGCCCCACATGGTCAAAGTGCTGGGGCTATTGTTCAGCATTCCATGTATGTTTCCTGAATAAACTCACCAGTTTGTTATTTATTTTGAGTGTCATAATTCTTCCTTCAAGTGTGCCACCTCTTTGTACTCCCAGTCATCCATTACACACCATGGCCAGGTGCCATATGTGCCAGCGGGACATGTATGGTGTATACACTAGCACAGTGTCCAAAAGCAACAATGGACAGAAAGACACTGTTACATGTCCTGTACACCATACATGCTCTGTGATCACCGATTTGTTGGCCAGCTGTGGTGTGGGCTGGATGGCTGTTCTGGTTAATGGCAGGGGAGAATGGGGGGAAGTGGTGGGGCAGGGTGTCACTACCATCTGGTGAGGGGGGTGGTGTTGCCCCGAGCCACAAAAGAATGGTTGCATTACTGGGATGTGGTGGTGGGACACTAGATGCCAGGGGCTGTGTCTTATATCACATTGTGCCTGCGACTGGCATGGAGGTGATGGTGGTTTTTGACAGTAGACACCCAGCGAACGGTGTTCTTGTACCACCAAGGCTACAGTATGGTTGTTATGTTACTAGTTTTTCAAACCAGGCTAACGATATCGAACAAATTTTAAAGAATAATTTGCCAATTTTAAATCTGGAGCCAAAACTGAGAGCGATAATAAAAGAAGGCCCTAACATAGTATACAGGAAGAACAAAAGTATTAAGGACTATGTGGTATCTAATATGGCAGGTTCAAATTTTAAAACTGGACAAACGTTACTTTCTACAAGACCAAAAGGAACACACAGATGTGGAAACTGTATATATTTTAAGTATATTAATTGCTGTAAGACCTTTATACACCCGGTTACTGGAAAGATTGTGGAGTTACGGGACTTTGTCACATGCAATAGTATGAATGTTGTATATCTATTGACTTGTGAGTGTGGGGCATTCTATGTTGGATGTACTGTACATAAACTGAAGGTGAGAATAGGTGAACATGTTAGAGCTATTGAGAAGAAGGATGATTCATATGCTATAGTGAAACATGTGCAGAAGCATGGACAAATAAATCACAATTTTAGATTTTTGGTTTTTGAACAAGTTACATTGGGACCAAGGGAGATTTGAATAAGAAAATAGGCCAGAGAGAAAGCTTCTGGATATATACAATAGGAGCTTGTGAAAATAAGGGCCTAAATGACAATTTTGAGTTGGCAGCATTTTTGAAGAAATATAAATAATGTATGGAATTATTAAGATTATGCAAGTGGGAGAAACTCCATATTAATATAAGTAAATATAATATGGGTATATTTCCATAAATTTATATTAGAAGTTGATACAATAATTAATAAATATGTAAAATACATAGTATATTTATCAAATAGCAGAGTTAATTAGAATAAACAACTTGTCCCCTTTCAATATTAATATTTGTATGTTTATGGTTCGCACTATTTTTTAGGTATTTTATTAAACAATATAGGGAACATAGGTTATTTTTATGTTGTATAACATCAACACTGGTTAGGCATCCTTATATTAGGGTGGTGTTCCAACATTAGGGTGATATTTTTGAAATAGTTTTTAACAATTTATATGAGATAAAGGAATTTTATAGGATGTGTATCTTTAAGAATCATTTTCTCAAAATTGATGTATATTTGTTATTGGATTTTATTGGTGCAATAGAAATCACATGGCTTGGCAAATAAGGTATTTAAGTATACTACTTGTAAGATGTCTTTTTACTCTGAAGAAGCTTGGCAGAGGGCCAAGTGAAACGTTAGTCTGTTAGTGTGCGCTTAGATTTGGTCTTTAATAAATGTGACTTTTGATCAATTGAACGTTTTCTAAGTATGCTGTGCGGGTGCTCGGATTTATTTTGATTCATACTTGTTATGTACCTGCACATTGTCTGTGGTGACACCTTGTTGCCTAATGTGTAGCCTGTGCACCCTGGGATATCCCATGCCCCATAGGTCATTGTAACAGGGTGCCCCTGTCATGAATGAATAGTCCTGCAGTAAAAATGTGTAACCCCTCAAATCCTCTTTTCCTACTTTTCTCTCATCTTTTTTCTTCCTCCTTTCTTTACTAAATTTTGTGTCAGGGTGGCCAACCTGGCATATCTCTACAAACTTTAGTGTCCATTTAAAGAATCCTAAAAACCCTAATGGTTGCACAATGAAAGTTTATCTTTTTTCTGTAAGGAGCTCTGTGTTTGAGTAATAGTTGTGCTCCTGAGGTGCCCCTAGTTTATTTATGTTACACTTCAGCACTGAAAATAGGTGCCTCTGTGTCAAAAGTGAAGCGCTATGTGCTATTTTAACTGGTGCCTCTTTAAGAAGCACAGAAATGCTGTGCTGCAAGCCCGATATCAGGCGAAGCAAATAGAAAGAAAACCGCTTGTTGCGGTATTGATGAAAAGCTCTTGTGAGCTTAAAAAGAAAAGGAAGTGCAGCACATGTTAATTGTTTAGACAGCCCAGAAAGTGAGTGACTGGGAGCTGTCAAAACCAAGGCCAAAATGAAATGTTTTAGCCGATGGCTGACATTTCAGCCTTTGGGATTATAAAGCCAACAGCAGTAAAATTAGGAAAGATTGCTAAAAACGGTTTGCAGAGGCTTACTAGGTATAAAGCCTGCAACTTTAAATAAATAAATCCTTTTCCTTTTTTCTTTGTTAAAATAAATAACCTGTGCTTCAGTATCAGGTCTCCTGGGCTGGCAGGGGAAGGCAAATGGAGAGCGCGCCCCTCATTTGTCATTCCCCTGTCCAAAGTGGGTATTCCTGTATATAAAACATGTGAAAATGAGCAAATAAATGTTTTTCTTTTGTTGTTAGCTGAATTCTTGCCATCATGTGGAGTTTCCTACTATAGGATTGAAAGCCCCTGAAGTGATTGCTTTTGTAACAAGCTCTGGCAGAGTCACTATGACTGTGAATGCATTAACTAGATAAGGGTGTTTCATGGGCTTAAACATAAACAGTTATTTATTTATTTAAAAAATATCAGATTTACAAACCTTTGAGTCAGAGACTCATTTACAAAGGCACCTCGTCGAAACTAATACAAAGACAGCACAGTTAAGTCAAAAAACGATGACTCGGAGAGCAGACAGTTATCACAATTATTCACAGGAAATACATGGGTAGCAGTAGATAAATAGATTACATAGTTTAGGCACACAGGCACCACATCAAGAAGACCAAAGCAGTTCAAACAATATACAATAGCTAAAGCAAATTGATATCAGGAGTCGAAGAGAAGCCCAGAGTGTTCACATGAAGGCTGTTGCATATACACTAACTGAATCAAAGTACAGTACATTGAGAAAGGGCATATTTAAGCAATAAGGCATGACAGGGTGTGTGGTATCATGTAATAATGTCACTGCTGGGGTGGGTTGAAGCATGAGTCAAATCCGAGTGCTTCCACCACCCTAGGAGTGACATTATTACAAGATAACACACACCCTAGAGTGCCTTATTGCAATTATACAATGGCTTGTTGCTATATACAGAATAAAAAATACATTTTAAAGGATGTTTTTGTTAGTGTGGAAACATATTTCTTAAGAGAAAATGCAAGGAATGATCCAAATCCAAAGCTACAGTGAAGTTATTGTGTAATAACATCACTGTTTCAATGGGTCAGCAGCCAATCAGCTTCTTACATTTTTCCTTGCCATTGTATAATTAAAAATAATGCCACCTTCTGTATTACAGTTACCTATCTGTTTTGTATTTTATTCTATGCACTGTTATAGCAATCAACTCAACAGAACCAGGCCATCATATACATGAAGGTACTGTACCCTAACTGAAAACACTGCTGAGACAACTGTATGTTGTGACAAGGTGGACGATAAACACAATGTTGAGACAAGTTTTTGAAGACATTTGCTGTGTTTAATTGTTTTTTTTAAGAGACTGATATACAGTTCACACACAAAATTCATATAATATAAAATAGCATATGCCCAAATGCCAATGTAAATTTGACACATTTCATTACAAGCTGTTCTCTTGAAGAAATATATTACTACATAAGGCCTAAAAATGGGCATCAGGTAAATGTAAACTGGGGTAGGTGTGTTATTGGGGGTATTGCATAGTTTATCTTTTATTGCTGCTCCACCGGATCAGAAATATTTGTACAAGCTATGCCCAGTCCCAATTTTACAGCTCTGGCCTGGGTCAGGTGATGTGGGTTTTACCCATACCCCACTGCATGTGGCTTAGTGATATACTGTACAGATGGCTACAAAGTCTAACCCATTGAATGCTGAAGTTTCTGAAAAACATTATGCTAAAAATATCAAGACTCACTCCCTCCCTCACCCCCAGGCACAGTTAATCCTCTACCAAAGTCATGCTTAAATACTGGTGCCTCTATCTCCATGCCACTAAGCTTTCAATGACAACATCAGGGTTTTATTTAACTCTAAAAATTGATTAGCGTTTTGCTCATAAAAGTGCTAAAACTTTGTGAAAATTAATAGATCTTGCCTCACTCTGTTTAACAAACACAGCACTTCTAGAACATCTATATAAATACTTTCTGTACAGTTAGTATTGTCCCAAGAAAAAAAACTGCTAATCAATTATTTAAAACCCTGCAACATGCTTCTTTTTTCTGCTGCTGTGAGTTCCCTCATCTGTGAAGTCCCATTCTGCTTGTGGCAGCCCCCCCCCCATCAGATAATTTATTTAAAAACATTTTGTTGAGAAATTTTTGTTTTAGTATATCCATGGTCAGGAAAATGAATTTGTAAAAAAACCAAAATCCCCATTTATCAGTTCATTGAATCACAATGCAGCATGTTATGCATTTTTCAGATTCTATGTGTAACCTACGGTAAGTCAAACACAAATTAGGCACAGTAATGCCTGGCTATTTGCAAGAGAAGCAAATGTTGCTATCATTCAGTTATAAACACCTATAGTCACAAACTGCAAGTTAAGAAAATTCAGTAGAATATTAACACTAGCCCAGAACTGCCTGCCTGAGAATGAAGTTGGTATATTATTTGGAAAAAGGCAAAAAAATTGGGGCTCTTGCTACAGTAAGCAATGTCCTGCAAAGATGGTGGTGTCACATGGCTTAATGAGGTGCTGTGAGGTGCCTAAGGGAACTTGTTATGCAGAAAGTTCCAGGAGCACAGTCATAAAAACTGGAATAACAGGTTCCAAGGAGTAATTAACTCAAAAAGAATGTTAGAAAAAACTACCTCATTCATTTAGAGGTGTCAATGAATGTATTTGTTAACCATGTTGGTTTATCTTCTGCTTCCCTCATGGTAAAAATGTGAAACTACATTTATGTTGTGTTAAATGAAAAATGAGTGATAAATAGCTTGTCCAGTTGGATGGCAGCTCTGATAGCTGTTCCAGTCTTTCTTTTCACTGATATAAACTGAGCCAGAAAAAAAAAGTAAATAGGGGGAAAAACACCATTTTGTTTCTACAACTAGTTGCTAATTGCAGCTGGTATTTTTAACATGTGCAAGTCAACTCCACTTCTCAAACTTAAAAATAAAAATACACCATCACAGACTGTGTTTACCAAGTACTGTGCCCATTTTAGTATATAAATGTTTAAGAAATACCTGAAAGTTGTCTATTTTCCTTGAAGTTGAATCCTTTAGCTGTAATTTCAGACATTTCTTAATGTTTCCTTTTGAGACACCAGGTGACTCTGATAATCACTTGTTCCAAGGGTTTTTAAGTCAGTTTGAAGGCAATTTAAGTATCTTCTGTTCTCTTAATCCTTAACAAAATGCAGGGACTCCACAGATTTGTTGTTCTTTGGTCCACACCCCAAACTCTAGTGAGTCTTCTTTCAGTATGATAGATCCACCTCATGCCCCTCCCACATGAATAAAAAAAAGGTGGGATGGACCTTTTGGAGCTTCTTGGGTGGAGGTGGGGTGGATCTTACTTCCCCCAAAAAACAATGCTGCCTCATACTACTCAGGTTCCAATTCTTGTACAACCCATTTAAGAAAGAAAATAGTACCCTGTGACCATTGACTAACATGAAAGCATATTTATTTGAGGGTGGAAAACATTTCTTGGAGGAGGGTAAGGCAGAGAAGACTATTTACACCTTCAGTCAGTTCCATGGACAGAAAACATGACATCACTCCTTTTGTACATGCAATACTCCTGTAAGCTCCACCCACAGTTGTAAAAATCAGGAGAGATGAAGTCACAGCAAGTGGGAGGAGCTATTCTCCAAATGAAGTAAAACTCCCTAATTAATTTTTAGATGATCTAAAACTGATATTTTAGGATATATTCACAGAAGGAATATAACATAAATGCTTGTTTTTCCTACTGTACAAGAATGATCCAAGATAGCCTTAGATAGGACCACATAAAGGTCTATTTTATGTTAAGTGGGAGATTCCCCTGATTGTGATGTCACCCCAAGGATTGCTATAAAACCTGCCACCAGGGGACTAAGAAGTGTATGTGGGTCAGTATCTTCTGAACACCGAGGGAGAAGAAGATAGTGTGAGACCTTAAGCACTGTATTGTTGGGGATTAAATATTGGATTTTGAATATACAGAAGAAAGACAGAAGTCTCAAGAAGAAGTATTTTCTGATGTGTTTAAATGGTGTGATGGACTAACACCCACAATTTTCTTTCTGTAAATATATATATTTTTTGTTTTGTTTTGTTTTTGCAAAGTTTTGCAAATAAATTGATAAACACATTTATTGTGTTTTTTATGCAATAAATATTAGTGTCTGGTGTCTGTCATTTATCCCACTTCTTCTACAGTCATGGATGCTTGGCCACTATTCTAGGGTTCAAATGGCCTGCAGTTCTCTATGGCATGTGTACCATGTGAGTCTGTGTTAATATTCCAGGATGGAATGGGGGTCTCAATACAGTCCATTGGTCACTGTTTGTCACCTGACATTTATTTATTTTAAAGTTTCACCAGGAAAAACATACTGAGCAGACATGCTCATTTCCACATGTGTCCTGGGGGAGAGGGGAAAGGGATACACAGTAAGTACAGCAGCAAGAGTCAAACTACAATGCATAATGATAAAAAGATACAAAATTACATAGAAGGAACAAAATAGGTAGCAATACATTTCGGTAAACTACAACAATAGCAAAAAAGGTGCTAGGAAACTAAATAAAAATAAAAACAAACAGTAATCATAATTAAATTAGGATAGGTACTAATCTGCAAATGAGTGCAGAGGCAAATATGGTAAAGGTGGATAAATTACGGTTGTCTCGGGTCATGTCCATGCTGCACCCATGGTGCCACATTTGCCAACCCAGACACATGCAGGGCCAATCCATTGCAGCACAAAGAGGCACTCCATGGATCGATTGTAATCACTGACTGCTGGCTGTTGGTTCTCTGCCATCGGTGGCTACACACTGACATCAGGCGCTATCCATGTTAGTGTGCTTCCAATGCCTGTGTGTTGTACCAGGTGGTGACACCTCCACATTGCCAATTCCAAGAATGGGACCATGTTGTGTGTTGTTCCCAGCTACATGTTCCGTGATGGTGTCTGCACTGTTGCGAAGTTGACAGGAGCATTCACATTTCCATAGTGTGGCAGCGGCCACATTACTGCCGCCAGCCATGTGTAGCTATTATCCATTGCCAATATGGGTATGGGTTGGTCTGTGGTATGATGTGGACTAGTCTTTGCCCTCCAGGCCACTGTGCAGCTATCTCAGTGCCATGTATATGGCACACACTGCATGGCATGTGCTTCACTCTGGTGCAGCTGTGTTATCAGGCACAGTGGTTGAAGATTAGGTTGTCTCTGTTGCAGTGTCATGTGACAGTTGCTTGTGCCTGTGGGTTCACCCTGATGGCTCTGTCCACATACTGTTCCTGCTCTCCTCCAGAGCCTTCATCATCTGGCACCTGCTCTGGTTCAGGTATGTCAATCCTGTGGTCTATGGCCATGTTGTGCAGCATGCAGTATGCTACAATCAGCTTGCATGCCATTTCCGGTGTATATAGGTAGGGTGCCGCCTGACCTCTCAAGACAACTGAAACACATCTTTAGCAGTCCAATAGTCCATTCTACCACAGATAGTGTTGTGGTGTGAGCATTGTTGTACTGCATCTGTGCCCTGGTCATAGAGTTTCTGACAGGTGTCATAAGCCAATGTTGTTGGAGGTATCCATTGTCACCTGCAAAGAGAAGAACATATATGTACATGCTGCTTGCATATCCTACATATGACACTGTTGTACTGTGCTGGCATCATGGCTGTGGTGTAGCACACATTTGGATGGCTGACCCACCCATACCTGTGCATGCCCATACACTATCCCCCACTGCAGCAACTAGGCTAGCATGCTGGCACACCACATATGTCACAGGTTATGCCATGTCTCTGCCTGATATGGCACATGAATCCTGCACAGCACATTGTGATGCCCTTTGTGCCATGGTCACTGGTACATGCTCACTGTGGTGCTCTGCACTCCCACCACATTACCCAGCTGCGGACCTGGACATGGCATGACATGTGTGCCTGTTGTCACCTCTATGTGTGCGCCCACCATTGCAGCACTGCAGGGTATCAACATTTCTCTGCTCATGTCCATAGCCACCTATGAGTCATCCATCCCATGGTGCACCATTCTCAAATGCCTGGCACAAGCCACTCCTCCTAAATATGAATGAGTCTTGGCATGACCCTGGGTAATGGCGGACAACATCTAGGATGCAGCACCGACTGTCACACACCAACTGGTAATTTATTGAGTAGTGTCCCTTTCTTTAAATGTATGCCTCTGGGTCATTTGCTGGTGCCCTTATTGCAATGTGGGTACAGTTGATTGCACCCAGCACATGAGGAACCCTTTTTCAGGCTTGCTGCTGCTGTGTGTCTTGGGGGAAGTGGATGTATTGGTGTGCCCTCTATAACAGGGCATCTACAAATTGCCTAAGGCACCTAGACACCAAGGGTTGGTATATGCCCACAGTATCTCCGCTCGCAGTCTTGAATCCACCACTGACCAGGACACAGAGCACTGCACTTACCTTCACATCTGAGGGTAGTGCATACCCTCTCCATGTATGGTTTTGCAGCTCACCACCGAGTTCCTGGCACAGTTCATCAATTGCAGCCTTGTAGAGGCAATATAGGGCTATGCAGTGTTCTCATTCAGGTCATGGTATAGCGTGTGCCTGCGATACACCCTCCATGCAATTCTCCTGCATCTGGGTTATAACTGCCTGACTTGCACTTGTGCAGTGCCACTTTGTTGCTGGGCACATTGGGCATATCTACGATGCTGCAGCATGACCAGCCCAATGGCTAGTATTGCCACGGCTGCTGACATTTTTTGTGCTATCTGCTGTGTTGCTTCAACTGCTGCTCTCTAGCCTCTGTGGAGAGTCAACAGAGCTGACCTGCTGCACCACTCCTTTATGCTAAAGTGTCCTTAGACCAACTAGGGCTGGTCTACCAGGTGTTTGAAATTTGCGGGACATTCCTTGTATGAGAATCCCAGATTAGGGGATGTTGCAGTATCTCTGTGATGCAATGCACCTTGCACCAGGTCACAGCACTTTTTTTGGTGCAAGTATGGTGCTGGCTCACTTTGATGCATGTGGGCTGCGCCTAGTGCGGGCAGCATTTGAGACTCGCTTCTGGCACATGTTATGGCGCAAGTCATTGCTTGTGCCATTCTTTTTGATGCAAGCTTCCTTACATCGTTCTGTGACTTTTGAGAATCGGGCCCTAACTCATGACAAAGCCTTAGGTGAAGGTGAAATACTGAAATGCACAACAAGGCAGGCGGCTATAAAGCAATAGAAACTGAGCCAATACAAAGGTCTACTCAGTCAGCGCAGATGGCATCACGGCTTCACTGTCACTGTTGGGCTCTTAGATGAACAAGCCACAATGCAAGCAGGATAAGTGTCCCAATATATTTATTGTGAATGCTAGCAACAAGTTGCAAATGTCCCTCACCATGGGATCAGGTAAGCTCGTGAGGAGGGGCACTTGTGTCTTGTTGCTAGCATTCACAATAAACATATTGGGACTTTTATCCCGCTTGCATCGTGGTTTTTTTATCTAAGAGTCCAACAGTGACTGTGAAGCTGTGCTGCCTTCTGCTCTGAGTAAATGCTGAGATGTATTACTGGGGGTTGCAGTAACACTAGCACATTTGGCATTGCAAGTTGCTCAAGAAAAAAAGTAGAATTAGTTCCTGAACTTTATCTTGCTGTTTTGCTCCATTTTATTTGGAGGAGAGAGTGCCTGCTGTTTCTTCTTCTGTATCTAACAAGCAGCTCATGCACAGGTAGGAGTCCACTGTGCCAGCCGTTCATGTAAGTAAACATGGTCCAAGTACATATCCCACTATATTGCTGGTATTTGTGAGACTCACATGGAGGCACTACTTGCAGTGGCAGGAGCTGATCAGGCTGGAGTTAAGTATAGCACTAATGAATTCAGGCCATTGACATTCCATATCCATTACACAGTATTATACAATGGCAAGAAAGAATCCTGGATTTTTGATTGATCAGTGTGTGTCTGAGACAGTGATGATGTTGCAGTATAACATCATTGTCATTGATTAGCATTAGCTTTCCTGGCTGTATTCATAGAGCCTTTTTTCCTCTTCTCTAAGAAACTCACTAAAAATCTACTAAAAACATATATTTAATTTTTTTTTTATTTTGAATAACATTGAGTCATTGTATAATAGCAATAAGGCACTTCACGCCTCGTGCTTCAACACACACCAGGAGTGATGTTATTACACGATAACACACACCCTGTTGTGCCTTATTGCTTAAATGACTACTTGTAGTCTGGTGACTCTATGCAGTCATTTAAACTAGTTTGTTACCTGGCATCCATGAACAACCTGGACAGCTGCACTGCAGTCTTTTTATGGACTGGGAATGCTGAAGGAATCCCCCTACTCTTATGAAAAGTGCCTTGGTCTTTATTGGATTGTTTCACTTTCATCTAGACAACTACCAGACAGAGATGGGTAGACAGTGGTTCAGTTTAATGTGTCATGCAAAGGCTAGCACCTCCAACATGGTAATGCCCAACCCAGTACTATTCTACAGTGTGACAGGAATTAGATATGACTCCAGGTACACTTTCCAGTATGGAATTCAAGTAATGACATTCTGGCCCAGAGGCAAGAGTTTTACCTACTGAGCCACACTGACACTAAGGGTAATAGCAACATCCCTCTGAGAACAAGATGATGGATCTCATTTGGACTGTTTAGGAAACAACATTGTCAAGTAAATGCATTTTATTGCAATGCATCATTACAATAACCTGTTATTGTAATGCTGTATCAATTATGGCAAAAGTATGGGTATGCTGGGAGCAGAAGGGAGTATTCTACAAAGCTGGGATATAAGACTAGTGTCTGTGTTCTCCTTAATGTGAAAGGACAGAAGCGTCACCTGTAATATAAAGAGACAGAAGTGTTATTTCTGTTTTGCTGTGTCCTTCATTCATCTCTACCTTTCAGTGTCAGCTGCCAAAAGAAATTCGTCAACACAGCAGTACAAATGGACAGTAGCAACTTCAGCTGTACTATGCTAGGCTAACACTAAAGAGCTCATACAAGACAGTTTAATAGCAATTTATGAGTTACTGCACTTTAAATGGTTCTCTCCCAGATTAAATATTGCAGAATCCAATAAATAAAAAAGTCCATCTAGTTTAATTTACTTCCGTAACTTTTTACCCAAATCAGACCTAGACAGGTGGATTAATTTACCCTTTCAATAATACGCATGATTCTTGTTATTAAAATGAATATCCTGCCTTGACGTCTGCACCTGTTTAACTCTATCCTGATATATCCCAATTATCAGGAGTGAGTTAAACAGGTCCAGACATTTGATACTAGAGATTTGGGGGTTAAATTAAAAGCTCTAGTATTATATCTCTTTTGGAATAATTAAATCCCACCTAACAGATTTGAAATCTTGCCATGAACCCATATACAGCCGAGCCAGCCATGATGCAATGCATCAACTTGCAGTAAATGCCATTTCACAAAATATTGCAGTAAAAAAGGAATTAATCACATTGAATTACACTGTTCTATTCAGCATACCTCAGCATTTTGTGATATACTGCAGCATTACTGCATTGCATCCTGACTGGCATTGCTGCATATGGGACCTGTTGCTACCAGATTGTGGGTACAAGGATATCAAGTTCTGTAGTCTGTTCTGTCATCATAGCTGAAGGTGCTGCTGAGCAGAGCGGGAGAATTACAGCTGCCTGAGGGAAGTGCTGTTTTTATTTTTGGTGGTTTTATCAAGTGATATGTGCTGAACTATGATACTGTGGGGATTGTGTGTAGGAAAGGGAGGAGGGAGGAGACCACTAGAAGGTTGGTGAGGGAAGGACTCGCCAGATATCATACCTCATGTGATACAAGCAAGCAATTGACGCAATCCACAACAAGCTCCATCCAAAACTCTGCACCTTATACCACAATAAGGACTTCCTCCCACTCCCTATACACAGAGAACTCACCAGCAAACTCATTCTCCCTTTCTTTGACTATACTGATGTGGTCTACAGTTCTGCCCCTTCCTCATCCCTTACTGGATTCAACACTCTCCACAATTCATTTTGTTGATTCACCTCCAACTTGTCCCCCCCCCGCACCCAGCACTGCATGCTGTATAATGCACTCTCCCTACCTCCTCTAGCTCATCGCCACTCCATCTACAGCTATGCCCTTATTGTCAAGTATTGATTTGATTTCTTACCCTCCTACCTATCCTCACTTCTGTCACACTCAGTTGTGTCTGATTACACTCTACATTCTAGGGACCTTCCCACTTTCTCCATTCCCTAACCACACTCTTGTGCAGGACAAGCTGCCATCTTGTATTGGCTCCCAACTCCCTGGAACCAGCTTCCCTCCTCCTTCCGGTTTTCCTCCGCTCTCTCCTCTCCTCTCCTCTCTTAGACATCTCCTAAGGCTTTCCCCACAACCCCCATGCTCCTGACACCACCTCCTCTTACTCCAGGGCTACTACTACAGGGTGTATCTAATGACCCCTCCACTGCGGAACTGGCTTCCTAGCCCTGTTATGCTATTGTTGTATTACTGCTACTTTGTGTATTGATGTGTTGCCAGAATGTACCACACACACATATATATATATATATATATATATATATATATACTATAGGAAATGCTCCTACTTGAATGCAATTACCCACATTCTATGCTATATGTATATATTACTATATGAAATGCTTCTACTTGACTGTAATTACTTAAATTCTATGCTGTCAAATGATGTTATATTCACCCTGTTCTCCAATTATCCCTCTTGTATCCTGTCCTTGGGTTACACCTTGAAATGAGCCTCAGCTCAGTGTGCCTTTCCCAGTTACCAAATTTTAAATAAACTCAATAAAATAAAATAAATAGGGCAGCTGTAGTTTGTGGGTAAAAGGACATCAAGTCCGGAGCTGCCTGAGAGAAGTGCTGTTTTTTCAGGGTTTTTCATCCAGTGATATATGCTGAATTGTGATACTGAGGGGATTGTTAAAGTTGGAAAGGGGGAGGCCAATTTAGGGAGAGAGAGAGAGAGAGAGGGACTTGCTCAACACCATACCTCAGATTCTACAAGCCAGCAAATAGGGTGGCTGTAGTTCATAAGTATAAGAATGCCAAGTTCTGCAGTCCGTTCTCACATAGCTGAAGCTGCTGCAGGGGGTTTCATCAAGTGATATGTGCTGAATTGTGATACTGTGGGGACTGTGTATGGGAAAGGGGGGCTGGAGGAGGACAGTAGAGGGAGGGTGAGAGAGGAACTCACCAGACGCTGTACCCCATGTGCTACAAGCTAACCAATAGGGCTGCTGTAGTTCATTGCTGTAAGGATGCCAAGTTCCATAGTTTGGGTTCTATGTCATAAGGGCGATTGCCAAAAGAAGATCATCCTTATAGAGAGTATACATCGCCAAAATTCAGTTTTGGCGATGTACAACCCCAGCAACAGAGAAAACAGTAAAGAATTGTATTTTATGTTTATGCAGGAGGCACCCCACACACCCCCACATGGGGGGCTTCGCTCCACGCACCCCCCTACTTTTAGATTCTCAACCCCAGGGAAGTGCATGTCGGGAGGGGGGGGTGCAACAGTGCAAAAAAAAATTCCAGCTTCTCAGGCTGGGTGCAACAAAACATACCTACGCCTGCACCCAAACCCTGCATCCCAGCCACCCCAGGCCAGCACCCACCCCACCACCCCTCACAAACCCTCCTGCCCCTCACTCAGCATACTCACTCCCCTGCGTGCTTAAGTATAGCAACATCCCATCACCATTAGCAAACCCTCCTCATCTGGTCACCCTTACTACACCCTCGCAGTCTGGGTATACACCCCAAGTGGGTTGCCATTTCAGTAGCCTCTCACTTGCGATGTGCCCAACTCACAGGATACCTGTAGTTTGTTCTCCATAGCTGAAGCTGCCACTAAGTGGAGTAGAACAATTGAAGCTGCCTGAGGGAAGAGTTATTTTTGGTTTTTGAGGGTTTTCTTTGAGTGATATGGGCTGAATTCTGATACTGTGGGGATTGTGAGTGGGAAAGGGAGGAGACCACTAGAGGGAGGGTGAGGAAAGGACTTACCAGATGCCATACCCCACATGCCATAAGCCAGCTTATAGGGCTGCTGAAATTCTTATATAAAACGTATATAAATCTCAGCATCCAAAGTGACTCCTTGCATGAGCAACCCTGAACATGAGTGCCACAAAGCAGTAGTGTGGCATATAATTCAGTGGCGTCTGGGGGTGTCAGCAGAGTGCTATGAAGCAGGAATGTAGCATCTAACTCAGCTGTGTCTGGTGGCATCAGTAAGCATCCACAGTGCATCCTCAGGCAGGAACACAGTCCACAGGCCAAGCTGGTTGGTGCAGGGTGGGTAAGTTTAAAGGGAGCGTAGAAGATACACTTTTGGGTGTTGGTAAGGGTTTACAGCAGATCCCTATATAGAGTCAGCTTGTAAATATACTATGGATTAGGGGAGTGCTAGAGAGGACAGCTGGCTTCTATCTGGTAAAAGCCCACAAGGGTAACACAGGCAAGGGAGTGCAGCTGGTCCCTATCTCGGGTCAGCTTACATTTGAATTAAGGTTCAAGGAAGCAGTAGGAGGTAGGAGTATCCAGGGTTAGCTGCCCAGGATAACAGGGATTTGAGGCTTCTGCAGTCATTCCAGCTGGATTGTATAAGGATGTTCCTGTCTGCAGGGTGAGTGGGCCAAGGATTGGGAGGATGTGGGGGAACAGGAAGATGTACAAGCATTAGGACAGTGTGAAGAGGGTGGTGTGCTGTAATGGTTGTAGGGTGGCAGTATTCCTGGGGACAATGTAGGTAACAGGGGGCTGTCCAGTGTGCAGGAGCCTGCAGCACCTAAGGGCATAATTAAGGCAACTTAGATGGGAGGTAGGGAGGCTAGCGTGGCGCATAGGAGGAGCAGGGTAGGGGAGAGAAAAATAGATGGGGATGCCCAGGGGAGTGAGGCTGGCAAGCAGGGGATGGGTGTAGAGGGGATCACCCAGGTTCAGGGGGTAGCCCTACCTCAGAGGGTGGGGCAGCCCAGGAAGTGGGGAATGGCAAGTGGTGGGTGCAAGGGGCTGCACAGAGAGAGAGATGCATCAGGCATGGGAACATTCAAAGGGGTGTCTTTAAGGAATAGATTTCACTCACTGTGTGGAAGTGAGGCGGGGGAACAGAAGGTGGGTAGAGAGGATCGGGGTGGACTAGAACAGAAGAAGGGGGTAGGCCAGTACAAAGTAGTCATGATGGAGCTTTTATCCACGCCATATTATTTAACCATAATAAAAAATAATATATGTGATAGTAATAGATCACGGTAAATACTTGACTTAAAGAGTGCTATTGTTTTATTTTATAGCCTACATCTCTGATGAAAAGATTGTATTTTCTTGAAATGTTGGATTTATATAAATAAATGGGCTATTCAGAGAATAAACTTTGTTCAAAGAAACAAAACAAGAAAAAATAAAGGAGATTTAAGCACGATATGAAACAGCATTGTCAGCCTGCAGATTCTTTTTATCTTAATTTGAATGAGGTTCACAATGAGACTGACTAAAAAAGAACTTTTCAAAACAGGATTACATCCAACTGAATATATGTGTTTTTCATACGCTATTTTAGCCATCTCCAGATTATTTGTCAATGAACATGTCAACATTTTTTAATTGAGCCATATATTTTTTCTCAGCTCTCATGTTACATCCATCATAAGGATTTCCATGGTGAGCCTTGCCCTGTGTGCCAAACATTTGTTCAGCAAACAGGGTGGCAGCTCTATCACATTGTATGTCTGACATTTCTTTCTTAATAGTTGTGATTTGAGATGAATAATCAAATCCTGTTTCTACTTAAAAATAAATCAATGTTTGTAATTGTTTCAATTCTAGATAATGGATATACTGCTGTGTATGAATACATTAGCAGTGTTCTTAAAACAGTGTTTTAAATCATATTTGGTTTCTAGCCACCACTGTAGTGGGTTATTGTACAAGACAAGTACTGACTTTCTCGCTTTGATAAGTTGTTGTAGTAATGGCCAAATACCCAGGTCATCAAGCAAGGAGACATTCAGTCTCCAGATGCTGTGGGTAACTGGTTTGTTTGGCACAACTCCAAGTTTTCTAACAATGAGACTATGGTCAGTAGTTTCAATAGGTAAAGTTTTGTATAGAAAACATGGTAGCCAAACAGAAAAGAAAAAATAGTCCTAGATGACAACAACCCTTTGTGAAAAGTATGGTTTGGAGGGTGTATCCCAAATATAGCAGTATACTGTAATCTGGCTGTTTTATACAGGGAATTAAAAAACTGGAGTCACTGTGTAACTTTGTAGTAGTTTCTGTTTTATCTGATAAAGACAGGATGCAATTAAAAATCCCCTCCAAAAATGATAGATTTTGTAATAAAGAGATATGGTTATACAAGTTTGAAGAGATCAACCTGCATTGATTTCATTTGAGGGGAATAAATACTGATCAACTGAAATTCTTGCTGGTCACAGTATATGTCCAACAGGAGAGCCTTACCTGGAGCCAGATCAACTGGTCTACTCATAAAGATCCCCTGGAAATGAAATAAGATTCCTAATCCTGAGCAAGGGTCTTCTCCCCAGTGACCAAAAGGATGGCCCGACATACCATTCTCTAGATGCTTGGGACATCTCCCTATTGGTATGCAACCTTGTGTCTTGTAAGAAAATAGATGTTGTAATGTAGTTCCCATAATATAGAAAATGTAATTTGCCTCCACTTATTGGTGGCTATGCATGAATGGGCAGGAATTACACACCTGAGGTGCGTATCCTGCTCATGTAGCTTTGCACCTGTGGACAGGTGTGTACTTGCGTACTTCTGGGATTCACCAACAGCCATGACCTGTCTTTGGGCACCCATTCCGGTACACAGCACCCTGCAGGGTGGCCTTGGGCAAAGTCATAGACCCAATTGGGCATCCAATGGGATGCCCAGCATGGATCCCAAAGTGGATCGCTAATGCAAGGAGACACTAGTCAGGGTGCGTGAATAGGCATCACAGGCAACTGGATCCGCATGGCTATGCCCCAGTGGATGCAACCCCTGGAATGCCCCCCTCCCTCACATACACACCAGTACAGCTACCCCCTGTTCCCTCTGAGACAACCCCCCCACCACATACATGCTCCCAAAATATGTATCATTCCTGTGTATAGCAGTACCGACTGTCACGTATCGGATGTGCAGTGCCACGGCGGGTGAGGTCCACTGTACTGCAATGGTGTCGCTGGGGGAATGGATCAAGTTTCCTGTGATGGGCAGGCAAATGGGGCACTTTGGGTATGGGCTGTGCAGACCGGGCACTGGTGGGGTGGCACTGACTATGGGGGCCAGAGCTGGACAAATGTGGAGTGTGTTTTGCACTGATGGTGTGGGGCAGCCCTTTTTCAGTGGGGGGTGGGGACAGGGCAGCACTCAAAGGCCAGGCGACCATGCACACCCATCTGGTTTGTGTCTGCAATGGATACACTGCTCACATGGCTGGAATCTCAGCCATGCAGCCACCCAGCCCTCCACATCAGCCTCGGGGTCAGGGGCACCTCTGGTGGTTGGGTCCTGGTGCCACTGCATCCGTGGATGCAGCCTGATGGGGAGCACAGTGTGTTACAGCAGGGTCCCACCTGGCATAACTGGCATCCTCCTCTGTACCTCTGCGGCCAGCACTACATGCCTTGGTGCATGGCGCATAGTGCTGGCATGCCCACAGCCTTCCCCCGGCACATTGCGGTCTGCGGGCCTGGGGGATCAAGTGCAATGAGGCTGCATGCCTCATTTGTGCATCCTGCATGGGGGGAGCAATGGGTGCAGAGTGGCTATGTGCCATGAATATGTGGCACATAGCCACTCCACGGGTTTGTGCATAGGGCCCATTGTTCTTTAGACTACTGTATTTACATTTAAGGAGGCAAATGAATGCTACAGGACAGGGCCATGAGAAATAAAGCACATTATTTATCCAATCTAGCTGGTTTCTTCAGCCTCAATCTCCTTTTACTCGACTGTTTGGAGTCAGTTGAGGCAACTTCAGTGTCTATGTTATGGTCAGTCTGGAAAAAAGCTGCAGACAAAGCATCAGAATCTTCATCAGTGTCGCCCCATGTTTTCTCTTGGATATGACTGCAAATTTATTTTCTAGGGTAAGAGTCTCCAGTTTGGAAGATTTCATTGGTGGTTGGCCCTTGTTCATTCTGCTCCTGTTATTCCATCTGGAACTCTGCTGCTCCCACACAGATGGAGGTGGAGGTTGCATGGTCATATACTGGTTCCCCGTGGTAGATTCCATAGCAGTATGGTCAGCAGTATTCAGGTTCTCAGGAAGATTGCTTTCAACAGCCTTATCAGATTCGGGAGGTTGTATCTTACTGTCCATTCTCAATGGTTGTTCTGTGGGTTGGACTGGTGATTTGAGTGATGAAGAAAGGACTTCCTGTTATTTAGCTTGTACAGATTGAGTGATGTCCATATTCCCTATATTAGAACTCTGGGCAAAAGCTGAAGGCCCTTTAGGTGTGGGTTCCATTCTCCGGGACCATGCAGGTCTAGAAGAATGTTGAGTCTGTGCACGGGTCACCACTTCTTCCTTGTTGTCTTTCTTTGAGACTGGTTTGTTATGTGATGCCCATGGACAGTTCTTGTATGTATGACTGGTTTCGTCACATAAATTACAGCTTATTGGGTTGGGGCAATTGATGCCAACATGTCCAATCCGAGCACATAGAGAATATTTTAGCTGCTCACAGGCACTGCTTAGGTGGGTGTATGAGCCATGACAAAAGCAGGATTTAGGTTGACCTGCATAAAAATGAATCCATGACCTCAACCCAGATAAAAACAGCTGGGTAAGTGTTGTAGAGTTGTGTTCAGCTGTGGCAAACAAACATGAATATGCCACCCCCCCCATCCACAGGTGTTCAGAGTCCATTATTGGATCCGGTTGGCCCAGCACTGTACATTTCATTTTAAGCCAGTAAAGGATGTCGGATATACAAACCCATTCATTTTTAAACAGTATAGTGATTGTCTTGAAAGTAGTTTTTGTTACTGGTATTGCCACAAAGGGTGACCACAATGGAGTATATTTCACATCCTGGTACCTTAACCAAAATATTTCCAGCATGTAGCTGTCTTAAAACTGATGTCAAAGTTAGGGTCACCTAAAGTATCAACTAAAGAATATATTTCTGCTGCTTGGAATCCCAAGCTGTCCTTTAGAAGCTTACAGCACACATAAATCGTGTCAGGAAAAACAAGACCTCCCTTGTACTTTATTCGCAACAGTGTTCCTTCTCGTAGCAGGCTCAGGGGGAGCGTGAAACAAACCAGCATAAGACTGATTACTGTGAGTGTTTTGTTGACCTCAAGATGAAGAATGAGGTGGAACAGTTGAGGTTGATGTATTGCTATAAGTAGTATGGAGGGGAAGCAAAGGTCTGGGTTTCTGCTGTAATGCTCCCAGTTGATGTAGAGGGTTGTGCCAGAATAAGGATTTAAAACAGGCATCCCCTAATATTTCTTATTTCACTCTATCCTTTCTTCTCTTATTTTTCAGACTATCCTTTTCTTTTCACTATCAGGGTGGCCAACCTGATATCTATTTTATTTTATTTTATTTTATTTTATTTTCTATCCCCTGTTATTAGAAAAGCCTGTGTGCCCAGTTATAACGCAGCTCCTGTAAAAGAGAAACTGTACCTTAAAGAAAGAGAAGTGGTCCCCTGCTGCTTCAAGCAGTATGACTGAATTTGGTCCCAGCTGTGCGATCGCGATGTGTCCACATTCGCATGATCGCACATTCGTGCAGACATTCGTGTGCACGATCATGCTGCTGTACAACTCCATGTGCACCGATCGAGAAGTAAATACAACCCGAAAAGAAGAGTTGTAAAATATAGAAATAATCCATTGGTTGCGATTTTAGAGTGTCTTGGCTAGTTTGTTTTGCAGTAAGAGCGCTGCTAAGTGCAAGGAGCCACTTCAGGCTCAAGAAAAAGAGTGTAGATACAGCACATGTGGGCGGGGGTAAAAACACCTGTGAAAATGCCAGTAAAAGGCTAATTTAAACACACTGGTGTGCATAGGGGATTTGGAAAATGTCCCTCTTCATTAGTGCTGTCCTTATATGGAAGAGAAAAGTGAAATTCACAGTGCAAGAGGTGAAAATTTGAGGAACTGCATAATGAGGTTGAAAATGAACTGTAGACCTGACAGATGGAAGATTTCAGCCATCTGTTATGAATGAAAGTTCCTTGGGAGCATTAAAATTATGTTGCTGTGTCCAAATAAAAAAGGGACAAGGTTTTTCTGTTTAGTCAAAATGCCAAGTGTCTCCCTAGTCCCTCACAAGTAAATAAAATATGTTTATATTACGTCCTTGATGTTTCTAGCACAGAGAGTCATCCCCTTACAAAAATAAACAAATTAAGGAGTGCGCCCTTGTCTGTTTGAGTTTCTAAGGTGAAGGACTCTGCAACTTCTAGTAAATAACAAAGGAGACATGTTGATTATAAAAGGAAATAAAAAAAATAGTAATTACCCAGTTCTGCAGTGCTATCAGATAGGTTCTGCTATAGGGCTGGCAGCCCCAGAAATGCCAGGTTTTATGGACTGAGAGGAGAGTGATGTCATGAGTGGGAGGAGCTAAGTCACTGCTCTGACATCATCAACTTTATAATTAAGCTTTCAGCCCTATTCTAGCTAACTTGCTGCATTGGGTAATCTTTTGTTTAGCTCATGAGAAGACTAGAATGTTGCTAGATGGTTCATAAAATGTCTATAAGGTATAACGAAGGTTCAGAAATCCGTTTTCTTCTTAATTATGGTGTCACCTGACCTCTGATGTCACATCAGGCTACAATAAAAGGATGTCCACCAGAGGGCTAGATAGATAGGTGAAGAGTGAGAGATAGTCAGTTGCCTTCTGACTATGAACAGAGTAAGAGCTGAGAAGAGCTAAGTGTGTAAGGTTTTCACACTGAGAGAGAAAGGAAGTTTTCAGGAATTCTTTTATTCCTATTTTATTTGTGGAGAAGAATAATATCCTGATGAATTTGCGTTGGTGTGAAGGACTAACACCTACTTTAATAAGACTCTGAAAGGTATGTTACAGAAGTTTGTGCATGAAGAAGGCAGGGATTGGGATAAGTTCCTTCCCTATTTACTATTTGCCTACAGGGAGGTGCCCCAATCCACCATCAGGTTTTCTCCTTTTACCCTATTATATGGACAAAATCCCAGAGGTCTGCTTGATGTGGTAACAGAACATTGGGAAGCAGGTACCAATGTGGGGTATAAGAACATCTTGGAATACATGATCTCTTTAAGAGAGCGCCTGGTAAAATATTTGTCAATAGCTCATTAGAATGTAGACCAGACACAAATCAAGCAAAAGGAATTGTATGATGTAGGGTTAAAAACGAAGACATTTGAACTTGGTGACAAGGTATTATTGTTGCTGCCATCTATGGAAAATAAATTATTAATGTGATGGCAAGGGCCTTATGTGGTGCTATGCCAGACTGGTGTAGTTAATCATGAAATAGAAATGTCTGGACATAGACCCTTAAGAAAAATCTACCATGCAAATCTGTTAAGAAAGTGGGTAGAGAAGCCACAGGCCCCGACACTGTTTATAAGCCCTGAACAGGGAGGAACAGAGATGTACATAGCCTATGAAAGGTTAGAAACATCAGGAAAGGAGGATGATATACAAATAAACCCTGAATTAAACCAGGCACAGAGACAAGAGATTGATCATCTCCTGACATATGTTTCAGAAACATTTACCAAAACTCCAGGTAGAGCAAAGGGGGTGGTACATGACATAAGAGTCACACAGACCAAGCCTATTCACCCAAAACCATATAGGCTCCCAGAAAAAAATCAGGCCTGAAGTTATTTCTGAGGTAATAAAAAAGGAGAAGGCAGGGGTGATTGTTCCTTCTCGTAGTCCTTGGTCTTCCCCTTTAGTAGTAATTCATAAGAAGGAGGGGGGGACTTAGATTATGTCTGGATTTTTGTAGGATAAATGAGGTTTCAGAATTTGATGGGTATCCAATGCCTCGAATTGATGACTTATTAGATCAAATTGGTTCTGCCAAGTACATCAGTACCCTTGATTTGACTAAGGGGTACTGGCAGATACCGTTAGCACTCCAAGCAGAAGACTTAACTGCTTTCTGTACCCCAATCAGACTGTATCATTTTTCGACCATGACGTTTGGCTCACACGGAGCTCCAGCTACTTTTCAACTGTACATGGATCATGTCTTGAGACCACACAAACAGTACAGTGAAGCATACCTAGATGATGTTGTCATCTACAGTCCAGACTGGAATACACACTTGATACATCTTAGTGCAGTTATTCAGAGTATTAAGGATGCAGGCCTTACCATCAACCCGTCCAAATGTGCCATAGCCAGGAATGAGACTCGCTACTTAGGTTTCATTATTGGTAATGGGATGGTGAAGCCTGAAATAAGTAAAGTTGAGGCTGTAGCAAATAGTCCTGTGCCAACCACAAAACATCACATCTGGTCCTTTTTAGGTCTGGCCAGTTACTACAGATGTTTTATTCCAGACTTTTCTACAATTGCTACTCCCCTGACTGATTTAACGAAAAACAAAAACCCAAATAAAGTAAAATGGAGTTCAGCATGTGAGGGGGCATTCACGAAAATAAAAGCCATTTTGTGTTCTGCCCCAGTTTTACATAGCCCTGATTTCACCAAGCCCTTTGAACTTCGAACAGATGCCTCTGATACAGGCATAGGGGCTGTTCTAAGTCAACATGACCACCAAGGAGACCATCCTATCCTGTGTATCAGTAGAAAGCTCCATGAGAGAGAGAGGAAATATTCTACTGTCGAGGAAGAATGTTTAGCCATCAAGTGGACAATAGAGGCCATCAAATATTACTTGTGGGGCACTGAATTCATTGTTGTTACTAATCACAACCCTCTATGTTTGTTGAACCTGATGAAGGACAAGAATTCATGCATTTTAAGATTGTATTTGTCACTCCCACCATATAGATTTTCTGTTAGGCATAGGGCTGGAAAGCAACATCAAAATGCTGATTTCTTGTCAAGGTTTGGAGCAGACCAGGTTCCTAATGGTACTGCTTAGTCAGTGGAGCCAGTGACTGTGCATAATGCACGTAGTACACACCTCAGGGAAATGAAAGTACGAAAAATGGTATTTGTTGTATTGTATTGTATAACCGGAGTGCTTTATATCATTTAGTTGTTTAAGCGTCTCTGATGGGAACTTCTGGAGATGGTTGGGTGGAAGTTCCAACCCTTCCTAGGGTGGAGGGGTTTACAGCAAACATTTGTTTTTTTAATACTTTCTTTATTTTTGGTTCTTTTAGACATTAGAGATTTTACGCATAATCATTAACTGTTTACATGCATAGGAGTTAATTGACACTTTCTATGAGTCGTAAATTCTCTTATAGTAGCTACAGGGATAACATAAGTTACCAAGATAGGAACAGAGGGGAAAAGGAGCACTTATATTCTTATATATATGTTCCAGTATGCACAGCATAGTTCCTTATTTGACTATTCTTTCTTTATAAGATATATATCTGTGTTTTTAAATAGCTACATCTCTCCTCAAAGGGGTGATGTAGAGAATCCATCTCCTCCAGGTAGTTTCAAATTGTACATATTTCTTGTTTAACAAAGCAGTTATTTTCTCCATTTGATAAATACCTATTACTATGTCTTGCCACTGAACAATGTGGAGGGGACTAGGGGTTAGCCAATTTCTTATCGTTGTTTTAATAGCTAATATCAGTAGAAGTAATAACCTCTTGGTTTTCGTGTCTCCACATCCCTCAGGGAAGGCAGACAGGAAATACAAGGAGGGGTCCAACAAGACCGTCGGATATAATATATGTCTTATAGCCTCTCGTATTTCTTCTAAAAAAGGTTGAATTTTTGGACAACTCCAGAATAGAAGTCCATGGGTGGCTAATTGATTTCCACATTGCCTCCAGCAAGTAGCTTCTCTTTCATTTCTGTACTTTGCCTGTATAGCCGGTGTCTTAAAGAATCTAGCAGTATTCTTCCAGGCAAATTCCCTCCAGTGAGGTGCTGAAGTACCTGAGTGTATATGTAACAAGTGGTTTCTCCAAATCTCATCTGTAATCTTAATATTCAAATCTTTTTCCCAGGATTTTTAAATGGATTCTACCGTGTCCCCCTCAAATGATCTTATTGCCCCATATAGATAGGTTATTACGTGGGTAAGATTAGCTTGGCCTTCCAGGCCTTTTTGTATAATTTCAATGAGTTTCGGCATGGGATCTTTGCCCCAAGGCTCTTTATTTATTTTTTTAATAAAGTCTCTCACTTGGAAGTAACGGAATCTGTCTCTATGTGTTATGCCATATTTCTCTTCTAATTCTGAGAATGTTATCATGTTTCCCTCTTTTAGAAATTGAAATATTATGTGTACTCCTTTTCTCTCCCAAATCTTATATCCAGTGTCTATTTTAGCTGGCATAAATTTTCCTGAATATGTTATCGACCAGAACAATGGTCTCACTTAGATCATTTTTTGGGAGCTCCACATCTGCTTCCAGGATCCTAAAGTTGCTAATGTAAATGGGTTTTCTATATTTCCCTTTTCTTTGTTCCCCTTATCTATGAGCAGGATCTTCTGTGGTACTCTAATATCTTCCTCTGCCAGCTCAATTTCCTTCCACTTGGCCCTGTACGTAGGGTGGAGCCAATATACAACTGTGCGCAGCTGGGCTGCCATGTGGTAGTGTTTAAAGTTTGGCAGAGAGAGACCTCCCTCTGCTTTAGGGAGTTGTAAGATGGTTTGTCTGATTCTCAGTTTCTGCATCTCCCATACATATTGTATTATTTCTTGTTTATTGCTGTATAGAATTGTTTCGGGATTGTGCAGGGTATAGTCTGGGCTAAGTATAAGAAGCAGGCAATATTACCATCCTTATTGTTTCTATCTTTTGTATAAAGGGTATCGGTATTAATTTCCATCTTTCTATATCCTTTTGTGTTTGTGCTATTAAGGGTTTATAGTTAAGCTCATACAATTTCTTATGGTCTAGGCTCACCCAGACTCCAAGGTATTTAAGAGAGGGGATATGCCATCTAAATTTAAAGTAATTTTCAGTCTGTGGCAAAGGTGAATAATGTATTCCCAGAACTTCTGTTTTGGATATATTAATCTTGTATCCTGCTATTTCCCCAAACTCCGTCAGAATGTTCCACAAGGGTGGTAATGAGTTCTCCGGCTTTGTGAGATAGACCAAAAGGTCGTCTGCATACAAGGCTAGTTTATGAGTACCCTCTCCCACCTGAATTCCTTCTATCTCTTCATGTTGTCGTATGGCCTATGCTAGGGGTTCCAAATATATTGCAAATAAAAGTGGTGATAATGGACACCCCTGTCTGGTCCCCCTTTTTAATTTAATTAGGGCAGAGACTGAAGCATTTATTTTGATATAGGCTCTAGGGTCCTTATATATAGAGTCGATAACTGCTCCAAATTCCTGTGGGAATCCCATCTTTTCTAAAGTAGCTCTTAGAAAGGGCCATGCCACTCTGTCGAAAGCTTTCTCAGCATCTAGGCTGAGAAGCAGGAAAGGTTCCTTCAACTTGTGAGCATAGTGCAGTATGTGTAGTGTTCTTTTGATATTATCCTGTGCTTGCCTATTCACTATGAATCCTGTCTGATCTTGATCTATCAGCTCTGGGAGTAGAAGCTCCATCCTTTTAGCGAAAATAGATGTAAAAAGTTTATAATCTATATTAAGGACAGAAATTGGGCGGTATGAGCTACAATTGGTACTATCTTTCCCAGGTTTTAGGATGCTAGTTATGGTTGCATATCTCCATGTATCTGGGTACCCCTCATTTTGTTGTACCTCTCTAAATACTCCCCCCAGTGTAGGTAGTAATGCTTCTCGAAACGCTTTATAGAATTCTCCCGAATATCCATCTGGGCCAGGGCTTTTATTGGTCTTAAGATTTGTTATGGCTTTATTTAGTTCGTCCTCTCTTATTGGGGAGGTCAGGCTCTGTATGTTGTGCTGGGGATAGAATAGGTACTTTTAGTTATTTAAGAACCTCATCATTCTCTCTTTGTCTATCTCCTGTTCTGGGGTGTATAGATTCTGGTAGTGGTTCAGGAAGCCCTCTCAATATGGGAGGGCTCTCTTATTAAGTGTCTCTTTTCTGGGTCTCTGACTTGTGTAATAATCGATTGGGCTTTTTTTCTTAGAGCCTATGTGCCAGAAGTCTAGTTGCTTTTGGTCCCCTCATAGTATTTTTGTCTCAGGTTTTGAAGAGCCTGTTCTGTCTTAACATCTAGTATATTTTGCTGTTTGCTTTGGATTTCTTGTATAACCGCTTTATAACTTAAGTCTCCTGCTGCATGTTTTCCCTGAGCCTCTCTCAATTGCATCTCTAGTTTTTCCTGTTGCAGATTTTGTTGTTTTTTGTACCAGGATGCGTATTTAATTATATCCCCTCTCAATACTGTTTTAATCGTATCCCACAACGTTGCCTTTGTCAGGTTAGGGGTTTCATTTTCTCTTATTATTTGGGGTATTCTACTTACTATCATCTCCTTAAATTTCTTATGGTTCAGGAGAAAGTTATTAAACTTCCACAATGTTCTTCGTCTCCCACTAGGCCAGCTCAGACGTAATGTCATCATTGAGTGGTCCGAAATGGGATTAGGTATTATTTGGCAGTCTTGTACCAAATACATGGAGTCTCTAGACATATGAAGGTAGTCTATACTCGTATAGATTTTGTGAGGTGCTGAGTAATGAGTATAAGCTTTCACCTTAGGATGCTTATAACGCCATACATCTACCCATTGCATATCTTGGAAGTATTTGATGGCTATCCTCTGAGTTGCCTTTCTTTTTTGGGGTTGCTTTTTAGATGTATCTAGAGGGTCATATATCATATTATGATCTCCTCCTAGAATCAGGGTCCCTCTTTGATGTTCTGTTATTTTCTGACACTATTTCTTTATTTCCTTTGACTCTGATCCGGGTGGGACGTATATAGAGGCTACTGTGACCAAATGTCCTTCTAAGTACCCTGTGACTATTGCTAACCGACCCTCTTTATCTATGTATGTGTCTGTTTGCTGAAATTGTATATTGTGAGGGATCAACACCGCTGTCCCTCTCCGTTTACCTGTTTGATATGATGAGGCTACCACTATTTTAAACCCGCATTTGGCTAATTTACTATGCTCTTCTTTTGTTAAATGTGTTTCCTGTAATAAAACAAAACTTGGCTTCTGTCTCTTCATTATGGTCATTATTTTACTTCTCTTAATGGGGTTGTTGATGCCGTTAACATAAGGGAACATATACCTATCTGCATCTGTCTATTCATCCCCTCTGTCTACAATATGTCATTCTGTTCCATTCTTCTCTTAATTTGACCATTATCCCCTGTTCACTGGCCGTGCCATGTGTCATGTTCGCTCTCTTATTTATAATTCTCCTATGCAGCCAATTAACATACATAACATTTATACAGTATATTACTACATTAATATTTCAAACTTCATAACTATTTACAAGTTTGCTTCCAAGGTTGGAGTGAGTAAAAATACTCACTCTACATTTATCAAGGGCACTTGTTTCGGAAGCCCTTGATGGGGGAATATGGTTGCCACTGCAACCTCTCTCCCCCAGGTCCCTCCTTCTTCGAGACCTTGTACAATGGCCCACATTCTTCTCCTTTTTTGTCTCCCCTCCTCATTGTACTCCCCTTGGGGAAAAGGAAGGAAGGAAACGGAGCAGAAGGAAGAGAAAAAAAAAAAACACACCAACTCTTTCCTTTATCAACAGAAGATAGGGGATATTTTACTTTCCATCTCTTTTTACAGTATGTCAACCCTTATTTTATGAATCCTTTCTCCCCATACTTTCCCTTTAACCTGTGTTCTGGTTCTTTCCCTTTTTTAGTACAATTGAGTCTTCACTTCTGACCCCCCCCTTTCAAGCGCTTCTACTCCCTTCTCTCCTTTTCGCCCATCTTAGTTTCAACTTCAACTATGTTAAGTACTGAGTTCAGTGCATCCTTCCTACTTAAATATCTAAATTCCCCTGCCCTTCCATGCCCTTTTCCATTTCCCCTGTCTCATTCTCCTTTATTAACTGTTATCTGTCTATTCCCCTTATCTTTCGTTTTCATTTAATAATCAAAATCTGCATCTCCAGACTCTATATATTTCAAACAATGTCATAATTAGTTCATATGATGTCCCATTATGTGGTAGACGCAATATTCCACCTACGTGAAGTTCGCATCCATCCTAGGACCCTGCGATGCTTTGCAAAGTCTATCATCTCCTTAATTCTTTTACTACCTCTCAAGTAGCGCCGAGTCTCCACAGTTCTCCTTCCTCCTCGGTCGTTTTATCAAGTAGCCTCCGCACATCTCGCAGGGATTGCAGCACTGACTGTTGGACTCCTCGGCCTTGCCTGTTCCTGATCATCTTCTTCCATTGCGCCTTTTCCGGTTTTGGGTGCCTCACTTCCTCTCCCTCAGACTGGAAAACCCATCCCTTCTTCTGTAGTTCCTTCTTAGCCTCTTCCGGGGTTTCATATACTTCAGTCCCCGAGTCCCACATTACTTTTAGCTTTGAAGGGAAGGGCGTTTGGAATTTTATCCTGTGTTCTCTGAGGACTTTGAGCAGAGGTGAATTTGCTGCTCTCTTTTTTGCTATTTCTGCAGGGTAGTCGTGGTCGAATATTAATCTGGCTGTATTGTACTTCACTACTCGTTTTTGCCACGCTGTTCGTAAGATATATTCTTTATCTCTGTAGCTTGATAGTTTTAGTACTATTGATCTTGGTCTCGCTTTCGGGTCTGTAGGTTTATTTTCCAAAGATTGATGCGCTCTCTCAACTTTGAATTTAAAAGTGCCAGGTAGATCTAAAACGTCCCGCAATAAATCTGTCAAAATCTTCCATACGGCCTGTTTCAGTGTCCTCTGGGAGACCGTAGATTCTGATATTGTCTCTTCTTGATCTTGCCTCTAAATCTATCAGTTTTTCTTGTATTTTTTCTTGTGCACTTATGAGAAAGTCTGCTGCTGCATGCACCTCTCTTATTTCTTCCTCTGCTTCGACTAGTCTTTGTTCTGCTCTTTCAGTTCTGCTCTCCATTTCTAATATTTTAGTGTTTAATGTTTGAAATTCTGTTCTGGTTTCGGCTCTGAATGATTTTAGCTCTGCCATTATCATTTCAAAGTGGGATCTCGAGAGGTGCTCCATTTCCTGATCGGTGTCCGCATCGTAGGCCATGCTGCTGGCTGGAGAGGCGCTTCTGCTGTACACTGCTTCAGCTGAGAATCCTCCTCCATCCTTGGTACTCGTCGATTTTTTCCCTTGGGATCGGCCTGGCTTATGTCCCCCTGACATTTCTTTCCTTTTTCCTGCCGTTATATTTAGCTTTTCCAGTGGTCTGGGGGTTTTTATTCTCATGGGAGATAGCCTTAGTTCAGAGCTGCAATCTAGTTGGTGACGTCACCGGAAGTCCTACAGCAAACATTTGTATGGTTGCTTTCTTGTGTGGGGAGGAGTGTGCCAGAATAAAGATTAAAAACAGGCATCCCCTAATATTTCTTATTTCACTCTATCCTTTCTTCTCTAATTTTTCTGACTATCCTTTTCTTTTCACTATCAGGATGGCCAACCTGATATCTATTTTCTTTTCTTTTCTATCCCGTTATTAGAAAAGTCTGTGCGCCCAGTTATAAAGCAGCTCCTGTAAAAGAGAAACTGTACCTTAAAGAAAGAGAAGTGGTCCCCTGCTGCTTCAAGCAGTATCCCTGAATTTGGTCCCAGCTGTGCGATTACAATGTGCGCACATTCGCACAATCGCACATTCATGCACACGATCATGCTGCCGCACAGCTCCCTGTGCACATGATCGAGAAGTAAATGCAACCCGAAAAGAAGAGTTGTAAAATAAAGAAATAATCTGTTGGTTGTGATTTTAGAGTACCTGGGCTAGCATGTATTGCAGTAAGAGCTCTGTTAAGTGCAAGGAGCACTTCAGGCTCAAGAAAAAGAGCGTAGATACAGTGCTTGTGGGTCGGGGTAAAAATGCCCATAAAAATGCCAGTAAAAGGCTAATTTAAACACACTGGTGAGTGTAGGGGATTTGGAAAATGCCCCTCTTCATTAGTGCTGTCCTTATATGGAAGAGAAAAGTGAAATTCACAGTGCAAGAGGTGAAAATTTGAGGAACTGCATAACGAGGTTGAAAATGAACCGTAGAGCCAACGGCTGAAAGATTTCAGCCATCTGTTATGAATGAAAGTTCCTTGAGAGCGTTAAAATTATGTTGCTGTGTCCAAATAAAAAAGGGACAAGGTTTTTCTGTTTAGTCAAAATGCCAAGTGTCTCCTAGTCCCTCACAAGTAAATAAAATATGTTTATATTACTTCCTTTATGTTTCTAGCACAGAGAGTTATCCCCTTACAAAAATAAACAAATAGAGGAGCGTGCCCTTGTCTGTTTGAGTGTCTAAGGTGAAGGACTCTGCCTCTTCTAGTAAATAGCAAAGGAGACATGTTGATAAAATAAAAAGGAAATAAAAAAATTAGTAATTACCCAGTTCTGCAGTGCTGTCAGATAGGTTCTGCTATAGTGCTGGCAGCCCCAGAAATGCCAGGTTTTATGGACCAAGAGGAGAGTGATGTCATGAGTGGGAGGAGCTAAGTCACTGCTCTGACATCATCATCTTTATAATTAAGCTTTCAGCCCTATTCTAGCTAACTTGCTGCATTGGGTAATCTTTTGTTTAGCTCATGAGAAGACTAGAATGTTGCTAGATGGTTCATAAAATGTCTGTAAAGTATAACGAAGGTTCAGAAATCCGTTTTCTTCTTAATTATGGTGTCACCTGACCTCCAATGTCACATCAGGCTACAATAAAAGGATGTCCACCAGAGGGCTAGATAGATAGGGGAAGAGTGAAAGATAGTCAGTTGCCTTCTGACTATGAACAGAGTAAGAGCTGAGAAGAGCTAAGTGTGCAAGGTTTTCACACTGAAAGAGAAAGGAAGTTTTCAGGAATTCTTTTATTGCTATTTTGTTTGTGGAGAAGAATAATATCCTGATGAATTTGCATTGGTGTGAAGGACTAACACCTACTTATTTTCCTTTCTGTATATATATATATATATATATTTTTATTTTGCTTTGTGGACAACAAAATGACAAATGCAGAACTTGCATTTTTTATGCACCAAAAAGAATGTCTGTGTAATCTGTTATAAGAATCCTCGCTACCACAAGGGTAAGCAGTCCAAGGAGGGCTCAGTATCCTCTGTGTTTGCCGGTGTATTGGTAGTTAACTTAGTCTCAGTCTGAATAGGCAACTCAAAAATTTTATTTTGTGTTAAATCTAAAGAGGAAGGCTGCTGTAACGAGATGAGCTGCAAGGGATTGTCTTCTGGTGCAGTCTGCCACAACAGGTCCCAGGGAATGCTATGGTTGCTGATCCATACCCTTAATCCATCCTACCTTTTGGAAGCCCTCCACAATGGTTAAGCCAGATACTGATATGTTTTCATCGTATTGGGGGGGGGGATGTTTTACCGTTGAACCTGGAGCTGGGTCAGGAGTCACACAAGTATCAGTAGGGCTAGTTTGTTCTGAGGGTTCTTTCCCTCAGACAGAAACAATTGTGCTGGGGAAGATGAACCCACAGCTTCAAGATGCTCAGCAGTCCTTTGATCCTCTTGGTGCACTGTTCTGCTTCACAGGTGTGGCTGATTGCAGTCTGACTGTACGAGACTGGCTTTTCCCAAGAGAAAAGCAAGGGAATATTGGTTGTAACAGCAGAACATTTACTGAATTGAATAGTCTGCTGGGGATTTAGGGTAGTAACTTGTTCAAGACCGAAAGAGCAGACAGTACCTGAAATTTCCAGAGTGATTCAGATATCCTTCTCTATAACATTGCAGTCCATTTTATTTGCCGGTCGAATGGCGTCCTTCTGCTGTATTTCTTTAACTGATCTGTCAGGTGAGCATTGTTTAACAGTATGATACGTCCCATCCTCTGCAGTCAGTAGACCAAATAAGTATTCCCTTCTCCTCCGTTAGGCTTCTTCCGATGGTGGGCACAACTTGAGGCCTACAAGCACAAAGCATCCTGACAAAATGTTAGGTTACATACTATTGGTCTAACAAGCTAATGAACTTGTTTTGAGAGCCTGATATCAAAAGACTTATTTCAAAAGTATTCTTCAGACTTACAAGCCAAAAGAACTCTGACAAAATGTTAGTTTTATATACATGGAAAAGAAATGGGCAGACTGGATGGGGCTTGCTGTCCTTATCTGCCGTCAACTTCTATGTTTCTATGTTTCATGGGCTTAACAAGCCAATGAGCCTGCTCTGAAAGACTGGCATTAGAAGACTTATTTCAGAATTATTCTTCAGCAGTTGTAATGAACTACAACTGACCATAGGATGAACCTAGAGATTTCAGCAACCAATGGACATTAGTTCGTCACTAACTGCCAGTGACCAATGACCGACCACAATTTCATGTTACCAAGCCAACAATGGCAACTAGGAGGCCAACAAGAAGGCCACATCCTAACCACCAGTTACCTATTTCCAGAACACCTGTTCCAACATTTGTATTCCACGTTGCAAGGTCCTACGGACATGACTTTGATAATTGCTGTCATGTGGTTAGGAACAAAAATAAAGGAGGACATAGCTTTTCTACCTGCTGTCATGCTGTTAAGACCAAAAATAAGGAACCTGAGAGACTATCCAATCAGACAATGACATTTGCCTGGATACTGGAATTGAGCCAATGGGAAAGTGACAAACACCGTTGCTGGACCAATAAAGGGCATCATGTTGTGCTCTATGTGACATTTTTACATTAGACCAGACAGCCAAGACACAGCAAACTGTATACCACCTTTGCTCTTTGCTATGCTATCTCACCTCTATTCTCTAGATGCACCAGCTATATTTTACTTTCTAATTCCAGAACTCTTACTTGTCTAAACTCTGCAAAAGACTTTGTTTCAAGGGCCACTTCTCTAGCCTTTGCCAAGAAAGGAGATGCCACCCTAAAAGCTCTGACATTATTCTGACGTTGTTTGATTGACTTTGTACAAAGTTCAAGATGAAGAAGAAAAGACTTGAGTCAAGGTACCAGAGGAAAAGACACAGTGCATCCGGATTTCCCAAGGATCATCCAATCTCAGGAGGAAAAAGAGAATGGACAGAGACTTGGCAGATGTTCCAGTCCAAGAAGACATTTTGGCTGAGTATATCTACAGAGACTCTCATATCACTAATTTAATGTGTGCCTTATCAGAATCAAGTGTTCCATATTAGTGCATAGATTTACTGCAGTATAATATTGTGCAAGCTAGCTACAGAGATATAAGAAATATGCATATTTGTTAGATAGACTTGTTTCCAAAAAGAAACTGCTTATTTCCTAGAAGTGATAAGCCAAAGGTTATAACCAAGAGAGAGTTTACATGAGATTCCTGTGACCCAGATGCATGATCTTACACTTTGTAGCATTGAAACTCAACTGCCAGGGATCTGACCACTCCTCTAATAGGCTTAGGTCTTTTCTTATTTTTCCACCCCCTCTGGTGTGTCCACTCTGTTGCCGATCTTGGTGTCATCTGAAAAGTGGCACACATTTTCCTCCAGATGCTCTTCAATGTCACCAATGAAGACATTGAATAGGACTGGCCCCAGCACCAACCACTGTGGCACCCCACGTGTCACCTCCCTCTCCTCAGATTTCATGCCATTTACCACCACCCACTGAGTCCTGTCCCTTAGCCAGTTCCCAACCCACTTTACCACTGTAGCACCCACTCCCAGGCTCTCCAATTTATTTAGCAATCTCCTACTCATGATGGTGTCGAAGGCCTTGCTGAAATCCAGGTAAGCCACATCCACAGCCCCTCCCTGATCTACCACCCTGGTTACCCAGTCAAACAAATCTATAAGATTCATCTGACAGGACCTTCCCACTGAGAATCCATGCTGCCCTGGATCCTGTGCCCCGCTATCCACAAGAAACTTCACAATCCTCTCCATAAGTAAGGACTCCATTAATTTCCCACTACTGAGTTCAGACTTACAGGCCTGTAATTGCCTGCTTCCTCTCTGCTTCCACTCTTGTGGAGAGGGACCACATCTGTCCTCCCCCAGTCCTCAGGTACCTCCCCCATCTCTAGTGGTGCACTGAACAGGGCAGCCAGTGGTTCTGCCAGGACTTCCATGAGTTCCTTTAGTACTCTGTGGTGGATCCCATCTGGCCCCATTACCTTATCTGCTTTTGTTTTCCTGAGTTTTTTTAGGATGCTTTCCACTGTGAATGGGCTGGTGTCTACCTGCCTGCCCTGAATACCCCTCTTAATGAGTCTAGGTCCCTCACACTCCTCTTCCCTGGTGAATACTGAGCAAAAGTACTTGTTCAGTATCTCAGCTTTTCTAGGTCATCCTCCACTCTTTCTCCTCCTTTCTTCTTCAGCCTAAGGATCCCATTTCTGGTCTTTTTCCTCTTGCTAATGTATCTGAAGAAGGTCTTGTCACCCTTCATGATAGCCTGGGCTATATCTTCCTCTGTCTGTGCTTTAGCCCTTCTACTTACTGTATTTTCTTACATTCCCTCTGCTTCTCCAGATATTGTTCTGTGTCCTCATCCTTTTATGTTTCCTTGTATCTTCTGAAGGCTCTTTTCTTTTCCCTTACTTTCTCAGCCACTACCTTCAAGAACCATAATGGCCTTTTCTTTCTTTTACTCTTGCTATGCATTTTGACACAGTGACCTGTTACTTCTGTTATGACTCTCTTGAGTCTAGACAACTTTTTTTCCACATCTCCCTCTGTACCTTCTGCAGCTAGGGCTCTTTTGAGATTTCTACCCATCTCCTTAAAGTTAGCCTTCCTAAAATCTAGGACCTTTATCCTTGTATGGCTTGCCTCCTCCACTGTGGTTACCTTAAACCATACTGTCCTGTGGTCACTGGCACTAAGGGGGCTGCCCACTTCCACAGCTGTGATCCTGTCCCCATTGGTCAGACCAAATCCAGTATAGCCTTCTCGGGGGTTGGTTCTACCACAAGCTGTCATAGATTTGCCCCATTCAGGGCAGTCATGAAGTCCCTGCCCCTTGTATTTGCAGTCTGAGTGCTCCAATCTACCTCAGGCAGGTTGAAGTCACCCATTAGTAGCAGTCCCCCCTTGGCTGCCATTTTGTGGATGATTTTCATAAGAGATTCATCTGATTCCTCCCCCTGTGCTGGAGGCCTGTAAATCACTCCAGTGCAAATGGCTGTCCTTTTTCCCACCTCCAGGGTAACCCACAGTGCCACTGCTCCTTCTTGTAACCCTTGAGCATCTGTTACTTTAATCACCTCCTTCACATACATAGCTACCCCACTTCTCCCATCCCTATCCTTCCTAAAAAGTGTACATCCTGGTTTGGCTATATCCCAGTCATGGCTCCCTGTTTACCATGTTTCTGTAATAGCTACTATGTCCAGGTTTGCATCTTCCATTAATGCCATTAGGTCTGGGATTTTGTTCCCTAGACTGTGGGCATATGTACACATTACTTTCCAGCTTGAGTGACCACCCTCCTTTTCCCTTTTTTGGTCCTGTGTTGTTTTTGGGTTCCATCTTCTATCCTCCCCACAATTGTATCTAATTTATTTATTAGGTTTGACAATGCCCTTGTACTAATTGTATACTCCCTTATTTCAGATATGTTATGTGGGGAGAGCTCCCTTTATCCCCCTGACTGCCTTTGCCCTCCCCTTGGCTAGTTTAAATGCTCATGGAGGAAGCATTTGAACTTTTCAGTGAGGATACATTCCCCCATCCCTGGATAGATGTAGGCCATCAGGTGAATACAGTCTTTCATCCCTTCAGGTGAGATTCCAGTTCCCAATGAAGCCATACCCTTCTCTCTGCACCATTTCTTCAGACATGTGTTGAATTCCATGGTGTGAATGTCCATCTCCCTTTCCATGGACAGGTACAACCTCCAAGAAGATAACAGAGTGTGCTAGTTGCCCAAGACACGACCCCAGTTCCCTAAATTCCTTCTGCATTTTTACTTCATCTGTTCCCTCACCTGCCAGGTCATTGTCCTCATGTGGACAATGATGTCCAGCTCCCCCCTCCTTGCCACCATCCTAGGCACATCACCTCATTCTCCATGTTGCTGCACAGTCCCAGCTGTATCCCTCTAATGATGGAGTCTCTGAACAGAATTTGCTTCCACCTCCTGTGCATTCTCCTTCCCTTTGCCCTCAGGGCTCTGTCATGGATGGCCCACTCATCCCCCTTAGTGTCCACAACTGGAGATGCAGTGCAATCATCCTGCTCTGCTAAAATGGTGTATGAGTTTTGAAGTGGCACTGGCTGGGGGATGTGCCTCTGTCCCACCTCCCTCACCCTCCCTGAGTCCACTGTAGTCCATCCACCCCTCCTTACTGGCATTCTCTGAGGGAGTGGTGGCAGACATGGTGGTCCCTGTGTGGGGGGGAAAGGTTACCCAGATCCTCGCCAACTCTTCTTAGAGTCCTGCAACCTCCACCCTCAACACAGAGAGGTGCCTGCAGATAGGGCAGCACAACAGTGCCCAGAAGGTCCTCCTGAACACCACTGCCCCACAACCACTGCATTGCATGATGCCCATCATTTTCCTTAGCCTTTCCTTTCCCTTACTTGCCTGCTCCTTTTTTCCCTTCCTTCTTTTAATCCCTGTTTACTTTACAGCTATGTACTGTCAATAATCGTTAGAGGTATAATGTATCAAGGTATGTGGATTTACATCAGGGTGTTGTGAGTGGCTGTGTTGTGTACTGAAATATGATGGCTAGCAGTATGTGTATGCAGTCAGCTGGTACTGTATGATGTCACAGGCTATGGGTATAAAGTAAGTAATGTGCTAATGGTGGTTGGGTGTGTAGAGGGTGGGTTGGGCCCCTCCCGACCACCAGAAACAATCAGCTACACCAGCAAAAAAACACCAGAAACAATCAGCTGCACCAGCAAAAATCCCCAAACAGGTGTCGGCCCAGTGGCACTGAGGGTTGAGGCGCTGGATGCCACACCTCACACCATGCTGGTGACCCAGGCTAGGGAGTGAGCTCAGCAGCTGGGGCTCAGCTGGTGAGGAGAGGATTGAGTGTTTGGAGGACAGCTCTCCTCTCCTGGGAAGGGTGGGTTGATGACTCCCTGGTAGCAGCAACTCCCAGTGGAGACTGGGAGTGCAACAGCTGGGGAGTCCCGTACACAGGGGTGAAGGTGTCAGCAGACATCCACAAGAAGGGTACGAGAGCACTCCCACACCACGCTGGACATCATTGCATGTCCGCGCCTCCGGGGTCTCACTCATGATCACACAAAAGGAAAAACCCAGCACTTGGGAAGACGATGGAGCACCTGCACCACACCCACTGCTGGACTCTGCCTTCACCTGATCCCGATATCCCTCGACTTACACCTGGGGTCTACTGATGTACTAAATTGAAGAAGCGCCCAAGGTAGGTGAGGGTGGCCGCACCCTGAGAGGCACAAGTCAGGGGGTCTACGAGTGCAGGGCTCAGAGTGCTAGGTTGAGGTTCTGGGGGAATTGGGCCGGGTGGTTTCGGACAGGGTGGGACAAGCAGGTGTTTCCTGAGGGATGCCTCAGGATCCAGTGACCAGAGGGAAAAATAGGGAAAAGAAAAACAAAATTCAAGCAGGTACATTTCCAAAAGAAGCCAAAAAGCAACCTGCTACAAAGTGAAATCAACAATAAGCAGCAAAAGAAGCAATAAAATTGTCAATGAGCAGTTACTTCCGTGAAATGAAACTAATTCCATCCCCTTCTAGCCTCTTATTAGAAGCCAAAAAGCAACCTGCTATCAAATGAAATCAACAATAAGCAGCAAAAGAAGCAATAAAAAAAAGAAGTTTTCTAGTTGTGAGAAAACTATCTTTGCAATGATTTGGGCTATGCAACACTTTAGGCATTTCATGGGGGGGGGAGATTATCTTGGAAACATGTCACCAACCTCCTACCTTTCTGGGGAGCAAGAAGATAAGACAGGAAAATGTTTTTGGAAGCACAATTGTTTCTTGGACCATGGCACTCCAAGGACTTTCTTTGGAAGTCCACTATGCCAAGAATAAAAACAACACATTGGCTCAGGGCCTTGCTGAAGGCCATGATTGTATGGCCAAAAGCCCTGATGATCCTGGTTATACTTAGGAAATGGAGCCCCTTCCTGAGATGCCATCTAGGCACTGACACTATGATACAGACCTCTGCAGAGGCCTTCCAAAAGTCTATGTGGATGGTTGTGCATATCTCAAGAATGACATTTTGTATGCAGGCGTCGCTCTTGTATGGGAAGAAAATCACCCTGTACCACCTATGGGATATGCCCTAGGCCCAAAAACAAGTCAGTATGCTGAAATGGCAAGCATCCTCTTGGCTACAGAAGTAGCAATCAAATACAAACTTGTTGATTTGATCATTTGTACTGATTCAAATAATGCAAGACAGACATTTCTCTCACATTTCCCCCTGTTGGAAAAAACAAGGCATGAAAAACGCCCAAGGGGAAAGATATTAAACATGCAGATTTAATCCTAACCATTGACCTTAAAGTAGAGCAACATGGAATGACCATTTATTGGAAAAAGGTCAAAGAATGCTGAAAAGTGAGAGGCCCAGACAAAGATGGCAATGACTTGGTGGATAATCTACCCAAGGAAGGTGCCATTGGCGATGTCCACTGGCAACTCAACACTTATCATGTCACACCTGACTGTACAGTTATCATATCTATAATTACTAGAGGTTAGGCCCATAAGACAGTCCCACAAACTGAAGGTTCAACCTCCCCAAATCAGAGACAATCAAATGTCATGGCACTCACACACAGCAAGCAATTGAAGAAGCGTGAACTGCTGTATCACAAGTTATTTTTATTTGCCATGCAGACAAACAAATATAATGGCCCTCCTGGGTCCCGAGAAGAACAAACAAACTGCTCTGATGTTTCACCTCCTCCGAGGCTTTCTCAAAGATAGTGCCCTCTATGGATTTCAAACTATTCATACCATTTTGTGGAAACCATGTGACTACTAACATATCATCACGCGATTAAAGTGCTGGTGCTGGTGTTACAGACTTCAAATTGATTTCATCACACAAAAAACAGATTAAAAAGACCTTAGTGCAATAGAGAGCCATTGATTAACATTGATAATTAAAGAGCCAAGGAGCCTGGTGCTGGAAAAGACTGCAGCAATCATGCAGCTTAGGTTAAGGGGGGAGGAGTGTGGGGAAAAGAAGAAAGGGGGGAAGGGGGCCAATTATGGAACTCCACTATGCTACAATTCATTAAGGAGTTTTTTTTAAGACCAATTAAACCTGTTCAAGGTCCATTTAATTGCCAAAAACCAGGAATTACTTACTTACATAGTTAGCAAAAGAAAAGTTAGAAGTGAAGTAAAAGAAAGAGATGGTTGCCACTTTGTTTAACAATTCTTCAGGGTACATTCTGTATATCTGCAAGAAAACACAGAAAAACACATTATGTTCTACTTTAAAAAAAAAGGTTTAATCTCAATGTGCTCATTTAGTCCTTTCCCTTCATAGGCATCCAGGGTATAGATCCAGTATTGTTCTTTCATACTTAGTAAGCTTTCCCTATCTCCACCCCTAGGGCCCAGAGTCTCCCTTTCAATGTTCAACATATGCATTGCCCATTCGTATTCCAGAGTCTTATTCTTTATGGCCCTCATATGTTCCCACACTGTTTCCTTAAGCTTTCTTTTTGTTTTTCCTATGTATTAGGAGCCACAGGAACATGTTGCCAAATATACTACAAAAGTAGTATCGCACATAATGAGTTTGGTAATGTTATGCATCTTACCATCTGAGAGGCCTGTAAACATTCCGCACTTCCTCATTACTGGACAATATTTATAAGGCCACACTTTTTGTTTCGTAGTGGAAGCTGAGGTAGCCAATTCCAGGGCCTTTCTTTTTCTTTAGTATGTGCAGAATGGACCAAGATGTCCCTTAGGTTTGCACCATTACCCCTTCTATTAAAATAGTACCTAAGGGCCTTTAGTCCACCATCATGTGGTATGTTGGAATATAGGGATTCTATATCCATTGTTACCAATAGTACATTTTGTTCTAATTTGATATCATTCAGTTTATTTAAGATGTCATCAGTGTCAGAAAAATATGGTGGTAGATCTTTAACCAAGTGCTTTATGTGGTCATCAACATACTTAGCAAAGGGGCTCAGTTACAGTACCAATACCCAAAATTATGGGTCTCCATAATTTCAGGTATTGGTATAGTACTGTAACTGAGCTCCTTGCTTGGTAACAATGGATATAGAATCCTATATTCTAACACACCAGTAATTATCAATGTTAATCAATGGCCCTCTATATATATATATATATATATATATATATATATATATATATATATATATAAATTTTTATCTCCTGTCAGAGAATCCCCTTACTCAGCATACATTTGGTAATAAACATCTTTAATAAAAGTTGTTTTCCTTAATAGGCTTTACTGTCATTCCACTCTTTTTGCACTTTTGCCCTTTGCAGGATATAAATAAGTTTGTAAAGAACTTTGGTTCTAGATAAATATGACCTGTATTTTAAGTGCAAATGTTGGAGGGAGTTTTTAATGTTTGCGTCCTTTATGTATGTATAGTCTTTATGATCAACTTTAGTTTTTTTCACTATCTATATTACACTAAGGTCTTTTTAATGTGGTTTTCTGTGTGATGAAATCTATTTGAAGTCTGTAGCACCAGCACCAGCACTTTAATCATGTGGTGATATGTTAGTGATATGTTAGTAGTCACATGGTTTACACAAAATGGTATAAATAGTTTGAAATCCTTAGGGATCACTATCTTTGAGAAAGAGGAGCTGAAACGTCAGAGCAGTTTGTTTATTTCTCTCTGGACCCATGAGGGTCATTATGCTTGTTTGTCTGCATGGCAAATAAAAAGAACTTGTGATACAGCATTTCACGCTTCTTCAGTTGCTTGCTGTGGGTGAGTGCCATGACTTGTGATTGCCTATAAATTGTTATGGTCACTGAGCACCTCCTTCTTTCCCTGTTGTGGCTCTGTGGTTCCTCTCCCCAAGTCAGACTTTAGTTTTAGGAAGCCAAGACCCTCAATTAGACTTAGTGGAAGCACAGATCAAAGAACCAACTGTAAATAAGCTTTATCAATATATACTGAACCCTGATGCTAACCCTATTTCACCTGAAGATTTGCAAGCTGACCCAGAACTCAAAACTATGTATGAATAAAAACAAAGGTCAAGTTACACAAAAATCTTTTGAGTTACACTCATGAGCACAATGCTACACTTCATTGGGTGGTCCCCAAGAACCACCGAGGCATGTCTATGCAAGACACACATGATGCATCCTCTAGTCCACAATGAGGGAGTAGACCCACATATGATTCCCTCAGAGAAATAGCTTATTGGCCACATATGTGCGAAGCCATTGAGAACTACACTAAAGGATGTTTGAAATGTTTTACGTTTCAACCCTCTTAACCCAGACATAGAGCGCCCCTTCAAACCAAAGGCCTAACATTGCCTTGGTCAGACTTACAGATAGATTGGATAGGACCAGTGGTAAAATCCACCAGCGGTAACAAGTACCTCCTTACTGTCATATGTTTATTCACCAAATGGATTGACTGACTCCCTGCACCAAATAACAAGGCTGAAACAACTGCCTTCCTCTTGGTAAATCGAATACGGTATTCACTACATGGGGCTTACCTACTCTATGACAGTGGAATCTGATAGAGGAACACACTTCACTGCAGAAGTGATGACGAAAGTATGGGAAACTTTGGGAGTCCCAAGGAAACTCCATGTCTCGTAGCACTCACGATCCTCAGGACAAGTAGAAAGAGCAAATAGGACCATTGTAAACATTCTTTGGAAATACATCTCCACCACCAGATGAGATTGGGATGTTAAGCCTCCCCTTGTGCTGATAGCCATCTGTGCAACACCGAATCATTCCACAGGTGTCACCCCAGTTGAGATGATGACGGGAGGAAAATGGATCTCCCCTTACACCTACCGTACTGTATCAAGTTGGTGATGTTAATTTAGTTAGCACGATAACCACACACGAATTCCAGACCAATTTGAGACAACATTTATAGGCAGTCTTTGCATTTGCTCAAGACAATCTGGAGAAAAGTGCAGAAGGCAGAAAGGCCTACTATGATCAGAAACTAGCCCACAAGCATATCAGATAGTAGACAGAGTTTTTCATTTCAACTGTGCTAAAAGGAAATTGCCAGCCAACAAATGTGTCCTCAACTGGACAGCTCCTTATGAAAATACTGGGAAACTCTCACCAGTTGTTTATCAACTCAAAATTCATACAGAGCATGGAAAACTGATCTACAAATGGGTTCACATTAATCAGCTGAAGATATCCCACCCCTACAAGGAAACTGCAGACACTTCCGAGGGAGACAGGTCCTTAGTCACACCGCCATAAACCAGTACAGCCACCAGACTGATAAGGAGTTATAAAGTACATAGCTGACAGCATAAACATAAGTATAGCTAATACAGTATATATAACTAATACAGTATAGCACATATATTGCAAATAGATCACTAAAGCCTTCTTGCTCTGTCTCTTGCAGATAAGACTTTGAACAATGCCCAGGGTCACTGCCCTGTTGCTATGCCTGAGATAATTCCTGTATGCTGTAATGGTCACTCCTGGCCCACCGTCAGGCATCATGCTTCATGATGAAACAGGACTCCTGGTTACCAAATGTAGAGTAGTGACAAAGGAGATCTATATTTGCCTTAATCCTCAATTTGTGATGTTAAAACACGTGAAGACAATGTGGTTATCTGATAAGGCCAAAATATGATTTCAAGAATACATGCTTTATGTTACAAGAGACATGAAAAATATTTTACTTCAATTGCACACTGTTGTATTTCCTGATTCCCCTGACTCATTTACTAGAATACAAAGATCCCCATCCTTGATCTTTGCTGTCTTAAGAATACTAGGAACCGCTTTTGGATTAGGCATGAACACCATGAAATCTGTTAAAATTTTTAAAATAAAGAATACCGTCAATAAACTTTGTAAAGATATAAGAAACATTAAGACACAACTCTTTGCATTGCAAAAATTTATTTCAGACATAGGAAGAACTGTAGGAATGCATGGGACAGACATGAGGCAATTCTAGTGGGAGGTAGGAGGAAGTAGGCTGTTGGTTAACTAGGATCTATAGCTTATCCATTAGGTAGGGAAATGGACAGACTAGGTGGGCCAAGCGGTCCTTATCTGCCATCAAATTCTACGTTTCTGTGTGTCTATGGCGATACAGTATAGTTATGATTAACCTCCACACAAATCTTCTTAATAATACCATGCAGGAACTCCATAACTTAGCTCAAACTGTAGGTGACGATCTCACCATTCAGCAAATCAAAGCAATCACACAAGAACTGCTAAGGGAAGTAAATAGTGGAATAGGAGATTTAATGGCAGGAAGAATCCCATGCTACTTCGTTCCCCGAGATTTAATGACAGAAATTTTAAGTGCAACCACTTCAGAGAAAATAGAACCACTCCATGTGAATATTGCTTACAGTCTTGGAAATGCTATTCCAGTTCATGTAGATTTAGATGAAATGACCATTGTTTTCATATTAAATGTTCCCATGGTAGAACAAAAAAATGTCTATAGAGCAAAGACCATTCTTAATGTAGGTACCAGGCAAGGAAATACCTAAGGTAAGATTAAAACTCCACCTATAATGGTATACCATGAACTTAACCCAGGTCTATATTTAATTCCAAGCTTACAAATGTGTCAAACTACTAAAGAACAACATTGACTTTGTCCTAATAAATCATTTCTGAAGGATATCACTCAAGTTCTTTGTGGTCTAAGTAACACTGATACCCCAGAGAAATTAAAGGTTACCTTAACCTGTGCAAGTGAAGCTAAAAATGACCCATGCTGAGATTGCAGGATCTCAATGGCTAGTTAGCACTAATCTTACTGAAGTTACTGTTACTCACAGCAGACATGGTACCCCTACTCAACTTACTCTACCCAGCAAGGTAGTACCATTTCTGTTCCCGCAGGTGCACATATCCGTTTTGTACATGTCACTTTGTGTCCACTTGATCCAATCTCCCAAGAAATGGAAATCACCATTTCTGCATTTTGAGGTCATGACTTTTGTTTGGCTGATGACCTTGAGCATCTCTTAGATGCCAAAGACCTTCATGAAATTGAGATCATTGTTTCTGAAACCAACCTAGTTATCTCTGATAAACAATTTAGCCCTGGAAATAAAGAATGAATTTATATACCAGTGAGCCTCATATTAACATATTTCTTTGTGTCTCACATGTCAGCTTGGTTCTTGCCTTCTTGTGGATGTTGTATTCCATCTGTAAGTAACTCAATGCTCATCATGTGAGAATCCAGGGTTTATATAGCCATGCCATAGGACTGGAGATGCGACCATGCCCTCCACCCAGACCTTTTAACAACAAGCCCAACCCTCCACCCTTGATTGATGTAGATATTGAGGAGGATTATGCTGACATGGAACCTATTCAGGAACCCCCCACAACCTTATGATCTGTATGATCCACATTTAGATGAATCATGAAATTCATAAAAAGTTCCATTATAAAGATTACTATTGCATAGCTTAAGAAACTGCAATGCAAGGCTGAACATTAAGAGCTTGTTTTAATTTACTTAGTTAAATTAAACATGGTGGGTAATGCTTGCATGCACCCCATAGGTGTGTTATAGCATATGTATTATGACACTTATCTGCATTAATGATTCTTGATATAGTTTGGTAGTAATCTTCTAATAAATGAAATGTGTTATAGTGGTTTACCTTAAACATTGACTTAGTAAGCATATACCCCAATATTTTACCTTAGACATTGGCTTAATAAGCATATAACTCAATATTTTACTTTGACATTTATTTAGCAAATACTGTATATACCTAAATATTTTTAGAATGTTGGAACCATGATTCTTTTAAGCATGCATTACTACATTTTGCCTGATCCTTGTGTACTACACCCTTTCGCAATGCACCGGCATTATGCTGGTGCTGCCCCACAAAAGGGGGGGATTTATAGGCACAACATGAGGCCTACAAGCCCAAAGAATGCTGACAAATTGTTCGTTTTATAAACATGGGCCTAACAAGCCAATGATCCTGCTCTAAAAGACTGATATTTCAGAATTATTCTTCAGTAGTTGCAATGAACTACAACTGACCATAGGATGAACCTAGAGATTTCAGCAACCAATGCAAACTAGTTCATCGCTAACTGCCAATGACTAATGACCAACCACAATTTCATGTTATCAAGCCAACAACGGCATCTAGGAGGCCAACAAGGAGGCCACATCCTAACCACCAGTTATCAATTTCCTGAACACCTGTTCCAACATCCGTGTTTCATATTGCAAGGTCCCTATGGACATGACTTTGTTAACTGCTGTCATGTGGTCAGGAACAAAAATAAAGGAGGACATGACTTTGCTAACTGCTGTCATGCAGTTAGGAGCAAAAATTAGGAACCTGAGAGACTATCCAATCAGACAATGACATTTGCCTGCTGTCATGCAGTTAGGAGCAAAAATAAGGAACCTGAGAGACTATCCAATCAGACAATGACATTTGCTTGGATACTGGAACAGGGCCAATGAGAAAGTGACAAACACCATTGCTGGACCAATGAAGAGCATCACATACTCTATGTGACATTTTTCCAGCAAAACAGAGCCAAGACACAGCAGACTGTATACTACATTTAGTCTTTGCTACACTATCTCACCTCTATTCTCTAGATGCACCAGCTATATTTTACTTTCTAATTCCAGAACTGTTACTTGTATAAACTCTGCAAAAGACTTTGTTTTGGTGGCCACTTGTCTAGCCTTTGCCAGGAAAAGAGAAGCCTCCCTAAAAGCTCTGATATTATACTGACTTTGATTGACTTTGCACAAAGATCAAGAAGAAGAAGAGACTTTGAGTCAAGGTACCAGAAGTAAAGACACAGTGCATCTGGATTTCCCAAGGATCATCCAATCTCAGGAGGAACAAAAGAATGGACAGAGACTTGGCAGATGCTATTCCAGTCCAAGAAGACATTTTGGCTAAGTATATCTACAAAGTCTATCATATCACTAATATAATGTATGCCTTATGAGAATCAAGTGTTCCATATTAATGCATAGAGTTGCTGCAGTATAATATTGTGTAAGCTAGGTACAGAGATATAAGAAATATGCATACTATGTCTTATGAGGATTTATTTTATTTTTTTATTTATTTCATCTTGGATTACAAAATACCTTTGAGAGCAGGGCAGCTCATTTACAAAGGTTCTACGTCAGTTTGGGAGGGGGTAACAAAACAGACAAGGGGAAAACACTTTGATTCATAGTATAGAGCAATAAATCATAATACATAGTAATTAACAGTCTGAATACAGTTGTGAGAACATGAGAGGAAAATCTGACTCACAGATAGAGAGGTGAGGTAAAATAAGAAGTATGTTAGAAGAGGGAAAAAGTTGCAGCCAGGTGGCATTGTCAAGATGTGAAAAGAGGTAGGAAGAGATAGGGTGGGTTTAGAGGGAAATGGGGAGACAGACAGCAGCAGGAGATAGCGTGTGAAGGAGGTGTGGTTGGGGGAGGGATAGAGTAGAGGGAGGAATAGTAGGTGGAAAAGAGAGGCAGTCAGAAGCCTTGTCCAAGCACCAAAGGTCCACTGAGAGGCAATAATGGGTATGTAATAAGATTATTTATGGCAATCACATGTGCTTTCATTTATAATGTGCTGGTGAAGCAGATGCTGAAACTGCGTAAGATGAGGTTGGTTAATCAGTTCACTGCCCAGACCATTTAACCAGTTTGGGGCTCTGTGGAGGAAGGATCGCAGGCACTGGGTGGTCCCAAACCTTGGGACGAGTAAATGCTCAGTTTCGGAGGTCTGAGTGTGACGAGATTTGAGAGACTTGGTTAAAACACAAGCGATGCCAGTTGGCAGGACACTAAGCAGCACTTTTTTGGCAAGTAGGCACTATTGGTACTTGATCCGGTCTTGTAGTTTGAGCCATCAAGTCTGGGCATAGAGATCACATGTGTGGGTGAAGTTAACAGCACCTGTGATTAGTCTACAGGCTTTGTTAAGGGCAGTATTTAGCCTTTTGTAAGTTGTGGCTGAGGCAGCTCCATATATCACCAAGCCATAATCAATAATGGATAGTACCAAACTGTGAATAGCAAGTTTAAGTGTTTCAGGGGTTAGGCTCCTTCTAGGCCTAAATAGTAGACCTATTTTTGCATTAACATTCCTGGCAACATTCTCAATGTGTAGTACATAGGTGAGGTGATTGTCCAAGGTAACTCCAAGGTATCTGAAATGTTGAATTTGTTCAAGAGGAGCTCCTAGATGATTTTTGACTCTCAGGGCATGCACCCTGTAATTATGGCGAGAGGATGAGAACAGTAAAAGTTTAGTTTTTTTGTAGTTTAATACAAGATTGTGTGATTGGAACCATTCTTCAACTTCCAGGAATCCAAGCTGTAGGTTGCCCTCCAGCACGGAGGGATCTGAGTGGCTTGCAAAGATGACAGCATCATCTGCATATAGAAGTGTCCTTAATTGACAGGCATTTGGTAAATTGTTCAGGAAGATACTAAACAGGACAGGACCTAGAATCAACCCTTGGGGTACACCTGATCTGATGACCTGGAACTCCAAGACGATATTTGATATCTTTACCAGCTGTGACCTAGCAGCAAGGTAGCTTCCAAACCACTTTGGTGCATTAGGTGAGAGACCAATGGTTGAAAGTTGACTGAGGAGGAGTTGGTGATTAATGGCATCAAAAGCCTTCATTAAGTCTATGAAAGCTGCTCCTACCAGATTGCTTTAGTTGAAGGACTGTTGAATGAAGCTGGTAAATTCTAATAGAGCTGTGGTCGTGCTGTGTTTTTGACTAAAGCCATGTTGTTGAGGGCATTGTATGGATTAATTATCAAGGTAATCCACAAGTTGGTTGGTTACTATACATTTCAGTACCTTTGATAGTGGGTGGAGGATTGATATTGGCCTGTAGTTGCTATACTGAATACAATCCCCTGATTTATGTACTGGGGTGACCAGAGCAGTTTTCCATACTTTGGGAAACTGTGATAGAGGGATAGGTTAAGTATCTTGGTTATAGGCAGGAGAACTTCTTCTAGGGTAAGTGCAATGAGTTTGAGGTCAAGAGAGTTCCCACTATGTCTGGATTTCCCCGAAACATTAGTTAGAAGTTTTCTGACCTGGGCAGCGGAGACCCATTTAAAGTAGAATGGTGGGTGTTCCGGCCTTTTGTCCTCAGAGCACCTAGCTGTCATTGTAGATGCATCAACAAAGAAGTCTTTAGGAAGGACACCGGAAAGATAAGTGAAGGCAGTATTAAAAGTATTTGCAATTGAAAGTGAGTCAGTGATGGGATTGCCATCTAGGTTTAGCATTGTTGGAGAGACATTATGTTCTTTGCCAGTGATGTCTTTTATGTTTGATCAAAATTTCTTACTGTCACCGCAGATTTTTGACAGCAGCTTTATGTGGTGCTTACTTTTTGCCTGCCGAGTTGCTCTCGTACAGGCATTTCTAACCTCTTTATAAGCCTGAAGACCTTTCTGCTTACCAGATGCTTTTGCTAGTTACCAGAGATGGTCCCATTGTTTCATACTATTTACGAGTTCTGGCATGATCCAGGAGTTAATTGTTCCAAGGACCTTCATTTTGCCATGCTGTCTTTTTGCTATGAAGTAGATTAGAAGAGGGGCTTGCAGCATAGATACATAGATACATAGATACATAGACAGTGTCGGCAGATAAGGGCCTATGGCCCACCCAGTCTGCCCATTTGAGCTTGTAAGTTCAGTTTGTTTTCCTAGAAGTCTGTTTCCCCTTACCCCTGACCTCTAGAATTCCTTTATGTCTATCCCATGCATTCTTAAATCCTGTGATTGTTTCAGCCCCCACCACTTCCTCTGGCAGGGTGTTCCACTTGTCCACCACCCGCTCTGTGAAGAAATTCTTCTCATGTTTCCTCTGAATCGCCCTCCTCCAACTTCATCCCATGCCCTCTAGTCCTGGAACATCTTTTCACTTAAAATAGTGTTTTCCTGCACCCTGTTCCTCCCTGTAAGATACTTGTATGTCTCTATCATATCCCTCTCTCCCTCCTCTCCTCCAGGAGTACATGTTCAGTTCCTTCAACCTGTCTTCATAGGACTTGTGATGCAATCCATGCACCATCATTGTTGCCGTCCTCTGAACCTTCTCTACCCTGTCTATGTCCTTACATAGGTATGGTCTCCAGAACTGTACACTGTACTCCAGGTGGGCCTCACTAGTGTCTTGTATAGCGAATTATGACCTCCCTTTCCTGCTGGTGATGCCCTGCCTATACATCCCAGCATTCTATTTGCTTTACCTACTGCCTTGTCACACTGTTTCCTACCTTGAGGTCATCAGAGATGATAACCCCAAGATCCCTTTCCTGCTCGGTGCATGCTATATCCTCACCCCCAACTGATATATTGTGCCAGGGTTTTTGTGCCCCATATGCATTATCTTGCACTTCTTTGCATTGAATTTCAACTGCCAAACCCTGACCATTCTTCAAGTTTCTGCAGGTCGCTTCTCATTCTGTCTACACCCTCTGGTGTGTCTACTCTGTTACAGAGCTTTGTGTCATCAGTGAACAGTGAAATTCTGCCTTCTAGATCCTGCGCATGTCACTGATGAAGATGTTGAATAGGACCGGTCCCAGCACTGATCCCTGTGGTACCCACTGGTCACTCTTCCTCTGTGGAGTGACAGCCATTTACCACCACCCTCTGTGTCCTGCCACCCAGCCAGTTACCTACCCACCACACTACTGTCCTGCCCACACCCATATTCCCCAGTTTGTATAATAGTCTTCTATGTGGCACAGTGTCAAAGGCCTTGCTGAAGTCCAGATAGCCATGTCCACTGCCCTCCCTGATCCACCTCCCTAGTCACCCAGTCAAAAATTCAACGAGGTTGGTCTGACATGACCTCCCCTGGTGAAACCATGCTGCCTTGGGTCCTGTGGTCCATTGACAACCAGATGTTCCACCAATCTCTCCTTCAGTAGTGCTTCCATGATCTTTCCCACTACCGAGGTGAGGCTGACTGGTCTGTAGTTCCCTGCTTCCTCTTTGTTCCCACTTTTGTATAAGGGACTACGTCTGCTGTCCTCCAGTCTTTGGGTACCTCCCTGTTTCCAGTGATCTGCTAAACAGGATAGCTAGAGGTTCAGCCACCACCTCTCTTAGTTCTTTAAGGACCCTGGGTGTCCTGCCTGGCCCCATTGCTTTATCAACTCTTATTACTTCCAGTTCCTTCAGGACCCTTTCTCGTAAAGGGACTTGTGTCCATTTCTGCACCATTCTCACCCTTGTACTCCTTCAGACCATTACCCACTCTTCCTCAGTAAAGACTGAGCAGAAATACCTGTTCAATATGTCAGCTTTACTGTTTTCATCCTCCACGCGGCTCCCATCCTCCCCCTTCAGTCTCACTATCCCTCCCTTTGTCTTTCTTTTTTCGCTTATGTGCCTGTAAAAGGTTTTGTCCCCTTTACCCACTGATTTTGAAATGTGTTCTTCTGTCTGAGCTTTGGCTTCCCTTACTGACTTCCCTGCCTCCCTTTGCTTCTCCTGGTACTTCTCCCTATCCCCTTTTTGCCTGTGCCTTTTTGTATTGCCTGAATGCAATCTTTTGGCTTTCACTTTCTTTGCTACCTCTTTTAAAACCATAATGGTCTCCTCTTCCTTTTCCTCTTGCTAACCTGCTTAATGCATAATTCTGTTGTTCTTATAATCCCATTTTAAATACTGCCCACTGTTCCTCAACCCTGATTCCTGTCCCATTCCCCTTAATGCCTCTTTCAAGTATCTCCCCATTTTCCCAAAGTCTGCCCCCCTAAAATCCAGGATACGTGTTTTTGTGTGGTTTGGTTCTGCTCTTTCTGTGATTTTAAACCACAATGACTGGTGGTCACTGTTACCCAGGTGCTCCCCCACTGTTACCCCCATCACAATGTCCCTGTTTGTGAGCACAAGGTCCAGTATTGCCTTCTGCCGAGTTGGTTCCATGACCAGTTGCTTGAGGAAGGCACCCTGAAGGGAGTCCAGGATAAATCTGCTCCTAGTTGATACTGCTGCTGGGATGCTCCAGTCCACATCTGGAATATTGAAGTCTCCAACCGGTACTACCTCACCTTGTCTGCCATCCTTTGATGGCTAGCATCAGCTCCTATCTGTTTCTTCCTCCTGGGCTGGTGGTCTAGACCACACCTGTGCGGATGGCTGTCCCCATTTTCCTTTCCAGCTTAACCCACAGTATCTCTCCCCATTTTGTTCCTCCTGGATCTCTGTGGCCCTTATGTCATTTTTCACATACAGTGCCACTCCTCCTCCTCCTTCCTGCCTGCTCTGTCTCTTCTGAATATGTTGTAGCCAGGTATGGCCATCTCCCAGTCATGGTTATCATTACACCAGGTTTCAGTGATGGCCACAATGTCCAGGTCTGACTGTACCATGACAGCCTCCAGATCTTCCATCTTATTGCTAAGGCTCCTGGCATTTGCAACATGGCTTTCCATGATTTGACCTCCTAGACTGCTTCACTGTTCTACTCCAGCCCCTTCCTTGGTTGTCATTTATCCCTGGTTCTCCTTGCTGTCTGCCCTTCTGCTGAATTTTGCCCTTTCTGCTTATCCACCTCTTGGGCACTAATCTCCATCTTTTGCACACTGCCTTGCAGAGATAGCCACTCCTCTGGTTCACTGGTTCCACTGCTAGCTGTGGGGTGAGCAAGTAGGTACCCTCCTTGCCCGGCCTGCCACCCTCTTTGCTAGTTTAAATGCTTGTCAATGTAGCATTTAAACTTATCATTGAGTGCTTGATTCCCTCCAGGATGGATGCAGGGCCAGTCTTGAACAAACCTCCATCCTCCAGGTGGGTCCCCAGTCACCAATGAACCCAAACCCTTCCTCACAGCACCAGTTCTTCAACCATGAGTTAAATTTCCTGGTGCATGCACTCCTATGCTCTCCTTGCCTCTCACAGGTAGTACTTCTGAGAAAGTGACAGAAGTAGCTACTTGCTTGAGACCCTCCCAGTTTCCTAAACTCTTCCTGAACTTCCTTTGGCTCCCCATTTGCCAAGTCATTAGTACCTAGGTGGATAATGACATCCAGCTCACCCTCCGTCTTGCCTTCCCAGTGATCCCCAGGATCTTCCTTCCATCCCTCCATGCCGTGGCACCTGGTAGGCACCTCACCTCCCTGTCCTCCCCTCCTGTGTTCCTAGCTGGATCCCTCTTACGATGGAGTCCCCATCAGGATTCGCCTCCTCCCTCTGGGGTCCACTGCTTTTCCCCACTGAGGTCACCTCCTTGGCTAACCTCCACATCCTTTCCTTCCACTTCTCTGGGTACCTCTATTTGGTTGTCCTCGTTTGCCAGTGTGGCATATGACTTCTTGAGTGGAATAGGATCTGGGATGTGCCTCTGCCTGACTGCTCTAACCCTCCCTGAGCCCACTGTCATCCAAGTGCTCCTCGTTCTTGGCATCCTTTGAGGCAGCTGCATTGGACTGGGTGGACCCTGGATAGGGGTGATAGTACTCCTGACCCAGTTTACTTCCGCTCTGAGTCTGGCTACCTCATCCCGCAGTCCAGAGAGATGCATGCAGATATGGCAGCACCTCAGTGTCCAGAAGGTCTGCCTGAATATGGCTGCCCCACAGCCACTGCATTGCACCACTCCCCACATTATACCGCAATTCCACAACTTGTCTGCTACTGAAGCTCTCCTAGTTCTCTTTTTATTAATTTACTGTACTAAAAAATCCTGTCACTGATCCTCAGATTTTTTTTTTTAAGGAAAAAGAAACCAATAAATAAATAAATGAGTCAAAACACTTGTCGTGCTGAGGGTGGGCGTCTTCCCCCTTATGCCCCTCCTACTTCACACCTCTTACTATACCCTGTGTTTAGCTCCTGTCAATCAGATTTATCAGGGCATATAATTAAGTGTTGGGGGAAGGGGAGGGAGACAACAAAGAAAGCATAGTGTCACTACAAGCCCACAATCTAAGTTTAAAAGAAAAAATAGCAATTACCAGTTACTCTAAAGCACTGAATTGAATATGTTTCCTTCCTTCCCCTTCTGGCTTCTTCTGAGAAAATAAACCTCTGCTTGCTGCTTTAACTCTGACTAAGCCCCACCTCCAGTTATCATGTAGCTGAGGTCAGAGGCCAGACAATTAACACCCTTCACCCAACTACAGGACAGTCAGACAAACCAAGATAAAATTTGCAGCAATTAAAGACAGCACAGAATTACACCACCACTATGTTTTAAATTTTCAACAGCCCAAAAACAATTATAAGTAAAGACAACAAAGAAAGTATAGTGTCACTACAAGCCCGCAATCTAAGTTTAAAATAAAAAATAGCAATTACCAGTTACTCTAAAGCACTGAATTGAATATATTTCCTTCCATCCCCTTCTGGCTTCTTCAGCAGGACAGCTATTGTGAGTACTTATTCAATGATTAGTCATTGGCATAGCATTAGTTTTCCACTGTCTTCCCCCCTGCCAGACCTCATAACCCCCCTCTCCACCCCCTTGCAGAGGCACTGAAGAAATAGTTTTGTAGAGTTTTTAAAAACACAGGACATGATCACCAGTATCAAAGTTGAATCTGCTGTCAGTTGATTATTGACTGGTACTAGGACCCTGGGGAACTCTAAGCCAAAGGCAGATGCTGATCAATTTCCCAGTGGTCATGAAGTGTTAGATTGCAAGTGAAATGCTGCAGACTGAGGAATAAACTGCTAAACTGCTGGTAGTTTGTTTACACAGCTCCTTATAAGTGAAATGCTGCATACTGAGGAATACACTGCAAAACTGCTAGTAGTTTATTTACACAGCTCTAGGTAAATTCAGATTAATGTTTATACATATTGACATAGTTTCCTTTTATGATTCAAAACAAGTTTGTCTTTCAAAAGTTTAATAATATAATCCCTGCTTTCTGAAAACTTTTCACAGTACAGAACTGCATGAAACAAATACAGTTCAATACAATTTGCAATAATAATTGCTTAAATAGTAGTAGGACAGTACTGGTGGTAGTGATGGTGATTAAGGGATGATATACTTTTCAGGGAATACAGAGGGGAGATGATGTGTTGGTGGGATTAGAAGGAAAAAAGACTGAGGGTTCCAGTAGTGATCTATAGGCAGGGACATACCTTGAGGGAACAGGCTGCAAAATGAGGTGTGGGTACTGGAAAGCAAATACATAGGGGTGGTCAGTACCGATGGATCCAGCTATGTATCCAGGTAGCACCCGCAACCTCATTAGTCCAGAAAAAATCTTTTTAAACCTAATCTTAGCTTTAAATGGTAATATTTTACATTTTGCGGAAGAGTTGCCCCCTTGAAAAAATTCTAGATGCACCCCTGGTGACCAGCAGTGCAGAAAAGGACCACAATTATGTGGACAAAACCTGCTCTGTATGGTGCAGAACAATACACAATTGCCCACAACTCAGGTAAGACACCTCACCTGGGGAACAGTTGCCCCCTTGAAAAAATTCTAGATGCACCCCTGGTGGTTAGCTGTGCAGAAAGGTACCACAACTCTGTGTGCAAAATCTGCTTTATATGGTGCAGAGCAATTCACAACTGCCCATAACTCATGTAAGACATGTCACCTCTACTGGTTTCACAGGACTACTGCCTCATCACCCTCCTGATGATGCAGTCATCTTGTAAAACTGGTCGAGATGTCTTACCAAGTCCATATTTCAGTCATGTTCCCCTGGTTCAGATTTAGGAAAATCACCTTCTGGCTAACTTCAGTGCTGTGTTTCACAGCTTGCTAACTTCTTTAAGGTACTAGAAGCTATAGTGTGGCAGAAGCATGTGCAGAATCTGGAAGGGGGGTGTGTAGTCATCCTCACAGTTTCATCAGTGTGCAGACTGTTCTGCCCTCCCCTATCAGGTGCTCTATGTTACTACTACTACTATGCATTAATGAAGCAGGTAACCACAGGAGAGATAGCTGTACACAAAAGAAAGGAAGAATAGATATACAGAACAGCATGATGTACTAACCTACAGAAAATGTCAAGTTGCAAAAATCTGAATACTTTACTACAAGGAAGGTTATCCCACAGGCACACATCACTGTGCACAGGGTCTTTGAACTTTAATGGAACAGGTGCACTGTGGAAGGGTGAAGACTTAAAGTAGCAAGGATTTACATACTATTGCTCCCTCCCTAAAATTATAGATCAGATGTCAGGAGGGAAGGGGACCCACCATTGTCATATTGGTCACAACACTATGGGGGCTTAGGTAGGTTTAGATGTATCCTTGACTTCTGGCATGCAGTGCCAGGGAAGCAAACCTATTTAACAACAACAACAGAAAAAGATTGTGGTGGATGGTGAGAAATGATTGCATTGGGAAGAGGATGAATGACTTAAGAAGTTACCATAGGCTACCCGGAGAACGTTTCGGGCATTTACTTTTTCTTAGGTCCAAACACAGAGTCCTGAGCATCTACAGTGGCTCACCAACCCTCCCAGTTGCCTTGTAGTGTTGTGCTGCTGGGGATGTTTGATGTCTCTGCATTTTCAGCCTTCCTCTCTCCTGGCAACTGTAGATACCATCAGAGATACTGATATTTCATGATGCATTCAGGCACTGATGTAGCGACTAGCTGATCAAGTGTCTGTATTTTTCTGGGTGGTGGTGGAGATTGATCAGGGCAATAAAACATTGTACTGGGACCACTCCATAACTTCTAGGCAGCTCCACAGTGACAGAGGTGTTTAGACCTAAGCATTTGGTCAAACTACACTCATGTGTTTGGAGGTGGGTGGGGTACCATTAACCAGCACTGAACTGTTAGCAGCTGGGAAGCAGTGACCACCATGACCTCAGTCTATCACATGGTCTCTGCTTAGAGTAGAGTGAAGTGCTGCATGCCCTAGTGTTGAGCTGTTGTCCCTCACATAGGGATACCCACAATAGGGTGAAAAAACATTGGACGAATGTGATCGGTGCACAGGAAAACAGGTAACAGCAAGATGCATGCCCGGCAATTTCATTGTGCACCTTGCTGGTCAAATTGCATGTTGGTCCTATTGCAGGTGGGCTTCATTCCCACCCCCACTTAAATAATTATAAAAATCCCCATCCTGCACTTAGGAGAATGGACCTCAGTTGGGGCCCCACTTTCCTGTCCACCCACTGTTGCTACTGTATTGAAGTCCCAGCCACCCAGATCGCAGTACCCCATAGTGCATCACCTACATTCCTTTGCCCTACATCCTGTATCCACCTGATGGTATACGCCTTCAATGCAGGATCTTGCTCCTTTCATATCTACCCTTAAAATGTTTTTTTTTATCATTTCAGGTTCTTTTCCTTTCCCATTTCAACTGCTGCACAAGTGGGTGGCACACCCAATGGCTAAACCTCCCTTTGCCACAGTGTGAATGTGAAAGAACTGACAATAGTAGAACTATTCTTACAGGTATGTAGATTGGTCTATTACTGCTCATTACTTTAGTTCTTTTAAAGATAAATTGAAAATGTTTAAATGGGTTAGTTACAGGCTGCCTAGATAACTCAAAAGCACAGCACCATGAGGGCAACCTGAATTTGAGAGTAAACCTGAGTCTCCAATTGTTGGCAGCATGGGGAGGGAGGATTTGCCTTACAAATCCCATAGCAAACCCAATAGTTATTTAAAGAGGTCATCAGATGCATGGGAGATGTGAAGGTTGCAGGGAGGTAAGTGAAGGGGAGGCTGCAGTGAGTGCCTGATATGCAGTTGGTGTAGCTAGGGCTATGAGGGAGAGCATTTTGTGTTGTTAGCATTGAAAATGGGGGAGTGCTTGATCATCTGGTTGAGGTTTGCTCTGCACAGAGACACATAGGCCAGTACTGTGGAAAGGCAGCTTTCAGTCAGTCTCTCTGACTTGAATGGAGTGTGGGCCAGTAAGGATATTACGTTTTGGGGATGGGATGGTTTGATCAGCTGACTGGGTCAGAGAACATGACTGGGGGTTATGGGGGGGTAAGAAAAATTACTGCAGGAAGTTGCTGCTTTTTGGTTGTTTTGTTTTATTTTATCCTCTTTCACCATATCTCTGTTGCTCTTACCTTGAGTTAAAGAGCAACTCTGCATTTCAGTACATGATTTATCATGGGATCCAGCTGTTTACAGTTTAGTAGAAAATATACTTTTTTAATTGTCAGTGTTCCTTTCCACAATTTTCAGTACATCTTGACAGTCCATCTGAAAAGTCTATAAGAAAACATTTGCCTCTCTCCTGTTAACATCACAGTGCCTTGAGTTTTTAGTGTTCACCATGACAGACTGTGATATCACAAACAGCAATAGTATGGTTAGCAGGGGAGAGTTAGATATATTTTGAAAAACTAAGTGAAACAAGTGTTGCATTACCTACAATATTTAGTAGACCAACAACATAGGGGAAAAATAACTAGAAAACAAAGTTAAAACACAATTGGTATAAATTTAGTGTTTTTAAGTTTTTTATTATAGTAGAGAAATGCTCTTTCATTATCTTTTCAACTTACTCCTATGCTGTATAGTACATTTTGTATCTCTCTGATCCCTGTCTCTACTCACGCTACTATAAGTACCTCATACTCACCTACTTTTACTTTTATTTCCCTAGGTCTGGCCAGATGTTGGCCGTCTAGCTTTCAGATAAGTATCTTGTTAAATTCTGATTAGTATAATCTCTCCTCTAGGGCCACAGACCCTTTGCATCTCCAGAACCTACTCTGTGCTTTCCTTTTAGGTTCTACCAGATTATCCCAAACCCAAAATAACCCAACTCTGTGCACTGTGACTTGCAGGTAAGTCATATTAAATTTAGGGGTCAAAACTGAGTTTTGCATTCTCTAACCAGCAGGGCTAGTGACTGGGGAAAATCCCCACAGAATTTTCCTCTGTACCATTGATGTACTTACCTTGGTGTTACCCTCTCCAGCACATGCCAGCAGGGCTACCTAAAGGGAACTCTTAATAGCTGTATACAAATTCTACTAACATTTGCTAGTGAGATGGTGACAGTTCTGACCCCAGCAAAGGAGGTGGGGTTAGTGTCAGGGGCTGTGGGGCTAGTGTCTGGGGAAGGGAGGTGCTAGTGTTTGGGACTTTGGAAGGTGGGTAAGCTGCAGTCAGTGGCTTTGGAGGGAGGGAGGGGGCTAGTGTTATGGTACATTGAGGGAAAGTGTAGAAGGAAGGGTGTATGCATGCCTCTGGTGTCTGAGTAGGTGGTATCCAGGAGGACCTTGCAGATAAGGTGTGCATTAAGGGTATGGGTGATTCTCAAAAGGCTAAGGAGGAAGGGGTGTGGCTTCTGGTAGTCAAGGGACAGGAGCCAGGTGATATCCACAGAGATTAGAAAGTGGGGTACCTAGAGAGAGAGAGAGGGATGGGTGTTCAGATGGACTGTGGTTAAAGTGGCGAGGACTGGTGTGGCTGAGTTGTGTCAGAAGGTGGAGGGAGGGAGTTATTGTCTGGGATGATGGGGGGCTGTAGAACTTTTGGGGACTGTGCAGGGAGTACATTCAAGAGAGCTACTGTCATGGAGGTGGTAAGGGAAACATGCTAGTGCATGGTACTGTGGAAGGAAGGGGCTAGTGTCAGAGTGGTCTGTGGAGGGAGGGGAGACTAGTGTCTTGCTTAAAGAAAGGAGGTGAGGCTAGTGTCTCAGCTGTAGGCTAGTTAACTATGCAGATTGGGGGCACACAAAGTTCCATTTATTCTCAAGAAGATGTGTTCTATTGGTAAAGCACCTAAAGTGTCTTCCCAGTTGCTGTTTCTTTAATTTATTTATCTAACTGTATCTGTTTAACAGGCTTTGATACAACAAATTGTCCAGTGATATCTAACTATCTATCTATCTATCTATCTATCTATACCTATATATATATATAGATATATATGTATATATATATATATATATATATACAATATATATATATATAGATAGATATAAATATATATATATATATATATATATATATATATATATATATATACGCACACACACACACCTGTCTGGGTTTACATCACCTGCATCTTGGGAATGTGTCATTAAATGCTCACTGAAACGATTAACTTTAGCCAGTGTGTCCCTTTGTGAAAAAATGCCAGTGGCCTGAGGGCCAGCTTTGTCCATTTAGGTCAGTTAAACAATTTATAAACTTGTTAGCAGGTTTAATGCTACCATTCAGTGGTGTAGAGGTCAGAGATACTTGGGATGATGAGTATGTCGAGGTCAGACTAGACTACCCTCTGTGTTAGAAGAAATGGATGGGCACGAAAATGAAGGGAAAATAGCAACTGATAGGCCAGAATGGCGCCCCCATTTCTGCAGGCCCTGCATCACCAAGAAGCACCATATTGCCACCAGCCACCTAGCAACAGCATTCACCATCCTGGGGACTAAATGTGTACCTTCATAACAGCCACTGATTCCCTCCATGGGGGAGGCAGGAGGGGAAGGTTCATCATCCCAATCCCCCTCCCAAGACTCTCATTAGCCATGATAACCCTCCAAGACTCTCCACCAATTTGGTATGGAGTCCTGTTGATGGTGAAGGGGAGTATAACAGTTGGAGCCTGATATTCAAATGTTTGCCCAGGCACAGATCCTAGTTTACCTAAGCAAACCTGGTTTTGCACCAATGTCCTGTATTTAAAAGACATTATAAAGTGCCAAACTAAGTGACTGTTCGGGGGGGGGGGGGCAGTCCCAACTGTGTGGGGTGGTCTTCAGTGAAATGACTGGGGTACAATGTTGTGACTGTTAGGGGTGGGGACTACTGCTGTAACTGCCTGTGGAGAGTGTCATCCACATGACTTTAGGGGTATGGGGCAGTGCTATGATTGTGGTGGGGTGTAGTGCTGTGACCATTGGGAATAGGGATCTGTTCTGTGACTGTCAGGAGTGGGTGCCCAGTGCTGTGATGTACAGTGGAAGCTTTCAGTCATGTGACTGCCAAAGGTGGGTATAGTCCTGTAACAGGGATCCTGTGTAGGGGGTGGAAGGGTCAGTCCCGTGATGGTCAGTGGTCAGTGCTGTGGCTATAGTGTAAATAGTGTAGAGTGGTGTGCACTGGAAAAGGTGATGCATTAGCAAAGCAGCCAGCCTATAATAAGAAAAGAAAAGGAAGTTCAGCACTCATAGAGTCAGTGCGAGATTTAGTTTCTGGCAATATGCTGGTGTGCACTCACTAGCCCCAGTGCTTCAACCTTTCAGTGAGCCTTCCTCAGGGTGTGGGTCTGAGAAATACAGATGTGCATCTCATTTATACAGATCTCTTAAAGTATTATACACCACGCACTAAAAACAATGTGCATGTCAAGCTGAAAACACATGAGTAACTAGGTTACGAACATTTCATTATTCTACGTTTTGTGTTTGGTTTTGACGCTCACGGTAAACAGTTTATGATATTAGTATACTACTTAAATTAAACATGCCTCTGTATCTGTTGCTTCATTTAATTCTGTAACTTTCTATCTAAAGCAATTTTTTTTTACCTTTTACACTATACTATACTATACCTCTTTTGTATCTCTGTCCTCTGTATTGTTCCCACTACTGAATCTACTCCATATTAACCTTTTTCTCTTTACTTTCACAGTCTCACAGGATGTGAACTCCTTCCCCATCAGATAAGTATAACAATATATCTAACCTTTCTTATTCTTCCTAATAACTATCTAAGAACTGTGGATCCTTATTCTACAGGTCTAAGAAACCTCATGTCTTTAAGACTCCTCCCTGTGGCTCCATAGTACCCTGGTATGAAATCCTGTACATATTACCTCTACTTGGTAGGTTTACTGTAACCCTCGTTATGGGAGGGCTGTGTATATGTGTTAAGGTCATAGATACTGCAGCATTTCCCTCCTCCATACACATTTTTGACTTGTTAGTTGACTCATGCAGGCTGTCAGCCCTGTCCCCACCTCCTCTGTCTGCCTCTTCCCTGTCTCAGACCACTGAGTTAAAAGTTCCCTGTGGATTGCTCCCTCCCCATGATGGGGCCAGGAAGGGGAGAGGCATCCCCCCTCAACCAGTCACCCACATCTAGAAGTGAGCCAGTCGTCCAGGTGATAGTGTGTGACTGAGGTTGGTGGGTAGCCTGTGCTACCCATTTCCACATTCCCACTCCCCTTGAATTACTGCCTTCACCTGGGGGAAGCAAAGGTCAAGTCAGCATGCCTTCCCACCCAGGGACAGGACAGCTATCTGATTTAACACTCACTCATCTCTCTGACCCTCAGCAACCTGAGCATGTCCCTGAGCTTGGGTCACTAATGTGGCGGGTGTCAATGCACACAGTGCCTCATTCCTCCATACCATTGAACCAGACCAACCTTATACTGCAGCAAGGGAATTATTTATTGACACAGCAGGCCATTGGATAACGATGGAGTCACTGTACACCAAGGAATGATTTTTTTATTAATGGGCCCGGCAGTCAAAAGGTGGGATGTACCTGTGGACACCAGAGAATGTGTTATCTTTAACAGGGCCAGAAATCACAGGGTACTATTGTTATTGGCAGGCAGTTTGAAAGAAATATTGAGCTGCTTGAGGTTTCATATGAAAGCAATTTCCCTGTAGATGGCCCCTAAACCCCATAAAATAGCATTATGCAGCCTTGTTGGCTCTGACGAGGGTTTGTTCTAATTGGGGCGTGAATACCACAGGCCATGTTGAAGACCCTGATGAAGTGCTCCAGGGCAACATTAATATCATCAACAGAGCCCAGAAAGGACCAGTAGTGTGACCGGAGTTGATGTTTTAAGAGATCCTGATGCCCACACTTTAGCATTCAGTTGTAGATAGTTAGAGGTGGGGGACTGTGGAATTTGTTGGACCAGCTATATATGATAGGGGAGTGGTTGCTGATAGAGTCAGGATAAACTTTTACATTGGAGATGGGACCAGGGTGATTTGAAATAATTCAGTCAATGGTGGTGCTAGTTCCGGTTTTATAATTGATTATGGTAGGTGAACTGACAAGTTCCCATCTCCCCCTCCCTATCCGCCCTGCAGGGATAGGCCTCAGGTGTCCTGGATAATGGGGATCCTCATCTGGGATCAAGGGACCATGAAACACCTGTGGTTCCTCAGTTAGCATGCATTTGTAGGCTCCCAGGCCAGCCAAAACAAGAAATAAACCAGAAAAACATGAAGCCCACATGGTTAAAAGGAGAAGGTCTCAGCTCATGGTCCACTAGCAACAATAACGAAGAAAAACAAGGCATTAAATTCAGCACTAACAATATTCAAAAGACAGCAGAGAAACCCATGTCAGAATATCATAAATGAAGTCCCACATGATGCATTACAGCTACAATGTCACTAGATGACAATATTGCCTTGAGAAATGTGAAAGGGATTAAGCCATCGTCCCTGATTAAAAAGAAACAGTTTACTCAGTGGAGAATAATATATTGAGTCACTCAGGAGCTTGATCTCTAAACAAAGTCCCACAGAATAAGAGTCCCTGCTTTATTCGGGTAAGAAAATCCGTTCAGAGAAAAAACCTTGTGCAGCGATATACAGATAAATCAGCCAAGTTCTTGCCCCTGATCAAAGCATTTTGCCCCACAAGTGCAAGCTTCACTTAAACAAATCTGGTAATAGGAGCTTGCAACCTTCTGTAGCAGATTCCAGGCAATCAAAAGAGTTCCATTTGCCATTTTTGTTAACTTGCAATGCTGCGGGGTACCGAACCCTAAAACTGATACCAGCTGATATGAGTTTGTTAACCAGTGGATGCAAGGTTGCACGTTTCTGGCAAACAGAACAGGGCAGATCTTGGGCAATGTGTAGCTTCTTACCCTCCCATTGGATTTCTTGCAGAGTTTTCAATTTAGTAAGGGCATGTTGTTTATCTAAATAATTGAGCATCCAGAACAGGAACAGCCTTGGGGGAGATCCAACTGGGGGCATAGGCCTGAGCGAGCGATGTGCCCGCTGAATTACATATGCAGGGCCATTTGGCGAAGGCCCTACTAACTTTTTGCAAAGCTTCTCGGCGAAAATAATCGGTGCCTTCCCCTCTTCGCTTTCCGGTTAGCCCAGGACCACTAAATTATTTGGGTGGGTGCTCCCTTCCAGATCTTCTCGGAGCTCCTCTGTCTTCTTTATGCACTGGTGCAAGTTAACCAGCTCGGAGTCTACCTAGCCTCTCCAATCATCCAACGACGAGATGTGGGACTCATTGTCCGTTATTTGTATGGCCAGCTGATCCAAAGATGACTTCAGTGATCTGAATTCCGATGCCAACATAAGAAGCATTTCCTTCATGGGGGTAAGCTTGTCTAAAAATTTTGCTTCAGTGAGCACTTGAGAGCTAGCTGCCTGATTGACTCCTGCTTTCTCAGCTTTGGCCCTCTTCATGGCCTTATCCTTCCCAGGTGTCGGCGGTGGGGTGTGCTTGAGCTGCTGCTTCTCCATCCCTGCGTCCATACCAAGGATGATCTGCAGTGAGTAGAAGATAAATCTGCAGTGGCTACTCTGGGAACCCAATGCAGGAGCTATTGAGCATGATTAAATTGCAATTAGACAGAACTGGGAGGGGAGCCGTTCAACTATGCTCCTCAGCAGGCAGCCATCACACCGGAAGTGATCTTAAGGGACATCCTTGACAGACCCCTCTTTGCACTTGTATCGCTTTCCTGTTCATCCATTCACATGTGAGATTATAATGTAGTTGCGTTTTCATACAGACATTTAATCCAATTTGCAAATTCATCAGTATGCCATAGGATTTTAAAACTGTAAGTAAATATGCATGTGAAATATTATCAAATGCTTTCTCTTGGTCTACATTGATTATACAGTATACCCTAATTCACTGTCTTCTTCTCCTTTTTAAAAAATTCCTCTCAGCATCATTAATGTATCTTGTATTCTTCTATTGGGGATCCCACACATTTGGAGAGGGCTGATCAGATGTTCATCTACCTTGGTCAGTTTTTTTAATAAACTTTTGCTTAAAATCTTGAGGTCTGTATTTAAGAGACTTATAGGTCTCCAACTTTTTATTTATTTTATTTTATTTATTTAGCTTTTGTTAACCAGGTAAGTGCACTAGCCATAAAATGACTATTTTCAGGCACAACCCGGGAGAGAACAGTCATGCAGAAACTTAACAGGATAACAAATTATAAGTGCTTTACATACAATGAGTTAAACGAGGATACAATATATCAGAACATACAAAGTAAAGCACTTTACATACAATGAGTTAAAGGGATACAATATATCAGAAACATACAGAGTAGACCATTCATAAGTTCATAGGTGCTTACCTATGCAATGAATAGAGAGGACCTTGGACAATAAATTATCAGGCGACATATCATATGAACAGAACAAGGTACACAAAACCAAAAACAGGTAATACAAAAGGAATAAATAACCATTGAGAGCAGGGGGTGTCATTAAGGAAAAGGTCGGCAAGTGAGGAAGAGGGGAGCAAGCCATGAAATTAGATTATATGAGTGTATGTAAGTGTAAGGGAGATTCCTACAGTGCAATATTGTATATGGGCAGGGAAAGGGAGCCAGGACAGGCTGAGGCACTAAGAGGGTTATAAAGAGGTGAGGAATTACTATTGTATGGCCAGAGACATCAGTCATTAGGTAGGGTGAAAGCAGGAACTGGTATCAACAATCAGCAGATTTGAGCGCAATTTTCTCTTAAAGCATGTGTGGGAGCTAGAAAATCTAATGTCGAGGGGAAGGGAATTCCACAGCTGTGGAGCCGCATGCTCAAATGCAACAGTTCCTTTCCTAGTGCGGCACCTCAGCAAATTCAGAAAGGATTTATCAGCTGATAGTAGACCATGGAGTGTGTCCTGAGGGACAAGCATAGCTGCAAGACACCTAGGGGTTTAATTTCGAATTATCGAATCAATAAGAGAGCCAAGGTAGTATTTCCTACTAGCTAACGGAGAGAGCCAACCAAGATCATTATAAAGCTGACAGTGGTGTTTAAGCCTAGGAGCAGAAGAGGCATAATTACATATGTTTTTATATGTAATATCCCATCTGAGTAGGTCAGTTTTATGAGCAGCCCCAAATAAGGGAGCCCCATAGGTTAGGTTGGGGAGCAGAATACCCCTCGCAATGGCCATTTTAGCTGATGGCATGAGTATATAACTAGTCTTATATGCAACACCCAGTTTGGAGTTGACAGCTCTGCAAACAGACTGTACATGAAGATTAAGATCAAGATATTGCTCTAGCAGGATGCCCAGGTACTTGAAAGAGGTCACACATTCCAGTAATTGACCTTCTAAGTCCTGCACCATCAGTGCTGTTGTGCAAGCCCGGAGCTTTGGGGCCGATCCAAGCAGCATGGCTTTAGTTTTGCCAGTGTTGACAGCCAGTTTGTGGTCATATAGCCAGTTTTGGATATTGTTAAAGTCAGAGGAAAGGGTTGTGTTGATAGTATCTATATTAGTAGAACTTATATAGATGACAAGATCAGCAGCGTATAGAATAGCAGAGCAGGATTTTAGAGCAGCTCCAATATTATTTATATAAAGAGAGAATAGGAGGGGCCCTAGGATGGAGCCCTGAGGTACACCAATGTTAATGGTGGTACTGTTCAATAGAGAGAGGAATTAAATTTCACCACTTGAGTTCTGTTTGTCAGGTAGCTTTCATACCAGTCAACAACAGAGGAGGAGAAGTGCAGGTGTCGAAGCAAGGAGAGAAACAAAGTGTGATCAACAAGGTCAAAAGCCTTTGTGAGGTCAATAAAGACATCCCCAGTCAGATTACCAGTATTCATTTTTGAAAGAGTGTCTGTGGTGAATTTAAGGAGTGCAGTCATTGTGCTATGTCCTTTCCTGAAGCCATGTTGGGTATCCGAGAGCAGGCTGTGCTTAAGTAGATAGTCAGTTATCTGAGTTGCGACAATTTTCTCCAGGATTTTGCTCAGTACCGAGAATATGGCAATTGGTCTGTAGTTCATGACAACCTTAGGATCCCCTTTGTTAAGTACAGGTGTGATCCGAGCAGCTTTCCAGAGGTCAGGGACCACTCCACCTGAAAGTGATAACATATAAATTTTGACCAGCGGTAATGCAATAAGGGGAGCTGCAAGTTTCAAGATGCGGGGTTCAAGGGAGTTTGAGCCAAAGCTGGTATGATCAGAGATGGACCTCAGGAGCTTCAGGACATCCTTTCTAGACACAGCCTTAAAATAGAATGGAGGAGTATAAGGAGGTACAGGGGACAACACTTCCAACTTATCCAGACAGTTTCCTGATGACGAGTGGGAGGACACCGCAGTGGGATAGAAGAAAGAGTTATATTGGGAGAGATCAGAGAAATGCAGGTTGAAAGAATTAGCTATGGTTTGTGAATCATTGCAATACACATCATTTATCAGCATATCACCAGGGGTAGTTGACTGTGAGGATTCTAGGAAGGATTTGATGTGCGACAAGAATTTTCTGGGATCATTGGCCAAGTTAATCAGTAGGTCTTTACAGTACTAGCTCTTAGCAGCTCTGACTTGTCTTTTACATGAATTCTGTAGTGTACAGTAAGCATTGAAATCTGTTTGCTGGCCTGATGTTTTGCAGTGCTTCCAGAGTTTATCTCTAAGGCGCAAACTTTTGAGCAAGTCGTTATTTAGCCATCTTGTTTGTTTACCCCTCACTCTCCGGGTGATCTTTGGGGCATGTTTACATTGAACCATAAGGAATTTAGTGATGAAGAGGTTAAGAGCATCCTGAGAACAGTGTGATAGATAGATCTCCGACCTATCAATTCTGGAGACGTCATACAGAAACACCTCTTGGTCTAGGTGAGCAAAGTTTGTGAGAGTGATGAGACATGGTGGAGAAGATGGTGGTGCCCCCAAGGACAGGATGCAGAAAGTAGGAGAGTGGTCAGATAAGGCATCAGCAAGAGTACCAGTGGCTGAGATGTGTTCAATCTGGTTTACCAGCACCCGATCCAATAGTGTGCCTAGCAGTGATGAAGACAAACTTCTAATCGGCACTGTCACCATCTGATGCAGGTTGTAGCTAAGAGTCAGAGATTGAAGAGAACTGAGAGCTGTCCCAAGCCAGTTTAAGTTTAGGTCCCCTAAGATGACAACCTCATTATGATTAAAATTCTGAGAGGTATTTTCCAACAGGTACTCTAGACCCGCAATCCCTCCCGCTGGGGGGTTATACGCACAGATAACTTGAAGTTTCTTGGCTCCCAAAGCAAGGGTAGCATGCAAGTATTCACATACCGATTGAGCATCTGGAATAGCATGAAGAGAGACAGTCAGACTATTTTTGTAGTACAGAGCAACTCCACCACCATGTTTGTTCTATATCCTGTCCTTTCAAATAAAAGAGTAATTTGGCAGGGAGCAGAGGGAGTCAGTAACCGATGGTTTTAGCCAGGTCTCAGTGAGACAGAGGATATCAGGATTGTACAGTTTGACCCATGACTCCAGTTCCACGAAGTGACACATCAAACTTCTTATATTCAAGTGTGCAATTAACAGTCAATATTTGGACATACTATGCATGTCATCTGCTGAGAAGTAAGCATCTAGTGGCCCAGGATTTGTCTCTATATCCCCAGACAGCAGAATGGCAATGATGACAAGGAACCACAGCCCCATGTTTAGAAAAGGATGGGATAATGCAGACTTGTTTCATAGTTTCCTAAACATATAGAGTGAACGGTAGGGACAGCCCTTTTGGTAGAGAAGAAGATTAGTTTGTAGTATACCTGTACTATAAACAATAAGGTTGGAGAAAGTAAAATCATAGTGCTCGGTCCTAGATTTATTTTAGCCATCCTCATTCCATAAGGATAGTATAATTCTGTCAAGGCAAAGTAGGACAAGAAAAGTTATGAGGCAACCCCCAGGCAGCTGTTGGACATGGTGTGACTGTTGGTACAACATTGGTTCAACTCATGAGAGAGGTCATCCAGGGTCACTGCTAGGCAGGGATTGACAAGAGGCTTTAGCTATGCAAGACCTTGCAGGCATGCACTCCCAGCCCCATTACATTGATAACCTGGGGCACACCTACTCAAGTACAAGTGCAGGATGTGAAATTATTTTGTCCTTGTGTTCCTTTGTTATTTAAAGAGGTTGTTTAAAAGCCCACAAATAGATCCCTTCAGAGCAAGCCAGATGAAAATGTGGATTCGAGCAGGACCCAGAGCCACTGGAGTTTGTCAGACCTAGTTGCTTGATTTCTGTTTTGCTTGGGATAACTTCCAAAAAGTTGATTTTAAATTGAAAATGCAAATACCTTGTGGTGATGTTTTGCAGAAAATCCAGTCCAGGAGACCTTCACAGATGTAATGAGCAAGAATGGTGTAGTTACTCCAAGCAGAAGATTTTGTAAATCCAAAAAAACTTAGGTACAGACTCGGACAAACACAAACAGCCACCCACACTTTCAAGATGCTGGGAGGCAGTTAAGTCTGTCTCATCTCCTTTTTTTAAATATCATAATAAAGATGGCTTTTGACACAGATTGGAGTAATTGTCTGGACTGTAGAATTTGATTATACAGTAGGGCTAATACTGGAGTTAACTTTGCTATAAAAGGTTTTATGTAATTCTGGGCCCATCCCACCTGTTCCTGGGGCTGCGTCATTTCACAAAGGTAGTATGGCTTTCCCGACTTCTTCCTGAGTAATGCTCTTTGTCAAGTCTGTAGCTTCTAGGTGAGAAACCTAGGGTAATTTAAGAGAGTCAAAGTATTTATTATCTTTTTTAATGGCTGCATGAGTTCAGAATTGTTTCTTGATGTGTTGTTCTACTAAATGTACCATTTTTGGGGGGATCTTTTCTAAGTGACCTTCCTGGGTTCTGATTTGTTTACATATTCTGTTTTCTATGTGGAATTTACATTCTTTGATGGGGTAATACATTTGTTTGTTATTTTTGTTCCGAACCTTGGGCACAATTCCAAGACAGGTATGCCAGTCATAAATGCAGTATGCCAGTCCCGATGGTGCAAATCGCAAGTTATGCCAGCGACGTGCGACAAGCACGATTCCAAAAGAACACCTATGCTGCACCCCACAATTGCTATGACAAATGCAAGTTACAACATAGCTATACCAAAGAAAACCTATGCCACTATCTAAAGCAGTTTATGACATGCGGAACACACCAGCACCACAAAACTGCTATTCCAGAACAGGTGGCATAAGGAAAGATGGCAGAGGAAGGTCACTTAATTTAGAACAAGGAATAGCTGTCCTAATCTGAGCACAGGCCATAGAACCCCCCCAGCACAGCCAGACTGTAGCATACCACACAACCAGTAGGCCCCCTAACGTGGAACAAATGGGCAAACCGTAGAACACACAAACAAAGGTACCCTAGGATGCCCAGGACACTGAAAGTTGATACAGCATGGGCAGACAGGCCAGTAGGCAGTGAGACACACATGTGCAGTGGCATGTGTGACACTTTCCCAGCACTGAACGTTGGACAAGGCATTACAATGTGGAAGAGGGAAGTGTTGGCAAGAGCAATGTGGAACTGTGCCACACAGTGTGGGACAGTTAAGAGGTATGGATTGCAGACTGCAGTGTAGTGTGACACACAGTACAGGCAGCAACAGGAGCTGAACTGGGATAGCAGAGACTGATGAGAGCAGACACCACCACTACTGCCCCCCCGCACCACCACAGTGGCACCCGCTGCAGTACGGGGGTCACACGGTGGTGCAATACAGTCCTGACAATGTCATGGCATCCATGCCAACACCACCATGTCACCAGGGGAGGTGACACCAGTCACTAGGCGCAATGTGACATGAGTGGCAGGACTGAAGCTGAAACAGTGCCTATGAGTGTCATATAGCAGCTAGGCAGCAGAACCGCAATCGTGGGACAGCACCACAGGCACATACAGAGGACCACAGCATGCAAAGTCAATGGGCATGGAGTCGCAGGAGGTGAAGGACACATACAGGGCAGAGGAATAATGCCATGATTATGGCACCACCAGGCACACTACCTCTGCCATGGCCACTGACACATGTAAACAGTGCAATCACAACAGGAACACTGCATGGGGTGGCGCAGACCTGCATATGGATGCCACTGAAATGTGCAAGTGCAATGTGCCACTGGTGCCACCCACAGGGACCACTGTACCCCTGTATGGAAGGGAGATGTACAGGCCCAAGGCCACCACATAACCAAGACATGCATGGTGTGGTGACATGCGGCCTGGACCAGGCAAGGTGTGCTGCAGCACACAGGACACCATGTGGCCATGGCCTTCGGTGAGCGCCCATGGCTGTAAGCTGCACAGCCAGCACACAGAAACCATGTGCATGGTGGAGATGCACAGGGGATGGAGCGGGACCACCAGATGCATGCCTTCATGTGCATGGTGACACACACACACGCACATGCCCATGCACAGCAGAGACAGATGCACAAAGCCAGGTGTGTAACAAAAACATTTAATAAATAGTATAAAACAGTTACAAGGAAAACATGAAGAACAACAACACATGAAAGAGCAAATCAAACAACAGCAGAAGCCCACATCCCCCAACATACCCAGCCTTTACAGCCCACCCACAACGGTCCAGCTGGCCCCACTGGACATGGCAACCCCTCCATATACAAGGCCCCCACCATATATATACAGTGCCCACCCCAACCAACAACAAAACAGTGCTCCATTCTCTAGCACTGCTGAATCGCATTGAGGAGGGCACCCAGGGAACTGTGCAATCTTGTCACATCACCTATGATCACAGACACCAGCTCCACAAGTCGCTTGTTGCCCGTTGGTGACTGCCCTGGGTACAGCGCACCACCCTGGCCAGGCCGACCCCCATGTGCCACAACACTGGTATCTGACCCACCAGGCGGTGGCTGGGTCAAGCCACCACAGTCGGCCTGGTGTTCATGTCCATCATCAGCCTGCATGGCCACATCCTCAGGCTGCTCGACAGATGGGGGTGATGCTGGCCCCTTTGACCCCTCAGCTTCCTCCACCACCAGCACGCCGCAGCAGGCACCTCCTCTTCCACAGGCCCCTCAGCGGCCTGTACATACTCCTCCTCTGCCTGGGGCTGATCTTCCGGCTCCTTCTGCCCACCGTCCGTGGGGTCTGGCACCTCAACCACCTCTGCCTCCTCCTCCGATGATGAGGGAAGGATGATCCTTATCCTCCACAGGCAGCGCTGGGTGTGGTGGCAGTAGGCAGCAGTGTTTGCCACCTTGATATCAGCCATGGCCCTCAGTAGAGCTCTCTGGTGAGGCGTCAGTCTGCTAAGCACACCTGGAAGGAATAAAAGGCTGAGGTCAGTGCTGCTGCAGGTCATGCAGCACACACACACATGCAACATACAGCCCCCACCCCCATGGGCCACCATGGCATGGACAGAACAAATGGCACACTGTGCCTGCACCTACCAGACCTCCCATGCCTCACTGCCTGTGGCAGGCCCTCGACACGCTGCCGTGCAGTATCCGACTGGCCCCATGGTCCCTGGTCACCACTTTCTGCACCTGTGAGGAAGGGGAACAAAGTTACATGTGTGCACCACTGCTGGCCATGGCTTGCATGGTGGCATAGCAGCAATGTGTGGCTAGGCATTGGCATACCCACCAGCACCTGCAACGTGGACCATGTGCATCTCTATGTCTCTCTGATGCGCCATGTTGACAAGCCGCTGCAGGAGCCCTGGGTCACGCCATGCCATGTCCTGGCACTAGTGTTGCAACTGCCTGATGGAGCTGAGCATGCCACCACTGGCACCCAGGCATGTTTCTGTCTCCCTCCATGCCCTAGTATGCTCCTCAGCAGTGTGCCTCCTGCACCCTGGTGGGAGGAGAGTCATCCCCCACTGCTGCACTAGGTTGACTAGCTGTGCAATCTCAGTGAGGGTAAAGTTCAGTGCTCTTCTGCTCAGGCTGAGTCCTGTGCTGCGTGGCATGCTGGCAGCTGTGTGGCACCTGGCATGGGGGTGTGTGGCTCGGGCAGTGTTGATCTGCAAGAAAACAAGTCACAACACAGGTGTCAGTGCACAGTAGTGTGGTGAACATACCGTCTCTCCCCCCTACATGCTGGCCTGCATGAACGGTGGTGGACAGCACATCATACTGGACTGGGGTACAGTGGCAGTGGATGCAGCAGTGCACCCCACATGCCATCACAAGGTGCTGCGCGGCTGTGCTACACATACATGCCCCTGTGATCCACCCCCCCCACTGATGTCATACACGCTGCCACCACACACCGCACACCGCGTGACAGGGCTAGGTGGTGGCATGCGCATTCAGTGTGCAATGGGCATCCCCACATCAGCTGCCCACAACACACACCCCCACTACACCACCCACCAGAACTTGCCATGCACTGCCCCATTGACAGTCCCATGCACAGGCGTGCCCAGGTCCATGGCCATCAACCACACATCTGCAACCTACACTATGTCCATGCACAGTGGCCTAGACCAGCTGCACAATGCCTGGCTGGCATGTGGTGCCACACAGCATTGCACATGTTGTCCATCAGATGTGTAGCACACCACAGCACAGCTGTGTACAGTGTGAGTGGCAGCTAACAACCCTACCCACCACCCTGCTGTGTGGATGTGCAGCTGCATGTGCAGGGGTTTATGGCACTGCGCCTACACACCTGTGCCCAGGGTGCAGTCACATGGCCCCACATGCATACAGTGTGTCTCTGTGCAATGCACCTGCCTTCCCTATGCTTCCGGTTCACACCTGTGGGCAGCCCTGCAGCCTACTGTGGCTCACCTGGATGAACAATTGGCAACACGGCGTAAACAACCAGTGTCAACACTGACCACAGCACATATGGTGGTATTGCACTGTCATACTACCTTCCACTGTTCAGGGGGAGCTTCTCCTGGACAAAAGGAGTGGAACACAACATTAGTAACAGTAAGTAGTACATGCTATTGCATACGTGCAGGTTGTGCACTGTCTCGTACTCACCCATAGTCAGGGTGTGACTCTTCTGGTTCAACAGAATGGAACACATCATTAGCACATGTCTGCTGTACTGTCTATAGCATAAGGCCTGGAAGTGCACTGTCCCAGCACTTACCACTATGCAGGGTGTGTCCCACCTGGGCCTATTCTCCACTGTTGCAGTTGCTGGGATCCATTGCTGCCGGAACCTCCACTCACTCACTCCATGTATGGTGTGCAGACTAGGATCCACCTACATGCCACGCCTCATACATGTCGCACATACAAGCTACACGTGCAATACAGAGCAGTACCGTGTATATGCAACATTTGCCGATGCACACCACAGGTATGCAACTGCGTGCAGTAATTGCAGCACTTATGCAGCTGTGGCCTAGGCATAGGTTTCGCATATGCGATATGGGGTATGCACTCCACATGGTACTGGATGTGAGCTACATGCAATATGTGCTGTACCAGGGTTGGAATGACAGTCCACATGGATGTACAGTGCAAAGTGGTTCACTTGGTGCTGGTGACATAACTGGTGCCACAGTACAGTGTTACACTACACGCATGACAACCCCTCACACAAACCCACACCCAGTGACAGTGCAATGAACACACACACACACACACACACACACACACACACTCATGTTGTGCTGTGCTGTGCTGTGCCACAGTGACCACACACCCCCACCCAGTGTACCCATGCACACACACGCACACATTCAGGCACACCCCCCACACAAACACACACCACATGTCAGGGCCCGGTGCCCTCCCAAACAGCCAGTATGACCACCGCCCTCCACCCATAGCAGCAGCACACCCTGCTGGCATGGAAGTATGTCACCTGCTGCTGCCGCCCAGTATTTTTGCACTTTGTTGCACCAACACCCCAACCTGAACCCTGGGTTGCAGGCTTCACTGCCCCAGAGGTAGCACTAGGCCCACCCTGCCCCTGGTACATGACCGCTGTGTCACCATTGTCCAGTTGCTCTTCCGGCAACCCCAGCCTCATGGGTCTTCTGCACCTATGGCCCAGTACTGTCCCTGGTACTGTATCCTGTGTCCCACTGCCTTCTGCGGCCAGCTGCTGTGCCGCCACCTGTGCTGCCTCCTGCTGTCTGGCACTAGTCCTGCACCCTGTGCCCAGTGCCTTCCTCCCATAGCCATGGTGGTGGGTGTTCTCGGCCCTCTGCCTGGGTGCTCTGGCCACCTGTGGCCCCACTGGTGCTGGTGTTGTTGGCTGTGTGGGTTGCAGGTGCCAGTGCAGTGGGTGCAGGTAGCACAGGGGATGTGTTGCCTCTGGTGCAGGTGTTGCTGGAGGCCAGTGGTGGTGGTGGGGTCACCTGCACTGGCGCTCAAGGGGTGTTGGTGGCGGTGGTGGGTGCTGCTGCTCCTGGGGTGCCAGTGGTGGTGGTGGCAGTGGTAGGGGTGCTGCTGCTGCATGTCCCGGTGCACCTGTTGGTGGTGTTGTCAGTGCTGCTGTCAGTGGCAGTTGTGGTGGTGCCAGTGGCGGGTGCACCACATAAGGCAGTTGTGTGGTGGTGTCCCACACTGCTGTACCATACATTTGCTGGCCTGCATGTGCACCCTGTATAAAGGTGCCCAGTGTGTCCACCTGCTGTGTCTGCTGGGCCACTGCACCCTCCACTGCCATGGCCAGGTGGGTGATGGCACTTGCCTGGGCCTGCGCACTGGCCTGGGATGTGACCATGGCATCCACCAGGCATTCGATGGCTGCCTCCATGGTGTGAGTCCCTGTCTGCAGTGTCTCTATTAGAGTGCCCATGTGCTTTTCCATGGTGGTGTGGTGCACATTCATACTCAGCTGGATGCAGCCAAGCATCTCCCCCTGTTCTCCATGAGCCATGACCAGTACCTGGCAGAACCCCACATAGTCAGTGGGTGTCCGCAGGCACTCTTCCTCTGGGGATGGTGTTGTCCCATCCAGTGCCTCCTCCAGCCTGCTGTAGGATGCGGGGCTATGCTCAGGTCCAACGTCATCCCCAGTGCTACCACAGCATAGGTAATCACTCAGATGGAGCCCCTCCTCCTCCTTCTGCTGTTGCTCCTCCACAGCCATGTGCTCCCCCACCACTGGTGTACAGGCTGTGTCCCACTGTGCCACATCTTCCTCACCTGGGGCATGTTGCACGCTGGCCTGTTGGGAGGGTGGCTGCCTGTGATCATGCTCAGCCTTGCTGTCACCACTGGTGGCCGGCCCTGTCTCCACTGCTGCTGTGCCTGTGGGGAGACATCAGTGCATCAGTGCTCCCTCCCATATCATGCCCACCATGCATGCTTCTATTCCCAACTCTGCATCACTGTCCTATGCACTGTGGGCAGTGCTGGCTGTCAGCTTACCTGTTCCTGTATCTGCTGCAGCTGGACCTGTGGGGGTAACAACAGTACATCTGTGCTACCACTCCTTATCATGCCCACCATGCATGCCTCCATTCCCACCCCTGCATCACTGTCCCACACATTGCGGGAAGTGCTGGCCGTGGCCTTACCTGCCCCGGTGACTCCTGGTGCCGCACCTGTGGGGTACAACAATGCATCAGTGCTACCACTCCTTATCATGCCCATCATGCATGCCTCCATTCCCACCCCTGCATCACTGTCCCATGCACTGCAGGCAGCACTGGCCATCAGCTTACCTGCCCCTGTATTTGCTGCAGCTGTACAATGTTGGAGGAAAAACAGTGCATTAGTGCTGCCTGCCCATGTCTTGCTGACATTGCATGCATACCCCTCGCCTGTCCCACAATCCGGGGTCCTGCCCCTCATATTGTGTCCCTTCTGTTCACTGTTCCACATTGAGTGGCCTCGCCTCACATTCACTGATACATTCCTACAGCTGCACTTTTGGTACATGTGGCATGTCTTATTTTGTTCATTCTACACTGGCATGACCATACCCTGGTGTCTGCTTGGCTGGATGGCCGGCACGGCAGGGACATTCTCCTGGCATGACATCCCTGCTGCTCACCATGTTGCTTTACTGCCACATTTGTTGTTGCCACTTTCTGATCTTTTGCAATGTCCCATGGGACACATCCATATTGCTGCCCACTATCTACTACATTTCTGCACAGTATTGTTGTCTGTCTGCATTCTCACATCATTGTATTATTGGACTACAGCACTCCAGCGTCCGTGTTTTGCTGGGGTGGCATCCCTTCACAGGTGTTGGACGCTCTTGGCCAACAGCCTCGGGCCCAACTACCCGAGGCAGGTTATACTCCCAGCATGACACCCACCCTGTTTGGCATTCTTCCATTATACCCTGATTGACATGCTGCACATACAGTTCACATCTACACAGTGTCCTGGGCTTCTTAGGGGAAATGCCTCAGTGTTACACATTTTGCCCACTTGTTACACATTGTGTGGGGCATTATTCCACATTAGGGGGATTGCTGGTCAGGGGGTATGCATGCATGCCACCATACACACCCCTGCAGCGCTGTGCCACCTATTGCAGGCCTTGCTAGTCATATATTTACCTGTCCCTCTGTCCATCTGTGACTTGTCCAGGCCCATGTCCCCTAGGACACTGTGCTGACTCATGAAGGCCAGTGCCCTCTCCTCATGGCTGCTTAGTGGTCTCACCTCCTGTGGCCCACCTCCTGTGGCCGCCACCTGTTGTGGGTTGCCTTGTCCTTCGCATGGCACTTAAGGTTGCTCAGGTGCTGTTGCAGGTTGTGCACAGTACACCTGGCATTCACCACAGCATTGACCTTCTTGGCCACCTCCTCCCAGGCCTCCTTCCACTTGAGGTTTTGCTCTCATTCACCTTCTATGTCCAGCTGCAGTTCTGGCTGGGCCTCCACTTCATCCAGGTGGATGTCCATCTCCTCATGGGTGAAACTACGTTTATGACATTGCTTGCTCACACTTGCTGACTCTCCCCCGTTACCTTCCATCTTACTCATGGCCCCTACACTGTACAGTATCTGCATCTTGCACCTCTTATATGGTCGTCAGGTTACGACATGCGTAATGCTATGCTGCTGTTACGAGGTATACCATGTCTCGCGGGCGTAACTTGCTACATGTGTATTTCAGCATTTTACGTCATATCTGATGATTCTTTTGGAATATGGCACAGCTTGCATGTTGCAGTGGGTTTGGCATAACTATATGCAGTGCTGTACATTGCGCCATGCTCTCACCACTGTCTTGGAATCGGGCTACTTATTTCTTGTTGTAGGGTTTTAGCCCCGTTATACTGTAATTTTATCATTTCCTTTTTTATGACTTTGATTTGTGCACTACAGTTGATCTTCTCTATTTTAGTTTTTGAGATTAATCTCTGTAATTGTCCACGTAGTTTTAAATATTTCAGATATTCTCCTTGTACCCCTTTTCCTGAGATATTCTGAAAAAGTTATTTCCAAGTCAGTTTAGTATCTTCCCACCAAGTGTCTATGTTATCATACATGCCTGCTACCATCAGTCTTATTCCCCATAATGCTTTCCATTGTTTTCTTAGTTCTTCTCATAGCAGTAAAGAAGTATTTAATTTCAATCTAGAATTTTTACATCAGGGGGTGTTCTCCCAAGTTATTTTGGCCTGTATAGATTTATGGTCTGAATATTACCATACTTGAGTGCTAACAGTTTGTATGTTTAAAGTTTTAGAAAGAAAAATGAAATCAATCACATAACGTAAGTATTCCCACCGGCAAAATTCAAACTATGAATTGCGTCTCGTAAGTTTGCAGCCTGTTAACGTATCTGTATCACAAAACAGTTTGTCTATTTTTATACCTCTGTTTTTTAAGTTAACCCGCAGTTAAAATCACCACACCAGATTACTTGCCTAGCAGTGAAAAGGTATGGCTGTATGCTTTTAAACAATTCTACTCTCTAGGCTTTTATCTGTGGGGCATAAATTGAAATAATTCTAAACATTTCCTTGCTGTAACTTATGTCCAGCATTAAGGCTCTTCCTGGCTGAATCTCCACCAGCCCAGAAACCTGTAACTTGGAGTTGGAAAATAATATACCTATACCATTACATGTATCTTCCCCCAATCAACCAGAAGGTGGCCTTCTGATTCCATAACTTAGAAGCTTGAGTTATTTCATGTGTTGTTTTAATTCTCACATCATGTAAGCAAATGACGTCAGTTTTTTTCTTGTAAACTTCTGAGTACTGTTGCTCTTTTGTTCTGACTCCTAATGCTGTTACATTTAGGGTTAAGATCGATACTGTAGGTGGGCCATTTTTATTTCACTTGGTGAAGAATTATGTCATGCTGCTCTTTAAGGGGTCTGGGTTTTAAATTTCCATCTTGTGCGTTTAGCAACTGAGGCTTCCAATTTCTCTTCCTGAGAGTCAGAGGCTGTTTCTACTATAGAAAAGGCAGCAGAGGCTTCTGAATCTGCCTCTTCCCCTTCTATGTCTCCCCACTGTTCTCTCTCAGCCAAGACTAGGTATTTGTGTTCTGAAGCTTTGACTTTTTTGCTGCTTATGTTTTCTTCATTTTCCTCTTTCTTTTTCTCAATTGTTGTTTTCCCTTTCCTGTTTTTTTCCCCCTCCCTACCACTTTGTAAGGGTAGTCTTCTACTGGGGAAGGGGTCATAAGGTTAATGAATCCTACCATCTTTTGTTTCCCTGTTTGTCTTGTTTGTTTGTCTTGTTCCAAAAGGAGTACCTATTCCTGTACTAGTACTAGGTTGTTCCATATCCTTCCTCCCTATTCACCTTGGGTCTGCTGTCTATCTCTACTGGGGGTGCTAATACTTTTTCAGTGTCTATCTGGTTATGCTGTGTCATTTCTTCTCTTATTTTTTCCATTCTTCTTTCTGATGCTTGCTTAGCTCCTACCTGTTGGGTTTGGGAAATTAACTTTCACTGGCGGGGCAGTATTTCCTGTTATGGAAGGCCCATGGACATTTCCCATATAATTGGCCTGTTCTCTCATATAAGTTGCATTTAAACAAATTCACACAAGTGACTGGCAGGTGCCCATACTCTAAACAGTGGGTACACCTTGGGGTGTTGCAAGCATTGCTGATGTGGTTTCTTGCTCCACATTTGTGGCAGGACTTGAATTGGCCTATATAGAACAAAATTCCTCTGTCCTTTACTAAAACAAAACTGCTAGGGAGATGAACCACCCCATTTGTCTGCACTGTAGAGTTTTAGTTTAATTCACTATCCAGGATAGGTTTTGGCCTTCCCTGAACCTCAGATCACTGCCTCAACCAGAATAAAATATCCTCAGCGTTTACCCACTCACTTTTTAAATATCACTGTGATGTGTTTGATGGCTGGTTAAGTCAATGATATTGCAACAAATGGTAACCATACTGGGGTGATTTTTAAGCTATTGTATTGGGCCCAAAATCTGTCAAGACTTGACACAAATTTGAAACTTAAATCATAATCAGCATCCTCCTAAGTGAATTAAAGGAAAACTACACCCAAAACTTGACAAAATATATGTTGTGCAGAGTGTTTTAATTTGTATGTGAAGTTCTAGTGTTTCCTTCCCTCTGACTGGTATTAGGAGTTTTTCCCAAATTAGCCTGCTAGATTTATGCTAGTTTTATGACCCCTGGGGATCTTCATACCTGATAGCATAATTGTATTTCTTGTTCCCACAGTGCTTCTTGTCTCATGTGACTGTGATGTAAAGAGAGACCCAACATTCAGCACACACATGCCAAACAAACTAAATATCTTGGAAGCTTTACAAGCTGCACAAAAATTACTAGCAGCAAAGTTTTTCAGGACAGTAAAACCTTTAGGATGAGGGTGGTCACCAAGCTGAATTCTACAGATTTTAAAATATAGCCATCTGTATTGTTGTGAACCGATTGTAATGCAATCCTTTCTGCTGAATTTATGGGCTCTGCTACATCACCATCACATGAAACAAGGTGCATTGTAGGACAAAGAAATGCAATAAAGCTATTTGATATGGAGATCTCCAGGGGTCGTAAAACTACTCTAAAGCTAGCAGGCTAATTTAGGAGAAACTCCTAATACCAGTCAGAGGGAAGGAAACACTAGAACTTCACATAAAAATTAAAACACTCTGCACAATATATATTTTTTCAAGTTTTGGGTGTAGTTTTCCTTTAAAGTAAAACTTTTTTGGACAAAAGAATTTCATAGATTGTTTTAACAATGTCCTTATGCTATATCATTTGTCTGGGCATTCCTCCAGGCCTCCCCTCTATAGCAGCCTTACTGCATTCCATCTGGTTTCAGGTTCTCCTTTATTTTGAAATAAGTCTGATGATTTAAATAGAGGTTGTAGCCAGGTTCTTTGTGTAGGATCCTGCAGGAGAGTTTTCTTTGGGCCCAAAGACTAATTATTATCATTTTTTACAATTATTTCTTCTTGGGGTGCTTGTACTCTCTGGTTTCTGTGTTGCACTTCAGTTGTACTCTGTTTTAGTATTCCTGTGTCAATGCTCAAAGTTTGATTCTGTTGTTCCTCAACACACACTGTTGAGTCAGTTATATTAGGTGTCTCACTGTTGTTTAGTACAACTTGGCTTTGATTTACATTTTCTTTCCAAGTTATTTGCAAACTTGAATTGTGACTTACTGTATATTATTGTAGGATTGCACTGTAGGATTGGTAGGGTCTGGTATTCATTTGCCATCAGGTGTCTCAGTCCAACCAACATTTTCTAATGCCGTTTCTGGGGTCCATTCATTTGAGTCACTTCAATGCGTGTGCAAGTGGTTCCATTTGTATCGATTTGGGGATCATTTTTTTAAATAACAGTTTTGTTGTTCATTCCAACAGTCTTTATTTTAGTTGTCTCTGTGGAAGTTTTCTGCATTCTTAATGTTTTTCTATGCAGCTGTGTGCTGTCAAAACCATCTGCGGCTTTTGTCAGTTTCATTGCTTGCTCCTTGCTCTGCTTCCATTTTTTTTCATTTGTTGCCTCAGTCATTCCTTTTGTTTTTTGAACTTTTCCTTCTCTTAAGAAATCTGTGATAGTAGTTGTTCTTTTTAAGCTTCCAGAATTTCTTGTAGCCCACCTTTCTTCTCCACTAGCTCCATGGGACCATTTTCATTTGGTTTCTCTGGTGTTTCCTCCATACATTGCTGGGTGTTCTGCAAGTCAAGGTTATGCTCAAAAATGTCTTCTGGGACCTTCATGCGGTCTTCATTGGGGAGTGAGGTCAGACTCACCACCAGCTCTCTTTTTCTAATTCTAATATTTTCTGATGGTCATACTGAAAGTAAAACATTTCTTTTATAATTGCAGTAATTTGAGAAAAAAATTCCATATGTTGTAGCAACTGGAGGGATAAATATCATAAAGTTGGCATCTAAGATCTAAATATGTTTGTCATTTCTGTTTCTGAGTGTGGGCAGCCCTTATTTTACCAGGTATGTGAAACAGATTTTACTATCCTTCCACCATGTGATGATAGAATCATACAAAAATAAGACTGATGCCCTGTCCACAACCACAATTTCAAGTTCCTCTCTGATCTTCAAGTCAGTTAATAAACTGGAGTTTAATCTCCAAATACCCTGTCCTGGGGGTCTCGGTATGAAATCTGATTCCTGTATCCCTATCATAGCATGGTCAGATGATTCTACTGGTATGGTTTCTACTTGAGAGATAGGGAGATGTTGAGAAACAAACCAAAAATCAATCTGAGTGGATAAAGTTCCCTGAAAAAATGTGTGTTTAGGTACTTTCAATTTCTCTGCACTTGTGTCCTTCAAACCTGCTAATGTGAGTACTGAATTCAGGAAAGTACCATCACAATAGGTCTTAGTAGTTGTAGAGCTATAATCTGTTTTAAGTAAACTAATATTAAAATCTCCCCCAAATAAAATCTGTTTAGTTGTATATAATTCTAGTTGAATTTGTTTGAGGACCTCAAATTTGAGAGCTTTTGTTTGTGGTGGATAAATATTAATTAATCTGTGTGTTATACCATGGAAATCAATATCCAAAATAATAGCCCTACCCGGGCTAACATCAATCAGTTTTTGAACAGCAATTCCAGGGTTTGTAAAGCAGAATCCCAAGCCATTACATTGCTTCTCACTGAAAGACCAGTATGAGTCACCCCACCTCCACCCAGTCTGAGCTGTATGAACTTCTTGCAAAGTGTGTAGCCTGGTATCCTGTAAAAGAAAGATATGGTATTGAAACTGTTTCTAATATTGCAAAAATAGTGTTCTTTTTGATTTCAGATGTAATACTATTGACATTTAAACTAGGTAACTTTAATGGATGAAAATGTGCTGTTTAAAGGCTCAAAGACTTCTGGCATACAGATCTTGTGTCCCATTTTTTTTTCTTCACTGTATCTGCAGAAGTACATGGCTCCTCTGTGACAGGATAAAGTTCAGGTTTTGAAGAATGAGCTGAGATGTCCGAGTCTGCGTCATCCATGATGTCACTCCAGGACTGCAATGCATTATGTCTGTTTTCCAACAGAATAGGGTCATCTAAAGGAACAGTTTTCTTTTTCTTGGATATTTGTTTCCCTTTTTCTACAACCTGAAACTGTTTTTTTCCCAAAGGGTGTGGAAGGGGGGCAGCATGGTTCGCAGAGGATCCACTAGCAAAACAGCAGAATGAGGTACATTATCTCTAGATCAGCTTAATGTTGGGTTAGACAGCACTACAGTGGGTGTTGGTGCCATACGGGAAGTATGTGAGTCACACATGTCAGAGTCTCAAGGCATGGGAGTTGGCACAGTGGATGCTATTGTGGTTCTGTGTGGCTTTGTGACTTTGTTAATATAATAATCTTGCTACACATAATCAGAAGAGTTATACACAGCTCAGGGACAAGTTCTAAAGGAATGCTCCTCATCACCACACAGACTGCATTTCAGTGCTTGCATGCACAGATTACCAGTGTGATCAAACTCCCCACATTGGAGGCATCTGGTTTTGTCACAGTCATTGTTGAGGTGTGCCAGCAAGCCACAATGATAACAAGACTTGGGCTGCTCGGGTAGAACATGTCCTGGTCTATCCTGGTCAAGTTAAAAACAATTGGGTAAATGCTGAATGCCCGAATACCCTGTTCAGTATGTTTGAGTTGTATTTTAAATTTCCAGACACCAGTCCAGAAGCATTATCATTGATGATAGGATCAGGGCAAGTCACAGCATTTTTTGAGCCAATAAATAATGTCATTGACATTTCCCCATTCATTTCTATAAAGGATGGTAATCGTCTTAAACTCGGTTTTGAGATGGGAGTAGATACAAAAGGCATCCAAACTGGGGTTTCCTTTACAGTGTAATACAAACTCCAGAATTTATCCAGCAAAGAAGCATTCCTAAAACTGACATCAAAATTGTAATCCCTTGGAGCATGAATAAAGGCATACACATCAGCAGGAGAAAAGTGTGAAGAGTCCATAATCAAACTTTGCCGACATAGTTCTTATTCCGTACTTGTTCCAGCCCACCTCTATACCTAAGGCAGACCACATGCCATCATTTAGTGGCTTCAGGAGGTTGCCTAAACAGGCTGGCATAGCTCGCTGGTTTTAGGGGGACTGTAACTGTGTTAGGTGTCTCAGGCGTCATATCCAACACAGAGTCATCAGTTTGAAAAATAGGTGGTTTTGACACACATTTTTCAAGAGGAATAGCAAAATCTGTGGGGACCATGTTATCAACACTCACCGCCATTGCATCTGACACATCAGTGTTGGGCTCTGTCTGTATGGCACCTGGCACAGCTGCAGCAGCTGTCAGTTGAGTCCTTTGTTGCTCCGTAGGTTTGGGGCCTGCTATGGCCATTTGCAAATCCGTCCACTCTGGGAATCAGTATTTTGGAATCAGGAATCCATGTACCATTTGAAAAGATCCATCCAGCCTGTTGAAAAGTGGATTCAGGGGACCAGTCCCTAGTATACACCTCTGAAGTTAGAGGCACAGCCTGACTCAATTTCTCCATATGACTAGTGCCCACATTATCATTCAAACCATCCTCCCGCAAGGTACAGTATGTTGACATTTTTTTCCCGGCAGGTCTGTGGGACTGATGGATAATCTTTTTTGTTTCTTTTCCTCTCCAAGTTTGTTTTTCTTCTGGATATACTGTCACTCAGCCTCCGTCATCATTTGTAGCAGTTGTTTATTTGTCTCTTCCAGTTCATCTTGAAGTCTGTTCTCAGCATCCAGTAAATCAGAATCAGCATAATCCCCAAATCCCCAAAAAGTTCAGATACAGCTGCTGCTCCACTACCTCCTCTTCCTCCTCTGTCCATCTCGAAACTGGGCTCCTCCATCCTGCTTACAGGAAGTATAGCACCCCGTGTAGCAAGAGTAAGAGAAGTTTTTATTTAAACTTCAAAAATCATAATACAATACAGTTTTGTTAAAAAAATTAAGAGAAAAAAACAATTAAAAAAACATGAAACAAATAAGTATTAATGCATACTGTCCCCCACTTTAAAATTTAAATACATAACCCATTTGAAATTCTAAAACCCAATAAAGTAAATAAGTATTAGTTCATACTGCCCCATCCCCCCTTCCCTTAAGAGCAGGGGGGGTTGTCTGTCTTTTCATGTCAAAAATTCATTTATACCATACATATTCATTATAAAGGAAACTCAAATGACTCAAAGTAATAAATATGAAGATATACTAACTCCAACCACTCTCCTCCTTACTACATAGTAGAGTAGCTGTTATGTGCCTCAAATGTTATTATATTCAGTCCACCTCTTTAAAGCCTATCTATCCAAGTAATACACCTCCAACATTTTTCATAAACATCAGCAGTATACTTTAGTTTCCCTGGGTTTTGGAGTTTCCTTATTGACCCCCTCTATAATACCAAAGAGCTGATCTCCAGAAACCTCCACCTGTTGGAGAGACAACCTACATCTAGCATTCCAACTGTGGTACTTGAAACATAAAAGAATAAGCCACATAGTTTATTTTTCATCTTAGTTTCATGGGGGTGGCAAAATACCCCAATACATGGAATCCAGTTGGCAAGTATCTAAGGGGAAGTGTCGCCACTGTAATCTAACTAGGTCCCAGAAAATAATGATATATGGACATGTAAAAAATAGGTAGTTCATTACCTCCAAGGTGTCTGTGCAATAGATTCGAGGGCACATCCTTTCTTCAATATCCTTATGTTTTAGATTATACTTAACATTCAATTGATCATGTTCTGCCAATCGCAAAACATCCCACATATGTTCAGGAATTCTGGGCGAAGTTAACATTAATCCAGTCATGTTCAGTTCATTTTGAGATATATTGCTAAAGGACGGTACCTCCAGAAAATATGTGCTCAGAGTGTCTTGATATAATTCCTACCATTTTAATGAAAAGATTTATGTTGTTATTGCCCATAATTTGATTTTTCCAAAACATGTCTGAAAATAGTTAGGTATGTCTATTATTGATCTCTGTTTTGTAACTAGAGTATTCATAGGCCAAGTTTGCCATACCTGATTAAGACTATTCCCTAACCCGGGGAATCCATAGTTCCTGTGTACAAATAAGGAGTGGTTTTAAATTAGCATAAAAGAACATACATGAAAAGAACACCACTGGGTTTATCATTTTTAATCCTCCCTTATTCTTCTCTAAATAAAAGACACTTCTCTTAATGGGATTCAGACAATTTCCCCAGATACACTGGAAAAAAACAGCTGTATAATGATGTCTTGAGTTGTTTTGTCAAAGGGAATATGTAACTAAGGTGCAAAAACATAGTGAGTAAAAAGGTCTTGCCATATAAATGCTTTTGAGTTTGGTAATTTTCCATTTGTTACAGTTTTGCACTTCCGTTGTGCCTTTGTAATCATTCTTTCCCAATTAAGGCAGGCCATGTCCCCCTGTCCAAAATAAATCCCTAAAATGCTACAAGGGTCTTCTGATAAAGGTATTCCCATAATTTCCTAAACAACTCCAAGCCAAATGTAAAACATTCATTTTTACCATAATTAATTTTGGAATTTGTAGCATCTGAAAACAGTTGTAGTTCTTCTGCCACCTTTGAATATGAGTTCTTGTCTGCTAACAATGAGCAAAGATCATCAACATATGCTAAAGTTTTTATTTCAGGATCAGAACTAGAAAATGAAAGACCAGTAATATCTTGTTGTGCCATTATTTTGTGTAATAGGGGGTCCAATGTAAGAATATATAACAGGGGCTTAAAGGGCACCCCTGTCTAACACCTATACCCATCTTGCATTCAGTACCCACCCAACCATTTATGTATGGAGCCACCAATGCTCTTTTGTAACAAAGCTGAATCCATGATACAAACGTATTCAGAAATCCATATGCTGTTAAGCATTCCCATAAATAAATATGAAGGAGCCTGTCAAAAGCTTCAGCCTGATCAAGGCTAATTACATATCTAGATAATTCCTTGTCCTGTCCCCTTTGTAAGATTTCTAGAAGCAAAATTAAACTATCAGAAACCTTCATCCCAGGAACTGCACAAGCATGTGCCAGGTGAATTATGTCCTCAAGCATCTATGCCATACATCTACTCAATAATTTTGTGAAAATTTTAAAATCCGAGTTTAGTGGGTAATCAGCCTCCAGTTTGTTAATAGCCTTGTCACCTAATTTATATAATAAAATCATCAAACCTTTGTTCATGCTAGGAGGTAAAAGGTCAGTCTGTACCATAGCATTAAACAAGGACACCATTTCATCAATTAGTATGTGGAAAATATCAACCAGTCAATCAATCTTTATTTTACCAGGCGAAGCATCATTGAGCGAATTCATTTACAAAGTGTACCTGGAAAGGTACTCAAAAACAATATAGCAGTGTAATAGGTGCACAATAATGAAGAGTTGCTAATGATAGTTTAATGATACAACAAGGCAGGAGTTACACAAGTAAAGCATAATTTACACAGCAAGTGGAACTAAAAATATAGAGAAAATATTTACAGTACTATTTATGGCAACTATAAGAGTGATTCAAGAGGAGAGATCAACAAAAGTGCACGTACTGTCTAACAATCAATTGACCCAATCAGTTAGTCTATATTTTCCAGATGGAATATATCTATACAGTTCATTGGGGAGACCGTCTTGTCCCAGAGCAATACCAGATTTTAGGCTTGCAATGATTTCCAAAAATTGCTGTTTGGTAATGGGTGCCTGAAGTGACTGGTGGTGATGGACTGGGATCCTAGGTAAAGAGCAAGTATTCAGCCATGGACCCATATTATCCAACAGCTCTTTTGAGCTAAACATGTCTTATATGTAATTATCCACCCCTTTCAGAATTTCAGTTTTGGTTTTTAAAATTTTACCCAGAGATGTTGTAATTTTATCAATGGTTTACTTTTGCCTTTTTGTCATGCAACTTTATAAAGGGATCACTTGGGCTTGTTTACCCTGAGTTCCAAACCGTTGTTCTGTTTTTGAAGATGTTAAACAATTGTATTGTATGTCTGCCATTTTGGATTTAACCTCTGAAATTTGTGCTGAATAATCATGAAGATGTTGTATTTGTATAGAAAGTAATTAATAAAGATGATCTCGTAAAAATATATCTTCATTTTCCCATTCAATTTCCCAATTTTTTAAAAATAATTCTGGATATCTGTTTTAGTGTCCTCCCACTACTCTTAGAGCCTTTCATATAGAAAGAACACCAATTGTCATGCTTCTAAAACATAATCATAACCCTGTTTAATAAGGGGCTCCTCCAGTAAATTCAAATTGAGTCTCCAATAACCTGAACCTCGAGACATTTCTTTGAAATTAGATATTTTTAGACAAAGCATACCATGGTCAAAGGAAGAGACTGGCAAAATGTCTGTATGTGGTATATGTAAGTTGGGGGAAATAAACCAGTAATCTTTTCTGGTGGATAGATTGCCTCTAAAATATGTTTTTTAAGAAGATAGGCCCATGTGGTCAAAGTCATCAATTAACCCAGACTGAAGCAGAAAATTATTCAGACAATTTGAGTCACAAAACATTTTCTGGGTTTTTAATCCCCTATCAGTCCTTAGTCTACTACAATTAACCCCCAAAAAAAAAAAACACATATTTGGAAGTACATAAATATGGCTGTATAAGCTATAAAAGCACAATTCTACTGGTTTTAGTCTGCAGTGCATAAAGGTTAATTAGCCAAAAATCTAAACCCTGTAGTTGTATATCCAATAATAATGCCCTCTCTGCAGAGATATCTACCATATGTATTATTTTTGCAGCAGTATTATTAATGCAAATACCCACCTCACTATGTACTTTCTTTCCCATGGACCACAAAAAGTCACCCCATGGCCAGGCTGAACTAGCCTTCTGCAGTTCAGACTCAGAATGCAAACATATATCTTGCAAAAAACCAAAAGCTTGTATGGTATCAGCAAATTGTGCAAAGGTTAGAAGCCATTTTGTTTACAGATTTTATGCTATTGGCATTTAGCAATGCTGCAGATAGATTATATAATAATGGTTTCATAAAACAAAGTCAGAAACTTCAAGGAGGTTGTTTAGTACTGACTCTGGTACCCATCCTCTGCCTCTTAACCTTGAGGACTGGTTTTTCAGTGGGCTTGTAGCCGGTGGATCCTCATCTGAAAAAACATCCTTTTGTGAAGACGTGACAGAGGTAGAGTCTGACCCCATGTCAACATCAGAATCCCCTTCATGTAATGCTGCATATTGATTTTGAATTTCCAGTGCCCTGGGAGAAATCTTTTGTATTGATTGCTGTTTCTCCTTCCCCCTTTTTTACTTTGATTTCACTGTTTGAAAATGTTCATCTTCCAGAATGGGGAGGGGGGGGCATGGCCTGGGATTCAATGGGTGTATCAGTAGAGTTCTGTACAGGTAGCTCCTTTACCAGTTCCTTCTGGGAAGAAACTTCCAAAGCTTGTTCTGCATTAAATTGGTATGGGGTAGGAGTTGGGGTAGGTATTCCTACCATGGGTTGTGGTCAATAAGGCTGTGGAGCAGTTTTGGCAGCCTTAGAGATATAAAAGTCTTGGATGCCATAATCTGCATTTTCATTGTTGTGGGCAGCCCAGGGGCAGTCTGTGAAGGAATGGCCCTCATTCTCACACAGATTACATTTGAGGGGAGCTCTACAGTGAAAATCAGAATGACCTACTTCTCCACACTGGGATCATCTGAGGATTTCACAATTACTACTCACATACTGTGGTGACCCACATTTATATCATTGCCTGGGCTGTCCCAGATAAAAAATGAGGCTCTTGTCTCACCCAAGACAAAAGCAATTGTGCAGATGCTGAATACCATTATCATTTTGGTACAACTTTACTTTGATCCGCCAGCCCACATTCCAAAAACCCTCATCATCAAGGATCAGCTCATGTTTGCTTTGAATGTCACATTTCTTTTCTATCCAGTAGAGGATGTCTGTAATGTTGACCACCTCATTTTGAAATGATACTGTCACAACTTTAAATGTTTGCTTGGTTAGGGGGATTCATTTTTAAAGTAGCATTTTTCAGCCAGAACCTGTCCAAAATATCAGCCAATCGAAAACTTATATCAAATGAGTATTCCTCCCGTGCGCAAATTAAGGCATATACTTCAACTGGTGAAAACCCTAAGGATTGTTTTAGTAGTTTCTTCCCAACATAGAATCTGTCCGGGGGTGCAGCTCTAATCCCTCCAAATATCATATGCACACTGCATTGCAGTGTTTTGCCAACTCAACAGGTTTTTTAAATAAACTTGCAAAAGTTGGAGCCAGTTGTATAGTGGGCACATGCTCTGTTTGTGCATGAGAAGGGATGGCTTTCTGGGGTTCCTTATACTGTGAAGTCACAAGCTGTTCAGTTTCTACCAGCTCCTCTATATCATGCTGTGCATCAAAGAAAACCTTGTTAGTTACAGTGTCTACAGGCGAAAAGGAAATATCACCGAAGGTATTAGGCAGAGGCTTCAGTTCTTGAATTTCTGATTAAATGTTCTGTGAAACCATTCCCAATGCATATGTACTGGAACCAATTGGTATTGTTGGATAAGGTATCCAGGAGCCCTCCAGTGTTTGTAGCCATCTAGCCCTCTGTAGTGCACCTTCAGGTGTCCATTTTGGATTCTCTGCATCCTGGTACTTTGGATCATCACTCATCTGCTTTCTGTGGTTCAAATCTGGGGTTTTACTCCCCGAAGTAAAGATGAACGCTTTGGTTGAAACATCTGCATTTGCTCCTGGGGATCCCTTCATGGAGTGTTTCCATTTTTTTCTTCATCCATTTCCTTTTTTGCCACCAAAAAATCCTGCTCCTCTTTGGATAGTTGTTGTTGTAGAAAATCTTTCTTTCTCTGTAGCTCATTTTGTTAAGATAGTTCTTTTTCTGTATAGTCCACACTTTCTGGAGCTTAATGCTCCAATATAACCAGTTCCAAACCTTCCATCTGAACAGATTATATGGTGTCTACAGCACCATTTGCCAATATAGTTTCCTTGGGAACTCTGACCCTCCACCTCCACCATCGTCATCCTCCAAAGGCACACTGGATGTCTCCATCCCACCAACAGGAAGCAACACCCCCTGCAGAAGAGTAGGGGATTTTCTCTGGTGTCTTGGCCATATCTCCCCCATTCATTAAAATATTTTCAACAGCTTAATCTGCTTCAGTATATCTGTTTGCATCTGTATCCCCCCTCCCCCCAGACGAGGCAGAAAAAATAGGCAAAATGACCTAACCTTCCTTTCCTGTTCAACAAAAACAAAATAAATGAAACAAACAAATAAACAAACAAACAAATACATATACACATAAATAAATACATAACTACTTATAGCATGACTATTGGGAACCAACTCAAACAGAAGAAACAGCCTCAGCTTGTCCAAAGTGTAGCTGTGCCTTATCATATCCTCTCCCTCACATATAATGCCAAACCAGCAACTACAGCAAAACAAAATTAATCTACAACAATAATGAACCAAAACCCTAAAAACCATCCTCCCAGCTTGACCCACAACATCACCAACAGTCACACAGTTACACACCCACTAATCACACTCACACAATACTATCTAAGCCAGTGAAATACAGTCTAAAAGCAAGTTACAGTTTAGAAAGCATGGGGTGCAGTTAAAAAGCAGTAATAAAAGTTTTCAGATAAAGCAATAAATGTCCAAGTGTTTTATATTAATGAATATAAAATCCTGTTCACTGCCACTGAAGAGATATTGACCAAGAACTATTTAGCAGACTAAGATGTTTTTGTGTTTAGACTGAGAGATACAGTACAGTTGGAGAAGCAGAATAGCATTCTCCTTTGGAGATTCGAACCTCAGGACAAGTCTTTAACCACATACACTGACAACATAGTTCACTTGGCATACAGCAAGGAGAAATGGATCACTAACAGTCTGAAGATGCAGCTAGCTACCTCTCCCACAGAACTAGCCCCTCCTCTACATAAAATTAACCTCCCACCACAAAACCACTCTCTCACCCAACAACACACAGGGAAGTCAATAGCAAACTTTATATGAATGACTTGCCAGAATGCCAAAAATGTACCTTTAGACCACTAAACTGAGCTTGAGTGGCAAAATCATCAGATGTAAGCAGGAACAACAGTCTCCAGCTCATCTTCTTGCTGACCTTATAGCTGCAGCAGGTAATTCCTCAACCCCTAGAGCAAAGCCAAGAGCAATATCAAAATATCCACCACACCAAAAACATGTGGGGCAGCAAAGGGAAGGCCACAAGAGTCATAGAATCCAACAGGGTCTATCATCCCAACTATGTCAGGCAGCCTGCAAGACTGAAGAATGTGGTCAGATGCACCAAATGAAAGCTCATCAAAAGCAAGCTTACACTGAGCAACCAAAGTAGTCCTCAGCAAAACCGTATGTAACAGTCAGTGCTGGCATCCCCCAGAACATATAGAATAACAAATCAGGAAGCATCCTTTAGTATCAGTACAAGTTCCAAATTAAAACCTAAAATACCTCACCAACTCTCACTAACTGGATCCCTAAATGAGCCAAAAAAGCAGTCCCACAAGTACCCCTGCCCTATAAAATTAATTTTTGGAGTGAGTCGTGCCAGTTAGGCACTGACAATAAACATTTAAAATCAGCTCACCTTGCTCAGAGCTGTTCCAGACAGTCACCCAGTGCGGCAGCTATCTGCGGATTACCTCTTTAACACTAGGCTGATTAAAAAAAAAAAACACCAGTACATGCAAAATGAATAAATCAACTTTTTTTTATTTTTAGTTGAATTATTTATTTGGTAACCAGGTAGGAGGACCAGACCAAGAAATTGCTGGCGTTCAGGCAGAAACCAAGCCATAAAGCAAGATTGGTTACAGCAAAAGTTACAGGTATGTACAGTAGAAGATACTGGAAGATTGATTAGCAGATATGCACATGCAAATAGAAATTAAATGAGACAGTTCAAATGGAATAAGTTGCAAGTTCACCACATGGAGTATTGGACTAGAACTATTCAAGCAATGCCTACATACCCAATGGGATTGTGTTAAAAATTAGAGGCAGGAATCATAAATAGGCACCAAAAATAAGACAGTATGCCAACCCAGTGCTGCAGGGGGCTGAGAGGCCTTGAGCACCTTACCTCTCCTTCACTGGTGACCTGAGTTTGAGAATGAGCTCAGGACATTGGGGGCTGGTCGGGGGGGTGCTGGGAGAAGGATCTAGTGGCCACTTGCCAGCTCTCTCTCTCCTGGATCAGGGAGGCAAGCCTTCCTGGATCTTGGCTGCCACCAAGTGGAGACTCAGTGGTAGTGTCAGTCAATGGGGGGCTGGCACTAGCCTGGGTGGGTGGAACATGGTCGCAGGTTCTGGTACACATGAGCACTGCCACACGCATGCATGACCATGTCACAGAGGCCTTGGGGAGTTAGGAAGGGAGAAAACTGAGGTAAAAACCATGTACCCCCTTTGCCATATGTGCTGGCCCTTGGGATACTTGGATCCTATACTGTGTGTGTCCTGGCCAGCCTGACAGCTGGGGCAGCTGCAGATGGGACTGGTGGTCTTGAACCAGGGCCTGAAGACAGATATAGGTGGCAACGGGTGGGCAAAAAGCTGAATGATACAAAAATGACATTTTACATTAACAAGATGGGGTAGGGTGCAAGGATGAAAAGGAACATCATATATTAGGTAGGCTTGATGTACAAACTGGGACATTAAGTACTTTCTTAGATCAAGTTTGAAGATCAAATGACTGGGGCCATAATTAGTTCAGATGGTAGGCGATTCCATAGTTTGAGAGCAGATACTGAGAAAACTTTCTTGCATACTACATGTTACTGGAGATGAGGGGTAGAGATAGTATTAGTTTAGAGGAAGACCTTAGCTCTCTGTCATTCCACTTGTGGACAATCATCTGCAGTAAAGAGTTATGTTCGGCATCCCTTAAAAGCTTGAAAATAGAAAAATCCTGTGCACAGTCTACATGCTTGAGGTGCTAGACATTCCAGGTCATCATATAGTTAACTAAGGTGGGTTCAACAGTTACACACTAGAATAGTTTTTTTTTATTTTGCAGTTAATCCTCTTTATTAATATTTTTTTAAGTATAAAACCATGGAAACCATTGACAGTGTAGGTTACATTCTAGTAAAAGGCATATAACCATGGAGTTACACAGAAGTTATTAAGCACAATATGTTTAGCAGAAACTGTACAGACATAATGCTATCAGGAGGCAGGAGTCTGATGATTCTGAGCTATCACACAGGATCTTGGAGCACATACTGGGAGGAGAGGAAGGGGCCAACACCTCTTGGTAGGAGGCTGTAGTTTTCTTAGCAAAGTGTGAACATTTATTTAAATTAGCCAAGTTCATGACTGCACGCAACCATTTGGATAACTCAGGGTATCTTTTTGGACCTCCAGTTTTGAAGTATTAAATAATTTGGCTTCAACACTAACCATCAGAAGCTGGTGTAGGTGCAGCTGGGGAGGGGGAGACAGGGTCAGAGAGGCCCAGGATGAATAACTGGGGGGGAGGGGGGTTGACAGTGGAAGGGATCAACTAGAATAAATTTTATTTATTTATTTATTTGGTAATTCGAATGCAACCTTTGAATACACACTCTTTTTACAAAGGTTCCACATCAGGATGTAACACAGCAGAGACATAACAAAAACTTTGACAGTTAACATAAAACATAATATTGCTATGTAATACAGAATATACAGTGGCGTGAAAAAGTATTTGCCCCCTTCCTGATTTTCTCTATTATTGCATATTTGTCACACTGGATGTTTTCAGGTCTTTAGACAAAATATAATATTAGATAAAGGGAACCTGAGTGAACAAATAACACTTTTTTTTTTTACTTATTTCATTTATTTAATGAAAAAAGTTAACCAACACCAACTGGCACTGTGTGAAAAGTAATTGCCCCTAGTTAAATCAACCCAATTAAAGGGATAATTAGAGTCAGTTGATTGAACACAGCCAGGCTTGATTACAGCCAGCCCTGCTCAATATAAACCTCACTTATTTTGCCCCTTACCATCAGAGTCACGTTGCCAGCACAAAGATTCAACAAGCACATTATGCCATGATCAAAGGAAGTTCCTGAAAGATCAGAAAAAAATTTGTTGCCCTCTCATCAGTCTGGAAAGGGTTACAAAGCTATTTCTAAGGCTCTGGGACTCCATCGAACCACAGTGAGAGCCATAATCTCCAAATGGAGAAACTTGGAACAGTAGTGAACCTTCCCAGGAGTGGGTGGCCTGCCAAAATTACTCCAAGGCGCAGTGTAAAATCATCCAAGAAGTCTCAAAGAATCCTAAAACAACATCCAAAGAACTGCAGGCTTCTCTTGCCTCAGCTAAGGTCAGTGTTCATGACTCCACAATCAGAAAGAGACTGGGCAAAAATGTGCTTCATGTGAGAGTAGCAAGTGAAACCACCTAACTAAGAAGAACATAAATGCTTGTCTCTCATTTGCCAAGGAGCACCTGGATGATCCACAAGCCTTTTGGGAAAATGTTCAATGGACAGATGAGTCCAAAGTGGAACTTTTTGGACAACATGGATCCCATAATGTCTCGAGTAAAGCAAACACAGCATTCCACAGTAAGAACACCATACCAACAGTCAAACATGGTGGTGGTAGTGTGATGGTGTGGGGTACTTTGCTGCCTAAGGACCTGGATGACTTGCCATAATTAAAGGAACCATGAATTCTGCTCTGTACCAAAAGATTCTGAAGGAGAATGTCCAGTCATCCTTCCGCAGCTGAAGCTGAGCGTAGTTGGGTCATGCAGCAAGACAATGATCCAAAACACAAAAGCAAGTCCACATCAGAATGGCTAAAAGAAGTAAAATTAAAGTTTTGGAGTGGCCTAGTCAAAGTCCAGACTTAAACCCAATAGAGATGCTGTGGCAGGATCTGAAAACGAGCAGTTCATGCTCGAAACCTACCAAATGTTACTGAATTAAAGCAGTTCTGCAAGGAAGAGTGGGTTAAAATCTCCACAGCGATGTGAAAGACTGATATTGAATTATAGGAAGTGTTTGGTTGCAGTCATTGCAGCTAAATGTGGCAAAACCAGTTATTAAGTAAGGGCAATTACTTTTTCACACAGTGCCAGTTGGTGTTGGTTAACTTTTTTTCATTAAATAAGTGAAATAAAAAAAAAAAACAAGTGTTATTTGTTCACTCAGGTTCTCTTTATCTAATATTACATTTTCTCTAAAGACCTGCAAACATCCAATGTGACAAATATGCAATAATAGAGAAAATCAGGAAGGGGCCAAATACTTTTTCACGCCACTGTAGTTAAATAATACATTTGAGTAACCTAGACAGTAAATGGACACATACTGTTGGAAATACTTTCAATGTTTTAAGCTCAGCAGCAATGGTTCTACAATTAACAAGGAAGCCATAATACAAGGTGGTTAGAAGTATACATTCAGCAACGGCCTGCCTAAATTTTGGCATGAGATGATGTTTGAACTTGCACAGTGTCCCAAGGTTTGATTTGTCAATGTAAGAAGTGTATAGATATTTACAGCATGAAGAGAGAGCAGCAATATCTTTAAAGCATTATTCTGCTAGATAAGACTTTCATTGTCACACAGGAAAAAGTGCATTATACAGCACAAAAAAATGGGAAGGAGCATTTAAATTAGCTTTGTTAGCTATCTAAATGACTGCTTTTCTTGGAGTGGAGTTGTACATAATTATACAACTTTTCTAATGTTTCTTCTTAGATACTGTATATTGCTTTTCTTTATAGATGTCCCATCTGTCTGTCATGTCTCTCTTGTTGCTGTGCTAGCCTAGGCAATTATGAGAATACAGTTAAATGAACCATGAATGTGTTACCAAATTTCCCACTGATTCTACTCAATAACATATTTTATATGCCTTCTTTTTTAACATGTGTTTAAAACATGCAAACATTTCATTCAATAGGATTTAGCATATTATTGATATTCAGCAGTGTACATATTCTTATGATGAAAATCAGTAAAAAACAAAAATTAAAAACAAATATTAAAATAAATACATAGAAAGTATAACCAAAGGGCTAACTGAAATGTTTTACCAACAACTACTAGCTTTCTTTGGCACTAACAGCTAGGGACCAGCCTCAGCTACTGTGACATGCTACATGTGAATGAGGGACTAATGCCAATACAAATACAAATAGTCCTTGAAGAATATGAGATCTATAAAACAAATTAAAAATTATTTTGTAATTGCATACTTGTTGGTGAAGCTGTACTGTTCTAGTCTGTTATGGATAATTGAGTATGTTTTCAAAAGGTGTGGTATCATTCCTTGACTTCAGATTAATTATTGGTGTAATGGATAATGTTGTAATGTACTAACTGTATCATGAATGGTAAATTATGATTACTCTTACCATTTGTGTAATGCCATTTACTTTTCAAAACTGGAAAAAAGTTTAGTACCATAAAAAGCTGTTACAACCTTTAAAAATATTAGTGTTTTAAATAGTCTGAAGAGGCTTCTCTTCTGTGAAAAGATTTTCTTCTCGATAGTATGTGGTGAGATACAGTATGACAGGGGTGCAGCACCCGATACATCAAACGGGAATAACACTCCTTCCCCCTCAGCTAGTGATCAAACAGGAGTTCAGCATGTTTGTAGTTAATTTGCATCACCAGGTGTGGAAAAAGGTCCAGCTCCCCATACGATGTGCAGGGAAAAGCCCAACCTCATCCAACAACTAACACACAGAAATCTGGCCAATGGAAAATCATGTGCATAAATGCCTGCAGTCTGGGAAACAAGATCCCAGACCTGCAGGCAACAATGACAGAGGCTAAACTGGACATAGTAGCCATTAGCAAGACATGGTTCACCAGTAACCACACTTGGGAGACTTCAGTACCCGGCTATGTACTGTTCAGAAAAGACTGAGGTGCAAAGGTGTGGGGGGAGTGGCCCTTTATGTCAATGAAAATATCAAAGCTGCAGAAATTCAGAATACACATAAGGAGCCAGAAGAACTGTGGGTCACCCTGGAAACAGGAAATGGGACAGCCATACGAACTGTGGTTGTGTACAGGCCTCCAGACCGGGGGGGAGGACATAGACACATTACTGTTAGAAGATATACAAAATATGACAGCTAAAGGGGAGATTCTGATAATGGGAGACTTCAACATGCCAGATACAGATTGGTCAATATCAGCAGGAACATCTGCCAGAACTAGCCACATAGTGGATTCCCTGCAGGAGAAGGTCCTAAAACAACTGGTACAACAACCCACAAGAGACAGGGCTATCCTAGATCTAGTACTGACTAACTGGGAAAGGATCACAGATCTCCAGGTCGAAGGTCACCTGGGGGCCAATGAACCATCACATGATATGGTTCAATTTGGCCACTAGAACTAAATCATCCTTTTCCAAGGCACAAATATGGGACTTCAGAGGAACTGAGTTTGATAAGATGGCCAACAGAGTTAAGATAGCCCTGGAAAGAAGAGATACACAGGGTTTTAAATAATAGATTAGCATTTTTTTTCTTGGGACAATACTAACTGCACAAAAAGTATTTATATAGGTTTTCTAGAAGTGTTATGTTTGTTAAACACAGTGAGGCAAGTACTATGCATTTTCACAATGTATTAGCATTTTTATGAGCAAAATGCTAATCAATTTTTAGAGTTAAATAAAACCCTGGATACAGCTGAGGGGGTATAGACAAAGTGGGCAAGCACTAAGGATGCATATATGAAGCAACATCCAATTGTGTTAGAGAGAAAAGTAAGAGCAAAAGAAGGAGGAACTAACTTTGGTTCTCAAAAACAGTAGCAGAAAAGGGCAGAGCCAAAAGGCTGACTTTCAGAAAATATAAGGGAATGCAATGGGATGAAGATAGGGAGTCATACCAAACTTCCCTAAGGGAAGCAGGGAAGGCAGTAAGGCAGGCAAAGGCGCAAACAGAGGAAACACTAGCATGAACAGTAAAAGAAGGATACAAGACTTTCTATAGATACATTAGTGAAAGTAGAAAATCCAGAGGGGGTATTGCTAAGATAAAACGAGATATGAGGAAGTGTGTGGAGGAGGACCAAGGAAAAGCATCTATCCTAAATAGATACTTCTGCCCAGTATTTACTGAGGAGAAGGTAGGGCAGGGCCTACAGCTCAGCACCATGGACACAGTGGGGAGGGAGGTGTGCACAAGTCCTTTCACAAAAGGAAGGGTCCTATGGGAGCTTGCTAAGCTCAGGGTGGACAAGGCAATGGGACCTGATGGCATATATCCCAGGGTACTAAAGGAGCTAAGGGTGGAACTAGAAGAACTGTTTAGTGGGTCTCTGATCACAGGAGAGGTCCCAGAAGACTGGAGAAGGGCTCATGTGATCCCACTCCACAAGAGTGGCAACAGAGAGGAGGCAGGGAACTATAGACCAGTCAGTCTTACCTCAGTAGGGGGCAAGATTATGGAGGCACTTCTTAAGGAAAGGATAGTACAACACCTGGAATCCATAGGAACACAGGTTCCAAGACAGCATGGGTTTACAACAGGAAGGTCTTTCAAACTAATCTCACAGATTTATTTGACTGGGTAACCAGAGTGGTGGACTAAGGGGGTGCAGTTGATGTTGCCTTCCTTGACTTCAGCAAAGCTTTCGATACTGTTCCACATAGAAGGTTGATTAATAAGCTCAGGCTGGGTCAGAAGTTGGTCAACAGGGTGGCAAACTGGTTGGCGGGCGGAAAACAGAGAGTGGTGGTAAACGGTATACAGTCAGAAGAGATGCAAGTCACACGTGGGGTACCTCAGGGATCAGTCCTGGGGCCATTCCTCTTCAATATCTTCATCAGTAACATTACAGATGGACTGGAGGGTAAGGTTTGTCTGTTTGCAGATGACATCAAAGATCTGCAACACAGTAGACGATCCAGATGGGGTGGGCAGACTGAGAAGAGATCTGGATAAACTGGCAAAATGGTTGGAAGAGTGGTAACTGGGGTTTAAAACAAAGAAGTGCAAGATCATGCACATAGGAAAGAGAAATCCTGAAGCCACCTATAGGTTGGGAGGGGAGTTGCAGGCAATCACAAGAGAAGAAAAGGACTTGGGCAGCATAATCACAGATGACCTGAAATCACCTAAGCAGATCGCTAAAGCAGTAGGTAAGGCTAGAAGGATGTTGGGGCATATTAGTATGGTTATCACAGGTCATACAAGGGAGGTAATAATCCCACTTTACAAGACACTGGTTAGGCCCCATCTGAAGTACTGCATGCAGTACTGGAGGCCGCACTTGCACAAGGACATTAACAAAATGGAGGCAGTCCAGAGAAGGGCAACCAAAATGGTGCAGGAACTGCATCACAAATCATATGAGGACAGATTAATGGAGCTCAATATGTATACCCTAGAGCAAAAGAGGGGGAGAGGTGATATGTTCAAAACATTAAAACATCTTAAGGACATTAAAAAGGTGAAAGAGTCTAACATGATCAATATTAGAAAAATAGCAGGACAAGAGGACACTGCATGAGATTAGAGGGAGGCCTATTAACGGGTAATGTGAGGAAGTTCTTTTTCACAGAAAGGGCGGTGGATGCATGGAATGGCCTACCTCAAGAAGTGGTGGATATGAATACAGTGCATGGCTTCGAACAGGCATGAGATAGGCATAAGGGAGCAATACAGATGAGTATGAATAAATAGGCCATTGACAGAGTACAGGCCTACGGCACATTCATAATATAGAAAAAATAGGCAGACTGGCTGGGCCTTGTGGTCCTTATCTGCTGTCAACTTCTATGTTTCTATGTTTCTGGGAACAATATGTTTGTTTAAGGCTCACATATTGTATGTACTGTAACAGTATTCTACAGTATACCTTTTCAGTATTGGGACCCTATTGACTGTGACATCACAACTGACCAAACAGATGATATAACAGGCAGCATGAAAGAAACAGCCATGGATTATTTTTGATAGTTATGCTATCACAGTCTTTGAGGCCAAATGTCTGCAAAGTTTGAAAAAGAAGCAAGCTAAATTCTGGTACTGCACTGTGCATGTAACCAGGCTTCTGAATTAGCAACATTTTAGCATAACTCCATGTTTAATCAAGTCATAAACATCTAACTGTGAGATGGATGCTTTTACAGATAACACAAAAGATGTAGTAAAGTACTAGGGACAACATATTTGAAAATTATGTACAGCATATTTCTGGAAGTCCTCACATAATGGGTAGCTATGTCTGTTTCACTGACTGATGCACACATTAATCAAAATTGTATCCTCCTTCAATGTACAGTATCTGCTCCCTTGACTCAATCTCAGATCATCAGTTCTTTATATGCATAGATAGGGGCTGCTGGTACCAGCTTCTAGTCCCAAAGCAGTTTTATTAAGCCATTGCTAGAGTTTATTAACAATATGAGTTGTATGCTGTTTCAGAATAGTAAATAAACCCTAAGTGGCTTATGTTCAGCAGCACAAAGACATTTAAGTAGCAAGCAGTAGGTGGATTGGGGTAAAAAGATTAGACATAACTGTTCAGGTGGAACATCATGAGATCCTTGTGTAGCAAGGCGAAGAAGTAGATAAGACAAGTAATGCTCCCTAATTGAATAGACTGATTTATCACACTGGCAGAGAATAATTGCCTAAGTGAGAACTTATTACAGTACTAACTTAGTGGCTTTGGGAAGGGAGATTCCTAATCATTCCATTAACTCCCTTCTTCTTTTCTACCCACATAAGACCAATTGTAGGAGTTGACTTTCGTAGATATATAGTACCTATTTTTGGAGATAACCAGTATGAATAGCTGCTTCTAAATTAATTCAGTCATTGCAGCAGTAAAGTGAAATAGAACTCAACACCATCTTCCACACCTCTGGACCGTGTGGACTAGGGCAACAAGATATAGAAGCATTTGGTTCTCCTGTCATGCCTGTTACAGCATCCAACAGGAGTACAGGATATGGGGTAAAGGGAGATCTATACCTACCACTAGTTTCCTCCGGAGACGCAGTGCAGAACATTGCCTGCAATACCCCCCCCCCAGTAGCAGTTATTGGAGATGCCCACTCCAGATTGTTGTAGTAAATTAACATTGGCACCTTATTAACGGCAAAGCATGCATTCTCCTTATGGATGCAGTTGATCAGGTGGCTATCTTGTGTGCAGCAGGAACACCCTATAACATAGCACCCTTGGTGCATGATATCTGACCTGGTAACCATCTTAGTCCTGTTGTGGTCTCATAAAGGTCCATCATGCCTACTGAATGCCACCAGTGGCTATCTTACACATGGAGCCACTGTTTTGTTTGCACCAGGATAACCACATATGGGCCAAGAACCAGTCTAAAATACATAAATGAATCAGCCTATTGCCATGCTCATTATACACCATGATCAGCACAATATACTGTATGTGTCTCACAGCAGCACTAGCTGCTGTGAGGATGGAGAGGAAGGAAGCAGTTTTTGAGTTATACAATGAATGCCTTATTGACTCAGACACCACCTTGAAGTTGTGCAGAACTATGACTCACAAACAGATCCCCCTTAATCTGGATCCTGGCCATGTGCATATCTTTGTCTATGTACAGGGACCAGTCAACATTACAGTAGATATGATGGTGAAGGGGAGGTGGCTAGGGACAGATACAGTAGTTGATGCCCTCTTTATTCCCCAACGCAAAGGTGCAAGCACAGAGCATTGCAAACAGAAGTAGGCCAAGATGAAGAAATGCAAAACGTAATCACTGCTACTCTCCTACATGCAGGAGGGACACTTATCACTGGATTTATTTATTTAGAAATTGTTGACTGGAATAGGCTCTTTGAGTCAAGGCTCATTTTGAGGTGTGACCCAGAGGAATGGTACATAGGTGAATACTTCATAAAGACAAAACAAAATGTTAATAACAGTATAAATACAGTGCAAAACAATAAAAATTACTAAGTGAAAAACAGCACAGACCGAAATAAATAATAGCAGCAACAACAGAACCATAGTACACAGTGATAATTTGCATGATAATCAAGGCACAAAATAAATAGGGTGATATTGGGTGGCCAGAAAGGGGTAGGCAACCCAGCAGCTCCTAAAAGAGTACTGGACAGACAGAGTGGAATTAGGAGCAGGAATAGAGGAAGTGAGCTGTTAGGAGCAATTTGAAAAAGTGATAAGAGGAGGAGCTTAGGGATTAGATGATTGGGGGGGGGGGTGGAGGGAGAAGGCAGTTTGTCCAACAGAAGTTGTGCACTGAGGAAGAGCACAAGATCAAGAGTCAGCCTAATGAAGCTGATATGGATGGCAGAAAGTGGGAGAGAAAAGAAGAGAGATACAGAGGAAAGGATGTGAAACAGAAATTGCAGAGAAAAGATGATCTAATTGGAAATGCCAGAATTAGCAGAGCCAACCATGTTTAAGAAGTCTCTGCCCTATTACAGATAAACACGCTGTGTTTTGGAGGACACATGATTTGAGGTTACCAAGTGAGCTTGGTCATGACAAAGAGGATACACAATTGGGAGCTAGCTCCCCCCCCCCCCAAAGAACTCAAAAATGCAATATTCTCACACAAACCTGGTAAAGTTGATGACCAAGAATATACAGAATCAGATGAGGAGGCACACAGAAGAAGATGAATCCCAACATGGAGAGCTAATAGCCTGACTCAGACTTGCGGAGGTTATTGTTAAATTGATAGATAGTGAGAGAAACCATGGAAACATAGAAACATAGAAACAAAGAAGTTGATGGCAGATAAGGACTGCAAGGCACATCCAGTCTGCCAATTTATTTTTCTACCTTATGAATGTGCCATAGGACTTTGCTCTGTCAATGGCCTATTTATTCATACTCATCTGTATTGCTCCCTTATGCCTATCCCATGTCTGTTTGAAGCCCTGCGCTGTATTCATATCCACCACTTCCTGAGGTAGGCTGTTCCATGCATCCACCACCCTTTCTGTGAAAAGGAACTTCCTCACATTACCCCTTAATCAGCCTCCCTCTAATCTCATGCTGTGTCCTCTTGTCCTGCTATTTTTCTTATATTGAAACATGTTAGACTCTTTCACCTTGTTAATGCCCTTAAGATGTTTGAATGTTTCAATCATATCACCTCTCTCCCTCCTTTGCTCTAGGGTATACATATTGAGTTCAGTTAATGTGTCCTCATACCTTTTCTGATGCAGTCCCTGCACCATTTTGGCTACCCTTCTCTGGACTGCCTCAATTTGGTTAATGTCCTTGTGAAGATGTGGCCTTCAGTACTGCAAACAGTACTCCAGATGGGGCCTAACCAGTGTCTTATAAAGTGGGATTATTACCTCCCTCTTCTGACTTGGGATACCCCTACTAATACACAGCAACATCCCTCTAGCCTTACCTGCTGCTTTAGAGATCTGCTTGGATGATTTCAGGTCATCAGTGATGATAACGCCCAAGTCGCTTTCTTCCCTTGTGACTGCCAGCAACTCCCCTCCCAGCCTATAGGTGGCTTCAGGGTTTCTTTTCCCTATGTGCATGATTTTGCACTTCTTTGCATTAAACCCCAGTTGCCACTCTTCTGACCATTTTTCTAGTTTATCCAGATCTCTTCCCATTCTGCCCACACCATCTGGATCATCTACTCTGCTGCAGATCTTGGTGTCATCTGCAAACAGACAAACCTTACCCTCCAGTCCATCTGTAATGTCACTGATGAACATATTGAAGAGGACTGGCCCTGGGAATGATCCCTGAGGTACCCCACTTGTGACTTGCATCTTATCTGACTGTATACCATGTACCACCACTCTCTGTTTTCTGCCCATCAACCAGTTTGCCACCCAGTTGACCAATGTCTGACCCACCCTGAGTCTACCCAGCTTATTAAACAATCTTCTATGTGGAACAGTATCGAAAGCTTTGCTGAAGTCAAGGAAGGCAACATCAACTGCTCCCCCTTTGTCCACCACTCTGGTTACCCAGTCAAATAAATCTATGAGATTAGTTTGACAGGACCTTCCTTTTGTAAACCCATGCTGTCTTAGATTCTGTGTTCCTATGGATTCCAGATGTTGCACTATTCTTTCCTTAAGGAGTGTCTCCATAATCTTGCCCACTACTGAGGTAAGACTGACTGGTCTATAGTTCCCTGCCTCCTCCCTGTTGCCACTCTTGTGGAGTGGGATCACATGAGCCCTTCTCCAGTCTTCTGGGACCTCTCCTATGCTCAGAGACTCACTAAACAGTTCTGATAATGGCTCTGCTAGTTCCACCCTTAGCTCCTTTAGTACCCTGGTATGTATGCCATCAGGTCCTATTGCCTTGTCCACCCTGAGCTTATTGAACTCTTGTAGGACCTTTTCTTTTGTGATGGGACTAGTGCACACCTCCCTTCCCCCTGTGTCCATGGTGCAGAGCTGTGGGCCCTGCCCTACCTTCTCCTCAGTAAATACTGAGCAGAAGTATCTATTTAGGATAGATGCTTTTACATGGTCCTCATCCTCACACACCCTCTTATCCCCATTCATCTTAGCAATACCCCCTCTGGACTTTCTCCTTTCACTAATGTATCTATAGAAAGTCTTGTCACCTTCTTTTACTGTTTGTGCTAGTGTTTCCTTGGTTTGGGCCTTTGCCTGCCTTACTGCCTTCCCTGCCTCCCTTAGGGAAGTTTGGTATGCCTCCCTATCTTCATCCTGCTGCGTTCCCTTATATTTCCTGAAGGCCAGCCTTTTGGCTCTGACCTTTTCTGTAGTCTAACAACGTGTCACAGAACCAGGTGCCAAACTGGCTTCTCAGTCAGGAAAATTATAAAGTCAGACAGATTCTTCTACATACTCCTGGCCATAGAGACATTCATAAACAAGAAACAGGAAGTACAGGATCCAGCTAGAGACCATTACAAAAAGGGCTTCAACACACTGCATCTGATGCAGGAAGATTAGAAGGCAATCCGGTGCATTCTACTCAAGGAAGGCCCACTGACAGTGGAACTAATTTACCCCACAGTTCTACCAGCAGAGGGCTCAGCAACCTTAAAACCCACACAGATAAGAAAGTATAGGAATGTGACTCAAGGGATCTGAGTCTAGTAGGGTTGGCAGAAGTTGTGCCAAGGTGACTTGCAGCAAACACTGTTGCACCAGGGACCCTGCACCCGATTCTCTATCGGGCAGGGTCCCCACGGCTAAGTCCCATGACTTGCGCCAGCCATACAGGTATGCCAAACAGAGGGTGTACCTGAACAGGTTGTTGCAAGCTGCAGCACAGTACATGGAAGGGCACAAGTGCTCCCCGCCCCAGTCCCAAAGCCTGTAATGCCCCAAGCTCCAATCCTCGATGTAAGTTATAAAACCTGGCAGGGCTAATCATCTAATCATACCCCCACCTCAAGGCACGATCCCCCAATGTATGTTTAAAGCCCCACAGGTCTAATCATCTAATCATGCCCCCCCAAACCACGATCCCCCGATGTTAGTGTCAGTGGCTCAGCAGGTAGCACACTCACCTCTGAGGCCAGGAGATCAAAAGGCTGTGGGTTCCATCCCCACACCATGCACTTGGGTTAATATCCCAATACTGACACTGTAGTGCAGCATGAGGGGGGTGCTGCACTCCTGAGGTGCTGCCTTTTGGATGAGACATTAAACCGAGGTCCCATCTGCCTGTTCTGTTGGTAGTTCAGGTGGATGTAAAAGATCCCATGGCACTTCTTGAAAAGAGTAGGAGAATTTTTATTCAAAACACAGAACAAAATATACAAAAATGTATTACATTATACAAAATCATCAAGAAAGAAAATCAAAAACATAAATAAGTATTACATCATACAGAAACTATAAACCTACATAATTCATACTGATATAAGCCCCCCCCCACACTAAAACAATAGGGGAATTTTCATTCAAAACACAGAACAAAATATACAAAAATGTATTACATCATACAAAATCATAAAGAAAGAAAATAAAAAAAAAAACATAAGGAAGTAGTACATCAGACAGAAACTATAAGTCTAAACAAGTCAAATGGATATAACCACCCCCCACCAGAACAGTAGGAGAATGTTCATTACAAATTAAACAGAAAATACAGGCAAAACAGTGGTGCTTCACACAAATCAAAAACATGAATGAAGCAAAAAGCATATCGTCATGCAAAAATACAGCAAATGATCAACAATTATAGAAGCCCATAATCCAAAAACAAATGAGGCGTGCTCACAGCCTCCAAAAGGACAGGCACCCTGACTCCTACTCATCAATGTAGCAGGGAAGGTAGTGTCTGTCACAGCCAATCCACCGAGCCCCATCGTGAAGTAGATAATGAGGGAGAAACCTTGTAGCAGTATTGTAATTGTAAAGTATTAATTGAGTTGTGAACCATAAAATACAAGTCTTCTGTGGAAAAATAACTTTGCTGAATCGTAAGCCTACAGCGTACATACCATATATAAAATTTAAAACACACCAAGAATAACCACATGGTTACCCTATCATGTTTAGTCCACAACTTGGGCAAAATACTGAGACATAAAATTTCCAAGGTCATGTCATAAAAAGGAGATGATGGCTACTTTCAATGCACAAGAGACCAAAATTCTACAATGAATGGGCAGTCCAAAAATAAATGAGCTACCGTGTCAACTGTAAGAGGACAAATATCTCGTGGGCAATAACAGTCAAAGATCTGTTTATGCTTTAAATTCCCCCTCACATTCAATTTGCCATGGAAAGATAACCATAAAACATCCCACATATAATAAGGAATGTGAGGTAAAGTTAACATGTTTCCCATAATATGCTGTTGTGGTGAAGGGTATGAATCAATAGGGGCCGAATCGTGGACGAATTTACGTATGATGAAAACATACAGCTCTTTCCTACAAAAGGTAGTAATGTGATCTTTCATAATACCCCACAACTTAAGCTTTCCAAAGCAAACATTCAATGTATGTGGAAGCTGAGCTATAGAGTGTTGTTTTGGTATAGGAGTATGTACTGACCAGGAATCAAAAACCAATCCTAAAGAGTCTAAAAGCCACAGTGTCCACTGTGAATCCAGCTTGACTAGTAAGGGTCGTATATTAGAATACAAAAACATAGTAAAAAAGAAAGCAAAAGGTTGAATCATGTGTAAACCCCCAGATGTCCTCTCTCACAATAATATACTCCTTTTAATCGGGTTTAATCTATTACCCCAAATACAGGAAAAAAAACAACCACACATTTCTGTTTCCAGGGACAGAGGAAGACTAAACACCGAACTCAGGTACAAAAAAAGTGGCAACAAAAATGTTTTGATCATATAGACCCTTTTCAATTTGGATAGCCTCCATGTATGCCACAGCTTAACCTTGTTCTGTGCCTCATCAAGTTTCAATTTCCAATTTTGGTATGCCAAATCCCCTGTGCCAAAATGAAGTCCTAGAATAATACATGTACCCCTAATCACTGGGATTCCTATAACAGTAGGTACTTGCACATCTTCTACTCTAAGTGGGATACAATGGCATTTTCCATAGTTAATACTAGCCCCTGTATGTTCCATAAAGTCCTGTATAGCAGTCCCCAATACGTATGCTGATGGCATGTCTTTCACCACAAAACAAATGTCATCTGCATATGCTATACACTTGATGTCCTGATCTGTACAGGAAAAGGACACTCCCTGTATCTCCAGTACAGTATATACTCTCCATATCAAGGGATCTATAGTGAATAAATATAATAGAGCACTTAATGGGCAACCTTGCCGTACCCCCATTTAATTCTGCACTTCTTCTCCAACCAGCCATTACAATAAGCTTGGGCCATTGCCTTAGGATAACAGATCTGGAGCCAAGAAATAAAGAGTGGAGGAACCCCATAGTGCTGCAAACAGTCCCATAAATAGGCATGATGGACATTGTCAAAAGCCTTGGCCTGGTCTAGACTAAAAAGTAAACCAGTAATTTCTCCCAATGCCCCTTTTTGCATAATTTCTCGGAGAAGTATTAATCCATCTGATATTTTTCTATTCAGTATGGAACAGGTCTGTGCAGGGTGTAATAAATAGTCTGCCTGTAAGAGTAACCGATCATTCAATATTTTTGTCAATATTTTAAAATCTGCATTAAGCAAAGTAATTGGTCTCCAATTCACCAGATCTTCTCTATTCCTTTTTTTAAACATGAGGATAACAAGGCCTTCAGTCATACTATCTGGGAGCACAACAGAGCTCAACAGTTCATTTAAAACTTCAGTAAACTCCTGCAAAAAGATTCAGAAAATGTATTTATATAACTCATACTGAGTCCCATCTGATCCAGGAGCCGAACACTGCTTAGTGCGGGACAACACTCCTGAAACTTCCAGATACGTAATTTTAGTAACAAGCATGGCAGTACCTTGAGCAGAAAGACAGGGCACATCACATTGATCCAACCAGGGTGTATGTACATTAGTCTCAACATCTGAGGAACCAAACAACAAGTGCATTTGTGCATCAAGAGCCTGCATGATACCCTCCTTATTTGTACACCTAAATCCAGCCTGATTCTTAATACTCTCCATATGTTTTTGCTGATGTTGTTGGTACAGAACTGATAAGAATTCATAGAGGCTTTGTCACCCTGAGTTCCAAATAGACATTCCATATCTAAAGATTTTAAAATTATATTGGTTCGTATTCATAAGATTTCTAAAGTCAAATCTGGAAGCACAGACAAGTTTCCTTGTGCCACTTGAAAATGTAAGTCTAAAGATTTATCCATATACTCATGATATAAATCAGACTTGTACTTGCCATTAAGCTTTCCGATGTGTTGAAAATAATGAGTAATATCAAGTTTGGTATCCATCCACCACTCCCTATATGTATCATATAGAAAAACTACTGATTTACGTATCTCCAATAATGCCATGAAACCATCTTGCACTGTGGGAAGGAGCAGAAGACTCACATTTAGTCTCCAATACCCTGGTTCACGATGCATGGGTTCATGACAGACAACTATATCTTCTAGAACAACATGGTCAGAGGGAGCCACTGAAAGCGTTTTAGTGGTAATAACCCGCAATGACTTGGATAAGAACCAAAAATCAATTCAGGTGGCTTTTGTACACTAAAAATTAGTTTTGGGAGAATTACCGAACTTCTCGAAAATATCAATCAGCCCAGTTTGAACCAATAAAGCAGAAAACAGTTAGCATCACAAAATATTTTCTGGGTGTGTAAACCTCTATCTTTCCTATATCTGCTACAAATAAAATCACCACCTAGAAATACATGTTTAGCAGTAAATAAATACGGCTGTATGATGTTAAATATCTCAGTTCTGGCAGCCTTAGTCTGAGAAGCATATACATTTAAAAAATGACATTGCAAACCACAAATAACCATATCCAACATCAAAACATGTCCAGGAACTATGTTTATTAAATGCAATAATCTGGCAGATGGATTATTTACCGCAATACCAACACCACTACAGACCTCAGTTCCTATCGACCAATAAGTAACCCTGCACCGCCATCCCATCATTCCCTAGTATGTAATCTGGTATCTTGAAAGAATACAACATCATGTTCTCCTCCTTCAAATAATGAGTATATTGACATTCGCTTTCGATCAGACTGGATACTATTGACATTTAATGAAGCAATAGACAGTTTATAAATATCCAGCATACTGAAAACAAGAAGAAGCAAAACCAAGATATAATGCATCCTGTAGAAGCAAGACATAGAGTATATGACCATTAGTGTCTCATTTCTTTTTCCCCTCTTCTGTATTCCTAATTTATTCTTTTCCTTTTTAACTGTGTCAGGGGTCTCTAAAGGCTGATCCAGATCCGACGTCCCCTCAGGTACGGAAGACTATACAGAGGTGGAATCAGATTCTGTAGCAGCATCATCCTGTAATACCTGATACGTAGTTTGGATGGCAATGGGGGACTGTACAGGCACATGTGGTCCGATATTGTGAGCTCTGAGGCTACTTTGTCTATTAGAGACCATTGTGAAGTCCTCATCTGGTGGTAAAGGTGGAGGCATAGATGCTTTAGACACATCAGAGTCTTCAGGCTGAACAGCAGAGTCCATAACAGGGGAAACTGCCAGAACAGCAACAGGGCGAGGAGCAGATGGCTCTACTTTCTGTGCCGGAAGCACCAGCTGTCCAACACAAGCAGGAATTGGAGGCCTGTCAGGGGGGTGGTTTCTGTCACATCGCAGCCTTAACAGCCATATTGATATAAAAATCCTGGATGCAGAAGTCACCGTTTGTTTTATTTTGGGATGCCCAGGGGCATTCAATATGTGCATGGTCTGCTTCACACAGGGAACATTTAGGAGAATGATGGTAGTCAGACATGACATGTCCTAGTTCACCACATTGAGCACATCTAATAATCTTGCATGTTCTACTAAGATGCCTGGGTAAGCCACATTAGTAGCAATGTGGGGGCCTTACCTGGGTAAAAAATTAAACCCTTATCTCTACCCAAGTTAAAACAATTGGGTAAATGCTGCAGACCCTCGTCATTCTGTAACAAACTCACTTTATATAGCCAACCACCATTCCAAAAACCCTCAGTATCCAGAATGGGTTCTGGATTCCCCTGTATAGTATATTTCTTCTCAAGCCAGTAAGTAATATCATCAACTTTGACCCCTGCATTTCAAAATAAAACTGTTGTCACTTCAAATGACTGTTTAGTAAGGGGGATGGCCTGAAAATGAGACCAAGCTGAATTCGTTTTAAGCAAAGCATACTTCATCCAAAACTGGTTAAGTAAATCTAGTGAGCAAAAGCTGATATCAAAAGTACTATCCCCAGGTGTATGTATCAAAGCATAGACTTCGTTGGGAGAAGAACCTAACAACTGTTTGATCAGAACTTTCCCAACATAAAACCGATCCGGCAAATGTTCAGTAGAACTCAAAAAACGCAATCTAAAAGCATTTCTACACTTTGCTAGCATGACTGGTTTGTTAAACAGACTAGCAAAAGTGGCTGGGGGTGCTGTTAATTGTGGTTGGTCCAAAGTATCAGAAGCATGCAGTAGTTCTATGTCAAAATCAGCATCTGAAACAGGAGGAGCAGGGGCAACCTGAACCTCAACAGAGTCTGTCGCCAAAAGTGGCGAATATGGGATACTATCAGTAGCAGTCCTATCAGCCTGAAGGTTAGGAGAAGCAGGAGACTCTTCAGTGGCATGAGAAACTGGGGTAACTGCATCAGGGATCACTTCCGATGCAATAGACAGCGGAATGGGGTCAACCACAGCACAGCCCAAATGCGGTACAACATCCCCATGTCGGGCGTCAACAGGTAGCTGATTCCCACCCACCCCAGATACCCCAGAAAGCAGAATGGCAGGGTCAGCAATCCAGACTCCCGTATCCAATTGAAGCCAACCCGCACTCTTGAGCACCTTTTGAGGAGACCAAGAATCAGTGTCCTGGACAAGATTAGGGCTTGTGGTCTGGGGCGGGGAATGATGTTCCCCAGAAACAACAGGGAATTTAGACTTTAGAACCTTGGAGCTCATACCTGGGAGACCTGAGGGGGATTCAGCCTCAGGCCTTTTCCACTTCCGGAAGTTGTCTTCGGCTTGTAACTAAGCCTTTTGGAATTCAGCCATAGCATCCTGCAAAATTTTTCTTTTCTGCTCGAGGTGACTGTGAACATCCTCAGAGTTAGAAGAAAGGGAAGCACCATCCATTAGTAATCTGATGCCAACGGGCAAGGCAGGAGAAGGACAAACAGGTTCAACCGATAATATCGGGCCATCACATAGAACTGGACTACCTGTGACAGCCACACCGTCAGACGAGACCGCCTGTCGTGAGGGTGTTGGTACACTACGCTGGTCACCGTTAGGGTGCATTTCAGCCATACCTTTCCCTTCGCAATCAACTTGCAGGTTCTGGCTCACAGCCATCTCATCTCCACCACTGTCAGCATCCATCTGAAGATCACACACACACTCAGCCAACTCCACAGCACCCACTGCCGATGAGTAGGGGAATTTCCCCAGTGCCCTGGCCAAATTTCCCCACATTCACTAAAAAAATTCCACCAACAGCTTAATCTGGTTCAAGGTCAATTGACATTCATCTGTATCCCCTTCCCCTGGGTCGTGCCTGACAATAGGCATAATTTGTCTAGTGTACTTACCCAGTCAACAAAAACTAAATAAATAAAAAAATAAATATAAAGCTCTGCAGACTAATCATGCCCCCCAAGCCCCGATCCTTGATCACCAGCCCACCCACAAATGGAAAATGTTGTTAAAACAAAACAACCCATAACCCGTTATCCCTGGTAGTCTAGTGGCCCCCCTAGAAGTGCCAGTCCACCCCACTCCTCCCCAATCCATAGCCAGTCAGCAACTGGCACAGCCCACCTCTCACCTCCTTGGCCAGCTGCTGACTGAGCTCAATCTGAGCATGTACTACTGTATATAGTATGACCTCAATGAATGACAGCTCATTCATTGAGCACATAATATATATAGTAGTACGTGCTTAGAAGGAGCTCAGTCAGCAGCTAGCAGTGGAGGTGAGAGGTGGGCTGTGCTAGTTGCTGGCTGGCTATGGGTCAGGGGGAGTGGGTTGGACTGGCACTGCTGGGTGGGGGAGTGGGGAGCCTCTAGACTACCAGGGATAACGAGTTATGGATTGTTTTGCTTTTTAACAACATTTGCCATTTGCGGGTGGACTGGCGATCAGGGATCGGAGCTTGGGGGTCATGATTAGCCCTGCGTGGCTTTATATACATTGAGGGATCATGGCTTGGGGGCATGTTTAGATGATTAGCCCTGTGGGGCTTCATAATATACATCGGGGAATCGAGGCTTGGGGGAGGCATGATTAGATGATTAGCCCTGTGGAGCTTTATAATATACATTGGGTGATAGGGGCTTTGGGAGGAGGCATGATTAGCCCTGTGGGGCTTTAGCACATACATTGGGGGATCAGGGCTTGGTGAGATTCTAGCCCTGCAGGGCTTTTCTTTTGGGGATTGGGGGCATGGGAGGTTCCAACCCCTTGTGGGGCTTATTCCATTTTTGGAGGATTGGGGCTTGCAGCACATTATGCACCCCTGGTGGACACAAAATACACTTACACCAGCTATTAGCTGGTGTAAATGTACTTTGGCAGATGTCCTCTGGGGGTTGTTCGAGGATAGAAAAATCAAGGACTTGCTGGCTGTCTTTCCAGAACTGGGCACAACTGCTGCTGTAAGCCCCCTAGAGCCATGTTGCAAGGGGTTTATGGCATAACTGGTGGCATAAGTCCACTTTGACACAAGCAGGCTGTGACATATTGCAGGCAGCTTTGCAGAATACCAAATGATGCAACTCCTGGCATAAACTGCTACTTGCACCTTCTTTTTTTTGGCACAAGTCAGTTTATACCAGGTGTAACCCTTTCTAAAATCGAGCCCAAGAGGTTTAAGGAAAAAGTGGGCATGATCAGATGGGCAGATGCAGCTACATTATACACAACCACAGCAGTCCCTGATTTAACTACTTCCTCAGGATTTTGACCATGTGAATATCCTGTAATGCACAAGACAAGCCACAAAGTACTTGAGAGATGCCTTGGTAGATACATCGAAGGTCAATACAAATTCAGCAGCTACCATGAACAAAGCAGGAAGCAAACAATGGCTAAAACTATGGCAAGCAGACTCAGAGTACAAGAATATGTTTTCTAAACAACACTAACAGGAGAGTCAGCATTCAGTTAAGGGCTAGAGAAATACATCAATATGAAAGAAGTCCACAAACAACTGAACAAAGACAAAACAGACAGATACCACTCCTACCACTGTTCAAGAGCAAATTTTCCCAGAGCAGGTTTCAAAGTGGAAGGCAATCGGTAAAATACAAAAAAGAAGTGCACACACACACACTGGTTAAACCAACACCTACAACCACCTTAGAAATAAATAAGCAGGAATGGTCCCATGGGACTGTAGGAGGGCAGACTTAGTCTCACTTTACAAAAGTGGTAGCAGGGAAGAGGCTGGCAGTTATTGGCCAGTGATCTTGACTTCGGTGCTGGGAAACTTAATGGAATCACTGCTAAAAGAAAGGATTGTGGAATGCCTTGAATCCAATGGGCTGGAAGACCTGAGGCAGCATAGATTCACGGGGGGGGGGACACCATGTAAAATCAATCTGATAGATTTCTTTGAGTGGGTGACCAAGGAACTAGATCAGGGAGGAGCAGTGGACATAGCCTAAGTAGATTTCGGTAAGGTATTTGAGACTGTTCCACACAGGAGACTAGTAAGCATGAGCGTAGGTTAGGGGTGGGTCCAAAGATGGTAAACTGGGTAAAAAAAATTGTTAGGGGATAGGCGGCAGAGAGTGGTGGTAAAAGGAGTTAATTCCAAGGAAAGGAGGGTGACCAGTGAGGTGTCTCAGGGATCAGTGCTGGACTAGTCCTCTTTAATGTCTTTATAAGTAATATTGCAGAGGAGCTGGAAGGGAAGGTCTGCCTCTTGGGGGATGACACTAAACTCTGCAATGGGGTGGACATGGGGGGGGAACAATGAGCAGTGACCTGAGAACAAGTTGAGGTGTGGTCAAGAGTATGGCAGCTGGGTTCGAATGGGAAAAAGTGCAAAAATAATGCACATGGGGAACAGAATCCCAGGAGTGAAGCACAAAATAAGTGGTGGTGGTGGTACTGATGACTGCCAAGCAGGAAAGAGACCTGGGGTCATCATACCAGATGACCTAAAGATGGCCAGGCAGTGCAACATGGCAACTGGGAAGGCTAGTGGGGTGCATGAGGAGGGGTACCACCAGCAGAAAGAGGGAGGTGGTTTTGCCTCTATATAGATTGCTAGTAAGACAACTCCTAGAGTACTGTGTCCATCTCTGGAATGACATTGACAGAGTGAAGGTGAGCCAGAGGTGGGCAACTAAAATGATACTGGTTTTCATCAGAAGCCCTACAAGGAGAGAATAAAGGACTTAAATATGTATGTGATATAATAGAGACCTTTAAATACTCCATGGGGGGGGTAAACAAGGTACAGGAAGACAGTATTTTTCAGAAAAAAAAGGCAGTTAAGAACAAGGGGACATGCTATGAAGCTGGAGGGAGTACATTCAGGAGAGATGTGAGGAAGTACTTCTTCACAGAAAGAGTGGTGGATTCTTGGAACAGCCTTTCAGTGGAGATGATTGGGAGAAAAACAGTGATAGGGTTCAAGAATGCAAGAGATAGTTATAAGGGAATCTTAGGGGAGAGGAAGGTGAGGGGAGGAAAAAGGGGCTGAAGAACAAGCAGGATCCATGGTGATACTGTAGGTAGAGAAAATGGGAAGATTTGGTGGGCTAAGTGGTCTTTATTTTCCAGCCAATTCTATTTTTATATGACTGTATTCTATTTTTGCAGAGTCCCGACCGACTGCAGATGCAGATTTTCTCCCTATACATATCAATCTCATGTTTGGGTGGTGGTGTCACCCAAAATTAATTTCTATTTTCCAATTTTAAGACACAGAGGGAGTACTTCCTTTTGAAAGGCTGCAATCCTAGTATGGTCTGATGGGTCAGGAACACTTCCAATGCTTGCAGGTCAGAATCTACTGTACCATCTCCATAAAAGGCAGATAAGACTCACTTCCCAGATCCTGCCCCTTTGCTTCTTTGTTTGCATATGGGAGCCATCTGGGGGAGAACTGGCTAGACATAAATGGAAATATGTATAGGGGACTCTAGGACCTGCTGGAGGACTCAACAAAATCAATGCTGGATACCTGGAACCATGCTCTTACTTCTTCAATACCACATTCCACCCGATTGAACTATACCCTGCCTTCGTTTAATGTTACCGCCTCCTTAATCTGGACTGAATTTGCATGGAAATGCAGGAAAAGATTTTTCATATCCCAGCCATGCTGACAAACTTTTTGCCCAGGAATATGGTCACTGTTGGAGAAACTGTGGCCTTTCCTATGCAGACGAGGCTCATATATTCTGGTCTTGCCAGATAATCACTCCTTTCTGGAATGGAATGTCTGACTAACTGCAGCAATTTCCACTTCCAACTGGTATTGTCTCCTCTTCCATGGTTCTTCTGTCAATGCTTCCTCCTGATGTGAAGGTGACCTCTTATTCAATAGCATACTTATATATCCTAGCAGCAGAGAAGGCCATCATGAGGCATTGGATGCTACAGTGCCCTCCTGTAGTGGAAACTTGGTGCCAGATTCTCCAGGAAATACACACAAAGGAGTCAATTACTGCCTCTCTACCAGGCAGAGTATTTATTTATTTATTTGTTTTTGATTACCAGGTAGGTGCACTAGGCTTAGAAAATGCATATTTTCGAGCATGAACCTGGGAGAGTACAAGGAAATACAATTATATACCATACAGAGTAATAGAAGTACATTAAATGTAACAATCAAAGAGCAAGTCAAGGGAAATAGACAATCATCATAGTCAACAAAATACATCAGTAATATACAAAAGTCAAGGGGAAGGGTAAAACAGCAGTAGGGAAGAATAACAATGATAGCAATACACAATACTGGCAAGAGGCAAACTAAACAGGATATGCTTGAATGAAAAAACAAGTGAATGGCAGTAGAAAGAATAATCATCTTAGTAGGAGGAGCAATTAATAGTTGGCTAAAGAGTAGGTAAGGTCTAAGAGTAAAAAGATTGGTAAGAGCTGAAGTAGACAACAGGCAGAAAGTACAAGGAGTGAGGCAGGATCAAGGGTAGATCCAGCACAGCATGAAGAGGGTACTGAAGCATTCAGGGGGATGGAAGCAGGAACAGAGGTCTGATTGTAGCAGATGACTTCTGAGGTTGTGTTTAAAACTGGCATGGGTAGGTGTGAGGTGGATATTTGTAGGTAATGAGTTCCAGTGTACATGTGCAAGGTGAGAGAAGACCTGGGCACCCATGGCTGTTTTACATCTGGGTACACAGAGAAGCCTCTGATCACCAGAGCAGAGGGCATAGTGGGGGTTTTGAGGAATAAGTAATTGAGCTAGAGTAAGGGGAACACTGGAACATAAGATATTATCAGTCAGGACACCAAGTGAGTAGAGATGGTTGGCCATGGGTGAGAGCCATTGAAGACTGCTGTGGAGATGGCAGTGATGGGTTTGTTAATGTCAGGCCAGAGCAAAACAGCATATATTATTATAAGTGGTGTTCCATTTGAGCAGACTTGTTTTAGAGGCACTGGCATATGTGACTGCACTGTAAGTTAGGACTGACAGAAATATGCCCTGGGCTATGGCAACCCCTGCAGAGGGTGAAAGAGCATGTCTGGTTCTGAAGGTCAGTGCAGTTTTAGAATTTACAGCTTTACAGGTGATGGAGATGTGGACGTTGAAGTCAAGGGAGGGATCAAGGATGATACTAATACATTTGAAGGATTGAACATTGATTAGGGCTGAACCAGAAATATAGGAGACAGCTAGCTGGTGTTGGCATTTCTTCAGTCTAGGGGCAGACCCAAAGAATATGGCCTGAGTGTTACTTGTGTTTAGGACTAGTCTACTCCTGGAGAGCCAGTCTTGGATATGGCAAAGTCAGAGGAGAGGGTAGTGTTAAGTTCAGTGATGTCCTTAGCACTGTGACAGAGGATGAGGTCATCAGCATAAAGAAGGGATGAGGAGTGAGTAGCATTAATAGAGATGTTATTGATGAAGATAGAAAAGGAGGCCAAGTATTGAGTCTTGAGTACCCCAGATTTGATGGTGGAGAGCTTAGTGGAGGTGAAGCAGAATTGAACGTATTGCTGTCTGTCAGAGAGGTAGCTGCTAAGCCATGCAACCACCTCAGGAGAAAAACCAAGGGAAATCATTTTAGCCATGAGTAAGGTGTGGACCACAAGGTCAAAGGCCTTGGTAAGGTCAATAAAGACTGCCCCAGTTAAAAGGCCAGAGTCCATAGTAATTTTGATGTAATTTGTGAACACAACAGTGAACTTGAAAAAAGCAGTAGTTGAACTATGGCCCTTTCTACAGCTATGTTGAGACTCAGAAAGAAGATTATGATCATGAAGGAAAGAAGTTATTTCGAGGGTGACACATTTTTCAATTATTTACTTAGGACAGGAAGTATGGCAATAGGTCTATAATTAGTGATTGACTTAAGGCCACCTGTTTTAAAGACAGAGACTATCCTGTCTGTCTTCCAGATATTAGGGGCTATCCTGGAGAAAAGCGATAAATTCAAAATTCTTGCCAATGGTGCGGCAAGAAGAGGGGCATCAAATTTAAGAAGTCGTGGCTCGAATTCATCTACACCAGCACTACAGTTATCACAGATGGACCATAGAAGATCATAAACCTCCTTGCTGGTTACCACCTGGAAGTGAAAGCAATGAGAGGTACGGGGAGGGATATGAGCAAGGTCGGGGCTGGGAGCACTAGCGGCAGGAAAAGAGCTAGTGTAGGTTGATAAATTGGCAAAGTGGAGTTTAAAGGAGTTGACAATTGCAACAGGATTATTACAGTGAAGGCCATTAGGCACTATATCGCTGGAAGATTGAGGATGCTTAGTCCCCATACAATTCTTAATATGTGCCCTGAATTTTTTAGGGTTACCAACAGCATTAATTAGTAGATTTTTGTAGTAGGCGCTTTTGGCTAGACGTATAGTTCATTTACAGAAGTTTCTCTTTGATCGATATTCCTGCAGATCAGTCAGTTGGCCAGAGGATTTACATTTGGACCTACAGCTGTCTGGGAATTTTATTTGGGCTAGGAGATCATTACTGAGCCACCTAATGGGGGTCCCATGGATCTGTCGGGATATGGGGAGAGCATGATGGTTCTGTAAAGCACCAAACTGTTTTAAAAAATTATCAAAGGCTTCGGAGGCGTTATAAGAGGCATATAGGAATGACCAGTAAACCATAGATAAATCATTTAGAAACAAGGTGGTGTCGAGTTTGGAGAAGTCATGGAAGGTGGGGGAGCGGGTGGAACATGGGCGCACAAAACACAAAAAATGGGAGAATGGTGAGATAGCACATCTTAGACGATTCCTGCTTCAGCAGCCCTATTTGTCAGTCCTATTTGCTAGGATCCAATCAATTAATGTTTTGGAGCCTGAGTTTGCAGATATTCTGATAGGAATAGTGATAAGTTGATGCAGGTTAAGATGGAATAATAGGATTAATGGGATTTGCCAGATCAGTCTAGGTTTATGTCCCCAAGAATAATGATGTCATTACAGCCAGCAGCTGAGGCAGCATAGTAGAGGAGTTTGGTTAGCCCAACACAGCCATCAACAAGGGGGTTGTAGGCTCACAAAATATAGAGTTTCTTTGAGCCTCCGCAAAGGAGAAGAGAGTACTGTAACTCACAGTGGGACAGAGAAGGGGCAGGGATAGCGGAGAGGTTTAGATGAAATTTAAAGTAAGTTGCTACCCCACCCCCCTTTTAGGGGATAGATGGTCTTGGCAAGTGAGATTGTAGTTATGTAGAGAGCAAGCTGAGTCCAGTATGGATGGCTTTAGCCAGGTTTCTGTGACACATAGTATATCTGGCTTGAATAGAGTAACCCACATCTCAAGATCAGTTAGGTTACACAGGAGGCTGTGGATATTTAGGTTAGCAATATGCAGCCCCTTTCCCTTTGACCTGTTGGGATCAGAGTAGTGAGGGGGGCAAGGGACCAGGATTCAATTCAATATTACCAGCACGTATAAGGGTAAGGGGGCCTAGGTACCATAAGATGCTAGAGGTAGCTGAGAGGAGTAAATGGAGCGGTGGGTGATGGAAATGCTTTTGATGAACTTGGTGATCAGGAGGAATTTGCCAGGAATGAGCAGAGGAGTAAGGTTAAGGGTCGGGAGGCAATAATAATGGAATATAGAAAGTCACAAGTGGAGTAGGAGGTGACCATCAACGCAACTATGAGGAGGTGTAGAGGTAGGATGGGAGGGAGAAGGAAAGAGGGAGAAGAGGAGATGCACATATAGGAGAGAGGAACAGGAGAGGAGAATACAAGTGAGGGATGGCATGCTTGGTCAAAGCTAGGCACACTATTAAGTAGTATAGAAAGACAGTAGAGGGGAGAGGGTTAGATGAAGTAGAATACCAGGCTGAATCAGTGGCCAGTGAGCCTTTAGGAGTAAATTGTAGGGTGATTTGAAAGTATGCAGGTGCAGGGAGGAGGCAGCAGGGGAGACCTAATTACTATCAACACAGGATGAATGAGAGCAAACAACAGCAGTGGAGTTGGTGGACCAGTCCAAGAGCACGAAACCTGTAGGGGTGTGGAAGTGGGCTGGTTCAACAGTAAACAGGAAACTATTTTACTAGCGCCATCCCTGGGTGGGAGGATGGTTGGGGCCAGTTGGGCGGGCTGAAGCTAGCGGTGCTGTGCAAAGCACGGCATCGCACACCCACAACAGAGCTGCCTCAGGTAACTGGGGTGAGAGCAGTAGTCATCCATGGGGAGTAGGAAGGTAGAGAGTCGGGGACGGGAGGTACAGGAGTACTTCCCTGCTCTCAAAGACCAGCCATGGTTCCAGCAGTGCTTGAGTAGACCCCTGAGATCTGGGGAGAGAGTTGTAGTCATCCATAGGGAATAAGGAGGTAGAGATTGAGGGGGTACAGGAGTACTGCCTGCCCTCAGAGAAAAGCCACTGTTCCAGCAGTGCTTGAGTATCACAATTCTTGACTAAATGGCACAGCTATATTCAGTACATGATGTTGACAGATGATTCATTTGTTCTTGAATGTCCACACATTGGACCCTGATGTATTGCTATATTTGTCAGTTCTGGAGAATCAGTACTTCCTGGGTGAGATTATGGTGCTGAAAGATGGTTATTTTTATGACAATTTCTCCTGGATTTATATCTGGCTCTCTCAGTTGGTTAAATATAGACAATGGCCAGTTGTTTTATTACTGAATTTAACTGACTTGCTGGTGTTAATAATTGCTCTGTATTTGCTGTCTGCTATGTACCTACTGTAATTCATATCTTCTGGCTCAATAAAATTCAAATATACGAAAATAACTACATACAGCTATGACTGGTGCTGTTGCATAGAAGCCAGTCCAACATGTTAACACAGATGCAATGCAAGTTGAGAGGTCAAAAAAGCAAAATAAAAGTAGATGCCTAAAGTGAACAAATCTATTGTGTAAGCTTGCCCCTAGATGTTGGTTGCTATTGGAGCCTTCACTCATATGGAGAGGGATGGCCAGGGTTCTTCACAGTATTTGTGGGACCATGGGGCAGCTAATATGCTCATGAGCATCATACAACCTTTAACTTTATTAAACATACATTTCCCCCCAGAGGTCTTCAGTCCGGCAGTAGGGGGTTTACTAAACATTAGAATATGGGCTTGTTATTTCCTGACATCTGATTGACTGGTACCCTTACTAGGGGGGTACATTAACTTACAATAAATGCCCAGGAAATAAAAAGTACCAGCCCAAGTGCCCCTTCACCCACTCAGGTATCCTTGTACCCACCCTGCTTCCTCATTGGCCAAAGTATTGGGCATGGAATTTGAAATCACCGCCATTTTTTTTAACTCAGTGAGTGAGTAGAGCCCCCTCCCATTCACTCAAATTGTCATCATGCACAACAGCAAAATGTCAGTTGCCTAATGTAAAAGAAAGATGAAAAAAAATGCCTCTGTGAAGCAAATCAGTTGTGATGCCTACCTTGTACTGCACCACTCTGATCAAGGGCGCTGCTTCTTATGCCACTCACTTTCAAGCTCTCATATGCTCCTCTGCTGATCGATCACATCCAGAATAAAAGTAAAAGAGCTCTGTTTATTTAAAAAAAAAAAGAAACCCTCCAAAGAGAGAATAACAAAGTGTTTCTCCCAGCCGTGCTCATTTCTAATGACAGCACTCTCCCAACCATGATCTCTCACCTCCTCTTCCAAATGCCAGCCTGCTGTGTTTACTGCTGCTTAGCGAGCACCCCCACCCTGCCACCCACTTGTTTTTGTATCCAAAGGCATTTTACATTGATTGAGTCACAGTCAGAACTTGCAATCAATCAGATCCAGCGGTTGGGTCACGGAGCTCCAGGCGAGCATGGAGATATGGGCTGACAACTTGTCCATTTCGCTATCCTTTTCCATATTTCATAACCTGTGGGGCATTGGGTGGTGGCAGGGTTCCTCAGGCAGGTGGCATCTAGTTGTTCTCCTGGTAGTATGGGGGCTGGTTGCTGAGCTGGAGCTGCAGGCAAATGCCATGTTGTGGTAGTGAAGAAAAAAAAAAAACTGTGGATTTTTTTTGTGAAGTGTGCTGGGTTCCCATTCTCTCTTTCTCTTTTTCCTTTTCTGCTCCCCCATCGTAATAATTGAATTGCTCATGGTGGGAAGATGTCAACCACATAGAAAGTTGAAAAAAAGATGTATGCAAAATAGCAGCACCCTCTACTAGCAGTTATACCAGTAGAGGGACTCTTTTACAAGAAAATCAAGTTGTGTTCATTTTTACTGCTTTTTAACTTTTTTATTTATTTATTAGAATATCGGAATTACAATCCTTTGAGTCATAGACTCATTTCCAAAGGCTCCTTGTCAGATGACATAAATACAGACATGAAAGTAATACAGCAAAGACAATGTTACATAACTAGTTGGACGGTAGATGTACAAACATAATTAAGCATTATAATACATTGATGAGTGCCTATACAGAGTATTAGCTAAACAGTTACATACATCCTTTGCAGTGCTAAGCAGTTACATATATCCTTGGCAGTGCAGTAGTGGAGGCATTACAAAATATTATCTTATTGGTTATGTACGTCCTTAGCAGTGCAGTGATGTAGGCTTATACACAGTGATAGCTAAGCAGAGTAACAAGAGAACAGAGACATGATAGTGTGCCCTGGTGGGGTTTAGTGGAGCAGTCTTGGGTTGGACTTTGTCTTGGTGTGGGCCCACTTTAGTAGCGACTGGGCTGTAGTTTGAAATGGTGGTAGGACTAGCGCAGACAGGTGCAGGTACATGTGGTGTAGAGGTGATTCTTGAGGACCACTTTGAAAGGGCAGAGCTTGGTGTGGCTGGTGACCAAGGATGGTAGGGCATTATGCCAGGCAGGGGCCATGACTAGGAATGATCTCTGGGAAAGCTTTGTCCTGATCCTGGGGATGGCCAATGTTATTGTGTCTGTTCTGTGTGTATGGACTTTGGGGGTGGCTAGGGGCAAGGAGGCCAACACTCCTGGGGGTGTCTGTCCAAGGAGGGACTTTTTGACCATGAGGCATGCTTGAAACTGGAGCCTTTCATCAAGGTTGAGGATCTGGGCATGGTCATAGAGGGTGCAGGTGTGGGTCATGTGATCAGCCCCTGACAGGAGCCTGCAGGCTTTGCTGATGGTTACTTTAATCTTGTTGAGAGCAGAGGTGTCAGTGGCGGCATAAATCATAGTCAACCAGTGACATAACGGACAAGGTGATGGCTAGATGTAGGGCATCAGGGTTAGACAATCCCTGTGTAGGTAGAGGAGGCCGATTCACACATTCGTCATGGATGTCAGTGTGCTGATGTGACCGTGAAAAGTGAGAGCAGGATCAAACATGATGCCTAGGTATTTATAAGATTAGACCTGCTCTAGAGGGTGGTGTGAACTGGACAGGATTTTCAGTTGGGCATTTTACAGTTTGCTTTGTTTGTGTGCAAACAGCATGGTTTTAGTCTTTTCCTGGTTTAGTACTAGCTTGTGCTTGGCAAACCATTGCTCGGCTTGGCTGAATGAGTGCTACAGCGAGGCCTGTAGGTTGGCGGGGTTTGCGTGGGAGGCACAGAGGATGGTGTCATCTACATATAGAAGTATCTTGCCTGAGCATGAGGTGGGAAACATATTCAGAAACAGGCTAAAAAGTAATGGCCCTAGGATGGAGCCCTGTGGGACTCCAGAGTGGGTGGGGCAGGTGCCGGGTACAGTATCATTTATCCTGACGCGCTGTGTCCTGGAGGTCAGATAGCTTGCAAACCAGTTTAGGGGACCTTGAGAGAGACCCATGTGCATCAGGGTGTTCAGCAGGAGGGGTCGTGTAACTGTGTCAAAGGCCTTGGACAGGTCAATGAACAAGGCCCCTGCCAGCTGTCCCTTGCTAGGGCAGAGTGAATATAGTTCGAGAATTCAAGAAGAGCTGTTGTATTGCTGTGTCCGGCTTAGAACCTGTGCTGCTCCACACACAGCAGGCTATGAGTTTCTAGGTAATTGGTCAGTTGGTCTGCCACTACCTTTTCCAGGGCCTTGGACAGTGGGGGGAGAATGGAGTTTGGACGGTAGTTCCCTGGGAGTAGTGGATCCCCACCTTTGTGAATGGGTGTTACAACCACATTTTTTCATCTGCTGGGGAACTGTCCAAAGCAGAGAGAGCAATTTAGTAGGGCAGTTAGTGGGAGAAGCAGTGTGTCCAAGACCAGATGGAGGAGTTTGATATCTACAGGATCGTTAAGGGGGCTGGTGCCATTTAGGGCATTTTAAGTATTTAATTAAAATTCCACAAATAACCCATTTTATATGCACAATAATAACCTCCAGGGTGGGTAGTATTGGGCAATGCCAGACCTTCCAGGGGCTATAAGGCCCTCCACCTGTGTCATTGGGCCTCATTACACCCCTGGGCACTCTGGTATTGCCCACTGCTGTCCACCCTAAAGGGTATTATTGCTTGCTTTAGGCACTCTCAGAATGCAAATACTTGGTATTACCACTGGCATCTCACCCCAGTGAGGTTGTTGCAGAAGCATTATGCATTCCAGATCACATTTTAGTAAGCAGTGCTTATCACATATGTGCGTCCCCTAAATGGGACAGATTCAACAAATTTGGCACAGGATTTCTACTAGACACTTCTATTGTCAGTCATAATGTCCTCATCGGACACCCCTTCATCCACCTTGGACCAAATCTGGGTGCTATGCTCTTCTCTTCTCTTCTCTTTCTCTTCTTCTCTCTCTTTTCTTTTCTACAGATTTACTATAAGAAGGATCCATCTCCTCCTCTCCCTCTTCCCTCCCTCCCTCTCCTCCCCCTCCTCTCCTTGTCCCTCTCCTCTCCCTTACACTGCAGTTACATGTTTGTTGCATACAATCACCGTACATTGCAAATGCAATGCAGTTATAGTGTAGTTACACTGTAACTACAGTGTAGTTAAGTGACAAAGTGTAACCAAAGTGCGAAAACACATCTTGTTGAGGAATTTAAAAAAATTACACTTATCAATGGGGAATAATAAAAACTGCCATCACAGAGGTAACGAGCCTTTGTGTGAAGCAAATAAACAAAACAAAACGATGTAAGAAACCACTATGGTTCTCAAAGGAAGTGGCAGTGAAGGTTCAAGAGAAAAAGAAAGCATTCAGGAAGTACAAGGAATCACAGAAGGAGCAGGACAGAGAACTGTATCAGTTAAAGCAAAAGGAAGCTGGGAAGGCAGTCAGAACAGCAAAGGCCCAAACCGAGGAAAAGATAGCCAACTCAGTTAAGAAGGGGGATAAAACCTTTTATAGGTACATCAGGGAGCGAAGGAAGACCAAGGGAGGGATAGTGAGGCTTAATAAAGGGAAGAGAGGGTGGGCAGAGGAGACTGTGAAAAGGCAGAGATACTAAACAAATATTTTTGCTCAGTATTTACAAATGAAGAGGGGGAGGTACCTAAAACAAACAGTAGAAACACTCTGGATACAGAAGTTGATACCAGCCCATTTACAGAAGAAAGGGTTATGAAAGAACTCTTAAAACTGAAGGTGGACAAAGCAATGGGGCCTGATGGGATTCATCCCAGAATTCTAAAAGAACTAAGGGTAGAACTAGTGACACCACTGACTACCCTCTTTAACAAATCATAAGAGGATGGGTGGTACCGAGGACTGGAGGAGGGCAGATGTGATTCCTTCACAAAAGTGGAGCAAGGCAGAAGCAGGAAACTACAGACCTGTTAGTTTAACCTCAGTGATAGGGAAAATGATGGAATCACTTCTGAAGGAAAGAATTGTCGAGTATCTAGAGGCAAGAGGGGTGCAGGACCCAAGGCAGCATGGATTCACAGCAGGAAGGTCATGCCAGACGAATCTAATAGATTTCCTTGACTGGGTGACCAAAGTAGTAGATCAGGGAGGGCTGTGGACATGGCCTACCTAGACTTTAGCAAGGCATTTGAAGCACGAAGTCCCACACACAAAGATTAATACAAGTTAGCAGCCTGGGAGTGGGTCCCAAGATGACAGCCTGGGTAAATAATTGGCTGGAGAATAGGACACAGAGGTAATAGTAAATGGGGTCCACTCTGAAGAAAGGGGGGTTACTAGTGGGTACCGCAGGGTTCAGTATTAGGACCAGTCCTCTTCAATGTCTTTATAAGCGACATTGCAGAGGGACTGGAAGGAAAAGTATGTCTCTTTGCAGATGACACAAAGATCTGTAACAAAGTTGGTGCACAAGGTGGGGTGGAAAGGATGAGAAAGGACTTGGCAAGGTTAGAGGAATGGTCAAATGTATGGCAGCTTAGATTCAATGCTAAGAAGTGCAAGGTAATGCACGTGGGAAACAAAAAGCCTGGGGAAGAGTACACAGTAGGGGGTGAGATACTAACAACAACAAAAATGGAAAGGGACCTGGGGGTAGTCATATCAGATGACCTAAAGGTGGGCAAGCAATGAGAGAGGGCAGCAAGAAGGGCTGGGGGGATACTGGGATGCATAGGGAGAGGCATCACCAGTAGAAAACAGGAAGTTATTATCCCTCTGTACAGACAGCTGGTCAGACCCCATCTGGAGTACTGCGTGCAGTTCTGGAGACCCATTCTCCGCAAAGACATAGACAGGATGGGAGCTGTCCAGAGGAGGGCAACTAAAATGGTGCAGGGTCTGCACCGGAAGACATATGAAGAGAGACTAAAGGAGCTTAATATGTATAGCCTTGAGGAAAGGAGGGAGAGGGGGGACATGATAGAAACTTTCAAGTACCTCAAGGCAATCAACAAAGTCCAAGAGGGTAGCATCTTTCAAAAAAAGAGGTGTGCAAGAACAAGGGCACAATTTGAAGATAGAGGGGGCGGCTCAGAGGTAATTTAAGAAGTATTTTTCACAGAGAGGGTTGTGGATGCATGGAACGGCCTCGAGGAGGTTGTGGAGTCAAAAACAGTGGTGGAATTTAAGCATGCATAGGACAGTCATAAGGCCATTCTAGGGGTTGGGGGTAGGAAGAAGTAGGCTGCTGGTTAACTAGGATCTGCAGCTTATCCAGTAGGTAGGGAAATGGACAGACTGGGTGGGCCAAGCGGTCCTTATCTGCCGTCAAATTCTATGTTTCTATGTTTCACGTTTATGAGGTCATGACTATGTTGAATGCACACCACATTTTCATTATTGTCTTCTTATGACCCCACTTCATGAACCCGGTGAGTGAACATTTTCTGATTCCCACCAATCTGTCATTCCACATCACAGTTGCAAATACACATTTTGGTCAGGATATGAAAAATAACAGCTGTCACGTTGATAAGGTGGTGTGAAAAAAATGCTATGTTTAAATAGTTGGGGTCAAAATATTGAAAATTACCAAAGTTATGAGCGAGCATAGAAAAATGTCAACATATGCTCACGGTTTTGTTGTCTTTTTTATATATTGACTCTAAGGGCTAGATATTCAGACTGCACCAGGCAGGGGCGCAAGCCTAGGTGCAGCGCAACTGGGTTGAGCCAGGGCATTGTCCAGGTGATATTTAACAGTGCTGCACCATGGCTCAGCACCATTGAATATGGCACTGAGGGTGCACGCACTGCACACGGCACGGTGGCACTGCACCAGAGCACGTGGCAGCAGGGGAGCAGGGGGCTGTGCCAGCACATGTGCGGTTGTGCTAGGCTCAGCAAGAGCGATACTCAGCCGTGGGCATGCAAATTAGGCCATAATGCATGCAAGGCACAAATGGGGCCATATGCATGTCTTTATGGCCCCATTTGCATGTGGTGTGCCAATCCTCAACGGCTTGTGCCTGACACCCTGCCAGGATGCAGCCATCAGGGATTGATGTGCCGCTGCCCCTCGGCAGGTGCCACACCCGTTTTCCCGATCATGGGCATGAGTAGTATTACTCTCTGGTGGTCCAGTGGACCATTATCCCTTGCCCAATCGTGGGCATGTGTAGAATTACACCTTGGTGATCCAGTGGACTGCTATCCCCTGCCCGATCACAGGCATGTATTATAATGATCTCTGGTGGTCCAGTGGACCACAGTCCCTTGCCTGATCATGGGCATGTCAAGAAGTACTCCCTGGTGGTCCAGTGGTATGCCCGCTCTGCAGCCATGTGTCCCCACCCGCTGCCCCGGTCAGCGTCGGTGGCAACTCCCCTCCCAGCCGCCCAGCTGCCCGCCGACTGACAGTGTACAGCAGGGTTGTGGGATTGTTGGTCCACTGCATGGATAGGCATGTAGTCCATACTCGTACTACACAGTTCCGGATCTGTGAATGAACGCTATTCACATATTGGGACTGTACAGTGCCAGTATGGACTGCATGCCCATGGCACACGCAGTGGACCAATAGGTGTGTGAGTCTCACTGCAAGCTGTCAGTCGCAGGTGGCTAGGGTGGCTTGCAGTGGTGGGAACTGCCGCCGCCGCTGACCGGGGTGCAGCGTGGTGGGGAACTACGTGGGCGGGTGGGGAGATGGGTACCACTGGACCACCAGGGTGTTTGACTAATGCCCGTGAGCAGACAAAGGAGATCAGTCCAATGGACCACCAGGGAATATTATAACACATGCCCATGATCGGGCAGGGGATAGCGGTCCACTGGATCACCAGGGATTATTATCATACATGCCCATGATCGGGCATGAAAATGCAGTCCACTGGACCACCAGGGAGATATTTTATTTTATTTTTTATTTTATTTAAACAGCAGTTTGGAAAACCTTTGAGCCATAGGCTCATTTACAAAGGTACCTTGTCACAGTAAGACAAACGAAAATACACAGTATAACAGTACAACGCATAAGTATAACAGTAACTTAAGACATAGATACAAACAAGCTGGTACAGGTAGGATTGATGCAAACAATACCAGAGTTATGTTGTCCTTAGCAGCTTAGTAATAAGCTTTGTCATAAGTATTGAGTACGGCTTTGACTAGTGGCAATTACAGCATCGGGTGTTAATGAGGTGGTTACATAATGAAGTTTTGAAGTACGATATAGTTGGAGCTTTGGAGATGGAGGGGGGCAGTATGTTGAACCAGGAGGGGGGTCTAAAGCTGGAAGGCTCTCTTGGCCGTGAGAGGTCCTAGCCTAGGGATAACAAGAGAGGTTTCCAGAGGTCCAGTATGAACTAGTGGGACAGAGCGGATATGGTGGTGGTCAATCCTGGTGGGGATAGCCCAAGGAGGGTCTTTTTGTAAGGGTACAGGTCAGATATTTGAGGCGCCATCAAGATCAAGTACCAGCCTTTAGCGACAGTAGACAGGTGTGTGTCAGCCTAGGTGCTCCAGTAATTAACCTGCAGGCCTTATTCAGAGAAGTGAATTTTATGGAGTGCGGTCTGATCAGCAGCACCATACACCGGCAGTCCATAGTCCCTAGGGACAGGATAGAGGAGGTGATCAGAGTCAAAGAGCCTCCGGAGGAGGCAGTGTTTATACCGTGTAAGATGCCCAATCAGATATTAGTGGCAGTGGCTAGGCAGCGATGTGTCCCTGGAAGGTGAGGAGGGTCAAAATGGATCCCTAGGTATTTATAGGAGCAAACTTGTTCGAGTGGGAAAGAGGACCCAGAGTGAATGAGGAGTTTGAAGTTGCAGGACTTGTTTTGGGGATGAGTGAAGAACATGTTTTGTTTTTAAGATTTATCACCAATCTATGTTCCTTGAACCAGCCCTCGGCTTCAGTGAAGGACTTCTGCAGCGAGTCCTGGAGGGCAATAGGGTTACGACTTGAGGCAAAGATGACTGCATCATCAGCGTACAATAGAATGTTCCCGAGCAAGAGCGTGGAAGGTGTTAAGGTAAAGGGAGAATAGTAAGGGCCTAGAATGGAGCCCTGGGGAACCCCAGGAAAAATGGGACAGATGTCTGAGTAGGTCCCATTAATTTTTACACGCTGTGAGTGGTCAGATAGATAACTGGTGCACCAGGAGATTGGCCCAGCAGCAAAACCAGAGAGACTAAGGGCATCAAGAAGGAGGGGGTGGGAGACAGTGTCGAAAGCTTTCGAGAGGTCAATGAAGACAGCACCAGCCAGAGAACCAGTGTCTAAGGAGGAGTGGAGAAAGTTGGAGAACTCTAGGAGGGCTGTGTTGGTACTGTGGCCCGCTCGGAAGCCATGCTTCTCAGGACAAAGGACATTGTAGGTGGAGAGGTAGTCAGAGATTTGAGAGGCCACCACTTTTCCAAGGCCTTGAGACAGGAGAGAGAATGGAGATCGGTCGATAGTTTCAGCCACAGTCCTATCACCACCTTTAAAGATAGGGGTGACAGTGGCGACTTTCCAGGCAGTTGGAACCTTCCCCAGGCAAAGAGAGTGGTTGATGAGGCATGTGATCGGGGTAAGGACTGTGTCTAAGACCAGCCGTAGGATACACGGATCCAGGGTGTCACTACCTGTACTATTACTCTTGAGGGCAGTGACAAGGTGCAGCCTAAGTTCTTGGGCAGAAACACGGCAGCGGAGGAGAAAATAAGGGCAAGAAAGATTTACGGCAGGAGGGTCAAAAAAATTTGTAGGGAGGATAGGGCTAAGGTCAGTGAATGAGGTGTTGAGGTGGTTGGCTATGAGTGCTGGGTCTGAGGAGATCACACCATTAATGTTGATCTGGGTGGGTGGGGGAGTGTGCAGTCCCATTTAACTGTTTAATGTTATCCCAGAAGGTTCTGGGGTCCCCCATGAGGCCGTGAGTGACACCATAGTGAACAGACTTGGCCTTTCTGATGGCCTGAGTGCACTTGTTTCGGCGGCAGTATATAACCGCCTGTCATTGGGCCGGCCAGTCTCAATGGCACGGTGCCATAGGTTGTCCCTATGTTTGAGCTGGTGGATCAAAGCTGGGGTTACCCAGGGGCATTCTGCCTTTTAGAACGGGTGGTACATTGGAGCAAAGATATCTCAGGCATTATTAAAAGTTTGGGTAAAGAAGGAGAGGCTGTGTCGATGTCAGGAGTTGCCTGTATAGGAGACCAGTCAATTTGGGACAGAAGTTCCTTAAGTTTTATCAGTCCACCAGGTATTAGACACCGTTGGCATGTGGACTGTGCTATGGGTTTGGGGACTGAGGATGACCAGTGGAATAGAATGGGGGAGTGATCACTGAGAGAGTCTGGGAGGACTTGTACATTGGGGATCCGATTAGGGCGGTTGGTGAGTAACACATCAAGCAGGGTACTGGAGCCTCTCTTGGGGTTAGTCCTGGTAGGGTGGGTAACTAGTTGCATTAGGTCTATTGCAGAAAAGGAGTCTCGGGAGAGGAGGAGGAGGGGCTGAGCCAGTTGACATTTAAGTCACCCACCAGAATTTGATCAGCGGAAGGAGGTAGAGAGGTAAGGTATTCTGTAAGAGAGGCAATGGCCTGCATTTGGTCCCTGGGGGGCACGTATGCAGTAGTCAGATAAAGGGGTCCCTTTAAAGGGTCAGGGGTTAGTTTCAGCGTAAGCGCCTGGGCCCTGGAGTCAAGGATGGGAGTGGGCAGGGCTAGTACAGGGAGAGATTCCTTGACATAAATAGCTCAGCCGCTGCCCCGTCTCCCAACACGGTCGGACCGGAAAAGGGTGAAACCAGGAAGGGAGACTAGGGAGTCAGGGGAGGATTTCGACAGCCAAGTCTCAACCAGGGTGATGACATCAGGGTTAATTGATGTGACCAGGCATTGTAGTGAGTCAAACTTTTTTAGGAGGCTACAGATATTCATGAAGACCATGCATAGGCCTGTGGTGCGAGTTGGGGAGCTCCTGGGAACCGGGCCAGGGTTTGGATGAATGTTCCCTGACAGGAGTAGTAGCATGACTAACACCCTGGCTGGGAGATGGTGAGAGGTTTTCCCACGATTGACATGAGAGGGGGAAGGGAGGTTAAGAGAGCAGGGGGTGGGCAGGGAGGTACAGGAAGGGAAAGCAAGAATAAGAAGACACCCAGATGTGCCTGAGGTGAAGAGAAAGCTAGGGGAGGGCAGGGAGGACGGGACACACAGAGGTCCCAAGGGCAGGAGAGCAGGTTCAGGAGCAAGGGAGAGGGGTGCCAGGCACAGCGGACTAGCAGATGGGTAAGTGGGTAAGTGCACTGCTAGTGGGGATAGGCACAGGCAGAGCATGAGGCAGGGCCAAACATTGTGGTGAGCAAGATCCCAGGGAAGTAGTGCTGTACAGGTAGGAGAGGAAGCAGTGAGGACATAGGTCCCTCTAGTGGCCAGCAGGCATAACCTGCAAGTGGAAAGTGGGGAGATAGGTTCTGGGCAACAGGACGTGATGTCACGGGATGTGATGTCACGGGGTGGATCCTTAAATTGACAGCCGCCCCTGGGTGGGAGGGTGGTTGGGGCAGGTGGGGCAGACGGCGCAAAGCGCCGTCAGGCTAACACCCCTCTGCAGGCATCCAGACGAAGAGAAGAGGCTCTCTTTACCTCGAAAGTTATCAGGCTGGAGATTTGGCTTCCTCAGCTACTCAGGTGAGCTGCTTGTGTTGCTTCAGTTGCTTGATTGTCCCGAGTGCCTAGCTTGGGAGGGGGAGCTGCCTCGAAAGTTATCAGGCTGGAGATTCGGCTTCCTCAGCTACTCAGGTGAGCTGCTTGTGTTGCTTCAGTTGCTTGATTGTCCCGAGTGCCTAGCTTGGGGAGCTGCCCGAGTTATCAGGCTGGAGATTCGGCTTCCTCAGCTACTCAGGTGAGCTGCTTGTGTTGCTTCAGTTGCTTGATTGTCCCAAGTGCCTAGCTTGGGGAGCTGCAGTAGTGGAGAAACACAGCCTCTCATTACTATGCAGCGGGAGAATATGTTGTGACTTAAACAAAGGAGCTCCACTCTAAGCAAACAGGGCTATTCCAAAATGAGGTCATACTAGGACCCAGCTAACCTAATGCCTTCAGTTACAAGCACAATTAGCTCCAAATACCACCATATTAAACAAGTCTGCTCTATATTAGCTGCTTGGTATATCTGGCTTTAAGGTGTAATCAGCAAGGCAACTCTAGGGAAACCAGTGAGTCCCTAGTTTACACTTCAGCCTTAGTAGCACAAAGAGAAGCAAATAACAAGCCCACCCAGTGGTGAACAGGGAACAAAGTTCATAAAATATAAGTGTTCATCAGGTAGCACCCCTCTGCAGGCGTCCAGATGAAGAGAAGAGGCTCTCTTTACCTCGAAAGTTATCAGGCTGGAGATTCGGCTTCCTCAGCTACTCAGGTGAGCTGCTTGTGTTGCTTCAGTTGCTTGATTGTCCCGAGTGCCTAGCTTGGGAGCTGCCCGGAAGTTATCAGGCTGGAGATTCAGCTTCCTCAGCTACTCAGGTGAGCTGCTTGTGTTGCTTCAGTTGCTTGATTGTCCCAAGTGCCTAGCTTGGTGGGGGGGGGAGCTGCCTCGAAAGTTATCAGGCTGGAGATTCGGCTTCCTCAGCTACTCAGGTGAGCTACTTGTGTGCTTCAGTTAACATGGGTGTCCCGAGTGCCTAGCTTGGTGGGGGGGGGAGCTGCCTCAAAAGTTATCAGGCTGGAGATTCGGCTTCCTCAGCTACTCAGGTGAGCTGCTTGTGTTGTTTCAGTTGCTTGATTGTCCCGAGTGCCTATTTCACCTATGCCCGTGATTGGGCGAAGGGGCACAGCCCACTGGACCACCAGAGCTTCATTTTCACATGCTCACAAATGGGCAAGAGGGGGCACAACGCCCCCTGGGCAGGCGGCTTGTGGACTGTGTCCTGGGAGGACAGGTGGCCACCCACAGCAGGCGGCTGCCGTGTTGCGCCCAGCAATACAGCAGCCCACCTGTTGGTGTCTCCGGCTTGTTCTTGGTTTCGACGGGCTCCCCATTGCACCCCTTGTGAGGTGCAAGGTGGGTTTGTGCCTGCATATTTGCCGCACATCCCAGGCTGAATATTGGGATGAGCATATGCATGGACACCCCCCCCCACTTGCACCACATACATTACTGGTGCGCCCCGGTGCATCAGGGGTTGCACAGCGCATCCCGCCTATTTGAATATCACGCCGGGGTGCATTTGCAACCCCTTTGACTATCCCACCCTAAGTGTTCAACATAGACATCTTATGACATCACTTCATGAACAAACGCAGGGATAATTTTCAAATCCCACCTGAAAGGGGATTTTGCATAGCAACCTTGAAATTCCCTTTTGTCACACAGTAACCATGAAATTGCCTTTTGGGACAGATATGAATGATTCCACTGCCCTTGAGCATGAGGTGGAATCCCAAAAAGACCATGTTGAAAAAGTGGTGTACGCATATTAAAAAATATATATAATAGTGGATGGGTGACCATCCACAACAAGACTGTTTTCCATCGAGGGAGTTGATGACATCATAGAGACCTCGAGAGCGAAGCTCGAGAGGTCTCCCTGATGTCATCAACTCCAGAGATGGAAAACTGCCTTGGTTGTGGATGGTGAACCTTCTACTATTTTATATAGTATATGGTTCCTGGCTTTTGTCTTTTTTTTGCCCCCCAAGTTGATCGTTACCTTTGTTGCTCGAGCTGCTCCTGCTCCGACTCCCACTCTCAGTTCAGCTTTACCCCATCCCGCTAGCTCATTTCGGCTTCATTGCACTCCCGCCATTGGCTGCTTCTACCCACACCCGCTCACACTCTTTCAGCAGCAGTTTTTGGTTTTTAAATAAAAAAATGCTTATGAGCCACAAAGCCGTGTGGTAGAAGGAAGATTCCCCGGGATGATCCACCTCCCCGTGACCGCCTAATCCCACCACCATGTTTTAATTTATTTTTGCTGTTACAGCCAGTGGAATCAGCCAATCAGGAGGTAGGACAAGGCTGAAAAGTTGTTGTACTATCGACTTGACATCAGAACGATAGTACAACAACTTTTTTGACCTTTGAACTGTCCTACAACAAGATTTAGAAAGCCACCGATTTTAATCTACAATAAGCCCTAGCCATATACTATAACAAAGTTATGAATAACAGTTCAGACCCCATTGCAATACATTAAACCCTGCTTCCCTTATTTTCTCACATCGCAGTCACCAATTCCTGCACAACAACATGTCTTTGATCAGAGAGTGGATGTATGGTGTGGGACATGTTCTGTGAGTGGGGGGTGGGTGTGTGGGATGGTGGGTGCTGAGTGGGACATTAGGATGGGGTGTGTCTAGGGTGTGGGGGGTGTGGGGTGTGTGGGATGTGAGGGGGTTAGATTAGCGAGGAACCATTTTCTTTTTTACAGGTTAAAAGAATCAGTGAGGGACAGTTTTTTTTAATTTCAGGGGACTTGCCAACAGTGGGGACTGGGCACCCCAGTGTCTGGCTACTGTTTGGCAGCACTGGGGGTAGGTTTGTTGAAGGTTAGTGGGTGAACAGAATACACTCAGAAAATTCAGATTAACATGCAGGTTGTGTGGTTTTATTGTGCATCAGAAACAAAAATGATAAACTAAGATAAAAAATAAAATACTTAGACACAGCAATGTTCGTCAGCATAGGATCACTTCTCTACATAGGATTTCAAATCCTATTGCTGGTATTCTCTTCCAAAGGAACTTCATTCCTAACCAATCTGGAATTTTGGCTGGACATGAAAGGCTTGCATGTCCTTCTCCTACTCCAGTGAAAGCACATCTAAAGGCTTCAGATCTGATCTGATTTTCTGTGCCTAGCAGTGAGGCTTATATACCCACCCACTGTAACATGTGATCTGCCCCAGTTTGTAAAACTTATAATAAACAGTCAATGCAAACTACCTCAGTGGTACCTAGAGGTAGGTAACTTCCAGATAATTACCACTGTAACAAAAAGGTTCAGGTTACAAAGCAATAAATGGGACTATGTAGAAATTCATAAAACAACATTTCAGAATGTATTTCTTTAGTTCTTAAACAGGCCTGAATAACAAACAAGCTTTAATGAAGTTGTAACCCCTCCTACATCTATGACATCATGGATCTCCCATTTTTGGGTTTTTGTATAGGAACCCTGTCAGTAGGAGCTGCTGGTTCCTATGGGAGTCACTAAAAACACTGCTAGCTGTAAGGTCCTAAAACACTTCTGGCCCAGATATTCAAACTACGCCCAAAAAGTGCGCAACAGCAGGAGCAAGCACAAGTCCACTGCGCCCATGCGCAAGAAGTGTGATATTCAAAAACTGCGCAGGCCAAGATACGCCTACGGCCGACGACTGAATATCGCACCACCTGTGCCATAGCGCAACTAGGGAGGTGAAGCTGAGAATATCTGATGCGCCATAGCGCAACAAGGGATATTCAGCTGAGCAGTCCAAATGTTCCATAGCGCAACCAGGGACACCCCCAGCAGCAGGGCAGCAATGCAACAGCACAACCAGGGATGCAGAGGCCCACCACCCATGCCACAGATGGGCAGAGGAACACACAGCAGAACAGACATCGTCCCCCCACACCCCATGCACTGCACAACTGGGGGAGGGCTGGAATAACCACTGGCCCATGGAGACCAGCAACCAACACACAGCCGGGCCATGGTGCCCCAGCACACAAGGATGGCCGACCACCCCATACCACACCATCCCACAAATGCAGAGCACACCCTGCACCATGATCCCCATACACCCTGCCCAGGAGTAGCACCCAACAGTACAGGACACCCCATGCATGTCACCACCCCCACTGTGACAATGCAACCCTGTGCACCATGGAGCCATGCAAGGCAGCCCTACTATGGACACCCTGCAGTGGGCAGCAGCAGACAGTGATGCAACAGATGCATACACAGTGCCACCCTGCACGTCCCCCCCGAGGTACAGCTGAGAGACCGACCATGTGTCAGCACACGAGGTACCCCACATGTGACAGGGCATGCCCTGGTCCCCACCTCCAGTGGTACAGCACCCTGCACACCCTCCCAAGGACACATCCCATCCCAGCACTGGCCACAACAGCCACCACTGACACGCCAGCAGATAGTGCATATCACAGACATGCAAGGGTGTCAGCTTCACAGGCCATGGATGGTCTGACAGTGGCGCCATGCACACAGTGCAGGCCCCATGGACCACTGCACACAGGCATCCAGTGCACAGAGTACAACACACAAACCACAGACAGTGACTGATCCCCCTGCCCACACCATAGGCAGTTCACCTCATGCACACACACACACACACACACACACACACACACATGCACATGTGTGCACCACCCCTGACGCCATGCACACCACTGCAGCTGAGCACCTGTAGCCCGCTGCAAATCAGAGACCACCACAGTTGTTATAACAAAATGTATGTATTAAAATATAACAACTCTGAAACATATGTACAAATATATACAAGGGTGGAGGGAAAGGGCCACAAACCAGGTGGGGGCGGGCATGGGGCAGGGTTGTACAAATATGAGAGGGAATAAGGGGTGTAAGGGTGGGTACAGGGGGTTATGGGTGTGAGGGGGTCATGGAGGGCCTATTCTGTGCCCCACTCTCCACTCATGTGGCGCCTCTGGGTTCATCTCCTCCGGACCGCATGCCGCTCCATGCACTCCAATGCTGCCAGGGACACCCATGCCAGCTGCAGAAGCTCTTGTATGCCCCGTTCCAGGGCCATCCAGCATTGCCCACCTAGGACAAGGGAGTAGAGTCAATACGTGTGACTGTCCAGCCCCCTGCAGCAAACCCATTGTGCATGGCATACAGCCATGTGCCACGCCCCTGTGATGGTGTGCAACCACCCACAGTGACCATGTCCACAAGACCTGCCTACCAAGGTAGCCACAGCCATGTGGACCACTGCACACACCCACCGCCCATGTCCTGCACAGCACCACCGTGGCTGTACAGTGACTTGGCTATGCGGTGTGAAGGCAGTGGCACAGCCATGTGCCCGGTGCATGCATGGACTACCATTGACGCACTCCCAGACATGCAGTGCCACTGGACAGTGCGGACTGTAACAAGGTGCGTGCATGGCAGTGGTGTCAATGGATGGTGGCCATGCCCTGCTGCCCGCCCTGTTACACAGCATGCAATAGTTATCATGGATGTAAGGCACTCACCATCATCAGGCTGGTCCCTGCGCCTCTGCGGACCTTCACCCCTCCCGGCCTGATGGTCCTCCTGGTGGTGCCTCCTCTCTCTCACCAGCCTGCGCTCTTCTGGGCCTAAGGTGCAAACATGGAGAGAGGAACATCAGTACAATCCTGTAGCAAAGTCCTCCTGCCCCCATGTGTGTGCAATCCCACACAGCCAGACCCACCCCACACCCGATAAGACCACCACGGCCAACACCGGACAGCCCCCCCACGTGCCGGACACATGCAACCGTGATACCTGTATGGACGATAAAAGTGTATGAATGTTGCACCTACCTGGCCGTGGCACCGTGCCCCTCCTGGCATGTGCCCGCAGGTGGGCAAGCAGGTCTGGGTCCCTCCACCTCAGGTCCCCAAATCGGTGGCAGCACTGCTCTGCTGTCTGCCCCATACCGGTGGCCTCCTCCAGGGCATTGGCCACCTCCTGCCACACCTGACTCCTGGCCCTGTCCAGGGGTGCCTCCCCAAATAAAGGGCCAACATGTGGCTCCACAATGGCAACCAGGTTTTCCAGCTCCACCTGGCTCCACTGCAAAGCACGCCTCCGCACCATCTCTGCTGCTCAGTTAAGTCAAAATGGCGCTCTGCAGCATGGTTCTGCCACGTGCAGATGCTGCATGGTACAGTGCTGCCATTCCCTATCGCGCTGTCACCGAACAGTGCGATAGTGGTGCACCCATGCCTGATGCATTGTGCCTAGGGGGCAAAGGTCGGGCACATGGTCAAGAGTCTCTGGTGCACAGACAGCCACAGCGCGATTGGAACCCAATGCGTGTAGCGCGATTGAGTGCCTGTGTGCCACCTCCTGTAGCAGCCTACAGCGCTGTTGCCCCAGTGTGCCTACGACACCCCAGTGCCACAGCGCTATATAGGTGAACAGCGCTGTAGTGCCACTGGCACAATGGTGGCCGTGCCCTGCATTGCTTCCTGTGCACAGCACGTCAGCAGTGCGGCAGGTGCCTGCATCATCAACCCGGGCATGCGCAGTTAGGTGTGTACTGCGCATGTCACAGAACTGCACCCTTGGCTCAGCACGTTCAACACAATTGTGCAAAGCCCAACAACACGATATTCAGCCGGCATATGCAAATCAGCTAATCAGCCATTCAACGGCGCAGTCACTGCATTTGTATCCACTTAAAGATGTGCCTCGCCTCATTTGCATGGGTTGCGCCATAAAAGTGTAACATTGGGCTGCACTGGCCATAGTCAGTTACTGCAGTCTATTGCGGTGAGTTGCATGCTGTTTGGGAGTGTGGACTGTGGATTTTGGGACATGCATGGGACTGCACTGTCACAGGTAACACCTGTCATTCTTACAGGCTGAATCATGACCGAGCGTGTTGTGGAGGTAGAGGAACAGAGTCGTGGGAGAAGGAGGAGGCCAAATTTCACTAAGGCCGAGACGGATGCCCTGTTCGAGGCCTACCTAGACCAGGAGCCACTTCTCAGCGGATGCCAGAGAACACCACAGGCCCGTGCTGCTGCATGGGAGGAGGTGGTGCATGCTGTAAACCTGCATGGCAGCCACCAGTGCTGCGTGCAGGAGTGCAAGAAGAAGATGGGCACAGACAGGTGGAGGATTAAGAAGAAGGTTGCTGCCATCAGGGCAGCACGGTCTGTGACAGGTGGGGGACAGCTGGAGGTGCTACGCCTGACCCCACAGGAGGAGCGGGTTGCTGGCAGCATGCAGCATTGTGCCATTGAGGGTGTTCCAGGTGGTGGATTCCAGACAGGTGGTAGCCCGTCACTGCATGGTAGGTCATGGTCTGTCTATTGGGGGGGGACAGGGTAGGTCACATGCGGTAACGCGACTTTGTTTTCCCTTACAGCTCCTGAGCATCTGCATGGGTCAGCGGTGGTGGGCTTCTCCACCGAGGCCGGTCAGATGGAGATGGAGGAGGGCCCATATACGTGCTCAGGGCGACAGTGGGTCCACCTGGATGTCCAGACTGATGTTGGTGGAGCAGATGCGGAGGAGGCCTTGCCCGTGTCCCAGCTTGCCAGCGTCCATGGATGCCAGCATGCTGAGACTCGGGCTGGTGCCAGATCCGTCACTGATGATGATGTCTCTAACGTCATGGGCAGTGACACGTGTGTGCCACAGGATGGCTACACAGCAGGTTACATCGTGGCCATGGCTGTGAGTGGTGCCACCATGGAGGTCTGCCTGTCATCACAGTCCCAGCCTGTGCCTGTCAGCACCAGTAGGGCAGCACTGCTGTGTGTACAAGACAGTGGGACTGTTGCGGAAACTGCGGTGGTACCATTGAGCCCTGGGGAGGGGCAGCCGGAGGGGCAGCATCAGCAGTCAGCCAATGGGCATGGTGGTACAGTGTCAGGGGACGGCATCAGTGCATCACCTGTGGACATGCCCAGGCCTGGCCCTGGTGTGCAGTGCCCACCCTCAAGGGGTGATGAGCATCAGGGCTGTGAACACCTTGAGGGACAGCATGCCGATCAGGCAGATGACCTCTTGGATGTGCACACCCCCATACTGCAAGCATCAGTCAATCAGCAGATGTGGCTTGTGATGGCAGTGGATGCACTGAGTGTGGCTCTGCACCAGGCAGAGAAGCGTTGCAGCAGAGACACCGCTCTGCTCCTGGCAGGGATGGACCGGATGTGGGAGGATGTGACCGCTGCCATTGACAGGCTGACACAGACAATCACAGCTGCCATGGCCACAGTGGGCACACAGTTATTTGCCCATGCGTCGCAGACACCGCACAGTGCAATGTCCACCCCCCATTCCTGGCGTCGTGCGACACCATCCTTGTCGACACCGGGTTCAGCTGTGGGCATCCTGAGCACGCCTGTTCAGTGTGCTGCAGACCCCTGCACGAGCACGTTCACGTTCACGCAGTGAAACCCTTGGGGGACCATCAGTGCCACCCCTGAGGCTAGTGGTAAGCCTGTCACTGCTGGTGGGTCTTGGCGGGGCCACCCACGCATCTGTGGCGGCCGTGGCAGTGTGGCGCATGACTGACCTGTCTCCCAGCGTGTCTACTATCTGATGCTGCCCTGTGTGCATTGTGTCATTCAGCAGGCAATGCACGGGTGGGTACCCGGCCCTGCACGCACACACACAGTCCATCTGCACACCCCCGCGGCTGCTGTCCGCAGTTGTGTGTGCATAATGATGCCTGCATTAGGCTGTACGCCACTGTGCAATGGTGCTCAGTGTCTGACACATGCACAATGACAGGCAGTGGGCGAGGTGGTCTGTGGACATGTGTGTGGCTAGGGGTGGCATTCTGGGTCGGCGTGCCTCCTACCCTTTGTGCATGTCTGGTGAGTTGTGTGTGTGTGTGTGTCTGACTGTGTGCCATGTTAGACCTCGCCCATCCCTGGTGGTGTGTGTGGTTCCATGCCTGGCCACTTCCCTTGATGGCATGCACCCCTGGTGTGTGTCCATGCATGTTTATGGGTTGTGCCTTTGCCACTGGTGGTTGCATATGGCCCCATGACTTACCTGGGTTGGCCGAAGTGCTCCTCCATGATGGTGTCCCGGTGCAGCTGTGCCAGCCGGAGCAGTCGGGGGTCCCATCACCCAAGGGGGGGCTGCCCATCACCATTGTCACCGGCATCATCATTGTCCCCATCGCTGTCCCCCTCTTCAACCTGTATGGGTATCCCATATTCGTTGGCCACGTTGTGCAGGATGCAACAGGCCAGGAATAGCCCACAGGCCTTTGAGGGGCTGTACTGTAGGGTGCCGCCAGAGGTGTCCATTCAACAGAAACGTGCCTTCAGCATACCAAACACCCGCTCGATGACATTACGTGTGGTGGTATGTGCCTCATTGTAGCATTGCTGCGATGGGGTCACGGGCCGCTGGTATGGTGTGAGCAGCCAGGGACGGAGTGGGTATCCACTGTCACCTGTGTGTAGAGGGCGGAGGTTAGTTTGGTGATCAGCATCGCCCTGCCTCGGGCCATGTAGGCCATTACCCATGTCACCTCTGACCATGCCCCTCCCAAGCCCTAAGTTTGTCCGTGTGGTTTGCATACTCACCCACTAAGTGGCCAGTGGGGATGTCCCCACTCTCAAATCTGTGGCGCAGTGCCAACTGGTGCCAGATGAAGGCATCGTGTGCTCGCCCAGGGTGTGTGGCACAGACATTGATTATGCACCCCCTGGCATCGCACACCACCTGGCAGTTGATGCTAGCATAGCCCTTCCGATTAATATATGTGGCCCCCTCAGTGCCAGGTGGTGTGCGGATGGCCACATGGGTGCAGTCTACTGCCCCTAGCATGCCAGGCATACATGCTACCCTGTGGAACTCCTGTATGTTTGCTGTACACTCCACCGGTGTGCTGGGGAAATGGATGTACTCTGCAGCATGTGGCAGCAGTGCGCTGAGGAATTGGGTGAGGTGGCGTGACATGGCCGATTGGTTATGCCTGTGGTGTCCCCTGTTGGTCTCTGGAAGGTACCCGTGGCGAGCAAGCACATGCAAGCTGTCACTTTAGTCTCCACTGACAGAGCATGGCTCCGTCATGTGGGTGCCTGCATCACATCACTGCACAGCTCACAGAGCCACCTCAGAATTGCCCAATTCAGGTGGTACCAGCCCACGATCTCAGTATCACTGTACAGCTCAAAGCTGGTGCAGGCTCAGTACTGCCTGTGGGGGGCATACCGCCAATGGGCCCTTCCACGGCCACGACCCCCGCTGCCCGCCTTCTCACCCCCCTCATTATTGCCTCCATCTGGATGGTGGCACTGGCCATGTCCCTGGCTTGTGTTCACCCCCCCGGCAGCTGTTTCTCTGTTCCCCCCGCTGTCGTCCTGGCTGCTACTTCTCCTGCACCAGGAACACCTAAATGTGGTGGCCTCAGTGCTGTGTGGCACTTCCCCCTTCTGCACTGTGGCTGTGGCTGTGGCTCCCCACACCTTCCCTGTGCCTGTGGATTCCAGGTGCCCTTTCTCTGTCCTGCCCTGTGTGTCTGTGTTGCCTGTGTGGCTGGCTATAGTTCAGCAACATGTGCCTTCCCTGTAGCGTTCTTGCACCTCTCCCTTGTTCCTTTTCATTTTGGCTCATTTCCGCTATCACGCAACTTCCGCTTGCTCCCCTATTGGGCATGGCGCATGTTGTTGAATATTGCACTGCGCCATTTATGCATGGTTCCTCCCCCTTCAGTTGTGCATACATTCATTATCATTGCGCTATTGCTCAGCGTGATTTGGGGGGTGCAACTGCCTCCCGCTGAATATCGCAGAATGGCGAATTTTCAGACTTGTGCTGGCGCAACCCTATTGTGTATGGCGCAACCCTTCTGAATATCTGGGCCCCCTGAGTCCAAGTAAGATCAAACATCAAAAGAATGAAACAAAACAGTTCTTTGTGCTTAAAAATTAATTATTTTAGAATCTAGTACTTATGTTTTTATGTGTGGCTGAACCAAGGAGTTAACCCTTAGGCTGCCGCCGAGAGGATATCTTGCCCTAAAAACCTATACGTTCTAAATCTTCTGTCAGCCTAAAGGTTAATAGGGATTACTTTTTAAACAAACAAAAGCTTTTAAACTTGTATTACTTTCTCTGGTAGGCCCCATGTGTTTTTGGAAGTATTTTTAAAAGAAATGAAGTATATGTAAAATAATTTTCTTTTTATATGGGCAGATAAAGACTGTGGTTGTGGATCTTTTTGGTATAAAAAAATATAAACAAAGCAAGAAAATAAAACAATTGTTTGAGCTCTCACCTTCATAAAGTAACCAGGGATACAGAGTTTAAACAGGGAGTTTTTCTTTCTCCAACCAGGTAAGATACAAAAGTAAGGAGGCGGTATAGTGCAGTGGTTTAAGGCTCTGCGCTGCAAATTTGGTGATATCCATGAAACCAGACCTGGGTTGTAATCCCACAGCTTCTACTTGCATACTGTGTAACCCTGAGCAAGTCACTTAACTTCCTTGTGCTCCCAGATTGCATCTGTAAAAAAGCTTGTAGCTTAGTGTGCTACTCCTGGTTAAACAACTAAATAAAAAAAAGATAGCTTTTATAAACTATTGTCTGCGGGTTAGGAGACTGTGAGCCACAATTTGAATTTAGTTTGGAGCCTGGAGGGAGCGGCTTACAATATTCTCTGGCAGCACTTATGACTTAAAACAAGAAAACTTTACAGTTTAAACAGTACATAGAAACATAGAAATTGTCAGCAGATAAGGAGTGCTAGGCCCATCCAGTCTGCCTGTAAGCCCTGTACTTGATTTTGGCTTCTGAACCTCCCTCTGCTTTACCTCTATGGTTCCCCTATGCCTATCCCATGCATGTTTAACTCCAACCACAGTGCTTGCTCCCACCACCTCCTGAGGCAGATCATTCCATGTGTCCACCACCCTCTCGGTGAAGAAAAACTTCCTCACAGTCCCTCTTAACCTGACACCTTCCAATTTCATGTCATGCACCCTCGTTCTTATACTCCTCCTGTATTAAAACATGTCTCTTCCCTGCACCTTGTTTATGCCCTTGAGGTACTTGAATGTTTCTCTCATGCCCCTCTCTCCCTCTCCTCACCTCCAGCGAGTAGATATTGAGATCCCTTAATCTCTCCTTGTACGTTTTGTGGTCCAAGCCCTGTACCATCTTAGTCGCCATTCTCTGGACTGTCTCCAGCCTGTTAATGTCCTTTTGAAGGTGCAGCCTCCAGAACTGCACACAGTACTCCATGTGAGGCCTGACCAGAGTTCTATATAACAGAATCACTACCTCCCACCTTCTGCTGGTGATACTCCTGCCTATGCACCCCAGCATGCCACTGGCCCTCCCTGCTGCCTTTGCACTCTGCTTTAACATTTACAAGTCATTTGAAATAATAACCCCCAGGTCCCTTTCTTCCTTGGTGGCTATCAGCAACTCCCTTCCCCATTCTTTAACTCTCTCCAGGGTTTCTATGCCCCAGGTGCCTAATTTTGCACGTCTTTAAATTAAACCTCAGTTGCCACTCCTCAAACCATTTCTCAAGCTTCCCCAGGTCTCTCCTCATTTTGTCCTCCCCTTCTGGAGTATCCACCCTGTTACAGATCTTGGTGTCATCTGCAAACAGACAGACCTTTCCTTCCAGACCCTCTGCAACGTCATTCATGAAGACATTGAACAGGGCTGGCCCAAGTACTGATCCTTGAAGTACCCTGCTGGTCACTCCCTCTTCCCAAATTGTACCCTATTTACCACCACCCTCTGTCTCCTATCCATTAGCCAGTTTCTAACCCATTTTACCACCTTGTCTCCCATGCCCAGACTTGTTAACCAGCCTCTTATGTGGGACAGTGTCGAAGGCGTTGCTGAAATCGAGGTAGGCGACGTCCACTGCCCCCCCCCGATTTACTTCCTTCAGCACCCAGTCAAAAAAAATCTATCAGATTCATCTGACACAATCTACCCACTGTGAATCCATGCTGCCTAGGATCCTGGACACCAATGGCTTCTAGATGTCCCACTATCCTTTCATTAAGTAGTGCCTCCATGATCTTCCCCAATACTGAGGTGGGCTGATTGGCCTATAGTTCTCTGCCTCCTCCCTATTGCCAGAATTGTGTAGAGGGACCACTTGTGTCCACCTTCAGTCCTCTGGCACCACTCCTGTGCTGAGCAACTTGGTGAACAAGGCTGCCAGAGGTTCAGCTAGCTCTCTTCTCAGCTCACTTAATATCCTCGGGTGTATGCCGTCTGGCCCCATTGCTTTGTTCACCTTTAATTTAGTGAGCTCCTGCAGGACTCTCTCCCCTATGAATGGACTGTTATCCACCTCTCCACTCCCCCTTGGTATCTGTTGCTTGGCTGTGGTCCCTGTCCCTACCTCTCGTCCGTGAATACTGAACAGAAGTATTTATTCAGTATTTCTGCCTTATCCATGACTCCTTCCTTACACTCCCCCTTCCTCCCCTTCTAGGCTAACAATTCCCCCCACCCCAATTTTCCTCCTTTCGCTGATGTACCTGTTGAATGTCTTGTCCCCTTTCTTTACTGTCTGTGCTAATTGTTCCTCATTCTGGGCCTTTGCTCTACTTACTGCCCTCCCCTTTTCCCTTAGACATGCTAGGTACATCTCCTGTCCTCCTTTCTTTGGGTCTCCTTATATTTCCTGAACCCTACCCTTTTAGCCCTTATTTTGTGTTTGTGGTTCATTAGAGCACCAGGGAAATGGTATAATTCCACCATTTGCAGGCAAAAGTCCACCATTCTGAACAGAATATCGCATTCTGCGTACAAAATTCTTGCAATTTCGCACCCGAGAAAATTTTCACATAATGCTCTGATTCTGCAAAATATTTTGTGCAGCAAATTTGCCAATTTCACAGGAATTTCACCTGCAACATCTCTAGTGCTGCATCTGCTTTCCCTGTTGTGTTTTGTAGTTTTTGTGTCTCTTTACCTTTTTGCATCTCCCTAGTGTAACAGATTGAGCTATGCCCTTATTGTCATAGCTTCTGAGTTCCTTCTGGTATCCAGGCACTGAACTATTTGATGGAGGAGGGGTAGTTGACGATGTGAGGGTTGCATGTGGCACCTCCCCCTCCACTAGTTTAACTGATCGACATGGACATTATACTTTTGACTGAGTGCTCAAGTCCCTTCCTTTGTGAGGTACAGGCCGTTATAATTCAAGAAGTCCTGTTCCCACAAGATCTGCCAGTTTTCTACAAAGTAATGTCCTTTTTTCCTTGCACCAGTTTTTTAGCCAGTCATTGATTTCAGCTATGTTCTTCTCCCTGATCTTCTGCCTGCTGTCACCTTTTCCCCAGACAGGCAGAATCTCAGAGAATGAGACACTAGATAAAAGAGAAGCTAGTTTATCACCTACTTTGGTGAGATTCTGTTCTGTGCATGGCTGCTTTCTGTACAGCATAAACTTTTCAAGCACCTACTAGATTTTTATCAATTTTTAAACAAACTATCACATTTTAGCACAGCATGCTATACCAAAAAGTATGGTTTATACATTCATTTCACTGTGCTTTATGTTACAATCATGGCTCAATCTTAGGGCACTGTGCTAACTAGGGGACATAGCATGGGGGAGGGGTATTTTGCAGGTGGCCAGCCTGACAGAACAGAAAAGAATGGAAAAGGACAGTAAAGGATAGCACTATGCTGTTGTGCAACAGATGTTAGAACAAAAGGATATAATGCAGAGTCCCTCCCAGAGTCCCTCCTAGTCCTGGCAAGGTGCCATCCTACCACCCCCCTGTTCAAAAGGGAATTAGTCCTCAAACTGATTTCTTACCTACATTGGCAGGAGTGCAGCTTCTGCCCAATCTCTGCAGAAGCCCCACCCCAGGGTCCCTTTTGTATTTCACTATTATCAAGCAAAGATTTTAGACATATTTACATTCATCATATCAATATACCCTCACTTTGAAATTTAAAACAATAGTACAACATACTATCACACATTATATACAGTAACAATTATATTCCATGCATAACAATCAGTCAATCAGTTTTTGGTTTCAATGCCAGCCCCATACCTGGAAAGCAAAATCAGCATTTTCATGCTGTGAACCTGCTCTATGTTGGACTGTAAATCAGTACAGTTGTAGGCAAGATACCAGTGCATTATCCTGGGATTTGTTTCTTTCATTTGCTGGATCCAGCAAAGTGGAATATGATCAGTTACCAATTTAAACTCTGCACCACATAGATAACATTTCAAAGCCTCAATTGCCCATTTCACAGCTAGACACTCTTTTTCTACTGTTAATTTCTCTCTCTCGCTCGCTCACGTAGTTTTCTGCTAAAAAATATAATAGAGTGTTCTTCTCCATTTACAGTTTGGGACAGTAGAGCACCAATTCCATTTTCAGAGGCATCTGTCTGTACCTAAAACATATGCGAGAAATCAGGCTTCACAGTACTGGGGAGGTACAGAGTGTAGCTTTCATGGTATTGAATGCCTATTTGTATTCAGGGGTCCACTTAACCTTGTTAGGGCATTTCTTCTTTGTTAGGTCTGTTAGGGGAGTTGCTATATCAGCAAAGTTGGGAATGAACCTCATATAGTATCCTGCTAGCCCTAAAAAAGATCTAATATCATGTTTCTTATTCTGAGGTATCGGGCTGTGAGCCACTGCCTTACCTTTCCCAGTGTCAGGTTTTACTTGACTATTACCCAGTACAAATCCCCAATAATTTTGTTTCCTTCACTGCAACTGCACATTTTGTGGGGTTCAACTTTAAACCTGCATTTATCATAGATTTTAAAACAGAAAACAAGTGATTTAAATGAGTTTCACAGTCTGGACTAAACATCACAATTTTGTCTAGGTATGCAGAACAGTATGGGGAATGGACATTCAGGATTTGGTCCATAAACCTTTAAAATGTGGCAGGAGCCACATGTCAGCCAAAAGGCATGGCTATGAGTTGGTACAAACCCATAGGTCAAATGAGAGCTGTTTTGTCTTTGGAACTTTTTTCTAGGGGAATCTTCCAGTATCGTTTGGTAAGATCTAACATTGTTATATATCTAGCATTTCCTAGTTTGTCAATGATATCATCTATTCAGGGCATTGGGTATCCATCAAAGAAGGATACAGCATTTAATCATCTAAGATCGAGACACAAGTGTATCTCATCTTCTTTCTTATCCACTATCATAATAGGTGATGCCCATGCACTGGTAGATGGTATAATGATACACAGTTGTTCCATTTTCTAACTTCATTTATCACCTCTCCCCTGTTTTCATTCTGAGAGTCTATAGGGTTTCTGGTGAATTGGTCTGTCTTGGGTGACTACTATCCTGAGTTCAATTCCTTTTGCTCTACCGGAGGCATTTGCAAAGGTGGACTTAAATTCTTGTAGTATTCTTTGTAACTCTTTCTGTTGTTTTGGTTTCAGATCAGGCTTTATCTGGAGTTCTTCTATTTCTTCTTGTTTTTCTAGTCACTGGTAGGCTATTTCCAGCTCAGTTTTCTATCTTTCAGGACAAACTAAAAGAGAGGGAACTGGTTTGTTTTTTTTTTTTGCCATTTTTTTAACAGGTTACAATGGTATATCTTCTTTGGGTATTTCTTGTCTGGGGTCTCAGTTTTGGAATCGGCAGGGCCTGTCTGCCTGATAACAGTATGAGGTCCTTGCCACTTCATCAACAAAAGAACAAATTCTATCTGACCCAGACCAAGTACTATCTGACATTTACAAATATGTTTCTTGATTAGTGGCTTCTATCTTTTCAGTAATATTTAATAGATTTGTCCAAGGAAAACATTTTCCAGACAGCTGGAAGGGAAATATTGTCTTTCCTATATATAACATACTCTGGTCAGAGCCGATACAGCTGCTCAGAGCTACAGGAGTGCAGTGAGAGAGCAAGTAAAAGAATACTCATAGCTCTTGCCACACCAGAGTCTGCTGTTCATAAGATGGTGGCACCAGCAGAACTATGCATGTGTGATACTCGCACATGAGTAGTTTTAGTTGGAGCCGCTATCTTGGGCATGGTGTCCGTCAGTTCTGCAGTTGTGGAAGAAAAAGTAAAGCGCCACCAAGGGTGTGTGTTTATGTGGCCTCCAGATGGGAAGGACCACATAAACAGCACAATCTATGCAGCAGTGGCTCGAGCTCCCTTCCCAGTAGATATCCTTTAATAAACCTATTGGTCTATAACTGCTTGCCTGATTTTTTGGTTTATCCTCTTTGTTTATTAGAATTATTTTAGCTTGTAGCAGCAATGCAGGTGTCTTCCTCTCCCCATCCACCCATTCCAATGTCATATGCGCCAACCATGGAGCTAATATATCACTGATTTTTTTTTTTTTTAAGAATTCTTTTTTTAGCCCATCTGGTCCCAGACTTTTATTGTTGAGAAGGTCTTTTATTACCTGTTTAATTTCATCCTCCTTTATTGTGTCATTATCCATTGTAAATAGTTTTAAATCACTTTCTGCTATAAATTGCTCCATTTGTGAATAATCTTTAATTGGAACATTTTTGTATATGTTTATAAAATGGACCGATAAAATAGATGTTAGATCGATCCAATCTGATTTTATGTGCTTTTGGGCATCCATGAGTCCTGCTATTGTAATATTGTCATTTCTTTTTTTTAGTAAATGTGCTAAGAGTTTACCAGATTTGTTCCTTTGTAAATATCTAGCTTGTTTAACTCTCCTTATATTGCATTCTGTTTTCTTATTTACTATTTGTTGCCATTCAAGCCACAGCTTGAATTTAGTTTGGAGCCTGGAGGGAGTAGCTTACAATGTTCCCCGCCAGAGCACTTCTGACTTTAAACAAGAAAACTTTATAGTTTAAACAGTACATGGCTGTTTCCTGTATAGCATAAACTTTTCAAGCATCTTCTAGGTTCTTTATCCATTTTTGAACAATCCATCACATTTTAACATTACAGACTGTAACACAGTATGCTATACCAAAATGTGTGGCTTATACATTCATTTCACTGAGCTTCATGTTACAATCATGGCTCAGCCTTTGTGCACTATACTAGCTAGCATTTGTATTTTAACATTTTCAAAGCCATTTTCAAGACCTTTTGTAGCACTTAGAAGGATGGGAATGGAAAAGAATGAAATTCAGAGGTAGACAGCGGGGGGTGGGAGGATTCTGCAGGTGGCCAGCCTGACAGAACAGAACAGAAAAGAATAGAAAAGGACAGTAAAGGATAGCAATATGCTGTTGCCCAACAGTCTTTAGGAGAAAAGGAGATAGTGCAGAGTCCATCCTAGGCCTGGCAGGGTGCCACCCTACAAGGTACCTTGGTGCTGCCATGTATATCTTGAGACTCTGCCAACCTGATCATGCATACCAAATTTTGGTCTTTTTCTGAAACACCACCAAAGTTATTAAGGTGCAAAAGCTGTGGTTTAACATTAAAAAGCCTACTCAACTTTAACTATAGGGGCACTACAGTGCCACTATAATATATAGTCTTTGTAAAAAACTGCATTAATGCACCAGTTAGGGTTCAGCTTGAAGCAACAGAAGTAGGAATGTGGTGTTGGGATTTCAAATTCCAACTCCTCACCCCCACCTCCCAAGCAGCAAAAGGAAAAACATTAGGGATTTAGGTGTCCTGAGTCTTGGTAAATCAATGGTAGGGTCTTCCTTGGGGTTGCTAATCCTATTGTTCACCTCCTCCCCTAAGCAAACAAAATCAGATGTGATCTGTTTTCTTCAGGCAGGGTCCACAGGGTCCTGTATGAAGAAAGCTATCACATATGTTGTTAGCAACATGTAGCTAAACATACTTCTGTATGTTTGAAGAGCATATCAGTATATGCACTAGCTTGGGGCTGTACTTTGTGTTCAGACACGAGGCTGAGGGCTAGGGGAAGGGGGGAGCATTTGTGAATAGTATGAGAGCTTGGATGGGTGGGGGTCCTAACTGACAGACGAGCGCTAACGTAGTGCTGCAGCATCTCTTATGCTCACTGATAGAATGGGGAAAAGCAACCTGAAAAGACATGAGCAGGTACTTTTTACTTAACCTCTGCCATATCTCTTGCAAAAATCCTACTATTCCCATAGTGTAAATAGGACTCGTATGACAAATTCTCCTATGTAGCACATCATGAGAATATTTATTTAGAAAAAGGGTCGGGAGAGAGGAAACTACACTTGAGCTACTCTCCCTGCAGACTCTAACACAGTACTTTTTTAATGAAATATTAATGGTGGGTGAAGGGTGGAGGGTATATGTGGGGAGGAATATTTAGTAACAAAAAATACCATACCTGCAGTGTTTTTAATAATGAGAAAGACAAGCCCTAATCACTGATTTCTCTGTGGCAGACATCTGCTAGAGATAAGCTGTTCCTGCCAGGGCTGTGCTTCATGAATGACATTGTGAGCCACTTCAAGGGAACAGCTGATTCTCTGACTTCCACGTGGATGTGCACGCATTCCATATGTCTGTAAATAAGTACAACAGCACTACTATCCAGTGCGTGAAACCAGAGTCACCTTACTTTGAGTGATGACACTATGACTCAGGCTTCAAAGCACATCTTGTCAGTTTTTTTCCCCAGTTCCAACATCTGCTGTTATTCTGGTTGTTGTGCAGCTCACAAATCCACCTAATGATTAAAATAAGCCACGCAGGACACAAGTTTCATCTTGGTGTTTTATTATTACAGGATACAAAACCGGACTGATACATGCCCAGTTTAAGTAGCAACCTACTCTTTAAGGTCATTTATTAGTCCATTTTGGTTTGACAAAGTCTCCACTGTATCCCCAAGTTTGGTGTCATCTGCAAATGTATTATGCATTTCTTGACAGATCTTTTACATAATAAGTGAAAAGCTTAAGATCCAGGACTAATCCCAGTGAGACTCCGCTTGTCACTATTCCCTTCTCCAACAACATACCATTAGTCCTCACCTGCTATGTCTAACCAGATTAGCATAATCAAACCAAATTTATCAATTTATTATGAAATCTGTCCTTCCTCATTGTCATTATGAGAGGTATACTACGTGTGGGACCATATCAAAAGCCTTTGGATAACCTAAGTAGATAATATCCACTGAACTGTTGTGATGAAGCTTGTTATTGAGTCAGAAGGTTCATTAGACATGGCCTATTTTTTTTTAAATAACAGCATTGCAAAGACCGAGGAGGCAGCAAGAAGTACACAATGCCTCACCTCTTTAGGAGGCTTTATTGATATGTGAGCTACAGTACTTGGCATTTTTACCTTATTCCAGAACTAGGAGTGTGTCCTTTTTGTGTTGTATGTTGCAGTGCTCCATTCTTGGATGTCACTCCGCTCCATGGCGCTAGCATGACCAAGTCTGTGCTTTCTTGTCCTTCCAAAGGATGTAAGTTTAATGACTAGAATTGGGATCCCCTTGAACATGGGAGTGTTGCCAATAGTAGCAGGCATCCCAAGCTATTTCCTTTACCATGTATCCTCGTTGATCCTCACCCATGATAGTGGTGAAAGCATGGGACACAGAAAATATCTGTACCCCAAATGGCAGGCAAAGAACTATCAGGACACTGACAACAATAACCAGCCAATTACTATTAAGTCACATTCTGGACACGTGTACAATATTTTATTATATGTGCCATGTCCATTACTTTATCTTACTCACTTTAACTCATTGTAACAAATACACTTCATGCATGGATTGATAACCATAACTCTGAACATTTCATCTGCAGCAGTTGTGATGACTGGCCATCTGCACCTCTAAGAAAATGTATATGCCACCACTGAAACCATAGACTGTTAAAGCTGCTGACTGTTTCAATAAACAAGGCTTCTTCTTGGGTCTTCTTCTGAAAAAAAACATTGCAATACCCAAACAAATCGTACCTCGAGTTGACTTGATTATTTGTGTAATACATTAAAGTTATTAGAAAAACAGAAATATATTTCCCATATTTCCTTTTACACAATTTTTTATACTTTTTTTTTACTTTTTATATTTTTAACCATTAAACAGATTGATTTAAAATTGTTTATACAGTCTCTCAGTGGGGAGTCTTTAAAATCTCAATTCAAAGTCTCCATCGCTGATACGTCTAGAAGACCTGTAGATCACAGGTATACAGGTACTATATGTCCTAGAATAATGTCACTGGGAACTATGGAATGTGTCTTTTTAGACTGCCTATGTGGATGCATGGTGCAGTGTGTGTATCAACGTTTGTTCTTTGCCTCTGGATCTGGATTAGATATGGTCTTAGATGCTGGTGAGACTGATGCAACAGGATTTCAGTGATCATGGGTCACTATGTCACCATACAGAGCAGGGCTTATGACTCTGGAGATAGGTATCTGGTTGGCCAGTACTCGCTCCTCTTCCTTCTGGGCAGCACTAGTATCTGAAATTAGAAACCAGTTTCTACACTTCTCCAGGAAAGTACATAGGTGCAGAACTGATTTTGTCCTATGGAGGTACAGTAGTTTAAGAATCCGGTAGAACCAGTTGCCATATTTGAATCAGACATTGCCCCATCTGACACTGTTGTGCTGGTAGTGTTGTAGCTGCCAGGATCCCACTAGTTGTTAAATCCAGGGTCTAGCTACTGCACAAGTATTCCATCAAGTCAGGGAACCTTGACAGAATAAACAGTTCGAAGGCCCTTAGGACTAGTCATGATGTCAGCATGCATCTGAATTCTGAACCACAACTTCCAGACTCTTGCCATTTAGGTTACTTTGTCCATTTCTACTTGCCTATAGGAGGTTAGGGCATTTGTTATCTTTATCATAGCCCAGCTCAGTACTTCTTTGATGTGTATCTGCTAACACCTGGCTTGCATCTCTTGTAGTTCTTGCCAAGGCCAGCCAGGGATCTTTGGGAAGTCATATTTTGCACTTCTACTATTTGTGTGATGATCCTATTGGCCTTACAGGTCTTTGGCATTCTTTCCTTGGGAGTGGTCAGATAGCTTGTATGCACTCCCACAAATGAGTTGCCATAAAGGGTACTGTTTGTACAATGTACCAGGACTTGGAATGGATGCCCTCACATAAGGGACAATGCAGTAAGGTGTGGAGTACCTATTTACCATGTATGTGCAGTGCATAGACAACCCTAAATTGGAATGCCACAAGCCAGGGATCCAGCTCCTTCTATTGCCTGATATCCCTACAAACAGCTGATTGTAAAATGCTAGCAATGGCCATAATAACCCACCTAGTGTCAGCCATCTTGGATGTCATTCACCCTGACCAAGCAGGCTTTGTGAAGTGGAGACAAGGCAAATGCAACATCCGTAGAGCACTACATGTTTTCTGGAGATGGTGGATTGGGGGTGGGCAACAGAGGGGCATACTCGCTTTAGATGTTGAAAGGCATTTGTCTATATGGAGTGGGGGTATCTGCATAGCACACTGGAACATTTTGGGTTGGGTGCAACATATGGAAGCTGGATGCACCTTCTATATACAGACACTTTAGTGCATCTTATGGTTAATGGTGTGCTATCTGATCCTTCCACCCTGCAGCATGGGACCAGGCAAGGCACCCTCTCTCACCCCTGCTCTATGTGATATCCCTGGGACCCATGGGAACAGCCTTAAGACATAACACAGAGATAGAAAGATTAACAGCAGGTGATGACTTTCACAAACTGTCCCTTTCATGCACCACCTCCTTCTATATGTTAAGAGGCCTAGGACAGCTCTACCTCTTAAAGCTGACACACTAAGGGAGTATGGGACACTGTCAGGCCATACGATCAATTGGAGGAAAGTGAAATGCTGTCTCTGGGAAAGAGGGTAAAGGGTGGGACTTAGGTTTAGGCTGTAGAGAGATGGAGGCTCTGAAATACCTGGGAATTACCATTCTGAAACAGCTGACTAGACTCTATGAAACTACCTTCCCCCCACTTCTCAAAAAAGTGAAGGAAGCCCTAGATAGATGAGGAAATTCACCCTGTCCCTTATGGGTAGGGTTAATACATTAAAAATGTGCATGTTCCTTGAGCAACTCTATCTCCTTCAGGCACTCCCTATCCAAGTCCAAGTGATGTTCTTTAAGTGAGTGAATAACATGACACACGCCTTCTTCTGGAAGGGGAAGCCTTCAAGAATCAGAGCTGCCACCTTTCAATAACCAGCAAAAAGGGGTGGGCTGGCTTTCCCAAATATGCAGCATTACTGGACTGCACAGCTGGCATCTCTGGAACAGGATGAGGGGGTCCCATTTGAAGCAACTGGAGGAACATAGCTTAGGGGGAAAGCTGCTCCTGAGAGATGTCCTTGGCCCCTCCTTGGGAGGACATATCCCCTGCAGACCAAGGAACCCATTCTCTAAGTTACATATGATATCTGACATAAAACTTGCAGCGTGGTGAACCACAAGGAGCGTATCTCTCCAGCTGCCTCTCTGATGGCAGCATTTAATGGTAAGAAAGGATATACAGTTTTTGTGCATCGGGGATTGCTCTGCTGTGAGAAGGCTGGGGTCAGAATGGTAGGGGATTTATAGAGGGAAAGTGAGGTAATTGCCTCTTTTGTAGAACTAAAGAGCAGGTTTAATATCCCCCAGGCACCTACTTTGTCTATTTATGTGTGAGAGGACTTCTTCGTGACACTGAAGGTAGAGATGCTTGCCCCAAAATCCCCAGTGGAAGAGGGGGCACTTTCCTCACAGCCTGAAAGAAAGCCCTATCAGCATATTACAAACTGATAAGAAGTATCATCCCCCTGTGAATAACAGCCACAGGAATGCCTGGACAGCAGACTTAGAAGGCAACTTTAGTGGTAGGAAGGAGAAGGTAAGCTACAGATCATATAGGATCTGGAGTTTATACAATAGGTAGGGAAATGGGCAGACTAAGTGGACCGAGTGGTCCTTATCTGCTGTCAGATTCTATGTCTCTGTTTCTATATCCCCATCACCTCTCAAACCTGGCAGACAGACATAAATCACACAACCGATTTTGCAACATCCAACAGGCTCTACTAAATATAGTACAACTTTCCATATAGCATAAATCTCCCATCAGTAAGGATGCACAAATTAAACCAGAAGTGAGCAAAATGTGTAACAAGTGTAAGGTGGACAAGGGTACTTACATACACATGATATTAGAATGCCCAAAGATTGAGTTTCTGGCAGAGGGTACATGATGCTATGAAAAATGTGCTAGAGACCAGCTTGGCATTCTCCCCATTGGAGCCCAGTCCTTACTGGGAGCAGAGGCCTCTGCAGGCAAGCTGGCAGGGGGAGCACCCTGGAGCCTGGCACTACCTAATGCCAGGAAAACTCCTAACAGAAGCAAGTGAGAAAAAGCAGTGCAGTACCATAAACCCCTAATGGTGCTGCCGTTAGCAACATACTAAGAAATAACCAAAAAGAACACTGCTGTACACTGAGGTTTCAATTTATATTATTATGTTATTTGTGGTCCTAGTCTTTAAAGAAATGCAGGACCACACTGCCTCATGTATTGCCTTGCAGTAAGGCTTCATCAGGGGCAGAGTTAGTGGGTACAAGCACCATTAAAGTTTGACAGACTACACCATGATTGGACAATTCATACACTTAAGTTGTAGTGCTTAACTAATAGGAAATTCAAGCAAACCAGTGCTAAAGTGCATATATTGAACAACCTTAAAAAGATTTAACTATACAGACATAAAAAAACACATAAAAATCCTTCTCAGTTGTTGCATAGATACATCTTTCCTAAGAAATTATTTAAACATTTCTTGTATTGAACCTTTATATATGTTTTTGTTCTCAGGAACATTGAAGAAATGATTTCTGACTGATACAGTATCTAAATGAAACACCACCTTTGTATTTTATTAATATTTTAATAAATTCCAAACGTATGCAAAATACACATGCTTTTAAATTATGGGGTTCTAAACAGACAACAGTCAGTAAATCAGAAGCTACTACAACAGTACAGTAATCAGGTGATAAATTGTAAAAATGAGAGATACTAAATCAAATATTTTATGTTTTATTCTCTTATTGTCTTAGGCAATACAGCAATAACAAAAATTATCTAACACTTATAGACCATATTATCATCACATTGTTATACTATACATTTCATTTTGCCTCAGGGCTGAGTACATTAATTCACTGGAGACATCTAGAAGTGTACCTATCATTACATGCTCCACACTGTATGACACCACATTTAACAGTGCACACAAAAGATTTATCAATCCTGCTCAGGTTTATAGAAACTGCTTTAAATCTAACTGGGCATTCAAGCCCTCTGATTAGAGTTTCCAGCATTGCTATCCATTTAGATTCTTTCTGTAATAGTAATTGTATCCTGTCTCCTCCCCTTTCCAAAGGTCAAACCTGCTCCAGTGCCCAAAACTGAAACCCCCTAACATTTGAACTGTGTACTTCCATAAAATGTGCTCCAATTGCACTTTTAGTATTTTTGTTAATAGTTGCATGTATCAGTTCTTGAATATGACATTTCAGTCGTCTGATTGTTCGTTCTACATAAACCTGTCCACATTGACACCACCCTGCATAAACAGTTTTCTATTTGTTAGACAATGTAACCATTTGGGAACCAAACCTTGGTTGTACCTGGGCATGTAAATTTGTCCCTTGTATTTGCATAACAACACACATTGCATTGCATGCAACAAATAAAATCCTTTCCTTGCTATGGTTAATTTTTTTTATTTACTAGATGACTTGAAAGGAGGTGGTCTGCCAGATCTTTTACTTTGGTTAATTCTACCCAGAGCAAGGGCCCCACCAATGGTTTTAAAGTTTCATCAGCGTGTAAGACAGCCCACCAGTGTCTTAAAATGTTCCTCAATTTCATTGCTTGAGTGTTATATTCTGTCCCAGGCAGTCCATTGAGCTGTAGTGGATGTGTGCGGGGGATCCCAATGCCGTGATGTCCCACTGGTAACCTTCAGGGGGCACATAATAGTTACAGCAGGGTCCCCCCACATGCACCACTTACCACCACAGCCCTATGCACAGTGGCATCATGCATGCCATGCAGCAGGGGCATGCCCCTTTAAAAGCTCCCTAGACCACTCGTGGTGCATAGCTGTGGGATCGGGTGGGGTATCATGTGCACAGGTGGCATGCATACCTGTTGTGAATCCTGCTAGGGCTCCATAGAACCCTTGCTGTGTGGCATTCAGATGTAGGATTGCCGACGCACCTCAGGTACATGATACATATGCAATCTGTGCTTTGTACATAGGGCCCAATATGCAAAACCTTATATTTACTGGCACTAAATTTAAGTTGACACACTTTAGACCACTTCTCCAGCTTATCTAGATACTTTTTGATGTTCCCTAAATCCTTCATCTGTGTGCATCTTCCTACAGACCATTGTGTCATCAGCAAAAAGAGAGAGCTCAGTCTGTATACCCTCTGCTATGTCATGTATGTAGATATTCAATAAGGACGACCCCAGGACAGATCCTTGAGTCACCTCACTAGTAACCCCTATGACTTCCCAAAAATTCCCTGCTAAGTATCATCTGTGGAGTCCTGCCCCACAACCAGTTCTACATCTATCTAGTGAGTTTGTTCCCTACTCCTGGGCTCTAGCTTTTTTTAACTAGCCATCCATGTGGTACAGAGCTGAACAACTTGCTGAAGTCCAGATATAGGAAGCAGAATAGCACAGTGGTTAAGAACACTGCACTGTAAACCTGGTGAGCTGGGTTTGAATCCCATAGCCACCACTTGCATACTGTGCAATCATGAGCAAGTCACTGAACATTCTTAAGCTCCCAGGATGACCTGTAAACAAGCCTTGGCTTAGTGCATCTTTCTTCACCCAAAAATGCAAAAATAAAATATTTCATGAAATTGTGAAATTATACCTACAATTTCACCAGTCAATTATCATCTTTCATTTTTTAAATCTCCCTGGTGTCTAGTGGCTCCCCCATGGGCTGACCACCAGCCAAAATTAAGTATAATTTCCCTGGTATCTAGTGCCCCCCTCGCCAATCACCAGCCAAATTCAAGAACCACCCTCCGCTAGAGTTATATCCCCAGCCACCATGACCCCTGCAAATCTTTAAAAAGAAAATCCCCTCCCCTCTCCCTGGTGTCTAGTAGATCCCTCACCCTGTCATCACTGTTAAACAGCCCCCACCCGCTCCCCACCAGTACCCCGATCAGATCACCGGCATAGCCCTCCACTCACCTCCATGGCCAGTGGCCCGACTGAGCCCTTCAAAGCATGAGTGTGTGCACAAGCAAACATTCATTCATTGAAGGGATCAGTCAGGCCAATGGCCATGGAGGTGAGTGGAGAGCTATGCTGGTGATCCGATCAGGGTACTGGTGGGGAGTGGGGTGAACGCTGTTTAACAGTGGTGACAGGGTGGGGTGGTGGGGCTCCACTAGACACCAGGAGAGGGGCGGAGATTTTTCTTAAAAGATTGGTGGGGGCCATGGTGGCTGGAGAATAATTTGAGGGGAGAGGTTCTTCAATTTGGCCAGTGATCGGTGGGGTTGGGGGGGCACTAGACACCAGGGATTGTGTATGGGTTGGAAGCGGCCGGGGGGTCCACTAGACACCAAGGAGTTTTAAAATCAGGCATAAAACAGCAAAATTTTGACCATGGGTGGAGAAATTTATCGCTCCATGGTCGAAGCTTTTCAATTTTGTGCAACACTATTCACACCCTCGAGTGCATACCATCAGGTCCCGGTTATTTATTAACTTTCAGGGCCCTGAGTTCCTTGAGCACTCGTCCCCCAATTACATTTCTACCCCTAGTCTACTTCCTTGTGCTTCTCAAGCCCAGATCCCACCACTTGAGAATGGACCACCTTCTTCAACTGTAAATATGGAACAATAATATTCATTCAAGATATCTGTCTGTTGCTGTCATCCTCCACCCATCTGCTCCTGCTATTCAGCATGACAGTTCTCTATTTTGTTTAACTCTTTTCCTTTACATAACAAAAGAAGATTTTTTTCTAACTCCCTGACATCTTGCACAGTTCTTAGCTCAGTATCTACTATTGCTTTCCTGACTGTCCTGTTGGCCTCCTTTAGCTTTTCTAACAATTCTTTCCTATTGCACTCATTTTGCTCTACCTTGCACTTCCCGAATGCTGCCTTCTTAGCGCTAACTCTTTGATTATCCGCAATGATCTTTTGTACTTTCTATTCTTATCCATCTGCCTATATAGAAGCATAGAAGTTCTCAGCAGAAAAGGACTGTGTGGCCCACCTAGTTTGCAAATTTTACATATCTGTTACAAAAAAAACAAGGACCCTAGTTGATCCGTGGTTTATTCTTTCCTGCCTATTGCTAGGGTCCATTTTTGTCTATCCCATGCAGTTTTGAGTTCCCTAACTGTTTTTGCCCCAACGACCTCCCTTGGGAGGCTGTTCCACATGCCCACTGCTCTTTCTGGAAAAAAGTACTTTCTCCCATTCACACCTGAGCCTACCTCCCTCCAGCTTCATCTCATGTGCCCTTGTTCTTGTACGTCTTTTTCTTCAAAGATGCTGCCCTCTTATACCTTGTTTATACCCCTGAGGTACTTAAATATCCCCCCTCTCTCCTCTCCTCCAGGGACTACAAATTGAATTATCTCAGCCTCTCCTCATAGGGCTTCTTCTGCCAACCCTGCACCATCTTGGTAGTCATCCTCTGTATTGGCTCCAGTTTGTCTATGTCTTTCCGGAGATGTGGTCTCCAGAATTGGACACAGTACACCAGCAGAGGTCTCACCTGTGATATGTATAGTGGCATAACCACCCCTTTTTTCTGCTGGTAGTACATCTCTCTGTGCACCCCAGCATCCCACTGACTTTCCTCATAGCCTTCTCACATTGTTTGGTCACCTTTACATCATCAGATATGATTACCCCCAGGTCACATTCCGTCTCGGTGCCTGCCAGTAACCCCCCCATCCTGTACTCCTCCCTTGGATTTGTGTGCCCCAAGTGCATGATTTTGCACTTTTGCATTGAATCTAAGCTGCTACACTCTTGACCACTCCTCCAGAGTGCTTAGGTCCTTTCTCATTTTATCTGCCCCCTTTAGAGTGTCAACCCTGTTGTCGATCTTTGTGTCATCTGTAAATAGGCATACTTTCCATTCCAGTCCCTCAGCAATGATACTTATGAAGACACTGAAGAGAAATGCCCCAGCACTGACCCCTGTGGCACCCTACTGGTCACCTCCCACTCTCGAGATTGAACACCATTTACCATCACCTTCTGTGTCCTGTCACCCAACCAATTTATGACCCAGTTTACCACATTGGTACCCACCCTCATACTGTCTAGCTTATGTACCAACCTTCTATGTGGAACGGTGTTGAAGACCTTGCTGAAATTGAAGTAGGCCACATCCACAGTCCTTTCCTGATCTACATCCCTGGTGACCCAGTCAAATAAATCTATTAGATTTGTTTGACAAGACCTTCCTGTTGTGAATCCATGCAGTCTTGGATTCTGTGCTCTGCTCAATTCAAGGAATACCATATTCTTCCCTAACAGAAGTGACTCAATTAATTTTCCCACCACCGAGGTCAGGCTGACTGGTCTGTGGTTGCCTACCTCTTCTCTGCTTTCACTCTTGTTGAGAGGGACCACATTTGCCCTCCTCCAGTCTTCTGGGACATCCACTGTCTCCAATGATCTGTTGAATAGGGTGGTCAGTGGGGATGTGAGCACTTCTCTGATCTCCTTTAATATTCTGGGTGAATCCCATCTGGCCACATCGCTTTGTCTATTTTCAGTTTCCTGAGTTCCTCTAGCACCCTCTCCACCTTGAAAGGACTGGTGTCCCTCTCCCTTCCATTGTTGCTTTCATTGCTGAGTTGCAGAACTTCACCTTCCCCTTCTTTGGTGAATGCTGAGCAGAAGTATTTGTTCAATTGCTGCTTTTTCTGTATCCTCCTCTACACACCCTCCTCCCTCCTTTTTTATCCTGGCACTCCCACTCCTAGTCTTTCTCCTTTCTCTAATGTACCTGAATAAGGTCTAGTTGCTTTTCTTAATAGGCTGGACTATTTTTTGTTCTGTTTGCACCTTTGTGCTCCTGAATGCCTTCCATGCTTCAATTTGCTTCTCTAGGTACTGGTCTCTGTCCTTCCCCCTTTACATTTCCTTGTATCTCTTTAAAGCCCTTTGTTTTTCTCTTACTTTCTTGTCCACTTCTCTTGAGAACCAAAGTGGTTGTTTCTTTCTCTTACAGTTAGCAGTTTGATGCAGATGCTTGTTGCATCTATTATGGCCCCCTTTAGGATAGCCCACTGCTTCTCCAAGGCCTCCCATTTATCCCCTTTCACCAGGGCTCCCCTAAGATATTGACCCATTTTGAGAAAGTCTGCTCATCTGAGATCTAGGACCCTTATTTTAGTGTGGTTTACCTCTTATACTGTGGTCACCTTAAACCACACCATTTTATGGTCACTGTATCCTATGTGACTTCCCACCTTAACATTATTGACCCTATCACCATTTGTGAGCACCAGGTCTAGTATAGCCCTCTTGGGAGTAGGTTCAGCCACAAGCTGTCTTAGGCACGCTTGCTGTAGGATTGTCAGGATGTTCCTGCTTCTGGCAGTACTGTACTTGCAGTTTGGATGCTTCAATCTATATCTGGCAGACTGAAGTCTCCTAGCAGTAGTAGTTTGCCTTTGGCTGACATTTTGTGTATGGCTTCCACTAGTGTTTTGTCTGCCTCCTCTCCCTGTGCCGAAGGTGTGTAGATCACGCCTGTGCAAATGATGGTTCCATATCTTGTTTCTAGGGTGACCCATAGTGCCTCCGCTCCTTCTTGCAAAAACCTGGAACTGCCATTACTTTGATTCCTTCCCTCACGTACATTGCCACTCCACCTCCCTTTCTTCCTTCCTTATCCTTCCTGCAAAATGCAGAGCCTGGTATGACTATATCCCAAACATGGTTTCTTGTGCATCACATTTCTGTAACAACCACTATGTCCAGGTCTGCTTCTACCATCAATGCTATCAGGTCTAGGATTTTGTTTTCCATGCTGTGGGCATTCGTACACAGTGCTCTCCATGTCCGGTAGCCTCCCTGTTCTTTTCCGCTGTGATGCCTGTGCTTCCTTCTTGTATTTTGCCCCATTCTTTCTTTTCTCCAGTTTGCTATCTGTGTATGATTTCTGTTTAATTGGTGAATTTATGTCCCTAGCTTCCTCTGTTAAGGCTGCCTCATCCTGTCGGGAAGGGGGCAGTATAATATTTCCAGCTTGCTTTCACCTCCTTCCTTGGCTAGTCTAAATGCTTGCTGAGGAAACATTTAAACATTTCACCAAGGATCTCAGTGTTCTCCCTGGATGGATGCAGGCCATCCAACTTGTACAGCCCTTCATCCATCCAGGTGGGGCCACAGTCCCCAATGAAGCTGAATCCCTCCTGTCTACACCAATCTTTCAACCATTCGATGAATTCTCTGGTGCAGATGCCCGTATCTTCTCCTTTGTCATAGAAAGGCAGAACTTCCAATAATGCTACAGAGTATGCCACCCTGTTTATGGCCCCTTCCCAAGTTCTTAAAGTCCCTCTTCACTGCTCCTATGTCCACCACTTTCCTGGCTAGATCATTTTTCCCCCCTGTGGACAATGACATCCAGCTCCTCCTTCCTTGCTACTGGCCTGTCAGTCCCAAGGATCTGCCTCCCATCCCACCAAGCTGTGCCTCCAGGAAGGCACTTTACCTCCCTGTCCCTCCCTCTGCCTCCCCCCAAATCTATTCTTCTCACAATGGGGTCCCCAAACAGGATTTGTTTCCTCCTCCTCCTCTGGGGTCTCCTGTTTACCCTCCTTGGGTGCTCATCATGGAGAACCTGCTCATCCTGTCTGGTGACTACATTGGTAGGCTCTGTGGGACATTCCTATTCTGCCAAGATGGTATATAAGTTTTATAGTTTCACTGTGTGGGGGATGTGCCTGAGACCCCCCCTCCCTCAGCCTCACTGAGCTTACCATAGTCCATTCATTTTCCATATGAGGCAACCTTTCAGCGAGTGGAATCTGACTAGGTAGCATCTGGGTGGGGACATAGGCCTCTTGCATCCTAGCCAGCTTGGCCCGGAGACTGTTGACCTCCACCCTCAACTCAGTAAGGTGCCTGCATATGAGGCATCACCGCATCATCTAGAAGGTCCTCCTGAACACTGCTGCTCTGCATCCATGGCACTGCACCACTACCACCATTTTCCTTCCTCTTAATGCAGGTTTTGTTTGCTTCAGCTATCCCCCTCTTGATTATACCCCATGTGGCTTTCACAGCCTCTGTCCTTCCTGACATCCCCAATGAAATCTCCATTCAAGAGTACCAGTTCCAAGATAGTCCCCTTCCTGGTATTGTAGGTTCCTTGACCCACTGTACAAGAAAGCAATCTTATAGCATGTCTACCAGCGCTTGGCCTTTGGAACACTTGGCTGCCAGGATCACCCAGTCAACATCTGGTAGGTTCAAGTTTCCAATTAGTACTATCTCAACCTTTGCTGACAATTTCCTGATTTCATCCTTAGTGCCATGTGCTTTCTCTCTCTTTTACTTGGTTGTTTCTACACTATGCCTGCCCACCCTTATTTTTCTCACCCTTTATGTCAGCTGCGCCTAGACTAGCTCAACATCTCCCTTGTCTACCACTGATATGCCCATCATGGTCTCCATACCCTCTTTTATATACAGGACCACCCCATCTCCCTTAACCTTCTGTCTATCCTTCCTTCAGATGGTGTAGCAGTGTAGCTAGGCACAACAAGGTCCCAGTCAATATTGCTGGATGCCCATGTTTCAGTAAAAGCAACTAAAGTCTAATTTGGCATCTGTCATTACTGCCTGAAGCTCCCCAATTTTGCTTCCAAGTTTCTCTCCTTCAGGTGCATGTGGGACAAATTAATAAATCAAGAAGTATTGGGAGAATCATATAACTCTCTTACACACAGAAGGTTGTAAGTTGGACTACAAAGGTGCAAACAGATATCTCAGTACCTGCCTGCTTCATACTCCGCTGTAGAAAAATTATATATAATGATGTAGGATTAGGACATGTTTCTATAGTGTGAGACCCTTTTTGCAGTTGGTCCTGCCATTTTCATTAAGGATGGCAGTCATATGGTTAAGACTTTTACTACTTTTGGAGTTCATAGCTGTCAAAGGAGTGCTTTGTATCAAGGTGTTTTTTTTTTGATGACTGCAGTACCTCACAGTTCATTATTGTACTAAGCTCTTCTATTTTCAGTGACATTTCTGTGCATGCAGCTTTCTAAAACAATAATTACACTTGACAAACGGATTTTGTTTGCTGACATGGCAGCATCTCAAGTCAGAAAGTATTCACTTTGAATAAATACAACTGCAGGATCCACACCTCAGACTTGCATTAGAAAAAAAATCAGTGTTTCTATCACACAACAATGAGAACTGCAACAGTTGTGACTAGGGATGAGCAGTAGCATCCGTGTAGTTTTTAATATTTCAGATAATGCTCCTTTCTATCAAAGCAGGTAAATGAGGATAGCAGCTTTCATTCACACCCTTATGTGTGTGTTCCAGACCATATCACATAATGATAATCTGATAACGTTTTTGGGGTATTCTCTGTGTATACTAGCATCACTGAAGGACAGGATGACTTTTGGGAAGCATTTTCTATGCTTGCTTGATACTTGGCATGATTGCAGCAATTACAGTATTTCTTACTGCACAGTGAGTCAGTGTTGGAGAAGCAGCTAGATAAGTATATATCTGCAGAAATGCTTTAGAAACACTGAACTAATAGTATTAACACATGTTTTATTTATTTTTTAAAACTGTTTGTCCAGAAAGGCACACTGAGCTGGGCAGAGCTCATCTCCAGGGGCATCCTTGGGGAAGAAAGAGGATACATAGCAGCAAAACATACAAGAAGGTACAAAGAGAATAATAACAGAACTAAATAAGTAGTACCCTACGTAACAGCCACAAGGAAATTCCCTAGGTAAGAATCACATTAGGCAAAATTAACCACAATAATTGATGATACTACGGTCATTTGGACATGGGCTATTTGGGAAAGCAGATCGTTGGTAAATAGGCAGGACTGTTCCTGAACTTATTTAGTTAGATTAGAAAAACATATGAATATGTATTTATAGGTAGGTCAGTAGGTAGCTAAGTAGGTAGATATTAATTTGTAGGGTACCCTTCTTAGACTCTGAACTCCACAGGAAAATAAAACAATACAGCAGACAAGAATGAAAATAATTAAAATCTGCATTCAGACAAAAACAATAAAATGAATACATAAAAGGCACAACTGATTTAAAAAAGCCTAATTAAACAAATAGTTGTATGCCAGTTTTTAAAAGTATTATGTTACTGGGTCATACAGATTTCCTTAGTCATTGTATTCCAGAGGCCAATGACTGTGACCACAAAAGAACAGTCACCTGCTGATGTAAGTCTAGCAGGAGGAACAACTACCGTAACCCCGGGGTCATGGAACAAATTAACAACATGAAATAAGAGTGATAAATGTACTGAAGAGTAACATAGGCATTTATGTCAAAAGGGACACTAGGTACATCATGACCATCTCTCCTGCTTCAGAAACAGGGATACAAAAAGTATTATTTGCAAACGTGCAAATTGATAAAAATTACTTAGCCACTTAACTATGCAAGGTACTCATTGATTCCCTGGGTATTCAGAAATGTGTCTAGACTCCTAGCTTACCATGAAGGCCTGTAATGTCTTCATATCCGCTGTCTTCACTAGTGAAGTATTTTACAGGTTCACAACCCTGTGGAAGAAAAAATGTTTCCTGATGATTTCTTGGAATTTGCCACCTCTGAGCTTCAAGACATGTCCATGTGCCCTGCTGGAGGATACCAGATCAAAAATCTCTGACTGTTCAATCTTGTTGATACCCTTGAGTTTGTGAAATACATGTCCTCTCTCCGACTGCTCTTCTCCAGGGTGAACATATTGAGGGGCTTTTAGCCTCTCCTCACAGCTTTTTGTCCTGTACCCCTGAGCATTTTGGTGGCCCTACCTTACATGTGCTTGACTGGTTCAGTGTCCTCTTTGATTTGAGCATCACAGAACTGCACAAGGTAGACCTGACTATAGCCTTGCAAAGTGGCAGAATTGCTTCCCTTACTGTTGTTGCTCTTTTTTTGTTAGACCTCAGAATTCGGTTGGCCCTTTTGACAACAGCGACACACTGATTGCACTGCTTCCAAACACACTGAGTAATAGAAACATAAACCATAATATCCAGTTTGCATGCTTTGTTTACTGCTTTCTTTCCTGTCCTACCCAGGACTTCCTTGCAAATGAACCCCGCTCAATGGAGTTATTCCTGGCAAAACAATCAAACAAATAAATAAATAAATACAGTCCTTTTTTTCCTCCTGCACTGCACAGAAAAAGAGCTCCATACAATGTGTAGGCCCTTCAACAGTTTTCTCTTCCAAGGATAGCATTTTGCATTTGATTGCATTGAATCAGAGGCTCCAGGAGTCTGTCCTTTCCTCTTGAGGCTTGTCCCTAGCCTCAAGTGAATACACCACCCTGGCCATCTTAGTGTCAGTTGGGAACATATGCAGCCTGCTGGACACCCCAGCTTCCAGTTCTTTAATGAAAATGTTAAACAGCAGTTGTCACAGCACTGATCTCTGAGGGATGCCACTGAGTATACCTCTTCAATTGGAGTAGTGCCCATCCATCAACACCCCCTGTTGCCTGCCCCTAAACTTGTTAGAAATTCACTTTGAGTATGCCTCATGTATATTGCACTAGCATATTTGCCCAGGAGCTTGTTATGTCCTGGAGTATGAAAGGCCTTGGTAAGGTTCAGGTGGACTATACCCATGGCCATTCCCCATCCATCACATTGGTAATACCCCTCAAAGAATGCAATTAGGTGTGTTAGACACGATCTTCCCCTCATGCAGCAATGCTGAGAGGAAGATAGAGCCTTGGCATCAACCCAATGCTGTAATACTCTATCCTTGATAATGGTTTCCTGGATCTTGCCAACTGGTAATGTTATGCTGGCAGACCTGTTGTTATCTGGGTCTGATATTGTCCCTTTTTCAAGACTGGTACAACATTTGCATTTTCTCAGTCCTCCAGTAACACACATATCCTGACTGTGGAAGCACATCACCACAATGACATTTTAACAGCGAAGACCATCACAGTGGCAAATCTTGCCAGGTCGCTGTGATGGTCTGGTGTTCGCTGGCACTCTGACTCCTGCTGTTTTGCCCCCCAACCTGAACTAAGTCTGACTAAGAGTTGGTTATTTAGAGATGGGAGGTACAGGGGGCACAGCCCCCAACATAGGGGGTGTATTGGGTGAAGCCCCTTGCAAAAAAATACTTTGTCCCGATGGGAACAATGCCGACAGTCAGCATTGTTCCTGTCGCTGTTCAGGATGTCAACAACATTGTTGTCGATATTCTGACATGGAACCCTTGACTGCCTCTTGAGAATTATACAATTTGATCTTTGCAAGGTAGTCAGCTACCACAGAAGGTGTGATGTTTACTAGCTGTGTTGTGGTTACTGCTAATGCCAAAGACTCTCCTAATGAGCATACTCTCCCCAACAGGGGTCCATTGTTAAACAATGAAATGAAGCATTCATTCAACATAATCTCAGCCATCACCGCTAGCATTTTTTTAAAGGTTGTCCCTTCCCATACACTGTTTTCAAGGGCTTAATACCTTCATCTTCCTCCATCCATTTATATACCCGAAGAAGGCTTTGGTGTTGTCTGTAACTCCTGCTGCTATCCTGATTCCAGCCATTTCATGAGTTTATTAATTTTAATCTTGCAATCCCTCAAGGCTACTCTGTACTCCTCTCTGACCTTGAAGCAACCCATCTTTCTTTTCAGTGTAAGTAAGTAAGTAAGTAACATTTTATTTTTCACCTGCCCAATCCCAGAGGCTCAGGGCACTTTCCAGAGAGGTGCAACAGTTTAAAATACTTCACAATGAATTAAAAATAATATAAGTCAGAGTCAGATTAAATTACTTAATAAATAATACATACTAAGGGGCACATTTTCGAAAGAGATGCATATTGCATCCCTAGATGCGGCCGCACATCCTTGACTGACGAGGGCCATCGGGGGCATGGCAATATTCAGAAACCCTTGATATGCCCCACATACCTGATTGTGCCACCTCACAGAATATCGCAATGTGGGCATGCAAATGAGGAGTCCTTCATGCATAATCCCAGCATTACAATAGTCAGACTAGCCCTGACAAAGACACCACTGGATGTGCCAGCACAGAGTTAGGGTTGCAAAACCCAGCTCTAACTTTTATGCTGGGCCAGGTGGTGACCAGCACAACTGCCAGGGCAGAGTACATGATCCCCCCAGCCCCATTCCCTTATTGCAGTACACTACTATACACTACAATAAGTTCCCTTTTCCTTTTTTTTTTTTAAATTTATTTAGTATGCTTTTTCTGCCATAGGCCTCCCGGTTTCTCAGCCCAGTCTTGGATCCCCGCTTCCACTCCCACATCGGTCACGCCTCGTCGATACCCCCTGGAATACCCCCCAGGGGGGTCATGGCACCAGCACAAGTTCCCTTTTCCATAGGATAGTGAACACCCCACCTCTGCCCCCAACCCAGAGCAAAGTAAAATAAATACAATATCCCTTTGCCATATTGTAGTGGTCCCCCCTTCCTCATCCCCGACCCCTGATCGCAAAAGAAAGGTGAAAATATCCCATTTTCATAGTGTAGTGGTTCCACCCCCCACCCCATATCCTGGTCCCTGAACCATCCAACAGAGGAAAGCCCTGGCAGTCTAGTGCCCCCCCACCTGTGACTGCCCAACCAACCCACTGCCCCCAGCCTGATCCACAGCCGGCGACCAGCACAGCCAACAACTCACCACCATAGCTGGGTGCCAACTGAGCTCCCGATGACCACACAGTACTGTATAGCATATGGCCCATTGAGAAGTGGTTGAAGTATTACTGTCAGTGGGCCATATGTTATACAGTACTGTGCATTCCTTGGGAGCTCAGTCAGCAGCCATCCGTGGTGGTGAGTGGTGGACTGTGCTGGTTGTCGGCTGCGGGTTGGGCTGGTGGGGGAGCAGGATGATCAGATGGTCACCAGGTGGGGGAGGCCACTAGGCTGCCAGGGCTTTCCTCTGTTGGATGGTTCAGGGTACGGGGTGGGATGCGGGACCACTACACCATGGAAATGGAGTATCTTCACATTTCTATTGCGATCAAGGGTCGGGGATGGGAAGGGGGGCCATTACATTATGGAAATGGGGTATTTTCACGTTTCTATTGTTATCAGGGGTTAGGGATGGGGGACCTCTTCATTATGGAAACAGGGTATCTTCACATTCCTTTTTTTTTATAACGAATACTTTATTGTAAACTTTCCAAAAAAATAGGAATGGTGCATCAACATACACAAATTGAATGTGGTTGTCTAATATGAATAGTACAACAATGAACCCAACCATAACAGTAACAGTAACAATAACAACCCGGCATGGGGGGAAGAAAAGAATTACATAAGACAACCTAATTAAAAAAAGTGTATCAATTTACAGTTCCCCATTTCAAATAGCCATATACCCAAATGCATCAGAAGCACCAACAAACAAAATGGGTAGAAGGTGGGGAGTATCCACATTTATTCAGGTGTAGGTGCAGGGATAGATGAATGTCCTCCAGAGGGAAGCTGCTCTGGATATAAGTCCCATTTAACCCACCTGGTTAATATAGCAAGATTGTCACCATCGTATATAAAGTATAAGCTCATTTACATATCCTCCATTATATGAATTTCTTTAACCACGTTAAACCAATCTCCTAAGATTGGTGGAATGGGAGTCAACCACCATCTAGTAATAGCTTTGAAAGCTGCCACCACAAAAATGCAGTGAAGATAATTATTCTGAGAATTACTACCCTCTTGGGGAAGAACTCCAAGAAATAAAATAATAAAAAAAAAAAAGTGGAAGTGGAATACCTAATGTAATTGAGGTGGTAAAAAAGATTGTATCATGGGACAGGCCCAAAACACATGAAAATGATCTCCCTTAGCCCCATGCTGTCGCCAACACAAATTTGACCCACTCACAAAATAGTGGCAAGTGCAGTAATAGACAGGGTCCTAATAAAGTTAACTAAAACCTTCCAACGTAATTCTCTCCAGGAAAATGAAGTAGTAGTTTTATGAACTATTTTCCATACCTTGGACTTAGTTTGAGAGTCAGTCGTGGTAGTAAGTGTTGATTCCCACCATTCCCAAATAGGATTAGGGAGGGCATGAGCCTGACGTTGTAAAAAAATATATAAGAAAGAGATAATGTGGGTTTCTGCAGGCTTTCTTTGCTCAACCTGAAGATATTTCTCTAAAGTAATGAGTTGGTTGGGAGAGTGGGAAACCTGAGGGATGGACAAGACAAAATTACCAAGTTGAAAATATCTAAAAAGTTCAGTGCAGGGAAGATGGAATTTATGTTGCAACTGTTAAAAAATCATCAGGATATCATTATCCAATAAATCATGTAATGTGTAAATACCCCATTGATTCCAGTTACGGAAGCCAGGATCCAAAATCCTGGGGGTGTATCTTGACATTTCTGTTGCAATCGGGGTTGGAGTTGGGGAGGGGGACCACTACACTATGGAAAAGGGGTATGTTAATATTACTATAGCAATCAGTGATTGGGGCTGTGAGGGGGCTGGCCCGGCACATTCTGCTGGATGCAGCCATGCTAATGATCCCATAATGGGCATGCATGAGGCCCCATTGTGCCATGCATGCCCAATGAGCTCATTAGCATATTCTGGCTGAATATCTCCCATGGAGGATACAGCTCATCCAGGTATGCACCCCGCCTACCCCCATTGGTGTCTTTGGCCCTGAACCCTGGATATACTGCCTAAACATGGCAGCAGACTGCTTTGTGCTGTGCATCCAGGGTCCCATATTCACACCGATTGTGCGATCTGTGCTGATTGTGAATTCTGTTTAAATATGGCAACAGAGCTGGCCAGTGCATCTGTTTTGCATGATGCACTGTTCTGCGTGCATCCAGCTGGCTCTGAATATGTTCCCCTAAAACCCCTTTTTAAATTTAGTGGACATCGAATGCCTGCTTAAAAAAGTGTGTCTTGAGGCCCCTTTAAAACTCTCCACAAAGGAAGCTTCCCATAAAGATCTAGGCAAAGAGTTCCAGAGGACAGGCCCCACAACCTCAAAGGTGCGGTCTCCATAAGTCTTGAGCCATGCCTTTGGAACCATCAGGAAGCCCTCTGTGGAGGAACAGAGTGCGCACACCGGGCAGGCAGGTCTCAGAAGGTCTGACAGATAGCAAGGACAAGAACAGTATAGGGCCTTATAGGCGAGCATGCCTGCCTTGAAGGGGTGTGGCCATCTTTTTTAGATCCAGCCTAGGTTTAACTGTGCATCCGGTTGGAACGGCCAGATCTTTTGTGTGTGTTTGTGCCTAAGGAGTCTAGGTGCAAGTTGCAGGATTCTCCTGATTTACCACCCTCCAGGGTCTGGTGGAGAGTTCCTGCAGGGGGTTGTGGACTTTGAGGTTGAACAGGTGTTGGAGTCCCCAAGGTGTTTAGTCCTGGGGGACTTCAATGCCTGGGTCCATGATGAATCCTTGCAATTCAGTTATGGCCTCCTCCAGTTGATGTCATCACTGGGCCTAGCATAAGTTGTTACTTCTGTGACCCACTATCATGGCCACATGCTTCATATAGTGTTTCAACTTGATCTTGAGGTGGGAAGCCTCAAGATTGATCAGGTCACCTGGTCTGAACATTGCACAGTGAAATTCATGCTTGGGACCCCCCCAAAAGTCCTTCCCCTGTGGAGATGGTCAACTACCGCCCTTTGAGAGGTTTGTCCCCAGAGGGACTGTTGGTGCTGGCTGACTTATCTAGTGTGGACGCTGCATGTGTGATTGGCATTATTGAGGCAGTGGCCATCTATAATAGGGTGGCTTCCAAAGCTCTTGACACCTTTGCACCAACCCGTATACAACCCAAATCCTCTCACTTAAGATCTTCCTGGTTTGATGGGGATCTCAAGGTGATGAAGGTCAGGGATCAGAAGCTGAAGCACTGCTGGTGGAAGACCCAGTCAGAGGAGGACAAACTGGCCCTGCATGCTCACTATGGTGAGTACTACAGGGCAATTACCCTTAAGAAGGCAGAATTCCTGTCCAGGGAAACTGCTGCAGTGAAGAACAGACCTTCTCAGCTTTTTCAGACTGTGGACAGGCTGCTGCATCCAGCCTGTCTCCATCTGAAGAAGGCTTTTTCAATTACTTTATGTGATGAGTTTGCTCTGTTCAACTCTGACAGGGTATCCTCTATACAATCAGGGATTCCACCAATGAGGCAAGTATTGCCTCACACTGGTCAGACTGAGAGGAACAGAGTCACTGCTCCAGTCTTGGAGGAGTTTAAACCAGTGGAGGTGGCCGAGGTATTGAGGTGATGTCAGAGCTAAAGCACACATATTGTGAACTGGACCCAGCTCCGACACATTTTTGGATGAGATGTGCTGGAGCTGGTGGCCCAATATTCACCGGGATTGCCAGGTACTTGATGTCAGAGGGTGTCTTCCCAGTGGCCTTGAAAGAGGCCCTGGTGAGACCCCTCTTGAAGAAACCATCTCTTGACCCGGACATCCTTGCGAATTACCATTCTATCTCCAATGTACCATTTTTGAGTGAGGTTGTTGAGAAACTTGTGGCATAACAGCTCAAAGTTCGAGGACCACCTTGTGTCCTTCAACATCTATGAGCCATTCCAGCCAGGTTTTAGGGCCAGACACAGCACCAAAACAGCATTAGTTATGGTGCTAAATGATCTGCTCAGGGCTAGAGATAGAGGAGACAGGTCAATTCTTGTTCTCCTTGATCTCTCATCAGCTTTTGACATTAGGGATCACTTTGTGCTTCTCAATCAGCTCTGTAAATACTGTGGACTTGCTGGTGCTGTCATCAAATGTTTTGAGTCCTACCTCTCTGACAGAGTGCAACTGGTAGTGATGGGGAATTTCTCCTCCTCCTCCTCCTCAGTGCCCCTCTCATGTGGAGTACCCCAGGGCTCGATCTTGTCACCGATGTTATTTGCAGTGTACATGCTGCCCTTGGGGGAAGTAATTTGACAATTCAGTGCGGGGTTTCACTGCTATGCAGATGACACCCAACTGTATTTGTCATTTGCCCCTGGAATATCCAATGGTGGCAGAAGACACCAAGAGAAAGGACTGCTGTGTGACTGAACTTCTCTGCTGGGACTAAAGTAGAAGAACTTTTGTATTTGGACCTTTAATTTAGGGTAAAAAACTAACATACAAAACAAAAACAAAAAAAAAGTGTGTGTTTGGGTTAACTGAACTGAATGGCTAACTGAAAAGTCATCTAGGTGTAAATCTCAAGTGACTGAAAGGACTTAACTGCTATGAGGTTTAAATTACTTGTAGAAAGATCTGTAAGTAGGGGAGGGCTTAGCTTGGAAGGAAGCTACATTTAAAGACTGCCTTAGAAAGATTCTGCTAATAGCTTGGCAGAAGACACCAAGAGAAAGGACTGCTGTGTGACTGAACTCCTCTGCTGGGACTATATTGCCCTCCTTCCCTCCCCTCCACCCCCCACCCAAAGTTAGTTCTCTTTTTATAGGCACAGGATTTGACTGACAACAGGAACTTCCTGTTTAGGGGCAGGAAGTGAGTGATCACAGAACCACCAAGGGCCCACCATCCTAGAAGGGCAGAGTAGCCCCTGGCCCCTAGCTGCTGGAAGTCAGCCTCTGAACAAGTAAGTGGTCTACTGAGAAATATAGGATATTCTTGTCTCAGAACAGGACAATCAGGAGCTTAAAGGGCACACAGGCAGAAAGTAAGAGAGAGAGAAAAACAGAGGAAAGAGTAAGGATTGCAAACAGTTAAGGGTCAGAAATAAGACATGATTGGAGTGGTGCAGTGCAGTGGCTGTGGAGCAGCAGTCTTCCGGGAGATATTCTGGAGGATGCGGTGTTGTCCCATCTGCAGGCACCTCTCTGGGCTGAGGGAGGAGGTTGCTCATCTCCAGGCTGAGTTGGCCAGGATTTGTGGGACCTCCTCTTCCATCCAGGGACCACCAGTGCCACTGCCGTTGCCTCAGAGGTTGCCAAGAAAGAGGAGCGGTTGGACCACAGTGGGCTCAGGGAGGGCGAGGGTGGTGGAACAGAGGCACATCCCTCCAGTTGTACCTCTCCACAATTCCTATGCCATTCTGGCAAAGTGTGGTTCCTCTATGGAGGCACCTACAGTGAAGACCAAGGAGGATGCTGGGAACCTCCACAAAGGAGACCCACAGGAGGGTGGCATGGGACCCTGCAGGGGAAGGAAACAACTCCTGGTGGGGGACTCCATTGTTAGGAAGGTAGAACTGGGCAAGGAAGGGAGAGGAGGTAGGTGCCTGCCTGGCGCCATGGCTTGGAGGGACAGGAGCGAATCCTCAGGATTGCCGAGCAGCTGCACTGGGGAGGGAGCTGGATGTCATTGTCCACCTAGGGACAAATGACCTGGCTAAGAAAGGATTAGAGAGTGCAGGAAGAGTTTGTGGAATTGGGAGGGGCCTTGGTCAAGTGGTATGCACGGTAACCTTCTAGGAGGTGCTACCCATCTATGGCATAGGAGGCTAGGGTGTTCCGTACCATGGATCTAAATCAGTGGTTGAAAACTGGTGTGGAGCTCAGGATTTGCTTCATTGGGGACTGGGGTCCACCTGGAGTGATGCAAGCCTATACTGGCATGATGGGCTGCATCTGTCTGGGAGGGGAACCAGGATCCTAGGTGATAGGTTTAAATGCTTCATTGGCAAGCTTTTAAACTAGCCAAGGGAGGAGGCACTGGAAAGGAGCAGGAAAATCCTAGCCCCCCCAAACAATCATGGTAGTAAGTGTGGTAAACACCAACATGGAGGTGTTGATAGGGAGAAGGGCAGGGGTAAATGGAGAAAGTGACAAAGGCAAGAAGGAATGGGATGGGGCAAAAGGGGGTAAGGCCATCAGGAAATGGAGGGTAATGAGTACCAATGCCCGTAGTCTGGACAACAAGCTCCCTGAGCTGGTGGCCTTAATGGAAGAGGGATGCCTGGATATCATAGCAGTCACAGAAACATGGTACACAGAGAACCATGACTGGGATGTTAACATACCAGGGCACATAACCTACAGGAGAGACAGGCAGGGGAGAAGAGGGGAGGAGTAGCCTCATGTAAAGGAAGGGATAAAAGCAACTGAACAAAAGAGTAAACAGAGAGGAGAGGAGGCACTGTGGGTCACTTTGGAGACTGGAAAGGGCACCACAATCCGCACAAGGGTTGTGTACAGACCCCCATGTCAGGGGGAAGGAAAGGACAAGGATATGATGGAAGGAATTCTTAGAATGGCAGAGAAAGGGGAGATACTGTTGATGGGAGACCTGAATATGCCAGATGTTAACTGGAGCACATTTGCTGCAGCCACATCCAAGAGCAGGGCCATTCTTGATGCCCAACAGGTGGCAGGCATTAGACAGCTAGTTTCGGAACCCACTCGTGAGGGAGCAATCTTAGACCTCGTACTCTCAAACGGGGGCAGTGAGAGGATCTCAGATCTAGAAGTAGGTTGCCATCTGGGGACAAGTGACCATCAAACAGTGTGGGTCACGTTAAACTCAGCTACAGAGTCCAAGCCATACAAAGGTGAGGGTACTGGACTTTAGAGGGCTGACTTTGGCAAGATGGGAGAGTGCCTCAGAAAAGCACTAGCAAACAGGCTAGAAGGAGGTGTGGAGCAACAATGGGGAATTATCAAAACTGCCATCACAGACACAACAAGCCTTTGTGTGAAGCAAATAAACAAATCAAAATGAAAGAAAAAGCCACTATGGTTCTCAAGAGAGGTGGCTGTGAAAGTCAGGAAGAAAAAGATAGCATTCCGGAAGTATAAGGAAACACAGAAGGAGTAGGACAGAGAACTGTACCAATTAAGGCAGAAAGAAGCAGGGAGGAAGTCAGAATAGCAAAGGCCCAAACTGAGAAAGATAGCCAACTCAGTTAAGAAGGGGATAAAACCTTTATAGGTACATCAGTGAGCGAGAAAGACAAAGGGAGGATAGTGAGGCTGAATAGAATGAACGGTGGGTGGGCAGAGGGGACAGTGAAAAAGCAGGAATACTGAATGAATATTTCTGCTCAGTATTCACAAAAGAGGAGGGGAAGTGCCTAATCCAATTAACAGAAGCACTCTTGATAGGGGGTCGATCTCAGTCCTTTCACAGAAGAAAGGGTTCTGCAAGAACACCAAAACTGAAGGTGGACAAAGCAATGGGTCCTGATGGAATTCACCCCAGAATTCTAAAAGAATTAAGGAAGGAACTAGTGAAACCACTGGCTACTCTTTTTAATAAATCATGGGAGGATGGTGTGGTACCGAGGACTGGAGGAAGGCGGATGTGATTCCCTTCACAAAAGTGGGACCAAGACAAGGCAGGAAACTACAGACCTGTCAGTCTGACCTCTGTAGGGAAAGTAATGGAGTCACTTCTGAAGGAAAGAATAGTGGAGTACCTAGAGGTCAGTGGAGCACAGGATCCAAGGCAGCATGGGTTCACAGCGGGAAGGTCATGTCAGATGAATCTAATAGATTTCTTTGACTGGGTGACCAAAGTAGTAGACCAGGGAGGGGCTGTGGACATGGCCTACCTAGACTTTAGCAAGGCATTTGACACAGTCCCACACAAAAGATTGATAGTCAAATTAACTAGCCTGGAAGTGGGTCCCAGGGTGGTAGCCTGGGTAAAACATTGGCTGGACAACAGGACACGGAAGGTAGTTGTAAATGGAGTCCACTCTGAAGAAAGGGCGGTTACTAGTGGGTACCGTGGGGTTCAGTATTGGTCCAGTCCTTTTAATGTCTTCATCAGTGACATTGCAGAGGGACTGGAAGGAAAGTATGCCTTTTGCAGATGACACAAAGATCTGCAACAGGGTTGGTACACAAGGAGGCGTGGAAAGGATGAAAAGGACTCTGGCAAGGTTGGAGGAATGGTCAGATGTATGGCAGCTAGGATTCAATGCAAAAGTGAAAATAATGCACCTGGGAAACAAGAACCCAGGGAAGAATACACAATGGGTGGGAGGTAGTAACAACAACAAAACAGGAAAGGGACCTAGGGTAATCATATCAGATGACCTTAGGTTAGAGCAAATGTGAGAAGGCAGTAGGGAGGCCGGGGTATACTGGGATGTATAGGGAGAGGCATCAGCAGCAGAAAACAGGAAGTTGTTATCCCTCTTACAGACAGTTGGTGAGACCCCATCTGGAATACTGTGTCCAGTTCTGGAGACCCCATCTCGCAAGGACATAGACAGAACAGAGGCAGTCCAGAGGAGGGCAACTAAAATGGTGCAGGGTCTGCAAGAGAAGCCGATGAGGAGAGACTAAAGGAGCTTAATATGTATACCCTTGAGGAAAGAAGGGAGAGGGGGGACATGATAGAAACTTTCAAGTACCTCAAGGGAATCAACAAAGTCCAAGAGTGTAGCATCTTTCAGAAAAAGAGACTTGCAAGAACAAGGGGACACAATTTAAAGATAGAAGGAGGGCGGTTCAGGGGCAATGTGAGGAAGTATTATTTCACAGAGAGGGTAGTGTATGCATGGAACAGCCTTCCTGAGGAAGTTGTGGGGTCTAAAACTGTGGGAGAATTCAAGAATGCGTGGGACAGACATAAGACAATTCTTGTGGGGGGCAGGAAGATAAAGGCTGTTGGTTAACTAGGCTCTGCAGCCTATCCTGTAGGTAAGGAAATGGGCAGACTAGATGGGCCTAACGGTCCTTATCTGCCGTCAAAGTCTATGTTTCTATGTAGACGTGATTAACTCCTACCTGGCAGAAATCAATGACTGGATGTCCTCCAGCTGGTTGCGACTTAACTCAGACAAGACGGAGGTACTGGTGGTTGAGCAAGGTCATGGGAGTGATAGAAGCACACCCGGAGGTGACACAGGATTGTTTCAGGGGTCTGCTCTGCTGGTGGCTTCCTCAAGGGTGCAAGATCTTGGTGTGATCCTTGACAACAGACTGACACTTGTGGATCAGGTGTCTTCTGTTGTTAAAAGTGTTTTTTACCAAATGAGGAATATCTCCAGGATAAAGCCCCTCGTTCCTCCTGAATATCTGCTGATACTGATATATGCCTTTGTCACCTCTAGGCTCAACTACTGCAACTTACTGTACTTCAGGGTCACTGGAGGGACCCTCTGCAGGTTGCAGCTTGTGCAGAATACAGTGGTCTGGTTACTGATGGGCCTGTCTAGGTCCAGTCATGTGACCGAGATCCTGTGAGCTCTGCAATGGCTGCCTATCAGGTGGAGGTTCCTCTTCAAGGTGGTCTTGCTCACCTATAAGGCTCTATACAGACTGGCTCTGGGCTACCTGACTGAGCTCCTGACACCTGCCACCTCGGTCCGCCCCCTCTGCTTCTCATCCAGGGGCCTCCTGGCTATTCCCAGGGTTCGGCTCAAGACATCTGGTGACTGTGCCTTCAGTGTCGCCAGGCCGAACCTGTGGAACTCACTACCATCTGCAATCCAAGAGGTCCCTTCTGGTGAGGTGTTAAGGCAGAGGTTTTAAGCTCATCTTTTCCATCTGGCTTATCCGGAAGAGACTGTATGACCAGCCTGACTGATGGTGTAGTGAGCATTAGTTGATATTTTAATGAGATTTTTAGTATTTTATACCATAATATTTGTTGTATAATTTGTTTATGTTGAGCACTTATTTTTGTATTTTAATATTATTTGGTATATTGTTTTATTGTTAGGTGCTCAGATCCTCCAGGACTGGGCCCCATTAAAATAACATTTGACTTACCTTACCTTGCATCCACCTGACTGGCAGCCAGTGCAATTCGTGCAAACCGGGGTTATATGAGCGGACCTTGAAAGGCCAATTAACAAATAAGTCACCAAGTTCTGAACCAGCTGCAGTCGACAAAGGTTACCCCACTGAACAAGAAGTAAAGAGCATTTCAGTAATCGAGTCTATATGTAACAAAAGCATGCACCAGAGAGGGCAGGTCATCAGGTGGGATTAAGAGTTTATTCCGGGTGACATTCCTCAGGTGGTAAAAGCCATTCTGGACAATGGAAAACACCTGAGCATCACGTGTCAAACCGTCATCAAGGATGATGCCCAGATTTTCCACCTCATTTTCAGCCACCAATGAGGTGGCACCCAGGAACAACCCTGTTCCTGTTCCAGTGGTAACCATGTCCTGCCGATGACCTGACTCAATCACCAGTACCTCTACCTTGTCCGGTTTGAACCTCAGTCAGTTAGAGGGCATCCAGTCCTAGATCTGAGGCACTTATTTAGCACATCCACAGTGTCCGATGTCCCAGGTGCAAAGCACACATACAGCTGGGTATCATCTGCATAACAGTGAAAACCCAGACTGTAACACCTAATGATTTCACCCATGGGCAGCATGTACACCTAAAATAGCATGGGTGACAAGATCAAACCCTGAGGAACTCCACAGATCAGGAGCTTTGGGTAGGAGGAGAAATTCCCCATCACTACCAGTTGCCTCCTGCCTGTCAAAAAGGACTCAAAGCAGTTGATGACTTTGCCGGTGAGTCCACAGAGCTCTCTAAGGCAATTAAGCAGCACCATGCAGTCTACAGTGTCAGATGCTGAAGAGAAATCCAGGAGAACGCGAATTGACAACTCTCCTCTATCTCTAGCCCTGAGGAGATAATTTTTCACCCTAACTAACGCTGTTTCAGTGTTATTCTTTCTTCTAAATCCAGACTGGAGTGGCTGGTAGATGTCAAAGTCATCAGGTGGACCTTGAACTGCAGAGCCACCACTTTCTCCACTACCTTACCCAAGAATGGAAGATTAGAGACAGGTCGATAATTCGCTAAGATGTCAGGGTCTAGTGATGGTTTCCTCAGCAGGGGCCTCACCAATGCCTCCTTCAAGACATTGAGAAACTTCCCCTCTAAGAGCAAACACTAGACAATCTCAGCGAACACTGGACCAATGGACTTAACACATCCCACTAGGAGACATGTTGGGCATGGGCCCAGTTCACAAAAAGTGGGTTGCAGCTTCAAGATTACCTCAGTAAACTCGGCCACCCCCACTAGCTGAAACTCTTCCCAGACAACCAGAGTGCCCATGTACATACCAGACTCTATACTGTGGGATTGATCATGTCCCACTGGAGAGATCCCAGTCCTAATGGAGGACACCCTGTCAGAAAAAGCTGAGCAAACTCCTTGCACTGTGCGGTTGAAATTGCTCTTTTTGACTGCAGACACACTGGATGTAATAGCCTGTCTACAGTCTGGAAAAGCAAAGCTGGTCTGTTCCTTCCTGCAGCAGTCTCCCTGGGTAGGAAATCTGCCTACTTAGGGTTGATTACCCTTTGATAGTCACTGCAGTGAATTCTCAAAACCAAATTGTCATCCAAGGACCCGGTCCTTCTCCAGCAATTCTCCAACTTCTGACCCTTAGTCTTCATCTTCTTGAGAGCCCCATCAAGCCACAGGGATCTCAAGTGAGAAGACCTGGGTCATATAGGGATTGGTGCAATGACATTGAGTGCCTTGGTAACTGCATAGTTGTATGCTGCCATTGCCTCGTCCAACCCTGCCACACATGCAACACCCACACCAGACCTTCTTTTTGTTAAGGATCAGTTGCCTTAGGTCCCTGTTTAGCCAGAGTGTCACATCTTGGCTCTTTTCCCTTAATTGCTTACAGGGATGCACATCTGTAATGCTGCTTCAACCAGCTTCTTCAATTACCCTCACAGGTGTTCTACATTACTAACATAATGTAGCTGCTCCAGACCCTTGGTCACCAGGCCCTTCATCTTGGCAAAGCCCATGTTTCTAAAGTCCTGGGTCCTGGTGGCAGATGCCTGGCTTGTCTTCTCTGTCACCAGAAATTAGGTTACCTGATTGTGGCTACTGCCTCTCAGCAGTGCATGGATGTTTATGTTGGAGATGAGCCTATCCCCACTGCTGAGTACAAAGTCAAGGGTAGCCTCAAACTGGCACTGGGTCAGAACATAGCTGACCACAATGCCGTTAGCAAGAACAGAGCGGCACAGATTCCATTATTCTTATTTTTGTGGAGGGCTCAGTCCCCCACACCCCCGGACTTAAGGATTCTCACTCCAGGGGCTACAGATCATGGGGCAAGTTAAAATTTGTGGGGCGGTGGTATACTGTTTTCATGGCCCCTTGTGAAAAAATACAAGTCCCTATGTCTACAAAATGGTTGAAGACCAGGATTAGAAACCTAGTTTCCACTGCTGTCTGGCTGAGCTGCTCTGTGCTCCAGCCATCCACACCACAGGAGCAGCTTGGCCAGCCTCTTGGATTATGCTGCCCTTGTCCTGGGCAGCACTATGGACAGTGACCAGGGAAGCACATATGGCAACTGCTGTAAATCCCCGCTCACTGTCCATGGTAGCACTATACAGACTAGCACTCTCTTGACTAGCACTATAAATGTAGTGCTAATCTAACCAGGTACCCCTCAGACTTACTGTAGCTCTCTTCTGGACATGCTTCTGTAATAATAAGTCCTTAAAGGAGGACAGGAAGTCAGTCTCAGCTCTGCTGTGGGCTTTCTAAAATCATCAGTTTATGCTTGATAGATTTAATTTCATTTTATTTAAACAAAGGCTGTTGGGCAAATATTGCATATTTTCAAAGGTGCCTATGGTCAGAGGCACAAAGAAGACAGTAAATATAATCAATTACAATATACAGTTGCAACAGAAATCACAATGTTTCAGGAGGATGCACATACTTCTTAAGATGAGATACAAATGGGTCAAAATTTTCAGTATCCCTTAGATGTTTTGGTATTAAATTTTAGAATGCGACAATACAATAAAAAAAGATTGACATCTGCAGGATCATCCTACTGTAATTGGTTGCTCTGTAAATCTTTTAAACAAGTTGTGCATTTGATGTTCTTGAGTGGGGCCAGTAACACAAACCCATAGGACTCTTCTGCCCTCTTTAATGCATAACTCATCCCAGAAAGAATCTAAAGCACTCTTGGCCTCTCAATGTCCCCTTTGTCCTCCACAGTGACACCCTCCCTTACAAAGAGAGTCATCCCACACCCTTTCCCACGAGACCTATAAATTCAAAATAGTCTGTATCCCTCCATCCTTGTGTTGCAGACATATCCTTCACCACCATCAGACCTCAGTGAATGCCACTAAGTCCTGGCCTTTGATGTACCTCAGACCTTCAAAATTACCCATTTTGCTGGGTATGCTTCTCACATTGGCCAGAATACAGGTGAGAATAGCTACCCCTCGATGCCTTTTAACCCCCACTGGGAGTCTCACCTCCATGCTCTTTTCACTCTGTTGTACTTTTTTTAGTATTTTCATGCATTCATCTCCTACCATTGGTGACTCCCTGCATCAGTACCCCCCACTATCCTCTAATCCATCCTTAATTGCTCTGTCTAGTTTCCTTGATACTCTTACTGTAAGCTTAGTAAGGCAATAGTGGGTTCAGAAATAGATACATAGATACATATATATTGTTGGCAGATAAGAGCCTTTGGCCAATCTAGTCTGCCCATTACTACAATTTACTGTACTTGTTCAAGCTTCCCTGGAACTAGGTTATCCATCCCCCCCTGACTACCAGGATCCCCTAGTGCCTAACCCATGCATTCTGAAATCCCATATTCATTTCTGCCCCCACCACCTCTTCTGGCAGACTGTTCCATTTGTCCACCACTCTCTCTGTGAAAAAGTACTTCCTCACATTTCCTCTGAACCTCTCTTCCTCCAGTTTCTTCCCATGTCCCCTACTCATGAAGCTTCTTTTTCTTTGAAAAATTGTGTTTTCCTGTACCTTGCTTCTCCCTGTGAGGTATTTATATGTCTCAATCATATCCCTCCTCTCCCTTCTCTCCTCCAGGGAGTACATATTTAAGTCTTTCAGCCTGCCCTCATAGGGTTTGTGATGTAGTCCTTGCACCATCTTGGTTGCTCTCCTTTGAACTGCCTCCACCCTGTCTATGTCTTTTTATAGGTAAGGTCTCTAGAACTGGACACTGTACTTGAGGTGTGGCCTAATTAATGTACAGTATAGTGGAATAATTATGACCTCCCTTTTTCTACTGGTAATACCCCTACCTATGCATCCCAGCATCCTCTGCTTTTCCTGACACCTTGTCGGACCGACTCCCTACCTTGGTCCCTTTCCTGCTTGGAGCTTCTATAGCCTTCCCCACCAGCTGAAATGTTGTTCTTGGATTTTTGTGCCCCATGTGCACTATCTTGCACTTATTTGCACTAAATCTCAAACTTCCAGTCCCTTGACTAGTCCTTAAGCTTCTTCAGATCTCTTATTCTCTTCACACCCTCCAGCATGTCTGCCCTGTTGCAGAGCTTTGTAGCATCAGCAAACAGACACATTTTCCCTTCTAGGTCCTCTGTAATGTCACTGATTAAGATATTGAAGAGGACTGGACCCAGCACAGATCCCTGTGGAACCCCAGTGGTCACCTTTCCCTCAGCAGAGTGACAGCCATTTATCACTACTCTCTGTGTCCTACTAGCTAGCCAATTTCCACCCACTTTACCACCATCTTCCCTACTCCCATGCTTCCCAGCTTAACAGCTTCTATGTGGGACAGCATCAAAGGCCTTGCTGAAGTCCAAGTATGCCACATCTACTGCCCCTCCCCGATCCATCTTCCTTATCACCCAAAAAAAGGTTAGTCTGGCATGATCTCCCTCTTGTAAAATAATGTTACCATGGGTCCTGTAGACTGCTGACAACCAGGTGTTCCACTATTCTTTCCTTCACTAGTGTTTCCATTATCTTCCCCACTACTGAGGTCAGGCTGACTGGCCTGTAGTTTCCCATTTCCTCTCTGCTTCTGTTTTTGTATAGGAGGGCTACATCAGCTCTGTTCCAGTCTTTGAGTATTTCCTCTGTTTCCAGTGACAGGCTGAACAAGATTGTCAGAGGTTTCACCACCACCTCTCTTAGCTCCCTCAGTACCCTGGGGTGTACTTCATCCTGCACAATAGTTTTATCAACCCTTATTCTTTCCAGTTCTCTTAGGTCCCTTTCCCTTGGAAAGGGACCTGTATCCATTTCCATACTCATGCTACCCTTTGAATTTCTTTCTGGACCCTTTCCAAACCCTTGTCTGTAAAGATTGAACAGAAGTATCTGTTTAGTATGTCTGATTTGAAGTTGTCATCCTCCACTCTACAGCCACCCTCCCCTTTCAGTCTCACTATCACCCCTTTGCCTTCATTTTTTTCTCTGATATATCTGTAAAAGACTTTGTCCCCCCTCACCACTGATTTTGAAATGCACTCCTCCATTTGTGCCTTGGCTTCCCTTACTGCCCTCCCTGCCTTCCTTTGTTTCTCCTGGTACCTCTCCCTGTCCCCTTCTGCCGGTGTCTTTTTGTATTGTCTGAATGCAATTTATTTTGCATTCACTTTCTCAGCTAGCTCCTTGGAATAACATAATGTTCTCCTCTTCCTTTTCCCCTTGCTAACCTGTTTCACAAAGATTTGTGCCACCTTAATTATCCCAGATTTGAACACTGCCCACTGTTCCCCCACTTCTATTTACCTCCCTATTCCAGCTAATGACTCTTCTAAGCTTTCCCCCATTTTTCCAAAATCTGCTTCCTAATGTCAATAATTCATGTTTTTGTGTGGCTGGATTCTGCCTGTGGGGAATAGCTTTGAGTGCAGATACAGTACTGGAAGGAGGAGGGGGACATCACAGAGAGGATTAAGGATTAGGTACAGAGGTGGAAGAGGGTAGTTGGTTTGCAGAATTGTGCTTTCAAAGAGAAAAGGGTATAGGAAGAGCAGAGGGGGGTTATTCCAGAGGTAGGGAGCCTCTAGAGGAGAAAGCAGACTGCCCAGCTGGGGTCTTGCAATGGGGGGAGAAATGAATGGGTGATGATGCTTTTAAAGGAGTAGTACACCCAGAATTTGTGAAAGCATATGTTGTGCAGAGTGTTTTGATTTCTGTGTGATGTCCTAGTGTGTCCTTCCCTATGTCTGCTATTAGGAGTTTTTCCTAAATTAGCCTGCTAGCATTATAGTAGTTTTATGACCTCTGGGAATCTCCATTTCAGCTGCTTTTCATGTTCTTACAATGCATCCTATCTAATGTGACAATGATGTAGCCGGGACCATAGATCCAGTAGCAAGCTTTGCTTTAAAATCAGTTCAGGACAGCAGAGAAACTATGCAGAGTTCAGCTTGGTGACTACTTGCATTGTAAAGGTATTTTTGTTGTGGAAAAATGTAAAACTGGTTGTGTATGTGTAATGTGTCTGTTTTTTAAGATATTTACATTTGTTTGGCATGTCTACTAGAATGTTCACTCAGAGAGAAAAAAAAATCTGCTGTTTGCAAGTGCATCTGCACACATGCCAAACAAATCTAAATATTTTGCAAACTATATAAGCTATACAAAAACAACAAGCAGCAAAGTTGTTCATGACAAAAATATTTTTACAATGAGGGTAATCACTAAGCAGAAGTCCTTACAGTTTTTATAATAGTTGTCATCTGAGGTGGGAAATCTGGTAAAAAAAAACATGGAAGTTTGGTTAATTAGATGGCTATGTTTAAAAAACTATACTGATTTCAGCTTAGTGACTACAATCATTGTATAGATCTTTTTGTCATGAACAACTTTGCTGCAGGTCATTTTTGTGTAACTTGCAAAGTTTTTAAGATATTTAGATTTGTTTGGAATGTGTACAAATGTGCATAGTATTCTGTACTGTGTCTTAGGAATGTCATAGCAAAGCTGCCAGGAGTCATACGACCAATATTCTGAATGCAGAATAGAGTAGAATTAACTAGTAATGCAAAACAAGGTGTGTGTTATTGTGTAATAACGTCACTCCTGGGGTGGTGGAAGCACTCTGCTTTGCCTCATTCTTCAACCCACCCCAGGAGTGATGTTATTACACATCATACAATGGGAAGAAAATGTTCTGGACTGTGATTGGTCAGTTTGTGCCTGGAAGAGTGAGATTATCTGAGTATTACCTCACTGTACCAAATCCAGGCACAAACATGACCCTCTCACATGTTGACACAGGATAGATATCAGTCCACACACTTCACACAATTACATTCCAACCTCCCATCATATCATAGAACTGCCCCTCCACCCCACAAATGAACAGAACACCCTCAAAAGCACCACCAATAGAAACCAGAACCTTAAGTGCAAACTATAAATCTGGTTCTTTTTTTTTTAAATTGCCCCTACGAGCACCTTCACAGACATGGCTGAGCATAATTGTGATCTGAGCGTATGGCCCTCACGCTTCAAGCCCCGCTCCATTTCAAATAACCTGTTAACGAAGACAGATTTAGTGCAAAATGGCACCAGATTCACTCAGTTTCAAAATGTAGCCTAAACTCCTGATTTATTCAAAGGAAACTGAAACAGAATCTACAAAAGTAGAACAAAGCCATAACTATAAATGGATTTTTTTGTCCCCCCTCTACCACAGCATGTGCAAAGTTAATGGCTTCCTGAACACTTGCTGACCACAAACCTTTGACTCCACTTATGCCTTTCACTTGTTCCTGCAATCCAATGACAATTTTTTCAAAATGTTGCACTGCTCACTGCCCCTTTTCATCCGATGCAGTACAGCTTCTGAGTACACTTCCCCTCTCCATGCCTGCTACTCAACAACAGAATCTCACAGCACCTGCCGAGTTCAGCACGGCGCTGCCTTCATTCCATAAATGGCTTGGTGGCCTGAGTAAATAGAGGGCGCCACTCTTTAAATTAAAACTGCTGGAGATAAATAAATAAATAAATAAATAAATAAAAAATAAATGAATAAAAGAATCAAGAAAAGTGAACAGCTCATGGAAGGGGTTCCCAAACATTGCAGCTGTGCTGTTAGCCCAAGACTGCAGCTGAGCAGTAACACTCAGTAATGGCAAACAGAAAAACTCTGGACTTTTTTTGTATATGTACACATCAACACACAAAAGTAAAAAAAAAATCAAATAAAATGATTTTTTCTCTCCTTGTTTCTATGTTCTTTACAAGCAGGCCATTGTATAATAGCAATGATGCACTTCAGGATGTGGGTCGGGCTGGGATAACCTCACCTCTAGGGTGTCGGATGCACTCAGCTTGTGGCTTCATGCCCACCCACCCCAGCTGTGAGGTTATCCCAGTTGTGTACGGACTTATAGTCCCAGACATTTAGTGCAGATAAAATCTTGCAGTCAATTGGCCAGGAGGACAAGAGATAGTTACACTAATTGTTGCCGGTATTGTAAGAAGCAGGAGATTAAGCTGAAATTAGTGCTTCTTACCGGATAAAAGGTTGTCTTCTGTTGTAGCGTTTGAGGCTTGATTGATGACATGCAATACGGGCGTCAGTAGGAGAACAACAATATAGGTTACTAAAAAGACTTTAATCAATGTAAAAAGCATCTAAAAGCATTTAAAAGCATTGCATAAATAATTAAAAATGTTTAAAAGCAGAATACACATGCATGTATGGAATTGTGCAAATGTAGCAATGTGCATTAACTGCTTAAAGGGGAAAGCAGTGTGCAACTGTCACTGTGTACAACTAGAGCAGTGTGCAAATCCGTAAGACAACATTAGGCAAGATTGATTTGTATTACAGCAGCAATATCAAGCACATACTGTTTTGGATGTCTGTTTGTAAAATCTTCACATATAGCCTTAAAAACTTTGTTTATCCTGCTGTATTTACTATTTTTATGGGGGTGCTGTTGCCCGAGTTCCATCTGACGTCTCTGAAGTGCATCTGCATGCTGTCCCTGCCGAAGCTTGCGAGCCAGCTTTGCCTGTGTAGGATGGCTTACGCACACAGTTCTTGAAAAAGCCCTATGCCAGGCTTCGATGGCATTGTTGCTCCTTGGTAGTTCATTTATGACCCGTGAATGTTGTTTCCAAAATCCAATTGGAAAACAAGGCTATCTCCTGTGTTTTCTGTTTCTTGAGAGTCTAGGGCATGCACAGTATGAAGTTGATCATCTTCTGTGGGAGCTACACTAAATGTCCCATCACAGAACCAATGTGGCTGTTCGGACAATATTTGGCTGACTTTGGCAAGATGAGAGAGTGCCTCAGAAAAGCACTAGCAAACAGGCTAGAAGGAGGTGTGGAGCAACAATGGGGAATCATCAAAACTGCCATCACAGAGGCAACAAGCCATTGTGTGAAGCAAATAAACAAATCAAAACAAAAGAAAAAAGCCACTATGGTTCTCAAAAGAGGTGGCTGTGAAAGTCAGGAAGAGAAAGATAGCATTCCAGAAGTATAAGGAAACACAGAAGGAGCAGGACAGAGAGCTGTACCAGTTAAGGCAGAAGGAAGCAGGGAGGGAAGTCAGAATAGCAAAGGCCCAAACTGAGGAAAAGATAGCCAACTCAGTTAAGAAGGGGGATAAAGCCTTTATAGGTACATCAGCGAATGAAAGACAAAGGAGGGATAGTGAGGCTGAATAGAATGAACTGTGGGTGGGCAGAGGGGACAGTGAAAAGCAGGAATACTGAATGAATATTTCTGTCAGTATTCACAAAAGAGGAGGAAGTGCCCAATCCAATTAACAGAAGCACTCTTGATAGGGGTCGATCCCAGTCCTTTCACAGAAGAAAGGGTTCTGCAAGAACTCCTAAAACTGAAGGTGGACAAAGCAATGGGTCCTGATGGAATTCACCCCAGAATTCTAAAAGAATTAAGGAGGAACTAGTAAAACACTGGCTACTCTTTTAATAAATCATGGAGGATGGTGTGGTACCTGAGGACTGGAGGAAGGCGGATGTGATTCCCCTTCACAAAAGTGGGACCAAGACAGAGGCAGGAAACTACAGACTTGTCAGTCTGACCTCTGTGGTAGGGAAAATGATGGAGTCACTTCTGAAGGAAAGAATAGTTGAGTACCTAGAGGCCAGTGGGGCACAGGACCCAAGGCAGCATGGGTTCACAGTGGGAAGGTCATGTCAGACAAATCTCATAGATTTCTTTGACTGGGTGACCAGAGCAGTAGACCAGGGAGGGGCTGTGGACATGGCCTACCTAGACTTTAGCAAAGCATTTGACACAGTCCCACACAAAAGATTAATAGTCAAACTACCCAGCCTGGGAGTGGGTCCCAGGGTGGTAGCCTGGGTAAAACATTGGCTGCACAACAGGACACAGAAGGTAATTGTAAATGGAGTCCACTCTGAAGAAAGAGGGGTTACTAGTGGGGTACCGCAGGGTTCCGTATTGGGTCCAGTCCTTTTTAATGTCTTCATCAGTGACATTGCAAAGGAACTGGAAGGAAAAGTATGCCTTTTGCAGATAACACAAAGATCTGCAACAGGGTTGATACACAAGGAGGCGTGGAAAGGATGAGAAGGACTTGGCAAGGTTGGAGGAATGGTCAGAAATATGGCAGCTAGGATTCAATGCAAAGAAGTGCAAAATAATGCACCTGGGAAACAAGAACCGAGGGAAGAATACACAATGGGGAGGTAGTAACAACAACAAAAGGAAAGGACCGGGGTAATCATATCAGATGACCTTAAGGTTAGCATGCAATGTGAGAAGGCAGTAGGGAGGGCTGGGGTATACTGGGATGCATAGGAGAGGCATCTGCAGCAGAAAACAGGAAGTTGTTATCCTCTGTACAGACAGTTGGTGAGACCCAATCTGGAGTATCAATGCCCAGTTCTGGAGACCTCATCTCCACAAGGACATAGACAGAATAGAGGCAGTCCAGAGGAGGTCAACTAAAATGGTGCAGGGTCTGCAAGAGAAGCCGTATGAGGAGAGACTAAAGGAACTTAATATGTATACCCTTGAGGAAAGAAGGGAGAGGGGGGACATGATAGAAACTTTTAAGTACCTCAGTGGAATCAACAAAGTCCAAGAGGGTAGCATCTTTCAGAAAAAGAGACGTACAAGAACAAGGGGACACAATTTAAAGATAGAAAGAAGGTGGTTCAGGGGCAATGTGAGGAAGTATTATTTCACAGAGATGTTATTGGATGCATGGAACAGCCTTCCTGAGGAGGTTGTGGGGTCTAAAACTGTGGGAGAATTCAAGAATGCATGGGACAGACATAAGGCAATTCTTGTGGGGGGTAGGAAGAAATAGGCTGTTGGTTAACTAGGATCTGCGGCCTATCCTGTATGTAGGGAAATGAGCAGATTAGATGGGCCTAGCGGTCCTTATCTGCCGTCAAAGTCTATGTTTCTGTGTTTCTATGTTCTATGTTTCTATGTTCTATGTTTCTATGCCTTTAAGAACAGCACAATTGCCGTAATCAACAAGTGGACACTAAGTGGAACTGATGAATGAAAGTGGATTCACAGGTGTGAGAAGATGGATTACAGTTTAAGGTAAATGTGGTGTGCTACTCAGCTTGTGTAGGAGTGGTCGCTGTTCAGACGTCGCAGGTTCGACAATTTGGCCGTGAGCAGTATACCGGCAACATTAGTGAAAATCAGCATTTTGACCACAACAGCTTGTCTGCGGCAACTAATCATGTGACAAAATGTCTGTATGCCATCCCAGCACAACCCACATCCTGTCATTCATTATTGCTTAAATAACACAAACCCTGCCATGCCTTATTACTATTGTACAATGGCTCTTTTTTTATTTTTTTAAGAACATGGGAAAATAGGTTTACAATACTTTTTAAAGAATATGTTTGTTAGGGCAGGTATACATATTCAAAAAAGAGTCCATAGTTTCTGTTTTGTCCAGTAACATGATTGCCATGTAACCCACTTTAAATATCTCTTTGCCTGTCCCTTTGTGCATCTGTCACCTACTCGGCACTATTTTTTTGTCACTGTGTGTCTGCACTGGGACTGTGGGAAGTTTTCATATATAGTCTTGGAACTAGTGGTGCTTCGCCCGGGATGGAGGTAACAAGATGCTGTTTGAAGTTATGGCTTTGTTTTACTAAACCATTTTTGTGTTTAGGCAGTCCAGGAGAGTAGGAGATTATTGACAAGAGTTTTGTTTCTGTGTAAGACAGGGATGTGCATCCCCCGAGTCCTGCGCACATGCTGCAACCACCAAAATTGAAGCAATAATTCAGGAACATCAGGGGACTGTCACAGAGAAGGAGCTGTTACAGCATTTTTTAACTTTTGTTTTAGGAGAGAGCACATAAAGTTATGTAGTGCTTTAATTTTTTCCACTAAATTGACTGCTATCAATGAAGCACGCAACTGGCAGTTACAGTCTGCACAGTCCAGAGGAGCCACTCATCTTGGGGGGGAAAACTCTGGGGATGAAATGGCCATGTCACAATTTCTGCCTCTGTTATGTGGTCACCTGTGTGCCTGGACGTCATACAGTGATGTTGTCATGTAATAACATCACTGTTCCAAGCACTCACTGACCAGAGCACACCTGATTTTCAACTGAGCTGAAATGCTGTTCTACCACAGTGTAAAACTGATGGAATGCTGTTCAACCCTTCTGTGGTAGAACAGTATTCCAGCTCAGTTGAAAAAGAGCAGGATCTAACAGATTAAATGACCCGCCTCTTTGACAGTAATGACAGAAACGTGACCAGACCCGCACATGCTGGATCAACCAGATACCTTAACAAATATGCAGGATCAACCAAATATAACTTTCCAATGTGTAAAAAACTAAATGCAGGATCAACCAGATATTTATAAAAACTTATGAAAATAAATGCTGATCCTCCACTCGCTAATGAATACTTACAGACGCTATTTTTTTTTTGTGTGAAAACCCCACCTAAACCTGATAGATAACCAGTGGGAGGGTTTGCTACTAAAGTAAGTACATCTAGTCCCTAGCAACCCCAAAACTCACCATAGCAACTAGCCCTAAGTCCTGAAATAAGATGGGGCATGGAACAATTTATTTTATATATTATATATATAGTATGGAAATTGCTAAAAGCAAATCAAATTATTCAAAGGGGCACCATACACTATACAAAATACTGGATGGGCAACCCTATGCCCAACTAGTGTGTTTGCCACTGTGGGGCTCTGATTCCCAAGGACCACTTGAGCTTTGCGCTCAAGGTCACAGGGGACTCAAAACCCCTGTGTTGCAGAGCACACTGATTCAGCATGGTTATCCATCCAGTATTCACTACATTATGGAATTTTATAAACTTTCTATGCTTTTGAGACTCATGTGCTACACTATATTATACAATGGCAAGGACATTTCCTGCACTTTAATTGGTCAGTAGGTACCTGGAATAGTGATGTTATTACACAATAACATCACTGTATGAAGTCCAGGCACACAGGTGACCACATTACAGAGGAAGAAATCATGACATGGCCATTTCATCCCAAGTGTTTTCGAGTGGCTTCACTGGCCCATGCAGACTATAACTGCTGGTCATGTGTTTCATTGACACCAGTCGATTTGGTGGAAAATGGCAAGCACTACATAACGTTATGATCTCCCTCCTAAAACGAAAGTTAGAGAAAGCTTTAGAAGCTCCTTCTTTGTGACAGTCTCCTAATCTTTCTGAATTACCACTTAGGTTTTGGTGGTTGTAGCTCATGCGCAGTACAGCACCCTGCTCACTGCAGGATTTGGGTGACACACATCCCTATCTTACACAGAAACAAAACTCTGTCAATAATCTCCTACTCTACTGGATTTCCTAAGCACAAAAATGGTTCAGTCAAACAAAGCTGCAACTTCAAACACCATCTCGTAACCTCTGCCTTGTCTGTATCACCATTGGTTCCAAAACTCGCTACACACACCACTTCTCAGCTCTATCCTGACAGAAATAGTGGGCTGCTTATGACCTGCTCTTCGATGCTACAGCATCAACATCTTCCCAATGGGATCATACAGTGATGGATTTATGTCAAACGTAATTTCTGGTTGACATAAATCCATTGAAGAAACTATTTCTGTTTGTCAGGGGATGGGCTATGCCCCCCCCGCCCCTTGGACTTAGGGATTATCAACTTCAAGTCAGAGTTGATTGAGGAAGGGGGTGCAGGACTGGGTGAAAGAGTGCTGGGGTCCCAGGTGGACTTTACAGCAAACTGTCGATGTTGTTGGCATTGATGTGTTCACTGTAAAGGTCTCGCTATGCAATCGGCATATGCTTATGAGCAGTTAAACAAGAAAGAAAACAAAAACAGTAGCACACTATGTGAACTTCTTCAAGACCCAGGGCAGGCACACAGCAACAAAAAAATAGCCAGGGTACAGTAGGTGACAGACACACAAAGGGACAGGCAAAGAGACACCTAAAGTGGGTTACATCACAACCATGCAGTGGCAGCGCCACCTGCTGGACAAAACAGAAACTATGTACTCTTTCTCGAATATCTATACCTGCCCTAATAAAAAATTCCCCAAAAAAGTATTGTAAGCTTATTTTCCCATGTTCTTTAAAAAAAATAAATCCCTTGTATTATAGTAATAAGGCATGGCAGGGAGTGGGTTATTGTGTAACAACATCACTTCTGGGTGGTGGAAGCACTAGGCTTTGCCTTGTGCTTCAACCTACCCCAGGACTGACGTTCTTACACAAAAACACACCCTGCCATGCCTTACTACTTAATTCTACTCTATTCTGCATTCAGAATGTTGGTGATAGGATGTCTGACAGCTTTGCTATGACATGCCTTAGACAATGTGCAGAATTATATGCCCCTTTGTATACATTCCAAACAAATCTAAATATCTTGAAAACTTTACAAGCGACACAAAAATGACCAGCAGCAAAGTTGTTCATGGCAAACAGAACTTTATAATGAGGGTAGTCACTAAGCTGAACTCTGTATAGTTTTTAAAATATATCCATCTAATTAACCAAATTTCCATTTCTTTTTTACCGAATTTCCCACTTCAGATGACAAATATTTTAAAAACTGTAAGGAGTTCAGCTTAGTGATTACCCTCATTGTAAAAATCTTTTTGTTGCTGCTTGTCGTTTTGATGTAGCTTGTATAGTTTTCAAAATATTTAGATTTGTTTGGCATGTCTGCAGGCTGGGAGGGTACGACATATGAGGAAAGACGAAGTAAGCTAGGGCTGTTTAGTCTGGTATCTGTTAAACTTAGTGTGGGAATAATCACGCTGCAAAAACTGTGCCATTAAAATAACATTGGGAAGAACAGTGAATGGGACAAAAGAGTGGCTGCACGTTATAATCCTCCCTGACTGTCACTTTCCTGGGGTTAGTACTAGTAAATCCTGTTCCCCGACTGTAGAGCCCCCTGACTGTCACCCTCCTGGGTTAGTAATAATAAATCCCCCCCTTCCTTTCTCCCCCCTCGAGTTGCATCCCTCTGGAGGTTGTTATAGTAAATCCCCCCCCCACCAACTCCCTCACTGAGTTCCATCCCCTGGATGCACGTCCATGGGTTTGTGATGTATTGCTAAGATGCGTTTTTTGCTGTCGGCCTTTTATCTGTACGAGAAACGACTGTGCATTTTTGGTCACGCTGTATTGACCTGAAACGTTTAGTTTAGAAATTAGAAAAGTAGGAGGAGACCTTACAACTGGATATAAGGCATGATATAATAAAGATATTATGAAGTGTCTAGATCTAGCATATAAGACAATTGAAAAAGTATCTAGGTGCAATAACTAAACATTGAGGGGTAGACTTTTCAGAACAGAAGAAAGGAAAAAAAATGGTTTTACCCAGTGAATAGTGAGAACATGGAATATCCTCCTAAAATATATGGTTGAGAGTAAGAACCTGAATATCTTTAAGAATAGATCAGATCAATACTTTTTGGGGAAAAGCCTCAGTGGAATTTACAATTAGTGGCAGACAAGCAAGACAGGCATGTGCCTCCTCGTTTGTATTATCTGTGTTATCTATTTTACCTATAGTAAACCAGTTTTGCTGCTGTGTAACCTACTATTCTATGCAGTTCTGGCTACAACAACAGATTATGTGCCTGATGTTGGTCACAAAACAGGTTTGTCCATTCAATCTGGGTAAAAGAATTATGTCTAATTTTGCTGAAACTGACATGGTAAAGAAATGTGAGTTCAATTTATAGGGGAGTATATACTAAAGTTGTAAAATGATCTTACTTTTATTAGACCCAAAACTGAATGCAATGAAGGAGGTGCTAAACCAAAGTCCAGGGCTATGTGTCAATTAACAGAAGCTTCATCAGAGAGCAAGTAATCCTAAGTATTGTGCTGGTACAAATCAATTTTAAAAATAACAACATAACACAAAAATCTTAATCTCAGCAGGACTGACAAACTTTAGGAGCCATAAATGTTATCAATGAAAATGGTACAGAGATATATTTGCCATCTTTCAAGTTACAAGGCTCAAAAGAGAAATACAGGTACAGTACACAGTATTCCACTCAAAGAAAAAGCCAAAGAGATTGAGGAGAAACTGAAGTGTGCCATACACTTTGTATAGCAGGGGACCATTCACAAAAGGAGGAGGAGGGCCTCTTTAAAAAGAATCACAGAGAAATCAGAGTCTGATGTACTCAAAAAGAAGACAGAAGCCATGCCGCACTATGATGAAAGCTGATCTATGAGCAGTTACATTTATTGTACAACCAAAGGGGATACAAATACTAACAGTTAGCCAAATATCATAGTGCAGAAACTGGAAAACATCCAGAGGCCCAGATGCTTTGACCGCAAGAGTATTCATCAGACAGCAGGTTTTGGCAGAACAGGAATACTTGTTATAGTGCCTTGATATTGGTAACATGCCCCTAAATTAACATCTACCTGGTCCCAGTTAGGTATGGGTGATTTTCTAGGAGCCCATGGAAAGGTATGAGGGCTGTAAAAGGGAATGTGAAGGATCAATGACAATGCGGGCAAGGAATAGCCAAATGCCTCTTCCAAGCATATTTGATAAAGGAGATGGATAAAAATTGTCATGAAATTGGAACATTATATTCAATACAGTGTATTATTGTCCAAGAAAGCATTAATACAAGGTATGGCACATGACGTTTTCATGTCTAATAAAGACGACAATATGATTTTTTTTGTTCACTGTTAGCCACTACCCAGCAATTAAATGGCAAATTGTAATGAGTAAGAAATAATGTGACCTATGGGGAACTGAATCCAGACCCCCAGAAAACCATTCTGGTGCTCAAACCACTGAGCTACAGGCTCACATGGTTGGACCTGGGGTTCCCAGACACAGTCCTTTTCTCTAGTATTGCATATCCTGCAACTAGGAACAATTGAGATGAAAATTAGAAAAGTAAAACCTTACTGTGACTAAGTAACATTACTTCTAAACAATCTGTGATCCACAAACTCATATATATTCCAAAATGCTGGTTAGGTTCCTCTACACGTGATAAAAGACACTGGGGGCCAGATATTCAAAACTTTGCACCGGGCAAAAACTGTTTGCACAGGCTTAGCGCGGGATTAGCGCGGTTCTGCTATATTCAAAAGGCCAAATAACGCGGGCAAACTGCATTAGTGCCGGGCAAAATTATAATGTATGCAAGGGGCAAACTGACATGAATACAGGCACAATGCTATATTCAGCGACTAGCACCGCACTAAGTGGTTTTGCGCGACTTAGCGCGACACTTAGCGTGGTGCACATTACCGCCCAGGAAAAGCTTGTCTTAACCCTGGGCAATCAGCTTTGCACGACACTATGGCTTTGCGCCATGTTTGAGTGGGTTTAGCGTGGGTTTTGCATGACCCTAGCAAATAAATATGACACATAGATAAAGCCAAACATAGAGGAAGCATGCTGCTAACTGATGGCATCACAATGATGCCATCATCTGCCACCAGTCCCAGCCATGCCAGGCAGTAAGTGGTGACCCTGCCACCAGTGGGCAGCATGGCAGAGTGGCCATACAGCACACACCTGTGGACCACACTTCTGTGGACACCAACAGATGCCAGCACACACGTGCAGCACTGTGGGCATGGAGGATATTGAGGGGAGCATGTATGGGTGGTGGGGCTGTGCTTCAGACCAGGTGTGGCCACAAGGCTGGGACACATCATACAGTGCACATGGGCCAGTATTGGGAATACCCCAACACCAGTGTGCCTTTCGGATAATATATGCCCCCCCAGCCACATACCGCACAGCTGTACAACTGCCATAGCACACAAAGCCAGACATGTACATGTCACTGTGAGCATCCCATGCCACAGGTGCAGCATCTGTGGGTCACACAACAGCATAACAGTAATGTCCACTGTCAGTAAACACCTGCAGTTTGGGCCTCTCACTGTGTATAGTGCAGTCATCATCACTGCCTTATACACCATAGGCATTGCTGTGGCCACACACTACTGGCCCCCTTGCTACTGTAGTTTCTGCTATGCACTGTAGCATGCCCTACAGTGTGACAGTTGCATGCAGCACCACCACCACCTGTGCCTATGCTGTCTTGTCCCCTGGGGTACAATATGCTATGCTATGCTGTACTGATTACATGTAGCCTGCATCTATCATCATGCACTGCCAGACTGAACTACAGGTGGAGCTGTGGTTGGACCTGGTCAGCCCCTGTACTTCCAGACTGACCTAAAGGTGGCTCTGTGGGACCCTGCAGTAACGCTGGGCAAACTGCATGCAAATCAGGGCATAATGAGATACTAATCCAGTTGTTTGCCCAGAGACTACCCTAAGTAGGCTCATTTGCATGGCACTTTTGAATATGGCACATTTTAGCTCTGGGCAAACGTGTTTGCACCGGGCTAACTGCTTAGCTCCGCGCTAATGTGTTAGCACGTGCTAATGGTACAGGGAATATTATACAGTTTTGATCACTGTTCTTTCACTTCTGCTGCTTCCTGCAGCTGTACTGAGTCCATGCATTTGCTGGCACACACATTGGCCATGTAGTTCGTCTATACCTGCCCTCATGTTGCTGTGCACTGTGTTGTTGTTGTGGGTTGCACTTCCTGGTTGCTTTATTCAGTGCTTTCTTATTCCAGGGCTATGTTTGCCCTGCACTCCCAGCCCAGTTTGCATGGCCTCATTACCATGCTATATTCGGAAGCTGTTTGCCCTGGGCTATTCCTTTTGAATATAGCTTGCTCTGTGCTCCGGGCTAAGATTGCCAGCCGGGCAGTGCTAATTTAGCCCCAGGGCAAAGTTTTGAATATCAGGCCCTGGATGTCTTAAAAACATGTAAAATTCTTCAATTAGTCTAATAAAAGGTATTACCACAAAATAATACATAGTAAATTGCTAATAAACTAAGTAAGCTTTAATTCAGTATATCAGAAAGCATTTTCTAAGGCAGATAATTCCTCAGATACTAAATCAGATGGACCAAACCGGATTTATAAAGGAACTGTCAAAGAGGCAAATGGATTGTTTGTTTTCCAGGTACCCGGAACAACTGTAATAAAACAAATATAATAAATAAATACAAGACATATACAATTCACATGGTAATAGTTCTTTACTGTCTGATTAACCCTTTTAGTGTTGCTTTACAAATATGGAGAGGGATCAAAATCATCATTTAATCTTGTGGGTTTGAGAGTTTTAAGTGAAAATATGTATTTGCCTTTGAGAAACAAACTCTGGGCAGAGATGAAACAGCTGCAGCTGAGCTTGCGGAGGTCATGGCAGAACACACCACAGTCTCCAAGATGGCCACGGAACTGTAATACGCATGTGAGTAGTCGCGCATGCACAATTCAGTTTGGTGGTCATCTTTGACATGGCGGACTGTGCCATTCTCCACTGTGACCTCCATGAGTGTGGCTGCAGCCATATCTACTACTGTACAGCATGCAGAGACAGTTCATGGGAGGGAGAGAGAGAGAGAGAGAGAGAGAGAGAGAGAGAGAGAGAGAGAGAGAGAGAGGTAGGGAACAGGCTTTGTTTTTTTTTTTCTTTCTCTGCTGTGACTGGGAACTGCTGCAATGAATGGAGACGATGGAGTACTTTGCATACTGTGTAGGAGACTGTCTGCAGAGGAGACAGTGGTGCAACTCAAAAAGTGTTTTTTGATTGAATCTGGTAAGTCCTTTCTGATTCTTTGATCCCAGGATGCCAGCAGGGCTCCGCCCACTATAGTCATAAAACAGTGGCAGTCTGAGAAGACTGAGTGTGAGGACCTAGGAGAGAACACTCCAGCCTTTTGATGATAAGACCTGATTTGTTAGGGCTGCAGATGGGTGGAGCCCTGCAGTCCTTTTATGATCACTAAGAGGGCTTCTTTCTGAACTAACAACATGTTGGATTGCATGGCAGTTGCCTCGACATCTGTGAAACAGTCCATCCATGTTGACCCTACTGACCACAACACTGCACTGTTTCACAGTGCCCACTTTTTTTCTGCATCCCCTTCTCCTTCCACTGCTGAATAACATGCAACTTTGCCCCCTAGAGCTCCACTGCACACCCTTGAACTGTTAAGAGTTATTTACAAACAACTCAATGCAACTTTTTTTGAGTTCAGTTTGCCAGCGCTGCATTATGAAAATGTGAGTATTATCTATTCAGATATAATAATTATTATATTATTGAAGCTTACATAAATCCAACAGTCCTGGGTTTGCTACCCACAACTGCCTTCTGGTATATGGATTATAATTATTACATAATTATGGTTTTTACATTCAGGGGATTTGGGTTTGATTCCTGTGACCTCCACTTGCACGATGTGTGACACTGGAAAGGTGTTTTTTAAGTCAACGCTTTGAAAAATAATTTTTTTGCCTGGATAAAATATTGGGGCTAAGTATTGTTGTTTACCTCACAATTTTTATTTGGCACAGTTATCAGTTTTCTTTGGCACCTTGGCTTATTGGAAACCATTAATTAAATAGAATTAATGTAAGTCTGCAACAAGGGTGATGAGGCCCTCCCCCATGGGTTCTTTTTACCCTTATTGTGTTGCTCAACAACCCCCATCCAGATTCTCTGGTCTGGGAAGGGGGGAGGGGGGAGCACCTGATTCTTCAAGGCAGTGGCAGCAGAATTGCAATATATATATATATGTTACTTTGTGGCTCCAGAATGAGCCTGAGCCCCGATGTTCCGTAGGACATCTCTGCAGATACATCCGTCCCCAATAAGTCCCTTCAGGTTGGGGGGGGGACTGACAGGCACATCCAGATGCAATACAGTGAGCTTAGGCTGTGATAAGTGATGTGCAGGCGGATCCTGACCCTGCCTTTTGAAGGTCAACATTATAACTGCGGGGATCTTGGGGAAGTTCCTGAACTTAAATTAAATTAAAGAAAATTAAAAGAAAAAAGACTGAATCAGGAATGTTCTTCCTCTCCGGATTCATAATAAGCCCTTGTCTTTTTAAATAAGCTGAGGCATGTAGTCCTTTTCAGCTTAGGAGGTCAGTTTGTGGAGATGGTGGACGTTAGTCTGTCTCTGTCTGCATTTTCTCTGTCTACTATGTGAATACAATTCTTAAGCAACACAGGGCAGGTGTAGAAAGAGAGAGCGAGAAAAAGAGAAAAAAAGTTTCCTCCACTGGAAGATGAGGCCATTTTGTATTTCTGAGGAGACACCACCCTGCCTATGGCTGACTCTGGCCCTATCAATTTTTCTATTATTAAGTGGATGAACCCCATGTATAGGAAGGTGTTACACCTTTATCAGTATACAGCAATGTTGCATCTTATGCATATTTTCTGGGCCACAGCCTTCAACATATGAGTCTCTACCCTGGCAGTTTTTTTCTCTCTTTTTCCCCAGGGTTCTGAATGCTCCTTACAAGGAGTTTTTCAAACCACTCCCATCCACTTCACTAGAAGTGGTGTTTGTTTTTTCAGGCTTTTTGTTAAGGAGCCATACCTTGTTAGGAATAAGGACAGGTGATATTCAGAATGATGTTCATCCCTCAGGTCTGTATCGCCTTCCAGAAGTCCAGGACATAGATTTGTTTCACTGTCCATAGCCTGCTCTTTTCAAGGAAGGAATTGTACAAGTTTTAAATTATCTTGCACCATGATGATATACCTTAAATGTACGTCTGTATTTTGTAAGTCAGATGGTCTGTTTGGCATTTTGGGTTAACCAAACAAGGACAAAAGGCCCCTAAACCCACCCTAGCTAGGTGGGTGGAGGTCTGTGTTGCTAAGGCCTATGTGGAACAAAAGGATCTCTCCACCAGAGTGATGGCAACTTCCTGGGTAGTGAGTGGCAAAGCTACAGTTTCAGAAGAATGTAATGAAATTACTCGGTCCTCGGTCCACACATTCTGGAAACATAAATTGGATGTTCAGATTTCTGCTGATGCAGCTTTAGGTGACAGTGTTGCAGGAAACAGTTCACAAATAATTCAGAAGCATCTGCCGTGTGGCATAACATTCTCCCCCTCACGTTTTTTTGTCTGGATACTGCTTCTTTGAACCCAGTTGTAATGATTACTCATTGACAATGTGGAGCACTACAGAAAGAAGAAATTAACTTCATACTTACCGTAATTTCCTTTTCTATTAGCTCCAACATTGTCAATGGGACTCGCCCAGGAACCTGGCTCCTGAGGGAGAATCTTATCCTGGATGCTGGGAGAGAGCGCTCTGTTTTTTAGTAAAATTCCCTATGTGGATCTCTCTATCTTGCTGTACTGCACTCTATGTATATTTATATGCTGATTTATTAATTTTCTGTGACCACAGGTTAACAGGTTTCATTAGTTAATTGAGGTGTGTTTCCTGCTGCAGTTTAGTTCTCTGCCTTTAAAAAAAAAATGACAAGAGCACATGTCTTGTTGTATATTAGCTTCATTTCACAGATGGTGACCTTCGTGACACACGTGGTGCCTGGAAAGTGCCTTAAGGTGGCATGCTCTCTCGTCAAGTAGAGACGAATACTTCAGGCATTGTTTGTGGGTCAGTGGCTCAGCAGGTAGCACACTCACCTCTGAGGCCGGGAGATCAGAAGGCTGTAGGTTCTATCCCCCACACCAAGCACTTGGGTTAATATCCCAATACTGACACTGTAGTGCAGCATGGGGGGGGGGCTGCACTCCTGAGGTGCCATCTTTCGGATGAGCCATTAAACCGAGGTTCCCTCTGCTTGTTCAGGTGGATGTGAAAGATCCCATGGCACTTTTCTAAAAGTGTAAGGATGTTTTTTATTTATAACTTAAAAGAACATACAAACAAATCAGTATTTCATCATACAAAATCATAACAAGGAGAAAACATAAATACAAAAGAGTATTACTTCATACTTTAAGCCCTAATCATAATTGAAGTGTGCATGCACGTGGTTATGTGATGGAAGCGCTCCTCCCCCACATCATATTTCAGCCAGCAGGGAGACCACTGCTCTACTTAGAGTGAGTCACACTCATTGCACTCACCGGTGGCGACTGGGTCTTGGTTGCTCTTTATATTATCCTCTCCCCCCTGTCCTCCACTCTTTCCTTCTGTTGTGTGGTTCATTTTTTCTTCGTTGTTTTCTTCCCTCCCGGTTTTCTCCTCCTGTTGCCCCGTTGTTTGTTTCTCCCGTCTAACTTTTTGGGGGGGTCTGCCACCTCACTTCATGCTCTGCAGCCTCTCCTTCTATTCCCCTGTGCTCCTTCCCATGGCCACTTATTCAGCCACCGCTGTTTCTGTTCCCTGCTCAGCTACGCTCCATTCTCAGCTTGCTTTCTAGTTGCTTTCCCTCTCTAGCAACCACTGCTCCATGCCGCCACCATGTTCGCCATTCTGACCACTCACGCTGTGGAATACTGACTCCTCAATTGTTTTGGTCTGCATCTATGGCCACCCACATAGTGAACTGCTAAATGACTCCTTGCATCGCTTTCCATTAAACATATACTCATACTGGGATAACTACCGTTACTAGTTTGCATTGAGAGCATATGCTTTCAGCTCTCAGATTATGGAAGCTGACGTGAAAGCATAATTAATAAGCATGTGAACTTGTCACCATATGTGCAGTCTGCACTTTACTTCATCGCCTTGGAGTAGACATTGCACCTTGGAGATACTACTGTTGTAAAGTATTCCAAATCCTACTTATTTATAATACGGAGTCTAAGAATTTGAGTGAGGAGCTATGTTAAACAGTAATACCATTAATAGCCCCCAGGTGGCTGTTTGCATTTGCCTACTATCCAATAATGTCGCAATGCAGAATGCCAGCCAGTTCTATTTGGAATCTAACTGAGTCTACCCACTCCCTGCTCCTGCTATGATAGCTACTTTACTCCCTGCTTCGTTGTTGGACAACCCTCTAGTTACTCAGCAGTGTTACCATCATTCTGTCCTACCCCACACTGTCCGACTAACATCCTGCATTTACGGGTCCGCATGCCACATCTTTCACCTCAGCATAATGGATCATATTCCAGCCATTGTACCTGGACTCATCAGCATTATCTGGAATTGGCCAGTGGCATGCTCCAGTACTAGTTATTGATACCGGAAGCTCGGATTTGGCATCTTGTTTCCACTTCACCCTGGGAGACCTTATACTAAGCTTTGCAGCCCGTCAGACTAATTGATATCATGCAGCTTATTACTGTTCTGTTTATTGACCCGTGCAAGCCCACTTGCTCACGCAATCATTGCTCTATGCCTACTCAAACTATTGCTATTGCATACTGCCCCTTTGGCTTCATCCTCTAGGATTCTAATGCACTCAATTTGCATTTGACTTTGCAAGTTCTCAGCACTCACTGTTCATCATGATCTCAGCATGCTGTGCTCATTCAGATCATCAGCTTTAGCTCTCAGTCAATTGGACCTCATTTGACTATCTTTGTTACTCATTTGCTACCCCGCGCGAGGGTTGTGGTCTGCTAGCCTTCGTGGGGCCTAGCTGCCACTCTACTTACCTTACCAGCTAACCTACGAGGGGTCCAGCTGCTCATGCTAGCTTACGTGGGGCTAGCTGCCACTCTTTACTTACCTTACCAACTGACATATGCATGGTCCAGCTGCATGCTAGCTTTCTTGGGTTTAGCTACTATTTCTATTTACTCACTGGCTGACCTACGCAGTCAACCGCATCTCCTATGGTCCATCAGCTGACCTACAAGTGATCTGACCTCACTTCCTTCTCTCATTGGGCTTTGCTCCCCTTCGTTCCCATGGATGCTTCCTACAGAACTGCTTCATTCATTTGGATCTACCTCTCCAATCATGCTTTCTAAAGCTTCTTCCTTCCACTAGATTATTTCTGGATTACACCAAGATATTTGCCTCTGTTCTCTTGGATGCTTCTCACCATGCTATTTCAACTCTTTCAGAATTCCTACACCGTCTTCACCAGAACTCCCTGCTGAGCTCTACTCCATACTGCCTTCCTTAGTTTAACTTATGCCTAAGGCATTGATTTTATACAGTTCCAGGATGCTTATTGCCTCTGGCCGAGTTGCCAACTCATCTTCCCAGGTCTCTTCACTGCAATCTTACCATCCTCAATCTTCTAGATACGACAGTCTACAGCACCTTCACTGCTCTCATACATCTGCCTTGGACTTTAGTACTACTCCTCACCAAACTGATGCTGGATTGCTACCATTTACAATACCATTTACAATCTGTTTCTTACTGCTTCGCTGCTATTTCTGCATTACATGAAGTTCAGCATTCCTATTACTTTATCTACCACTGCTCTACAACCTGCCTCGCCGCACAGGGCCGGAGGTTCACCGCATTGCACTTCAAAGACCTGCAACCCTATGGGCCTTGAGGTCCCTTGATCTTATATTACTATATCTTAACCACCTGCTTCTCTGACCTGCTTCGCCCATCAGGCCTGGGGGTTCTACTACTTCTACTCTACACCTGCCTTGTCCAGCTTTGGGGCCTGGATGTTCATACATTCTACAATACGCCTGCCTGTCACCATGTCTGCCAGCCTTAGGAGCTCCTTTCTACTATGGACTCAAATCCAGGATTGTTTAGCCGTACGTCATCTATTCTTTCAATGCTTCTGCCTTGCAGCTGCAGTCATATGAATTACTACTACACTCCTACCAGGACACTTAGTTGAGCTTATCCAGAAGGCTTTCAATCTCAAGGTTTATGTTCCAAGGCTTCTTGGACCTTGTGACACTTCTATTTCTTTCGAATCAGTTTCTTCAGTTATCACCATTTATGAATCATAAGCTCGACTATTCAGGATTCATCACTCCATTCTCACCAAATCAGTCCTAGCTACTGTACCATTCTGGCTTTTGAAATGTGGATATCTGCATTGCTATGCTATTATTTGGATCACCAGATGAAGCTCTTCAATTCCTGTGCTGTTACCATTTCCTTATGCTCCTCGCTGTATACCGTACATAATCCATGCAATACTACTCCTCTGCTACTACGTCTACATCATACAGATTTGATTACTATTGCTACTGACCTACGTACTGGTCCACTTATTTACACTACTAGCTCTTTTTCCCTGTTTTGCCCTTACAGGGTCTTGAGGTTCATCTAGACTGACTCGCCTATTCTACAACCTACTTCACTCCTCGGGATCTGGAGGTACATTTAACTTACGTCTACCTATTCAAACCAAGATCTATACCTAATTCTCTTTCCTGTCTCCTGCTCCAGATCAGAGATTCCTATTGCTCCACCCTCTCCAGATCGCATATCCTGTGCCAGTTCCAGTGCTTCATCTCCAAGGCCTTCATAAGCAAGCTTGCCAAGTGGGACACCAACCTTTTGTCCTCCTACTCTGAGCATGGACACTTAGCCTTTTAGTTGCTTGTTCTCCTTCAAGAAGCTGTCCTCACCCACTGGAGCATTTCCCCAATGCAACTTCAACACTTTTCTTGTCAACCAGGGATTCCAATCTACTATCATTCTGCCCTGGACTTGGATTCTCGGACTAGGAGTTTTGGATGGATGCTGCTCTGTTCACCGATATTTCCATTCAGTACTTTATTAAATTTTTCATTAACCTGGATCTGGATCTACAAGTTTGGATTTCAGGTTAGCCAGTTAAATTAGACTTGTTCTTTAGGATTGCTGTCCTTTAGTATGCCCAGAAGGATGGGCAGGTCAGTAGCCATGGGTCCTCAGAGGATTCCCCCAAAGGGGTTTTTCCCTCTCCAGCATGCTACTGGTCACACTCTCCAGAGTTGGGGGAGGTAATTGTACTGTTACTCATTTCTTGGGAGGGTGTCATCCTATTCGACTCCTTCTAATGGTCAGATACAGAATAATTGTATATCATTATTTTTTGGGGGGTCTCATAGTACTGGACCAAGTATCCTTCCTACGGTGGGATAGAGGGAAAGGCCAAAATATTAAGTCATAACAAGCTACTCATCAGTTCAAGCATCTAAGCCTTTGCATATACTGTCCAGCTCACATGTACTATAATCACTGACTTGCTCATATCTATGCTGAAGTACCTAAGCACAAATCATTTCTTACTACTAGTACCTTACAAGCATTGTCCTACTTACTGGTCTGGCCTATGTACCCAAGCATAACCTACATCATCTAGCTACAGTATGTAACATAAGCACTGAGCTATGAGCCACACATAACTAAAATTACTGTCAACTTACCCCTCCCAACGGAAAGACTAGGGGAAATCTTTTATGCATAACTTAAAGAGTCATACAAAAACAAGTCAGTATCCCATCATACAAAGCATAAAGGGAAACATAAACACCGAACAGTAATACTTCATACTTAGCAAAACATGTCTTAGGTTACTGTCGGATTGCTCTCTCTCCTTCCCCATATGAAAAATTGAAAGCCAACTTTCACTATTCACTCCTGAAAAAAAACTCTTTATGGACACTAAAAACATAATTTGTCTTAACATTCAGGGGAAAGATAACTAAAGCTCTAACCCCTCTTAATTACCCTTTTCCTTTATACTTTACCTATCTCCTTATGTATAGCCTATATTGATAGCCTATCACCATACTAAATTTATACTTTCTAAAGACCAAAACCTTACATAAGGCTAGGAGGGGGGAACTCAAAGAGGACCCGAAACTCAGTGGCCTAATTACATTTTATCTACCTGACTTTGTTATATCCTTAGTCCAGTGTAAACCTAAGAACAGAGATTTTGTACTATCCAGTGTACTCTAGGTTTCTCTATCTTTTGATACAGTTTGGTCACTCACTCCACCAGACTTCATGCATCTGTACTGGGAAAGTCATTCTTTCTTTTTTATATATATATCCTGTACTTCTGTGTTTATTCTTCTTATCAAACCTGCTACATCAATATTCTTTTGCTGTAATACATATTGGAATCTAATTTGCCATATGACCCACATAATTGCTGCCATCACAACTCTAAGCATTCCTTTATGGAATTTTTATCAATCATTCCCTATGTCCCCATAAATCAGGGTATCATAATTCATGTTTTTTATATGTGGCAATCCCCAACCTAATGCCAAAGAATCCCATAATGAATCTATAAATGTACATTCAAAATACAAATGTCTCTTAGTTTCCAACTGATTTATACACCCTTCCCTTAAGCATACTCTGTGATCACTTTGTGGTGATGATTTCCCCGGACATTCAGTCTATCATAACAGCGCATCCACAGGGTATCCCATATTTTGGGGGGAACATGAATCTCTGTGAGCTTAGCTGTGACCACTGCATTTGTGATATTGGTTGAGAGCCTAAAACATGGAACTGTTTGTACCTCTTTTGTTAAAATATTTTTATAAGCCACCTTTCTTGTGGTATATCTCATCTCTTGTTCTGTCAGGTTCCAGCTCTTTAGTTTTTTAAAGACTTATTTTTGATACACCGACTCTCCTGTGACTGAAATTCTATAAGGACCCCACATTTGGGTTGTCCATTTATTCTAAAAAAGGATCACATCTGTCTTTAAAAAAGTTTATCCACTCCATAGTTTTACCAAGTATTAGGGGAAGAAGATTAGGGTATACATATATTGTGAAAAACCAAAAGATAACTGGGTGCAGCATTTCTAATCCTTCCTCCTGAATGGGTCTAGAAGTTATTTGGCATTTCACGGGGTTTAACCTACTTCCCCACAAAAGATGAAAGGCAACACTATATACTTTGGTTTCCATCCTTATTGGTAAAGGAAATATACCACACATATTTAAAAACAGGGAATAATGAATGTTTTGTACAAAAAAATCCTTTTTTTCCTAGACATGGGAAAGGTTTTCCATCTGTTGATGAGTTCCTCAGCTTTTCCCAGACATAATTCCCAGTTTAATACTGAAGAATCTTTAGTGCCAAAGGAGATCCCCAATATTTTAATTGAGGGCTCTGATAGTTGTATGTCTCCTATTATGACTCCTTCGGCATCTCCAATCTGATTTAATACCACACCTCCACTTTTCCCTTTATTGATTCAGGATCCTGATGCTCTAGAACAGTTTCCCACAATTTTGAGAGCTTTCACCCCAGACTCCTTATCAGATCCTCTTTGCTCTGCACGTTGCATGGGTCTGACAGCCTGAGCAAGTTTATGCAAAAATGGGATCTGCAGGCCAGAGGTATCTCCTAATTCCAGTGATGAGACAATCTCTAAAGCATCACTGGCAATGTCTTGCACCATCTTGGGTGAGGCCCAAGGTTGGTCCTTAGAATGCCGAACCCAACCAGCCTGTCTAAGGGCTTCCTCAACAGACAACCCTGTCATCAAGATATTTTCATCATAATTCGGTCTCATGTCTGCCTTCTGTAGGCTTGTAGCTCCTGGCTGATGCTGTAAATTTCCCCCTTTATTTGATAACAGCACTGAGTCTTTTTCTGCCCAAAAAACTGTTTTGTTTGGCTCCTCTATTTGCATTTTGCCATTTTGTGCAACCCTACCCCTTCCTCATTTCCAATTCCTTGGGTGTCCTGCAATATATTGCCATATACATTACATGCTGCCATAATCTTGTCTCCCGCACCAATCTTCTGGGTTTGAACAACATTTTGTGCCTCCCCTGTATGCAATTCCCCATGTCTCAAGGGCACAGTATTTTTTGACCTTTGCACATAATGTACTTTTTCAATGTTCGTACTCACGGTACCCTTTGCCACTTGCAGAGGGGAATCCCCTGATTAATTTCTCTTGCTTTAGTAGCCCTACTGCCTTTGCACAAGCCACTGACAGTGGGCATTGGCAGCTCATTGAGCTCTTTCTTTGCTGTGTCATTCCTAGTATTCTCGAGTGCTGCAGACTTCTGTTGTGCAAAACCTTTCACCACCGATATCTCCATCTGTGGGGGTTGTGAACTCCCAGTTTCAGCCTTTTCTCCAGTCTCTGTAATTTTTAGCAATCTCAGCAAATGTTGCTATTGCTGTTTAGATAACTGAGCAACTAAATCATCCTCTGAAAATCCTTCTTGCTGCAAATCCTCTTCGTTTTGTTCAATATTCATGCTAGTCTTGGTTTCCATTACATCATTCTCCATTGCTGGATCTACAGAAGCAGAGGTCTGTTCTTCTACAGGTACACCAACCAACTCCCTAAACTGACAGTCCACCATCGAAATGGGTCCCCTCTACTCACAGGAAGCAAGGCCCCCTGTAAGAAGAGTAGGGGAATTTCCCCAGTGCCCTGGCCAAATGTCCCCCCATTCATTAAAAATACCACCAACAGCTAAAAAAAAAATCTGGTTCAAGGTCAGTTGACATTCATCTGTATCCCCCCTTCCCTGCATCATGCCTGAAAACAGGCAAACATTGTCTAGTACACTTACTCAATCAACAAAAAATAAATAAAAAAAAAAAATAATAAAATGAATCCCTTCCCCAAAGGCTGGATAGAAAGGTAAGGCAGTTTTATATGGTAAATATGTGATTATTTTTTTATTATGTTTTCTGTGTAACTCTTATGGCATTGTGTAGTAAGTAATAACTGGTGATCTGTTGATAGTGCAAGGAATCCTCAGGTACCCACAATTCTAAAGCTTGGACTGTGCCATTTCCCTGGTAGGGGTGCACTATACCCAGTTGTAATGATTACCCATTGACAATGTTGGAGCTAACAGAAAAGGAAATTATGGTAAGTATGAAGCTAATTTTTCTATAATGTATGGTTGAACTTTATTTCCTCAATTTGAATTATTTAGTGTTGTTGTACTATCTGTGATGTCATGATGTTCTTATACCATCGTGAGTATGTCACATCAATGCTACAACAACATACAGCATGTTCGCCCATGCTGTAAATTGGAGTATGTTCGCGCATGCTGGTTCCATGAACCCCATCTGAAACAACAGGACAACAGCTGGCTGGATGACAGGACACAGGATAACAGTGGCTAGACAACAGAATGCACAGTGAAGAAAGGAGGGTTACTAGTGGGGTACCACAGGGTTCAGTACTGGGACTGGTCCTCTTTGATGTCTTTATAGGTGACATTGCAGAGGGACTGGAAGGGAAAGTATGACTCTTTGCAGAAAATACAAAGATCTGCAGCAGAGTTGATAATAAAGTGGTATGGAAAGGATGAGAAGGATTTGTCAAGGTTGGAGGAAGTGTCAAAAGTATGGCAGCTTAGATTCAAAGCAAAGAAGTTCAAAGTAATGCACCTGGGAAACAGAAACCCAGGGGAAGAGTACAGAATGTGAGGGGAGGTACTAACAACAGCAACATTTTCAAAGGTTAATTGACCATCTGTAAAAACTGCTGCACATGTTTCTGTAGTTACTTGACACTCAATTTACCTGCTTAGAGTAAGCTGAAACATGTACTGTATCTTATTTATTGAACTATAAAACTGTATGATTGTATGCTCTTTATAACTCCAGCTGCTGTCTTTTTCCTTGTCTCTCACCTTCTCTCTCATCCATTTGGGGTATGCCTCAACCTGAGCTCCATATGGGCTGGGAGTTAACAGAGCCTGAACGCACTTTGCTTTTAGCTTGATTGTGCTATGAAGCTGGCTGCAGCCTCAGCGTATTCTCCTGCAGCTTGTACTGTAATGCACATCACACCCCCACAACACTAGGGCTCAGAGAGCCCCCAATAGGCACCAGGAAAGGGTATTAACTTTATTTAAAGGAAAAATGATGGCCTCAGACACCAGACCAGGGACATTTAATTTATAAAGAAAACAAAACACTGGCCTCAGCCACTAAGGTGGAAGTCCACTAGATCACCAGGGCATCATTTTACATAGTAGCCTCCCCATGGTATTCCCCAGCCCACAAGACCACCAATGCCTTTTTTATTTAACAAAGGGGCTACTAGCTCTCCTGGGCCTCCACTAGCCCACCTGGGCTACTAAATAAAATACTGGCCACTACTACTACTGGGCACAGGGGTTTTAGTTAAGCCACCCTCCAAAACCTCACTTTACTTCCTTCACTTTGCTTTTATATATATTTTTTTACCTAACCTATTTTTCCTTTTATTTCTACTGGTCTGCCAGGACTAGGCTCCTAGCCTATTAGATAAATGTATTTTTTATCTAATCTGTCCTTTCCCCCCATTTAACCTCCAAAAGAACTATGGATCCTTTGTGACCCCTTTTCCTGTTCCTTTATAAAGGTGTGCTAGACAATCTGTCCCAGGACTACACCCATGGCTACCTATCACTAAGGTAAGTCCTCCTATTTTACATTATTTTGGGTGGGTGGATTGCAATGGGGTGCACTCGCTGTTTCTATAGGCAGTTGCTCTAAAAGCTTTACACTTGACTCTCTTATATAAGGAACAGTAGTGCTGATTGTCTTTTTGAAATTGAACATTTTCATGTCTCAGTTAAGGAGAGGCTACACTACTTATCCTTATTGCATGTGCAGAGATCTTAGCATGTAAGAAGTTGTTATATCAGGCACCTATCTGACAGGTGTTAGTTGTGCATGTATTTTAGAAATGCATATATATTTTTATTTTTTTATCTTTGGATTTTTTCATCATCAGGGGATTTAATGATGTTTGGACACATTATAATTATGAGCATAATGCATGGACTTGTAGCTATTAATGAAAGCCTTGTAGGCAACTATTTTAGTGTTTCCAGGTTAAAATAATTAACCTACTGTACCTTAATTTATATAAAATATTGGGTAACTTATTTTGAAGTATCCTTCCAGATCAGTTCTTCCTTCTTGTATGGGCTAAGCTTGTTTAGCTCAGAGTGGTTCAATAATTTAGCGCAAGACATTTCTTTACAGGACTTCATGAATGTGACGCCTGTCATTTTTCAAAGTGTTTTTGCATCCTGAAAATTGATTTCACATTCCCTGTGTGAAATCACCTTTTGGCCACAAGTTCAACATTTGCTCTGCCCTTCTTCATGAGACAGGATCATAATAAGGCTATGTTGAAAATTTAGTGTACAAATATTACAAAACAAATTTATGAGCCTATGTTCCATTTTGCTTACGCAGGCTCATAACTTTGGTAATTTGCAATATTTTTATCCAAACTTCTTCCCATGCAGCCCTATCAATGCTGACTAGATTCTGTTTTAAAAATGGCATGATATCTTTGCCATAAAGACTAATGAAATAACTTGTATGTCTTGAACGAGTTATATACTCCTATCTTGAGGAAGGTATTTTGTGTGTTTCATCTTGCAGGTTCATCTATTGGATCCTAGAGGCCTTGTCCAATGGCAGTATGGAGTGGTAGAGCCCTGATTCTGGGTTTGAGGTCCCAGGTAGCATAGCTTCATGTCCTCATGATTGCTAGGAAAGAAGGGATGAATGAGGAGGTGGAGCACCTAGAGAAGTGAACCAGGAAGAGTGGAGAAGTGATGGAGAAGGAATAGGAAATCTGCATGATTGGAGTGGTTGGAGTGACCAGACAGAAAGGAGAAAATCAAGCTGGGAGTTCATTGGAAAGTCTGTTATGCAAGAATCAAGATGAATAAATAGGAGAAGCTTACTGTATATTGAACAGGAGGAATCGTACAAAATAATTATAAAAGTCCTTTGCATACTTGGGAAATACAGTGTCATTAGCTGCAGGATTAGACAAAATTAAAACTGAAGCCAAAATTAAAACTTGGTTTCTGACTGAGATAAGCAGAGGTTGGTAGTTGTAACTTTTTGGATCACTGTTTTTTTATTTCTTTATGCGGGGCACAGAAACAGTGTTCTTTTATAAAAACGAAAAAGGTTGTTTTTGTTTCAGCATGGTATTTAATGTTATGGAGCCACATTATCACTATCCATCACTATTCAATTCACTTGGTTTGGCAAGAGCTTTCTAACTGAGCTAATTATTTGTTTAACTGGTATCACATCAAGTCCTCAGTAACAACATGAGCATGTTCAAGTGAGTGTGGTCAAAAATGTCAAAACACACAGGAGCGCTGTGTATGCCGTACCAAGGTGCCATAGCTGTGTGGTTACCCATTACCTCCAGTTTCACTGGAGTGATGCAGATAAATATTGTTCATGAAATTTCCCACAAAAAATAGAATGATGGACTTTGAGCACCTATAATTTTGAAACAATGCATCTTAATGTCATGGTATTTGGCAAACCGTTAGAGCATTTACCAATACATAATCATACCCAACTTTAAATCTGTAGCTCAATGGACAGCTGAGTTGTGACCAAATTAACAAATTTAAAAAACACCACAAAATTCAATGGAATTTCATAGAAATCTGAAAACTAAAATTTTTCTCATTCCACACAGCTCTAATCACTCACCAGTCTTCAACCTGCCAGTTGGTCCAATAACCCAGATTTTTTTTCATTACCTTTTCTTCCCAGGGCTTCTATTGATAGGTGGCCTTCAGCTCTCTCCATGAGAGAGCTCACATCTGCCCTTACTTGCCGCATTGCTCTTCTCCTGACCTCAGCCCAATACTGGCAAATCTCCCATCTCCCATGGATTTTCCTGCATGGTGGGGCCGGTGGGAGGGCAATCCTCCCAATACACAAAAATCCAGTTTGGCTGGTCAGGGTTACAGGTCAAGCACATGGCTCTAGCATAATTTAGCCTGAAGCATCCTCCAGTTTTCTGTGTTTCTTTTCCTTCCCTCTTCACTTGGCATATGTGGAAGCATGCGCATGCTGCAGATTCCTGCAGTGCCCTCCCTTTCTTGGTGTCCCTGACCTGTACTACCATTAGGCCTCCACCTGGGAGTAGTCATTTGATGGGACCATCAAACCACCTTCCCTGGATGAGGAGAGTTGTCCTCCGGATGCAGAGCAAAGTGCTGCAACTTGGTCCTGGTTCCTGGAGCCTGTAGCAATTATCTCTCCATCCAGAGCATCGGTTAAAACATTGGTTTCTGGAGGGGTACTACAGATTGTTTTTACATGACCAGTATGCTGCTATGCAACCACATTGATCTGGGCTTATTTTAATGATTGCCTTAAGAGAATGGATTCCATGTATAGTACAGACCTGTGCCTGTTAAACTGTTATTAGACGTAACGGTGGCGTTGTGAGCCATTTTGTTGCACTTTTACTGTTTATTTATTTTCTAATTCAGGGCAAGCTTATTTATCATTTCCCCCTCTCTGTAGAGCTCACATCCCATGCTTCACCCTACCCTAGTGATTCCTTGATTGAGGGCACTATATTAACACATGTCCTCTTTCCCTGTAGGCTGCTCACTCACTGGAGGTTTGTCTAGACGCCTGGAATGTGATGGAGCAAAGTACCACAATTTGGTCCCAGTTCCCAGAGCCTGTAGCAGGTAACTCTCCATCCAGAGCATTCTGCTGCTGCTACTGCGGCAGCTGCCACACCCATTCTCCACCCTCCTGCCCAGGATAAGCAGTTCCTTAATAGACTGCTGTGGTCATGTGACCTATCTCCCCTAATTCCCATTAGCAGCCAATAATTCCTGACCACTAGGGGGTCACTGTCATTTTCCCTTAAAGCCCTAATAGAATTTTTTACTCATAGCTTATTTGTTGCAAGATACCAACTTCCACGTTAACTGATATAGCAGCTTAGTATTTCTGTAACTGGCCAAAACATCTAGTGATTTCTTCTTTAGAGTTCAGTTTTGCTAGTTTTGGCTGCATTTCCTCTTGGAAATGGTAATGACCCAGGTATTATATCGAAGGGTATAATGGGTCATAGTTTATATTGAGAGGGCAACTCATGAATCAAAATCCTGCAAATGTAACGAGGTATTAATATAGCCTCTCATGTCACCTATCTCCTCCCGCTCTCTTTATTTCAAATATTTTTTTTAACAATAATGCTGTTTTGACCATTTCAATAATGGCCATATGAGGATTAGTATGTCTTGGATCAATGTACATTGTCTATTTGATTCTATCTGACACCTTGTTAATTCAAACTGTGTATCAATCATCATCCTATGAGAGGGTAAGGGAAGAAGGGTTTAATACTTCCATAGATGCCAGTGACTATCTTAACATTTTCCATTTAATAGGCATCCACAATAAAATTTTGGCACATAATATAGGCTTCTTCACAAGAAAATTCATGCACATTTGCATAGGGATAAGACCTTGCCCTTCCCCAGCTCTCATCTTCAGGTTACTTATGCTAGCAGGGGATATTGAACTGAACCCAGAACCTATGGCTGCCACTTCTGACACCAATGTAGACTATTTCCTGACAGTAAAAGGTGGTCTTAACGTCATGTACTTTAATGCAAGAAGTATTGTCTCCAAGTGACATGAAATAGAGGCTTGGGTTATTTACTATAGGCCAGATATTTTGGGAATATCCGAAACTTGGCTTCGTCCAACAATTTCTGATAATTAATTGGCTTTATCTGAATACTGAATTTATAGAAAGGATAAGGAGAAGGGCAAAGGGGGCAGAGAAATGTTTTCTATTAAACATTCTCTGTCAGCAGAACCCCTTACTGATGCTGAGTTAACCCACCATTGTCTTGAGTAACTGGGCTAGTAGTCAGTCTGGGAGCATTTCAAAAGTTTTACATCTATTGTATCTATAATCAGGCAAAAAATAATAACCTGGGGTTTCAGGACTTTGTTGAATTAGTGACTGCTTATAGCAAAAGTGGACTATTGGTAGTAGGTGATTTTAATTAGAACTGGATGGACAAATATAGTTTTAAATATAAGAGAGTGCTTCTGGATTCTGGTTTGCAGCAATCTATAATCCTACTCACCTTAACCTAAAATCTAATAAGCATACTCTGTTAAATTTGTTCTTAAACAATAGAAAGGAGCACATTGTTGCCAGTGGTTCAATACCAGACTCCATTAGTGATCATCACCCTACTTTGGAATCTGGAAAAGAGGATGAATGCAAAAACTATCCACTAGATATATCAAAATTATAAATTACAACAAATTAGGGGTTTCCAATTTTTTAAATAGGTTATCTAATATTGATTGGTCTTACTTGAAAGCTATTCTGGGTGTAGATTTTGTATTGGACTATTTCATTGAATCTTTTACGGTGATACAGTGCACCCTCTATTATTCGCCAACTTTGGTGCACCAACTTTTTGGCAGATAATAGAGGTGTGTTGGGTTGCATTGGTAAAATATGGGAAAATTGGCACAGGACTGCATTTAGGTATTAAATATTAAGTTTCTTTATTTGTGTATAGTTTGGTAAAAAAATACTTAAAAACCACAGTATGACTATTAAAATCTAGTTTTGTTCATTTCTTATTTCTCATTAGTCAACTTTAAAGTAATCAGTGATGGAAATTAGGGATGCAGCAAATTTAAATTTTGCTGGTGAAGTGGCCAAATTCTCCTTGTGGAGTACTTCACAAAATATTTCCACAGAAGGAGGAATTTCATTCACCTTCTGAAATTTCGTCGGCAGAACTTAAACGAAAGTAAGACTTTTGCTTCTGCAGAAGTTTGGAAATACATTTCTGAACTTTTGTGGAAATGTTGCCTCCCCTGTGACTGTCTTAGACAGTGTGCTATTCCTTCCAAATCTCTGGTGGCTAGTGGTCCCTCCCCCACCCCACAGGTTCACATTAAATCTCGTGCCTAACGGTCCCTCCCTCACCAGTTCACCCACCAGCCACCTGACATAAAAAAAATCCTTATAAATAGTGCCTCCCCACCCTACAATGTCCATATAGCCCTAATGCCCTTATGCCCTGGTGGCTAGTGGTCCCTCTCCTACACCTCTTCCCCTTAAACCCAAGTGTATTGTAAATTAATAGTACCCCCCATGTCCGACTCCCTACCGCAGTTGTAGTAAATAAAAATGCACTGGTGGTCTAGTGGTTTATTTCCCTAATAGCCCTCTCCCTCCTGATCTGCAGTCATCACATTCACCAAATCACGTACCCACTTGAGTGATCTCCACTCAACAACAAGAATTGGTGATCCTCGCTTACAAGCATTTATTGTCCCCAGCTTCTTTATGTTTTATACAACTATAAGCCTCCAACAACAATTCCATTAATAATTGAAGATGACAAAAAACACAACAATAAAGTACACAAAATAAATGTAATTCTCATGCACCTTTTTTTTCTCAGAAGCGAGTGGCTTCCCTGAACCTCGCCAACAACGTGATCTGCTTCACACTGTCATTCAATCACCCACTTCCTGCTTGCTTGGCAACAAAGAACAGAGCCAAATTCAGTCACTTTTAAAATGTATTTTAACCACTGAGTCATTTCAATATAATTCACACACTACATACTTTAGAAAACCAGAAGAAAGTCATAACTGAAAATGAAAATTCTGCCTTCCGCTGTTGCACAGTGCATGCACAAGTATCTGCTGTGCTATACAGTCAGAGTCTGAGACAGCAAACTTCAGAGTCTACTCATGCCCCCCCACCTTTTTGTATGATCCAGTGACATTATCTGCAAAATACAAAGGCAGACAGTCCCATTTTCTCTAACTCTGGTACAGCTCTCAAATGTACTGTCACCCACGTACATGCTCTTTCATTAAAAGCTCAATCAGTGGGCGGGCCAGCTGTGGAGGAGGGGGGGATGTTCTGGTCCACCTGCTGCAGGATTTTGGGGGTGGAAGCATGCAGGGTGGTTGGACTCCAGCTGGGGTGGGGTGGTGGGAGGCACTAGACCACCAGGGATTCAGTGAATGTGATGACTGGGGATTGGGAGGGGGGAGAGCTGTTAGGGAAACAAACCACTAGACCACCAGAGCATTTTTTTACAGGGCAAAAGGGCATTTGGGCTGTCTGGGTACTGTCGGGTGGGGGGTGCTATTTATAAGGATTTTTTTATTTTGGGTGGCTAGCAGATGAAGTGGTGGGGGAAGGACTGCTAGCCACCAGGGCTTTAATGTGTACTTGTCAGGTGAGTGGGGGGAAGAGCCACTAGCCACCAGGGTTTTTTTAATATGGGGTGAAATTTCACCCATAACTTTGCAGATTCCATGGTACAAAAAATTGCACTTTCACCCACCCCTATCCGCAGATGAAATTTCACCTTCTGTGGGCAAAATTTCACCACAGAAGGTGGAATTTCACTGCAGAAGGTGAAATTTCACCATGGAAGATGAAATTTTGCCATTCTGCCATGCAAAATTTTGCTACTCCGCCAGGCGAAATGTTGCATTTCACTTTGCAAAATGGGCAGAATTTCACAGATTACTCTGCGAAGTGAATTTCAACCACTTCACCCACCACTAATGGAAATTGGTTTGGCTTTATTTGTTATGGTTAATTTCATTTAAGCATCATAGTCCTCCTCTCTCATTGGCCTGCAGTGGTGTCCAGGGAATATACAGAGCTGGGAGGTTGGGAAGAAAGAAGGAAAGGGGAATGACTATGAGGAGGCTGGAACAAAGCCCATCACCTGCATGGCAGACACTATATACTGTACCTCTTATCATTTTGTCACTGAAATGTTGGACAATGATACTCAAACTGTAGGAAAATGAGGGACACTGGCCTTAATAATGTAGGCACATCAACAACACTGCAAGCTAATGGCCTAACAGCATTCCACCCCTGATCACAGCTTTGGACACTAGCTGGAAACCCTAACAATGGAGTGACAATGACTCACATTGAGTGTTTTGTGGGGTCCCCAGCTTGCTCTGCCAGGTGCCATGTAACTGCAGCTATTAAAGAGCTGATAATCATATCTGGCCATCTGAAACAATGCAGTAGATTAGCATGAGGATTAGAGCCTGCTAAATTAGGGACTTTTCAAATTCATTGGCAGCCATGGAAGACCTACACTAGTCAAAATGGACAAGTAGAGGGTTAGCTGCTCTTATCCAGGCCCCAGACAAGCAAAACAATGTCAAAATCCACCCTTATTTGTAATATAAATTCTTCCTCTTCTTTATCCCAGACAGTTTTAATAATCTCTTCATAAATAATGTTGTTGAAATATTTAGCTCCATTTTCAAAAGTAACATAGTCCTCAGTACTGCATTGTGGAATATTTCTTATTAAGACATTTACAACAACTAAAAAATCAGGACCATAATGCACTGTGTCAGTGCCAGTGACTTGGAGGATAATATAGGGATAATAGCATGAGAAAGATACGACCTGTACACCAGAAAATGATGATGGATGACAGATAGAGAGGTTGTGTATAATAGAGGGAATTTCCATAGAGAGAGAATGGAACAGGAGGTAAGGCGGGTGGATAAGGAGGGTGGCGGATAATAGAGGGGCAAATAATAGAGGGTGCACTGTAACTGACAAATATGCACCAGTGACAGGATGAGAGTCAGTGGGCAGAAAACCAAATGGCTTAATAAAAACATTTTTAAACTAATGAAAGACAGGGATTCTACTTGATTAAAATTTTTAAAAAGTAACATCACTCTTGATCTAAACAATTATAGGAAAAAAAGAATAATTGTAAAAAGGAAATTAGAACAGCCAAAATTAACTTCTTTGAACAACAACAAAAGCTGAAAATTTGTCCAATCCAAATAAATTATTGGGTTCTATTAGATCGTTATTAACCCCATATAACGAAGCTAGCACTAGTATGCAAAAGGATGGGAATGTGATGACTGACCCTACTTTATTGCCGAGAAATTTAATTCACAATTCACAGATCTGGATAAATATCAGACAGGTCAGCAGGGACAAGTCATTACTGATCAGCCAATTAAATTAACTAGGCTGAGTTTTCATCTAAAAATTGTCAAAAGTGTTGAAAAATTAGACCTAATCAAGAAGATAAAAGTAGATAAGACACCAGGCTGTAATGAACTTCTGCCTAAATGTCTGGTACTTGCAGCATCTAAAATTGCTGATCCCCTTGGTTTAATATTTTTTTATAATTCCAAACAAGACAAATACCCAACCTTTGGAAACATAGAAACATAGACTTTGATGGCAGATAAGGACCACTTGGTACACCTAGCCTGCCCATTTTCCTACCAATTGGATAAGCTGCAGATCCTGGTTAACCAATAGCCAACTTCTTCCTATCCCCCACCAGAATTGCCTTGTCTGTCCGATGCATTCTTGATTTCCCCAACTGTTTTTGACCCCGTGACCTCCTCAGGAAGGCCGTTCCATGCATCCGCCACCCTCTCTGTGAAAAAAATCCTTCCTCACATTGCCCCTGATCCGTCCCCCCTCTATCTTCAAATTGTGTCCCCTTGTTTTTGCATATCTCTTTTTCTGAAAGATGCTACCCTCATGGACTTTGTTGATTCCATTGAGGTGCTTGGAAGTTTCTATCATGTTCCCCATCTCCCTCATTTCCTCAAGGGTATGCATATTAAGCTCCTTTAGTCTCTCTCTTCATATGGCTTCTGTTGCAGACCCAGCACCATTTTAGTTGCCCTCCTCTGGATTGCCTCCATCCTGTCTATGTCCTTGTGGAGATGAGGTCTTCAGAACTGCACACAGTACTCCAGATGGGGCCTCACCAACTTTCTGTAGAGATGGATAACAATTTCCTGTTTTCTACAGGTGATGCCTCTCCCTATACATCCCAGTACCCCCCAAACTTATTGAATTCTCACATTTCTTGCTTAGCGTTAGATCATCTGATATGACTACCCTCAGGTCCCTTTCCACTTTTGTTGCTGTTAATACCCCTTCCCCCCATTGTGTACACTTCCCCTGGGTTTTTCTTTCCCAGGTGCATTACTTTGCACTTCTTTGAATTGAATATAAGCTGCCATACATTTGACCATTTCTCCAGCCTCGCCAAATCCCTTCTCATCCTTTCCACCCTCATTGTGTATCAACTCTGTTGCAGATCTTTGTGTTGTCTGCAAAGAGGCATACTTTTCCTTTCACTCCCTCTGCAATGTCACTTATAAAGACATTAAAAAGGACCATACCCAGTACTGAACCCTGTGGTACCCAGCTAGTAACCCCTCTTTCTTTGAAGTGGACTCTGCTTACTATTATCCTCTGTGTCCTGTTGTCTAGCAAATATTTTACCCAGGCTACCACCCTAGGACCCACTCCCAGGCTGGCTAATTTGTCTATTAATATTTTGTGTGGGACTGTGTCAAATGCCTTGCTAAAGTCTAGGTAGGCCATGTCCACAGCACCTCCCTTACTACTTTGGTTACCATGTCAAAGAACTCTATTAGATTTATCTGACATGACCTTCCCACTGTGAATTCATGTTGCCTTGGGTCCTGTACCCCGCTGGCCTCTTGGTACTCAACAGTTCTTTCTTTCAGAAGTGATTCCATCATTTTCCCTACCACTGAGGTCTAGCTAACAGGTCTATAGTTTCCTGCCTCTACTCTGCTCCCACTATTGTGAGAGGAAAATCACATCCACCCTCCTCTAGTCCTTAGGTACCACACCATCCTCCCATGATTCATTAAAAAGGGTAGTCAGTGGTGTCACTAGTTTTCCCCTTAGTTCTTTTAGAATTCTGGGGTGAATCTGGGATATCCAGTAGAACAGTGGACTGCTTCAAGGGGCTGGGACAGGGCAAGGGGGTCAAGGGAGGAAGGGTGGGAGGGAAGGGCAGCTGCAGAATAAGGGGTGCTAGCTGCACCTCCAAGCAGACTTGATAGACCACTAGGCCTTTATCTGCTAGCAAATTTTGTATGTTCATATGAATCCCATTAGGCCCCATTGCTTTGTCCACCTTCAGTTTTAGGAATTCTTTCAGAACCCTTTCTTCTGTGAAAGGGCTGGTATCAACTCCCCTATCCAGAGTGCTTCTATTTATTGGATTAGGTACCTCCCCCTCCTCTTCTTTTGTGAATACTGAGCAGAAGTAGTCATTCAGTAGCCCTACTTGTTCACTGTCCCTCTCTGTACGCCCATCCTCCCCTTCAGTAAGCCTCACTATCCCTTTCTTGGTCTTTCTTCACTCCCTAATGTACCTTTACAAGGTTTTATCCCCATTCATAATCGAATTGGCTACCTTTTCCTCAGTTTGGGCCTTTGCTATTCTGACTGCCTTCCCTGCTTCTTTCTGATTTATTTATATATTTATTTATTTAGTTTTTGTTGACCGGGTAAGGTGCACTAGCCATAGCAATGGCTATTTTCAGGCACAACCTGGGAGTTTACAGAAACAAAACATTTTGAATGACAGTATAATCAAATAAACAGTAGGTGTTTAGAAAATAGTAATACAGTGTGAGAAGTGGAACAAAATAGATACAACTAATTCTGCAGAAATCTATAACATAGAAAACATATGGGAGAGCAACAGCAAAAATCTCTAGGCAACATTTAGGTAGCAGTCCATTGAGCTAAACAAAGCAAAAGTGTCAAATTAATAGTCAAGGAAGATGGAATACAATAGAAACAGAACTAATTAGGGGGAAGGAAGGTAGTATATGGAGGTGGGATGGGGTATGATGGGAAAGTTGAGTTGAGGTAAGGGAAATGATGGCTAGATATAATTCAAATTAAATTATGGCAAAATAGGAGACAGGAGGTCAGTGCAGGAATATTTTGTTGAGGAAAGGAGCACATAAAGGTTGTTGGGGTAGAAGAAACATTATGTAGATGTACTGAGCTAAGGAGGTTTGAAACAGGAGCAAGAGGATGAGACAGCAAGATGGTCATGCAGTAATATTTTGAAAGAGGCCTAGAATGATGCCAGATGAATAGTTAGAGGGAGGGAGTTCCATTTTTTCGAGGCATGGCAGGAAAAAGAGCTAGCACCTTTGGAGGAGTGATGTCTAGGGATGACAACATGGGCATTGGCAGCTGAGCGTAGTTCATAGCTGGACATCTGGTTTAGAAATAGTTCCACCAGTGACTTAGGTGTTTGATTTCTGATGATATTGTTGATATTAGAGTAGCGTGCATAATCTAGGGATGCTGCTGGAGAAAGCCATCCTAGTTCAACATAGAGGAAGCAGTGGTGTGTCAGTTGATGTGAGGAGGACGCATATCTACAGATATTGTTATATGTGACATCCCACTTCTGAAAACTAGTCTGGCCTGATGAAGCATATGCAGCCACCCCATAAGTGAGTGACAGAAGGAGTAGGCCATGAGCTATGGCATGCCTAGCTGATGGAATGAGTAGGAAGCTGGAGTTGTAGGCCATACCAAGTTTCATGTTAGCCAGCTTGCAAGTCTGCTGGATGTGGAGATCAAACGTAACAGCTGGATCGAGTGTGATACCCAGATATTTAAAGGAGGGTACAACCATGACAGACGAGCCATTTATAGTAGAGACATTAAAAGTGGGCTGGGCGAGTTTATGTTCAGCATTGGAACCAAACAGCATGGCTTGAGTCTTAGAGACATTTAGGACAAGCTTACTGCTTATCAGCCACTCTTTAATTTGTTGGAAATTTTGGGAAAGTCATTGGTTGATGTCAATGATGTTCTTTGCAATGGTGTACAGGACAATGCCATCAGCGTATAGCAGGGAAGCAGTCCGGGGAATGTTTGAGGTAATATCATTTATAAAGATGGTGAAAAGCAGGGGACCGAGAATAGATCCTTGTGGCACACCAGTATTTATGGTAGCGTAATCCAACAAGGTGGAGTTAAATTTAACTAGTTGAGTGCGATCTGTCAGGTAGCTGTCAAACCATGAAGTTACACCTGGTGAGAAGCCTAGTGTTCTTAGAACAGTGAGAAGGATAGGGTGATCAACAAGATCAAATGCTTTAGTCATGACTATGAAAATTGCCCCAGTTAACTGGTCCAGTTCTCTGTCCTGCTCCTCCTGTGTTTCCTTATACTTATTGAATACTATCCTTTTTCCCCAACCTTCCCCGCTACCTCTTTTGAGAACCATAGTGTTTTTTTCTTTTGTCTTAATTTGTTTATTTGCTTCACAGAATGGCTTGTTGTCTATCTGATGGCTGTTTTAATGTTTCCCCTTTGTTCCTCCACTTCTTCTTCTTGCCTGTTTACTAGTGCTTTCCTGAAGCACTCTCCCATTCTAACAAAGTCAGCCCTCCTAAAGTCCAGTACCCTCACTTTTGTATGGCTTGACTCTGCTGCTGGGTTTATCGTGGACCACACTGTTTAATGATCACTTGTTCCCAGATGGCTACCCACTTCTAGATCTGAGATCCTGTCTCCATCCCCATTTGAGAGTACCATGTCTAAGATTTCTCCCTCCTGAGTGGTTCCAACACTAGCTGTCTGAAGAATGCTCCTGTAGCGCATCGAGAATGACCCTGCTCTTGGATGCAGCTGCAACAAAAGTGCTCCAGTTAACATCTGGCATATTCAGGTCCCTTGTCAACAATATCTCCCCTTTTTCTAGCATCCTAAGAATGCCTTCTATCATTTCCATGTCTATTTCTTCCTCCCGAAATGGGGGGTCTGTATACAGCCCCCATGCAGATTGTGGTGCCATTTCCTGTATTCAGGGTGACCCACAGTGCTTCCTCTCCTCCCTGTTTACTCTTTAGTTCCTTTGCTTTGAAACAATCTTACATAATACCTATACACAAAACAAGGTTCCAATCAGAGTTCAGTAATTTTCAGTTTTGAAAATATCAATCTTGTCCACACATTCAAAACTACTGGAAACTATAGTATATTCACAGCTCAATTACTATAGCAGGTCCCATGACTTAATCTCCCCTAACTAGCATGGTTTTAGGGGAAATTATGTCACTGAGATTGCCTTGGTTGGGTACATGGATGCCGTATATAGGGCTACCGAGATTGGTGGCCTATCAGGAGCAGTGTTCATGGATCTAATCAATGTATTCAACTTGGTTGATCACACCATCTTACTGCAATGTCTTGAGCACATAGAACTTGGTACCCCCGTCATTGACTGATTTAGAGATTATCTTGACAGTGGGTTCAGTGTGTCAAATTTAATGGAGTTTTCTCTACATTTCGGAGGGTTCAATGTGGAGTCCCTCAAGGCTTCATACTGGGCCCTTTACCTTTTACTCTCTTCATTGACTGTCTCTCACAAATACCACATAACTGTGACTTAATACTCTATGCAGATGATGCAGCATTGTTAACTCATAGTACATCTGTTGCTAAAGCTAACTCTGTGTTAAGCTTTGAGTTCGTCAAAATCCAAAACTGGTTCTATCAGAATAATTTGGTTCTAAATAAAAGAAAAACAAAAGCAATGCAATTTGGTTCAGACATCAAAATAAAAAAAAAATATTGAAGTGACTCTGTTTAACTATTTAGCTATTATTTGGATTCATCCTTAAAATTTAATGTTCAAATGGACATTTACTTCCAATCTGCATGCAAAGCTAGGAACATTATATCGATTACAAAATTACTTAACAAAAGACACACATATTGCCATTGCTCAACAAAATCTTCTTCCAATATTGAACTACTGCATGCATCGCTGGTCATTGATACTGCTCCTACATGTACTATATCTAGAAAAGAAACATTATTACAAAAAATAGGAATGTTTGCACTCTTAGACTTCCATTGCACTCACCACTGTCTAATTCTAAACAACTTAATTGGTCTTTCTGTAAAAAAATATATCTATTTTTATTTTATTTATTTATTCAAAATTCAGATTTACAACCTTTGAGTCAAAGACTCATTTACAAAAGCACCTCATTGCAGGAAGGGGAGACAACATATTGGTGGAGCAAAACAGTGGGGAACAATACAGGTGAGACATAACAGAGCACACAAAGCAAAGCAATTTCAGTGAACAATACAGGTGAGATACAGAAGAGCACACAAAGCTATTATAGGTTAACAATGTCTTGTTTTACATTTAAATTAATAAACAGAGGAATTCCAATTACATTACGAAATTTACTTGTCAGCTATTCATCCACTTATGAGTTACGATCATCTACAAAGTCTCAATTGGTCTTGCCCCATATACGATCTAATGCAGACATGAGAACTTTTGTTTATTGTGCTGCTTTTGTTTGGAACACCTTGCTCACCAATAAAAGCAGTGTACCTCTGTTAATAAATCCAACACGGCAGCACTTTGTCATTTTAAAAGTTTGAAATAATGTGTATGTAAATGAATTGTATTGTACTATTGTTTTTTCTGTATTTCTGTTGTCAATTTACCAATATAAAGCAGTCTACCTCTGTTAATACCTCCAACACGGCAGCACTTGGTCATTTTAAAAGTTTGAAATAATGTGTATGTAAATGAATTGCATTGTACTATTGTTTTTTCTGTATTTCTGTTGTCAATTTATGTATATCTGTATGTTGCATTTTAACTTGACTTCAGGTGATACCGGAAAATGGAATACAAATTCCAGTGTACTTACCTGTAATACCAAATAAATCAAATGAAATCTGCAAATGAAAATGGGCAGACTACGTGGGCCAAGCGATCCTTATTTGCCATCAGTTTCTATGTTTCTATGTTTCTATGTTTCTAATGGTTCTACCACTAATTTTAGTTCCACTGCTGTAAGCCCCAATAATCAAGTGTTTCTCTATCAGAAGGATCATTTGTGTTGGAAGGAACTCATCCCACTATCCTCCAAAAGTTCCATCAATGTCATTACATCAGGACTACACATGTCATGGTACAAACTTAATGATTATTGTTTGGTTAACTTCCCCATCTCTGTCCCAGATAAGGAGAAACACCTCAGGTGAGCATTGCAGAATAGCTTCCGAAGATCAATATACATTTAAAAAGTGTTTACTTTGGGATAAATGAGCAGCCCTTTTTAAGGTTGTTTTCCTAAGACAGTGTTGAAGGATGGCTGGAAGTATTAATTGTCTGGGTTTCCTGACCTGTTGGGAACAGCATGGGAGTGTGTTCCTTGCTACTCTTGCTCTTCCTTATTTTATGCCTCCTCTTTGTTTTGGCTCCTTGGGCTGCTTCTGTTTGTAGTGTTGGTCCCCTGTCTGTTAAAAAAAAAACACTGATCTTGGGATGTGTGAGTTCACTAATTCACATAAATTACCTTCAGATGAGGACATTTCTGTGCTTGGTTAGTGACTAAGTTGTCCCTTACTTTTCCTGTATTTAAATCATCATCTAAGTTTAGATCTTCCACTGCTTTCAGAATGGGTTGTTCTGTTCCACTGAAAACTACATGATTCATATAATCTTACCCATAGCTGTAAACATATTTCTTTCAATTGCTTGTTTCTATTATGCAGTGAGCTTTGCCTTGAAGTCCCTGTCAAATTTAACATACTCTGGCTGATCTTTAAATTATAACACCTCTTTTCATTTCCCTAATTTCATTCAAAATTTCTGCCTGACCCCCATGTCCCCATATATTACAATGTCAGTGAGTTCTGATGAGCACTGAGTCGGTGCAATTTCCCATCTAGTTAAGAGATCTTCTTTTTCCAGTCTACAGGGAGTGGTTTTATCCAGCTAAAGCTCCCTTGGAGCCCAGCCCTTCTTCATATACTTCAGCAGTTTTATTATAGTACAATTTCAATTCATGAAAAGAAGACACTCATCTTTGACAAAACTAAACCTTAAAGGGAAACTTTCATCTTCAGGATTTCATAATGTCTGAAACCCATATAATTCTAATTTAAGTGAACTATTGTGCATACCCATAAGTCTTAGCAGTCCAGAGTTATTCATATGATGAATACAGACCACAGAAGAGTCTGTAATTAATGACATCAAAAACTGTATTAATCAAATAATAGTAATGGTCATAAAAAAATAAAATAAAAAGCCACACAGGCAGGGGGTTAAAGGGGAGAAGAGAAAACATGCCATCCTGACAAGGGTTAAAGGGGGAGAAAAGAAATCATGCCATCCTGGCAAGGTGTGGTTAAAGGGGGAACCAAGAAATCATACCATCCTGTCAGGAGGGTAAAGGTGGAGAAAAAATTCTTGCCATCCTGTCAGGGGCAGATAAAGTGGGAGAAAACAAATCATGCCATCCCCATGGGGGCGGGGTCAGTGGGAGATGAAAGAAAACATGCCATGCTGGAAGGAGGACTATTGGAGAAAATAAGTATTGTGAGGTGAGGTCATGAGGTGTCTAATGGGGTATAGCACTGGTGGTCTAATGTGCACACTAGGTATGTCCCATACTACTGCCATGGATACAGATGCTGTAAGAATGCTGGATCTGGAAGGGTTGCAGGGGTCATCCTTCACACAATGGGGGACACGTTTGGTGAAGATGTGATCTGCTGACTGCTGTGGCCTTGGGGGTCCTGACCAAAGAGCAATCCACATCCAGAGGTGCATGGTATCCTGGGTGGCCTTGGCATCCTGGATGTCATGATGCCCACACTACAGGGGGTGGCAGTACACCGAAGCATCTGCCATGGGGTGACACTCCTTCCATTTGGATGGCCAGTGCTGTGCCTGACACTCGTGGTGGCAGAGACCATTGCAGTGGCCTCTAGCACAGTGGCAACGTGCCCACTCATACCATCCTCAAAGGATTGGCCCAGTGCCTTGAAGCCAGTATCCATCCTGGCAGACAGGGACTGCTGCAGTTCAAAGGCTGCCAATTGCTCTGCATGGTAAGTCTCTGCATGCTACTCATTGATCTGTAGAATGCGCTGCATGTGTGCCAGTTTAGCCTGCTCACCCTCCTATACTCCACAGCTGACTGCTGCAGCTGCCTGTGGGGTGCCTCCTGCTGTCTATGTGGTATGCCATGGGGTACAGACTCAGGTTGCACCTAGGGCTGTTATGTTGCCCAGGAGTTCATTATGGCATGTGCTGTGTAGTGGTCTGATGGCCAGGGTGATACAGTGGTGGCTGGTCTATTGGGATTGGCCTGGGGAGGCTGGCCTGTTGCCGGTATGTTGGCAGGGGCATAGCAAGGCAGGGCATTGGTTGTGTTAGCAGGGTGGCCTGGGGAGGCAGTGGGTGGGCTGTGCTATGTGTAGGGTCCTAGGGTGGGACTACTGTGGCTGTGCCAAGGGCAGTGACCTGGGGAATTACAGTGATAGCTGTGTCAGAGTGGGTCATTTAGGACCCATCTGTAGGGAGGCTGACAAGGGCAGACAGCCCCCACTCATCTGAGCTGGATTCCCTTTGTCTTCCACTCCTCAAGATATGTTTTGTCATCATCCTCTTCCTCTTTGTCATGATCTCTCCCTGCCTCATCATGGTCAACCTTCAGGGGCAGCAGACAGCAGAATGGGTCCAGGCTGTCCTCCATCACAGTGTCCTCCACCATGGACTAGACTGATAAGAGAAGAGAAGAAAGTGATATTGCAGTTTAATGTACATACCTGTGTTCTGACCATGGCAGCAAGCATGCCCAGTGCACTGTGTCTTGCCTCCCATGCCGCCCATGTTGTGCAGTGGCCATGCACCTCCAGTGCAGTTCATACCACACACACCACTGCCAGTGATCACAGAGGAGATAACACACATGTGGCCTGGTAAGTGAGTACATAACAGGCTTCTTCACCACCAGGATAAATGGATCACACCATGCAGACCACATCCATTGAGTTACACATCCAACAGTCTTGGTCTGGATGGGGTTCTGGCAATCCCAGTCACAGTACTACTAAGGCTGCCAACAGGGGAAATCAATAGGGGAGGGCATTTGGTAACATGAACATGCAATTATGCCATATAAATGTGATACGCTTGCTTTGTCTGTGCCTCCTAAATACACTAGCATTGCCACAGATACTCTATTTCATTAGACAAATGATAGGAAATGCAAGGAGCTGTAGTGGGTACAAGGTGACCAGGAACCCAAGAGAGGGGGTGTAGACATTACAATATCATGGTATCCTAGTGTGCTGGTCAAACCTTGTAAACAGGTACACCATTATAGACAGGGCATGCAACAGTGATGGCCCATGTGCATGGTGTACCGTGGCCCATACAAGATGCATAGATACTGTAGGGCTATGTTAGTATGTGTAAGCAGAACACAGATCTATACAGTACATACTGTGCCTGCACACTTTGCTTGTCCAGCCATGGCCCGTGTCACCATCCCCCCCCTTAAAGGCATGCAACACAAAACACCACTGTTGCATGTGCACATAAAGGTTAAATGTGATGATGCTGACACGATCACTCACACGGCTGGCTTAGTCCAAACTGGTTGTCATAGCCACCAGTCACCTGTGTATGGTCCACCATTACAGTCATCAGTTCCTCCACAGGGGATAAGGGCACTGCATTACTGGGCCCACCACCTATGGCCTGGTGGTTTGCCCCTGCCTTGGCCATCACCTTCTTTGCTCCTCTTTGGAGATTCCTGGCCTTCTACTTCACCTCTTCCTTACTCCAGCCTCTTCTTCCCACAGGATTAACAGCCTCAGTGATGGTGTCCCAGACCTGAGTGATCTCAGACCTGGTCCGCTTCCATCAGCCAACCAGGTCCTTGTGCACCACATAGGCCTGACAAAGGGTCAATTCTTCATCATTGGAAACCATTCTCTTCCTCAGGCTCCAGGAGTCTTGCTTCCTGTCAGACAGCACTGGGCATCATATATACACAGCTGAACACAGAGCTAATGTGCAGTGCCATGCAAGTCATGGTGCCCCCTGGCCAGGACCCATACATGTTCCTGCATGTCCAGCTCCAACACACAGCTACCTGCCTACCTAGCACTGCACTTGACCATGTGCAGATAAGCAGTAGTTTAGTCATGATACAAACTAAATACAATACTATGTCACCCATGTCCCTGTTGTAGGCCATTCCACAATACACTTACCTCTAGCCACCTGCATTTTTTTCTGTGGGATCTGAGTGGTACACTTTGCTCCTTTTATATACTCCAGCTGCAATTAGGTATACTAAGGTTCATATTAAGGTGAGGAAGAAAGCAAGAGAGCCGTGAGGCCCATATGTGCTTCCATAAATTATTAGTCACTAAGACAAATGCCAGATGATACAAGTTTATCCAAATGGGATTTAAACAAATGCTTACTATCACTACAAATAATTTCCAAAGGCAAGGCATTCCATGGCTTTATAATTCATAATGTGAAAAAAAATTCCTAGGTAACCGATTATATATTTTTTAAGTTTTAATTGAAGTGGATGACCCCTAAGGTTAAAGATGTCTTCTTTAAATAGCATGCCAAGATTTGTAAGTAAATATGGATCTTTCATAATATCATACATTAAAAGGAGGTCCCCTCTCAGCCTTCTGATATTCAAGGGCATCAAATTTAATGTAATTAGTCTTGATTCATATGAGACCTGTTGTAGCCCCTTAATAGACTTGGTGTAACGTCTTTGTATTCTTTCAAGTCGAAGGATGTCACACTTTTTATAAGGGCACCACAATGGGGAAGAAAAATCCAAATGTGGCCTAACATATGCTATTTAAAGTGACATGGGTACTTTTCTATCTCTGGATCTAATGTTTCTAAGAATAGACCAAATGACCTTATTAGCTTTTAATATTACCACATTAATCTGAGCGTCAGGTCTAAGGTCATCTGTTACCAATACCCCCAAGTACTTTTCTGTACTGGCAACATTCACAGCCTTGTTATCTAGGATGTATTGATGTAAAAGGTTAGTGGACCCAAAATGGATAACTTTACACTTGTTTTGATTTAACTGCATGCCCCAAAGATTTGTCCAATTTGAAATAAAATCTAAATCAGCTTGGATAGTGGCAATCTGCTCCAAAGTGGAACATGGCCCACCAATTTTAATGTCATCAGCATATTTGATAGTGTTTGATAAACACTTGTCTGTAATATCTGATATGAAAATCTGAAAAAGAATAGGCCCCAAAATGGAGCCCTGAGGTACACCACTGGTGACGTTTCCCAAACTTGATAGCTTTCCATTTATCATTACTCTTTGGGTTCTTCCAGCCAGCCTGTTTGTTATCCATTGAATTATAGTAGGGTCTATGTTTGTGGAAGCCAGTTTTTTGGATATTGCCCAGTGAGGGAGATGATCGAAAGCTTTGCTAAAGTCGATATAAATTACATCATATGGTGTCCGATTATCTAGTTGTAAACTAATGTCCTCATAGAAACAAAGTAAATTGGTTAAACAGCTTCGCCCCTTTTTAAAGGCATGCTCTTCTACATCATTTGATTTTAAAGTTGAAAAGAAGTTGTCAATTATTAGACTTTCCAAAACCTTGCACAGGGGAGCCGTCAAGCTTATGGGTTTGTAGTTTTCCCAACTATTTTTTGGTCCTTGTTTATAAATGGGGATAACATAAGCTGTTTCCCAATAGTGGGGAACAAAATTATTATTGATACAGTACTCAAAAAGCAGTTTGAAGGCAACAGCTAAACTGTCTGCCAACAAGTACAATAAATGGCCTGGTATACCATCTGTTGATATACTTGGTTGGAGTTGATATACTTGGCTTCCCTTTTAGGGTTAAAAGTTTAGCTTGTATTTTTTCCAAAGGAATAGTAATATCACCTCTCATAAAAAATTATTTACATTCACTATTGTGTCATCGAAATATATTTTGCAAAAATTGGTATTGAATATATTGGCCATTTCCAATGGCTCTAGAACTAGATCATTGTTGTGTATAATGGGACCAGCTTTATAAGTAGGTTTTTTTGGATTTATTATTACATTTTTTGGCATTGCTTGCTAATTTCAATTCCCAGGTTATTTAGCATGTTTAATACTGCTCTTACATTTTTTCTGGATATCAATGTATTTTCTCCAATTTACTGGATCCCTTGATTTCAAGTACAAGGCATAACATTTATTTTTCTTTTTTATTAGCCCTCTAATAAATGTATTCATCCATTTTGGTTCATGCCTTTTAATACCTCTTTTTAATTTAGTAGGGATGTAGGAATTACTTAATTCGGATATTTTGTTATGAAAGAAAGAATCATATCCCTCCATACTGGCTATATTTAATAAAGAGTGCCAATCAGTGGTGTTCAAATGAGTCTTTATGCTGGGGATATCAGCCTTGTCATATAAATATAAAGTAGTAGTATTTTGTAATGGAACAATCATATGTGCAAGTGTAAACCTAATAGAACATTGGTCACTATTACCTATAGGTGTGGTCACATTTAGATTTGTGGGAGTTAATATTGTACTATACATTACTAAGTCCAAGATGTTAATTCCTCTAATGGGTTGATTTACCCCCTGGGTGAGACTACATTGCTGACAGATATCTAGTAATTTTCTGCCAGAATTTGAGGTGGCCGTTTGTTCAACCCAATTAATTTCACTTAAATTGAAATCCCCAGTCAGAATAACCTCACCCATAGAAGAGGCTACTTCTATTTTGGACTTAAGCTTATCAAGATACTTGGGGGGGGCATCAGGAGGACAATAACAAACTCCCAAAATAAGATGGCTATTTTGTTGTAGAAGTAGTTTAATCCATAGCGATTCAGTAGGGTAGTCAGAAGACTTGATTTTATCAGAGATGTTTACTGACGTTAAAGAATCTTTTTAACAGGATAGCGACCCCGCCCCCTTTTCTCTTTTGTCTGTAGTGGTTTATCACTGAATACCCTGGGAGAGGAAAGCCCCCAGCTGCTATTTTCATCCCCCCAGGTTTCAGAAACCATAACTACATCATTCATATCAATAGAAAGTATGGCTTGAAGTTAATCTAATTTATTATTAAGACGCGTTGCATTAAAATCAAAAAAGGTTAGGTTATTTGAAAGTGTAGTGACATTTCCCTTATTTATCTGCCACTGGGGGGAGGGTTATTTTCCCCCCAGCATTAACAGTTTAAATGCTCATTTATGTATTGCAACATATGATCCACCAACAGATGATTTCTCCTTGGGCTCAGGTGAAGACTGTCCCTACTAAACAATTCTGGTCTATCATAAAATTACTCAATGGGTAATACAAGCTAGACCTTGTTTGAGGTACCAGTGATGAAGCCAATGATTATATTTATGGATTCTGCCGTTATAGGCTTCTGAGGCTTTAGGAACAGGTAAAACTTCTGAAAATGCAATGTCACGTCCCATGTTAACCAAAATATTTTCAAGTGCCACCAAGTCTTTCTTTATTTCCATTAACCTAGAATGCGCAAAATCATTTGTGCCAACATGAAGCACAACCAAAGGATTTGGTCCACTTTGTTTCAAAATGTTATGTACCATATTTGTAATGTTTGAGATATGTGCACCTCTAAAACTAGAACATGTGCGATTTATTTTATCTGGGTTGCACAATGCCCTATCTAAGTTCTTAATAATAGAGTCTCTGAGCACATGTACTTGCCTTGGTGTGCTCAAAAGTGATATTGAGGTGTCCAGGGGATTTAGATTAATAGTTTCAAATTCCCCTCTGCCTAAACATGGGGATATATTACTTGGAATTAGTGGAGTATGGGAGGGAAGGGGGCAATCCTGGGGAACATTTGGCACAATGCTGGGAGAAACAAGGGGGGCATGCAAATTAATATCAGCAGGGAATGTGGGTTCTGTTACATTTGTACTATTGTCTAAATCAAGAGGTGCAAAACTATTATGTAATGGTAAACAAAACTGAGTGGTCTTGCATCCCCTTTTACAAGCTCTATTGTATTGCACTTCATACCACTGTCCGTTCATATCTTTATTATGAACTTCTTCCCTGAGACGCTTCTTAGAACATTTATTTAGGGCAGTCTGGATGATACCATTATTTATTTCATTTATATTGGTAGCCAGTTTCCTCATTTGGTATTGCTGTTTCTGGAATGGGGGTAACATTTAACTCTAGTGCTTGAAACCTAGCACACATTTGCTTTTGGCTTTCTTCAAGTTCAGACAGTCATGTATTAAACAAGTTAACCATTTGTCTAAGAGAATCATTTTTAAGACATTTGCTACAAGTGAACTCAACTCCAGCTATCACAACAGACTTCATACAGATTAGGCAGGCTTTACATTGATTACCTGCCATAGTTGAAGTTCGCATGTCTGCTCCAGCCATAATACAATGCTCAAAGATTTTAGTTTGTATATGACAACTTGTAAATGCTATGGCCTAGCCCACCTGCACATGCTGAACACGCCGAACATGCGCAGATGCGCGTGTCTTGGCATGCATCTCCACACGCAGCGACGTGCGCTCTCGCCCAGCTAGGCTCGCCCTGCTCACCGCA